>JBBGZY010000228.1:965000-3870000 GCA_037952925.1 Lithobates clamitans | reverse complement strand
TTATTGAAAAATGCAATATCTAAAAAACAATGACAATTGTAACATATAGCATCTATGATTATTGTGCAGTGAGCCCTTGTATGTCTACGCGTTTAACCGTTAGGCTTTCTCAGGACACGGCCAAGGTTCACAGATGAGGCAGAGAAGGGAATATATCTCTCTATCTTAAATTGGAATGCAAAATCATGCAAGTCACGGTAGCATGAGAAAGTTCAATCAGCAGTAAGAAAGTATATTAGATATAGCTAAATATCTCAGCAGGGGCATGTAAACAATATTCCTAATTAAGGGAGCAGCCATTAGAGGGAGGAGGGCCAACACCGGATGCACCACTTAGATCCTGGATTTAGTATCAGCAATGCTGAAGGCTCAATACAATCCCATTGTGCAGTGTATTGCTGTCTCCCAGGGGCACGCTGGATTATTTGTATCCTGAATATGCAGAGATGGGATTGTATTGAGCCTTCAGCATTGCTCATACTAAATCCAGGATGAGAGAGGGAGGTGGGTAAGAGAGAGGGAGGTGGGTAAGAGAGAGGGAGGTGGGTAAGAGAGAGGGAGGTGGGTAAGAGAGAGGGAAGAGGGTAAGAGAGAGGGAAGAGGGTAAGAGAGAGGGAAGAGGGTAAGAGAGAGGGAAGAGGGTAAGAGAGAGGGAAGTGGGTAAGAGAGAGGGAAGTGGGTAAGAGAGAGGGAAGTGGGTAAGAGAGAGGGAAGTGGGTAAGAGAGAGGGAAGTGGGTAAGAGAGAGGGAAGTGGGTAAGAGAGAGGGAAGTGGGTAAGAGAGAGGGGAGTGGGTAAGAGAGAGAAGTGGGTGTGAGAGGGAAGTGGGTGTGAGAGGGAAGTGGGTGTGAGAGGGAAGTGGGTGTGAGAGGGAAGTGGGTGTGAGAGGGAAGTGGGTGTGAGAGGGAAGTGGGTGTGAGAGGGAAGTGGGTGTGAGAGGGAAGTGGGTGTGAGAGGGAAGTGGGTGTGAGAGGGAAGTGGGTGTGAGAGGGAAGTGGGTGTGAGAGGGAAGTGGGTGTGAGAGGGAAGTGGGTGTGAGAGGGAAGTGGGTGTGAGAGGGAAGTGGGTGTGAGAGGGAAGTGGGTGTGAGAGGGAAGTGGGTGTGAGAGAGGGGCGGGTGAGAGATAGAGGGTGGGTGAAAGATAGGGAGTTTGGTGAGAGAGACAGGGTTGGGTGAGAGAGAGGGGGTTGGGTGAGAGAGAGGGGGTTTGGTGAGAGAGAGGGAGTGAGTGTGAGAGAGGGGGTGGGTCCTCTGGGCTCTTGGTCAGCCTGTCTGAGTGACAGGTGGGAGCAGACATTGGAGGAGTGCAGGCAGGCTCTGGGACTCGGTGCCGGGGGATGCTGCGGTGAGGTCTTCTCCCATTCCCTGTTTTTAGCCAGCCTCCGCAGCTGAGCCTCTTGCTGCTCACCGGGGCCGCCCACCGTTTGAATTTTCCACAGTGCTAGATATCGCTCACTGCCCTGCACCCCGCTGCCACCGGACCATGACAGGGGAGTGGCGGCGGGACTCAACTCAAAGGGCAGCTGATTAAGGCGCGGAGGAGAAAGTTAAATCCTCCTTTTTGATGCTGGGCAGTGAGGGAGTCGCAGCCGTGACGTCACTGGTTGCTATACGCCAGGTGGCTATTGCAACCAGTGACAAGGTGTAGAGTCAGGGCAGATGGAGGCGGAGCCGGAGCCAGTGCTAAAGTGACTCAGTCTGCCAATGTCCCCTGTATATCAGACTGCTCCCTTTCTTTTAATTGGGGGGGGGCACGGAGCCACTGGCCCCGGGACTTCAGCTCAGGTCCGCGGGAAGGGACGGTTGGGAGGTATGCAGAAACCACCTTGTCACGTAGCCATTTTTCTCTCTGTTGTCACACATCCACTTCAGGAGAGCATGGTCGGTGACCAGCTTAAATGACCTCCCCAACAAGTAATACTTTAGGGAGTCTAAGGCCCATTTAATAGCGAGACACTCCTTTTCGACAATGGCAGAATTTTTTTCGTGCTTGTACAGTTTCTGACTCAGGTATACAACCGGGTGTTCCTCACCATCTCTGTTCTGGGATAGTACAGCCCCTAGTCCCACCTCAGAGGTGTCTGTCTGTACCACAAACTCCTTTGTGAAGTCCGGGGTCAATAGCACCAGTAGTACACAAAGGCATACCTCCCAACTGTCCCTGATTTGGAGGGACTGTCCCTGATTTGGAGCAATGTCCCTCTGTCCCTCATTCCTCCTCATTTGTCCCTCATTTTGGTCTGATCTAATGCACTTTTTATCCATCAAAAAGTGTTTTACAGTGCTAAACCTTTCATCTGATTTTTAAATTGCTGCATTTGTAAATTACAAAAGCCAATATAAAGGAATATTAGTGGTAAACAAAAGCACTTGTGGGTTTAACCAATCTTGTTTTTTTGTACAATTCTCCTTTAAGGGGGTGTGGCAAGGAGTGTGTCCTATGCCTGCATACTTTTGTTGATAGGTGTCCCTCATTCCCATCTCAAAATGTTGGGAGGTATGCACAAAGGGCCTGCTTTAATTTCTGGAATGCCTCCTCGGCTTCAGGATTCCATTTAACCATGACCGAACCTCTACCCTTCGTCAGGTCGGTCAGAGGGGCGGCAATGCTGGCAAAGTTGGGTATAAACTGTTTGTACTACCCTGTAATGCCCAAACTTATTTTTTCTTTACTGGTTGGAGCCATTTTCAAATTTCCTCATCCTTATTGGTCCGAGGCTTGACCAGTTATGCATATCAAGAGTTTTAGTTAGGAATGTCATGTCTCAGTAGCTAGAGTGAGACAGGATGTATATTCTGCAAGATCAAACGACTAGAAGAGGCAGAGGTATCACTTTGTTGGGGGGGGGGGATGTGGTTGTGGAGATAGAAAAGACATCTCTCGGATTTGCAAGGGCTCAGGGAGCAGGAGAGGCGTCCGCACCCGCCCCATAGGGGAACACACTGTGGGCATGGGGCCTCCCCCCTCCCGAGCCCCCAATCCCGGCCGAGTCCTCCCTAACCGGGAGAACCCTATATTATTGTTCTAATTTAGAAACATGAAAAACCCTACCCCACTAATGTCTATGGTCAAGTGATCTAACCAACTTAGCTATATATAGTCTAGCTTGGGGAGAGGCATTTACAGCAAAATAGCCCTAGACTCGAGGAGTCCAGGAATTGTAAAGGTAACTTCTTACCTCTCCTAAGATATGCAAATAAATAAGTGTCAGGGTTATCCAGCTTTCAGAGAAATCAACCAGAGAAACTGAAATAATATAAGGATAAGGAAGGAAGACCAGAGGGAGGAGGAAGGGGAAGGGTAAGAAGAGATTCACAAGTGATAAGGAATATCAGTGGAGTCACTCAGAGTACCTGTTGACCTGGTAGTCTAACACCAGGGCATAAGGGAATATGGCAGAAATTAGCCCAGGGTTCCCATGTAAGTTCGAAAATGCGAACTTTGTCTTGTATAATGCTGACTATCTTCTCTTGTGCCATAATCCAGGATATTTTATGCTTCATCGCTGCGAAAGGGACCCTGCGTTTTTTCCAACAAGAAGCTATTGTGATTTTGGTGCCCAGTAGGATGAAAAAGATCAGTTGTTGGGTATATTTATCTACCTTTTCCACTTTCAGATTCAGTAGAGCAATCTCTGGGTTTTGAGTAATCTGAACGGTGGTTACTTTGCGGATCACTGAGAATACTTTGTTCCATAAGCTCCTTATTCGTGGGCAGGACCACCATACGTGGTACAGTGTCCCTATATGGTTACACCTGCGGAAACACAGCGGGGAAGCATCTGGATATATCCTTGCAAGAAGAGAAGGTACCCTGTACCACCTCATGTGCACCTTAATGCTGCCCTCCATTAGGGAAACGTTTAAGATTCCTTTAAAAGAGCGATGAAAGCAGGAGAACCATTGATCTTTTTCCCAAGAGATATCAAGGTCTTTTTCCCAGGATAAGGCGTATGGAGGCTTGGTCACCACTGAGGCAAGCGAGGCATATATGATGGAGATCCCCCCTCTCTGATCCATTGCACCCGCGCACCATGATTCGTAGTTAGTGACTGTGGGGGGTTCAGATTTATTTGGCCAAATGAAATGAAGGAAATGCTGTATTTGCATAAAACGGAAACGTTCAGCAGGAGGCATTTCAAGCTTACTAGTACAGAATGCCAGAGAAAGCGGGCCTGTGGAAGTGAAATAATTCCCTATTCTAAGTAATCCCTTATTCAGCCACCAGCTAAACACTAAAATGTTCATTCCTGGTGGGAAGTCGGGATTATGAAAAATGTGTCAGGGGTTTGAGGGAGGATATCAGGGAGGGATTTTTATGTAGTCGGTCACATAAAGCCAGAGAGTGTGATAACGTGGGGGCTAGAATGGATGGTCTCAGTTTAGTGGGGGACCAAAGCAAAAAATCAATCATGTGGAGAGGGACTGCATGACGCTCCATTGATACTCAATCAGGTTTCGGGCCCTTTGAGTATACAATGGAAATCTGGGCCAGCTGAGCTGCCTGATAATACCACCAAATGTTAGGTAAGGCTAGATTTAGGCCGGAATAAGATATTTTGTGCGCAACGACTTCCCTTCGGGCCCCAGATGAATTTTATGATTTTGGATTGGAGTAGGTGTACTTGCGATTTTTGGATAGGGATGGGCAAGGATCTGAATAAGTAAAGTATGCGAGGGAGGAGGGTCATTTTGACTGCGTTAATATGGCCTAGCCAAGATAAATTATGTCTATCCCAAAGGGAGAGGTCTGATATCAGTTTGCAGAAGATGGCCGGGTAGTTAGATGAGTAGAGGGAAGCTATACTTGCTGTGAGATTGACCCCTAGGTAAGGAAGTGAAGCTTCGTTCCAGGAAAACGGGAAGTGATTTTGTAAGCTACATAAAACATTGGGAAGGACCGTAATGTTCAGGGCGAAAGATTTGGAAACGTTAACTTGCAAACCAGATACCTCACCAAACTTATCAAACAAGGAGAAGATATTAGGAGTAGATATCAGAGGGGAAGTCACGAAGAGCAACAAATCGTCAGCAAAGAGGGCGCATTTGTGCTCACGTTTACCACATAACAACCCTTTAATATCAGGGTGATTTCTAATAGCAATAGCTAAGGAATCCATGGCTATGGCGAATAGAAGGGGGGAGAGAGGGCACCCCTGTCTAGTTCCCCTTTATATAGCAAGTGGTTCGGAGTAGTAGTCCTGCAGTCTGACCTGTGCACTTGGGTCAGAGTACAAGGCTTGAAGAATGCTCAAGAAACGTGGACCAAAACCCCAGCGCTCTAGTACATTGAATAGGTAGGGGCAGGTGACTGTGTCAAAAGCTTTTTGCAAGTCGATTGATAACAAATAACCGTTTTGTGGGGGGGCCCCCATCCCATTGAGATTTGAGAAGTGAGATAATGTCAACTGTTCTCCTGATCTGGTCAGGTCCTTGTCTCCCCGGGATGAAGCCCACCTGGTCCTTATTGATGTAGAGAGCTATGCAGGATGCTAGCCGGTTGGAAAGTACTTTGGTTAAAATTTTTAGATCATTGTTGATTAAGGAGATAGGACGATAATTGGAGACCATAGATGTATCTTTGCCGGGTTTTGGAATGACCGATATGAAAGCAAGGTTTAGGGCTTTATCCAGGGGAGAGCCAGACCTGGGAGAATTGAAAAATTTGACTAAGTACGGGGTTTATAGGGCCAAATTTTTTGTAATATCCAACGAAAAAGCCGTCTGGTCCCGGGGCTGAGTTTTGTTTCAGGTGCTTAATCACCCTGAGAACTTCTGAGTCAGTGATTGGATCATCTAGTAGGTCCGAATGTTCAGGAGATAATTTGGGAAGGGAGAGGTTGTTTAGGAAGTCCAATATAGATTGGCTAGGTGTTGTTTGTTCCTTTTTATATAGTGAAGTATAAAAATCATGGAATGTTTCCATTATGCGTTTTGGGTTTTGAGATAGTTCACCCGATTGAGTACGAATTTTGGGGAAGGCAACGGATCACGGTCTTGGTGACAATTTGGCTGCTAATTTAGCTCCTATTTTATCAGTTTGGTAGTAAAAGCGGGCTCCTGACCACCGAAGCCTTGGAGGTAAGGGCCAGGTTTAAAGATGTCCGCACAGTTTCCAGCTCCTCTAGAGAATCCTTGGTGGGGTTCCTTTTATGGGCTCCACTCAGAGATTGGATTGGAATTTTAACCGAAGGTTATTGATTTCTGTCGTGCATTCTTTTTTAAGATTAGTGGAGATTTGAATGATTTTTCCTCTGAGGACTGCTTTATGGGCTGCCCACAACGTCTCCGGAGAAACCTCTTCAGTATTATTTAAGCTAAAATATTCCTGTATTTCCTTTGCTATGATCGAGCATTGGATTGGGTCACTTAGGAGCCCTTCGTTAAGGCACCATATGAATTTGTTATCCGGGTTGGGAGATTGTTGCATATGTAAGAGAACCACAGAGTGATCTGAAATGGAGGTGTCCCTAATAACTGCTTTAGTAGCCCAGGGGATGTTATGGGATTGAATAAAAATATGATCAATTCTGGTGTGGAGGTGATGTGGGGCTGAGTAATGAGTGAAGTCTTTGGATCTAGGATTCATTTCTCTCCAGATGTCCACATGGCCTAGGGAACACAGTGTGGAGGCTATCTTAGTACTTTGTTTTGGAGGTTTTCTAGAACAAGGGGGTCCAGACCCCGATTTGTCTAGAGAAATATCAAAAGGGAGGTTTGTGTCTCCTCCCATTATTATTTTCCCCTCAAGTTGCGGACCTAGTGTGGACATCATTGTAGAGAAAAAGGAAGCCTGACCCTTGTTTGGGGTGTAATAAGAAATAAAGGAGTACAATGATCCCTCAATCGTGCCTTTTACCAAAATAAACCTGCCCGCTTGGTCTTTAATAACTTCGGAGGGGGAAAATTTAAGGTGTTTTGCAAAGCAAATGGCCACCCCCTTAGTCTTATTTTCAGCATTGGAAAGAAAAAACTGAGTGTAGTGCCCATGTAAGAAGGAGGGGTTGTACGAGGATGGGAAGTGAGTTTCCTGTAATAAAAGAACTGCGATTTTTTTGTGACTTGTAGTGGTTAAATAGTTTACATCTTTTGACCAGAGAGTTCATTCCCTGCACATTGTGCGTGGCTATACATAGGGGGGGGGGGAATGAGTGTGTCAGAATGCATGGATCAGAGGGGGGGATGTGCGCATCACACAATAAGTGCTTACCTGAGACTTCAAGATTTGTGCATGTGTCCAAGCCTTCACAGCCTGAGAGTTTTGGATTCTAGGTTGTAGGTGCATTGTCGGGCGTCTGAGTGACTCTGGGAATAGGTGAGAGGAGGAGGGGAGACAATGGGGGAAGATCGACCCTGAGAGGGAGAGACAAGACATATCAAAAGCAATGTAAAACAAATGCCATAACCAAGCAATCATTCTTATTATATCTTAATAACAATCTAAGAACCCTTACAGGAGGGGGGGGCAAAATGCCACCCCCCGCAAGGTTTTCCCAAAGAACAAAGCCCCAAAAAAGAGGGTTGTGGAGGTGTCTCCGAGTGGGGGAAAAAAACACTCCAAAACTCGTGGAGGCGAAGTGCAGCCACTCCAGCCATACCGCCAAAAAATAAAACCAAAAATAGAACGATAAAAACAGACTTGAAGGTGTCCTGAGAAAAATGAGGCAGAATGGAAACGTCTCAATCAATAAAGCTCTGGCTTAAACCCTGCCAGAGGAAAATGTCAAAGTTTTATTAAATCTTTCAACAAGACCATCTGTTTGGGGGTGGTAGACAGAGGTACGGAGATGGGAGATTTTGTATAGCTTACACAGTTCCTTGGTAACCCTGGACATAAATGGGGTGCCCTGATTGGTTAAGATCTCTTTTGGGATCCCCACTCGACTAAACACCTGGACTAGCTCCTTGCCAATAGCCTTAACCGAGGTGTTAGGCAAGAGAATGGCCTCAGCATAGCACGTCGCATAGTCCAGGATTACCAAAATATGCTGGTGACCCCGGGCAGACTTCACTACTGGCCCCACCAGGTCCAAGCCAATTCTCTCAAACGGGACCTTGATTATTGGCAGAGGAACAAGGGGACTGCGAAAATGTGGCGACGGTGCCGACATTTGGCACTCGGGGCACGATTCACAGTACTCCCTGACATCTACATACAACCCGGGTCAGAAAAATCTCTGGGCGACTCTCACCTTGGTCTTTTTTGTTACCAAGATGTCCCCCCCATTACATGACCATGGGCAGGTCTAGCACCACCCTACAGAAGGGTTTGGGAACCAGTAGCTGTTCTACCACATCCTCTCCCCGTTTTACCACCTGATACAGTAAATGGTTTTTAAGGGGCATGTAGGGGAGAGACACCCTCCAATTAGGGTCCACCGGTTCCCCATCCACCATCTTAACGTTTTCTCTGGCTCTTATGAGGGTGGCATCTCGGAGTTGCTCGGTACAGAAATACTCTCTCCTGACCTCTAAGTCGGGTACCACATTCTGGCTTCTCTCATTGTCAGGGTCAGAGGTGTTCTCCTGTTCGTTACCCCCGGGCTGGTAGCTAGCTTCCAGGTCCTCCGGCTCCCCAGCCATGACAGGGAAAGAAAGAGGATCTCCGGCTTCCTTGATCCCACCAACAGCATCCCCTTCCTTTTGGCAAAAAGGGTCTGGTGAGAGTTCCCGTGCTTCCCCAGCAGGGGGAGCTCTACCTACCAGCCTCCCTTTGCTCTCCCATAAATTCCAAAAATGGGGAAAATCTCTCCCCACTAAAGCTTCATGAGGCAGTGAAGGTACCACCCCCACTGAATATGTTACACTGCCCCAGGGGGTATCAATCTCAACCACTGCTGTCTGGTAGTCCCGAGTGTCCCCATGGATGCAAATTACACCAATAGTACTGGGGTGTAGTCTTGTGGGGTTTACAGAATCATCCCTGACTAGGGTCACCACACTACCAGAGTCTAGCAGGGCTGTGAGTAGCTTCCCATCCACTGAAATAACACATATTTGTTTTTCAATGCGAGTCTGACATGATGCAGTACATGCGACCTGTGCAAACAGAGACATGCGTCTTTTCAAATAAGCATAATCGCATTGCATAGGTTCATCATTTATAGGACAGTTTGCAGCAATATGCCCTAATACATGGCAATGAAAACACTGTATATGCTCTACCCCCAGTCCTCTTAACGGTCCCAAAGACCTTCCTGGCTTCTTTGGCCAGTCTCCAGGTATAGGACCCACAGTCTCATCAGCTGTAACAGTCTTATCTACCTTCCCCATGCTCTTGAACCCCGGAACAGTCTTACCAGAACAGCTGGGCGATCTTGTATCCATGAACACACCGAAGTGGGGCGTAGACGGGATCACCAAGTCCTCAGTAGCAATGTACCTCTCCACTATGTCCACCAACTGGGTTGCAGTTTTGGGGTCCCCCTGTCCGACCCCTTTCCTCAGAGCAGCAGGGAGCGCTGCAGGTACCGGTCAATTACCACACACTCTACGATCTGAGGGCCTGTCAAGGTCTCCGGCTGCAACCACTTCCTGGTGAGGTGGACCAGGTCGAACATTTGAGAACGGGTGGCTGGTTGCTGGAGTAGGTCCACTGATACATGCGCCGGGCCCGGACTGCCAAAGTGACACCCAAGCGTGCGAGTATCTCTGTCTTAAAGTCTCAAAGTCCTGAACCTTATCCGGTTTCAGATCAAAATAGGCCTTTTGAGGTTCTCCTGTCAGAAATGGGCCCAACAGACCCGCCCACTGTTTTTTTGGCCATCCTCCGCGGACAGCAACTCTCTCAAAAGTCGCAAGGCATGCCTCAACATCATCAGCAGGTGTCATTTCCTGTAGGTGGTAGGAGGCATGTACCATCTTTGGTTCCACTGGCACAGGAGGTGCAGACCCTTTTTTCAGTTCCATTGGAGCCTCTGCAAACTGCCGGTTTATCTCCTACTGGGCCGCCTGTTGTGCTTCAGCGACTTACTGTTGTTCTGCAGTGGCCTCTGCGATTTGGCGGAGCATCTCCTGCTGGGCCACCTGTTATGCTGCAGCAGCCTCTGCGATTTGGCGGTGCATCTCCTGCTGGGCCACCTGTTATGCTGCAGCGGCCTCTGCGATTTGGCGTTTCATCTCCTGCTGGGTCGCCTGTTGTGCTGCAGCGACCGCTTGTTGGGCTGCAGCGGCCTCTGCGACTTGGCGGTTGGTTTCCCGCTGAGCTGCATTGGCCTGTGGCAGGTCCTTTATCATTTCCCCCATCTTCAGAAATTGCCTGCTGAATCCACCACGTGTGGTGAGATTAGCTCATGGGGATCACCATTTCTTGAAATGAAGGTCAGCGTACAGACAGTTAGGCTTGATTCACACCTATGCATGTTGCTTTTGAGCGTTTTTGGAGGTTTTTTCTTCATGCTTGCCACGTTTTTGAGCAGCGTTTTTGCCGCGATTTTGCAGCGATTTAGCATTTTGCGTTTTTTTTTTTTTTTTTTTTTTTTTTTTTTTACAGTTTTTTTTTTACAGTCTTAAAAAAAAAAAAAAAGGCAAAAACGCATCAAAAACGCTGCAAAAACGGTGCACTTGCGTTTTTGATGCTTGTCCATTGAATTCTATTACATGCAAAACGCTGCATTTTGCATGAAAAAAAGTCCCTGACCCTTTCCAAAAATGCAGAGAAACAAAAAGGCATTGATGTGAACATGTTCCATAGGAACCCATGTTAAAAAATTCCCGTGCATTTCTGCAAAATGCATCAAAAAACGCACTAGTGTGAATGGAGCCTTACTTTAAAATCTGGCGGGTTGCCAGCTTTATTTACAGGTGGTTTTCAAAGTAATAAAAATAAACAAAACAGTAAAACAAATCCTTGCCGTCCGGCGCTAAACTAAACAGTACACTGCTCTCTATACGGTGTGGGGCTGATCCCCGACACCCACAAAACATGAGGTAATGCAAACCTTTTGTTTTCAATCCAAACAGGACTCCTCTCTCTGATTCCCTTCTGAGTCTCAGGCCAGAGTACTGCTGTGCTCTCTTCCTGGTCATTTAAATTCCACCTGACCCGGACACTTTAAGTGGTGTACACAGTATCTAATATACTGTGTACAGTTTGTAATACACTTCTGGTGGTATACAATACAGTGCAGCCATTGTACAGTTTCTAATACAGTGCAGGTGGTGTACACAGTATCTAATACAGTGTGTACAGTTTCTACTACACTTCTGGTGGTGTATACAGTATACAATACAGTGCAGCCGTTGTACAGTTTCTAATACAGTGCAGGTGGTCTACACAGTATCTAATACAGTGTGTACAGTTTCTAATACACTTCAGGCAGTGTATTAATATATATATTATTATATATTATTATATACTGTGTACACCGCCTGAAGTGTATTAGAAACTATACACCACCGAATGCACTGAATATATAGGCTAAAATGAATGCAGAGTGCATATATATATATATATATATATATATATATATATATATATATATATATATATATATATATATATATATATATATATATATATATATATATATATATATATATATATATATATATATATATTAATTTTATTATTATACGAGATTTATATAGCGCCAACAGTTTACTCAGCGCTTTACAATGTATAAGGGGGACAACACAATTACAGTACAGTTCAATACAAAAGGTACAGGAGGGCCCTGCTCGTAGAGCTTACATTCTAAAGAGAGGGGGTGGTGGTACAAAAGGTAATAGCTGCAAAGAATGATTTGATGGGGGTGGCTCAGGGACAGTTATGTGGGTGTGGGATAGGCTTCCCTGAATAAATGAGTTTTCAAGGATCTCCTAAAGGTGGACAGGGTAGGGGCTGATCGGACATACTGGGGCAGGGAATTCCAGAAGATGGGAGAGGCTCTGGAGAAGTCCTGAAGGCGAGCATGGGAGGAGGTAACAAGGGAGCTAGAGAGCAGGAGGTCCTGGGAGGAGCGGAGGGTGCGATTTGGGCGATATCTGCAGATGAGGTTGGTGATGTAGATGGGGGTGATGTTGTGAATGGCCTTGTATGTTATGGTTAGCATTTTGAATTTTACATGGTGGGGTAGGGGAAGCCAGTGAAGAGATTGGCAGAGAGGAGCAGCAGTCACGGATCGATTAGTGAGGTGTATTAGTCTAGCAGCAGCATTCATAATAGACTGAAGGGGGGTAATAGACTGAAGTATATATATATATATATATATATATATATACTGCCTGTGTACACCACCTGCACTGTATTAAAAACTGTACAATCGCTGCACTGTATTGTATACTGTGTACACCACCAGAAGTGTAGTAGAAACTGTACACACTGTATTAGATACTGTGTACACCGCCTGCACTGTATTAGAAACTGTACAATGGCTGCACTGTATTGTATACTGTGTACACCACCAGAAGAGTAGTAGAAACTGTACACACTGTATCAGATACTGTGTACACCGCCTGCAGTGTGTTATAAAGTATAAACATGGGAAAGATACGCTACTTTAAAGGCATACAAAGGACACCCCCAGGCACCATATTTAAAGGAATATTTCATTTTTATTGTTTCACTTTAAGCATTATTAAGATCACTGCTCCTATAAAAACGGTAGTTTTTAAAACTTTTTTTTGCATTGATACATGTCCCTTGGGGAAGGACCCGGGTCCCCAAAGACTTTTTATTGCAATAACTTGAATATAAGCCTTTAAAATGAGCATTTTGATTTTTCACATTCACGACCCATAGACTTTAACTGCTTGCCGTCCAGCGCACAACGATATACGTCGGCACAATGGCACGGCTGCACAAATGGGAGTATCTGTACGCTCCCTTTTAAATCGTAGGCAAGTGGGCATGCGCGTGCCGCCGATTGAGCGTGCCGCGGGTCCCGCAGACTCGATGTCCACCGGTGGCCCGTGATAGTGACACGGAGGCATTTCCCTGTTTTGCCTAGCCTGTTCTGCCTAGCAACATGACAGGGATTTCCTGCTCCCTGTCATCGAAGGCCCATCCCTCTCTACAGTTAGAACACACTGAGGGAACACTGTTAACCCCTTGATCACCCCTAGTGTTTAACCCTTTCCCTGCCAGTGTCATTTACACAGTAATCGGTGCATTTTTATAGCACTGATTGCTGTGTAAATGTCCTAAAATAGTGTCAAAAGTGTCCAATGTGTCCACCGCAATGTCGCAGTCACGATAAAAATCGCAGATCGCCGCCATTACTAATAAAAAAAAATAATAATAAAAATGCCATAAATCTTTACTCATTTTGTAGACTCTATAACTTTTGCGCAAGCCAATCAATATACGCTTATTGCGATTTTTTTTTTTTACCAAAAATATGTAGAACAATACATATTGGCCTAAAGAGAGGAAGAAATTATTATTATTTTTTTTTAGGATATTTATTATAGCAAAAAGTAAAAAATGTTGCTTATTTTTCAAAATTTTCACTCTCTTTTGTTTAGAGTGCAATAAATGTGTAACGTGGGTAATCCGCGCTACCCCCAAAGTGATGATGCTAATAAAAATTATAGTGTGCTGGTATCAAAACCAGTAAAGTGACGGTGCTGCAATGAAAAAAAATGAAATATTCAGCTCAAAAACGTGTATAACCTAGAATTATATGCGCAAAAAAAAAGTGAACAAACCAATGTGTGCAACCAAAAGTGCAAATGAATGTGTGCAACATAAAATGCCAACCAGCAAATGAACAAATCGGTGCAAGAAAAAATATCACAGCTGGTGTAAATGAATGAATAGAATAAAAACGTCCATATATTGTCATTCAATATAACTCCATTCGGTATAAGTCCTTCAATAAAAGCTTCAATAAGAGGGCAGACAGTTCTTTCCACGGTATATACCCACAGAAGAGCCAAACAGTAATGAGCCAAGGATAATAAATGCCAGATGGCAACTTACCAGATCTGTTACGGAGATCAAATGGGCATATACAGGAGGGATCGTTCAGGCAATAAAAACCACAGAGGTGATCAAATACCACCAAAAGAAAACTCTATTTGTGGGGAAAAAAGGACGTAAATTTTGTTTGGATGCAACCTCGCAGGACCGTGCAATTGTCAGTTAAAGCGGCGCAGTGCCGTATCGCAAAAAATGCTCTGGTCAGGAAGGGGGTAAATCCTTCTGGGGCTGAAGTTGTTAACAGTGTTCACAGAAATTTTTTCCCTGTTCGCATGTTCTGATGTGAACTCAACCAGGGGTTGTTAGGCTCATCCCTATTGTTGAGCTCCAGCCTAGTGACTGTGCCTAGGTATAGTTTTCAAACTCTGCCTCAATGAAGCATCCTGACAGAATGTTATCAGTATGCTGCTGATAAAATGATTTCCTAAGTATTCTCTGCCCTAGTAATCACCACTCCTGCATGCTGTGCTTTGTAACTCACAAGGCGAGAAGCAGCATCAGGGAGCTGATCTGTGTCCGACAACATACAGCATGTACACACAGCCAAGAACATAAAGAGTAATGCACACACTATGCATTTTGCATGACTTTTTCCTCTGTGGGCTAGTATTGTAGCCAAGTAAGTAAATGTGACTGTAAATAATGTTTAAATAAGGATGGTGATGCACTTGGGATTTATCAGAATGATGAACCTGAGGTTTGGTTTGCTTTAATGGATTTTCCGACTTTAGCACGGTTGCTGTGTTTCCTGCATATTTTTTGCAGTTCACAAGCTGATTTTGATTGTTGCCTGTTTTTGCTCTTCTAACCCCTTCTATCCCAACCCTAGCATTCCTTTAATGAGGTCTGTACCCTACACCCAGGAGGTGGGAAGGATCAGTGATCACTATGATTGGCTGTCATAGTGGTCACATGATCAGGAGGAGTCAGTCTCACCAGCTCACCAGCTACAAATCATTGTTTGGGACTGAGACATATCTCAGCTTGGTCTCTGTGCTGGGAGTGCGCGGTGAGTGGGCTCTCAGCACAAAAACATGGACTGCCCAATTATGCATATGTGTGGTGTGTGGGCGTTAAAGCCCACCCTTTTGCCACCACACATATGTGTTAAGTGGGCAGCAACAGGTTAAAATTAGTATGAAAGCAGCATTTAGACTTTGTACATATGTGGTCTTCATCTTAAAGCAACTTTTTGAAGCTTTTACGGCAAAGTTCAGTTGGGGTTGTTCACCCCATATATTTTAAAATACTGTATATGCTGTGTAGCACTAACTCACGGTGGAGCTGCTGGTTTAAGTGGGTCTGTTACCTTCACTTTGCTTCCCTTGGTTTCACTGGCACTGGGTCTAGGGGTTCCATTGAGTTTACTTCTGCCTATATATCAAGAATAATGTACAAGTGAATGTGAGAGATGACATCACTGAGGGGGCTAGAGAGGAGGTGGAATCTTTATGGGTAGAGCTCCAAAGGGATGAAGCTAAGGGGAAAATAATACTGGGAGTATGCTATAGGCCCCCTAACCCGAGGGAGGAAGTGGAGACGGATCTCCTATCACAAATTGGATTAGCAGCAAGGATGGGAAGTGTTATCATAATGGGGGATTTTAATTATCCAGACATAGACTGGGCGGGGGGAACCGCGCATTCATTTAAGGCTCGCCAGTTCCTTAGTGTCTTGCAGGACAATTTTATGGGTCAGATGGTAGACGCACCAACTAGAAATAAAACATTACTAGATCTACTGATTACCAACAATACAGACCTGATAACAGATGTGGAAATACGGGGCAATTTAGGTAACAGCGATCACAGGTCAATTAGTTTCAGTATAAATCACACAAATAAGAGACATGAAGGGAACACAAAGACACTGAATTTCAAAAGAGTCAACTTCCCTAAACTACAAACCTTGCTAAAAGGCATAAATTGGGATAAAATATTAGGAACAAAGAATACGGAGGAGAGATGGGTTTGCTTTAAGAGCATATTAAATAAGGGCATTAGCCAATGTATCCCATTGGGTAATAAATTTAAAAGAGCGAACAAACATCCTGGATGGCTTAACTCCAATGTAAAAATGCATATAAAAGCAAAGGAGAAGGCCTTCAAAAAATACAAGGTTGAGGGATCATCCACAGCATTCAGAATTTATAAAGAATGCAATAAGAAATGTAAGGGTGCAATTAGGATGGCTAAGATAGAACATGAAAGACACATAGCGGAGGAGAGCAAAAAAAATCCCAAGAAATTCTTTAAGTATGTAAACAGTAAAAAAGGGAGGACAGACCATATTGACCCCATAAAGAATGAGGAAGGACATCTGGTTACAAAGGATGGGGAGATGGCAGAGGTATTGAATTTATTCTTCTCCTCAGTCTTCACGAGTGAATCGGGGGGCTTCAGTAACCAAAACTGCAGTGTTTATCCTCATGACACAACACAGGAAGCACCTACATGGTTAACAGAGGACGGAATTAAAATTAGACTTGAGAAACTTAACATTAATAAATCACCGGGACCAGGTGGCTTGCATCCGAGGGTACTTAGGGAACTCAGTCAGGTGATTGCCAGACCGTTGTTCCTAATTTTTACAGACAGTCTATTGACTGGAATGGTACCAGCTGATTGGAGAAAAGCCAATGTAGCACCAATATTTAAAAAGGGCCCAAAAAACATCCCTGGGAATTACAGACCAGTTAGCCTAACATCAATAGTATGTAAACTCTTGGAGGGGATGATAAGGGACTATATACAAGATTTTAGTAATAAGAATGATATCATTAGCAGTAATCAGCATGGATTCATGAAGAATCGTTCTTGCCAAACCAATCTATTAACCTTCTATGAGGAGGTGAGTTGCCATCTAGATAAAGGAAGGCCGTAGATGTGGTGTATCTGGATTTTGCAAAAGCATTTGACACAGTTCCCCATAAACGTTTACTGTACAAAATAAGGTGCATTGGCATGGACCATAGGGTGAGTACATAGATTGAAAACTGGCTACAAGGGCGTGTTCAGAGGGTGGTGATAAATGGGGAGTACTCAGAATGGTCAGGGGTGCGTAGTGGGGTCCCCCAGGGTTCTGTGCTGGGACCAATCCTATTTAATTTGTTCATAAATGACCTGGAGGATGGGATAAACAGTTCAATCTCTGTATTTGCAGATGATACTAAGCTAAGCAGGGCAATAACTTCTCCGCAGGATGTGGAAATCTTGCAAAAAGACCTGAACAAATTAATGGGGTGGGCGACTACATGGCAAATGAGGTTCAATGTAGAAAAATGTAAAATAATGCATTTGGGTGGCAAAAATATGAATGCAATCTATACACTGGGGGGAGAACCTCTGGGGGAATCTAGGATGGAAAAGGACTTGGGGGTCCTAGTGGATGATAGGCTCAGCAATGGCATGCAATGCCAAGCTGCTGCTAATAAAGCAAACAGAATATTGGCATGCATTAAAAGGGGGATCAACTGCAGAGATAAAACGATAATTCTCCCGCTCTACAAGACTCTGGTCCGCCCGCACCTGGAGTATGCTGTCCAGTTCTGGGCACCAGTCCTCAGGAGGGACGTACTGGAAATGGAGCGAGTACAAAGAAGGGCAACAAAGCTAATAAAGGGTCTGGAGGATCTTAGTTATGAGGAAAGGTTGCGAGCACTGAACTTATTCTCTCTGGAGAAGAGACGCTTGAGAGGGGATATGATTTCAATTTACAAATACTGTACTGGTGACCCCACAATAGGGATAAAACTTTTTCACAGAAGAGAGTTTAATAAGACTCGTGGCCATTCATTACAATTAGAAGAAAAGAGGTTTAACCTTAAACTACGTAGAGGGTTCTTTACTGTAAGAGCGGCAAGGATGTGGAATTCCCTTCCACAGGCGGTGGTCTCAGCGGGGAGCATTGATAGCTTCAAGAAACTATTAGATAATCACCTGAATGACCGCAATATACAGGGATATATAATGTAATACTGACATATAATCACACACATAGGTTGGACTTGATGGACTTGTGTCTTTTTTCAACCTCACCTACTATGTAACTATGTAACATGCACCAACACTGAAGTATGTTTTCAATGCTTTATTGAACAGACAAACTTTAGGAAGTAGCAGGAAAGAGGCGGAAAACTTTCAGGAGAAACTTAAATATCTTCTTATAGAATCTTAGCGACAAATGTCCTGGTAGAATTCAGATAATTAGGTGGAATGCGCTCCCCTTGTGGGACACACTCCTTGCTCGTCTGGATAGGCCTCTCTCACCGGTCTAGCAGCCAGTACACAGCACGAATCAAAAGTCTCTGCCACAGACTTGTTTGGGGGGGTAAATCCGCACGATCCTCTGCCACAGCATGTATCAGATTTTCTGCAGTGAAAGTCAGTCACAGTGCCTGAACCTTTAAGCCGAACCGGCAACACTATGCTGTATAGTTACTTCTTTTTTTGGATACGTCCTTCGACCGAGTCACCAGGCCCCTCTATAGACCAGCACGCTGCATGATCTCTCCAAGACGAGTCCTCCCCTGGGATCTCCTCGGCCGTTCAGCTTCGTCACACAGGACCGACAGCTCAGGACCATTCCTCGGCCGCGGTGGTAGGCTCCAGACAAGCTTCTGGACCCACCTCTGCGCCGCTGTATCATTGGCCTCCCGATCGGAGGATCGGAGTTAGCTCCTTAACGCATACCTGTCGGCCAGGAGGGCCAGCAGGTGGCTGTAAAACGACCCTAGAACATGGCGTCTGTCCCATAAATACCCCCTTCCCAGAATGCAACTCGGAGGACCACCACCACAGAGCTTGTCTCCGAGACAGAGGAGCAGCTATACACTTCGACACATTGCCTTTCCAACACTGACTAGTAGCAACAGCGACACCCACCGGTCAGCACGGAAACACAAACAACGTCAGCCAGAGGCGAGGAACAGAGAGAACAGAGGCAAACTTTTAACCTTTCTTAACACACAATTTACTAAATTTACCTAACCTGCGGTAGATTGTAAATCTACCAGCGCTACAGCTGCCTTACAGAAGTAGGTATTCTTCTGTGGGGCCACATATGTGCATACGTAGACCAAGCTGTCACAGAAGTCCAGGTCTCTTATTAATGGTTGGGAGACAGGAGAACCAGCTCAAATGATCATTTGTCCCTGATTTCGTGGGGCTGTCTCTCTGTCCCTCTTTCCCCCTCATTTAACCCTCATTTTGGTCTGATCTATATAGTTGTATATAAAATGCGTTTTTTATCTTTCAAAAAGTGTTTCCCAGTGCTAAACATTTCATTCAAATTCTAAATTGCTGCATTTGTCAATTTTAATGCCAATATAAAGGAATAGTAGTGCTAAAAAAAAGTCCTTGTGGATTTAATTAACTTTTTTTTTGGTTAAGTCTCCTTTATGGGGTGTGCCAGGGTGTGTGTCCTATGCCTACATACGTTTGCAAGTAGGTGTCCCACATTCCCAGCTCAAAATGTTGGGAGGTATGGAAATGGACTATCACAGTGATAAACACTGTACAGCCCCTGCGTTCTTTCTTCTCTTGAATGGAGAAATAGATGTTAGGGTCAAAGATCCTGCTGCAGCCTGCTAACCGCTTAAAGACCACCCCACTTACATATACTGTGGCAGGGCGGCCCTTAAAGCGGAGCTCCACACAAAAATGGAACTTCCCCTTTTCGGAACCCTCCGGTGTCACATTTGGCACCTTTTAGGGGGGAGGGGGATGCAGATACCTGTCTAAGACAGGTATTTGCACCCACTTCTGGCATAGACTCCCATGGGAGTCTATGCCTCTTCCCGTCCCCACCGCGCTGTCTGCTGGGAACACACAGCTCCCAGGAGAGAGCGGGGACCACTTGGGACGCGCAGTGCGACTCGCGCATGCGCAGTAGGGAACCGGGAAGTGAAGCCGCAACGCTTCACTTCCTGATTCCCTCACCTAGGATGGCGGCGGCAGCTGCCGAGAACCGAGCGGGTTCTCGGCGTTTCCTGCCGACATCGCTGGACCCTGGGACAGGTAAGTGGCCATGTATTAAAAGTCAGCAGCTGCAGTATTTGTAGCTGCTGGCTTTTAATATTTTTTTTTTTTGGCGGTGTGGGTGAACCCCCGCTTTAAGAAAGTACCCCGTAGAGACACATTTATCCCTTTGATTGCCCCTGATGTTAACCCCTTCCCTGCCAGTTTAAATAGTACAGTGGCAGTGCATTTTTTTAGCACTGATCACTGTACACTGTATTGGTGTCACTTTTCCCCAAAAACTTGGTGTCAGATTTGTCCACCGCAATGTTGCAGTCCCGCTAAAAATTGCACCGCCATTACTAGTAAAAAATATTAAAAGAATAAAAAGTCCCTAAATCTATCCCATAATTTGTAGATGCTATAACTTTTGCGCAAACCAATCAATATATGCTTATTGAGATTTTTTTTTACCAAAAACATTTAGCAGAATACATATTGGCCTAAATGTATGAAGAAATTAGATTTTTTTACATTTTTGTATTGGATATGTTTTATAGCAGAAAGTAAAAAATACTGTTTTTTTTTTTTCAAAATTGTCTGTCTTTTTTTGTAAAAAAAAAATATAAAACAGAGATTTGATTAAATACCACCAAAAGAAAGCTCTATTTGTGGGAAAAATAGGACATCAATTTTATTTGGGTACAGCGTCGCACGACCGCGCAATTGCCATTTAAAATAATGCAGTGCCGTATTGCAAAAAAAGGCCTGGTCAGGGAAGGGGTAAAACCTTCCGGTGCTGAAGTGGTTAGTGTAGCACTCAGCACTCCCATTAATGGCTTTGTTTAAAATACTACTAAAGGCTCTTTCTTTAAATTAAATTAAAGTAACAAGCATGTTATAATTACCTGCTCGGTGCAATAGTACTTCACAGGACGTCCCTGAACCTCCTGATTTGGGGTCACCGGCGCTGTCAGTTTCACTTTTCTGCGGCGGCTCCCGCACACCCGCACGTGCCTCCCGATATCCTGGGAATGATCGGTACAGCGGGGAACAGCTGTGAACACCGATCTCTCTGTATAGATTTTCAGCTGACAGCCGTTTCTCCTCTCCCTCCCGTGGCTGTCAGCTAAAAATCTATACAGAGAGATCGGTGTTCACAGCTGTTCCCCGCCGCACCAATCATTCCCCGCTGTTCCCTGCATGCTGCTCCTCAGATCCCCTGTAAATATGTAATTTACCGACCCCTTCCTTGGACACAGAGAGCGAGATCGCTTTTGTGTCCTGTGATAACTGAGCAGAGTAAACTGTGTTGCTCTTCTTCAGTTTATGAATGAACAATAGCCTCTGTCTCCTGTCCATTCATCTTCAGCGCTGAGAAAGGGATTGGGGAATCTGTGTCCTCAGTCCTTTCTCTGTCTCAAATGGAAGATTTAATGGGTCTGTTTAAACACTTGATATCTCACCAAAGCCCCCCAAAAATTAAAAAAAAAGAATTGTAAAAAAATTTAAAAATAAAGGCAAAAAAAACCTATAAAATAATAAACTACTGACACCATCCACTGCCACATGAGTTTTTGCAGGTTGGGATGTCTGAAATTGCTTTAAATGCTTTTAAAGCTGCTTGAAGCTGACTGAAAGTCTTACAAATAAAGCTATTTGTTTTTGAAAGTAAAAGCTAGTAGTGCACACTGCCCTGTCACATACTGAAGGCCATACACACAAGGCCTCAAAGAGTTTGTATAATTTTGGGAATGACAAATGTGGGTCTCGCTTATTACATTTAGTCTTTTTTCAACTGCACTGGATAAAGTCCAGATATTACTAATAGAAATATATTATCTCCATGCCACACTTACTCTATGACTTAACAATCAGTGAAAGCTATTATCTCCTCCTTACATATACTGTGAGAGAAAATCACACATGACACTGATCACAGCTTCACTTTGAAGAATAAATATGCATTTGGTGCTGCTGATGTATAGACTCAGATTATGTAAATACCAAGAAGGGCACCCTCTGAGGAAAGCTGGAAAGCTGTATGTGATTATATTTATCAAAGCTGAAGAAATAATAGCAAAATAATAACTTTAAAAAAACGAATATAAAAGACATAGGGGTTAATTTACTAAAACCGGAGTGCAAAATATAGTGGAGCTCTGGATCAGCTTCCAGGTGTTTTGTCAAACTTTAACTGAAGGCATAAGGTAATACACATAAAAAATCTGACATATTCTCGGCTAATATTACGTACTCTATTGGTCAGCCTGTGGTGAATAATACACCTTCCCTCATTTCTAATATGGATTTGACTCCAACTGGTACACTGAGTGGGCCCATGTCCTCTGGGTATCAGGAACCATGAATCAGACCGAGACAGAAGAAGTATAGTTAAATCACACTTGTTTATTAATAATAATAATAATAATAATGTAAACAGAGTAAGCATAGTCAAAACAAGCCAGAGTTCAGTATCCGGATCGGGTGGTCAGCCAAGCAAATGTCAGAGAGCCAGAGATAAACATAGTAGTACAGCAAGCAGGATCAGGAGCCAGAAGGAACGTCAGCCGAGCAAGTCTTCAACAGGAGCGCAGGAGAAAGTCTCTGTGAGGTTGACAAAGGCGAAGGCAGAGATCAATTGAGCTGGACGACTGTAAGTAGGCAGGACTGACGAGCAGAATCAACAACAGCTGGGTAACTGTGGAGAGAGATGGAAGCTGGCAATTAGCCGATAGCTGAGCGGCCAGCTCAGAGAAGGAAGGGCTGAGGCCACCCCTGACAGTACCCCCTCCTCAACGACCCCTCCCCCTCGGAGGACCACTGGGCTTGAGGAGAAAACGTCTATGGAAATCACGGAGGAGGACAGGGGCATGTACATCCAAGGATGAGACCCAAGAGCATTCCTCCAGACCTTACCACTTTCAATGCACCAGGTACTGTATGTGCCCACGGAACCGTATAGGGTGAGGACGTGGCACCGAGGTGGTAAAGCAATTGCAGACCAAAGGTTTCAATAAGGAGACATGAAACACATTTGAGATGCACAAACTAGGAGGAAGGTCCAAGGTGTAAGCCACTGGGTTAATCCCTGTGAAGGATACGGAAAGGCCCAATAAAACGAGGTGTGAAATTCAAAGAAGGAACACGAAGTCGGAGGTTGCGAGACGACAGCCAGACTCTGTCCCCAACCTGGTAGGAAGGTGCAGGCAGGCGTCTGCTGTCAGCATGGATTCTGTACCTATCGTTAGCATGTTGCAAAGCCTCCTGAACTTGTGCCCAAGTGGGACAAAGACCACGGAGATGCTCCTCTAATGCAGGAATACTCTGCAGAACAAACGAGTCAGACAACGTGGAAGGTTGGAAACCATAATTAGCCATAAACGGGGACAATCGGGGAGCAGAATTCAAGGCACTTAGTGAGCAAACTCTGCCTACGGTAATAGGTCTGACCAGTTGTTATGATGGGCAGAAATATAACAACGTAAGAATTGCTCCAAGGACTGATTGGCTCGTTCTGTGGCCCCATTAGACTGTGGGTGATACACAGAGGAGAAAGCAAGCTGAATTCCCAACTGTGCACAAAAGGCTTGCCAGAACCGGGAGACAAACTGACTACCCCTGTCCGAGACAATCACCTTGGGTAGCCCATGTAAGCGAAAAGATCTCCCGAGCAAAAATGGAAGCCAGTTCCTTAGAAGTGGGCAGCTTCTTAATTGGAATACAATGACACTTCTTTGATCTTTGAGAACCGGTCGACCACCATAAGGATAACAGTGTTGCCTTGGGAGTTGGGTAACTCCGCAATGAAATCCATAGACAGGTGGGTCCAGGGCCTCTCTCCATTGGGTATGGGTTGTAGGAGGCCCACTGGAGGGTGTCGTGGAGTCTTACTCTGAGCACACATGGAACAGGCAGCTACGAAGGCAGTTACATCAGCCCATAGACTAGGCCACCAGAATTGTTGGGAAATGGCCCAAACGAGTTGATTCTTTCCAGGGTGGCCAGCAGCTTTGGGAGAACGGTAAGTCTGGAGCACGGCAGTACGGAGACTCTCTGGGACAAAGCAGCCGTCACAGAGTTTCTCAGGAGGAGCATGG
The DNA here is from genome assembly GCA_037952925.1 of Lithobates clamitans. NCBI lineage: Eukaryota > Metazoa > Chordata > Amphibia > Anura > Ranidae > Lithobates > Lithobates clamitans. Next base: position 3,846,019 of record JBBGZY010000228.1, on the reverse strand, counting down.
ACCTGAGCAGCAAGAATTTTGTCACCCAATGGAGAAGTAAGACTGGTGCGAACCGTAGCCAGAATACGATCAGGAGGAATCACAGGAACCAGAACCGACTCCAACTTGGAAGTGGAGGAAAATTGTCGTGACAAGGCATCAGCCCTTACATTCTTAGTACCGGGTAAGAATGAGACAATCAATGTAATTGAAACTTGACAAGAAAAGAGCCCATCGTGCCCTTCTGGGAGAGAGGCGCTTAGCCTCAGACAAGAATGTGAGATTCTTATGGTCAGTAAGAATAACAACCGGCACAGTGGTACCTTCAAGGAGATGTCTCCATTCTTTCAGGGCTAAAATGATCGCCAACAGCTCTGTCACCAATCTCGTAATTGCACTCTGCAGGTGACAATTTCTTGGAAAAGTAGCCACACGGATGCATAGCACTCTCAGAGTTAGGACGTTGAAACAGATGGGCGCCAAACTCCAGTCTCAGAAGCATCAACTTCTAGGATAAAAGGCAACATAGGACCAGGATGTGCCAGCACAGGAGCAGAAACAAAGGCAGCCTTGAGACTCTCAAAGGCCTTAATGGACTCCGGAGACCAACTCCGTGGGTTACCATCCTTTCTGGTCATATCAGTCAGGGGTTTGACCAGAGACGAGAAGCAATGAATAAACTTGCGATAATAGTTGGTAAAACCCAGGAAACACTGCAGAGGACGTAAACCCATGGGTCAGGGCCACTGAAGGACTGCCGAAAGTTTCTCTGGGTCCATCGAAAAACCAGCAGTGGAAATGACATAAGCCAGGAATTTAACCTGTTCACGATGGAACTCGCACTTTTCCAGTTTACAATAGAGATTGTTTTCTCTTAGTTTCTGAAGCACACGACAGACATCTGTGTGGTGGCTCTCCAGGGACTTGGAAAATATGAGGATATCATTGAGATAAACCACCACACATAACTGCAACAAATCTCAGAGGACATTGTTATTAAATTGTTTAACTAGGGGCTTTTCCTTCTGGATAACTGGGGATGAAACAACACCACCTAAGGTCTGTCCATGACAGGACCTCAAGGTTCGGGCGTTCCCTGGACAGGTAGGACAAGACTTCAAAAAGTGACCTGCCTGGCCATAATAAAGGCACAATCTCTCCCTCCTCCTAAAGGCTCTCTCATCCGCAGAGATGCGTGAAGCCCAAGTGCATGGGTTCATCTTCACTGACCGACTTGGTACCAGGAGGCATGGGAAGTGAGGGAGGCATGGGTGGGACTGCAAAGCTCGGAGGCAAACGTACAGGAGGCTTCCGCAAGCGCTCCTTTAAAAGAGAGTCTTTCTCTGAGTCTGGAGTCAATGGCAAACGTGATCAACCTCTCCAGCTCAGTGGGTATATCTCGGCCTGCTATCTCATCCTTGATGGAATCCGAGAGACCATGAGAAAAAGCAGCCACGAGGCCTTATTGTTCCAAGCAACCTCTGCTGCCAGAGTACGGAATTCAATGGTGTAGTCGGCAACAGTTCTCGTACTGTTTGATGGACATAAGGCACTTGGCAGCAGAAGCGGAGCGAGAGGGAACGTCAAATACCCTTTTAAAGGAGGCCACAAAGTCAGGGTAACTCTAGAGAACAGGTTTTTGCGTCTCCCATAGTGGGTTTGCCCAGGCCAAGGCTCTCTCAGAAAGCAAAGATATCATGAAACCTACTTTTGCTTCTGTCCGTGGGAAAGCCTGGGGCAGCATTTCACACTAAATCTCAAGCTGGTTAAGAAACCCTCTGCATTGAACTGGATCGTCCCCAAATCGCTCCGGAAGCGGAGCGGAACCAGACATACCTCTTATAGAGGTAATACTCGAGACGGGTTCCAGCACAGAGACGGGCGCAGCAGCCGAGGCAGGTGCCTGCAACTCAGGTTGTACCGGAGCAGCCACAGTGGGAGTTTCCAGGTGAGCCGTGCGACTCAGGAGCGTTTGTAACGCTATGGCAAACTGATCCATACGGTGATCTTGCTCATCTGGAAAAAAGATTACCAGCAAGTGAATTGAGTGTATGTGTGTGTATGTATGTGTGTGTGTATGTGTGTATATATATATATATATATAATATATATTTTTCATTTTTCTTTTTTTTTAATATTTGTTATATATTGTTACTATTCATTTATAACCAGCGTTTTTAAACCCTTGTACGATAATGAATTAATATTAATATTTGTTTTTGTTTTTAAATGTTTTTGCTACCTCCTGGATCTGCGCTTCACAATTCTGTTTTTAACTGAAGTTAGAAGCTGATTGGCTACCATTGCACAGCTTCACCAGATTTTGCACTCTTCAGTTTTAGTAAATCAACCCCATAGAATTTATATTGGTAATGTGGGCAATTATTACGCAAAGGGGTTGTGACTGCAGAGAGACTGAGAGGTCTGGGAAGACACAAGGTGCTACGCAATTACTCTAGACAAGGGGTAGGCAACCTTTGAGAGGTGGAGATCTACCCGGACAACATGGAAGAGATCAAAGATCACTGGGTGCTGTGCCTTTTTTAAGAAATTAACTAGCAAGCCCCCAATGAAAAGTAAAGACGGAATAAAGAAAATTTTGGTAAATCTTATAAAACTTAATGTCAGTCGAAATATCAACGTAGCCTACCTCAATATTTAGCTTCAGTGAGAAATTCGGGATTTCACTTTCTTTCACAATTTTTTTTTTCATGTTTGGGGAGTAATTGGTTACCCCCACAAAGCAGAACATCTGGTACTGCAGGCTGATTTCTTTGACTATTTTCAGGCCTGGCTATATGTTCTGATTCCTGGCCAGTGTAAGTAGTATGTAGGGCAGTGTACAGGAGTCAGTAGTATGTATAGCAGTGTACATAGGCTAGTAGTATGTAGGGCAGTGTACAGAGGTCAGTAGTATGTATGGCAGTATACAGAGGACAGCAGTATGTATGGCAGTGTACAGGGGTCAGTAGTATGTAGGGCAGTGTACAGAGGTCTGTAGTATGTATGGCAGTATACAGAGGACAGTAGTATGTATGGCAGTGTACAGGGGTCAGTAGTATGTAGGGCAGTGTACAGAGGTCTGTAGTATGTATGGCAGTATACCGAGGACAGTAGTATGTATGGCAGTGTACAGGGGTCAGTAGTATGTAGGGCAGTGTACAGAGGTCTGTAGTATGTAGGGCAGTGTACAGAGGTCAGTAGTATGTAGAGCAGTGTACAGAGGTTAGTAGCATGTATGCCAGTATACAGAGGTCTGTAATATGTAGGGCAGTGTACAGTGGTCAGTAGTATGTAGGGCAGTGTACAGAGGTCAGTAGTATGTAGGGCAGTGTACAGAGGTCAGTAGTATGTAGGGCAGTGTACAGAGGTCAGTAGTATGTAGGGCAGTGTACAGAGGTCAGTAGTATGTATGGCAGTGTACAGGGGTCAGTAGTATGTAGGGCAGTGTACAGAGGTCTGTAGTATGTATGGCAGTATACAGAGGACAGTAGTATGTATGGCAGTGTACAGGGGTCAGTAGTATGTAGGGCAGTGTACAGAGGTCTGTAGTATGTATGGCAGTATACCGAGGACAGTAGTATGTATGGCAGTGTACAGGGGTCAGTAGTATGTAGGGCAGTGTACAGAGGTCTGTAGTATGTAGGGCAGTGTACAGAGGTCAGTAGTATGTAGAGCAGTGTACAGAGGTTAGTAGCATGTATGCCAGTATACAGAGGTCTGTAATATGTAGGGCAGTGTACAGGGGTCAGTAGTATGTAGGGCAGTGTACAGAGGTCAGTAGTATGTAGGGCAGTGTACAGAGGTCAGTAGTATGTAGGGCAGTGTACAGAGGTCAGTAGTATGTAGGGCAGTGTACAGAGGTCAGTAGTATGTAGCGCAGTGTACAGAGGTCAGTAGTATGTAGGGCAGTGTACAGAGGTTAGTAGTATGTATGGCAGTATACAGAGGACAGCAGTATGTATGGCAGTGTACAGGGGTCAGTAGTATGTAGGGCAGTGTACAGAGGTCAGTAGTATGTGTGGCAGTGTACAGGGGTCAGTAGTATGTAGGGCAGTGTACAGAGGTCAGTAATATGTATGGCAGTGTACGGAGGTCTGTAGTAGGTAGGGCAGTGTACAGAGGACAGTATTATGTAGGGTAGTGTACAGAGGTCAATAGTATGTAAGGGCAGTGTACAGGGGTCAGTATTATGTAGGGCAGCGTACAGGGGTCAGTAGTATGTAGGGCAGTGTACAGAGGTCAGTAGTATGTAGGGCAGTGTACAGAGATCAGTAGTACTGTATGAAGGGCAGTGTACAGAGGTCAGTGGTATGAAGGGCAGTGTACAGAGATCAGTAGTACTGTATGAAGGGCAGTGTACAGAGGTCAGTGGTATGAAGGGCAGTGAACAGAGGTTCATAGTATGTAGGGCAGTGTACAGGCATCAGTAGTATGTAGGGCAGTGTACAGAGGTCAGTAGTATGTAGGGCAGTGTACAGAGGTCCATAGTATGAAGGGCAGTGTACAGGGGTCAGTAGTATGTAGGGCAGTGTACAGGGGTCAGTAGTATGTAGGGCAGTGTACAGGGGTCAGTAGTATGTAGGGCAGTGTACAGGGGTCAGTAGTATGTAGGGCAGTGTACAGGGGTCAGTAGTAGGCAGGGCAGTATACAAAGGTCAAAAGGATAGGCCCTGTGTTAGGGGCTCAGGAAGGCAGAATACCCAGGGTTCAGGAGGGTCCAGTACTGGGGGGTTAGGCAGACAGTACAGGGGGTTTGAAGGGTATGGTATTGGGGGGCTAGGAGGGCACGGTACCGAGTGCTCAGAAGGGCAGAGTACAGGGGGGACAGGAGGGTTCAGTGCATGGGCACAGGATGGCAAAGTACAGGGGGGTCAGGAGAGCAATGTGCAGGCAGGTCAGGAGCTTCAACAACAGTTTCCTGTTTTCGCATGTTTCTTTTATGTATGCAGCATAACCAACAGGTATGGAAAATTACCAAAAGAAAAGATTGCTATAAACGTATATATGATAGGTGAAATTACAGATTTTTTTCATGATTAGCGGCCAAAAATCTATAAGACATGTCAAAAAGTGTTCAGGAAGCAAAATCTTTGTTGTCCAGTGTAATTAAACTATTCATAATGCTTATTAAAATATACAAACATACACTTCTGTCCCCTAACCAGGGACATATCATGTACAATATATTAAAATTACAATTCCCTCCCCGAGAAGACTTTCCCCAGGTGTCTAAACCCTGACTCTTGACACCAACAGGGATCTCCCTTCTCAATGCACACATATAGCTTTGTTCAAATATTATTGTTATGATCCATCTGTAAAATTATACATATTCATTATCTAATAATAGTACATATTTATTTCTAGCAAAAAACTAAAATTACCCTGGTCTATTGTACATGACGTGTCTCTGGTTAGGGGAATGTATATTTTTGTATACTTTTAATAAGCATTATGAATATATAATGATATATATTTTAATGAATTAAATCTGAACTGAAGTAATTGTGTGGCATCTTAAATGGCCAATTGAGCTATTGTTAGCATGTTGGTGTTCTGTGCATGCAAGGGGTGTTGTGCCAAATTTTCCCCTTTTAGAATGGACATTGAGAAAAAGTAGATAATTATTTTGATTTGAACTGCAAGTCTTCCCCCCATGAGAACTGGAGAGAGAAATGACTGGTTGCTTGCTGTCCACAGCTTTAGAGATACAAGTGGAGATATGACAGGCCTGTAGTGTTGAAATTTCCTAGCCTAGTGGTGGAAACATCTGGAGAGGGTTTACTATCAGGTCCATGGCTTGAGAACATGCAGCAACCATCTGCTGCTGCTTTTGTGGGGCGGTTGTAGAGGGCATCCAGCATCCAAAGTACATAGTAGACAAAACAGATTAACAGTATGTGCATAAAGCTAAACTCCAGTCAAAACTAATAACTCTTCGCCCCAGAGTCATCTTCTCACCTTGAGTGAACCTGCAATATTTTTTTAAATGCATTAAGCTGCACAGCAATAAATAACCCTGAGAGAATTTCCCCACAGGGATAGAATGCACCTTCTGGTTCATAAAACTGATAACGGTTGCACTCTCAATATGGGCTATCTTCAGATCACAAATACTTCTCTTTGTAGTTCCTGCAGAACAGCTATGACATCACTACAACACTGCACCTGCAATTGGTGGATACATTCTGCAATCTCCCCTAGTTTTAAACTACCCATGTCCACCCTCAGCCCTTGAGTCACAGTATGATGTGAGGCATGCCTAGAACAGGGATTTAAAGAGAAGCGCAGGATTAAAAAAAACAAACATTCATACTAACCTATGTGGCTGTAACATCAATCTGATCTGAACACAGAGAAATTAGCGATTAACATGACCGCTAATTGCTCATTGTTTGGTCTTCAGTGAGTAGAGAGCAATGACTGTCATTCACTGGCTCTCTGCTCTGCCCCTCCAGCTGTCACTGGACTGTGGAGGGGGCGGGAGCAGCTGACAAAGGCTTTCAGTTGCACGCTGAGAGGCTGAGCCAGCTGCCAGTCAGTGTAGATCACCTGGACCAGCTTTTTAATATCAGCCAACAATGAGCTTTAGCCTGCTGTTCACTGAATCTGAGTCACAGGAATGCAGAATTGCACTCCTATGACCCATAGAAGGATTGTCAAAATAGCTTTTGCTATACACCTCCTTTAATATATAGTGCCTCAGAGATCCTATTACCCCACACCTAGTGGTGAGCCAGTGATGTCAAATCTGAACCCAATTGAAGTGAATGAGAGATGAATCTTGGAAAACAGTAATGATCATTTTCTAGGTTAATAGCAAGTGATTATCAACCAAATGGCACGGGACACTGGATGTCACCTTGAGGAACATGCACTAATACAAATATTCTAAAAATAATTCAATTTGGAGGGGAGCAGCGATTTTAATATTACTTGAAGAAAAAGATTAACATTGCAGAATTCTTTTAACCACTTGACTTCTTGAAGATTTTACTTTTCTAACTGGCAATTGCACGGTCATGCAACACTGTACGCAAATGAAATTTCTCTAAATTTTTTTCACACAAGTAGAGATTTCCTTTGGTGGTATTTATTCGCCACTGGGCTTTTTTTATTTATTTTTTTTTTTTTGCTATAAAAACAAAAATATAGCAACATTTTGAAAAAAAGTTTCTGTTTTGCAAACAAATCTTTCTTCATAAATTTAGGCCATCATGTAGTAGTCTGCTTACTTTCTTTGGTAAAAATAAACTAAAGTCAGTGAATAATATTTAGTCTGTGTGAAAGTAATAGTCTACAAACTATGGTATTTATATTTGAAAATTGATCAATCCTGATGTGCTGATAGTCTGTCTCAGTTCTTGAGGCCCTAAAATGCCAGAGCAGTACAAATACCTCCCAAATGACCCCTTTTTGGAAAGCAAACAGTCAAAGGTAGTTAGTAAGAGGCATGGCGAGTTTTTTGATGAAAATTAAGAAATTAAAGCGAAGTTCCGCCTGGGAAAAAAAAAGAAAAGTCAGCAGCTACAAATACTGCAGCTGCTGACTTTTAATATAAGGACACTTACCTGTCCAGGGAGCCCACAATGTCTTCATCCGAAGCTGACCCGTCCCTCGGCTCCGCGTGCAGGTGCCAACATCCTTACTAAGGGAAACAGGAAGTGAAGTCTAGCTCCCTCAATCCTCGGCACCAAGATGAAAACAAGGGCAATTTAATAAATATCTTCTCTCACCTCCTTCTACTGCTGCACAGTGTATATTGGGAAATGTAGGGTAACCATTATTGTGTAGCCATTATATGGCTGTCATCTCAAACTACAACTCCTAGCATTCTTGGCACTCTGCATAGAAGTCTATGGGCTTGGCTTTAGCTCTTCCCCTGCTAGCCAGAGAAGAATGGTGCAGCATACTATCAGCATCTCAATAGGAGGGAGAGAAGGCTCAAAGGCAATGTCTCCTTCTCCATATTTCTGTAGCCATGGCCACAGGTGCAATGAGGATTGGAGGGAGTGCTTTCCTTCTCAAACCTGAAACGTAAATGAAGAAGAAGCTTGAACAAAGGAAAGGCATAGATCAAGATAAACTGAGCCCAAAGTGACCAGGGCATCCACTGTGAAGGCCCAAATATCACTGGTTCTAGAAACTAACCTATCCAGTCTGTTGATGGACATCAGAAGATCCACATCCGGTGTCCCCCACCTGTAGCAGAGGTCCTGAAGTAGTTAAGCAGACCATACCTCTGGAACCAGACGCTGATGACTAAGTCTGCCTGCAAACTTTCCACTACTGGAAGGTGCACTGCAGAAAGGGCTGGAATGTGGGGTTCTGCCTAAGATCAAATGAGCTTCTAGTGCCCTTTTCATGGCTGATGTCAGTAACTGTTGTGGCATTGCCTGACTAAATCCTTGTCATTCCAGGATGCTTTCTCAGAAGCTGGATTCTGCTGGATGACCAAGTTTCTTGTACCGAGAGGGCATAAAGGACTCCACCCCAGCTTGCCAGGGTGGTGTTTGCTTCTCCAATTTCATCTCAAAACTTGAAATCAACCACACTAGTACAACTTTGCTGGTCAGATAAATAGGTTGATCCAAAAATGAAGTCTACCGTCTGAGGCATTTAATAGGACAGCTAGCCTACTCATAAAATCAGACAGTGGCTGAAAATTCCTCTCTCTCTCAAGACAGGCGATGGAAGGACTGCCTGAAGGAGTTAGGTAGGTTGATAATGGGTCAGATTGGGGACAGTGGTTAGAACCATCAAAATTGTGATCATTAGTGGAGATGCTGATGTTGTCTCCGCACTAGGGTGAATCTGTCCAGGTATGAACTGGCTGTTGGTCTCCAGGAACAAAGAGCCCCAGGTGCTGGCTAATGCTAGTAAAGGCTGTGTGCAAATGGGAAAATCCGGACAGCTGCACTCCAGGAAATTATAATCCAAACTTCTTTATTTTAAAATCGGGAACATGTCATACAGTACATCAAAGGCAGAGTGTACAGACAGGCAGCTTACACGTTTCGCATATATCAAGTGCTTACTCATAGCTGGTTTTAATAAAAAGTGAGATTTCATATATACTATCCAATGTTCGTCATGTGACCAGGTAATCAATCCAAAATACATGGCAGCTGGGATTTAGTTGTGGAGTGTGTGAGTGTTGATCAGTGATTGTTGAATGCCATGATTTTAAAGGGTCATGGTGAACATGAAGTATATATGTATAACCTAATTTTTCACCCCACCTTTATTCACTCACTACTTTTTGATCACATACACATATTTCCTTATACATTTATTTCCACGCACTTCAAATTCACATTGAATGCAACTAAGTACCCTCTTAATTTTCCAATTTTTTCCCCGTCGCTTATACATATATACTTCATGTTCACCATGACCCTTTAAAATCATGGCATTCAACAATCACTGATCAACACTCACACACTCCACAACTAAATCCCAGCTGCCATGTATTTTGGATTGATTACCTGGTCACATGACGAACATTGGATAGTATATATGAAATCTCACTTTTTATTAAAACCAGCTATGAGTAAGCACTTGATATAGTGCGAAACGCGTAAGCTGCCTGTCTGTACACTCTGCCTTTGATGTACTGTATGACATGTTCCTGATTTTAAAATAAAGAAGTTTGGATTATAATTTCCTGGTGTGCGGCTGTCCGGATTTTCCCATTTGCACATTAGTAGAGATGCTGCTGGCCCCCACGCTGAGGCATTAGTGTGAGATGACTTTGATCTACCATGGCTACTCCACTTGGGAGTATATGAGAGAAACCTTCTTTTGAGGATTATAGTATCTGAACAGTTTGCTTGTTTTCATATACCCTGTTTTTTTATGCTAAAACATATTCATTTACTACTTGACTTGTAGTTGATCCCCTTCTGGCCAGCATTTGACCTGGACCCAGACTGGTATAAGATAGCAAAACCTGTTGTAGCGAACAAAAGCTCATTGACACAGCCCGCTAACAAAAGTTCATTGACACAGCCCGTTAGGCTCCTATTGCAGCAGAGAAGTGAAAAGAAAAGAAAGTGTATACTAAAAGTAAACTTAAAATAAACTAGTTATTTTGCTTGCAGAGGCTTGTGTTAGGGCCTAATACACAGGCATTGTATAAAATCAGTTTTGGATAATACTTCAGAACAGTGTATATACAAGATATAAATCATGGCTTTCTGGCTAGAAGCTTGGTTGCAGCGGATAGTGAAGGGTGCAGATGAAACATCAAGCTCTGTTGAGAGCATGAGGGTAAAGGGGCACAGAAGATATGGAACTTCAGCTTGTTGGGGAGTGGAGGGAACAGACAGTATAGAACCGGAACAAAAGTCTTTTGGTATTAACATGCAGGATATCTTCCAACTCTGAAATGTCATTGTTGATGGAATCATCCTTTAAAATTAGTAATGTTAATAAAAAAGCCTGCCCTTATTTAAAAAAAAAAATATTTAAAAGACTATTATAACTAGAGTCTTGCGATCATATAATAGTACTTCCAAGAAAAATACATCTGTACTGATGGCATTGTTTGCTAAGAAATCAAATATCATGTTTGAAAGTATTTCTACTTTGGCAGGATAACAAAACATTAATTGTGCAAGCCACAATTTGAAGGTTTAAGTCAGTGTGCTTGGGGAGACTTTTCTGATAACTCCTGCAGCCTATCAGGTGTTTAAGTATATTTATAACATAAACTAAAAAATTGTAGTTGACATAATTTATATCTTTTAATCCTGCTTAAATATAATATAGCTCTCCAAAGGCTAGCACTACCCATCTGGACTGCTTCAGAAATTTAGATTTTATAATAATATATTTTTTTAAATAATAATAATTCAAATTTAATAATAAACATTTAAAAACATTGATACAATGTATTTTATAGAACAAGGACCTCATTTAAATGCCTAAAGTAAAAATTAACAGTCTGTTTTCCCCTCAGCATCCAATTAAATCCCAAGGTTAATAATGAGATCACTATGTGAGACATTTATTACATCAGTACTTTAAAAGGGAGACCTGGTTTTTACAGGGTCCTCATCGAGTACCAAAAACAGTGAGTTTTTCATATTTCCATATATTAAAAGGGTTGTTTAACTGATTCGAGCATGGCAAGGATTGTTTGCCGCTTGTGATGATTATAAAAAAATATTTTCAATAAAAACTATTGTAACAGAAAAGGGTTGTTAAACTGGATAATCTTAAAGTGTTTGTTACCACAGCATTTCATAATCTTTATATGTGCCTGCTGTACCATGTGCTTGTATGAAAAAGTATCCTGTTCTTTGTATTGCTTCCTTTGTGTGAAATCCCTGCTGTTCCTGCCAGTCCCCCTGCTTTCCTATTAGAAACTGACCACACTAACCATATGGTCAGTTCTCTAGCTATGTCGGGAACTCGGTGTGCTCTCCTCCAAAAATCAGACTTTTCCTGACAAACCTACCTTGCACAGCCATTCACTGGAAAGTTCAGTGTGCTGTCGCTTCTCCCCCCCCCCCCCCCCCCCCCCCCCCTTAGCTCTTATGCAGCTGAGGACGGAGGGAACAGAGGAAATGTGATCACTTATAACAAATGGAAAAAAAATATCTATAATGTTTTTTTATATCTATACACAAATGTTTTGCCTTTCATTTCAATTTTAAACTTACAATCACTTTTGCTTAGATTTATGGATGAATGTGTAGAAGTTTTAGTAAATGATCCAAAAGAAACATATTTATAATCAAATGATAAGGGTGGGAGAGACATGTTTTTTATAAAACAGTTGTTCTCCTGTCCAGTAATCCTGTAGAAGCAAACTGCTAACTACCATATTGGATTCATTTTTCCTAGCATGGAAGCTAGAGCAACAGCAAAGCATATGTAGAGCAATTGGATGTTCAAAAGAAGTTAAATATCCCATTTTACATACAATTTATTTTTTGTACTCTTGCACACATACCTGTATTTATGACCTCATCATGATGTAACTTTGTTTTTTAAAGTTTAGTAGTCCTTTACATTGCATCAGTTTAATAATGATTTGAGCATTGTCTTATGTAATGTCATGTAAAGCTTAAAGCTATACTTCTCCTATGGATCACTGGAGTGCAGTTCATTCTAATGTGTAAACTCAGCCAGTCCAGGCTCAGGATCCAGTCCATATGGTCGGGATCCTCCCAGATGCCTGGATCTGCACATGGCTCAGCCTCCCAGCGATCCGCTAAGCCTGAGTCACCCCCTCCCAGTGAGCGCTGCAGGGGCAGAGCAGAGAGTTAGAGATTGACAGCATCAGCTCACTGCTCAGAATGGAGGAGGAGAGCTGAGCGAGATTTAGCAGTGATGAGGAGGTCCTGGGGTGTGGGGGTAAGGGCTTTATCATTTACATAGGCATGCCCTATTACTGCAATATTCTGTGCTGTGCAAACCTAATATCTACAGAAGGTGCGTATTGGACCAGGGAACATATTAACAGATTTGAAAACATACGGACAATCACAAGAATTTAGCCAATGGGGCAGCCATATTAACAAGATTTATTACAAGAAGAAAACCAGATATCACATGTGCGAGCTCCCTGCATGCAAAGTGTTTGTTTGACTAATGTGTGCCTTTATGTTTTACTTATTCATATTCTGCATTTTATGTGTTCATATGCTATTATAAAAGTACAGTAGTACCTATATTTATTTTTATATTATGTAATTATCAAATAGTTGTACTGTGTCAACCATCAGTGACAGCATAGTGCAGATAAAGTGATGCCACGTAAATGTAAAATATAGGCTTTAAAAAAAACTTACAGTGGGGACAGAAAGTATTCAGACCCCCTTAAATTTTTCACTCTTTGTTATATTGCAGCCATTTGCTAAAATCATTTAAGTTCATTTTTTTCCTCATTAATGTACACACAGCACCCCATACTGACAGAAAAACACAGAATTGTTGACATTTTTGCAGATTTATTAAAAAGAAAAACTGAAATATCACATGGTCCTAAGTATTCAGACCCTTTGCTCAGTATTCAGTAGAAGCACCCTTTTGATCTAAAACAGCCATGAGTCTTTTTGGGAAAGATGCAACAAATTTTTCACACCTGGATTTGGGGATCCTCTGCCATTCCTCCTTGCAGATCCTCTCCAGTTCTATCAGGTTGGATGGTAAACGTTGGTGGACCGCCATTTTTAGGTCTCTCCAGAGATGCTCAATTGGGTTTAAGTCAGGGCTCTGGCTGGGCCATTCAAGAACAGTTACAGAGTTGTTGTGAAGCCACTCCTTCGTTATTTTAGCTGTGTGCTTAGGGCCATTGTCTTGTTGGAAGGTAAACCTTCGGCCCAGTCTGAGGTCCTGAGCACTCTGGAGAAGGTTTTCGTCCAGGATATCCCTGTACATTCATCTTTCCCTCGATTGCAACCAGTCGTCCCGTCCCTGCAGCTGAAAAACACCCCCACAGCATGATGCTGCCACCACCATGCTTCACTGTTGGGACTGTATTGGACAGGTGATGAGCAGTGCCTTGTTTTCTCCACACATACCGCTTAGAATTAAGGCCAAAAAGTTCTATCTTGGTCTCATCAGACCAGAGAATCTTATTTCTAACCATCTTGGAGTCCTTCAGGTGTTTTTTTAGCAAACTCCATACGGGCTTTCATGTGTCTTGCACTGAGGAGAGGCTTCCGTCGGGCCACTCTGCCATAAAGCCCCGACTGATGGAGGGCTGCAGTGATGGTAGACTTTTGACAACTTTCTCCCATCTCCCGACTGCATCTCTGGAGCCCAGCCACAGTGATCTTTGGGTTCTTCTTTACCTCTCTCACCAATAGCTCAGTTTGGCCGGACGGCCAGCTCTAGGAAGGGTTCTGGTCATCCCAAACATCTTCCATTTAATGATTATGGAGGCCACTGTGCTGTTAGGAACCTTAAGTGCAGCAGACATTTTTTTGTAACCTTGGCCAGATCTGTGCCTTGCCACAATTCTGTCTCTGAGCTCTTCAGGCAGTTCCTTTGACCTCATGATTCTCATTTGCATTGACATGCACTGTGAGCTGTAAGGTCTTATATAGACAAGTGTGTGGCTTTCCTAATCAAGTCCAATCAGTATAATCAAACACAGCTGGACTCAAATGAAGGTGTAGAACCATCTCAAGGATGATCAGAAGAAATGGACAGTACCTGAGTTAAATATATGAGTGTCGCAGCAAAGGGTCTAAATACTTAGGACCATGTGATATTTCAGTTTTTCTTTTTTAATAAATCTGCAAAAATGTCAACAATTCTGTGCTTTTCTGTCAATATGGGGAGCTGTGTGTACATTAATAAGGAAAAAAAATGAACTTAAATGATTTTAGCAAATGGCTGCAATATAACAAAGAGTGAAAAATTTAAGTGGGTCTGAATACTTTCTGTCTCCACTGTATATAGCACTTGATGAAAGCTGGTTGCATTGAAAGAATTTTGAAGGGTTACTAAACCCTTGTTTTTTTTAAATAACAAACATGTCATACTTACCTCCTGTGCAGTTGGTTTTGCACAGAGTGACCCCGATCCTCCTCTTCTGGGGTCCCTCATCGGCGTTGTAAGTCCTCCTCTTCTTGAGTGCCCCCTCGGAGAAGCTCTTTCCTTTGGGACACCCATGCAGGCGCACTTCCGAGTCCTGCTTCTGCGTCTATTGACACAGAAAGCCGGACTCGGCCCCGCCACCAGGTACCCATGTCATTGGATTTTTTTGACAGCAGCTGGAGCCAATGGCTGCGCTGCTATCAATCTATCCAATCAGGACACGAGACACCAGCTAGAGCTGGTGTGCTCGTCCCCGGGGAGAAAAAGACCGGGTTCAGGTGAGTAAAATGGTGGCATTGAGGGGCTGCAGCATAACAGAAGGTTTTTCACCTTAATACATAGAATGCATTAAGATGAAAAACCACAAGAGTTTACAACCACTTTAAATCTACCGAGATGCCAAAATCAATCATATCAATAACTCCTCTATTTTGCTGTTTTTCTAAAAACAATTGTTTTAGTTGAGTATTTTACATTTTATTTTCATTTTAGTTGTGAAATGAAAATGACTATTTTATTTATCTTCTACATACAACCAATATTCTTTCCCACAACTCTGCATTGCATACAGTAGATTATTTAATGGACATCATAGCCACATTATGAAAAGCCAATGTTTTGGAACCACACCAGGCCCCTTCGTTGTAGCAGAATTAATTTCTCCATATTGCAAACCATGGAATAACTCTACTGTTTAGAATTTGAAATGGGTGTTAGAAAAGAATATATTTTTACATTTGATTTCACCCATTATATGGCTATAGAACGTCACACACACAAGAGTTAAAAGACTGAAGTAAGCAACTGAAAATTTTTCTTCTTATATTAAAAACAGCTAATTTTAAATCAAATGTCACAGTAAGAAACAAATATAGTAATATCACATCATAGAGAAGCAGTAAACGTAACTCTTTGTGTAATGATGATATACATCTTATTTAACCCATTTCATCTTTTTCATAGTGTTGAAATAGTTATTAACACCAAACTCAAAACCAAGTAAGTACGCATTAAACAAACTGTAGATTGTGAGGTCACTTAGTAATCTTGTTGGCATATACATAAGTCACAGTTATCAGGAATAAAGACAAGTTATTTCCAACTAAAACAGAACTATTTTTGACCACTTTTCTCTAACTCCATATCTCTACTCTTTTATGTTTAACATCAATATATTTCATGGTATACAGTTCTTGGCAGGAGATCCATTTAAACAGGAATTCCCGTCAAAAAAGAAAAAAATTGTCTGTTTAAAGGAGATCTCCAGGAAATATTTATAGTTAAATTCAAGATCCCCGCAATAGGTGATGAGAGGTCACACTAACAGCTTATATTGAAATATAGTAGAAGCATGATACTGGGCTCTTCAAAGACAGGAATTCTGCAGGAGAAGACAGAAGATGGGTGTATTTAAGAAAGTACTAATGTGTACACACACTGTATTTATGATCAAATAACAGAAATGTGCACTTCGGCAATATTGCTTATCCGATGTTGGCTCCAATTTGGTCAAAGAATGCCTTTAAAACATTCATGATATATAGCTAGATGTAGTAAGAGATGTAGTAAGAGAAACTTTTCTAAAATCATCTGAATCCTTAGGACCATACTCAAGGCAAAATATAGGAGTCCACCTCAAAAGTATGCTATGTCTCTCCCTCCTATTAGATCTGCATTCTGGAAGTGGTAGAGGCTTCTACTGACTGGTCTAGAGTTTTTACTGACAGGTTCATCAAACAAGCATTTTAGATTGTTTAGCAAAAGTATAGCAAAAGTTTTTCCTGACGCCACCATGGCAGCATACTAGTGATAGGCTCCGCCTTTCTCCCCTCCCTCAGGACCAATGAAATAGCATAAATTAAAGGCCAGTTAGGACCCGCCCCATTCTTCTTTTTGTCCTCATACCTCCATGCACCAGTGAAGAGTACTATGTTCCCCCCTCTGCCTTCAGGCAGATGCCGGCTGGGTTAAGCCTCTCCCAGTGCGAAGTCCCAGTATCAGGCTGCTAAAAGTGCCAGAGTAGCTTGGGAGCTCCTTCTGTGGGTCTTGATGGAGCTGAGCAGTTTTTCCCCTTTAGGAATGAAATCTGCCTTTAAGGTTGGTGTCTGCAACACTTGTTGGGTTTGGGGAGGCCAGCTTTGCATCCTTCTTACCTTTGCCTTTGTTTGTCTCCTGTCATTTTCTCACTTTCTGCACCTCCTGTTCTTTTTCTCCTGCAGTGGCACTGGTCTGGGTACATTACTCCCCCTAGACAGGTTATCTGTCCTTTGCTGTCCTAGGCCAGCTGTAGGTATAGCTTATATTTGTAGGTTGTGTATGCATAGGTTTGGAGTAGGTGGGTATGTGTGTGTGTGTATGTATGTGTATGTGTGTGTATATGTATATGTGTGTGTGTGTGTATGTATATATGTATATTATGTGTATGGATATGTATGTGTGTGTGTATTGTAGGGGATCAGAGGGGTGGACAGCTGGCTCAGCCCATTAAAACAAAATTGGCTTTATTCAGCAAAATGGCAAATTAAACATAAGATAAGACAGACTTGTCTTGTCTCAACAGTTTATGGCCCCAATCAGAGCTACAGAGTCTTTATGTGGTTATGCTCACCCAGCACACCTTCCAGCAATGGACATTTTCACACACCATGCTGCTGTGTCTCTCATTCCTACTCAAACAGCTCCTCTCTGAGACTTTCAGCTCAGCTGACAATTTGCAGGTCTGAAGGGGAAATATCTGCCCTCTTCGATTAACCCCTTCTTATCCCTGCCCCAGGCTTACTCTCTGCAGTTTGTATATGTTTGTGTATACATGTGTGTGTTCTTATGTTGGTTGGTAGGTATGTATGTGTGTGGGGGATGTTATATGGAGCGGTATGTGCATGTATTTTTATATGCATGCATATTGTTTTTTAAAAAAAAAAGGGGGAAAGGAGAGAGTGTGTAGATGTATATATTTAGATATACATTATTAGAGGGAGAAGCGTAGTCGCTGTGCATCCAGGCAGTCATGCAGACCATTACATGGGTTAAAAGACAGTCATATTTACCCTTTCAATGAGCAATCACTTTTCCATTAGGAAACTGGTTTAATTCAAGGCGGATATAGCATTGCTGAAATCCATGCTTACAGTGGGACCAGCTGTTGTCCAATAGGGTGGCGGCTGGGAAGGGCCTGCCACTCAACAGAGGCCCTTACCTTAGTGACGGGTACTTTGGGTTTCTGCTCCCAGGATATGGTTGGAGAGGAAATCCTTAGGGGTGATATCTTGGGACCCGGCCAAGATGTATCGGCAAATTTCACTGCAGAAGCAGCAATAGTCTTAACCTGGTGCCTGGCCAAGGCAATGCTATACTCAGTTACGGCTAGGGGTACCCAATGGGTTGAGACCCGGGGCTGTGTTTGGCTTCCTAGAAACAAAATTGGAATAGTCACTTTATAGTGCAAGATCTCTGTTTGATATGAAACCAGAGACAGCCATGTCGGACGTGACAGGAGAAGGGTCTGTTCTTCTCCCATAACAGAAAGCAGGAAAGCAGGAAAATATATATATATAAATAACTAAAAATAAATAATAAAAAAATAAAGGGAGAAATATTTTTCTCCCGCTAGGTTCTGCTCCTCTAGGGGCAACCTTTCATAAGGTCCATAAATGAAAATTTTTGGGTGCACCGCAGGTACCCACAAAACCCTTTTACCGGGTGCATGTCCAGACTTTTAAGGTAAGTTCCAGTGGGCACGCATCACGGGTTACTGGACAGTGGATTGTGCAGATCCTTGGTCACTTTGGTGGATTCCTCACTGTTCCTTCTCCAGACCTTTTTCTCCCTCTCGGAGCTGCCAGATCCACCGCAACCACGGCGGTTACAATACTTACAGACACTTCAGACTCAGAGGGGAGCTGTCATGGTCCCATCTCACAGGAGTGATTGTAGGTTTCCTACCCACCCCTGCTTGTAGGTCCCAGGGGTTGGAGAGAAGCATTCGCTTGCAGCAGATGGCTGGAGGCTTTCGCTAGATCGTCAGGATTCTTAGCCTCACAACCCAAAATTTTTTTTCTTTTTTTATTCCAAAGTAAGTAAATTTGTCGATTGGTTGGACACATCTCTGCTTTATCAGCCTACCTTTTAGCCTATGAATATCTCTAAGAATATTCACAGAGGTTTCAGTGCCATGTAAGTTCCTCTTGGGGAACAGGGTCTCCAGATTTGCCACTACCTGGGCGTCATTCTTTTCTACATAAAAAAAAAAGCCAAATTTTGTTTTCCAACAGTTAAAGTGTCTGTGGGGGCTCTACTGGTTCCTCTGTTTTGCTTCCATCAGAAAAGGACGGTGACTGTCATAAGGAGAATTCTGAGATTAGATTCCTCTACCACCTGGAGGACTTCTAGGTGTCTCAGCCTCCTGGCCGTAATGTTGTCATTCATACCGATGATACCTTGGGTGCATGGGCACCGTTGCTAGTTTTTGAACTACAACAGAGGAAACAGGATCCGGCGCAGCTATGGTCAGTGTCACGCAGTATTATAGCGGTCCGCAGTGATGGAAAGACTTTGAGGATGTCACGAACCATCTGACTGGATCAATGTGATGAATCATATTGGCAAGACAGTCTGGAAGGCGCACTGCGAGGGTCTGTCGGTCAAGGCAAGCAGAGTTTGCTAGCCAGGGAAGGTAGTCTCGAAAGCACTGGAAGGTCAGACAGCCTTTTTTATCACTTTGACCTTGCTACACAGAATCAAGGGTGACCAGTCATCTTGCGGTTGAGCAACAGGACAGCAATTGCGTATTTTCAGCTCCAGGGAGGATCTCGCGGCAATATGCTATTGAGAGATGTAGAACCCAGAATGTCTGGGTAGGAAGATCACCAGCAAATTCCGGAAGCAATTTACCTCCTAGGGGACTGGAATACACCGACATACTGTCCATCATGCAAGCTTGCCAGAGCATGAGGGGGAGGCTTGTCCACAGGTGGCCTACCACAGACCGACTTCTTTGCTTCTCACAGCAAATGCCAATTTAAGAAGAGGTCTGACTCAGTTTCCGCTCACCAAAGCAGAGAATAGAAGCTGAGTTTCTCCATGAAACTGCAATCAAGCCTACTGTATATGTTTCCCCAACTTCTCTCATAATGAAATTCCTCTGGAAGCTGTCAAGAATGAGCATGGTAGTCACGACCACCCCTCCATTCTGACCATAGGAGTCTTAGTGCTTCCTGGCTAGGGATGAGCCGAACACCCCCCGGTTCGGTTTGCACCAGAACCTGCGAACGGACCGAAAGTTTGCACGAACGTTAGAACCCCATTGACGTCTATGGGACTCGAACGTTTGAAATCAAAAGTGCTCATCTTAAAGGCTAATTTGCATGGTATTGTCCTAAAAAGGGTTTGGGGACCCGGGTCCTACCCCAGGGGACATGTATCAATGCAAAAAAAACTTTTAAAAACGGCCGTTTTTTCGGGAGCAGTGATTTTAATGATGCTTAAAGTAAAAAAAAAAAAAGTGAAATATTCCTTTAAATATCGTACCTGGGGGGTGTCTATAGTATGCCTGTAAAGTGACGCGTGTTTCCCGTGTTTAGAACAGTCCCTGCACCAAATGTCATTTTTAAAGGAAAAAATCTCATTTAAAACTGCTTGCGGGTTTAATGTAATGTCGGGTCCTGGCAATATGGATGAAAATCAGTGAGACAAACGGCATGGGTAACCCCCAGTCCATTACCAGGCCCTTTGGGTCTTGTATGGATATTAAGGGGAACCCTGCACCCAAATTAAAATAAGGAAAGGTGTGGGGCCACCAGGCCCTATATACTCTGAACAGCAGTATACAGGCGGTGCAAACAAGACAGGGACTGTAGGTTTGTTGTTAAGTAGAATCTGTTTGTAATTTTGAACGGGTACATTTTTAACGTGTTTAGCTCCAGCCAAAAAATCTTTTTTAAGCTTTTTGGAAAACATAGGGAAGAGTTATCACCCCTGTGACATTTGTTTTGCTGTCTTTCCTCCTCTTCAGAAGATTTCACCTCACTTTTTGTCTCAATGTAAAATGTTTTTTGAAAATGTGGTTTTTTTTTGTGGAACAAGGATTGGAAAGCATCAGTGGAAAGGAGAATTTTTTTTCCCATATTAACTCTTACAGGAGAGAATTTCCCTTCCTAGGGGTAGATTTCATCTCACTTCCTGTTGTCTCCTTCCGTTTGCAAGTAGGAGTCGTTTGTAAGTTAGATGTTTGAAAGTAGGGTCCTGCCCTATATACTCAGCAGAAATTTGGGCCTTGGGTGTTGCTGTGGCCACAACACTGTAAGCCCTCACAGGGCCCTGCTGTGAAATATTAGATCAAGAATTGTAATTACATGCCCCTGTTGAACAGGAGCTGAAAAATTAGGCCTTAGGCACTGGTGCTGGTGCCACAACACTGCAACCCCTTACAGATACTCTAGTTGGAACGCAGGAACGAGCCCTGCTGCAAAGTATTGCATCAAAAATTGTAAATACACGCCCCTGTTAGACAGGGGCAGAAAAATTGGGCCTTAGGCACTGGTGCTGGTGCCACAACACTGCAACCCCTCACAGACACTCTAGTTGGAATGCAGGAACGAGCCCTGCTGCAAAGTATTGCATCAAAAATTGTAATTACACGCCCCTGTTAGACAGGAGCAGAAAAATTGGGCCTTGGGCACTGGTGCTGGTGCCACAACACTGCAACCCCTAACAGACACTCTAGTTGGAATGCAGGAACGAGCCCTGCTGCAAAGTATTACATCAAAAATTGTAATTACACGCCCCTGTTAAACAGGGGCTGAAAAATTGTGCCTTAGGCACTGGTGGTGGCGCCCAGAACCAAAAATGTTCTTACAAGCTATCAGCGTGATGATTGAGGAGGAAGAGGATAATTACTCAGGGATAGTCACTCAGCATCAGCATAGGCAGTCTTTGAAGGGATCTGAGATTTCAAAAAAAATTATTCGGTTACATCAGCATCAGGTGCTTGGTAGCTGGTGGTGATCCAAGACTGATTCATTTTTATGAAGGTCAGTCGATCGACCGAGTCGGTGGACAGACGCACCCTGTGATCGGTTACCACGCCTCCAGCAGCACTGAATGTGTGTTCCGAAAGAACGCTGGATGCAGGACAGGCCAGTAGCTCAATTGCATACTGTGCAAGCTCTGGCCAGTGATCCATCCTCAAGACCCAGTAACCCAGAGGATTTTCGGTGGGAAAGGTGTCCAAGTCTGATCTTGCCCCTAGGTATTTCTGCACCATGTAAAACAGACGCTGGCGATGGTTGCTGGAACCGATCATACCTTGGGGCTGTGGACCAAAAAATTGTCTGAACGCATCGGTCAGACGGCCACCTTCTCCACCGCTCCTTCTTTGACTGACCGAAGCCTCAGCAACACGTTGTCCAGAAACAGGAGTTTGTAACCTCCCAGTCTCTGGGAACGCGTTGCACAGACCTTTCTGCAAGGCCT
The DNA here is from genome assembly GCA_037952925.1 of Lithobates clamitans. NCBI lineage: Eukaryota > Metazoa > Chordata > Amphibia > Anura > Ranidae > Lithobates > Lithobates clamitans. The sequence goes on along the minus strand of JBBGZY010000228.1, from coordinate 3,824,008 downwards.
CCCGAAGATGTTTCATCCTCTGCTCCCTCTGCGATGGCAAGATAAGGTCCGCAACCTTACCCTTGTAACGTGGATCAAGGAGGGTTGCCAGCCAGTATTGGTCCTTCTCCTTGATACCACGAATACGAGGATCCTTACGCAGGCTTTGCAGGATCAGGGAGGCCATGCAGCGTAGGTTTGATGAGGCATTTGGTCCGGAGTCCTCTGGGTCACTAAGGACGACATGGTCCGCAGCCACCTCCTCCCAGCCACGTACAAGACTGATCCCTTAAAGACTGCTGCTGATGCTGAGTGCCAGGCTCCACCTCCATACTGACACAATCTTCCTCCTCCTCCTCCTCCTCCTCCTCTTCCTGTGTGATCGGCGGGCACGCAGGAACACTGTCTGGATAAAGGGGGCCTTGAGAGCTAAGGAAGTCCTCCTCTTCCTGCCTCTGTTCTGCCTCAAGTGCCCTGTCCATTATTCCACGCAGCGTGTGCTCCAACAGGTGGACAAGGGGGACAGTGTCACTGATGCATGCACTGTCACTGCTCACCATCCTCGTGGCCTCCTCAAATGGTGACAGGACAGTGCATGCATCCCTGATCATGGCCCACTGGCGTGGGGAAAAAAACCAAGCTCCCCTGACCCTGTCCTGGTGCCATAGTCGCACAGGTACTCATTGATGGCCCTCTGCTGCGTGTGCAGCCGCTGCAGCATGGCCAACGTTGAGTTCCACCTGGTGGGCATGTCACAGATTAGGCGGTTCTTGGGCAGGTTAAACTCCTTTTGGAGGTCCGTCAGCCGAGCACTGGCATTATATGACCGGCGGAAATGCACACAGACTTTCCTGGCCTGCCTCAGGACATCCTGTAAGCCCGGGTACCTGCCCAAGAACCGCTGCACCACCAAGTTAAGGACGTGAGCCAAACAGGGCACATGGGTCATTTGTCCCTGTCGGAGGGCAGAGAGGAGGTTGGTGCCATTGTCGCAAACCACCATTCCTGCCTTAAGTTGGCGTGGCGTCAACCACCTCTGAACCTGCCCCTGCAGAGCTGACAGAACCTCTGCCCCAGTGTGGCTCCTGTCCCCCAAGCACACCAGCTCAAGCACCGCATGGCATCTTTTGGCCTGCGTACTTGCGTAGCCCCTTGAACGACTACGGAGCACCGCTGGTTCCCAGGAAGAGACCATGGAGGAAGAAGAAGAGGAGGGGGTGGAGGAGAGAGGTGTGTCACAATCATTAGCATTTTGGAGGTGTGGTGGCGGAACAACCTCCAACACTACTGCACCTTGTCCTGCATCCTTCCTAGCTGCCAGAAGAGTCACCCAATGCGCCGTGAAACTTAGGTAACGTCCCTGTCCATGCCTGCTGGACCATGAGTCAGCGGTAATATGCACCTTACCGCTGACCGCCCTGTCCAGCGAGGCATGGACATTGCCTTCCACATGCCGGTAGAGAGCCGGAATCGCCTTCCGTGAGAAAAAGTGGCGTTTGGGTACCTGCCACTGAGGAACCGCACATTCCACAAACTCACGGAAGGGGGCAGAGTCTACCAACTGAAAAGGCAGCAGTTGAAGTGCTAGCAATTTTGCCAAACTAGCATTCAACCGCTGGGCATGTGGATGGCTGGGAGCAAACTTCTTTCGGCGGTGCAGCAGCTGGGGCAGGGAAATTTGCCTGGTACAATCTGACGTCGGTGTACCAAAAGCAGATTGCCCACAAGTACTTGGCTGTGACACACCTAATTCTACACCTTCATTCCACTCAGTGCAGGTCTCAGAGAGGACTGAAGGTCTAGTGGGGTTGGAAATCTCAGCTGATGAGGAGCAAGGAGAGGTCCTCTTTGTTCTTTGGTGTGGGTCTTTTAGATGCGCTTGCCAACGAACTGCATGGCAGGTCAACATATGTCTGGTCAAGCATGTGGTACCCAAGCGGGAGATGTTTTGGCCACGTGAGATACGCTTGAGACATATGTTGCAAATAGCAGCGGTGCGATCTGATGCACACGTCTCAAAAAAGGCCCACACCAAAGAACTTTTTGAATAACGTGCAGAGACTGCAGCGCCCTGCACATGTGATGCAGTCAATGTGCTGCCCTTAGGCTGGCCCCTGGAGGGCATCCTGCCTCGTTGGTGATGTGCCGCCTCCTCCTCCTCCTCCTCTATCCTATCAGGCACCCACGTTGAGTCAGTGACCTCATCATCCCCTCCCTCCTCATCACTGGAGCAAACCTGGCAGTATGAGGCAGCAGGGGGAGCATGACTGCCAGATTGCTGTCCTTCTTGGGCACCCCCTCTGTCCGTGCTCATGTTACTGCCTTCATCGAGCTCAGTATCATCATCAGAGCCTTCCAAACGCTGGGCATCCTCCTGGAGCATGTACCCAACACTGTGGTCAAACAGTTCGAGGGACTCCTCAGGAGGACATGGTGGAGCTAGGGAAGGAGTCACTGATGACATTGAGCCGGGGGAAGAGGCCGCTGCTTTGCCAGACAAAGCACCCTGGGCATGGGTGAGAGAGGATGAGGAGGATGAGGACGGCTTGGTCATCCACTCGACCAAGTCTTCCGCATGTTGCGGCTCAACACGGCCAGCTGCCGAAAAAAAGGCCAAGCGTGTCCCATGGCCACGTGCTGATGAGGATGCACCGTCTCCACGACCAGCACTAGACACAGAGCCTGCTTGCCCTCTCTTATTGGCTTGTGACTGTCTGCCTCTCCTTCTTGGCCTTCCAGACATACTAATGGCCTGTAGCTGCACTAAGCTGTGATTTATATATATATATATACTGCAGCAAGCAAAATCAACTGCCTGCCTGTAGTATGAGAACACCACCAACCTTCTACAGGTAGCTTTAGCTGAACACTGTGAGGTGGACGCACCCCACTAACTTGTAGGTTTAGCTGAACACTGTGAGCAGGACGCACTGCACTAACTGTAAATAGTCTAGCTGCATGACCGTGGTACTAATAGGATCAAAAGAACACCAGTAATTTTCTTTAGGTAGCTGTAAATACTTTAACAAGACAAGCCTGCCTGTCAGTAGGAAGATAACAGGAACGGATCTAGCTGAACACTGTGAGCAGGACGCACTGCACTAAATGTAAATAGTCTAGCTGCCTGACCGTGGTACTAATAGGATCAAAAGAACACCAGTAATTTTCTTCAGGTAGCTTTATATACTGTAACAAGACAAGCCTGCCTGTCAGTAGGAAGATAACAGGAACGGATCTAGCTGAACACTGAGCAGGACGCACTGCACTAAATGTAAATAGTCTAGCTGCCTGACCGTGGTACTAATAGGATCAAAAGAACACCAGTAATTTTCTTCAGGTAGCTTTATATACTGTAACAAGATAAGCCTGCCTGTCAGTAGGAAGATAACAGGAACGGATCTAGCTGAACACTGTGAGCAGGACGCACTGCACTAAATGTAAATAGTCTAGCTGCCTGACCGTGGTACTAATAGGATCAAAAGAACACCAGTAATTTTCTTCAGGTAGCTGTAAATACTGTAACAAGACAAGCCTGCCTGTCAGTAGGAAGATAACAGGAACGGATCTAGCTGAACACTGTGAGCAGGACGCACTGCACTAAATGTAAATAGTCTAGAAGATAACAGGAACGGATCTAGCTGAACACTGTGAGCAGGACGCACTTTACTAAATGTAAATAGTCTAGCTGCCTGACCGTGGTACTAATAGGATCAAAAGAACACCAGTAATTTTCTTTAGGTAGCTGTTAATACTGTAACAAGACAAGCCTGCCTGTCAGTAGGAAGATAACAGGAACGAATCTAGCTGAACACTGTGAGCAGGACGCACTGCACTAAATGTAAATAGTCTAGAAGATAACATGAATGGATCTAGCTGAACACTGTGAGCAGGACGCACTGCACTAAATGTAAATAGTCTAGAAGATAACAGGAACGGATCTAGCTAAACTGAATACAGTGTGTATATATATATATATGCAACACCTGGGATGCATATATATACACAATACACTGTAAGTGCAGCTAACTGACTGACTGTTCTGCCTAATCTATCTAACTCAAATCAAATGACACTGTCTCTCTGTCTATCTCTTTCAACGCCGGAACACACACTTCACAGGGCCGCCATGCAGGCGGCCTTATATAGTGTGGGGCGTGTACTAAATCCCCTGAGCCATAATTGGCCAAAGCCTCCTTGGCATTGGCCAATTACGGCTCTCTGTTCAGGCGGCGCTGTGATTGGCCAAGCATGCGGGTCATAGTGCATGCTTGGCCAATCATCAGCAAGCAATGCACTGCGATGCCGCAGTGAATTATGGGCCGTGACGTGCCACATGAATTTGGCGCGAACGGCCCATATCGTTCGCAATTCGGCGAACGACCGAACAGCCGATGTTCGAGTCGAACATGGGTTCGACTCGAACACGAAGCTCATCCCTATTCCTGGCTATCTACTTCAGAATACAGAAGTCGATTCCCCTTCACACATGCACAGACCAGAGATGCAAGCATAATGGCGGGAAGGGGAAGCCGCAGAACCTAGATTGCTCCAGAGTTGCTCCAAGAGTGAGCTCTACTTTGGGGGGTGCGAAAGGCACTCTACTAACAGCCTCTATGCCAAGATCTGGAACAAACTTGTGTTTTTTTCTATTTTGCATGGCAAGATATTATTCTTACTGCGCCTCTGGTGGCAGCTGTTCTGGTCTTCTTGTAGGTCAGATTGGACATGAATCTTACCCTATACTCCTTTGAGGTTGCAGGTGTCAGCAAGAACAAGGTTTAATTTGGCCAAAGGCCCTGTAGTTTGCAAAATTTTGAAGACAGTCAGGAGGTTTCGTTAATCGCGAGAGAGAATCTTTCACAATTAAAATCTTTCGATGCTGTTGGGGTTTATTTCAACTGTTTACTCCAACAGGGCAGTGTTCGGTTTAAGACATTGCTTACTAACCAGTATTTAGCGCAAATCGTCAAACAGAAGTCAGTTGAGTTTCAAGCCCTTAGAGCTTCAGAAAAGCATATTGCTTTTGTGACAGGAGCAGAGCTGCATCCTGTAGTTCAGCTTATATCAGAGGTAGCAACAGCCCTCCATCTATCAATCATCTGTCCATTGCCTAACTTTCCAGACGTTCAAGCAAAAAAACACACAAATTGGTCATTCCCAGAGCTTTAAAGAAGTTTCTATCCACAATTGCTCTTTTCAGTTCATATGATAAGTCTTTCACTGTTCCAGATGGAATTCATCAGGCAAGGGAGGTTGTCTCCTGGACTTTAGCAAGATTGGTTGTGTAGATGGGAAATGGGTCGTGAGCCTCCTTCCGTGGCAGGATGCATCCTCTTCGAGAGGGTTTGAGGCGTCATAGGCGGCCCAGTTGAAAGCATCTATGGATTAATTCTAAAGGAAAGTGGTATGCTTTTCCCAGCATACCTTTTCAACCTTTACAGAATAGATCTGGGTGCCTTGTCATCAGTGGGCTTCGGAGGAATGACTGTTCAGTCTTCTGTCCCATTTGAAAATATATAAAATAATTATTTTGGTTTGTTAAGTAGAACCCACCCTGTCAGCTAGGATATGTATCACTAGTATGCTGCCATGGTGGCATTAGGAAAACGGAAAACTGTATCATACTTACCGTAATTTTCCTTTCCTGACGCCAATCCATGGCAGCATACGGACCCATCCTTGTGCGTTTCGATATCTAGCTAATTACGAAGAATGGGGCGGGGCCTAACTGGCTTTTAATTTATGCTATTTCATTGGTCCTGAGGGAGGGGAGAAAGGCGGAGCCTATCACTAGTATGCTGCCATGAATAGGCGTCAGGAAAGGAAAATTACGGTAAGTTACGTAAGTATGATACAATTTTCCGTTTTTGGGATGTACATGTCCTATGGATCACAGGAGTGCAGTTCTTTCTGCACTCCTGTACAAAGAGGAGGGGGGTGGTATGGTTAACCAATCGGCTGGGCCTACATCCCAAAAAGACAGTAGAGTGGAGAAGGTACTCCCCCTTACGGGACTTTATTGGCCCAAAAGTAATACACAAAGAGTATGAAAATAGAGTATACAAAATTTATTGAAATATAAACAATTAAAATTTGAATCAATAGGTGACTATAGACATCTGAATTGTATAGATATGGCAAAAAACAGAAGAACAAAACTCTAGAGAGGTCCAGGGACTACCGTGATAGGCCGTGGCGACCCTATCATGGTAGTCCCTGGACCTCTCTAGAGTTTTGTTCTTCTGTTTTTTGCCATATCTATGTAATTCAGATGTCTATAGCCACCTATTGATTCAAATATTAGTTGTTTATATTTCAATAAATTTTGTATACTCCTTTTACATAGTGTGTACTACTATTTGGGCCATTAAAGTCCCTTAAGGGGGAGTTCCTTCTCCACTTTCTGCACTCTTGTGACCCATGTTCAGCGAACAGTGGACATTTAGATGCTGTTTATGGTTCTGAAAGATCTACAGCAAATGTCAGCTCTTTCAAAGTTGGTATTTGCACATGCTTTGGCTGCCCCTCCACCGCAATGCTGCTTGGACCTGAAAATGGGTCGTTAAAACACCAATTGCTATCACATGGGGAAAAGGTGGGTGTCTTTAAAGCCCATATACTAAAAGTAGACATTCTTAGGAGGTCTAATGTTTTTAAAAGGGTTAGAAAAATGCAGAGGCTATGACTTGGTAGCTTACTGTGCGTTCTGTGCAGCTTTGATATTAGTGTGAAGTCACTTACAGTAAGTGTTGCTGTAAATTCAATTTTTCGTCTTAAGCAGTGCTTTTCTAATGACAGAGCACAAATGGAATTTTGCTTTAGATTTCACCTGGTAGATGATAAATTGCTAAAAATATCTTAAAGTTTATGGAAACACAATCACTAAAATCTCATATGGGCTTTAACAATATAGCTTTGAAAGTTATTTTCAGCATTGCAGTTTAATCTGCAGCTTCCATTTAAGATATGTAGAAAAATGTGTAGCACGAAAAAATGAAAAACAACTGTGTGAAATGTTCATCAGATGATAAGATCAATCCTCCATGATAGGGAAAGTCTTATACAAAAATAAAATCTTATAGAACAGTGTAGTGAAAGCAAGTCCAACACCTTCTGGAGTGAAATAAGGTTCCCGATAAAGTGCTCAGAGGTCAGGCACCGCGTCCCAGTGAAGCGAACACTCACCAGCAGGGCCGGTACAAGGGGTGGGCGAGAGGGGCGGGTGCCCTGGGCGGAGTGTGAGAGGGGGCGGATTTCTCCCCCTCCCTCTGCTCGCTGACTGAGCATAATATGAGAGCCGCTCCGACCGATCTGCTCCCTCCCCCTCATTGGCAGGGAGGAGAGCGACTTCAGGAGGGATTGAACCAGCAGGGGGAGGGGCGGACAAGCTTCCCATTATCTTGGTAACTGTGAAGAAACAGACTGATTTCTCCCGTCCGTAGGACAGGAGAATCAGTCTGTAAATACTGAGACTGTGGCTGCAGCTCTGTAGTGTCTGTGACACTTACACATCCCAGTGAACCATCACCTCCCCCCTCACTGACGGGAGATCAGGGAGGAATACAGCTCCTCCCACCTCTGCTCCTCCAGTGACTCCCCGCCCACACTATCCCCGACGTGCAGATGTATCTGAAGAGAAGGGATGTATGGGCGGGAGATATGAAAAGCTGAAGAATCCTGTGTGCCAAAGATGCCTGAGCTTCCAGCCTGGACCTGGGTGAGTCATGTGCACACTACAGTACACAGTGATCACTGAACTGTCCTTATCTCCATCCCCCATCTGTCCTCCCCCCCCTCATGTTCTTTCAAGATATTCACTAACTTTCACTTTCAGTTAGACATTAGATGGTACAAATTTCTTTCCAGTAACCACAGATTTCAGGAAAGAAATTGACACGAATCCCTTCCGCTGAGCAATTGTATTGTCCCCACAAACATTGATTATCACTAGCAGATATAGCAACCGCTAGAGATAATCATAAGAGAATCCGGCAGGCTGGTTGTACCCAATTTGATCAATCAACTTGGTACATTCAGCCTGCCCATTAATGGTTCCAATCTCAGCCAGTTCTCACTGAAACAGCTGAGATTTAACCACTTGCTTACTGGGCACTAGACCGATTTTCAGCTTTCAGCACTGGCGCACTTTGAATGACAATTGCGCGGTCATACAACACTGTACTCAAATGAAATTTTTATCATTTTTTCCCCACAAATAGAGCTTTCTTTTGGTGGTATTTGATCACCTCTGTGGTTTTTATTTATTGTTAAAAAAAATTTAAAAAGACCGAATTAAAAAAAAAAAAAAATGTTGTTATATTTTGTTATAAAATTTTAAAACAGGTAATTTTTCTCCTTCATTGATGTACACTGATGAGGCGGCACTGATGGGTGGCAATAATGGGCAATGATCAGTTGCACTGCTAGGTGGCATTGATAGGTGGCACTTGTGGGCATTGATAGGTGGCACTCATGGGCATAGGTAGGTGGCAATGGCAGGTGGCACAGATGAGGCATAATTGCCTCTTCCTCTTCGGGACCGATGTCCCTTGCAGATGAGCCGGTGATCAGCTTTTTTTTCTCCTCGCGCTGTCAGCGTGAGGAGAAAAAAAAAACGATCACATAGCTTTTCTTTTGATCATGTGATCAGCTGTCATTGGCTGACAGCTGATCACATTGTAAGGGGATCGGGACTCAGTGATCACAGCGTGCACAGGGCACGTGCACTCCCGGAAATTCAGGTCCACGCTGTGGCCGTCATTCAGCTATAGCGTGGATGTCAAGAGGTGAAACTATCTTAGTGTTAGCTCTTGGGCTGCCCATACATTGATCACTTTTTCATTCAACTATTAGGTTGAATGAAAAAAAAAGAATGTTCCAATTCCCCCATCTACACATTCCAGGTGGAAGGGGGAATCCCCCCACTGTGGACCAGTGGTGGAATCCAATGTGGTGGTGTATAGAGCCAAATAGATTAGAATTGTGTCAATGTCCCAATATTTATGGACCTGACTGTACATATAATTAAAAGGTGTGAGTGAACTCTGTTTCTATCGCATGAAACCTAATTGAATTTGTATTGTTTTAAGTATATCCTTGTTTTGAAATGACATTGATTCTTTCTTAAAAATGGGGGGGCACAGTTTGCCATCTTTGCCCTGGGCACCAAATGGCCTTGTCCCAGCACTGCTCACCAGAGATGATGGCCGCCATTACAACAGCTAATGCACCTGTTTCTATGTGTCAGACATCCACTGGAAGGATAAGGGTTGCACCCAATCTCTCCGTCCAAAGACACTCCTCAGCAGGATCATGCTAGGGTAAATGAAGATTTATGTTGCTGATCTGAACAAAATATTTTCATTATGTTCTGATTCTTGGCAGGGCAAGTTTTAGTTCATTAACCAATTGTTCTGCTTTATTATCCTGTCACTCGCTCTTACTGGAGGCTACAAGTGGTCAGGTTCATTACATAGGAATGATCACTCTTATCACTATCAGGAAAACGACCCCTGGAAATGCCATGTAGCCATGTTGCAACGGGGCTGCAGGAAACCACCAGTACTGTGATACAACAAAGAATGAAAAAGAGTGAAAACACACACACATTGCACACGGCCCTACTTCTCCCTTAACATCTAAAGATATCCTTTTCACCTAGTGAATAGAATGGAGTAAATTAGTTGTGTACAAGAAAAATAATGTATGCCAGTGCCACAGTAAAGCATAAAATATATTTTATATGCAAACAAGAAGATCTGGACAGCCGCACTCCAGGAAGTAATAATCCAAGTTTCTTTATTTTAAAATCAGGAACACATCAGATGCAGGACATCATAGACAGAGTGTACAGATCATAGGCTAACGCTTTTCACACTTGTCCAAGTGCTTACTCATATGAGTAAGCACTTGGACAAGTGTGAAACGCGTTAGCCTATGATCTGTACACTCTGTCTATGATGTCCTGCATCTGATGTGTTCCTGATTTTAAAATAAAGAAACTTGGATTATTACTTCCTGGAGTGCGGCTGTCCAGATCTTCTCGTTTGCATATAGTCTCTACTAGCATGAGCCAGCACCTGGAACCTCTCATCTCTGGAGAGCAAGATCAGCTTTACACCTGGTGAGACCTAAACTAGTGCGGGGATAACTTTTATAAAATATATTTTGTTTGATTTACCAAGGGAAATTTTCACATGTCATAATACTACTTGTGATGAAATAAGTTACTTTTAAGCATTTGTTTTTCCATATTGAAGCCATTGTAAAGTGGATATGGAACTCCTTTTCCTTTTGTTATCCTAGTCCTGTGCCAAACAGCAGCACCAAGTCAGGGGCCTTTTTTTGCTCTGCTGCAATTAAGCAATTAAGCTATGTCAGGGACCATACCCCAGCCTTTTAATTTCACAATGAAGAGAAGCATCGCACTGATGAGTTTATACTTGTACCCTCATCTCTTGTAAGTGTGAGCACTAGGATTATGGGAGGGTAAAATAAGGATTAACTTGGATACTATATATATGCAGCATATACAGTATACTGTATGTGTGTGTGTGTATATGTATATGTGTATATATATATATATATATATATATATATATATATATATATATATATATATATATATATATATAAATATATATATATATATATATATATATATATATATATATATATATATATATATATATATATATATATATATATATTATAATGCCAAAAGTATTGATGGCATCCCAATCTTAATCTTAATCCGTAGCGTTCCACATTGAGTTGGCCCACCCTTTGCAGCTATAACAGCTTCAACTCTTCTGGGAAGGCTGCCACAAGGTTTAGGAGTGTGTCTATGGGAATGTTTGACCATTCTTCCAGAAACGCATTTGTGAGGTCAGGCACCGATGTTGGACGAGAAGGCCTGGCTCGTAGTCTCCACTCGAATTTATCCCAAAGATATTCTATCGGTTGAGGTCAGGACTCTGTGTAGGCCAGTCAAGTTCCTCCACTCCAAACTCGCTGATCCACACTATATTGCCAAAAGTATTGGGCCACCCCTCCAAATCATTTGGTGGAGGGGGATTATGGTGTGGTGTTGTTTTTCAGGGGTTGGGCTTGGCCCCTTTTTTCCAGTGAAGGGAACTCTTAAGGCGTCAGCATAATAAGACATTTTGGACTCATGCTCCCAACTTTGTGGGAACAGTTTGGGGATGGCCCCTTCCTGTTCCAACATGATTGTGCACCACTGCACAAACAAGGTCCATAACGACATGGATGAGCGAGTTTGGGGTGGAGGAACTTAACTGGCCTGCACAGAGTCTTGACCTCAACCCGATAGAACACCTTTGAAATGAATTAGATCATAGACTGAAAGCCATGCCTTCTCATCCATTATGAGTGCATGACTTCACAAATGTGCTTCTGAAAGGATGATCAAACATTCCCATGTCTTTATGGACCTTGCTTTGTGCAGTGGTGCACAATCATATTGGAACAGGTAGGGGCCATCCCCAAACTGTTCCCACAAAGTTGGACCATGAGTCCAAAATGTCTTAGTATGCTGACGCCTTAAGAGTTCCCTTCACTGGAAAAAAGGGGCCAAGCCCAACCCCTGAGAAACAACCCCACACCAAAACCCCCCATTCACCAAATGATTTGGAGGGGTGGCCCAATACTTTTGGCAATATAGTGTGGATCAGTGAGTTTGGGGTGGAGGAACTTGACTGGCCTACACAGAGTCCTGACCTCAACTGATAGAATATCTTTGGGATGAATTAGAGTGGAGACTACGAGCCAGGCGTTCTCGTCCAACATCAGTGCCTGACCTCACAAATGCGCTTCTGGAAGAATGGTCAAACATTCCCATAGACACACTCCTAAACCTTGTGGCAGCCTTCCCAGAAGAGTTGAAGCTTTTATAGCAGCAAAGGGTGGGCCAACTCAGTATTAACGTTCATGTAAAGGCAGGTGTCCCAATACTTTTGACAATATAGTGTATATGATACAAAGGGGGTGATTTACGAAAGCCGCGCGCCATCAGTAGAGGCGCACGACGAGGCACAACGCACATTTCCATATTTACAAAATGGTGCAGGTAACAGAGCGTGAATACCCCATTTACTATAGCGAGCTCGGCGCACGGGAGAATGCAATCTGTGCGCCAGTATGGACATGGCGAACTGCATCTCAAATTCAATATTGACAGAAGATGGAGGTGCCAATATTATGGGGTGATGTGAGGAAGTTTAGTAACAACTGCCCAAGTAACAAATATGCCCAAAATAGAATGAGAAAGTAATCTTTTCAGAGAAAGCCTGCTGTGCCTGCAAGTACGTTTAGAACTGCGTGAGATCAATGTAAGCTGTGCGCATGCGCAAGCGGCTCTTGCGCTCGTTTACATGAGTTTGTTCACTGTGCGGCCAAAATCTTAGTAAATGTTAGTAAAAAGCAACGTACATGCAATTGCATGGGTTGAACAAGCGCACCTCTAATCTTGACAATTTTTTTTTTTACGCTGGTTCACCTTTATGTATTTTTTTAAGGAGATTTGTACACAGGTCATGTTAGCATGTTACGTTGCCAACATGTGACATGCACCTTGTTAAAATTACGTAAAGACTCTACCTCCTCCTAAAAAGGCATTTAACCTTCCCCCTCTAATGCATATGATTTCCTTGGGCTAGCTTTTGCTTTTAAAGGGGAACTACACACTCCACTCAATTCTCAAAAGGCTGTGAGCTGCCTTCACCAATACAAACCACATCCTTTTCCAGAGCATACAACAGGGCCAGCTACATGTAGGAAAGGGGCGAGAAGAGCGAGCGCACAAACCCTCCTGAACCATACAAGGCCACATGCACTCAACATAGCTGTCTGCCTTTGGGGCATGTTGGGCTCAGCCCAATACCAACCACAAAGCACCTTTAAACCAAATAATTTAAAGGGGCTTTCCACATCCTGTTAAGCCCCCTTTCTGCAGCCCCCCACAACCCAAGCCTAGGGTTGTGTGGAAGAGGCCCGTGTCCCCCTGAATATAGGAACAAGGTGGTTGATTTTTGGGGTGGACGAGCCTCTCCTGCCCCCAAGCATCCACCCCCCTTTCATGCGCTGGCTTGCTGTGTGTTTGGCTAGGGGTTTGTTAGTGTGTGGGAGGGGCACAATATTTTTTTAGTTTTGGGGTGGTATTTTTCACGCGGGGGTACTCCTTTTTAAGCCTTAACAGACCCAAATGGCCTCATATGTTTTTCGGGGGGGGCAGGCTATTTTTTGCTTTGGGTTAAAATCTTGCATCTGCAATGTAGATTTGTAAGTTTTCTCTAAAGCCGTACATCTTTGAAGCAGCATTTTGGATACATGCTATAGATGCACCACTTTACAGGCAGAGTAAGCCGCCCCCCCCCCCCCCAAGTTACTAGCTTTTAAGCAATTTTGCATTTTTAAAGGCACTTCTTCTTGTTTCATTTTTGGAGTTGTCCAAATTGGTGACATTGATATATATCCCTCAGGGTGGGACCTTGGCCCCCATATCCATTTAAGGCCAATAACTAGAATATAAGCTAGCCAAGTGGGGACTAGCAAAATTAACAAGTCAGCTCCCATAGACTGCAATGGTATTTGTTGCCTATAACTTTTGCCCATATTAAGCTCTTTGTTTGCCTCCCTAGACCGGGGGGTGTTTGTCCCATCTGTAATTTTGTAGCATGCTGGATGATGTGCTTAATTTTGGACAGGGGAGGTGGCTTATTTCATGCTAGCTGCATTTGGGTTGGTCAGGGACTTTGGTTTTTTGCTGTGGCTTTTGGTGTGTGAAATGCATTTGGGTTGGTCTGGGCATGCTCAGGAACTTTTTTTTTTTGTGTGTGAATAGCACTTGGATTTTTCTGGGCATGCTCAGAGTGTTTTTGGGTTAGTAATTTGAGGACATCCTTAACAGGTGTACCCACTTTGAAGTTCTGTCTCTACATAGGCTGAACTTGCATTTTGTGTGTTTCATGGACTGTGCATGTGTTTTCAATTACCTCATTAGCAGTGGTGTATTTAGGTTTTGTGCTGCCCTAGGCCTGACTAAACTTGGGCACCCCTAATTTAAATATGACACCCCTTCCTGTCAAGTCCACACCCCTTCCTTTTTAAAACCCGCCCTGTCATCTTCATGGGAGGAAGACAGAGGGACGCAGCGGGAGGAAGACAGAGGAGGATGCTGCTGGAGGAGGACAGAGAGGGACGTTTTGGCGGTCAATAAGGCCTAGAGAATAGCAGGTTAGGCACGGCTCAGTCCATAGGAACAGTAATGGATAATGACCAACAGGCCCTCTTACAAGACCCAGTAACTGCAACAGTGATCCTGTGGCTCTCTCTCTGGTGGTGCGGGTACAGCGTGGCTCTCTCTGGTGGTGCGAGTACAGCGTGGCTCCCTCTCTGGTGGTGCGGGTACAGCGTGGCTCCCTCTCTGGTGGTGTGGGTACAGTACGGCTCTCTGGTGGTGCAGGCACAGCGTGGCTCCCTCTCAACATTCACCTGATTTGGATGTAAATTCCCTCAAATTAAAGCTGAAAGTCTGCAGTTAAAGCGTTTCATTTCAAATCCATCGTGGTGGTGTATACAGCCAAAAAGAATAGAATTGTGTTGATGTCCCAATATTTATGGACCTGACTGTAGATTGACCTCCCCAAGGAAAGACATTGGTAGGGTTTTACCCTCACTTCCTGTTTGGCTATGTGACAGGAAGTGAATAAATTTGAAGGAGAAACTGGCAAAATTTGGGAGGTGTCTTCATCCTATCAGGGGTGTAGACATGCCCAAAAACTGACAAGACTTCTAATCCCTCTGCACTCTACCCCCAAGCAAAAATAAGAAAGGATTTCATTTAGTTTAACTTTGCAAAGGCACATTACTAAGTTCAACTGTGATGCATGTCAATGGCCCATTTAGACCTTGTTTAATAGAAAACACCAGTTGCCTTTAACTAGAAACATTTGTTAGTCCAGTCCTGGAAATCTGTATCTGCTTAAATATTAATTTCCCAAAAACATGGGTTCCTGCAGCTAGATGCGCCAAATGCATCTAGATGCGTGACCGCTGTGTATGTGAGATGAGCAACTGCTGTGTGCATGAAGGTATATACTCGTGGAGCATATCTGGTTCCTGGAAGTGGTGGCCAGCACATGACATCACGCCCCTACAGGAAGTTGCTTGTACTGCTGCTAATTTCTTCCCACCACCATGCCCCGCTCACTGCTCTCTGAGGAAGAGATGATCCTTATTTGCAAATTAAGATAATTTTTTTTTATTTTTTACATGGGGTAGTGTTTGTGTGGGTCATGTGTGTATATCTAAATGATTTGGCCTCAATACACACACCTACTTCCTATGTACAGATTCACGTCCGGGCCAATGTATATTGCTTCCTGCTTCAGTGTGTGTGTACATATATAGATTTATCCAGGGCTTTTTTTCTCAGAGAAAAGGTGCAGGAACTCAGCCATGCCCTCCCCACACACACATACCTGCCAAATGGCATCAAATAGTAGCTCTTCCCTCTGCATACAACCCCTCCCTCCACTGCTCTCATCTTCTCCCCCCTCCTTAAAAGCCCCACCATCTGTCATATGTCTTACCTTTATTGCAATATTAAGCTGGAGCACCTATCCGGCTGTAGTACCTCCCAGCATACTATACTATACTACAGTCACTTGCAAGGGATATTGCAGTAGGAGCATCAACAACTGGTCACCAGGAAAAAAATGAGAGGGTGCAGCCTACCATGCACCCTCTCCTGCCCATGACTGCACCGAACCCTGGGCACCTGTTCTGTAACTCCCTTGTGCCTATCCAGCACTCAGTGGGATCTGCGCAGGAGATCTGACCTGTGGGAGCTACTGGGAGATAAGCTATCACTTGTAAACGCAAAAGCTGGACTTCAGTGTTACCAAGTGATAGTGGTGAGCAGGGAGCAGAAGACCTGAGCCAGAGGTGGTGGAACTGAGTTCCCCCTAGTTCCTGCTGAAAAAAAGCCCTGGATTTATCTATATATAGGTATAGATATAGATCTATAGATGTAGGTTCTTGTGTCCACCAGCAGAGAGAAATTGGGTAGATGCCACACTCTCAATTCTGGAGGCATAATAATCGTCTAGCACAGGGGTCTTCAAACTACGGCCTCCAGTTGTTCAGGAACTACAAGTCCCATCATGCCTAGTCATGTATGTGAATGTCAGAGTTTTAAAATGCCTCATGGGATGTGTAGTTCTGCAACAGCTGGAGAGCCGTAGTTTGAAGATTCCTGATCACTCTAGTATGTCTTGAAAAAAGGTGTTTCTCATATGCCTTGTATAATGCCTAAGAAATATTGTTTGGAAAATACAAGTGGGTCATGGCACATCTACATTCCAAATTTGGCACTTAAGATGGTCATGCACTATACAATCTGATTCGCCAATCTCTGTACAACTCGATATTTAGACAAAATAGGTAATAGGAAGATGCACTTAACCACTTCCCACTCGGCCACTGCACATAAACGGCCGGGTGGGCTATCTCTCCTTCTGAGTGGACGTTCAGGAACGTCCCTAAGAAGGAGCGGGATCGCGTGCGCGTGCCCGCGCAGCAGCGCGATCCCGATGCGCTCGTGTCACCCGGACAAGGCGCATCTCCGATCGGTAGGAGGGCTCTGCGATTGGCCCTCCTGATCACATGACGGCCGTGTCAAATCACACCCGTCATGTGATGTAAACACAGAGCCAGTTGCTAGGCAATCTGCTCTCCTCTCCTCGGAAGTTGTCAGTGAGTAGAGGAGAGCGGATCGCTGCAGCCGGCTGGTGATCAGTGAGTATGAGCTGTTTTTCACAGCTTTTTACTCACTGATCACCAGTCTAGTGTCCCCACACATGTAAAAAAACACAAAGTAAACACACAATGTCCCCAAAACACGTCCTCAAAACACATGTCCCAACATAGTAAAAACACCTGTCCCCCACATATTGTCCCAGTAAAATCACATGTCCCAATGATTATCTGCACACATATGTCCGTGATCACCTGCGCACATCTGTACATGATCATTTGCGCACATGTGTCCGTGATCACACGAACCAATTATTATACACTTAACGGGATTTTTAAAAAAAAAAAACATGTAGCAGAATACATTTTGGCTTAAATTTATGACAAAATTTGATTTTATTGGATTTTTATTAAAATAGAAAGAAAAAAATATTGTTTTTTTTTCCAAATTTCCGCTCTTTTTTTCGCTTATATTGCAAAAATTAAAAAACGGAGTCATGAATAAATACCACCAAAAGAAAGCTCTATCTGTGGAAACAAAATGATAAAAATTTCATTTGGGTACAGCATTGTATGACCGCGCAATTGTCATTGAAATTGTGAGAGCGCTGAAAGCTGAAAATTGGTCTGGGAAGGAAGGGGGCGAAAGTGCCCAGTATTGAAGTGGTTAAACAATTAATTCAAATTATAGGAAATCAAACAGGCTCTTGCACTAAATCTAATTTATTTAAAGAGGGAGTCCACCAAAAAAAAAAAAATATTAAAAGCCAGCAGCTACAAATACTGCAGCTGCTGACTTTTAATACATGGCCAGTTACCTGTCCCAGGGTCCAGCGATGTCGGCAGCCGACGCCGATGCATCGCTTGATTCTCGGCAGCTGCCGCCGCCATCCTAGGTGAGGGAATCAGGAAGTGAAGCGCTGCGGCTTCACTTCCCGGTTCCCTACTCTGCATGCGTGAGTCGCGCTGTGCGTCGTAACTGGTCTCCGCTATCTCCTGGGACCTGTGTGTTTCCCAGGAGACAGCGCGGAGGGACAGGAAGAGGCATAGACTCCCGTGGGAGTCTATGCCGGAAGTGGGTGCAAATACCTGTCTTAGAAAGGTATCTGCACCCCCCTCCCCCCTGAAAGGTGCCAAATGTGACACCGGAGGGGGGGAGGGTTCCGAAAAGGGGAAGTTCCATTTTTGTGTGGAACTGTGCTTTAAGATCTAACTGATTGCAGTTTATGGTCAACTTTAGCCCGGGTTCACACCTATGCGAATTAGATGTGCGTTTCCCCACATCTAATTCGCATAGTAGGAGAATGTGACTGGCTCCCTATGAAGCCCTAATTCGCATAGTAGGAGAATGTGACTGGCTCCCTATGGAGCCCTAATTCGCATAGTAGGAGAATGTGACTGTGACTGGCTCCCTATGGAGCCGGTTCACATACCTCCGGGGCGGCTGCGGAGCGCACTGCACAAAAACGCTGTGCGTCTTTGGCTCCGTTTCAGGGCCGAATTCAGGCATAGAATCGGCCCTGATTCGTCCCTGAAACGGGGAACAGGGACGCACATCGCTCCTGTGCGATCCGCAGCCCGGTATAGTGTGAACCCGGGCTTAAAGATCAAGATCTGAAAATATTAATTTATTGGGTTTAGAAACACTTCTTTGTACTTTGTAATGTATTGAAAGATTTGGGTAAAAAAAGAAAAAAACACATTTCAAAGATATATTGGAAGAGATAGGAATGAGATTAGCATCAAAAGGGTTAGTTAACTGAGAAAACCTACTAACTGCCTAACAAGACATATCCAATAAGATGAAATTAACCAATTGTATTGGGCGTGCGCTATTATCAATGAGAAAACCGCAGTTACCCTAGCGGCAGTTGCAGTTTACATATGTGAGTATTTCTTATCGCTATTTGCGCTTCAATGTGGCCCGGTTCGCTCGTTTCATTAATTTCCGGCGCACCAATTAATGTATGAACTGGTGCAGTGCCTTCTTCATACTAAATCACCCCGAAAGTCTCTCCTTAACCGCTTGCCGACCGACGCATGTACATATACGTCGACACAATGGCATGGACAGGCAAATGGGCGTACAGGTACGTCCCTTTAAATTTGCCGCCGTGCCACTGCGAGCTCCGTGAGTGTGATCGCGGGTCCTGCAGACTCGATGTCTGCGGGGATACCTGCGATCGTCTCACGGAGAGGAAGAACGGGGAAATGCTAATGTAAACAAGCATTTCCCTCTTCTGCCTAGTGACAGGACACTGATCACCGCTCCCTGTAATCGGGAATGGTGATCAGTGTCGTGTCACACATAGTTCCCCCCCACAGTTAGAATCACTCCCTAGGACACACTTAACCCCTACAGCGCCACCTAGTGTTAACCCCTTCACTGCCAGTCACATTTACACAGTAATCAATGCATTTTTAATCGCACTGATCACTGTATAAATGTGAATGGTCCCAAAATAGCGCCAAAATGTCCGATGTGTCCATAATGTCGCAGTCACGATAAAAATCGCCGTCATTACTAGTAAAAAAAAATATTAATAAAAATGCCAGAAAACTATCCCCTATTTTGTAGACGCTATAACTTTGCAAACCAATCAATAAACACTTATTGTGATTTTTTTTTTTTACCAAAAATATGTAGAAGAATACATATCGGCCTAAACTGAGGAAAAAAACTGTTATTTTTAATATATTTTTGGGGGATATTTATTATAGCAAAAAGTAAAAAATAATGCATTTTTTTAAAATTGTCACAATTTTTTTGTTTATAGCACAAAAATAAAAACCGCAGAGGTGATCAAATACCACCAAAAGAAAGCTCTATTTGTGGGGAAAAAAGGATGTCAATCTTGTTTGGGAGCCACGTCGCATGACCGCGCAACTGTCAGTTAAATCGACGCAGTGCCGAATCGCAAAAAGTGCTCTGGTCTTTGGCCAGCCAAATGGTCCGGGGCTTAATTAATGAATACATGATATACAAAATATGCATAACAGTTCATTTGGGATAACTAAAGTTGATCATAGATAGATTATTTTTAACTTTTTGTTCAGCTAGCGAAACACTAACTGATTCCTCCATCCACACAGTCAATCCTCCTCCCAGAGACATGGCAGGTTATTTATGAAAGGCAAATCCACTTTGCACTACAAGTGCACTTGGAAGTGCAGTCACTGTAGATCCGAGGGGGACATGCAAGGAAAATAAAAAACAGCATTTTAGCTTGTACATGATTGGATGATAAAATCAGCAGAGCTTCCCCTCATTTCAGATCTACCCCTCAGATTTAAAGCGACTGCACTTCCAAGTGCACTGCAAGTGCACTTGCAGTGCACTTGTAGTGCAAAGTGGATTTGCCTTTCATAAATAACCCCCATTGTATTCTGACTGCGGTGTCTCTCAACTGTCAGAATACACTGATCAGCAGCTGCAGGCTTTTGCCAGTTTAACTCTCCCTTTTTTGTCCAGATCACTGGAAAAGAAAAAAAGGAACTGTCACTTCCTAAGTGGGAAGTACAGAAAATGCAATTGTCTTTTGCCCATTAGGGCAAAGGGTCAGTCATGAGTGCTCCTCTCACCATTACTTGCCAATTATGTGCTCACAATATATCCTATATGAAATAAATCTGTTTTTCAGGGACCTTAATATCATTTAATACTTGACCCTCTCTATAGTTTTTAGTCTGATTGAAGCTAGACCTCACTTTAGTATCACTTAGCATTCTGAGAGTTACATAGGGAGGTCAACAAATCTTTTAGATGCATTAGGGCCCCTGTTTAGATTTTTTATCAGGACACTGACTTTTACTTATGCCTCTACTTGTACTCTTGGACCCTGTGTTTTTTTTTTTACCCAAGGGATTTCAAATATAGTGGTTCCCCCGCTGTAATTAAAATCAACCTACAAGGCGTTCTTCTAAGAAATAAAGTTGACGTTAGTCGAGGGGCCTCGCTGATGTAATTCATGGCTCAGTTTCAAAATAAATTCAGTGTCTGCCTAACTTCTGACTTCGAGAACTGTATATCAGAGCTGAGCCTAACATTGTACAAGAGGATCCATGAGGGATGATGTCTAGGAAATTCTTATTAAAACGTGACTTTCATCCTTGCATTCACTGGCATAACATGTGAAGCACATTATTTCATCCTATCAATGTAATCTTGAAACAACATGATAATGGTTACAACCTGGCATGATTCCCATCCAGATTATGCAGTGTGGACTGAGAGAAAGTGAAATAATAATACTAAATAATACTAAAAAACGCTCCATATTACAACTACTGCTTAAGCACTACACAATTATGCATGTGTTTGAGTGTATACAATACGTAATTTAAACATAAATATAAATGTAGTTTGGCATTGACTGTATCTTAATATGAATATATATATATATATATATATATATATATATCATATACAGTGGGGACAGAAAGTATTCAGACCCCCTTAAATTTTTTACTCTTTGTTATATTGCAGCCATTTGCTAAAATCATTTAAATTCATTTTTTTTCCTCAATGTACACACAGCACCCACCCCATATTGACAGAAAAACACAGAATTGTTGACATTTTTGCAGGTTTATTAAAAAAGAAAAACTGAAATATCACATGGTCCTAAGTATTCAGACCCTTTGCTGTGACGCTCATATATTTAACTCAGGTGCTGTCTATTTCTTCTGAACATCCTTGAGATGGTTCTACACCTTCATTTGAGTCCAGCTGTGTTTGATTATACTGATTGGACTTCATTAGAAAAGCCACACACCTGTCTATATAAGACCTTACAGCTCACAGTGCATGTCAATGCAAATGAGAATCATGAGGTCAAAGGAACTGCCTGAAGAGCTCAGAGACAGAATTGTGGCAAGGCACAGATCTGGCCAAGGTTACAAAAAATTTCTGCTGCACTTAGGGTTCCTAAGAGCACAGGGGCCTCCATAATTCTTAAATGGAAGAGGTTTGGGAGGACCAGAACCCTTCCTAGAGCTGAGCTATCGGGGGAGAAGAGCCTTGGTGAGAGAGGTAAAGAAGTGGTACAGTGCCTTGAAAAAGTGTTCATACCCCTTGAAATTTTCCACATTTTGTCATGTTACAACCAAAAACATAATTGTATTTTATTGGGATTTTATGTGATAGACCAACACAAAGTGGCACATAATTGTGAAGTGGAAGGAAAATGATAAACGGTTTTCAAATACAAATATATATCTGAAAAGTGTGGCGTGCATTTGCATATTTTGTAGAATCACCTTTTGCGAAATTACAGCTGCAAGTTTTTTTGGGTATGTCTTTATCAGCTTTGCAGATCTAGAGAGTGAAATTTTTGCCCATTCTTCTTTGCAAAATAGTGAAAGCTCTATCAGAATGGATGGAGAGCATTTGTGAATAGCAATTTTCAAGTCTTGCCACAGATTCTCAATTGGATTTAAGTCTGGACTTTGACTGAGCCATTCTAACACATGAATATGCTTTGATCCAAACCAGTGGTTCTCAACCCCTGTCCTCAGAACCCAATAACAGGCCAGATTTTACGTATTACCTTGGGGAGATTCAGACTAGAATACTGCAATCACTAAGCAGCAAATTATATCATGTGTGATATATTTTAGTTATCTTGCAAACCTGGCCTGTTAGTGGGTCCTGAGGAGGGATGAGCCCTATGTTTGAGTGGAACTAAGTTCCACTCGAACATCAGGTGTTTGCCCGTTCGGCGAATACCGAACATTATGGGGCATTCACAGCAAATTCAAGTGCCACGTAATGCCCCATAATGCACTGCGAGATCGCAGTGCATTGGCGTCCTATGATTGGCCAAAGCATGCACCTGACCTGAATGCTTTGGCCAATCACAGCGCGCTCTGCTGAGAGCCATAATTGGCCGAAGGCAGGAGGGTGCCTTTGGCCAATCATGGCCCAGGGGACGAAGTCCACACTGCACACCATATAAGGCTTCTTACATAGCAGCCGTATATAGTGTAATGAATGAGAGCAGCAAAATGACATCTCTAATGAAAAAATGGCATTTAAAGCTGCTTGCGGCAGTATTGTATTGTATTGTATTGTATTTTATTGTCAGATCCCGGCAATATAGATAAAAATCATTGAAAAAAAACAGCATGGGTTCCCCCCCAGTCCATTACCAGACCCATCGGGTATGGTATGGATATTAAGGGGAACCCTGCGCCAAAATTTTTAAAAAATGGCGTGGGGTCCCCCCCAAAATCTATACCAGACCCTTATCCTAACACGCAACCTGGCAGGCCGCAGAAAAGGGGGGGGCAAGAGAGCTATCCCACCCCCTCCTGAACCATACCAGGTCACATGCCCTCAACATGGGGAGGGTGCCTTGAGGTCCCCCCAAAGCACCTTGTCCCCATGTTGATGGGGACAAAGGGCCTCATCCCCACAACCCTTGCCCGGTGGTTTTGGGTGTCTGCAGGTGGGGGGCTTATCAGAATCTGGAAGTCCCCTTTAACAAGGGGGCCCCCAGATCCTGGAGTTCGGCTCATTCCTAGTCCAGAGGACAGGAGTTGGGAACCACTGATTTAAACCATTCCATTGTAGCTCTGGCTGTCTGTTTAGGGTTGTTGTCCGGCTGGAAGGTAAACCTCCGCTCAAGTCTCAAGTCTTCTCAAGTCCACACGAGCGGACTTTATGGCAGACTTGGTCCGGCAGACCGGAGTCCATCGGATAATTCGGTCGTGTGTGGGCTCCAGCGGACTTTTTTTCCCAAAAGTTCGATGGACCTAGAAATGAAACATGTTTCAAATCTTTCCGACGGATTCGAGTTCGGTCCAAAATTCCACTCATCTGTATGCTAGTCCGACGGACAAAAAACGATGCTAGGGCAGCTATTGGCTACTGGCTATGAACTTCCTTGTTTTAGTCCGGTCGTACCTCATCACGTACTAATCCGTGGGACTTTGGTTGATCGTGTGTAGGGAAGTCCATTTATTTGGAAAGTCCGTCGGAAAGTCCGTCAAAGTCCGCCGCACCAAGTCTGCCGTAAAGTCCGTTCGTGTGTACGCGGCATAATGGGTTTTCTCCTAAGATTGCCCTGTATTTGGCTTCATCCATCTTCCCATCAACTCTGATCAGCTTCCTTGCCCCTGCTGAAAAAAAGCATCCCCACAACATGATGCTGCCACCACCATGTTTCACAGTGGGTGGTGTGTTCAGGGCAATGTGCCGTGTTAGTTTTCCACAACACATAGCGTTTTGATTTTAGGCCAAAAAGTTTAATTTTGGTCTCATCTGACCAAAGAACCTTCTTCCACATGTTTGCTGTGTCCCCCATATGGCTTCTCGCAAACTGCAAACAAGACTTCTTATAGCTTTTTTTTCGACAATGACTTTCTTCTTGCCACTCTTCCATAAAGGCCAGATTTGTGAAGTACACGACTAATAGTTGTCCTGGTGACAGATTCTCCCATCTGAGCTATGTATCTCCTCCTGAGATACCATGTGCCTCTTGGCTGATATAAATTAATTTGTATTTTGAATATTCAATATTAGTCTATCAGTAGAAGAAATTAATTACCGTATATAAGCTGAGATTTTCAGCCCTTTTTTTTAGGCTGAAAGTGCCCCCTCGGCTTATACTCGAGTCACCGCCGTCTGCCTACCTGATCAGCATGTCATGCAGACAGACGGCGCCCAGCGTGTCATAAAAACATATGGCGAAAATTCCACTGTGCAAAAGCCGCACCTCCTCCTCGTCTGTGATAGGCAGAACACTCAACTTCCCAGCAGTCAGTATTCAGCCTATCACGGACATCCTTTTGTTCGTGGTATGAGACTGATAATTGGCATGTGCGTATGTATTCACCCCCTTTGTTATGAAGCCCATAAAAAGCTCTGGTGCAACCAATTACCTTCAGAAGTCACATAATTAGTGAAATGATGTCCACCTGTGTGCAATCTAAGTGTCACATGATCTGTCATTACATATACACACCTTTTTGAAATACCCCAGAGGCTGCAACACCTAAGCAAGAGGCACCACTAACCAAACACTGCCATGAAGACCATGTCTCTCCAAACAAGTAAGGAACAATGTTGTAGAGAAGTACAAGTCAGGGTTAGGTTTTAAAAAAATATCCAAAACTTTGATGATCCCTAGGAGCACCATCGAATTGATCATAACCAAATGGAAAGAACATGGCACAACAGCAAAACTGCCAGGAGATGGCCACACACCAAAACTCACGGATCGGGCAAGGAGGGCATTAATCAGAGAGGCAGCGTAGAGACCTAAGGTAACCCTGGAGGAGCTGCAGAGTTCCACAGCAGAGACTGAATTATCTGTACATAGGACGACAATAAGCCGTACGCTCCATAGAGTTGGGCTTTATGGCAGAGTGGGCAGAAAAAAGCCATTACTTTCAGCAAAAAAAACAAAATTGCACGTTTTGAGTTTGCGAAAAGGCATGTGGGAGACTTCCAAAATGTATGGAGGAAGGTGCTCTGGTCTGATGAGAGATAAAATTGAACTTTTGAACTCTTGAACTGGCCATCAAAGAAAACGCTATGTCTGGCGCAAACCCAACACATCACATCACCCAAAGAACACCACCCCCACAGTGAAACATGGTGGTGGCAGTATTATGCTGTGGGGATGTTTTTCAGCAGTCAGGACTGGGAAACTGGTCAGAGTTGAGGGAAAGTTGGATGGTGCTAAATACAGGGATATTCTTGAGAAAAACCTGTAGCACTCTGTATGTGATTTGAGGCTAGGATGGAGGTTCACCTTCCAGCAGGACAATGACCCCAAACACACTACTAAATCAACACTTGAGTGGTTTAAGGGGAAACATGTAAATGTGTTGGAATAGCCTAGAAAGCCCAGACCTCAATCCAAT
Organism: Lithobates clamitans; assembly: GCA_037952925.1. NCBI lineage: Eukaryota > Metazoa > Chordata > Amphibia > Anura > Ranidae > Lithobates > Lithobates clamitans. Next base: position 3,798,382 of record JBBGZY010000228.1, on the reverse strand, counting down.
AGAAAATCTGTGGTCAGACTTAAAGATTGCTGTTCACAAGTGCAAATCCCAGTGGTAAGATGTGGCAAGCTCATAGAGACTTATCCAAAGCGTCTTGGAGCTGTGATGGCCGCAAAAGGTGTCTCTATGACGTATTGACTTTAGGGGGGTGAATAGTTATGCACATTGACTTTTTCTATTATTTTGTCCTATTTGTTGTTTGCTTCACAATAATAAAAAAAAATCTTCAAAGTTGTGTGCATGTTCTGTAAATTAAATGATGCAAATCCTCAAACAATCCATGTTAATTCCAGGTTGTGAGGCAACAAAACACGAAAAATGCCAAAGGGGGTGAATATTTTTTCAAAGCACTGTATGTAGCTGCAGATGGGCATTATTGACCCTCTTTTCCACTTACAGTAGCTGCTGCATTTCTCACCCTCGGTTTATACTTGAGTCAATACGTTTTCCCATTTTTTTTTTGTGGTAAATTAGGGGCCTCGGCTTATATTCGGATTGACCTATGCTCGAGTATATATGGTACTTACCCAAGATGGATGCAGTATAGGATGCTCAATGTTTGTGGTGAGAGAAGTCAGTGGACTTGAAGATAGCCTGCCGATGCATGGCAGGGTATCCCGCAGGCACATATAAAAAACCGAATGAACTATAACAGTCAAGAAATTACTTATGTATGCCCCATAATTGTGTTTATATAAAGAAAATATGGTTGTGATGATTATTCCACATATTCCAAGGCTTGTTTATAAGTAAAAGAAACGCTAAACCACAAGGTTTAGGAGTGTGTCTATGGGAATATTTGACCATTCTTCCAGAAGCACATTGGTGAGGTCAGGCACTGATGTTGGATGAGAAGGCCTAGAAGTCTCCGCTCTAATTCATCCCAAAGGTGTTCTATCGGGTTGAGGTCAGAAATCTGTGCAGGCCAGTCTAGTTCCTCCACCCCAAACTTTCATTCATGTCTCTATGGACCTTTCTTTGTGCACTGGTATGTTGGAACAGAAAGGGGCCATCCCCAAACCTTTCCCACAAAGTTGGGAGCATGAAATTGTCCAAAATGTTTTGGTATGCTGATGCCTTAAGAGTTCCCTTCATTGGAACTAAGGGGCCAAGCCCAACCCCTGAAAAACAACCCCACACCATAATCTCCCCTCCACCAGATGATTTGGATCAGTTCACAAAGCAAGAAATAAGGCATAAAGACATGAATGAGTGAGTTTGGGGTGGAGGAACTTGACTGGCCTGCACAGAGTCCTGACCTCAACCCAATAGAACACCTTTGGGATGAATTAGAGCAGACACTGCGAGACAGGCCTTCTCATCCAACATCAGTGCCTGACCACACAAGTGCGCTTCTGGAAGAATGGTCAAACATACCCATAGACACACTCCTAAACCTTGTGGACAGCCTTCCCAGAAGAGTTGAAGCTGCTATAGCTGCAAAGGGAGGACCAAGTAAATATTGAACCCTGCTTACTAAAATTGGGATACCATTACAGTTCATGTGCGTGTAAAGGCAAGCGTCCCAATATTTTTGACAATATTGTGTATATGATAGAAAGTCTCTCCTTAATGAAAAAGTGATATACAAAATATGCATAACAGTTCATTTGTAATTTTAGTAAAAAAGATAAACAGCACAACTATGCAGAAACTACATATAACATTGTCTACCAGATAGTATGATAATCAAGGAAATATTCATACAAAATAAAATATTTATACAAGTCAGTGACTTTATCGATATCCACAGTTGGCCTCTGCATAATTTCCTCCTCTCTCTTTATGTCACCATAGGCTTCATATAAGGTATTTGAGTCTTCTTCTCCAATAGGTACCAATCCAATTCAAAATAAATTCTGGAAATTACTGTTGTATCTTAATATTTAGATCAGATTGGTTGTTGTGAGACAAGAAAAACATAGTTTATTACTTGTTCTAGTACACAAAGCCCCTCTCAATCCTCTTATCTTTCTGGCTATAAGAAAATGAATACTCTTTTATAATTTGTAAAAAAACATGATGGATACTAACAATTTTTTTAAGCCTAAAAATCTGAAAAAATATGAAGGTTCTGCAATCGGTACCAAACCAAACAATAGTACTTCACCAAAAATGTATCAGTTTGTTCTACTCTATATAATGTCTGCACGTGGCAGAAGTTCCATGAAAGCCTTTGCGCGTTAAAAAGAGAAATTAAAACATGTATCTATGTCATACAGTAGTGGTGTTTATACAGTGCTAGATGCCAATAAACTGTTCTTTTTTATTTATGATACAATAATTTATATACATATACTGGAGCATTCGTTTTACATTTAGATTGGAAAGTATTAACTTTTAAATATTGTGTGATTCTGTGGTCTAGGTCTATGTTTGTGACCTCAAGGGATTACAGATGTTACATTCAAGAATTTTGCTTAGGAAAATAATGAACTGTCAGTGTATATAGGTGATAGTGAATTATTCCTGACAATACAATAACTAAAATATGTTCTGTATATAATGGAGGTTTATGATAAATGGAGATCACTGATAAATCCATAATATTAATTTTAAGCCCTAGAACATAACAACTAAAACAACTACAAATAAATAAACATAAAGCATATTTTTATTATGCCTGTTTATTTATAAAAACATAACTTACTATACAAACTAATAAGACTGATAATGTCTAGTGGGTTTGTTTATTAAGTCACTGTTAGCAGTAAAGCTCTTTTACAATATGACTACAAGCATTGCTTGTCAGACACGTGCAGCACCATCTGCCGCAACCAATAGCAAATAGTTTGATCAGCAAGATAAGCATTCTGGTTGGTTTCCATGGCTTAATTCACTTTGCCATTTTTACATGTATGGCAAGTAATTGTGCCAAAGACTGGCTTAACCTCCCTGGCGGTATTCCCGAGTCTGGCTCGGGGTGGAATTTCAGAACCAAAAGCGGTAACCCCGAGGCAGACTCCGGATCGCATCGCAGGATCCAGGAAGAGCTTACTTACCTTGTCCCCTGGATCCTGCGATGTCTCCCCGCAGTGTGAGCGGCTTGTCCTCTGCTCATCATGGAGCCGAGCTCCGTTCCCTGCAAGCGTTGCGACGCACGGGGATGGAGAACGGCGCCAAATTCAAAAAGTGAAACACACACAATACATACAGTATACTGTAATCTTACAGATCACATTACTGTATGAAATTATTTCACACCCCTTTTGTCCCTAGTGGTTTCTCCAGTGCCCTGCATGCAGTTTTATATTATAAAAACTGTTCTTTCTGCCTGGAAACTGGAGATTGTCCATAGCAACCAAAACCGTCCCTTTACATCAAAAGGGGTTTTAGACCAGCTAGAAAACAGTGATAATAAATTAGAATCACTCGCAGAATTGAGCGATAGTGATTTGTGGGGAGAGCCGTCATCAAACACTGAAAAGTAATGACAGTGACAATTCTGCAACTGAGCAAATTTTAGTGCTTTTGATTTGATTACATTATTGAATAATTTTTATTATTATTATATTATTATTTGGTATAATTATTTACAGTTATTTATTATATTATAATTTATGATTTTGTGTTTCAAACTTTATCATACCTGGGATGTCTACTGTGAAAATAATTGAACCATTTTCAGCATCAAAAATATAAAATAATCATACCGCCAGGGAGGTTAAAAATGCTCAGGTTTTGGTTTCTTTAGATTGTAAGTTCTTGGATGTAGTGCCCTCCAATTTTCTTTTTTATTATACTACTAATTTGACCATGCAAAAGTATCTTTTCAACACATAAAATATTTTTGCAGTGCTTCAAACATCATACAAAAGTCCATATATATAATCATAAATTCAGTCCTAATCGTGCAAAACAACTCCATTGGTGTTGTCACGGAACCCTGTCGCACCACACTTGAGTGCTTCCGTCAGCATACAGCCTCCTCCAGTCTGAACATCAAATATCAGATATTACAGACACATATTGTAACTAAAAAAAAGGCAAGACTATCTCAGTTACAAATTGCAATATGGAATGTTTATTGGAACAAACTCACACAAATATATACACCAGAACATTCCCCCCCCCTTCTGATCATATTACCCTAGCAATACAAACTGTAACCAGAAATAGAATTAACATAGCTACTTAACTAGTCACAAAGCAGCCAAAGTGGCTCCATGCCCACCTGGCCATTGTTGTGATTGATCAGGATTTCACTACAGGTCATGCCGCGTACACACGAGCAGACTTTTCGACCGGACTGGTCCGACGGACTATCCGAAGGACTTTCGACGGACTTCCAATGGACTTTCTGAATGAACAGACTTGCCTACACACGATCACAACAAAGTCCGACGGATTCGTATGTGATGACGTACGGCCGGACTAAAATAAGGAAGTTGATAGCCAGTAGCCAATAGCTGCCCTAGCGTCGGTTTTCGTCCGTCGGACTAGCATACAGACGAGTGGACATTTTGATAGGAACTGGGTCCGGCGGAGTTCCGACGTAAAGATTTGAAGCATGTTCCAAATCTAAAGTCCGTCAGATTTTCGACCGAAAAAGTCTGCTGCAGGTCCAATGAAGCCCACACATGGTCAAATTGTCCTCCGGACTCGGAAAAGTCCGCTCGTGTGTACGCGGCATCAGACTTGTTGTCACCGAGCTTCACACATTAGATTATACATTATCATAAGTATAAACACAAAACACCTTCACACAATAGCAAGAGCTTCCAGTAGCAGACGGACCATCTCCTACATTGTACAGAGGCCAATGTGATCAGCTCTTTCAATTAACATGTATAGTTCAGAATCTAACAAACCAGAAATAGTCTTTGTATATTTCCTGGGCAATATTGTGGATAAATATTTCTGTTTCATTTTAAGTAATCCAAGCCACATTCTAATGCCCTGTACACACGGTCGGATTTTCTGCCAGAAATAGTGCGATCGGATTGTGTTGTCGGAAATTCCAATCGTGTGTGAGCTCCATCGGACTTTTTCCATTGGAATTTCCGACACACAAAGTTTGAGAGCAGGATATAAAATTTTCCGACAACAAAATCCGATCGGTTAAATTCCGATCGTGTGTACACAAATCCGACGCACAAAGTGCCACGTATGCTCAGATTAAATTAAGAGATGAAAGCTATTGGCTACTGCCCAGTTTAAAGTCCCGATGTACGTGTTTCCGTCACCGCATTCAGAACGATCGGATTTTCCGACAACTTTGTGCGATCGTGTGTATGCAAGACAAGTTTGAGCCAACATCTGTCGGAAAAAATCCATGGATTTTGTTGTCGGAATGTCCAATCAATGTCTGATCGTGTGTACAGGGCATAAGATCCCTTTCACAATGAGGTGCTTTACAGGCGCTATAGCGCTAAAAATAGTGTCTGCAAAGTACCCGTAAAGCGCCTCTCCTGTCACTCCAATGTAAAAGCCCGAAAAAGTCCTGCAAGCTGCAGCAGCGCTTTTCAGGTGCTTTGCAGGCACTTTTAACCCTTTCTCGTCCGCTAGCAGGGGTTAAAAGCACCCGCGAGTGGCTGAAAAGCGCCGCTAAAGTGACGGTAATGTGCCGCTAAAAATTCAGCCGACACCCCCAACGCCCCAGTGTGATAGGGCTCTTACTGTCCATTATTTTCTTGGTCACCCTGTGCTGCTAATAGGCACAGGGTTACTTAGATATAGGAGGTGTATGGGGAGCTGAAGCAAGGGTTTCCCAACCTCTCCAAAGGATTCTGGGTTCCACCAGCTCCCCCGCCCAAAGAGAATCCCGTCACATCTCTCCCCTTTCGGCAGCAGACTAACATAGGAGGAGACACCAGACAGGTTGACTCCAAAGTTAGTCTGTAGTTCCAGTCCCCTAATGCCTGTACCCACACAGTACCCCAAATAAATTGTTCTCAACAGAGCATTATTCACCCAGCCAACCTCTGCCTCTCTCGTAGAACATACCCACTGCTGGGAGAAAGTTTGGACTGGTCCTTCCCCCCTGGAGTCCCTTTAGCTGCTGGAGAGAAGACAGGGTGGCTGGGCTCACTCAGTCATGCTGTTGGGGATCTGGGTCGACTGCTCAGCATCCCTGGGGTATACAAGTGGAGACTGTAGTCCATTCCACTTCCACAGGAAATCCATCCTTTGTTATTGTAGGGCAGTGGCCAGCAGTGCTCTGTCCTGTTGCCAGCAGTTCAGCTGGGTGTAGGAGCTTCACTACATCAGCTTATCACTTAGGAGGGAGGCCAACTGCCCCGGCTCCCTGGAACTCTGCAGTTGTTGCCAGTGCTGGGCAAGTGTTGGTAGCACTCTGCCCTATTGCCAGCACTTCTGCTGGGTTTCTGTTAGTGGAGACTGCAGGCCCATCTACCGACATCAGCTCAAGATGCCGTTGTGAGGTGCCGATTGCATTCTCTGCATTCTGGCTAAGTGTTGGGCAGGGAAGACAGTTTCATCCACAGGGGCCTCCAGAACTGCTGCAGGTGTGGGGCAGAGGTCTTGGACCCTCTGTCTGGTTGCCAGTGCTTCAGCTGGGTTGGTGTTATCATTCTGGGGCGGCATCTGCTGCTGGGACGCCCTTTCTCTGGTACTGTCTCCCAGGTGCACGAATCCTTATGGAGGGGGAATGGCTGCTTCCCCTCCCTGCATCTCTGAAATCCACTTGGGAAGAAGAACCACCACCTTCTCACCTCCAAAACTGCCATGGGTGTGGAGCAAGGGTCTGCAGAACTCGGTCCTGCTGCCAGCACTTCTGCTGGGGTCCACTAGGTGGTTCCTCCTCTACAGGAAAGTCTATTAAATCCCCTGTCTCTGGAATTGCTCAGTCCAGGGCATGGACTGGTGACCCTTGGGCCCAGTGCCAATACTTGGGCAGGTGACTCGTCATCCATAACATCCTCCGATGAAAAGTCAAGTAAATCCATACATTCTGTGATCTGTAGCTGGAGAAATTAACTCTCTGGGTTTTTATTTTTTGCGCTGTAAACAAAAAAATGGGGGACAATTTTGAAAAAAAACGTTTTTGCTGTAATAAATATCCAAAAAAAATGTCTTCATCAGTTTAGGCCGATATATATTCTTCTAAATATTTTTGGTAAAAAAAAATCACAATAAGCATATATTAATTGGTTTGCACAAAAGTTCTAGCGTCTACAAAATAGGGGATAGATTTATGGAATTTTTATCATTATTTTTTTTACTAGTAATGGCGACGATCTGCAATTTTTATCGGGACTGAGACATTGCGGCGGAAAAATCAGATACTTTTGACACTTTTTTGGGACCAGCGACATCTATACAGCGATCAGTGCTATAAATAGCCACTGATTACTGTATAAATGTTTAGAAAGAAAAAAAGGGGGGACCACCCTATAGATACCTGCCTTTTAATAAATCACAAAGTCATAATTTTTTCCCCCCAGTGCCTCTCCTCAAAGTTTGAGGCCGTATCCGTAACCTGAAACAAACATATTATTAGGGAAAAGAACCAGGGAACAACACAAGAGAGTGATCTCCCTTGGTCCAAAAAAGTGGTTACTATGGATATGGTGGGCAATAAGGGAGAGAATGATGTATGTAAAAATATAAAAAAAGGTTTATTTCAAAAAACTAAAAAATACAAAGGCTATACCATTGACAATATGTCATATGTATAAAGCTGATCCACCTGACACAAAAAATGGGCCTGTCCAGTACAAGCAGCACAGGGCACGCCCATCAACCCACAACACACAAACATGAAACACTAACATACATTAAACCATATAGAAAAAAAAAAAACATATAAAGTGCAGGCGCCTAAAATCCCACAGATGCATAAGGTCCCTGTGGCTAATCGCCCAGTCAAAAAATGGAAATAATGTTTAGAGAATAACAAGAGAACCTTATGCATGCGTGGTCCCCCGGGGAGATGGGGAAAGTGGAGTGGGTTCAACCAAGTAGTGAACTACCTCAAAAAGCCTCACTAATTACCATCTGAATAGCTGTATATCTCAGGGGGACTCATAATGTATGTAGCATGCGCATGCATAGTTTGTAAATTTTACCAAGAGTCCATTCCTGTAGATAGTGAGATGGCTGTATATAGCAGAGAGTCTTTAATGGAGTTAAGGGGAATATGAAAGCCGCACAATAGGATATATACTATTGGTGCCCGGAACAAATCACAGGGCATCTCAAAGTGGCCAGATAACTCCCGGAACTATAGGTGTGTAGGAGGTATATTGGTGGCCTATAGAAGGTTAAATAGCACTGTATTATAAATTGCTGTCCACATTTATCAAGGTCATGCCACTTCAAATTGTCAAAGATTTTTGATAATCACTACTTATAGGAGCTGAAGGGGTTACATTACCACCTCTCTGAGAATCACAGCTGTGTCTCACATCCTATAGTTGCTCCACTACTCCGTGACTTCTATGTTATCAGTGCCGGCCGTGATATGCTGTATCCTCCAAGCATTTGACAAGTGATGATCCTCTCCTTCACGGATGCGGACTGCAATTGTGCTTGTGCGGTAGATTGTTTCCCGGTCTGTGTAGCGGTTTAGGTTTCAGGCTTCCACTGAAAACAAATCCCCGTCTCCTGATCACTGCGGGAGATGACTGTGTCGGCGTCTGCACATCTTGATTACGTTGACGCGTTTCGCAACGTCATTGTTACGTAGCTTCAACAGGACGTACTGGCGTTTGACAGACATCCCTCCCTCTTATTCTTCCGAGATGCTGTCACGCCTCATTCTTTCACTTAACCCCTAACGTCAACAGGGACGGGCAAGGTTTATATCAATGTCCAGCCCGGATAGCTGTTTCGTTTTCTGGGAATGTGCATATGTGGTTTTGGTCTTTGCTCTCACAACATATATAGAAAAGAAAGTTCATACTCAGTCTGTTACATTTGAGTCCAGGGGAGGTGAATTCATAATGAGGCATATTTCTTTGCTGTATCCATACCATGATCCCCCTAACCTTTCCTATCTTTTATAGAGATTCTACATAGTGAAGGTCTTATCATTGGTGGCTAGTTCATATGTTGTTACAGTGTCTATGACATATGTCAATAGCAACCATTAGTCACATTGGCTCCATAGATAGGGGGGAAAGGTAACCCTTATTTACCTTTAGGAAAAGGGAAGTAAGGATTTAAGACCCAAGACCGAGCTGAGGACATACGTAGTGAGAGACTATTCTAGAAATTCCGCAAAGAGAGGGAGAGAAAGAAACAAAGATGAATATAAAATTAAGCATAGAGGTAAGATCAAAGAGGGGACAATCCAGGAAATTACAAGAAGAGAAATAGAGGTTGTTGTTCTAGGAGTGAGAAGGTGTATAACCAAAAGTTAAGTGGAAGACACCTCCCACATGAAGGAATCAGGTAGGAGAGAGGGGGGGGGGGAGAGAGAAACAGGAAAAGGGAGGGAGAGACAATACGGGACAGACAGAGGAGGGAAGGAAATTTGGAGGGGGGGGATGACCATCATATTATTCTAGGAAGGGTTGCATGCTCAACTCCGTGTTCATACCTATAGGTGCAAGGGACTTTAAGGTGTATATCCACCATTTCTCTTTTTGAAGTAAGATGCGGTCAAAGTCACCTCTTCTTGCTGGTAATTTTAGAGTATAGATACCTTTCACCTTCAACCCATCCAATTTTCCCTGATGATATCGGGCAAAATGTTTAGCCACTGGTCTCTCCCCCCTCCTTTTCTCCCCCTCTCTCTCCCCAACTCCCTCCCTCTCCCTCTTGATATCTCTCAAATGCTCCCCTATTCTAATTCTGAGGGTTCTCTTTGTTTTGCCTATGTAAATTTTTGGGCACGGGCAGGTGATCATATATATCACTTTCATTGTGGAACAGTTGATCAAATCTTTGATCACATATTCTCCCTGCCCCAAGGCATCTTTGAAGGTGTTTGTCTTATCCACAAATGGACAGATCTGACATCTCGTGCAGGGAACCATGCCCGTGTGGCGCGGATAGTCAGATAACCATGTGGGATTTTGATATCTCGTGTATTCAGAATGGATAAGAATATCCCCTAGGTTTCTAGCCCTGCGTGCCACCATCTTGGGTCCGTCCCCCACTATGCTGGCTAGCTTCTTGTTATTGGTGAGGATATTCCAATGCTTTTGTAGGATTTTTCTCACTGATTCCCATTGGGCCCCATATGTGGTAATGAGTCTTACTGGGCCTTGGTCCTCAGTTTTTTGTTGTTCTTTTTTCCCACTATGATCCATAGACAGTAGACTTTCCCTACTCCTAGCTGCAGCCTTGCGTTTGGCATTACGGATCTGTCTATGAGAATATCCGCGGTTCCGGAATCTCATATACAGATCTCTGGTCTCTCTACGTAAATCATTAGTGTCTGAGCAGTTGCGCTTGATTCTCATAAATTGTCCTGTAGGGATACCGTCCTTTAGCCAAGGAGGGTGGTGGCTGTCTGCTTGTAATAAAGTGTTTGCCGCTGTTTCCTTCCGGAAGGTGGAGGTGCTTATGACTCCTCCCTTCAGACCAATTAGAAGGTCAAGGAAAGACAATTTGGACCGGTCATAGGTATAAGTAAGGCGAATGTTACGTTCATTCGTATTAAGCTGGTCGACAAACTTATGGAGAGCATCCAGGTCGCCCGTCCAGATGACCAGTACATCATCAATGTACCTCAGCCACGTATGTACGTGGCCGAGGTACATTGGACAATTAAACACCTCTTCCTCCTCCCATCTACCCAGTTGGAGGCATGCATAGGCCGGCGCCCATGCCGCCCCCATAGAGGTACCCTTAATTTGCTGATAGAACTTTGAGGCAAACTGAAAGAAGTTATTATTTAAAGCAAATTCAAGGAGTTCCACCAGGAATTCATTCTGTGATCCTAAAAGGGGAAAATTCTTTTCCAAGGAATTCCTAACAGCTGTAATACCGTGTTCATGCGGGATGGACGTATACAATGATTTGACGTCAATGCTGACCAGCCAAGCCTCCTCCCGAACTTCGAGGTTGGCCAGTCTGGCCAGCACATGGCGTGTGTCCTGCACATAGGATTTAAGCTCCACTACCATCCCTTTCAGGAGGGAGTCCAGATATTTCCCCATTCTGTCAAGGGGTCCCCGTATGGCTGACACAATCGGTCTCCCTGGTGGTTTCTCCAGGGATTTGTGCACCTTTGGTATGCAGTAGAAGGTGGGTATATTGTAGTCTTCAACAGATAGGTATTCACATTCACGTTTAGTCAATAATCCCCCCTCCACTGCATCATCTAGTTTGCTGTTAAGGTTTCGCACTAGTTTAGGAAAAGGATTCTCATCCAATCTCCTGTATGTATTGGTGTCTCCCAAGAGGCGTTTAGCCTCTTTTTCATAGTCAGAGTCATCCATTAGGACGACGTTGCCTCCCTTGTCACTCCTTTTAATAATTACGTTTTTAGCTCCCTTCAGTTCCTTCAGTGCTTGACGTTCTATTTGGGTAAGATTGTCATGGCCAGTATGTTTCCAAGTGATCCCTTCCAATTCTATTTGGATCATATCAAGAAACATACCGAGCCATTTGTTTTTGTTTAGGGGGGGCATTTTTTTGGACTTGATGTTTAAACTCACTGATCTCCTTGTCAGTGAGTCCTCAACTCCAATTCCAATACCATCTTCCTCGTTTTCCTCCAGTAATGAGTTGAGGATATCAATCGCATTCTGGTCATCTGCGTCTAGATGTATGTCTGTCATTTCTAATGATGGATCCTGTGCATATAGAGATCTATAAAAGATTTTTCTAAGGTATAGCACAACGTCCTTATAGACAGTAAATTCATCCATGTTACTCGTGGGTGAAAAGGACATCCCACGTTGCAACAATTGGATATGTCTGGGGGCCAAGGGAAAAGATGACAAGTTTATAACTGTCATATCAGATTCATGTACAGGATTTTCTTTATACATAGTTGGTCCTAGCGATTCTGGCTTCTCGTTCGTGATCCTTCTGTCCTTTGTCTTTGAGACTTCCCTTTCTGAGGTCTGTTCTCTTTTGTCTTTGGATTTGTTGTGGGATTCACAGAGGAGGGGGTGTAGGATGAATTTCCTTCCACCCCCTCTGTCTCTAAAAAAGTTACTCCTCTATGTGTGTTACCCTCATCTGCAGAGGGGGGAGAAACATCCCGTCTATTCCTAGATTGGGATCTAAACCCCCGTCTGGAGGAATTACTTCTTCCTCTTCTAATTGTCAAATCAAAGGCTTGACCTTTTTCAAAGTCCTGTATATCTCTTCTATATTTTGATTGCTTAGTTAATTTTAGGGTCTGTTGTGCCTTCTCTATTTCCTTTTTAAGAAATTCATTCTGTCTATTGAATTCTTCTTCCTCCTTCATCAGATCTAGTCCCTTGGCACTTTCCTCTATCTTTTCTCTAAGTTCCGTCAACTGAATTTTCTCTTCCTCAACTATTAATTTCATAACCGCGATACCGTGATTAACGCACAGCTCCTTCCATTTAGGAAGGAATCTGTCGTTATGAAGGTGTTCTGCCGGTATAGTTTTGTCGCGTAGCCCGCGAGGAACTATCTTGTGTTCAATATAGGTCTCTAGGAAGGAAACGTCCCATTTCCTGTTGAGATGTTTTAACAGTAGTTTTTTATGTTCCTTAAACCCTTCCTTGATCTCCTCAATTCTGTTCTGGGTTTGGGATGCATCTTTCTCAAATGTCTCTCTTATCTCTTTATCTATGTCTTCCCCTAATATAAAGGCCATTATAAAGGATTATTAATAGTCCACTTTGCTAATCAAACAGGGAATAGACCAAAATTGGTCAGGTGAATCACATAGGCAGAAAGGAAAAAATTAGAACAATAGAGTGGTCCAGAAGGATCAACTAGGATCCCAAAAACATTCACTGATTAGAAAGAAAAAAAGGGGGGACCACCCTATAGATACCTGCCTTTTAATAAATCACAAAGTCATAATTTTTTCCCCCCAGTGCCTCTCCTCAAAGTTTGAGGCCGTATCCGTAACCTGAAACAAACATATTATTAGGGAAAAGAACCAGGGAGCAACACAAGAGAGTGATCTCCCTTGGTCCAAAAAAGTGGTTACTATGGATATGGTGGGCAATAAGGGAGAGAATGATGTATGTAAAAATATAAAAAAAGGTTTATTTCAAAAAACTAAAAAATACAAAGGCTATACCATTGACAATATGTCATATGTATAAAGCTGATCCACCTGACACAAAAAATGGGCCTGTCCAGTACAAGCAGCACAGGGCACGCCCATCAACCCACAACACACAAACATGAAACACTAACATACATTAAACATATAGAAAAAAAAAAACATATAAAGTGCAGGCGCCTAAAATCCCACAGATGCATAAGGTCCCTGTGGCTAATCGCCCAGTCAAAAAATGGAAATAATGTTTAGAGAATAACAAGAGAACCTTATGCATGCGTGGTCCCCCGGGGAGATGGGGAAAGTGGAGTGGGTTCAACCAAGTAGTGAACTACCTCAAAAAGCCTCACTAATTACCATCTGAATAGCTGTATATCTCAGGGGGACTCATAATGTATGTAGCATGCGCATGCATAGTTTGTAAATTTTACCAAGAGTCCATTCCTGTAGATAGTGAGATGGCTGTATATAGCAGAGAGTCTTTAATGGAGTTAAGGGGAATATGAAAGCCGCACAATAGGATATATGCTATTGGTGCCCGGAACAAATCACAGGGCATCTCAAAGTGGCCAGATAACTCCCGGAACTATAGGTGTGTAGGAGGTATATTGGTGGCCTATAGAAGGTTAAATAGCACTGTATTATAAATTGCTGTCCACATTTATCAAGGTCATGCCACTTCAAATTGTCAAAGATTTTTGATAATCACTACTTATAGGAGCTGAAGGGGTTACATTACCACCTCTCTGAGAATCACAGCTGTGTCTCACATCCTATAGTTGCTCCACTACTCCGTGACTTCTATGTTATCAGTGCCGGCCGTGATATGCTGTATCCTCCAAGCATTTGACAAGTGATGATCCTCTCCTTCACGGATGCGGACTGCAATTGTGCTTGTGCGGTAGATTGTTTCCCGGTCTGTGTAGCGGTTTAGGTTTCAGGCTTCCACTGAAAACAAATCCCCGTCTCCTGATCACTGCGGGAGATGACTGTGTCGGCGTCTGCACATCTTGATTACGTCGACGCGTTTCGCAACGTCATTGTTACGTAGCTTCAACAGGACGTACTGGCGTTTGACAGACATCCCTCCCTCTTATTCTTCCGAGATGCTGTCACGCCTCATTCTTTCACTTAACCCCTAACGTCAACAGGAACGGGCAAGGTTTATATCAATGTCCAGCCCGGATAGCTGTTTCGTTTTCTGGGAATGTGCATATGTGGTTTTGGTCTTTGCTCTCACAACATATATAGAAAAGAAAGTTCATACTCAGTCTGTTACATTTGAGTCCAGGGGAGGTGAATTCATAATGAGGCATATTTCTTTGCTGTATCCATACCATGATCCCCCTAACCTTTCCTATCATTTATAGAGATTCTACATAGTGAAGGTCTTATCATTGGTGGCTAGTTCATATGTTGTTACAGTGTCTATGACATATGTCAATAGCAACCATTAGTCACATTGGCTCCATAGATAGTTTTTTTTTTTTTTTTTCTTTTTTCTATATGTTTAATGTATGTTAGTGTTTCATGTTTGTGTGTTGTGGGTTGATGGGCGTGCCCTGTGCTGCTTGTACTGGACAGGCCCATTTTTTGTGTCAGGTGGATCAGCTTTATACATATGACATATTGTCAATGGTATAGCCTTTGTATTTTTTAGTTTTTTGAAATAAACCTTTTTTTATATTTTTACATACATCATTCTCTCCCTTATTGCCCACCATATCCATAGTAACCACTTTTTTGGACCAAGGGAGATCACTCTCTTGTGTTGCTCCCTGGTTCTTTTCCCTAATAATACTGTATAAATGTCACTGCTAGCTTCACACAGTAGATTATACATTATCATAAGTATAAATGCAGAACACCTTCACACAATATTAGGAGCTTCCAGTAGCGGACTAACCTTCTCCTACATTGTACAGAGGCCAATGTGATCAGCTCTTTCAATTAATATTAGTATAATTCAGAATCAAACAAACCAGGAATAGTCTTTGTATATTTCCTGAGATATTGTGGATAAATATTACTGTTCCATTTTAAGTAATCCAAGCCACATCCTTAATGTCCATTATTTTCTTGGTCACCCTGTGCTGCTAATAGACACAGGATAACTTAGACATAGGAGGTGCATGGGGAGCTGAAGCAAGGGTTTCCCAACCTCTCCAAGGGATTCTGGGTTCCACCAGCCCCCCGCCCAAAGTGACTCCTGTCACACGTGTCTTTCGGGCAAAGTGGCCACTCACCGGAAGGTAGGGCTGGCATAACCAAAAGAATAGCACAAAAGCTGCAATATATTTCTCTGTGACAAGATCATCAGGATCCAATGCTTCCAGATATCTGCTCCGAATGCCACAGAATCACAGCATGTAGGTCACCATAAAATCAAAAAAGCTTATAGTGTAGTCATTTTAAATTACCAGGACTTTATAAATAACACCCGTGCAAGTAGTGAACATCAATATACACTTGTGATCCAAAGATCCTTCCCCACATGCAGTGCACACTAACCATAAATATTGTGCTGTCATAGGGAGTGCAGCTAACGCACTTGACAAGGGTAAGTATAATAGTGGATAGGACTCACACACCAGTCTTGGGCAAAAAGATCCTTCCCCTTCAAGCAGTGTGCACTCACCAGAGATATTGTGCTGCCATAGGGAGTTCAGCTAACGCACTTGACAAGTCTGATGAACAAATTGATCCAAGCCAGGTAACATTCACCTCCGGTGTAAACTCCTTCTCTCAGCTCCTCTTATAGGAGACACAATGCACTGTTGGCACCAACACTAATGTAAATGTAATATGGTATGGCTTCATGTTGGGTGACAGAACTCTGTACAGGGGCTGAAGAGCGAAGCACCCATTTCTAGTCTGACTGAATGAGCTGCCATAGTGTCCCCTAAAGGAGGAGCTAAGAGAAGGAGTTTACACTGGAGGTGAATGTTGCGTGGCTTGGATCCATCTGTTCATCAGACTTGTTAAGTGCGTTAACAAGTCTTACGTACATTAAGTGCATTAGCTGCGCTCTCTATGGCAGCACAATATCTCTGGTGAGTGTGCTCTGCATGAGGGGGGAAGGATCTTTTTTCCCAAGACTGGTTTGTGATTCCTATCCACTATTATAATTACCCTTTAAAGTTGGTGTAGCTGCATAAGAGCACAATATTTCTGGTGATTGTGTACTGCATGTGGGGAACGACCTTTGGATCACAAGTGCATATTGATGTTCACTACTTTTTACTATTTATACAGTCCTGGTAATTTAAAATTACTACACTATAAGCTTTTTTTTTATTTTATGATAACCTACACATTGTGATTCTGTGGCATTTGGAGGAGATATCTGGAAACACTGGATCCTAATGATCTTGTCATGGAGAAATATATTTAAGTGTTTGTCCTGTTCTCTTGGTTGAGACAGCCCTACCTTCTTGTGAGTGGCCACTTTGCCTGATAGACACGTGTGGAGTTGTTTTTACTCTTGAAGCACTCATTAATTTCTGATTATTTATATGGACTTTTGTATGGTGTTTGGAGCGCTGGAATTTTTTTTTTTTAACGTTTTAAACATTTTTTTTATGTTTTAAAGTTTGAGAGGATTGTATATTCCTTTTTTTGCTACCAGCTTCATGTTTAGGTTTTTAGTCTAATTTTGAGTGTAGCGCTGACTTTCATACATTTTTAATAGTAGCTTTTCACTTGCCTGGAGGTGGTACAAAGTTAAACATTTTAATGCATAAATGTAGCCTTCTCATCTAGTGAAAAAGCTAATATTCATAGATTAATACAATTCAGGAACTTTACAACATGAGAAATTGGTGGCAACAGCTAATGGATTAAGAGAGAAATTTAATAAGATATGGTTACCATGGGTTATTTTCAGAAATTCACCAGACTTCACTCAGGTTACAACTTAGAGATACAGTCAATTAGATAATTCTGGACCCTTATTTAAGTCTTCATTTATGAATCTACACTAAATTGCTTATTGTTGTCTTTATTTTTTTATTATTTTAACTGAGATCTTTCTTTTTTCTAAAATTCTTTTTAATTTTTATTTCTATATCTTAAATGGTTCATATTAATATTTTTCATATTATTAATATTCATATTAATATACTTTGATTACTAAATGTTAATTTGGCTTTAAATTAATATAGCGATTTTGTTTATGTTCAATCCGATGTATACATGTTGTAAACATTTGCGATTGTATGTGAAATACAAAACCTCATGTATTTTTAATATGTTTCAAAAAATTAATAAAAATGTATTGTACTCATTTATTTATTTTAGTTACTTATATAGCGCCGTCAATTTTACGCAGCGCTTTACATATACATTGTACATTCACATCAGTCCCTACCCTCAAGGAGCTTACAATCTAAGGTCCCTAACTCACATTCATACATACTCATAACACCTAACATACAGTATATCCCTCCTTTTATAAATCAACCAAATGTTCAAGGAATAATTACTCAATACACCAATTTTTAATGTGATAAGCCACATCTTAAATATTGATGGCATGAAACAAAATACTGTAGCTTTTTAACCAAAAATGAATGGCTAAAAAAATATTTTTTGCATTCTTTACCTATATAATGTATCTATCTTTCTTTAATCTGTGCCCATTTTATGTTACTTGGGGTATTTGTTATAGCTAATTCAAATTCCAAATGTACGCTTAGTTTTTGCTGGCATCCTTTTCTGATTCCCCCCTCCAAATACTGAATTCATCTACAGTATAGGAGGCAATGACTGTGACCTCACTTTACAGCGCTTCTGATGTATTGACTACTGTGACGTCACCTGGCCTTGTAAAAACAAACAGACCTGACCACGGCCATGTTGTTCCTTCACCTTTGATTCCTATACTCGTTTGCTCTACAGCCCAGCTTATGTACATTTCTGCTCCACTGACCCTATGCTATGCAGTTACCGTCCCCCATTTCCAGTAAGCATATAACAAAGTTAACTGTAAAGAGTCATTTGAAAGCACTGGGAGGGTCTTCTCTGCTTATTTTTCTAAAGAGCCAGAATCTATATAATGTATCTTCTGCGAAAACATCTGACATAGACGGACTTTAACAAATATATCATTGTGAAATGGTCAGGTGTTCGTTTTTATTGTGTCATTAAGCAAGTTTGTGGACACTGGTCTTTTGGAAATGTTGGGAAAGGGGTGGGGGAGAGGCAAATCAGTACTTCATCAATCATCAATGATGGATGATCTCAGCTGTCAGCGAGATAGTAACATGTTTTACTTTAGTATTACAAAAGGAAATTTAAAATCATACACATATATACACACAAGCACTTTTTTTTCTGCAAAACAGTAACAGTTAACCAGTTCAATACCAGGCACTTCTACCCCATTTCAGCCTAGGCCAATTTTCAGCTTTCAGCACTGTTGCACTTTGAATAACAATTGTGTGGTCATGCAACACAGTACCCAAACAAAATTTTTATCATTTTGTCTCACACAAATAGAGATTTCTTTTGGTGGTATATAATCGCCACTGGATTTTTTATTTTTTGGTAAATAAACAAAAAAAGACTGAAAATTTTAAAAAAAAAAGCTTTTCTTAGTTTCTGTTACAATATTTGGCAAATAAATAATTGTTCTTCATAAATTGAGCCCAGAATGTATTTTATTACATTTCTTGGGTGAAAATAACCAAAATCAGTGTATATTATTTAGTATGTGCGAAAGTTATAGAGTCCACAAACTATGGTATACAGTTGTGCTCATAAGTTTACATACTCTGGCAGAATTTATCATTTCTTGGCCATTTTTCAGAGAATATGAATGATAACACAAAAACTTTTCTTTCACTCATGGTTAGTGTTTGGCTGAAGCCATGTTC
The DNA here is from genome assembly GCA_037952925.1 of Lithobates clamitans. NCBI lineage: Eukaryota > Metazoa > Chordata > Amphibia > Anura > Ranidae > Lithobates > Lithobates clamitans. Next base: position 3,779,377 of record JBBGZY010000228.1, on the reverse strand, counting down.
ACTCTTTTTAAATCATAATGACAACAGAAACTACCCAAATGACCCTGATCAAAAGTTTACATATCCTGGAGATTTTGGCCTGATAACATGCACACAAGTTGACACAAAGGGGTTTGAATGGCTATTAAAGGTAACCATCCTCATCTGTGATCTGTTTGCTTGTAATTAGTGTGTGTTTATAAAAGGTCATTGAGTTTCTGGACTCCTAACAGACCCTTGCATCTTTCATCCAATGCTGCACTGATGTTTCTGGATTCTGCATCATGGGGAAAGCAAAGAATTGTCAAAGGATCAGGGGGGAAAGGTAGTTGAACTGTATAAAACAAGAAAGGAATATAAAAAGATATCTAAGGAATTGAGAATGCCAATCAGCAGTGTTCAAACTCTAATCAAGAAGTGGAAAATGAGGAGTTCTGTTGAAACCAAACCACGGTCAGGTAGACAAACTAAAATTTCAGCCACAATTGCCAGGAAAATTGTTCGGGATGCAAAGAAAAACCCACAAATAACTTCAGGTGAAATACAGGACTACCTGAAAACATGTAGTGTGGCTGTTTCTCAATGCACAATAAGGAGGCACTTGAAGAAAGATGGGTTGCATGGCTAAGTCGCCAGAAGAATGCCATTACTACGCAAATGCCACAAAGTATTCCACTTACAATACGCCAAACAGCACAGAGACACGCCTCAAACCTTCTGGCACAAAGTTATTTGGAGTGATTAGACCAAAATTGAGATTTTTGGCCACAACCATTAATGCTTCATTTGGAGAGGAGTCAACAAGGCCTATGATGAAAGGTATAAAACAAAAAAGTGTAGCGCTATGCAAGTAAGTCACATGTATAAACATATGAAAATAGGTAAATAGGTAAAAGTGTACCCAATAAATACACACCAACAGATAAATAAACAACTATGTGAATAATAGTAAATAAAGTTCCAAATATGAATAGAATCAAAAGTTCCAAAAAAACTTATAAATGTGTAGATCTTGATAGAAGTAAACATGAAGTGAAAAAGCACCACCACCGGTGAAATGGAGGCTTACCAGAGAATTTGAACCCAGAGAAACGTACGTTGAATGGGTCAAACAGGCTTACATGATGATAACGACCACTGGCAAAGCTTGATCCTCTGAATATCCTGTGTTGCACGGATATCGAATAGAGGTGGATAGAAAAGGAGAACAAAAAAGGGCACATAGCGTAATTCTGTAAATGATAAAACAATTTATTAAAAAGTGAAAAACTCACATTTGAGTAGATAAACAGCGCTTTGGTATATAAAATGGCGGCAATGGAATCCTCCCGGTGCGTTTTGTCTGACAAAACGCGTTTACTTCTATCAAGATCTACACATTTATACGTTTTTTTTGAACTTTTGATTCTATTCATATTTGAAACTTTATTTACTATTTATTTACTATTATTCACATAGTTGTTTATTCATCTGTGTGTGTGTATTTATTGGGTACACTTTTACCTATTTACCTATTTTCATATATATAGATATACACTTTTTTGTTTTATATCTCTTTTTATACACTTATTGCTGCTTTTTTGTGTTCGAGGCAGCGCAGGATTAATTTGTACATTACTATGATGAAAGGTACACAATTCCTACTGTAAAACACGGAGGTGGATCACTGATGTTTTGGGGATGTGTGAGCTACAAAGGCACAGGAAATTTGGTCAAAATTGATGGCAAGATGAATGCAGTATGTCAAAAAATACTGAAGGAACATTTACATTCATCAGCCAGGAAGCTGCGCATGGAACGTACTTGGACATTCCAACATGACACTGATCCAAAACTGATCCAAAACACAAGGCCAAGTCAACCTGGCATTAGCTATAACTGAAAAAAGTGAAGGTTCTGGAGTGGCCATCTCAGTCTCCTGACCTCAATATCATTGAGCCACTATGGGGAGATCTCAAACGTGCAGTTAATGCAAGACAACCCAAGAATTTACAGGAACTGAAAGGTTTTTTGCCAAGAGGAATGGGTAGCTTTACCATAGTTACATAGTTACATAGTAGGTGAGGTTGAAAAAAGACCAAGTCCAACCTATGTGTGTGATTATACGTCAGTATTACATTGTATATCCCTGTATGTTGTGGTCGTTCAAATGCTTATCTAACCATTTTTTGAAACTATCGATGCTCCCCACTGAAACCACCGCCTGTGGAAGGAAATTCCACTTCCTTGCCGCTCTTACAGTAAAGAACCCTCTACGCAGTTTAAGGTTAAACCTCTTTTCTTCTAATTTTAATGAGTGACCACGTGTTTTTTTATTAAACTCCCTTCCGTGGAAAAGTTTTATCCTTATTGTGGGGTCACCAGTAAGGATGAGCCTCGAGTTCGAGTCGAACTTGACAGTTCGCTGAACAGCGAACAACTTGGGGTGTTCGCGGCAAATTCGAAAGCCGCGGAACACCCTATAAAATTCTATGGGAGAAATCAAAAGTGCTAATTTTAAAGGCTTATATGCATGGTATTGTCATAAAAAGTGTTTGGGGACCTGGGTCCTGCCCCAGGGGACATGTATCAATGCAAAAAGAAGTTTTAAAAACGGACATTTTTTCGGGAGCAGTGATTTTAATAATGCTTAAAGTGAAACAATGAAAGTGTAATATACCTTTAAATTTCATACCTGGGGGGTGTCTATAAAATGCCTGTAAAGGGGCGCATGGAAAGAAGAAGACTTTAAATAAAGGAATTGTCAAAAACTGTCTCTTGTCATTTTTAACATTTTTGACACTTTTTTTGTGAAATGGTAGGGGTACTTTTGTACCCCATTACCATTTCACACAGGGGGGGCGGGATCTGGGGGTCCCCTTGTTAAAGGGGGCTTCCAGATTCCGATAAGCCCCCCTGCCCACAGATCCCTACAACCACCGGCCAAGAGTTGTGGGGATGAGGCCCACAACATCAACATGGGGACAAGGTGCTTTGGGGGCTACCTCAAAGCACCCTCCCAATGTTGAGGGCATGTGGCCTGGTACGGTTCAGGGGGGGGACCGCTCTTTCATTCCCCCTCTTTTCTTGTGGCCTGCCAGGTTTCATGCTCAGATAAGGATCTGGTATGGATTTTTGGGGGGACCCCACGCCATTTTTTAAAAATTTTTGGCACGGGGTTCCCCTTAATATCCATACCAGACCTGAAGGGCCTGGTATGGAATTTAGGGGGACCCCCACGACATTTTTAAAAAAATTTTGGTTCAGGGTTCCCCTGTGGGGAAATCCCATTCCGTTTTTATCAATAAACTTTTATGTGTATTGTCGGACCGACAATTCATTAATAGCTGCGAGTAGTTTTAAATGACTTTTTTTCCTTTGAAATGTCATTTTGCTGTCAGACTGTTTTGAACACAGGAAACATGCGCCCCTTTATAGGCATACTATAGACACCCCCCAGGCACGAAATTTAAAGGAATATTACACTTTCATTGTTTCACTTTAAGCATTATTAAAATCACTGCTCCTGAAAAAACGGTAGTTTTTGAAAACTTTTTTTTTGCATCGATACATGTCCCCTGGGGCAGGACCCAGGTCCCTAAATGCTTTTTATGACAATAACTTTCATATAAGCCTTTAAAATTAGCACTTTTGATTATTCATGTACGAGTCCCATAGACTTTAACGGTGTTCGCATGTTCAAATTAATTTTTTGCCTGTTCGCATGTTCTGGTGTGAACCGAACAGGGGGGTGTTCTGCTCATCCCTAGTCACCAGTATGGTATTTGTAAATTGAAATCATATCCCCTCTCAAGCGTCTCTTCTCCAGGGAGAATAAGTTCAGTGCTTGTAACCTTTCTTCATAACTAATATCCTTCAGACCCTTCATTAGCTTTGTTGCCCTTCTCTGTACTCGCTCCATTTCCAGAACATCCTTCCTGAGGACTGGTGCCCAGAACTGGACAGCATACTCCAGGTGAGGCCAGACCAGAGTCTTGCATGCCAATATTCTGTTTGCTTAGCAGCAGCTTGACATTGCATGTCATTGCTGAGCCTATCATCAACTAGGACCCCCAAGTCCTTTTCCATCCTTGATTCCCCCAGAGGCTCTCCCCCCAGTGAGTAGATTACATTCATATTTTAGCCACCCAAATGCATTATTTTTCATTTTTCCACATTAAACCTCATTTGCCATGTAGTTGCCCACTCCATTAATTTGTTCACATCTTCTTGCAAGGTTTCCACATTATGCGGAGAAGTTATTGCCTTGTTTAGCTTAGTATTGTATTAATATAGAGATTAAACTGTTTACCCCATCCTCCAGGTCGTTTATGAACAAATTAAACAGGATTGGTCCCAGCACAGAACCATGGGAGACCCCACTACCCACCCCTGACAATTCCGAGTATTCCCCATTTATCACCACCCTCTGAACTTGCCCTTGTAGCCAGTTTTCAATCCATGTACTCACCCTATGGTCCATGCCAACGGACCTTATTTTGTACAGTAAACGTTTATGGGGAACTTTGTCAAATGCTTTTGCAAAATCCAGATACACCACGTCTGTGGGCCTTCCTTTATCTATATGGCAACTCACCCCCCTCATAGAAGGTTAATAGATTGGTTTGGCAAGAATGATTCTTCATGTCATTACTGCTAATGATACCGTTCTCATTACTAAAATCTTGTATATAGTCCCTTTTCATCCCCTGCAAGAGTTTACATACTATTGATTAGGGATGAGCCGAACACCTGCCGGTTCAGTTCGCACCAGAACATGCGACCGGACCGAAACTTCGCACGAACGTTAGAACCCCATTGAAGTCTATGGGACTCGAACGTTCGAAGTCAAAAGAGCTAATTTTAAAGGCTAATTTACATGGTATTGTCCTAAAAAGGGTTTGGGGACCCTGGTCCTGCCCCAGGGGACATGTATCAATGCAAAAAAAAGTTTTAAAAATGGCCGTTTTTTCGGGAGCAGTGATTTTAATGATGCTTAAAGTGAAACCCCCCCAGTCCATTACCAGGCCCTTTGGGTCTTGTATGGATATTAAGGGTAACCCCGCACCCAAATTAAAAAAAGGAAAGGCATGGGGCCCCAGGCCCTCTCAACAGCAGTATACAGGCGGTGCAAACAAGACAGGGACTATAGGTTTGTTGTTAAGTAGAATCTGTTTGTAATTTTGAACTGGTACATTTTTAAAGTGTTTAGCTCCAGCCAAAAACCTAGTTTAAGCTTTTTGGAAAACATAGGGAAGGGTTATCACCCCTGTGACATTTGTTTTGCTGTCTGTGCTCCTCTTCAGAAGATTTCACCTCACTTTCTGTCCCAATGACAAATGTTTTTTGAAAATTTGGGGTTTTTAGTGAAACAAGGATTGGTGATAAAGCATCAGTGGAAAGGAGAAATGTTTTTCCCATATTAACTCTCATGCCGCGTACACACGGTCGGACTTTTCAGCTACAAAAGTCCAACGGACGCTGACGGACTAAAGCTGGCTGGTAATCCGATCGTGTGTGGGCTTCTCCGGACTTTCAACGTACTTTTTTAGCCTCAAATCCAACGTACTTTAGATTTGAAACATGCTTCAAATCTTTACGTCGTAACTACGACGGACCCCGAAGTCCGCTCGTCTGTATGCTAGTCCTACGGACAAAAACCCACGCTAGGGCAGCTATTGGCTACTGGCTATCAACTTCCTTATTTTAGTCCGGTGTACGTCATCACGTACGAATCCGTCGGACTTTTGTGTGGTCGTGTGTAGGCAAGTCTGTTCGTTAGAAAGTCTGCCGCAAGTCCGCCGCAAGTCCGCCGAAAGTCCGCCGAAAGTCTGTCGGACAGGCTGTCGGACTTTTGTAGATGAAAAGTCCGACCGTGTGTACGCGGCTTTACAGGAGAGAATATCCCTTCCTAGGGGTAGATTTCATCTCACTTCCTGTTGTCTCCTTCCGTTTGCAAGTAGGAGTCGTTTGTAAGTTGGATGTTTGAAAGTAGGGGCCTGCCCTATATACTCTGAAGAAATTGGGGCCTTAGGTGTTGGTGTTGCCACAACACTGTAAGCCCTCACAGGGCCCTGCTGTGAAATATTAGATCAAGATTTGTAATTACATGCCCCTGTTGAACAGGGTCAGAAAATTGGGCCTTTGGTGATGGTGGTGGTGATGCTGGTGCCACAACACTGTAAGTCCTCACAGTTACTCTTGGTGGGCGCTGAAACGGGCCCTGCTGTGAAATATTAGATCAAGAATTGTAATTACATGCACCTCTTGAACAGAGGCAGAAAAATTGGGCCTTAGGCACTGGTGCTGGTGCCACAACACTTCAACCCCTCACAGATACTCTAGTTGGAGCGCAGGAATGAGTCCTGCTGCAAAGTTACATAGTTACATAGTAGGTGAGGTTGAAAAAAGACACACGTCCATCAAGTCCAACCTATGTGTGTGATTATGTGTCAGTATTACCTTACATATCCCTTTATGTTGCGGTCATTCAGGTGATTATCTAATAATTTCTTGAAGCTATCAATGCTCCCCGCTGAGACCACCGCCTGTGGAAGGGAATTCCACATCCTTACTGCTCTTACAGTAAAGAACCCTCTACGTAGTTTAAGGTTAAAGCTCTTTTCTTCTAATTGTAATGAGTGGCCCCGAGTCTTATTAAACTCTCTTCTGCGAAAAAGTTTTATCCCTATTGTGGGGTCACCAGTACAGTATTTGTAAATTGAAATCTTATCCCCTCTCAAGCGTCTCTTCTCCAGAGAGAATAAGTTCAACGCACGCAACCTTTCCTCATAACTAAGATCCTCCAGACCCTTTATTAGCTTTGTTGCCCTTCTTTGTACTCGCTCCATTTCCAGTACATCCTTCCTGAGGACTGGTGCCCAGAACTGGACAGCATACTCCAGGTGCGGCCGGACCAGAGTCTTGTAGAGCGGGAGAATTATCGTTTTATCTCTGGAGTTGATCCCCCTTTTAATACATGCCAATATTCTGTTTGCCTTATTAGCAGCAGCTTGGCATTGCATGCCATTGCTGAGCCTATCATCTACTAGGACCCCCAGGTCCTTTTCCATCCTAGATTCCCCCAGAGGTTCTCCCCCCAGTGTATAGATTGCATTCATATTTTTGCCACCCAAATGCATTATTTTACATTTTTCTACATTGAACCTCATTTGCCATGTAGTCGCCCACCCCATTAATTTGTTCAGGTCTTTTTGCAAGGTTTCCACATCCTGCGGGGAAGTTATTGCCCTGCTTAGCTTAGTATCGTCTGCAAATACAGAGATTGAACTGTTTATCCTATCCTCCAAATCGTTTATAAACAAATTAAATAGGATTGGTCCCAGCACAGAACCCTGGGGAACCCCACTACCCACCCCTGACCATTCTGAGTACTCCCCATTTATCACCACACAGTTTTCAATCCATGTACTCACCCTATGGTCTATGCCAACGGACCCTATTTTGTACAGTAAACATTTATGGGGAACTGTGTCAAATGCTTTTGCAAAATCCAGATACACCACGTCTACGGGCCTTCCTTTATCTAGATGGCAACTCACCTCCTCATAGAAGGTTAATAGATTGGTTTGGCAAGAACGATTCTTCATGAATCCATGCTGATTACTGCTAATGATATCGTTCTTATTACTAAAATCTTGTATATAGTCCCTTATCATCCCCTCCAAGATTTTACATACTATTAATGTTAGGCTAACTGGTCTGTAATTCCCAGGGATGTTTTTTGGGCCCTTTTTAAATACTGGTGCTACATTGGCTTTTCTCCAATCAGCTGGTACCATTCCAGCCAATAGACTGCCTGTAAAAATTAGGAACAACGGTCTGGCAATCACCTGACTGAGTTCCCTAAGTACCCTCGGATGCAAGCCATCTGGTCCCGGTGATTTTTTAATGTTAAGTTTCTCAAGTCTAATTTTAATTCCGTCCTCTGTTAACCATGGAGGTGCTTCCTGTGTTGTGTCATGAGGATAAACACTGCAGTTTTGGTTACTGAAGCCCCCCGATTCACTCGTGAAGACTGAGGAGAAGAATAAATTCAATACCTTCGCCATCTCCCCATCCCTTGTAACCAGATGTCCTTCCTCATTCTTTATGGGGCCAATATGGTCTGTCCTCCCTTTTTTACTGTTTACATACTTAAAGAATTTCTTAGAATTTTTTTTGCTCTCCTCCACTATGTGTCTCATGTTCTATCTTAGTCGTCTTTATTGCACCCTTACATTTCTTGCTGCATTCTTTATAAAGTCTGAATGCTGATGATGATCCCTCAACCTCGTATTTTTTGAAGGCCTTCTCCTTTGCTTTTATATGCATTTTTACATTGGAGTTAAGCCATCCAGGACTTTTGTTTACTCTTTTAAATGTATTACCCAATGGGATGCATTGGCTAATGCCCTTATTTAATATGCTCTTAAAGCAAACCCATCTCTCCTCCATGTTCTTTGTTCCTAAGATTTTATCCCAATTTATGCCTTCTAGCAAGGTTTGTAGGTTAGGGAAGTTGGCTCTTTTGAAATTCAGTGTCTTTGTATTCCCCTTATGTTTCCTATTTGTGTGATTTATACTAAAGTCAATTGTCCTGTGATCACTGTTACCTAAATTTCCACATCCATGATCAGGTCTGTATTGTTAATCAGTAGATCCAGTAACGCTTTTTTTCTAGTTGGTGCGTCTACCATCTGACCCATAAAATTATCCTTCAAGACATTTAGGAACTGGCGAGCCTTAGATAAATGCATGGATCCCTCCGCCCAGTCTATGTCTGGATAATTAAAATCCCCCATTATGATAACACTTCCCATCCTTGCTGCTAATCCAATTTGTGATAGGAGATCTGTCCCCCCTTCCTCCATCAGGTTAGGGGGCCTATAGCATACTCCCAGTATTATTTTCCCCTTAGCTTTATCCCTTTGTAGCTCTACCCATAAGGACTGTCCTCTCTCACATTCACTAGTACAATATTCTTGATATATAGGCATACCCCACCCCCTTTTATACCCTCTCTATCCTGATGGTTATCTGATGCGGGGAGGAGCCGCAAGAGCCGGGGGACCCGCCGGGGACCCCAGAAGAGAATGTTCGGGGCCACTCTGTATAAAATGAGCTTCACAGTGGAGGTAAGTATGATATATTTTTTTGTTTTTTCAAAAAATAAAAGATGATCCTTTACAATCACTTTGAGTGAATAAAACAAGCAACATGATTTTTGTATTAAAAAAAAAAAGTTGTGTAAAAGCAGGACAATGTCTTTATTGAACATAGAGAATGGAACATTTGCATCTGAAGAAACAAACAAAAAGGTTGTATACTGTGCTATTATCAGAGAAACTTGGAAGTGAGTGACACTGTGCCTGGATAGTGTTTTGGCTTTGATTCTACTCATACAAAACAGATGTTTGGAGAGCTTGAAACAAACTGAAACTATCAAATAATATATCTTCAACTGACAAGTAAATAATTATTTTTGAGGATTCTACCTGAAATAATAGCACAGTACAAATTGTTTTATAAAAACGGTCAACTTATACCCCAAGCAACAGACACGTTTCATAATGAAAAGTAATTTTAATACGACAATGTATCTATTAGATATGAGACTATCTAGAGTCTATCTTATTTACTCTTCTGTACTGTAATGAAAGGTAAGCTAGAACTTTAGAGACCATTATTTTGGTAACTGCATGCCATTAATTTACATGTACAACTACAGTGCCTTTAAAAATAATTCATACAGCTTGAAATTTTCCACATTTTGTCATGTTACAACCAAAAACTTAAATGTATTTTCTAGGGATTTAATGTGATAGATCAACACAAAGTGGCACATAAAGTGGAAGGAAAATGATAAATGGTTTTCACATTTTTTTACAAATAAATACCGTATATACTCGAGTATAAGTCGTTCCGAGTATAAGTCGAGGCCCTAATTTACCACAAAAAAATGTGAAAAACTGAGAAATGCACAGCTACTGTAAGTGGAAAAGAGGGTCAACAATGCCCATTTGCAGCCTCACTGTGCCCATTTGCAGCCATAGGTCCCCCGAACTTCAAACACTGTAGTTAAGGGTTCCTAGATGCCCCCTAGATGCAGCCAAAATTTGGGGTCTCTGAACCCAAATGGTCCCGAAATGACATTGCTGCAGATAGACACAGTTGACCAACTTTGGGGCCCCGTATCTCGGGGCCACTTAGTGCTAGGAACCCCAAGTTTGGTGTGCAAACTCAGTCGAACTAGCACCATAAAATATCCAAAGCTGGGGTTTCTGGCACCAAGTGTCCCCAAGATACAGGGCCCCAAAAATCAGTTCAGAAAATGTCAAGCACTTTTCTGCAGCAGAGAATGACATTTTCCGAACCGGCTTTGGGGCCACGTATCTCGGGGCCACTAGGTCCTAGGAACCCCAGCTTTTGATATGTTATGGTACCAGTTCCACTGGGTTTGCACACGAAATTTGGGGTTTCTAGCACCTAGTGCCCCTGAGATATACGTGGCCCCAAATCGGTTCAGAAAATGTCAAGCACTTTTCTGCAGCAGAGAATGACGTTTTCTGAACCGGCTTTGGGGCCACGTATCTCGGGGCCACTTAGTGCTAGGAACCCCAGCTTTGGATATGAAATTTTTTGCTGCAGAAAAGTGCTTGACTCGAGTATAAGTCGAGGGGGGCACTTTGAGCACAAAAAATGTGCTGAAAAACTGGAGTACCGTATATACTCGAGTATAAGACGAATTTTTCAGCACATTATTTAGTGCTGAAAGTGCCCCCTTCGACTTATACTCGAGTCAAGCACTTTTCTGCAGCAAAAAATTTCATTTTCCGAACCGACTTTGGGGCCCCGTATCTCAGGGCCACTTGGTGCTAGGAACTCCAAATTTGGTGTGCAAACCCAGTGGAACTGGTACCACAACATATCCAAAGCTGAAGTTCCTAGCACTAAGTGGCCCCGAGATACGGGGCCCCAAAATCGGTTCGGAAAATGTCATTCTCTGCTGCAGAAAAGTGCTTGACATTTTCTGAACCAAGTTTGAGGCCCCATATCTCAGGGCCACTTGGTGCTAGGAACTCCAAATTTGGTGTGCAAACCCAGTGGACCTGGTACCACAACATATCCAAAGCTGAAGTTCCTAGCACTAAGTGGCCCTGAGATACAGGGCCCCCAAACCGGTTCGGAAAATGTCATTCTCTGCTGTAGAAAAGTGCTTGACATTTTCTGAACTGATTTTTGGGGCCCTGTATCTCGGGGCCACTTGGTGCTAGAAACCCCAGCTTTGGAAATTTTATGGTGCTAGTTCCACTTGGTTTGCACACCAAATTTGGGGTTCTTAGCACTAAGTGGCCCTAAGATACAGGGCCCCAAATTCGGTCAACTGTGTCCATCTGCTGCAATGTCATTTCGGGACCCTTTGGGTTCAGAGACCCCAAATTTTGGCTGCAGCTAGGGGGCATCTAGGAACCCTTAACTACCAAGTTTGAAGTTCAGGGGACCTATGGCTGCAAATGGGCACAGTGAGGCTGCAAATGGGCACAGTGAGGCTGCAAATGGGCATTGTTGACCCTCTTTTCCACTTACAGTAGCTGTGCATTTCTCACCCTCGTCTTATACTCGGGTCAATAAGTTTTTCCCATTTTTTTGTGGTAAATTAGGGCCTCGACTTATACTCGGAACGACTTATACTCGAGTATATACGGTATATACGGTATGTGAAAAGTGTGGCATGCATTTGTATTCAGACCCCTGAGTGAATACTTTGTAAAATCAACTTTCACTGCAATTACAGCCGCAGGGTTTTTTTGGGCATGTCTCTACCAGCTTTGCACATCTACAGAGTGACATTTTTGCCCATTCCTCTTTGCAAAATAGCTCAAGCTCTGTTAGATTGGATGGAGAGCATCTGTGAACAGCAATTTTCAAGTCTTGTCACAGATTCTCAATTGGATTTAGGTCTGGACTATGATTGGGCCATTCTAACACATGAATATGCTTTGATCGAAACCATTCCATTATAGCTTTTGGCTGTATGTTTAGGGTCGTAGTCCTGCAGGAAGGTGAACCTCTGCCCCAAGTCTTTTGCAGACTCTAAAAGGTTTTCTTCTAAGATTGCCATGTATTTGGCTCCACCCATCTTCCCATCAACTCTGACCAGCTTCCCTGTCCATGCTGAAGAAAAGCATCCCCACAACATGATACTGCAACCCCCATGTTTCACGGTAGGGATGGTGTGTTCAGGGTGATGTGCTGTGTTCATTTATCACCATAAATAGTGTTTTGCTTTTAGGCCAAAAAGTTAAATTTTGGTCTCATCTAACTAAAGCACTGTCTTCCACAAGTTTGCTGTGTCTCCCACATGGCTTCTCACAAACTGGAAACCAGATATCTTATGGCTTTCTTTCAACAATGGCTTTCTTCTTGCCACTCTTCCATAAAGGCCAGATTTGTGGAGTGTACAACTAATAATTGTTCTGTGGACAGATTCTTCCACCTTAACTGTGAATTTCTGCAGCACTTCCAGTTACCATGGGCCTTTTGGCGGTTCTCTGATTAATGCTCTCCTTGTCCGGGCCTGTCAGTTTAGGTGGATGTCTTGGTAGGTTTACAGTTGTGCCATACTCTTTCCATTTTCGGATGATGGATTGAACAGTGCTCCATGAGATGTTCAAAGCTCTGGATATTTTTTATAACCTAACCCTGCTTTAAACTTCTTCACAACTTTATTCCTAACCTGTCCTGTGTTCCTTGGCATTCATGATGCTGTTTGTTCACTAATGTTCTCTAACAAACCTCTGAGGGCTGAGATTAAATTACACACAAGTGGACTCTATTTACTAATTAGGTGACTTCTGAAGGCAATCAGTTCCACTAGATTTTAGTTAGGGGTATTAGAGTAAAGGGGGCTGAATACAAATGCACGCCTCACTTTTCAGATATTTATTTGTAAAAAAAAATTGAAAACCATTTATCATTTTCCTTCCACCTCACAATTATTATTATTATTATTATTATTATTATTCATGATTTATATAGCGCCAACAGTTTACGCAGCGCTTTACAATGTAGAGGGGGGACAGCACAATTACAGTACAGTTCAATACAGAAGGGACAGGAGGGCCCTGCTCGTAGAGCTTACATTCTAAAGGGAGGGGGTGGAGGTACAAAAGGTAATAGATGCAGGGAATGATTTGATGGGGGAAGGCTCGGGCACAGTTGTTAGGCGGGTTTGGGATAGGCTTCCCTGAATAAGTGAGTTTTCAGGGATCTCCTAAAGGTGGACAGGTTAGGGGCTGATCGGATATACAGAGGCAGGGAATTCCAGAGGATGAGCAAGGCTCTGGAGAAGTCCTGAAGGCAAGCATGAGAGGAGTTAACAAGGGAGCTAGAGAGCAGGAGGTCCTGGGAGGAGTGGAGGGGACAATTTGGGCGGTATCTGCAGATGAGGTTGGTGATGTCGCTGGGGGGCGATGTTGTGGATGGCCTTGTATGTTGTGGTTAGCATTTTGAATTTTATACGGTGGGGTAGAGGAAGCCAGTGAAGGGATTGGCAGAGAGGGGCAGCAGTCACAGATCAATTAGTGAGGTGTATTAGTCTAGCAGCAGCATTCATAATAGACTGAAGGGGGGATAGCCTGCGTAAGGGTAGGCCATTAAGGAGAGAGTTGCAGTAGTCAAGGTGGGAAATAATCAAGGACTGAATAAGTTGCTTTGTGGTGTCATTAGTCAGGAAGGGTCGAATTCTGGAGATGTTGCAGAGGTTAAGGTGGCAGGATTTAGCCAGTGATTGGATGTGGGGGCTAAAGGAGAGGTCAGAGTCAAGGATTACACCCAGCACCCTGGCATGTGTGGAGGGACCGATGGTTGTACTACTGATCTTAATGGTAAAGTCATGGGGGGGGGACTGGGAAGGAGGAAATTTTACAAGCTCAGTTTTAAAAAGATTGAGTTTGAGAAAGTGGTGTGACATCTATACCGATATGTCATTCAGTAAGTTTGAGATCCGTCAGGAGATCGGGGGGGTGAGTTGAGGAGTGGAGAGATAGATCTGGGTGTCATCGGCGTAGAGGTGGTATTGGAAGCCATGGGAGACTATCAACTGGCCCAGGGAAGAAATATAGAGCGAGAATAGGAAGGGCCCAAGGACAGAGCATTGGGGTACCCCAACAGAGAGAGGAAGAGGAGCAGAGGAGATGGAGTTGTAAGTGACACCGAAAGTGCGCTGAGATAGGTAGGAGGAGAACCAGGATAAAGCAGAATCACAGAGGCCAAGGGAGTGTACAGTAGTTTGCTGAGGAGGAGCAGGTGGTCAAATGTGTCAAAGGCAGCAAAGAGATCTAATGCCCTGTACACACGGGCGGACTTTTCGACATCAAACAACGGACTTTTGACGGACTTTCAACGGACTTTGGAACAAACGGACTTGCCTACAAACGATCACACTAAAGTCCGTCGGATTCGTACGTGATGACGTAAGACTGGACTAAAATAAGGAAGTTGATAGCCAGTAGCCAATAGCTGCCCTAGCATTGGTTTTCGTCCGTCGGACTAACATACAGACGAGCGGATTTTTCGACCGGACTCGAGTCCGCCGGAAAGATTTGAAACATGTTCCAAATCTAAAGTCCATCTGATTTTCAACCGAAAAAGTCTGCTGCAGGTCCGTCAGACAAGTTTGGTCAAAGTCCGGCCATGTGTACACGGCAGGAGTGTATGAGTATGGAGTAATGGCCATTGGTTTTAGCAGTTAGTAGGTCATTGGTCTATCACATAAATTCCCAATAAAAATACATTAACGTTTTTGGTTCTAACATGACAAAATGTGGAAAATTTCAAGGGGCATGAATACTTTTTCAAGACACTGTAATGATAGTATATAATATATTTCAAGTGCCTTCATTTAATTGTTTTTTCTCTATATGTCCCCCAAGCTGTCCAGAAAAAGTGACGTTGAGGGATACTTAAGGATGGAAGATCACAATATAGAGTAAAAAACAATTAAATGAAGGCACAGGCAATAAGAAAATAACTTAATATATTGTATACTATCATTACATGTACATTAACAGCATGCAGTTACCAAGATAATGGTCTCTAAAGCTCTAGCTTTTTTTTTTTCTCTTTAAATAATCTTTATTAACAATTCTTAATTTACATACATCATATTAAAACAACTACAGGTTCAAGTGGGCGTGCTCCACTATTGAGGAGGTCGTAGGTCCCCCCTACGTAACTCCCCACAACCAATGCAACTACGAAACCCGTCCACAAACTAAACTGCATACAGTATGTTTAAAATGACATGTGGATATTTTCACCCCAACCCACCCTACCCTCCCTTACTCTCCCCCCCCCCCCCTAAGCCAGATCCATCCTTAGTTCTTGACACCCTACACTTGTTAACCACGGGTTCCACATCTTTTCAAACTTCTTAAGATTCCCTCTTCTAATGTATAGGACTCTCTCCTTCCATATTACATCATTTACTGTTTTAGCCCATTCATCCACTGCAGGGGGTAAAGCTGTTTGCCATCTTTGCATAATAAGTTTCCGGGCCTGGTAAAGGCATCTCAAAATGGCTGTTTTAACCGCCATCTCCTCCCGTCTCCAAGCCCTGAAACCAAGGATACAGAATCTAACGTCTGTCTCCAGGGAGATCTCCCACCTACCCTCTATAGAACCCACAACCCCTAGCCAGTAACGTACTAATTTGGGGCACCTCCATACCATGTGTATCAGATCACCCTCCTCCCCACACCTGGGGCACGTGGCGTCGGGCCTTACACCAAAGCAAAATAGTTTTTTGGGGGTGTAGTATGCTCTATGTAGCAACATTAGGTGGGAGAGTCTCTGTGCAGGTGCCACTGAGACCTCCTGTCCTGCCTCCAGTATTTCCCTCTCCCTCTAGCTTACCATTCATTACAGTTTGAGATGTCATTCATTTGAATGACACCTCACATCGCGGTGCAGGTTTGCCATGATTGTCGCACTATAAACCACGCTGCAATCCCGGCAACCCGCATTGCGGGACGCATGTTGCCCAAAAATAGTTCAGGAGCTACTTTGGGGCGACATGCATCCCACGATGTGGGCTGCCACAATTGCAGCATGCTTTATCGCGTGACAATCGTGGCAGACCTGCAACGCGATTTGAGGTGTCATTCAGATTAATGGCATTTCAAATGCGAGTTTCGCATTTTGTTATTCACACATTATACTTACCTGCTCTGTGCAAGGATTTTGCACAGAACGGCCCGATCCTCCTTTTCTGGGGTCCCCGCCGGTGCTCCTGGCTCCTCCTCCTTATCGAGTGCCCCCACAGAGAGCCACTTTCCATGGGGGCACTCCTGTGGGCACGCTCCCGAGTTCTGGTGCTGCGTGCATTGAACACAATACAATCTCCTGCGCTCAGGAGCTTAGTCCATGTGTAAGTGGTATAGCCAACCCTTTGGATAAAATATGGAATGTCAAAGGTCTTGCTGCCCTCCTCAGAACAATGGGTGTCCTTAGAGCTGAAACATATAGAAAAACAGGGAGGGCACACCGACCTTTAAATAGTAAAAACAAACGTTCAAAATGTCCATTGACACAGGCAGCAGTACTTGGTCATGCCCCCCGGCTGCTGTGTCACTATATTTGATTGACAGCAGCAGGAGGCAATGGCTTCTGCTATCAATCTATCCAATGAGGACCCGAGACAGCAGCTGGAGCTGCTATGCACGTCCCCATCGCTGGAACGATGGGGCTCAGGTAAGAAAAAGGGGGGATCTGGGGGGGCAGCTGCAGCACAGAAGGTTTTTCACCTGAATGCATAGAATGCATTACGGTAAAAAAACACAAAGGTTTACAACTCCTTTAATGTAAAAAACAAAAAAAAACAAAAAAAAAAAACGAATTTCCTAAATACTATCATTAAGTGAATTAAAGTGTTCTAATGGCTTAACGTTTTTTTTTTTTTTTTTTTATCTTAACGCATTCGGTGAATTAAAGGGTAACTCCACTTTCATGGGGAAAATAGCAAATAAAGAAAAAATTAATATAGCACATATAATTGCGACACTATTTATTTTGTGATTGAATGTTATTAAAAATTACCTTTCCTTTTCAATCTGCTGCCAATGTAATTTTCTGAAAAAAAAATTGCAATATGGCTACTTGGAGTTGTTCTGTACACAGAGTGTGTACTGACCACTCCCCAGAAACATAATTTCCTGCTTGTGTGATTGGCTAATAGGGATGAGCCGAACATCGCACCAGAACCTGTGAACGGACCGAAAATTTGCGCAAACTTTAGAACCCCATTGAAGTCTATGGGACTCGAACGTTCAAAATCAAAAGTGCTCATTTTAAAGGCTAATTTGCATGGTATTGTCCTAAAAAGGGTTTAGGGACCCGGGTCCTGGCCCAGGGGAAATGTATCAATGCAAAAAAAAAGTTTTAAAAACAGCCGTTGTTTCGGAGGCAGTGATTTTAATGATGCTTAAAGTGAAAAAAAAAAAGTGAAATATTTCTTTAAATATCGTACCTGGGGGGTGTGCCTGTAAAGTGGCGTGTGTTTCCCATGCTTAGAACAGTCCCTGCACAAAATGACATTTTTAAAGGAATAAAAGTAATTTAAAACTGCTTGCAGCTTTAATGTAATGTCTGATCCCGGCAATATGGATGAAAATCAGTGAGACAAACGGCATGGGTAGCCACCCCAGTCCATTACCAGGCCCTTTGGATCTTGTATAGATATAAAGGGGAACCCCGCACCTAAATTAAAAAAAGGAAAGGCGTGGGGCCCCCAGGCCCTATATACTCTGAACAGCAGTATACAGGCGGTGCAAACAAAACAGGGACTGTAGGTTTGTTGTTAAGTAGAATCTGTTTGTAATTTTGAACTGGTACATTTTTAAAGTGTAGCTCCAGCCAAAAAATCTAGTTTAAGATTTTTGGAAAACATAGGGAAGGGTTATCACCCCTGTGACATTTGTTTTGCCGTCTGTGCACCTCTTCAGAAAGTTTCACCTCACTTTCTGTCCCAATGACAAATGTTTTTTGATAATTTGGGTTTTTTAGTTGGAGCACAGCAACAAACCCTCCTTGCAAAATATTGCATCAAAAATTGTAATTACACGCCCCTGTTAAACAGGGGCTGAAAATTTGGGCCTTGGGCCTTAGGCACTGGTGCTGGTGCCACAACACCGCAACCCCTTACAAATACTCTAGTTGAGCGCAGCAACGAACCCTCCTTGCAAAATATTGCATCAAAAATTGTAATTACACGCCCCTGTTAAACAGGGGCTGAAAAATTGGGCCTTAGCCACTGGTGGCGGCGCCCAGAACCAAAAATATTCTTACAAGCTATCAGCATGATCATTGAGGAGGAAGAGGATAGTCACTCAGCATAACAGGATAGTCACTCAGCATCAGCATAGGCAGTCTTGAAGGAATCTGACATTTCAAAAAAAATTATTCGGTTACATCAGCATCAGGTGCTTGGTAGCTGGTGGTGATCCAAGACTGATTCATTTTTATGAAGGTCAGTCGATCGACCAAGTCGGTGGACAGGCGCACCCTGTGATCGGTTACAAAGCCTCCAGCAGCACTGAATGTGCGTTCCGAAAGAACGCTGGATGCAGGACAGGCCAGTAGTTGCATACTGTGCAAGCTCTGGCTAGTGATCCATCCTCAAGACCCAGTAACCCAAAGGATTTTCAGTGGGAAAGGTGTCCAAATCAGATCTTGCCCCTAGGTATTCCTGCACCATGTAAAACAGACGCTGGCGATGGTTGCTGGAACCGATCATACCTTGGGGCTGCGGACTTAAAAATTGTCTGAACGCATCGGTCAGACGGCCACCTTCAACACAGCTCCCTCTTTGACTGACCGAAGCCTCAGCAACACGTTGTCCAAGAACAGGAATTTGTAACCTCCCAGTCTCTGGGAACGCATTGCACAGACCTTTCTGCAAGGCCTCCCGAAGATGTTTCATCCTCTGCTCCCTCTGCGACGGCAAGATAAGGTCCGCAACCTTACCCTTGTAACATGGATCAAGGAGGGTTGCCAGCCAGTATTGATCCCTCTCCTTGATACCACGAATACGAGGATCCTTCCGCAGGCTTTGCAGGATCGGGGAGGCCATGCAGCAAAGGTTTGCTGAGGCATTCGGTCCGGAGTCCACTGGGTCACTAAGGACGACATGATCCGCAGCCACCTCCTCCCTGCCACGTACAAGTCCATGGGTTTCTTGGGACTGTAAATCATCCCTTAAAGACTGCTACTGATGCTGAGTGCCAGGCTCCACCTCCGTGCTGACACCTCCTCCTCCTCGTCCTCTTCTTGTGTGATCTGCGGGCATGCAAGAACACTGTCTGGATAAAGGGGGCCTTGAGAGCTAAGGAAGTCATCCTCTTCATGCCTCTTTTCTGCCTCAAGTGCCCTGTCCATTATTCCACGCAGAGTGTGCTCCAAAAGGTGGACAGTGTCACTGATGCATGCACTGTCACTGCTCACCATCCTCGTGGCCTCCTCAAATGGTGACAGGACAGTGCATGCATCCCTGATCATGGCCCACTGGCGTGGGGAAAAAAAAAACAAGCTCCCCTGACCCTGTCCCGGTGCCATAGTCGCACAGGTACTCATTGATGGCTCTCTGCTGCGTGTGCAGCTGCTGCAGCATGGCCAACGTTGAGTTCCACCTGGTGGGCATGTCACAGATTAGGCAGTTCTTGGGCAGATTAAATTCCTTTTGGAGGTCAGCCAGCCGAGCACTGGCATTATATGACCTGCGGAAATGCACACAGACATTCCTGGCCTGCCTCAGGACATCCTGTAAGCCCGGATACCTGCCCAAGAACCGCTGCACCACCAAGTTAAGGACGTGAGCCAAACATGGCACATGGGTCAGTTGTCCCTGTTCGAGGGCGGAGAGGAGGTTGGTGCCATTGTCGCAAACCACCATGCCTGCCTTAAGCTGGTGTGGCGTCAACCACCTCTGAACCTGCCCCTGCAGAGCTGACAGAATCTCTGCCCCAGTGTGGCTCCTGTCCCCCAAGCACACCAGCTCATTCACTGCATGGCATCTTTTGGCCTGCGTGCTTGCATAGCCCCTTGAACGCCTACGGAACACCGTTTGTTCCGAAGTCAAATCAGCACAGGAAGAGGCCATGGAGGAAGAAGAAGAGGAGGGGGTGGAGGAGAGAGGTGTGGCAGAATCACCACTAGTAGTATTTTGGAAGCGTGGTGGCAGAACAGCCTTCAACACTACTGCACCTTGTCCTGCATCCTTCCCAGCTGCCAGAAAAGTCACCCAGTGCGCGGTGAAAGATAGGAAACGTCCCTGTCCATGCCTGCTGGACCATGAGTCAGCGGTAATATGCACCTTACGGCTGACCGCCCTGTCCAGCGAGGCCAAAACATTACCTTCCACATGCCGGTAGAGAGCCGGAATCGCCTTCCGTGAGAAAAAGTGACGTCTGGGAACCTGCCACTGAGGAACCGCACATTCCACAAACTCACGAAAGGGGGCAGAGTCTGCCAACTGAAAAGGCAGCAGTTGAAGTGCTAGCAATTTAGCCAAGCTAGCATTTAACCGCTGGGCATGTGGATGGCTGGGAGCGAACTTCTTTCGGCGGTGCAGCAGCTGGGGCAGGGAAATTTGCCTGGTACAATCTGACGTCGGTGTACCGATAGCAGATTGCCCGCAAGTACTTGGCTGTGACACACCTAATTCTACACCTTCATTCCTCTCAGTGCAGGTCTCAGAGAGGACTGAAGGTATAGTGGGATTGGAGATCCCAGCTGATGAGGAGCAAGGAGAGGTCCTCTTTGTTCTTTGATGTGGGTCTTTTAGGTACGCTTGCCAACGAACTGCATGGCAGGTCGACATATGTATGGTCAAGCATGTGGTGCCCAAGCGGGTGATGTTTTGGCCATGCAAGATATGCTTGAGACATATGTTGCAAATCGCTGCACGTGGCATCTGATGCACTCGTCTAAAAAAAAGGCCAACACCAAAGAACTTTTTGATTAACGCGCAGAGACAGCAGCGCCCTGCTCATGCAGAGCTCTGCAGTATGATGCAGTCGGTGTGCTGCCCTTAAGATGGCCCCTGGAGGGCATCCTGCCTCGTTGGTGATGTGCCTCCTCCTCCTCTCTCCAATCAGGCATCCACATGGAGCCAGTGACCTCATCATCAACTCCCTCCTCATCACTGGAGCAAAGCTGGCTGTATGCTGCAGCTGGGGGAACATGACTGCCAGATTGCTGTCCTTCTTGGGCACCCCCTCTCTCTGGGCTCATGTTACTGCTTTCCTCTAGCTGGGTACCATCATCGGAGCCTTCAAAACGCTGGGCATCCTCCTGGAGCATGTACCCAACACTGTGGTCAAACAGTTTGGGGGACTCCTCAGGAGGACATGGTGGGGCTAGGGAAGGAGTGACTGATGCCATTGAGCTGAGGGAAGAGGCCACGTTGGCAGCTGCTTTTATTGAGCTGAGGGAAGAGGCCACGTTGGCAGCTGCTTTGCCAGACAAAGTACCCTGAGCTTTGGTGAGAGAGGATGAGGAGGATGAGGACAGCTTGGTCATCCACTCTACCAAGTCTTCCGCATGTTGCTGCTCAACACGGCCAGTTGCCGAAAAAAGGACCAGCGTGTCCCACGGCCATGTGCTGATGAGGATGCACCATCTCCACCACCAGCACTGTTGCCCCTAGACACAGAGCCTGCTTGCCCTCTTTTATTGGCTTGTGACTGTCTGCCTCTCCTTGTTGGCCTTCCAGACATACTAATGGCCTGCAGTGAAATGTAGCTGCACAAAGGGTATATATATATATATATATATATATATATATATATATATATATATATATATATATATATATATATATATATATATACTGATACTGCAGCTAGCAGAATCAACTGCCTGCCTGTAATATTATTAGTATGAGAACACCAGCAATTGTCTTCAGGTAGCTTTAGGTGCACATTGTGCAGAGGACACAGTACACTAACTGTGAATACTGTAGCTGCCTGCCTGTGGTATTAATATAGGATCAGAAGAACACCACTAATTTTATTCAGGTAGCTTTAGGTGCACACTGTGCAGAGGACACAGTACACTAACTGTAAATACTGTAGCTGCCTGCCTGTGGTATTAATATAGGATCAGAAGAACACCACCAATTTTATTCAGGTAGCTTTAGGTGCACACAGTACAGAGGACACAGTACACTAATTGTAAATACTGTAGCTGCCTGCCTGTGGTATTAATAGGATCAGAAGAAAACCACCAATTTTATTCAGGTAGCTTTAGGTGCACACTGTACAGAGGACACAGTACACTAACTGTAAATACTGTAGCTGCCTGCCTGTGGTATTAATAGGAGCAGAACAACAGCAATTGTCTTCAGGTAGCTTTAGGTGCACACTGTGCAGAGGACACACTACACTAACTTGTAAATACTACAGCTGCCTGCTGTACTAATAGGATCAAAAGAACACCACCAATTTTCTTCAGGTAGCTTTAGGTGCACACTGTGCAGAGGACGCACTACACTAACTTGTAAATACTGCAGCTGCCTGCGGTACTAATAGGATCAGAAGAACACCAATTTTCTTCAGGTAGCTATAGGTGCACACTGTGCAGAGGATGCACTACACTAACTGTAAATACTGTAGCTAATAGGACTAATAGGATCAGAAGAACACCAGCAATTTTCTTCAGGTAGCTGTATATACTGTAAAAACACCTGCCTGCCTGTCAGTAGGAAGAGAATAACAGGAACGGATCTAGCTAAATTGAATATAGTGTATATATACATATATATATGGCCAATTACGGCTCTCTGTACAGACGGCACTGTGATTGGCCAAGCATGCGGGTCAATCAGCAGTGAATTATGGGCCATGATGCACCACTCGAATTTGGCGCGAACGGCCCATATCTTTCGTAATTCGACGATTGGCCGAACATGCGATGTTGGAGTCGAACATGGGTTGGACTCGAACATGAAGCTCATCCCTATCGGCTAACCAATTTTCCCAGAAGTCTGCCTAAGATACAAGTCAGATTTCAGGCATCCCTTGCAACAAAAATGTAATTGTTTGAGAAATACTTTCAATAGGAACACGTTTAAGACCCCTTTCACACTGGGGTTTTTCAGGTGCTTTAGCGTTAAATAAGTGCCTGTAAAGCACCTGAAAGAAGCCTCATCTGCAATCCCAATGTGAAAGCCCGAGCCCTTTCACACTGCCAGCGCCCGAAAAATGCTGGTAAAGCGCCGCTTAAGACCCCTTTCACACTGGGGCGTTTTTCAGATGTTTTTCAGGTGCTGGCAGTGTAAAAGGGCTTGGTCTATTGGCGCACCCAGCCCGGTGGCAAAAACACGAAAGTGCTGCAAAGAAGCTGCTTGCAGGATTTTTTTTGACGCCCTGCCAGCGCAGCGCCCCAGTGTGAAAGCACTCGGGCTTTCACATTGGGATTGCAGATGAGGCTTCTTTCAGGCGCTTTACAGACGCTTTTTTTAACGCTAAAGCGTCTGAAAAATGCCTGAAAAATGTCCCAGTGTGAAAGGGGTCTAAAGGGATGCAGGCCCAGCAGATTTCCTCATTAGTACCCTGTAGCTTCACACCTGACAGTTAATTATGAAACCACTCCCATTAGACCTACTCAGAACAGAGGCACAGAGAAACACACATGGATTTCTTCAGAATAACAAAAGATAGGAATCTGAAACAACATTTGTTATAATCCTTGTAATGTACATAGATCACGCAGAGGGGAATGTTTTTTCCTCAACAATAGTGGAGTTACGCTTTAGGGTAAAAAACCTTCTGTGCCACAGAATCCCCCCTGCTGTCTATCAAATCTTGTGATGAAGGAGCTGCTTCCTATAGCGGCACTTGCCGAGGAGGTGGAGCCAGGAGTGCTGGTAGGGGACCTCAGAAGAGGAGGATTGAAGAAGAGATCAGGTAATTATGCCATTTTTGTTATTTTTAAAAAAAGCGTGTTTTTAAGCATATACTGCTATGACACCATTTTTATAATGATAATGGTCCTTTAAAGAAGAGGTTTAGTAAGACAGATAACTATCTATTTCAAAGAAATATTTACACATTCCTAACAAGCAGCAAATAAGATTCTAAACAAGCCTTCACTAACATAGGTAGTCACATTAACTATGGATTATAGAGCAATTCATCTATAAAGTTTGCTCTAGAGGTCCTTCAGGTCAGGTCCCAATATTTTTCTCTCTCCCTCCTTCCAGTGCTTTTGCTTGTTTTTACATTAGAGATAAGAATACTGGTAGGCTGCTGAGCAAAGGAGAGAAAGTGAAAGGAAAACAGAAACTTCAGCTGCAAACTTTGAAGATGAATTAGTTCACTGTGCCTTTAGCTACAAACATCAGTAAGTGTTTGTTTTAAAGTATATTTAATACTTGTTAAGAATATATAAACACTTGGATGTGAGTAGCCTGGCCATGGTTCTTCTTTACACACAACTGTTGACTGTTTACCTACCAAAGTAATTTATCTGTACTATTGACAGTCTTGTAATTTACACAACCCTGCCAATGATTTAAAGCGGCGTTCCAGTCACCTGTGAAAAAATTAAAAGTCAGCAGCTACAAAAACTGTAGCTGCTGACATTTAAAAAACAGCCACTCGACCACGATCCAGCGGTGTGCTCACCCCAGTCAGTTTCACCCGCTGCCTTCGTCCCTCTGCGCCGGCATCTTCACTATGGGCACCTGATTGTGACAACTTGAGGCTTCACAGCTGGGTGCCCACTGCACATACGCGAGCAGCACCACGCATCCTGAATTGTGGATGCAGTCTTCTGGGACTGCAAGGGGGGGGGAGAGGGAGGGAGGATAATTTCCATTTCCACTGCCTAGGTGGTCGGAAAGAAAGTGGGAGCGGGTACCTGTTAAAATCAGATACCCGCTTTCCCTCATTCCTCAAAAGTGCCAATTCTTCAGGAGGAGTGGGGGATGAGTTCTTAAAGCACAACTTCCCCTTTTGGGTGGCGCTCCGCTTTAAATAGCCATCATGCAACACTAGGCACATGTCGAATGACAAAGCCCTTTTGCACAAGCTCCCTCCTTGTGTTTCCTGAACTATAGAGATCCTTTTGACTTCTCTTTGTTCTCTAAACAAATCTCTCCCTGCATTTCTCTTGTTGAATATCGTCATAAATGTTAGATTTGGCCAGAAAACAAATTAAGGAAACATGTATAACAATTTTTTTAAGCATTAAGTTTCTCTATGTATATCAAAGACAAATGTAACAAAAGAAACATAAAATAACTTTTTGTGAACTATCGAAAAAAAGTAGCTAGGACAAATAGGTGAATCTGGGCTAAATATTGTTAACAAAATATTAAAAGTTTAATACAAAACCAACATGATACAAAAACACCTTTTTCACTTCACAAGTTTGCTGGAACTGGGTCACTTGATCTGTAGATATTGCAGCAATATACCTTTATAGGAAGTTATGCTAGTTGTTGTAGAGATCTTTTCAGCAGAATCTGTTGTCAGCTACAATGTCACTTTATCTACTCATTTGTTTTTCACTAGTAAAAGAACAGAGAGTTTATTTGAAGTAAAGCAGAAAGTCTTTGTTTGGATCCAGTCTGCATATGGAGATCAGATATGGCTGGTTTCGGTGCTTATGCAAATATGTTCATTGAGGACAGATTCCCTTGTTGTACCATATATACTCGAGTATAAGCCGACCTAAATATAAGCCAAGGCACCAATTTTACCACAAAAAACTGGGAAAGCTTATTGACTCAAGTATAAGCCTAGGGTGAGAAATGCGCAGGTACTGTAAGTGGAAAAGAGGGTCAACAATGCCCATTTGCATGCCTCACTGTGCCCATTTGCAGCCATAGGTCCCCTGAACTTCAAACTCGGTAGTTAAGGGTTCCTAGATGCCCCCCTAGCTGCAACCAAGTCTTTGGACCCAAAAGGTCCCGAAATGGCATTGCTGCAGATGGACACAATTGACCAACTTTGGGGCCCCGTATCTCGGGGCCACTTGGTGCTAAGAACCCCAATTTGGTGTGCAAACCCAGTGGATCTAGCACTACAACATATCCAAAGCTGGGGTTCCTAGCACCAAGTGACCCCGAGATACGGGGCCCCAAAGTCAGTTTGGAAAATGTCATTCTCTGCCGCAGAAAAGTGCTTAACTCGAGTATAAGCCGAGGGGGGCATTTTTCAGCACAAAAAAAGTGCTGAAAAACTCGGCTTGTACTCGAGTATATGCGGTAATTCATAAAAAGTGTTATGTTTACCATTGTATCAGCTGGGGGGTGCTGCTCATGGATGTCCATATGAAGACTTTTAGTACCAAAGAGAGAGAGGCTGATTTTAGGAAAACAATGGCTGACCAAGAGTAAGGGCTAATTTGGAAGTTGAAGATTGCAAGCCAGATTCAAAATTCAAATGTAAGAAAGTCAAGCCAGGACATCAGGTCAGGGCTAGACCATTACAGGGTATAGAAGGGTAAAGGACAAACCTTGAATTCAGCAATGAATTTAAGAAGAGCTTCAAGGTTTAGGCAAGGTCTTGTGCCTGGAACAAATAATTGACTAGAATGATTAGACAGAAAACAGACAGACAAGGGTCAAATGACACCAGGCTGACAACACTGACATTAAACATAAATTAAGAGAGCTAGATAGACACATGGCTGAACATAAGAAACAGGAGAACAGAGAAGAGGAAGGAAATGCAAGGTAACCAAACTGGATTAGAATGCCAAAAACCATAATCAGAGACAATTTTAATTCTAAAAACAAACAGGATCAGAACTTGCCAAAACCCAGAAAAGCCAGAAAGCTAAGAGGCAGAGAAATCAGATAACTTTACATAACACACCAGCTGTGTATAAGGAAATGAGGAGACCTCATGTTCCTCAGGCATTGTTCAGACATGTCAAATGTAATGAGAGGGCAAGGACACAAACACAGATTAGGTAGTAGGGAAAAGTCTGGGGATTGTAGTGATAGTCGACCACTAAAACATATCATTCATCTCTATTTTTCCCACTCATGGAGGCCAAAGAAGAGTGGGTCCCTTATTTGATTGTATATAATGGGAGGGAAGCAATCTCCAGCTAGGCAGGAATGCCAGTATCAATAGGTCAAACATCTAAAGGGCTAGTTAGGTATGACAAGGGGTGAAACAGAAAAGGGTTTTATAAAAAAAAAAAACTAAAGCAAAAATGTTTTTCTATTTTTAGTTTCAGGTTTGCTTCAGTAACTACTGTTTAAAAAAAAAATCATAGCTGATTGTGTGTACACTTGATTGACCACAAGGTCCTTCCCTCTCCCAGTCTAATTTGTGCTGTATATGAAATTAGAAGAGCGTGAAATCAAGTCAAATTCAATATTTATTCTGCTTAAATTTAAATATGAATTATTCCATACATAACTGATTTAATTTTTTTATTTTAAATATTTGTCTGTAGGTCAGATACCTAAACCCTTGGTGGGCTGGCTAGGTCAGTTTGTCAAAGTGAGGGCATTCACCTACATGCTCTCAAAGGAGGCAGATGGTTGCCAAATATGCTTCCCCCTTGTCATTACTCAATTTGGGGCACTGGTGGTGACACACAGCCCAGAATCCAGCAGTGTAATATACTGGAGCTTTGGAAGTAGTAGAACCTTTTTTAGGGGAACCTCTAAGCAACCCCAGTGTCCAGTGCTGAAATGACTGCAGGCTGTAATCAATGTGACAAGGACCTAAACTCTTATCATGGAGATATGAGCCTGCATGTCTGGCATGCCAAGCTGGTACTGTGCAGGGGTGAGGGGCACACAATTTGGGGTACAAATATAAACTGAAATACAAAAATGTTTAAATGAAACCCCTCTAGTACTGAGATTTATAAAAACACAACTTCAGCACTATGGAGAGCTCCATTGTGGACATTCGCTGGCCAGGTTAAATGTTACTTTTACAGTTTCTGTAAATGTGACATTCGTTGGTTGTTCACTGGCTGTCACATTCACCAAAAAATTGTTATAGAATGCAAGCAATCTTCTTATTATTACAAAACTAAGAGGAAAATTCATGACACAGTCACCAGTGAACATTTTAAATGGCTGCACATCCCAAATTCATCAAACACTCTCCAGTCCCATGTGCCTAAGAAGACTCAGGAACCTCTGTTTTGCAAAAGCTACTTTAGCCTGCAGTGTGAGTGGATCAGCAAGTGGACCAGCAAGGGTAAATCTGAGCCTCAATGCCAGAGACGGTCAGCTAGTGAACCATACTAGAACATTTGGGTATGTAACCCTCTTCTTATAACAACTGTAGGAATAGACACCCAAGGACAGGACTGGCAAGATTTGAGTAAGTGAAATTGTCTGGGGACAGGTTTTTCCCAGCTCAAGGGTCCCACTTGCTACTACATGGCCCAAAGAAGTTGAGGCACTGCCAGAGAAGTTTATACAGGCCACATTCTCCTTAGCAGAGGATCAGTATCTAGTTACATACAGTTGTAGAAGGTTGTGCTAACCAGGAGGCTGCATTTGTTTCGTTTATTCCCTTTTGGAACTGCAGCCTTTTGATGTTTGATTCTCTGCTTGCAACATCCCTCTCATTTTCCTATACAGTATGTGTGGGCAAGGTTGCAGAAGGCTCAGAAATAAGGTGATCTTGGAACACTCTGGTCTTTTTCATAGGCTAAAATTCAGTGACATTAAAAAAAAAAAAAAATGTTTGCTAGCAGGGCAGCCAGCTGCAGACAATGAGGGACAGCTGAATGGACCAAAATGAGTGTAGTTCAGTTATTTAAATGCAATGTTTAAGGGTTAGCTCACCCAAAACAGATATTTTTGTGTTTGACAGATGCTGGAGCAATAAACCGTTAGAACACTTCTTATATCATACCTCTTCGCTCTACTGGTGAAATATTCGCAATTGAATTCCTGGCTCTGCATACCTGCTGTGACCATTATCAGGTGGTTTCACTTTCTCTTTTGATTTTTTAAAATTATTTCATACTTTTTGGATTATAACGGTAGGCACTGGAACACAAAAAGTTTACCAGGATTACCTAAAACTTGCAGGTGGACAGGAACAAGGACAGGAATTATGGTATTGGCCCCTGGCCAAGACAAGCCAGGGGCTGATTTATGTTTTGTTGGACTGACCCTATAATGTATAGCTGGTGTGTACCTTTTAGATCTACTAAGTGCATTTATATATACTGGATCATATTGTGCTGATAAGGGGTCATAGAAGGGACAAGAGGATGAGCAAGGACACTAGTTTAACTGATTAGCCAGGTCTGTGTAAAATAGATTCAGAAGCACAAGCATGAACTTAATAGCTCTTTGTGTGTATTCCAAGTTCTGTGCATTTTCATAAGTGACCCATTATGGCACCTTTTTTTTCCTCCTGGATCAGTGGTCACATCCTCCATCTGTTCCTTAATCAGTGTTAATTTTCCTTTGAGACGTGTTACGGTTTTTACTTTATATAAACAAATCTGAATTTTCATATGCCTCATTTGCATATTAAACATGGATCATGTGCTGTACACATGATCCCCACCTCACGAAGCTAAGGCTTACAGCAATCTGAAAGCAAAGACAATAAGCACATGGTTGGACAATTCATCTAAGTTTGGCTTTACTAAGTGCTGCAAAGGAAATGCAAACATAAGCAACTTTCATAAACAGATCTTGACAAAAAACATGCTACAGGGTGAAAAAGTTCATGCAAAAGACACCAAAAAATGAAGAGCATGCATGCATCTTCATAATGGAAGCTGCAGATGCCATTAGATGAGACACGTGCCTTTCTGTGGTTTTTACCCTAAGGCAACATCTCTTGAACATTATTCTTTTCTCATGAGGCCCTTATCTCGAGTTTAAAATGGTCTACTGACAGAAGAGAGAACTGTGGAGAAAGCATCCTTTAATTAAGGGACAAAGCCGGAACATACACTGGGCCCATCATGGTAACCCACTAACAAACTTATTATATTTATGTATCCAAAAAAAAATATTTATAAAATTTTAAAGGTCTTTCAATGAAAAGTTGCCTATTTAGCCCCAAATTAGAAAAATATTGAAAGGTAGTGTGTCAGTGTCATGCACTGAGATGGAACTTTTGTGCTAATTGCAGATTGCAGGGGGCTCTCTCAGAAACCCAAAAGAACCTGGTCTTCACCGAACCATTAATGGTACAGATGGTGCAGATGGAACTTGGATAGAACTTGGGCAGATTGAATTTGGATGGAGAGCAACAACTAGAATGCTGCCCTCTAACTGATGATAGTAAATAGTACAAGCAGAACCAAAGTAAAATACTACATCATCACATGGTTGAGGGTCAAGCAGATGGTTAGAAGAGCAGGCAAACAGAAAGAACAAACAGCTGAAAGTAACAAGAGTCAAGGGATCAGTCAGGTTTGACACCTGAATCAGACATCAATGGCAGAGCTACAAACAAGTTTCAAGCTGAGCTGTCATTAAATAACAGATCAGTAGTTTGCAGTTATAACCTTTCAGATTTTGGAAATAGACACCATTGTTCAGGCAATAAATGAGTACATTTAGTCAGATTTAAACCTGAGATGATTTGTGTGACTGTACTGAAGTGTTTTATGTCTCCCCAGCAGAAGACATGGGTACACAGCTAGACACGACACAACACAACACATTAAACCAATCCAGGAAGAGAACATTAATTAAGAGAGCTAAGGTAGCTAGCCACTCATAATGCACAAGATTGGAAGTACAGGATGTAGAAGCAGGGCTGGTGCAAAGATTTTTGACACCCTAAGCGAAACCTCATTTTGCCGCTCCCCGGCTGCACCCCTGATTCCTGCCCATGTAAACCTCACCTTTTTAATGAAGCACCCATCAAATGCAGCCTACCAGCGCCCATCAAATGCAGCCTCACCAGCACCCATCAAATGCAGCCTCAGCAGCGCCCATCAAATGCAGCCTCACCAGCACCCATCAATGCAGCCTACCAGCGCCCAGCAATGCAGCCTACCAGCACCCATTAATGCAGCCTCACCAGCGCCCATCAAATGAAGCCTCACCAGTGCCCATTAGTGCAGTTTCACCAGCGCACATCAAATGCAGCCTCACCAGCGCCCATCAAATGCAGCCTCACCAGCACCCATCAAATGTAGCCTCACCAGCACCCATCAATGCAGCCTACCAGCACCCATCAATGCAGCCTACCAGTGCCCATCAATGCAGCCTACCAGCGCCCATGAATGCAGCCTCACCAGCACCCATCAAATGCAGCCTACCAGCGCCCATCAATGTGGCCTACCAGCGCTCATCAATGCAGCCTCACCAGCATCCATCAAATGCAGCCTCACCAGCACCCATCAAATGCAGTCTCACCAGCGCCCATCAAATGCAGTCTCACCAGCACCCATCAATGCAGCCTACCAGCGCCCAGCAATGCAGCCTACCAGCACCCATTAATGCAGCCTCACCAGCGCCCATCAAATGAAGCCTCACCAGTGCCCATTAGTGCAGTTTCACCAGCGCCCATCAAATGCAGCCTCACCAGCGCCCATCAAATGCAGCCTCACCAGCACCCATCAAATGTAGCCTCACCAGTGCCCATCAATGCAGCCTACCAGC
Source organism: Lithobates clamitans (assembly GCA_037952925.1). NCBI lineage: Eukaryota > Metazoa > Chordata > Amphibia > Anura > Ranidae > Lithobates > Lithobates clamitans. The sequence goes on along the minus strand of JBBGZY010000228.1, from coordinate 3,747,789 downwards.
ACCCATCAATGCAGCCTACCAGTGCCCATCAATGCAGCCTACCAGCGCCCATGAATGCAGCCTCACCAGCACCCATCAAATGCAGCCTACCAGCGCCCATCAATGTGGCCTGCCAGCGCTCATCAATGCAGCCTCACCAGCATCCATCAAATGCAGACTCACCAGCACCCATCAAATGCAGCCTCACCAGCGCCCATCAATGCAGCCTCACCAACACCCATCAAATGCAGCCTCACCAGCGCCTATCAAATGCAGCCTCACCAGCACCCATCACATGCAGTCTCACCAGCGCCCATCAATGCAGCCTACCAGCGCCCATCAATGCAGCCTTACCAGCGCCCATCAAATGCAGCCTGCCTTGCCAGCGCTCATCAAATGTAGCCTCATCAGCATCCATCAAATGCAGCCTACCAGTGCCCATCAATGAATGTTTGCTTGCTTCCATTCATTCGGGAGTCAGGACACAGACACAGTCCTCCGCCACCGCTGCACCACTGAAACTATGTGTGCACAGAGCGACGGCTGCCTGCTGATGCTGAAACTTAGATGCTTGCTGCAGACAGAAGAGAGTAGGAAAACCAGTGGCCGGGTGCCCTAGGCAGCAGGGCGCCCTAGGTGGCTGCCTAGTTTGCCTAGTGGTAGCACCGGCCCTGTGTAGAAGTGGGCTGGGGTTGGTGAATGTCCAACTGTAAATGGGGTTTTTACCTCATGCTCATCTAGATAAGCCCACTAACAGAATTTCATTTAAAACTTTAAGGTTTTAAATTATCTCATATTTCAGCTTCCTGGTGCTCTAGGAAGGTTAAAATATCAATTATATCCTAAATATTCTCAGACAAGTTAAAAAGAAAAAAAATGTATTTGTAGTGATTTTATCAATGTTTAAAAATCTTTAACGTTTCTGATATATACAGTTTATTAATTAAGGCACAGGTTTTAAGTTTGAAACTTTTAATCCATTCCCAACAACCTAAGCTTTCTTTGTTCACAGTCTGGCAAGTTGACTATACAATGTAGAATAGCCTTAAATGGTCTGGGCTATATTTATTTTGGAACAGTTCCCTTTTCAGAAAAAAAAATAGATTTGGAAATGTCTTGCTATATGTAACTAGATTTGGGACCACATAGTTGTTATAAACATTAATTTGCTGCAAAGTATGCATGTCACCCATGTTACCCAGTCTGTTGTACCTTCATGATTTAGACTTTAAGTTGGCATAAGGCAGATATTAGAAATATACAAGAAAATCTGTCAAAGGCATCATATGGTCATTTAAGGCCACTCCAGGCTGTTTTTTTCTGTTTCAAAGAAGCTCTGCTGATATGTAAGCCATGCCTTTCCACATTTATCTGTCATGCTTACAAATTTTCTGTTGCTTTTAAAAAAAGAAACCTAATGAAGCCCAACTGTAAAATGTTTACAGGCTTCTATTGGTAATAGGCTGAAATAGGTTCAGAAGACCACAGGAGTTCACTTTAACCAGTAAATACCTGATGATAACATATTTACTGACATTTTTTGTACTGGCTCAAATTTCCCAACAAGTTATATATGTATAACACGCACTTTTCCCCCTTTAAAATCAGGGGAAAATTGTGGGTACGCGTTATACGCCGATCCCGGCCGATCTCCGCTGATCGTGAGCGGAGCGGAGCAAGCGCCACCGACATACACAAAGCCAAGTGTACTCGGCTAGTCTCGGCTCCACTCACAGTCACGCCCAGTCCCACCATTGGACCTGTGTTATGTCCATCATAGGTGCGGGACTGGGCGGGATTGCGAGAGGAGCCGAGACTAGCCGAGTACACTCGGCTTTGTGTATGTTGGCGCCCGCTCACGATTAGCTGTTGATGTTCGGAGATTTTCAGAGTCTCCTCAGCGCCTGCGCACTACAGGGCAGACACAGCCGATGATCGGCGCCAATTTTAAATACCTGTAGCTGCAATGACACAAGGCTGCAAAGGCTGCAATGACACAAGGCTGCAATGACACAGGGCTGCAAAGGCTGCAATGACACAAGGCTGCAAAGGCTGCAATGACACAAGGCTGCAAAGGCTGCAATGACACAAGGCTGCAAAGGCTGCAATGACACAGGGCTGCAAAGGCTGCAATGACACAGGGCTGCAAAGGCTGCAATGACACAGGGCTGCAAAGGCTGCAATGACACAAGGCTGCAAAGGCTGCAATGACACAAGGCTGCAAAGACACTGGGCAAGGTTGCAGATGGACACTGATAAGAACTCATTGATGGGCATTTAAATGTAAGTTTTTTTCCTTAAACTTCCCTCCTAAAAGTTTTTTTCCTTAAAATTCCCTCCTAAACTTGGGGTGCGTGTTATACATCAGCGCGTGTTATACGCCGATAAATACGGTAATATGAAGTGAAAGTTGCAGCAATTGTTAACCAGTAGCAATGATTACCTCTAATTATCTTACTTTAGCTTTGACATGCTCTGACCATAGATACAGATTAATAGCAAAGTACCTCCCTCTGCTACGCCTGGTATGTGTTTTACAGATTAGATCATTTCCTAAGGCTATGTTACTGGTTTAAAGCCCTGCAACCTGTTCTCAGATAATTCTTTATCAGTGCTAATTTGCTGAACAACCTTTCTCCCAAACAGCTAGCGACCATTATGTCCTGCATATTCTAAGAGCTACATTAACACCTGACAAGGTATTAGCAAGCCCTGGCTGTTGAGATGGATTGAGACATGACCAGGGCTTGGCAAAGGCTGCATGTTTAAAGCTATGAGTGTGTCAATATAGGCCTCCTGTAAGGCCTCTTTCACACGGACGATCCGTATGTCCGTTTTTCATCCTTCCGTTTTCGGATGAAAAATGGACATACATTCATCCCTATGGAGCGTCGGATGTCAGCGGTGACATGTCCGCTGACATCCGACCCGCTCCGATCCGAAAAGTGTAACGGAGGAAAAACCTACTTTTCCATCCGTTTTCGGATCGGATCGGATGACGACGGACACTACGGACCGTCATCATCCGATCCCCCCATAGGGGAGAGCGGCGCTCTGACAGGTCTGTCGCTGCACAGCGTGCAGCGATGCACCTGTCATCTTCCTGCTCAGCGGGGATCGGCGGAGCTATCCCCGCTGAGCAAGCGGATGTTCACGGGGCGGATCATGACTGATCTGCCCCGTGTGAAAGAGGCCTAATTCTTCTACACAGCAGCACTTAGATTGGGGAAAGGAGTGCCACTCAGACTCTGCTGTAGTTTAATTAGAAATTCTACAATTTAAAAAATGATATTAAAATGCTCTATGGAGCAATCATGTGCTTCTGTTCCTTCACTTCAAATCAGCATGTTGGGGGTATTTTCCTCTCCAGGCTGTCGAAGGACAAGGAGTAAGTTATGCTGACTTCCTCGGGTTACCTGGCTCCTAGAACTGAACCAAATTACAAATGTCTTGGCAGGTAAAAGATTTTGCATATGTATTTTAATTCTGCATTAATCTGTTTGCCAGGAGTTTGAATTTAAGTACTTTGGCAAAAGCAAGTCTTCTGCTCCCTATGCTAGGTTTATTAGGCTAAAAATAATGATGGCATAGGGACAGTGATAATAAAGTATTGACATAATAATACATATTTTATATTATCTAGTTTATTAGGTACTGGTGTAAAACTACTGTATAATAAATATGCCATTATCAGTTCTAAATTTCCCATGACTATGGTGTTTAGCTTGTGCCAACTACTGACAAGAAATTTCTAGATAGCCTCACGGACTACGTGTATCCACAGTCTTGTAATGTAGAATCAAAGAAATTATGTGTGAAAACGAGGACATTGACACTACGCACATCCAATCAAGAAAACGTGCTGCGTTTCAAATGACTTTATTCCAGAAAATGTTCCATCTCATCCAGTTATACGACCTAAGTATCCAAAGTAACTTGCCAAGTGTTCCTGCGCCAAAAAAGATGCACTTCAACAGATCATAATTTATACTGGCAGCTGGACAGGCTCAAGTTGTGTGACGCATGAGCCTGCCTCAAGAAAGTCCCCAATCTTTTCTTTTTGCGAATAGCACATCTCTTTTCCCTCTTTGGTCAGGTAAGGTCAAACAAATTAAAATGTTCCTCACTGTGGATGATTTTGCCCCAGGAAAGGAGCTTTGCTGTCACAGTGGGAATCTTAATCACACAGTCAACAAGTTCTCAAACTTCAATAAAACTAATTAAAATTACTCAGTTACAGAAATGTGTGTTTTGAAACTCTCAAACGTCTGACGGACATACGCCTGAAACCTCGTACCTGCTAGCACTGACGAAAAGGTCATTCATTCCTCAAGTGCGTAACAGTGGAATTCTCTTTGCTCAGCTTCAAAATTAGTGATGCAAATTGCTACACGTTTATGGTTAAAAAAAAAAATGGTTTACACTGTGTTATTAAAGGGAAACTGTCTACAAAAAATGCATTTCAACAAAAATGTTCACATAGGATTGTATGGGCATTTATTGTAGTTTTTGCATGTTAATAACCGTTAAAGCCTCCCTTGGGAAGATATTGAAAACCCTAAAACTGCTGTGGGGTGCTGCCATTTTGAATATGACATCAGCAGCCCCAGCAGACTCAGTTGTCACTCTACAGTATCCCCTGGAAGCTACATAAAAGGTTATGCATGAAGGTGAGGGGAGGGGGGAGCTGGGTCAGTACAAAGAGTAATTGACTCACCCAGAGGTGGAGAGGGCTATGATGTGGACGGAGGGAGGGGGTTGTGCTGGGGTATTGACTCTTCTTGAGTAAATACATTTTCTTGCAAGTTCAGAGACACATCACAAATAAATAAAAATAATTTATGGAAAAAAAAATGCCTGTGTACTGTACAGCCACCAGGATTCCCAAGATTGTGTTATCTCTGAACCAGCAGGAAGTGGATGGTGATCCTGGACAATCCCTAAACAAATAAGTCACAAAGCAGACAAAGGAAGATCCAACAAAGTACTGTGATCCCTGTGAGAGATAATAAATAGTTGTAATGTTACACTTACAAACTACTTAGCACAGGTGCACATAAAGCCCAACTCCAGGAAATTTAGAAATGCAGTGAGGTTTCGCAATGGGGCTTGCTTGCTTAGGTCTAGCGGACATAGAATAGAACATCTACTTACCTGATCTTCTGCTCCTCATCACTGCCAGACCAGTCCCCTCCTTATTTTCTCCCCCATGCTCCAGGGGTCTAAGGTCCTGACATCGACATCATCAAGAACAATGCAGAGTCCATAGCTCTGCATTGGATGTGATGAAGCTGAGGGACAGTACACCACCTAATCGTGGAGGGGGGGGGGGCACCTGCCAGGGAAGCAGAGAATCTTATAAGTTAAAGCGTCTTTATTCCCCTATGGACTATAGTTGGGCTTTAATATTAAAAGTTATGTTTGGTGCTTGGTCCATTTTGACTCCAGTAGTATTAGAACAATGTTAGTAATCTAATGTTAATGTATGGATCACCCGAATATCTAAGGACCATATAATTTCATACATTTTTTGGTTTATTTTGTTTAACCATTTCAATACAGGGCACTTTCCCCCTTCCTGTCCAGGCCAATTTTCAGCTTTTAGCGATATTGCAATTTAAATGACATTTTCGCGGCCATGCAACATTGTACCCTAACAGAATTTTTATCATTTTGATCCCACAAATAGTGTTTTCTTTTGGCGGGATTTGTTCACAACTGGGGTTTTTATTTTTTGCTAAACAAATAATAATAATATAATAATTTATTATTTAACTAGTTAGTTTTTTCCCCCGTTTTATGGCATACTGTATATTGTATTCTTTTTTGCTGGCCACAGTCAACATTGTGCCTTTTTATAGGGCGTACACACGGTCGGACTTTGTTGGGACATTCCGACAACAAAATCCTAGGATTTTTTCCGATGGATGTTGGCTCAAACTTGTTTTGTCTACACACGGTCGCACAAAGTTGTCGGAAAAAAAGATCGTTACGCAGTGACATAAAACACGTACGTCGGGACTATAAACGGGGCAGTGGCCAATAGCTTTCATCTCTTTATTTATTTTGAGCATGCGTGGCACTTTGTCCGTCGGATTTGTGTACACACGATCGGAATTTCCGACAACATATTTTGTTGTCGGAAAATTTTAGCTCCTGCTCTCCAACTTTGTGTGTCGGAAAATCCGATGGAAAATGTCCGATGGAGCCCACACACGGTCGGAATTTCCGACAACACGCTCCGATCGGACATTTTCCATCGGAAAATCCGACCGTGTGTACGGGGCATTAGAAGGCGCTGGGACTTGTTGTCCCATGCCACTGGCATATAAATAGCACACTGCTGACACTTCCCATCCAGGCGTATTGAAGGAGCAGCAGCTCCGAGCGCGTAGTCAATCTACAGCCTTTCTCCTTGGTGAAAGCCCTCCTCCGGAAGTGCTCCTGGAAGTGATCGGATGACCCGTGACATCATGCGTGCTCCACATGCGTTCACGCCAGTCCCAGCCTCTTCCTGATGGCCATAGGACGAGCCCCTGGCCTGTAATCAACAATCTGCAGCCCTGCACCTCTGCAACATCATCCGGATCAGAACCTGAGGAACTTACAATGGACCATTTGTATACAGATGAGCCTTTTTAATCTATCTATCCTGTAAGTGTAATCTTACTTTGTGTCATTAAAGTATCCTCTAATACTGCACTTAGGTGGCGCTTCATTTTCTACCCTTCTCTTGCCTACTACAGAGCCATCTCTTTGAGGACAGCAGCTGCCTGTTGACCAGCCAATATACTTGCTTAACCCTTGAACTGCTAAATACCTACTTAACCCTTGGACTGCCAGTTTTATTGCTATGGACTAAATGCATAGCAAGTTAAAAACATTCCAAGTATTGTATGCATTTTTGTATTTGAGCTTACAGTTATTACTACCTTTTTTTGCCTGAAATTTACTATAATGTGCACAGATGTTCCCAGGCTGGCCTTGAGTCAGGTGACAGTCAGTAAGATACTTCCCAATGCCCCTCCCCAAACCTCCTTTACTACCCCATAATACTTCCTAATCCATAATATTCCCTTCTCTTCCTCTCTCCTACCCCTTCATTTCCCCCCTTACCTCCTTCCTTCCTCTATACCCCCGAAATTTATTGTATCCATCTTTTATCTGTCTGTTTTTCTCTGTACCCTAACATAAATACAATTGCATACAATGAACCATGACCATCTCAAGCATGGCTGCCACCTCTAAACACTGACTCCATGGCATCAATAGGGTTGCACCAATACTGATACCGGTACTTGTATCGGTGCCGATACTGAGCATTTGCATGAGTACTCGTACTCATGCAAATGCTCTGATACCCAAACTGATACCTTTGTGGAGCGATTGGATTGGATGTCATTGACGTCCAATGACGAAACGCGTAGGGCAGGGTTACGAACGTCTTGCGTCACCTCCAGTTAGACGAATACAGTTTTCTGACGGCATCCATCCACTCATGTTTTCATGCTTATACAAGTTACATAAAATGTGAATACAACTTTTTAAAATTAATAAATAAAGTTTAAAAAACGGTTTTACGCTATGGGCATCCCTTCTCTTCCACATGATGAACATACAAAACGCTGCTAACAACATATAAAGTACAGACCAGGACTGCCAGGGATTGCTACACAGTGGCAGATACTGTGACTGCGCAGTACCCCTGATGGGGTGAGGCTATTTGAGTGCATGCACATTAGGAGCATGAATAAGGAGCACCATCACTAGCTGGCACCTGAACAAGAAGTTTTCTTCTTTTTTCCTTTTTTGAAAAGAACACTGTTTCTCAGCAAACACTGGACTTTTTTTTTTTTTTTCTTGAGCACAAGTCACTTTGTTTAATAGCTTATTTGCTAGCACTGGACACTTTTTGAGCACCAGGCACTTTTGAAATATGTACCTTTACTAAGATCTCTCACTGTTAATTACTAACTGTGTAGAATGTATTATCAATTAATTTGGTCATATTTATGATATTCATATCACATCATTGGTGAATAATACAGGTCTCAGTTTGTAGTATAATTTTTCACTGATTGGAGAGCCAGGGAGTGTAATACATTTTGGACACTTTTCTTAATCACATAACCCACTTTGAAAACCAACAATAGGAGTAAGCTGGGTAAGCTGGGTTACCCTTTCTGGTTGCTGATACCATATTATCAACCAGCTGCCAGAGGATGTAATGGGGCGTACACACGGTCGGACTTTTCGGCTACAAAAGGCCGACGGACCAAATCCGGCGGACAATCCGATCATGTGTGAGCTTCCCCGGACTTTTAGCTGACTTTTCCAGTCGCAAATCTGATGGACTTTAGATTTGGAACATGCTTCAAATCTTTACGTCGTAACTCCGCCGGACCCAGAAATCCACTCGTCTGTATGCTAGTCCGACGGACAAAAACCCACGGCAGTCCGTCGGACTTTTGTGATCGTATGTATGCAAGTCCGTTCGTTAGAAAGTCCGCCGCAAGTCCGCCAAAAGTTCGTCAAAAGTTTGTCAGACGGGCTGTCGGACTTTTGTATCCGAAAAGTCCAACCGTGTGTACGCCCCATTACACAATTCAGACAGATTTTTATTTTTATTCATTCATTTTTATTTTATTTTTAGCATCAATTATTTGACACTAGCTATTACCCCAAACACTGGTCTTTTATATAGAGGATTTAGCATTATCACAAGAAAGGCACTACTGGTGTTCCCTTCATGCACATTTAGTCCCCTTTCTGTAATTCAGACATTAGAGGACAATTCACCTGATTTTTTTCACAACATACCAAACTTCGTGGAAAGTATATGAACATTCACGCTCATTTATTTAATATTCCCTCTTTTGAGTTGAGTATAGCCATTAGAGGATAACATACCTGCACATCAGTTTATGGTACCACACCCTGTTAGGAGTGCATACACACAGGTCTAGGCACCTGCTGAAAATTTAACATCTACATTTTTTGGCATTCTGTGTATTAATCCCCTCACTATCCACATTTTGCTTTGAAGCACTGCAGAGGGTGTAACACAGCAGTTTTTTCATAAAACACTCTTTTTTTCAGAACAGTGCCATACCTACACCTCCCTTTATACAACTGAGCAGTGAACAAAATTAGTCCCATTCCTTGGGACCTATGTAAAGTTTTATATATACACTGCCCTTATACGCTTTACGTTTTAGTTGTAGTATTCAATGAAATCAGATCAAGCAAAAAATGAAATTAAAAAAAAAAACGATTTTTACCCTCCACAAATGTATCCAATATTAAAAAAATAATTTTGGATGGATTTGGGCCATAAACCCTGTCTCCTGTACAAGCACCAGGATTTCCAAGATTGTGAAATCTAAGCCAACCTCTCAGCCCAGGAAGTAGATACTGGTGCTGGATGATGTCTGATGTTTTCAGATGAGAAATAAGGTAATAAACAGCTATAATTGTTCCACTTAGCAAACAAATGTTTAACAAGAAAGAAATATACAGGTATATACAGTGTATCCAGAAAGTATTCACAGTGCTTCACCTTTTCCACATTTTGTTATGCTACAGCCTTTTTCTAAAATGGATTCAATTCATTATTTTCCTCAAAATTCTACAAACAATACCCCATAATGACAATGTGAAAGAAGTTTGTTTGAAATCTTTGCAAATTTATTACAAATAAAAAACAAAAAAATCACATGTACGTAAGTATTCACAGCCTTTGCCATGACACTCGAAATTGAGCTCAGGTGCATTCTGTTTCCACTGATTATCCTTGAGGCTGGGTTCACACTTGTACCACAAACGCTCCAACATTGGGAGCTCATGTCGCATGACATGTGAAAATCAATGTTTCCCTATGAGAGCCATCTTAACTGCTCCGACTTTTAAAATGCTCCCTGCACTACTTTGGTCCGAATTTGATCCTACTTCAGCCCATTGAATATCACTGAAGTCAGATCAAAGTCGGATTCCAGTCTTAACTGATCCGACTTTGGCAGGCGACTTGTGCTCTGATCATCTTGAAGGGGAACCCCAGCCAAATAAAAAGAAAAAAAAAGCGGCATGGGTTCCCCCTCCAAGACCGTACCAGGCCCTTTGGTCTGGTATGGACTTTAAGGGGAACCCCTATGACAAAAAAACGGCGTGAGGTCCCCCCAAAATCCATAGCAAACCCTTATCCGAGCACGCAGCCCAGCAGGCCAGGAAAGGGGGTGGGGACAAGCCAGCTCCCCCCCTCTGGAACCATACCAAGCTGCATGCCCTCAACACGGGGGGGGTGCTTTGGGGCAGTGGGGCTCTGCGCCCCCCCACCCAAAAGCACCTTGTCCCCATGTTGATGAGGACAAGGGTCTCTTCCCGACAACCCTTGCTGGTGATTGGGGTCTGCGGGCAGGGGGGCTTATTGGAATCTAGAAGCCCCCTTTAACAAGGGGGCCCCCAGATCCTGACCCCCACCATATGTGAATGAGTATGGGCTACATCGTACCCCTACCCATTCACCTAAAAAAAGTGTCAAAAATAAACACGGTACACAGGTTTGTAAAGTATTTTTATTAAGGCAGCTCCGGCATCTTCTCCGACTTCTTCTCCCCTCTCAGGCTCTTCCTCTTCTGGCGACGTTTTCTCCCTCTGCCGGTTCTCCTCCCTCTGCCTGGTTCTTCTCCTCTCTGTGCTGTCATCTCCGTCTTCTGCTGGGTCTCCTCTCTCTGCTGTCTTCTCGCTCTTTTTCTGGGTTTTCTCGCTCTGTTCTTCTTCCCGTGTTGACTCGACGCGATCTCCCGGTGTAAAGCTGGGTCCGCCGTGTTCTATGACTTATATTGGCATGGGCCGGGGCCACCCGCTGACGTCATCCAGAGGCCCCACCCCTTGAGGGGCATGATGGGGCGATGATGTCACAAGGGGGCAGGCCTCTGTATGACATCAGCGGGTGGCCCCGCCTCATGCCAATATAAGTCATTGCACATGGCGGACCCAGCATTACACTGGGAGGTTGCATTGAGTCAACATCGAAAGAAGAACAGAGAGAGAAAACCCAGCGAAAGAGCGAGAAGACCCGGCAAAAATAGCGAGAGGACCCAGCAAAAGAGCAAGAAGAAAGTGGAGAGAGGAGACACGGCAGAAGAGGGAGAAGACAGCGCAGAGAGGAAAAGAACCGGCAGAGGGAGGAGACGTCGCCAGAAGAGGGAGAAAAACCAGAGGGGGAGAAGAAATTGGAAGAGACACCGGAGCTGCCTTATTAAAATACATTAAAAACCTGTGTTTATTTTTGACACTTTTTTTTAGGTAAATGGGTAGGGGTAGTACCCACCCCTATGTTGAGGGTATGCAGCCTGGTATGGTTCAGGAGGGGGGGCGCTCGCTCGCCCCCACCCCCTTTCCTGGCCTGCCTGTTTGCGTGCTCAAATAAAGGTCTGGTATGGATTTTGGGGGGACCCCACGCCATTTTTTTGGCATGGGGGTTCCCCTAAAATCCATACCAGACCGAAGGGCCTGGTATGCTCTTGAAGGGGGAATCCATGTCATTTTTTTTTTTTTATTTGGCGTGGAGTGCCCCCTAAAGATTCATACCAAACACAGTGCCTGATATTGTCAGGGATCAAAGTCGAATCCCTGTTCATTGAAATTGGATGGATATCAGACTTCAAGTCGCAGGGCAAAGTCGGATCCACAGTTATACGCCTGTCGTGTTGTACCAGTGTGAACCCGGCCTGAGTCGTACGACTGTGGATCCCACTTTTACCCTGCGACTTGAAGTCTGACATCCGTCCGACTTCAATGATCGGGGATCCAACTTTGATCCCGACAATGCCAGGCACTTTGTGTCTGGTAGGAATCTTTAGGGGGAACTCCACGCCACATGTAAAAAAAAAAAACGTCATGGGTTCCCCCTTCAAGAGCATGCCAGGCCCTTCGGTCTGGTATGGATTTTAAAGGGAACCCCACGCTGGAAAAGTGGAATGGGGTCCCCCCCCCAATCCATACCAGACCCTTATCCAAGCACGCAGCCGGGCAGGTTAGGAAATAGGGTGGGGATAAGCCAGCACTCCCCCCCCCCTGAACCATACCAGGCCACAGGCCCTCCACATGGGGGGGTGGGTGCTTTGGAGCAGGGGGTCCCAATGAGCACAGTGGCCTCCTCATCCATAAATGGAAGAAGTTTGGAACCACCAGGACTCTTCCTAGAGCATGCTGCCCGGCCAAACTGAGCAATCAGGGGAGAAGGGCCTTAGTCAGGGAGGTGACCAAGAACCCAATGGTCACTCTGACAGAGCTACAGCATTTTTCTGTGGAAAGTGGAGAACCTTCCAGAAGAACAACCATCTCTGCAGCACTCCACCAATCAGGCCTGTATGGTAGAGTGACCAGATGAAAGCCACTCCTTAGTAAAAGGCACATGATAGCTCACCTGGAGTTTGACAAAAGGCACCTGAAGGACTTTCAGACCATGAGAAAACAAAATTCTCTGGTCTGATGAAACAAACATTAAACTCTTTGGCCTCAATGGCAAGCATCATGTCTGGGGGAAACCAGGCATCGCTCATCACCTGGCCAATACCATCCCTACAGTGAAGCATGGTGGTGGCAGCATCATGCTGTGGGTATGTTTTTCAGCGGCAGGAACTGGGAGACTAGTCAGGATCGAGAGAAAGATGAATGCAGCAATGTACAGAGACATCCTTGATGAAAACCTGCTCCAGAGCACTCTGGACCTCAGACTGGTTCATCTTCCAACATGACAATGATCCTAAGCACACAGCCAAGATAACAAAGGTGTGGCTACCGGACAATTCTGTGAATGTCCTTGAGTGGCCCGGCCAGAGCCCAGACTTGAACCCAATTGAACATCTCTGGAGAGATCTGAAAATGTCTGTGCACCTAAGCTCCCCATCCAACCCGATGGATCTTGAGCAGTCCTGCAAAGAAGAATAGGAGAAACTGCCCAAAAATAGGTGTGCCAAGCCTGTAGCATCCCACTCAAAAAGACTTGAGGCTGTAATTGGTGCCAAAGGTGCTTCAACAAAGTATTGAGCAAAGGTTGTGGAAACTTATGTACATGGGATTTTTTTTCATTTTTATCTATAATACTATAATAATAATAATATTTGCAAAGATTTCAAACAAAACTCCTTTCATGTTGTTATTATGGGGTATTGTTTGTAGAATTTTGAGGAATATAATGAATTTATCCTTTTTGGAATAAGGCTGTAACATAACAAAATGTTGAAAAAGTGAAGCACTGTGAATACTTTCCAGATGCACTGTGCATGCTTGGTCCGCTTTAAATTCAGTAACACTGAAACACAGGTTCACCAGAGCATCTGAAGTCCTCTTAAAATCGTTTTAATTATTTTAAATTATTTAATTGAAACAATTTGCCTAGATAATTCACATCAGCACTCTGATAAAAATCCCAACCTACCCTGCACAACCCTACCTTTGGAAAGACCACGCCCCTTTGTTAAGTTGTGCCAATTTCCAGGAGAAAGAAAAAGAAAATGTTGTGGTTTTCATGCATTAACAATACCTATAACCTGCTTCTTTTCACTGTGGTCCTAAAAAATTATTTGTGCCTTGTAATTACTTGTAACAGTTACAGTACATGATGATCATGTACATAAAGAACATTCCGGTTTTATATAGCAAGCCTTTGTAAGTGTGAAGTTCTTATTCCAGCTGCTGTCTGGCGAGGTCAGCTGAGTTTACTTACTCTTAACACATGCTGTGTAAAGCGACTATCTGTTATCGTTACTATAAAAATAAACCTTTCCTTTCCTCTACTCACTTTCTACATATTCTAGTAAACCAGGAATCATTGCTAAATATTTGCTTCTTTAACCAGGTTGTCTAGGTTGCCATAGTGGCTTTAAGAAAACAAATATTTAAAGTGAACCGATTGGCACAATTGAAACATCTTAAAACACTAAAATGGTTAAATAATGGGCCAAATTAGAGTGTCAGCATTCTACATTCAACTTTGAGGCACCCTCATGAACATCTTGAGTCAACAGGACTAATGGCACATCCTACCGAGGCAATTTTTGTAACAAATCATCAAGTATAATCAAGTATGGGAAAAAATCCAGCATCCAGTATTAGGTGTTTTGAAAAGTGGTGATAATCTATTTATTGTCTCTATTTGTCATCTGTATATATTTGTATAGCTTGACAAATAATTCATAAAAACATACTAACTCCTACTTTTGAGCAGATGAATTTAGTCCTTGTTGAAAGAATTCCTCACCATCGAGAATAGAAAAATCTTCTTTTAGATACACTATATGGTCAAAAATATTGGGACACACTCCTAAACCTTGTGGAAAACCTTCCCAGAAGAGTTGAAGCTGGTATAGTTGCAAAAGGTGGGCCAACTCAATATTGAACCCTGCGGACTAAGACTGGGATGCCATTAAAGTTCATGTGCGTGTAAAGGCAGGTTTCCCAATACTTTTGACGATATAGTGTATCTTCAAATAGCTTAAAAGCACTAATAAAATCAATCTGCTAAGGATTAATCACGGCTTGAGAACTGTTTGCTAAACATATAGAGCTGATGGCTTTCAACGGTATAGGGTACCCAAGTAGCATGTATGTGCAATCAGCTGCATAGTTGAAGACGTGAGAAGCAAGATTAATTAGGATTACATCCTACTTGTGTTGTTACACAATAGACAGCCAATAGTTCCTTTGATTTCGTTCCTCTTAGTAACTGAATGCTAGTGATTTTAGTAATGTAAAAGCTAAGCTACATGACCACTTTGATTCTTGTGTTACTGAGAAATTTAACTACTTGCTGAAAATCTCTTAATTATGCCAGTTCTACACAGGTGTATTTTAGTAGCCCAACTGTGCTATTTAAATTGCTAATGGAAATTCCTAGCAACTGATTGTTAAACATGTTAAACAGATAGTTTCCTATGAAGGATTAAATAGTTGTGCAATTATTCACTGTAAGATCATTGTGTGAACTACTACTAAGATAGTAAAGCTGGCCATGTAGCTTAGAGAACATTTGACATTGTTTTCCTACAATGGACGATCCTTCCAATTTCTGTCAAATGCTTAGTAAGAGGAAAACCTAAATGGTATCTTGTATATGCTGCCCCTTCTCTGGCCGAGTCTTATTCTCCCCATTCTCACTTCTCTGATATCTTTGCTGTAAGTGGATGGGTGCTGCATAGCCTCTTCTCCAAAAGTCCCCTACCTGGGTTCTGCTACTTCTGCACATAAGCATTGTAATTTCTATTCATTCTTTGAATAGCTGTTCATCATTGGGACCAATTATAGACAGGCTTTTCTTAAAGCGTTTGTAAAGGAAAAATGTTTTTTTTTTTAAATAACAAACATGTCATACTTGCCTGCTCTGTGCAGTACACAGAGCAACCCTAATCCAGTGGTGTCACTAGGGTTTGTGTCACCTGGTGCTGTAAAAAATGGTGTCACCCCCCCTCCGGCATTAAGCCAGGCTAGTTCATCGAAGCGGCTCTCCCCCCCTAGCCTGCCACAATTGATGGAGCCGGGATGTTAGTGATCAGGGGATGGATGGAGCCAGGATGGGATTGGGGGGGTTGATGGAGCTGCGACGAAGCCAGGATGGGATCAGAGGGGGGGGATGGAGCCGAGATGGGATCGGGGGGTAGGATGGAGCTGGGATGGGATCGGGGGAATGGATGAAGCTGGGGTGGGATTAGAGGATATGTGCAGTACTAGGGTGTGCTTTGGGAAGGAAGAGGAATTGTGCTGGGGGGTTCAAATCTGCCCCCCCTCCTACTTCTAGAACACTGGTTCTAACCCAAATCAAAGCCCCCTCCCCCCAGCACATTTCCTCTAACCCCCCTCCTTCCTAAATTCAGTCCTAGCAGCATAGATGTTACCTGTCAATTCCCCCCTCCCAATCACCATGTTCCCCTTCCCTGCAATATTCCTGTTGTAACTTACATTACCAGATGCCGTAGAGCGGTGGTCTGCCTCCTCCCGGTCTGTGTACTTGTACGAGGAGGAGGCAGCTATAGTCCAGTCTGCAGTGAGTGCAGCCGGCGGGGAGAGATGACCGTAGCGTGCGGGATGGTCAGATCCAGGCAGCCTGTCTCTCTGCCTCACTCCCTCCACTCTCCCTGCACATTGCGTGCAGCTAAACAGGTCCCAGAAGGGAAAGAGGGAGTCAAGGTACCGATAATTGCCTGAATCTGGTGTCACCCTCTGGCGGGTGTCACCTGGGTGCGGGCCGCACCCCTTGCCCTCCCCTAGCGACGCTACTGCCCCAATCTTCCTCTTCTTGGGCTCCTTGCTGGTACTCTGGGCCCCTTGCCGGGTGCCCCCAAGCTGTTGTCTATGGGGGAACTCGTGTGTGCTTGCTTCCAAACCAGTTCTCTGTGCCAATAAAACACAGAAAGCATGGCTCAGACCCCCCCTGCTCCTGCCTCACTGGCTGTGCTTGACAGCAGCAGGAGCCAAAGGCTCCAGGGGTCCAAAGAAAAAGCCACTACAGTGCAACAGTAACTAACTGCACACAGCTGCTTCTTACAATTATGTCCATCACATCATTGCCACCTACTGATTGCTTTCCGATAGTGAACTTGGTGCACTTTAAAGTGGTTCTAAAAGGCAGAAGGTTTTTTACTTTACTGCATTCTATGCAGTAAGTTATAAACCCTTCAACATTCAGCTTCCCCCGCAGCCCCCTTAAATACATACCTTAGCTCGTTCTCGATCCAGCAATGTGCGCAAGAGCTGAAGCTCTCTCATTCCTCATTGGCTCCCACAGCTGTCAATCAGAGCCAGTGATTCAAGAGTGGGGGGCAGGGGCCAAGCCCCGCTCTTTGTGTCTTATGGCTTGTGGCTTGGGGGCAAGCACACACGAATGCTCCCACATCAAGTGGCTTGCTGTAGGGGCACTCAGCGGGGAAGAAGAACTAAGGAGAGGCTGCTCTGTGCAAAATCATTGAACAGAGCAGGTAGGTATAACATGTTTGCTATTTAGATTAAGAAAAAAAAAAACCTTTACAATGATTTTAGGGTCATTATAAAAGGACAGGGGGCGATCTTTGAGAGGTTTTGAGAGGTTTTAACCACAGCATACAGAAAGGCTTCTTCAATAGGAGCTGTGAAAATGTGGAGTAGACTCCCTCAGGAACTAGTTCTAGCCAGGTCAGTTTTAGGAAGTTACATTAAATCAATGAGGTGAAGGTCATTGGTCTGCATTTTTGTACATCTACATGTGTTAAGCAGGCCAACAGAAATGAATGGTGGAAACATAAAATGGCACGTATCAGGTTTATACTTTTTAAAGAATATACCATCAAAAAATTACATTTTTTATATTTTTTACTCACTTTGCCTAATGTATGAACAAAATCACTAAAACATGTAAATATGTAGTAATGTACAGTGAGGGAAAAAAGTATTTGAAACCCAGCTGACTTTGTACGTTTGCCCACTGACAAAGAAATGATCAGTCGATAATTTTAATGGTAGGTTTATTTTGAAAGTGAGAGACAGAATAACAACAAAAATATCAAGAAAAAACGCATTTAAATAAGTTATAAATTGATTTGCCTTTTAATGAGTGAAATAAGTATTTGATCCCCTATCAATCAGCAAGATTTCTGGCTCCCAGGTGTCTTCTATACAGGTAACAAGCTCAGATTAGGAGCACTCTCTTAAAGGGAGTGGTACTAATCTGAGCTTGTTACCTGTATAAAAGACACCTGTCCACAGAAGCAATCAGGGACATGATTGTAGACTAGGGATGAGCCGAACACCCCCCGTTTCGGTTCGCACCAGAACCTGCCAACCGAAAATTTGCGCGAACTTTAGAACCCCATTGAAGTCTATGGGACTTGAACGTTTGAGTTTTCTTTTGCTACAGTATGTGTGTCCCATTCCAGAGATTTCAGTAAGAGGTGCGGTAAATCTCCTATTAGACAGTTCTTACCAGAACAAGTGTTTCATTTAGAATATCCAACCTCTAATGTTGTTCTATTGACAGTATTCAACGGATGGTTAAATCTTCCCAATAGGGATGCAGACAGCAATAAAACTTGACAGGGAGTCTAACCCTTCACAACAATATCAACAACAAAAAATGGCTTTAGATACACTTAAGTCAAAGTGTTGATTTCTTTTATACAACTTATGGAAATCATAACTGTTAATTTAGTTTTTTAGTACTTTTCATGTTATTTTTACGGTTAAAAACATTTTCATATCATACTTCACGCATTTGGGACCCTAGGTAAATTTAGTTTTTGGCTCCTTCTGCAATCAAGGGATTGTTTGGCCTGGTCTGTTCACAGTTTTACAGGCTGGGAGCTTGATCCCCAAACCCCCACCAACTCTGGAAGAAGCTTGCGGTGGTGGGCAGCCACTGTACTTTTAGGGAAGAACCAGTTGAAAGCATCAGCCCCTATGCGGGTTTTTTTTTTACAACTTTTCACTGCTTCTTACAAATGTCATCACCCTTATTAGCATTTTGTTTTCCCAGTTCACATCAGTGGTGCAAAAATGGCACAAAGCTGTCAAAATCTACTGACTTGAAATGGCAGATGATCTTCTGACTTTTAAATAACTACCAATATCTTGTTTAACAAAGTGGTTGGAGCCCTACCAAATGTGTCAACATTTGTCCTAATCCGTCCCTGGCTGACTCCTACCCATATATGTTTTGGGAAGCTGACCCAAAATGGAAACTTCTCATGAGAAAATATGGAGCCTGTCATTGCTGACCTCACCTTCTGAAAATGCTAATAACCTGGTTCTGCCTTCAATGCTTTAAGTTAGTGACCTAAAACAATTGTGCGAATATGGACTTTTGACTTTTCTCTAAAATTATTGATCTGTATACCTCAACCCAACTCTAAAATAATACCCTAGCTCTAAACCTCAGCTCTAATATTTAAAGCGGAACTACACTGTGGGGTCAATTCACTAAAAGTTAAATTAATTTTTGAGTTAAAATAACTAGTGCAGTATTTAATTCATGAATGTGCAATTTCCAAAAAAATGCATGCTAAATACTGCATGAGTTAAAAAAATATTTGTGGTATTTAACACGTGTGACAGTCCAACCAAGGGCTGCTTGTTGTTAAGGCCAGTTTCCTAAGAACCATGACTCTGCTGTCAGTTGGGGATTCCCTGCTGACAGCAAAATGTAAACAAAAGAGTTGACAAAAAACAATGCGTGGTCCCCCCAATCCATACCAGGCCCTTCAAGTCAAAAAAATGGAGTGAGGACCCCAAAATCCATACTAGACCCTTATCTGAGCAAGCATGCAGCCCAGTAGGCCAGGCCACGTGCCCTCAGCCATACCAGCCCACATGCCCTCCACATGGAGGGGGGGTTGTGAAGGGTAGGGTCCCTGGCAAAGCACCTCGTCCCCACAATAATGAAGGGCCTCTTCCCCACAACCCTAGCCTGGTAGTTGTGGGGGTGACTTATTGTAATCTGGAAGCCCCTTTAAAAAGAGGCATTCCAGATCCTAGCCCCCTACCTATATGAATGAGTATGGAGTACATGCCCCTGCTTATTCGCCAAAAAAAAGGGAAATGTACATAAAAACAGCACACAGTTTTTGACAAGATAAGTCAATGTTGTTAAGATGCCGGCGGGTGTGGCTCCTTAATGGGTTCCAGACCAGCCGCTGCAGTCTTACTGCGGCAGGTTGGTCTGGCTGCGCGAAATCATGTTACTATTTGTGATGCGCGAGGCCAGTGGGGGTCGCGCGCGCACGCCCCTCTTCCGTCCCTGATGATCGGATTCGATCAGGAGTTGATCAATCCCCAGGCCAATGAAATCTGGCCTGGACCTGGTGATCGCTCCTGACGAATGATATCCGTGATCACCGTATTAGTGTCACGGGTGATGCAGTTTAGCTAGTTTATTTTTTATAGCGTCAGGGCACCCGCCATATTTTACCCGATAAAGGTTTAACCCCCTGATCACCCGGCAGGTGATATCAGTTACGTTTTAGCGTCAGATAGGGTCTGCGTCGCCCCAGGCAGCGTCAGATTAGTGCCAGTACCGCTAACACCCACGGACGCACCATACGCCTCTCTTAGTAGTATATTGATCAAAAGGGGCAGAGTAGGGGAGTGGGACTTTAAACGAAGCGTGTGGTTAGCAAGAAAGATAAATAGATGAACGTAGTTAAAATTTATTGGTTGAATGCATGCCATATGATACAAATAATGATAACAATTAGAACACATGTATTAAGAATATGGTAATACAATACAAAGATAATACTTGAATATCAAAAGATATGGCAGACAAAAAATTGAAAGTTCACCAAAAGCAAAGTAGTAATAGAATCATAAAAAAATGATAGAACTTGCAGAGCCTATAGCCTCATTGATCCTGGAATGTGTATTGACGATGGGCTTGAATATGTATGTGGGTGTAGATGAAAATTTGACAAAAGGCAGCTCTGCACGTTTCGTGGCTGAGGCCCCACTTATCAGGAGTAAGCAATATGATGGATCTATAAATATGTATCACCTTCCTTTGTTTTTCCCATTTTTGCAGTGTTCTCACTGGTTCACCCATCATTCTTACCTTACACACAGGATTGCCTCCAGTCTGCCTGCCCTGGTGGATGCCTGTGGGGCGCCCCCGCCGAGATGTCCACTGCGGCTCCTGGCTGGGGGCACTTTCGGATGGTTTGCTTTGCCGGACACCACATCACCTCTATATTAACCACAGTGAGTCATCCTGCATTTATTGGGGGGTTTTCACTCCCACCTCTGTTCATTATTATTCCTATCATCTTATCTAAGCAAAAATTCTTATTTATAGATCCATCATGTTGGTATAGCATTCCTCTAAATATTTCTGCTTGTCTCATAGTTACATAGTTACATAGTAGGTGAGGTTGAAAAAAGACACAAGTCCATCAAGTCCAACCTATGTGTGTGATTATGTGTCAGTATTACATTACATATCCCTGTATATTGTGGTCATTCAGGTGATTATCTAATAGTTTCTTGAAGCTAACAATGCTCCCCGCTGAGACCACCGCCTGTGGAAGGGAATTCCACATCCTTGCCGCTCTTACAGTAAAGAACCCTCTACGTAGTTTAAAGCGGAGCGCCGCCGAAAGAAAAATTTTTAAAAGTCAGCAGCTACAAATACTGCAGCTGCTGACTTTTAAAACATGAACACTTACCTGTCCAGGGCGCCCGCGATGTCGGCACCCGAGGCCGAAGCGTCTCTCCGTCCTCGGGTGCTGCCGCCTCCATCTTCGGTAAGGGAATCAGGAAATGAAGCCGTGCGGCTTCACTTCCCGGTTCCCTACTGCGCATGCGCGAGTTGCGCCGCGCAATACGAATGCTCCCTGCTGCCTCTGGGACCCGTGTGTGTTTCCCAGCAGGCAGCGGGAGGGAGCAGGAAGTGGCGTAAATAACCGCAGATTCTGCGGCTATTTATGCCGGAAGTGGGTACAGATACCTGTAATATACAGGTACCCCCCTCCCCCCTGAAAGGTGCCAACTGTGTCACCGGAGGGGGGGAGGAATCTAATGAGTGGAAGTTCCACTTTTGGGTGGAACTCCACTTTAAGGTTAAACCTCTTTTTCTTCTAATTGTAATGAGTGGCCACGAGTCTTATTAAACTCTCTTCTGCGAAAAAGTTTTATCCCTATTGTGGGGTCACCAGTACAGTATTTGTAAATTGAAATCATATCCCCTCCATGTCCAATCAATGATGTTAACTAGATTTTAGTTTGGAGTACTAATTTATGATTGTGATTGATGATGCAAAAACTAAAACCATGTCTCTTTTTCATACACAGGGAAGTCTCAGGCAGGAGGTGGCCGGGCCAAGCAGGCTGCCTGATATCCAGGTCCCTCCCCTACACCCGCAAAGACAGAGTGGCAGGAAGGGGAGTACCCTGGAGGAGGCTGCCATAGGCCTCTTTTGGAAGGCTACAGAGGCCCTGAGAACCCCCCACACTGGAGGAAGACTTTTCTTGCATACCTGCCTGCAAAATGAGGCAGATAGAGGAGGGCCAACAACTCCTGTGTGAGTCCTTAATTTTGGAAGCTCTCAATAAGGGGTTGAGGGGCCAAATAATATCTGCTACCCACATTTGTGACCTCACACATGGTCCTCCTCCTCCTCCAGGTCCTACTCCTCCTCCTCCTCCAGGTCCTACTAGTCCTCCTCCTCCTCCAGGTTCTACTCATCCTCCTGCCACATCTCCAACACCAGAGCCACAGCCAGGAAGGAAGCGTGGAAAGAAGACCAGAAAGTGATGACCCTGGGTCCAGTCTGGTCTGGCAAAAGATGCAGGCTCTTGTAGTACCACAGCCTGGGGACACAGATGTCATCTGCTGCTTTCCGGATCTCGGGGACTTCTGGACCAGACTGCACTCCCTTAGATAAGGACTCCTCAGGCCACCAATTTTGATGTTAAAGAATTGATGTCTGCCCTGGGGGTCCAAGGCTTCGCTAATTTCAGCTGTTTCTCCAGTGTTGCCTCCCTCTTTGTTTGTGAGCCCTTAATAAAGGATTTTTTGTTTCAATTATACTCTCCTATGTGTTTTTTCCTTCAAAAAGGACAGTTTGTTTGTGAGGATTTA
This sequence comes from Lithobates clamitans, assembly GCA_037952925.1. Classification (NCBI taxonomy): domain Eukaryota; kingdom Metazoa; phylum Chordata; class Amphibia; order Anura; family Ranidae; genus Lithobates; species Lithobates clamitans. The sequence goes on along the minus strand of JBBGZY010000228.1, from coordinate 3,725,213 downwards.
GGTACATTTCTAAAGTACAATGTGAAATTAACAAGGGACACCAACACCAAACAATCTCCTTGAGATTAAATAATATAAGATATCAATGGTGTTGTGGTAACTTGACACACAAAACACACACAAAAATATTATGGAGTAAAACTAAAAATAAAATAGAACAAAGATCAGACTTGAAAAAAATACAAACCTAAAAAAACAACAAAAAACAGCCTTTAAAAAAAAAAAAAGAAAACAACCCAAAAATAATTTTGTCAGATGTGACAAATACAAATATATTGAGGGAGTCCCGATAAATAATAAAGAAAGAAGTTTGTGAGAAGTCTGTGTGAATATGAGCAGCAAAACTGATCCGACCGTGTGTACGGGGCATTACTGTTATACTGTAATGTTACTTTGTTTTATTGTCAACCTTCATTTGCTTAGCAGGTACGTCATTCAGCTGCAGCACGGATTTATTTATCTTGACAGCAACAGCATTTGCTCCCAAGATACATAAAGCCATGACTCCAGCGCTGTTGGAGGTGATTTCACCACCACAGTTAAAAAAAATGGTGCATGTATGCCCATCATTAGAAGTGGGTGGATGAAGGGCGATTTTCTAATGGTGGGCATACCCACTGATCAATCTCTTTTTTTCGTTCAGCCCACAGGCTGCATGAAAAAAAGAACATTACAATGTATGCCCAACAAGGACCAGCAACGTACTGGTATGTTGCTAGACTTGGAGTGGTTATACCAGAATGATGCCTGCAGGTTTAGATATCATCTTGGTATCATTCTTTTCAACCAGCGGTCGGCTTTCATATAAAAGCAACCCTAGCGGCTAATTAGCCTCTAGACTGCTTTTATAAGCAGTGGGAGGGAATGTCCCCCCCTCCCAACGTCTTCCATGGTTTTCTCGGGCTCCCCTGTCCCAACAGAGAACCCAAGAATGCAGCCGGTGGTTCAGCCAGCTGACCATAGAGCTGATCAGAGACCAGAATGGCTCCAATCATCTCTATGGCCTAAGAAACTGGAAGCTATGAGCATTTCATGACTTTGCCGAATATAAACAGTGCCATTGGGAAATTGGCAAAGCATTTTATCACACCAGTCTTGGTGTGGTCAGATGCTTTGAGGGCAGAGGAGAGATCTAGCGTCTAATAGACCCCAATTTTTTCAAATAAGAGTACCTGTCACTACCTATTGCTATCATAGGGGATATTTAAATTCCCTGAGATAACAATAAAAATGATAACAAAAAATGAAAGGAACAGTTTAAAAATATAATAAAAAAGCAAAATACATAATAAAAAAAAAAAAGCACCCCTGTCCCCCCATGCTCAAGCGCAAAGGTAAACGCAAGTGTCGGTCTAGTGTCATATATAAACAGCAACTGCACCCAGCATGTGAGGTATCATCACGAAGGTCAGATCGAGGGCAGTAATTTTAGCAGTAGATCTCCTCTGTAGATCTAAAATGGTAACCTGTAAAGGCTTTTAAAAATGTATGTAGTTTGTCGCCGCTGCACGTTTGTGCGCAATTTTAAAGCATGTCGTGTTTGGTATCCATGTACTCGGCATAAGATCATCTTTTTTATTTCATCAAACATTTGGGCAATATAGTATGTTTTAGTGCATTAAAAATTAAAAAAAAGTGTGTTTTTTTCCCAAAAAATTGCGTTTGAAAAATCACTGCGCAAATACCCACCATTTTAATCTGTAGGGCCTTTGCTTTAAAAAATATATAGTGTTTGGCGGTTCAAAGTAATTTTCTTGCAAAGAAATTTTTTTTCATGTAAACAAAAAGTGTCAGAAAGGGCTTTGTCTTCAAGTGGTTAGAAGAGTGGGTGATGTGTGACATAAGCTTCTAAATGTTGTGCATAAAATACCAGGACAGTTCAAAATATCTCAAATTACCACTTTTTGGAAAGTAGATACCCCAAGCTATTTGCTGATAGGCATGTTGAGTCCATGGAATATTTTATATTTTGTCACAAGTTTTGGGAAAATTGCACTTTTTTTTTTTTTGCACAAAGTTATCACTAAATGATATATTGTTCACACATGGCATGGTTATACGTGGAATTACACCCCAAAATGCATTCTGCTGCTTCTCCTGAGTACGGGGATACCTCATGGGTGAGACTTTTTGGGAGTCTAGCCACGTACAGGACCCCGAAAACCAATCACCGCCTTCAGGATTTCGAAGGGTGTAAATTTTTTATTTTACTCCTCACTACCTATAAATGACTTTATCATTTATGAGGGAAAAGACAGACAGCTAAACCCCCCTGGATGCCCTACCTACATGGGAACAAGTGTCAAAATTGTCTGGCAGCTGATCCAACCATTGCTTGGGAAAGGTTACCACCTATACGTAGACAATTTCTACATGAGTCACCCACTTTTCTGCCATTTGTACCAAAAGAAGACTGTGGCCTGTGGGACAGCACGGACCAACCGCAAAGGCTTCCCACAGAGAGTGGTCGCCAAGAAATTGAAACAGGGTGAAATGGCCAGTATGCGGACTGAAGAGATACTAGGGCTGAAGTGGAGAGATAAAAAAAAGTGATGTCTACATCCTTTCCACAATGCATGATGACACTTTGGTGGAACTACAGAGAAGAAGAGACCCCATCCAGAAGCCAAAATGTGTGCATGAGTACAACCTATACATGGGGGGGTGGATATGAATGACCAGATGATGTAGCTCTACAGGAGATCACTGTTTTGTTACAAGAAAGTCGCCATTTATTTGATGCAACTAGCCCTGTTCAATTCATATATTATTTTTTCTAAGTGCACCCAAAGTTCCCTAACCTATCTAAAATTCCAAGAAGACGTTGTCACAGCCCTTCTCTATCCCCATGGCCAAGCCCCTCAACTAATTTGCTCCGATTTATTAGCCATACTCCATGAAAGGCACTTTCCCAAAATCCTCCCTCTTACCCAAACAGGTCACAAACCCCCCAAAAAATGTTGTGTGTGTTCAAGTAGAGGAATTCGCCGTGACACCTGATACTACAGTCCCCAATGTCCCTCCCAGCCAGGCCTCTGTATTGTAACGTGCTATCGGAGCTATCATACTTCACTACACTATTAGTAAAGTGAAGACGATTTTTTTTCAGTTTCCACTATCTGCCATTTCTGTGATTGACCCGGACTGTTAACGACTATGCCTCTGCCAAACATGATTCTGCCTTCAACGTGAATTGACCTCGGCCTGTTAAATGCCCATGCTTTTTGCCTGCCTCCTGAAGTGATCACTGTAAAGCACAGGGGTCTCACATATGTGAGGGGCTCCAGAAAAGGTTTTCCGAGTGGAGAAAACATTTTTCTCCGGGTTTTTAGTTTTCTCGGATTAGGGTCTGGAGACTCGGAGGCTTCGTAGAGATTTGGGTGGGAAGAAGCCTCTACCCCTGTCCTCAGTTCTTACCTGACCAAGGCCCAATGTACAAAGTGCTGCCTGCTGGCTGCTGCCACCTGAACTGGTCATGCCTCTGCCTGCCACCTGAACTGGCCATGCCTTTGCCTGCCACCTGAACTGACCATGCCTTTGCCTGCCACCTGAACTGGTCATGTCTATGCCTGTTACCCGAACCTTGGACTGTACTGAACCATGTTCATACTTTTCCATATCTGTCTGCTGCCTGGACAATTCCTGGACATTTCCTTTGGCTGTCTGGACAAATGCTTTGACTGCTCTGGAATGGTATTCCTGCCTGCTAAAACCACAGGTGAGCTTTTTTTACCCTTTGCTCAGCAGAATTTATTTTGGGGTGTAATTCTTGATGTGTACATGCTATGTGTGAAAAGCCTGAAGGTGCTATATGGATGTTGGGCCTCTGTATGTGGCCAGGCTGTGGAAAAGTCTCACACATGGGGTATTGCCATACTCAGGACGAGTAGCAGAATGTATTTTGGGGTGTCATTTTGGCTACGTACATGCTATGTGTTAGAAAGATCTTCTAAATTGACAACTTTGTGAGAAAAAAATATGTTTTAATTTTCTTTCCACATTTTCCAAAAACTTTTGGAAAGAAATGATGTGTTCAAAAGACTCATTAAGCCTCAAGAATATACATTGGGGTGTTTTCTTTTCAAAATGGAGTCATTTTGTGGGTAATTCCATTGTCCTGGTGCTCCAGGGCCTTCAAAAACGTGGTAGGTACTCAGGAAATTAAATGTGTAATTTATGCCTTTAGAACGCCTGGTGCTACATGGATGTTGGGCCTCTGTATGTGGCCAGGCTGTGGAAAAATCTCACACATGGGGTATCGCCATACTCAGGACGAATAGCAGAATGTATTTTGGGGTGTAATTGCAATTATGCCTGCACCCTGTGTGAGAAATAACTTGTAAATATGACAATTTAGTGAAGAAAAAAAAAATATATATCTATCTATATATATCTATATCTATATCTATATCTATATATATATATATATATATATATATATATATATATATATTTCTTAATTTTCCAAAGCATTGTGGGGAAAAAATTGCAACTTCTAAAAATTCACTATGCTTTTTACTAAATACCATATTTATCAGCGTATAACACACGCCGGCGTATAACACGCACCCCAAGTTTAGGAGGGAATTTTAAGGAAAAAAACTTTTAGGAGGGAAGTTTAAGGAAAAAAACATACATTTATTTGCCCATCAATGCAGCCTTATTAGTGTCCATCTGCAGCCTTGCCCAGTGTCTTTGCAGCCTTGTGTCATTGCAGCCTTTGCAGCCTTGTGTCATTGCAGCCTTTGCAGCCTTGTGTCATTGCAGCCTTGCAGCCCTGTGTCATTGCAGCCTTTGCAGCCCTGTGTCATTGCAGCCCTGTGCCATTGCAGCCTTTGCAGCCTTGTGCCATTGCAGCCTTTGCAGCCTTGTGTCATTGCAGCCTTTGCAGCCTTGTGTCATTGCAGCCTTGCAGCCCTGTGTCATTGCAGCCTTTGCAGCCTTGTGTCATTGCAGCTACAGGTATTTAAAATTGGTGCCGATCATCGGCTGTGTCCGCCCTGTAGTGCGCAGGCGCTGAGGAGACTCCGAAAATCTCCGAACATCAAAGGCTGATCGTGATCCGGCGCCGACATACACAAAGCCGAGTGTATTCGGCTAGTCTCGGCTCCTCTCGCAGTCCCGCCCAGTCCCGTCCCTATGATGGACATAACACAGGTCCAATGGCAGGACTGGGTGTGACTGTGAGCGGAGCCGAAACTAGCCGAGATTAGCCGAGTACACTTGGCTTTGTGTATATCGGTGGCGCTCGCTCCGTTCCACTCACGATCAGCGGAGATCGGTGGGGATTGGCGTATAACACACACCCACGATTTCCCCCTGATTTTAAGGGGGAAAAAGTGCGTGTTATACGCCAATAAATACAGTACCTCAGACTGTCTTCTTTCCAAAAAGGGGTCATTTGGGGGGTTATTGTACTGTCCTGACATTTTCGGGCCTCAAGAAATGAGATAGGCCATCAGTGCATTAGGATTGATACATTTTCAATAATGCGTAGCATGGCTTGTAGACTCTATAACTTTCACACAAACCAATGATCATACACTTATCAGGATTTTCTTTTTACCAAAGACATGTAGTAGAATACATTTTGGCCTAAATTTTTGACAAAATTTGATTTTTTTGGTTTCTTTTAAAAGAGAAAGTAGAAAATGTTGTTTTTTTTTTTCAAAATATTCACTTTTTTCACTTATATCACAAAAAATAAAAAATGAAGCGATGAATAAATACCACCAAAAGAAAGCTCTATTTGTGTGAACAAAATGATAAAAATGTCATTTGGGTACAGTCTAGCATGACTGAGTAATTGTCATTCAAAGTTAGAGAGAGAGCACTGAAAGCTGAAAATTGGTCTGGGAAGGAAGGGGGTTAAAGTGCCCAGTATTGAGGTGGTTAACAACCAGCAGCCCTGAGCTGAACTGTTACATTTAGCAGTGGTATGAATACTACTGCTAAATGTTTTACTTCATGCTGCAGCCAGCGGTCCAGACTGCATTAAAATAACATACAAAAACACGTGTTAAATACCACAAAATAAAAAGTGAACTATGAGTTCAATACCACATTTTAACTCAAAAATGAATGTGGTATTTAAAGCAGTAGTAAACTGCAAATAAAATTTTCACAAAATTTGGCCTCTACAGGATAATAGCATAATGTGTTAGTATGCATTGCATACTAGCACATTATGAAAGACTTACCTTAGAATGAAACCCTCCAGTAGGGATGGTCTGAATGTTCGAGTCGAACATAAGTTCGACTCGAACATCGGGTATTCGCCTGTTCGCCAAATAGCGAACAATTTGGGGTGTTCGCGGCAAATTTGAAAGCCGCGGAACACCCTTTAAAAGTCTATAGGAGAAATCAAAAGTGCTAATTTTAAAGGCTTATATGAATGGTATTGTCATAAAAAGTGTTTGGGGACCTTGGGTCCTGCCCCAGGGGACATGTATCAATGCAAAAAAAGTTTTAGAAACGGACGTTTTTTCAGGAGCAGTGATTTTAATAATGCTTAAAGTGAAACAATAAAAGTGTAATATTCCTTTAAATTTCGTACCTGGGGGGTGTCTATAGTATGCCTATAAAGTGGCGCATGTTTCCCGTGTTTAAAACAGTCCGAGAGCAAAATTAAATTTCTAAAGGAAAAAAAGTCATTTAAAAGTACTCGCGGCTATAATGAATTGTCAGTCCCGGCAATACACATAAAAGTTCATTGATAAAAATGGCATGGGATTCCCCCACAGAGGAACCCTGAACCAAAATTTTTTTTAAAAAGTGCTTGGGGGTCCCCCCCAAATTCCATACCAGGCCCTTCAGGTCTGGTATGGATTTTAAGGGGAACTCCGCACCAAAATTTTAAAAAAGGTGACAGCTCTTTTATAACTGAGGGCGGGGCCACACAATGACATTGCCGGGTGACCCCGCCTCCCTCTGATGCACGGGGACATCCCTATGGCTTCGCCATTTTTTTATATTTTTTTTGGCACGGGGTTCCCATTAATATCCATGCCAGGCCACCTGAAGGGCCTGGCATGGAATTTTGGGGGACCCCCACGCATTTTTTTTTTCAATTTTGGTTCAGGGTTCCCCTGTGGGGGAATCCCATGCCATTTTTATCAATGAACTTTTATGTGTATTGCCGGGACTGACAATTCATTATAGCCGCGAGTACTTTTAAATGACTTTTTTTCCTTTAGAAACGTAATTTTGCTCTCGGACTGTTGTAAACACAGGAAACTAATTTTTTGCCTGTTCGCATGTTGTGGAGCGAACCGAACCGGGGGTGTTCGGCCCATTCCCACCCTCCAGTAGTGTGCTGTTACAGCTCCCCGGCACTTCCATCTTCACATCTTCACATGGCCAACCTTTTGGGTTTGTGGGCTTCAGCTGTCTGACTGGCCAAGTCGTAATGACATTGCTCCTGCGCATGTGCCTGGGAGTCACGGCCGCTGCAGAGCTCTCTCAATGGACAGCATGCAATCCATTAACAGCGCATGTGCCGGTGACATCACTGGCTGCTACTATAGTAAATATCTCCTAAACTGTGCACGTTTAGGTGATATAGTATTTAATGTACCTATAGGTAAGTATTATTTTAGGCTTACCTGTAGGTATAAGCAATGCCGGGACAAGGCCATCCAGCGCCCAGGGCAAAGATGTCAAACTGCGCCCCCCCCTTCCCTTAAGGTTAGGGTCAGGGCATCCACATCCCTGCAATAAACCATTGCGCCCAGGGCAACCGACCCTCCTGCCCACCCCTTGTCCCTGCTCTGGGTACAAGTGAGCAATGGGAACTTTACTACAGTGAATTGAACCCACAGTGTAGTTCTGCTTCAAAGATTAGAGCTGAGGTTTAGAGCTAGTAAATTTACAGTAGGGTTGAGGTATACAGATCAATATTATTAGAGAAACCCCCCAAAATCCATTGCAGACCCAAAGGGCCTGGTATGGATTGGGGAGGGGGAACTGCACGTTGTTTTCTTTTTTTAAGTTTTGGGCTCTTTTGTTTACAATCTGCTGTCAGCGGGGAATCCCCAGGGATTAATGAGGAGGAAAGAGGGACAAGAGGGACTATGTTTCAAAAGAGGGATAGTCCTTTTAAATGAGGGACAGTTTGGAGCTCTGCTACAAATAATAATAATGATACACGTGTAAGGACTGGAATTCCCATCTCCTCTCGGTGGCATAGCAATAAATAAGGCTCGGGCTTCACTGTGTGTTAAACACTTTATTTATGTCTGTGCCCTAGAATCTATGTTTAACAAAATAGATTTTATCATTTATACGTATAAAGGTCATCATCTCTACAGAAACAAAGGCACTGCTATTGATTTGTTTCTTACATTTGTTTCAGTTCTAATTGTAGCTGTCATATTTTCATTAATTGTCTGACATTGGAAAGCAAGCAAATGTTCCAGAGTGGTTAGGCTAAAGTGAACATATTCCAGGAACCTTGTATAGTTCATTCAGCATATTAGAAAATGTCTCCTGTATAGTTACACAAGACAAGTTCCCGTAAACTCATGAGGAAGTCTCATAAAAGAGCTGCCTTGCAGCACAGTACCCATCAGCTGAAATGTCCATTGCTGCGCACTTTATCTGTAACAGAGTGCTCTGCTTTGGTAAGAAGTCCGCCTCATAACACTGCAATGAACTCATACATGTGTAGTTCCCATGGTCTGTTTCTGGTCACTACTTGAGTTGCGTAAACATGTTGGCAGCATCTGTTTTTTGGAATTAGTTCAATCTTCAAGGGTTTAATGTTTTGCTTTGAGCTATGAGATAAGCCTGTTGAGTAAAGGCAAATTTTTTATATGCTATAGCAGCACTACACTACCTTCAAGTCACACATATGAGCTTCATTGTAAAGGAAACATATTATTCCTCATATAAATGAACTGCAATATTTTAAGTATACTTTTCGTTCTATATATATTCACAGCTCACAATTAGTTGCCTTATGTGATAGCTAGGACTGGGTTTCTTCTCTGGCCCTTTTATTGGTACCTGCTCTTAAAGGAACCATGCCCACTAAGCTGATTGCTGTTACTACAGATAGGGGCTCATGCTCCACTAAATATTTAATACTAAAAGTAGTCAGCTCATCAGATGTTATAATTGTACCAGTAGGCAGTATTACCATCAAACTATTTACCTTCAAAAACAGATTTAAATCAGCCTTGAAAGTGTGAATGTGATTGTCAAAGCAGGAAACTGCACACGCTTTGAGAAGTATGGTCCTACTGCCCTCCTATTGACTCTCTGACACTTTGTGTGGATACTTGGCAGAGGGTTATGCTGACCTTAGATTAAGGTACATTGAGTGAACAGTAAGGATTAGATATGGGTCATCCACAGTGCAGACTAGTTTATGAGATATTAGTTGCAAGGACTGGATTTCTTCTTTGGCCCTGGCATTGCCACCTGCTCCTAAATAAATAGTGCCCACTAAGCTGGTTGCTGGTACAATGGATGGGGGCTTATGCTCCCCTAGATCTCTAATGCGAAAAATGGTTAGCTCATCAGATGTTATAAAGTAATTGTAAGAGTGGGCAGTAATACTTTCAAACAGATTTTTTTTTTCCTTCAAAAACAGATTGAAATCAGCCTTGAAAAGGTGAATGTGATTGATGACAAAGGAAACAGGATAGTAAGTTACTGTATGCTTTAGGAAGCGCTCCAACTGCCCTCCTACTGACCTTAGGGGACTGTGTGTGGTTATTCTGTAGTGGGTTTTATTGAACTTAGATAAAAGTGCTTTGAGTGAACCTCCTAACTTTAGCACATTTGCTTTGTTTACTAGGTAGTATTAAGAGGAGCTCCAGTCTCCCCCCCAAAAATTAAAAGTCAGCAGATACAAAGAGTGTAACTGCTGACTTTTAATATAAGGACAATAACCTGTCCAGGGATCCAGAGATGTCCTCACCCGAGCCGATTCTTCAATGCACACAAGCATGGGGTAGGATGCACAGAAGCGGAACCTCCCATTTTGGATGAAGTTCTGCTTTAATAGCTCAAAAAATTATACTAAAGTCCTATTTTTTATTTTTTTTTTTAAATAACAAACATGTTATACTTACCTGCTCTGTGCAGTGGTTTTGCACAGATCAGCCTAGATCCTCCTCTTCTCGGGTCCTTGCCAGGTGCTCCTGGCCCCCCTCCTGACGAGTGCCCCCATGGCAAGAAGCTTGCTATGGGGGTTCCAAGCTGAGCCTCTGCTCTGTGTGTCCATTCAGACACAGAGCCCCGCCCTAGCCCTGCCCCCTCTCTTTTCTCATTGGCTCGCTGACTTTGATTGACAGTGTGTCTCAGCCAATTGGGGGGAGGGAGTCTACGGACTTTATGGCTCTCGTGCAACATCACTGGATCGAGATAGGGCTCAGGTAAGAATTAGGGGGGTTGCTGCACACAGAAGGTTTTTCATCTTAATGCATATGCTTAAAAAAAACTTCTGCCTTTACAACCACTTGCGGGGGATGGAACCACTTAAGGAGGATGGGCCTTAATGTCCACAAGCTGCACATATGCTTCCATGCCGGCTAAAGTTTCTGGGATGAGAGCACGCTTGCTGCATGCTCCCAGCACAGTGACCGAGCTGTCACCCACAGCTCCTTGTCATTAGATCGGGAGTCGTGGGGCTAGCTCCCAATCATGTGACCACTTCGACAGCCAATTGCAGTGGTAAAGTGACTGAGTAGTCTGTCTCACCCCCACCTTAAAGCCCAACTCTGGACCGCAAAAAAATGATCCACACTGCAAGGGTTGATATTTAATTTAACACTTCCGGGACTCGTAAGCAGTGATGATGTCAGCACGCCTGTCTAATGCACTTCATCACAGATTGACGTTGTCCTTGGGCACGGGCAATGTTCTGCGCCATCGCCATATATAATCAAGATTCAAAACCAAGCCTCCTTTTGATTCCTGAGGGCTAAGCTGGACATCAATTTTATCTCTTTGAACTCAGATGCTTGCCATGTTCAGAGCCCTATCAAGGGATCCAAACAACCCTAGCAAACATACAGCAGTAGTATTTCTACATATTGCGTAAAATAGATACTATCTAGATATCCTAAATCCTACCAAAATAAAAATAACTAAATACTAAACTTAAACCGAACATAGACATAAACCTGCATTAATCTAACCGGAAGTATGAAAATTTCCAGCAAAGGAGACACTATGCATGCTGCCTTCTGCAGGATATGCCATGTTTTGCACCTTACATGTGATATAAACACAGAAAGGTACTAAGAGTTAAGTTCCTTCTACTAAAACAAAAAGTTAAAAAAAATGTAGATAAACTAGATTATCCTACTGGGGTCCAGCTAGTCCCTCCGGTTGTAAACAGTACAATTGTAATACATAATAATTAGTTATATCACAATAAACCTACTGGAGTACAGCTTCAGACAGTATATGTAATATTATCCTGAATGCCCAACTAGTACATTTTTTAAAAAACAAAATATCCTATTATTCATTTCATAATATATAACTAACAAACACATTCATGAAAAAAAAAATAATTTACAGATAGCTAGTTAAGAGTTGTCTACAAAGGTGTTGACATCTACATCCACGTTAAGGACAAAGGGAAGAGACATCCTATTTTATAAATCCATTTCCTCTCGAGATGTGAAATCCCCCTAATCAATGAACAATGTGGACTGTAGCTATCAATACCCATAAATATAGTATTTTTGAGATCCTTATTGTGTACCAATGCATAATGCATAAGACTGAATGTTTTGGAAAGCCCTTCCTAATGTTGTTAATATGCTCATTCAATCTCACCTGTAAGGCGCTCTTGGTCCTGCCCACATACTGGAGCCCACAAGGGCATTGTAGCATATAGATAATCCCTGTCATAGAATGCGTAATGAATGGTTTTATCTTAAAACTACGGGATGAATTAGTGGCTGTAAATTCTCTAAAAAAAAAATGTAATTGCCCAGAGTTGTGCTTTAAAGTGATATTAAAGGCTAAAAACTTACATACTTGTCTGTGCAGCAGTTTTGCACAGAGCAGCTCAAATCCTCCTCTTCTCATTCCCCTGCTGGCATGCCTCGCCTCTCTCTCCTGTCAAGTGCCCTCAGAGCAAGCAACTTGCAATGGGGGCCCCCAAGCAGGCACATTCCTGAGCCGCTGCTCTGCGTTTCCATTCAGACAGCATCGGGAGTCAATGGCCCCCGCTGCTGTCTCAGCCAATAAAGAGGGAGAGTCCCTGGAGAGCCGATGCACCCGTGCACAACGCTGGATCAAGAGGGAGCTAAGGTAAGCATTGGGGGGGGGGGGCTGCTGCACAGAAAAGGTTTATTACCTTCATACTTAGAATTACTTTAATGCCCAGTCAAAGGGCCTTAGAGGGCAGTTGAGAAGGGGTCAACATTACACTTCCAAATATGCTTAAACATTAATTACTGAAAAACAAACAAGTAGTGACTACCTTTTCTACACTCCATTTTCCCAAAATATCATATCCACTAATCTTACAGGTGCACTTTAAAGGGAACCTTTTAGAATAGCTATTGTCTTGTGATCAAGTCCTGAAGGTCTTTGTAAAGTCTCTTTCTGTTTTGGAGTGACAGATGTCTCCTGTGTTGACACCATTTCACATATGCCCCTGGTGAAAACTATGCTGATACACATTGCACAGGCATGGTCCAACATTACAACTGTAGCACCCTCTACCATAGGTAGGTGCTAGAGTGAGGATTTGGTAAGGGAAACTTTCAGTGCAGGTACATTTGGGCAGGCCTATGCTTCAGGCTAGGCCTGCTTGTTTTGATCTCGGGGGCAGGGAGTGGTTAGTGCAGCAGTGAGAGTGACCACCTGTGCTTTAGTTTAGGGGGGCCTCCCCTGTTTCAGGGAGAATGATCTGGAAGGGGGGCAGGGCCTAAGACTGGAGTGGCAGGCAGCTCATGTGAGGAGCCCTGACCAGTCCCTAACTGAAATTGGCAGGGGGCCGGCCTCCCATATAAGCTGAGGTAACAGCCCGCTGGGGAGTTGTCGGCCAGGAGATGTGGAGAATGGAGTACTAGGCAGCAGCAGGGGCCCCATCCCCATCTGGGGGGGTGTGAGGCCTAGCGGAGGAGCCCGGGAGAGCTGGTAGGGAGCTTCATCTTTACACGGTCATGGATGAAGTATTCTGGAACAGAGGGGATGGAGAAGCTGCCGGAACGTACGTCCAGTTAAAGTTCATCATCATGGACTGGGGGCAGAAGAAGGTCAGTGAGTGGACCAAAGTGGAGTTCTGGATGAGGCATGCCAGGGGATGTGGGTATGAGGCCAGAGGAGAGACTGTGGGGAGTGTGTCAAATTGCTGCTGCCTAAGGGCACAGGATTTGCAGGCCGGACTAGCTGGGAGCAGTAGTCCACCAATCAGCACATGCTACTAAATTACTAGGCCGCCAGGGAGAGGTACTGCAGACCTCTGGCCTAGTAACAGTGCAACCAATTCTAGTCAGCAACTGAGACTGTTCAGAGTGGTCTCTTTTGTCAAAAGAGGATGATGTGACAGGAAGAATAATGATCTACAGTGGAAGTTTGTGCAGGAGGGTGGAAGTCCTGGGAGCAACAGTCTGCAGGAGATACGCAGAGGAGGAGAAATAGTCTGCATGGTATTATGCAGGGGAAGTGCCTGCAGATATTATGTGTACATCAGTACTTCACGGATCAACCTTTCATTCTAACTCTTAAATATGATGGCAAAACAATTGTTCTATGGGCATCCCATATTTCATTTACCCCAACCAAGTTATATCCCTCAATAAATAAAAACAAAAAACGCAAATGACTGTTCATTGTCTCAGAAGTGATAGATGGAGGTCTGGCAGCAGGGTGACATGGTGGCTGTTAGTTGTGTAGCGCTTGGTTGCTACTAGTAACGATCAGGGAGCTGGTGCAGAGCAATGATATATAACCAAAGCTGGAGGGAAAGCAGGTAGACAGGAAGCATCAGAAAGAGGTTGAGGGAGATCAGCAGCATTGGATACAAAAGGGATAAATAAAAGGTGAAAAGAGTTTTTTTATGAAAAAAAAAAATCATGGCAATTCCTCATGACACATAATGATTTACCAAACTAAATGTCATCCAGTTAGGGTTTAGCTGTACTTTAAATTTTAAAAGTGTTTAGCAATCTGTTGACAAATATCAAATTATTGCCAATCTATGTAACTTTTAGCTGTTTCTGAAATATGTCCTATTATTTTTTCATAATGACTGTTTTACAAGAAATTGTACAAAATAATGCAGGGACCATTGTCTGAACCTCGTAACTGACGCATGTGGCTGAAAGACATGTGTGGTTTGGACTTGAGCAATGTATCATCATGTTAAACATCTCCTCAACAAATTTACTGTGTAATCATTAGGCAACAGACTCTTAAGCTGAACTCCAGGCAGCTATAAAATACACAAATGAATGCAGTCCTATATTGTATTTACTTGTTAGGACTCATTCACACAAGTGTACCGAAAGGAGAAGTATGGGTAGTTTTTTTTTTTTTAGAAATCATACTTACCTAGGTGGATGCAGCATTAGTCCCCCAGTGGCTCTAAGGATAAGAACTAAGTGATCAAAGACAGCTGATCACTCAGTTCTTAGTACTCCCTGAGCAGAGAGCTGGTGACTGTGAGTCACCGACTCTCTGTTCTGCCCCTCCCCCCTGCGCTGGAGCGCTGGGCTGTGGAGGGCTGGGAGCCGGAGCAGCTGACTCACAGAGGGCCTGAGCAAGGTGCCAGTCCAGGATTCTGGGTGGATCCTGACCATATGGTCGCGACCTTTCCCCAGCCTGGACTGGCTCTGTGACATCAGCTAACAGTCGGCTGAAAACGGGTCACAGGAGTGCAGAACGAACTGCACTCTTCTGTTCCACAGGAGAAGTACAGCCAAACATTCTTTTACTGTACTTCTCCTTTAAGTGAATACCCATGTGAGGGCTGTGTGTGTATTTGTTTGCCGGCAGTCCTATTTATGTCAATTAGGAGCAGCAGCTGCACAGACACAGCCGTTGCTCCCAATTTGACATCTGTGCAGATGAGGATACCCAAACTCACACTGTCTGCATTCGGGGACATGCACCCACATGAACGTCAAATTGGAAGCAGTGGCTGTGTTTTTGCAGCCACTGTGTCCCAGTTGACATGAATGAGACTACCTGCATGTGGATGCATGTGACATCTCAGCCCTTGTATTTATGTGCGCTTAAAGCAGAGCCCCACCCTCTTGGGGGGCACCTCTTGGGGGGAGGGGGAAGCAGGTAACTGGTTTTGAAAGGTACCTGCTCCCACTTCTGGATCAGTTCATCACGCCGAACTAAGTCGAAAGTTCGCCGCCCCTTCCCCCGCAGCCTTCTGGGACACTTAACGGGCCCCAGAAAACTGCGACCCATTCACAAAGTGCAGCACACTTTGCGCATGTGCAGTAGGAAACCAGATGTGAAACCGCAAGACAAGATGTCATGGGCAGCACCCAATAGCCCATTGAGGAATCAGTTCGGGTGAGGACAGTGCTGGAAGCCTGGACAGGTAAGTGCCCTTCTATTAACAGTCAGTGGCTACAGTATTTGTAGATGATGACTTTTCATTTTTTGGGGGAAGCCTGGAGCTCCTCTTTAAGTATGCCCATGGCCCAATGATAGCTACATTGAACACTCTATAACACGTATGTAATAAGAAAGAAAAAAAAAATGATGTGCAGCCTCTGATGTCAGCCACAAACTCTTTGGTTTTATTATCCAATCAAAATGATCAAACCTGAAAACAATCAAACAGGTATAACTTCCATTTTGCACAATTTAAACTTGATTTTTATTGGATTCAAATTGGTTGGATTTTTTGAGCTGATTGGGCAGGGTGGAAAATTATTGATCGGCAGCACTGAGCTACTTTGTGAAACTGATCATATTTTGATTAGTCAGATTATGAGACTGCATGATGAAAACAGAATTGTGATTAACAACTTACAATCGTATCTATCAACTATCGGTCAAAATCCAGTTCCCCATGTGTGACAATGTGTTGTCAACTTTAGATTGATTATTCCTTTGGGAAGAGATTAATCAGAAAAGATTATCAAAGCATGTACGGCCACCATCACATGTTTTTAACAGGAAAGTAAATAGAAAAAGTGCACTCTATAACATGTTTGTAATAAGAAATAAACAAAACACCAATGTTTTCTTATTGGAATCACTATGCCCATGGTGGTACAGGGTACCCACGTCATCGGTTTAATATATTCCTTTTATTTGGCTGAACTCTTTTTATGAATTCCTAATGGTAGGAAACCCCTGTGTCACACTAAATCTGAGTTTTGCTCATAGTAAAAAAAAAAAAAAAATGAGATCAGGTAATCTGCTCCTAATTTGTGATTGAAATTGGAAATGCCATTGTTCCTACCAGCCCTGTGATATGATGCCACCCAATCACTGTACTGTACTGTAAACCCCTCCTCTGCAAGCTGTACTTCTCCAGGGTCTGGCAAGAGAGTCCAGACTGTAACATATAAAAAGCTGTTATCACTTAAATCCTGCAGCCAGAAGTTCCTAGCAGAGTTTTGCTTTCACTGAATTTACAACAGGATATGTCCTTCCCTTACAAGGCTGTACACTTCATAGCAGAGCAATAGAAATCTCACTGGTGCAAGACTGACAAACTGCTGAAAGGTAAGATTGGGGTGAATTTCTTTATGGGGACTCAAAATAAAAGTTTAATCCATTACAGTGCAGAAGTTTTCCGATTTTGTTTTAATAACTCTTAACTTGAGCTTGAAGATTTAAGTTATAATATTTCTCAAAATAATACCTGCTATTACTTTGAGCAACAGTTACTATACATGTTTGATTGTTTGATTACATTTTTCCTTTTTTTTTTTTTTTTTAAACAAATCTAATTATTCATTTATAGTACTTTGTGCAGATCAATATTTTTTCTTTAGTTTATTAAAATATCACTATTGTACTTCATACATACAGTAAAGTACATTTAATTCTTAATGTTTACTATTTATTTTTACTTTTCGTCTTTTATATAGGTTGCAAGAAGCAGTTTATTCCAAATCATTGTGCCTTATCTGAAGTCTGTGCATTGCCTTCCAAGCATGATTGAGATGTGCTTTGTGGCTGCAGCCTTTATATTCTCTCTCCTCTGTGAAACATGTGGTTTAGTCTTACCTAATTCCACAGACTTATTATTATCAGCCAGCAATTCCACCATCCTAGAGCCAGAGCTGATTGCTCAGCTGGACTCAGCAAGTATCCCCAAGGCCAGAAGGAAGCGCTACATTTCCCAAAATGATATGATCGCCATCCTTGAATACCATAACCAAGTCAGAAGCAAAGTCTTTCCACCTGCAGCAAATATGGAGTACATGGTGGGTAATTTGTTTACTTATCAGAGATACAAGCAAGGCATGTTATACATTCTGCAATATACAACCATAGGAGTGTAAAGATACCTATAGGGGCTATTGTGGTTGACTTGTTTTTTCAAGATGCGAGCTCCAGAGTTGCCATCATTGCTTTTTCCTTTGCTATTGGTTGACTTGCTGACCCAGAACAAAAAAAATATGCTTAGGTGTCAAGACACCTGATATGCACATGCATGTTCTGGGTCAGGGGCAATGAGTGATGAAAGAAGGGTGATGAAAGCTCTGGAACTTGCACATTCAAAAACAAGTTGGTATCTTCTAACTTGCATCTTTCTAGATTCCCTGTGGAAAAACATGATCATTTCCAATTGTAAAGCAAACACTGGGGTTGATTTACTAACGGCAAATAGACTGTACACTTTGCAAGTGCAGTTGCTCAAGAGCTTAATAAAGGAGGCAAAGCGTCACTTTAAATACCCAATCACATGCAAGGGAAATTAAAACAGTATTTTTGTTTGCACATGATTGGATGATGGAAGTTAGTAGAGCTTCCCATAATTTACGAAGCTCTGGAGCAACTGCACTTGCAGGGTGCAGAGTCTATCTGCTCTTAGTAAATTACCCCTATTGTGTCCTTGATGGATTTAGAATAATGGAGACTAAAATTCCAAGTATAAGTGTGATACCTTTCTTGTGTCTATGTGGATAGCAATGGATACAGAAATGTTGTCATTTGATCCCAACTAGTTTTGGATATAATGGCATACAAGCTTGCACTTAGAAATTATGGTTATAAACTTGTTTGTTTTATATATTACTAGATAGCCAAAAAAAATGTGAAATGAAATGAAATGTGTACCATTTCACAGTAATGCCGCATACAAACGATCAAACTTCTCGTCGGAAAAAGATATGATGGCTTTTCCGACAGGATTCCGCTCAAGTTTGCCTTGCATACACACGGTCACACAAAAGTTTGCTGAACTTACGACCGTCAAGAACGCGGTGACGTACAACACTACAACGAGCCGAGAAAATGAAGTTCAATGCTTCTGAGCATGCGTTGAATTGTTTCCGAGCATGCGTAGTAATTTTGCGCTTCAGAATTGCTACAGACGATCGCTTTTTCGGATAGGAACTTTTTCTGACCGAAAAATTGAGAGCATGCTCTCAATCTTTTGCTGGCTGGAATTCGGCCAGCAAAAGTTCGATGGAGCATACACACGGTCGCATTTTCCAAGGAAAAACTCTCATCGGTCTTTTGCGGGCCAAAATTCCGATCATGTGTACGCGGCATAAATGTTTGAAAAATGGTTTGTGCTATAAAAACTGTAAAACTGTAAAATGAAACAGCGGAAGCAGGTTCTATCTATAATTGTTCTACTGTGAGGGAGAATACGGGGGCAAACATCTGATTGGTTGTATCAGGAATCTTTATTTTCCTTTGGTTTTATTTAGGCTTTAGGCATGTACACTGCTGCTAGTAAAAGGACGTTTAGGAGCAGTTGGGCTTTTTTTTCAGGTGCCCCTGAACTCTCCTCTATGTTATCTTATCAGTACATGTACACAGGGTTGTTTGTAGTGGTTTCTAGGCAGTTGAGTTTAGAAGCATTTTTTGGAAAGCAAAAAAATGGGTTCACTACGGAGGTTCAGAGGCATTTGAATTACCAAACGTCTGTAACTGCTTGTAAACGCGTGTAAACGCAGTAACTCATGTTCAGCCGCATTTTATTTACAGGCGTTTTTAATGGAGATACATTTTTAACTATTTAGAAAAAAAAAACGCTTCTAAACGCAAACGCGGCTAAATGCGGCATGTAAACGCGCCAAAACTGCCATTTTTAAACATCGGTTACTATCTGTCAAGTTAAATCATTCAGGAGAGGTTTTAAAACGTCCCGTGTACATTAAGCCTAAGGGAACCTGAGCTAAGGGGCTTCACAATGCTGACGTACTTCCGAAAATGCTAGTTAACTGGATGTCTCTGACTATCATACTTTAAGTCACTGACCTATTATTATTATTATTATTATACAAGTTATATCTACCGCCAACAGTTTACGCAGCGCTTTACATCTTGAGGGTAGACAGTACAAATACAATACACTTTAATACAGTAGGAATCAGAGGGCTTACAATCTAAGAGGGAAGGTCAAGAGATACAAGAGGTAATAACTGTGGGGGGTGTGCTGATGGAGAAAATAAATGTACAGTTATTAGGTGGGGGCCAGATAGGCTTCTCTGAAGAGATGAGTTTTCAGGGATCAAAATGGACAACGTAGGAGAATAGTCGGACAGATTGGGTTAGAGTATTCCAGAGGATGGGAGAGGCTCTGGAGAAGTCCTGAAGGTGAGCATGGGATGAGGTGACAAGGGAGTTAGAGAGCAGGAGGTTTTGGGAGGAGCAAAGAGAACGATTAAGTTGGTATTTTGAGATTAGGTTAGTGATGTAGCTGGGGACCAGCTTGTGGATGGCTTTGTAAGTTATTGTTGGTATCTTGAACTTAATTTGATGGTTCAGTAGCAGCCAATGGAGGGCTTGACAGAGGGGTATAGCAGACACTGAGCAGTTTGTGAGGTGGATGAGCCTGGCAGCAGTGATCATGATGGACTGAAGTGGGGTTAGCCTATTTAGAGGTAAGCCAATGAGGAGGGATTTGCAGTAGTCGAGGCAGGAAATGACCAGGGAATGGATAAGAAGCTTTGTGGTGACATTGGTTAGGAGGGGGCGTATCTTGGAGATGTTGCGGAGGTTGAGGAAAATTTTGGATAGCGATAGGATGTGGGGCCGAAAGGTTAGTTCGGAGTCCAGAATTATACCTAGGACCTTGGCGTCGGGAGATGGGTTGATAGTTGAGCCGTTAATAGTGACAGAGAAATCAGGGGAAGTGGCACCTAGGGGAGGAAATATCATGAGCTCGGTTTTGGATAGGTTGGGTTTGAGGAAGTGATGTGACATCCAGGCTGATATGTCTGCTAGTAAGTTGGTGATGCGCGTGGAGACAGCTGGAAAGAGCTGTGGGGTGGAGAGATAGATTTGGGTGTCATCAGCGTAGAGATTATATTGAAAGCCATGGGGGGCAATCAACTGACCCAGGGAGGTGGTGTAGATTGAGAAAAGGAGAGGTCCAAGAACAGAACCTTGGGGGACCCTGGCGGAGAAAGGAAGAGGAGAGGAGGAAGTAGAGTTGTAAGTGACACTGAAGGAGCGGTGGGATAGGTAGGATGAGAACCAGCGAAGAATACAGTCAAGGAGACCAAAGGAGTGGAGTTTTTTTTTGAGGAGGGGGTGGTCCTTTGTGTCAAAGGAAGCAGAGAGGTCCAGGAGGACCTAGGACAAGTGTCTAGATTAGGAAAGTCAGGGCTTCCAATCTATTTCTTCTGGGTCAGTGACTCAGAAGGTATCAAAGCCATTAGACCAGGAGGACAGGTAGGAATATTGAGTATTTCCAGATGGGAAGGTCTACTGTGAAAGATTTTGTGCGTTCTCAATACAGGTTCCCTTTAAACAATACTCTCCATGAATAATATTGGTTATACAGTGCTGCTTTTTAACAATGATTATTAAGAAGTTTGATCATGTGTTAGGCTTCATGTACACAGTCGCAGAAGGGTGTACAGCGTACAGGAAGTATAAATAGCTGGCGTAAGGGAAACACTAGTGCAGCTTACAACCACTCATTACAATGAATGGGTATACGCTGCTATGTAAGGGTTTACTCATGCATGAACATAGATGTACAACGCTGAATGCAGACTATGTCCAGGATTGTACGCTCTTGCACATGCACGAGTTTATGCAAGGCCATACAGTCATTCATTGCAATGGGAGGTTGTATGGTGCACCTGTGGCTACCTTACACTGGCTATTTATGCTTTATGCATGCTGTATGCTCTTTATTTGCAAATATTAGTAACCATTTTTACTATTTGTTGTCTAAGGATGGATAGTAAAGCACTAAAGCTAAGCAAAGCAGCTTGTATAGCACAGCTATTGTATAGTATTTTATTATATGCATTTTGTGCCCGTCATATTTAAAGTATATCTAAAGGAAAACACGTCAGCTTCTTTTTTTGCTCTTCATTTCTTAATGGGGTGGCAAAACACCAAGTGAGAGGAAATCTCTCCAAAGTAAGAGAACATGCCATCTGAGACAGTTGCCACAGGAACAGGTGTCCTCATTGGAAGATTTTATCCCTCCTTCTGTTCCAGTGACAACCACAAAAGGTAAATTTATCATCACTTTCTATAATAGTGACAATGGTTACCAGGGCCAGCAGAGGGGTGCTTCTCCTAGATGGAACATAGGCAGCAATAAAAACCTGACAAATGGTTTAACTCTTTTTCCTTCCCTGTCCAAAACAAAAATAAATGTTGACTTTAGACACACTTTTGGTTTTATAGATTGGAGATATCCATTTGGGCTATTTTTGCTTTAAAGGAGAAATGTAGGCTATCAAAAGGACAAACATAAATAGTCACCTATATGGCTGCAGCATCTGTCCAATGCTGCAGCTGTCCCCCAGCTGCAGCGGTCTAAAACTGAATAATGAGCATCACATGATCACTGATCACTCAACTCTCAGTCTTCACTGAGTAGAGCGCATTGACTGTCAGTCACCACTCTCTGCTCTGCCCTCTCAGTGCTCATTGGAGGCTCATTGGGCTGCAGAAGGGGCGGGAGAGGCTGGCTCAGGTTCTCAGCAGCATGCTGAGAGACCGAGCCAGCTACCGATCAGGCATCTGGGTGGATCCTGACCTTAAAGTCAGGATGCTTTCAGAGCATGAAACAGCTCTGTGATGTTAGCTAACATCGGGCTTTTACTTACAGTCGGCTGAATCTGGGTAACAGGAGTGCAAAAATAAGTGCACTCCTGTGACCAAGAAGAGAAGTATGGCCAAAAAAGCTTTGGCCATACTTTTTTTTAACTAGTAGGGCTCTTGCACATGAGCCAGCTGAGCCCAATCAGTGCAATTTCCAGCACATTCCTTCCGCCATGGCAGCTCAGGTGCAGGATATAGCCTGTCTTTGACTTACATGGATGTGCTTTGCTGTATTTGTGTATATGGCAGTGCTATCATAAACATGAGTACAGCGTATGGGCTTATGCACAAATAGTGCACTGTACTAGTGCATATGATAGCACCACTGTATACATGACTACAGTAACACACAGCCATTCATGTCATTGACATGCTGTACGCTGCACCTAGGCGAGCAGAGGAAATATGCTGGGAATTACCCTGAACAGGCTTAACTAAGCCATGTGCAAGAATCCTTAAACATGCACATAGCTAATTATTATACAATAGGTCCAATATATTGGTAACAATACATGCATATTGTATGTAGGTATATAGTTAATTAGCAGAAACAAACAGGGGTCTAAGAGAAAAAAAAAAAAGCACAACCCCCCCCCCCGGAAAAAAAATGCAACAAGGGTTCTTAAAGCGGACCTTCAGTAATTTTTTCAACTTTCCTTCTATTAAATTTTCTGCCCTTGTTGCTTTAACTTTGGATAGTAAAACATTTTTTTCTGCCAGTTAATACCTTATACAGCCCACTTCCTGTTTCTTGTCTGGTAAAAAGCCTAGGCTTGTGACATCATGCACAGCTCTCTCTCTCACTCTCGTGAGAGTTTGCCAGGAAGGGAGAGGGGATGAGTCATAAGCGGGCCAATGAGAACTGCAGGGCTGCAGAGCTGGAGGTGTGCTTCCTGTGTATCTGTGTAAATCCAGGAAGTGAACAGACAGCAGTTTCAGCTGCCCACATTCAAAATGGTTTCAGCCAGACTCAGTGGAGGGAGATTTCTGCACCATATTTGGCAAGTACAGAATCACAGTATATATAAAATAATATGCAAAGTGGTTGGAGGGAAGCTTCATAATGGCAAGGATGTTTTTATTACAAATTATGTTAGCAGACAGCAGTGCCTCTTTAAAGTGATTGTAAACCCTTGTTTTTTATTTTAACAAACATATCATACGTACCTCCACTGTTCGTTTTGCACAGAGTGGCCCAGATCATCTAATTCTGGGGTCCCCCGGTGGCTCTTACGGCTCCTCCCCACATCAGATATCCCCCTAGAAGCGCTCTTAAGGGGGTTACCTTGTGGGCATGCTCCTGAGTCCAGCATTTGCAACCATAGACACGAATGCCGGACTTGGCCCCGCCACCGGCGCCCGCGTCGTTGGATTTGATTGACAGTAGCAGGGGCCATTGGCTGCGCTGCTATCAATCTATCCAATCAAGAGCCGGGACCCCATAGAGAGAGGGAGAGTGCGTCTCCACCAATGGAAATACGGGGCTCAGGTAAGTAAAATGGGGGGGCTGGGGGGCCGGTCACTGTCAGGTGTTTTTTCACCCTAATGCATAGGCTACATTAAGGTGAAAAAACACAAGGGTATACAACCCCTTTAAGCACGTGATCATGACATGCTTCAGTTGAACACTAGAGGAAGTAGTGTCTTAAGAGGAAGCCTCTAAATCAGGGGTCTCAAAATACTGGCCCACGGGCCATTTACGGCCCGCGGACCGGTTACAAATAGCCCGCAGGCAGGGCCGATCCTAGGCGGGTGGCAGCGGCTGGGAGCTTTCTGTCTCCGTCTACTCTCCCCCCGCATTCTGCTGCAGCCCAGTGCGCACAACACAGGAGAGCAGAGCGGAAGAAGGATCCAGCCATCGCCCCACCCACCTAGTTCTATCGAGAAGTGCCCGCTATCGAAAAGTGTCGGGGATGAACTGCGCATGCAACGTACGTAATACCACAACAGCTGATTTTATGATCAGCTGTTGTGTCAGCGATACGGCGCCTATGCACAATAGACAACTGAACACATTTTTCTGTCAGATTGTGCCTGAGGCATGTTCATGTAGGTGAGGGGCAGAATTTAACATGAAGGGGGCGGATGTTTTTATTGATGGCCAGTGCTGATCTAACATGAAGGGGGCGGGTGTTTTTATTGATAGCCAGTGCTGATCTAACATGAAGGGGGCAGATGTTTTCAAGGATGGCCAGTGCTGATTTAACATGAAGGGGGCAGGTGTTTTTATTGATAGCCAGTGCTGATCTAACATTAAGGGGGCGGATGTTTTCATTGATGGCCAGTGCTGATCTAACATGAAGGGGGCAGATGTTTTCAAGGATGGCCAGTGCTGATTCAACATGAAGGGGGCGGATGTTTTCAAGGATGGCCAGTGCTGATCTAACATGAAGGGGGCGGATGTTTTCAAGGATGGCCAGTGCTGATCTAACATGAAGGGGCGGATGTTCTCATTGATGGCCAGTGCTGATCTAACATGAAGGGGCGGATGTTTTCATTGATGGCCAGTGCTGATCTAACATGAAGGGGTGAAGGGGCGGATGTTCTCATTGATGGCCAGTGCTGATCTAATATGAAGGGGGCGGATGTTCTCATTGATGGCCAGTGCTGATCTAACATGAAGGGGGCGGATGTTTTTATTAATGGCCAGTGCTGATCTAACATGAAGGGGGCAGATATTTTAATTGATGGCCAGTGCTGATCTAACATGAAGGGGGCGGATTTTTCATTGATGGCCAGTGCTGATCTAACATGAAGGGGGCGGATTTTTCATTGATGGCCATTGCTGATCTAAAAATGAAGGGGGTGGATATTTTCATTGATGGCCAGTGCTGATCTAACATGAAGGGGGCGGATGTTTTCATTGATGGCCAGTGCTGATCTAACATGAGGGGGGCGGATGTTTTCATTGATGGCCAGTGCTGATCTAACATGAAGGGGCGGATGTTTTCATTGATGGCCAGTGCTGATCTAACATGAAGGGGGCGGATGTTTTCATTGATGGCCAGTGCTGATCTAACATGAAGGGGGCGGATGTTTTCATTGTTGGCCAGTGCTGATCTAACATGAAGGGGGCGGATGTTTTCAAGGATGGCCACTGCTGCAAAGATGGGGACAGAATTTTAAACGTTTAGCTAGCTAAATAGGCCCTCTGGGAAGAATAGCAGATAAAGATTGGTTTAGCAGATTTGCATCGTTAAAAATTCCACCCCCATCTTTGCAGCACTGGCCATTATTGAAAACATCCGCATCCTTCATGTTAAATTCCACCCTTCGCCTACATGAACACTCCTCGGCAGTGCGAGGCACAATCTGACTGAAAAATGTCTTCAGTCGGCTATTGTGCGCCAGTGCTGTCTCGCCGACATACCAACTGATCCTAAAATCAGCTGTTGTGCTATTACGTACAGCGCATGCGCAGATCGTCCCGGGCACTATTTGATAGCGGGCACTTCTTGACAGAACACCGGCCCTAGATCCAGGGTCCTGCTGCCACCTCAGGGCAAAAGATTGTGGCATTGTCAGGGTGCTCTGCCACTAGGCCTGTGATGAAACCAGGACCTGACAGGAGGAGAGGACTCGAGAGGCAGAAGATCAGGCCACCAGCTGACTGCCAGGAGGAGTGGTAAGTGAGCCATTACACAGAGGCTGAGCAAAGTCCTTAGTTGCGTGACTGGGGTTGAAATTTGTGAAGAGGGGGTATTTGTGGAGTGTGTGTGTGTGTGTAGGGGGGTGGTATTTGTGGAGTTTAAGGGGGGATAGTTGTGAAGTGGAGCGTGTGAGGCTATTTGTGTGAAGTGTGGGGGTGGGTATTTGTGGGATGTAGGGGGTAATGTTGGGTGTTAATAGAGCATCCGCTGACATCAATGCTGGGGGTTAATATTGCGTCCACTGACACCAGTGCTGGGGGTTAATAGTGCGTCCGCTGACACCAGTGCTGGGGGTTATATTGCATCTGCTGGCACCAGTGCTGGAGGTTAATATTGCATTCACTGACACCAGTGCTGGGGGTTAATATTGCGTCCGCTGACACCAGTGCTGGGGGTTAATATTGCGTTCGCTGACACCACTGATGGGGGTTAATATTGCATCAGCTGACACCAGTGCTGGGGGTTAATAGTGCATCCGCTGACACCAGTGCTGGGGGTTAATATTGCGTTCGCTGACACCAGTGCTGGGGGTTAATATTGCATCCGCTGACACCAGTGCTGGGGGTTAATAGTGCATCCGCTCACACCAATACTGGGGGTTAATATTGCGTCCTCTGACACCAGTGCTGTGGGTTAATAGTGCGTCCGCTGACACCAATGCTGGGGAAAAGGACAGTTTACATGTGGCCCCCATTGGATGTGAAAATTTGTCCTGTGGCCCTCAGGTAATTTGAGTTTGAGAGCCCTGCTCTAAATGTATTTGTCATGCAATTACAATCTTGCTATGACTTGTCGCAGTACCCTCATAAAGCCAGCAGGTGTCTAGAATTTCTCAACCTTTTTAACAATGAACTCGTATGATATTTCCCCAGCACTCCACCTGCCAGTTATTTCTGTGCATCATACCCAACTTCTCCACTTCCATTAAAACCCAGCAGAATGAATTGCACATCTGTTACATACACCTGGTTCAAGAAACAGGTTTAAAACAAATTTTGCTGAAAAACAACAAGAAAACACTAAGCAAACAAGGTAAGATGTATGAAAATCATCTAGGTTTATATACAGTATTGTACTATAAGGGACTAATTTATTTAATATAAAAACTCAGATAAAACAGACATTCCTTTAAAAATAAATATTTTGCATATGTTTTCAGGACTTCCCTTACTGTTAATCCCATACAATGTATTGCATTTTATATATGAAAGAAACATCTCATGTCTCCTTAAAGCGTATCTATGGTAATTAGATCATTTACCTGTTTTGTCTACCATATCTGGTTTTCCATTCATTCACCCATGCACATAACCCCATGTTTTGTCAATTACAAACACTGTAAACAAACATACATTACACTTATACTTTTCCCATAAATAACTCTTTTACGGCCTCCACCCACCCATCCTGCGGCTCCGATATACATTAAATGTATGTGTATATACAGACTTACTGTACTATGCTGAGTGCAGACTTTCAGAAGTGGTTTGTTTAACCAGTAAGTTGGTCAGTCTTGGACGGCCCTGTTTACTATGATTTATTGTTTGTGTTGGCATAAAGAAACCATGCTTTCCAAACATGACTTGTTTCCTGGACTACGTGTAGAGCTGTTTGTGGTCATGTAGAAAGAACTGTCTGAAAACATTCTGGCCTGAGATGTTTCACATTCTTACCTGTCTAGAAATGCTTTAAAGATCCCCCAGACAATGTGTTAAGCATTAGTGGTGGCTGCAGTGACAACAGCTGGCTAGCAGGTTGCTGTGACCGGAGACCACCAACAGGACCATACAGTACAGATGGTCTTACATTGATGATGCTGGCCTCCTTTTTCTCCACCTTAAAGCATGAGATGGTTGTCTTCTGCATTACACAGGTTAAATGGTTGCTGTTGCTGTAGTAAATGGGCTCAATGGGTACAAATCTTTACAGTGGGATTCCAGCCTAGCACTTACCATGCTTAACCATGTTCTTCCCCCCCTCCTGCTACCTATGCTGCCTATCCTATTTTTCAGACGGATGTTGGCTCAAACTTGTCTTGCATACACAGGGTCGCACAAAGTTGTCGGAAAATCCGATCATTCTGAACGCGGTGACATAAAAAAAAGTACGTCGGGAATATAAACGGGGCAGTAGCCAATAGCTTTCATCTCTTTATTTATTCTGAGCATGCGTGGCACTTTGTCCGTCGGATTTGTGTACACACGATCGGAAATTCCGACAACGGATTTTGTTGTCGGAAAATTTTATAGCCTGCTATCAAACTTTGTGTGTTGGAAAATCCGATGGAAAATGTGTGATGGAGCCTACACACGGTCGGAATTTCCAACAACAAGGTCCTATCACACATTCGGAAAATCCGACCGTGTGTACGGGGCATAAGTCCGTAGATTTCAATAAATTAGTTGGCCCACCCGCATTTGTGAGGTCAGGCACTAGATGAGAAGGCTTGGCTCACAGTCTCCACTCTAATTCATCCCAAAGTTGTTCTATCAGGTTGAGGTCAGGACTCTATGCAGACCAGTCAAGTTCCTCCACCCCAAACGAAACTGGCTCATCCATGTCTTTATGGAACTTGCTTTGTCCACAATTTTTTTATTGTGCTTTAAAAAAGAAAACAAATACAATTAGACATGCTATTTGCCAATAGAATTTAACCAAAAAGTGCATTCTATGCATCCAAAAATATAGAAAATATAACAAATCAAATCATTACTATTCAACCAAAAAATAAAATAAAAGCCTCATGCATGTGTCTTCGTTCTTAATATAGGGGGTCAGCAATGCCAAGAATTGGTGAAAGCAGGGGTCCGTCATCCGGAGATAATTCCGAAATCATCTGGATTATTCTCCTGGAGCTCCCGCAGCAAAGGCATATGACATAATTGGTCACGATTAATAAAGCAACCAATTTTTGGTCCAACAAATCCTCCTCCTCCTGTTCCTGGACTGGACTTGGGTCAAAGCAATAACTCCAAGGCCAATAATAAATAACACATTGTCTGCTCCGATTCCTCAACATGTCTGGTTGACGAACGGCCTTTCAGAAACAAACTGAAAAACACGAATTGAAAAGCGCAAAATGAAAAGCGCGAATCAACACTCACCGAACTTCTACTAACACAAAATTAGCAGAAGGAGCCCAAAGGGTGGTGCTAAAGAGCTGAAAAACCACATAGTACGTCACTACGTTCGTGTTTGTTGGCCGATAATTCCTTGCCATTTGTATGCAAGACAAAATCCAGGCACACACCTTCGGACAAAAGTCCGAGGTTTTGTCTGCGGAAAATCCGATCGTGTGTACGAGGCTTTAAGGTGTCAGCATACCAAGACATTTTGGACAATTTCATGCTCACAACTTTGTGGGAACAGTTTGGGAATGGCCACTCTATGACCTTAATGTGCTCCTTCTTGAGCCACTTCTTTGTTGCCTTGTTTTGGGTCATTGTCATGCAGGAAGACCCATCCACGAGGGAAGAAGGGTCTCATCCAAGATTTTACAATTCCTGGCCCCGTTTATTGGTCCCTCAATGCGGCAAAGTCGGCCTGTACCTTAGCAGAGAAACAGCCCCAATGCATAATGTTTCCACCTTTGTGCTTGACTGTAGGGATGGTGAAAAAGCTCAGTTTTGGTCTCATCTGACCACAGCACTTTCTCCCAATCCTTCTCTGAATCAGTTAGATGTTCATTGGCAAACTTCAGACGGGCTTGTACATGTGCCTTCTTGAGGAGGGGGATCTTGCAGGTGCTGCAGGATTTCAATTCATAGCGGAGTATTGTGTTACCAATTGTTTTTGGTGACTGTGGTCCCAACTGCCTTGAGATCATTCACAAGCCTTGAGATCATTCACAAGCATTCACATTCACAAGATCTTGTGTAGTTCTGGGCTGATCCCCTCACTATTCTCATGATCATCCTTACCCCATGAAGCGAAATCTTGCATGAAGCTCCAGACCGATGGTGGCTGATTGTTCGTATTTCTTCCATTTGTGAATAATCGCTCCAACAGTTGTCTTCTTCTCACCAAACTTCTTGCTGATGGTCTTGTAGCCCATTTCAGCCGTGTGCAGGTCTACACTCTCGTCCCTGACATCCTTTGACAGCTCTTTGGTCTTGCCCATGATGGTGGTTTGAATGGAAGAAAGAGATTCTGTGGACAGGTGTATTTTATACACGTAACGAGTTGTCGTTAAGGCTAGGTTCACACTGCTGCAGTGCGAATTTACCGCGATTTTACCGCGAATTTACCGCGATTTTACCGCGAATTTACCGCGATTTTACCGCGAATTTCAGGAGTTGGATATAGCTGCGATTGATAGTCTAGCCAATGGAATCATAATGTAAAAAAAAAAAGGGTCTTAACTTCCTGTGTACTTCCTGGTTTTTGTGGAGAGTAGTGTGGTGGAATTCGCACATATGTGAACCATCAATGCGATTCAAGAACGATTTACATTGATGTCTATGGAGACTAAATTCGCAACGCAACGCAGTAAACTCGCACAGGACCTTTTTTTCACGCAGGTTATATTCGCAACGCGTCGATGTGAACGGCACTAATGTTAATCTATGTAATTTAAATGACTTGCGAATTTGAGCGATCGCAACGGCTCAAATTCGCAATAGAATTCGCAGCAGTGTGAACCTAGCCTAAGAGTACCTTCTTAAATTGACAAGACTAATCTGTGTACCATATGAGCACTAACTGCAGCCAGTCTGTGGCAGCCAGAATTATTGTTGGTGGGTAGGGGATCAAATACTTATTTTGCTCACTGAACTGTAACTTAATTTATAACATTTGTATCTTTTCCTGGATTTTGAGTTGATATTTAGTCTCTATTATTTAAAATATACCTATGATAAAAATCATAGCAAAATGTAAATAGACTGTAGACTATATAGACTAAAGTATAATAAAATTGAATAAGTGAACGTGGTAGAAAGAAAGCCAGCCTGTGTACCACTGAAAACAATAAGTATGACCAGTCCTCAAATGGTTAATGAAAAGAAATAGTCCAATGGTTGCATGCAAGTGAAGTGAACTTCTTGACACAAAACACCACCAGCTGATGTGGACCTCCATTACTTGAATTGCACGCTTACCAGAAGGCAAGCTTAAGCAAGCCTGTATTGTTGGTCAATACTATTGAATAGGTATATAAAAGGAGGTACTCATTGCCTGGTCGAGGCCATGGGGAGGTGGAGGGCCCCCACCGTTACCGTTGCCATACTGCCCCTGAGCCCTTATATAGAGGGGGTGACCCTGACTTGAGCCAGTATTTACATAAACATTGCCACGACCGAGTCAGCCACCAGAGGTATTACTCGATCCAACCGGGGCTCCATGGTGGCAAAGGCATGTGACTCGGTAGTGGTCCACCGAGTCCACGATGAGTCAGTGCGTCGCCCGTTCCCCAAGACGACGTCATTCTGTGACGAAACGTACATTGGGAGGCTGACGTGCTGACATCATCGCAGGGTACCTTGTGAGCGGACGGGTGTCTGCAAGCCGGCCGGCAAACTTTTTATCGATGTTTTTTATCTTCGCTTCTTATAAGTGCAACCTTTTATTTTAATAAACCTTTAATAATCTGATTTACACTATGGTGAGTTTCTCTCCACTTTTTGGGTATATAATCGATGCCTTGCCTTGTATGCCCGCTGATTTAAGGTCACCTGGTTTACCTTTGGTTTAACTTCATTGAGCTGCTGCTGGATATATGTCCGGATATTGACCAACAATACAGGCTTGCTTAAGCTTGCCTTTCCTTAAGTGTGCAATTCATGTGAGGGAGGTTCACATCAGCTGATGATGTTTTGTGTCAAGAAGTTCACTTCACTTGCATGCAACCATTGGACTATTTCTTTTCATTAACCATTTGAGGACTGGTCATACTTATTGTTTTCAGTGGTACACAGGCTGGCTTTCTTTCTACCACATTCACTTATTCACTTTAATTATTCTTTTAGCGCAGCCACCTTTTATACTCTATAAAAATCATAGACCCTTCATTTCTTTGTAAGTGTGCAAACTTACAAAATCTGCAGGGGATCAAAAAATGATTTCCCCCATTTTATATATATTGCATAAATGTGGAGGCCTTTATGTACATATACAGAGAAACAAGGTTTTAAAACATTAACACACATTACTAAAACTTACATGAAGCTGGTCACTGGGGTTGATTTACTAAAATCGGAGAGTGCAAAATCTGGCACAGCTGTGCATGGTAGCCAATCAGCTTCTGACATCAGCTTGTTTATTTAAACTTTAACAATAAAGCTGACTGGTTTCTATGCAGAGCTGCACCAGATTTTGCACTTTCCAGTTTTAGTAACTCAATCCCTCTGTTACTAAAAAATATTAATACTTTATATGCATACTTAAATATTGTATAGTCAACTATTACTGAAATATCCTAATTTTGTTTTTGTTTCTGGCATCCATTTGCCACAGGTAATAAAGTATTGAATTATAGCATCATATAACAAGGCTCAGCTCTGTCCATATTGAATCTGCCCTGTAATGTGTGGCAGAATTGATGCATGCTATTTATCCCAGTGGAAGCACGGGAATTCTGTAGTGGAATGTCAGGAATGATCATCTGTTCCTTTGACATGGTCCAGCACTTCCCAAAGTATGCTGACAAGTGCTAAGTAAAAGGAGGTGAAAATGTAATTGAGAGTGTCTTATATCATGTCATATTTGACAGTTTTACAATTCCAGAAAGCTTTACATATTATCTTTATTGTATATATTTGAAATAAGGTGTTGTTAGTTTGATATCACATGCTAATGTCATTTCCATCCCAGAACATGCATCACTAGTACTTTTATCATTGGTCGACGGGCCTACAAATGTACAGGTAGAAGATAGAGAGGGTGACATGCATTGGGAGTTGTGCGGGTGCTTGGAGTCCTTGTCTGTTATATTTATCTGTTATATTTTGTGTATCATATTCACATTTCAAGTACATTTACCTGTCTTGAATTCATTCACACTCATTTTCAAGACTTAGCTGTACTGTACTGTACTGTATATCTTATTGAATAAGGTTGCACAATGCACGTCATGACTATTAATTAGGTAAGCATATCAGATATCAAAGTGTATGTTACTGATTCATCACACATTTCAGTTTGGTACAGCTGATTTGTTTATGATTACCAACATTGTTCCTTTATTATTTCTATTTTATGCAAGACATGTGGGTGTGCAATATGAGGATGTACAAACTAATTTGGTTGTACATAAACCTTAGATGCACTGTATTTTCCATTATGTTTACATTTATTTTGTTGCTGCATAACTGTTTTTCTTCATAATACTTTGTGTACAATACCCAGAGTTTAAGATTAAATTATATTCATAATTTATTTTTTTAAGGCCTCGGGCCTGCACAAACTATGTATGATGTTCTGTTCTTCATGCTTTAACAGTATAAATTTGCATAACATAAACATGCTTAATTAAGCAAAAATTAAAATTGCAGTAACACATGGTAACCAAACAGAAGTGAGCTTTCATGCAACAGACTTCATATAAATGGATCTGATTTTGTTGGATTAGCTTACTGCAATTGTCATGCAATCAATGCACCCACAAATTACTATAAAGCAGAACTCTAATAAGGAATGAAAAATAAACAGACCATGAAAAGATAAAAAAGAAGCATTGTTTACTGCACTACCGACCTTCAATCCAAAATTGCCCTTTGCATGTCTTATTTTCTGTCACTAGATGTCCTCAGTTTTCTGTCTGAATGATGGTCAGCATCATTCAACCCACTTTCCCTGACCCTGTCATTTTACCATTTTCTTGTACTGTCAGCAATCTCCTTCTTAGCACATGAAATGAATGGTTCCTTTTACTGCTTCATTCTCTGTCACTCTTAGCTTTGCTGGGACTGCAAACGACTGATACCTGGTCTGATTTGGGTATACACATAACTTTCATTTAAAAAAAAAATATTTTCATTGTCTACTAAAGAATACTGAGCCACAATAGTTTATTTTATTTGCTGGAGTTCAAATTTCAAAATAAAACTTATTTACAATGAATTCTGTAGAATAATTGATACTATTCACTTTACTTTACTAAAGGATTAAAGGAGCTTTTTATAATTTATTCCAAAACTGTGCCTCAAATTTTTTGAAATATACAATATATGTATATATGCATATACATACATATATACACACACAGTGCCATGCAAAAGTATTCACCCTCCTTGGCATTTTCCGTCTTTTGTTGCCTCACAATCTGGAATGAACATGGATTGTTTGAGGATTTGCATCATTTAATTTACAGAACATGCCCACAACTTTGAAGATGATTTTTTTTTTATTGTGAATTAAACAACAAATAGGACAAAATAATAGAAAAAGTCAATGTGCATAACTATTCACCCCCCTAAAGTCAATAGTTTGTAGAGCCACCTTTTGCGGCTATTACAGCTCCAAGTCACTTTGGATAAGTCTCTATGAGTTTGCCACATCTTACCACTGGGATTTTTGCCCATTCCTTCTTGCAAAACTGCTCCAGTTCCTTCAAGTTGGATGGTTTGCGCTTGTGAACAGCAATGTTTAAGTCTGACCATAGATTTTCTATTGGATTGAGGTCTGTGCTTTGACTAGGCCATTCTACAGTAACACATTTACATGTTTCCCCTTATACCACTCAAGTGTTGCTTTAGCAGTGTGTTTGGGGTCATTGTCCTGCTGGAAGGTGAACCTTCTTGAACCTCCGTCCTAGCCTCAAATCACATACAGAGTGGTACAGGTTTTGCTCAAGAATTTAGCACCATTCATCTTTCCCTCAACTCTGACCAGTTTCCCAGTCCCGAATGCTGAAAAATGGTTTTCTTTGTGTGATGTGATGTGTTAGGTTTGCACCAGACATAGCGTTTCCTTTGATGGACAAAAAGTTAAATTTTAGTCTCATCAGTCCAGAGCACCTTCCTCCATACAGTCTCCCACATGCCTTTTCGCAAACTCAAAACGTGCCATTTTGTTTTTGGCTGAAAGTAATGGCTTTCTTCTGGCCACTCTGCCATAAATTACAACTCTATGGAGCATATGGCTTATTGTCGTCCTATGTACAGATACTCCAGTCTCTGCTGTGGAACTCTGCAGCTCCTCTAGGGTTACCTTAGGCCTCTGTGGTGCCTCTCTAATTAATGCCCTCCTGGCCCAGTCCATGAGTTTTGGTGTGCGGCCGTCTCTTGGCAGGTTTGCTGTTGTGCCATGTTCTTTCCATTTGGTTATGATAGATTTGATGGTGCTCCTAGGGATCATCAAAGACTTGGATATTTTTTTATAACCTAACCCTGACATGTACTTCTCAACAACATTGTCCCTTACTTGTTTGGAGAGTTACTTGGTCTTCATGGCAATGTTTAGTTAGTGTTGCCTCTTGCTTAGGTGTTGCAGCCTCTGGGGCCTTTCAAAAAAGTGTGTATATGTAATGGCAGATCCTGTGACACCTAGATTGCAAACAGGTGGACATCATTTTACTAATTATGTGACTTCTGAAGGTAATTGGTTGCACCAGAGCTTTTTATGGGCTTCATAACAAAGGGGGTGAATACATAAGCACATGCCAATTATCAGTTTTTTATTTCTGAAAAATTGTTTTATGTATATATTTTTCTAATTTTACTTCACCAACTTAGACTATTGTGTTCTGATCTATCACATATAATTCAGATAAAAAAAAAAAAAAAACATTAAACTAAAGGCTGAAATGTAACAAAATAGGTAAAAAGCCAAGGTGGGTGAATACTTTTGCAAGGCACTGTATATATACACACTAGGGATGAGCTTCGTGTTCGAGTCGAACCCATGTTCGACTCGAACATCGGCTGTTCGGTCGTTCGCTGAATTGCGAACGATATGGGCCGTTCGCGCCAAATTCGTGTGGCGCGTCACGGCCCATAATTCACTGCGGCATCGCAGTGCATTGCTGGCTGATTATTGGCCAAGCATGCACTATGACCCGCATGCTTGGCCAATCACAGCGCCGTCAGTAGAGAGAGCTGTAATTGGCCAAAGCCAGGGTGGCTTTGGCCAATTATGGCTCAGGGGATTTAGTACACACCCCACACTATATAAGGCCGCCTGCACGGCGGCCCTGTGTAGTGTGTGTTCCGGTGTGCTGAGAGATAGAGAGAGAGAGAGACAGTGTCATTTGATTTGAGTTAGATAGATTAGGCAGAACAGTCAGTCAGTTAGCTGCACTTACAGTGTATTGTGTATATATATGCATCCCAGGTGTTGCATATATATATATACACTGTATTCAGTTTAGCTAGATCCGTTCCTGTTATCTTCTATCTAGACTATTTACATTTAGCGCAGTGTGTCCTGCTCACAGTGTTCAGCTAGATCCGTTCCTGCTATTTACATTCAGTGCAGTGCGTCCTGCTCACAGTGTTCAGCTAGATCCGTTCCTGGTATTTACATTTAGTGCAGTGCGTCCTGCTCACAGTGTTCAGCTAGATCCGTTCCTGCTATTTACATTCAGTGCAGTGCGTCCTGCTCACAGTGTTCAGCTAGATCCGTTCCTGGTATTTACATTTAGTGCAGTGCGTCCTGCTCACAGTGTTCAGCTAGATCCGTTCCTGCTATTTACATTCAGTGCAGTGCGTCCTGCTCACAGTGTTCAGCTAGATCCGTTCCTGCTATTTACATTCAGTGCAGTGCGTCCTGCTCACAGTGTTCAGCTAGATCCGTTCCTGGTATTTACATTTAGTGCAGTGCGTCCTG
Source organism: Lithobates clamitans (assembly GCA_037952925.1). Classification (NCBI taxonomy): domain Eukaryota; kingdom Metazoa; phylum Chordata; class Amphibia; order Anura; family Ranidae; genus Lithobates; species Lithobates clamitans. Next base: position 3,688,599 of record JBBGZY010000228.1, on the reverse strand, counting down.
CTCACAGTGTTCAGCTAGATCCGTTCCTGCTATTTACATTCAGTGCAGTGCGTCCTGCTCACAGTGTTCAGCTAGATCCGTTCCTGGTATTTACATTTAGTGCAGTGCGTCCTGCTCACAGTGTTCAGCTACATCCGTTCCTGCTATTTACATTCAGTGCAGTGCGTCCTGCTCACAGTGTTCAGCTAGATCCGTTCCTGCTATTTACATTCAGTGCAGTGCGTCCTGCTCACAGTGTTCAGCTAGATCCGTTCCTGGTATTTACATTTAGTGCAGTGCGTCCTGCTCACAGTGTTCAGCTAGATCCGTTCCTGCTATTTACATTCAGTGCAGTGCGTCCTGCTCACAGTGTTCAGCTAGATCCGTTCCTGGTATTTACATTCAGTGCAGTGCGTCCTGCTCACAGTGTTCAGCTACATCCGTTCCTGCTATTTACATTCAGTGCAGTGCGTCCTGCTCACAGTGTTCAGCTAGATCCGTTCCTGCTATTTACATTCAGTGCAGTGCGTCCTGCTCACAGTGTTCAGCTAGATCCGTTCCTGCTATTTACATTCAGTGCAGTGCGTCCTGCTCACAGTGTTCAGCTAGATCCGTTCCTGGTATTTACATTTAGTGCAGTGCGTCCTGCTCACAGTGTTCAGCTAGATCCGTTCCTGCTATTTACATTCAGTGCAGTGCGTCCTGCTCACAGTGTTCAGCTAGATCCGTTCCTGCTATATACATTTAGTGCAGTACGTCCTGCTCACAGTGTTCAGCTAGATCCGTTCCTGTTATCTTCCTACTGACAGGCAGGCTTGTCTGGTTACAGTATATAAAGCTACCTTAAGAAAATTACAGGTGTTCTTTTTGATCCTATTAGTACCACGGTCAGGCAGCTAGACTATTTACATTTAGTACAGTGCGTCCTGCTCACAGTGTTCAGCTAGATCCGTTCCTGGTATTTACATTTAGTGCAGTGCGTCCTGCTCACAGTGTTCAGCTAGATCCGTTCCTGCTATTTACATTCAGTGCAGTGCGTCCTGCTCACAGTGTTCAGCTAGATCCGTTCCTGGTATTTACATTCAGTGCAGTGCGTCCTGCTCACAGTGTTCAGCTACATCCGTTCCTGCTATTTACATTCAGTGCAGTGCGTCCTGCTCACAGTGTTCAGCTAGATCCGTTCCTGCTATTTACATTCAGTGCAGTGCGTCCTGCTCACAGTGTTCAGCTAGATCCGTTCCTGCTATTTACATTCAGTGCAGTGCGTCCTGCTCACAGTGTTCAGCTAGATCCGTTCCTGGTATTTACATTTAGTGCAGTGCGTCCTGCTCACAGTGTTCAGCTAGATCCGTTCCTGCTATTTACATTCAGTGCAGTGCGTCCTGCTCACAGTGTTCAGCTAGATCCGTTCCTGCTATATACATTTAGTGCAGTACGTCCTGCTCACAGTGTTCAGCTAGATCCGTTCCTGTTATCTTCCTACTGACAGGCAGGCTTGTCTGGTTACAGTATATAAAGCTACCTTAAGAAAATTACAGGTGTTCTTTTTGATCCTATTAGTACCACGGTCAGGCAGCTAGACTATTTACATTTAGTACAGTGCGTCCTGCTCACAGTGTTCAGCTAGATCCGTTCCTGCTATTTACATTCAGTGCAGTGCGTCCTGCTCACAGTGTTCAGCTAGATCCGTTCCTGCTATTTACATTCAGTGCAGTGCGTCCTGCTCACAGTGTTCAGCTAGATCCGTTCCTGGTATTTACATTTAGTGCAGTGCGTCCTGCTCACAGTGTTCAGCTAGATCCGTTCCTGCTATTTACATTCAGTGCAGTGCGTCCTGCTCACAGTGTTCAGCTAGATCCGTTCCTGGTATTTACATTTAGTGCAGTGCGTCCTGCTCACAGTGTTCAGCTAGATCCGTTCCTGCTATTTACATTCAGTGCAGTGCGTCCTGCTCACAGTGTTCAGCTAGATCCGTTCCTGGTATTTACATTTAGTGCAGTGCGTCCTGCTCACAGTGTTCAGCTACATCCGTTCCTGCTATTTACATTCAGTGCAGTGCGTCCTGCTCACAGTGTTCAGCTAGATCCGTTCCTGCTATTTACATTCAGTGCAGTGCGTCCTGCTCACAGTGTTCAGCTAGATCCGTTCCTGGTATTTACATTTAGTGCAGTGCGTCCTGCTCACAGTGTTCAGCTAGATCCGTTCCTGCTATTTACATTCAGTGCAGTGCGTCCTGCTCACAGTGTTCAGCTAGATCCGTTCCTGGTATTTACATTTAGTGCAGTGCGTCCTGCTCACAGTGTTCAGCTAGATCCGTTCCTGCTATTTACATTCAGTGCAGTGCGTCCTGCTCACAGTGTTCAGCTAGATCCGTTCCTGCTATTTACATTCAGTGCAGTGCGTCCTGCTCACAGTGTTCAGCTAGATCCGTTCCTGCTATTTACATTCAGTGCAGTGCGTCCTGCTCACAGTGTTCAGCTAGATCCGTTCCTGGTATTTACATTTAGTGCAGTGCGTCCTGCTCACAGTGTTCAGCTAGATCCGTTCCTGCTATTTACATTCAGTGCAGTGCGTCCTGCTCACAGTGTTCAGCTAGATCCGTTCCTGGTATTTACATTTAGTGCAGTGCGTCCTGCTCACAGTGTTCAGCTAGATCCGTTCCTGGTATTTACATTTAGTGCAGTGCGTCCTGCTCACAGTGTTCAGCTAGATCCGTTCCTGCTATTTACATTCAGTGCAGTGCGTCCTGCTCACAGTGTTCAGCTAGATCCGTTCCTGCTATATACATTTAGTGCAGTACGTCCTGCTCACAGTGTTCAGCTAGATCCGTTCCTGGTATTTACATTTAGTGCAGTGCGTCCTGCTCACAGTGTTCAGCTAGATCCGTTCCTGCTATTTACATTCAGTGCAGTGCGTCCTGCTCACAGTGTTCAGCTAGATCCGTTCCTGGTATTTACATTTAGTGCAGTGCGTCCTGCTCACAGTGTTCAGCTAGATCCGTTCCTGGTATTTACATTTAGTGCAGTGCGTCCTGCTCACAGTGTTCAGCTAGATCCGTTCCTGCTATTTACATTCAGTGCAGTGCGTCCTGCTCACAGTGTTCAGCTAGATCCGTTCCTGCTATATACATTTAGTGCAGTACGTCCTGCTCACAGTGTTCAGCTAGATCCGTTCCTGTTATCTTCCTACTGACAGGCAGGCTTGTCTGGTTACAGTATATAAAGCTACCTTAAGAAAATTACAGGTGTTCTTTTTGATCCTATTAGTACCACGGTCAGGCAGCTAGACTATTTACATTTAGTACAGTGCGTCCTGCTCACAGTGTTCAGCTAGATCCGTTCCTGTTATCTTCCTACTGACAGGCAGGCTTGTCTGGTTACAGTATATAAAGCTACCTTAAGAAAATTACAGGTGTTCTATCCCAGCTTAGTGCAGCTACAGGCCATTAGTATGTCTGGAAGGCCAAGAAGGAGAGGCAGACAGTCACAAGCCAATAAGAGAGGGCAAGCAGGCTCTGTGTCTAGTGCTGGTCGTGGAGACGGTGCATCCTCATCAGCACGTGGCCATGGGACACGCTTGGCCTTTTTTTCGGCAGCTGGCCGTGTTGAGCCGCAACATGCGGAAGACTTGGTCGAGTGGATGACCAAGCCGTCCTCATCCTCCTCATCCTCTCTCACCCATGCCCAGGGTGCTTTGTCTGGCAAAGCAGCGGCCTCTTCCCTCAGCTCAATGTCATCAGTGACTCCTTCCCTAGCTCCACCATGTCCTCATGAGGATTCCCTCGAACTGTTTGACCACAGTGTTGGGTACATGCTCCAGGAGGATGCCCAGCGTTTGGAAGGCTCTGATGATGATACTGAGCTCAATGAAGGCAGTAACATGAGCACGGACAGAGGGGGTGCCCAAGAAGGACAGCAATCTGGCAGTCATGCTCCCCCTGCTGCAGCATACTGCCAGGTTTGCTCCAGTGATGAGGAGGGAGGGGATGATGAGGTCACTGACTCAACGTGGGTGCCTGATAGGAGAGAGGAGGAGGAGGAGGAGGAGGAGGAGGTGGCACATCACCAACTAGGCAGGATGCCCTCCAGGGGCCAGCCTAAGGGCAGCACATTGACTGCATCACACCCCAAAGCTCCACATGTGCAGGGCGCTGCAGTCTCTGCGCGTTATTCAAAAAGTTCTTTGGTGTGGGCCTTTTTTGAGACGAGTGCATCAGATCGCACCGCTGCTATTTGCAACATATGTCTCAAGCGTATCTCGCGTGGCCAAAACATCTCCCGCTTGGGTACCACATGCTTGACCAGACATATGTTGACCTGCCATGCAGTTCGTTGGCAAGCGTATCTAAAAGACCCACACCAAAGAACAAAGACGATCTCTCCTTGCTCCTCATCAGCTGAGATTTCCAACCCCACTAGACCTTCAGTCCTCTCTGAGACCTGCAGTGAGAGGAATGAAGGTGTAGAATTAGGTGTGTCACAGCCAAGTACTTGTGGGCAATCTGCTTTTGGTACACCGACGTCAGATTGTACCAGGCAAATTTCCCTGCCCCAGCTGCTGCACCGCCGAAAGAAGTTTGCTCCCAGCCATCCACATGCCCAGCGGTTGAATGCTAGCTTGGCAAAATTGCTAGCACTTCAACTGCTGCCTTTTCAGTTGGTAGACTCTGCCCCCTTCCGTGAGTTTGTGGAATGTGCGGTTCCTCAGTGGCAGGTACCCAAACGCCACTTTTTCTCACGGAAGGCGATTCCGGCTCTCTACCGGCATGTGGAAGGCAATGTCCATGCCTCGCTGGACAGGGCGGTCAGCGGTAAGGTGCATATTACCGCTGACTCATGGTCCAGCAGGCATGGACAGGGACGTTACTTAAGTTTCACGGCGCATTGGGTGACTCTGCTGGCAGCTGGGAAGGATGCAGGACAAGGTGCAGTAGTGTTGGAGGTTGTTCCGCCACCACGCCTCCAAAATGCTGATTGTGACACACCTCTCTCCTCCACCCCCTCCTCTTCTTCTTCCTCCATGGCCTCTTCCTCGGAACCAGCGGTGCTCCGTAGGCGTTCAAGGGGCTACGCAAGTACGCAGGCCAAAAGATGCCATGCGGTGCTTGAGCTGGTGTGCTTGGGGGACAGGAGCCACACTGGGGCAGAGGTTCTGTCAGCTCTGCAGGGGCAGGTTCAGAGGTGGTTGACGCCACGCCAACTTAAGGCAGGAATGGTGGTTTGCGACAATGGCACCAACCTCCTCTCTGCCCTCCGACAGGGACAACTGACCCATGTGCCCTGTTTGGCTCACGTCCTTAACTTGGTGGTGCAGCGGTTCTTGGGCAGGTACCCGGGCTTACAGGATGTCCTGAGGCAGGCCAGGAAAGTCTCTGTGCATTTCCGCCGGTCATATAATGCCAGTGCTCGGCTGACGGACCTCCAAAAGGAGTTTAACCTGCCCAAGAACCGCCTAATCTGTGACATGCCCACCAGGTGGAACTCGACGTTGGCCATGCTGCAGCGGCTGCACACGCAGCAGAGGGCCATCAATGAGTACCTGCGCGACTATGGCACCAGGACAGGGTCAGGGGACCTTGGTTTTTTTTCCCCACGCCAGTGGGCCATGATCAGGGATGCATGCACTGTCCTGTCACCATTCGAGGAGGCCACGAGGATGGTGAGCACTGACAGTGCATGCATCAGTGACACTGTCCCCCTTGTCCACCTGTTGGAGCACACGCTGCGTGGAATAATGGACAGGGCACTTGAGGCAGAACAGAGGCAGGAAGAGGAGGACTTCCTTAGCTCTCAAGGCCCCCTTTATCCAGACAGTGTTCCTGCGTGCCCGCCGATCACACAGGAAGAGGACGAGGAGGAGGAGGAGGAGGAGGAGGAGGAGGAAGATTGTGTCAGTATGGAGGTGGAGCCTGGCACTCAGCATCAGCAGTCTTTAAGGGATCAGTCCCAAGGAACACATGGACTTGTACGTGGCTGGGAGGAGGTGGCTGCGGACGTTGTTGTCCTTAGTGACCCAGAGGACTCCGGACCGAATGCCTCAGCAAACCTACGCTGCATGGCCTCCCTGATCCTGCAAAGCCTGCGTAAGGATCCTCGTATTCGTGGTATCAAGGAGAAGGACCAATACTGGCTGGCAACCCTCCTTGATCCACGTTACAAGGGTAAGGTTGCGGACCTTATCTTGCCATCGCAGAGGGAGCAGAGGATGAAACATCTTCGGGAGGCCTTGCAGAAAGGTCTGTGCAACGCGTTCCCAGAGACTGGGAGGTTACAAACTCCTGTTTCTGGACAACGTGTTGCTGAGGCTTCGGTCAGTCAAAGAAGGAGCGGTGGAGAAGGTGGCCGTCTGACCGATGCGTTCAGACAATTTTTTGGTCCGCAGCCCCAAGGTATGATCGGTTCCAGCAACCATCGCCAGCGTCTGTTTTACATGGTGCAGGAATACCTAGGGGCAAGATCAGACTTGGACACCTTTCCCACCGAAAATCCTCTGGGTTACTGGGTCTTGAGGATGGATCACTGGCCAGAGCTTGCACAGTATGCAATTGAGCTACTGGCCTGTCCTGCATCCAGCGTTCTTTCGGAACGCACATTCAGTGCTGCTGGAGGCGTGGTAACCGATCACAGGGTGCGTCTGTCCACCGACTCGGTCGATCGGCTGACCTTCATAAAAATGAATCAGTCTTGGATCACCACCAGCTACCAAGCACCTGATGCAGATGTAACCGAATAATTTTTTTTGAAATCTCAGATCCCTTCAAAGACTGCCTATGCTGATGCTGAGTGACTATCCCTGAGTAATTATCCTCTTCCTCCTCAATCATCACGCTGATAGCTTGTAAGAACATTTTTGGTTCTGGGCGCCACCACCAGTGCCTAAGGCACAATTTTTCAGCCCCTGTTTAACAGGGGCGTGTAATTACAATTTTTGATGTAATACTTTGCAGCAGGGCTCGTTCCTGCATTCCAACTAGAGTGTCTGTGAGGGGTTGCAGTGTTGTGGCACCAGCACCAGTGCCTAAGACCCAATTTTTCAGCCCCTGTCTAACAGGGGCGTGTAATTACAATTTTTGATGCAATACTTTGCAGCAGGGCTTGTTCCTGCGTTTCAACTAGAGTGTCTGTGAGGGGTTGCAGTGTTGTGACACCAGCACCAGTGCCTAAGACCCAATTTTTCTGCCCCTGTCTAACAGGGGCGTGTAATTACAATTTTTGATGCAATACTTTGCAGCAGGGCTCGTTCCTGCGTTCCAACTAGAGTGTCTGTGAGGGGTTGCAGTGTTGTGGCACCAGCACCAGTGCCTAAGGCCCAATTTTTCTGCCCCTGTCTAACAGGGGCGTGTAATTACAATTTTTGATGCAATACTTTGCAGCAGGGCTCGTTCCTGCGTTCCAACTAGAGTGTCTGTGAGGGGTTGCAGTGTTGTGGCACCAGCACCAGTGCCTAAGGCCTAATTTTTCAGCTCCTGTTCAACAGGGGCATGTAATTACAATTCTTGATCTAATATTTCACAGCAGGGCCCTGTGAGGGCTTACAGTGTTTTGGCCACAGCAACACCTAAGGCCCAAATTTCTGCTGAGTATATAGGGCAGGACCCTACTTTCAAACATCTAACTTACAAACGACTCCTACTTGCAAACGGAAGGAGACAACAGGAAGTGAGATGAAATCTACCCCTAAGGAAGGGAAATTCTCTCCTGTAAGAGTTAATATGGGAAAACAATTTCTCCTTTCCACTGATGCTTTCCAATCCTTGTTCCACAAAAAAACCCAAATTTTCAAAAAACATTTTTCATTGGGACAAAAAAGTGAGGTGAAATCTTCTGAAGAGGAGGAAAGATGCAAAACAAATGTCACAGGGGTGATAACCCTTCCCTATGTTTTCCAAAAAGCTTAGAAAAGATTTTTTGGCTGGAGCTAAACACGTTGTTCAAAATTACAAACAGATTCTACTTAACAACAAACCTACAGTCCCTGTCTTGTTTGCACCGCCTGTATACTGCTGTTCAGAGTATATAGGGACCTTTCCTTATTTTAATTTGGGTGCGGGGTTCCCCTTAATATCCATACAAGACCCAAAGGGCCTGGTAATGGACTGGGGGGTACCCATGCCGTTTGTCTCACTGATTTTCATCCATATTGCCATGACCCGACATGACATTAAACCCGCAAGCAGTTTTAAATGAGATTTTTTCCTTTAAAAATGACATTTGGTGCAGGGACTGTTCTAAACATGGGAAACACGCGTCACTTTACAGGCATACTATAGACACCCCCCAGGTACGATATTTAAAGGAATATTTCACTTTTTTTTTTTTACTTTAAGCATCATTAAAATCACTGCTCCCGAAAAAACGGCCGTTTTTAAAAGTTTTTTTTGCATTGATACATGTCCCCTGGGGTAGGACCCGGGTCCCCAAACCCTTTTTAGGACAATACCATGCAAATTAGCCTTTAAAATGAGCACTTTTGATTTCGAACGTTCGAGTCCCATAGACGTCAATGGGGTTCTAACGTTCGTGCGAACTTGCGGTCCGTTCGCGGGTTCTGGTGCGAACCGAACCGGGGGGTGTTCGGCTCATCCCTAATACACACACATATATACACTCCCAGTCTTAGTCCGTAGGGTTCCATATTGAGTTGGCCCACCCTTTTCAGCTATAACAGCTTCAACTCTTCTGGGAAGGCTGTCCACAAAGTTTAGGAGTGTGTCTATGGGAATGTTTGATCATTCTTCCAGAAGTGCATTTGTGAGGTCAGGCACTGATGTTCGACGAAAAGGCCTGGCTCGCAGTCTCTGCTCTAATTCATCTCAAAGGTGTTCTATCGGGTTGAGGTCAGGCCAGTCAAGTTCCTCCACCCCAAAATCGCTCATCCACACTATATTGCCAAAAGTGTTGGGCCATCCCTCCAAATCATTTGGTGGAGGGGGGATTATGGTGTGGGGTTATTTTTCAGGGGTTGGGCTTGGCCCCTCGTTTCAGTGAAAGGAACTCTTAAGCCTCGTACACACACATAGATTTTCAGACGACCAAACGTTCGTTTTTTGTGGAATGCTAGTCTCATGTCAAAAGTGAAGAGGTTACTCACAATACGAACATTTTCATATGACAGAATACAACGTCAGAAGTGATGTAACGTGTTGAATAGTTTTGTATGTATTCTTTCGTTTCTGAGCATGCGTAGTCTTGCTCTTACGATTTTTTTGCGTATGAAAATCGTACTAATGAAAGAAAATCGGACGTTGAGTTCAAATCCGACAAAAAATTTATAGTCTGCACATCCAGCTTTTATTCTGACGAAGAAGCGAAATCGGCTGTCAAAAGCATCGTACTAACAATCTGAAAATCGGCAGACAGCTCGTGGTACTAATTTTTCCATCTGATTTTCGCAGCAGTTCTGTCAGGTTGGATGGTAAACATTGGCAAACAGCCATTTTTAGGTCTCTCCAGAGATGCTGAATTGGGTTTAAGTCAGGGCTCTGGCTGGGCCATTCAAGAACAGTCACGGAGTTGTTGTGAAGCCACTCCTTTGTTATTTTAGCTGCGTGCTTAGGGTCATTGTCTTGTTGGAAGGTAAACCTTTGGCCCAGTCTGAGGTGCTGAGCACTCTGGATAAGGTTTCCCTCAATTGCAACCAGTCGTCCTGTCCCTGCAGCTGAAAAACACCCCCACAGCATGATGCTGCCACCACCATGCTTCACTATTGGGACTGTATTAGACAGGTGATGAGCAGTGCCTGGTTTTCTCCACACATACCACTTAGAATTAAGGCCAAAAATCTATCTTGGTCTCATCAGACCTGAGAATCTTATTTCTCACCATCTTGGAGTCCTTCGGATGTTTTTTTAGCCAACTCCATGCGGGCTTTCATGTGTCTTGCACTGAGGAGAGGCTTCCGTCGGGCCAGTCTACCATAAAGCCCCGACTGGTGGAGGGCTGCAGTGATGGTTGACTTTCTACAACTTTCTCCCATCTCCCGACTGCATCTCTGGAGGATTATGAAGGCCACTGTGCTCTTAGGAACCTTAAGTGCAGCAGAAATTTTTTTGTAACCTTGGCCAGATCTGTGCCTTGCCACAATTCTGTCTCTTAGCCCTTCAGGCAGTTCCTTTGACCTTATGATTCTCATTTGCTCTGACATGCACTGTGAGCTGTAAGGTCTTATATAGACAGGTGTATGGCTTTCCTAATCAAGTCCAATCAGTATAATCAAACACAGCTGGACTCAAATGAAGGTGTAGAACCATCCCAAGGATGATCAGAAGAAATGGACAGCACCTGAGTTAAATATATGAGTGTCACAGCAAAGGGTCTGAATACTTAGGACCATGTGATATTTCAGTTTTTCTTTTTTAATAAATCTGCAAAAATGTCAACAATTCTGTGTTTTTCTGTGAATATAGGGTGTTGTGTGTACATTAATGAGGAAAAAAAATGAACTTAAATGATTTTAGCAAATGGCTGCAATATCACAAAGAGTGAAACATTTAAGGGGGTCTGAATACTTTCTGTCCCCACTGTATATTTGTATATATATACAGTATCTCACAAAATGAGTATACCCTTCACATTTTTGTAAATATTTTATTATATCTTTTCATGTGACAACACTGCAGAAATGACACTTTGCTACAATGTAAAGTAGTGAGTGTGCAGCGTGTATAACAATGTAAATTGGCTGTCCCCTCAAAAAAACTCAACACACAGCTATTAATGTCTAAACTGCTGGCAACAAAAGTGAGTACACTTTCCCACCCCGATGTCATGTGACTCGTTAGTGTTTCAAGGTCTCAGGTGTGAATGGGGACCAGGTGTGTTAAATTTGGTGTTATCACTCTAACTCTCTCATACTGGTCACTGGAAGTTCAACATGGCACCTCATGGCAAAGAACTCTCAGAGGATCGAAAAAAAAGAATTGTTGCTCTACATAAAGATGGCCTAGGCTATAAGAAGATTGCCCAAACCCTGAAACTGAGCTGCAGCACAGTGGCCAAGACCATACAGCAGTTTACCAGGACAGGTTCCACTCAGAACAGGCCTTGCCATGGTCGATCAAAGAAGTTGAGTGCATGCGCTTAGCATCATATCTGGAGGTTGTCTTTGGGAAATAGATGTATGAGTGCTGCCAGCATTGCTGCAGAGATTGAAGGGGTGGGGGGTCAGCCTGTCAATACTCAGACCATACGCTGCACACTGCATCAAATTGATCTGCATGGCTATCGTCCCAGAATGAGGCCTCTTTTAAAGATGATGCACAAGAAAGCCCACAGTTTGCTGAAGACAAGCAGACTAAGGACATGGATTACTGGAACCATGTCCTGTGGTCTGATGAGACCAAGATAAACTTATTTGGTTCAGATGGTGTCAAGTGTGTGTGGCGGCAACCAGCTGAGGAGTACAAAGACAAGTGTGTCTTGTCTACAGTCAAGCATGGTGGTGGGAGTGTCATGGTCTGGGGCTGCATTAGTGCTGCCGGCACTGTGGAGCTACAGTTTATTGAGGGAACCATGAATGCCAACATGTACTGTGACATACTGAAGCAGAGCATGATCCTCTCCCTTCGGAGACTGGGCCGCAGGGCAGTATTCCAACATGATAACTACCACAAACACACCTCCAAGACAACCACTGCCTTGCTAAAGAAGCTGAGGGTAAAGGTGATGGACCGGCCAAGCATGTCTCCAGACCTAAACTCTATTGAGCATCTGTGAGACATCCTCAAACGGAAGGTGGAGGAGTGCAAGATCTCCAACATCCACCAGCTCCTTGATGTTTTCAGGGAGAAGTGGAAGAGGACTCCAGTGAACATGTGAAGCTCTGGTGAACTCCATGCTCAAGAGGATTAAGGCAGTGCTGGAAAATAATGGTGGGCACACAAAATATTGACACTTTGGGCCCAATTTGAACATTTTCACTTAGGGGTGTACTCACTTTTGTTTCCAGCAGTTTAGACATTAATGGCTGTGTGTTAAAAAATGAATAAAAACCAAGCGCTGATGTGGATAGATATGTGTGATATAAATAAATTGTGCTAAAAAATATATATAAACCAATATAGTTAGTGCTATAATAAAATCAGTAAATTAAAGCTGCTATCAATATAGGGTGATCAGATAACCAAACAAATAGTGCTAAGTATAAAATTGATGCGCTTTAAATAAATAGTGCACAATATGCTGCTGCGACTAAGCTTAAATCCAGGAATAAAAAATGCATACATGTGAATAAAATAGATAAATAATTATGGTGCTAATACATGCGTTAAAATTGCCAAAATAAATCTTCAAATTGGTGATGTGACGGTGAATATAAATAAAATAATAATGACACTCTGAGTACAATGTCCAGATAGAGATAAATAGTGGGGGAAAGTAAAAATAATTAAACAGTTCCTTCCCTTAATCCAGATTGATTGACTCACTGGGTTAGATTGTTTGTATCAGGATATTTAGTTTTTCTTGCATCCCACTTTAGCCATAATACTGCTGATGATTCGGCTCTCAGGATAAAGGTTTTATGCAAAGCAAGCAAAGAAAGAATAGACCATTGTGCAGTGAACTTACTGCACAAGCAAAACAGGGACAAGAGATACACTCACAAACTCCCGGTCTATTAGAAGCAATCAAATATGCAGATTGCAGTCAGCCGCTGTGGACGAGGTTTCCCATAGAGAAACAGCTGCTGTTAACCTTCAGGTGTATTGCAGCACTGAACGTCCTAAGCTCCTCCCACCAATGGCTGTGTGTTGAGTTATTTTGAGGGGACAGCAAAGATACACTGTTATACAAGCTGTACACTCACTACTTTACATTGTAGCAAAATGTAATTTCTTCAGTGTGTTCACATGAAAAGATATAATAAAATATTTAATTATAAAAGCTTTTTTTTTATAGAAGCTTTTATACTGTGCTGTTTGGATGTGTACTAAAGGGTTTCCTAATGTATAGCAGTATATACTTTAGGCATATTCCTATAATATAATGAGATTTCTTTGTGAATGGATAAAGAGAATACATTATTGCACCTTGATCTTGGCAGTTCTTTAGAGATGGTAGTAGACTGCTTCCAGTATTGTATAATGAATGATTTGAAAAGAAAGGCAAAAACAGAACTATTCTTATTAGTCTTGAAATGGTTTAGAAGTCAATTATTAACATCAATGATAATGTATAAGTGAATGATAAAATATTTACAGAATAATTTTCCCCTAGGGTGTACTTATGTGCAAGGGAGTGTCTACAAACTTCATATCTGAACTCCTGCAGTGATTTTGACATCCATGAGTGGCTGTCTGTGGAACATTAATTCTAAGGAATAAAGGTTATTGCAGGGTACATCATGGGGTTGATTTACTAAAGGCAAATAGGCTATTCGCTTTGCAAAGGGAATTTTCCCCAGAGCTTAAGCCCGGGTTCACACTACAACAGGCTGCGGATCGCACAGGAGCGCTGTGCGTCCCTGTTCCCCGTTTCAGGGACGAATCAGGGCCGATTCTATGCCTGAATTCGGCCCTGAAACGGAGCAAAAGACGCACAGCGTTTTTGTGCAGTGCGCTCCGCAGCCGCCCCGGAGATATGTGAACCGGCTCCATAGGGAGCCAGTCACATTCTCCTGCTATGCGAATTAGATGTGTGGAAACGCACATCTAATTCGCATAGGTGTGAACCCGGGCTAAAGAAGAAGGTGAGGCTCAGTATGTGCAAGCATTTGAACATCAGCATACCAGAAATATACACATAAACCTTTCTGTTTCACTGATGTGAAGACCCAATGTGTTTGTCATGTAATGTACTTTACATATAAGACAAATGGAACACCAATGCAGACTGTCAACTTTGGCACAGGAAGGCAGAAATTAAGATCTTAGATCTTCACACCTTTGTAAGTCACCCTTAGGATAGTCACCAATGGACTGAATAACGCTCACGCTTCTTGTTTTTGTTGGAAAATCCATTGGAAGGTTGACCTGTACTAGTTTATGATTCCACTTCCACCCACAAAGCTGTAATGCCTGTGTTATTATTTTGTAGCTGGATCCCACAGGTACTTGATTATTTATTATTATGGAATATCCATTGGTGAAGCATGACTTTGTACTTTGACTTTATAATGACTTCAGTAGCATTTAAGATTTATTGGAGCTCATCACTAGGGTTCCTTGAAATATAAAAAAAGTCTTAACTCCTCTGTTTGGGCTCCAATAACTATTGCCAAACACCTAATCTCCTTTTCTTCTATTGGAGGATTACACTTATCTGGTTAGATGTTGCTGCACCCCTTCTGCACCCCTTCTTCACACCAGGTTTCCCTTGGTAATTAATAGATAAATCGATTCCTGGCAGTTATGTGCATAGGTTCAGTCTTTTGCTCCTACTTACACCGGCCATTATATACGCCAAGATCATGGTCAAATAGTGAACATCTGGTGCTACTAATAAAAAAGTATTTTCTAACACACCTCAGAATAATTAAAAGAAAAAAAAAAAAACAACAAATAATAATATTCATGTTCTACAAACACTGTCCAGAAATGATCAAATTAGCTTTTTTAAATTATATAAACAAATTATTCTAAGTAGGTTTTTTGTTTTTTTTGGTTTTAACTTTGGCCTAAAATACCCCTGCCTGGTCGGAACGTTAACTATTTTGATTTGTATTTAATACATTGTTTCAGCAATGTTAATGTTGCATAACTATACTTCCGCCCCCATGAGCTCTGGCTTAAACTTAGCTTTGACTGTTCTGTGGTTACATTTTTACATATTAGCTACCACTAAAGAGGCCAAGTCTATTCTAGGCATGCAGTGTGTCTAAAATGTAATCAGATAAACTATTTTACCTACTGTTGGATTAACTGAAAGCAAAACATTTGAGTAGCCATATTCTGGAGAGTAAACCAATAAATAGGGAAAAGACAATGATATAGAGAAAGATTACATTCCGTTTTTTAACACATATAAGAAAAGGTCACATACGAGAGTTGAGACATTTTTTAAATTGAAAATGACAGTCTGTATTCACTATGCTCAACATTTTGACTCATAAATGCTTACCTGCTATATACCATGCAAATTTGTAATATACAAAGCTGCACTTTTTTTGTTAATATCTATGGGGCCCATTCACTGCATAGGCTATTTTCTGGAAAGGGTGAACTTAACCTTTAACTCTTAATTTGTGTATTACATACCTGTCATGCAGCTCTTCATCTCCAAGGGCACATGTAAGCTTTCTTTTATATACTCAGAAAACAAATGTGATCAGATAATGTCTACATAAGAATATATATAATGGCAGAAAATGAGTTGCTTTTGGCTAAATTTAAACCTCTGTAACTATACTCAAAATAATAGGGACTTGGGTGCAAGACTGTAGACCTCAAATTCTTTGTATTTTAGTTCATCTTAAATTACACTAGGAGGCAATTTTGGCTTATCTTGTGCTGATTGATCTATCCACTACATTTTGAATAAACTGTTCAAACACGCAGCGCAGCCGTATAATAACAGAAAAAGGGTTTATTTTCCCAAAGGCAAACAAAATAATGCTTCCAGCAGCAAAATGGAAAGATTGCTCTTTAGCACAATAGCATAATAAAGTCAGTTTGTCTTCAGCAAAAATAAAACAATAGCGTGTCCCACAGACTCAGAGCTTTTACCCGCAGGAGGGGTATAATAGTCCAAAGAACTCCTAGGTCTTTGCCAGTGGAGACACAGCTCTCAGTAGTGCTCAACAATTTAGGAGGTTTAACAACTTCTTCAGAGACCTGTCTCACTCCCATACTTCCACTAAACCAGAACATAGATGATGCGATTTTCTTTCCAGCAACCACTGGTTGTGGGTTAGAAAATTGCTTGATTCTCTCATCAACACAGCCAGTGTTGCTGAACCGGCCGAGATTCGAACCATCAATGAAACAGTTTAACTGTTCCTTGAGTTTCCTGAATCGAAAGCCTTCCAACGCGGTATATTTACCCTCTACGGCCTCAAAAGGAGGTGTACCATAATCCAAGAGGGAGATATATTGCATCCCTAATGTCCTATACATCCCTCCTCCCCTGGTGGTGGAGGCACCATGAGTTAAAATATACATGAGAGAGCATCAGCATTTTAATCGTGTCTTCTGGGTCTATGCTCTACCATAAAGCTACACTCACTGGTCACTTTATTAGGTATACCTGTTCAATTGCTTGGTAACACAAATTGCTAATCAGCCAATCACATGGCAGCAGCTCAATGCATGAGTTTGAATGTGGCATGGTTGTTGGTGTCAGACAGGCTAATCTGAGTATTTCAAAAACTGTTGATCTACTGGGGTTTTCACACACAACCAGGGTTTACAGAGAATGGTCCAAAAATGAGAAAATATACAGTGAGCTTCAGTTGCATGGAGGAAAATGCCTTGTTGATGTCAGAGGTCAGAGGAGAATAGGCAGACTGTTTCAAGATCTCACCAAAATTGGACAATAGAAGATTGGAAAAACGTTGCCTGGTCTTATGAGTCTCGATTTCAGCTGCAACAATCAGATGGTACGGTCAGAATTTGGCGTAAACAACATAAAACATTTCTTGGCACACTTTGGGCCCCTTAGTACCAATTGAGCATTGTTTAAACGCCACCGCCTACCTGAGTATTGTTTCTGACTATGTCCATCCCTTTATGACTACAGTGTACCCATCTTCTGATGGCTACTTCCAGCAGGATAATGCACCATGTCACAATGCTCAAATCATCTTATCACTGATTTCTTGAACATTATAATGAGATCACTGTACTCCAATGGCCTCCACATTCACCAGATCTCAATCCAATAAAGGACCTTCAGGATGTGGTGGAATAAGAGATTTGCATCATGGATGTGCAGCCGACAAATCTGCAGCAACTGTGTGATGCTATCATGTCAATATGGAACAAAATCTCTGAGGAATGTTTCCAACACCTTGTTGAACCTATGCCACAAATAAAGGCAGTTCTGAAGGCAAAATGGGATCCAACCACTAACAAGGTGTATCTAATAAAGTGGCTGGTGAGTGTATATTCCTAGAGAGAGGGGAACTCACTCTAGAGTTTGCTTACTTGTTTTTTTCTCATCAAGAGAGCATGGTCTAATACCAAGCAAAATACCCTGCCCAGCAGAAAGCACTGCAAGAAGCACTCCAGAGCCTACTTTATGGCCAAACACTCTTGCTCCAAAACCGCATAGTTTCTCTCAGTGGCCATCAGTTTTTTGCTGAGAAAAATGATGGGGTGCTCTTCTCCATTGACCTGTTAGGACAAGATGGCTGGCAGTCCTTCATTCAAAGCATCTATTTGTATGATAAACTCCTGGGAAAAATAAGTAACAATTTGTACTGGATGTTGGCATAATGCGGACTGAAAGTGGAACTACACTGCATCTGAGCACCACACCAAAAATGCTGTTTAACCTCTTGCCGACCGCCCCACATACATTTACTGCAGGGCGGGGGCTCCTCTGTGCAAAACCACGTACAGGTGCGTGATTTTGCATTCACGGGTCTGTGGCACGCAAGTGTGCTGCCGGTGACCCGCTCCAGCTGTGATTGGATACAGTGGGAGCCAATCAGCAGGTCTGGTGGACCCGATGATCATCGGGACTCGCCGATGGTTCCTGAAAGAGGCAGAATGTCGCAGAATCCAGAAAATAGAGAAAAATATATACCGCTCCAGGTAAAGATACCAAAACCTCCCCTCCCCTGCACAGCCTGGGTGCTGGCTCTGTGTATAGAGCACGTGCAAAGAAAAATGGACAGCCGCACTCCAATGAAAAATGTTTTTATTGAATAAAATCAGTCCATACAGCGAACAGAAACAATGGATGGATTACTGATGCATTTCACACCCCTTACTGGTGCTTAGTCATAGCTGAAGGTACATGTCCAAAGCACAAATATACAGTGGGGACGGAAAGTATTCAGACCCCCTTAAATTTTTCACTCTTTGTTATATTGCAGACATTTGCTAAAATCATTTAAGTTCATTTTTTCCTCATTAATGTACACACAGTACCCCATATTGACAGAAAAACACAGAATTGTTGACATTTTTGCAGATTTGTATTAAAAAAGAAAAACTAAAATATCACATGGTCCTAAGTATTCAAACCCTTTGCTGTGACACTCATATATTTAACTCAGGTGCTGTCCATTTCTTCTGATCATCCTTGGGATGGTTCTACACCTTCATTTGAGTCCAGCTGTGTTTGATTATACTGATTGGACTTGATTAGGAAAGCCACACACCTGTCTATATAAGACCTTACAGCTCACAGTGCATGTCAGAGCAAATGAGAATCATAAGGTCAAAGGAACTGCCTGAAGAGCTCAGAGATAGAATTGTGGCAAGGCACAGATCTGGCCAAGATTACAAAAAATTCTGCTGCACTTAAGGTTCCTAAGAGCACAGTGGCCTCCATAATCCTTAAATGGAAGACGTTTGGGACGACCAGAACCCTTCTTAGAGCTGGCCGTCCAGCCAAACTGAGCTATCGGGGGAGAAGAGCCTTGGTGAGAGAGGTAAAGAAGAACCCAAAGATCACTGTGGCTGAGCTCCAGAGATGCAGTCGGGAGATGGGAAAAATTTGTAGAAAGTCAACCATCACTGCAGCCCTCCACCAGTTGGGGCTTTATGGCAGAGTGGCCCGACGCAAGCCTCTCCTCAGTGCAAGACACATGAAAGCCCGCATGGAGTTTGCTAAAAAACACCTGAAGGACTCCAAGATGGTGAGAAATAAGATTCTCTGGTCTGATGAGACCAAGATAGAACTTTTTGGCCTTAATTCTAAGTGGTATGTGTGGAGAAAACCAGGCACTGCTCATCACCTGTCCAATACAGTCCCAACAGTGAAGCATGGTGGTGGCAGAATCATGCTGTGGGGGTGTTTTTCAGCTGCAGGGACAGGACGATTGGTTGTAATCGAGGGAAAGATGAATGCGGCCAAGTACAGGGATATCCTGGACGAAAACCTTCTCCAGAGTGCTCAGGACCTCAGACTGGGCTGAAGGTTTACCTTCCAACAAGACAATGACCCTAAGCACACAGCTAAAATAATGAAGGAGTGGCTTCACAACAACTCCGTGACTGTTCTTGAATGGCCCAGCCAGAGCCCTGACTTAAACCCAATTGAGCATCTCTAGAGAGACCTAAAAATGGCTGTCCACCAATGTTTACCATCCAACCTGACAGAACTGGAGATCTCTCCCTGTCACCATTTTTCTCTTGGTGTCAGGAAAAATTGTCAGAATTGATTCATTCTGATAGCAAAGGAACATTGCAGGAGACAGAACTGACACTTAGTGCTATTAAAGAGGTTGTAAACCTCCAAAAAAAGGGCCGACATCTTCCCCAGAGTTACTTCTGGGTTCACAGGCTCCGGCACTGTGATTGGCCGGAGCCAAGATGTCATCACTCCTGGGCATGTGCATGGGCCGTTCCTTCACTGCGCATGTGCCAATGATGGCGGCGGCAGCGTATATAGTAAATATTACCTAAACGGTGCACGTTTAGGAGATATTTACAGTACCTACAGGTAAGCCGTATTATAGGCTTACCTGTA
Source organism: Lithobates clamitans (assembly GCA_037952925.1). Classification (NCBI taxonomy): domain Eukaryota; kingdom Metazoa; phylum Chordata; class Amphibia; order Anura; family Ranidae; genus Lithobates; species Lithobates clamitans. The sequence goes on along the minus strand of JBBGZY010000228.1, from coordinate 3,669,043 downwards.
GGTACAATTAAAGAGGAAGACTTTACTTTCTCTTTAATTGGGACAAGTACACACTATAAAGGGATATACTTTGTTCATATTTCATGTCTGCGGTTTACAACCACTTTAATGCACTCTACTGCATTAGGGTACTGCTCTAATATGAAAGATTTATATCCCCCTTCCATCCTTCATGTAGCTTCATGTCTGACTCTCAGTTACCCAGTTAAAGTACCTACTTCTGGATATATATATATATATATATATATATATATATATATATATATATATATATACAGGGCTTTTTTTCTCAGAGAACAGGTGCAGGAACTCAAACATGCCCGCCACACACACATACCTGCCAAATGGCACCAAATAGTAGCTCTTCCCTCTGCATACAATTCCCTCCCTCCATTGTCCTCATCTTCTCCCCCATCCTTAAAAAGCTCCACCATCTGTCATATGTTTTACCTTTGTTGCAATATTAAGCTGAAACACCTATCTGGCTGAAGTACCTCCCAGCATACTATACTATACTACAGTCACTTGCAAGGGAGATCATGCAGTGGGAGCATCAACAACTAGTCACCAGGGAAAAAATTGAGACCACAGAGGGTGCAGCCTACCACACACCCTCTCCTGCCCATGACTGCACTGAACCCTGGGCACATGTTCTGTATCTCCCTGGTCCTTGGCCGGCACTCAGTGGGATCTGCGCAGGAGATCAGACCTGTGGGAGGTACTGGGAGATAAGCTATCACTTGAAAACGTAGAAGCTGGACTTCGATGTTACCAAGTGATAGTGGTGAGCAGGGAGCAGACGACCTGAGCCAGAGGTGGTGGAACTGAGTTCCTCCTAGTTCCTGCTGAAAAAAAGCCCTGTATATATATATATGTATCACAGTCCAAAGAACTCCTGGGTTTCCCCCAACGGAGACAAAGCTGTCAGTAGTGCTCAACATTTCAGTAGCTTGAACAATTTCTCCAGACACCTGTCTCAAGCTCAAACTTCTGCTAATCCACCTATGTTCCCAAGTGTTTCATGAATATAAACCCCTCCTGCGGGTACAAAAGGGGAACTATATTTCCCAGTCAAGACCCATCCTTGAAATCCTGTAAAGTACATAAATTCATATTGTATATGTTTATTTATAACAATTGAACATTTCTAATTCAGTATTATGCCTCCTCCAGGTCTGGGATGACTCCTTGGCAAAGTCCGCCGAAAACTGGGCAGCCGCCTGCATTTGGGATCATGGACCTCCCTACTTGATGAGATTTCTCGGTCAGAATCTCTCAGTTAGGACAGGGAGGTAAATAATTTTTTTTTTTTAAATTTACTTTAGAGAGGAGGAGGATGCAAATGCATAATATCACTGTGAAAGGTCCACCCCCTCCTTTGGTCTTCTGTTAGCTAAACGTACATAAAATAAATGTATTTGTTTTATCTGTAAGCTCTGCAATGGGTGTTTGGAAGTCATCTATGATCTAGGTCTGATTAATTTTAATAAAAGTGAGCTTCTCTATCAGTAACCCCACTGCTGCACTGAAGGCTGTCTCTGATTTGACAGGTGCAGCAGGGTAGGCTAATGCCTCAAGCGTATATTGGGTCACCTTCAACCAGTGTTACATCTTTGACACCCAGTAGTTGGAATAAGTGCTTTTAAGTATTTTAGTTACACCCTTGCTGTCCCTGTCTGTGTTTGCTTGACCAAAAATGTAAGTTTGTAAATAATCTTTACAACAATAAACCTAAAAAAGCTATGGTGGGTGTAAAGATGTTAAAATGAAACTGACCAGTGATTGAGTTATAGGAAGATGACTGCTGTGGCAGCTGGTATGTCAGCATTTGAAGTGTCAAGCTGGCATATTGTGCTGGGCGCATGGGGGTATATGGACTTTTTTTGTACTCCAGCAAATCCTGGCATAGGAAGGTGATTATTAGACGAGGTGGAAAAGGACAGGTAGAATTTGACTGTAGTGTTGTATTCTTTTTTTTTTGCTGCTGCCTGGCAGTCACCTCCTGTGTCTGTTTTCAGTTCTTTATTATGTATGATTCAGGGGCAAGTAGAAGGAGGAGGTGGAAGAAGATGAAGTGAAGAAGGAAGAGGAGGAGGGAAAAGAGGAGAAAGGGGTGAAGGATAAAGGGGAGGAGTAGGTGGAGGAGGGAAGCAGCATCTGGGGCATGGGCAATGTTGAGTTTCAGTGCATAGGGATGTCACAAATAAAGTGGCAGTCACTGCATTTCTACTAAGAGAAATCTGGCCAGGTATGACTCTAAAGTGACAATCAACACGCCTGGCCTGATCAAGGTGCGGATGTCAGCTACCACCTGGAGCTGTACTATCCAGCAATTTGTGGCTATTGACTCTCAAATAATACACTCTAATTCCTTTTTCAAGTTAAAACCCAATTCTTTATATTTTCTGCCTATTCGAGGGCTTGTGTCCTGACACTAGACATTTCCTTCCAGGCACCTACCCGAAGTCTAAATTTGAATATTTTAGGAATAATTGGGGATAAGGGGATGAGGGGGGGCGCGGGGTTGTAGAATGTAATATTGTGTTTTTTTGTGCACTCTGTTTTGACATTTTATTCAAAATTAAAGACAATGCAGTGTGGTAGGTCAAACAAAAGAAGCTTACAGACTATACTACTGAACTGTTTTTCTACTTGCATGAAGTTAAGAACATCATCTTTATTATTTTTTACTAGTAAACTTTTCCAATAGCGTTTATATTTATTGTGGCTGCTACCTCTACCAGTCAATTCAGGGCTATTTTCACTTGATAAAATAATTCAGGTGTCGCAGTCAAAACTACCTTAAAAATCCTTTTTTCCTCAAGTTGATATTAATCCTATTGGAGTGCTACTACTGTATTTAAGCCAAGCCAAATGTAACATTTAAAAAATCAATTACACATCTAAAATATGTAGTGCCAGAATACACTTTTCCATAACATGCAGCTTAAAGGAATCACCCAAAGATGTACTTTAAAGGATTGGTGTTTTTAAAGGATTGGTAGCCCTTGAGGTCTCAACACATGTACCCTGTCTCCGCTGTACAGTATTTGTAAAAAATGTTTTGCCTTGCTAAATGTCCCCAAGAATATTTTGAAAATATACCTTGGTAGGTAAGGGGTTAAACTTGTCATAATTGCTGCTACCGTGGTCCTTTACCCAGTAGGCCACCATTTAGCCATCAAGAGAAACAGTAGCAAATCTGATCAGTACTATAAAAACGTTTGCATCATCAGTTAGCAACATCTTTTGCATAAAGTCAGCTGGTCTACTTGCAGTGCTGCTATGGGCAGCAAAACTCTCCTCCTGTTTTGGACAGACATCAGCTCTTTAAGGCACTAAAAGTTGCCCTGCTCTCTCTGTAGCTGGGATCACCACTGCCAAATGATGTTTACACTAGTTCATGGCAGATTCCCAAACTGCCGGATCCTGTTTTAAGTATGGGTGGGAGGGACTTGCCTATGTGGTTGAAATCCTCTCTAGTTACATAATTACCTCTCTAATTTAAGCAATCAAGTCGATTAACTAAAGGCAAATATACTGTGCACTGCAAGTGCACTTGGAAGTGCAGTTGCTTTAGTTATGAGAGGAAGCTCTGAAATGAAGGAAAGCTTTGCTGATTTCTATAATCCAATCATGTGCAAGCAAAAATGCTGTTTTTTTTATTTTTCTTGCGTGTCCCCCTCAGATCTAGAGCAAGTGCACTTGTGGGTGCACTTGCAGTGCGCAGATCATTTTACCTAAATCAACCCCAATGTCTTTTTTTGAGAATCCCATATTTTAGACATACTAACAAAGTCCACATCAATTTGCACAAATCCAGCAATAAATTGCACTTTCACTTTAAGCACTGCTGAGACAGACTCTTCAGTTCTCAAACTTAGGTTACCGTCCTTACTGTAGTCTTTGCATGCATACAAATTCTACAAGATGTACCATGTCTTTCAATTGCACTTGTAACAAATTGCATGCACAGTTCCTCTGAGGAAACCTACTTAAAAAAACTCCAAGCAGAAGGAGCTTCACATCTGCCATTCACATCCTCCACCAATTGTGAGATTTAGCTTGAAATGTAAAGTGTTCCCCATGACTCAGAAGATATTTTAGGGCTTGTTGCCCATTTTTATTTATTCAAAAGTCAAATAAACACAGTGTTCTGCCCACACAAGGGTTGTTTAGCACAACAACAAACACAAACATCTTTCAGCCTCTTGGCTATTTTGTCGATAATCCACCTTAAGACAGCACGGCCTCGGTTTCAGCCTCTCTGCTTAAATGCTTCTATTAGTCACCAGACTGGACCTGTTGTCTGCCCACATAGAGATTATTACTTGCTTAGCTCAGACATTGGTCTGTTTGAACAAGGACATACGTCTGCATAGGCCAGACAGGCTTCAACACATGACGATGTGTGTCAGCACATCGGAGCAACAACTAGCTAAAGAATTTTCTCCTTTGTGAGCAGCACCCACCAGAATCCAGTCACTTTCACACCTATTTAGGGCCCTTTTCCTGCTGATTGCTAAATGCCTGGTTACAAATAACCGTCTAATGCAGACATTCAGCAACCCTCCTGTCTGTGGCAAACAACACTGAGAATTGCACCTGTTCAGACACTTCCCAGTAGCTTTTTTTTGGTGTCCATTCTCCCCTGTTGGCCAGCCTTGCCCACTCCTCCCTTTCCAGTACTGCTCTTTCTGTGTCTTATCACTCACCGACCCACAGAAGTGATGGCGCTGGCTCTAAATGTACTCGCCCACTGGCTGCTGTCTGATTCCAAAAGCAGGGGCTTAAAGGTACAGCTTTACCTTTAAGTTTCCTACAATGTCACTGTACGGGTCAGGGGTGCCCAAACTTTTGAAGAGTGAGGGCCACTTAAGCGACTTGGTAACCGACCACGGGCCACAATGAGATGAGCAGGCAGATGACAGGTGCTTGTCCACTCTGCAAATGCAGAGCAGACATGTAGAACAGACCCCTCCTTCTGTTTTTTTTTTTAGTGGATCGGATTGGAGATAGGTGGGTGTAAATGGACACAAATCCATTTACATCTGCTGCTCCATAGAGGGAAATGGAGGGTTTAATTGGGTCAGCCTGAAAAATGGACAGGTGGACACGATCGGACTGATCATGTGAAAGTTTGAAAGCAGCCCGGTATAGCTAGTGTACCTGTGTAGAGAAGAGATATGCCCATTGCTGTTTGATATTACCGTATTTATCGGCGTATAACACGCACCGGCGTATAACACGCACCCCAATTTAGGAGGGAATTTTAAGGAAAAAAAAACTTTTAGGAGGGAAGTTGAAGGGAAAAAAACTTACATTTAAATGCCCATCATTGCAGCCTTCTCAGTGCAGCCTTGCCCCAGTGCAGCCATGTCAGTGCAGCCTTGTCAGTGCAGCCATGTCAGTGCAGCCATGTCAGTGCAGCCTTCCTCAGTGCAGCCTTCCCCAGTGCAGCCATGTCAGTGCAGCCTTCCCCAGTGCAGCCTTGTCAGTGCAGCCTTGTCAGTGCAGCCATGTCAGTGCAGCCATGTCAGTGCAGCCATGTCAGTGCAGCCTTCTCAGTGCAGCCTTCCCCAGTGCAGCCTTCCCCAGTGCAGCCTTGCCCCAGTGCAGCCTTGCCCCAGTGCAGCCTTCCCCAGTGCAGCCTTGCCCAGTGCAGCTTTCCCCAGTGCAGCCTTGCCCCTGTGCAGCCTTCGATCCCCTTTTCCTTCCTTCTGGGATTCAAAATCGCGGACCGCGATTTGAAAATGGCGCCGCCGGCGCCGAAATACACAGAGCCGGTCCTCGGCTCTTTCCGGCGGCTCTCGTTTACTTTCAGTTTCACTCGTAGCCCCGAGCGGAGCTATCCGAACCTACTCGGATAGCTCCGCTCGGGGCTACGAGTGAAACCGAAAGTAAACGAGAGCCGCCGGAAAGAGCCGAGGACCGGCTCTGTGTATTTCGGCGCCGGCGGCGCCATTTTCAAATCGCGGTCCGCGATTTTGTTATTTTGACAGCTCGGATCGCAGGGGATCGGCGTATAACACGCACCTGCGACTTTCCCCTGATTTTAAGGGGAAAAAAGTGCGTGTTATACGCCGATAAATACGGTAATTAAAACTGACCTTAATCTTCACTTCTACCTCAGGATTCTTGCAGGCATGGCTGGCTGCTGCTGCTGTCCCCGAGGTGGGTATGGCTGGCTGCCTGCTGCTGTCACACAGGCAGGTATGGCTGGCTGCTGCTGTCCCCCAGGCGGGTAACTGTAAGTGAGCACAATCCGGTCCAGGACTACAAAAGATCAGGAACAGCAGCAGATGACATATCTGTCCCCAGGCTGTGGTCAACAGCCTGCGTCTTTTGTCAGACCAGACTGAACCCAGGCCATCACTTTCTTGTCTTCCTTCCATGCTTCCTTCCACGCTTGCTTCCAGGCTGTGGCCCTAGTGTTATAGTTGTGGCAGGAGGTGGAGGAGGAGGAGGAGGACCATGGTTGAACTCACAAACGTGGCTTTGGTTTGTAAGTTCACCCCTCAACACCTTATTTAGGGCTTGTAAGATAACTTCCTCACATAAGAGGCGTTGGCCCTCCTCCATTTCCTGCATTTTGCAGGCTGTCATGTAGGCATAGTCATCTTGATTATTGGGGGGGTTCCGAGGGCCACAGTAGCCTTCCGAAATAGGCCATGTGCTGCCTCCTCTTGGTTACTCCTCTTCCTGGGACTTTTTTTTGGAAGGCGGAGGGGAGGGACCTGGGATTCGGGCAGGCAACTGGGCCCAGCCACTTCCTGGCTGCCACTTACCTCCGCCACCTCCTGGCTGCCACTTACCTCTGCCACCTCCTGGCTGCCACTTTCCACAGTCTCCTCCTGGCTGAGACTTTCCTGTGTATGAAAAAGGGACATAGTTTTAGTTTTTGGTTCATCAATCACACACAATTTTCAGCTCAAGCTGTTGCAAATTGAATTGTTAATAAATAGAAAAGACTATCATTCTGACCCCAGCATTTTTCATTCTTGTCCCAATCATTTGTGGCCACTACTGTCTATTGATATGTAAAACACTTTGTAAAATCAGAAATTACTGATCAATAACATCTAGTTAACATAATTAATTATTTGACTAGAAATATGTTTAACAATGCTATTCCAGGCTCAAGCTGGGCTCCTCCACTTCTTCCTGACTGGAAGGCCCAGGTTGGACGTCGGAAGCCTCAGCTGAGGTGGAAGGAAGCCTTGAAGGAAAACTGGAGAGTGCTGGCCTGGGTTCAGTCTGGCCTGCCAGAAAATGCAGTCTGTCATAGTACCACAGCCTGGGTACATAAATGTCATCTGCTGTAGCTCCTGATCTCTGGGAATCCTGGACCTTCCTGCGCTCCCTATTATAAGTGCTCCTCATGCCACCAATTAGGGCCTTCAAATAGGGGATGTCTGCCGTGGGGATCACCGGCTTCACAAATTTCAGAAATTGATCCAGCACTGCATTCCTCTTTGTTTTATTGTTATAAAAGGGGTGGTTTACCTACCAAAGACAGGGCAGCTCCCTGTACATTTCAATGAATATGGGGATAAAGTCCTCATCATTGAATAGATACATTTTCTCTGCAAGACACAACACAAGACAAACCCTAATGTCAGGCTAAACTCTCCTAATCTTGTCCTAATATAGGCCTCAATCTGTAAGCAGTATAGGCCACTGATGCACCAAGTTAAAATTGTACCTTTGTTCTAACGATCTGCACTTCCGATACTCCTTCCTCCTCTCACAGATCGTAGGTACGACGCACGCGTGTTACGCTTTATATACACTGTGCATGCGCGAAACTCCGCCCACCCCTGACGTTCTTTCTAGTCTATTCCCCGCCCCTTGTCTTTCGGTGCAGTGGGAGAGCACATGGCTAAGAAAGAGCAAGTGGCATGAAGAGGAGAGCAGCAACGACGAAAGCCCGGAGCCACGAGCGTCCTGATCCCAGAGATTTAAGGCCTCAAATATGTCCTTTATAGAAATGGTGGAGATGGTGAACATCTTGAAGAGGGCTGACTATGATGGGAAGCATGGACCTTACCCAAACCCAAATGTCAGAAAGGCCAAGATCATGGCTAAAGTTGTGAAAAGTCTGCACAGGAATTTTGGGGTACGATGATCCAAGGATCAATTGAGGAAATGCTGGTCAGACCTGAAATTGAGGGAGCAGGATCAGTACAGAAAGATCAAGAGAGTTCTTCAAAATGGTAAGTAGTTGTTGTGTGTTCCTATTATTATTATTGCTTGCATGCTGCTCCATGTGCTTTTCTTTACTGTTGTACAGTTTAAAATGGCAACTTTCAGGTTCGTGGGCACAGTAATCATTCGTAGTAAAAATCGTTTGTTCGCCCATTAATACAATGTTTTTGGCAGATACTGGTTAACTACATCTGTTCAGGCCTATTTGTATTAAAAGAAGTTTATGACATTGTTGTCTAGATGGGTTTATACTAGAATGAAATGCAAACTTGATTCAGTGTAAGGAGAGAGCACTCAGCAGCTGTTTACACATCTGGACGCGGGAGCACTAGTGTGGGACACCAGCACAAACTTTTTAGGGTGTCCCACACAGGTGCACCAGTGGATAGGAGGGGTGTCTTCATGTGTGAAAATTGTACAAAAAAGGTAAGTATTCCAGCTTTAGAAAGGAAAAAAATAATGTCTTCAGCTTGGAACTCTGCCGAAAAAGACAATTGTACGACACTTCCAAGCAATGTTTCATTTTACTATTTCTGGCCGCAAATATCTGTGTGCTAAGTATACCTTTTTTTTAATTCACATAGGGGAGAAAAGACTTGGGACATCTGAGGACACCAGGGACCCCCCACCTCCGAAAGAAAAGCAAATCCCCACACCACAACTAGAAGATGTGGAGGAAGGAGAGGTTTATGAAGTGAGCGAAATAGTGACCACAACAGATGAGTGTCTGAGACCACAGCTTCAGATAATAGATGTATGCCTGCATATTTATAATACATGGTGTGTTTTTTTAATTTTAGGTGATGTGGATGTTGTGGAAGAAGATTCGCATTTCGCAATCGTGATTTACAAAAGATCAAGGAAGACATCAATGATGTGGAAAAAAGACTCAAAAACATCATTGATGTTTTGGGCAGAATCTAAAAAACCCCAAAATTCTTCTAGTTTGTTTTTATTTTTATTATTTTCACACATTTTAAATATTTTTTAGAAAGCCAAATTTTGAAGATACCCACAGTGTGTCAACATGTGCTATCTGTCATCACGGGATATCAAGGTACGCGCTTTGGCAGGTGCAACCCCTTCCTCACAAATAAAGTAGATGAGAGGAAGGGGTTGCACCCCCAAAACACGTCCATTGATCCCCCATGATGGGAGTTAGCTCGTGTTGACATTAGGCATGGGATGGGATCAGGAGGGGAAATCCCCATTTTAACACTCAATTTGTGTGCATCTTCAAAATTTGGCTTTCACAGAGGTGACATCACCCCATCTGATGAAGGCAAGATCAACACAGTTTGGACATACTAATGTCTGATATTGTCTTTACTTTGTTAAAGTTGAACTTTGTAAGTTCCTGAGTTGTGTATTGTTTTATGGTTTTAAACATGCCTGTTTTAACACAAAAAAGGCTATTTGTACTGTCAAAAACAAAATGTTATTACTAAAATATGTTGGTTTGTTCAAAAACCATTTTCTAACGCACATGTGAATGTGCACAGAGTAAATCGTTTTCTACTCAACAATGTGTGGCTTCTTCTTTCAATGCTCAATATAATTTTTTGGACTAAGTTGGTGTTTACACTGAAATGGGGGTTATTACTAAAGGCAACTCCACTTTGCAGTACAAGTGCACTTTCAGTGCAGTTTCAAGTGCACTTTTGCAGTGCACTTGTAATGCAAAGTGGATTTTCCTGTAGTAAATAACTCCCACAGTGCTTTATAATTTGCGATTCTGCAAAATTAATTCATGGCGCTGAAAATTATGTATATTTTTAACAGTAATGCATTACATACATTAACAACAAAAACAAGGTGTGTGTGTAGCAGACCCACAACATAATAATAATTCGCTGAAGAAGAGATTGCCACCTCATGTATCAAATAAATTAGGACTGCACTATTGAAGAAAATGTCCACAAAAAAAAAGCCCATTGGAGAACCTAGGAGACAGCTAAAAGAAACACAAGCAGTAAATCAAAGGAAATGTTATTTCAGTGTAACTAAAAAAAATTATTTTTAAAATGTTTATTAAACATTTTCTGGCATATCAGTGGCCCCCCTACCCGCAAAGTACTCCATATATTTTATATGGACCTCGCATGCGCTTTGGGGGGGGGCAAGCACTGAAAACCAGATACGAGCCCACAAGCACAAACTGAAGAGCAGTAATGATCGGAAAAGCACGAGGCTGAAAAGCGCGAATCGTCTCTCACCAAACTTCTACTAACACAATATTAGCAGAAGGAGCCCAAAGGGTGGTGCACTTGGTATTCAACTTTCCTTTTCTAGTGCCGTCGTAAGTGTTGTACGTCACCACGTTCTTGACATTCGGAATTTCCGACAAGATTTGTGTGACCGTGTGTATGCAAGACAAGTTTAAGCCAACATCCGTCGGAAAAAAAAAAGGATTTTGTTGTCAGAATGTGCGATCGTGTGTACGCGGCATTACAGGTTTTCTTCTAAGATTGTCCTGTGTTTGGCTCCACCCATCTTCCTAGCAACTCTGACCAGCTTCTCTGTCCCTGCTGAAGAAAAGCATCCCCACAACATGATGCTGCCACCACCATGTTTCACGGTGGGGATGGTGTGTTCAGGGTGATGTGCAGTGTTAGTTTTCCATCACACATAGTGTTTTGCTTTTAAGCCAAAATTTCAATTTTGGTCTCATCTGACCAGAGCACCTTCTTCCACATGTTTGCTGTGTCCCCCACATGGCTTCTCACAAACTGCAAATGGGACTTCTTATGGCTTTCTTTCAACAATGGCTTTCTTTTTGCCACTCTAATAGTTGTCCTGGGGACAGATTCTCCCACCTGAGCTGTGGATCTCTGCAGCTCCTCCAGAGTTACCATGGGCCTCTCGACTGCTTCTCTGATTAATGCCTCTCCACAACTTTATCCCTGACCTGTCTGGTGTGTTCCTTGGCCTTCATGATGCTGTTTGTTCGCTAAGGTTCTCTAACAAACCTCTGCGGGCTTCACAGAACAGCTGTATTTATACTGAGATTAAATTATACACAGGGGGACTCTATTTACTAATTAGGTGACTTCTGTAGGCAATTATTGGTTTCACTAGACTTTAGTTAGAGGTATCAGAGTAAAGGGGGCTGAATACAAATGCACGCTACACTTTTCACATATTTAAATTGTAATAAATGTTGCAAACCATTGATTATTTTCCTTCCAATGTGCCACTTTGTGTTGGTCTATCACATAAAATCCCTATAAAATCCATTGATGTTTTTGGTGGTAACATGACAAAATGTGAAAAATTTCAAAGGGTATGAAAACTTTTTTAAGGCACTGTATCTAGCTATCTTAATAGAAAGTATAGTTTAGGCATCACCCAACCACAGGGGCCCAAATGCAACTTCACTCTCTGCACAAAGGTAGACCTACAACATTGTTTTTTGCATATTATATCTAGACCCAATGCTGTTGGGATTGCATGGAATAGGCAGTGAGGGATTTAGGATTGGCTTCAATGAAAAGACATACTGTAACATTACATAATATAAAGATATTCTCATTTTATTGCAGATACCAATCTATTTTACAACTGGTAAAACCATGGTATGATGAAGTGAAGGACTATGCATTTCCTTATCCTCAAGACTGCAATCCCAGATGTCCCTTGAGGTGTTATGGACCGATGTGCACACATTATACGCAGGTTTGTTATGATTTCAGGATGTGTAATAATATTGCAGCAGGATTCCATTTTTAGTTTAAAAATGTTCACTCTGCTGTATGTGTTTTCTTGGGCAGATGGTTTGGGCAACAACTAACAGAATTGGGTGTGCAATCCATACATGTTACAATATGAACGTCTGGGGAGCTGTATGGGGAAAAGCTGTGTACTTGGTCTGCAATTATTCTCCAAAGTAAGTCCAATTTTTTACACATTTACCTATGGCAGGGGCAGCTGTTCTGATGACAGAACCAGTATTTTATATTTGTGTAATCAGTTTCCTACCAAGTATTGACCAATTTTGCAGTCATGGTTGTACTTCAAAAGGCAGCTTGAATTGTGGTCTCAAAAGGTAATGCAAGAACTGTATCTGCGCTTCAGTGTATATGTTTTTTACATATGACACTGCAATATCTGAGCTCAACTGAGCTCTTAGACTGTCATCTACAATATAGGAATGGAATAGCTAACAGACCAGAACACAAGAAAACAACATACTATACTAGTAGCAAGAATCAGCCTCCTAATAATGTATTGGGCTTCAATGGCAAACCTCTACATAGTTAGCTGTGTAGAAGGTTATGGTCATTGGTAGTGAAAATGTATTGTTGTTGGTTAGTACAGTAACTTCTGCAAATTTTGATTTCCTCCTAGAAGATGACAATTGGCTTTCCACCAATATCTTCCCTGAGCAGTACCCACTTTTTTGATTCAATAACACCAATGGCTCGTGTTCCTGTCTGTATACCTCATAGATGTGATTAACAGCCTGGACTCACTTATAACATGTTTACAAAAAGATGGCAGCACCCAAACTGAAAATAATATGGTCTCAGAGGTCAAATACTCTAAGGAATAAAAGTGAGGGGTGGGGCAAAAAATGTCCCCACCCCCGCCACATATGGGATTGTGAAAGACAATTAGTTAGATTAATAAAGGTTAATTTAAAAAAAAAATATATATATATATATATATATATACTTACCACAGATTGGAGAGAGGAGCTGGCAGTTACCCAATAAATGGTCCTCTGACACGAGCAGGTAACTATAAAAGAAAAGAGGATGCGTCATCAAACAGGCAGACGGAAGAAGACACAGGAGAAAGCTAGTAAAAACCGGCTGTCATTTGGCCCATGTTTACTGCAGCTGGTCTGACCGAAGCCGGTTGGCTTCTGTCGAAGGGGCATGAGCGAAAAAGGTCTTCCAACCGCCTCCCTATCAGTGCTCTCAGCCAAAGGCTACCCCCCTGCCAGAACGCAATAGAACAGCAGGGAGATCACTGAACTAACAATGAATTGTTAGTGCAGCGGCTCCAACCTGAGCTGTCAGGTTTTTTTCTTCTTTCAGCCCACTGCGCAGCCTGCATAAGCCTGGTACACCTAGCAGTGTACCAGGTTTATGGTTATCAGCATTCACAACAAAAAAGCATTTCAGAGGTGTGAAAACAACACAAATAAAGCTGAACTACAGAAGAAAACTGAAAAACATATACTGTATAAATATGTGTTGCTTTACTTGTCAACTTATTTGTATTTTTGTTTTTCCTGTCCTGAGATCTTGATTTCCCCCTTCAGCCGCCTGGTGACCTGCCTTTTCTCTGCTGCAGTTAAGCAGCTCAGCTAGGTCGCCTTCCTGCCTCTTACCTGTGATTAGCAACAGGCTAATAAGGTCATCTCTTGCTCACTCCTTCTATCAACATACTCCTTGTTAGTAAATGGGCTTGTAGCACATCTGGTTGGTCCCAAGTGCTGAGCCTCCTTCTTCTAGTTTGTGTGATGCCGTACTGGAAATTACAAGTGGCTTAAACTAAGACAAATTTGAGATTTACACCAGTTGCATCTAAAAATACATTTTTATTAACATAAACACACAGTTGAATTCATGTATGTTTGTGCCAGGTGTTTAGTTTAATGCTCTTATTTATTATTTAGCAAGTTGATAAATGCACATACTAACAAAAAAAGTTCTCGTATTTAAATATTGCTTGTTTTTTTTCATCTTAGGGGAAACTGGATTGGAGAAGCCCCTTACAAAGTTGGCGTACCTTGCTCAGCCTGTCCTCCAAGTTATGGAGGTTCCTGTACAGATAATCAGTGCTTTCCGGGAGTGACATCAAATTATTTATACTGGTTTAAGTGAACTGCTGTGTTGCCTGATGATTCAAAACAATTTCAGATTGACGTGATTTTTAAGGATATAAATCACGAGAAAAGATACAGACTAAACATTTTTAATAGCATAAAGTATCAGTATCACATCTAATTAATTAGTGACCTCACCACTCTAGTACTAAGATTAGGAAACTGTATTAATCAATACAGTGTATTAACACACCTCCGGTACATTATAGGTACCTTTGAATTCATGTTAGAATTCAGTTATTATTTCATATGTATTTATACAAAAGGAAAGATCTTTTAGATACTATTCCGAATATATGTATGTTTTTTACAGCGTTTTACAGTTTCTCAACCCAATTGTATTCTATGTGATGTTTGTAAGTGTATATTAATACCACAGGCTAAAAAGATTATATATATATAATGAGCTGGCTGCTTGGAATAGTTATGAAAATGTCCAAACTTTTCTTCAATTAATTCTCATATATATTGGAAGGTAACATCATTCAGAGAAGCCAATGTAAATCCTGGCTAATATTTTTTTAGATGATTAGGGCCAAGTTTTCCCAATCCCTTTAAATTCAAGTCTAACGTTTTCTGACACTTCCGTTGTCAGTTTTCCTTAGGGATGCAGTTCACAGTCATACATAATCTGGGAAGTTGAAAAATTGTCTACATGAACCATTTGTGGTTCCAACCCACAAGATGCATGCCACTGGGGTCGGACCTTATTTTTTTTTTTTTTTACAGCATTGCAGTTCCAGTGGTTCAGGAACAAGAGTTGCGGGGACTGCATCTTTAACCAGATTTGTGTTCTGAAGGGCTAGCTAAAAAAAATGGGAAACAGCTCTTATCCCATAGTGACCAATCAAATCCCTTGTTAAGTTTTCACAGACAAAAAAACATGAAACCTGATTGGTCATAGTGACCAATCAAATCCCTTGTTAAGTTTTGACAGACAAAAAAACATGAAACCTGATTGGTCACTATTAGAAAAAATACCATTTGTATTCTCAGTTTTGTTTCTCATTTTTTTAAAGACAAACCCTATAATGGAGACTTCCATCAGTCATCAGATGAATACAAAGAGTTTCCGTCTTTGCTCAATTTTTGCTTCATGACTCACTAAATAATTTTTATGACATCATTGCACTGTAAAGCAATGTAAAATCTGCAGGTATTTAGCTTATTATGGCTAAGTAACTTTAATCATTAGCAATTATATTTCTTATTTAGGTAATTGTGAAATTTTTTAAAGGTTGCTATACATGGTTCAAAGGCTTGGTTTAAAAGATATTCCACATAGCACTGGAAATTTGCAAGTGAGTGGAATCCATATCAGATGTCTACTTACCTTCAGGGCCTACGCAAAGAAACTGCACTGTCCAATTCCATCCTTGCTCTGCATTTAATACGGTTGCTATAGGTTTCATCCAGAAATCTGAGGTTGAGGAGGTCATAACTTTTCAACTCAAGTAGTTAACAGAAGTCATAGTAGACTTTGTTACTGCTAAGGGGTATAGATGTGCAAGGATTTTACAGCCTGGCTTCCTAATAATTTGTTTTACATTTGGCAAAATGTTTAGGTTAAAATTGCTGTGAAGCACTTAGTATGCAGTAGCTTTATCTATTTTTTTAGCACGATTCATCTCTCATTGTTGTGATTACTTTAAAATGACAATTGCAGAGAAAAAGTACACGTTAATTGAATTGTTATGCTATGATATTGCATGAATATACTATTGTTTCCCCTACAATAACTTCCACAACTACAAAATCTTCTACCAGCAGTTTTTCTCACTAGAGACCATGTATAAGAGACAAATGAGTTCCAAACAGGATAAAATGTTCCATAGTATAGCCATTATTTGATTGATGAACATTCGACTTTTTGACTAACATACACCATAGATACACTATTTGAAAATTGCTTCATAATTAAGTAATAATTGATTATAGCCATAGTTATAGGATGTATACATCCTATTACTCCTGGTACCAATTTTGCCACACAAGAGAAAACACAAATTCTTTCTTAAGTCACAAAATGTGGTGGAATCCACTCAGAATCAGATCAGAATATCCCCATAGTATACTTTGGTAATAATGGCTCTAGATCAGGGCTCAAGTCCTGAGCTACTAGCCAGACCTCAAGGGTTACTCGCCACTAGTTGCCTCGCCCAACCTCTACCCTGCCCGCCCCTAAGCACGCCCTCATAAATTATCTCATGAAATGACACTTAACTGTTTTATGCAGAATTAAGTTATAAAAATAAATATTAACAACAACTTTATCCGTGCCCAACAATGCAGCCTGCCCTTGTCCACCAATGCAGCCTGCCCGTGTCCACCAATGCAGCCTGCGCCCCCCAATGCAGCCTGTGGCCACCAATGCAGCTTGTGCCGCCAATGCAGCCTGTGTCCGCCAATGCAGCCTGTGTCCGCCAGTGCAGCCTGTGCCAGCCAGTGCAGCCTGTTCAGCCTGTGTTCCCAATGCAATCTTCTTTGACCCATAGGTAGCTAATGTCCCCTTCTTTCTTCCTAAATTATAGGGGAAACTGTTAATTTGCCAAGTCTTTATAATAGTCTTGGATATATTTAAACATGTTAACAAAGGTGCCCCTAAGAAATCTTTTTTTCTAAAATGAGCATTCTCATTCTGTTTGTGTTGGATTAATTTAGTTGTTCTCTTGAAGTATATTTTTAATTGTGGAGACACTACTTTTTCCACATATTTTAGAAGTGATTTATACTGGGACAACGCCATACTAGTATAACTGAAAAGTAGTATTGAATTGTTTCTCACTAATTGTTAGATTTTATTGTCAACAATAGTTGATTATTGAACATAGATAATATTATATCTACCAATCATAGAGTTTAAAAAAACTTTATCATGCATAGCAACATTTGGAACCTTTGGACCAGGGTTAAAATATAATAACTATAAATGCATAAAATATAAAAAAAAATTTCTTCCTTGGATTGAGTGAAAAATTGTATTTTTGTTTGTCTCTCCACTTGGGGGAATTTTCCCTATATCCTGGTTAATGGTCAGGTGATTACTAATATGGGAAATAAGGATCAATCTTTCAAATTGGGATGTCAATGGGACTAAAACACATTTAACATGTCCCCAGTAGGGAGATTTCTGTCCTAATGAGAGGCAGTCATCAAGACAGGAAGGGAGTGGAAATACTCTATCAGGGACGCATGCATTAATCTAATCACCATAGAGGATGTAACCATTCAAAATGATTTGTCGCATTTACATAATTTTGGGGTTTGTAAATTTAACACAAACTTTAATTATCATGGAGGGATGTGTGTTTTGTCAAAAAAAAAAAGAAAATTATATTTACAATTAATTTTGGTAGGTGCTAAGTTATTTAATGTTATACTCAGACATAGATTTTGAGAAATGCAGTATGTCTATGTTATTTTAATATTTTTTAACATTGTGACCTCTGATAGCTAGAAATAATCAAATATGGTGCAGGCAGGTAAAGTGATTGTAAAAGCAGATTTTTTTTTTATCTTAATGCATTTTATGCATTAGGATAAAAAGCCTTCTATGTGCAGCAACCCCCCCCCCCCCCCAGCCTCCTAATATTTACCTGAGCCCATCTCTATCCAGCGATGTCCACGAGTGCCTTGGCCGTCCGGGACTCTCTCTCCTAAATACCTGAGACACAGCAGCGGTGCCATTGGCTCCCACTGCTGTCAATCAAAGTCAGTTAATCAATCAGGAAAGAGAGGGGGTGGGGCCGAACCAGGGCTCTGTGTCCGAATGGAGACACGGAGCTAGGGCTCAGGTGCCCCATAGCAAGCTGCTTGCTATGGGGACATTAAACAGAAGGGAGGGGCCAGGAGAGCCGAAGAAGGACCCGAGAAGTGGAGGATCCGGGCTGCTCTGTGCAAAACCACTGCACAGAGCAGGTAAGTATAACATGTTTGTTATTTTTATAGAAAAAAAACTGAGACTTTACAATCACTTTAAAGTAGGTGCTTAACAAAAATTCTGGTGCTATGTGCATATACATATCTAAATAGACATTTTTTTATGTGTAAGTTTTATGCAGCTGCATCTAGTCATTTCATTCCAACCCAAGTACTCTTCTTTAGCATGTGGAAATGTGTTGCAGAAATTAGCAAACCTGGTGTTTTCTGACCTCAGTTTTTATGTTTTTGAATTTACTCAGTGCAGTTTTGCATCTATTAACATGGATTTATATCACTTTATTTGCATAAGTTTACATGTATTTGAATGCATTAACATGCATGTACACGTATTTACATAAATTGACATGCATTTCCTACATTGGATGTACTCTTTACATTGGCAGTATATGAGCAGATCCAGCCCTATCCATCTACATATCAGATATCTAGCTGTTCAGCGCCTATGTGCAACATCCACATTGCTTATTAGACAAAATTAGTAGTTTTACAGTAACCACATACAAAAACAGATGCAGTAATTGTATAAAAACATGACATGCGGTACTTTTAATTAGAGATGATCCCTTGTTGATAGGCCATATAAACATTTTCAACCACATACACAAGGAATGTATTAGTCTAAATGATCTTCCTTCATAACTGCCCCATGTATATTATAAACATATTTCCCCAGTTAAGCCAATAATAATGTTTCTGAGAAAATATAAACCCTAAATGCTATTTTTTTTCATACCTAAGAAGAATGTACTGTACTTTTTATCCTTACATTAAAAGAGACATCTGTTAAACAATGAGTAATTGAGGGTCCAATTGCATTGTAAGGGTAATGTAGTGTGATAATTTAAGTTGTTGGTTTAAAATTTCATATTGAGCATTCCAGGATCTCTCACCATATATATTAAGATTCACATCATTTTATTGGAAAACCTCTTTTATAAGGAAAATTAACCAAAGTTCTTTATGCAGTATTTTTAGCAAAGAGTTAAACAGAATTATTTACACGCCAGGGTCAACTACAGATAATTAGTTGTGTACTTAGTTAAAATAGAAATCACTTTACATGGGGAACAGTTCATATAATTCAATGAAAGATAAATCTCTGAAACAATGCCTGTCCTCTGACCATATAACATGAGGGGACTAAAGTAGGTTGCTCTCCAGTAATGGCTAATGATATCTTTCTATGATAGCTTATTGCTGATAGAAAAGAGAGGTTGGACGTGCAGGTATGATGTGACCTGTTTTGGGAGCACATTTACTGTCATTTTTGCTGACATCTCCTGGAGTATAATTAATCAGGGGTGCCTATTGTGATCTAAAATCATCAACTTAAAATTTTCCTTGCCACTAATGGCAACATCCAATGGTAACCTTCTACAACATAGAAAAAGATAATTATATGGATCAGTTGCCACAATATCTGTAGATGCCAAGAAAATTTTTTTAAATGTGTAATGTCACCTAAACGAAAATAGTCAAATATTCCTGTTCGCTTTCAATGACTTAAATACTGTAGTTTTTTAGTTGATCTCTCCCATCAATCTCTATGGAGCTTATAGTCATGCCTGTACATTGCAACATAGGTACTTAAACTTAATTAAATGTAGACAATAGGGATGAGCCGAACACCCCCCGATTCAGTTCCCAGCAGAACATGCGAACAGGCAAAACATTTGTTCAAACATGCGAACACCGTTAAAGTCTATGGGACACGAACGTGAAAAATCAAAAGCCATTGGGAAGTCCCCGTGCATCAGAGGGGGCGGGTTCACCGAGGTACGTCACTGTGTGGCCCCGCCTTCACTTTTAAAAGAACTGTCATCAGCGCTGAAGCGTCATACGGCGGGTGCCTCCCATGGAGGCGGATCTTTTTTATTTTATTTTTCTGTCCAACGGCAAAGCCATAGAAGAAGATGAATGGACTTCCTGGGACATTTTTATTTTTTTATAAAGGACTTGTCCCAAGGTGTGTCTTGTTTTTTTTTAACATTTTGACACTTTTTTTGTGAAATGGTAAGGGTACAATGTACCCGTTACCATGTCAAACAGGGGGGGCGGGATCTGGGGGTCCCCTTGTTAAAGGGGCTTCCAAATTCCGATAAGCCCCCTGCCTGCAGACCCCCACAACCATAACCATCCCCACAACTACCAGGCCCTTGTCCCCATCAACATGGGGACAATGTGCTTTGGGGAGCTACCCCAAAGCACCCTCCCCATGTTGTGTTGAGGGCATGTGGCTTGGTACGGTTCAGGAGGGAGGGGGGCTCTCTTTTTCCCCCCTCTTTTCCTGCGGCCTCCCAGGTTGTGTGCTCAGATAAGGGTCTGGTATGGATTTTGAGGGGGACCCCTACGACATTTTTTTTTTAAATTTTGGCGCAGGGTCCTCCTTAATATCCATACCAGACCTGAAGGGCCTGGTATGGAATTTGTGGGGACTCCCACGCATTTTTTTTTTTAATTTTGGTTTGGGGATCCCAAAGGGCCTGGTAATGGACTGGGGGGAATTCCATGCCGTTTTTTTCAATGACTTTTATCTGTATTGCCGGGACCTGACAATTCATATAGCTGCGAGTAGTTTTAAATGACTTTTTTCCTTTAGAAATGTCATTTTGTGCAGGGACTGTTCTAAACACGGGAAAAATGTGCCACTTTACAGGCATACTATAGACACACCCCAGGTACGAAATTTAAAGGAATATTTCACTTTTATTGTTTCACTTTAAGCATTATTAAAATCACTGCTCCTGAAAAAATGTCCGTTTTTAAAACTTTTTTTGCATTGATCCATGTCCCCTGGGGCAGAACCCAGGTCCCCAAACACTTTTTATGACAATACCATGCATATAAGCCTTTAAAATTAGCACTTTTGATTTCTCACATAGACTTTTAAAGGGTGTTCCGTGGCTTTCGAATTTGCCGCGAACACCCCAAATTGTTGGCTATTCGGTGAACAGGCGAACACCTGATGTTCGAGTCGAACTTACGTTTGACTTGAACATGGGGCTCATCCCTAGTAGATAAGGTAAAATACCTAGGCAAGTGGCCCATACAGTGTTTTTTTTAAATACAAATATACACTTGTTTCTAAAGCACATTGTAGAAAATACTAAGTTGCATCTTCTGCATTCTCATTTACTAACCATTTTCTCTATACTCCACTTATTCAGGTGTCTATAGCACGTTATTTTCCACAGATTGTCAGTAGTATTGCAGTGGTGATGGCTTACCTATGATTCTTTTCTAGCTGATACAACATCCTGCTTGAACTAGTCAATTAAAACCTAGGGAATTGGCAGGGTGATGATGCTGGTGGAGCATGTGTAACTGCTTAATAATTTTGCTTTTTTTAAACTATTATTGTTACGTGAGTTTAAGCACTCATTTCAATTTCCACTGCACTCTTTTTTATACTCTTTGCTTAACTGTTCACACTACACAATTAATAACATATTTATGACTATTTGCAATTAGAGAATTAATTTGAAAATATGGGCTACATTACAAAAGCCAAACATATAACTTTTCAAGGAAAGATGGATAAGAAAGTCAACTGCTGATGCATGGTTTCTTTTGTTGTGTGCAAATCAAAATTGTAAATAATAGCTGTTTTTTGTTAGGTTTTTTTGATGTTTGATTGTTTAAGCACTTTTAGAGGTGGAGCCTGTTTTGACAGAGCACTAACGCTAACCAAACATGCAGTGGTCTTCCATTTGGTATGCGTGTGTAAGTGTTTTCTTCTTCAGCTGTGGCTTAGCTAAAACACTAACCAACAAAATACCGCAGGCCCAAAGACTGCTGCCCTTTCAGCCAAAAGAACATTTGTAATGTCAGGTACTGATGTTGGAAGAGAAACATGGCTCACAATCATGGTTCCAATTCATTCTAAAGGTGATCAGTAGGGTTGAGGTCAGGGCTCTGTGCAGGCCACGTGAGTTCCTTCACACCAGAATTACCAAACCATGTCTTGATGTACAAGCTTTGTGCACTGGGGCACAGTCAATGTGCTACAGAAAGGGGCCTTCCAGAAACAGTTTTTACTTGCCTGAAAGCAATTGTCTAATATATCTTTGTATGCTGTAGCAATAATAGTACCCTTTACTCGAACCAAGTGATCCAGCCCGATCCCTGTCCACAATTTTTATGACATATAGGGGGTTATTTACTAAAGGCAAATCCACTGCATGCAAGGAAAATAAAAAACAGCATTTTAGCTTGCACATGATTGGATGATAAAATCAGCAGAGCTTCCCCTCATTTCAGATCTACCCCTCAGATTTACAGCGACTGCACTTCCAAGTGCACTTTGAGTGCAATTTCACTTGTAGTGCAAAGTGGATTTGCCTTTCGTAAATAACCCCCATAATATATTAGTATTGCTGAGCATATTTTTTTGGACTCTTCACATCTTATTTATTTACAACCACCAAGGTGGTGAAATTATTTTTTGCGAAACGGTTGATATATAAAATGGGGTTGATTTACTAAAACTGGGGAGTGCAAAATTTGGTGTAACTCTGCATAGAAACCAATCAGCTTCCATTTTTTTTTTTTGTCAAAGCTTAATTGAACAAGCTGAACATCAAATCTGATTGGCTACCATGCACAGCTGCAGTGGATTTCTCACTCTCCAGTTTTAGTAGATCTCCCCCCACTGTGTTCAAAAGAATAATGTTTTAAATTAGCATAATTTTTAAGGATTGTATAGAATTTGAATGGGGCGCTTCACCCATCTGCAGAGTTTATTTGTGTCCAGATAAAGTGTCTCTTGTCTTAAGCAGGTACAGGTGAAGAGAAAGAGTCCTGTATATTGTGTTGTAACTATAACTATTATAAGAGACAACTCATACTGAAGCAAGAACAATCTGCAGCTCTGATGGAGAAACCTTTAAAGAAATATTGCACTATTCTGCCAAATACAAATATCAGTTACTTTAAGACAGTATATGAGCTCTGTATTAATGGCTAGTTAGGTAGGTCCAGTTTTACATTAGAGTTATGTAATACCTTTTGAAGAATGGAAAAACTTATACACATATTCATTTTTACCCTGTCATTAACAGGACTAATAAGAGGGGCATTAGTACATGACTGCCTGTGTGTGTGTGTTGTATAAGAAAATGTATAGAAAGTCAATCTTATTGTACATTAAACTTTTTTTAAATTACGTTTTACAGACATAAGTGTTGTTATGTATTTATGTTCAAATGTGTTTTTATATAGAAAGTATTTATTAGGTTTAGAAATTTCACATTTAAATGCATACATTCCAACAAGACCAATAATAAAAGGTAAATACTTGTATATTTGCCATTATTATAAACTATAGAATTGTAAAGCTTATTCATATTTGCAGTTGTTGGTGCATATGGTAACACAAGCCACAATCTTTAGAGAAGTGAACTGTAATGTTTGTTATCAAAGAAGCTTTCATAAAAACTAGTGCAAAGCAAGGCAAAGGTGTACTTTCTTTACTGAAAATTATCACCTATTTTTACAGGAAATATCATTGTATTAGTTTTGTCTGTGTGTTAATAAATGAGTTCCATTGCAAATTAATACATTTACCCATCAATGACATGTAAGCAATTCTGAATGTAACTAAATGCAGCAGAATAAACAGATGTAAATAAATCTGGCATGTGACTTTTTGCATTTCTAAATTGTTCTAAGACTTTTTAAAATATTTGTTTAATTTGTGAATCATAATTTAAAGTGGCACTAAACTTCCATTTTCATAAAATTAAATACATGCAAAATGTTTAAATGTAATTAGAATATACCTTCTATTTCTCTCTTCTTTTTTTCATCTCTCAAATGCAAGCTTTTTCCTTCTGTTCTAAGTTCTTCCTGTGCTAGGTTGGCTGCATTTATTCTTCATGCCCCCATTTGTGTATGTGAATATAGCCACCCTTTCCTGCTCACCCCTGAGCAGTGGCAATTGGTGGTATATTTCTGAGGGGGGAGGGGGCAAACAGTACACCCACAGCCACCCCCTCCCCCCTGGTTGGGTCACCCACAAACACCCACCCTCGGTCAGTCAGACGGTTCCCAGCCCGGCACTTTACCCCATATTTATGGCGCGGGTGACGGGCGGTGGCTTCCCCTTGCTTCTTCTCCTCTGCATCACGGCGTCTCCTCCCTCTTCCTCCTAGGCCAATTGGAACTCTTCTCTCGGCCAATTGGCAAACAGCTCTCACGACTCGTTTCCTGATTGGCTGGGAGGGGCATCAGTGTGACAATAGCAAATATTAATTCGCTATTGTCACACAACTGGGTGAGCTCACTCTTTTTTGAAACCTATTAGAGCCTCTGGCTCTAATGACATGCTTAAAAAAAAACCCTGATTGGAATCCATGCCCCGCATGTAGATTGGGGGGCCAGACGCATGGATAGGGATGGCGGTGCCCGTGCACCCCGTATGGCCGGGCCGCCAATGCCCCGAGATGGACTTTACATCTACCTGCAGACACATTCAACTCTATGGGAATTATACTACCCATAGAATGGAGCATGTGACCATAAATAATTGCAGTGCTCGCTCTATACTAGTAGCGGTAAGATGCACCAGTGAAGATTAGGGCGCATGCACAGGACAAAAAGAAGCCTGAAAATAATATTTGGAGAAAAAAAAATGCAGAGTCATGGGATACTTGATATTTTAGAATGATTGATGTAAAAAGTTTAGTGTCACTTTAATTTTGCTCTCATTTTTGGTCTGGGGAAAATTTACCTTGAAAACTCAGGATCAGCCATCACCATGACCTAACTAAGAAACGTGGATGCTGAGAGATGATCCCCATGAGGAAGAGTGTCTTTTTACCCCACTAATGGAATTAATTCTCAGAGAGACTAAATTATTTACATGTAACCACTTCCCCTGCAAAATATCTGCTTCCACTTACATTTACAGTGCCTTGAAAAAGTACTCATACCCCTTGAAATTTTCCACATTTTGTCATGTTACAACCCAAAAAATAAATGTATTTTATTGGGATTTTATATGATAGAATAACCCAAAGTGGCACATAATTGTGAAGTGGAAGAAAAATGATAAATGTTTTTCACATTTTTTTACAAATAAACATGTGAAAAGTATGGCGTGCATTTGCATTTTGCCCCCTGAGTCAATACTTTGTAGAACCACCTTTCGCTGCAATTACAGCTGCAGGTCTTTTTGGGGATGTCTCTACCAGCTTTGCACATCTAGAGAGTGAAATTTTGCCCATTCTTTTTTACAAAATAGCTCAAGCTCTGTCAGATTGAATGGAGAGCATCTCTGAACAGCAATTTTTAAGTCTTTCCACAGATTCCCAATTGGATTTAGGGCTGGACTTTGACTGGACCATTCTAACACATGAGTATTCTTTAATCTATACCATTCCATTGTAGCTCTGGCTGTATGTTTAGGGTCGTTGTCCTGCTGGAAGGGGAAGCTTTGCCCCAGTCTCAAGTTATTTGCAGACTCTAATGCCCCGTACACACGATTGGACATTCTGACAACAAAATCCATGGATTTTTTCTGACGGATGTTGGCTCAAACTTGTCTTGCATACACACGGTCACACAAATCTTGTCGGAAATACCGAATGTCAAGAACGCGGTGACGTACAACACGCACGACGAGCCGAGAAAAATGAAGTTCAATAGCCAGTGTGGCTCTTCTGCTTGATTCCGAGCATGCGTGGAACTTTGTGCGTCGGAATTGTGTACACACGATCGGAATTTACGACAACGGATTTTGTTGTCGGAAAATTTGAGATCCAGATCTCAAATTTTGTGTGACGGAAATTCCGATGGAAAATGTCCGATGTAGCCTACGCACGGTCGGAATTTCCGACAACAAGCTCCCATCGAACATTTTCCATCAGAAAATCCGACCATGTGTACGGGGCATAACAAGTTTTCTTCTAAGATTGTCCTGTGTTTGGCTCCATCCATCTTTCAACTTTGACCAGATTCCCTGTCCCTGCTGAAGAAAAGCATCCCCACAACATGATGCTGCCACCACCATATTTCACGATGGGGATGGTGTGTTAAGGGTGATGCGCAGTGTTAGTTTTCCGCCATACATAGTGTTTTGCTTTTAGGCCAAAAAGTACAATTTTGGTCTCATCTGACCAGAACACCTTCTTCAACATGTTTGTTGTGTCCCCCACATGGATTCTTGCAAATTGCAAATGGGACTTCTTATAGCTATCTTTCAACAATGGCTTTCTTCTTACCACTCTTCCATAAAGACCAGATTTGTGGAGCGCACGACTAATAGTTGTCCTGTGGACAAATTCTCCCACCTGAGCTGTGGATCTCTGCAGCTCCTCCAGAGTTACCGTGGGCCCCTTGGCTGCTTCTCTGATTAATGCTCTCCTTCCTCTTGATAGGTTTGCAGTTGTGCCATACTCTTTCCATTTTCGGATGATGGATTGAACAGTGCTCCGTGAGATGTTCAAAGCTTGGGATATTTTTTTATAACCTAACTCTGCTTTAAACTTCTCCACAACTTTATTCCTGACCTGTCTGGTGTGTTTACTGGTCTTCATGAAGCTGTTTGTTCACTAAGATTCTCTAACAAACTTCTGAGGGCTTCACAGAACAGCTGTATTTATACTGAGATTAAATTACACACAGGTATTTACTAATTAGGTGACTTCTGGAGGCAATTGGTCCCACTAGATTTTAGTTAGGGGTGTCAGAGTAAAGGGGGCTGAATACAAATGCATGCCACACTTTTCACATATTTATTTGTAAAAAAGTTTGAAAACCATTTATCATTTTCTTTCCACTTCACAATTATGTGCCACTTTGTGTTGGTCTATCACATAAAATCCCAATAAAATACATTTACGTTTTTGATTGTAACATGACAAAATGTGGAAAATGTCAAGGGGTATGAATACTTTTTCAAGGCACTGTAGATAAATGGTGGGTAGTACACAACAAAAAAATGAAACTAAAGTTGCTGGAGTTCAGAAGGCCACATAAAGAGTCAAGTCTCAACATAAACATATACTATATTACCAAAACTATCGGGACACCTGCCTTTACATGCACATGAACTTTAATGGCACCCCAGTCTTAGTCCGTCGGGTTCAATATTGAGTTGGCCCCACCTTTGCAGCTATAAAATCTTCAACTATTCTGGTAAGTTGAAGATTACGGTTTAGGAGTGTGTCTATGGGAATGTTTGACCATTGTTCCAAAAGTGCATTTGTGAGGTCAGGCACTGATGTGGACGAGAAGGCCTGGCTCACAATCTCTGCTTTAATTTATCCCAAAGGGGTTCTATCGTGTTAAGGACAGGACTCTGTGCAGGCCAGTCAAGTTCCTCCACCTTAAACTCTCTTATCCGTGTCTTTTTGGACCTTGCTTTGTGCACTGGTCCAAATCATTTGGTGGATGGGGGATTATGGTTGGGTGGCTTGTTTTTCAGGGGTTGGGCTTGGCCTCTTAGTTCCAGTGAAGGGAACTCTTAAGGCATCAGCATATCAAAACATTTTGGGAACAGTTTGGGGATGGTCCCTTCCTGTTCCAACATGACTGCGCACCAGTGCACAAAGCAAGGTCCATAAAGACATGGATGAGCGAGTTTGAGGGTAGAGGAACTTGACTGGCCTGCACAGAGTTCCCTTCACTGGAACTAGGGGACCATACCCAACCCCTGAAAATCAACCCCACACCATAATCCCCCCTCCACCAAATGATTTGGACAAGTGCACAAATCAAGGTCCATAAAGACATGGATGAGTGAGTTTGGGGTGGAGAAACTTGACTGGCCAGCAAAGAGTCCTGACCTCAACCCAATAGAACACCTTTGGGTTGAATTAGAGCGGAGACTGCGAGCCAGGCCTTCTCGTCCACATGAGTGTCCGACCTCACAATGCGCTTCTGGAAGAATGGTAAAACATTCCCATAGACACACTCCTAAACCTTGTAGACAGCCTTCCCAGAAGAGTTGAAGCTGTTATAGCTGCAAAGGGTGGGCCAACTCAATATTGAACCCTACGGATTAAGACTGGGATGCCATTAAAGTTCATGTGCGTGTAAAGGCAGGCACCCCAATAATTTTGTTATTATAGTGTATCTAAACCCCCCCAAAAATGTAATGTATTACAGTTCACCATTCCTATAAGGTGGCTGCATTAGATTTCTTTTTTTTTTAACCTTTTTTCCTTAACATCACTTGGTAATCCTTAGAATAACACACTTACTTCCTAGGGTCACAACACTAACCCCTCCACTATATCTATAGAAGGTGCCATAATTTATTATTTTTTTAAAATAACAAACATGTCTATACTTACCTACTCTGTGCAATGGAATTGCACAGATCGTCCGGAAACCTCCTCTTTTCAGGTCCTCTGCAGGCACTCCTGGCCCCACCTCTCTGTCCAGTGCCCCCATGGGAATCGGCTTCCCATGGGGGGCACTTGTGTGTGCTCGCACCCGAGTCCCTCTGCTGCATCCATTGACACAGACAGAGGGACTCTCCATCATCACTGGCTTTGATTGACAGCAAAGCCAGCAAGATCCAAAAGTGAGGGGAGAAACGATCTGCAGAAGCGCACGGCACAGGATCGAAAGGGGTCTCGGATAAGTAAAGGGGGGCTGAGGGGGCAATGCTGACACCTGAACATTTTTTACCTTAATGTTTAGCCTTTACAACCTCTTTAATAGGAAGTATAGAATATATTGGTTGTTGCATTTCAATCGACTCACACATGTGAGATTTACTAATGTAGTCCAGTGTGCAGCAGTGGCAGGAAAAGGATTCTGTGTCTGAGCAGCTGAGGAGACTTTTTCACAGGCGCAGCTCTGGAAGTAGACTGGTATTGTGGAGCTGAGCCGCTGGTGTTAAGCCCGCCGTCCACCAATAGGAATGCAGAGGGGAAGAGGATTGTAGGAGGTGCAGTTCTTTACAGACTGAGCTGCTTTGGTGGGCTGGAAGGACAAAACTGCAGAATCAAAGAGACACTAAGGCTCAGAGAAGAGGTGGTCTCCCGTTGCTTTTCTCAGGCTGAAGAGAAAAGTGTGCAGGTTGTTCAAAGGGACTAATTGCATATCAGGCTGCTAGCAGTCCAGTCTTCACTGCACCTGAGAGGGCAATAGGTACAGTAGCAGACATTTTGGGACATCAGAGTGTACCACGGATGCTAGTGGAGCCTGTGGCCCAATCAAAGGGAAGAACATTGTGGACATTGACTGGCTATTTTTCCCAAAGTAAACAGTGAGGGAGATTACAAGAGTTGGTTAGAGGCCACTGACCAAAACCCCACTACACTTTGACAAAAGAGGGACAGTGTTGCCTGCAAGCATCACAGAGCTAGTGCTTAAAGGGGCATGACTCTGAGTGCTCCAACATAAGAGTTGGATCCCAATGAGCTGGCCAGTGGAAGAAAGTGGGTTACATTACAGACTGCTGAACTGTCATGGTGGCGTAGCTATCCTTTATTAGATTTGCCCCAGTACAGGGTATAGGAGGGGTTGCAGGAGTGTTGTCACCATTGCAAGAGGTAAGGGGAAATCTTCTAATGGGGACACCTGTTTTAGGAACACTTTTGAATATTTGCCCTAACTTCCCGTTATATCTTTGAGGCAAAAACTAAAAATACATTTCAGAGTAGACAGCAAAAAAATAAAAAATCTGGCAGGGGTCCTACACTTACGCTACTCAAAAAAAGTTTAAACAACATACACACTTTAATTTTATTTGTATATACAGTATTGTCATGTGTCAGGAATTCATTCATTCTGATATATAAAGTTTGTGGATCTAAACACTTTAAGCTTCTTTCTTGCCTTGTCTGAATTCTCCAGATTTTCATTATGTTTCACTGACTTGTATTCCTGTTGCAATAGTATAGCTGACATAATTAATAAGGCTGCTTGATTTGTATGTACAGCACATTTAAGGCCTGTATACACTAATAGCATTGTCCAAAGTACGACAGCACTTATTGTCAACATTTAAGACATCATCTTTCACTGGTCTAAATCGTTTGATGAAAGCAGAAACATTTATACTCGGCTGTTATTTTCTTAAAGTGGCACTAAACTTACATTTGTTATTAAAAATGAAATAAATGCAAGATGTCTAAATATAAGTGAAATGTGTCTTCCATCTCTCTCTTCCTTTGCGTCATCTCTCAAATGCAATTTTTTTCTGCTGTTCTAAGATTTCCTGTTCTAAGATGGCTACATTCGTTCTGCATGATCCCTGCATGTTTATGTTTTTTTATTACTATTAATATGATTTTACTTTTGTTTTTCAATCTGTTTTTAGGTAACAAACAACATAGAGACACACAAAACAGCAACACAGGTAACGATAGTTTACAAGGAGTGGAATACAGAAGAGATAAAATCCCACCCAGCGCATGACAGTGCTGAATCTGCACAGTTAATCAAAAAATTATTGTATTGGTCCTTGTTGTAGGTATTGTTGTTCATGACAACTGTGATATAAATGAAAGTTCAGGTGCCAGCCATCCCCAGAGCGTATCCAGAAACTCTGTACTGTGTGCTTCGAGCACGTAGCCTAGTTTTCAGTCGTCCCTCCTTCCATCGAGGCCCGCCCACTGGGTGATGTCATATCCCTCCGTGTGGTCCACGCCAGGAAGCCTGGGTCCCCTGCACTTCCTGTTTTGGTTCAGCATTTGCTCAGCCTTCTGACACCATCTGGAAGCCGGGAGATACCGAATAGCAGGCACCCCTCGAGGAGGACGTTTTATTACAGATATTCCCATGATTTATTCAATCTTGTAAGTGCAATACCTTGTGCATTAAATCGTATTTTATAATACTACACTTAGGTGTGCCTGTTTACTTTCCTCCTTCCCAAGGAGTGGAATACAACAGGACCATGAAGTAACAGAGCACTAGATAATATGAAATGGACAATTCAGAGAAAGCAGTCATAGCATACAAACATCATAGACATTATTTGAGGAAACCAAAGTGCATCAATGTTACAACTAGCTAGAAGGCTCAAACACACCTTTTATATACATCCTAGTCACCTATTATGGGTCTATGGCATCCGCAGCCTCATGCCAGCAGTTCTAAACTGAATAATATTTTTTAAGGGAGCCCTTCTGTTCATGTGTGATTCTTTTAAATGCTAATAATTTGTAAAGTTCAGAGACCCAGTCACATTTAGTAGGAGCAACACTGGCAACCCATCTAAGCATAAAAACTCTACATGCTACAAATAACGACCTTTATACTGCAGTAGTAATGAGAGCATCAAGGTCGATAGTGACATCAAATACAAGTAAGTGAAATCGAATGGAAGTACAGTATATACAGTATACTTCATTAAATTTAAGGATCACTGCATCCTAGTTTGGCATCGTCAAGCAAAGTGCACTAGGTCGCCTGGTGAAGCCCCACATTTGACACATTCCAGAGAGTCTCTTTGATCAATGACATGCAAGAAAGATGGGGTTCTGTAGCCCCAATAAAAAATAAAACATTGTGTTCACCTATGAGAGGAAGACATACAGACTGTGGTGAGCGTGCACAGAACAAAAAAGAAGCCCAAAAACAAAGGTAAGAGACTTAAAAAAAATGTAGAGCCATGTTATACTTGATAGTTTAGAATGATTAATGTAAAAAAATTGAGTTTAGTGTCACTTTAAAGTAGAAATTTAGGCAAAACATTTTCTTTTTCATATTGGATAGAGCAAGGAAGAGTTATACCATCTATCAGATTTTTTTTTGTCTTCTGTCTCCCATTGTGGAGATTTCCCTTCACTTTCTGTCCCATAGCCAAACAGGAAGGGAGAGGAAAACCCTGGAAATTAAGGGAATTCTTTGGGGCCCCCCAGGTCACTAGAGCTAGTGTCCCCATTGGAAGATTCCCCTCAATTACTTTTCTGGGGACAACCCAAAATTTTGAATTTTCTTTTACTTTCACTTTCATTTACATTGGTAAACAGGACAAATAGAGAGGGCACAGACAGCAATAAAAACTGACAGGAATTCCAATACCTCTCCACTCTATCCAAAACTAAAAAAAAGTTTTGCCTTAAGTTATAAGTTATACTTTAATGATAGTCAAAGAAAGGCTTATTGAAATATGTTGAAATTCTTCCCAGGTAGTCAGGAGGAAAAAGGCAATTCTGATATAGAGTTTACTTTTTTTTTTTAAGAAATTTGGAATGTATTAAAGTGGGCTGAAAACCAGATATTTTCTGTGATTTCTTGGAGAAGGTAAAAGAAAAAATAACAAAACAATTTTAATATCTTTGTCTGTATGCATGTACGTGCATACACCCATGCTCACAAAAATCATCACGTCTGTATGTAGACCGGTTCTGCACGTGTCACCAGAATAACCGAGGAGAAAAGAGGAGAAAAGAGGTACATGAAGGAGAGATGTATTTTGTTTCAAAAACAGACACAGTTTGTCCAAAAAGGGGACATTTGTGAGCTATGAAGTATGTAATAACTCACCTCTAATAACTGTGCACAAATCTGAGCTGGATTGGCACTTAACACTGGTAAAAATTGATCTACTTGCCTCAGTTGCTTGTCCTGGTTCCTTACTACTGCTGAACATGCAAGCAACACTGGAAAAGGGGAACAAAGCAAAACTGAACTTGTGCCCAGCACAGGCATAGTGTGAGGATAAAAATGAAGATACACCAGTAGTCAGGGAATGCTGTGAACCTGCAAGTGCCAAAGAAAAGGTGAGGGACTGTCATGTACCTGGTAGAGGCCAAGCTGATGTGAGTTTGTTCCTAACACCTCTTGTCCAGTACCCCCTGGCAGTGGCAGGACAAGATCATCCAGAGCAAAGATGCCAAACTGCCCCCCCTTAGGGTTAGGGTCAGGGTGGCCCATCTCTGCAAGAAATCATTGCGCCCAGGGCAACCGCCCCTCCTGCCCATTTCTTGTCCCGGCCCTGCCCCCTACTGTTGGTAACAGGGCGTAACAGGATTTGGAGTGGCACAGGTGGGTTCAGACACAGTGGATGATCTAAGGGCAAGAAGGTTACTGCTGAGATGCTGTGGATGTGCAGACCACATCTGCTGCAGAATGCAGACACACAGGTGAAGCACAGGAGTCATGTGAAGATGAACTGTAATCAGCAACAGCTGGGTAGCAGTAAAAGACAAACGCAGGGTCAGATGCAAGGCTGGAATCAATATCAGGCAGATCAGGAGCTATCAAATCAGCAGGCAGAAGATCAGGATGCAACAGAATCAGTGGTCAAGCCAGGTCGAGCACAAAGCATCAGAACGATGGTCAGGTTTCAGAAGCCAACAACCACTCAGCAGCTTCTCCTCAGGGTGTTAATATTTAAATAGAAAGATTGGTGACAAAGCCAGTCAGACATGCATGTTTGCGCTAAGGCATATTAGTGTGTGCATGCGCATTTTTGCGTGCATGTGTGCACATAACCAAAAAACGGTGTATTGGTGCAGGTTTTGCATTATGTGCCTGTGTAGTTTCCTGGGCATGCCCATAGACATACATATACATATATACACATATACATATATGTCCATACATGTCTCTCCTAACAGGGGCTTTGCTTGTGAGCTAAGGAGGAACAAAAAAAATCACCACTCCTATCTGTACAAAAGTCAGCTGAATTGTAAATAAATTAGCTTTAAATGAACAGACTTTAGTTCATATTAAATTGAAACTGTGATTAAAAAAATTATGCAAGCAGGCAGTGTACACGTTTCTTAGCTGTCTGTCTGCAGTGTACATGTACAGCTCAATGTACAATTTGAGCAATGCCAACGTATGTGCCGGAGTGACATCATTTTGGCCCGGCCAATCAAAATAGTGGAGGAATGGTACCCAGAAGATCGACAGCTGGTCTACATTAGTGCATTTTTATATTTTTGGCTTATGTAGAGATTCATGGATTAGCCACTAGAGGGGGCTCTATATTTCACTGCAATCACTCAGCCTCTTTGCTTAATCAGTTCAGTTCTTTGGACATACTCCAAATAGTGAATCTTTAATCACAAGCAGTAGCAGCCATCAGCTTGAGTGTGTTTTGCTCAGCCGGCTCCAGGTTTGAAAGTGATGTGGAGACTCTCCAATCGCCGACCACTTTCACAGATCGGGCAACACAGCGCCCCTCCCCCTCCCCCATGGTTCTTGGACTCTATCGCTATTATTGGGAGCCTGGGACTACACCTGCCAGCTTCAGGGGGGAGAGTGATGTGAAACCAAGGCAAATCCATTCCCCACTTTCACATGTAAATAATGAAACCAAGAGTGACGAAGATTATGTCACTTCCGGTTTCAGATCTACCATTTTCTGGCTGGTACAGCCAGGGGACACATCTAACCAAGCCGATCTGTGCTTGGTTAGATAATGTCCAGGGCAGGGGAGACATTGGGCTCTGTTAAGCCCCTAATGTCTCCATAAAGAGTATCTGTCACCTGCCTAATGCTCTTACATAGGGGTTTATTAACCCTTTGTGATAGCAATCACGTAAAAATGAATAAATAAATAAAAGAAAAAAGTTTTTTAAAAAATTGAATAAAATGTATTAAAAAATTACTATACCTATTGCCCCGCACATGTGCACAGGGTGCACACACATATGTAAACTGCGGTCGCACCACACGTGTGACATATCAGTATGAACATCAGAGTAAGAGCAATAATTCTAGCACAAGAGCTCCTAGTTAATACTAAACTGATGAGCTGTAAAAGCTTTTAAAGCATCACCTATGGTGATTTTTGGGCATCATAGTTTTTTGCGATATCACGGGCGCACACAATTTTAGGACGAGGCATGTTTGGCATCTATTTACTCAATACAACCCCATCTTTTATATTTTACCACAAATTATATTGTGCGTGTTTGCACTAAAAATCATTGTATTCTATTTTTCCTGAAAATTTGTGTTCAATAAACAGTTGCGCAAATATCATGTGCCATAAAAATTTGCAACTATCATCTTTTTTTTCTAGAGGTTCTCTGCTTTCGCAAAATATATACTGCTCTGGGGGTTTACGTAATGATGATTTTTACATATGTGCAAATGAGAAAATTTGCTGTAGAGCTCAACTGGTTGAAGAGACACTGTTATGAGAAAATCATGGAGGTTGCCATTGCTCTTTTTGAGACTGCTAGTACCTTGGCTGCTATACTGGAGCTTTGGCTACAATGCTTCTTGATTTGTTGACCAGGTAAAAGTAAATATATAAGAGGAACAGGGCGCTTTCAATTTTTATTTTAATTAAATTTTTTTTTTTTTAACTTTTTTATTTTATTTTTTTTGCACTATTGCTTTAAAAAATGTAATGTATTTTATTCCTATTACAAGGAATGTAAACATCCCTTGTAATATAAATAAGCAAGACATGGCCTCTGTTTTGTGAGATCTGGGGTCAAAAAGACCTCAGATCTCCCATTTACACTTAAATGCAAGTGACGTCAGACCTCACTCCGTTCCTCCAAGGGCATAGAGTTGAGTGGACGATATCCTCCTGCCCAGTCACAGAGAGCATTGGATCTGCTCTGGGCTAACCGAAAGGTCCGGTAACCCCGGAGATGACCGGGATGCGGCAGGAGGTGGGTTGAAGGGACCTCTCCCGCCACCTCTAAAAGTGTTCCCATGGTGAATCTGCCACCGGGATCACTTTTATGTAAAAGAGAATTGCTCACAGTATAAAAAAATACCGGGGTTGTGGCAGCTAGCTGCTGCCATAACAACAGTATTTAACGTAAAATTAATGATGTATATATATATATCCTGTGTGTGGTTTCCCCACTTGCAGGCAGCAAGGTACCATGGGATATGTAGTCCTTAGAAATCAAAATTAAAAAAAGCAGACAAGAAGCTGTAAAGCACATAGGAAATTCGGAAGTTGTGGAAAGAGATAGCCAACACAGGCAGCACTCACAAAATGAAAGAAGATTTTTTTCTAAGTAAGGATTGTCAAATATAACTATTGTCTGTATTGATATTACAATGCTGATATTAAAAAATAAAAATGTGTGTTGTGACTATAGTTCTCCTTTAAGAAAGTCCAACAGGGCTTTAAGACATGCATCTTCTGGGTCTGTAAATTAAATGTGCTTATGTCAGGCACAGCCAAGCAACTAGCATTTTCAGGAGTTCAGCAATACAGGCCCCAAACCTCCCTTATGTCGAGTTACTTTATCAACCCCTGAGATAAGTTATCAGTCATGTAGGGAGGGCTGACAAGGGTAATCTGGTGTATTTGCTGCATGCAAACATACTATAAAATATTGGCGCACAAGAAACAGAATACTGGAGCAACACATAGCAAATTTGCTAAAAGCAACTAATGCAAATGAACGGAAAACCACTTTGCAAATATTTACTGGATTCTCTTCAAGTATTCCAAGAGCAATTTTATGAAGTCTTCAATTCAATTTAATTTATCTTCTGTTGCCCATTGATGTCATACTCATTTTTTATTACATTAATTAGTACTCTAGTTGGTTATATGGCTGTTAAAGCTTCTGCAGACTAATCAAAAAATACATATTTTGGACATTGAAATTTATACAGGCTTAAAAAGGACTTCACAATGATTTATGTTTTTACCGCTTAACCGAATAAACCAGCAACTGTACAAAACGTACTGTTTATGGCTCTTGGAAACTGTATTATACACACTGTCATTGAGGATTATAATTAGCAACTGCAAGATAATATGTTTTAAATATGTGTTTTTATATGATTTAAAATAAACGGCACATCAGTTTTCAGTATAAGAGGCCTACATGTTCTGATGTTTCTAAAGGTCCTTTTGTTTCAATATTAGAATAATTGATGGTGCATATTGAGTCAGGCGTTGAAGTAGAACTCTAGTTGACTATTGGAAAGAGCTGGGTCCCCATTGCTGTCCATGGCACTGACAGTGAGACCTCAGTTCACCTCAGTTCCTGCAGAACCCTTGTTTTTTTCTTTGAAATATGAGGGTTCTACCAAAAGTACAGTAATGCAAAAGTGGGCATAGCTGTTTTGAATAACTTACATAGGTTGTTCAAATTTCACATGTTGGTAGAGAAGACACCAGTCGCTAGAAAGGTGGGCCAAGTTCACACACCCCCTCGCTACCAGGGCCTTCCGTCATCTATGCCATGTCACTACAACTACCGTTGACTGGCTACTTAAGCACCTGACGTTACTCCGGCCCCTAGCAATGGCAAATTAGCCTCTTCTCCTTTCACTACAGGTTAGACCTTTGTAATCTGTTCGCACTTACTTCTGTTTATTCCCCTTCCAAGCTCTTTTCTTTGATACACCATGCATGTACCTCTTTAAGGAATGGCCCCAATGGCCTTTCCTTCAGAGTGCATGCGCCAATATAGTAAATACCTCCTAAACGGTGCATGTTTAGGAGATATTTACAGTACCTATAGGTAGGCCTTATTTAAGCTTACAAGTATAACTTACTTATAGGTACAAGTAAACGACTGAAGTTTACAACCACTAAGTTCTTTTACTGAAATAAGTAATTTACCAGGTAAACAGTTCTCATCTTCCATATACAATACTGTATCTAAGTGCCTTTTTATTGTGTACCTGGTGCTCCCTTGTACCCCATAATGTGATCATACCTTAAATAGGTAAGAAAGTCTATTAGTTCATTTAGCAGCACATCCCTTGGAACCCCGACTAGGTTCCCACAAGGAGTAGTGAAAGTAACAAAGTGGTGGTGACTGCATCCACAGCAACACTGTCCTTCTCTTCTCATCAGAGAGCAAAGACCAGTGGCCCTCAACATAGAGTTCCCCTTTTTATATGTTTTGTCCAGCAGAGGGCAGTACTCTTCAGAAAAGCCTGGGAAAATCTGGCTAGCAGATTTTAACTCCTACCCACTCACCTTACCTTACTTACAGCACCACTTCTGCTGGGCAACATGTATTAAACAGTGCAACTCACACAGCAGAAAATACGTGTGACCCAGAAAATAATGAGTGCAACCAACACAGCAATACCTTAGCAAGCACCTGCTTGCACACTTACCCTTAATATGCAAAAAGGAAATTCTGACTTTACTCAGGCTTTTCAGTTAAACATATTTATTAACGGTCAGTGACTCAGGCTCGGTTCACACCTGTGTGGGTGATCGCCGATGCAGGATCGCACCTGTTTCAGCAGCTTCAACCACTCGCACAGAAAAATTTCCTGCCCCTCAGGAAATGCGTGGGGGTGTCAGGAACCACGAAACAGACGGAGACAGAAAATGCAGTAAAAATCAAAACCTTTTACCAAAATGGTAAAAACGGTACAACTGGAAAACGTAGTCAAAAGGAAGCCAGGGTTCGGTAGCCAAATCGGGTAGTCATAACAAGCCAGGAAATCAGGAAGCCCGAGATCAGCATAGTCAGAGGCAGCAGACAGGATCAGGAACCAGAATGGACGTC
Source organism: Lithobates clamitans (assembly GCA_037952925.1). Taxonomy (NCBI): domain Eukaryota; kingdom Metazoa; phylum Chordata; class Amphibia; order Anura; family Ranidae; genus Lithobates; species Lithobates clamitans. Next base: position 3,630,679 of record JBBGZY010000228.1, on the reverse strand, counting down.
AGACAGGTAAGTCTTCAACAGGAACACAGCAGAGAGTCTATAGATATGTTGACCAAGGCGAAGGCATTGAAGAAATGTACCAGGCAGTTAAAATAGCCAGAAGGGCTGGCTGTGGGCTTGACTGATGAGCAGGAGATGATCAAAAGGTGGGCCACTGTGGAACGATGAGTACTGGCAATTAACCAACAGCCGAGCAACCTGAGCACAGAGAAGGAAGGGCTGAGAGCCCAGCCCTGACAGGGGGTGGCATTTATACTAATGGCAACCCCCCGCACTGGGAACCACATTGTACTTGCGGTTTCTGTGCAGGCAGCATTTTAAAAAATGGAGCAAGGACCTTTTCCCTGCGTTTTTAGGAAGCACAGTAACCTATTCAAATTAATAGGTTGTTGTGCCCATGCAAAACACAGCATTTAGAGCTGCACAAGTGTGAACCTAGTCTCAGTAAGTGTTGCAGCTAGGCAACGGCATAATAGCCAGGCAGCTATAATTTTCAGGAGGACAGTAATAGCAGCCCCTAATGCCGTGTACATACACAGTCGGATTTGCCAAAGAGATAACTTCCGTCGGCGTTTCCAATGGAAAAATTTAGAACATGTTCTCTATCTAAGTCCGTTAGAAATGCCGACAGAAAAAGTCTGATGGGGCATACACACGGTCGGAATATCCGACCAAGAGCTCCCATCTGACTTTTTCTGTTGGAAATTCCGACCGTGTGTATGGGCCATGAGACTTACTTTAAAACAGTCCAGCAAAAATTGTTTTTCTTTTAGATAAAATATGAAAGGTTAAAACTACATGGATTGTGGTGTGCTAGTTTGAAAAGAATGGTGCATGTCCGATTTTGGATCTGTTCTGGTGTAATGGCCGCCCCTTCGTCTAAATGTAGAAACCTTAATGCAGTGCATGTTAAAGTAGAAAAAAACCTGTTAATGAAATACACCAAAACAGACAGGTATGAATAGGCCCTTAGTGTAGCTGGCCAAATGAAGCTCGAATTTCAGCAGAAATGAATCGGTCGAAATTCAAGCCTTGGTTGGCTCTGGTGACAGTCACTCTGGATATTTGATTGCTAAAAGCAGAGAATTCCTAATCCACATTGTTTGGCATTGATGGCGAAATCTATACATGAATGGCTAGCCTATGTTGCTGTTAGTAAGGATTAAATGAATTACATGGTTGGGGTGTAGGAGTCTTTGAAAGTATTTGATTTTGCAGGATCCCATCTGGTCTTCTCTAGAGCTGCGGATATTTTACTGCAGACAACAGTAGATTGTAACCCTCATGGTTAGTATTGGATAGTATTCAACAGCCAACAGCCCAAACAGAACCAGACCACAGTACAGTAAGTCATATGACAGAAGACCAATTCAATTACCAAATCAAAAACAAGATTAGGACAGGCTATGGGGCAGTACAGCCAACAGGCAAGCATAGAGGGAAAACTTACAGCAGGGTGAACCAATGGTCATAACCAGAGGCAACTAGAAATATCACATACACCACAATGAGCCAAGAGCAAAAGGAAGCAGAACATTATTAAAAAACAAGTCAGCTGTAACAGGAAAATAGATCCTATAATACAAAAAAATTGACAGGTCAAGATACGCATACATTTAATCAAGCGCTCAAGATTCAGTGCTCTGATACCAATTTAAAGGAAACCTAGACTGCCAGAGAAGTTTGTTTTTGCACACATGTTAAACAATCATTTTAGGACTGAAGATTAGTAAAAACCCACAAATTTTTTAGTAAAAAATACACAATATATTAGGCATTTTTATGTAATATATAAAATGAGGTTGTACAGAGTAAATATTGTGGACACCCTTGAAATGGCAACACTTCGGTAAACAAAGCTTTCGTTAGGAGATGCTTTAAAAGCCTTTGCAGGTCATCAGTTTAGAGTCATCTGTGAACAATAACCCTGGAATTATTGAAACTACAATTTCACATGTGGGCACCCCCCATGTGTTTACATAAATATATATGCGTGCATATCACGACAGGGGCTCAAAAATTTTGGGGGGTTTTAAGTGCTTAGATGTACCCTCCATTTTTTACTTTTTTAACCACTTGCTGACCAACCACTGCAGTTGTACTGCGGCAGAATGGCTCGGCTGGGCGAAACAACATTATGTAACGTCGCTTCGCCATGTGGCCACTAGGGGCGCGCGCGCCCCCTGCTCGCCCACGGAGTCGATGCGAGTGCCCGGTGTTCTGCCGAGAAAGTTTCCCTCGGCGGATAAGGACCCCCCTCTACTGCGCAGGCGCAGCGCTTGCACAGTAGGAGCCGGCGGAAATAGCCGAAGCCGAATAGTTCTAAATCAGCTGTACACGACGCCTGTAAGAGGGCCCCTCGCGGGCTTGCTTCGCTCGCCACGCTTCGGGCACGGCCTCGCTTCGCTCTGCACTTTTTTATTCTCCCTCTAGGTCCACTTGGAAGGTGGGGCTTGAACCTGGACCCAGGGCGCAGGCGCCGTGTACAACTGATTAAAGGTTATCATCTTCGGCTATCTTCGGCGGCTCCTTAGTCGTTGGTACTGTGCAAGCGCTGCGCCTGCGCAGTACAGGGGGGTCCTTATCCGCCGGGGGAACTTTCTCGGCAAGACACTGGCAGTCTCGATCACCGCCAGGCTCCCGCAATCACTCGGGGCACACGGAGAACCGGGATCTGTGTGCCCCGAGTTTCCTGTTCTCTGAGGGGAGAAGTGACTGATTGTTTGTTCATACAGAGTATGAACAGCGATCTGTCATCTCCCCTACACAGTCTACTCCCCCCTTCAGTTAGAACACACGCTAGGGAACACAACCCCTTGATCGCCCCCTAGTGTTAACCCCTTCCCTGCCAGTGACATTTTTACAGTAATCAATGCATTTTTATAGCACTGATCGCTGTATAAATGCCAATGGTCCCAAAAATGTGTAAAAATTGTCCGACGTGTTCGCCATAATTTCGCAGTCCCGATAAAAATCGCAGATCGCCACCATTACTAGTGTAACGCTGGTAGATTTTCAAACTACCGCTGATAGGTAAATTTTATGGGTTGCTTGTTAGGTGAAGTTAGATTTGCCTCTGTTCCAGCTTGGTTGAGTTGCATGTAGTTCCACACTGTGCCGGTGGGTGTCGTTGTCGCCATGGGCTGGTGTTGGAAAGGCAACGTGTTGAAGCGTATGAGTGCTCCTCTGTCCTGGAGACAACTCGGTGGAGGTGGTCCTCCAAGTTGCATTCTGGGAGAGGGTATTTATGGGACAGACGCCATGTTTAGGGGTTCGTTTTCCAGCCACCTGCTAGCCCTCCTGGCCGACAGGTATGCGTTAAGAGTACCACCTCATGGTCCTCCGTTCGGGAGGCCCACGCGGCTGCAACGTGTGGGTGGGCCCAGAAGCCTGTCTGGGGCCTACCACAGCAGCAGAGGAATGGTCCTGAGCTGTCTATCCAGAGTGAAGAAGCTGGACAACTGAGGAGATCCCAGGGGAGGACCCGTCATGGAAGGATCATGCAAAGTGCTGGTCTGGAGAGGGGCCCGGTGACTCGGTTGGAGGACGTATTCTGAAGTAGTCTTACTGCATAGTACTGCCGGGTTGGCTTAAAGGTTCAAGTACTGTGTCTGACATTCATCGCAAACCAATACATCCTGTGGCAGAGGATCGTACAAGTTTTATTCTAAACAAGTCTGTGGCAGAGACTTTTGTTCATGCTACGTACTGGCTGCTAGGCAAGTGAGAGAGGCCTATCCAGGCGGGCAAAGATTGAATCCCACAAGGGGAGTGCATTCAACTACAAGTGGTCAATTTCCAAAGAATGTTCTAAAGAATACTAAGGAAAGGTATTTGAGCTTCCCTGCAACTTTCCTTCTGCCTCTTTCCTGCTACTTCCTTTATTATTTGTTCATTAAAGCATTGCAAAATATACTCAAGTGTTTGGTGTCTACATCCTCCAGAGGTAAACTCAACGGGACCCTAGACACGGTGCCGGTGAAACAGAGGTATCGAGAGTGAAGGTAACAGCCCGCTTTAAACCAGCAGCTCCACCGAGAGTTAATGCTACACTAGTAAAAAAAAATTAATAATAAAAATGCCATAAAACTATCCCCTATTTTGTAGGCGCTATAACTTTTGCGCAAACTAATCAATATATGCTTATTGCATTTCTTTTACCAAAAATATGTAGAAGAATACATATCTAAACTGAGGAAAATTTTTTTATATATTTTTGGGGGATATTTATTATAGCAAAAAGTAAAAAATATAGCGTTTTTTTCAAAATTGACGCTCTTATTTTGTTTATAGCGCAAAAAATAGAAACCGCAGAGGAGATCAAATACCTCCAAAAGAAAGCTCTATTTGTGAGAAAAGAAGGACGTCAATACTGTTTGGGTGCAACGTTGCACGACCGCGCAATTGTCAGTTAAAAGTGACGCAGTGCCGAATCGCAAAAAGTGCTCTGGTCAGGAAGGGGGTAAAATCTTCCGGGGCTGAAGCGGTTTTAAAGTGAACCTTCAGCCTCCCGAGGACGATCTCGCCTCTCCACTCCTCCTTCTGTCCTCTTCAGAAATAGTTTTTTTTTATTTTATGTTTCTTTTGTTTACCTATTTTTTTTTTATATATAAGTCCACCCTGCCTTTCCAAGCATGTCATTCACCTTAGACAAATGACATGCACACTGCCTGCTTTGCCTCCCGGGATATGTACATCACATATCCCAGGAGGCATAGGATTTCATTGAGGAAAGGAGGGGGGGTGGGCCTGTCCGGGCATCATCAGGAGGCGTGCCGGATAATCCCAGAATAGCAGGCAGCCTAGCAATGACGTTATGGGGAAATATGGTGGTGCGGGACCAAGCGCTGTCAGAAGAGAAGAGGCTCCCAGCAGGACAGTGCTGGATCTGCTGGGTGGGTAAGTATCAAAAGTTATCAGAACTCACCACAAGGTAGGTAAGGCTTAAAAAAAAATTGAGAGGATAGAGGGTGAAGTTCCACTTTAACTTTATTGCTATCAAAGAGGGGACTAAAAACCTCCTATGTGGTAACCTATGTACTGTGTCAACTTGTTTGAAACATCAGGAGTCTATTAATCCCCTGATGTCTATCCAGCTTTCCACTGAAGCTGATAATGCTCCATTGGCTTCTTCCTTGGCCACGGCAGCTGAAGTAAATGATAACAGAAATCAGAAGTGCTGAATTCCTTGCTGCTTCTGAGTTCTTATTAGGTGGGAGAGTTCAGCAAACAGATGTTGATCTCCATTCCCTCTACATACCTGGAGACATCTGATGGGATTGTGGAGCCTGGGAAGTATAGGGGAGTAAGACAGGGTGGGGGTTTGAAATTTATGGCAGTCCATGGAAGCTGACAGTCAGCATACCTGAGAATTGGGAGTAATCAACACATGATATTTAATGTTCTTTTTCATTGTAGAAATTGAATTATCACAGAAATAAGATAGTTTACAGGAATGGCACCACATACAGTATGTTTCCAGTTTAACAGTAATATACTTTAAGCCTACAGACCACAGAATGACTGAGGAGCATTTTCCTTGGAGAATGTATCCAGATTACTGGTTCAACCTGGGATCCCCCAAGTCCTTGCAGTTTGTCTGGTTGACAGTGGAGGAAAGTTCCCTGAAGCTGGCCAAAGGCGAAACTTTCTCTTTACCTCCTCATCAAATACCAATTCCTAATGCTGCTTCTCCTCTCTCTTTAACCACTTGCTGACCTCCCTATAGCAGTTTTACCGCTACAGAGCAGTAGCTGTGTGCCGGATCACGTATGTCTACGTGATCCTACACTTCTGCCTGCAGGGGGCGTGCGGCGGTCCGCTTCTGCTGTGATTATTCACAGCAGAAGCCAATCAGCAGAAGCACCCGCTGATTGTCGGGCAGAGACCCAGAATGGAGCTCTGCCTATGTAAACTAGGAAAAGTTCTGTACTGACAAGGGGGGGGGTGGATTCTGTGCAAGCAGGGACTTAAATCCATATCTTCCCGTAGTAAAAGCAGCACACATAGTAAACACAAACACTGCTAGGCACACATTTAACCCTTTAGTCGCCCTAGATGTTTAACCCCTTCCCAGCCAGTGTCATTAGTACAGTAATGCCCCGTACACACGGTCGGATTTTCCGATGGAAAATGTCCGATCGGAGCGTGTTGTCGGAAATTCCGACCGTGTGTGGGCTCCATCGGACATTTTCCATCGGATTTTCCGACACACAAAGTTGGACAGCAGGAGATAAAATTTTCCGACAACAAAATCCGATCGCGTCAATTCCGACCGTGTGTGGCCTGTTCCGACGCACAAAGTGCCACGCATGCTCAGAAGAAATTCCGACACGGGACAGCTCGTTCTGGTAAACTTAGCGTTCGCAATGGATACACCACTTTCGTCACACTGCAATGTTCAAAATGGTTTAATACAGCGCACTCTCTTCTTCTTTATAATGTGACAAGAATTAAGTAGTTTTGCTGCTCATATTCACACACACTTCTCACAAAGTTTTATTTGTGTTTTTTTAGTGGGATTCCCTCAATATATTGTTATTAGTTGTCACATCTGACAGTTTTATATTTTTTATGGTTTTTTTTTTTTGTTTTTGAGCCTTTTTTTTGTTTAATGTTTGGATTTTTTCCAAGGCTGATCTTTGTTCAATGTTATTTTTATTTTTACTCCAGAATATTTTTGTGTGTGTTTTGTGTGTCAAGTTACCCCAACACCATTGATATCTTTTATTATTTAATCTCCATGAGATTTTTTGTTGTTGGTGTCCCTTGTTCATTTCACATTGTATATTTGAAATGTACCTGAACACTCACAAACCAACTGTCATTTTTGAAGTAAAACACATAGGAGAGTATAATTCAAAACAAAAATCCTTTATTAAGGTATCAGAACCAAACAAAGAGGAAGGCAACACTGGATCAACAGGAGAAATTAGTGAAGCCTGGGACCCCCACGGCAGACATCAATTCTTAAACCTCAAAATTGGTGGCCTGAGGAGTCCATATATAAGGGAGGGCAGTCTGGTCCGGGATTCACAGAGACTTGGATAGCAGCAGATGACATCAGTGTCCCCAGGCTGTGGTACCACAAGAGGCTGCATCTTTTGGCCGACCAGACTGGATCCAGGGCAATCACTCTCTGGTCTTCCTTTCACACTTCCTTCCGGGCTGTGGCTGTGCAGTTGGAGATGTGGCAGGAGGAGGAGTAGGACCTGGAGGAGGAGTAGGACCTGCAGGAGGAGGAGGAGGACCATCCCAAAGCTGTGTGTGAGGTGTAAGTTGGCCCCTCACACCTTTCGCCAGAGCCTCTGATATGAGGGCCTCACACATGGCTTTTTGGCCCTCCTCCATCCTCTGCATTTTATAGGCAATGAATGCCGCAAGGTTCTCCTGCCTGGTGTGTGGTGCTCCCAGGACCTCTGTAGACATCAGGAGTCTACAAAAAAATCTTATAGCCGCCTCCTCTAGGCTACTCCTCCTCCTGCCACTTTCTGTTTCCAGGGGGGGTGGAGGGACCTGCAGATCAGCCACCTCCTGGCTGAGACTTCCCTGTGTATGAAAAAGGGACATGGTTTTAGTTTTTGCATCATCAATCACAATCCTAAATTAGTACTCCCAACTAACATCTAGGTAACATCATTGATTGTACAAGCAGAAATATTTAGAGGAATGCTATACCTGGCTCAATCTGGGCTCCTCCACATGCGGCCTGGAAGGCCCAGGTTGGGCGTCAGAAGTCTCAGCCGGGGGGGAAGGAAGCGTGGAAGGAAGACTGGAGAGGGATGGCCTGGGTTCAGTCTGGCCTGCCAGAAAGTGCAGCCTGTCGTAGTACAACATCCTGGGGACATAGATGTCACCTGCTGCTCCGGATCTCTGCGAATCAAGGACTTTCTGGCGCTCCCTCAGATATGTGCTCCTCAGGCCACCAATGAAAATCTTTAAATAGAGGATGTCTGCCGTGGGGATCACCTGCTTCATAATTTCACACAATTGCTCCAGTGCTGCCTTCCTCTTTATTTGGTTCTTGTAATGGGGGTGTTTAATCTCCCACAGACAGGGCAGCTCCCTTAGCATATCAATGAAGACTGAAATGAAGTCCTGATCTTCCAGTACCATATCCATGTTCACTGCAAGACACAACACAAGACAAAGCCTAATGTCACACCAAACTCTCCTAATCTTGTTACAATATAGGCCTCAATCTATAGAAGCAGTATAGGCCCAAGTTTGTCTCTTACCTTCGTTCTTACGATCGCCGTGTTCAATGCTCCTTCCTCCGCTCACAGATCAAACGTAATACGCACGCGTGTTACGCTTTATATACACTGCGCATGCGTGTAACTCCGCCCGCCCCTGACGTTCTTTCTAGTGTATTCCCCGCCCCTTTTCTTTCGGCGCAGTGGGGGCAGAGCATGATGGCGGACATACAGCAGGTGCGGGCTAATTGTAGCAACGAGGAGGAGGAGGAGGAGGAAAGGGCGGATCCAGGCACGTCCCGATCCAGAAGGAGACGTTTTAAGGCCACAAATATGTCGTTTGGGGAGATGTTGGAGATGGTAGACATCATGAAGAAGTCCGACTATGACGGAAAATATGGGCTTTACCCCCACCCCAACATCCGAAAGGCCAAAATCATGGCGAAAGTGGTCAGGAGTCTCGAGCGGAATTTCGGGGTACGAAGGTCTAAAGATCAGCTCAGGAAGCGGTGGTCGGACCTGAAGTTGAGAGAGCCAGAGCAGTACCGAAAGATCCGGAGAGTGCTGCAAAAAAGTAAGTAGTTGTGCTGTGTTCCTATTCTTTCTGTCTTTATTACGTTCGTTCTGCTCCATATGCTTTGATTAGTTGTAACGTTTCCAAAGGTCAACTTTAATGTTCATGGGCACATTTTATTATTCGTTCGTATCAAACATTTTTCTTTCGGCCTCTAGAACACCATTGTTTAGGCCATATGCATTTTCACACATTTTTGGGGGCCTACTTGGATGCCAAATATTTGTTTGTGTAGATGGGTTTGTTACTAGAATGAAATGCAAACTAGATTGTGTGTAAGGAGAGGACACTGAGCAGCTGTTTTCACATCTGGACACTGGAGCACTAGTGTGGGACACAAGAACACCATTTTTATTAGGGGGCCACACAGGTGCTCCAGTGTATACTATGGGGGGGTCTCCATCTGTGAAGCTTGTACCAAACAGGTAAAGTATTGCAGCTTGACAAAGGGCAATAAAAAATATACATCTTGGAATTCGGCTAAAATAGACAATTGTACCCCACTTCCAAGCAATGTTTCCTATTTCTATAGTTCTGCCATCAAATATCTGTGTGCTAAGTATACCATTTTTGTTTTACATAGGGGAGAAAAGACTCGGGGGACACCCCTCATCCGAGGAGACCAGAGACCCCCCCCCCCCCTCTGGAAGAAGTTGAAATACCACCAACCAGGCCCGGACTGGCCATAGGGCAGACCGGGCATTTGCCCGGTGGGCTGGGACCTCCAGCTCCATAGCCTGTTGATGATCAGGCCGCACAGCGGGAGGTAAGCGGCGCCCGCGGCCTGGACAGGGTTAACACAGGCCACGGCCGCCGCTCACCCACCGCTATGCGGCCGTGCCTGTGTCATCTCTGGGCTCCGGCGCAACTACGATAGCGGCTGATTGGTTGAGCGGCTGAGCTGTGTGTCTCTCTCACACACAGCTCAGCCATCGCTGACAGTTCCACTGCTCCTCCTCTTCCCGCCCCTCTACTCTATCTGCTCCGCCCATACCCCTGTGTCTGCCCCGCCCATACCCCCTGTGTCTGCCCCGCCCACACCCCCTGCGTCTGCCCCGCCCACACATCTATGAGGTGAAGGAAGAAAAGTTTTAAAAGCTGCAGGCAGCCCGCTCCTGAGCCTCATCCTGGGGTGAGTAAGCTCACCCTCTCTCCAGCCTTCCAATGTGTATAGAAAACGAATTTAAGGGGTGTTCTGTGGACTCTGATACAAGAGGGGAACTTTGGTGAGCAGAGACCCCCTTAAATCAGTGTTCCCCTTTACATTAGAGTCCACAGAGCTCCCCCTTACAGTAAGTGGGGGCTCAGTGTGGACTCTGATGTAAGGGGGCTCAGTGCGGACTCTGATGTAAGGGGGCTCAGTGCGGACTCTGATGTAAGGGGGCTCAGTGCGGACTCTGATGTAAGGGGGCTCAGTGCGGACTCTGATGTAAGGGGGCTCAGTGCGGACTCTGATGTAAGGGGGCTCAGTGCGGACTCTGATGTAAGGGGGCTCAGTGCGGACTCTGATGTAAGGGGGCTCAGTGCGGACTCTGATGTAAGGGGGCTCAGTGCGGACTCTGATGTAAGGGGGCTCAGTGCGGACTCTGATGTAAGGGGGCTCAGTGCGGACTCTGATGTAAGGGGGCTCAGTGCGGACTCTGATGTAAGACACGTCTGTGTGGACTCTGATGTAAGACACCTCTGTGTGGACTCTGATGTAAGGGGGCTCAGTGCGGACTCTGATGTAAGGGGGCTCAGTGCGGACTCTGATGTAAAGGGGCTCAGTGCGGACTCTGATGTAAGGGGGCTCAGTGCGGACTCTGATGTAAGGGGGCTCAGTGCGGACTCTGATGTAAGGGGGCTCAGTGCGGACTCTGATGTAAAGGGGCTCAGTGCGGACTCTGATGTAAGGGGGCTCAGTGCGGACTCTGATGTAAGGGGGCTCAGTGCGGACTCTGATGTAAGGGGGCTCAGTGCGGACTCTGATGTAAGGGGGCTCAGTGTGGACTCTGATGTAAGACACCTCTGTGTGGACTCTGATGTAAGACACCTCTGTGTGGACTCTGATGTAAGGGGGCTCAGTGCGGACTCTGATGTAAGGGGGCTCAGTGCGGACTCTGATGTAAAGGGGCTCAGTGCGGACTCTGATGTAAGGGGGCTCAGTGCGGACTCTGATGTAAGGGGGCTCAGTGCGGACTCTGATGTAAGGGGGCTCAGTGCGGACTCTGATGTAAGGGGGCTCAGTGCGGACTCTGATGTAAAGGGGCTCAGTGCGGACTCTGATGTAAGGGGGCTCAGTGTGGACTCTGATGTAAGGGGGCTCAGTGCGGACTCTGATGTAAGGGGGCTCAGTGCGGACTCTGATGTAAGGGGGCTCAGTGCGGACTCTGATGTAAGGGGGCTCAGTGCAGACTCTGATGTAAAGGGGCTCAGTGCGGACTCTGATGTAAGGGGGCTCAGTGCGGACTCTGATGTAAGGGGGCTCAGTGCGGACTCTGATGTAAAGGGGCTCAGTGTGGACTCTGATGTAAGGGGGCTCAGTGCGGACTCTGATGTAAGACACCTCTGTGTGGACTCTGATGTAAGGGGGCTCAGTGTGGACTCTGATGTAAGGGGGCTCAGTGCGGACTCTGATGTAAGGGGGCTCAGTGCGGACTCTGATGTAAGGGGGCTCAGTGCGGACTCTGATGTAAGGGGGCTCAGTGCGGACTCTGATGTAAGGGGGCTCAGTGCGGACTCTGATGTAAGGGGGCTCAGTGCGGACTCTGATGTAAGGGGGCTCAGTGCGGACTCTGATGTAAGGGGGCTCAGTGCGGACTCTGATGTAAAGGGGCTCAGTGCGGACTCTGATGTAAGGGGGCTCAGTGCGGACTCTGATGTAAGGGGGCTCAGTGCGGACTCTGATGTAAGGGGGCTCAGTGTGGACTCTGATGTAAGGGGGCTCAGTGTGGACTTTGATGTAAGGGGGCTCAGTGCGGACTCTGATGTAAGGGGGCTCAGTGCGGACTCTGATGTAAGGGGGCTCAGTGCGGACTCTGATGTAAGGGGGCTCAGTGCGGACTCTGATGTAAGAGGGCTCAGTGCGGACTCTGATGTAAGGGGGATCAGTGCGGACTCTGATGTAAGGGGGCTCAGTGCGGACTCTGATGTAAGGGGGCTCAGTGCGGACTCTGATGTAAGGGGGCTCAGTGCGGACTCTGATGTAAGGGGGCTCAGTGCGGACTCTGATGTAAAGGGGCTCAGTGCGGACTCTGATGTAAGGGGGCTCAGTGCGGACTCTGATGTAAGGGGGCTCAGTGCGGACTCTGATGTATGGGGGCTCAGTGCGGACTCTGATGTAAGGGGGCTCAGTGCGGACTCTGATGTAAGGGGGCTCAGTGCGGACTCTGATTTAAGGGGGCTCAGTGCGGACTCTGATGTAAGGGGGCTCAGTGCGGACTCTAATGTAAGGGGGCTCAGTGCGGACTCTGATGTAAGGGGGCTCAGTGCGGACTCTGATGTAAGGGGGCTCAGTGCGGACTCTGATGTAAGGGGGCTCAGTGCGGACTCTGATGTAAGGGGGCTCAGTGCGGACTCTGATGTAAGGGGGCTCAGTGCGGACTCTGATGTAAGGGGGCTCAGTGCGGACTCTGATGTAAGGGGGCTCAGTGCGGACTCTGATGTAAGGGGGCTCAGTGCGGACTCTGATGTAAGGGGGCTCAGTGCGGACTCTGATGTAAGGGGGCTCAGTGCGGAATCTGATGTAAGGGGGCTCAGTGCGGACTCTGATGTAAGGGGGCTCAGTGCGGACTCTGATGTAAGGGGGCTCCGTGCGGACTCTGATGTAAGGGGGCTCAGTGCGGACTCTGATGTAAGGGGAGTAACCATTACAGTGCAGTCCCCTTTATATTTATATCAGTGTTACTGCACATTGCAGCGTGGAGGACCGATACCCCCCCCCCCCCGGTCCATGGAAAAATTGGCTGCTCAGTCTAAAATGCCCGGGCCTATTTTTTGTCCCAGTCCGGGCCTGCCACCAACCCAAGAAGCTGAGCAGGAGGAAGAAGAAGACGTGGTGGAGATTGGCACCACAACAGGTGAGTGTCTGCGACCACAGGCTCAGGTAAAAGAGATGGCTGGTGGCAGATTTTTGAGACCTTTTTTTTTGTTCTTTATCTCTTTTTAGGTGATCGTGATGTGAGGGATCCAGAATGCTTTACTTCTGAAAGTGCCCAGATACTGATAGGGGAGATCATGGGATGCAATCTCCAATTGCAAAACATCCAGCAACAAATCAGTGATGTTATTAAAAAAAATAATAACATCATTGATGTTTTGAGGCAAATTTAAACCCCATAAAATCACCGGTTTTATGGTCCCAAACTTTTTTCTATGTTTAGTTAGAAAAGCCAAATTTGGAGGATGCACACAGTGTGCCAACATGTGCTATCTGCCATCACGGGAGATCAATGGACGCAATTTGGGGGGGCAACCCCTTCCTCAATTATAAAGTAGCGTTGAGGAAGGGCTTGCTCCCCCCAAACACGTCCCTTAATCCCCCCTGATGGCAGATAGCACATGTGGACATTTGTAAATTGGTGTGCATCTTCCAAATTTGGCTTTTCCAGGGGTGATTTCCCCCCATCTGAACGCTATATCAAACCCAGTTCCTAAATACTGATGTCTGATATAGCCTTCAGGTTTTACCTAATGTGAACTTTGTAAGTTCTAGTTTTTTGGCTTTCTTGTTGGTTTTACACAGGCCTGTTTTATCTGAAATGGATATTTAGATTTTTCATAATGCTACTGCAAACATTTTATACAACAAACATGTTGGTTTGTTTTAAAAACCTTTGGTAAATGCACATGTGATTGTGCAGGTATAAAAAAGTGCCTTACTCAAGAATGTGTGGATTATTGTCTCAACACTACAACACTTTTGGGGTGATGTAATTGTTGTTTTATGCACAAATGGGGGTTATTTCCTAAGGGCAAATCCTCTTTGCACTACAAGTGCAGGTTCAGTGCAGTTGCAAGTGCACTTGTAGTGAAATGTGTTTTTGCATTTAGGAAGTACCAGCCAACACTGTTTTTTATAAGGTTACCCAATCACGACATTTTCTGCACTCAACACATTTCTGTCAGGGTCAGCTAAAACAAACACAAGCAGTAAATGTCCACCAAGAATTTCTTTTGGTTGTTTTTTATTTGAAAAAGGTGTCACATATTGTCTGGCATATTGATAGCCCCCCTACCTGCAAAGAACTCCAGGTATCGTAACCGGACATCACGGGCATTCAGGGAGGGCAAGCCAGGACGGCCGCTTTCAAGTGCCGTCATTGTGGAAGTATTTGGGATTCCGGCCTCAGGCCCAACTGAGCCAGCATAGTTGGCTGAATGTTTTCGTAGAAAATTATGGAGAACACAGCAGGCAAGTATTATATGGTTCAGTTTATACTCCGCCATATGGATGGGTGTCATAAATAATCGGAACCGGCAGGCCAGGATTCCAAATGTGTTCTCCACCACTCTTCGGGCTCTGGCCAGCCGGTAATTAAAAACCCTCTGTTCCAGGGTGAGGGTCCTCATCGGGAATGGCCGCATCAGGAGGTCCCCCAGCGCAAATGCTTCATCAGCAACGAACACAAATGGGAGACCTTCAACATTGTCCTCTGGAGGTGGCAAGTCCAAGCTGCCATTCTGGAGACGTCTGTAGAACTCCGTCTGGGCGATCACTCCACCATCGGACATCCGGCCATTAAGAAGATAAGAAGTGTCATAATACAAAGATATAAATACACACTGTACACATTTGAGCACATTTGGACATTCTGCTATTACCTATCAAGATCATAATAGGATACAAGAACTTTAAACAGTACCATTGGAAAGTATACAGGCAGGCCCTTGCACTACATGCTTTGGGGAATTCATTCATAAATCTGACCAGTAAAGAGATGGGTATAGTGTGTATGGGTTTGGTAAAGTCAGCAGATAGATGATTGAGGATAGAGAATTGGGATCAGCTGACTTAGCAGTTGGGGGAGGGAGGGTTCCAAAAAATTTGGGGACACCACAAAAAAAAGCCTCTGGCCCTCTGCCTGAATTTACATCAAAAATAACATTTCCAAACATTTTAGGGGGTGTTTGGGGTAAAGCACTACTATGGAGCTGATAAAATACATTGTTAAGTGACTACATGAGGTGAATATAGGGGCAGGAGACACCATGCTGGAGAGGTTATTGAAGGGCAAATATGTATGAAGGACCTAAAATAATAATTACATAAAAATCCAGCATGCATGAGGACAAAGGGGACATTCACAGCATAATACAATCATGGTAATTAGGGAAAGAGGAAAGAAATACAATATATTATCAAACATTCAATACAATAAAATGTGATATAAAAGGATAAAAATCTTACCTTTATATACTCCTTCTGTAGGACCTGTATGATGGCAGAACAGGTCTCTGGGATAATGATCCCCAGAGCCTGGGGGGAGATGCCTGTCGAGAACTTGAGGTCCTGCAGGCTTCTCCCTGTGGCCAAATAACGCAAGGTAGCGACCAACCTCTGCTCCAGAGTGATGGCTTGCCTCATGCAGGTATCCTGCCTGCTGATATAGGGGGTCAGCGAAGCCAACAAACGGTGAAATACGGGGTCCGTCATCCTGAGAAAGTTCCTGAAATCATCAGGATTATTCTCACGGATCTCACGGAGCAAAGGCATATGACAGAACTGGTCACGCTGAAGCAACCAATTCTTGGTCCATGAACTCCTCCCCACCCTGTTCATGGACTGGACTTGTGTCAAGGTCAGGACCCCAACACCAAGCCCCCGCACAGCACGAACTCTACGAGGAGTACGCATACGAAACATGACTAGAAAACGGTCGGCTGCTCAGAACGGAGTAACAGAAAGCACTGAAGAACAGCAAGGCCTGTGAAGAGCGACCTGAAAACCAGTAACGAACGAACAAGAATACAGTGACTAAAGTCACGCGGAACTTGCTTGCACGCACTGAAGAGCAGATACAAACCCACAAGCACAAACTGAACGGCAGAAAACGATCTGAAAGCCACGAGTCTGAAAAAGCGCGAATCGTCTCTCACCAAACTTTTACTAACACGAGATTAGCAAAAGGAGCCCAAAGGGTGCTGCGCTTGGTTCTGAACCGGCCTTTTCTAGTCTCGTCGTACGTGCTTGACGTCACCGCGTTCTTGGCGATCGGAAATTCCGACAACTTCGTGCGACCGTGTGTAGGCAAAACAAGTTTGAGCCAACATCCGTAGGAAAAAATCCGAGGATTTTGTTGTCGGAATGTCCGATCAATGTCCGACCGTGTGTACGGGGCAATACAGTGCATATTTTAGCACTGATCACTGTATTAGTGTTACTGGTTCCCACAAAGTGTCAAAAGTGTCAGTGTCCATTTGTCCGCTGCAAAATCGCAGTCGCTGATCACCGCCATTACTAGTATAATACTATAGTAAAAATAAAAAATAAATAAATCCATAAAAATTCCAGTATATATGCCATAGTTTGTAGACGCTATAACGTTCCCATAATCCAATCAATATACACTTATTGAGATATTTTTTGCCAAAAGTATGTAGCAGAATAGATATTGGCATAAATTTATGAAGAAATTCGATTTTTTAAATTTTTTTATTGGATATGTTTCATAGCAGAAAGTAAAAAATATTGGTTTTTTTTCGAAATTGATGGTCTTTTTTTGTTTATAGTGCAAGAAATAAAAAACGCAGAGGTGATCAAATACCACAAAAAAGAAAGCATTACATAAATTTTATTTGGGTACAGTGTTGCATGACAGCGCAATTGTCAAACAAATTAATGAAGTTCTGTATCGCAGAAAGTGGCCTGGTCATGAAGGGGGGTAAATATTCCAGAGGTCAAGTGGTTAACAAGCAGGGCTTTATCCCTGACCTACTCCCACACACTGAACACAATGAATGATGTAAAAACTACTATTTAACCACTTCGCTGCCTGAAGCCCGTAATGAGGAACAAATTAGTCCCCAGCCTGGAGAAGCGTCACAGCATCACCTTTAGGTCAGTGGACAAACTGCAGCTCAACACCTGCCTACAAGAGCTGTGTACATTATATGCTTATTTGAAAAATAAATAAATACCAAATATAATTGTACAAAATAGGTATAGAAAGTATCAGGCTATCACTATACTTTGCTGTCATGGGGAAACACTTCCAAAATGGCAATGTGCTTCACAGACGTAACAAAAAGCATATTGTAGATATTGAGAGCATGATAAATACTTCTATTATTCGATGTATAAATTATTCAGCTAGGTATTTATTTGGTTATTTAACATCAAATTAATCATTCCATACATATTATACAGCTTGATAACAGAAAAGCTGTGATACACATTAATCTAACTAGGGTTCTCCTGGGTTCCCCCAGTATAATCTAGCTTTCTGTTATGAAATGTTCTATTTTTCATCATCGCCTCACTTAAAAACATAAACTTTAGAGATCAACAAGAAAAAAAATGGCTATACTGATATTAAGATTAAGGCAATAACTCAGCGGTGTTGAATAGGAATTATGAAAAAATTCTGGCAAATGTGTAGCGCCCACTGGAGGTCTCTGGATTTATACCCAACCTTCCTATATATAAGGAAGGAATCAATAGGTTACTTTGCCTTATACTTGTTATAAAACTCTGTAGTGTTCATATATGCCACATTGCAAAATCATATTTCTTGTATTAACAAAAGAGAAATACAAAGAGGGCAATTCCCAGGCTCAAAATATAATTGATTCCATCATCACAGGCTTTTTCAAATAGTGGCAAGGACCTCCCACTAGAGCTCATGTAGAAAGTGCTTGGCTTTGCTCATTCAATCACAGATCTTTGAATTTTCAATACTTCCCCATTGTGTCCATATGTTCCTTTCAAATAAATTATATCTTCCCTGCATAAGATGTAGAAAGAGCTCTCAAGGTGGGTTTTATATTCACCACTCTATAGTGTCCTTAGGATCAACATGCCACAAGCATTAAGCAGGAGGAACACTGTACTTTCCTCCCTATATAGATCATATAAAGCAGACTATACTGCCCTATTACTGTAAGCAGAGACCACCAAGAGCATGTGTACTTGTTGTCACAGGGAAATAATACCAATCGCATATATTGCATACAGTGGGAGGCCTGAACAAATCCCTGACTGGTTTCAGCAGAAGCCATGAACCTAGCCTAACTAACAAAGTAACTATAGGAAATAATGTATAACATTGTATGAAGCAAGGGGAGAGATTGGGTACGGCTGAGTCAGGTAGGAGGTTCAAGGAATAGTTGGTGAAATGGGTTAGGAGGGCAAGAGCAGGGATCAGGTACAAAAGGAACAGGTAAAGGCTGCAGGATCAGGGGAAAAAGTTCAAGGCAGAAAGGGTCAGAGTAGCAGAAGCAGGATTACTGGCTCAAGGGTAGCAGAATCAGGATGTTTGGCACAAAGGGAAAAACACTGAGAAACTATGGAAACCTAGAGAGGAGGGGCTAAATTTCTTCCCAGCAGCCATCATCAGTTGGGGACTACTTCCTGGGGTCTACTGGCTACTGGGAGACACTCACTGGTAGACACCATGACTTCATCCTTCAGGTCTGGAAACCACAGAGCCACCAGCAGGTGATCCAGTTCCTGACAGTTCTCCAACTCCAGAGAGCAGCCTTCAGACGCTCCAACAAGCCTTGGCCATACAAGCCCATATGATAATTAAAGAGTCCAGCCTTCCCCAGCATGTGAAATTGAGGAGGAACTCTATCCTTTATAGACACTGCATGCAAACCTTTTCCTTTCAATTGCCAAATAGATCCAAAGTGATGATTTCTCACCATGGTCTGGAAACATGCCAGATTCCCTACTGCTTGAGTCTTAAGGTACCCCACATCCAGAGTCTAATAACAGACCAGATTCCCCACTACCAGGGTCTGTCAACTTGCTGGGTGCTCTCCCCTTGCTGGATTCCCTGAAAGATATGAAACTTGACACTCAAACTCTTTCAAGAAATCAGGTACTCCAATGCAGGGATGGCCAGGAAGACCATGATTAAACACTTTATGAAAAAGAGAAAATAATGCTAATAAAGTCCAAAAAATTAAATTGATATATGGTGTTCCAAATGCTTGACCAACTGGAGATATGTTCAATGTTTACCCAGTGACTAAATCACAAAAAAGTGTACCATCACCTTGTGGAAAACATGCTTACCAGATTGTAAGCCAAATGCACAGGTGGCTTTAACCCAGCCCATACAATGGTTCCCCATTAAAAATGTTAGTTATAACGAAACGCGTCTGAGGAGGTACATGCTGACGATACCACGGCGTCTCGTTGAGGAGGAGGGGAGCTTTTGTATTGTAGCCAGCCAGCTTTATATTTCTATGCAGGATTTTAATGTTTGTTTGTAAGTGCAAAATTTTTTTTCTATCATAATAAACCAAGGGTTGACGTTATTACGCTATGGTGTATTGTATCCTCTCTTGGGGTATTACCAATTGACACCTATGGCCCATTCGGATTACTTGGTTCTCCGCTAAGTCTTTCCATCCATCAATCAAGCTGCTTGTCTGTTTCCAGCCGAGGATTTATTTTCTTAAAGTGACATCTGCTTTTTTGGTTTGGTATCTGGTAAGGAGGCCCTCTATGTGGTGGCGGTACACTTAATTGTGTTTTATCCACTGGGTGGTTTTCTGTCTGTGCAATCTTTGGTTTTTACACTGTGAGTGCAATTGCATATATTGTACATTTATTTATTTTTTTCACAATATTACGCTATGGTATATCTTTTTGTTTTTTTTGGTTGACACAAAATTATGATTTGTGGAATCAACGCCAACCTATGCTAAGAGGCTCGCAACTATACATCGCAGTATCGGCATATTGTTCCTTCTTGCAAAATCAATAGCCTAGGCTGGGTTAAAGCCACCTGCGCATTTGGCTTACAATCTGGTAAGCATGTTTTCCACAAGGTGATGGTACACTTTTTGCGATTTAGTCACTGGGTGAACATTGAACATATCTCCAGTTGGTCAAGCATTTGGAACACCATATATCAATTTAATTTTTTGGACTTTATTAGCGCAATTTTCTCTTTTTCATTTTATATTTGTGCTTATCTCACATTAATTGCCACTTTGGGATTGGTTCACCCAAATTATTTTTATTTATTTGATTAGCGCAGCATTTTCACCCTTTATTAAAACCACTTAAAGACCAGCCTCGTTTTGGATTTTAGGTGTTTACAAGTTTAAAACAGGTTTTTTTGCTAGAAAATTACTTAGAACCCCCAAACATTATATATTGTTTTTTTTCTAACATCCTAGAGAATACAATAGCGGTCATTGCAATACTTTTTTTTGCACCGTATTTGCGCAGCGGTCTTCTAAGCGCACTTTTTTTGGAAAAAATTCACTTTTTTGAAAAAAAAAATAAGACAACAGTAAAGTTAGCCCAATTTTTTTTATATTGTGAAATATAATGTTACGCCAAGTAAATTGATACCCAACATGTCACGCTTCAAAATTGCGCCCGCTCGTGGAATAGCGTCAAACTTTTACCCTTAAAAATCTCCATAGGCGACGTTTAAAAAATTCTACAGATTGCATGTTTTGCGTTACAGAGGAGGTCTAGGGCTAGAATTATTGCTCTCACTCTACCGGTCGTGGCGATACCTCACATGTGTGGTTTGACCACCGTTTTCATATGCGGGCGCTACTCACGTATGCGTTCGCTTCTGCGTGCGAGCTCGTCGGGACAGGGCGCTTTAAAAAAAAAATTTTTTTTTTTTATTATTTATTTTATTTTATTTTATTTATTTTTTCACTGTTTTTAAAAAAAAAAAAATTTGGATCACTTTTATTCCTATTACAAGGAATGTAAACATCCCTTGTAATAGAAAAAAGCATGACAGGTCCTCTTAAATATGAGATCTGGGGTCAAAAAGTCCTCAGATCTCATATTTAGACTAAAATGCAAAAAAAAAAAAAAAAGTCGTTTAAAAAAATGACACTAAAAAAATTTGTGCCTTTAAGAGAGTGGGCGGAGCCGTCGTAATGACGTCGCTCCGGCCGTCACATGGTATGGAGACGGGTGGGCGCCATCTTGGCCTCACTTGTCTCCATACCTCAGCAGGGAAAGGACCCGATCGCCTCCGCCGCTACCGACGGCTCCGGTAAGCGGCGGAGGGTGCGGGAGAGCGGCGGGAGGGGGGGTGGCACCTCTCCCGCCGCCGATAACGGTGATCTCGCGGCGAACCCGCCGCTGAGACCACCATTATCTTGTACAGAATCGCTCACTGTAAAGAAGGATATCTTCAAAAAAATGACGTATATATACAGTGAGCGGGGCTTTATGACATGGACCTTTAGCTTTGGCTACTGGACCAGACTTTAGAGTCAGAGCAGCAGGGACCAGAGCACAAAACAGGGAAATGTCTCACTACCTGTGATTAGTGCTGTGCAGTGTCAGCTTCCTGGTGGGTGCGGGGACGTGGAGTTGCGAACACGCCTGAGCCCATCCTTGCTGGGCAGTAAGCAGAAAATCAGTGAAGTCTGGCAGGGCAACAAGCCAAAGATCAGCAGTTTGTCAAGGCAGCAGGCAGAGGAACAGTGGAAATACAATAATTTTGAACCTTGGATCAACCGCAATTAGTGCAAATACATGCTAGGGCCACTATTACCTAGCATGAGCCCTGGGTAAATCAATGCTCACCTATGATACTTAGATTGTACTGTATAAGGTGCAGACCACTTGACTCAAACAGACATAACACAGAGGAATGAAAAACTTTCCAAGATAGTCATTAAGTGGCACACTTCAATTGAGTAAAACACACATTGCTTTATTGAAAAAACTTTCAATTAAAATGGCAAATCCAATCCCTTCACCAACACTTGTTAAAATAAAAAGACAATGTTGTCTTGCTGACAGGAAGCAGCTGCACACTCACCCATCCAAACCACCATTCACTCACAAGGGAATCCAGTTAATGAGTCCTAGTAATCAAGGATTTAGGGGTTTGTGATAGTGAAGCAAGTGTCCCAAAGACTGTCATCCTACTTTGCTCTGCGACATCGGTCCTAAATCAGTCCTACATGCATCCGACTTGAATGAACAGGATACTACTTTGATACAACTTTGTGATAGTCTGACTTGTCCTTTGACCAATCAAAACAATCCCAGTGTGACATAAATTCTTTTTTAATGCTGCTGTAATCACCATGTCAGATGTCACAAGTCAGATGGTTAGGACAAGGAACCTACTTTGATCCGACTTCAATGATATTTAATGGGCTGAAGTCGGACCAAAGTAGTGCAGGGAGCATTTTCAAAGTCAGAACGACTTGTGTCGGACCAGTTAACCACTTGCCAACCGGCTCACGGCGATTTACGTCGGCAGAAGGGCACCTACAGTCAGATTAACGTACCTGTACGTTGCCCTTTTAGAAACGGTTTGCGGGCGCGCACCCGCTGCGACCTCCGTGAGCGTGATCGCGGGTCCCGCAGACCTGATGTCCATGGGGATACCCACGATCGTCTCACGGAGAGGAAGAACGGAGAAATGCTTATGTAAACAAGCATTTCCCTGTTCTGCCTAGTGACAGGACACTAATCACAGCTCCCTGTAATCGGGAGCGGTGATCAGTGTCATGTCACACATAGCCACGCCCCCACACAGTTAAAATCACTCCCTAGGACACACTTAACCCCTTCACTGCCCCCTAGTGGTTAACCCCTTCACTGCCAGTCACATTTACACAGTAATCAATGCATTTTTAATTGCACGGATCGCTGTATAAATGTGAATGGTCCCAAAATCGCACCAAAAGTACCCGATGTGTCCGCCATAATTTCGCAGTCACGATAAAAATCGCTGATCACCACCATTACTAGTAAAAAAAATTATTAATAAAAATGCTATCTCCTATTTTGTAGAAGCTATAACTTTTGCTCAAACAAATCAATAAACGCTTATTGCAATTTTCTTTACCAAAAATATGTAGAAGAACACATATCGGCCTAAACTGAGGAAAAAAATTTAAAAAAGTAAAAAAATAATGTGTTTTTTTAAAAATTGTCGAAATTTTTTGTTTATAGCGCAAAAAATAAAAACCGCAGAGGTGATCAATTACCATCAAAAGAAAGCTCTATTTGTGGGGAAAAAAGGAAATCAATTTTGTTTGAGAGCCACGTCGCACGTCCGCGCAATCAGGGCCGTCTTTAGCGCAGGGCAAACGGGGCACTTGCCCTGGGCCCAATCTTTGTTGGGGGGCCCGCGCTAGCCGTGACTTGGGGCCCCGATGACAGATGACACAGAGGACACGGGAGGATCTATTCCGCGCTAGCCAGCTGAGAGGGGGCGGGGCCGGGAGCTCCACTGACGCTCTGACCCCGCCCACGTGCAGCCTGTGTACTGGGAAAAGAGTGTCTGTAGTGAGAGCCAGTGATCGGAGTGCGAGTGTCAGTGGAACTTCCGGCCCCGCCCCCTCTATACTGGCTGGTGAATACAGAGGTCCGGGGGCGGGGCCGGGAGCTTCAATGACACTCCCACTCCGATCACTGGCTCTCACTACAGGCGCTCTATTCCCAGTACACAGGCTGCACGTGGGCGGGGTCAGAGCGTCAGTGGAGCTCCCGGCCCCGCCCCTCTCAGCTGGCTAGCGCGGAATACATCCTCCCGTATCCTCTGTGCGCTCTGCAAAGCTGTCATCGGGGCGACAATTCACGGGTAGTGCGGGCCCCCCAACAAAGCATCAGGGGAGCTCCCAGGTGCTTTAGTGACAGCAGAGAGTGGAAGCCCCGCCCACAGTCCTGAATGTATGTAGTGATTTTTGCTGGCCAGGTATGTCCTTACACCCATAGAATGCCTGACTGTTTAAACCTTGAGCTGTTATTTAACTGTAAAGCTGTGCATTGCTGAAAGTTCTCTGACCATCTCCTGTATAATGTCTGCAGTCTCTGTCTCCTGCAGTATGTCCGCAGCCTCTGATTGTCTCCAGCAGTATGTCCGCAGTCTCTGATTGTCTCCTGCAGTATGTCCGCAGTCTCCGATTGTCTCCTGCAGTATGTCCGCAGTCTCCGATTGTCTCCTGCAGTATGTCCGCAGTCTCTGATTGTCTCCTGCAGTATGTCCGCAGTCTCTGGTAATCTCCTGCAGTATGTCCAAAGTCTCTGATTGTCTCCTGCAGTATGTCCGCAGTCTCTGATTGTCTCCTGCAGTATGTCCGCAGTCTCTGATTGTCTCCTGCAGTATGTCCGCAGTCTCTGATTGTCTCCTGCAGTATGTCCGCAGTCTCTGATTGTCTCCTGCAGTATGTCCGCAGTCTCTGGTAATCTCCTGCAGTATGTCCGCAGTCTCTGATTGTCTCCTGCAGTATGTCCGCAGTCTCTGATTGTCTCCTGCAGTATGTCCGCAGTCTCTGATTGTCTCCTGCAGTATGTCCGCAGTCTCTGATTGTCTCCTGCAGTATGTCCGCAGTCTCTGATTGTCTCCTGCAGTATGTCTGCAGTCTCTGATTGTCTCCTGCAGTATGTCCGCAGTCTCTGGTAATCTCCTGCAGTATGTCCGCAGTCTCTGATTGTCTCCTGCAGTATGTCCGCAGTCTCTGATTGTCTCCTGCAGTATGTCCGCAGTCTCTGATTGTCTCCTGCAGTATGTCCGCAGTCTCTGATTGTCTCCTGCAGTATGTCCGCAGTCTCTGATTGTCTCCTGCAGTATGTCTGCAGTCTCTGATTGTCTCCTGCAGTATGTCCGCAGTCTCTGGTAATCTCCTGCAGTATGTCCGCAGTCTCTGATTGTCTCCTGCAGTATGTCCGCAGTCTCTGGTAATCTCCTGCAGTATGTCCGCAGTCTCTGATTGTCTCCTGTAGTATGTCCGCAGTTTCTGATTGTCTCCTGCAGTATGTCCGCAGTCTCTGGTAAACTCCTGCAGTATGTCCGCAGTCTCTGAGTGTCTCCTGCAGTATGTCCGCAGTCTCTGGTAATCTCCTGCAGTATGTCCGCAGTCTCTGATTGTCTCCTGCAGTATGTCCGCAGTCTCTGGTAATCTCCTGCAGTATGTCCGCAGTCTCTGATTGTCTCCTGCAGTATGTCCGCAGTCTCTGATTGTCTCCTGCAGTATGTCTGCAGTCTCTGATTGTCTCCTGCAGTATGTCCGCAGTCTCTGATTGTCTCCTGCAGTATGTCCGCAGTCTCTGATTGTCTCCTGTAGTATGTCCGCAGTCTCTGAACCTCTCCTGTAGTATGTGTATTAATGTGCCCCTTTACTTGCTCAATTATTTGGGATTGCTCCACTGCTCAGTGAGAGGTAATGATGTGCATGAACCTCTAGCAACCAATCAGCAAACAGTAGTGATCTGCTTTAATCTCTAGCAACCAATCAGTAAGTGCTAATGATGTTCTGTAACCCCTAGCAACCAATTAGTGAGCGCTAATAATGTACATTAACCTCTAGCAACCAAACGGCAAGCAGAAATTATGTGTTGTAACCTCTAGAAACCAGCTATTGAGCAGTAATGATAGGCTGTAACCTCTGGCAAACAATTCAATCGCTGCGTGATCTGCTGCAGTAAACTGATTTTAAGTCTACCTGCTATTTTTTGTATGTCTCAGAATGGAGGGGGGGCCCCAAGAAAATGTTTGCCCAGGGCCCAATCAAAATTAAAGACGGCCCTGCGCGCAATTGTCAGTTAAAGCGACGCTGGCCAAATCGCAAAAAGTGCTCTGGTCTTTGGGCAGCCAAATGGTCCGGGGCTTAAGTGGTTAAGACGGCTTCCATAGGGAAACATTGATTTTCACACGTCATGTGACGTGAGCTCCCAATATCAGAGCATTTGTCGTACCAGTGTGAACCTAGCCTTAAGCATTAGATGATGCTCATCTTCAAATCCCATGCCAATCCCATTAGCTATGGTAGCCACACCTGAGCACCTGTAGCAGCCGCTTATCTGTATAAGACCATGAAGTCCAGAAGTGACACAGGAAAACTGCAGGATTGAAACACCAAACGTTAAAGTACACCTGTATAGAACAATAACAGGTATTACTGAACTCCTTCTAAATGCTGTTTGCCTGGCTATCTCTGGCTACTTTCTCAGTCACCGATGTGGAATAGGCATGCAGATTAGAAAGTTAGGGTGAAGTCATGAACTCCAAATCTATATGCTTGTTGTATGTGGCGGGGGGGGGGTCGGTAGTGGACGGGGGAAGTAATCCTTGCAGTCGCTTGCGATAATCGCAAACAAATCTGGCAGGTTGGTTTAACCATGTTAATCAATCGATAAACTCAGTATATTCAGCCTGGCTTTTAATGGTTTGAATCTCAACTGGTTTCTGCTGAACCGGCCAAGATTCGAACCGTGTATGACCGGCCTTAGTGTCTTGTACAGCAAGTAGAGAAGTCATTTGACAGCCCATGAAGTAGCATTTACAGAAGGTCAGGTCAGCAATGCTCAATGCTTCCTTATGCCGTGTACACACGGGCAGACTTTTCAGCATCAAAGGTCCGACGGTCTTTCCAATAGACTTTCGACGGACTTTCGACGGACTTCCGACGGACTTTCTAACGAACGGACTTGCCTACACATGATCACACCAAAGTCCGACGGATTTGTACGTGATGACGTACGACCGGACTAAAATAAGGAAGTTGATAGTCAGCAGCCAATAGCTGCCCTTATAGAGTTTTCATCCGCCGGACTAGCAAACAGACGAGCGGATTTTTCGACCGGACTCGAGTCATGTTCCAAATCTAAAGTCCGGCAGATTTTTGACAGAAAAAGTCCCATGAAGCCCACACACGGTCGGATTGTCCACCGGACTCGTTCCGTCGGACCAGTCCGGTCGAAAAATCAGCTCGTGTGTACGCGGCATAACTATAGGTTTCCCTTAAACTGGCAGCTAACTGGAAGCTTGGCATCATAGTAGCACGGATGAGTTATATTCACTCTGTAAACTCACCTCCATGTTCTGTATATTTGTACTTTAGGAGATTTGATGCCACATGTAACTGAGGCAGGAATTTTGGAATACAGAGAATACAATGAAGAGAAAGTGATTACCATTAAGGCAGACATTCTATACTGGTAATGGGGTTGTTTAGCTCTCTGCATCAGCAGTAGAATGAATATTCTTTCAACATTGCCTGTGTTATTTTTGGCTGTGCTGTGTTTGTAATTATAACAATTTAACCAAGTGAAAAAATATGTTGCTGGAGGGTATAAAATGAAACCACTTCTCATTTTGAAAAATCACTATAATGATTGCTAATGTTTAAACTAGATAATTTTAAATAAACAGCGGGGGTCATTTAAACCCTAAATCAATATATTACAGTATTGCACAGCACATTTTGATGGGACAATGTGTTCTTATTTTTATATATGTATTACATTGAGAGATAATCTCCTTTTGCTTTTTTATTGTCCAGGGATACCCTGCACATATATATATACGGTATTTAAAATGATATACATATATTTTACTCTGCATATTGTACTATGTATATATACTCTTTATGACAGCATTTACTTTCTAGCCTAAAGTACAGAATATGACTGTAATATGAATATAGCTGTATATATGTGTACAGGATGTTATAATTAGTGATGAGGAAATCTAGTTAACTTTTCTTTACTGGCATTACTGACTCAGGTCCTGCTATTGATTTATTATCTGACTGTTCATTAATTAAACAGAGATTGAAGTAAACATGTAAAAGGTTTTGTTGGATCTCTTACCAGTTCACTTCTATATACAGGAACACGGGCTCCAAGTAATGCCAAATACAATGCCTTGAAAAAGTATTCATATCCCATTGAAATTTCCCACATTTTGTCATGTTACAACCAAAAATGTAAATGTATTTTATTGGGATTTTATGTGATAGACCAACACAAAGTGGCACACACTTATGAAGTGGAAAGAAAATGTTAAATGGTTTTACAAGTTTTTTACAAATAAATATGTGAAAAGTGTGGCGTGCATTTGTATTCAGCGTTCTTTACACCTAACTAAAATCTAGTGGAACCAATTGTTCCGAAGTCACCTAATAGAGTCTACCCATGTGTAATTTAATCTCAGTATAAGTACAGCTGTTCTGTGAAGCCCTCAGAGGTTTGTTAGAGAACCTTAATGAACAAACAGCATCATGAAGGCTGAGGAACACACCAGACAGGTCAGGGATAACGTTGTGGAGAAGTTTAAAGCAGGGTTAGGTTATAAAAAAAATATCCCAAGCTTTGAACATCTCACAGAGCACTGTTCAATCCATCATCCAAAAATGGAAAGAGTATGGCACAACTGCAAACCTACCAAGACATGGCCGTCCACCTAAACTGACAGGCCGGGCAAAGAGCATCAATGCAGAGATCCACAGCTGAGGTGGGAGAATCTGTCCACAGGTCAACTATTAGTCGTGCACTCCACAAATCTGGCCTTTATGGAAGAGTGGCAAGAAGAAAGCCATTGTTTAAAGAAAGCCATAAGAAGTGTCATTTACAGTTTGCGAGAAGCCATGTGGGGGACACAGAAAACATGTGGAAGAAGGTGCTCTGGTCAGATGAGAACAAAATTGAACTTTTTGGCCTAAAAGCAAAATGCTACGTGTAGTGGAAAACTAGCACTGCACATCACCCTGAACATACCATCCCCACTATTAAACATGGTGGTGGCAGCATCATGTTGTGGGGAAAAATTTCACTCTCTAGATGTGCAAAGCTGGTAGAGACATAACCAAAAAGGCCTGCAGCTGTAATTGAGGGGAAAGGTGATTCTACAAAGTATTGACTCAGGGGGGCTGAATACAAATGCACGCCACACTTTTCACATATTTATTTGTATAAAACTATTTATCATTTTCCTTCCACTTCACAATTATGTGCCACTTTGTGTTGGTCTATCACATAAAATCGCAATAAAATACATTTACATTTTTGGTTGTAACATGACAAAATGTGGAAAATTTCAAGGGGTATGAACACTTTTTCAAGGCACTGTAAGTGTAAAATATACATTTTTCATAAGTATACAATTACAGGATTATGATACTGCCAGTACATATTTAATTTATTGTCCAGTCAAGACTGGTGCCCTTCAAGACCTATCCACTAGACATGTGCATTCGTGTTCGTCCGAATGCATTTTCGTCCGAATTTCAGGTATTTTCGTTATCGTTTTAACAAACGATAACGAAAGTGCAGAATCCGAAAAACGAAAGATCCGACATAAACAAATGCTTTATTTTCGTTTTCGCTGCTACAAAAGTTCGATATAGATAGGAGATTCGACATGATGACGACAATAACAATCTGTGTCCATCAAACCTGTGGTCGAATGTGCCTAACCTTAACTCTATTAGTCCAATATTATTCTACATAGAGAGAAAAGATTCAACGTAGGGGAGAAAAGATTTGACGTAGGGGAGAAAAGATAAATAAAAATAATGATGATGATGATGAATGTTATTGGCTGATTGTAACCAAAGAAGAGGAGCAGCAAAATAGCTAGAACTAAGTAGTGCACACGTACTTTGGCTTATGGTGTCTGTTGAAAGTTCTAAGAAGATTCGACGGAGCAGGTAAACTGTACGGCGTCGTACAGTTTAGCTGCTCCGTCGAATCTTCTTTGAACATTCGACAGACACCATAAGCCTTCAATGACAGATTCGACCTTAATTTGGATTTTTGGACGAATGCAATTTTTAACGAAAAACTAAATAGATAAAAACGAATTTCGGGAGTAACTAAAAAAATGTATTTTTCGGACGGAAACGAAATTCCGAAACGAAATATTTCAGTGTGCACATGTCTACTATCCACTGTATTATAATATATTCAGAAGCTATTGTATCACCAGTACAGACAAATGACCACTGCCTCCACCTATAAATGGCCTTTGCAGCAAGATGCACACTGAAGGGCAACGCATGTCAAACAAAACCAAAGAAAATTCCCAGCTCAACTTACTGACCAGCTTGCAAACAACCAAATTACCCTTTCTAACAGTATGCATTAAAAACACCTTTACTATGTGGCCAAGGTACAATATGCTTTTGAAAAAGATAAAGAGTTACCTATTTTCTCCAAAACTCAATTTTTTTGTCAGCTGTCTTAAAGTGTATTTCTATTCCTGCAGCCAAAACTTAAAAAAGTTCCTGCTTACATTTTACTCTCTCTTTTCTGAAAACTGCAAAACTGAAGTTTTCCTCTACTATGGCTGGGGAGTTAAGTCTATACTGTGCTAGCAGATCTCATTATCAGTTGTATAATAGATTTGAACACTGTCTGTCCTAACAAATGATTAAATATTTAGAAACTGGGCTTCTACATTCTATATTAGGGCCCTTTCACAGGGGCGGACCTGATTGATCCGCCTGTTGTTTTTTCAGGTGGACCTAATTGAACCCTCCATTGTGTCCTTGTCTTCATGTGTCCATTAACAACGGATGACATCTGATCCGATCCTATCCGATAAAAACAGATGGGTGGCGATCCGTTCCCCATCCGTCTGGTGGATCGGATGGCAGTCGGGTGTAAACGGACAGGTGGTCCATTTACATCCGACCACCCATTGAGGACTGTGTCTATGTCCACTCTACATAAGCGGAGCAGACACAGACCAGCCATTCACTTGCTCAGCAGGGATCAGTGAACAGATTCCTCCGCTGAGCAGGTGGACCTCAACGGAGTGTGCCCCGTGTGGAGAGGGCCTTAATGAGGGAAGGTCAGTCTGTCCTCTTGTTAGTGAGGGCAAATTGAGTTTCTTCTCATTTCAAATTGTTCAGGGTACTTTGCATTCTGCTTGCGACCTGTCCCAAACAAACAAGTAGAAAGTAAATAATATACGATTTCAATTATTTTAGTTATGCTGAGTGAATAGGAACACATAACAAATAGTAAGTGGGCATTTCTCAAATTTCACTGCAAACGTGGACATACACTTTAAATTTGATACAGAGTCAAAAGCCACTAATAACTAATAATATATCTAAAGCAATACTGCCCTATATCTTCCTAGCCACATAATGACACTGTTAAAAGGCCTAGACAGCTATGTTTGCTGCTATCCTTGTTAAGTTCTGGAATATCCCGATCATAATAAACTGCAAGTCTAGTATTTTCGAAAACTTCAGAAAAAGAAAACTTTTTTTTATTGCACATTGTGATTTTAATTTTTAGTCCTGGGTTAGTTCAAGAAGTCCCCTTCACTTTCCACACACCTGTTACCCCAGTATGTCTCTGTTGGTGGCTGTATACAATGTAATATTAAAATTTTCTTTGTATGCTAACTTTTATTTATGGGAATGAGTTAAGGAACATTGTGAATCCATTGCCACACACGATTCTCTAAAATTCTTTCCTGGCTTAATGCAGTTCACTGAACAGTAAAACCAGTGGCTTCAAGCAGTAACTTGAAGCCACTAGGGAGGTGGTACAAATAATTCTAATCTGATTTTCTAGTGTTACAAAATTAGAGGTTAGTAAAGCAGTTAAGTCGGTTTTTGTAGCAATTCAGACTCAAATATAATTTGTGGGTTTGGGTACATGTTAGGTTAAGTTCTTCTTGTAGGTCCCAAATTGCTGTTCAAATGTTGGTGGCATAGTGACAAGTGGCAACATCTTGTCTGTTTAATGTTACTGTTACCATGACAACATCACTTTCATACAAATAGTTGCCAAATTTTGTTAAAAATTATGACTTTGTGGGACAGAAAGTTTTCATCGCAAGCTAAAACAGAAGTATGTTTAGCAGACTAAATGGGACTGACTAGAATAACTAAGTTAGTAATGAGGTTTGCTCCTCTCCAAATGAGACTGATATTATTATGTGTTGGTGATAGACACCAAAGTAATTTATCAGTTACTTACACTTATGTAGCACTAACTCTCGGAGGAGCTGCTGGTTTAAAGCGCTGTTACCTTCACTCTCGACACCCCTGTTTCACCGGCACCGGGTCTAGGGTCCCGTTGAGTTTACCTCTGGACGATGTAGTCACCAAACACTTGAGTATATTTTCCAATGCTTTATTGAACAAATAATAAAGGAAGTAGCAGGAAAGAGGCAGAAGGAAAGTTGCAGGGAAGCTCAAATACCTTTCCTTAGCATTCTCTAGAACATTCTTTGGAATTGAACACTTGTAATTGAATGCACTCCCCTTGTTGGATTCAATCTTTGCCCGCCTGGATAGGCCTCTCTCACTTGCCTAGCAGCCAGTACGCAGCACGAACAAAAGTCTCTGCCACAGACTTGTTTGGAATAAAACCCGTACGATCCTCTGCCACGGGATGTATTGGTTTGCGATGAATGTCAAACATAGTACTTGAACCTTTAAGCCAACCCGGCAGTACTATGCAGTAAGATTACTTCAGGACACGTCCTCCAACCGAGTCACCAGGCCCCTCTCCAGACCAGCACTCTGCATGATCCTTCCATGACGGGTCCTCCCCTGGGATCTCCTCAGTTGTCCAGCTTCTTCACTCAGGATAGACAGCTCAGGACCATTCCTCTACTGCTGTGGTAGGCCCCAGACAGGCTTCTGGGTCCACCCACGGAGCGGAGGACCACGAGGTGGTACTCTTAACTCATACCTGTCGGCCAGGAGGGCCTGCAGGTGGCTGAAAACGAACCCCTGAATATGGCGTCTGTCCCATAAATAGCCTCTCCCAGAATGCAACTCGGAGGACCACCTCCACCGAGTTGTCTCCGGGACAGAGGAGCACTCATACGCTTCCACATGTTGCCTTTCCAACACCAGCCCATGGTGACAACAACACCCGCCGGCACAGTGTGGAACCACACGCAACTCAGCCAAGCTGGAACAGAGGCAAATCTAACTTCACCTAACAAGCAACCCACAAAATTTACCTATCAGCGGTAAATTTAAAAAATCTACCAGCGCTACACTTATTTTATATAATTAGAAAAAAACAGCTCAGGATACTAGAGCATTCAGTGGACCCTCACTCTATGAGCACATATAAAGGTAACTGTCCTACCTATGTAGTGTAGATATTGAAGAGGATCAGGCTTTGGGATGGTACATTCATAGTATCCAGTAAAGAAGCTTAAACATGAATTCCAGGTATAGATATTTTATACATAGCTACATTGGTCCAATGTGTATAATGTGTCTATGCACATACAATACCTGTCCGGTCCCCCCAGAAGCTGGAAATCCCTGAAGTAGACACTGCTACTGATCCCCACTTGCTTACAGGTCCCATGCTGAGCGGCTAGCTTTATGCTTACTAAATACAGAAGGTTGGCTGCTTAGCATGGGCACCATTCAGAGAATGGTTAGAATTTTCTGAAAGAATGTAAAGTGTTCTGGAGTAGGATGAGGAGCAGAATGTGATGTCACCACCAAGTCTCTCCACCTCATCCAATCAAAGAATGCTTTGTATTCATCCAGAAAATGCAAAGGAATGGCACCTATGCCCGAGCAGTGTGTGTCTACTTCAGTGAGTTCCAACTTCCAGGGGCATCAGCCAGGTATGGTATCTGCATAGTTGCATTGATCCAAGCTGGATCAATGTAACTATGTATAAAGTATCCACAAATTAAATTCTTCTTTAAAGGATAACTGCACATTCATGGAAAAAATCTAGCAAATAAAAAATAATATAGCATAAATACTGTCCAATTGCTGCACAAGTCATATTGTAATTTAACATTATTAAAAATTTAGCTTTTTATTTCAATCTGCAACTCTGTATTTTTCTGTTAAAATTAATGCAATATGGCTACCTGGAGGTGTTCTGTATACTGTTGGATAGAGATGGGCAGGACAACCCCCTGTGCTGCAGAATTCCCGAACAGAGAAAAAGTTCTGACCCAAACGGTGAACCCTATTAAAGTCTATGGGACCTGAACTTTAAAAATAAAAAATCCCCATTTTGAAGCATTATATGCAAGTAATTGGCCATAAAAAGGATATGGGGGTCAGGGTACTGCCCTGGGGGACGTGTATCAATGCAAATTTCCTTTTAAGAAATATATTTTTTACAGGAGCAGTGATTTTAATGATGCTTAACCACCTCAATACAGTGCACTTACACCCCCTTCCTGCCCAGACCAATTTTCAGCTTTCAGCGCTCTCACAGTTTGAAAGACAATTACTCAGTCATGCAACACTGTACCCATATGAAACTTGCATCCTTTTTTTCACACAAATAGAGATTTCTTTTGGTGGTATTTAATCACTAGTGGGTTTTTTATTTTTTGTGCTATGAATAAAAAATTACCGTAAATTTTGTAAAAAAATGCCTTTTTCTTTGTTTCTGTCATAAAAGTTTGCTAATTAATAATTTTTCTTCATACATTTTGGCCAAAATTTATACTGCTACATATCTTTGGTAAAAATAACCCAAATTAGTGTATATTGTTTGTTCTTTTTGAAAGTTATAGAGTCTGCAAACTATGATGCCAATCACTGAAAATTGATCACATCTGATCAGGCCATCAGTACATCAGGTGAATCTTATTTATTGAGACACTAACAAGTCAGGAAAGTACAAATACCCCCAAATGACCCCTTTTTTAGAAATGTCATTCCAAGGTATTAAGTAAGTAGCATGGTGAGTATTTTTAAGTTGTCATTTTTTCCCACAATTCTTTGCAAAATGAAGATTTTTTTTTACAAAATTGTCAAATTATCAGGTTATTTCTCTCACACAGCATAAGCATACAACAAATTACACCCCAAAATACATTCTGCTACGCTTCCTGAGTATGGCGATACCACATGTGTGAGACTTTTACACAGCCTGGTCACATACAAAGGACCAACATTGAAGTAACACCTTCAGGCGTTCTACGAGCATAAATGATACATCTCATTTCTCAACCACCTTACACTTTTGAAGGCCCTGGAGCACCAGGACAATGGAATTGCCCACAAAATGACCCCATTTTGGAAAGCAAACACCTCAACGTATAATCTATGAGGCATATTGAGTCTTTTGAACGGTTCATTTTTTTCCAGAAGTTTTTGGAAAATGTGGAAATAAAATGAAAACGCATTTTTTTTTAAAACAAAGTTGTCAATTTATAAGATATTTCTAACACATAGCATGTATATAGCAAAAATTACACCCCAAAATACATTCTGCTACTCTTCCTGAGTATGGCGATACCACATGTGTGAGACTTTTACACAGCCTGGCCACATACAGAGGCCCAACATTGAAGTAGTACCTTCAGGCATTCTAGGAGCATAAATTACACATCTCATTTCATTCCTACCTATCACACTTTTGAAGGTCCTTGAGCACCAGGACAGTAGAATTACCCACACAATGACCCCATTTTGGAAAGCAAACACAACAATGTATATTCTATGAGGTATGGGCTGCAAATAGGTACTCTGATACTCTGATGGGCTGGAGGCAGGTACTCGGGTAACTTGATGAGCTTCAGACAGGTACTCGGGTACTCTGAAGGGCTGTTGACAAGTACTCGGTTACTCTGATGGGCTGGTGACAGGTACTGGGGTACCCTGATGGCTTGGTGACAGGTACTCGGGTACTCTGATGGCCTGGTGACAGGTACTCGGGTACTCTGATGGCCTGGTGACAGATACTCGGGTACTCTGAAGGGCTGGTGACTGGTATTCAGGTACTCTGAAGGGCAGTGACAGGTACTCGGTACTCATATGGACTCTGACAGGTACTCAGGTACTCGGGTACTCATATGGACTGTGACAGGTACTCGGGTACTCATATGGACTGTGACAGGTACTCATATGGACTGTGACAGGTACTCGGGTACTCAGATGAACTGTGACAGGTACTCAGGTACTCATATGGACTGTGACAGGTACTCAGGTACTCGGGTACTTAGATGAACTGTGAAAGGTACTTGGGTACTCAGATGGACTGTGACAGGTACTTGGGTACTCAGATGAACTGTGACAGGTACTCGGGTACTCAGATGAACTGTGACAGGTACTCATATGGACTTACAGGTACTCAGATGAACTGTGACAGGTACTTTGATGGGTGGTGACAGGTACTTTGATGGGTGGTGACAGGTCCTCTTTATTGGGGGGGTAATCAGTGTAATTGGTGTACACTGTAAGCGGTAATGAGATGTTACCGCAATCTCCTTCTCACACACAAATGGTGTGTGAGGAGGAGAACCCGGTAACATCTCGTTACTGCGGTTTGTTGATATTTAGTGATTGGCTGTGAAAGGATCACAGCCGATCACGTGGTAAACAGCCGCCGGCCAATGGCTGTTTACTAGCGTCGGTGACGAACAGTGTTCCCGGGAACACGCTGCCACCGACGTGCACGTGCAGCGTGCTCGAGATTGCGTGCATGCGCAATGCAAAGATCGCGTGCATGCGCCATGACTTCATCACGGCCGATCACGTGGTAAACAGCCATGCCCAATGGCTGTTTATCCCCCTCGGTGGGGAGCGCTGTCTCTGTGACACACCACCACTGTAGGAGCAGGGATGCGTGCACATGATCGCGCGCATTCCCTGTTTAAATGGAAGGCTGTCATATGATGCCCTCCCAGAACGAGAACCGTGCCACCTGGCCATCATATGACAGCCGGCGGGTGGCAAGCAGTTAAAGTGCAACAATAAAAATAAAACATTCTTTTAAATATAGTGCCTGGGGGGTCCCCTTAGCCTGCCTGTAAAGTGATGCATCTGTAGCATGTATAGAACATGCTGCAGCTAAAATGACGTTTCTAAAGGAAAAAAAAGTAATGAAATGACATTTAAATTGCTGGCAATACAATACCATCGCTGGCAAAAGAAAAATGTTTAAAAAAACGCAACACCAAAATAAAAAATAAAAAAAAAACGGCATACCATACCAGACCCTTATCTGAGCACGCAGCCTGGCAGGCCAGGAAAGGGGGAGGGGGCAAGCGAGTGAAACCCACCCGAACCATACCAGGCCACATGCCCTCAACATTTTGATGGGGACAAGGGCCTCATTCCCTGGGCTGTGGTTGTGAGGGTCTGTAGGCAGGGGGCTTATCGGAATCTGGAAGCCCCCTTTAACAAGGGGACCACCAGATCCCACCCCCCCATGTGAATGAGTATGGGGTACATAGTACCCTACCTATTCACCTAAAACGTGTCAAAAAGTTAAAAAAACAGAGACTTTTTTTGCAATTCCTTAATTAAAAAATAAAAAAAAGTGTCCCCTGATGTAAATCCATCATCAATCACAATGCCTGCTGCACCGATGGACCCGAAAAAGAACAACAAAAAAAACACTCTGCTGTCAACTTAGGCAAACCGCGAATGCCTGGTTTTCTGGCTTTGATAGTTCTTATACAGGTAAGGACAGGGCCACCTGACGTCATCACTGTAATTTTGTGCTTGTGTTATTGGCTCACTGATTTTCTCAGAAGTTTGCAGGGTTAATTACTTCTAAAGGGACCCAGAGACTGCAACTTTTCTCACAAGGTGATTATTATGAACCGGTCCCTACCATTCAGAATTAGTCGGCACAGGACATGAACAAACAAACAGCTTTTTCTGTAGAGCATAAACAGGTAGGTATTTTGCAACAAAGTTTGTTTAAAATACTTGAAATATACATTCATCATCCAGAGGGGGCTAGTTTTTGTAGTGCCCTCCTCTGGTTAGGCTGCTAGACTAAATTTAGTTTTTGGCTTCAGCTTCACTGTAGTGAGTGTCTGGTCAGGGTTTCCAGGCTTTGATTTCTCCCATCTGATTCTGAAAGAAGGGCAGGGAGATTTAAATGACCAGCATGAATATTTATCATGTTCCAGCCAATCCCAAGGAGGCATTCAGAACGTGACTAAGGAGGTAATAAATGTTTGAGAGGCCCTTCCAGAGTGTTCTCCTGGGGCATCTGCCCCTAGGAGAAAGCTGCTGAGACAGAACATTTCAGTCTGGGCCTCAGCAGGTGCAGGGCTGAGGGCCTGTAGGAGATTGCTAATGGGCTTTTACTGGAGAACACTGTCCTGGTCTGAAGAAGGGTCTTGTTTCTCCCTCATTGAGGATCTACCTGTGGATGCTGGGTGGCAGACCGCAACCTTCTTTTCTGCCAGTGGGAAAGAAAATGAGTGTCAGTCATTGCTTAAATTACAGCCAACATACAATATGTCTTTCCTATATCTATAAAGACCCCAGCACTGTGTTCAAGCTGTTCTCTGTGAAGGAAGACTAGCTATGATTAAAGTACTACATTAGGCATTGCAGAGCTAGTGTTGACAACTATTCTTTCAAGGACAGAAAAACTTAGGTCAAGAGATAAACAGTTTTACATCTTATAGTATAGGCCTGGTTTACCAAATTGTGTCAGGTGATGTAAATCTGTGTTGGCTTCAAATTTTAATATTGTGTGGTGCTACCCCCTTATGGATTTTGGGTCCCCCTATAGTCTGCACAGCTGGGCAACATGCATTTTCCAATTTGCATTCAGACACAAGAAACAATTCATGGGCTTGGATTTTAGGATTTATTAGGGATTTAAACTTGCATAGGGTAAAAGAGGTTATGAGATGCCCAACTTGAGTCAAAGAACAACAAAATGAGGACAACTTCCTTCTCTGGCACACTGCAACAGGAGTGTAGCAGAATGGTGTTTCGGCAGGGTTGCTCCTAAATTTACCTGCGAGTTATAGCTGCCTTGGCTAATTATTGAGGGTCAATTGATTTCACTCTAATGCCCCATACACATGGTCGGATTTTCCGACGGAAAATGTGTGATAGGATTTTGTTGTCAGAAATTCCGACCTTGTGTAGGCTCCATCACACATTTTCCATCGGATTTTTTGACACACAAAGTTTGTGAGCAGGATATAAAATTTTCCGACAAAAAAATCCGTTGTCCGAAATTTCGATCGTGTGTACACAAATCCGACGGACAAAGTGCCACGCATGCTCAGAATAAATAAAGAGATGAAAGCTATTGGCCACTGCCCCGTTTATAGTCCCGACGTACATGTTTTACGTCACCGCGTTCAGAATGATCGGATTTTCTGACAACTTTGTGTGACCGTGTGTATGCAAGACAAGTTTGAGCCAACATCCATCAGAAAAAATCCTAGGATTTTGTTGTCGGAATGTCTGAGCAAAGTCCGACCGTGTGTACGGGGCATAAGTCTGTAATTGCTGCACTTCTCTCTTTTTCCATTAGGTGGCCGTGTACTCGGTGGCATTAGATATGAGAAGGACAATGCAAGGTCAGATTATGGGTATATGGGGTATCCTAGCCAATGGGCAGGGGTTTTTCTTAATCCCTTGGCCTGCTGGGAAAACCTATATATTTAGGTAGAGTCAGGTGATCGGGGTTCTGTGCCACCTGGACGGCTGTCTGGGTGGACATGTGTTGTATTGCCCGGGCTGCTAGACCAGTGTTTGGGCCTATCCCGGGCACATCTGGCTGTTAGGGCCTATTCAGAAGCAAGAGAGCAATGCAGGGTTGGGATTACGGCTTGCAGTCCACCAGAAGTGATGGTTCCGCCACCCGGAGAACCTGTCGTGGTCGGAGGTAGAGTGGAAGCTGTCGCCACTAAGGGACCGTCCACCTTATTACCAGGGACCACAGTGAGTAGCTGAAGCAAGTACCGGAGCAGTTTTCTCACCAACCGGAATCGGGAAACTTCAGTGGTAATCAAGCCAGGGACCCAGCCAGCGGAGGTGAAGCTTGAGAAGCATCTTGAGTGCCAAGCTAGGTACCCAGCAGAGAGACAGGGGTGACGCTTGAGGAAGATACTACCGTTAAGATTGGAGGAGCTCAAGGGATTCGGTGGCAGTGAATCATCTAGTCTAGTGAGAGACTGGGAGCTCAGTGGGCTGAAGAACTACAAGAAGTGATTGTACTGGAAGTGAAGGAATTGTTACACTTTGTGTTGGGAACTGTTAAAGACTGTTGCCATAGGAGACAGCATTTCTATACAGATGTGGTGTCTTGCTGAATGCCTTTCCCTGCATGGCTGTCCTCCTGTTGAAGTCTCGGAGTCTGCCAATTGATCTTGCATATACCTAAGGGTATCCTGGCCCTAACCCTCTCTTCCAAAGTTCTGTTAAGAGAAATAAAATCTCTTTTGCATCCAATAAGTGTCTGGCGCCCAATGGCTGGATGTCAGCTGGATGCTGGAAGGATGTCAGCTATCTCCGGCTCTGGAGGTTCTCATTAGACCAAAGGAGGCCTGGGACCTTGCTACAGGAAGAACAATGCTTCCAAGTACTAACTGGTCAATGGATGTGCAGAGCACACTGCTGCATTGACACCTGCAGATGGTCCATACTAACTCAGCTGGTTGCAAACCCCTAAATGACAAAAGTTGTGATTCTGGTGCACAGCACAACTTTTGCACTTCCTCAAAACCTACATCCAGCAAATAACTTCAGTAAAACCCCTATGTTGTTTGAGACTGAATGCAAACAAAAGGCACACTGGTTGATTTACTAAAGGCAAATAGACTGTGCACTTTGCAAAGTGCAGTTGCACTGTGCAAGAGCAGTTGTTTCAGAGATTAGTAAATGAGCAGTTCTGCTGACTTTCACCATCCAATTATGTGCAACTAAAAATGCTGTTTTTTATTTTCCTTGCACTCGATTGGCTATTCTTTGCAAAGTAAAGCTTTACCCTAATTTACTAAGCTCTGGAGCAACTGCACTTGCAGAGTGCAATGGCATCTTGCAAAGTGTACAGTCTATTTGCCTTTAGTAAATGAACCCCAAAGCATCAATCAACACTAAATACCAGAAATCCAGTTTTAAACCTTTCATGCATTGGTACAGGACCCAACAGCACTTTATCATATGTTCTCAACAACCCCAGACATGGTGTGGAGATGTGGATCCTCCAGCTCTTCGGTTCGTACTACAGCTACACCATCAAACCATTTTTGTCAGAAGTAAGCCCAAAAATTCACAAACTTCCTGATACCAAATGAGTCTGCCTTCCTTCTTCTCCACCATAATACAAACCTCAGGAATATGTAAAAAAATATCTGTTTCCTCACTTGCTAAACACAGCTATAAGCAACCTCACTCCCCTTTTATCACTGTGTGGATAGTAAAAAAGAAATGAAACAAATAAAGGATCTAATTTCTTCCAGTAGAGGTACTCATGACAAGCTTTGACGGACATTTTTCTACTGGACCTATTTCTCAACTACTCAACTACTGCTGAATCCATGTAGAAACCGATGCAATCGAGATTTTATACTGAGAGATGATGCGAGCAAGAGCCAGAGTCTGGCTGGAGAACTACCTCACCACTCTCCCCTACAGTGGCGGCCGGTGTAATTTTTTATTGGGGGGGGCAGCAAACAGTAT
This sequence comes from Lithobates clamitans, assembly GCA_037952925.1. Classification (NCBI taxonomy): domain Eukaryota; kingdom Metazoa; phylum Chordata; class Amphibia; order Anura; family Ranidae; genus Lithobates; species Lithobates clamitans. The sequence goes on along the minus strand of JBBGZY010000228.1, from coordinate 3,589,618 downwards.
GCCAATCCCCCCCACCGGGTCAGTAGCACTTTCACCATCACCAGCGGCTTCCCCTGCTCAGTGGCGGCGGCCCCTCATTCTCCTGCTCTCCATGGGTCATCACGGCGGTGGTGGCTTCTGTTTCCTCCTTCCTCAGTGGCCAATCGGGAGTCTTCTCTGTTCGGCCAATCAGAAAACGGGTCTCACACCCGCTTCTGATTGGCCGGATTAAGGATCAGTGTTTCAACAGCAAATATTAATTCGCTGTTGTAACAAACCTGAGTGGGATCGGAGCCAGGGCCAGATTAACATAGGGGTTATTGGAGCTGCAGCTCCAGGCCCCTTACCTTAAGATAGGCCCATTAAAAAAAAAAATCACAAACCCCCCCCCCCAAAAAAAACGATTGACTTTGAGGGTTGTGGCTTGGGGACCAGGGGTCACATAGAGCCCAAATTTAGGGGGTAGGTAGCTATAGGTCTACCCTGCTACTGGTCAAAAATGGGGCTCCTATCACCTATGGTCCTGAAGATACGAGGCTCCTTGCACAGCCTGTCAGAAGCTGCATATGGAGCGGCCAGTTTAAATACATGCTGGCACACTCTGTTTGCAGCAGACTGAGAGGATGAGCTCACAGTGCCTCTCCTCAATTCTTGTCAGAGGCACTGAGCTCAATGGATAGCTTGGAGCCTGCAGAGTTTGACAGGCAGCACCGCCTGTCAAACTCGCTCGCAGTAGCAGCATAATCTAACAATGTAAAAATGCCATTCAGCAATATGAAAAAAAAAAAGGCGGCAGTAGCACACCATGAACGCCTGTCAGCTGCTGCTATACCACTCGTTGAAAAGCAATACACCACAGGTCACTTTTCAGAGGGCAGTAAGCATTACTGCAAATGTGAAAGAAACTTGACACACATCATCCATTTCACACTCACCACCAACCAGGTCACTTCCCAGTCACTTTCCATGTTAGTCACCTCCCTTCAACTTATATCACAGGTGACCATTTCCCAACCTGCAGATGGCAGAGCCTACTCCAAAAGATATCACTCCCAGTTACTCCCCCCCACCCGCTGATTGATATCCCTCCATGACTACCTCACACCCCCCTGCTGACAGACCTCTCTCCCCAGCCTGTCCCCACACACCTTCTCACCTGCTGACCTGTGGATGGGGGAATCAATTCCACAGTGTTAGTGTGTTCTGCCAGTGGGGAGCCTTCCCAACCCACAGAATACAATGATCAGTGTTGCTAACTATAGCTGGCAGCACTAACTGTTTTGGGAAAAACCTGACAGGCTGGTTGTACTCAAGTCGATTAATAGATTGACTTGTGTACAACCAGCTAGCCCATACATAGATCGACTATAGCTGGTCTCTGCTTAATTGGCTTAATTTCAATTAATGTATGGCCCGCTTAACCACTACGCAGTCCCTAAACATCCTTCCACAAACCTTTACCAGATTCCCAGATCCCAGATTCCTACATCCTCCTCACCTGTACATAGTGCTCACTGCCATACCCTCCACACTTCTCTCCTATAGATAGTGCCCACTGTCATACCCTCCACACTCCTCTCCTGTACATACTGCTCACTGTCATACCCTCCACATTCCTCTCCTGTACATACTGCTTACTGTCATAATGTCCACGCTCCTCTCCTGTACATACTGCCCACGGTCATACCCTCCACACTCCTCTCCTGTACATACTGCCCACTGTCATACTCTCTGCACTCCTCTCCTGTACATACTGCCCACTGTCATACCCTCCACACCCCTCTCCTGTGCATACTGCTCACTGTCATACCCTCCACAATCCTCTTCTGTACATACTGCCCACTGTGATACCCTCCACACTCCTCTCTATACTGCCAACTGTCATAACCCTCCACACTCCTCTCCTGTACATACTGCCAACTATCTTTCTCTCCACACTCCTCTCCTGTACATACCACCCTCATAATACCTTTCACACTCCTCTCCTGTACATACTGCCCCTATCATACCCTCCACACTCCTCTCCTGTACATACTGCCCCCATCATACCCGCCACACTCCTCTCCTGTACATACTGCCCACTGGCAAATCTTCACACTCCTCTCCTGTACATAGTGCCTATTGTTATACCCTCCACATTCCTCTCCCTCACCTGCACATACTTCCCACATTTATACCATCCATACTCCTCCCCTATGCCTCTTACACACAAAAACAGTTCTTTAAAATTATATTGAATATCCTCAATGTTACCAGCTCTAGAATGGGCACACTTTTGTTCCATCTTCATCCTGTCATCCTTCCGGGTTCTATGCCTTTGGTCACTTGCCTTGGCCAGGTTGTGTTGCTGTCATTTCCACGCATGCTCATTCGCATCCTCTCTTTCTAATCCCCCTCTATCTCTCATCCACCCTCCCTTACCCCTCACCCCTCTCCCATCCCCTTTCTCTCTCTCTCTCATCCTCCCTCTCTCTATTTAATTTAATTTGTTATAACAAAAAATTGTTTGCATTTTTAATTATTATTTATTTTTATTTTTATTTTTTTAAATAAAAAGCCCCACCATAATCCTCAGCACTAGGCCCATGATGTTCTTAATCTGGCCCTGATCGGAGCGCATTCTCTGCGACCCAAGCCCACCCTATTTTGAAGCCTATTAGAGCCTCTGGCTCTAATCAGGTGCTTAAAAAAAACCCTAGCCGTTGTAATTCATGCGCCCGGTGCCCGGAAAGGGGCCGAATGCCTGAATAGAGGGTGGCCGTGGCGGATGTAGATAGACTCATGCTATTCATGAATCCATCCATTGCATATAGGGGGGTTGAGTGGAGAGAGGAGGCAGAACCTGGGCGCCCCTAATGGAGGGTCTGCCACTGCTCCCCTGGCCTCTCTTTCCTCCTACCTACCTTGCCTCTCCCCATCCTCCATCCCTCAATGTGACTAGGCCAACCAATATTTTTATTCTCCCTGCAAACTTTTCCACCCCCTCACCCCCTGTAAAAACACTCAAAAAGCATACAATGAATTGAAGTTGCCTCCTGGACACATGATAGTCTAAATTGTACCATGGTCCCAAATGCAAGGAATGAACAGAGTACATCCTCAAGGCTATGTAGAGAATTTCAGTGAAAGTATATTTGATCTTCAATCTTATTGATTATTATTATTATTACTAATATACAGGATTTATATAGCGCCAACAGTTTATGCTGAGCTTTATAATGTGGGGGGGGGGGCAATTCAATTGCCCCCCCCCCACACATTGGGAGCTTACAATCTAAAGGGAGGGAAAGGTGGTACAAAAGGTAATAGCTGCAGGGGATGATCTGATTGAGGTGACTCGGGCACAGGTCTTAGGTGAAGGTAGGGAAGGCTTCCCTGAATAAGTGAGTTTTCAGGGATCGCCTACAGGCTGACAGGGTAGGAGCTAACCTGACATACTGGGGCAGGGATTTCCAGAGGATGGGAGAGGCTCTAAAGAAGTCCTGGAGGTGAGCATGGGAGGAGGTGACAAGGGAGCTAGAGAGCAGGAGGTGCTGGGAATAGTGGAGAGGACTTGGTTGATATCTGCAGATGAGGTTGGTGATGTAGCAGGGGGCGATGTTGTGGATTACCTTGTATGTTGTGGTTAGTATTTTGAATTTTATACGGTTGGGTAGTGTAAGCCAGTATAGGGAATGGCAGAGGAGCAGTAGTCATGGATCAGTTAGGTGTATTAGTCTAGTAGCAGCATTCATAATAGACTGAAGAGGAGGTAGCCTGTGTAAGGGTAGGCCAGTGAGGAGGGAGTTGCAGTAGTCAAGGTGGAAAATAACAAAGGAGTGAATAAGTTGTTTTGTGGTGTTGTTAGTCAGGAAGGGGCAAATTATGGAAATGTTGTGGAGGTTAAGGCGGCAAGAGGTAGCCAGTGATTGGATGTGGGGGGTGTAAGAGAGGTCAGAGGCTAGGATTACAACCAGTGCCTTGGCGTGTGTGGAGGGACCAATGCTTGCGTAGTTGATCTCAGTGGTAAAGTCATGGGGAGGGGATCAGGGTGGAGGAAATATTACAAGCTCATTTTTAGAAAGATTGAGTTTGAGGAAGTGGTATGACATCCATACATGTCGCTCAGTAAGTTTGTAATATGTGAGGAGATTGAGGGGGTGTGTTGAGAAATGGAGAGCTAGATCTGGGTCATCAGCATAGAGGTGGTATTGGAAGCCATCAGAGGTTATCAATTGGCCCAGGGAAGAGACATAGAGAGCGAAAAGGAGAGGCCCAAGGATGGAGCTCTGGGGTACCCTAACAGAAAGAGGAGGAGAGGAGATGGTGTTGTATGTGACACTGATGGTGCACTGAGATATGTAGGAAGAGAACCAGGAAAGAGCAGAATCACGGAAGGCGAGGGAGTGATGTTGTACTGTGTACTGTTACATGGTAATGTATCTGGCAAAATTTTCCTTACCTGTCAGGTATCCAGTGTGTGATCTCCTTTTACATACGGTAATTACCTTACAAAATAAAAGATCAGAATTACAATTATTTACTGCAATAATAAATTAAGGATTGGCATGGATTGACATGCATAGCTGTTCAGCACCATTACGACCTGCCCGCTCATTCATTTTTTAAGAAAAAAAAAAAAATATATATATATATATATATTATGTGTAGCAAGGTCCCGGGTCCCCCTTAGGCTAATGAGAACCTCCAGAGTTAGGGACAACTGACATCATTCTGTGTAGAGTGGGTTACAAGGCATGGTGGGTGTAATGCAAGATAGATTCATGGGCAAACACTTCTTGAATAAAAAGAGATTTATTTTTTTCCTAAAAAGAACTGCGGGAGAGAGGAATTAGGACCAGGACACCCTTTAGTAGTTGCAATAGTAATTAGCAGACTCTGAGACTTCTATAGGTAGACAGCCATGCAGGGAAAGGCACCCAGCCGGACACCACATCTGCATGTGTAGGAGCGCTGTCTCCTATGGCAACAGTCTTATAACAGTTTCTAACACAAGTTGTAACCAACTTCTGTACTTCCTCTACAATCACTTCTTGTAGATCTTCACTTCACTGATCTTCCAGTCTCTCTCACTAGACTTGCTGATCCACTGCCACTGGATCTCCTGAGCTCTTCCAACCTTCTCACTGAGTATCTTCCTCAAGCGTCACTCCCACTTCCCTGCTGGGTCCCTAGCTTGGCACTCACAGATACTTCTCAAGCTTCACCCCACTGGCCTGCTCAGTCCCTGGCTCGGCACACAAGGCTGCTCTGCAAGAGTCACCTCTGATGGCTGGGTCCCTGGCTTGACACCTGCTGATGTTTCCCAATTCTTCACCGTCCTCGGTTGGTGAGAATACTTGCTTCAGGTACTGACGGTGGTCCCTGGTAAGAAGGTGGTTGGTCCCTTAGTAGCGACAGCTTCCCCTCTACCCCTGACCACGACAGGTTCTCCGGCCGGCAGAACCGTCACTTTTGGTTGGACTGCAAGCCAAAGTCCCAACCCTATGCTGCTCTCTTGCTTCGGGATAGGCCCTCAGACAGCCTAGCAGCCCGATGTCTCCAGGATAGGCCTCAGACAGACCTCCAGGCGGCACAGAACCCCGATCACCTGACCTCACACAAATAAATAGCTTCTCCTAGCAAGCCAAGGGACCCAAGAAGATCCCTGCCCATTGGCTGAGATACCTTAGCTATTCCTAATCTGTCCTTGCATTGCCCTTGTCTTATCTAATGTCACCAGATACCCGGTCATCTAGTGACAAAAGAGAGAAGTGCAGCAATTCCAGATCTAGGGTGGAATCAATTGATCCCCTATCAATTGGCCAAGGCAACTATACCTGGCAAGTAAATTTACTAGAAACCCTGCCTAACCATCAGGTTGCTACATCTGTTAAATTAATCCCTGTAGTTTACAATCTATTATCAGTATAATACATCCTCAAGGCTTGCTCCCTGCCATCACTATTGCCAGCAGTATGCACTCAGATTTCATATTACACAACTGGTGGGCATTTCTACTTGCTTACTGGATGTCATTACAATCATAGCATACTTATTCAAAAAACGTCAACTCCCAGAGTTTGTTTCTTTCTTGATCTGTACATCCTGCTTGAGTTAATTTGGTGCCTGTGTAGGAACAATCTGCCAGTCTTCCTTGCATCTTACTGGAGAACCATTTAAAATATGTTAAATATGAACTAGACTGGCAAGTACTGCAGAGCTTATAGTGGGACCCCTGGAATGTGGATAAAGCAGCCGTCATAAAGTATAGTACAGTATAGCTTTTCATAGTTTTTTTTTTATCTTCACAGAATTCTTTGACAGAATAGAGCATACACTTGAATAATTAAAAAATTATTACAAACAATAGAGGTAAAGTAAGGTATGTACAAATTATCATTACTGTATACTGTACTTAGTTTTGAAATTATTTTTTTTAAAGAGAATCTGTATTCATTGACATCTAAACATGCAGTGTAATAGTAATAAGGAACCCAAATACCTTAAGCCATGTCTTAGAGCACCCTATCTGCAGACTCTCATTAGATGCATAGTTGATACTTGCAGCTCCATGCTCTCCTTTTGTGCTGGCCTTGCCATTCACTCATTATTGTAATTATAGACTCACTGATCAATATGCAGATACCTAAGTGTTGACTACTGGTATCTGTATATTAGAAAACCCCAAGTTTAGGGGTTGCATGGGTTCTTTAGGACACCAATGACAAATACACTGCAGTGTATAGTCATTCTATATTTAATACAGTCCTTCTATATATAGTCCTCCTTCTATATACAGTATCTCACAAAAGTGAGTACACCCCTCACATTTTTGTAAATATTTTATTATATCTTTTCATGTGGCAACACTGAAGAAATTACACTTTGCTACAATGTAAAGTAGTGAGTGTGCAGCTTGTATAACAGTGTAAATTTGATGTCCCCTCAAAATAATTCAACACACAGCCATTAATGTCTAAACCACTGGCAACAAAAATGAGTACACTCCTAAGTGAAAATGTCCACATTGGGTCCAATTAGCCATTTTCCCTCCCCGGTGTCATGTGACTTGTTATGCCCCGTACACACGGTCGGATTTTCCGATGGAAAATGTCCGATTGGAGCGTGTTGTTGGAAATTCCGACCGTGTGTGGGCTCCATCGGACATTTTCCATCAGATTTTCCGACACACAAAGTTTGAGAGCAGGCTATAAAATTTTCCGACAACAAAATCCGATCGCGTCAATTCCGACCGTGTGTGGCCTGTTCAAAGTGCCACGCATGCTCAGAAGAAATTCCGAGACGGAACAGCTCGGTCTGGTAAACTTAGCGTTTGCAATGGATACAGCACTTTCATCACGCTGCAATGTTAAAAATGGTTTAATACAGCGCACTCTCTTCTTCTTTATAATGCGAGAAGAATTAAGTCGTTTTGCTGCTCATATTCACACAGACTTCTCACAAACTTCTTTCTTTACTATTTATCGGGATTCCCTCAATATATTTTGATTTGTCACATCTGACAACATTATTTTTGTGTTGTATTTTTTTTTTTTTTTGTTTTAAGGCAGATTGTTTTTTTTTGGTTTGTATTTTTTTCAAGGCTGATCTTTGTTTTATTGTATTTTTAGTTTTACTCCAGAATATTTCTGTGTGTGTTTTGTGTGTCAAGTTACCACAACACCATTGATATGTTGTTATATTTAATCTGTAGGAGATTGTTTGGTGTTGTTGTCTCTTGTTAATTTCACATTGTACTTTAGAAATGTACCTGAATCGTCACCAACAAACTGTCCTTTTTGAATGAAAACACACATAGGAGAGTATAATTTTACCAAAAATGTCATTTATTAAGGGCTCACAACTAAACAAAGAGGGAGGCAACGCTTGAGAAACAGCAGAAATGGGTGAAGCCTTGGACCCCCAGGGCACACATCAACTATTTTCAAGCAAAATTGGTCGCCTGAGGAGTCCTTATCTAAGGGAGTGCAGTCTGGTCCAGAAGTCCCAGAAATCCGGAAAGCAGCAGATGGCATCTGTGTCCCCAGGCTGTGGTCATACAAGAGACTGCATCTTTTGCCAGACCAGACTGAACCCAGGGCCATCACTCTCTGGTCTTCCTTCCACGCTTCCTTCCACGCTGTGGCTCTGGTGGTGGAGTTGTGGCAGCAGGAGGAGGAGGAGGGGCCAACTCACTCAGGTGGGTATTGGCTGTTAGTTCCCCACTCACCCCCTTACTTAGGACTTTATAAAGAAGGTCCTCACATATTATGCGTTGACCCTCCTGCATGCCCTGCAGTTTTGTGGCAGCCATGAAGGCAAAGGCCTCTTCAGGTGTGGGTAAGGCTCTGAGGGACGCAGAAGCCTCCTGAATCAACCTGAGGGCAGAATCCTGCATGTGAGTCGCCTTCCTCGCTCTTTTGTATGGAAGGCGGAAGGGAGGAACCTGCGATTCGGTCAGGCTTCGACTTGTACCAGGCTTCTCCTGGCTGACACTTAGCCCTGCTAACAGACTATCATTCTGAGCCCACCATTTTTCATTCTTGTCCCAATTTTGGGTGCCCACTTCTGTCTATTGATATGTAAAACACTTTTTTCAATCAGCACTTAGTGATCAATAATGACATCTAGTAAAGATTATTTTTTTATTGGCCAGAAATCTGTAGAGGAATGCTATACCTGACTCCAGCTGGGCTCCTCCACTTCTTCCTGGCTGGAAGGCCCAGGTTGGACATCGGAAGCCTCAGCTGGGGTGGAAGGAAGAGTGGAAGGAAGCGTGGAGAGGGATTCCCTGACTTCAGTCTAGTCTGACATAGCAGTCTCTCATAGTACCAGAGCCTTGGGACATAAACGTCATCTGCTGCAGCTCCGGATCTCTGGGAATCCGTGACCTTCTTGCGCTCCCTAAGATAAGTGCTCCTCAGGCCACCAATTTTGGTTTTTAAATAAGGGATGGTTGCTGTGGGGACCACCAGCATCACCAACTCCAGCAGTTTCTCCAGCGCTGCCTGCCTCTTTTGTTTATTGTTGTAATGGGGGTGTCTCACCTGCCACAGACAGGGCAGCTCCCTGTACTTGTCTATGAACAGGGGGAGGAAATTGTGGTTGTTGAATCCATCCATTTTCTCTGCAAGACACAACACAAGACAAACCCTAAGGTTAGGCCAAACTCTCCTAATCTTGTTACAATATAGGCTTCAATTTCGAAGCAGTATAGGCCCAAGTTTAGATCTTACCTTCGTTATCACGATCGGCGCCTCCAATGCTCCTTCCTCCGCTCACAGATCGTACGTAATACGCAAGCGTGTTACGCTTTATACACACTGTGCATGCATGTAACTCCGCCCGCCCCTGATGTTCTTTCTAGTCTATTCCCCGCCCCTTTTCGTTCTGCGCAGTGGGGGAAGAGCACATAGTGGAGACACAGCAGGTGCGTGCTAATTACAGCAACGAGGAGGAGGAAAGCCCGGAGCCGGAAACGTCTGGATCCAGAAGGAGAAGATTTAAGGCCTCAAATATGTCCTTTGTGGAGATGTTGGAGATGGTCAACATCCTGAAGAGGGCCGACTATGATGGATAGTATGGACCTTACCCCAACCCTAATGTCAGAAAGGCCAAGATCATGGAGAAAGTGGTCAAGAGTCTGCACCGGAATTTCGGGGTACGTCGATCGAAAGATCAGCTCAGGAAACGGTGGTCGGACCTCAAATTACGAGAACATGAGCAGTACAGAAAGATCCGGAGATCTTTATTAGGTTTGTGCTGCTCCATGTGCTTTTCTTAAAAGTGTACATTTTAAAATGGCAACTTTCATGTTCATAGGCACATTATTCGTTCGTATCAAACATTTTTCTTTCAGCCTATAAAACACCATTGTTTTGGCCATATGCATTTGGCCACATTTTTTACGTCCTACTTGTATGAAAATAATTTGGTTGTGTAGATGGCTTTGTTAGTAGAATGAAATGCAAACTAGATTCTGTGTAAGGAGAGGACACTGAGCAGCTGTTTTCACATGTGGACACTGGAGCACTAGTGTGGGATACCAGAACACCATTTTTATTAGGGGGGCCACACAGGTGCTCCAGTGTATACTATAGGGGGGTCTCCATCTGCATAGGTGTGCGCACAGGGTGTGCCGGGTGTGCCCAGGCACACCCTAATCACCCCATGCACGTTAGTGTTATCGCTCTGTGTAGCAGCAGAAACAGGGGAAAGAGCTCCCTCTTACCGGCTCTGCCATAAGAGAAGTGTTTATGCTCTTCTCTTTCACTGTGTCAGCAGGGAGATTAATGTGACGGGGTCATATATATGTAGACACCCACACACGCATGTGTGTTTGAGCTTAAGGGTGCATACCCTAATGCAATAGGCTGCGCACACCTATGTCCATCTGTGAAGCTTGTACCAAACAGGTAAAGTATTGCAGCTTGACAAAGGACACTGAAAATGCTACATTTTGGAACTCTGTCAAAATAGACAATTGTACCCCACTTCCAAGCAATGTTTCCTATTTATAGTTCTTCCCTCAAATATCTGTGTGCTAAGCATACCATTTTTGTTTTACATAGGGGAGAAAAGACTCGGAGGACACCCCTCATCCGAGGAGACCAGAGCCCTGCCCCCCCCCTCTGGAAGAAGGGGACATCCCCCCAACACAAGAAGAGCAGGAGAAAGAAGATGTGGTGGAACTAGTCACCACAACAGGTGAGTGTCTGCGACCACAGGCTCAGGTAAGAGATGGATGCCGGCATTTTTTTTATACCTGTTTTTGTTTGGTTTCTCTCTTTTTAGGTGATTGTGATGTTGTGGATCCAGATCCTTTCACCTCTGAAAGTGCCCAGATCCTGATCGGGGAGATCATGGGGTGTAATTTAGCTTTGGAAAACCTCCAGAAAAACATCAATGATGTTATTAAAAAAATAAGAACATCATTGATGTTTTGGGGAGAGTTTAAAACCCCTCCAAATCACTTTCTTTTTTGTGTGCTACAAAGTTCAAAATGTTTTAGCGATTTTTAGAAAAGCAAAATTTGGAGGATGCACACAGTGTGCCAAAATGTGCTATCTGCCATCACGGGAGATCAATGTAGGCGTTTTGGGGGTGCAACCCCTTCCTCAATAATAAAGTAGCTGTGAGGAAGGGGTTTCTCCCCCAAAACACGTCCCTTGATCCCCCGTGATGGCAGCTAGCACATGTTGACATTGGGAAATTTGTGTGCATCTTCCAAATTTGGCTTTTCCTGGGGTGACTTCACCCCATCTGAACGCAATATCAAACACAGTTCCTAAATAATCATGTCTGATATTGCCTTCAAGTTCTACCAAATGTGAACTTTGTAAGTTCAAGATTTGTGTCTTTCTTGTTGGTTTTAACATGCCTGTTTTACCTTAAATGGACATTTCTATTTTTGATAATGCCACCCCAAAAATTGTTATACAACAAACATGTTGGTTTGTTTTAAAAACCTTTTCTAAATGCACATGTGATTGTGCAGGTATTAAAAAGATTGTTAATCAAGAATGTGTGAATTATTGTCTCAACGCTACAACACTTCTGTGGTGATGTAATTGCTGTTTTCTGTGATAATGGGGGTTATTTCCTGAGGGCAAATCCTCTTTGCACTACAAGTACAGTTTCAGTGCAGTTTCAAGTGCACTTGTAGTGCAAAGTGTCTTTGCCTTAAGTAAATAACACCCAACAGTGCTTTGTAAGGTTACACAATCACGCCATTTTCTGGACTCACCACATTTCTGTCAGGGTCAGCTAAAACAAACACAAGCAGTAAATGTCACCAAAGATTGGCGATTTTTTTTTTTTATTGGATCAAGGTTTCACAAATTGTCTGGAATATTGATGGCCCTCCTACCCGCAAAGAACTCAAGGTATCTTAACTGGATATCACGGGCACTCAGGGAGGGCAAGCCAGGAGGGCCACTTTCAATAGCTGTCAGGGTTGTTTCATTTGTCATTCCGGCCTCAGGCCCAACTGAGCTAGCATAGTTGTCAGAATGTTGACGTAAAACGTTATGTAGAACACAGCACGCCAGGATTATATGATTCAGTTTATACTCCGCCATATGGATGGGTGTAAGAAATAGGCGGAACCGGCTGGCCATGATTCCAAATGTGTTCTCCACCACTCTTCTGGCTCTGGGCAGCCGGTAATTAAAAACCCTCTGTTCCGGGGTGAGGGTCCTCATCGGGAATGGCCGCATAAGATGGTCCCCCAGCGCAAATCCTTCATCCGCAACAAAGACGAATGGGAGTCCTTCCACATTCTCTTCTGGAGGTGGCAAGTCCAAGCTGCCATTCTGGAGATGCCTGTAAAACTCCGTCTGGGCAATGACTCCACCATCGGACATCCGGCCATTCTTCCCTACGTCCACATACAGGAACTCGTAATTAGCCTACACCACCGCCAACATCACAATACTATTGAACCCCTTGTAATTATAATAGTACGACCCCGAGTTGGGTGGTGGGACTATGTGGACGTGTTTCCCATCAATTGCCCCTCCGCAGTTAGGAAAGTCCCACCGCTGTGCAAAGTGGGAGGCCACAGTCTGCCATTCCTGTGACGTGGAAGGAAACTGTCAAAATTAGTATTTTTGCACATAAACATGGAAAGCAGATTAGACACAAACATTCTTGGCCAACGTCCAGATAACATTTATTAGGGGAATTTTACAACACCAAAGTATAAGGTACACCTATCATATTCCCCCCCCCCCATCTCATGGGCCATTTCTAACATTATAGGGGGGGGGGATCTTGGACAGGTAACCCTCTTCACTTCATTGAGAGATGAATGCCTAAATAATGGGTATTACTTGGAACAGCCCCTCCTTAGTTACACTATTGGCAGCCCACTGGACAGGTAAGAAGTGTCATAATACAAAGATATAAATACACACTGTACACATTTGAGCACATTTGGACATTCTGCTATTACCTATCAAGATAATAATACTACACAAAAACTTGAAACAGTACCATTTGAAAGTATACCGGCAGGCCCTTGCACTACATGCTTTGGGGAATTCATCAATAAATCTGAGCACAAAAGAGGTGGGTATAGTGTGTATGGGTTTGGCAAAGTCAGCAGATAGAGGATTGAGGATAGATAAAGAATTGGGATCAGCTGACTTAGCAGTTGGGGGGGAGGGAGGGTTCAAAATGATTTGGGGACACCACAAAAACAAGCCTCTGGCACTCTGCCTGAATTTAAAGCACAAATCACATTTCTAAACATTTTAGGGGGTGTTTGGGGTAAAGCACTACTATGGAGCTGATAAAATACATTGTTAAGTGACTACATGAGGTGAATATAGGGGCAGGAGAGCATGCTGGGGAGGTAAGTGAAGGCAAATACGTATGAAGGACAAAAAAAAATTACATAAAATTCCAGCATGAATGAGGACAAAGGGGACATTCACAGCATATTACAATCATGGTAATTAGGGAATGAGGAAAGAAATACAATATATTAGCAAACATTCAATACAATAAAATGTGATATTAAAGGATAAAAATCTTACCTTCATATACTCCTTCTGCAGGATCTGGATGATGGCAGAACAGGTCTCTGGGATAATGATCCCCAGAGCCTGGGGGGAGATGCCTGTCGAGAACTTCAAGTCCTGCAGGCTTCTACCTGTCGCCAAGTACCGCAGGGTAGCGATGAGCCTCTGGTCTGGAGTGATGGCTTGCCTCATGCAGGTATCCTGTCTGCTGATATAGGGGATCAGCGAAGCCAACAAACGGTGAAATACGGGGTCCGTCATCCTGAGAAAGTTCCTGAAATCATCAGGATTATTCTCACGGATCTCACGGAGCAAAGGCATGTGACAGAACTGGTCACGCTGAAGCAACCAATTCTTGGCCCATGAACTCCTCCCCACCCTGTTCATGGACTGGACTTGTGTCAAGGTCAGGACCCCAACACCAAGCTCCCGCACAGCACGAACTCTACGAGGAGTACGTATACGCAACATGGCTAGAAAACGGTCGGCTGCTCAGAACGAAGTAACAGAACGCACTGAAGAACAGCAAGGCCTGTGAAGAGCGACCTGAAAAACAGCAACGAGCGGACAAGATCACAAAGAAAACTCCAATACGAACTGACTGCACGCGCTAAAGAGCAGATACAAACCCACAAGCACAAACTGAACCGCAGAAAACGATCTGAAAGCCACGAGTCTGAAAAAGCGCGAATCGTCTCTCACCAAACTTTTACTAACACGAGACTAGAAAAGGAGCCCAAAGGATGCCGCGCTTGGTTCTGAACTGGCCTTTTCTAGTCTCGTCGTATGTGGTGTACGTGACCGTGTTGTTGGCGATCGGAAATTCCGACAACTTTGTGCAACCGTGTGTAAGCAAAACAAGTTTGAGCCAACATCCGTCTGAACACATTCTAGGATTTTGTTGTCGGAATGTCCGATCAATGTCCGACCGTGTGTACGGGGCATTATTGTTACAAGGTCTCAGGTGTGAATGGGGAGCAGGTGTGTTAAATTTGGTGTTATCGCTCTCACTCGTTCAACATGGCACCTCATGGCAAAGAACTCTGAGGATCTAAATAAAAGAATTGTTGCTCTACATAAAGATGGCCTAGGCTATAATAAGATTGCCAAGACCCTGAAACTGAGCTGCAACATGGTGACAAAGACCATACAGCGGTTTAACAGGACAGGTTCCACTCAGAACAGGCCTCACCATGGTTGACCAAAGAAGTTGAGTGCACCTGCTCAGCATCATATCCAGAGGTTGTCTTTGGGAAATAGACATATGAGTGCTGCCAGCATTGCTGCAGAGGTTGAAGGGGTGGGGGTTAGCCTGTTAGTGCTCAGACCATACGCTGCACACTGGATCAAATTGGTCTGCATGGCTGTCATCCCAGAAGGAAGCCTGTTCTAAAGATGATGCTTAAGAAAGCCTGCAAACGGTTTGCTGAAGACAAGCAGACTAAGGACATGGATTACTGGAACCATGTCCTGTGGTCTGATGAGACCAAGATATTATTATTTGGTTCAGATGGTGTCAAGCGTGTGTGGCAGCAACCAGGTGAGGAGTACAAAGATTAGTGTGTCTTGCCTACAGTCAAGCATGTTGGTGGGAGTGTCATGGTCTGGGGCTGCATGAGTGCTGCTGGCACTGGGGAGCTACATTGAAGGAACCATGAATGCCAACATGTACTGTGACATACTTAAGCATAGCATGATCCCCTCCCTTCGGAGACTGTGCCGCAGGGCAGTATTCCAACATAACGACCCCAAACACACCTCCAAGAAGACCACTACCTTGCTAAAGAAGCTGAGGGTAAAGGTGATGGACTGGCCAAGCATGTCTCCAGACCTAAACCCTATTGAGCATCTGTGGGGCATCCTCAAATGGAAGGTGGAGGAGCACAAGGTCTCTAACATCCACCAGCTCCGTGATGTCATCATGGGGGAGTGGAAGAGGACTCCAGTGGCAACCTGTGAAGCTCTGGTGAGCTCCATGCTCAAGAAGGTTAAGGCAGTGCTGGAAAATAATGGTGGCCAGGGGCGTTGCTAGGTCTACAAAAGATCTGGGACTAGAGCCCATAGTAGTGAAGTAAAGAAAGTCATACACATGTATATAATATACGTGTGGGTGTACAGTATATATGTCTCTGAGTGTGGATTCCCGCTTACATCAGGGTCCCCAGAGAGCCCCCCCACGTACATCAGGGTTCCCAGAGAGCCCACCTCCCTTACATTAGTGTCCCCAGAGCCCCCCTTTACATCAGGGTCTCTAGAGAGCCTCCCTACTTACATCAGGGCCTCCAGAGCCCTCCTCATTACATCAGGGTCCCCAGAGCCCCCCTCATTACATCAGGGTCCCCAGAGAGCCCACCCCCTCTTACATCGGGGTCCCCAGAACCCCCCTTACATCAGGGTCCCTAGAAAGTCTCCCTACTTACATCAGGGCCTCCAGAGCCCTCCTCATTACATCAGGGTCCCCAGAGCCCCCCTCATTACATCAGGGTCCACAGAGATCCCACCCCCTTACATCAGGGTCCTCAGAGAGCCCACCCCCCTTACATCAGGGTCCCTAGAGAGCCTTCCTACTTACATCAGGGTCCCCAGAGATTCCACCCCCCCTTACATCAGGGTAACCAGAGCCTCCCTTACATCAGGGTCCCCAGAGAGCCCCAGGGCTCAGGAGTTGGCTACATAAGCAATGCAGGGCTCAGCTGTGCCCATCTATGCAGCCCCACCAGTGCCCAGCAATGCAGCCTCGCCAGTGCCGAGCAGTGCATCCCCCACTGCAGTGCACTCTTTCCCCTGCACCCCACCACACACACTGTGTAAGTAGAACTCTTACCTTACACAGGTGTACAGCAAGCAGAGCATCTGAGATCGGCATCACAGAGCTGGATGGGGGCGGGAACTACAGAAGTTAACTTTTCACATTAACAGGCTGGTGATTGGTTGCTAGGATTGTCCAGCAACCAATCACCTGCTGTTTAATGAAAAAGTTAACTCCTGCGGTTCCTGCCCCCATCCAGCCCTGTGATACTGGGCGCTCGCCACTGTCCAATGAAGGGGACAGCAATGAAAATTTCCACGGGCCAGGTGCCCGCATTCAGCGGTGGCAGGCCGGGTGCCAACCCCTGCCCTAGAGGCTCGGGGCTATGGGCCCCAGATTCGGGGCTATAGCCTCAATAGCCACCCCTAGCAACGCCTCTGATGGTGGCCATACAAAATATTGACACTTTGGGCTGAATTTGGACATTTTCACTAAGAAGTGTACTCACTTTTGTTGCCAGCGGTTTAGACATTAATGGCTGTGTGTTTGAGTTATTTTGAGGGGACAGCAAATTTACACTGTTATACAAGCTGTACACTCACTACTTTACATTGTAGCAAAGTGTTATTTCTTCAGTGTTGCCACATGAAAAGATATAATAAAATATTTACAAAAATGTGAGGAGTATATCACATTTGTGAGATACTGTATATAATCCTTCTATATTAAAAAAATCTTTGTGGCAAAGTGGGAATAAAATGACTTCAGTCACATGCAGGACGACTGTTGTAACACACACACTTTAATATTTCAGATTTTATTCTCTAATTTATGGATGTATCATAGATTTTTTTTAAAGCTCTGTGTGCACTACATTTCTGTATTTTTCAAACATTTGTCTCATGCTGCCATCTGCTGTAAGGATAGCACATTGTTCCTGGATTCTTTATTTGTATGGCTGCATTCTTTTGCATCTATTGATTGTAGTATTGGTTCATATTAATGAAGTACTAATGACCTAAAAGTAAATTTGTATATGGTTGTATGGCATTATTATTATTATATAGATGAAGGCTTTACTAAAAAACGTTGCATACCAACAAAAATATAAAGCATGAAAATATAGAAACACCTACAAAAATAAATATAATGAGCCTGAACGATTGGTATATACTGTACATGTAGCACTACCCCCACAAGAGACACTGACTTGTGTCCCTGGTTTCCTTCCTGCTAGTGCAGCCAGGAAAACAGAAACATCCACTTCCTGGCTCAGAAAAACAGTCTAGGGCATGGTTTCTTAACTAGGGTTCCTCCAGAGGTTGCTAGAGGTTCCTTGAGCAATGAGCAATTTCTGCTTCTCAGATAAGTTCCCACTGACACCATTGATCAGTTTAGCTACCTGTAAGGCCCCATACACACTATTAGATTTTCTGCAGATTTTTGTCTTCAGATTTACCAAAACCATATAGTGCAAGGGCCTGCCTGATCCGATTGTTGGCCAACCGAGCGTCTGATTTTTGTCCAAAGGGCATGTGCCAGGAACTTGTCTTGCATACTAACGGCACACAATTCGCGGCCAACAAACCCAAACGTAGTGATGTACTAGATGTACTACGAGACTACAAAGAGGAAGTTAATTTCTCAAGTGCCACCCTTTGGGCTCCTTCTGCCAATTTTGTGTTAACAGAATTTTGGGGAGTGTTGATTTAGTTTGTTTCTGAAGGGGCGTTCATCAACTAGCCATGTTGCAGAATCGGAGAAGAGAACGTGCTGTTATTGGGCTTGGAGTTATTGCTTTGACCCAAATCCAGGAACAGGAGGAGGAGGAGTTCTTGGAACAAAAATTGGTTGCTTAATCATGACCAATTATGTCATATGCCATTGCTGTGGGAGCTCCAGGAGCTCCCACAGAGTTGGGATGATTTTCAGAATTATCTCCGGATGACGGACCCCTGCTTTCACCAACTGTTGGCATTGGTGACCCCCTACATTAAGAAGCAGGACACATGCATGAGGCTTGCCATCTCCCCAGGCCCTGGAACTCATTATTCCAGAGACCTGCTCAGCCATTATTCAAGTCCTGCAGAAGGAATATATTAGGGTAAGTTTTTACCTTTTAAGATACCAAGAGACCATTTTTTGGGGCCCAAACTCATTTGGAACCCTCCCTCCCCCCCAAAAGTGCTAAGTCAACAGATACAAATAATCTATCTGCTGACTTTGTAAAACCCATACACACTATCCCTCCTTTGTGTTCATATTTCTGTATAAATTCCCCAAACCATGTAGTGCAAGGGCCTGCCTGATTACCTACAGTTTGTAACGTAGAAAGTTTTTGTCTCCTATTATTATATTGATAGGTTTTTTCAGAATGTCAAAATGTGCTGCAATTTGGACAGTGTGTATCCAGATTTTTGGATTATGACACTTCTTACCTGTCCACTGGGCTGCCAATAGTGTAAGAAAGGAGAGGCTGGCTAAAGTATCACAGATTATTTATGCAAACAGCTCTCATTGAAGTGGAGAGGGTTACCTGTCCAAAACATCTTCCTATTACCCCCCTCCCACCCTAAAATTTTGCTAATGGGCCACCAGAGAGGGTCATGAATCAGATAAGTTGACCTTACACTTTTGTCTTTAAATACTAATTTAAGTTGCAATCCTTATGTTGGCTAAACATGTTTGTGTCAAATCTGCTTGCAATGTTATGTGCAGAAGTAGAATTTTTTTTTCTTTTTTTAATCCACAGTTTCCTTCCAACCCAGAGCAATGGCAGGACATTGAAGTCTAGTTCCACCATCAATGGGATTTTCCCAACTGTGGTGGTACTATTGATGGCAATCATGTCTGAATTGTCCAACCTCCCAACTCTGGCTCATATTATTTTAATTATAAGGGCTTTTGCAGCATAGTCATGCTAGCTGTAGTGTCTGCCAACTATGAGTTTTTGTATCTGGAAGTTGGGAAAAATGTCCGCAACAATGGAGGAGTGATTATGCAGACAGAGTTCTACAAGCGGCTCCAGAATGGCAGCTTAAACTTGCCACCTGCTGAGGAGAATGTTGAGGGCCTCAATTTTGGTTTTGTTGCAGAGGAGGCCTTTGCTCTGGGGGAACATCTGATGAAGCCATTTCCTATGAGGAACCTCACCCCAGAGCAGAAAATATTCAATTACAGGCTCTCTTGTGCCAGAAGGGGGGTCAAAAATGCCTTTGGCATCCTATTGAGTCGTTTCAGGCTGTTTTTGACTCCAATCAACCTGGCACTCTACAAGATCAACCATGTGTTCCTGTGCTGTTGTATTTTGCATATTTTTTAAGAAGGAATGCTACCAGCTACCTTGCCTCACTGCCAAGTGACGTGGACCCTGCAGTGGCAGGCCCAGCTGAAGAGGCTGCAGCTCGGCCATCTGTGGGAGTGCTGACGCCTATTGAAAATGCCCATGCTGGATTGCCCTCACAAATTGCCAGAGATTTACGGCAGAAATACCTTGATTATTTTGTGGGTAGAGGGGCAGTGGCTTGGCAGCAAATTGTAGCTGATCATGCCTAATATAATTTTGAGATCATAAGCTTATATTTAATTTGAACTACTGTTGTCTGTGTTTCTTATCTGTCTAATATGTTCACAAATGGGCTTTATTTATGACACTTGCTCCAATAGTGCAAATGTATCTTATTTGCTACATGAGGTGACAATTAGGGATAAGCTTTATGTCCGGGTCGAACATTAGTTCGACTCGAACATTGGCTGTTCGCCCGTTCGCTGAAAACCGAACATTATGAGGCGTTCGCTCTAAATTTGAGCACCGTGTAACACCCCCTAAATGCACTGCGGAAGCGCAGTGCATTGCTGTATGATGATTGGCCAAAGCATGCACCATGACCTGCATGCTTTGGCCAATCCCAGCACCCTCAGCTAAGAGAGCCATAATTGGCCAAAGGCATGGTGCCTTTGGTCAATCATGGCTCAGGGTGACTAAGTCCAAGCCCCACACTATATAAGGCTGTCTGCACGCTGGCCCCGTGTAATGTGTTGTTGACGTGGACGGAGAGAGAGTGTCATTTGGATTGAGCAGGCAGGCAGGTTATTCAGTTAGCTGCAGTGTATTTAATATATATATACAGACAGTTTCATACATATATATCTCCACTACATCCAGTTTAGCTATATCTGACTGCAGGCCATTCCTGGTGTACTTTTTCTAATATACTTCAGACAGCCAGTCTCATATATATATATATATATATATATATTTATATATATATATATATATATATCCACTGCATCCAGTGTAGCCAAGCCCATATCTGACTGCAGGCCATTCCTGGTTGTTGCTACTTTTCTGGTGGTGTACACAATACAGTACACCCATAGTTGTTATTACACTTCTGTTGGTGTACACAGTACCGTGCACCCATAGTGCAGTTGCTACTACTTTTTTGGTGGTGTACACAGTACACAATACATACAGTGCACCCATAGTTGCTATTAGACTTCTGGTGGTGTACACAATACCGTCCACCCCTAGTGCAGTTGATACTACTTTTCTGGTGGTGTACACAATACATACAGTGCACCCATAGTTGTTATTACACTTCTGTTGGTGTACACAGTACCGTGCACCCCTAGTGCAGTTGCTACTATTTTTCTGGTGGTGTACACAGTACACAATACATACAGTGCACCCATAGTTGTTATTACACTTCTATTGGTGTACACAGTACTGTGCACCCATAGTGCAGTTGCTACTACTTTTCAGGTGGTGTACACAGTACACAATACATATAGTACACCCATATTTGTTATTACACATCTGTTGGTGTACACAGTACCGTGCACCCCTAGTGCAGTTGCCACTACTTTTCTGGTGGTGTACACAATAAATACAGTGCACCCATAGTTGTTATTACACTTCTGTTGGTGTACACAGTACCGTGCACCCCTAGTGCAGTTGCTACTACTTTTCTGGTGGTGTACACAGTACAAAATACAGTGTAGTGTGGTTTTGCTAAACAAAATTTACAGCATGTCCAGAAGGCCACCAAGGAGAGGCAGATGCTCACAGGCCGCTAAAAGAGGGCAAGCAGGCTCCGTGTCTACAGTCGACAGTGTTGGTCGTGGACGCGGTGCATCCTCAGCACATGGCCGTGGGGCACGCTTGTCCTTTTTTTCTGCAGCTGGCCGTGTTATTGAGCCACAACATGCAGAAGAGTTGGTGGAATGGATAACAAAGCCGTCCTCATCCTCCTCCTTATCCTCTGTCACTCAGGCTCAGGGTAGTTTGCCTGCCAATGCAGCTGCCAAAGCAGCCTATTCCATCGGCTCCATGTCAACAGTCACTCCTTCCCTAGCCCCACCATCATGCATAGAGGAGTCCCCCGAATTATTCAACCACAGTGTCGGGTACATGCTGCAGAAGAATACGCAGCGAGTTGAAGGCTCCGATGATGGTAAATAGGTTGAGGAAGAGAGTAACGTGAGCTTAGAGAGAGGGAGTGTCCAAGAAGGTCAAGAAACTGGTAGTCATGTTCCCCCAGCTGCAGCATACTGCCAAGTTTGCTCCAGTGACGAGGAGGGAGGGATGATGAGGTCATTGACTCTATTTGGGTGCCTGATAGAAGGGAGGAGGAGAAGGCACATCTCCAATGAGGCAGGATGCCCTCCAGGGAGCAGCTTAACGGGCAGCCACCCTATTGCATTACACCACAGAGCTAAGCAGGTGCAGGGCGCTGCTGACTCCCCGCATATTTTGAAAAGTTCTTTGGTGTGGGCTTTTTTTGACACGTGTTCAGCAGATCGCATCGTTGCTGTTTGAAACATATGTCTGAAGCGTATCAAGCGTGGCCAAAACAGCTGCCGCTTGGGCACCACATGCTTGACCAGACATATGACGACCTCTCATGCAGTCCGTTGGCAACAGCACTTAAAAGACCCACATCAAAGAACAAGGCAGACCTCTCCTTGCTACTCATCAGCTGGGATCTCCAACCCCACTATACTTCCAGTCCTCTCAGAAACCTGCACTGAGAGGAATGAAGGTATAGAAATAGGTGTCTCAAGTACTTGCGGCTAATCTGCTAGTGGTACACCAACATCCGATTTTAGCAGGCAAATTTGCCTACCCCAGTTGCTGGTAGACTCTTGGCCTCGTTGGACAGGGAGGTCAGCAGTAAGGTGCATATTACTGCTGACTCATGGTGCAGCAGGCATGGACAGGGACGTTACCTTTTTTTCACAGTGCCCTGGGTAACTCTGCTGGCAGCTGGGAAGGATGCAGGACAGGGTTCAGTAATGTTGGAGCTTGTTCCGCCACTACGCCTCCAAAATGCTAGTAGTGGTGATTCTGCCACAGCTCTCTCCTCCACCCCTTCCTCTTCTTTTTCCTCTATGTCCTTTTCCTCTGCAGATTTGTCCTCTGAACCAGTGGTGCTCCGTAGGCGTTCAAAGGGTTACGCAAGCACTCAGGCAAAAAGATGCCATGCGGTGCTTGAGTTTGTCTGTCTGCTTAGGGGACAGGAGCCACACTGGGGCAGAGATTCTGGCAGCTCTGCAGGGGCAGGCTCAGAGGTAGTTGATGCCATGCCAGCTTCAGCCAGGAATGGTTGTATGCGACAATGGCACCAACCTCCTCTCCGCCCTCCAACAGGGACACTTGAGCCATGTTCTCTGTTTGGCTCACGTCCTGAATTTGGTGGTGCAGCGGTTCTTGAGCAGGTACTCTGGCTTACAAGATCTCCTGAGGCAGGCCAGAAAAGTCTGTGGTCATTTCTGACGGTCATATAATGCCAGTGCTCAGCTGGCTGACATTCAAAGAGAATGCAACCTGACCAAGAACCGCCTCAATTGTGACATGCCCACCAGGTGGAACTCAACGTTGACAATGCTGCATCGGCTGCACACACAGCAAAGGGCCATCAATGAATACCTGTGTGAGTATGGCACCAGGACAAGGTCAGGGGAGCTTGGCTTTTTTTCACCACGCCAATGGCTACTGATCAAGGATGCATGCACTGTCCTGTCACCATTTGAGGAGGCCACAAAGATGGTGAGCAGTGACAGTGCATGCATTAGTGATACTGTCCCTCTTGTCTTCCTGTTGGAGCACACGATTCGTGGAATAATGGACAGGGCACTTGAGGCAGCACAGCGGGAGGAAGAGGAGGACTTCCTTACCTCTCAAGGCCCCCTTTATCCAGATAGTATTCCTGCGGGCCCGTTGATCACACAGGAAGAAGAAAAGGAGGAGGAGGAGGATTGTGTCAGCATGGAGGTGGAGGATAACACTCAGCAACAGCAGCAGCCTGCAAGGGATCGTTTTCAGTCCCCAGAAACCCATGGAGTTGTACATGGCTGGGAGGAGGTGGTTGAGAATCATGTGATCCTTAGTGACCCAGAGGACTCAGGATCGAATGCCTCTACAAAATTACGCTGCATGCCCTCCCTGATCCTGCAAAGCCTGCAAAAGGGCCCTAGGATTCGTGGTATCAAGGAGATGGATCACTACTGTCTGGCAACCCTTCTTGATCCATGTTACAAGGGTAAGATTGCAGAACTTATCCAGCCTTCGCAGAGGGAGCAAAGGATAAAACATCTTCGGGAGGCCTTGCAGAAAGGTTTGTGCAATGCGTTTCCAGAGCCTGGGAGGTTACAATTTCCTGGTGCTGGACAACGGGTTGCTGAGGCTTCGTTCAGTCACAGAAAGAGTGGTGGAGAAGGTGACCGGCTGACCGATGCCTTCAGACAATTCTTCAGTCTTCAGCGCCAAGGTCTGATCGGTTCCAGCAACCATTGCTAGCCTCTGAATTACATGGTGCAGGAATATCTAGGGGCAAGATCAGACTTGGAGACCTTTCCAACAGAACATCCACTGGGTTACTGGGTCTTGAGGATGGACCACTGGCCAGAGCTTGCTCAATATGCAATTGAGCTACTGGCCTGTACTGCATCCAGCGTTCTTTCTGAACGCACAATCAGTGCTGCTGGAGGCTTTGTAACCGATCACAGAGTGCGCCTGTCCACAGACTCTGTTGATCGGCTCGCATTCATAAAAATGAATCAGTCTTGGATCACCAGCTACCAAGCACCTGATGCTGATGTAACCGATTGATTTTTCTATGGATGTGGGATCCCTTGAAGACTGCATATGCTGAGTGACTATCCTATTATGCTGAGATTCCTTCTCAATCTTCATGATGATAGCTTCTAAGAATATTTTTGGTTCAGGGCACCACCATCACTGCCTAAGGTACAATTTTTCTGCCCCTGTTTAACAGGGGTGCGTAATTACAATTTTTGCTCTAATATTTCACAGCAGGGCCTGTTCCTGCACCCAACAAAAGTATCTGTGAGGCTTTACAGTGTTGTGCCACCCCCTCCACCACAGCTTAAGGCCCAATTTTTCTGCCCCTGTTTAACAGGGGCATGTAATTACAATTCTTGATATATTTCACAGCAGGGCCCGTTCCAGCGCCCACCAAGAGTAACTGTGAGGGCTTACAGTGTTCTGGTACCACCAACACCTAAGGCCCAATTTTAAGCAGAGTGTATAGGGCAGGCCATATAGTATATACAGGCGGTCCCCTATTTTCAAACATCTGACTTACAAACGGAGGGAGACAACAGGACGTGAGAGGGAATCTACCCCTAGGAAGGGAAAATTTTCTCCTGTAAGAGATAATATGGGAAAAAGGTATCTCCACTGATGCTTTGTCACCAATTCTAGTTTCCCTAATAACCAAACATTTTCAAAATCCAATCGTCATTGGGACAGAAAGTGAGGTGAAATCTTCTGAACAGGGGCACAGACAGCAAAACAAATGTTACAGGGTAATAACCCTTCCCTATGTTATCCAAAAAGCTTAAAAATAGATTTTTTGGCTGCAGCTACACTTTAAAAATGTACCTGTTCCAAACTACAAACAGATTCAACTTAAGAACAAACCTACAGTCCCTATCTTGTTTGTAACCCGGGGACTGTCTGTATACTGCTGTTCAGAGTATTTAGGGCTGGGGGCCCCACGCCTTTTTTTTTAAAATTTGGGTGCGGGGTTCCCCTTAATATCCATACCAGACCCAAAGGGCCTGGTAATGGGCTGGGGGGGGTACCCATGCAGTTTTTCTAAATGATTTTCATCTATATTACCGTGACCCGACATTACATTATAGTCGCAAGCAGTTTTAAATTAGTTTTATTCCTTTAGAAATGTCATTTTGTGCAGGGACTGTTCTAAACACGGGAAAAATGCACCACTTTACAGGCATACTATAGTCACCCCCCAGGCACGATATTTAAAGGAATATTTCACTTTTATTGTTTTACTTTAAGCATTATTAAAATCACCGCTCCCAAAAAAACTGACGTTTTTAAAACTTTTTTTTGCATTGATACATGTCCCCTGGGGCAGGACCCGGGTCCCCAAACACTTTTTATGACAATAACTTGCATATTAGCCTTTAAAATTAGCACTTTTGATTTTTCATGTTCGAGTCCCATAGACTTTAATGGTGTTCGCACAAATTTTTTGCCTGTTTGCATGTTCTGCCGGCAACCGAACCGGGGGTGTTCGGCTCATCCCTAGTGACAATATCTTCTTCAGATAACTATTATGGTGTCCTATGAGCCTGCTACACACACAATGTTTTTGTTCTTAATGGATCTAATGCATGAAGTTCAAAAACATTATGCCTTTTCAACTCTTATGCCGCGTACACACGGTCGGACTTTTCAGCTACAAAAGTCCGACAGCCTGTCCGACAGACTTTCGACGGACTTTTGGCGGACTTTCGACGGACTTGCGGCAGACTTTCTAACGAACAGACTTGCCTACACATGATCACACAAAAGTCCGTCGAATTCTTACGTGATGACGTACACCGGACTAAAATAAGGAAGTTCATAGCCAGTAGCCAATAGCTGCCCTAGCGTGGGTTTTTGTCCGTCGGACTAGCATACAGACGAGCGGATTTTTCGACCGGACTCGAGTCCGTCGGAAAGATTTGAAGCATGTTTCAAATCTAAAGTACGTCGGATTTGAGGCTAAAAAAGTCAGTTGAAAGTCCGGAGAAGCCCACACACGATCGGATTACCAGCCAGCTTTAGTCCGTCAGCGTCCGTTGGACTTTTGTAGACGAAAAGTCCGACCGTGTGTACGCGGCTTTATAGTTTTTTAGAGGAATAAAAATTGCAGGAGTTGGCCACATTTAAGAGCACATTGTCACTGCAGTTACAACAATTTAACAAATACACTGGTATTGAGCATTAAAATAATAAGCCACACATTGTTTAGTAAAAAAAACATTTTACTCAAAGCACATTCACATATGCATTTTAAGGTTTTAAAACAAACCAACATCTTGGTTTATAACATGTATGTTTTGCATTATTTCTCTTTTTTGGGGCTAAACAGGCATGTTCTAAAACATTAGATACACATCCCAAACTCAGGAACTTACAAAGTTCAATTTTGGTAAAGTGAATACCAAATGAGACATTAGTATCCCAAGACTGTGTGGATGTTGCCTTCCTCATATGGGATGATCTCACCCCTCTAAAAGCCAAAATTTTAAGCCACGTACACATAGAGGCATAACAATTAAATTTCCCCTATTGTCCCATGCCGCAAATGTGTGTAGTTTCAAACCTTTTTTTTTCTAAACCCACAAAATACACAGTGTGTTAACATGTGCTATCTCCCATCACGGGGTATCAATGGTGTTTCAGGGGTGCAACCCCCTCCTCTGTGCTTCTTTAGTTATGAGGAAGGGGTTGCACCCACAAAACGCGTCCATTGATACCCAGTGATGGTAGATAGCACATGTTGACACACTGTGTGTTTTGGGGCTTTTTGCAAACTAGATGTATGGAAATACACACATTTTAGGCATGGGATCATGTGGGAAACAACAATGTTAAGGCACAATTTGGGGGCACCTTCAAATTTTGGGTTTTATATTCTTAAAAACACAGAAACATTACAATTTACATTAGTTAGGGCAGTGTTTCCCAACCCTCCTCCTCAAAATGCAATCCCAGGTCATGTTTTCTATACTTTTAGGATTTGGCACAGGTGATGTTGTCATGTTCACTGTTAGTAATTCGCACAGTGCTTTTTAGACCTTGGCAAATACAGAAAACATGACCTGGATCTGCACCTAGAGGAGTGGAGAGGAGAAAAACTCTGAGTTCTGTCACAAAACTTTCACATTTCAAAGTCCTAAAAACATTGTAAATATTAAATTGCCAAACAGGAGCCAACAAATGGAACAAAAAACTTCATAACAGGCAAGAGGAAATTAAAATTTAGCAAGCATGTCCACAAAATCTCTGATTCTTCGCTGTAAAGCAGTGGCAGCCTCCGTGATTTGCTCCAGATCCTTCAAACAATGCAACATATCTGCACTCATTCTGCCAATAGTGCATCGTGGAAGATCATGACCTAGTAATAAGAGTAAAAAGTATTAAGGGAATGATGGTCAAGTGGCTGAGTTATGGTCAAGTTACCAGTCAAATTCAGGAAATACTTACCTACCCAGTCTATTGTTGCCTGCAACCTGCTTGCCCTTCAGACACCTACACTACTAGGAATGTACACACTGCAACTACTCTGTAATCTTGGCCCTGGTGCCTGGGTCTCCAAAACTCTGGTACCTAGCAACACTGACAGCTCCTTCCACCTCTTCCTTCTCCATGCTAATGTTAATGTACTACATACTTTGCTAATGTGTGGAGTGGGTGTTTTGTTTGAACATCTAAACACTCAACATGTATACACATTTGAAGTCAGATTCCAAGAATACTTACTTGCACAAACAAGAGGCTCCCGAATACTTTCTTCCTCTTCTGGGTGGCTTTGGCCCTCAGTGTGACTCGCGTCAGGGCATTTGACATCCACAATGGCAAGGTCTGTGCTGGGTCCAGGAGTCAGATCCCATGGCTCCAAACAAACATCCTGGGTGAGCTCACCACACTCATTTTCCAAGTCCCATCTGTTTCTAGCATCCATTTTGCTACATTAGTTGACTAACCGTGCACTTGGTCTGATGTCAATGTTTGCTCCTGACTAGTGGACTCCACCATGCTGCACTCTGGTTGTTTTTCTGTGAAAAATGCATAGAAAAGGGAAGGTGATGTCATTTTACAGAGGGCAAACACTGGACAAGTGCCAAAATTTAAAAAGTCTAGCAGTAGCCCCCCCCCCCTCTTGTCTCCTATGGGATAGGAGATTATATGATGATCATCCTAGCAGGCGTGACTCTGTGTGACTGTGATCCCCGGGGCCTTTCCTCTACCCATTTCTACACTGGCAAGGCTGCATTAATGGGCACTGATGAGCCAGGCAGCAAACAGAAAGTGTTCTTCCGGCTCGTTCCTTGCTTCCGATCATGCGTGTTTGTACTTTAGACTTTTGTGTGACAGACTTGTGTACAGACGATACGAGAATCAGACAACAGACCGTTGTCCGTAGAAAATTTACTAGCCTGCCATCTAACATTTGTTGGCCGAAAGTTGGACAACAATTGTCTGAAGAAGCGTACTAACGGTCTGATTTTAGGACAACAGTCTGTCAACAGACAATCCCCTGCCAACAATTGGATCGTGTGTACGAGGCTTTAAGGTTTGACCTCATACTATATGGTTTTGGTAAATCTGCAGACAAAAATCTGCAGAAAATATAATAGTGTGTATGGGGCTTTAGAGTGCAGTTCTTCCCAATGACCATATATGTAAGGAGAATTCTTCCTACTGACCATCACACTAATGTATCATGGGATGTAAACATAGTCATTTTTAGCAGGGGTTCCCTGACACTGGAAAGTTATTTCAAGGGCTCTTTGTTGAAAAGGTTAAGAAAGACTGGTCTAGGGATTGCATTTTTAAAAGTTTATTGCAAGTTAACATGGATGGGGTTCAGGAAGCTGTGGGATACTCCAGAACAGTAACAGGAAAATTAAGGACACTCTCCCATTGTAGCAGTTTCTTGATCCAGTCCCCAAAAGGCTACTTTAAGGCCTCCTCCCCTGCTCCTGTTTCATATTTGACATTTTTTTTGGGGGGGGATCGGGTACCTGGTTTTGACAGGTACCCGCTCCCAATTCCACTCGGATCAACTACGGGATCAGAGCAGAAGTTCTCCTCCCCTCCTCCCTTCCCACAGTCTTCTTGGACACGATGGAATTACAAAACTTTAGAGCGCTCCACCACAGACCTTTGGTCTCAACACCATCCACTGACAACTATTTACCACTGTCCAGTGGATTAGCAAGGACTGTGTCTTATAACCATTGTGTGGATTTCCCTTATATAGAGCATCCCATTAAGCCAGGGTCTAAGAAGTCTAAATTTTGCCCTTTGAATTAGGTTGTTGAGTTCCCATTATCCATGATTCTGTTATCTTGTTTGCAAACTGTGCTGTGTGTAAGTGTTTATTGCCACTGTTTGTTGTACTGTTGTTTTTGTCCTTCATTGTTGGTTGTGTTGCCCAAATAAACAACCCTTTAGGAAACCCAAACATCAGTGGCCCCTTCGCGGGTAAGCACTTCAATAGTAGCTACAGGATATATCCCCATCCAGCCTGTCTGTCACGTACCTGATAGGAGACTGAAATGATGAGGTTGGCCTCTCTTGTACCTCCGGCCCAGGCACCACTGGGAATGAAACAGATAATGCCAAGAGACAGAGGGAACACGAGTGCTGGTATGCTGGTAGATGTCGATAGCAGAACCTTGAGCTGGTGATACAGACTTGGAAGATCTTGCAGAAAATCGGGTCAGGAACAGCAGCACTGCAGGATGAACCAGCCAAGGTTTAGGAGGCAGGGCTCCCAGTGACCTTATGATAGGAACATACAGCTGTGGTTGGAGCAGATGCTAGAATTAGCCCGGGCAGGCACATGGTAATACCATAGAGCCAAATCAGAGACACAAATAAAGTCACAGGGGTAGCCAAGGTCAGCAGCAGGTGAGAAGTGAGTTACAGAGACATAAGCAGGATCAGAGTTATGAACAGAGTGTCAAGAACTACTGTTAAGCAGAAGTATGAGTAGAATCCAAGATCAGGTCAGAAGCAAGCCAGGTAGGTGACGGAAGTCATATACAGGACACAATCAAGGTACAGGATACAGTAGAAGACCAGTCAGCACTGACTTTGGATTAAAGCATCCTTTAAATAGGCTGTCTAGTGCCAACACTGACTGTGGACGTGCTCCCTGGTCCAAGCGCACAGCCACATGCACTGCTGCACACATGCATGTGGCTGATCACAGTTCCTCACTATTTAGCTAGGTTTAGGTCAACACTTGTTGCCTAAGCATTAAGTTAATTTCCTAGCCCCAGTCCAAATTTTTTCTGTGCTTCTGTTTCTCTATTTACAAACTTCAACTTGTGTTTGACTGTGCTTGTTCACCGCCTACCCTAACCTTTTGCCTGTTCCTGTTTTGGATATTGCCTGATGGCTTTGTAATACGTCCTGGTTCTATTCCTGTTCAGCTGCCACCTGCACAAATAGGTCTGGGGGCTGCAACCTAGTACACCCACTAATAAAGTTCTCTAGTGAAGATATGGTGTGTGCTTAGACTCTCTGTCTCAGCCATTTTATATGGTTATGCATTTTCTCCCTTCAGCTATGCCTTCAGTGCATGGGATCTTTGCACCATCAGGAAATGCAGATCACATTAACAACCAATCTCCTCCCTGCCAACACCTCAATTGTCCACCTTACCACCTGCACCCCAACACTGCTCCTCCCCACCAGCATCCCAGTCGCTTTCCTTACCACTACCACCACCTAGGGCAGCACAGTGGTGTAGTGGTTAGAACTTTCACCTAGCAGCAAAAAGGGTCGCTAGTTCGAATCCCAACCATGACACCATCTGCCTGGAGTTTGTATGTTCTTCCTCCCACACTCTAAAGACATGCTGTTAGGTTAATTGGATCCTGCCTAAAAAATTTGGCCCTAGTATATATATGAATGTGTGTTAGGGACCTTAGGTTGTAAGCTCCTTGAGGGTAGGGACAGATGTGCATGTACAGTGTATATGTAAAGCGCTGCGTAAATTGACAGCTCTATATAAGTAACTGAAATAAAAAAATAAAAAATAAGTCTTCTCCTCCTCATACTCTTCCTCTGCCTCCTCTCTTATGGCATGAGTGGCTTTCTGTTCAAAGTAATATTGTCTGGCATATGGCCCTTTGAGCAAAATAATGGCAGTTAAGTACCTGACAATGTGGTGTAATGTTGGACACAAAAAAGCATAAACATGGTGCTTGGCAAAGCTTGAATGAAGATCCTGAGCATAGGGGTTATATTGGTTTCTTTTGCTTCTCCAACAGCACTGCAGAAGTCTCTAGACCAGTCTTGGGGATAGTAGTAAAAAAATTCCACCAACTCCTCATAGCCAGTTGACAGGTTGGTTTAAAAGGAGGAGGAGGAGGAGGGAATGGGCAAATGAGTATCACTAGAAAGACAAGTGGCTGCTCTGCATCCTTGGACAAGAGGAGGCGGGTATATGAACAGCACAGTAAAAGGGGATGCTGTTCTACACGCTTGTGGATGAGTAGGAAAATGAAATAAAGAACATGAAAAGGAATGTTTTGTAAACCTCAGCAAAGGTTCGGCGGAGGAAATAGTGTTCTTTGATTGGAGAAGGTGGAGATTCTGATGTCACTACCCTGCCAGTTTGCATTCATTACGGGACACAGAAGATAGTGGAGATCATTGTAATAGGTGTGTATATGACCTTGTCTACAGTGATTCCCAGCTTCTAGGGGGGAACCAAAGGCACATGCATACCTAAATTGGTCCAATGTAAAAATTGCCATACCTGCAATTAAGCTTTAAGAGCGTGACATCCATTAGGTAAAGTCGAGTTTTACTGTGATGATTCTAGTGATACCTTGTCTGTTGCAGAATCCCCAGTGGGATCAACCTTACTGGCTAAGGCATTAGAAGTGTCCGTCTGATTCAAGGTTACATAGTAATATAGATAGTTCAAACAATAGAAGAAAATAAATAAATAGAATAAATAGAAAACCTCCATATACACAATCTTATACCCACAAATAATCCATAGGAAGGCAAAAACAAACAAACAAACAATAAAGCATGATTCAATCTGATCCAGCAGGGTAAAACAAGTGTCTTCCTGATCCCCCAGAAGGCAACCGTATATTCCCTTGGATCAACACTCTCTGGTGTTATTACCTATAAATGATCATTTATATTTTGTACATTTAAGAAGGCATCCAGCTCTTTTTTTAAAACAATCTACTGAGCTGGCCAGAACCAGTTCTTGAGGGAGTCTATTACACATTTTCACAGCTCTTACTGTGAAGAAGCCTTTCAATATGGGGAGGTTAAATCGCTTTTTCTCCAGATGTAAAGAGTGCCGCCTGGTCCTTAGTAATGACCATAAAATGAATAACTCAACACCAAGTTCGCTATATGGAACACTTACTTATTTATACCGGTTGATCATATCCCCCTTTAGTAGTATAGGAAAAGTTTCCGCGCTCATGGACCGAGGCTTGCAGCCCCCCCTTTTTACGCACCCTCTAAAGGTGAAGACAGAAAGAAAGCATTTTTTAATAAAATTCAATTACGGTATCACACTATGGGAGCCCTGTCTCTTTCATATGAGAGGAAGCCGGAGTTCTGAAGGATATACTGTATTTGGAGTGGAAAACCCCAGGGACTTCACTGGAACCCTAGACGCCATCGAGTGCTGGAGAGTATATGCTGATTACCCCTGTAGGGGTGCATGGAGCTGGTGAGTGGGGACCCTTGAGGGGGAGCACCGGAGTCACTGGATATCAACTGTCGCTGTCACAAAAGTCACCTTACACAGAATATTTGAATTTGGTGGAATTATATGGAACTTTTTAAGTTGGGACTTTCACAATTATTATTATTATTATTATTATACAGTATTTATATAGCGCCAACAGTTTATGTAGCGCTTTACAACTTGAGGGTAGACAGTACAAATACAATACAATTTGATACAGTAGGAATCAGAGGGCCCTGCTCCTTAGAGCTTACAATCTAAGAGGGGAGGTCAAGAGATACAAGAGGTAATAACTGTGGGTGATGTGCTGATTGAGAAGATAAATGTACAGTTGTTAGGTGGGGGCCAGATAGGCTTCTCTGAAGAGATGAGTTTTCAGGGATCGTCTGAAAGTGGATAAAGTAGGAGAAAAACGGACGGATTGGGGTAGAGCATTCCAGAGGATGGGGGAGGCTCTGGAGAAGTCCTGAAGGCGAGCATGGGATGAGGTGACAAGGGAGTTTGAGAGCAGGAGGTCTTGGGAGGAGCGAAGAGAACGATTAGGTTGGTATTTTGTGACTAGGTTAGAGATGTAGCTAGGGGCCAAGTTGTGGATGGCTTTGTAAGTTATAGTTAGTATCTTGAATTTAATTCGGTGACTGAGTGGCAGCCAATGGAGGGATTGGCAGAGGGGTGTAGCAGACGCTGAGCGGTTTGTGTGGTGGATGAGCCTGGCCGCAGCGTTCATGATGGACTGAAGTGGGGATAGCCTATTTAGAGGTAAACCAATGAGGAGGGAGTTGCAGTAGTCAAGGCGGGAGATGACCAGGGAGTGGATTAGAAGCTTTGTGGTGTCAATGGTTAGGAAGGGGCGTATCTTGGAGATGTTGCGAAGACAGAGGCGGCAAGCTTTGGATAGTGATAGAATGTGGGGTCGAAAGGTTAGTTCAGAGTCCAGGATTACACCTAGGACCTTGGCGTGGGGAGATGGGTTGATAGTTAATTAATTTTTTCATTTTTTAATTTTAATATTTTCTTTAATTTTTTCATTTTTTCATTTTTTATAATACATTTTTTACATTTAATATGGATCTAAATAATTATTTTCACAAGTTTTTTTACACTTTTTCTTACTATTATGGTGTTTTTTAACGCTGATGAACTGTGTTTAGGCTGTATTTAGATGCCTAGCTGTCTGCTGGGGAGATAATGTGGTAACACGTATATCAGATGTCATATTTGTAAACAGACTGATGGTTAATGATCACATTAGTTGGAAGGAGGATTTTTATTTATTCATTTAATCCCCTCAACGCATTTAGGGGGGACCTTTACCAGATTATTTATACATTTTGATCAATAGTCACTGATGTGGGTGTACCTAAACCTTTTTACACAATAAGGATTTATTTGTTTGTACACACTGGCACAAGACACTAATCCCAATTGGCACATATTCATTTTGTAATTTATTTTTACCTTTATTTTGAGTAGAGTGCACATTTGCGCACCCAGTAGAGATTATATATCCAACTAGGTATCCAACACAGGTAGCGCCACTTACCCCTATCTATAAACTCGCTTTAACATATCCCCCTTTAATCACCTCTTCTCAAGAGAGAATAAATTCAGTTCCTCTTAACTTTCCTCATAGCTGAGCTCCTCCATGCCTCTTATCAGTGTGGTTGCCCTTCTCTGCACTTTCTCCAGTTACCCGATATCCTTTTTGTGAACTAGTGCCCAAAACTAAACTGCATAGTCCTTATGGAATTCTTTTTAGAGGGCATTTGACAGAGTGTGAGGAGGTGCTATGTTGTCTGCTTTACACTTCTTTCAACCCCCCTAAAGCCTAAACCAACGCACAGCAACTGCATGCATTAAATGTGGTGACAGCATGGCCCCATTCACTTGAATAGGTTGCGTTGGGGGATCATTTTGGCCATGCTGCAATGCAAAGCATCACAGCTGTGACATGTGTACACCCCTTATGGCTGCTTTTTGTAGCTTTGGTGGGAGCGATAAAAATGTGGCTACTACTTGTTTTTACCACCCCTTAAAATGATAGTAAAGGCTTGTTGTTTTATTTTTTTTTGTTTTCAGGTCCCTCCCACCTGCTGAGTGCCCCCACAGCAAGCTGCACCCAAGCATACACTCTCCCAAGCCGCTGCTTTGCATGTCTATTCACACACAAGGCCCCACCCCTAGGGTTGCCACCTCATCCTTTTAAACCCGAACATAGGTTCTGAGGCTAATTTGATGCAAATAAGTGAGTTTAATTACCACCTTAATCAGCCACAGGACCTGTGTAATTAATATGTTCGGGTTTAAAGGCATGAGGTGACAACCCTACCCACCCCCCCCCTCCTTATTGGCTCGCTGGCTGTGTTTGACCGCAGCGGGAGCACTCGCTGTGGCCTCAGCCCATGAGGAGTGAGAGTCCTCGCAGAGCCGAAGTAAAGGCAAAGCTCCTCAATAAACACAAACAGCAAAAAAAAAACTGCCAGTTGTTGTAACCGTTTCTTACCCTTAAAGGGGTTGTAAACCCTCATTTTTTTTTTTTTTAAATAACAAACGTATCATACTTACCTCCACTGTGCAGTTCATTTTGCACAGAGTCCAGTGGCTCCTCCCAGCATCGAGTGGCTCTGCTTGGTGGACACCCGTATGGGCGGGCTCCCGAGTGCTGCATCTGTGTCCATTCACACAGAATGCAGGACTCTGCCCTGCCCCCGGCGCCGCATCATTGGATTTGATTGACAGCAGCGGGAGCCAATGGCTGTGCTGCTATCAATCTATTCAATCGGGACATGAGACACCAGCTACAGATGGTGTGCTCGTTCCCGGACAGAGGATGTCAGCGTCCAGGTAAGTAAAAAGGGGGGCTGGAGGGCTGCAGCACTAAATAAGGTTTTTCACCTTAATGCATAGAATGCATTAAGGTGAAAAACCATAAGGGTTTACAACCCCTTTAAGACTAAAGCTACACTTAAATACCTGTCTTAAAGGGTAGAACCCTAATGCTTTCTTGCCGTATCCAAAACAAACAAAAAAGTTTGCTTGAGTCCTTTAAAGGGCTTATTAAATCAACGGAAATCTGTCAGGTCATTCAGAGTGAGACTTTCTCAGAATCAGGTTATGTGATTGTTTGCATCCGACTCCGAGTCCCACATCTGGCCAATCATGTGAGTGTTCAGCCAATGTAAACTCTTCAGTTTCTCACAGAATTTGCAGATGCAAGAGGTTCACGGGCCTTAGCATGTGACTAGACTGTTTTTCCTGGATAGATTGCTTCTTTGGTTCTAACCCCTCTTTGACTCTACACACCCAGAATAGATTGTGACCTTGACCTGAGCTTTGCCTACAATTTATTGCTATCTGTCTGCATTGATTTTAGCCTTCCACTTGAATAATCGCTAATAAAAAAAAAACACAAAAATACAAGTGCACTACATTCTTTTATTAAACAACAGAACCAGCATTTCTAAATTGTACTTATGCATAAATATGTTAATATCTGTCATTTTCAGTAGGGTTCTAACACTACTCTACTCTAATCTACCAAAAAGTATTTTTTTGCTAGGTCACTATTGGACTTTACTTCTTGTCATTGTGAGTGTATATCTACTCAAAGGGAATACATACAGAAATAAATACTTGACAATTCTCTGAAAATCTTTTTGGGAAATCTATTTTAAAGCGTTCATCTTTAATGTAAAGGTATGTAGCGCTACCCCCGCAGGAGCCACCAGTAATTTGGATCTATTTCCCCCGTCATAGCATACACAGCCAGGCACACAGCATCTTCTGCATTTTTCCTTTGGCTCAAATATCAGTCTAGGGGTTTCTTTTTGGGGTTTTATTGGAACAGTAACTTGGATAGGGATGGGGAGCATGGGATACCAGGATCACTGTTAGATATCAGTACAGCCCACCTGACAGGGCCCCCAAAAGCCTGCCCCTGACCCCACCCATGACCTGGCCCGCCCACCCGCAAAAAAAAAAAAAAAAAATGCAGCTTTGTCTTCAAGGGATAGTTATCGTTCTCTAGCTTGTTATAAATGTTTTTATCCAAAAGGAATACTGTTTTCAGGTGAGAACAGATCTCTTTAACCACTTGCCGACCGGCTCACACCGATATACGTCAGCAAAGTGGCACGGGTGCCCAAAACGATGTACCCGTACGTCCCTCCATCATCGGTGAGTAGTGGAGCGTGCCCGCAGGTCCCTGGTGTCCGCTGGTGGCCCACGATCGTGGCACAGGGAGGCAGAATGGAGAGATGCCTATGTAAACAAGGCATTTCCCTGTTCTGCCTAGCAACATGACAGGGATCTACTGCTCCCAGTGATCGGGAGCAGTGATCTCTGTCATGTTCTAGTGAGCCCATCCCCACTACAGTTAGAACACAAGGAGGGAATACACTTAAACCCTTGATCGCCCCCTAGTGTTTAACTCCTCCCCTGCCAGTGACATTTACACAGTAATTAGTGCATTTTAATAGCTGTATAAATGCCAATGGTCCCAAAATAGTATAAAAAGTGTCTGATCTGTCCGCCGCAATGTCGCAGTCACAATAAAAATCGCAGATCGCCACCATTACTATTAAGAAGAAGGGGGGAGAACAAGAGGGTGGGACTTTAAAATCCTCCAAATAGTTCCACCAATTTACTTTATTGCTATTACGGACTTCATTTAAAGTCCCACCATCTTGTTCTCCCCCCCCTTCTTCGATATATAACAGGGATAGAAATGGGTGACCTTACCAGGTCACAATTTCAATTAAAGTCCCAAGGGATGGAACATCGGCCTTACCAGGCCATATATTCACTTAAAGTCCCTAAACCTTATCTTTTGCTCCAATACCAGATTCAGGGATGGAAGCACGTGATTTGCTCCAACATATTTATTGTTTCTCCTTCCTTGCAATTTTTGATCCTATGATAATCTCCCTTGATCCATTTACATCTCTTAATTTTTTATCATAGCTACTTGATAATTTATTTACCCATTGTTTTATTTTTATTTATTATTTTTTATTTTTCAGCATCATACACCTCCTATTATGAATATTACCATGCCCTGGTACGCCTTGGTTGTGAACTGGGCCGGGTCACTCGCCGTCTGGGTTTCCTCCTCTTCCGGGAGCTGTGATGTGCCTGGCGGGCCTCCTCCCACCCCCGGCCTCTCTGACACCTGGGGGGGTGGGTGCCGCCACCGCACGTCAGCGTCACGCATCCCATACTGGACGTTCAGCGCCTTGTGAGCGCCTCAGCGCCCAAGTATGCGGTAGCCACGCTTGCGATTAGATCAGGGGACTCTCGGTGGTGATGGGTCGAGCGGTCACTGCCCGTTCCACCCCCTTATTTCTGTTGCGCTGGCGCGATGTTGGCGGCGTCCCTGCAGCTGTGCCTATATAGGCGTCTCCCGGATGGGTTCTGGCACTCAAGGCTCCCAACACACCGGTCCACACGCTAGTTCTGGTTTCTCCTTTTTGCCACTAGTCCATTTCACTACATGTAACCATCCACTTTCACTACCATCCCTGGTCTTCACTCTCACCCCTCTTGCCCTCACTGATGGTCGTTTGTTTGCACTTCCTTCAACCATCACTTCACTCTATACTTCAGCCCTTCGGCTGTCCTTATCATTTATCACTCTATTTCACAGTATGGCTTTCCCCACCCACCTCCCCACACCCTTCCCTCTGTGCATTTTTATTTCATTTTTAATTTTGATTCACCCCCTTTCCAACCCACACTCAGGTCGCCTTGTGTTCCTCTGCCTGTCCTGGTTTCCGCCTGTTGGGGCGCTTCGGATGAGATGTCCGCTGCAGCTCCCGGTTGGGAGCAATTCTGCGGATGGCCATGATACCTGGTACCACACCACCACCATACGAACCTAGTGAGTTAACAGGTTTTTGGTATGGGGGTCCCACCCCACCAATTTTCATGTTTGTTTATATCTCATCATCTAAGCCAATTTTTTACCCATAGATACATCTTGTGCTCGCTCCTGACGAGTGGCCCTCTAGCCACGAAACGTGTAGAGTTGCTATACGCTTCGTTATCAATTAATGCTACTCGATACCAAGTTTACTCTTAATACCCTTCCTTAGGATCAACGAGGTCATAGGCTTGCAAGCATCATTATGTATTACTGTTTTTATCTCAAATTGCTTTGGTGAACCCCGGAAGTTTATTGCTTGCTATACTATGTGATAATGAGTTTATAACATTTTATGTACTGTACCACCATGTTACCATTGTCATGTGTTTTATATTTGCTATATTTGGTTGTACCCCATGGCAATCAATAAAATCCTCCAAATAGTTCCACCAATTTACTTTATTGCTATTACGGGCTTCATTTAAAGTCCCACCCTCTTGTTCCCCCCCCTTCTTCGATATATGACAGGGATGGAAATGGGTGACCTTACCAGGTCACAATTTCAATTAAAGTCCCAAGGGATGGAACATCGGCCTTACCAGGCCATATGTTCACTTAAAGTACCTAAACCTTATCTTATGCTCCAATACCATTACTATTAAAAAAAATTTAATAATAAAAATGCCATAAATCCTTCCCCTATTTTGTAGACGCGATAACTTTTGCGCAAACCAATCAATATATGCTTATTGCGATTTTTTTTACCAGAAATATGTAGAAGAATACATATTGGCCTAAACTGAGGAAGAAATTTGTTTTTTTATATATTTTTGGGGGATATTTATTATAGCAAAAAGTAAAAATTATTGCTTTTTTTCAAAATTGTCGCTCTTTTTTTGTTTATAGCGCAAAAAATAAAAACTGTAGAGGTGATCAAATACCACCAAAAGTAAGCTTTATTTGTGGGAAAAAAAGGACCTCAATTTTGTTTGGGTACAACTTCGCATGACCGCGCAATTGTTAGTTAAAGGGATGCAGTGCCGTATCGCTGAAAGGGGCTTGGTCAGGGGCTGAAGTGGTTAATATCTACATCTAATATTAGTCATAAATGTGGCAGGGAGGAGGAGCCAAGAGCACTGGAAGGGAAGAGGAGGATCGGGGCTGCTCTATGCAAAACCATTACACAGAGCAGGTAAGTATAGGGGCCCCTTTCACAATGTCATAGTCCGCCAGCAAATCCACCTGCTCAGCAGGGATCTTTCCATTGATCCCCGCTGGGTAGGCGAATAACAGGCCTGTGTCTGCTCCGCTGATTAATTAAAAAACAAAACAAAGCTTTACAATCATTGTAAGATGCTTCTTAGTGCTGAATAATTTTTGTGGTTTTCTTCCCTAGACAAATATGACATTTCCCTGCTCCTGGAATATAACCCCATCACTCACATCTCTCAGGAGACTGCAGGAGCAGAGAAACACAGCGGTGTGTCATCAGGCACTGGCTGCTAAAAACTGGAGGAGACAGCTCGGTACTAGGGATGAGCTTCGAGTTCGAGTCGAACTCATGTTCTACTCGAACATTGGCTGTTCGCAAGTTCGCCGAACAGCGAACAATTTGGGGTGTTCGCGGCAAATTCGAATGCCGCGGAACACCCTTTAAAAGTCTATGGGAGAAATCAAAAGTGCTCATTTTAAAGGCTTATATGCAAGTTATTGTCATAAAAAGTGTTTGG
The DNA here is from genome assembly GCA_037952925.1 of Lithobates clamitans. Classification (NCBI taxonomy): domain Eukaryota; kingdom Metazoa; phylum Chordata; class Amphibia; order Anura; family Ranidae; genus Lithobates; species Lithobates clamitans. The sequence goes on along the minus strand of JBBGZY010000228.1, from coordinate 3,549,002 downwards.
GGACCTGGGTCCTGCCCCAGGGGACATGGATCAATGCAAAAAAAAGTTTTAAAAACGGACGTTTTTTCAGGAGCAGTGATTTTATTAATGCTTAAAGTCAAACAATAAAAGTGTAATATCCCTTTAAATTTCGTACCTGGGGGGTGTCTATAGTATGCCTGTAAAGGGGCGCATGTTTCCTGTGTTTAGAACAGCCTGACAGCAAAATGACATTTTGAAGAAAAAAACACATTTAAAACTACCCGCGGCTATTGCATTGCCGACAATACACATAGAAGTTCATTGATAAAAACGGCATGGGAATTCCCCACAGGGCAACCCCGAACTAAAATAAAAAAAAAAAAATGATGTAGGGGTTCCCCTAAATTCCATACAAGGCCCTTCAGGTCTGGTATGGATATTAAGGGGAACCCCAGCCAAAAATTTTTTTAAAAATTGACGTGGGGTTCCCCCTAAATTCCATACCAGACCCTTCAGGTCTGGTATGGATTTTAAGGGGAACCCCGCGCCAAAAAAAAAAAAAAAACGGCGTGGGGTCCCCCCAAAAATCCATACCAGACCCTTATCCGAGCACGCAACCTGGCAGGCTGCAGGAAAAGAGGGGGGGACGAGAGTGCGGCCCCCCCCCCTCCTGAACCGTACCAGGCCACATGCCCTCAACATTGGGAGGGTGCTTTGGGGTAGCCCCCCAAAACACCTTGTCCCCATGTTGATGAAGACAAGGGCCTCATCCCCACAACCCTGGCCGGTGGTTGTGGGGGTCTGCCGGCGGGGGGCTTATCGGAATCTGGAAGCCCCCTTTAACAAGGGGACCCCCAGATCCCGGCCCCCCCCCTGTGTGAAATGGTAAGGGTACTTACCCCTACCATTTCACTAAAAAACTGTCAAAAATGTTAAAAATGACAAGAGACAGTTTTTGACAATTCCTTTATTTAAATACTTCTTCTTTCTTCTATCTTCCTTCATCTTCTGGTTCTTCTGGCCCTTCTGGTTCTTCCTCCGGCGTTCTCGTCCAGCATCTCCTCCGCGGCGTCTTCTATCTTCTTCTCCTCGGGCCGCTCCGCACCCATGGCATGAGGGGGGAGGCTCCCGCTCTTCTCTTCATCTTCTTCATCTTCTTCTTCTTCTTCATCTCTTCTTCCTTCTTCTCTTCTTCATTTCTTCTCCGGGCCGCTCCGCAGCCATGCTGGCATGGTGGGAGGCTCCCGCTGTGTGACGGCGTCTCTTCGTCTGACGGTTCTTAAATAACGGGGGGCGGGGCCATCCGGTGACCCCGCCCCCCTCTGACGCACGGTGACTTGACGGGACTTCCCTGTGACATCACGGGGAATGCCACAGGGAAGTCCCGTCATGTCCCGTGCGTCAGAGGGGGGTGGGGTCACCGGGTGGCCCCGCCCCCGTTATTTAAGAACCGTCAGACGAAGAGACGCCGTCACACAGCGGGAGCCTCCCACCATGCCAGCATGGCTGCGGAGCGGCCGGGAAAAGAAATGAAGAAGAGAAGAAGGAAGAAGAGAAGAAGAAGAAGAAGAAGATGAAGAAGAAGATGAAGAAAAGAAGAAGATGAAGAGAAGAGCGGGAGCCTCCCCCCCCATGCCATGGGTGCGGAGCGGCCCGAGGAGAAGAAGATAGAAGACGCCGCGGAGGAGATGCTGGACGAGAACGCCGGAGGAAGAACCAAAAGAGCCAGAAGAACCAGAAGAAGATGAAGGAAGAAAGAAGAAGCATTTAAATAAAGGAATTGTCAAAAACTGTCTCTTGTCATTTTTAACATTTTTGACAGTTTTTTAGTGAAATGGTAGGGGTAAGTACCCCCTTACCATTTCACACAGGGGGGGGCCGGGATCTGGGGGTCCCCTTGTTAAAGGGGGCTTCCAGATTCCGATAAGCCCCCCGCCCGCAGACCCCCACAACCACCGGCCAGGGTTGTGGGGATGAGGCCCTTGTCTTCATCAACATGGGGACAAGGTGTTTTGGGGGGCTACCCCAAAGCACCCTCCCAATGTTGAGGGCATGTGGCCTGGTACAGTTCAGGAGGGGGGGGGGGCCGCACTCTCGTCCCCCCCTCTTTTCCTGCGGCCTGCCAGGTTGCGTGCTTGGATAAGGGTCTGGTATGGATTTTTGGGGGGACCCCACGCCGTTTTTTTTTTTTTTTTTTGGCGCGGGGTTCCCCTTAAAATCCATACCAGACCTGAAGGGTCTGGTATGGAATTTAGGGGGAACCCCACATCAACTTTTTTTAAAAATTTTGGCTGGGGTTCCCCTTAATATCCATACCAGACCTGAAGGGCCTTGTATGGAATTTAGAGGGACTCCCACATCATTTTTTTTTTTTAATTTTGGTTCGGGGTTGCCCTGTGGGGAATTCCCATGCCGTTTTTATCAATGAACTTCTATGTGTATTGTCGGCAATGCAATAGCCGCGGTAGTTTTAAATGTGTTTTTTCCTTCAAAATGTCATTTTGCTGTCAGACTGTTCTAAACACGGGAAACATGCGCCCCTTTACAGGCATACTATAGACACCCCCCAGGTATGAAATTTAAAGGGATATTACACTTTTATTGTTTGACTTTAAGCATTATTAAAATCACTGCTCCTGAAAAAAGGGCCGTTTTTAAAACTTTTTTTTGCATTGATTCATGTCCCCTGGGGCAGGACCCAGGTCCCCAAACACTTTTAATGACAATAACTTGCATATTAGCTTTTAAAATTAGCACTTTTGATTATTCATGTTCGTGTCCCATAGACTTTAACGGTGTTCGCGTGTTCGAACGAATTTTTTTCCTGTTCGCATGTTCTGGTGCGAACCGAACAGGGGGGTGTTCGGCTCATCCCTGCTCGGTACTGATGATGTAAAGAAGAAGACCGCTACGCAGAATCTGGTATGTGGTAGTCGAGCAGTCAGTCAGAACAATGCTGGAATTGCTGGGTATCTAAGTTAATTGTGGCTAAGCCAGCAAAGTAACGGGGGTTCTAAAAATTTTCCACGAGGAGGAAGAGGGGAATAGTGAATTGCTTCTTTAACCACTTGAACCCCCAGGCCTTTTCCTCCTAAATCCCTTTCAGTAGAAGTTTCTTTTTTTCTTTTTTGGCAATGTCTTGGTGTCAAATATTATATCTTTTAGCATTTTTAGTGCATTTTTATAGCACTGATCAGTGTAATGTAGCACTGACCCCTGAAGGAGCTGCTGAAATTTAATTGGACCTGTACTCTGCTCCTACACCCCCTTTAATTTGACTCAGTCCCCTTGACACAGCTGTGGTGTAATGTTAGTGTGCGGTAAAAACTTAAAGACAACTTCACAATATATAATATAATATACCTTTTTGTCTTTACCTTTAACCTCCAGCTCTCCACCTGGTCAGCAATTCAAGGGAAACAACACTCCACATAGTAGTACTTAACAAGAATAAGATTTTACTGTATTTGCTTCAAAAATGGTAATTACAGTAGTTGTACTGTCAGACTAATGTAGTGTGACAGACAACAGATTTAGTTCACAACAGTACTACACAAATAAACGTTGTTCAAATTAACTTTTTAGAATAGCGAAACTGACTTCAATTCACTATGACTTCACTATGGGCACTGTCCCACTTTCAGCACGCTCTGTCTATGTAGAAAGGACAATAGCAGTTTAATAAAACATAGCACAATTACTAGGGAGCTCCCACTGCTTTATATTACAGTAAAAATGAAAAGAAAAGTGGGCGAGAGGGAAGTAAGTACTGCCCCTTTATTTGGAGCTAGATCTCATGGTTGGGCATGGCCTATTAGGGTAGTGGTCTCTTGCGGCGTGGTCATATGGATGTATACATTAGGGCACACAGGACAGAGGAGCCACAGACCGCCTAGGCTCTGAGGAAAGGGGTGCGCCTCTGAAACACGTCAGCCGTTCAGCCATTTGGGGTGCCATCATCTACTTCTCGTCATCAGGCAGCAAGAGACATAGCTGCTACTGTTAAGAAAAGCCTGTTTTTCATGCTCGCTTGTGAGTAGTACCTTTGTTTTTATACTTTTAATAAATCCTTTTTTGGTGATGCACAGGTCGGTGTGCCCTCTTCTCTTTTAATTTTTTCTTTAGTTGCACGAACACCCATTGTTCTGAAGAGGGCTGCAAGACAATAGAATTTGCCTTATATTCAAGAATGGTCCACACCATCTGTGTCTAGCAAAACACCAGAGCGCAGGAGATTATTGCTTGGCTGTTATATTACAGTAACCCTGTGGAACAGTAGAATGCAAGGCCTTGCGTGAACAGAGGCAGTCCTTCTTTTCTTCTGTCTTCTGCTAGCTATGTGTAGGGTAATTTGTAATCCAGTGGTTAACAAAACCCGAGTCAAGGCAAACTTAATGTTGAACTATTTTTGTGGTGCGGCAGCACTGCAACTATCTCCGATGCAAGTAATGGTATAACACAATGTCAAACTGTGGTAAAGTGAAGGCCTGAGGCCTATATTAAACTCAGCCTTTATCCCTTCAAATCTTCCTCTGTGGGACTACAGGTCCCAGCAGCACTATATTATAGATGCAAAGTATGTGAAAGTGCGTCAATGAAACTCAATCCAGTTACTATAGATGCACAAACCTTATACAGTAAACAAAAGATTTCCTTTGCCTGACCTGACTGAGCCAAATCCTGCTTCATTTGTGTCTCACATGCCTCCTCTGCTAAGCACTGCAGCTCACAGTGGGAGGGTTTCAGCAGCAGAGGCAGTACTGTCAATCCAGAAAGCAGTGGCATATCTCTGACAAGATATGGGTTTGTGAATCAACAGTGAGAATGCTTATAGGCATGCTCCCTGTTAAGCATATTACAGAGCAAGTCCAGTTTAATGTAACAAACTACTATTAAACAGTGGCGGCCAGTCCATAAAGGGCGCCGCCCCCCTAATCTCTATGAAGGGTGCCAGACTCATAGGTTTCTAGGAGTTTCTTATTTTTTTTTAAGCACATGATTAGAGCCTGAGGCTCTAATTGGCTTCAAGAAGGTTGGGCTAGGGGCGCAGTGAACCCACCCACTTGTGACATTAGCAAATGAATATTCGCTTTTGTCTTCCGGCTTCTCCTCCCAGCCAATGAAGACAGGAGGAGGATCTTAAGACTGGATTAGCCAGGGGAAGCCGTGACCTAAAATGGGATAAGTGCGGACCTGGCGGGGAGGTTTGTTTAACACCCCCCTTACAATATGTAAGACGAATCACGCTTTCATGCAAGTATCATCATCCCCATGGCTGCCGCTGTCCTGGAGGTCCGTTAGGGGGTCCAGATGGCTGTTGGTGAGGGAGCTGGGACACCTGGAGCATCCAGGAAGTCTGGGCAACCCGCCATGGACCGCGTGGGAGGAAATGGCATCACCAGAAGGGGCGAAGAGCCGGATTGTGATAGAGGATGTGGTGAATGTGGAGGCTACGCGCTCGGTGTGTACAGCTTCTTCTACTGGCCTTTTTTGAAAGATGGAAGGTGGTGTTCCTGATCATGTGACCACTGATTGGCTACTGCAGTGCAGTGGTCACATGATCATGAGCCCTGCCCACAAGCTCCCACTTGTTACCAGTGACAGGGAGCTGTTTGCAACAGCTCACTCACTGTGCTGAGAGCATACTCTGTACAGAATACTGGGTATGCATACAGCCAGCATTAGAGCCCATCCACCGAAAGGATACATTTGTGCATTACATTAGTGTATACTTTACTTTGGCTTGACATACTTTAGAGTTTTGTGCTAAGTGAACTGGGGAATATTTGTATTATGAAGATTCTTCGATTTACTGTTGTAGTCATCTCCCTCTTATAAATACTCCAGTTTATTATCCTTTTTCTTATCCGGGTGGAAAGACATCAAAGTCAGTCCCTTATCTGAACCAGGTAGAGGTACGAAGACTCTAAAGTGGATATAAGCGACCTCTCCAGTGTCTACTTTATCCATATGCTTTCTGATACAACCTAGCAGGTGATCCATCAATGGATCCCCTTCTGAGATGGAACAAAGACACCCATGTGAAAAGTACATTAGGTGGGACTCTGGCACAGTCTTCAGTTGACCCCACTCTTCCCCCTTGTCATCGCATTGTTAAGAGAGAGACCAAGTATATGCTGTAATGCAGTATGTCATGCTGATATTATTAAAGCACTGACAGCTGAGCTTTTTAATTGGCATCAATGTTATAATTTTGATTATGTTACCTATTACAAAGTTAGTTTTCTTGTATTTATAAACCAATCAAGTGCTGCCTTTATTTTTATCTTTCCTTTTTTTGCTCTTATTATTTATTATTCTTGGTATTTGTTTTTCATTTTCTTTTCCAATGAGGGGGGCACCTGACTCTTGTACCAATGGCAAACACCTGTTTTTATATAGCAAGAAATAGGTTAAACAGTCGCACTAAAATATCAGAACTTTAATCTTACTGAGTAAGAAAGTTTTACATTTTTTTTATGGGTACTACTGTTCAATTAACAGCTACATTGAATGCTTAAGGTTTATTTTGGCATTAAGGTGTATATATTTTATATTTTACTAATAATAAAATAACCATTTAACTGGGATCATCAGAAGGACTTTTAAATCGTCAATGTAATGAAATACCTATAGAGAACTGTCTTGTGCTGCAGATGTAAGTCACTCTTATATTCCTTTTTTATTTTTTCACCTAAGCCTCAGTCAATATTTTTTCTGCATGACAAGTAGAAAAGCAAATATAGTCCAATGAATACGAGTATTGTGGTTGTGCCACTGTGGAACTGTGGTTGTAGTGGTGATTGCTGTATCATTTATCTGCCCAGTTTGCCTCTCTTACTACTTAAACAAATAGACTGATGTTGTGGTGGGGCCAGCCGCCAAAGGGTGCAAGTTTAACCCCACATATAAAAAGTACTTCTGTTTCCTTGCGTATTAAGCTATAATTAGTTTGGAATAAAGAAGGAAAAGAGGAGCGGAATTAACACAGATGACGCATTTCAGAATGTTACTGGCCATAGTAGATTTCGGTAATGTTTACCTTCGCCGCATTGTGATTTTATTCCTCATTTCCTTCTTTCATTATTCTATTATTCTATGGGCTGCTAATGAAAGTTGGATGTAATAAAATAAATGTAAATGTTGATTAAGTGACTTGTTTTATTTTCATAGTAAAATTATATACGGTAGTAACCCTCACTCTCATATAAATATATACTCTATGTGTGTGTTTTGAATTCTTGTTCTTTTTTTATTCATTCAATGTATTTATCCTAAAATCACCTAGGTACTTGGATTTAGACTACACAGTTCATAGGAAAGTTACAGTGATCCAGATAATTTTTAATGGGTCAGTCCGAATGAAACAGTCTAATGATAGAGGTTGGAGTGTTAAATTGTATTTATGGTATTTAATGGTTGCTTTTATCTCCTGGGGATTGATGAGGTCTCTACTTCTGTATTCTCAGGACACTTCCACAGTAGTTATAGGCTACATTCACATGGGTGTAAACATTTAACTGATTTAATTATGCATGTTTCTTTCTAGCACAAAAGTTTCTGTGTAATGATCAGTAAATACTTGCGTAAAATTGTCCTTCGTTTTTCTTTTTCCAATACCATGTAAACGTATGTCCTTAGATGCAGGTTGTTGGATTTTGATTTTACAGGCTAGCCTGTTCTGTTAGACTTTTTTGTTAGGCTGTCACTTGGGGGGGCGTTTTGATTTCACTCCTGGGAGCTGCGATGCGCAACGGGGCTATCCCCCATCTCCCCGATCTAATTGGTTGTGGGGTTGTGGGCTCGCACTCGCTGCGCGTCGATGTCACATTTTCACGCCGCTGCGTGTGACGTCATTCCTTGGTGTCGATGCTGGCGTGATTTTTGCATCGGCGTGCAGTATGGGGGAGGTTAGGCGCCCATTTAATGAGCGCTAGTTGCTTGGATGTGGCTGCCCCCTCTCTCCCAGCATGCCCGCGTGACGCCAGTGGGGATCTGTTCTGGCGGGCGGGCCGTTCTTAACTACCATACCACTGTGGGCTATTCATCTTTGCTCCATACTTTTTTGGCATAATCATATATCACTTCCTGATCACACGCTTCATTAGAAGCTTCCAGTAATTCTATTGCCATGGCTTCCTCCATTGGCCGTATGGTGGTTTGCTATGTTTGGTTTGTTATTTTTGTTCACTCTGTTCATCCTTTTTATCACTTTTGGGTGCCCTTTATGGCTCACCTCACTTTCTCTACTCCGTGGCTCTATCCTTCTTCAACCTGTTCTTGTTTTATGCTTATCATAATTTCCCCAAGGTCACTAATCTCATGTTAATATTTATTGTTACAGTAACCCATACAGGCCTTCACCATTCACTTGAGTCACCGACCAGTGATTCCTGTTTTGCGAGAAGTGCCTTTCTGGCCCTTCCGTCCTTGCAATGCTATCACCCGAGCTCCCGGGGGAATGTCTCTTCACCCCCTAATGCCTTTCATCATTATCACCATGACCTACATCCTTGTAAATTATACCCATAGGTAAGAGTGCTAGGACCATAGTTTTTTGTTTCCTCTCTCTCTATTTTTTAATCAATTACCATTGATTATTAATTTAAATTACAACCCATTATAGGTACCCCTTATGTATAGCTGCTCCTGATGAGTGGAGACAACCCACGAAATGCGTCAAGCTTTATATTTGATGCTATGCCACAGCAATCATGTGAATACCATGAGTTTGATTTGTTTGAATAATCAATTAATTATGTACACTACCTATTATGTCTTTATACATTTTTGAGTATACTGCTGAATTACCATGTACCATGTGCAATAATGTCTACTATTTTATTATACGATGTACTAATCATGTTTACCTTAATTCTGTATCATCTATTTTTCTACCAATTATGCTATCTATTGCATTATGCTCAACTGTGTCATTAATAAATATTTTAATTACTATTATTGAGTGATTCAATCTAACCAAGTGTTGTGTTTCATATAAAGTCCCAATTCCCACAACTCCTCCCTTTCCCCCCCCTTTACAAAACTAGAACAGTGTCACTGTGATGATATGATCCCCAATAAGCAGTAAAGCCTAACAGAGGTTCTAATACTTGCCCACTTTATCCAAAACTAAAAAAAAAAGAAAAAATGTTTTGGCTGAACATACCCTTTGGTTTTATATTATGTAGAATGAAGCAACAAAAGTGGGAACTCCTTTGTAGCAGAAGAAGTGAGACTTTAAATATTATCTAGAAAATTTAAAATTGAAAATGAATTTGAATGGAAACATATTGCAATAAATACAGTAAGGTATAAAAGTGAAATAAGAAGATGATTCGTACTTAGGCTGCATTATAACAGTAGAGTAAAGTAGAATAGAATAGATTATAAAAGAGAAGAATAGAATAGAATAAAACAGAATAGAAAATCAAAGAATAGAATATAATGAAACGGAATAGAATAGAAAATGAAATAATAGAATTGAATAGAAAAGAATAGAATAACATAGAATAGAAAAAATTGAATAGAACAGAACGTCTTCCAAAATTCAAACTGGGAACTTAGAATCGATTTGAAATTTGAATTTTGAATCGATTTGAAAATAAAGAAAACATGAAACGAATCCGAATATATAAAACGATCATTCTAACAAAACGAATATGAAGAAACAAAATTGTTAACCTAATAAACTAACCCGAAACAAACAAATCAAATGTTTCCATTGTGCACATCACTACTGTGCAAATGAGAGAGTCATTGGAGTTGATTTACTAAAGGCAAATAGACTGTGCACTCTGCATGTGCAGTTGCTCCAGAGCTTAGTATATGAGGTAAAGCTTCACTTTGCAAAGCATACCCAATCGCATGCAAGGAAAATTTAAAAAAAAACAGCATTTTTGCTTGCACATGATTGGATGGTGGAAGTCAGTAGAGCTCCCACTCATTTACTAAGCTCCGGAGCAACTGCTCTTGCAGAGTGCAACTGCATATTGCAAAGTGCACAGTCTGTTTGCCTTTAGTAAATCAACCACATTGTTTTGTCATGTCAGGTTTACTATACTCAGGGCTTTTTTTCAGCGGGAACGGGGCAGAACGGTGTGGTTGTCAGGCAGCCCTCTCCTTTCCAGGCTGTCACTCAACCCTGAAGCCGGTAGAGGAAGTTTTCTATATTACTTCATCCACCAGCTGTGTGCTAGCGTCGACACCCAGGCCATGTTCTCCACACCTGTTAATAGATGCTCCGGATCCAGATGAGGCAACTGTAAGAAGTTATTTAATCTGGGGCTTCCAGCGGTAGCTTCTGTCCCCGCCTGCTGCCTATCAGATCAGTGTAGCACCGAGCCGACTGAAGCACTCTGAAAGTCCTCCCCAGCTCTGTGCTACACTGATCTGACAGGTGACATTGCACAGAGGAGACTGCACAGTAGGGTAATAGAAGTAATAGACAGTAATAGAACAGAGCTGGCTGCCCCATTCTATTGCTGTGCAGATAAACCATGACTGTAAATTAGGAAGAGGTGAGAGAACTACAAAGGGAAAGGAGGGACGGGTGGCTGCGCAGAGAGACAGCTGTGGAGATATTGAGGTTGTTCTTCAGAGGTCAGAGCTGGGGATTGGGGGGGGGGGGGGTACTGGGTATTAGATTGTGCACAGTGAGAGCTGTGGAGGGGAGCTGGGGGTGCAGAGGTGAAAGATTGGAGGTTGCAGAGGTTGAGAGCTATGGATTAAGGTGAGCTGTAGATAGGGGTGCAGAAGTGAAATGTGGTGGGGGGGGATTATCTGTGTATGGGGATGTAGAGGTGGCTTGTTGACAGACGGTAAAAAAGTAAGTTGTGGATGGGGGGGGGGGTATGCCAAGGTAAACTGTGGAATGTAGGGAAGAGAAGGGGGGTTTAGCTGTTGATGGGGAGGGAGAAGGTGAGCAGTTGCACTCTGCAAGTGCAATTGTTCCAGAGCTTAGTAAATGTGGTAAGGCTTCACTTTGCAAAGAATGCCCAATCACAAGCAAGGAAAATAAAAAAAAACAGCATTTTTGCTTGCACATGATTGGATGATGAAAGTCAGCAGAGCTTTTGCTCATTTACTAAGCTCTGAAGCACCTGCTTTTGCAGAGTGCAGCTGCACTTTGCGAAGTGCACACTCAATTTGCCTTTAGTAAATCAACCACTGTGTGTTACACTTTCCTGAACCTTTAATTGTGTGCGAAAAGCAGTTCTGAGCCTTGACCACACCCATTATTTGGCATAATTTTACTTCTCTTCCACAAGGAATGGCACAATTGGGGGCAGGAGGGGGTGGAGTTGGGGTGGTATAGGGGGTGGGGTCAGGGTGGGCAGTTGACTGAGGAGGGTGGGTTCCTGCACCTATTCTCTGAGAAAAAAAGCCTTGACTACTCTTATATCTGAGTCAGTTTACTCACATTCCAGGGTCACTGCACATGTATGTCAGAGTCACAACACTAAATACAGATGCAACAACATGTATTGGTCTCTTTACTCATACATAAAGGTCACCTGCGCTCCTGTGCCAGAGTTATTGAGCCTACATACCAGAGTCAGTGGGTTTGATTTACTAAAGGCAAATAGACTGTGCACTTTGCTCCAGAGCTTAGTAAATGAGCAGAAGCTCTGCTGACTTCCATCATCCAATCATGTGCAAGTAAACATGCTGTTTTTTATCTTCCTTGCATGTGACTGGATATTCTTACGCTTTACCTCATTTACTAAGCTCTGGAGCAACTGCACTTGCAAAGTGCACAGTCTATTTGCCTTTAGTAAATCAAGCCTGTTGAGTTTACATGCCAGAGTCAGTGGGTTTGATTTACTAGAGGCAAATAGTCTGTTCACTTTGCAAGGTAAGTTGAACTTTGCAAGAAAATTTGCCTCAGAGCTTAGAGAATGAGGTGAAGCTTTGCTGACTTGCTCCATTCAATCATGTGCAAGCAAAAATGTGAACACCTTTGCAACTTATCCTCAGTGAGTTAATATGCCAGAGTCACCGCTTCAATGTGCTTACTGGAAAAAGTCCCTATGTACAAAAGAGCTTTCTCTGTTAGCTCCCAGTGGGTATAGCATTAAATTGAATGTAAACCCGATCCATGAAATCTGACCTGGGCACATATATCTGGAGTGTTTACTTATCTCTCTCCAAAGCCATGAGTCCCGTGTCTTTCTGCTGTTTCGTTCCTCTGTTATCAGCATGATAACTTCTGACAAGTTCTCAGAGACGGGAGATAAAAGCAGTCTGAAATTTGTGTTGGGGAGGGTGCTATAAATAGAATAGCAGAGAGCTTGTCTTGTCACAGCACAGCCCTGAAAGTATCTTCCTTCCTCTGCCTATGTTAAGGGTGTGTGTGTGCATTTCCTCCAATCAGCTGTCACACAATGTATGCCAAGACTTCACTCCCAGTGCTGAATGAGGAAGTAAAAATTCTAACCTGATGTTAGAATTCTAAAGAATATAGCAAGCTGAAGACAGCAGATATAAATGTAAAACTTATATGGGGGGGAGATTTGTTTCATCTCTGTGTATAATCTGAAGCTGTTAACTTCACTGGGTATATATGAGGGTTTACATCCACTTTAAGGAGAAAGTGAACAGACAGGTGTTCTTACTGACAGAAGATAGAGATTCCAGCTCTTTTTGGCTTAGATTGAATGGGTCAATGATCCAGTACTAGCAGGGAGAGGACTACAGTTCCTCAAACTGGTTGTAAACCTCAGACATGGAAATTGAACAAAGCATATCCCTCTATAGTGTGTACAGTACTAACCTGAATCCAAAGCACCAAGTGTGGTTCATTTCTGATCTATGATCCCTCTGCTATCTGCATCAGTCACTAACAGAACTGTAAGCCAACACCTCAGCCTCCGGGGAGATGTCCCCCAACCCTGCCTTAGACTCCTTTCACACTGGGGCACTTTGCAGGCGCTGCAGCACTAAAAATAGCGCCTGCAAAGTGCCCTGAAAGAGCTGCTCCTGTCTCTCCAGTGTGAAAGCCCCGAGGCATTTCACACTGGAGCGATGCGCTGGCAGGATGCTAAAAAAAGTCCTGCAAGCAGCATCTTTGGAGCGGTGAAGGAGTGGTGTGTATACCGCTCCTCCTCTGCTCCTGCCCATTGAAATCATTGGGCAGCGTGGCTATACCGCCGGCAAAGCGCTGCTGCAGCAGCGCTTAGCAGGTGGTTTTAACCCTTTCTCGGTCGCTAGTGGGGGGTAAAAGCGCCTCGCTAGCGGCCGAATAGCGCCGCAAAATTGACGGTAAAGCGCCGCTAAAAATAGTGGCGCTTTACCACTGACGCACTCACCGCCCCAGTGTGAAAGGGGCCTTATTCTATCCAAAATAAAAAAAAATTTTTCCTTTAGTTCTACTTTAAAGAGGAGTTCCAAATAAAAGTGGAAGCTCTACTTATCTCATTCCTCCCTCCCTCCGATTCCACATTTGGCACCTTTCGGAGGGAGGGGGGAACAGGTACCTGTTTTTGACAGGTACCAATCCCCACTAACGAGAGATCTCACTGCGGAGTGATCACTCGGAAGTTCGACCCCCCTCCTCCTTGCCCCATTCAGAAAGCACAGTGCGCAGTAGGGAACCGACTGGGAAGCCGAAAGGAAACATGGGCTGGGTTGCTGGCATCACTTTAAAAGTCACCAGCTACAGTGTGTGTAGCTGCTGACTTTTCATTTTTTGCTGGGGCGGGGGGGGGAACTCCACTTTAACATACAGGGTTTCCCTGTTAATGAAAAAATCCTTCTGTTGGGCTCCATTCACACCTATGCATGTTGCTTTTGAGCGTTTCTCCAGTGCTTAATGCTTTGCTTTAATGCGTTTTCGGACATGCGTTTTTGATGCTTTTTTTCTTTTTCTTTGGCCAATTTGTTGTTGGGCAGATTAAATAATGCAAAACACATCAAAAACACAGTACGTGCTTTTCTGCAGCATCTCCATTAAAGTCTATTGAACCAAAAAAACAGTGTTTTGCATTTAAAAAAGTCCCTGAACCTTTCCAAATATGCAGAGGCACAAAAATGCATTGATGTGAACGTGTTTCATAGGAACCCATGTTAAAAAATGCGTGCATTGATAAAAAGCATTACTGATACTAATATTAAATTGACACCAGCCTGTTGCTTACATCATATTTCTAACTGCTATATGAAAAAATTCAAAAAATCTTTAACAAGATACCTGTTGATAGTAGCTAAAGTCCTAATCCCATGATATTTGAAATCTACCTGCATTCCATCAATTAAAGAATGGATTAATACAATTCAGGAATTTTATGCCATGGAGGAATTAGTAGCAACAGCTAATGGATCAATAGAGAAATTTAATAAGATATGGTCACCATGGGTTATTTTCAGAAATTCTCCAGACTTCGCTCAGGTTACAACCTAGAGATACAGAGCAGGCCTGGAGCAAAGGGAACCTGGGTGGAGGGCTCACATGACTGGGGGTTGCTGTTAGTGGTTGCACAGGGTGTATCCTGGAAAGGGGGTGGTTAAAAAGGTTTTAGAATGGGTTTGGTGCAATGAGAGAGATAAGAGGTGTGGTTTACATAGGTAACATGGTCAGTGGGGGGAGGATTAGTCAGTTGGGGGTGAGCAGGGGAAGAGGTAACACCATAGAAACTTTTTGTTTCTGTGTTGCGCTCACAATGGAAAATTTTGATCGATTGCTGGGGCAGCTGTGCTCAACTGCCACAGTGAACGGCCCAGAGTGTCTTAACACGCAGCTGGCTGCGCTTCTGTGGGGGTCAGGGCAGGTTGCTGCTTCCCCTTCCCCTGCCGGTCCACGTGTGAGGAGGTCTGTGCCTCCTGCGCGCTTCAGACAGGAGGAATCCCCCAGGGTGAGCTGCCGCTCATGGAGCCCGATTGCGAACCCTCCAGCGCCCAGGGCAAAGAGACCGGCTCCTTCTCCGGCCACTGGGGCTGGGAGGAATCCCCAGCACAGGCGGGACCTGGCCCGGAGGGTGCACTCCGTGTCCCCATCCCAGGGCGCCATTGTGGTAGGCGCAAGATTCAGTGACCCATGTGGGGCCTTCCCCCACCCTCGGCGCAGCCCAGGGTGGACGGTCAGCAGTCTCGGACACAGATTTGGAGGGGCGACGGCCAGCAGAGACCTCTTCGGGGATCTGGAACAGCGGCTGGTTGGTCAGTTTCCCATGGGCAGCCTGGTAAGTCCGCATCTGTCCCTGTGTCTGTGAACATGCTGTCTGTGTCTTCCCCCCCTGTTAGTGGGTCACCTGGGGTACATTAGGGGGTGGGCTGGTCCCGACGCCGGTCATGACGTCTGGGATTGGGGGGGCCCTGGGTAGTTGGATTTCCTTCCCGGGAACATAGTTACATAGTTACATAGTTAGTCAGGTTGAAAAAAGACACAAGTCCATCCAGTTCAACCATAAAAAAAAAACAAAAAAACAATCGTACAATCAAATATACCCAATACTATACCCACAGTTGATCCAGAGGAAGGCAAAAAACCCCAGCAGAGCATGTTCCAATTTGCTACAGCAGGGGAAAAAATTCCTTCCTGATCCCCCAAGAGGCAATCGGATTTTCCCTGGATCAACTTTACCTATAAATGTCAGTACCCAGTTATATTATGTACATTTAGGAAAGTATCTAGGCCTTTCTTAAAGCAATCTACTGAGCTGGCCAGAACCACCTCTGGAGGGAGTCTATTCCACATTTTCACAACTCTTACTGTGAAGAAACCTTTCTGTATTTGGAGATGAAATCTCTTTTCCTCCAGTCGTAAAGAGTGCCCCCTTGTTCTCTGTGTTGACCGTAAAGTGAATAACTCAACACCAAGTTCACTGTATGGACCCCTTATATATTTGAACATGTTGATCATATCCCCCCTTATTCCCCTCTTCTCAAGAGTGAACAAATTCAGTTCCTCTAATCTTTCCTCATTGCTGCAGCACCTGTTGATGGCTCTGGTGGGGGGCTTCAGGGACTTGGTGGGGAGGGGTGCAATTGCGGGACCCCTCGCACCCACGGTGTCACCGGTCCTAGCCTGGACAGCTGGGGGGGATGGGTCAGCTCCGGCCGTGTCACCGCCTATTGTTCCGCTGGTGGTGCAGAAGGTGCCACAACCACCTGCCGAGGCTCCCAGGTTGGCTTTGGTGCTCCCCGGAAGTACAGAATCTTCCCAGGTAAGTACGTTCGGGGGGGCGCCCCAGGGGTGTCGTCTTCAGATGGCATACAGCTGGCAGATGCTGCGCAATGTGAAGTGTATGTCTTTTATGAAGGCCCTTTGGGTTCTCATTTAAAAGGGAAGGTGAGGGAGAAGATTTGGAAAGGGGACTACGTGGGGAATTTTTTATGTTGCTACCACTGGAAAAGTTTAACCTGGACAAGGTTAAGCCTGGTGAGAGCAAAAAGGAGGAAGAAGAGAAACGGCGCTATAGACTTATTCCACGGATGTTCCCCAACTGCCTTTAGGCATTTAATATACTAGCGAGCGTTATAGGGGAGAAGGCCCTGGAGAACTGTTCGGCGTTGTTTTGTTAATTGGATTCCATCAGTGAAGCCCAGAGGGTGTATGGGGCCATGGCATGCCTGTGCTATGATGAGCAGTTCCGGCAGCAGAAGGCTGTGAGTCCGTCGTTACGATGGGATCACAAAGACATCGGCTTGTGGATTAAACTCATGTCACAACCTAGGGTCGCGGCGCCTCCCTTTCTTGGGGGTGGTGCCCAAGCCTCTTCACCATCGGCCACAAAGCACAAGGGGTTCTGTTGGCAGTTTAACAAGGGCATCTGTAAATTTGGAGGCTCCTGCTGTTTCTGGCACGAGTGTTCAGTCTGCAGAGGAGCTCACCCCTTGTCCAAATGCTTCAGAAAAGGAAAGAAATTGGCCAACGCTGGAAAGAGGAACGACGCCGTTGAAGGTGGAAAAAATGGCACCATATCTATGTAGGTATCCAAACAGGGTAGCTGCAAGTATGCTGTGGTTGGGCCAAGTACATTGGACCGGGTCCCCCCTGTTTCGGCTAACCTTAAGTCTGCTTATGAACATCCTGATGTAGTTTCTAGTAAGCTGATGAAGGAAGGGACATTGGGAAGGATGGCCGGCCCATTTGTGTTTTTCCGCCCATGGGGGACTTAGTGGTTTAACCATTGGGTGTTGTACCCAAGTGGGAACCGAATCAATGTAGGCTTATTTACCACCTGTCTCACCCTAAGGTTGGGTTGGTGAATGATGCGATCGATCCTTTCCTTTTGTACGGTATCTTACGCCTCATTTGACCAAGCAGTGCGGTGGGTGAAGAAGTTCAGTAAGGGAGCTCTTATGGCTAAGACAGACATAGAGTCCGCCTTTTCATTTATTGCCGGCACACCCGGACAGTGTTCGCTTGTTGGGTTGTCGTTGGGAGGGGAAGTATTTTGTGGACCGTTGTCTACCAATGGGTTGCGCCATTTCTTGTTCTTATTTTGAGATGTTCAGTTCCTTTCTGGAATGGGTCATTAAGGATTTGTCTGGCCTGAGTGCTATTTTGCAATCTGGATGATTTTTTGGTTGTAGGCAACACTGTATCCTGGCCTAGGCTGACAAGGCCCAGGCCTAGGGCAGCACTTTGCAGGGGGGCAGCACGGACAGAGTCCCCGCCAGCTTGTGCTACACAGTTAGTGTAGCGCCAGTCTCACGGGGCGGACTGGGCTGAGAGGCAGATTAGTCTAGCGCCCTCATAAAGTTGGCGCACTGCTTACGGTATGTGGGTGGCCGGCATTCCGCAACTGTGGGGGGAGGGGGGCCGCTTCTAATTTTGACTGTCCTATAATCCTGGACCACAAACCTTCCTCACTGTGCTATATGTTTTCTGCTGCACCATTGGCATGGTTATATCTTCTTAGCCCTCTCCATAAAATTAACAGAAATGTGCGCTTAAAGTAGAACTATAGGCAACACTTTTTTTTTTTTTAATTTAGGATAGAATAAGGGAGGGTTATAGCCCCTTTCAGTTTATTTTTTACCACCCCTGTCCCATTGCAGAGGTTTCCCTTCACTTCCTGCCCCATAGTCAAACAGGAAGTGAGAGGAAATCTATGCAAAGTAAGGGAATCCATTGCCCCCCCCAGGCCCTCAGAACTAGTGTCCCCACTCAAAAATTTCAGGGTGGGTCTAATACAGCAAGGGGTGTGGCCTTGACAGGAAAGGGTGGGTCATATTTAAATTAGGGGGTGCACAAGTTTAGTCAGGCCTAGGGCAGCACAAAACCTAAATACACTACTGGTTATAGGCCCACAGGGTGATCGGTCATGTCTCATCTTGTTGGCCACCTTACAGCATATTTTTCAAGTTTTTGGGGTTCCATAGGCTAAAGACAAGACTGAGGGACCCACTATGGTTTTAGGGATCGTCATTGATACCAATTTGATGGAGTGACGCTTGCCAAGCGACAAGCTGGAGAATCTCTGGTGAACGGTGGCCCGAGGTGATCCGCCATATAAAAGTGCAGTTGAGGGAGTTGCAATAATTGTTAGGAAAGCTTAACTTTGCTTGTCGTATCATGCCCATGGGGCGTGTGTTTTGTAGATGCTTGGCAGTTGTCACAGCGGGGATGAAGGCATCACTTTGTCCAGATTAGTCAGGAACACCGGGAGGATTTGCGGGTGTGGGACCTATTCTTGGAGCAGTTCAACGGACAGTCTTTTTGGCAAGGGCCAATGGTGCAGGTGGCGGAGCTGGATATCTTTACTGATGCAGCAGGGTCGGTGGGTTATACAGCTTATTTCAATGGTTGATGGTTTGCGGACCGGTGGCCGGAGGCCTTGTCGGGGTCTGAGCTCATTCAAAATTTGATGTTGTTGGAACTTTTTCCTATCATGCTGGCTGTGGAGCTTTGAGGGTCAGATTTACCGGCGGGTTCACTTTCATTGCGATAATCTGGGGGTGGTGCAGGCCATCAATTCCTTGCCAGCATCTTCCCTCACTGTGGTCCGTTTGCTTCGTCACTTGGTGTTGTTGTGTTTACAGTTGAATATTTTTGTGTGTTCTGTTTATATTCCAGGAATTGAGAATGAGGTGGCTGATGCACTTTCTCGATTACAGTGGGACAGATTCTGGCAGTTGGCCCCGGAGGCAGAGCAGCTTGGAGTCCCGTGCCCCGGTCGTTTGTGGGATATCATATTGACAGTGATGTCATTGGTTCATAAGTCAGCGGCAGGGGCTACTTGGCGGGCTTATGAGCGGGTATGGAGAGAATGGCATGAGCTGGTAAATAGGGTCAGGGGTTGTTCCAGCGATGAAGACTGGCTACACACGTTGTTGTACTTTCTGGGTAAGAATTGCGAGGAAGGAGTGTCTGTTGCTCGGGTTAACAGTAAGATGGCGAGTCTGGCTTTTTTGTTTAAATTGGGTGGTGTGGAGGATGTTACAAAGGCTTTCATAGTTCGGAAGACGTTGAGAGGTTACAGAAAAGGACGCGGTAGGCCGGATATCCGGCGACCAGTGTCTTTGGGAATGTTGGTGGAGTTGACGGGGTGCTGCCCAGTGTATATTTCACCCCTTTTGAGGTTTAGCTGTTTAGGACAGCTTTTGTAGTGGCCTTTTTTTGGGGCACTGAGGGTGGGTGAGTTGGCCAGTCCTTCCAAATCAGTGGCTGGGGGTCAAAAACCAATCAGATGGGTAGAGGAGCCAGGGTGGTGCTAGGGGCAGTGGAGGGTCTGATGTTGTGCCCAGTGGCGGTGATAAGGGAATGGGTGGGGTTGCGGCCTGCTGGGCCTGGCCCCTTTTAGGTCCACAGGGACGGGTCAGTTATGTCTCGGTATCAGTTTGTGAGTGTGTTCCAAAAATGCTGGCGGGAGGTGGAGGCGGGTGGTTTCTCTGTGAGGGACTATTATTCTCATTCATTCAGGATTCGAGCGGCCACTGAGGCAGCGCCTTAGGGTGTCCGCAATCAGATACTTCAGCATATTGGTCGTTGGGAATCTCACCGATTTCGGTTATATGTACGCCCTCATCTCCTTTGAAGCGGGTGAAAAAGGGGGAAGGGGGATGTGGAGCCCTCAACTTAAGGGGTTGGGGGGTCATGGGAGGGTCTATGTCCTTTTTGGTGTTGTTGTGTGGTGTTGATTGTGTGTGGCCTTTCTGGTCTGGGGGCGGTAGTGCAATGTGGTCTCTGTGTTTGGTGTCTTGGGTCTTGTTGCCTATGTTCTTTATTGTGTTTCCGTTTTTCAGGCCCGGTGTGCCTGATGTGGATCCAGGGTCACTCCTATATTCAATGGGGGGCTAGGAGGGCTCTTGTTAGACCGGAAGGCAGGCAGCTGGGTTTTTCCAGGGTGAAGGCCACGGTCCGGCCATCGGTATACCTGGCATACTGTGGCCCCCAGTAGTGCCGGAGATACAGCGGTATGCCAGGATGGATAGGCCTCCTGATGTGCTGCTTCTGCATGTTGGGGGCAATGACCTTAGTATCAGGGCATCCAGGAACCTCATTAGAGACATAAAGTGAGATTTCCTTTGGTTGCGTACGGCCTTTCCATATACTGTCTTACTATGGTCAGACATCATTGGCAGAACAGTTTGGAGGGGGGCTAGGTCGGTGGAAAGGATAAATAAGGCCAGGATCAAGGTCAACAAAGCAGTGGAAACATTTGTGGTCCATAATGGGGGGCTGGTGGTTCACTATGGTGAGTTAGAAGGAGATTTTGGCCTGTATTTAAGGGGAGACGGGGTTCCCTTGTCAGCTGTGGGCATAGATATGTGGTTCCTGAGGCTCCCGGAAGGTCTCCAATTGGCCTTGCGGCTGTGACGGGCCGCCCACGTATAAGGTGTCACTAGTGGGTGCCTGTGGCAGGGGTCTCTGGTTCGTGAAGGTTGGAATGGTGGAAGGTATACAGTATATGGTGTGGAAAGGGTTGGGCCTATCTCGGGATGGGTACCTTCCCTATATGGTAATCATGGGCTATCGGTCATCGGGCTGTATTGGGCAAGACGGTGGCAATACTTGTCCTTGAGCTGGTGGGATCGCGGCTAGGGGCCAGGATACGGAAGTGGTGGTGGTACAGCCGATGCTGTATATGTTAAAAAGTTGTTATATATATATATATATATATATATATATATATATATATATATATATATATATACCGGTATATATTTAAATGGAACTTCATTTATGGAATTTTGTTATGGTTGTTAATATAGGGGCCAGACGGCTATTTAATCCAGAAGGTGTGGTGTGTTTTATTGGGAAGGTAAGGGTAAGTAATACAAGAATGGGGTGGTTAACAGGTTAGAAAACCATGCATCAGCATACACCAGTCAAGTCAATTAGATATGTTTGGACCCTTATTTAAACATTAATTTATGAGTTTACACTAAATCGCTCACTGTTATCCTTATTATTTTATAATTTTAACTCAGATTTTTCTTTTTTCTCATTTTTTTACTTCTACTGTATATCTTAAATGGTTCATATTAATATACTTTTATATTATTAGTATTCATATTAATATACTTTGATTACTAAATGTTAATTTGGCATTAAATTAATATGACGATGTTGTTTATGTCCAATCCGAAGTATACATGTTGTAAAACATTTGTGATTGTATGCAAAATACAAAACCTCATGCATGTTTAATATGTTTTAAAAATTAATAAAAATGTATTGTAAGAAAAAAAATGTCCTGCATTTTTGCAAAAAGCATGAAAAATCACATTGGTATGAATGGAGCTTTAGAGTGCATTAGCATTTTATAAATACCTATTAATTATTTGTTTTTAATTATTTGTATTGATTATTTATAATTAAAGTTATTATGACAAAAATAAATCCTTTTTCTATTTTTTCATAGGTCAAGAAGGAATCTGATTAGTTTGTTACTTGAGTATACATTTTTTTTTTTTTTTTTTTTTTTTTTAATTTTCACGTGCATATATCTTATATTCAATTCAGCAAAAACAAAAAGAAAAGAATCCCCAACCCCTCCCCTCCCTCCTACACCACCCCTCTCCCCCCCCCACCACCCCACCTCCCTCCCCCCCCCCCCCCCCCGCACCTCTTGTGTACATTAGATGTTATCTCTATTTTTAATCAATTCTTGACCTCAAGCCTTCAGTAATACTCCATGATTTTTTAAACTCCTTCCAGTTTTGCCAGTTGTTCCTCCCTTCTGCTGATTCAACTTCTCTTACAGGTCCTCCTTCCTCCATGTACCGAATCCCTTCTACTACATCGACCCACTCCCATATTGATGGGCCCTCTAACTTCTTCCAGTTCTTTGCAATAACCTTTTTCGCCGCATTCAACAGGTGTGGTACTAGGGTGTTTTTATAGATTTTTACCTCCCCATTTATCCCGTGATGTAACACTATCCAGGGGTCTAGTTTAACCTCGATCTTAGTTATCTGCTTAATGTATCCCAAAATTTTTAGCCAGTACCGTTTAATTACGGGGCAAACCCACCATATGTGAGCCATATTTCCTACACCTTTACATCCCCTCCAACACTCCGCAGTTTTATCTTTTTGATATTTACTTGCCCTTTCCGGGGTAATGTACCAGCCTGTTAGAATTTTGTAATTCATTTCGGCAACACTAATATCAGTTGACGAGCTGTGGGTCAGCTCCAGAGTTTTCTTTAATCTATTACTATCTAACTGTACTCCTAGTTCATTTTCCCATTTAATAATAAATGGTGGTATCTCCCTGCTGCTCTTTGCTAACCCCAGTTTATAGAGTTTTGATATTATACCTTTAGTATTATTTGATGTACATATCTTTTCCAAGTCTGATAGCTCCTCTCCTGATCTTATTGGATGTGGTAGGCGGCTGATAAAATGGCTTAACTGCAGGTATCTCCAGCGATCTAATACCCAAATATCTGTTTTGTGCTTTAATTCCTGAAACGTGACTATCTTCCCCTTTTTAATAATATCTCTCAACTGTAGTGTACCCTTTTTTATCCAACTCCCCCCAATGTCCTTTTTGCCAGGTGCAAAATAATCATTCTCTGATAGTGAAATTAACGGAGAATTATACGTGTTATTTACTTGTTTGTAAACTATATCCCAAACTCTAAAGACCACCTTTGTCAGTGGATGTGTATTTACATCTAATACCCTATAATGTGGAGGGTTCCAAATCAAATGTCCTAAGTGCGCCTTACTCAAACTATTCTCAATATTTACCCATCTTTTCTGTGTGTTCTCTCTAAACCACTCTATCGCTCTTGTGACCAGTATTGCCCTATAGTAACCCTGAATATCAGGAATCGCCAAGCCCCCTTTTCTTTTTTCCTGTTTTAAGATATCAAAAGATACTCTAGCCCTTCTATTTTTCCAAACAGCTCTCATAATGATTGATTTCAATTTTTTAAAATAGTACTGAGGGATATTCAGTGGAAGCATCTGTAGTTTATAGGTGATCTTAGGTAGTAATATCATTTTTATGGCGTTAATACGTCTAATCCATGAAAGTGGTTTGGTTGTAATCCTTTTACTCTCAGATCTTATTTCGTCTAGAAGTGGGATAAAATTTACTTTATAGATCTTCCCTAATGAATTGGCCAGTTTTATGCCCAAGTAATTTATTTCTTTTTTCCATATAAATTTAAATTCCTTTTTCAACATTTTTTCCTCCCTCTTTCCCAAGTTGATATTCAGGATTTCCGATTTTGCCAAGTTGATTTTAAAGTTTGATACTTCACCATATTGCCTCATAACTTCGAGGAAATTAGGCATCGAAATTCTGGGGTTGGTCATGAACAGCAGAACATCGTCGGCGAAGGCCGCGATCTTGTGCTCCTCATCCCCAACCCTTATACCCCAAATGTCCGGATCCGCCCTAATCGTCGACAACAGTGGCTCCAAGGAGAGAATGAAAAGCAGGGGGGACAAAGGGCACCCCTGCCTCGTTCCATTTTCCATTTCGAAAGCCTCTGTAAGGGAGCCGTTAATTTTTATCGAAGCAGTAGGGTGCTTGTACAGAGCACGTATCCTATTCATCATTTTTGGACCTATACCCATTGATTCCAGTGTTTGGAACATGAACCCCCAGTCTACTCTATCAAACGC
Source organism: Lithobates clamitans (assembly GCA_037952925.1). NCBI lineage: Eukaryota > Metazoa > Chordata > Amphibia > Anura > Ranidae > Lithobates > Lithobates clamitans. Next base: position 3,525,008 of record JBBGZY010000228.1, on the reverse strand, counting down.
TTTCTCCGCGTCTATAGACAAGAGTAGACCTGGGGGTCCCCTGTCCTTAATATGCTGCAGCAAGAGGAGTGCCCTTACGCCATTGTCACGTCCTTCTCTTTTTGGAATGAAACCCACTTGGTCCGGGTGTACCAGACCATTGAGGCTCTCTTTTAGTCGATTAGCTAAAACTCTGGCATATAGTTTAACATCGGTGTTGATCAACGATATTGGCCTATACCCAGAGCATAGCGTCGGGTTTTTCCCCTCTTTTGGGATAACCGTGATCTCTGCTCTAAGAGCTTCTCTACTCAAGTCATAGTCTCTACCCAACCCGTTCAAGTACTCACATAGTCTGGGAGTCAATATTTCTTTAAATTTAGTATAATACCTACAAGTAAATCCGTCGGGCCCCGGGCTTTTACCTGAAGCTGATTCTGACAAGGCTCTATCAATTTCTTCTATCGTTATGGGGTTTTCTAGGGTTTCTCTGTCTGTCTCATTGATCTTCGGGAGGTTGGCTTTATTCAAAAATTCTACTGTTTTCCTATCCTTTGCACCTCTTGGCCTTGTATTTTTGGCTACTGAATATAACTTACTGTAATATTCCTTAAAGGATTCCCCTATCTCTTTTGTTGTATGGAGCATTTCTCCTTTACTATTTTGGATTTTATCAATATAATTTCTAGTTTTTTTCTTTCTTACTATTTTGGCTAGCTGTCTACTGCTCTTATTCCGACTCTGGTAATTTTCTTTCGCCACCTTATAGAATGCTTTTTTTATTTCTAAATCTGTATGCTCCTTTAGCTCTTCCCTTTTTTTAACCAATTTTTGATAGACCTTCTTTCCTTGGCCCGGGCCCCCCTTATGTTCTTGCTCCAGATCGTGTATTTCTTCTGTTAGTTTTTTTATTTTTTCCCTTATTTCCCTTTTCCTCCTTGCCCCTAACTTCATTATTACTCCCCTTATGTAGGCCTTATGGGCCTCCCACAAAGATGATCCTGAGATCCCTACTGTATCATTCGTTGAAAAATATTGTTTTAGTTCCTGTTCTATTTTCTCCACATTAGATACTTCTTGTAAAAGATCTTCGTCTAATCTCCAAGTTATTGGGGTTCTCTGATTTCTCGGTATCGACAATCTCATGCTAACTGGGGCATGGTCTGATAAGGTAATAACTTCTATCTTAGCCTCCCGGACTCTTTCCAACAATGAGTGTTCCGTCAATATATAATCTATCCTAGAGTACGTCCCGTGCGCAGGGGAATAGAACGAAAAATCCCTCTTATTTGGGTTCATAATCCTCCATACATCCACCATTTGACACGAATGCAGCTTCTGTTTTAGTTTCTTCAACTTCCCGTTCATTGTCCCCTGCGCACGAGACGTACTATCCACCCCTGGAACCATACAGACATTGAAGTCACCCATCATAATCAGGTTTCCTTCTTTAAATTCTATTAGTTTCTCTAATATTGTAACTAGAAAACCACTCGGCTCTTTGTTTGGGGCGTAAATGTTTGCAAGTGTAACCTTCCATCCCTCCAAGGAGCCTCTCAGGAACATATATCTTCCTCCCTGGTCTATTAACCTCTCTTCCACCCTAAAATTTATCCCTTTTGCTATCCCTATTGCTACTCCTCTCGCTCTTGATGTTATTGAGTCTCCATAAAACCAAGTTGGATACATATTAGACTTTATCTTAATCTTTGAGTAATATGTTAAGTGGGTTTCTTGAAGGAACACAACCTCAGCCCCGTATCTCTCTAATTCCCTCAAGATCTTATGTCTCTTAGTGGGCTCGTTGAGACCCTTTACATTATAAGTCATAAACTTCAATTTTCCCATCTCCTCACCTTTTTTTTTTTTTTATTTTTTCCCTTTGATTTGGTTGGATTCGTATTACTGAGCTATTTTGATTTCTATCTTTGTTATCTTGTTTCTTTTCTTCTTCCCTCTTACTTCCTTGTACACCGGGTTCCCCTTTCCCCTCCCTTCTCCCTAGCCCTCCCTCCCTACCCCTCAGCCACCCCCTGGCTCCCCATTCGCCCAGCGCCATGGATACCATGGAACCTAACGAATCACTTATTTGAGGTGGGAGCCCGAGTTGTGCCCTTTACCCCCCCCTGCCTGGTGTTGTAAAGCAGAGAGGGGCAATCCGGATACACACAGAACAACTCCTCCTCCCTCCCGCCGCCCTTCCACTCCACTAATCTAATTTAACCCCCAAACCCGTCCACCCCACCCCCACCCCCCCCCCCACATACAGCCGATCACCCCTCTACCCAACCCGGCAGCTCCGGTTCTTCCATATCAAGCCTATCGCAGAAGTCCCTTAAATCCTCTGGGAACCTCAATCTTGCCGATCTTCCATTTCTAAAGCCTCTCAGACATGCCGGGAAACCCCAGCTATACTTAATATTTAGTTCTCTCATCTGTTCTAATAAGGGCTTCAACAGCCTTCTCCTAGCGAGGGTTTCGGGGGCAAGGTCCGCATAGATTTGGAACTCTGACCCTTCAAATTTTTCCGGGGGTTTGCCTCTCATTTTGGATAGGATTCGAGCTTTGTCCTCATAAAACCTAAAACGAATTATAATATCTCTCGGCCTCTGGTGGTCTGAGTTGAGTAATTTTCCAACTCGGTGTGTCCTTTCTATTTTTGGGAATTCCTTATCCTCCTCTCCAACCAGAGGCCCCAGTATTTGGGGAATCATCCTTCTCAGATCTTCTCCTTTGTTTTCTGGGATATTACGAAGTCTTATATTTTGTCTCCTATCACGGTTTTCCTGATCTTCGATCTTATATAAAATTATCTTCTGGTTTTGTCTAGAGATTTTAATTTGTTCTTTGAGGTTCATTATCTCCTTTTCCAATTCCTCCGTTCTTTTTTCCGTTGTTTCTACCCTCTCCAATAAGTTTCCCAGGTCTGCTCTCACCAGACCTATTTCAACTTTTATTGAAAGCTCTAGATTTTTAAGCATGTCTCTCATTTCCTCCTTTGAAAGCATTGGGGCGCTTGTACTTCTCCCTTCTATCCGGTTTAGATCTCCTTCACTTTCAACACTTTCCGCTATTGAGTTTTCTTTTGATTGAATCGTTTTATCCCCCTTTTTGTCTGGAGTTCCCCCTCTTCCTCCTTGGGCTCCCTGCTCCCCTCCTTTTGGACTCCCGCCTTGGGACATAAACTGTTTTATTGAGCTACCAGCTGTCCTATCCCTCGGCGTTTTAGGTGCCCCTCCTTTTTTTGTTGTCGTTTTATTCATTCCTCCTTTCTTCCTCTGACCCCCTGTTGGTTTCCCCAGGATTTACTGAACTTCTTCCCCCCTCTTATAGGAATGGATCCTTCGGGGGTCTCGGCCCTGGGGGTTATTTCCTGAGTCCTTCTCCAAATAGTACCCCACCTTTATACTATTAAAATATTCCGTCCGTGGGAAGGGGGGGTAAAACACCTCCCAGAAATGACCCAGGCCCTCTCAGGAACCGGTATCTCAAAGGTGCATCACTCTTGTCAGTCCCCAGTCTGAGATTTCCACCTAAGGACCTTTTTTTTTTTTCACAGGTTTGAGACAAGCTTCATTGCTACGACGGGGGAAGGTACCATCCCAAAACCGAAAACCTCAATCAGTTTACTTCTGTCCCCGATAAATCCAGCATATGTTGACAGATATTAGTAATGGCATTAGCAATAACACCCAGGCTGAGGGGGTCAATCAGCACACCTGCTCCGGACACCTTATCAATCATTAACCACTCAGACTGTTATAGTAGGTTGTAAAGAGAATTTTTCCTATATAATCATGTCTGCAGGCTTCCACTACATCAATAGCTTTAGATTTTATCCTCCTTCAAATAGCTTTGTCGTATAACAGATATTATGATAAATCCTGCTTACAATCCCAAAGCTAAGTGAAGTTTCAGATAGGCACAGCAGTTTCAGCCACTATCCCCGGTCATTAGCTCAAACACCGTTATATCAAGCTGTTATAGTGAGATGACACTGAGACATAAAAGCTGGTACATATGGACAGGTGTTGTATGCAGATATTATGTTCATTATATGCAGAGTTATTTCTACATTACCACCACCGGACTCTGCCGAACTCCAACGGGGTCACAAGTTCCCTGAAAAGTCATGAGGAGTGACCGAGGGGGGGGAAAGCCGGAGGGGGGGAGGAGGGGGGAACGCCGTCAAATCCTCTCTTCCTCTCTGTCTGTATTAGATCCGCAGCCGCCTCTCATGTCCCAACAGCGGTGTGTGGAGCGGCGTGTGGAGCGGCGTGTGGAGCCTCAGAGTTGTCGCCCTGTTGGAATCAGGGAGCCTCAGCAGCAGCGCTCGTCGCGGCGAACAAGGATCTTCCTCCCCTCTTTAGCCACGGGCATGTCCTAAGCGGCGGCTGGAAAGACGAGCTCCGGGGATCCTAGGAGAGTCTGCTTCTCCTTCTGACACCCTCACCTCCCTCCCTCCGTGATGCACGTTACGTCATCACGCACGCCACTTGAGTATACATTCTGAACCATCTCAAACTAAATTGCTAAAACACATAAAAATCCAGATTCCCATTAAAAAATATTTATTTTGTACTAAAGAATGCAAAGTGATGTCTTCTTGGGATAAATTGGAGCCAGCAATATCCTAATACTCTAGATATTTAGTCCAGAACATATCACTCCACCCAGCTTCTCCCCAGCAGTTACCTCACCCTGCGTGACTTTATTTCGTTTCCATTGCAGGCCAGAAGGTAACATGACGTAGGAACCAATAACCCACAAACTTCACAGGTAACACCTTGCAGCGGAATTTCTTTAGGCTTTTCAAAACAAAGTTTTTATATTTTTAAGGAGGGAACAAATGTTTTCTTTTCCCAAAGTATTCACTTGATTCATTTGCAGCTCCTACAAAAACATCTCTAAGCAAAGGCATACAATACAGTATACCGTATTTGACTTTCCCATTGCTTATGACCTTTTTAATTTAGCTCATGTAATTACCATATTTATTGGCGTATAACATGCACCCCAAGTTTAGGAGGGAATTTTAAGGAAAAAAACTTTTAGGAGTAAAGTTTAAGGAAAAAAAAACTTACATTAAAATGTCCATCTGCAGCCTTTTCAGTGTCAGTGCAGCCTTGCCTCAGTGTCCATTGCAGCCTTGTCAGTGCAGCTTTGCCCCATTGCAGCCATGTCAGTGCAGCCTTAACAGTGCTGCTTTGCCCCAGTGCAGCCTTGTCAGTGCAGCTTTGCCCCATTGCAGCCATGTCAGTGCAGCTTTGCCCCAGTGCAGCCATGTCAGTGCAGCTTTGCCCCATTGCAGCCATGTCAGTGCAGCCTTAACAGTGCTGCTTTGCCCCAGTGCAGCCTTGTCAGTGCAGCTTTGTGTGATCTGTGTGATCACAGCGATCGCCGCCAACATACACAGCCGTGTGTAGATTTAAATATGGCGCCGAGACTGCAGAGACTCGGCGGAGCCGAGATACACATAGTCCGAGTGTTCTCGGCTATTTTCGGCTATTCTCAGCTATTCTCGGCTATTCTCGGCGCCACTCACTGTCACGCCCTGTCCCGCCCTATGATGGACATAACACAGGTCCAATGGCGGGACTGGGCGTCACTGTGAGCGGCAGCGAGAACACTCGGCTATGTGTATCTCGGCTCCGCCGAGTCCCTGCAGTCTCGGCGCCATATTTGAATCTACACACGGCTGTGTATGTCGGCGCCGATCGCGGCGATTGCCGCGATCGCCGCCGACCAAACAAAATTGGCGGGGATCGGCGTATAACACGCACCCATGATTTCCCCCTGATTTTAGGGGAAAAAAGTGCGTGTTATACACCGTTAAATACGGTACCTGAAACCTGTGTTTATTTTTTGTTAATACCTCTTTCTCCCTGAGTGACAGGAATCCCCAGTGTAAACTGAGTTAAAATGCTTGTAAAATCCTATAATCCACTTTATTACAGCAGTATATAATGTGCAATGGGGGTTATTTACAAAAGGCAAAACCACTTTGCACTACAAGTGCACTGCAAGTGCACTTGAAAGAGCACTGAAAGTGCAGTCGCTGTAGATCTGAGGGGGACATGCAAGGAAAATGAAAAACAGCATTTTAGCTTGCACATTATTGGATGATAAATCAGCAGAGCTTCCCCTCATTGCAGATCTACCCCTCAGATTTACAGTGACTGCACTTCCAAGTGCACTTTCAGTGCACTTGTAGTGCAAAGTGGATTTGCCTTTCGTAAATAACCCCCAATGTGTGTGTTTCTGTTATATAATTGTGCCAAATACCTTCGTTATAGCGCCGTTCTATGCTTCTGTGACCCACTGGAGCTCTCTTCCCCGCATTTATATTACAGAAACACACACGTTGTACATTATGTACTACTGTAATAGAGGGGGTTATAGGATTTTACAAGCATTTTAAACTAGGGCTTATTTTCAGGTTAGGAATTATATTGCAGCTTTCCTGGAAAATAACGCTAGGTCTTATTTTCAGGGTAAGTCTTATTTTCGGAGAAAGAGTAACTTTGTTCAAGAGCAGTGATTTTTAATGATACTTAAAGTGCAACAATAAAAATGAAAAATTCCTTTAACCACTTCAGCCCCGGAAGGATTTACCCCCTTCCTGACCAGAGCATTTTTTTGCGATACGGTACTGCGTCGCTTTAACTGACAATTGTGCGGTCATGCGACGTTGCACCCAAACAAAATTAACATCCTTTTTTGCCCAAAATAGTGGTTTCTTTTGATGGTATTTGATCACCTCTTGATTAATTGATCAACCAACTTGGTACATTCAGCCTGCACACACACTGTTTGAATCTTGGCCGGTTCCTGCTGAACCGGCCAAGGCTTGAACTGTCTATGGCCAGCCTTTAGGTACATGCATACAGTAGGTGACCGTGATATTGTGTCAATCTCGCCACTATTATCGGCGAGATTTTACACCTGCGAGCCTCGTCACGGGAGTCAGCGTCGAGCTGGCTCGCTCATCGGGAAAGGAAAACTGCTGACAGGTGTCTGGTATGAATCATGAGGGGGAACACTGCGCCAAATTTTAATTAATTAAAAAACGGCATGGGTTCCCCTCCAGGGGCATACCAGGCCCTTAGGTCTGGTATAGGGATCCATACCAGACCCTTGTCTGAGCATGCAGTCCAGCCGGTTTAGAAAAGGGGGTGGGGACGGGCCAGCGCCTCCCCCCTGAACCGGCCGCATGCCCAACATGGGGGTGGGCGCTTTGGGGCAGATGGGCGCCCTGCGGCCCCCCCACCCCAAAGCACCTTGTCCCCATGTTGATGAAGACAAGGGCCACTTCCCGACAACCCTGGCCGTTGGTTGTCAGGGTTTGCGGGCGGAGGGCTTATCGTAATCCGGGAGATCCCAGCCCCCCACCCTATGTGAATGAGTATGGGGTACATCATACCCTTACCCATTCCCCTGGGGGGAAAAGTGTCAATAAAAAAACACAGACAGGTTTTTAAAGTAATTTATTAGGTCTTCTTCCAACTTCGGGGGTCTTCTTCTGAATTTGGGGATCTTCTTCTGACTTCTCCGCTTTCTCCAGCCTCTTCTCCCAGTATCCTCATCAACATGGGGACAAGGTGCTTTGGGGTGGGGGTGCCGCAGGGCGCCCCCCCGCCCCAAAGCGCCCACCCCCCCATGTTGAGGGCATGCGGCCTGGTACAGTTCAGGAGCGGGGAGCTCGCTCGTCCCCACCCCCTTTCCTGACCATCCAGGCTGCGTGCTCGGATAAGGGTCTGGTATGGATTTTGGGGGGACCCCCATGCCGTTTTTTCAGCGTAGGAGGTTCCCCTTAAAATCCATGCCAGACCTTAGGGCCTGGTATGCCCCTGGAGAGGAACCCATGTAGGTTTTTTATTTAAAATTTGTCACAGCGTTCCCCCTCATGATTTATACCAGACACCTGTCAGCAATGCTTGTCGCTCACCGGAAAAGGAAAAAACACAGTTTTCCTTTCCCAATGAGCAAGCCAGCGTGAGATGCACAGTACCCTGTCGACGAGAACCAGCGCGATGGGATCGCACTGGAAACACATTCTCGCGGTCAGGTACTGTAAGTAACTTACACCAAATCAGTAGAAATTATAAAATCGGGAGAATTGATGATCATTTTTTGATACACCTTCATGTATATTCATCTGATTTACAAAGAATCAAGCAATTTTGGAAGCAAAGCAATCATCATTCCAGAATTCAATGGCTGTATGCAGATTGGAGAAATCTGCATGGGTTTGTTTAAGAAAGCCAGCACATTTGCAATGAGTAGATTTGCCCTCTTTACCTGGTTTTCAAATGGATTCACTTATCACTACTAATCTACAAAGAAAACTGGATTAAATTGCATCACTGATTAAGGACCAAGTAACACTAATGGCCTTGTCTAGGGAACAATTCACTAGTGAAAGGATCTTTGGGAGATCACTTACCATCTTCTATGGCATTATTTCCTCTCTGGCTGACATTACTGAATTGGTGCTCCCTTGCTAGAGAGAATAGTGACGGTCAAACCTGTCCAAGGTTTTAGAGAATCCTGCTTAAAGTGACTGTAAAGGCTGTTTTTTTTCCTATAAAAAATAATAAACATGTTATACTGATGTAGCGATGGCAGACTATAAGTGTAACGTTATGTGCCCTCCCCGCCATGCATCATCTATAGTTGTGTCCCTTTAATGCTGGATGCAAGGTGACTGTCATCATATTGGTGAGCAAACCCACTGGAATGTGAGACTAGTAGTTTCTGTGACCGGCGGTTCTTTTGCATAACTATACACCAGGACTACATATCCGAGGGATCCTTGCTACCATCCAGGGGACTTCTGAGAGAGACTATAAAGGAGACAGGAGTTCCGTCTCACGCTCTCTTCTTCCTGGGCCTTGTGTAAGGCATACCTCTCGGTGACGGGGACAGAGAAGTTGCGATCTACCACATGGTGTCAAGAAACTCTAGCCTGGCCTCGTAGGACCTATCTCTGTGGCTGTTTACCAGACATTTTTACGTCATCAACTCAGCAGCCCGACACCACGTTTGTTTACACTCCGCATCCATGTGTCATCGCTGGCGGCTCCATCGACGGACGTCTATTTCCGGGTCGCTGACTTCAAGGCCTCTAGTTCGGACCAGTGGTTGGTGAGAGGGCAACCACCCACCTTCTGCATTATTTCCCTGGTTACTTTATTGGAACACTGTGTACAGACACCTTTACCTTTGGAGCACTTTACTGCACTTCTATTTGAACACTGTACATAGACACCTTTACCTACAACCACTTCAAGGAGTACTATTAGCCTGTTTAAGTCACTCACTCTGTCCATTCCTCACTGTGCCTTATTGGATATAATCTAATGAGCTCCAACTGCTGGTGAAGACTATCAGCATGCACCACGGACATTGCTGTTGTCACTAATTATAGGGCCCTATACCATCCTTATTCTGTCAGATCTCTTATTAGGATTTTAAAGTTGAATAGGCCAGACCTGGGGTTCCCTTTACTGTGTAACTACTTGCATTAAACACTTACCATTCATTGTCCTTTAGGTCATATTACAGGTGGTACGCCATTGTAGATGTATGTATATTGTATCTTCCTGATGTTAAACTGTTAAACTTTCTTTGGGGAAATTCCTCTACTGAGTCTGTGCTGTTATTCAGAACTTGGTTGATCTATTGCTCTCTTTTACAAACTAATACTACTTTGCTACTTCAGTAAAAGCTGAGATACCATAAATATATTGACTTGTGTGACGTGTCATTTAAAGGTGCTGTCAGAACCCAGAGTGTCAGGTGGGTTGGAAGGTTCACAAGGTCATGGTGATGCAGATGGGCAGGTAAATCCAAGCAGTCCTCAAGGGGACCATTCTACACTTACCTGCTCTGTTGCAGTGGATTTGCACAGAGCAGCCTGGATTCTCCTCTTCTCGGGTCCCTCTTCTGTGATTCTGACCCCTCCCTCCTCTTCAGTGCCCCCACAGCAAGCAGCTTGCTATGGGGGCACCTGAGCTGGGTCACAGCTCCCTGTTATCCATTCAGACACGGAGCCCCGACCTGGCCCCGCCACCTCTGATTGGCTAGCTGACTTTGTTCCATCCAATCAAGAAGGAGAATCTCGGACAGCTGAGACACTCGTGGACATCGCTGGACATAGAGGGACCTCAGGAAAGTGTTAGGAGAGCTGAGGGGGGCTGCTGCACATTAAAGGCTTTTTATCTTAATGCATAGAATGGATTAAGATAAAAAAACTTCTGCCTTTTACAACCCCTTTAAAATTCAGCAAACCCGCACTTAGAGGGAAATCCCTTTGAAGTCTTTGGGGGGCCCATCTTGTTAAATTCTGATGATATTTAGGGCTAAACTATTTCCAAAACAGGCATAATAGCCCAGTATTAATTGTTATATCAAATTTCAATTTAGTTTTCGTCATAGTCTTTTGACTAAAATGCCATTTTAGTTTTAGTTGTGTTGTAGTCACCTAAAATGTTTTGGTTTTGTTGTATTTTAGTCAACTAAAATCTTCACTATCATAAACAAACATTGGCTGTAATGCCATTGCACATACTACCTGAATATAAAAACTTTAACAGTTTTCTGTTAATAATGAAAACAAGTATCAAGTAACATCTTTATCAATAAAACCAAGTTTCCTAAACAAACTTATTTTATTGCATATTATATTATTTACGTTTTATATAAGCATTATATATGTTTCTTAAATAAACTTATCATATTGCTTTTTGACTATAGTTCATTTTGACGTCAAATTTCAATTTCATTTTGGTCAAAGTCTTTTGACTAAAATGTCATTTTAGTTTTACTTGTATTTTAGTCATCTGAATTGAAACAGAATTTTATTTTTGTTTAGTTTTCATCACTGAAAACAAGAAGCTGGAGAAAACTATGACTAAAATATATTCTAAGAGAGCCTAGGGTTAATGTATAGACTTTATGGCATTACTTAGAGTAGGACATGTAGTATGGATGTGGAGGATCATCTTCCTGAGGATGATGTTTTACTCTTTGACACTGTTTGCTAGCCATATGATTAACCATTTGTTTACAGGATGATTTCACCTGGAGTGTCTACAATCAAGATGCTACAAGAATACATTACAGGATTCTATTGCACTAACCCTGTTGATATACTTAAGTTAGGAATAGGGTTTATTAGGTAGGAAAGAGTTTATGTGAATTGCCTATGTGTATATGTTCGATTGCATGTACAACTAGTGTTTTACTGCAAAAATGAGGATGCCACAGATGACACAGGGGTCTAAAACTGGTCAACAGGACCATTTTTATTACAAGGCTAGGACAAAATTTACTAGAGACAAAGAGCACAAGAATTAAAATACTAAAGAGGATACAGCTGTGTAAAATTGGCCAAATTAAAATTGGTAAAATTGTCCAGAAGTAAAAGGACAGTTTTAAGGAATAGGTGATTCTGTGAATGTGGATGCCCTGCAGAAATGCCTAGTTTCTGTGAGAATCCATGGATAAGTAGACTGTTTCATGTGTGCATATTCAGACTTAATTTTCAGTTTTTAATGGACTTCTTTCATTAAAGACTTGCCAAAAAGGCTTAGTCCTCTACATTTCACAATTGTTAATTCAACAGTTCTAACTTAAAAACTAAAGCTTTCTGCATAATCATATGCATCTGCTAGGTGGCAGTCTTTTCAAGAGAACCCATCCAAAATAATGAATCCTTTATTTTTTTGAGGTTCTTACTGCATTAACAATCCCAAAACACACACACTTTCTCTATATCCCAAGTCCTTTTATGTTATAAGTCCTAGATATGTACAGTAAGCTTGTGCGCTTTACTAAATATTGTAAGTGCTGACTTCTGGTATGTAAAGCTGCATTCCAGGCTCTCCAAATATAGCATGTGAACTAGGAATTCTGAACTAGGAGCAAACAAACATAAATATATGTTCTGACATTACTAATTCTCTGTATGAACACTTCTTCTAATTCTTCGTCTTTTTCAGCTTTCGTCCATGGGACTGCACAGGCCACCCCTTCCCCACCAGGTAAAAAATGAACATACATCTATCATTAAAAACATTCTCATGCCTAAACCTATTCCTGACATTTGTTGCTTACAAGTTAAAATCTGTATTTTTTGCTAGAAAATTACTTAGAACCCCCAAACATTATATATATTTTTTAGCAGAGACCCTAGAGAATAAAATGGTGATTGCTGCAATATTTTATGTCACACAGTATTTGTCCAGCGGCCTTTCAAATGCATTTTTATGCAAAAAAAAATTACACTTTCATGAATTAAAAAAAACTAAACAGTAAAGTTAGCCCAATTTTTGGTACAATGTGAAAGATGATGTTACCCCAACTAAAAAGATACCTAACAAGTCATGCTGAAATTGCGCACACTGGTGGAATGCCGACAAACTACTGTACCTAAAAATCTCCATAGGCGACCCTTTAAACATTTTTTAACCATTTAAACTCACCTACCTCTGTGCCTGTCCTGGACAGGAAAAAAAGGTAAAAGGACTGCATCCTTTTATGCTTTTTGGACCTAAACCGGACAAGTCAGAAGTAGGCTGATGTAAACTGACACAAGACTTTTCACCTGGCTGCCCCTAGATCCATCATTGGTCCAATGTCAAAATGCGGACGAAAACTGAATAGGCATGGATGTCACAAAAGTGCCATCTGTCCCATTCAGCTCAAAACTTCAGTTCCTTTACACAGAATCAGTCTGCTCTTTTTAGCACAGGATCTGTGAACAAATCCCCTGCTGAATGGAGCAGACAGAGCTTGTGTGACGGACCCTTAGTGACACTCTCTTGGTACAGGATTTATTTAAGATAAACTTTGTAGAAATAAAAAGAATTTGATCTGCAGTAGGGAAGAGTGTCGTGATTTTGAAAACATTTTGCAGTAAGATTTTTCACTTGCCAAAATTTTTTTGTTTTGGAAAAATTTTTATTAGATTTTTCATAGCAATACAAGAAAAACACAAAAAACAATGAAGAACAGCCTGACAACCAGGCTACACATTGTACATTTAAGAAACAATACCACAGCACTAGGCCAACAAACAGTATAGCTACACAGCTAAAACATTAAATATTCCACTGTACATTAACGTGGATATAAATTCTTAAAATGTAAGTTCTACTGGCCCCTATTACTAATAACATTGTATGAGTCTACAAAAATATGCAATAGACCTTGGATACAGTACCCAAATACCCCTACCTGCATCAAGGGAAGCTCTGTACTGAATCCCAATAGAACTGTTACACATTTCACATGCATAGAATATTGTAACCACCAGGAGCCTAATACCATACTGATTTAGTCAGACACTGTAGATGCACTATTCATCCACCCACCCCACACTTTAATAAATGTGTTGGGTATACCCCTACTAGTATACGTGGCTTTAAACAAAGAATGGGCTTTATTAACCACTTCAGCCCCGGAAGAATTGGCTGCTCAATTACCAGGCCATTTTTTGCGATACGGCACTGTGTCGCTTTAACTGACAATTGTGAGGTCGTGCGACACTGTACCCAAACAAAATTGACGCTCCTTTTTTCCCACAAATAGAGCTTTCTTTTAGTGGTATTTGATCATCTCTGCGTTTTTTATTTTTTGCGCTATAAACAAAAAAAGAGCAACAATTTTGAAAAAAACACAATGGGGGTTTTTTACGAAAGGCAAATCCACTTTGCACTTCAAGTACACTTGGAAGTGCAGTCGCTGTAGATCCGAGGGGGACATGCAAGGAAAATAAAAAACAGCATTTTAGCATGCACATGATTGGATGATAAAATCAGCAGATCTTCCCCTCATTTCAAATCTTCCCCTCAGATCTACAGCGACTGCACTTCCAAGTGCACTTGCAGTGCAAAGTGGATTTGCCTTTCGTAAATAACAACCACTATGTTGTACTTTTTGCTGTAATAAATAGCTCCAAATACTGGATGTACTGAAAATATGCCCACACTGATATATAGAGTATCTCACAAAAGTGAGTACACCCCTCACATTTTTGTAAATATTTTATTAAATCTTTTCATGTGACAACACTGAAGAAATTACACTTTGCTACAATGTAAAGTAGTGAGTGTACAGCTTGTATAACAGTGTAAATTTGCTGTCCTCTTAAAATAACTTAACACACAGCCATTAATGTTTAAAGGCTATTGAGCATCTGTGGGGCATCCTCAAATGGAAGGTGGAGGAGCGCAAGTTCTCTAACATCCACCAGCTCCGTAATGTTGTCATGGAGGAATGGAAGAGGACTCCAGTGGCAACCTGTGAAGCTCTGGTGAACTCCATGCCTAAGAGGGTTAAGGCCGTGCTGGAAAATAATGATGGCCACACAAAATATTGACACTTTGGGCCCAATTTGTACATTTTCACTTAGGGGTGTACTCACCTTTGTTGGCAGCGGTTTAGACATTAATGGTTGTGTGTTGAGTTATTTTGAGGGGCAGCAAATTTACACTGTTATACAAGCTGTACACTCACTACTTTATATTGTAGCAAAGTGTCATTTCTTCAGTGTTGTTACATAAAAAGTATAAAATGTTTACAAAAATGTGAGGGGTGACTCACTTTTGTGAGATACTGTATATACAGTATATATACAGTATATCAGTGTGGGCATATTTTCAGTATATCCAGTATTGCCTAATAGGAAGTATATTCCATTATATCCTCCAGGGGAACCACTTTGAGTCCTATGTATTTTTATTACATCATTGTCTGTATATGATGTGTGTTTTATGTGAACTATTAAAATTTGAAATTACTTTTATACGTGCCTTTAAAGTTCATTATTCTCAATTCCATAATATCTAGTGCCTCATAGGAGCCAACATGTCAGAATCACGTTAACATAAAACCATGTCATCCCCATATAATGTTGTCTTTCTCTTATTGAGAAGCTTAACCTCTTGCTGGCTGACGCATATATATATGGTAGCAAGAAGGGTGGACATTAATACCTCAGCTGCAGCACAAATGCATCCATGGTGGCAGGGGGTTGTTATTGAGTTGTCACCATCTCTCTTGGTCAGGGCTTCTGATCAGGAGCCAAAGGCATGGACTTCAATCATATGGTGAAATACTGTGACATATATATAATATACATATAGAAATATGAAACTTGTGTACAAAAGAAAAAATTCAAGTTCTTTTGTTATTTTGAAAAAACATCAACTGCTCTTAAATCTGTTATAGAGTTCATCCAAAAAAAGTTCTAATGTCTTTGTTGTATAATCATCAGTAAAGTATGGATTTGTTGTCCTGATCTTCCACAAATGACCACCACTTTGTGTAACACATCAACAACATGCAATTGTGACTTTCCTCCACCATGGCTTCCTCAGGGGGATAACCCCTGAGGAAGCCACATGACCTGTGGAGTAATCCGTAGGGAAGGGATCTGCTGACATCACGGCGTGTTGGGAACACGAGTAATCGTGGTAAACTAACCCAGGAATACAGTACTATTTTATGATTTCCTTGTCAAAAGAAGTTTATTGAGTATACAATATTATAAGGATACATAAAGTAAGTTTACAAGGATCTATAAAGTAAGCTCATTGTTTTACAGTAGGGTTTATATAGGTAAATATCATGAAATTTCAAATATTAAACCTTGGGTTCACGTAAACCTAAATTAAAGATATATATCATTTCCTTAGTTACTTTTGTAGGTATTTAAATGATTTATACCTACTATACATATTGTTTACAGGTAGAGTGTATATAGGTCAAATAAATTCTGATAATGAGCTTTAATCGTAAGGTGGAGAAAAGGAAAGAGAAGAAGAAAAAGGGTAGAAAGGCAGAGGTATGGTCCACAAGGTTGTCCCGCTCGTCAGTTTATTATTCTTTTTAGTTCTCTTTGAAGCCTTAGAATGGGTGTCTCTGTAAGTCATTTAATCTGTTACCATGGCAACAGGACAGAGTCATTGAAATTTGACAGGAACTGTTGTTTTATCCAAGGATGCCAAAGTTTTTCAAATTTTGGAATTTGATTTTGATCGATGGCTACCATCTTAGCATGGGACATTGTATTCTTCATTCTGTGAATTGTTTCTGCTAGTACCAATGTAGGAGATTTCCATGCCTTTGCCACTGTTTGTTTTGCAGCCGTTATTAGTTGGATCATAAGTTTGAATTGAGAGAGTGTTAACCATTCCGGTTTTAGATTAAGTAAAGTTATATATGGATCTGGTTGTATTATTTTTTTAAATATTTTAGATGCAATCACGAAGACTTCCTTCCAGAAGGTTTGGATTACTGGGCACGTCCACCATATGTGTAAATGTGTGCCTATTTCTGGGCATCCTCGAAAACAAAGAGCTGAGGTATTAGGTGAATATTTTGCCACTCTAGCAGGTACAAGGTACCAGCGAGTTAGGACTTTATAATTTGTCTCCAGTGCTAAGATGTTGCGTGAAGATAACTTAGATGTGAACCATATGTTAGACCAGTTCGTGTCTTCTAAAGTTCGTCCCAGGTCCTCCTCCCACCTCTGAACGTAAGAGGGTCTATTAAGATTTACTACTCCATATAATTGATTATAAAGTGATGAAATTGTACCTTTAGCAAATGGATCTTTTGTACAGATTGATTCAAAAATGGATAATTGGGATAATGGTGTATCCCCCTTTAGGAATGGTGTATAGAAATTTTTGATTTGGAGATATCTAAATATCTCAGAGTTTGGTAGATTATATTTTTCTCTAAGCGATGGGAATGAAAGGAATGATTTCGATGTTATGAAGTCATTTAGTGTCTGAATGCCTGATGTTGTCCAAGCTTTAAAAGAATTTGGGTAGATCCATGCCGGATAAAAGGCCGGATTTCTGATAAAAGAAAGGAGAGGATTGTGTGGAGATTGTAACTGATATTTGGTTTTTAGTTTATCCCAGAGAGATAAGAAGTGTTTAGTTATGGGATTATGAATTTTAAAGCGGTCTTTAGGATCAAGCCATAACAAGTTTGATATTAATAGAGGGTCATTTTCTGAAGCCTCTATAAATACCCATAATGGGATTTCCTGTTTTGCATGGTATTTGGACAGACTGGCCAAATGTGCTGCTCTGTAGTAGTTAGTAAAATTAGGGTATCCCAGGCCTCCTTTATTTTTGGGAAGATGTAGTGTGTGTATAGGTATACGTGGTTTAGAAGAGCCCCATATAAACAAAGTTGCTCTTTTTTGTACTATTCTCAAAAAATAGGAAGGAATTGGAATAGGGAGGACTCTGAATAGATAAAGCAATTTGGGTAGAATAGTCATTTTGATTGCATTAATCTTCCCTATCCAGGATAAAGGAAGTTGCGACCATTGTTTTATTAGATTTGTGATCTGTCTTAATACAGGAGGATAATTGGTTTAGAATAAGTCAGAATGAGATGCTGTTAAATGAATTCCAAGATATGGGATTGATTTTTCTGCCCATGTGAATGGGAGTGCAGCCCTAGCCGGGATCAATTCCATGTTTGTGAGCAAAATATTAAGCACTAGGCATTTCTTAGGATTAATCATAAGGCCGGATAGGGCTGCAAATCCATCAAGAGCTGGTATTAAGTTAGGACCAGAGACCTGTGGTGATGATAGAAAAAGTAATATATCGTCTGCAAATATACATAATTTGTGTGTAATACCTCCTACTTCAATGCCAGTTATAGTTTGGTTTGTTCTGATGTATTGGGCCATGGGTTCGAGTATAAGGGCAAATAATAAGGAAGATAATGGGCAACCCTGTCGGGTACCTCTTTCGATATTAAAGGCATCGGATTTGTATCCAGCATATTTTATATAGGCTTTGGGTTTATTAAATAATGCTTTGATCCATGTTAAAAAGTGGGGTCCAAAACCCCATTTTTGTAATGAATATTGCATATATTGCCAGGATACTGTGTCAAATGCCCTCTTAATATCGAGAGATAGAAAACATAAAGGGATTTTCCGTTTTTTAGCAATATGCGCCAATAACACTGCCCTGCGTATATTATCGCCTGCTTGTCTATTTGGCATGAAGCCTACTTGATCTCTATGTATTAATTTTCCTATAATGCTATTGAGGCGTTTTGCTATTATTTTTGCTAATAATTTAATATCAAGGTTTAACAGAGAGATAGGCCGATAATTCACACAGGAAGTATCATCAGAAAGGGGTTTTGGGATCATACAAACAATTGCCATTAGTGTTTCTTGCCGAAAAGAATGTCCTTCTAGAAGTTTGTTAAAAGTTTCAGTGAGAATGGGAGAGAGTATTTCTGAGAATGTTTTATAGTATAAAGCAGAGTAGCCGTCTGGGCCTGGTCTTTTGTTAAGTTTTAGGTCTTTTATGGCGTTAGCAACTTCATCTATAGTTATAGGCTCATCCAAACTGCTTTTTTGATTCTGAGACAACTCAGGTAAGGTTATTTTTGAGACTATTTTATGATTTCAATATATGTTTTTAACATTCTGTTGCACTCATAGCACCCTGCAAATGTGAGTGTATCAATATTAGCTTTTAATAAAAAGACTAAATCTTTTAATTTTTTTATAGTGTGTACCCCACTTTAGGCTAACATGGAGGGGCGTTTAGAGGCAGAAGAAAAAAAAAAGCTCAAAGTCCTTTAAATCAGGAATTTTTTTTATCAATAGTTTTTTATTCAGTTTTTTCAACATACAAAAGGTAAACAACAGTTGTCAATCATCAAAATGTAGCATAGGCTGTTGTATAGATAATTATAATTATAATAGCTAACAGAATCGTGCATCTACATAACATTAGTGTGGTTATTGAAGAATGTGTAGAGGACGGAAGGTGCTGCCTCTCTCCACATAAATCAGGAATTTTTAAACTGTAGTGTGCATGAGCCCTTAAAGATGAGGTGATAATATCTAACTTTTTGGACTCAAATAGAACCTCACAGAGTTCTTCTTTAACATTTGAATCCTCTGATGTCATCTTTTTTAGCTTATCTAGTAACGTTCCACAAGCTTTCCCCTAGACTATTTTGCATAAAATTACACGTCTGAGACATATAGTTTGTTTAATTTTTTTAGAATGTTTTACAAGGTGGTCATGAGTTGGTTGTGACATCATCCACATGTACAGTATGTTAAGAAAATTTGTGGCTAGCCCTAAAAGTAAAAACAGATGGATAAACATCAGTTTTGGTCACCCAGAGATCACAGTAAATGTTGAAGGTCTGTTCATTCATTCCTACTTCAAACATCCACTGCTGATGTTACTACCTCACCAACGTAATTTCCTTTATTTGTAAGAAAAAAAAAAGTCCAAAAGTATTATAAAAATGTGGTATAACTAAATCTAAGGAACAACATATCTCAGCTTTTATTCATAAATATTATACGTGTGATATACCTGTAGTTTTCAAATAATTTATGTATGAGAGATGGAACCATACTGCCGCGTCTGTTTTTCGACACAACTGCAGATCTTTAAGCCACAAATTATTGCAGCTCTGTAATCATTACAGTTGAAGTTTAGCTGTGAATTAAATTGCATAACTACATTGATTCAGCTTGGGCCAATATATGTATGCATATCTAATACCAGAGCGATCCCTATAGAAGCTAAAAATTACTGGCATAGTCTGGGCTGCTGTTAGAAAACATGGGGCCCCAAAACCTACCTGATGGCCCCCGCCCCAAAAATATCTAATTTTCTCTTTATAAAAAATATGTTAAAATTCTTCATAGAGGACACAAACACAACAACATTCCTGCTAAATCTAAAAGATAAAACTAAATTGAGTTAATAAACAGTGGAATCAGTGGCTTGTTTACGTGACTGGAGCCACCTGGAGCTGTATGCAGGCAACCTATGTTATGCTATGGGGATGAAGCAGCTGTACAAACACAGCCGCAGGTCCTAAGTTGACAGGCAGGTGGGTGCAGGTGTATGGCTCCGATCACAGATAGTGTGCATTTAGGGCCACTCACACACCCCTGCCCACCTGTCAAATTAGAACCTGTGGTTGTGTTCGTAAAGCTGTTGCATCCTCATGACATAGAGTAACAGGTGGCTCCAGCTGTAGGAACAATTCACTCATTCACACGGCCAGAGTACCTGTATGAATCAGTCTTTGGGGCTCATTCACAAGTAAGGTTGGGGGGGTTGTAAAACCCAATGATTGAATTGCACCTTTACCGACCCACCAACTGCTCCCCCCTTTAGCAACAGATGCAATGTCTAGGGGTGTACAAATGCCATGGTCATAATGCTATGCTTTGCAGCCATGGCAGAAATGATATCCCCATCCAACAAGACCTAAGGGAAAGGCACTGCTCTGCAAGCACCCTGTAACCATGTGCACAGCAGTTAAAGCAAGCAGTGAGGAGACGATATGCCTCCTCACCTTCTGTCAAATGCCCTTTGAAGAGCAATCCAAATGCTGACCACGATTTGGAGAGCAAAGTACATGAACGAGCCCCTTGTTTTTTGGGGGTTTTTTTTTTATTAGAATTGTATTTTTTTTCTTTTTTTTTTCAGAATGTTATTTTTTTTCCCTGTTGGGGGGCTTTGGTGAAATATCAGGGGTCTAAACATAGCCCAGATGTCTAACTTTTGAGAAAGAGTATACGGACTCAGATACACAGATGAAAGAGTAGGAAGTGCTTGGAGACTTCCTGTTCATTCACAAGCTGAAGCATAGTAAACACGGTTTACTACTCTTCAGTGATGAATGGACACAGGAGTAATCAGTATCAATTGCTCACTGTGTTAATTCAGGAAAGGAAGAGAAATCAGAGAAATGGGACATATTTACCAGCCCTCAACTCTCCATACCGAA
The DNA here is from genome assembly GCA_037952925.1 of Lithobates clamitans. Lineage (NCBI taxonomy): Eukaryota > Metazoa > Chordata > Amphibia > Anura > Ranidae > Lithobates > Lithobates clamitans. The sequence goes on along the minus strand of JBBGZY010000228.1, from coordinate 3,504,203 downwards.
ACCGATCCCCCTGTGTGCCAGTAGCAGCTGTCGGGAGAGAAGGGAAGCCAGCAGTGCAGTGGGGGAGCGGGGCACACAGGGGGGCCCGGACATCAAAGGGGTGGATCAATGTCAGTTAGTGTTAAGTGTCAGTTGTGTGTTTTAGGTAGGACACAAAAAAAGCAAAATGCACACTATTGATTCTTGGCTGTACTATGGGTACAAACAACAAATAACATACTCATATATGGTATCACTGCAATCATCAGGAGCAGGAGAACTTACTTTGGATTGCTCTTTGGTGGTAGGTTATGGTCGTAATAAGAAATATACAGCTACATTTTAAAAAATATTATTTGTTTTTACTATTTTGGGCCAGTTGTCCTTTGATAATAAAAAAAATAAAAAATCAGGGGATATCCATAACATTTTACTACCAAATGAAAGCCCAGTTTGTGGTCCTGGAAAGCACAGTAGTTCTGGTAAGCAGCTCTCAACAAACAAACGGGGTGTCCCTCAAACAAGGAGCCCAGATTTGAAGATTCACATGCACAAAGTTCATTATAAGGGCCAAACAAACAGTATGAGAGTCCAATAAAGTTTATTAATAGTATTGGTTCACAAAAGACAACCCAGAACTTCCCACTTCTTCAGGGCTACAGCACAACCAAGACATGAATTTCTAAACATATTCATTAAAAATTGGAGTGTATCAAATTCTATAAAAAAAGGGAATTATTAGTTAAAAAATGAAATAAAATGTTTATTGAATAAAATGTTTTTCAAAAAAACCACGATAATAGCTTAATAAAATGTCTTTTGAATGGATAAAAAAGCAAAAATGAATATTTGAACTCCATTTTACAACAGTTGGGCGCTGAGCAAAAACTGCAATAAACTAGGCTATGAGGTAAAAAAGTAATCAATACTAAAAACTGCAATAGACTAGGCTGTGAGGTAAAAAAGTAATCAATACTAAAAACTGCAATAGACTAGGCTGTGAGGTAAAAAAGTATTCTCAAGTGAAAAATGAAAATGAAACCTTAAAATGCATACATGGAGCCAGTGTTAATTTTGGCAGCAAATTTTGATATAGTTTTACATAGTACAAAGTGGGCGAGGTTGAAAAAAGAAACAAGTCCAACCTATGTGTGTGATTATATGTCAGTATTACATTGTATATCCCTGTATGTTGTGGTCTTTCAGGTGCTTAACTAATAGTTTTTTTAATTTATCGATGCTCCCAGCTGAAACCACTGCCTGTGGAAGGGAATTCCACATTCTTACTGCTCTTACAGTAAAGAACCCGCTACGCAGTTTAAGGTTAAATCGCTCTTCTAATTTTAGTGAATGGCAGCGTGTCTTATTAAATTCTCTCACGCGGAAAAGTTTTTTCTCTGTTGTGGGGTCACCAGTACGGTATTTGAACATTGAAATCATATCCCCTCTCAAGTGTCTCTTCTCTAGAGAGATCAAGTTCAGTGCTTGTAACCTTTCCATAACTAATGTCCTCCAGTCCCTTTATTAATTTTGTTGCCCTTCTCTGGACTCTTTCCAGTTCCAGCACATCTTTCCTGAAGACTAATGCCCAGAACTGGACAGCATACTCCAGAGTCTTGTAGAGTCATGTAGAGTCATGAATCGCTGTATCTCTTGAGTTAATCCTCTTTTTAATTCATGCCAATATTCTGTTTGCTTTGCTTGCAGCAGCTTGGCATTGCATGCCATTGCTGAGCCTGTCATCTACTAGGATCCCCAGGTCCCTTTCCACCCTAGATGCCCTCAGAGGTTCTCCCCTTAGTGAGGAGATTGCATTCATATTTTTGCCACCCAAAAGCATTATCTTACATTTTTCCACATTAAACCTCATTTGCCATTAAGTTGCCCACCCCATTAGTTTGTTCAGATCTTCTTGCAAGGTTTCCACATCCTGCGCAGAAGTTATTGCCCTGCTTAGCTTAGTATCATCCGCAAATACAGAGATTGAACTGTTTATCCCATCCTCCAGGTTGTTTATGAATAAATTAAATAGGATTGGTCCCAGGACAGAACACTAGGGGGACCCCACTTTCCACCCTGGACCATTCCGAGTACTCCCCATTTACCCTCTGAACTCGCCCCTGTAACCAATCTTCAATCCATGTACTCACCCTATGGTCCATGCCAACAGACCTTACTTTGTACAGTAAATGTTTATGGGGAAATGCTTTTGCAAAATCCAGATACACAACATCTAACGGCCTTCCTTTATCTAGATGGCAGCTCACCTCCTTATAGAAGGTTAATAGATTGGTTTGGCAAGAATGATTCTTCATGAATCCATGTTGAATACTGCTAATGATACCGTTGCCATTACTAAAATCTTGTATATAGTCCCTTATCATCCCCTCCAAGAGCTTGCATATAATTGATGTTAGGCTAATTGGTCTGTAATTCACAGGGATGTATCTTGGCCCTTTTTTACATTGGCTTTTCTCCAATCAGCTGGTATTACTCCAGTCAGTAGATTACTTGCATGAGTTCCCTAAGGACCCTGGGGTGCAAGCCATCTGGTCCCTGTGACTTATTAATGTTAAGTTTTTCAAGTCTATCTCTAATTCTGGTATCTGTTTTGGTTACTAAAGCCCCCTGATTCCTTTGTGAAGACTGAGGAGAAGAATAATATAAAATACCTTTGCCATCTCTTCATCCTTAGTAACCAGTTTCCTTTCATCATTCTTTATGGGACCAATATGATCTGACCTCCCTTTCTTACTAGTTATGCACTTAAAGAATTTCTTGGGATTTTTCTTACTCTCCTGCACTATGTGCCTTTCATGTTCTATCTTAGCCGCCCTGATTGTTCCCTTACATTTCTTGTTGCATTCTTTGTAAAGTAGGAATGCTGATGATGATCCCTCAGCCTTGCATTTTTTGAAGGCCTTCTCCTTTGGTTTTATAAGCATTTTTAAGTAGGAGTTAAGCCCCCCGGAACTTTTATTAGCTCTTTTAAATGTATTTCCCATTGGGATGCACTGGCTAATGCCCTTATTTAATATGCTCTTAAAGCATACCCATTTCTCCTCCGTGTTATTTGTTCCCTAAGATTTTATCCCAATTAGTATCTTTTAGCAAGGCTTGTAGTTTAGGGAAGTTGGCTCTTTTGAAATTCGGTGTTTTTGCATTCCCCTTATGTTTCCTATTAGTGTGATTTATACTGAAGCGAATTGACCTGTGATTGCTGTTTCCTAAATTGACCCATATTTCCACGTCCGTGATCAAGTCTGTATTGTTGGTAATCAGTAGGTCTAGTAACGCTTTGTTTCTAGTTGGTGTGTTTACCATCTGACCCATGAAATTGTCCTGCAAGACATTTTGGAACTGGCGAGCCTTAGATGAATATGCGGTTCCTTCCACCCAGTCTATGTCTGGATAATTAAAATGCCCCATTATGATGACACTTCCCATCCTTTCCGCTAATCCAAATTGTGGTAGGAGGTCCGTCTCCGCCTCCTCCCTCCAGTTAGGGGGCCTATAGCATACTCCCAGTATTTTTTTCCCCTTACTTTCATCCCTTTGCAGCTCTACCCATAAGGATTCCAACTCCTCCCTTGCTCCCTTAGTGATGTCATCTCTCACATTCACTTGTACATCATTTTGATATACACGCATACCCTGCAATATAGGGAATACCCTTGTATGGCTGCCAGCCAATCATGAGAGCTGTTGAACCAAGTCTCTGAAATTCCTACTAAATCTAAATCCTCCTCATACAACAGTAGCTCTAGTTCTCCCACTTTGTCCGTCAGACTCCTGGCATTGGTGAACATGCTACGTAGTTTAGACCAGTCACATACTATCTCCTTATTGGGTGTTCTGAGGTTGAAAATAGGACTTGTTACTATACTTTCCTCGGGTTTAGGTGCTTTAGTCAACCTACCACTAATGCCCCCAAGTAAAACTCTAATAACATGTTATTATTTATGGTATTAAGGTTTGAACATGCACTACAGACACTGATTTTGCCATTGTGATATATAACGGCTTTATAAATAAAACCAAGTTTCATAAACAAACAAAAATATTGCTTTTTGACAAACAGAAGTGCAACTTTAAAATACAAAAGCCCCAAAAAACTGTAAACTCTATTGGCTGTAATGCCATTGCACATATTACCTAAATATTATGACCAACATTAAATATTAAGAAAAAATATAAAAAAAAGCACTTTAAAGCCTTTTTCCTATTTTTTTTCTCTTTCAGCAGCTTAGTAGATTCTCCCTACTTAACCTTATGCGGTAGTAGAATAGTGCAATACATGTTTAAATTTTAATGTGCTATTATTATAGGCTGTGGATGGAATTGTGTTGCCGATTTAGTAATGTCAATTTTGATGTCAATTTTCGTTTTAGTTTTAGTCTTTTGACTAAAATGCCATTTTAGTTGTAAACGTATTTTAGTCTAATGACTAAAATGCCATTTTAGCTTTAGTCGTATTTTAGTCATCTGAATTGCTTTAGTTGTATTTTATTCTACTAAAATAGTGTTAATTTAGTCGAGAAATATTTACTCAATGAAATTAACACTGCAGGCATCACAGTCACTCCAGGGTTAGAGAACAGTCCGTGACTTTGTTTTTTTTTGTTTTGTTTTATTGAGCGATATAACTTGTATAGGGATGGGAGGTTATGGGATGCCCATTTGACTTCAAACAAACTTCAGGGACAACGTCTCCTATATACAGTCCTATATACATCTCCTCTTCTTCCTCCAGCACACACTTGCTTGTAGAACCCAGCTATGTCACCCTGTTGTAATTTAGTAGCAAAGGCCCATTACAGGGAGAGACTCGCAGCCCCTATACTTGAAGAACAGAGCGGGTAACACAGCTCGCACTTTCCCAGCACTTCCTCTCTGTGGTCACTGATCCCAGCACAGCCTCTTCAGGCCCTGCCAGCCCACCTGGCTGCAGCTGCCCCCCTCACTAACCCTCCAGGCTAATCCTCCACTGACAGCCAGCTGACTCTTAGGAGACCTCCCATCAGTGCTGACATACTCCAGCTGTCTTCTTTCCTTGCTCACGTGCCTCCTGGAAAGGTTTCCTCTGTGTGTTTGTGGGGCTATGAGTAATCTTTGTATGACAAACTAGTTAGCTGTTGCTACCTCCTGTCTGGGTGGATGACTTTTGCTGTTTTTATCATGGATTAAATATGAAATAAAGATGATCGTTTTTCAGAGTGCAGCAGTCCGGGATTTTCTTGTTCATAGAGACTTGTGCACCGTCTGCACCTGATACTCATCAACCTGAAACTCATTAAGGGTGGATGTTTTTTCTGAGCCATTGTCCACAGAGCTTGTGGAGCGGCATTTCCTTTGTGTGTTTGTGGAGGGAATCTTCCAGCACCCGAGCCCTAGGCCTGAGGTCACCCCCCCCCAGACTAGGGGGCTCAATCAAAGGGCCACTGACAGCCTCCTCGGCACTCCATTTCCATCTTCCATTGCCCCTGCTGGAATGGTCCATGTCTATTTTTTGAGGTGGCCTGCCCCCTTCCAGCCCCTTTTTGCTGGGAATTTGTCGAGGACCTCATAAATATGCATGACAGCCCCTCCTAACCTACACCAACTACATCTAGAGCCTTCTCTAAGACCCCTTTCACACTGGGGAGTTTTTCAGGCGTTTTTCAGGCGCTTTAGCGTTAAAAAAAGCGCATGTAAAGCGCCTGAAAGAAGCCTCATCTGCAATCCCAATGTGAAAGCCCAAGCCCTTTCACACTGCCAGCGCCCGAAAAACGCTGGTAAAGCGCTGCTTGAGACCCTTTTCACACTGGGGCGTTTTTCAGGCGTATTTTGGGTGCTGGCAGTGTGAAAGGGCTTGGGCCATCGGCACACCCAGCCTGGTGGTAAAAACAGGAAAGCGCTGCAAAGAAGCTGCTTGCAGGACTTTTTTTGACGCCCTTCCAGCGCAGCGCCCCAGTGTGAAAGCACTCGGGCTTTCACATTGGGATTGCAGGTGAGGCTTCTTTCAGGCGCTTTACAGGTGCTTTTTTTAACGCTAAAGTACCTGAAAAATGCCCCAGTTTGAAAGGTGTCTCAGTGTGAAAGCACTCGGGCTTTCACATTGGGATTGCAGATGAGGCTTCTTTCAGGCGCTTTACAGGCGCTTTTTTTAACGCTAAAGCGCCTGAAAAACGCCTGAAAAATGCCCCAGTGTGAAAGGGGTCTAAGGTTGCAGAATACAGGGGGAGGCACTAGAAGACCTGTCAGATGAGTCATCCAGCCTCCCCAAGTCACTCAACCTTGACTCAGATTCACAACCCAGGCCTGGCTCTCAGCCAAGCAAATTTACGTACACTAACAGCTAAACTGTGTACACTAGCACACTAGCTAGAGGGTGCTACATGGGGATAGGGGGGTGTGGTGAATATGATTGATATAATGTAATGCCGCGTACACATGAGCAGACTTTTCGACCGGACTGGTCCGACGGACCGAGTCCGGCGGACAATTCGACTGTGTGTGGGCTTCTTCGGACCTGCAGCTGACTTTTTCGGTTGAAAATCTGACGGACTTTAAATTTGGATGTTTCAAATCTTTACGTCGGAACTCCGCCGGACCCAGTTCCTATCGAAAAGTCCGCTCGTCTGTATGCTAGTTCGACGGACGAAAACCGACGCTAGGGCAGCTATTGGCTATCAACTTCCTTATTTTAGTCCGGTCGTACGTCATCATGTACGAATCCATCAGACTTTGGTGTGATCGTGTGTAGGCAAGTCCGTTTGTTCGGAAAGTCCGTCGGAAGTCCGCCAAAAGTCCATTGGATAGACCGTCGGACCAGTCCAGTCGAAAAGTCTGCTCGTGTGTACGCGGCATAAGAGGTTAGTTGCACACTATGCTTACACTTATTTTTTTTCCTTTCAAACAAAGCTACATACAAAGGCAGCTCCAGGAACAGAATGGTCAGTAACATTTGAAAGCCCCACTATCAACATAAAATACAGAAAAATAAAAACATGAAATAAAACCACTAATACAAAAGGGAAAAAAAGCTGTTTAACCTAAAATTAAGACCTTACTAACATAAAATATTAACAAATATACCCCCCCAACATAAAGAAAGCCCACAAAACACCACAAGCTTTGTAGCAAAAAATAAACTTTGCTATAGACAGAACAGCAGTTATAAGTGACTGATGATCTTAAATCAACCACAAAATAAAATGAAAGACAAAAATGCTCCTGATAATAAGAACAAAAAAATTTAAAAATAAAAACAACTAGATTATCCTTGATTATCCAAATAACTAATAATCAGAATTAAAATACACTATCCTAATTGGCTTTAAAGTGTTACTAAACGCACAGCAGTAAAATCAGGCTGTATATGCAGTAGCTTGCTTGGTATTCTCACTTTGGAACCTAAGGGGTTAATCCTCTGCATTGTGTCTGTACCCTGTCTTCTCTGTATTGTATCCTGTCTTCTCCGATACTCCACTTCTTCCACTGTCCCCAATCCATCTCCTGATAGAACAGAGCCTTGGAGTCACACTGCACATGCTCAGTTTGGTGTGTATTGCTGGAGCGTTTTCTTTTTTTTTTTTTGGGGGGGGGGGGGGGTGCATGTGATCAGAACAGGGCCATTCTGCACTGTCCAGACAGAGAGTCAGGGGTCCTGCAGCCTCATAAGACAGTCAGAGGAGAATGAAAACTCCTCCCACAAGCTTTAACCAGACACTCTGCTGAGGAGAAAAGGTATTTAGCAGTTTATATTTACTAAAATAATTGCGTTTCCATGTTCTGTGCAGAGACCAGATATAGTGATTGAAGAGTCTTGGGTTTAGTAACACTTTAATCTCTTCCTATGCAGTTTTTCAGGTTTAGGTTTCCCCATGCTTTCCCTAAAGTAGGTTTTAATACGCTGTTACTAGGGCTGCTCAGTGCTCCCCCTTTTTATATTGAGAGTGCTGGCTTAGGCTAGGTTCACACATATGTATATAGGTGTGGGAATGTGCATAAATCTCACGCATTCCTGCACCCACAGGCACCCATGGCGTGAGTGTGGGAAAATCGCATAGTGAAAAAGCATCATGTCATTTCCATGCAACTGTGACTTTAAAAAAGTGCAGGGACCGTTTCCCTGCGCTTTGGCAGGTACAGCAGCCCATTTAAATGAATGGGGTGCTGTGATTGCACAAACTCTATCTGCATGAATCACAAAGGTGTGAATCTAGCCTTATCAAAAAAACCCTTTATTGGCCCCTTTGAGCAAGCTGGCCATAGTTAAAAGGCCATGCAGTGCATTGGGGTTAAAACATTATTTATTTTTAAAAACCTCTCCTGGAGAATTCTGCACATAAATGTGTCAAGAGTGCAAATCTCTGCAGGATTCTCCTCAAACTCACTGTAGTGGCAAACCTGAAATTCATTCCTAGAAATTTTTAGAAGTTGTAATAAGCATAAATTACACAGTCATAAAGTCATACCTTATTATAGTTAGCTGCACTACAGTGTTATTTTAATAGCAGTTATTGTTTAGTGTGTGCTTTTCTTTTATGATAATTAAAAAAATGCAAAGGTCATGTCAACGGTAAACAACAACGATATAGTATAAAATACTTTTTTTTGTCATTTTGAATAGAGAAAGGGAGGGTCAGAACCCCATGTCAGTTTATTTTTTGCTATCTGTGTCCTATTGGGGAGATTTCCTTCCTATAACCAAAACAAGAAGGGAGAGTAAATCCCTGCAAATTAAGGGAATTCCTTGAGGACCCCCAGGTCACCAGAACTAGTGTCCCCATTGGAAGATTTCCCTTCTATTACTTTTCTGGGGACAACCTATAATTTGGGATTTTCTTTAACTTTCACTTTCAATGATATCAGTAAGAAGGACAAATAGAGAGGGTGAATCTCCCTAATGGGAGCACAGACAAATAAAAACTGACAGGTGTTCTAATCTCTTTCCAGTAATACTTCATATTCCCATCGCACACGTTCCTGTTTTAAGCTCTCAAGATTTGGGTGCTACAGCAACAACCAGCTGGATACTGATTCAAGTCACAACGTAGATATTTGGTAGCACACCAAGGATTGTCCAAATGGGTGGTTTATTGCATGATCACAACACAAGAAAGGTGCAACGTTTCGGAGTTACGCAGGACCCCTTCGTCAGGACTCACTCTATCCAAAAAAAAAAAAAAAATGTTTTGCCTTCATTTATACATTAAAGAAAAATAATAAGAGCTAGGCTATGTTCGTACCATTGCCAAAATAGTTTACTGTATATCACCTTTGATTTTGAAAAGGTATGGTCACTGAAAATTTTGGTAAACTGTGACAAAAACATTCAATGGATTGAGGACAGCATTAGGCCACAGTGGTATATGGGGAAAATAACAAAAATAAACAGCAAGACAAAATGCATACAATTTAATGCATACAATTTACTACATACATACAAGGGTTATTAACAGGAAAACTGAAAATTGTATCAAATACTTACCGTAATTTTCCTTTCCTGACGCCAAACCATGGCAGCATACTAGTGATAGAGCTACGCCTCTTGACCACTCCCTTAGGACCAGTGAATAGCATAAAAAAAGGACTAGTTAGCCACCCCCCCCCACCCCCCCCCGTTCTTTGTAACAAGCTACATACCAAAACGTACAGGGTGGGTCCGTATGCTGCCATGGTTTGGTGTCAGGAAAGGAAAATTACGGTAAGTATTTGATCCAATTTTCAGTTTTCCTGACGCTAACATGGCAGCATACTAGAATAAATAACTAGCTAACAGGGTGGGTTCTGCTTGCCAAAGCAATATTCTAATTCATGTGGGACAGAGGACTGAATAGTCCTTCCTACAAAGTCCCCTGATGACACGGCACCCGGGTCTACTCCATAAAGTTTGAGTAGGTATGCTGGGATGACCATGATACCTCTCTACAGATGGATACCATAGATGCTCTTGAATGTGCTGCCTATGAGGCTACAACCACTCTGGTAGAGTGCGCCGCCGCCGCTGAGGGAGGCTCATGACCCTTAGTCCTATATGCACAACCAAGCCTGCTAGAGTCCAGGCAGTAACCTCTTTTCCTTGATGATTTCCAGCTGGAATGACAAAAGATTTAGTAGATGACCTGAAAGGAGCAATTGTGGACAGGTACTTCTTTAAAGTTAAGAAAATGACCAGTTTGTGTGACTTTACTGTATGAGGTTCTGGAAAGTTAGGGTATGTCCATTTGTCTGTTAAATAGAGGGCTGTTGCTACTTCTGATGCAAAATGATCTACAAGACCCAAATCTACTCCTTCTGGAAAGAAAACAATATATATACTGTATATATATATATATATATATATATATATATATAAAATATATATACACACACACACACACACACATATATATATATATATATATATATATATATATATATATATATATTTCTTTCTTTCTTTGAAGCTCCAAGTGCTTGAATCTCAGACAACCTTCTGCTTAAAGTTCTTGCAATAGATGCCTTGTAGGTAATGGCCCGAACCGAACACTGCTCTGTTGGAAAAAATGATTGAACTGACATGAGATCCAGCAATACCAATAGATCTCTTTTCCTTGGTGACTGAATCCTCACGACTGCCTTCAAAAGTGGTTCAAACTGAAGGATTCTTGGCCCATTTAAATTTAGTATTGCCAATATAGACGACATTTGCAATCTCAATGAGGATAGGCTAAGGGTCATGTCCAATACGGCCTAGAGGAAGTATAGAACAGCTGTCCCTGTAGGGGCAGTAGGATCAATGTCTCGCTCTACCGAGAAAACATAAACTTGTTCCTGAATTAGGAATGAATCGAAGAAAAGACTGGACGGCCACACTCTGTTGACACCTTTATTAAAGACCGTTTAAAAATTCTTCTGGTACAAAGACATCAGAGGCACAGGATCAATGAAAAGCTGACATGTTTCACACCACTATGAGGTACTTAGTCATAGCCTATGACTTTAATTCATTCCTACATGCAGAGCCAGCACCTGTTTCCATTAGCAGGTGGGATGCATTATGAGATGTCTGGGTAGAGCGTTTTTCTTTTGTTCCAGATTTGGGCATAGGTGTTGTAAGTAGAGTGCCCGACTCGCAAACAACAAGGTAAAGATCACTCTGGAGCAAATCTGGAGCAACCTGAGTTGCCCAGCCTCCCCTTTTAGCTCCCCTGCTTGCAGCCCCAGTCTGTGTATTTTGTGGAGGGGAAATGACTTCTGTATCCTGAATGGCCAGGGAAAACCGAGGGCTTCCTGGCCAATATGGAGGATTGGCTATAACAACCATGTTCTCCCTTGACAGACTAAGGAGGAATCTCATTATGAGAGATGTCAGGGGAAAAATATATAGGCTAGATTGCAGCCCCAAGGAGAGACCAGAGCATCTGGCCCCTGCGCCTTAGGGTGCGTAGACAAGGTCAGACATACCCAAAGTTTGTGATTACTTCGGGGAGAAGCGAAGAGGTCTGTCTGTGGTAGGCCTCACCTATGGACCAGCTCAGAGAAGACCTGGGACATAGACCCACTCTTTTTTGCTTTGGGAAGGTTGCATGATAGCCGGTCTGCCTGTGTGTTCAAAAATCTGCTGGGAAGTAAACTGCTTCCGAAATTTAAAGGGTGATCTTCCATCTCTCAGACGTTATGGGCTTCACCTCTCTCAAGAGCATATTGCTGCGAGTTTCTCCCTTGATTCTGTGTGTAGCAAGGCCAAAGTGCTTAAAGGGCTGTTTGAACTTCCAGCACAATCGAGACTGCCGTCCTTGGACGGGAATCTCTGCTTGTCTTGACTGACAGTCCCTCGCAGTGCACCTTCCAGGCTGTCTTGCAGACATGATTCCTAACAAATATCCAGTCTAACTGTTCTAACGGGCTGTGACCTCCTCAAGGTCTTTCCATCACCGTGGACCGCTACTCATACTGAGTGACACTGTTATTAACTATGCTATATTCTGTTTCCTCCCTTGCACTAAGAAACCATGTTGAAACTTGCACAGGTGCTCATGCGCCGAAGGAATCATCGGTATGCATGATGACGTTGTGTCCAGATGACTGAGGCACTGAGAAGCCATCAATCAAGCGCAAGTATCTGTCCTCAGAATTCTGTTCCTGACTGTCACCACTTTCTCTGATGGAAGCCAAACAGAGGAACTAGCATAGCACCCCCAGGTACACTAACCATTGGGTTGGAGAAAGTTGGCATTGCTTTCCCTTTTTTTTTTGGAAGTTGGAACCTCTTGGTGCAACAGCAATTGTTCCAGTCTTCTGGATAGAAGAATAATGACGTTCAGGTAGTGACAAACCTGTTCTCTGAGTAGAGCTGACATGGCACTGAGACCCTTGCAAACATTCTCAGAGATATTTATAAGCCAAAATGTAGGCTGTTAAAGTGGAGATCTAACCGATCGCCAAACTTACTTATTTTGAAAGGAAAAGGAAAGAAAACAATTTGGGATGTGAGGATAGGCATCCTGATGATCCAGTAGTAGCATCCAGCCATCTGGTTGTACTGTTTGAATGGACTCCATCTTAAAGATCTCTAAGAGGGCCAAAAAGGTTCAACCTCCTCCGATCTGCAACTGGACGCTAGCCCTGTCCCCTGCGAACTACAAACAGGGTTGGGTAGAAAACATGGAATCTTTCCTGTGAATGGGACCAGGATGAGGACCCCCTGAGTCTGAAGTATCTGTAATTATTGAAGCAGCCCACCCGCTTTTGCGGTGGATTTGGCAGCTCCCTGGGAGAGAAATGGTCTGGAGGAGGAGCAGTGGATTTCAGTGATGCTACATCTGGTCTCTGACAGGGATAAAACTTGTAAAGACAATGAAATGAGAAACTCTCTCCAGACTTTGCCATCCCTCTGATTAAATTTCTTCCATAAACGTAGAAGGGAATGCCATTTTGAAGAAAAGGTAAATATGAGTTTGTCTTTTTACCCATGTAATGGCCTGCCTGGCCACCTGGATACACTGTTCCACGAAGGTTTTCCTCTGATGAAGAGGAACCACTATTATCTCCAGGCTGTCCACTCGCCAGAACTGATGTGGTTGAGCGCCACATGCCAAGGTGCCAGGTTGCTCTTCTAGTAGCAACTAGGAGGGGGCTGCCTGGCCGGGATAATTGAAGTGAGTTCAAAATAGAATCTAGCACCATAAATATTAAAGACATTTGGTGTTACCTGTTAACTGCGAACTCCTCTGGGCAGTCTTTACTCACCAACCTATTGGGTACAGGCGCTGCGCCACAGGCCCTGCAGGACTCTTGCTGGGGCGCTGGCGTTGCTCTGGGGAAGAGATAATAAGATGTCTTCCTTGGAACTTTTCCCTTGAGTGGGTGCGGCATCTAGAGCTACACTTTTCCAAAGACCGTTCCTGGCTCTTGATCTTTGAGAGCATGAGTATGCGGGGCTGAAAAAACTCAAAACAATCCACATAAGGAGACACTCTTTTCCTGGAAACTTACCAACACGGTGGTCCCGCACCTTTAAATTTGAGGGTCTTTTTGCAAAGGCGGTGACTGGCTCATGGCTTGAAGATAAATAGGACGGCCAGCTGAAATGAGGATAGCCAGAAAGGAAAATAGCACTAGAGAGAGAAGGGCTTTTGACATTTAAGAGAGAGGAGAAAAAATAAAATCTGCCTTCATATATATATATTTTTTTAAATCAGAAATAAATTAATTAAATTAATACATATACACATTGCTCTTTAAAAAAAAAAAAACAAAAACAAAAAAAAAAGATAAATAAATAAATATATATGCATTTCTCTTCTTTTTGGGGTGTATTTCCTGTTAAAAAGCAGTAGGGGGAGCTGAGAGAGCTTTTGTTGGCAAGAGCGAGCTTTTGCCCATAAGCAAGACGGCAGTTGGAACTCCCAATGGTCGGCACAGCCCGATGATGTCATCAAGGGCGCCCTGACCGAAGAAAAAAAGCACTGGGCGGCCATTCTTTCCCTATAGGGAGGCCTGGGATGCTCCAGGCAGCGGAGTCTAGATCCCCACATGGACAAGGAACCAAAAAAGGAAAAGGAATGAACTAGCTGCACCCCCCCCCCAAGCCTCAGCCCACAGACACGAGGAAAAAAAGAAGAATGGGGGGGGGGGCTAACTAGTCCTTTTTTTATGCTATTCACTAGTCCTGAGGGAGTGGCCAAGAGCCGGAGCTCTATCACTAGTATGCTGCCATGTTGGCGTCAGGAAATCCTGTTATGTAAAATGAATCAGTTAGTGCTAAGGTAACGTCATTGTAAATCTATTTTTTTTTAAAGAAAAAACATGTTATACTTACCTGCTCTGTGAAGTGGTTTTGCACAGAGCAGTCCAGATCCTCCTCTTCTCTGGTCCCTGCTGGTGCTCCTGGCTCCTCCTCTTCTCCATGTGCCGCTTCCTACGGCAGCACACATGTGGTCTCGATCTTGAGCCTTGCTCTGTGAGTCCATTGACACACACACACAGTGCGGTACGGCCTCGCCCCTTGCTGCCTCCTCACTAGATTTGACTGACAGCAGCAGGAACCAACAGCTCTCACTACTCTCATGGAGTCCCGTGAGGAGAGAGAGAGCGAGCAGAGCCTCTGCTCTCGGGCACAGAGCTGGATTGAGATCAGGCTCAGGTAAGTGCTCGGGGGGGGAGAGCTGACAATAGAAAGTTTTTTTTACCTTAATGCAGAGAATCCATAAAAAAAAAAATCAGCCTTTACAACCAGCTCCAACCAAAAGGGGAAGTTCCGCTTTAAGGCCTCCTCCTCGGCTCCTGTTTGTGAAATGGAGCTTTGGGGGGGGGGGGGGGGGCGGGTAGTCGATTTTGACAGGTACCCACTTTCGTTCTGGGCGCCTTAGGCAATAAGAAGTTCTCCTTCCCTCCTCCCACATTCCCACATGACAGGCCCCAGAAGACTTCGGGAGCAGTCGCAGAGCGCAGAGCTGCTCATGCATGCACAGTGGGTACCCAGCTGCAAGCTGTCACAGTCAAGTGCCCATTGTAAAGATGCCGGTGCCACCGAGGGAGGACACAGGGTGAAACGACTGGGGTGAGTGCACCGCTGGAACGTGGGACAATTAAAGCGGGGGTCCACCCACACCGACAAAAAAAAAAAAATATTAAAAGCCAGCAGCTACAAATACTGCAGCTGCTGACTTTTAATACATGGCCACTTACCTGTCCCAGGGTCCAGCGATGTCGGCAGGCGACGCCGAGAACCCGCTCGGTTCTTGGCAGCTGCCGCCGCCATCCTAGGTGAGGGAATCAGGAAGTGAAGCATTGCGGCTTCACTTCCCGGTTCCCTACTGCGCATGCGCGAGTCTCGCTGCGCATCCCAAGTGGTCCCCGCTCTCTCCTGGGAGCTGTGTGTTTCCCTGGAGACAGCGTGGTGGGGACGGGAAGAGGCATAGACTCCCATGGGAGTCTATGCCGGAAGTGGGTGCAAATACCTGTCTTAGACAGGTATCTGCACCCCCCTCCCCCCTGAAAGGTGCCAAATGTGACACCGGAGGGGGGGAGGGTTCCGAAAACCGGAAGTTCCATTTTTGTGTGGAACTCTGCTTTAAGTGGCTGTTTATTAAAAGTCAGCAGCTACAGTTTTAGTAGCTGCTGACTTTTAATAAACACAAAAATGACTGTAACTCTGCTTTAAGCAGCACACATAGAAGCTGTGTTTAAGTCAGAATATCCAATAATTACTTAAATATCAGTTCTGTGTGATCTGCTGCAGCCAGATCCTGGTAAGCTCTTCACATGTAGGATGGGTGGGTCTAAGGCTCATTTTTCAATTATTTTTTTTTATGTGTTTTTTATGCACTCCCATTAAAGTGGTTGTAAAAGCAGAAGGTCTTTTTTATATCTTACTGCATTTTATGCAGTAAGGTGAAAAACCTTCTGCAAGCAGCTCCCCCCGCAGCCCCTCTTTTACTTACCTAGGGTCCGATCTCAATCCAGTGATGTGCACCAGAGCCAAGGCTCTCTCACTCATCATTGGCTTAGATACAGCAGCAGGAGCCATTGGCTCCTGCTGCTGTTAATCAAAGCCAGTGACAAGGAAGCAGGGTTCAGGGCAGAGCCACGCAGAGCAGGGCTCAGCAGCAAGCATGCACAAGTGCCCCCATAGCAAATGGGTTGCTGTGGAGGCACTCAGGGGGGGGGGGAGAGGAACCAGGAGTATTAGCAGGGGCCCAGAGGAGAAGAGGATTGGGGCTGTTCTTGCAAAACCATTGCACAGGGCAGGAACTGTAACTATAACTTGTTTGTTATTTTAATAAAAAATATTTTGCTTATGAGGGCATATTATTGGCTTATGAGGTCAAAATGCACTTTGTTGCTAGGAATGAGCCAGCGATTCGAGTCGAATGTAAGTTTGACTTGAACATCGGGTGTTCGTTTGTTCTAACACAAAACGAACATATGGGGCGTTCGCAGGAAATGTGAGCGCCGCGGAACGCCCCATAATGTACTGCGAGATAGCAGTGCATTGATGTATGATGATTGGCCAAAGCATGCACCTGACCTGCATGCTTTGGCCAATCATAGCGTGCTCTGCTGGGAGAGCCACAATTGGCCAAAGGCAGGGTGCCTTTGGCCAATCATGTCTCAGGGGGACTAAGTCCACGCCCCACGCTACAGTGGGGACAGAAAGTATTCAGACCCCCTTAAATTTTTCACTCTTTGTTATATTGCAGCCATTTGCTAAAATCATTTAAGTTCATTTTTTTCCTCATTAATGTACACACAGCACCCCATATTGACAGAAAAACACAGAATTGTTGACAGTTTTGCAGATTTATTAAAAAAGAAAAATGAAATATCACATGGTCCTAAGTATTCAGACCCTTTGCTCAGTATTTAGTAGAAGCACCCTTTTGATCTAATACAGCCATGAGTCTTTTTGGGAAAGATGCAACAAGTTTTTCACACCTGGATTTGGGGATTCTCTGCCATTCCTCCTTGCAGATCCTCTCTAGTTCTGTCAGGTTGGATGGTAAACGTTGGTGGACAGCCATTTTTAGGTCTCTCCAGAGATGCTCAATTGGGTTTAAGTCAGGGCTCTGGCTGGGCCATTCAAGAACAGTCACGGAGTTGTTGTGAAGCCACTCCTTCATTATTTTAGCTGGGTGCTTAGGGTCATTGTCTTGTTGGAAGGTAAACCTTTGGCCCAGTCTGAGGTCCTGAGCACTCTGGAGAGGGTTTTCGTCCAGGATATCCCTGTACTTGACGGCATTCATCTTTCCCTCGATTGCAACCAGTCGTCCTGTCCCTGCAGCTGAAAAACACCCCCACAGCATGATGCTGCCACCACCATGCTTCACTGTTGGGACTGTATTGGACAGGTGATGAGCAGTGCCTGGTTTTCTCCACACATACCGCTTAGAATTAAGGCCAAAAAGTTCTATCTTGGTCTCATCTGACCAGAGAATCTTATTTCTCACCATCTTGGAGTCCTTCAGGTGTTTTTTAGCAAACTCCATGCGGGCTTTCATGTGTCTTGCACTGAGGAGAGGCTTCTGTTGGGCCACTCTGCCATAAAGCCCCGACTGGTGGAGCTTCAGTAAGTGTTGACTTTCTAAAACTTTCTCCCATCTCACGACTGCATACCGCTGACTCATGGTCCAGCAGGCATGGACAGGGAAGTTACCTTTCCTTCACGGCACAGTGTTGTTGGAGCTTGTTCCGCTACCACGCCTCCAAAATGCTAGTGGTGATTCTGCCACAGCTCTCTCCTCCACCCCCTCCTCCTCTTGTTCCTCTATGGCCTCTTCTGCAGATTTGTCTTCTAAACCAGCAATGCTCTGTAAGCGTTCAAGGGGCTACGCAAGCAGTCAGGCTAAAAGATGCCATGCGGTGCTTGAGTTGGTCTGCCTAGGGGACAGGAGTCACACTTGGGCAGAGACTCTGTCAGCTCTGCTGGGGCAGGCTCAGAGGTGGTTAACGCCACGCCAGCTTTAGCCAGGAATGGTTGTATGCGACAATGGCACCAACCTTCTCTCCGCCCTCCGACGGGGACACTTGACCCATGTTCCATGTTTGGCACACGTCCTGAATTTGGTGGTGCAGCGGTTCTTGAGCAGGTACCCAGGCTTACAAGATCTCCTGAGGCAGGCCAGAAAAGTCTGTGGTCATTTCCACTGGTCATACAATGCCAGTGCTCGGCTGGCTGACATTCAAAGGGAATGCGACCTGCTCACCAACCGCCTCATTTGTGACATGCCCACCTGATGGAACTCAAAGTTGGCAATGCTGCAGCAGCTGCACACACAACAGAGGGCCATCAATGAGTACTTGTGCGAGTATGGCACCAGGACCGGGTCAGGGGAGCTTGGCTTCTTTTCACCACAACAATGGCTACTGATCAAGGATGCATGCACTGTCCTGTCACCATTTGAGGAGGCCACAAGGATAGTGAGCAGCGACAATGCATGCATGAGTGACGCTGTCCCTCTAGTCTTCCTGCTGGAGCACACGCTTCATAGAATCATGGACAGGGCACTTGAGGCAGAACAGTGGGAGGAAGAGTAGGACTTCCTTTCCTCTAAAGGCCCCCTTTATCCAGATAGCATTCCTGCAGGCCCGCCAAACACACAAGAAAAAGCAGAGGAGGAGGATTGTGTCAGCATGGATGTAGAGGATAACACTCAACAGCAGTCTTCAAGGAATGGTTTTCAGTTCCCAGAAACCCAAGGAGTTTTACGTGGCTGGGAGGAGGTAGTTACGAATAATGTGATCCTTAGTGACCCAGAGGACTCCAACAATATTTTTGGTTTAGGGCACCACCACCACCCAAGGCCCAATTTTTATGCCCCTATTTAACAGGGGCATGTAATTACAATTTTTGATCTAATATTTCACAGCAGGGCCTGTTCCTGCGCCCAACAAGAGTATCTGTGAGGGGTTACAGTGTTGCGGCACCACCACCCAAGGCTGAATTTTTCTAACCCTGTTTAACAGGGGCATGTAATTACAATTTTTGATATAATACTTCAGAGCATGGCCCGTTCCTGCACCCAACAAGAGTAACTGTGAGGGGTTACAGTGTTCTTCCACCACCAACACCCAATTTTTCTGCAGAGTATATAGGGCAGGCCGTATAGTATATATACTGCTGTTCAGAGTATATAGTACCTGAGGGCCTGGGGGACCCCCACGCCATTTTTTTAAATTTTGGGGCAGGGTTCCCCTTAATATCCATACGAGACCTGAAGGGCCTGGTATGGATTTTGGGGGGACATCCACACCATTTTCTTTTTTATATTTATGGTGCGGGATTCCCCTTAATATTCATATCAGACCCAAAGGGCCTGATAATTGACTGGGGGGGGGGGATCCACGCCGTTTTTTTCAAAGATTTTTATCTATATTGCCGGGATCCGACAATACATTACAGCCGCGAGCAGTTTTAAATACATTTTTTTCCTTTTGGAAATCTCATTTTGCTCTGGTACTGTTATAAACACGGGAAAGATGCGCTACTTTACAGGAAGACTAAGGAGACCCCCCCAGGCACAATATTTAAAGGAATATTTAATTTTATTGTTTTACTTTAAGCATTATTCACTGCTCCTGAAAAACCAGACTTAAAACTTTTTTTTGCATTGATACATGTCCCTTGGGGCAGGACCCGGGTCTCCAAACACTTTTTATGGCAATAACTTGCATATAAGCCTTTAAAATGAGCACTTTTGATTTTTCATGTTCGCGTCCCATAGATTTTAATGGTGTTCACATGTTCGCACAAATTTTTTGCCTGTTCGCATGTTCTACTGCGAACCGAAGCAGAGGGTGTTCGACTCATCCCTATTTGTTGCACCAAAAGAAGCATCTGCACCTTCTTTTTAAGTTGCACAGAAGTGCGCTGCATAGGCATGAAGAGGTCTGTAGAAAAGAATGAGCATATTTTTGTTGTGCATTATTACACAACAAATTGCACATGTATGAATGGGGACTAATACCTATGTTATGTTTATGTTACTTTCTCTCACTAGTTAACTTATCATGAATCCTATCCAACCTAAGCAGAGTTGTATTTACCAGGCAGCCAGAATGAAGCAGCAAGGAACCTACAATGGAAATACCTAGGAATAGCTTTCCTGCATTGGAAACAGGTACGTAAGCATAAGGAGGTCACAGGTCATCAGAAAAACGATTGAAGGTAGTGGGGTGTATGCAGACATCCCAACCTGCAAAAACAAATTTCAGGGAGGTTTCAAACTCATTTCAGGGAGGTGATGCTTCGCGGCGCGGTGCGCCCCCCCCAATAAAATGCAGCCTTACCAGTGCCCTTGAATTGCAGCCTTACCAGTGCCCATGAAATGCAGCCTGATCACACAGCTGCTGGTTCTGGGGTCTGGCCTGCTGGAGCCTGAGGTCTGGCTTCTAGGGCCAAGGGTCTGGTTGCTGGAGCTGAGCTGCTGGTCCTGGGGAGCCATCCCAGTCAGAGAATTCCCCAGCAGGAGGGGGTGGGCAGAGCCAGAGAGAAGACTGGGCATCGTGATCTGCAGGCTGTAGAAATTAAAATATAAACTTTCCCCGGACTCTTTCTCCACTTTCGGGTGCTGCTGCGCAGTGGTCTCCTATGTGACAAGAACAGTACATGACAGTCCTGGTCTGCCCGGCGGATTGATATGGAAGAAACCAGGACTGTCATGTACTTGTCACACCGGCAGGGCTGCTGTTAGAAATCACGGGGCCCCGTACAACCTACCTGACAGGGCACCCCTAAAAAATATCAAAGAAATTATTTTCGCTAAAAATACACAAAAATCATCATTAGTGGACACAAACACAACATAACTTACAAACTAATGGGGGGAACAGGAGGGTACAGTGTGGCGGGGCAGGATGGCACAGTACAGGGGGGGCAGGAGAGCACAGTACGGGGGGGCAGGATGGGATGTTACAGCAGTTAGGAGGGTACAGTTACAGGGGGCCACAGAAGAAGGGGGACAGGAAGGTATATAAGGGGGGGGGGGGGCAGGAGGGAACAGTATGGGTGGGGAGGAGGGCACAGTACAGTGGTTAGGAGGGTACAGTACAGGGAGAGGGTAAGTGGACACAGTATAAGGGGCAGGAGGGTACAGTATAGGGTACAGTATAGGGGCAGTAATGTATTATACGGATATGGTCTCCTCAAGAAGAGCTGTGCAGGTAAGCTGACATTGCAGATCCCGGCAGGCTGCCACTGAGCCAAATCTATGAATGAAAGAACAACTCCCACTCTACCTTCCCCTCCAGAGTTTCTGGCTTTCTTCTGGTGCTTTGCAGGGGTTAAGAAATGAACCTCAAGGCGGAGCATCTTATTACTGCTGCTGCTTGTGTAAGTGGGATGTGTACTGCGCCAATCACATGGGATGAATAGGAGAGGAGACTCAGCAGGGATTGGCACAATACACATCCCACCCAAACAAGCAGCAGCAGTAATAAGATACTCCACTTTGGGGCTCTTCCTTAACCCTGAAAAAAATGGGGGGGGGGGGGTGGAGATGGGAACCATGGGGTAAGGGTGAAGGAGGATGGGGGGTGGAGGTGGGTAGGAGATGGGGGATGGGTAGAGAAGAACTGGAGTGAGACTGGGGGAATTGTGGTCTATATATGGATAAAAAAAGGAGGAGGATTTGTGATAGAATGATGGAAGGGGGTGAGGCATATAGATGGGGGTTGAGGGGACTGGAGAGGGATGGTCAGCGATGGCATAGTTGCCAACATTGCAAAAAAAATATGTGGGACACTTTTTTGCTGTAGGCGGAGCCGTACAAAATTAGGGGGCGGGGCATTTGTTTGTAGGTGTGGCTTGGCAATAAAAAAATGTGCGCGCCGTGGCGAAAATTTGGGCGTAGTTTACGTGAAATAGTGGGCGTGGCCTAAATGAGCGTGGCTCAAGAGGGTGTGGTTGGAGTCTGAGATGAATGAGGGATGGAGAGGGAAAGGGGGAGAGGGAAAGGGGAAGAGGGAAAGGGGAAGAGGGAAAGGGGAAGAGGGAAAGGGGGAGAGGGAAAAGGGGGAGAGGGAAAGGGGGAGAGGGAAAGGGGGAGAGGGGAATGACGGGACAGCAGCCCCAGATCCTACACAACAATAGAAATATGTGTATTTCTAGAAAGTTAACAATCAGCAGATAAAGATACTCCAAACACCTGGTGTTAACGCTTCAATCATCCCGGCACCATGATTCTTATGGTGTCAGGATGATTGAAGCACATTATTTCTATTATTACATTGTAATATAAAATTAAATCATTCAACTCACCATAATGCCGAATCAGTGGGATCCCTGAGCGTGTCACCTGCCACGTCGCCTGTCACCAGCAGAGTCCTTCCTTGCATCAGATGTCCCTAGCAGAGTCCCTCCTTGCATCAGGTGCCCCCAGCAGAGTCTGTCCTCGCATCAGGTGCCCCCAGCAGAGTCAGTATAGACCCCCTCAGTGCAGACCCCCCTCCATCAGTGCAGACCCCCTCAGTGCAGACCCCCTCCATCAGTGCAGACCCCCTCAGTGCAGACCCCCCTTCATCAGTGCAGACCCCCTCCATCAGTGCAGACCCCCTCAGTGCAGACCCCCTCCATCAGTGCAGATCCCCCTCAATCAGTGCAGACCCCCTCAGTGCAGACCCCATCAGTGCAGACCCCCTCCATCAGTGCAGACCCCCTCAGTGCAGACCCCCCTCCATCAGTGCAGACCCCCTCCATCAGTGCAGACCCCCCTCAATCAGTGCAGACCCCATCAGTGCAGACCCCCCCCATCAGTGCAGATCCCCCTCCATCAGTGCAGACCCCCTCATTGCAGACCACCCCTCCATTAGTGCAGACCCCCCTCAATTAGTGCAGCCCCCGTCTATTAGTGCAGACCTCCCCTCAGTGCAGCCCCCCCTCTATTAGTGCAGACCCCCCCCAATTAGTGCAGCCCCCCCTCAATTAGTGCAGACCCCCCTCAATTAGTGCAGACCCCCCTCAATTAGTGCAGACCCCCCTCAGTGCAGACCCCCCTCAGTGCAGACCCCCCTCTATTAGTGCAGCCCCCCCTCTATTAGTGCAGACCCCCCTCAGTGCAGACCCTCCCCTCCCATAACGCCCCCCACCACACGTCCAGGAGCGGCCGGTGTTCTGCCGAGAAAGTTCCCCTCAGCAAGTAAGGACCCCCCTGTATTGTGCAGGCGCAGCGCTTGCGCAGTACAAGCCGGCGGAAATAGCCGAGCTGGGGAACTTTTCGGCAAGACACCGGCGCCGTGTGTTCAGTGGAGAGGGGAGGGGCCGATCCGTGCAGCTAAAGAAGCCGATTCATTGGCTGCACGGATCGAGCCCCCTTCCTCTCTCCACTGAACACTAGGGGGAAGATCGAGCGGCGGCGCCGGCAGCCATTTTGCTGGAGCCAGCTGCTCCAAAAATAAAAAAAAAACAACATTCCCGATTTTCCTGATGGAAATCCTGATTCGGGACAGCCTCCAATCCCGAGGGTCCCAAAATCGGGATTGTCCCAGGAAAATTGGGACTGTTGGCCACTATGGGATAGGCATGGGGAATACTGTTGGCTGGTGAGGAATAGCCAGAGTATAATAAAAGCAAATAGGCTGTCTGTCAGGGAGGGGCAGAGGGTGATATTCCATTAAAGTGGAGTTCCACCCAAAAATGGAACTTCCGCTTTTCGGAAACCCTCCTCCCCTTCGGTGTCACCTTTCAGGGTGGAGGAGGGAGCAGATACCTGTCTAATCCAGGTATTTGCTCCCACTTCCAGGCATAGATAGCCGCAGTATCTGCAGCGACCTATGCCATGCCCCTCCGCTGTCTTCTAGGAGACATACAGGTCCCAGAAGACAGCAGGGACCTGTGAGATCGTGCAGCGCTACTCGTGCTTGCGCAGTATGGAACCAGGAAGTGAAGCCGCAAGGCTTCACTTCCTGATTCCCTTACCGAAGATGGCGGCACCTCCACCCGGAGCCGAGGGCCAGATCGGCTTTGGGTGCTGACATTGCGGGCTCCCTGGACAGGTAAGTGTCTATATATTAAAAGTCAGCAGCTGCAGTATTTGTAGCTGCTGACTTTTTAAAGAAAAAAAAAATGTTGGCGGAACTCCACTTTAACTAGTAAAGATTCAGTGTTTGGGGTGTGCAGGGTGGGGGATTCCAGACAGTTATAGTGCTTGTGTACGAGGGGGGCACACACCTGTGTGAAGGTGGGGGGGGCACCTGTGTGAAGGTGGGGGGGCACACACCTGTGTGAAGGTAAAGTGTCTGCAGAGAAGAAGACTGGGAGGGGGGAGGGGAGTGAGGGACTATTGTTCGTAAAGTGTCAGGAAAAGAATGTCTGGACGGCTGGAGAAGAGGCTGAAAATTAGCAAGGAGCAAGCAGCGAGGGTTAACATCTGGGAGAAGAGCAGTGTGACATGCAAAGATGGATAGGTCTGTGTGAGGATGAAAGGAAAGCAGGAGGAAATAGTGGGTGAGGAGGGGAGGAAGATGCCAGGGAGGTAGAGAGACATTAGGATAGCTGGACACAAGATAGTTAGCTTACACAACTGACCTGTAGAAAAAGAGCCAGCCAAAGTGAGGGGAACTTTTACCTGAGTACTGCAGTTTTTCTTTTAATTGCAGATCACACGTGCGCACAGTCTTCTATCTGCCTCTGCCCACTCCCCTCCTTCCGTTCCCTGCTGAATTGGCTGACCGACCTGAAAAAAAAAAGTACCCGTGCAACAGCCTAAGCAAACTGAGGACAGCAGTATAGGCTGTCCCCCCTCTGCCTCAGCTCGCAGCCTTACATCCACCTGTCACTCAGCCACAGACAGAGCGGCCGTACTCCATTCGGCCGTTTGGGCTGCTCTCTCTGTTGAGTGGCTGAGTGACAGGCACAGCCGGGAGATCTCCCTGCACTCGTAGGTGTCCAGGAGCCCGCAGCCAAATGCGGGAGACTCCCGCGGCTCGTAAGAGACTTGAGATGTCTGGTGTAAGGATGCTTTATAGCAGTGCTTCTCAACCTTATTGAGACTAGGGCCCAGTACATTTTTCCAAAACCAAAAGAAAGTTAATATTCATACAATAAAAGTATGGGAATACAAAATATGTATTGAAATGATGGAAGGTGCTGGATGGGGTTGGGTGTCATTGTGGGGGGGTATGTATTCTGGAGGGAGTTTGGGGACTCTGCAGCAGACTTGGTGGCCCTGTAGGGAAAAAGGTCTCTGGAAGGAGCTGGGGGAAATTGTGGGGTGTGGGATCTCTCAAAAAGTCTGGGGGTTTTGCAGGCACGCAGTGGAGACTGTACTGCCCTGTGGGGACGTTTTTGGAGGTTAGGGTCCGTATGTGGTGGGCTGGAGGATCTGCAGCAAGCTAGGGGAGACTGCAGGGTGCTGGGTGTCACTGTAGGAGGTTAAGGGCCACTGTACCCTCTAAGGGGTTCTGGGGAACTGTGGAAGGTTTAAGGGCACAACAGTTCACTATAGGAGGTTGGGGGGTGTTATGGTAAACTGGGGGCCTCTATGGTAGATGGGAGGCACTTTTAAAGGTTGGGGGCTGGAGATAGTACGGCAAGCCAGCTGAACACTGGGTGGCACTGCGGTGCTGAGGTATCCAAGAGGGTCTAGGGGCACTGTGGGAAGTTGAGGGGCCTTGCAGGCCACTATGGGAGGTTAGGGGGCACTATGGCAGCTGGGAGGAACTGTGTAGTGTTAGGGGACCTGCAGCTGCCTCCATAGCCATGCTTTTGTGAATAACTTAAAGCAGACTTCCACCCAAAAGTGGAACTTCTACTCGTTGTACTCCTTCCCCCCTCCGGAGCCACATTTGGCACCTTTCGGGGGTGAGGGGGGACAGGATACCTGTCTTTCACAGGTATCCTGTCCTCACTTCCGGGAGCCTCAGCCGCGGGTATTTGCCTCATTGCTGGGGCTCCCTCCTCCTTCCCTGGCCGATGGGTCAGTAGAAGAGAGGAGTGGAGCCTCGCGCATGCCCAATACGGTTCCCGGCGTGAAGCCATAAGGCTAAACTGCCGGGTTCCCTTATTCACAATGGAGGCAGCTTGCACCCGACAGCTAATGGAAACATCAGCTGCCGCACCGACATCACTGGACTCCAGGACAGGTAAATGTCCTATTATTAATAGTCAGCAGCTGCAGTATGCCGCTTTAATACCTGAGCAGGTAGGCTGTGTTCTCCTTCAGCATCTCAAGGTCTCATTTTCAGTTTTGAATGGAATACACATTTAAAACTAACAACAAACACATTTAGATAGTATCAGGAAAGGTATTTAAAAAAAAAAATTGTATCTCTCATGGGAAAGTCCTCCCTTACTTGCATAGATGAAATCCAGCTGATGTCACTAAGATAAGGCACAAACAGCACTAAAAACACTGACAGCCAACCCTTTCCCTCCTCTATTAAAAATGTGTTTTTAAAAACGTCATTAGATCTATATTGCTATCTCTATCCTCTTTATTGCAAAGATGCAGGCAGCAATAAAAACTTAACATGACTTCAATCCTCTCATGCTCTATCTAAAACAAAATAAAAATGTATCAAAGCGGAACTAAGGTGAGGATACTCCGGTGTGTTGGGTTTCCACCATCTTCATTGGTCGCCTTTGAATGACGTCACTCTGTGCAAGAGCTACTCATCCCGACACACAATAACTTTTATTCACTTCTATTGAACTGCGCCACAAATGTGTTGTAAGTGTGCCTATGGCATTTACAGTGTGTTTAAGGTTCAGTTACAAAGGGATCATTTATATTTTAGCCATGTAAAAAATAAAATAACACATTTCACAGGGCAATTGAGCAGCATGACGCGACTTGAAAGACTTTTGTAGGGGGTTAGAGCAGTAAGCAAATGGAACTGCTGTCCAAAGATGTCTCCATTGCCATCTAGAGTAGAGACATCCTAAGATAGCAAGTGTGTTACTGGCTGGATCAGTGGGTGAAAAAAAAAGCCCCCCCAAAAAAAGTGTAACTAAACATCCCACACTCCGCTTGAGTGCTTTCGTCATATACCGCACAGAGCGGGCAGGAACTAGTGCCCTCGCTGGTGCCAGCATCTTCTCCCAAGCTACTGTACTTCTGGGTGCTGGTATTCGGTCGTCTTGATAGGCCGGTGTGAAATAACATTATCCCCAAGCATGTGCAGGAGTGCAGTCGTGTGCATGCGTAGCTCAATGTACATTTTACAGGGGATTGTGAGCTAGCAGGTAAGTGTAATTTATTGCAGAAGAGGCATTACATGTCTCTTCTCCATAAAAAGAGTCTGCCTGTTTAGAATTTTTGATTTCATGACATTAGCTTTGCTTTAAAGTAAAAATCACCCCAGTATATTTCTATACCCCCTTGTTTCCAGACACTTACTTGAGGTTGCTTATTACGGCCAACAGGTCAGGAATGATCCGTGCTGTTCCCCAAATTTCCAGGTTGAAGAGGGTACTGAGGGAAGCAGAGTGATAGGCTCCTCCTGCTGTCAGTCAAAGTACTGTTGGGAGGAGGGAGCAGGGCTGTGGCTTGCTGGGAGCTGTGTGTCTATGGGTGCACACATCTTGGCTCAGTCCCGAATGGGGCAGCCCCGGTGTTTACTTAGCAGCCGGTTAGCTAATGGAGACCCCTGCAAACAGACAAGGGGTGCCATCAGTTTTGGGACTGGAAGGAGGAGAAGGAAAGGAATAACTTTAAAGAAAAACAATCATCTAATGTAAGCATAGACCTCTTTTAATGAAAAAATAAATAATGGTTTAATACAACTTTAAAGGAAATCTACAGTATAGTCACAACATGCACTTTCATTTTTAAACATCAACATTGTAATAGCAATACAAACAATATATATATTTGGTAATCTAATATAAGGTTTAAAACATCTCCTTTCATATTGTGTGTCGCCTCTCTGCTGGCCATCTCTGTCCATAAGTTCCTAGATCCTCTGCATGCTTTGCAGCTTCTCCTCTGCTGTTTACTTCCATTTTCTAAGGACTACATATAAAACGATACGCTCAGGTGTGAATGCAGCCTAAAGTTTATTTTCACATGTATTTCAGGTCTTAAACAAAATGCAGAGAGGAGGGTTGAGGGTGCGAGTTACCTAAAGCCTACAAATCTTGGAGGACAGCAGTGTTAATTTTGACATCAAATTTCGATGTAGTTTTAGTCATAGTCTTTTGACTAAAATGCAATTTTAGTTACAGTCGTATTGTATTCATCTGAATTGTTGTAGTTTTAGTCATATTACAGTAAAAAAAAAATCTCCAGTACATTTTAGTCTACTAAAATCATTTTAGTCAATTAAAACTTAATAGGTTTAGGTAACCACCTGCCTACTGGGTACTTTTACCCCCTTCCTGCCCAGGCCAATTTTCATCTTTCAGTGCTGTCACACTTTGAATGACAACTGTTAGGCTGCATTAATGCACACTAGAAGGCTGCACTGATAAGGCGGCACTGGTGGGAAGTGATGAGGAGGCACTGATGGGCACTAAAGCCAGCATGTGGTGATGCTTAAGGGCATTGTCCTCCTGCATCACCCAACTTCTACTAAGCTTCAGCTGATTGGCAGACAGCCACCCTAACATTACCCTGTAAGATACTTTGGTAAACTTGGGAATTAATATGCGATACATACTAGTACTTTACCTTCCAGGGAGAAAGTTTTTATTTAAGTACGTTTACTACCGCTTTAAGCTGATAACACATAAGCAATTTTAATTTCTAGTGTCTGTATTGAACACACCCATTAAACATTCACAGTTCTGGAAGAAAAATGAAGTGAACCCTTAGTGCTGGTTCACACGGGGCGGCTTCAAAGTCATCCGACTCTGAGGCCACCCAGTACAGTGCGACTTCAGTGCGGCTTGCAAAACTACTTCTGTATAGAAAACAATGCAAGCCACTCCAAAGTCGCCCCAAAGTAGTACAGGAGCCCTTTTCTAAGTCGGAGCGACTCGAGTTTCCATTGCAATGTATGGAGCGCAACTTGTCAGGTGTCTAAGTCGCCTGACAGGTCGCCCCTGTGTGAACCGGCACTTATGCCGCGTACACACGAGCGGACTTTTCAGCATCAAAGGTCCGACGGTCTTTCCGGCGGACTTTCGACGGAGTTACTACGGACTTTCGAACAACCAGACTTACCCACACACACGAACGGACTAAAGTCCGTTCGAAAGTCCGTTGGTTTGAACGTGATAACAAAGAATAAGGAAGTTCATAGCCAGTAGCCAATAGCTGCCCTTGTGTCGTTTTTTTGTCCGTCGGACTAACATACAGACGAGCAGATTTTTTGACCGGATTCGAGTCCGTCAGAAGGATTTGAAATCTAAAGTCTGTCTGATTTTTCAACAGCAAAGGTCCGATGAAACCCTCACACGATTGAATTGTCCGGCGGATTCGTTCCGTCTGATCTTTGCTGTCGAAAAGTCCGGTCGTGTGTACACGGCATTAGAGTTAATAACTGGCAGCAATGACTTTAAGCAAGTGCTTTTGGGGGCTGTGGATCAGACCTGCATGTTCAGGAGGAATTTTCCACAGCATCTCTATGGGGTTAAAGTCTGGGCTCTGACTAGGCCACTCCAAAAGGCACATTTTCTTCTTCTGAAGCCAGCCTGTGGTGGATTTGCTTCAACACTTAGGGGTCATTGTCCTCCTGAATCACTCAACTTCTACTAAGCTTCAGCTGACGGACAGCCACGCTGACATTATCCTGTAGGATATTTTGGTAAACTTGGGTATTCATTTCCCTTTGGTGATGTGCAACTGGTCCAGACCCTGAGGCAGCAAAGCAAGCCCAAATCATATTATTTCCTCCACCATACCTTACCTTTGGGATGAATTGATGTTGGTAAGCTGTGCCCTTTTTGATGCCATACATAGTGCTGTGCATTCTTCCCGAACAATTTACCGTTTGTCTCATCAGTCCACAAAACATTTTCCCAGAGTGGCTTCCTCTATGGTGTTCTACCATAGACACCCTGCCTGTTTAAAGATTTACATATGCTAAAACTCCTGAAGAAGCATGTTTGCCAGTTCCAGTGATGTCTTCAAGCCTTTAGCCGTTTTTTCGTGGGTTCTTCTTTACCTCATTGAGTATTCTGCATTGTGCCTTGGGAGTCATCTTGGTTGGGCCCCACTGCTAGGATGAGTAGCCACAGAACTAAACTGTCTCCAGTTATAGACAATTTGTCTAAGGCCCCTTTCACACGGCCAGACTTCAATTAGATCAGCAGGGGATCTGTCCACTGATCCCATGCTGATGAGTGTAGAGTGAGCGGACAACAGGTCCATGTCTGTTCAGTTTATGCAGAGCAGACATGAACAGAGCACATCCTGCTTTATGGGCTGTCTGTTTACATCTGACTGCCCTCCGACCCACCTAGATTAAAGGGGACTAACTGTCAACTGATGGATGCCTAAACACTTGCAGATTTCGTTGTATCCCTTTCCAGCCTTATACAGATCAACTACTCTTGATTGTGGGGTTGATTTACTAAAACTGGAGTGCAAAATATGGTATAGCTTTGCATGGCAGCCAATCAACTTCTAACGTCAGCTTGTTCAATTAAGCTTTGTCAAAAAATCTGGAAGCTGATTGGTATCTATGCAGAGCTGCACCAGATTTTGCATTCTCCAGTTTTAGTAAATCAACTCCTGTTTGTCTTCAGAGAGCTCATTTTTACCAGGCATGGTTCACATCAGCTGATGCTTCTTATGAACAGCAATCCTAAAATCTTTGGGTGTCTTTTATCAATCAAAGTAGCTCTAAACACACCTTCAAACTAATTTCATTAATTGAACTACTGACTCCAATTAGCTTTTGTCGAAGAATTTGTCAATTGGGTCACTTACTTTTCCCTTCTGCACCGTGGCTGTTTAATGGGTATGTTCAATAAAGACATGAGAAATTAGAATAGTTTGTGTGTGAGCAGTTAAAATACATTGGGGTTGATTTACTAAAACTGGAGAGTGCAAAATCTGGTTCAGCTGAGCATGGTATCAGCTTCTAACTTCAGCTCGTTCAGTTAAAGTGGAGCTTCACCCAAAAGGGGAAGTTCGACTTTAAAGAGGAGTTCCAGTCAAAAAAAAAAAAAAATTAAAAGTCAGCAGCTACAAATACTGCAGCTGCTGACTTTTAATTGGACACTTACCTGTCCCTGGGTCCAGCGATGCGGGGGATCGAAGCCCCGCTCGTCTCCCTCTCCGTTCGGCGGCGCCGGCATTGCAACTGTGGGCGCTGGGCTGTGGCTTCACAGCCTGGCACCCACTGCGCATGTGCGAGCGCCACCAAGCGCCGTGATTGGCCGCTCAGTCACCTGGGACCTGTAATGGGTCCCAGATGATTGACAGGAGGGAGGGAGCAGAGCTGAGCCTTTCCTGTGCCGAGGGGGAAGTGATGTCAACAGCCCGGGCACTGGAAGAGGCAGACTACGAGGGACCCCCTAGAAAAAGGCATTTAGAGGTAAGTTAAAAAAAAAATATCCAAATTTTTTTTTTTTTTTTTTTTTTAGGATTTTTCATGTAGTTGTGTTTTTTTGGGTGGAACCCCACTTTAAATCCCCCTCCCCCCTCCCATATTTGGCATGTTATTTTTTCTTTAGGGAACGCTTGCCTAGTTTTAACAGGTACCTGCCCCCACTTCCACTCGGATCGCCAAAGCGATCCAAGCAGAAGTTCTCTTTCCTAACAGACTGGGGGACCATTCATAAAGCAAAGTGCGGCTTATGCATGTGCAGTGGGCAGCTGGCTCTGAAGCCAAAATTTCTATTTTTTTTTGCCCAGACTGAACCTTCTTTTTAACTACTTCAATACCGGGCACTTACACCCCCTTCCTGCCCAAGCCAATTTTCAGCTTTCAGCGCTGTCGCTGTTTAAACGACAATTGCGCAGGCATGCTACACTGTACCCAAACAGAATTTTTATAATTTTGTTCCCACAAATAGAGTTTTCTTTTGGTGGTATTTTGATCACCTCTGCATTCTGCGTTTTTTATTTTTTGCTAAACAAATTCAAAAAACTAATATTTTGAAAAAAAAAAAGTTTTTCTTTTGTTTCTGTTATAAAATGTATTAAATAAGTAAGTTTTCTCCTTCACTGATGGGCACTGATAAGGCGACACTAATGGGCACTGATAAGGTGGCACCAATGAGGTGGCACTGACGGGTGGCACTGATGAGCACTGGTAGGCAGCACTGATGGGTGGCACTGATATGCAGCACTGATGGGCATTGATAGGGGGCACTGATGGGCACTCATGGTGGGCACTAATGGGCACTGATAGGCGACACTGATGGGCACTGAAAGGCTGCAATGATGGATACTTCTGGGTGGCACTGATAGGTGGCACTGCTGGGCACTGATAGGCAGCACTGCTGGGCACTGATGGGCACTGATACGTGGCATTGATGGGCACTGATATGCAGCACTGATAGATGGCATTGATAGGCATCACTGATGGCACTGGCAGGCATTGGGGATGGGCACTGATTGGCAGCTGCCTGGGCACTGATTGGCATTTATCTGGTGGTCTAGGGTGGCATACCTGGTGGCCCAGTGTGGTGGCAATCCCTGGTGGTCCAAGTAGCATCCTGGTGGTCCTGGGTGGGCATCCGAGGAGGGGCTGCGCTGATAAACAGTCAACATAGACCCCCCTTTCAGGACAGCAGCCGATTGGCTCTTCTCTACTCGCGTCTGTCAGACGTGAGTGAGGAAAAGCCGATCAGCAGCTCTTCCTGTTTACATCGTGATCAGCCGTGATTGGACACCGCTGATCATGTGGTAAAGAGCCTCCGTCAGAGGCTCTTTACCGAGATCGGTGTAGCGGTGTGCCAGACTGACACACCACACCACCGATCGCTGCAATGCCCACTCCCACAGGCGTGCGAGAGTGGTCGTTCTGGAGGGCCGTCATATGACGTCCACGGTGGAAAGTAGTTAAAGAGGAGTTCCAGGCTCCTTCAGAAAAAATTAAGTCAGCAGCTACAGATGCTGTAGCTGCTAACTTTCAATATTAGGGCACTTACCTGTCCAGGGATCCAGCAACCTCACCCAAGCCGATCCTTCAATTGGTTTTTGGGTGCTGATGCCGCCATCTTGACTAAGGGAAACTGGCAGTGAAACCTTTGCGGCTTCACAGCTGGTTTCCTACTGTGCTTGCACTGAGCTTTGTGAATGGGCCACAGTCTTTTGGGACCTGTGAAGTGTCCCAGAAGGCTGCAGGAAAAGGAGGGGGCTGAACTGAGCAGGAAGTGAGAGCAGGTACCTGTCAAAACCAGGTACCCGCTCCCCCAAAAGGTTAAACTTTAATATGACAAAATATATCTTATACTACACACACACATGTATAATAAATCTGATACTACATAGAGTATTGGACAGCGCAGTGGCTAAGTGGTTAGCACTTCCACCTAGCAGTACTGGGATCGCAAATCCCAACCTAGAGTTTGAATGTTTTCCCTGTGCCTGCATGGTTTTCCTTTGGAAACTGCTGTTTTCTCCCACACTCCAAAGGCATGCTGGTAGGTTAATTGGATCCTGTCTAAATTGGCTCTAATATATGAATGTGGGATAGGAACCTTAGATTGTAAGCTCCTTGAGGACAGAGACTGATGTGAATGTACACACTGCGTAAATTGACAGTGCTATATAAGTACCTATAATAAATATATACAGTGGTGATATTTTTTTTTTTGGGTGGGGGTGGCAAACAATGCACCGACAGCCCCCCAGTTGGGTCACCAGCCCCACCTTACCCCATCTAGGTTGTGGGCAGCGCTTCTTCTGGGCGATGGGGAGCGTCTCCTCCTACTCAGCATCACGGCTCTCCTCCCTCCTCCTCCTAGGCGGGCCAATAGGTTCGCTTCTCCTATTGGCCAATCGGGTGACTCACTTCCTGATTGGCTGGGAGGAGAATCGGGAAGACAATAGTGAATATTAACTTGCTATTGTCACACAAGGGTGGGCACGGGACGCAGTGATCTGCTCCCTGAGCCCACCCTTTTTTGAAGCCAATTAGAGCCTCTGGCTATAATCACATGTTTAAAAAAAATGGGGGGGGGGGGGTGAGTGGCATCCTTGCGCCCTGCATTATGGGCTGCCACTAAATCTAGAAAAGATCTATGCTAGGCGCACATGTCCTCGGCTCACCGAAGTACTGTACAGACAGATCATAAAGGATTTATTCTCATATTTTATAGACAATTACAAAAACTACCACCAGTTGTGTGGGACTTACTGGCAAATATACATCAATTGAAAAAATCTCATGCATTTTATTTATTCAAATGTATAAAAACATTCAAAACTTTTTTATATGGAAAACTTTTTATACATTGGAATAAATAAAATTGAAGAGACTTTTTTATTTGATGTATTTTAGCCAGTAAAATGGCACACAATCGGGGGTAGATCTAGTAATTGTCTGGAGTGGTGTACAGAAGATTTTCCACATCTTCATACAAAGGGCTCCTCTCTGTACACAGCCGGCCACCCACCTGAGCAGTCCGTCCCATTGATGTGAATGGAGCGGAGAAGACCCCGCCCACCCGCAGGCTCTCTACTCTCCGTACAATCCCAGCGGCGGCCCGGCCCCGCCCACAGCCAGCCGGAGATGGGCATTGAAAGCTGCGCTGTGTGAGCCGGTGCGATCACTGAGTGACAGGCTGCCTGTACTGCGCTCTGATCCCACAGAGCCCCGGACTCCATACACCCGGCTCCACCGATCCCATCTGCCAACAGTGAGTACTGGGGGGAGAGATGTGAGTACTGGGGGGAGAGATGTGAGTACTGGGGGGAGAGATGTGAGTACTGGGGGGAGAGATGTGAGTACTGGGGGGAGAGATGTGAGTACTGGGGGCAGAGATGTGAGTACTGGGGGCAGAGATGTGAGTACTGGGGGGCAGAGATGTGAGTACTGGGGGCAGAGATGTGAGTACTGGGGGGAGAGATGTGAGTACTGGGGGAGAGATGTGAGTACTGGGGGCAGAGATGTGAGTACTGGGGCAGAGATGTGTGTACTGGGGGGAGAGATGTGAGTACTGGGGGAGAGATGTGAGTACTGGGGCAGAGATGTGTGTTCTGGGTGAGCAGATCCCGTGTACACCCCCCTCCCCCTCCTATACAAGTCATAGATTACAATGTAACCAGCGAGGGATCACTGTTCTGCCATCCCATACAAACAGTACAGTGCTGGGGGTTCAATGTATCCATTCTATAGACAGTGCAGTGCTGGGGGTGCAATATATCCACTCCATAGACAGTACAGCGCTGGGGGTGCAATGTATACATTCTATAGACAGTGCAGTGCTGGAGTGCAATGTATACATTCTATAGACAGTACAGTGCTGGGGGTGCAATATATCCACTCCATAGACAGTACAGTGCTGGGGGTGCAATGTATACATTCTATAGACAGTGCAGTGCTGGGGGTGCAATGTATACATTCCATAGACAGAACAGTGCTGGGGTGCAATGTATACATTCCATAGACAGTGCAGTGCTGGGGGTGCAATGTATACATTCTATAGACAGTACAGTGCTGGGGGTGCAATATATCCACTCCATAGACAGTACAGTGCTGGGGGTGCAATATATCCACTCCATAGACAGTACAGTGCTGGGGGTGCAATGTATCCATTCCATAGACAGTGCAGTGCTGGGGGTGCAATATATCCACTCCATAGACAGTACAGTGCTGGGGGAGCAATGTATACATTCTATAGACAGTGCAGTGCTGGGGGTGCAATGTATACATTCTATAGACAGTGCAGTGCTGGGGGTGCAATGTATCCATTCTATAGACAGTGCAGTGCTGGGGGTGCAATGTATCCATTCTATAGACAGTGCAGTGCTGGAGGTGCAATATATCCACTCCATAGACAGTACAGTGCTGGGGGTGCAATGTATACATTCTATAGACAGTGCAGTGCTGGGGTGCAATGTATACATTCTATAGACAGTGCAGTGCTGGGGGTGCAATGTATGCATTCTATAGACAGTACAGTGCTGGGGGTGCAATGTATACATTCTATAGACAGTACAGTGCTGGGGGTGCAATGTATACATTCTATAGACAGTGCAGTGCTGGGGGAGCAATGTATGCATTCTATAGACAGTACAGTGCTGGGGGTGCAATGTATACATTCTATAGACAGTACAGTGCTGGGGGTGCAATGTATACATTCTATAGACAGTGCAGTGCTGGGGGTGCAATGTATACATTCTATAGATAGTGCAGTGCTGGGGGTACAATGTATCCATTCTATAGACAGTGCAGTGCTGGAGGTGCAATATATCCACTCCATAGACAGTACAGTGCTGGGGGTGCAATGTATACATTCTATAGACAGTGCAGTGCTGGGGTGCAATGTATACATTCTATAGACAGTGCAGTGCTGGGGGTGCAATGTATACATTCTATAGACAGTACAGTGCTGGGGGTGCAATGTATACATTCTATAGACAGTGCAGTGCTGGGGGTGCAATGTATACATTCTATAGATAGTGCAGTGCTGGGGGTACAATGTATCCATTCTATAGACAGTGCAGTGCTGGAGGTGCAATATATCCACTCCATAGACAGTACAGTGCTGGGGGTGCAATGTATACATTCTATAGACAGTGCAGTGCTGGGGTGCAATGTATACATTCTATAGACAGTGCAGTGCTGGGGGTGCAATGTATACATTCTATAGACAGTACAGTGCTGGGGGTGCAATGTATACATTCTATAGACAGTGCAGTGCTGGGGGTGCAATGTATACATTCTATAGATAGTGCAGTGCTGGGGGTACAATGTATCCATTCTATAGACAGTGCAGTGCTGGAGGTGCAATATATCCACTCCATAGACAGTACAGTGCTGGGGGTGCAATGTATACATTCTATAGACAGTGCAGTGCTGGGGTGCAATGTATACATTCTATAGACAGTACAGTGCTGGGGGTGCAATATATCCACTCCATAGACAGTACAGTGCTGGGGGTGCAATGTATACATTCTATAGACAGTACAGTGCTGGCGGTGCAATGTATACATTCTATAGACAGTGCAGTGCTGGGGGTGCAATGTATACATTCTATAGACAGTACAGTGCTGGGGGTGCAATATATCCACTCCATAGACAGTACAGTGCTGGGGGTGCAATGTATACATTCTATAGACAGTACAGTGCTGGGGGTGCAATGTATACATTCCATAGACAGAACAGTGCTGGGGTGCAATGTATACATTCCATAGACAGTGCAGTGCTGGGGGTGCAATGTATACATTCTATAGACAGTACAGTGCTGGGGGTGCTATATATCTACTCTATAGACAGTACAGTGCTGGGGGTGCAATCTATGCATTCCATGGACAGTACAGTGCTGGGGGTGCAATGTATCCATTCCATAGACAGTACAGTGCTGGGGGTGCAATATATCCATTACATAGATAGTGCAGTGCTGGGGGTGCAATGATTCCATAGACAGTGCAGTGCTGGGGGTGCAATGATTCCATAGACAGTACAGTGCTGGCGGTGCAATGTATCCACTCCATAGACAGTACAGTGCTGGGGGTGCAATGTATCCACTCCATAGACAGTACAGTGCTGGGGGTGCAATGTATCCACTCCATAGACAGTACAGTGCTGGGGGTGTAATGATTCCATAGACAGTACAGTGCTGGGGGTGCAATATATCCATTACATAGATAGTGCAGTGCTGGGGGTGCAATGATTCCATAGACAGTACAGTGCTGGGGGTGCAATGATTCCATAGACAGTGCAGTGCTGGGGGTGCAATGATTCCATAGACAGTGCAGTGCTGGGGGTGCAATGATTCCATGGACAGTGCAGTGCTGGGGGTGCAATGATTCCATAGACAGTTCAGTGCTGGGGGTGCAATGTATCCACTCCATAGACAGTACAGTGCTGGCGGTGCAATGTATCCACTCCATAGACAGTACAGTGCTGGGGGTGCAATGTATCCACTCCATAGACAGTACAGTGCTGGGGG
The DNA here is from genome assembly GCA_037952925.1 of Lithobates clamitans. Taxonomy (NCBI): domain Eukaryota; kingdom Metazoa; phylum Chordata; class Amphibia; order Anura; family Ranidae; genus Lithobates; species Lithobates clamitans. The sequence goes on along the minus strand of JBBGZY010000228.1, from coordinate 3,466,300 downwards.
AGTAATGATTCCATAGACAGTACAGTGCTGGGATACAATGTATACATTCCATAGACAGTACAGTGCTGGAGGTGCAATGTATCCATTTCATAGACAGTACAGTGCTGGTGGTGCAATATATACATTCCGTAGACAGTACAGTGCTGGTGGTGCAATATATACATTCCATAGACAGTACAGTGCTGGTGGTGCAATGTATGCAAACTTGTTAAACATTCTCTCTGCGTTCTGCATTGTTGGATTCTAGTGGATCCTGCAGACACTTGAGCAGCGAGTGTTCTGTGAAAGGGATTAGCAGAACAATGCACTCTAGCGGCTGCATACAGAGATCAGACTTCTGATATATACATATACATACACACTGACTGTCTTCTCCTTGACACAGGGTAAACCCAGCAATCAGGAGCCAGCTCTGTCCTGGAGTTGAAGCCAGCAGCCCCCCCAGACCTCCGATCATGAATGGTAGAAGACAAGCATGGCTCAGAGTAACTGTCTTGCTATTCATAGCTCCAACAGTTGCTGCAATGCTCATTCCTAATGGCACACAATTAGAAAGCCTCCTGGAAAAGTACATGGACGAGGATGGCGAGTGGTGGGTCGCCAAGCAGAGAGGAAAAAGAGCCATCACTGAGAGTGACATGAAGCTCATTCTGGATCTTCATAATAAATTAAGAGGAGAAGTGTATCCACCGGCTTCGAATATGGAGTATATGGTAAGAGCCGTTTCTTTCTTTTCTTAGAGTTCTGAAGAAGTGTCCCCATTCATATACTGTGAGGCTGGGTTCACACTGCCGCGACTTGGGATCCGACTTGTGAGACCCCAAGTCACATGACATGTGAAATCCCATGTTAATGAGAACTGTCTTTATTAGAACTACTGATTCACTCTGACTTTAGAAAAGGTTCTTGTACTCCTTCAAGGCGACTTCTATCCCACTTGTGCCCATGGACTTTAATGAAAGTCGCCTCCAAGTCGGATCCTCACCTATATTGATGTGATTTGGATCCGACATTACAGGAAGATTACCCAGGCATTCCCGTAAGTCGCTTCAAAGTACTTAAGTCGCCTGGCAAACTCGCTCAGTAAGTCGCAGTGGTGTGAACCAAGCCTTTTTCATTCAGCCCACAGCTGTACAGCACAGATGAATTTATTTTCTGCTGTGGCTATTGTATTCTGACAGCCTGGCCCAACACCCATCTGATTGGATGCAGCCGCTGTTCAGGCCAAATCCAGCGGAGCCACTGGATCCCTCTTAAAAGTGGCGGGAGAGGTTGCCCCCCCCCCCCCAGCTCCTGACATCTCTATGGTCTTGGAGACTGGAAGCGATGAGCATTCATTTTGTCACTTCCGTTTATGGAAAATGTAAACAGTCTTTTTCTTTTATGGAAAGTATGAGGTGTGTGTGTGTGTTTTTTTTTTCTTAAAACCCATGTTTTTAAGGGTAGAGGTGAGATCTGGGGTCTTATAGAACCCAGATGTCTCCATGAAGAGGATCTGTCATGCTTTATTGCTATTACATGGGAGGTTTATATTTCTTGTTAGGAGGGCATAGTACAGGGTGTTGGGTACAGACCAGTCTTACACCCTGACACCGAAATGTACATTATATACAGACCAGTCTGTAGCCTGACACCGTACTGTACATTATATACAGACTGGTGTGTGTAACATATAATATGGTGTACAGACTGGTCTGTCTGTATATTATGTACGGTGTTGGGGTACAGACTGGTCTGTATATAATGTACGGTGTCTGTGTATAAGACTGGTCTGTACCCTGCTGACACTGTACTGTACATACTACACTAACCTGTTTGCAGGAGTTGCTCCCCTCAGTACTCTGTTCTGCTTCCAGGGACACTTCTACAGCTCCCTCATATAGAAACACACGTGCTGATGCTGTCCAGCCCCTTGCCCTTGATGACCCGCCCACTCCTAGTCATTGGATAGCAGCCAGCTCTATCTAGCCTAGCAGCTCTCTCTCTCTGTGCAGGAAGGGAGGTGTTATGACATCGCCCACCCTCTTCTTGTTTACACAGGCAGGAGAGGATCGTGGTGGACCTGTATAATGAAAGAAGACAGCCGGGAGCAGGGGTGTCAGTGTAGCCGGACTGTTCCCACTGTGCTGCTGCATGTTTGTATTGCCCCATCACCATGCGCAGTCAGTCCTGGCGGGATGTGTACTACTCCGAACCCCGCTGCTGGAGGGAAGGAGGCGTCCCGCCCCCATCTGTCGTCACTTCCGGTATCAGTTTTTGGTATTGGAGCATTTTCGCGAGTACCAATACTAGCGAAAATGCTTAGTACCGGTATCGGTGCATCACTAATAAAATATATATATATATATATATATATATATATATATATATATATATATATATATATAAAATCTCTCACAAAAGTGAGTACACCCCTCACATTTTTTAAACATTTTATTACCGTATATACTTTAGTATAGGACGTTCCGAATATAAGCCGAGGCCCCTAATTTACCACAAAAAAACTGGAAAAAACGTATTGACCCGAGTATAAGTCGAGGGTGAGAAATGAAGCAGCTACTGTAAGTGGAAAAGAGGGTCAACAATGCCCATCTGCGGCTGCATACCTCACTGTGTCCTGTGCATGTGTCCTGTGCAGCCTACCTGTGTCCTGTGCATGCCTATGTGTGCCGATCTGCATCTACCGATCAGCGTGTCATACTAACATTTGTCAGCCATTCCACTGTTCAAAAGCCACGCCTCCTCCTCGTCTGTGATAGGCAGAACACGCCATTTCCCAGCGGTCAGCCTATCACGAACATTCTCTCATCCTCATACCACGGACGAGGATGAGAGAATGTCCGTGATAGGCTGCACACTGACTGCTGGGAAATTGAGTGTTCTGCCTATCACAGACGAGGAGGAGGCGCGGCTTTTAAACAGTGGAATGGCCGCCGAATGTTGTTATCACGCGCTGGCCGCCGTCTGTCTGCATGACACGCTGATCATGTATTCAGACGGCGATGACTCGAGTATAAGTCAAGGGGGGGCACTTTCAGCCTTAAAGAGCTGAAAATCTCGACTTATACTTGAGTATATACGGTATATCTTTTCATGTGACAACACTGAAAAAATTACACTTTGCTACAATGTAAAGTAGTGAGTAACTCAACACACCACCATTAATGTCTAAACCGTGGGCAACAAAAGTTAAGTACACCCCTAAGTGAAAATGTCCAAATTGGGCCCAATTAGCCATTTTCCCTCCCCGGTGTCATGTGACTCCTAAGTGTTACAAGGTCTCAGGTGTGAATTGGCAGCAGGTGTGTTAAATTTGGTGTTATTGCCCCTCTCACTCTCTGATACTGGTCACTGGAAGTTCAACATGGCACCTCATGGCAAAGAACTCTCTGAGGATCTGAAAAAAAAGAATTGTTGCTCTACATAAAGATGGCCTAGGCTATAAGAAGATTGCCAAGACCCTGAAACTGAGCTGCAGCATGGTGACCAAGACCATACAGCGGTTTAACAGGACGGGTTCCACTCAGAACAGGCCCCGTCATGGTCGACCAAAGAAGTTGAGTGCACAGGCTCAGCGTCATATCCAGAGGTTGTCTTTGGGAAATAGACGTATGATTGCTGCCAGCATTGCTGCAGAGTTTGAAGGGGTGGGGGGTCATCCTGTCAGTGCTCAGACCATACGCTGCATTGAATTGGTCTGCATGTCTGTCGTCCCAGAAGGAAGCCTCTTCTAAAAAGATGATGCACAAGAAAGCCCGCAAACAGTTTGCTGAAGACAAGCAGACTAAGGACATGGATTACTGCAACCATGTCCTGTGGTCTGATGAGACCAAGATAAATTTATTTGGTTCAGATGGTGTCAAGCGTGTGTGGCAGCAACCAGGTGAGGAGTACAAAGACAAGTGTGTGTTGCCTACAGTCTAACATGGTGGTGGGAGTGTCATGGTCTGGCGCTGCATGAGTGCTGCTGGCACTGGGGAGCTACAGTTCATTGAGGGAACCATGAATGCCAACATGCACTGTGACATACTGAAGCAGAGCATGATCCCCCTCCCTTCAGAGACTGGGCCGCAGGGTAGTATTCCAACATAATGACCCCAAACACGCCTCCAAGACGACCACTGCCTTGCTAGAGAAGCTGAGAGTAAAGGTGATGGACTGGCCAAGCATGTCTCCAGACCTAAACCCTATTGAGCATCTGTGGGGCATCCTCAAACAGAAGGTGGAGGAGCTCAAGGTTTCTAACATCCACCAGCTCCGTGATGTCGTCATGGAGGAGTGGAAGAGAACTCCAGTGGCAACCTGTGAAGCTCTCGTGAACTCCATGCCCAAGAGGGTTAAGGCAGTGCTGGAAAATAATGGTGGCCACACAAAATATTGACACTTTGGGCCCAATTTGAAAATTTTCACTTAGGGGTGTATTCATTTTTGTTGCCAGCGGTTTAGACAATAATGGTTGTGTGTTGAGTTATTTTGAGGGGACAGCAAATGTACACTGTTATACAAGCTGTACACTCACTACTTTACATTGTAGCAAAGTGCCATTTATTCAGTGTAGTCACATGAAAAGATAGAATAAAATATTTACAAAAATGTCAGGGGTGTACTCACTTCTGAGATACTGAGGTTGATTTACTAAAGCTGGAGAGTGCAAAATCTGGTGCAGCTCTGCATAGAAACCAATCAGCTTCCAGTTTTTATTGTCAAAGCTTGACTGAAGAAGCTGAAGTTAGAAGCTGATTGGCTACCATGCACAACTGCACTGGATTTTGCACTCTCCTGTTTTAGTAAATCAATATATATACAGTGGGGACGGAAAGTATTCAGACCCCCTTAAATTTTTCACTCTTTGTTATATTGTAGCCATTTGCTAAAATCATTTAAGTTCATGTTTTTTCCTCATTAATGTACACACAGCACCCCATATTGATAGAAAAACACAGAATTATTGACATTTTTGCAAATTAATTACCCTTTGCTGTGACACTCAGGTGCTGTCCATTTTTTCTGATCATACTTGAGATGGTTCTACACCTTCATTTGAGTCCAGCTGTGTTTGATTTACTGATTGGACTTGATTGGGGGGGTACTACTGATTTTTACGTGTAGGAGAGAAGTGTCAGAATAGGCCTGGTCTTAAGATCTGCTCTCGATCTGTTAATATGCAGATATCAACTTGCAGAGTATTATAAATCCGTACAACCAATCAGATTTCTTGATCTGTTGGTCTAAATTTGCAGAAACTTGAATAGTTGGAGAGGTTACAAATCATTGCTGTTTGAACTGTCCAAAAATGTCAAAGGCTAAGTACCAGATATGATCTTTTAACAGGGTGGATAAAAATCTATGAATTTTTTTTTTTTTGGATTTAAATCAGATGTTTTTATGTATTTTAATAATATGCTTTTGGAGTAAACGTCTATCTAAAGATATTTTTCTATTTAAGATACATTAATAATTTAGTTTATTCAGCATGAAATGGAGCGTAGTTATGTAGCATGAGGCTATATATTCTGTGATATTTACATTTTTGGTAAATCCAATAAATGCAAGCTGAGATAACATGCACTGCATTGATGCATTCACACAATTTCACAGTAACCATGAGATAAAACAAAGTTCAGGAATACTTTATCCCATTGTTTTACAAACCGTATGATTGTTTGAAGAGAAATGCATCTGTACCAGGCTCTAAGTGTGAGGGGGAAGGGCAAGCAGTAAAAATGAAAGTGAAAAATCTAAGCAGTTTATAAACCTTGTAATCTTTCTGCACATAGCTTGTAGTGCTTTATTCCTCCCTTGAGGAGCAAAATGGCAGCAGGCTGCAAAAGAGACCCAGTTTGGGAATATTTACTAACCTGACAGCTTATTATTCTAAATAGGAAACCTTCATTTTTTTGCAAATATTAAAGATTCCAATTACCAGCAAGAATAAGTCCTTACATTTTAAAGAGCACCTGTCATTTCAGATCCATTATGGCAGTGCCTGTTAGCGGCATCCACTCACCTGCTGCCGCCACGTCCCTCACCTTGTTGTGTCACTGCCACATCACCAGCTGTTTCATTAAAGTGAATGGTACTTCGGTGAGTCAACAGCGGGTCAGAGGAGGAGCCACTGCGGGACAGAGATGACAGCTGCTCTTGAAAAATTATGATTTAAATCAAGCCTTTTTACTAGTGATTTAAATCGTCATTTAAATTGACTTGATTTAAATCAAATCCACCCATTTCAGCTTTACAAAGGCAAAGTGGTTGTAAACCTTGCATATACCCAGTGAAGGGATGGGCCTCAGGTGATACACAGAATTAAATAAATCCTCCTACATAAGTTTTACCTGTTTATCTACTGTCTTCTCTTCTCTACATTTGACCAGTTCAAAGTTTCTCTGAGCTGTCAGAAAAAAAGGGTCAGAAAGCTAAAATTACACTCTGTAGAGCTCAATGAGGAGAGCTCTGATAGCTGAGTGGAGGGAAAGCACAGACCTCCCTTGACACAGGAACAGAGCTGAGGCTGTCAATCAGGCTGTGTGCTTTAGCACCCTCCCCTGTCACCTTTTTCATCTTGGTGTCAGGAAACCTTGGCAGAAGTGACTCCTGCTGACCTTTTGTAGGCTGATAGAACCCTTGCTGTGAGACCAACATCCCAGGTTGCTGTAATAGCTGAGAGGTATATATCATTGCTCTTGTGCACTGTTTGAACTGTCCTTTTAAAAACAAATCTGATTTAGCTGTCTTTCATTGTTTATTTTTTTGTACAGACAAAAATACAGTGTCTTGAAAAAGTATTCATACCCCTTGAAATTTTCCACATTTTGTCATGTTACAACAAAAAAAAGTGGTTTTAAGCCCTTTTGTGTGACTTTTATCTATAGGTAAGCCTAGAATAAGGCTTACCTATAGATAGTGGAAATATCTCCTAAACGTGCGCCGTTTAGGAGATATCTAACTTGTAGTGCGCCGATGTCGTCATCGGCGCATGTGCTGTGAAGAAACGGGCCACCGTGTCGTTTCTTCCCCAGCGTGTGCCGTGACTGATGTGTGCCATGAGTGACGTCACGCGGATCCGGCCAGTCACAGAGCCGGAGTCCGCGGCCTCGGAAGGAAGAGGGGCGAAGATGGACGCGGCCTGTACAGCGGACAGTGCGGGCTTCGTTTTCAGGTAATTGCCATATATGGCGATGCATACTAGTCCATTATGCTTTTAATTTGCAAGCTTTGCAGGGAGCAAAAGAGGAAGTAAAACCCATCGGGGTTTACTTCCTCTTTAAATATATTTTATTGGGAATTTATGTGATAGAGCAACACAGTGGCACATAATTGTGAAGTGGAAGGAAAATGATAAATGGTTTTCAAAATCTTTTACAAATAAATATGTGAAAAGTGTGGCGTGCATTTGTATTCAGTCTCCCTGAGTCAATACTTTGTAGAACCACCTTTCACGGTAGTTACAGCTGCAAGTCTTTTTGGGGATGTCTACCAGCCACATCTAGAAGGTAACATTTTTGCCCATTCTTCTTTGCAAAATAGCTCAAGCTTTGTCAGATTGGATCAAGAGCATCTGTGAACAGCAATTTTCAAGTCTTGCCACAGATTCTCAATTAGATTTAGGTCTGAACTTTGACTGGGCCTTTCTAACACATGAATATGCTTTGATCTAAACCATTCTATTGTAGCTCTGGCTGTATGTTTAGGGTCGTTGTCCTGCTGGAAGGTGAACCTCTGCTCCAGTCTCAAGTCTTTTGCAGCCTGTAACAGGTTTTCTTCTAAGATTACCCAGTATTTGGCTCCATCCATCTTCACATCAACTCTGACCAGCTTCCCTGTTCTGCTGAAGAAAAGCATCCCTGCAATATGATGCTGCCACCACCATGTTTCACAGTGGGTGTGTTCAGGGTGATGTGCAGTGTTTTCCACCATACGTAGCGTTTTGCTTTTGGGCCAAAAAGTTCAATTTTGGTCTCATCTGACCAGTGCACCTTCTTCCACATGTTTGCTGTGTCCCCCACATGACTTCTCGCAAACTGGACTTCTTATTATGTGCAACTTTGTGTTGGCCTATTTCATAAAATCCCAATAAAATACATTTACATTTTTGGTTGTACCATAAAATGTGGAAGCATGTGTTTTATGGTACCATTAATGGGATAGTAGTAGTTTTGATGGGCTAAAATACTTAAAAAAATTACTGAACCCTGAAATATAAAAAGCCTCTAGTGCTGCTGACCTCAGCACTTACCCGGTTTGCTGTGTGTTTTTCTGTTAGGTCTGATTCACACTGGAACACGTGCCTTCCAATGCGTTCTGGTTTTGACAGCTCATTCATTTTAATGGGTGGCCAAAAGTACTGAAGCGCGGAAAAAGTAGTGTAGGTACTACTTTTTCAGATTGCACCACACCAAGCTGCATTGTACTGCATTTTGGGATGCCATTAACAATATAATTGGCACCCTTGCGCGTTTAGCCAGGGAGTATGCAGTGTGGAAATGCACACGGAATGCGGCTTTTATGCACCACATTCCGATGTGAACCAGCCCTTTAAGCTTGTAATTGCTTTTCACTTCATTTTTAAAAAAACAACTCCTTACCAGTTCCTGCTTTAACACCTTCCTGACCACCTTGTATATGAGCAGTGTGAACAGGAAGCTTTGATAAAGCATTTGCAGAGCTTTCAGCAAACTTTGTTGAGGCTTTTAAAGTACCATTCAGCTCCAGTTTGTAAATGCTGAACACAGATCCTAATGGGATTGCTGATTGCCACTTTAAACAAGCTGCTAGCAGGTTACAGCAAGCTTTCCACAAGCTTCAAGAAGTGCTGAAGCCTGCTAGCATTTTGTTTAATCACTTGCCTACTGGGCACTTTTACCCCCTTCCTGCCCAGGCCAATTTTCAGCTTTCAGCGCTGTCGCGTTTTCAATTCCAATTGCGTGATCATGCAACGCAGTACCCAAACTAAATATTTATAATTTTTTTTGAGACAGAGCTTTCTTTTGTTGGTATTTAATTACCACTGGTAAAATTTTGGAAATAAGTAATTTTTCTCCTTTTACAGATGTGGCATCACTGACGAGCACTGATAGGCTACACTGATGGGGTGGCATTGAAGGGCACTGATTAGGTGGCACTAATATGCAGCACTGATAGGCTGCACTTATGGGCATTGATTGGGTTCACTGATGGGCACTGATGAGCAGACTGGCATTACTGGGCACTGACTGGCATCACTGGTGGGCACAGTTGTGGCTGCACTGAAAATTAAGGCACTGATGATCAGTGCCCTGATTATCTGTGCAGATCTTCCCTGTGAGGAAATGCCGCTGATCGGCTCTCGCTGTCAGTGTGAGGAAAGGAATGCCGATAACTGGCATGTCCTTGTTTACCTGTGATCATCTGTGATTGATCACATGGGTAAAGAGCCTCCTCATTGGCTCTTCATTGAGATGGGTGATGCACCATGTCCCAGGGACAGAGCGCAACACCAATCGCCTCAGCGACATGACGTCCTCCCAGAACAAGAGGGCCTCCGCCCACCTGTCATTTGACAATACGGGAGGCAGTTAAAGTGGCAATCGGCACTCCTATTTGCATCTGTGTTGAACATTTACAAACTGGAGCTGAATGGTACTTTAAAAGCTTCAACAAAGCTTGCTGAAAGCTCTACAAATGCTTCATCAATGCTTGCTGTTCACACTGCTCATATACAAGCTGAAGCTCATGAGAAACAGGCCTTACATCTTAAAGTGGAGTTGCACCCACCTTAACGAAGAGATGGATGGACCAACAGCTTTTGCCTAAAAGATATGTTGTAATTAGGGCTGAAACAACTAATCGATTAATCGACAAATATTCGATTATTAAATTAATCGATTACTGTTTTCATCGATTAATCGGCCAGTAACATAATAGGGTTAAAAAAACTAAAATGAGCCCTTTATAATACAAAAAGAGCAAATAATCGCTACTGTAACTATGCTTTTTTCAGCCGCTGCATATTTGGAAAGGGTCAGGGACTTTTAACTTTTTTTTAACACAAAACAATGCTTTTTTTTGGTTCAATATACTTCAATGGAGAAGCTGCAGAAAAACATGTAATGCGTTTTTGCAGCAATTTGTGTTTTTTAATCTGCCCAACAACAAACTGACAGAAAAAAAATGCAAAATCATGTGCGCAAAAAATCAAAACGCACAGCAAAAAGCATTGCAGAAACAGATCAAAAGCAAATTGCATAGGTGTCTACCGAGCCTTATGCTGGCCACATGGATCAATTTTCAGACGAGAATATTCATATGAAAAATCTTTGTACATTCGCTGAATGAAAGAATTTTTCATTTCATGAAATTTTCACTTGTTTTTAAAATGAATGTAACTTCTGAACGAAAACCACATACACTGTCTGAAAATTCTTTTGACCAAGAAGTTTTCTATTTCCAAATTTTCCCGTCACTGTGGTTGAAAATGAATGTCGATTTGACCCCACTAACGATTAGAAAATTGAACGAACGTTCTTAAAATGACATTTTTTTTGAAGGAAGATATTGTTTGTTTTATGACAATGAAAAAAAATTTGATCTCTGAGTCTGATGATATTTACCAGATTCACCCTTTAATATACTGTTAGAGGATATATACTGTATATCTCTTCTTTAATAAAATATATATATATATATATATATATATATATATATATATATATATATATATATATATATATATATATATATATATATACATACATACATACATACATACATACATACATACATACATACATACATACATACATACATATATATATATATATATATATATATATATATATATATATATATATATATATATATATATACATACAGTATATCTCCTCTAATAGTGTATAGAGTATATCTCTTCTGTCTGTTATTCTCAGAGTGGATTAGATATTTTGCTCCCTAACCATATAGTTGGGTATTTATATTTACTACTGCATAGATATATTTAAGAATAAATTGCCTTTTTTTAAACTTTACATATTAACTAAATAATACACCACACTTTTCTTTAAGGGTTATTAACCGATTAATCGATTTATGGAAATAATCGTTAGTTGCAGCCCTAGTTGTAATTAACCCCAAAATGCTTCTGCTATAATATCCAAAAGTTTATACAATCCAGAACATTGGAAAGTACTCGGCAATAACAGAAGTGTACATACAAAATACCTAAGACCCCTTTCACACAGCAAGCCTGCTCGGATCCGCCTGTCCATTGTTCAGGCGGATCCGAGCAGGCCACCCATTGACTCCGATGTGTCCGCTGACACCCGTCTGCCATCCGATCCGCTAAAATCAGACATATGGAGATACGTTCGCCATCCGTCTTGGTGGATCGGATCGGATGAGATCTGATGAAAACGGACACGCTGTTCGTTTTTCGTCTGATCTCTCCATAGAAATCAGCGGTGCTCTGACAGGCCCCTCCCCGCGCAGTGAGCAGAGACGGACCTGTCAGCGGAGATCAATGGAGCGATCCCTGCTGAGCTGATGGACTCCGCTAAACGGATCTGTCTCATGTGAATGAGGCTTTAGGCTAGTTCTGTAATCCAGAAAGCCACTGCTCTCCCACTATCCTACTTAGGTCCATCAACTGTTTATTTGTCGGACTTTGATAAAAATGTATTTTGAAGATGATAAAAAAGATAAAATATCATGGAAATCTCTTCTCCGAATGTTTTCCTTAAGGAATGCAGTTGGTGATAACCTAGATGAGATAACTTACATGAGAGGGCCTCTTCTTATAAGACTCAGAAACTGACAGGTTAAAAAAAAAAAAATTAGGAAAGGAGGTATTGTTGGCACCAACCAAACAAGGCAGTTGAGATAAGTTATTAGAAACAACTTAATTAGCAGCCAGGGGGCAGTAAAAGCAGGAAGTTGAGCCATGGCTTTTCCTCAATCCCTAAAATCATGGAAGCTCCATATGCAAATTTAAAAGTGGTTCTAAAGGCAAAACGTTTTTTTACCTTAATGCATTCCCTGCATAAGGCTAGGTTCACATCTATGTGTTTTTGCTGCTTTTTGCAGAAACGCACTACAGTCCATTTACCATGGTTTCCTATGGGACACATTCTCATCTGTTTTGTTTTTTGTTTTTGTTTTTTCAGCTGCTGTAATTTTGTAATGGGTCAGGGACTTTATTAAATGCAAAATGGTGCCTTTTGGTTCAATAGACTTCAATTGAGATGCTGCAGAAAAGCATGTAGTGCATTTTTGGCGTGTTTTTGATGCGTTTTTGACGCATTTTGCATTTTCTAATCTGCCCAACAACAAATTGGCCAAATAATAAAAAAAAAGCATTCAAAATGCAAAACACGTAAAAAAAGTGTGAAAAACGTGTGGAAAGAAAAACGCAAAACGCACTGCTGAAATAGATTAACAGTAAACTGTTTAGGTGTGAACCGAACCTTAAGATAAAAAAAAAAAAAAAACATTTTATTGCTTTCTGTCCTTGCCCTTCCCTGTGTGAGGGGGAAGAGAGGGGAGAAGAGATCTAGCTTTGTGCATGGCTGCATCTGTTCTTCCCTCCTGTTCCCTTCACACAGGGACTCGGGCAGCAGCGGGATCCTTTTGCTCCTGGTGCTGTCAATCACATGCAGTGGGGAGGAAGTGGAAGGTAGGTCTAAGCCTGGCTGTGTTTTGTGTCTATGGAGTGTGGCTCCATAGACACACACAGCTCGGGAGCGAGCACACACTGTGTGCCCCCATAGCAAGCGACCTGCTATGGGGCACACGAAGAGGAGGAGTCAAGATCACCGGCAAGGGGACCCCAGAGGCAAGTAACCTGCTATAGGGAAACCCAAAGAAGAGGAAGAGCCAAGATCGCGAGCTGGGGACCTTAGAAGGGGAGGTTTGGTCAGTGGGCACTTCTATTATTTATGAATGCTTATTTTGTTTATTTTAGTTTAATTCTTGTTTTTTTTTCAAAATACTTTTTTTTTCTCTGTCTTGCATTTTACCCACTTAAGGACCAGCCTCGTTTTGGATTTTAGGTGTTTACATGTTTAAAACAGTTTTTTTTGCTAGAAAATTACTTAGAACCCCCAAACATTATATATGTTTTTTTTTTCTAACACCCTAGAGAATAAAATGGCAGTCGTTGCAATACTTTTTTTTGCACCCTTTTTTCTTTAGAAAAAATTCACTTTTTTGAATAAAAAAATAAGGCAACAGTAAAGTTAGCCCAATTTTTTTTTTATATTGTGAAATATAATGTTATGCCAAGTAAATTGATACCCAACATGTCATGCTTCAAAATTGCGCCTGCTTGTGGAATGGCGTCAAACTTTTACCCTCAAAAATCTCCATAGGCGCGTTCAAAAAATTCTACAGGTTGCATGTTTTGCATTACAGAGGAGGTCTAGGGCTAGAATTATTGCTCTCGTTCTACCGATCGCGGCGATACCTCACATGTGTGGTTTGACCACCGTTTTCATATGCGTGCGCTACTCGCTTCTGCGCGCGAGCTCGTCGGGATGGGGGGTTTTTAAAAAATTTAAATTTTTAGTATTTTACATTATTTTATGTATTTTTACATTATTTAAAAAAAAAATTGTGTCACTTTTATTCCTATTACAAGGAATGTAAACATCCCTTGTAATAGAAAAAAGCATGACAGGACCTCTTAAATATGAGGTCTGGGGTCAAAAAGACCTCAGATCTCATATTTACACTAAAATGCAAAAAAAGAAAAAAAAAAAAAGTCATTTAAAAAAATGACATTGAAAAAAATATGCCTTTAAGAGGCATGGACGGAAGTGATGTTTTGACGTTGCTTCCGCCCAGCAGTGTCATGGAGACGAATGGGGGCCATCTTTAGCCTCACTCGTCTCCAGGCACAGGAGGGAGAAGGACGCCATCGCCTCCGCCGCTACCGACAGCTCCAGTAAGCGGCGGAGGGTACCGGATCGAGGTGGGTGGGGGGGGCCCTCTCCCGCCATCGATAAAAGTGATCTCGCGGCGAATGCGCCACAGGGACCACTTTTATCAGAAAGCTGGCCGCCGCACGAAAACGGCGATACCGGGGTTATGGCAGCTAGCTGCTGCCATAACAACGATATCCCCCTTCAAAGTTTGGACGTACATCGGCGTGCGGTGGTCCGGAAGTGGTTAATAAATATATTAAGGACTCATGTACACTTCTGATAAACGGACATCTTATGTGTACATGTACACAGGTTCGTCTAATGTCGTTTTTAGGCAGTTGCGTTTTAGAGGCTTTTCTATGAAGGCAAAAAAATTGGTTCAGACGCGGAAGTTTCCGACTTTTCTGATGCTAAACGCGGTACTGGCTTTGGCCGCGTTATGTTTACAGGCGTTTTTCATTTTTGGCTATTTTGGAAATTTTTTTTTTAATTTCAAACGCTTTTAAATGCAACCGCGGCAAAACACTGCTAAATGTGGCATGTAAACATGGACGTTTTAAACGTGGGTTTTTATCTGTTAAGTTAAATAGTTCAGGAGAGGTTGTAAAAATATGTACATTAAGCCTAAAGGTTCGGCATCTTTGTATAGAAGCTAACTCTTTAAAGTCCAGCTCGACATTCATTTCAGATCAGCTAAATACATTTCAGGTACACCAAAACAAAAGTTGTTCAAAGTTTAATAATTTGTTTTCTTTAGAAAACGGCCACATCCTGATTAGAAAAGCCAGTCCCCTGCCAGCAGGCTGCAAAAAAGGACCCTTGCTCTCTGTGTGGAAGCAATGGTCTCTCTGCAGAGGTTCAACATGGCCCCTAATGAGTCAAAACCAGAGATTTTCAATCAGCAGGAAGTGTGATCTTTATTGCTTGCAGTATAGGGTGACTCAACAGGGCGCATGTTGGACCTCCATAGAGAGCCTACTGCTTACACACAGAAAGCAAGTGTCCTTCTCTGGTGGATTGAAGCTGCATGCTCTCAGCTGGTGAATTGGCTGTCAGATTTCCCCCACTGCTATACTGGACAGCTTTACAGACTGTCTCTTCCACACTTACAATGGGTTCACACTGTGTGCGCTGTGGTTTGGCCGCAGCCTGATTGTACGTGCGGTTTACCCATGATTTAAGGTGCACTGCCATTGAATTCTATTAGACCGTGCATTTTCTGAAAGCAGACTTTGCAGGCGCTTTTATGAAAATGTGCGGTCTAACAGAATTAAATGGTATTGCACCTAAAATCACCGGTAAGCCGCACATACAATCACGCAGCAGCCAAACCACAGCGCACCTGTGTAAACCCCATCTTACACGAGTGCCCACACTGAAAGACCAATGTAAGCTGGATCCTATTATCTTATCAATATGTTTTTTGGACTGTAGGAGGCAGCAGAGCAAATAGAGAAGCGACACAGACGAAAGGTGAGGACACAAGTCCTAGCTCAGGGGTGCTCAACCTTTTGAAGACCGCAGACCACTTCAGTGATTTGGTAATCGGTCATGGGCCTCAATGAAAGGAAATGGTTCAGAATTGAATTTGTTTTTACATTTTAAATAGCATAATAAAAATTTTAAAACCATTAGTAGCATATTTTTCCGTGGGACCAATCCCCTGTTGGATGTTTATCCACTGTTTAATCACAATCACAAAAAAAGAGTGGATGAATACTGACATTGTTTATTTTTACAAGGACTCTGTGTATTTCAGCGGTTGCATGAGGAACCATTGGCTTATGCAGCTCCTGCTCCCTCCATGGCCACCTGCCCCCTCCGCTGCAGGTGCGGCTCACTGCACTCTGATGCTCTGGGATGGCGGGTCGGCAAGGCCAGATCGTGATCAATAGGTTGTCAACCCTGGGCATGAGCTTCCCTAGTGTTTTTTTTTTTTTTTTACATTTTCTATTGATTAACCTGTTGGTGCTGATGGCACACAAATGTGTGGCTTTTCAGCGGATGGGCCTTGGCACAGAGTGGCTGCATATTTGCGTGCAACATTGCAAAACTATCTGTTCCGAGAGTACCTGCCTGCTACCGACAAAGTTACCAGTGGCTAACAGCTTCTAATCGCTGCTTGTGATTGGGAGATTTCTGATCATGTGGACCATGTACTGATGTTCTAGTTCCACCATCTTGAGGTGACTCAAACAGACCGTCATCCAACCTCATGGTCTACTCTAGGGTTCAGGTTTTATCCTTTCCTGACAAACACTCTACTAAATCTATGCGTGCTTCCTGAGCTTTTTGGCTTAAAACTAATGTTTTTCAGATATACAAGGCTTGCCACCTGGGGTTCTATCCTCACTTTTCTCTAAGTTCTAGCAGGTGGACTTTTGGCCTCATCTGAAGTAGAGCTGCACAATTAATCATTAAAAAATCGTGATCTCGATCCAACCCCCCTCACGATCTCTATTGCAGAGTTTCCCGATTCTTTCAAGTAACAAGTGTAGCGAGTTCCCTGCTCACTCAGCTGTCAAAAGGGGAAAAAAAAAAAAAAACAGGCAGTCTGACAAGTTTTTTTTTAACAACATTGTCCATGCTAGTAGATAACTACAAACATTGGAAATGTTCCTCTTAGATTAAAGGGATAAAATTATGTGTGTAAATGCAGGAAGTTTAACCACTTAAAGTCTAAACCTTTTTCTGATATTTGTTTCTTACAAAGTTAAAATCAGTATTTTTTGCTAGAAAATGACTTGGAACCCCCAAACATTATACATATATTTTTTTTAGCGAAGACCCTAGGGAATAAAATGGCAATTGTTGCAATATTTTATGTCACACGGTATTCGCACAGTGGTCTTTCAAACGCAATTTTTTGGGAAAAATTTCATTTTGATTATTTAAAAAAACAAAACAAAAACAAAACAAAAAAAAACAGTAAAGTTAGCCCATTTTTTTTTTTTGTTTAATGTGAAATATGATTTTATGGCGTGAGAATCGTGATTTATCTTCTAAGCAAAAAAATTGTGATTTCTCATTTTAGCCAGAATCGTGCAGCTCTAATCTGAAGGCAGATTAGGATATAAGACCCTTCAAGCAGGCTCTGTGAACAGCAGCCAGTACACAGCTTCGCTGTTTTGTCCCAGGCCTGTTCACATTTGATTGCTGATTGCCTAAAACACAGTTAGATTACTCTTGAACATTCTTAGGTTAAATGCTCTCTGTGTGTCTAAAACAAGGAGAGCCCATTTGCAAATGAATCATTTAGGTAGTCAGAACGGCTATACCTATTTCTTTAGGAGTTAACAAGGGTAGAAGGCATCAGTGCACAAATCACTTTATGGCTTTTACAGTTGATTCAAACAGCCTGATATATGGTCACGAATAATTGCTGCACATTCGACTAAGAAGTATCTGGACATCATGGGTACCTTGCACAGGGTGCCGACGGATTGGCAGGACAGCCAACTGGTCCCCTTATGGCACACTCCTTCAATGTTACTAATGGGCTCAGCAGTCCACACTGCAGATGATATTGTCAGAAACCTCCCTCACTTCCTTATAAAATGACATTTTCTTAAGCTTCCCACCCTGGTGGCAAGTTATTGGTCTACCAAATGTACATTGTATACTGCCATGTTGGCGCCAGGAAAATGCTGTCAAATACCATTCTTTTCTTTGCCCTAATCCTTGGCATCATACTGAACCCTCCCAGTTCCTAGCTCTTTACAGGGAATGAGCTGTTGTGTGGTCATCAATACTTTTTATACAAAATGTAGGTTGGGATGCTACCATGAATTGGTGCCTGGAAAGGAAAATTTATGGTAAGTACTTGATACAATTTTACCATAAGTTTACAATTTTATTTTGTATAATAATATGTTTGTGTGATAAACATTAAATGCATAAAAAAGAGAATAACTGAGCAACACAATAGCAGCTTGTCTTGCATTATGTTGTAAATTGCACCGTGAACTACTAATCCTTGTAATAGCACTTAGCAGCCTCTGGAGGCCATATGAAGTTATTCATATTTACTCTATATATGATTTTATTAACTTTTTTTTTACATGACCATAAATATAGTATGTACAGAAAAAGCATGCAAGGTTCAATTCACAAAGATTTAAAGCTAAGTTTACACATGTGGCACACCTTGCTGCCTGTCTAAAAAGTGATCGGCGGTGAATTGCCGTCTGGACCATAGTTGTTTTTTTTTTGCCAAAACCTAAACTCCACTCCATAAAGGCCTGTGTGTCCATGTACACATAGGTTTTTAGCAGAGTTTAGGAGCTGCCATGTTTAGGTGCCATACCACCTCCCTCTCCTGAACGCAGAAGAATCGTGTTCAGGATAAGAATGTTTTGACCACTGGCCATGGACGGACGATGCAATCACCTTCATCCCAGTTCTGACTGCTTTTGGGTCTCTTCTGACCAGCTAAATTATATCATTTTTTTTTTTAGATCACGTCTAAATGCAAATAACTGGGGATCCTGGGCATTTTGGCCCTTCCTTTGTCCAGGTGACAACAATATTAAAAGCTGGTTATGCATGCTGTGTCAACGTTGTCACCATCCCGTGCTCTCTCCCACCCTGGGACTGCACACACGTCATGCCTGCAGAGGCCTGTTGTCAGCCAATGACATCATGGCTCACAGGACATGTAGTCCTAGAGTAGGCAGTGGTCAAATGCTGCAAGTTTCAAATCCTCACAGAGCTCAGGTGTGCACCTTGGATACAAGAGCTATTGTGGTGATGTGACCCCTGAAACTCTTGGTTTCACACATACTTCACAAAGGGTCACAGCTACATGCTACAAAGATTATGGGTGCAATTATTCTAATTACCTGACAATACAAACACATACGTGTAAGACATCCACTTGTTTGATGGAAAGTGGACGTAAAAATTCCTGTACCACTGATCCATTTTTCGTAGATTGCTTTTTCTGGCAGCAGCCAGCTGCTCCATGGATCACTTTACTTTCGGTCTGTCTGTGGTCTGTTAGGTACACAAGTAAGCTTAATTGAATAGGCTGAAGTTAGAAGCTGATTGCTACCATGCACAGCTGCACCAAATTTTGCATTCTCCAGTTTTAGTAAATCAACCCTATTGTGTTCATCATTCTGCAGGGCAACTGCACAGCACGGGAACCGGTAACTGGTGGAGATCACTGGGGTAGTGGTATCTACTACAATGATTACCAGCTTTTAAAGTGATCCCACAGGTTTGGTAAATGCATAGTTGCATTGGTCAAAGCTGGATCCATGCACAGTGCCTTGAAAAAGTATTCACACTCCTAGAAATTTTCCACATTTTGTCATATTACAATCAAAAACATAAATGTATTTTATTGGGATTTTATGTGATAGACTGACTGGTTTTCAATTTTTTTTTTACAAATATCTTAAAAGTGTGGCGTGCATTTGTGTTCAGCTCCCTTTACTCTGATACCCCTAACTAAAATGTACTGGAACCAATTGCCTCCAGAAGTCACCTAATTTTTGTAAATAGAGTCCACCTGTGTGTAATTTTAATCTCAGTATAAATACAGCTGTTCTGTGAAGGCCTCTGAGGTTTGTTAGAGAACCTTAGTGAACAGCATCATGAAGGTCAAGGAACACACCAAACAGGTCAGGGAGGAGAAGTGGAGAAGTTTTAAGGCAGGATTGGGTTATAAGAAAAAATATCCCAAGCTTTGAACATCTCACGGAGCTCTGTTCAATCAATCATTTAAAAATGGAAAGAGTATGGCACAACTGCAAACCTACCAAGACATGGCCATCCACCTAAACTGACAGGCCGGGCAAGGAGAGCATTAATCAGAGAAGCAGCCAAAAGGTCCATGGTAACTCTGGAGGAGCTGCAGAGATCCACGGATCATTTGAGAGAATCTGTCAAGAGGACAACTTTAATGCGTGTACTCCACAAATCTGGCCTTTATGGAAGAGTGGCAAGAAGAAAGTCATTGTTTATAGAAAGCCATAAGTTTGCAGTTTGCAAGAAGCCATGTGGGGGACACGGCAAACATGTGGAAGAAGGTGCTCTGGTCAGATGAGACCAAAATTGAACTTTTTGACGTAAAAGCAAAATGCTATGTATGGCGGAAAACTAACACTGCACTTCACCCTGAACACACCATCCCCACCGTGAAACATGGTGGTGGCAGCATCATGCTGTGGGGATGCTTTTCTTCAGCAGGGACAGGGAAGCTGGTCAGAGTTTATAGGAAGATGGATAGTTCCAAATACAGGGCAATCTTAGAAGAAAACCTGTTAGAGTCTGCAAAAGACTTGAGACTGGGGCAGAGGTTCACCTTCCAGCAGGAAAATGACCCTAACAGCCAGAGCTACAATAGAATGGTTTAGATCAAAGCATTTTCATGTGTTAGAATGGCCCAGTCAAAATCCAGACCAAAATCCAATTGAGAATCTGTGGCAAGACTTGAAAATTGCTGTTCACAGATGCTCTTCATCCAATCTGACAGAGCTTGAGCTATTTTGCAAAGAAGAATGGGCAAAAATTTCACTCTCTAGATGTGCAAAGCTGGTAGAGACCAAAAAAAACTTGCAGCTGTAATTGCAGCGAAAGGTGGTTCTTCAAAGTATTGACTCGGGGGTTCAAACAAAATGATGCATCGCTCAGAGCAGTGGAGTTTAGGTGAAAACTGGAAGTTGCCGTCTGGGTGCCTAAAGTGGGGTTCCACCCAAAAAACAAAACTACCTGTAAAAATTCTAAAAAAAAAAAACAAAAAAACATTTGGATATTTTTTTTTTTTTTCACTTACCTCTAAATGCCTGTTGCTAGGTGGTCCCTCGTAGTCTGCCTGTCCCTTAACCTGGGCTGGTGACATCACTTCCTCCTCGGCACAGGAAGGGCTCCGCTCTGCTCCCTCCCTCCTGTCAATCATCTGGGACCCATTACAGGTCCCAGGTGATTGAGCGGCCAATCACGGCGCACGGCGCCGTTCGCGCATGCGCAGTGGGTGCCAGGCTGTGAAGCCACAGCCCGGCGCCCACAGTTGAAATGCCGGCGCCGACGAGCGGAGGGGGGAGACGAGCGGGGCTTCGATCCCCTGCATCGCTGGACCCAGGGACAGGTGAGTGTCCAATTAAAAGTCAGCAGCTGCAGTATTTGTAGCTGCTGACTTTTAATTTTTTTTTTTTTTTGGACGGCCCCCCTGGGTGGAACTCCTCTTTAAGCTGTGGTGTCCTCTCATCCACCAAAAGACAAAACCGTCACAGAGAAAAGACAGCTGGCAACTCCATAGTCCAAGTATTTTATTTTGCCATACCAGTGAGACCGTGGCAGACATGTTTCGGTCATCAGCCTAGTTCACAGCACACCACTCAGGGGGGCTGAATACAAATGCACGCCACACTTTTCACATATTTATTTAGAAAAAATTGGAAAAATGATCATTTTTCTTCCACTTCATAATTATATGCCACTTTGTGTTGGTCTATCACATAAAATCCCAATAAAATACATTTTCATTTTAGGTTGTAGCATGACAAAATGTTGAAAATTTCAAGGGGAATGAATACTTTTTCAAGGCACTGTAACTATGTAAAAAGTGCCTTACCTGGAATTCTTCTTTAAAGGCCAGAGATAAGATTGACATATACAGAAAAGTCACATTTTCCATCTGATCTCAGCTGCCTGTATCTCTGGACCTACTGCTCGTTTTAACTAGCAGTTTTCAATTCACATCCGTGTGTGGTGTGTGTGTGTGGTGTGTGTGTGTGTGTGTGGTGTGTGTGTGTGTGGTGTGTGTGTGTGGTGTGTGGCTTTTTTTTTTTTTTTTTTTTTATTATTATTTCATTGTATTCTTAGTTTGCATTGCCAGATTTGTGACGGGTGTACTTTAAATATATTTTGATTAATCTGTATGACAAATAATTAGGCAAACACTAACAATGTAGTTGGACGTTTTTGACAGTAATGAGGTTGGGAACTGATTTAAACACTCTGACAGTGCTTGAATTACAGGGAAATTGGATGACTCTCTGGTAAGGTGATCTCCCTCTTCTCTTATTTTTTGCATTTAAGCAGCTGATACTTTCCAACTTGAGCATGTTTACTTTTTACACATTGACTGTGGTGGGAATCTGATTCATTATGAAGCCAAAATTGGACATATGAAATATTTACCAGTTATATTTACTACATTTTGTTTGTCAGTTTAAATACAATTATTAAAGGATCCATCTGAAATCAAGGCAAATGTAAATGAAATAACTCTCCTAGGTGCACAAAAAGCACTAAAAACCTGACCGATGTTAAATCTATCCGTTTACACTCAATACTGACAAATGTTTTGATTGGCATTTTTCTTTAACCTCTTAGCGCCGGCGCCTCCTGGCTGTTTAAGAGGCTTATGGCACCGGGAGGCGGGGCTTAAGAACACGTGACCGCTGTGATTGGCTGTCACGTGATCTGACAACTCCCGATCGAATGGAGCAATCGTGAGCTTTCGGTTAGGCGACAGTAACTGTGCCAGGAGCACGTGCGCTCAGCACAGGTGTATTGGCAGCAATTTGTGCAAATATGTGGCCCCCTCAGCACTAAGGATCTGGTGCCGAGAGGCCGCCTATTTGCATAGAGCCGGCGCCAAGGGCTTAAATTAAACTAGTTTAGCCATATGCAAAATAGAACTTACTGGGAGTGGGGGAACCAGCAGTGTCACCAATGAGAGCTGTATTGCTTTACACAGTATTGTCAGTCTAACACTGTGAAGATGCTTACAGGAGGGAAGTCCATAGTTCTGCTATGCTTTTATTGTGCAATCACAGGCTGGGGGCATGGAGGTGACACAATTATATCCCCCCTAAAGTAGAGCTATAGGATAAACTTTTTTTCTCTCATTTTGGATAGAGTAAAGGTGGGCTATAACCCCTGTCAGATTTTTTTTTTTTTTTCACCATCTGTGTCCCATTGCAGAGATTTCCCTTAACTTCCTGTCCAACAGCCAAACAGCAAGTGAGCAAAAATCCCTGAAAATGAAGGGAATTCCTTGGGGCCCCCCCAGGTCACCCGAACTAGTGTCCCCATTAGAAGATTTTCCCTTTTTTACTTTTCTGGGGACAACCCAAAATTTGGGGTTTTTCTTTTACTTTCAGTTTCAGTGATAATGGTAAACGCGGACAGCAATAAAAACGGACATGTCTTCTAATCCATCTCCATTCTATCCAAAACAAAAAAAAATGTTTTGCCTTTAGTTATACTTTAATAACAAACATAGTTACCAGCTCTGTGCAATGTTTTTGCACAGAGCAGCCCCGATACTCCGCTTCTCGGCTCCCCTGCTGACACTCCTGGCCCCTCCCCCTGCTAAGTGCTCACTATAGCAAGCTGCATACAGAGTGCTGTTCGGCCCTGCCCCACCCTGTCCCTACTGCCTTCTCATTGGCTGTGATTGACAGCAGTGGGAGTAATTTGGAAAGTATTAGGATGCCTGCCTTTGCACACACACACTTTACATGAACTTTAATGGCATCCCAGTCTTAGTCCGTAGGGTTCAATATTGAGTTGGCCCACCCTTTGCAGCTATAACAGCTTAAACTCTTCTGGGAAGGCTGTCCACAAGATTTAGGAGTGTGTCTATTGGAATGTTTGACCATTCTTCCAGAAGCGCATTTTGAGGTCAGGCACTAATGTTGGATGAGCAGGCCTGACCAAACTTGCTCATCCATGTCTTTATGGACTTTTTTTGATCGTTTGCTTTAAAAAAAAAAAAAAAATGTTTACTTCTGCCCTGGACCAGAAATGATGTCACTCCGGACCTCCAAGCCCATTGAGGCAATCGGAAAATAACTAGTCTCTCAGTGCCTCTATGACCAGCCGGCCGCACTGTTGGATCGTTTCTCGAGTGTGCCGCTGAAACTGGTAAGCCCGAGAAACATCGTAGAGCGATGGGATGAAGGGGGGGGGGCCATCCAGTGACTAATGATAAATACACATGTTCGCCAGTACACCATAGATCTCAAATTGCAGTCCAAAGCTTTTACTGGCCTGACCAAGGGGTCCTGCGTGGCTCTGAAACGTTTTACCTATCCTGTTGTGATATGAGCTTTCTACAATAAAAGCTTTGGACTGCAATTCGGGATCCACGGTGTCCTGACGAACATGTGTATTTATGTGTGTGCATGTATATGTACAGTATCTCACAAAAGTGAGTACACCCCTCACATTTTTGTGATTTATTTTATTATATCTTTTCATGTGAAAACGCTGAAGAAATGACACTTTGCTACAATGTAAAGTAGTGAGTGTACAGCTTGTATAACAGTGTAAATTTGCTGTCCCCTCAAAATAACTCAACACAACACTGGCAACAAAAGTGAGCACACCCCTAACCCTCTTGGGCATAGAGTTCACCAGAGCTTTACAGGTTGCCACTGGAGTCTACTTCCACTCCACCATGATAACAGCATGGAGCTGGAGGATGTTAGAGACCTTGCGCTCCTCCACCTTCCGTTTGAGGATGCCCCACAGATGCTCAATATGGTTTACATCTGAAGACGTGCTTGGTCAGTCCATCACCTTTACCCTTGCTTCTTTAGCAAGGCAGTGGTCATCTTGGAGGTGCGTTTGGGGTCGTTATATTGGAATACTGTCCTGCGGCCCAGTCTCCAAAGGGAGGGGACCACGCTCTGCTTCAGTATGTCACAGTACATGTTGGCATTCATGGTTCCCTTAATGAACTGCAGTTCCCTAGTGCCGGCAGCACTCGTGCAGCCCCAGACCATGACATCCCACCACGATGCTTGACTGTAGGCAAGACACACTTGTCTTTGTATTCCTCACCTGGTTGCCGCCACACACGCTTGACACCATCTGAACCAAATAAGTTTATCTTGGTCTCATCAGACCACAGGACATGGTTCCAGTAATCCATATCCTTAGTCTGCTTGTCTTCAGCAAACTGTTTGCAGGCTTTCTTGTGCACCATCTTTAGAAGAGGCTTCCTTCTGGGATGACAGCCATGCGGCATATCGTCTGAGTATTGACAGGCTGACACCCCACCCCCTTTTAACCTTTTAGCACGTGCACTCAACTTCTTTGGTCAATCATGGCGGGGCCTGTTCTGAGTGGAACCTGTCCTGTTAAACTGCTGTATGGTCTTGCTCACCGTGCTGCAGCTCAGTTTCAGGGTCTTGGCAATCTTCTTATAGCCTAGGCCATCTTTATGTAGAGCAACAATTCTTTTTTTCACATCCTCAGAGAGTTCTTTGCCATGAGGTGCCATGTTGAACTTCCAGTAACCAGTATCTGAGAGAGAAAGCGATAACACCAAATTTAACACACCTGCTCCTTATTCACACCTGAGACCTTGTAACACTGAGTCACATGACACCGGGGAGGGAAAATGGCTAACTGGGCCCAATTTGGACATTTTCACTTAAGGGTGTACTCACGTTTGTTGCCAGCGGTTTAGACATTCATGGCTGTGTGAGTTATTTTGAGGGGGCAGAAAATTTACACTTTGCAAATTTTGTTATACAAGCTGTACACTCTCTACTTTACATTGTAGTAAAGTGTAATTTCTTCAGTGTTGTCACAATATTAGATATAATAAAATTATTTCCAACATGGGAGGGGTGTACTCACTTTTGTGAGATACTGTGTGTGTGTGTGTGTGTGTGTTGTACAATATTTTATTGTATTGTGGTTAAGCTGAATGAGTTTCTGTACAAGGTAAGGGTTTACATATTCTTTAATGTGAAGACGGTATATACTTTGTCCTCCTTGGTCTAAAGCACTAGAAACCTGAGTTGTAAACCTTATAGCGTTAATGATGATGCATATAATGTAAAGAGGTAGCTTCTTATATCCATCTACTTCACTGTACCCATGTGCATTCAATTTTCAAGAAAAGCTGGGCAGGGAGGAAATAATACTCTCTTCCTTTCCACTTGTACTATATAAGGAAATCCTGCTGATTACTTTTGGATTTTGTCCAATCGACATGTTCGTGACTAGAAACTCCTAAGTCCTAACATTTACAGCATTGCAGTTCTTTCTTCAACCTGCTGAAAGTGAGAATGAGAGGGGGAAAAAAGACTAATTAGCCTTGTCACGTTTACCAGCTAAAATCCATTTCAGTCTTATTTCTTAAAAGCAAAACTTTCCAATAATTGCATGTGTGGGACATATGTTTAGCATTTTAAATGTTGTTTATAGCATTACTGGAAAAAAAAAAATCCCACTGCTACTAACTTGTTTAAAGTTGGCTAAAATAGCACAAATATTATGCACAGGGAGGATAGAATTCGGTTTCCCTTAAAAAATAAAAAAAATAAAAAATGGTTTGAAGAACTTTCAGCCTTGGAGTCATGTAATTCTATCTTCATTTTTTTTTTTTTTTCTTACTGGTCTTGACTTTGTAATAAATTGAAGTAAAAATATTGTGGTGGTATTTCCATGAACTAAGCTGAGAACAGAACAAAATGCTGCGAGTATGTTATGTTTCTATGAACTGAGTCAAGAATATAATGTTGCCTCGGTTATATGGCTCTCCAATATCCACAATGCATATAGTCAGCTATATTATGGCTTTCAAATGATGCCCATTCACTATAAAAGGATAAAATCAACACCCTCCCCACCTTCCAGTTCAGAAAACAAAAAGCTTAGATCCGATGATCAGCCATTGTGGAGTGTTATTCTCCTGGGAGGTGGAGGGTTACATTCATGTGCGCTAACTTCTAGCCAAAGATAACCCTGTTTGAAGGGAGGCCTGCAGGTAAATTTAGTCTATTCTACCCTCTGGCAAGGCAGGTTTTTGTTTAGGTATGTAGAGGGTAAAATTAGTATTGAACACATCACCATTTTTCTATGTAAATATATTTCTAAAGGTGATCATGGCATGAAATTTTCACAACATTTCTAACGACCCATGCAATCAATAAATACAAATAAACCAAAACAAATACGTTCAGAAATTAAGTTGTGTGTAATAAAATGGAATGACACAGGGAAAAAATATTGAACACGCTAAGTGACGTTTTATTTAATACTTGGTACAAAATCCTTTGTTGGTAACGATAGCTTCAAGACGCCTCCTGTATCGAGAAAATGCATTGTTGCATGCATTGTTCAGGTGTGATTTTTGCCCATTTTTCCAGTGTCTTCAAAGCTCGAAGGTTCTGTGAGCCTCTTCTATGAACTCTGATTTTTAGTTCTTTCCATAGATTTTCTATTAGAATGGCACAGCCAATCAACTAACTTAAATCTATCAGCTTTGTTTTCTTTCTTTGAAACCAATTTATAATTTCCTTGGCTTTGTGTTTGGGATCATTGTCTTGCTGAAATGTCCAACCTCGTTTCATCTTCATCATCCTGGTAGATGGCATCAGATTTTTATCAAGAATGTCTTGGTACATTTTTCTAGTCATCCATCCTTCAATGATATGAAGTTTGCCAGTACCATATGTTAAAAAACAGCCCCACACTATGGACCTCCAAACTTCACTGTTGGTATTTTTGGTGTGATGTGCAGTGCCATTTGACCTTCAAACATGGTGTGTTTGAAGGTCAAATAGCACACCAAAGAGTTCAATTTTGGTCTCATCTGACTAGACTATATTCTCCCTATTGTCTAAATGTTGTTGTGCAGCAAACTTTAAATGAGCTTTAATGTGCTTTTTCATAGCTGTTGAGTGCATTACTTATTGTTTTCTTTGAAACATTTGTACCTGCTAATTCCAGGTCTTTCTGAAGCTCTCCACAAGTGGTCCTTGGCTCTTGGACAACTCTTCTCATAATTATTTTCACTCCTCTGTCAAATCTTGCGAGGAGCACCTGGTCATAGCCAGTTTATGGTGAAATTATGTTCTTTCCACTTCTGGATTATGGCCCCAACAGTGCTCACTGGAACATTCCGAAGTCCTTCTGTAACCAATGCCATCAGTATGTTTTGCAACAATAAGGTTGCATAGGTCTTTAGAGAGCTTTTTGCTTTTACCCATCATGAGATTCCGTGTGACACCTTGGTAATGAGACACCTTTTTTTTTTTTTATAGACCATCAGTTGAGCCTTAACCAGACGATATTAATTTGCACTGACAAAGCGCAGGATTGCTTTCTGATAACTGATAGACTTCAGCTGGTGTCTTGGCTTTCCATGCCTTTTTGCAGCTCCCTTTCTTCATGTGTTCAATGTTTTTTTGTTACCAACATGTGGTGAAAGTTTAATGCCAATGGCACCTTTTTTAGAAATGCATTTACCTAGAAAAATGGGGACGTGTTCAATACTTATTTTACCCGCTGTATATAAACCCAGACAAAGGACCACATGGGTGATTTTTAGTAACTCTGTCACGGTACACAAATATCAGGTCACTTTCTTTGTTTGCATTCTATTACCTTTTAATATGACTTGCTTCACAAAAGAGTTCAGTAGCGCATTTGAGAGATTGATCTCCCACCATTGCACAATGCTGCAGTAAAAGGGCATAGCTAAAACCTTTGCTATTTAATACACTCTGTAAATTGTAATTAAACTGGATATTTATTGTTCAGCAATTGCTCATTTTAGTGATTCTTGGGTGATTTTCTTTCCTATTCGAGTACATCCTGTAGGCTTGAAGCAATATTAAACCCAAATCCATAGATGTAACATATTGCAGCTTACCAATCCTTAGATTTGGAGGCTGCAATAATATTCTTTTTAAGCTTTTTCCTCTGTTTGTTTTCACCTGGTGATCTGGCCAGTAACACACCTTCATTAGAGTAATCCCACTCTGGATGCAGGAGCACAGGGGCACATTTGGACAGCAACATTGTCTGGGGGGAAGGGAGTGTTAGATGTACTAGCAGATTTAGATACATGTAGCACTACCCCCATAGGGGTCGCTGTTGTACGGCTCCCCAGTGCTGCACAGCCAGTCACACATTTCCTTCATTCACTCAAATGCAGTAAACAGTCCTTTTTTTTGCTTCTTTTTGTTTTATTGGGGGATTATTTACAAAGGAATCCTTCTTCTTATTCCTTCCTCCTGCACAAACTTGGTTCACTATTTACAGCACCTGCTGATCACTCCAGTTGGAACTAACAGTTTCTTGTAAATTCAGCAGCAGCCCATTACAGCCTAGGAATATCCCATCCTTTTGTGGATACGTTGGTACATTGTGGAGACAACATCATCTCCTTCTGCCTCACTGTAGACACTGAGCCCAGTTCTACCACTGCAGAAGACTACCAGCCCACCTAATTGATTGCTTCCCCCAGTCCTCCTGACTGGGACACACACATGGAGATCCACCAGGGCAAGGTTAGATGAAGACTTGGCACACCGCTGTCTTCAAGAGAGCACTGTTACAGCTGACCGTCTCTCCCCTTGCCTCTCCGGCATGAACCCCTCCAACTGCCTCTTGTGGTGGGATCCTTCTGGGCCAGCTTTCCCGAGCTCCAGCCCAAGGCAAAACCCCTCCCCGACAGGGGTCTCAAGGCCCACCGACAGCCTCTTCTCAGCACTGCTTTTCCATCTTCCACCTGACACCCCTGCTGCCATGTCTATTTTTAGGTTTCTCAGGCCCCTGCCATGCCCACTCCTGGGGATTGGCTAAGGGCTTATAAATATTCAAGGCAGCCCCTTCTGGCCCCCACCCACTATTTTTTTTTTTTTAAATACTCTCCAACATTCTAAAAATGGGGGGGGGGGGGGCTTGGCACCAGAGAGCTGCCAGGATGAGCAAATTAGACTCGCCATGTAACATAAGTCGGAGTATAGTTTGCCCACTCTCACTACTAGCAGCACAGGGAGGGTGCTACATACACAAATTGGAGCCAACCACCAGCGAACACTCTATAGGCAGTTAATGCAAACCATTTTTTTTTTCTTTTGGGATAAAGGTTTTACATAAACAAAAACTAATCATTGTAAGCACCAGTGCTAGTGTTAAATGGAGAACTTGCTCTTTAGAAAAACTACAGACTCACTGACTAATCACCAGGTGAAAATAAGGGAAAGAGAGCCTAAAAAAGAAAAGTAATGCAAGCACCACATCTAAAAATTGGTAAGTCACAATAGTCCATATTTATCAGCGTATAACACGCACCTTAATTTTAGGAGGGAAGTTTCAGGAAAAACTTACATTTTAAATTTAAATAGCTTTGAATCCAAATAAGGGTCACAGCCCATCAATGCAGCCTCACCATTGCCCATCAATACAGCCTGCTCAGTGCCCATCTGCAGCCTCTCCCTTGCAGCCTGAGCAGTGTCCATCTGCAGCCTCTCCATTGCCCATCATTGCAGCCTGCTCAGTGCCCATCTGCAGCCTCACCATTGCAGAATGATCAGTGCCCATCTGCAGCCTTACCATTGCCCATCAGTGCAGCCTGCTCAGTGCCCATCTGCAGCCTTACCATTGCCCATTTATGCAGCCTGATCAGTGCCCATCTGCAGCCTGTCCATTGCCCATAAATGCAGCCTGCTCAGTGCCCTTCTGCAGCCTCTTCATTGCAGCCTGCTTAGTGCCCATCAATGCAACCTGCTCAGTGCCCACCTACAGCCTCACAAATGCCCATTAATGCAGCCTGATCAGTGCCCATCTGCAGCCTCTCTATTGCAGCCTGATCAGTGCCCATCTGCAGCCTCTTCATTGCCATTAATGCAGCCTGCTCATTGCTCGTCTGCAGCCTCACCAGTGCCAGATTACACAGAGCAGCAATCTCCTGTGTACCCGGCGCTCAGTCACACAGTTTTGCCTCCTGGTTTGGCTCCTATGATAGACAGAACAGTGGTCCAATGCCGGGCCAGGAGGTGGGACTGTGTGTGAGCGCTGCGTACACAGGAGATGGCAGCTCTGTGTAATCTGGCAGTGCTCGCCCCCTCCTTCCCCTCTGAGGCCAACAGGAATCGGCATATAACACGCACCCATGATTTGCCCCTGATTTTGAAGCGTGTTATACAAATACGGTAAATATATATACTTGCTTTTGGGTTTAATACCCCTTTTAATTACTTAACTATCGCACCCAACAGTCTCCTATGGTAGCATTAAAGCGAAACTGAAGTTCCACCTGCAGTGCTGGTCTGAGTCCTGGGGTGACATCATCTCCTGCCAGCCAATGAAGAGGCCTGAAGACCAGCACTCAAAAGAGGATACTGGCGCTGGCGAAGCACCGTTTGACAGGTAAGTATTCACCCTTTAGTTCCGATTTAAGGTACATTTTTTTTTTTTTCCCTCAGTTTTCCATCCTCAAAAATCACTAGAGCGATCATCAACAAGAGGAAGAAAGTCCTAATTCCCCAGTATAGATATTTAGTAGGTCCTCATTTAGAATACTTTGAGGGTAATTTACCAAGTCTGGAGTGGAAAGAATCTGGAGAAGCTGTGCATGGCAACGAATTGGCATCCTAACTTTCAGTTTCAAATCTTAAAGAGCAACTCCACTTTTGTGGGGAAAAAAATAGCAAATAAAAAAAGAAAAATAATATAGCGTATACATTTGCGTCACAAGTCCTATTGTGATTGAATGTTATTAAAATTACCTTTCCTTTTCAATCTGCAGCGCTGTAAATTTTTGTAAAATACAATACAATATGGCTACCTGGAGGTGTTCTGTATACAGAATATGTACAGAACGCCCCCCAGAAACATAATTTCCTGCTTGTGTGATTGGCTCACTGATTTTCCCAGAAGTCTTCACTAAGATACAAGTCAAATTTCAGGCATCCCCTGCAACAAAAAAGTCATTTTTGCTGAGATACTCCCAATAGGAAATTGCGTCTAAAGGGATAAAGGCCCAGCAGCTTTCCTCATTAGAGCCCTGCAGGTGCAGCATTATGAAATCACTCCCATTAGATTCACTTACCCACATGGACACAGACAAACACACAGGGATTTCTCCAGAATAACAAAAGGTTGGAATCTACAACAACGTTTGTTAAAATCCTTGTAATGTACATAGGTCACCCAGAGGGGAAGGTTGTGTGTTTGTTTTTTTTTGTTTTTTTGTTTTTTTTGTTTTGTTTTTTTCTCAACAAGGAGTTACTCTTTAACTGAACAAGTTAAAGCTGATTAGCTACTGTGTACACTGGCTACAAATTTTGTTCTCTCCAAATTTAGTAAATTTCCCCTAGAGTCCGGTTCTGGAGACCTTACTTACAGAAAGATGTTAAGATAGAACAAGACCAGAAAAGGGCAACTAAAATGTTGAAAGGTCTCAAGAGATTCTAATATGTACAGTCTGAAGGAATGGAAAGAAAAGGGAGACGCGATTAAAACCTTTAAATAAATTGAGGGTGTTTAGGTTCAGGAAGGCAGTATTTTCAATATGAAGCTAAGATCGAGAACACATTCAAAACTAATCATAGAAAGTATTATTCCACTGAAAGAGTAGTTGATGCTTTGAATAGGCTACCAGCAGAGGTTGTGAATTAGTCAACAGTAAGTGGATTTGAAAAATGCTTATGACAAACATCTATGGATAAGTAAAAAAATTAAGAAAAAAAAATGGTAGGGCAGACTCAATAGACCACTTGGTCTTTTTTCTGCCATCGCTTTTTTATGTTGCCTATATTAAATTTCCAGCAATATCCAAGCCTTATTTGCCAATTTTGGATGTACAAGAGCTGTGAGACAAGTTTTGCACCTTTATTGAGACTTGATCTGATGCTTCATGAGAGTGCAACACTTAGAGGTCAGTAATGAAGCATCGAAGATATCGAGGAAAGGCCAAAGCTCTAGCTTCCAAGCTCAAGTAGAAATTTGCACAGTAGAGCAACCTGAATTTGAAGGTTGTCAGGAGGCTTTATAAGACTACCGAACATTTGTGCAGGCAATGAGTGATTTGAAATCCAACATTTTGTTTATTAAAGTGTTACTAAACCCACAACGGTAAAATCAGTCTATTTATGCGGTAAAGCATGCTTGTTATACTCACTGTGGAACCTAAGAGGTTATCCTCTACATTACATAAAAAGGCTGTTTGATCCTGTCTTCTCTGACCCTCCCCATCTTCCACAATCCCGAATCCATCTCCTGATACTACAGAGCCTTGGCACTCTGCAATGCTCAGTTTGGTGTGTATTGCTAGAGATTTTTTTTTTTTTCTTGGGAAGGTGCACAGGGCCAATCGGCACTGTCCAGACAGAGGGTCAGGGGGTCATGCAGTCTCATAGGACAGTCAGAGTAGAATGAAAACTCCTCCTACAAGACTTTGATACAATGCTGATGAGAAAGGGTATTTATCAGTTTATATTTATTAAAATAATTGCATTTCCATGTTCTGTGTACTGTAAGCGACCAGATAAATTGAATGCATGGTTCTGGGTTTAGTAACACTTTAACCACTTGCCACCAAATGATGTACCTGTACGTCATTTGGCTTCAAGTGGTTGTACCGGAGAAATGCCGGCATCACCCTGGTACTGTTGTTTAGAGCCGATGGTGGGCTCTCTTGTAATAATGACTGAAGCGGTTAAACAACCACTCGGTTGTTATAACAAGCGGCGGGAGGGGACGTTCCCCCTTCTGCCGCTCACCCATCCTACCAGGCGACCTGAGCGACCAGCCGACATTTCCGCTGGCTGGCCAGAGACCCGAAGAGAGCTGGCTTTGATCGGGTCTCAGATGTAGTAACCCAGAAGCGGTGTCACGACATCACTTCCGGTTTACTGGAGCCTTAAAGGCGTTAGTTTAAAAAAATCGAAAGTATTCTAAAAAAGCAGATCTTGGTGTTTTTGAATGCTTTCAAGTTCAAAGGAGGGATTTGGGGTCCCCAGATCCCTCTATAAAGAGTACCTGTTGCTGTCACAGGGATGTTTACATTCCTTGTCACAGCAATGAAAGTGATCAAATTTTTTTTTTTTTAAAGCGACCGTGTAAAAATAAAAAATAAATAATAAAAATTAATAAAAATAATTAAAGTCCCCCATGCTAGCGCTCAAAGGCTAATGCGTGCGTCAGTCCCAAATGCACACAAACCACGATTGTCCCACACATGTGAGGTATCACCGCGAACATCAGATCATGGGCAGTAATTCTAGTACTAGACTTCCTCCTGTACATCTAAAGTGGTAACATGTAAAGGATTTTAAAGGGTCGCCTATGATAGTGCACGATTTTAAAGCATGACATGTTTGGTATCTATTTACTCGGCGTAACATCATCTTTAATATTTTACAACCAAATCGAGTTATGTATTGTGTGTTTTTTTTTTTTTTTGCATTAAAATTTAAAAGTGTAATTTTTTTTTTTCCCCAAAAAATGTTTTTAAAAACCTCTGTGCAAATACCATGTGACATAAATTGCAAAACCCATTAATTTATTCTCTAGGGCCCCTGCTTTAAATAAAAAAATATGTATGTATGTTTGGGGGGGTTCTAACTAATTTTCTAGCCCAAAAAAAACCCCCATGGTTTTCATATGTAAACAGAGTGCCAGAAAAGGCCTGGTCTTCAAGTGGTTAATATGATCGTCACCATCTGTAAAACACAAGGCTTGATATTCTTGAATTCATTTTGTATACAGAGGGTGAGAGCCAGTTAACTACGGGTCTAAAAGACCAAAAATGCTTCCAACATCCCAAAAAGATTTAAATTGAGAGAATGATTACTGTAATGAGGACTTTAAAGGCAGACTAAGGGAGTAATTAGGAGGTATAACGAGATATAAAAAAAAAAATGTAACAAAATGTTATTGGTTTACAAATCTAAAAAACATAGCCCAAAGTGGGCAAATCACATCACATGATAAAAACATATAGCATGACACATATATGAACGAAAAGCACCCACGTCATCAGTTATGTTGGAGCACCAAGCCAGCCAAGGTGGGATAAAGGGCAGGTTGCTACAAGGTGTTTGTTCATATGTGTCATCATGCTATATGTTTTTATCACGTGAAGTGTATTTGCTCCCTTTGGGCTATGTTTTTTAGATTTGTAAACCAATAAAATTTTGTTAAATTTTTTATCTTATCTCTTGTTATACCTCCTAATTACTCCCTTAGTCTACCTTTAAAGTCCCTATTGGGGTAATCATTCTCTCAATTTGAATTTGTTTGGTACATCAAGCTTTGAGTACAGCCTTCCTTCCAGGTATTGAATTATGGTGCTGATAACCCCCCCTAAGGCTCGGTTCACACAGGGGCAACCCGAATTACAGCGCGACTTTGCAAGGCGATTTTGGGGGCGACTTCAGCGTGACTTCAGCGCAACTTACAACGCAACTTAAAGTTGCCTCCAGGACAAGCGATTTTGGCTGTGGCCAATCATGGAATAATCGGCTCTCTGGGAGGGAGGGGTTTGCCTGGGTAAACTAATTTCTTTTCCTGTAAAGTCGCTTTAATATAGATGGACATCCGACTTGGGGGCAACTTCCATTGAAATCTATGGGTACAAGTTGCGTAGAAGTCGCCTTGAAGTAGTACAGGAACCTTTTCTGAAGTCGGAGCGACTTCAGTAGTGTACATTAAGACAGATCTCATTCACTTCAATAGAATTTCTTCTGTCCCGCGACTTGGGGCAACTTGAGGTCTGACAAGTCGGTTCCCAAGTTGCTGTAGTGTGAACTGGCACTGATGTCAGGTTCCTGGGGAAGAGAGTTTTTATATGATTACCCCCAAAAAACTCAGGAAACAGTACTTTATGTACAATTTTTAATTGTTTGGCAGTGCTTTTGCACAGTGCGGGTCAGGTATAAAGCATACTACGTGGTGAGTTAGTTTTGACATCCACTTTAAGTTGAAGAAAATGTGAAAGCTCCTGTCTTTAACGTTGGATTCATCCATGAAGCAGAACAAGACAGGCTCCAAGATTGATATGCCAGGCATCTTCCAAATTTCCTGGTAAATTATATGATGCATATATCTATTTTAGATCCTATTTCCTGTGGGGCTGTGAATGTACATATATTTCAGGATTATAGTTTACTATAATTCCCTTACTGTGTCGCACAAACAGGATGAGTGCCAATATTCTGGTTTCCTCCTCAGCCAGAGATCAGAGCACAGCGTGCAAAGTGGCAGTTGTGTTCTAAGGCAGCGTAGTGTTGGGTTTAATTCTTTTGGGCAGTGATTATTGAACTGTAAATGGTCACAGAGCACATCTGGAGGCACAAGTGGATCAGAGGAGAAAAGACAGACTAAGAACAAAGGCAGGCGGCAAACACGTCAGAAGTGGCAAGCCAAGGTGAGGGATACGTAGAAGGCAAATTAAGGTCGCAGACAAGTGCTGGTTCATTAGCAGTAGGCAGACAGTGATTGTTTGAGAACAAAGTAAAAAATTGGAAGAGTGACAAACTTTTAGGTGATTCAAGTGCAATTTACTGAAAGCCCAGTGACATGTAGAGAAATCCACAAAATAGTTTTGCTATTTAGTTGTATAGTATTCTATGGTTTGACATGTAAATAAATACCTATTTGGGCGGTCCAGGAAGCTGATTGACAGTTCCTTATTCCCCAGGCCCATTTCCAGGCAGGTACCCTGCTTGAAGTACTTGCCAAGCAGTATACCAACTGTAGGGGGTTCACTCCAAGTGTAAAACTTTAAGGACACGTCACTCGCTGTTTCTTTTAAGGGCTTTGTTTGAAAATCCTGCGTCATTACCCTGGTGGGGTGCCACACAACATACTTCGTTCTGGATTCTCTATAGGATTTAGTAATATATGCAGCCATGCTGTAAGCTGGCTTTTTTTTTTGTCTGAGCTAGGCTGTTGTGAGGGCTTGAACTAGCATTATAGGAGAGGGAGGCAGTGGGGGTAAGGAGGGTGTAGGGTGTTCACTTTTATTTTTTCTGAAAAGGTGAACTGAATGTTTTGACCTCCTCCCTCTACACTATATATATATATATATATATATATATATATATATATATATATATATATATATATATATATATATATATATATATGTAATTTTTTTATCTATGTATCATACATATCTTAATTCCAAGTATTTTTCAGCTGGTCAAGTTACAAGCTCTGCCCCAGTTTCCCAGCATTGTCAATGGCCATTTATTAGTATTCACATTGTGACATCTATGCACAGTTCTGTCTGCCTTTTAACAAAGCAGTAGAAAATTCAGAATTTTTAACTTGTACTTACAGGTACAGCTTATAATAAGTCGTACCTGTAGGTGACATTGAACACGTAAAGTAAGGGCTCAAACTTGTTCTCTGTCTTTCAGTAACACAAAAATAACTGAAACCACAACAAACTGTCATTTTGTCTGGCAAGAACCATCTTTCATAAATCCATGTTGGTTACTACTAAAGATAATATTCTTATCAGCAAATTCTTGGATATGATCCCTTCTCATTCCTTCCAATAGTTTACATACTATTGATGTTAGGCTGACTGGTCCTGTAGTTTCCAGGTAGTATGTGTGTGTGTGTATGTATATCTATATCTTGGCTCTTTTTTGCACCATCATTGCTTTTCACCTATCTACTGGTACCATTCCAAATAGTAAGCCTTCCTTACAAAATTAGAAATAATGGTCTGGCTATAGCATGGCTAAGTTCTGCGAGAACTCTCGGGTGTAAGCCATCTGGTCCTGGTGATGTATTCACATTATGTTTTCCTAATCTAGCTTAAACACTGCTTTCTGCCAGCCACAATGGTGCATTCAATACAATGTTAACATTACTGTCTTGTTCATTATACAATACCCTCCTTTTACATTTGTATAAACTGAGAAGAACGTACTTAATACAGTTTCCTCCTCTGTTGGTTGAGACCAACTTCCCATGATCATCTCTTCTGGGGCCAATATGTTCTGACCTTTACTATTGAAGTGGTTGTAAAGACACAGGGTTTTTTTTACCTTCATGCATTCTATGCATGAAGGTAAAAAACCTGTGTGCAGCAGTCCCGTCCCATCCCCCCCAATACTTACCTCAGCCCCCAGAGACTCACACTCCTGATTGGCTTTTGTCAGCAGCGGGAGCCATTGGCTCCTGCTGTTAGTCATAGCCAGTAAGCCAATCAAGAGACGGAGGGGGCCGGCCCACGGTTCTGGAGCATGCCTGCTTGAGTGCCCCCACAGCAAGCTGCTTGCTGTAGGGGCACCTGGCAGGAGCCAGGAGCGCTGGTGTGGAACCAGAGAAGAGGAGGATCGGGCTGCTCTGTGCAAAACCATTACACAGAGCAGGTAAGTATAACATGTTTGTTATTTATTTATTTTTTTACTATCGCTTTAATATATTTGAGAAAAAAATGTATTCTCCTCAACAATGTCTCTCTCGTAATCATAGAAAAGAAAAACTTATTTGTAGAAAGGAAAGCAATATTTCAGCTGGATGAAACTTTCAGATTCAATTAGTATTGTGATGCCAATACTATGCATACATTTCATTATGTTCTTTTTTCTTTCTTTGATTCATTTGATGTGTATCACCGATATAGCACACAAAAAACCTGTAGAAGCCAAGAATAGAATACTTATTTTAGAGTTTTTGCTTGGTTTGTCAGATAACAGTCCTGCTTTCAGCAACCAAAGCTGATCCTGTGTCCTTGAAGTGAAACCAGATCCAGTTCTTCCTGTCTTTAATGGATTTTCAGATGTATAAAGCACAGCTCTGTCACTAAAACACCAGTGAGCAAAGTGGACAGTAGGCCATTGTTATGTGAAACCAGGCTTTAGTTTTTGGGAATTGATAGGGAAGGATATCGTAGTGTAATACCATTTTTATTTAATGTAGAATGGAAGGCTAAACCTTTAAGATTTACTTGGGGAGGGATTCGAACACCTGTCAGGTTTTTATTGGTGTCTGTTTCTCGGTTAGGGAAATTCAGACCCTCCAATTTGTCCTATGTACCATTATCACCGAAAAAGGTGAAGAGGAATACAGGGTCAATTTTCCAATGGGGACACTAGTTCTGGTAAGCCTGGGATTTTCTTCACTTTAGAAGGATTAAAATGGTTGTAATGTCACATTAATAACTTACCAGTGTCCCCTCTGTCTTTCAAAGACATAAACTACAGTGTGTGTGCGTGATTTTTGAAAATGATAATGATAAATACTCTTTTTCTCGCATCACCGCTGTGCGGTCATGTGATTATCCTACACTCTCCTTCCCCGATCTAAGGAGAGCAGTGGGAGGGGCCAATATTCCCTTCTGACATATGCCAGCCAGCAGAGGGAGATCACGTGACTGCACAGTGGTGGTTTGAGAGAAGGCATCATCATTTTCAATAAAACACACACTGTAGTTTGTCCTTATAATCAGAGGGGAAACAAGTCCTTATGTTTAGATATTGCAGTGGAATAGCGGCAGGGGTTGCAGGCAGGGAGGAGTACTGCTCTCTACAGACTACTGACAGGCAGGAAGGGAGAGAGAGGGAGAGACTGACCACACAGCAGGATGAGGGAGGCAAGTAAACGGACCGCGGTATCGTGGATCAGCAACCATGATTACCGTGGTCAGGACACAAAGGGGGTATAGGAACAGGCAGGACCAACCAGGCATTTTACAGTATAGAATGGAACAAATAACACTGCACAAGCACTATACAATTGGTTATGCTTTAAAAGAACAGGATCCTTCTTCTTTTTTTTTTTTTTTTTTTTTTTTTTGAGATACAACCATGTTAAACTCTCAAAGTGTAAGAGTTAAACTCTTACTTTGATTTAAATATTATTTTTTCATTATTTTACCATTCAGCTATAAAGTAATAACTTAAAGAACAATATTGGGCAATCGGTGAGCTTTTAACCCCTTCCCGTCGAGCGTACGCAGATGTGCGTACTCTGCTTTCCGGGGTTATACCTGGATGATGCCCGCAGCTGCAGGCATCATCCCTGTACCGTT
This sequence comes from Lithobates clamitans, assembly GCA_037952925.1. Classification (NCBI taxonomy): domain Eukaryota; kingdom Metazoa; phylum Chordata; class Amphibia; order Anura; family Ranidae; genus Lithobates; species Lithobates clamitans. Next base: position 3,426,643 of record JBBGZY010000228.1, on the reverse strand, counting down.
GTTTAGAGCCGGCGATCGGCTATCTTTGTATAACAACTGATGCGGCTAAAAGCCGCTCGGCTGTTATACCGGAGGAGCGGGACAAATTTTTGTGAGTACCTGTCACCACCTATTACTGTCACAAGGGATGTTTACATTCCTTGTGACAGCAATAAAAGTCTTCAAATTTTTTTTTAACACAATTTATAAATATATAATTAAATAAAATAAATAAGAACATTTTTTTTTTTTTAAAGTGCCCCCATCCCCGTGAGCTCGCACAGCAAAGAAAACGCATACGGAAGTCACGCCCGCATATGTAACCCGTGTTCAAATCAAACATGTGAGGTATCGCCACGATAGTCAGAGCGAGAGCAATAATTCTAGCACTAGACCTCCTCTGTAACTCTAACCTGGTAACCGTAAAAAAAATTTAAAGCGTCGCCTATGGAAATTCTTAGGTACCGTAGTTTGTCGCCATTCCACGAGTGTGTGCAATTATAAAGCGTGACATGTTTGGTATCTATTTACTTGGTGTAACATCATCTTTCACATCATACAAAAAAATTGGGGTAATTTTTACTGTTTGAATTTTTTAAAATTCATGAAAGTGTCCCTTTCCCCAAAAATTTGCGTTTAAAACACCGCTGCACAAATACCGTGTGATATAAAATATTGCAGCAATCTCCATTTTATTCTCTAGATTCTCTGCTAAAAAATATATATAATGTTTGGGGGTTCTAAGTTATTTTCTAGCAAAAAATACGGATTTTAACTTGTAAACACCAAATTTAAAAAATAGGCTTAGTCATGAAAGGGTTAAAGTGTATCTAGATCGAAACCTTTTTTTTCAGTTTTGGATGGAGTAGGGAGAGGTTAGAACTTCTTTCAGATTTATATTTTCTGCCTGTGTCCTAAATGGGGAGATTCACCCTCTCTATTTTTTTTGTGGTGTCCATTGTCGCCACTACTGAAATTGATGGGGAATTCAAATTTTTGGGATAGGATAGGAATAGAGAGGAAAACTTCCATTGGGGACACGTGTTCCTATGATGGATATGCACTTTGGAGCCTTCCCTCTTTTCCTGTGGTGTTTACAGGACAGACATTGAAGGAATATCTTCCCAAATAGACACAGGTAGCAAAACATACCCTGCTCTATCCAAAATGGTTTAAAAATGCTTTAGATGAACTTTAATGCCACATCATACAGACCACCTCTCAGGATCAGTAGAAGGGCAATAGGAGTGTGCAACCTGAGCCTGTGTAACTTAATTTCTCTTTCTGCATTTTCATTCAGGCTGGGTTCCCACTCTTTATTGCACTAACATGCATGTTACTGCAACACATAGCACACGTTAAGTGTGTTCGCACCCCAGTGTACTAAGGCAATGCAGCTCTACATTGGTGTTTTTGTTACGGGTATTGTCTTCAGTGGAAGTAATGTGCTGGCGTTTGTCATTTGATTCATTTCTGGACAAAGCCCACGAGCCCAGAGATGGCAAAACAGAGACACCCAGAAAAAGGTGCCCGATGTGCACCAAGAAAAACGCCTTATGGGTGGAAGAAAAGTGCATGTCAGGACTGTATAGACAAGCTCATCAAAGTAGAAACAGATTTTACAGTCCTTTAAACCCAGAGAGCAGGAGGCTCTTGCTGAACCTATCCCCTGTACTTCCGGCACCAGTACTAGTGTTAGGCCAATGGTCCTGACCCAGGCATGGGCAGCCCACCAGCACTGAGTACTGGAGGAGAGCTCAGAGTCCGCCTTAGAGCTTGAGGAGGGGAACTGTAATGAGGAAAGACCCAGCAAGGTTTAAAGATCCCTTTTTCCTACAGAGGAACTATTAAAGGCTATATATGACACCCTGGAGCTGGAGGAGCCAGAGGACCAGGAGTTGTCTGTACATGACCTTTTATATGCAGGCGTTCAGTCTAAGCAGAGCAGAACCTTTCCAGTACATATGTCCCTAAGGCAGTACCCTAAATAGCAGATGCATCCACGGAGTCTGTAATATTCTCGCCCAGGTCTACAGCATTAATTAATGAAGCCAAGCAGGCTATCTTTCTGAAGTCCTGGGGAGGAGACACAATGTCAAAGGTCAAATTCTGTTCCCTCCCCTTTAATGGAGATTTGCTCGTTGGTAAAGAGCTGGATTCTGTCCTAGAGAGGTCAGCCGATAAAAAGAAAGGGTTTCCTTTTCCCAAAAAACAACAGCAAAAAATAAATTAAATACATTTTCGCCCCTTGCAGAGATTAGGTGAACTATCGTCAGGGGTACAAAAGACAGCATAACAAGGGTTTTGCAGCCACACAGGACCAAAAAAGAGGGTGGCAATGAAGTAGGAATGGGGATGATTATGTGTATAGTAGGGCTGATTTAGAATCCCAGCTAAAAAGCTAGTTACTATAAAAGAATATTTTGTACGTGACAGGCTGTGGATTGGCAAATGAACACTTCCCCCTTTTAGCAAAACGATCTGTGTCTAGCTTAGCACACTTTTCCTGTCCAGGATGTGTCAAAGGCCAGTCAGCTGATTAAGGAAGTAACCGCAGAGGCAAGGCTTGTGCAATACTTGTGAAACTATATGCTTTGGTGAACTGCTTTGCATTAGTAGAAGTAGGTGAAGGGACAGAATGTTTTTGTAAAGGAAATGTATCATCTGTGTGCTTGTGACGTAATGTGATAGAGTTATATGTACAATGAATTTCCTGTAAGGAATACTCTGGCGTGTAGACACGAGTCGGGCCAGGAGTGTTCATTCTTGCTAGCTAGAAGAATGAAATAAAAAAACTTGCATACCAGAGTTCATTGCACAGCAGTCAGTACTGTTATTCTCCTACCTCATTTGGTGCATTGGCCGTAAGGGGGGAATATCGGTGTGACCTGTTGAGGCAGGTGGCACTGTTTTCCACCAGACCTACAAGGAATGGTCCGAGAGGCCAGCCCTGTGGGCTATATCGTAGTCTCAAAAGGCGCCTTCTAGAACTGTTATCTAGGAGACTGCGCTGTGTCCCATTTGGTGGCCTGCTGTGGACGACCTTCGTAGCGTCAAATGGACCTGGGAATCCGAGAAGTAGATAGCTGGAGCTCCAACGGGAACAGGTGAGAGCCTTTTTACTTTTGTTTTTGGATAACAGTAAGACAGCCAGCCAGCCTCTCGACGGATCGAGAGAAGGGAAGCCTGATCACCTTCCGAGAGAGACGTCCGTTCAGATGATTGTGCATCTTTCGGACGAATCCTCAGTCAGTCAGTAATTTTTGGGTGGGAATGTCTGGTATGATTGATGTGTGTATGAGACATCACTTTGTGGTGAAGTGACCGTGTCCTCTTTTAAGTGCGGTTCCTGGCTGGGAGACCACGTCCAGGCCACTGACCGAGGGAAGCGTTGTCTATTGTCCCTACCTGTGTCGAGGATTCAGACCCCTTACTGAATTCTCATCATTTACCCTACCCTCTGTGTCTGTCTTGGTGTCTGTTAGGTTATAAGAATGGGTGGGAAACATAGTGTTGAATTTCCTCTACAAACCATGATCTCCAACTTTAAGAAGAGATTTTCTAAAGAACTGTAATTTAAAAACTTAGCCCTGAGAAATTTATAACATTGTGTGAGAAAGATTGGCCCTGCTATGGAGCGCGGTGGCCCCCACAGGGAACCCTTGACTTAGAGACCATTGACTGATTATTTGAGAATATTATGTCAGACTTACAGAAACATGACCAAGACGCACCTTCCAGGAGGACTGTTCGTTCGGGTGATTGTGCATCCCTCGAATAAATCCTCAGTCAGCCAGTCAGGAGGAATATCCGTCCAGATGATTGTGCATCTCTCGGATAAATCCTCAGTCAGTTAGTCAGTCAGTCAGCTAGGAGAAAAAGTCCGTATGGATGATTGTGCATCCTTTGGACAAATGGGAGACAAAGACCTGCAGTGGATAGAAGCCACAGAAAGAGGAACAGTATAGAATTATAGTTAGGACAAGAGTAGTACCACTGACAAAACAAACAAAAGACATATATTCTCAACCCGAAGAGACAGATCTGCCTCCCCCGTATGTAGAGGAAAGGACCTCAGATAGAGACAGGTTAGAGCCATGTCCAAATGCCCCGTCCAGTAAACAAGGGAACTCAAGTAGTTGTTCACCTACATCAGATTCAGCAAGTTTGTCAATGCCAAATCTCAGTAAATATATTCCTGACCGTAGCACTCTGGGTATAGGCAGGACAGAAATAGGGAACTCAGTAGTAGTCCATGGGCTCCCAAATCAAGTGTCCACTTCCACTCCGAGAGATCCTGATGCAAATAGCCGGACCCTTGCCCCGCATCCCTTTGAAGCCCGCATACTGCAAGACATCCCGGGACTGTGGGCAGAAGACAACCTACCAGGATTAACCACACACGTTCCCTCAATCCTTATTGAATTAAAATCAGGAGCCACTCCAGTCAGCCTGAAACAGTACCCAGTCCCTCTAAAAGCCCTAGTAGGAAAACAAAAGTACTTAAACAAATTCCTACACTATGGAATTCTAAAACCCTGTCAGTCTCCCTGGAATACACCTCTACTTCCAGTGCAGAAACCTGAAACAGCTCACTGTCATCCTGCTCAAGACCTCCGAGCGGTCAATCAGGCTGTAATGACCAGGCACCCAGTGGTCACTAATGAACTGTTACAATTACTGTGGGAGACAGGTTATAAGGTGTCCCGGAGAAAGGTGAAATTTTGACAAGAGACTGTAAAGTACCTGGGATTCAGAGTATCACAAGGACAGAGACAATTGGGAGAAGGCAGGAAAGAAGTTGTTTGTCAGATTCCCACCCTGACTACCAGACGGCAAGTACGTGAATTCCTGGGGGTGGCAGGATTCTGCTGAATCTGGATACCGGACTTTGCCATAAAAGCCAGACCCCTCTATGAATCCACAAAGGGGGGAGAAAAGGAACCCTTCCAATGGGGAGAACAGCAAAACAGAGCATTAAGACATTAAGGTCTCCCTAATGCAGACTCTTGCGCTAGGCTTGCCAGATAGCCAAAAAGTCTTCTATTTGTATGTCAGTGAAAAACAAGGAATAGCAGTAGGAGTCCTGGCACAGTACTCTGGGTCTTGGCAGCGCCCTGTAGCATACCTTTCAAAACAACTGGACACTGTAGCTCAGGGATGGCCATCCTGCCTGCGGGCTATCGCAGCAACAGCCCTCCTTGTGGTCAAAGCTGACAAGTTGTCCTTAGGTCAGGAGACTTATGTCCGAGTCCCACACCAAGTACAGGAATTAATGGATTACAAGGGAAATCACTGGTTTACGAACAGTCGAATGGTTAAATATCAAGCTATGCTGTGTGAAAATCCTCGTATCCACTTAGAGACTGTAAACCCTTTGAACCCAGCCACTCTGCTCCCCACCTCACAAGAACCCCTAACTCATGACAGTCTCCGGGTATTGGATATGTAAGCCGACCAGACTTGAAAGACAGCCCCTTGGAAAATCCAAACGTTGAGTACTTTACTGACGGAAGCAGTTTTGTAAAAGGTGTTTATCCCCAGATATAGGCCCAGACAATGGCCCTGACTTTGTCCACAAGTGTCTCCAGGAATTAGCAACGGCACCTAAGATTACTTGGAAATTACACACCGCATATAGGCCCCAAAGCTCTGGAAAAGTTGAACGGATGAACCGCACACTCAAGTCACAACTGGCTAAGCTCTGTCAGGAAACCCAAATGGAGTGGACCTTGATGTTGCCCATTGCTTTACTGAGAATTCGGAGTACCCCAACAAAGAGGACAAATCTGTCCCCTTTTGAGGTACTGTATGGTAGGCCCCCACCTATCATTAGAGGGATAAGAGGAGACTTGCATCAGATAGGAGGGGTAGTTAACCATGAACTGATACAGAAACTTGGGGAAAGTATGCAGGACATAGGGAAATGGGTTCAGGAGAAACTTCCCATAAGCTTGTCGAACCCAGTACACCCCTTTAAACCAGGAGATACAGTGTGGGTAAAGGAGTGGAACATAACCCCACTAGGGCCAAAATGGAGAGGTCCTTATATTGTTCTGCTATCTACCCCAACAGCCATTAAGGTAGCCGAGGTGACACCCTGGATACACCACTCCAGGGTAAAGCGAGCTGCTGACCTCACAGACTCCTGGCACAGTACAGTAGACCCCCAAGATCCTTTGAGACTGAGATTGACCAGAGAAATCAGAAGGAAGAACTCCAGCCCTGTGTTCAGCACACCCCTGGAAGCTGCTGAATTTACGCACGGCAGAAGATAGAAAGACTGCAGCCCTGCGGCCAGCACACCCCTGGAAGCTGCTGGCTCAACGCACGGCGGAAGATAAGGGATATCTACTAAGCTCTGCTCCAACCACAGCCCGGACGCTGGTTGGTCTACGCACAAGCTGAAGCTTGAGGATATTCATCGGTGTAATGTTTACTAAGATCGTTATAATGAGACTGTTGATAGTCATAATAGTGATACTGACCGTTTAACAGGGGGGGAGAGTATCTCATGTGACCCTTGTATAAAGACTACCAGAGTAGGATCCGTAACTACCAAGATGTTATTGTGGCACTCTCATTATCAATGCAAGGGCACAGAGACTGGTACTTGCATACATAATGGGACTACCTATTCAATGTGCTCCTTTGAAAATCAGATAACCTGTTATGACCCCACTTATGCACCCTATAAAACCTGGCTAACCGTTCGGAGCTTTAGTTCCACCGGTAGGCTGATAAACCGAACATTGATCACTGACCCCAGCACTGCAGCAAGCCTAATCTTTGATGTGTGTGCTGCCATCAACCTCAACCACTTCCCAAGGGGAGGGTGTGGGGGATTGGAATGGGAGAGAGAGTATTTAAGAAATGATAGGTACATCTGTTCAGGTAAACTGGGACCTAGCTGTGCAGGAGAGGAATGGAATTACTGCCCCAACTGGAGGTGTGCTGCCTGGGGAACATGGGGAATGAAAAATCAGGATGCCATTCTACAATCTTTAGCTGGTTCATCCAGTTGCACAGTGGGAAGTTGCACCCCTGTGAATTTCACCATACATAACCCTGTCCAGTTTTTAGCACAATGGGGAAATAAGTTTGGAGTTCATATTTATGGTAAAGGATCAGACCCCGGTACAATTGTGTATGTCTCACTAAAAAATGAACTAACAAAGAGTGTTAATCATCAGTTATTTCATTCTTTATATGAAGAGCTAGCCACTGGTATGGAAGTGCCCCCTAGCACAAAGAACCTGTTCATTGAATTAGCAGAAAGTGTGGCTGACAATTTACAAGTCACAGATTGCTATGTGTGTGGAGGAACCAACATGGGATGGTCTCAATGCTGGTAGCTGGTTCGGAGATTGGGGTTTTCCCAGTGTATATGGGGTAAAGGCTATATTGGGGATCGTTGTAATAATACTCATAGCATGTCTGCTGCTGCCCTGTCTGATTCCCCTTGGGACTAGAATGATCCAGAGTTTCATTGAGGCCACCGTAGAAAGAAAGGCTGCGACCCATATTATGGCTATGTGGAAATACCAGCCATTAACCCCCCAAGACTAAAAAAAAAAAAAAAAAATCTCAGTCACATTGAGCTCTGATCCATTAGAAAGCAGACCTGTATGCTATTTAGTGATGCTTAATCTCGCTCATATTAATCGCTATGATTATGATCAAAGGGGGGAATGAAGTAGGAATGGGGATGATTATGTGTATAGTAGGGCTGATTTAGAATCCCAGCTAAAAAGCTAGTTACTATAAAAGAATATTTTGTACGTGACAGGCTGTGGATTGGCAAATGAACACTTCCCCCTTTTAGCAAAACGATCTGTGTCTAGCTTAGCACACTTTTCCTGTCCAGGATGTGTCAAAGGCCAGTCAGCTGATTAAGGAAGTAACCGCAGAGGCAAGGCTTGTGCAATACTTGTGAAACTATATGCTTTGGTGAACTGCTTTGCATTAGTAGAAGTAGGTGAAGGGACAGAATGTTTTTGTAAAGGAAATGTATCATCTGTGTGCTTGTGACGTAATGTGATAGAGTTATATGTACAATGAATTTCCTGTAAGGAATACTCTGGCGTGTAGACACGAGTCGGGCCAGGAGTGTTCATTCTTGCTAGCTAGAAGAATGAAATAAAAAAACTTGCATACCAGAGTTCATTGCACAGCAGTCAGTACTGTTATTCTCCTACCTCAGCAACACAGGAGGTGTAGGGACAGAGGTGGCTTCCTTTTTTTAAACCCAGTGACTCAGTCAGCCATGTGGGAGGAAGGTTGGGGTCATTCCTCCCACAGTGGCAGACTATTTCCAGCAGCAGATTTATCCTGGATCTGATAAAAGCGGGGTACAAGATAGCTCTTGGGCTGCCCCCCTCAAAAATTTCACACAAGCATTCTCCCGAAAGATGTGGAGAAGGCAACAGCTATGTCTTCCCTCCTACAGAGTATGCTGGAGGATAAGGTGATAAGCTTCATCCCCCTGCCCCAACCCTAAGAAAAGGGGGTTTTATTCTCACGTTTTTTTGATTAAAAAAAAGCCATTAGGAAAATTTTGACTCATATTGAACCTGAAGCAAGTGAACATGTACGTAGGGTACAAACGATTTAAACGATTTAAAATGGAGTCGATTTACACCACCAGAGATTAGTTAACCCCTGGGGTCTTCATGGTCTCATTGCACCCAAGAGACGCCTATCTTCATGTCCCCATTCGAAAGGAGTCTAGGCAGTTTCTCAGGTTTGCGGTGAAGAAGGGGTTCAAGACCCTCTATTTTCAGTTCAATACTCTGCCCTTCGGATTGGCGTCAGCACCACGCATCGTCATGAAGATTTTGGCAGAAGCTCTGTGGATCCTGAGATCGGATGGAATTTATATAATTCCCTATCTGGACGACCTGCTGATTTTTGCAGACTCAGCAGATGAGGTAAAACAGAACCTGAGCAGAACTATTGGACACCTTCAGCAGCTGGGGTGGCTGGTAAATCAGGAGAAGTCACAGTTGGTACCTACTTTAAAGTATAGTATTCCTAGGATACCCAATAAACTTGACTACATCCAAAATTTTTCTGACGAAAGAGCAGCCTCTGTGTATGTACAGAGACCTCAATTCAGGGTATAATGAGGGTTCTTGGATTGATTACAGCTGCCATCCCAGGATTCCATTTGGCACAATTCCATACTTGAGCACTTCAGGCGTTCATGCTTTCTGTCTGGGATGGGAGGAAGGAATCTCTTCAGAGGCAGACAGAGATCCCACAGGAAGTAAAACTCTCAGTAGAGTGGTCGTTGATCCCTACAAATCTCTCTGCAGGTCCACTTTAGTCCTAACTCAACCCTCTGGCGGTCACCATGGACGCCAGCGGTCAGGGGTGGGGAGCCCATTCAGGCGCACAGATGGCCCAAGGGGTCTGGAACTGGCAGGAAGCCTGCCTCTCCTCCAATGCAAGGGAGCTGAGCACAGTTCTAAAGGCTCTAGTAGCCTTTGGTCCGACTCTGAGGGGAAGACATGTGCAGGTCCTTTCGGACAATATTACCACAGTAAGTGGGGAATCCCACAAATAGACCTTTTTGCTACAAGGCAGAACAGGCAGGTGGAACAGTTTTTCTCCCTAAGTTTCCACCTTTTGCCCTCATTCCAAAGATTATCCGGAAGATAAGAGTGTCGAGCACAAAGCTTATCCTGATCGCACCATTCTGGCCAAGGAGGTCTTGGTTCTCAGGACTACTAAGACTCAGCATCACGGAGCCTTGGAGACTGCCTTACAGGACAGACCTCATATCAGGGAGAGGTGAATCATCCAGAAGTGAGCTCTCTTTCTCTGACGGCCTGGCTTCTGAGAGGGAGCTGTTAGAGCAGAGAGGGTTATCGGCAAAAGTAATCGATACCATTCTTAGCAGCCATAAGCTGTCCACTAACGCAATTTACAACAAAATCTGGAAAAAATTTGGGGCCTGGCACCTGCTCATTAACAGAGTGTCAGGAGCCATGATCCCGGCGGTCCTAGATTTTTCCAAGCCGGAGCAGATCTAAATCTGGCAGTCGGTACCCTTAAGGTGCAGGTATCTGCTCTATCTAGCTTTTTAAATCAAAGTCAGAAGAGCCACTGGTCAAAAGATTTCTTGCATCCATCAGCCGTAAACGGGTCCCCAAGTCAAGGAGGTTCCCTCCCTGGGACTTATCCACTTTGTTGCAAAGTCTTTGTAAAACACCATTTGAACCAATAAACGAACTGCCCATAAAGCTATTAACCTTGAAAACGGTGGTTTTGGTGGCCCTAGTTTCCGCTAGGAGGGTTGGGGAGATGCAGGCGCTTTCAGTGATTGACCCCTTCTGCATCATCTTGCAAGACAAGATTATCCTCTGGCTGGATCCGGTATTTCTCCCCAAAGTACCGTCTAACTTCCATAGGTCGGAAGAGATCGTGATACCATCATTTTGTGGAGATCCAAAAAACGACAAGGAGGCAGCATTTAATAAGATAGATGTCAGGAGATGCTTGATCGCTTACGCACCAAGGAATGGCGACGTTCCACCAGCCTGTTTGTGTTTGCAGGTTCAAACAGGGGTAAAAGGGCATCTAAAAATACCATCGCAAGGTGGAGGAAGTCGGCCATCGCGGAGGCATACAAAGCAGCATCCCAGTCACCTCCGTTAGGAATAAATGCTCATTCCACAAGAGCGGTTTCTACTTCTTGGGCTGAAAGGGCAGGAGCGTCTCCCCTCCAGATTTGCAAGGCAGCAACCCGGTCCAGGTTCCAGACGTTCGTAAAGCATTACAGACTGGATCTGCTTGCCAGCCAAGACCAGTTTTTCGGCAGGAAAGTGCTGCAGGCTGTGGTCCCGCCCTGATCAGGTAGTCCTATTTTGTCCTCTCTGTAAGCTGTCCTGGAAGATGACTTGGAAAAACAGTGTTATTACCTGTTAACTACTTTTTCCAGGACGGCGTCAGTTCCCTCCCTTCTTGGTTGATGATTAGCAATGTAAAACATAGAGTAAAGATGAAGCTACGCTAGTGAAGGTTTAATGATTGCTTATTCTGAAGCCTTCGGTTATTTGTTCATACTGAGGGGCTCATACATGTGTGCTGTTTTTATGATGTGGATCATGTGTTTCTTGTGCTAGGTGGGAGGAGCCTATCTCTCTGTAAGCCTTCCTGGAAAAAGTAGTTAACAGGTAATAACACTGTTTTTTTTTTTTGTTTTTTTTACCCTTTTGGTTTTTCCAGCGGGCTTCCGTCCTACATCGCCGTGGTGAGGTATGTCATCTCCGGATTTAGAACGACCGCTCCTCCTGCCCCCAGCTGCATTCTGGGACCTGTGTGTGTCCCAGAAGACAACAGGGCCATTCAGAAAGCACAGTGCGACTCGTGCATGCACAGTAGGAAACCGGCTGTGAAGGCTTCACTGCCGGTTTCCCTTAGTTGCAATGCCTGCACATGAGCTGATGAACGAATCGGCTTCGGGGAGCCAAAACATCGCAGGATCCCTGGACAGGTAAGTGTCTTTATATTAAAAGTCAGCAGCTACGGTATTTGTAGCTGCTGACTTTTCATTTTTATTATTTTTTTTTAATGAATGAATGAAAAAATTTATAGAGCGCTGCAAATGCGAACTGAATCGCCTCAAGGTGCTAATGCGTTGGTGTTGTCAGCTTCTAGAAAAGGAAGGTCTTGAGTTTTTTCCTGAAAGCCAGATGGTTTTCTTCCATGCGGATGTGGGGCGGAAGTACGTTCCATAGTCGAGGTCCTTGGACTGCGAATCTTTGTTCTTCCTTTGCTTTGTAGTGGTATTTGGGAATGAGAAGGAGGTTTTGGTTAGATGATCGAAGATTGCAATTGGGTGTGTAGTGTTTTATCTTCTCTCGAAGGTATTGAGGCGCGTTTCCTTGTATGCATTTGTGGGTGGGACAGAGGGTCTTGAATGTGATCCGATTCTTTACGGTTAGCCAGTGTAGGCTCCTCAGGGATGGGGAGATTAACTCCCAGGGTTTTTTTCCTGTTAACAGTCTTGCCGCCGTATTTTGGATGAGTTGTAAACGCGCAAGCTGATATTGGGGTAATCCTATATAGAGCGAGTTAGCGTAATCGAGTCGGGAATTGATGATTGTTCCAACTACTGCTGCTTTGTCCTCCTCTGGGATGAAGGGGATAAGAGGCTGGAACTCCGCTTTAAGACACAAATGATCATGTTAGCTGACACCAGGCTTTCCTTATTTGAGATGCAGGAAGGGGGTGTTCCATTATGGCCATCAGGTGTGATTTTTAAGATCACCATATTACTGACAAAATTAATCAGGTGGACTAATACACTACACCAATGCCCAGATGAAAAACTGCTAAGGCAGGCTGCAATCCCTATATGCATTTTTTTGGTCCCAGAATACCATGACAGTAGATATACATTTTCACATGTTTGCTCTGTAATTGCTGTATCGTTACCTTTCTTATACATACATATATAAATGTGTGTGCCCTCTAGTGGCTTCTTATGTAACATGCTGCAGATAACATCTCTGCTGAAACTAACAGCGGTAATACAGTTCCATACTGTGTGAACTGATCTGGAAATGGTGTTTCCCAGAGATTAAAGTGGTTGTAAAGTGGTGCATTCTATACATTAAGATAAAAAGCCTTCTGTGTACAGCAGCCCCCCTAACACTTGCACTCTAGCTCCAGCGATGTTGTAGGAATGTCTCAGCCATCCGGGGACTCCCCTCCTAATTGGCTGAGACAGCAGCACGGCGCCATTGGCTCCCACTGCTGTCAAAGTCAGCCAGCCAATGATAATAGAAAGTGAGCCGGGCTGCAGCTCAATATCTGAATGGACACAGGGAGCTGTGACTCGGCTTGGGTGTCCCCATAGCAAGCTGCTTGCTGCGGGGGCACCCAACAGGAGGGAGGAGCCAGGAGAGCCGAAGAGGGACCTGAGAAGTGGAGGATCTGGCCTGTTCTGTGCAAATCCATCGCACAGAGCTGGTAAGTATAATCTGTTTATTATTTTTAATTTAAAAAAAAAACAAGACTTTACAATCACTTTAAGTTTCTTTTTTTCTTTATCTATAGGTTTTTGTAATGGTAGGAGAAAACATTGAACCTAAACAGGATGCTTAGCATACAAACGTAATAACTGGATACCAATAATATGATTGAAAACCAAATGGACTTTTAAAACATTAGAGTGGATTTCATGCAGGGACTGTAAACTCCATGGAAGGTTGCACGCTGATGACATCACTCATTCCCATCAAAACACTTCATGATGAAACATAACAAAAACATACACACCGTACCATAATTGGAATGTAAATTTGGTGTGCCAACTACACCATACATTTCTTGTGTGGGTTCATGAGGTCAGTAAGTGAAGGAAAAACTGGATTGGCTTTCACACCTACATTATAAAGCGGGGGTCCACCTATCTATCGTTTTTTTTTTTTTTTTTTTTTAGTTCATTCACAAACTTTTCTTCTCAGCATTACATACTCACATATTGCGTGTAATATGTCTGCCTGTGTCAGATTTCGTCGGAAAGAATAACTTATAATATTCACTGCAGGTGGTTTCCATCTTCATTGTGGGCATTTGAAGCCCACAAGCATTTATTTCCTGGATGTGGTGAATGCTGTGCTCCCAGCATTCACCGCTCATTCCCGCACATGCTCAGTGGCATCCTGGGAAGCCTGAGACTAGCTCCCAGGAGTCTGGGAGAGGCTAGAAACACACCTACTCCCATGGGAGGAGAACCAGGAAGTGCAAAGAAGAATAGAAAAATAAAAGGTAATTACGGCGATTTTAAATTTTTTTTAAACGGCATGTCAGCATCTAGGCAAGGAAGAGAATACATACAGATATTGTTCAAAATTTGGGTGGAACCCAGCTTTAATGAATGTCCCATTCCAAGACCAATGCCATTAATGCAGGGTTGCCCCTATTATCATTTTTGGTTTTGAGCACCTCCACTCTTTTAGGGGAAGGCTTTTTACAAGACTTTGAACTGGTTGTGGGAATTTTTGTTCATTCAGCCAAAATATAATTTGTGATAACAGGTACTAATGTTGGACGAGCCTGGCTCAGAATCTGCATTTCAATTTATCCCAAATTCAGTTTGGGTTAAAAGAGAAATTCAGAATTGAAAAAAAAAAAATTTTTACACTTAGGTGGATGCAGGATCATATCGATGTCCCCCGTCGGCTCTGCAGAGTGACAACTGAGCGATCAAACACCGCTAATCGCTCAGTTCTCCCCCTCCAGCCTGAGTGGAAAGCCATGTCTGTCAGTCACCAGCTCTCTGCTGTCCCTTCCCGACAGCAGTCTCCCTCCCTTGGTAGATTTTCTGAGCTGAGATTTACAGGCTCCCCTGTTCTACTGACCACCTCTCCTGTAGCTCTCCTTCTCTGTCCTATTGTATTCTTGTACAATATTTCTAATTATGTTTTGTGACTTGTGAAGTAATAATCAAAACCTTTTGATCCCTCTTGAACTGAATTGTATTGTAACTGTACTGTGTCTCTCCAATTTGTAAAGCACTGTTCAAACTTATAATGTTGCTCTTGGGAGGTATATACAGTGTTATGCCGCGTACACACAGTCGGATTTTCCAACAGGAAATGTTCGATGGGAGCTTGTTGTCGGAAATTCCGACCGTATGTAGGCTCCATCGGACATTTTTCGTCGGAGTTTCCGACAAACAAAATTTGAGATCTGGATCTCAAATTTTCCCGACAACAAAATCCATTGTCGGAAATTCCAATCATGTGTACACAATTCTGACGCACAAAATTCCACGCATGCTCGCAATCAAGCAGAAGAGCTGCACTGGCTAGTGAACTTCATTTTTCTCTTCGTACCTGTTGTACGTCACAGCGTTCTTGACGATCGGAATTTCTCACAAGATTTGTGTGACCGTGTGTATGCAAGACAAGTTTGAGCCAACATCGGAAGGAAAAAAAACATGGATTTTGCTGTCGGAATGAGCGATCATGTGTACGCGGCATTACAGTGTATGTATTTTCATGTTGCGTGAACTCTGCTATCATTGAAGATGATATGCATATCTCAATATCACAAAAGGCCTTCCATTTCTACTAAAACTCAAGGGTTTATACTCAGTATTGTGGTTATTGTGCCTTTTGAGTTCAAGTATATTATATAAGGTTCTAAAAACACTAAATTGGAAAAAGTGGCAGTGCTAAATTGTTGTTCCTTTTTTTACAGTATTAATATATATATATATATATATATATATATATATATATATATATATATATATATATATATATATATATATATATATTTGTGTGTGTATTTCTAGACACATTGCTTTTTGGCCAATGTGCTTACTATAGAACAGGGGTGTGCAAACTTTTGACCTATCTGGGCCACATTGGAAGAAGAGGAGTTGCCTTGGGCCACACATAAAATACACTAACAATAAGGATAGGTGATGGGCAGAAAAAGTCGGGCAGATCACAAGTTAACGATCATGTAAAAGATAATCTGCGTAATAAAACTTCTTTTTTTTTTTTTGAATTAACCGCTTTAGCCCGGGCGATTTACCCCCTTCCTGACCAGAGCACTTTTTGCAATTTGGCACTGCATCAGTTTAACTGGCAATTGCGCGGTCATGCAATGCTGTACCCAAACGGAATTTGCGTTCCCATAAATAGAGCTTTCTTTTGGTGGTATTTTGATCACCTTCTGTAGTTTGAATTTTTTGCACTATAAACAAAAAAAAGAGCGACAATTTTGAAAAAAGACAATATTTTTTACTTTTTACTATAAAAAATCCCCCAAATTAAAAAAAAAAAATCTTCATCAGTTTAGACCGATATATAATCTATATATTTTTGGTAAAAAAATCACAATAAACATATATTGATTAGTTTCCTCAAAAGTTATAACATCTACAAACTATGGGAAAGATTTATGGCATAATGGTGAGCTGCGATTTTTTTTTTTTTTTTCTGGTATTGCGACAAACAGATCGGACACTTTTGACACTTTTTTTGGACCATTGACAATTATACAATGATCAGTGCTAACAAAATGCACTGATTACTGTGTAAATGTCACTGGCAGGGAAGGGGTTAACACTAGGGGCGATAAAGAGCTTAACTGTGTGTTCCCTCAGTGTGTTCTAACTGTGTGTGGATGGGAGTGACTAGGAGAGGAGACATATCATTTTTCCTACTTAGTAGGAACATACAATATGTTTCCTCTCCCTGACAGCACAGGGATTTGTGTTTTTACATACACAAATCCCCATACACACGATCGCACGTGGCTAGTTGCGATCATGTGTGCATCCGTTCCCCCGCTGTGCAGCGTGCCCTCTGGTGGCCGAAAAAGGGTAGGACATACCCGTACGGAATTTCGACCCAGGGGAGTCATTCTGCTGCAGTATATCTTGAGTGCTTACTCATGGCTGGCATACATCATACGAACATATTCGACTTAAGAACAAACCTACAGTCCCTAGCCCGTTCGTAATTCGGGGACTGCCTGTATACTGTAGTTGCTCACAAATATACAGTAGGTACTGATGACATGAATAAGGCGTGACTGTGGAGAGTGGGATATTTTTCTTTGGGAAGATAAAACTTAAAGTCCAGTAAAGACACTGTCCGTTTCTTTTATTTTTTTTGGCACATGTGTTTGCATTTTTACAAAAAAATCCCCCCCCCGAAAAATCGAATTAAAGAAAGGAACAACATTTTTAAGTAAGTTTTTTTTTTTTTTTTTTTTTTAAGATTTAGTGTTGGGCCGCATTCATAGCTGTCTTGGGTGGTATGCGGCCCTTGGGCCACAGGTTGGACACCCCTTCTATAGAACTTGATTTTGAAGGCACAGCGGGCCTTTGAATGATTTAACATGCAAAAATGTTGAAACCCCCCTCAAAAAGTAAGCATCTGCAACATTTTTAAGCTGGCTACACATTTATTATTGTTCTAAAGTGTTTGGCATAAACTAAAATCCCATCGATGCTGGAAGCAGTGGTGATTATACGAATTGTAATGACAGAAATTTTAAGGTGAGATATGAGCTTTTATCTGTAGGTGGCACTGGGTGACAAATTCTGGATCCCAGGAAAATAAAATGAAATGAAGAAATTGGGAGACCCATTTTGTCTAACACAATTTTACAGAGGTGAAATTTTGGTTTTGCCTTTCCTACCCCTTTAAAGATATCTACAGTGAACAAAATGCTAATTTTATGTTTGTCAGAATCCTAAAAGAATATTTCCTTCCTCTTGGTTAGTTGGACAGATGTCTTTAGAAAGGCTTCCATTCATAAAAGGAAACATACCCCTTCATTGTTGTTCATCATCCGCTCTGCAGATTTTATATTTTTGTGGCGTGGGAGCTTGAAATACAAGTTAAAGAAACTGACTTTGCTTCCAGTATGACTTGCACAGCAGAGCTCTCTACGGTACATGTTTGGAAAGGACACAGACTTCTCTTTGAAACATTTTGGCTTGATTAATTCAGCTTTTGTTCATTATTTTCTTCTCTTTGCATTACCAAGTTCAAAAATGTCTTTTAAAAGAAACAATTAAGTAAAATAATTTTAGTTATTTATTCCTCTCCATAATTTGGTACATTACTTCAGTACACAGGAAGTGAGATTTGCATATTGACACAAATGATTCGTAGGCAGTGCTAATATGCTAATGAGTAACCGTGTTTAGCTGCTGGCCAGCTCCACACATCAGTGTGTGTATCAAGATTCAGCAGGTGAATTTTAAGTCCGGATCTAATTTCTTTTTTTTTTTTTTTCCTGCTAACTTAAAATTTCTCTAGCATCAAGGTTCTCCCTTTTTTAGAGAGCCTTCAATTATTTGACCTATCAGTATTAATCCAGACATTGGCAAGTGGTGGTAGGGATATTTTGTCTATATTAGTGATTTAGTGGTAACTGCTTGACTTAGATTTGCGAAGTCTGTATACCCATCACAATCCTTGCCAGTCCAAGTCCAAGTCCCATACAATGAAATGCTTCTTGTGTACCATCCATATACACTTCTACAGTATACCACAGTGCTAAACAGCAGCTCCCCATCAAATTCGCTTTACTACCAGTTAGAGGTCGACCGATATATCGACCGATATTTGGCGTTTTTTACTTAATCTGCATCAGCCGATTATGCTGATAAAAAAGGCCGATTATAACTTTAGTGTGTCTTGCAAATGACTTCTGTAATAGAAGTCAATGCAAGTTGCCTGAAGTTTTCTTCTCTCCTCCTCTGGGCAGCCTGCCAAATCTGAAAAGAAGAAACATTGTATCTCTTCAGGTTCTTTTATCAATGGACTGAACTCCATGCGGAGGAGTTCTCAGTTTAACCATTTAAAGACTAAATCTTTTCTGACACTGGTTGCTTACAGGTAAAAATCCTGTATTTTCTGCTAGAAAATCACTTAGAACCCCCAAACATTATATATACCCTAGGGAATAAAATAGCGGTTGTTGCAATATTTTATGTGACACGGTATTTGTGCAGCGGTCTTTCAAACGCAATTTTTTTTTAAAAATACACTAATGAATTAAAAAAAAAAAAACAACTAAACAGTAAAGTTAGCCCATTTTTTTTCGGCCAAAAGTTTTGATTACCTGTTTTTGTGTATTTAATATTTAAGATATAGTTTTTTTTTTTTGTTATCTAAATTATACATACAAGTGAACTGATTGAAAGTTTGTCTTGTTTAATAAATGTAAGAAATTTTCTGTATCACTTATTACTTAGGGCCCTTTCACACTGGGGCGGTTTGCAGGCGCTATTGCGCTAATAATAGCGCCTGCAAACCGACCCGAAAGTGCCACTGCTTTGTCTCCAGTGTGAAAGCCCCGAGGGCTTTCACACTGGAGCGGTGCGCTAGCAGGACGGGAAAAAAAGTCCTGCTAGCAGCATCTTCGGAGTGGTGAAGGAGCAGAGTATATACCGCTCCTTCACCGCTCCTGCCCATTGAAATCAATGGGACAGCGCGGTTATACCGCCGGCAAAGCGCCTCTGCAGAGGCTCTTTGCGGTGGTTTTTAACCCTTTCTCGGCCGCTAGCGGGGGTAAAACCGCCCCGCTAGCGGCCGAATACCGACGGTAAAGCGCCGCTTACAATAGCAGTGCTTTACTGCCAACGCCGCCCCAGTGTAAAAGGGCCCTTAAGGTTGCTTGCACACTGGAGCGGGCAGGCGTTGATGGTAAAACGCTGCTAGTTTTAGCAGCGCTTTGCCGTCATTTTAGCGCCGCTATTCGGCTGCTTTGCAGGCGCTTTGACAGCGGTGCGCATTCATTTCAATGGGCAGGAGTGGTGTAGCAGTGGTATACACCACTCCAAAGATGCCGCTTGCAGGACTTTTTTTTTTAACATCCTGCCAGCGCATCGCCTCAGTGTGAAAGCCTGAGTGAGTGCAGGGGAGCCGTTTTACAGGTGCTATTTTTATCCCAAAAGCGCCTGAAAAATGCCCCAGTGTGAAAGGGGTCTAACTGTTAACTTTTATGAGATGAAGTGGAGAAAAAAGAAAAAAAAAAAATCGGCCAAATATATCGGCCCAAAAAAATCGGCATCATATATCGGCCACCGCGATTTCTAAATATTGGCATCGGCCAGAGAAAAACCCATATTGGTCGACCTCTACTACCAGTTTACTTTTCATTTTCTCTCACAACATGACCATAATACGTTGCAGTCTTCAAAATGTTCCTGGAACCCACAGAAGCCCTTATCTGTCTGTTTTATCTTCTGTCAACTATTGCTGCATGACACTTGAGTGAAAGCCATTTCCTTGTCCTTTTCATGCTAAATATTTAGCAATTTATTTAGTTACGCAGTGCTCTACATATATTGTACATTCACATCAGTCTCCGCCCTTGAGCATACAACCTTAAGCCTAGTACACATGGGCCGAATATCGGCCAGTTCAATAGAAACTGGCAGATATTCAGTCCATGTGTATGGCAGCCGGTCTGTCAGAGGCTCATGACTGCAAAAGGTCTGCCGACCAGCTCCCCATCAGCGCTCTTGAGCCAATGGCTGAGAGTGCTAACCGGAGTGTTCTGGCGGGTGGCGTCCACCTGTCAGAACACAATAGCTCAGCAGGGGAGATAGCTGTACGAACATCGAATTTGGTAGTACAACAGCTCGGATCTGAGCTGTCAGGTTTTTTTTTTCGTTTAGCCTGCTGTACTAGGCTTAATATCCTAATCTCATGTGCTAACACACATACTAGGGCCAGTGTAGACCAATTTACCTACCAGCATGTGTTTGGGGTGTGGGAGGACAAGCATAGGGAGAACATGCAGTAGTGTCCTGGTTGGGATTCAAGCGGAGGACCTCAGTGCTGCAGGGCAGGAGTGCTAGCCGCTGTGCTGCCATGTTCCAAATCCAGCAAGGTTTTACTACCAGTGGCAGTTCATTGACAGGTGCATTTGACCTCCTTCTGATTATGTGTTTGACTTCCTTCTAAACTGCATATGACTGCTTTAAGGTACATGCATACCATTTCAGTATTTATCTGTGCCCAGGGAGCCATAAGTGGTGCGTACCTCCAGTCAAATGCATGGCTCTACTCGCTCATTTGCATAAAAGTTTACTCACATATGACCTATTCCTAAGCAAGGAAGCATCTTCCACACTTCTATGGACACTTGTACACACCACTTGTGGCTCCCGGATATGGGAAGTCACCAAAAGTTTTACACTAAAGCTCCCTTGTGCCTGCAGACATCCATATGCCTGCTGCTTCTGTATTCCAATTTACTTTTATGTGGAGAGAAGCAGCTCTGACATAAACAAAGTTCATCAACACAAGCCCTAGTAAAGGTTCACTACAAGGATCAAACATTATTAGTTAGATATTTTTAGTTTCTCATTGTAAAGAATAACTTTAAGGCTGGGTTCACAAGTATGCGTATTGGATGTGGGTTTACCCGCATCCAATTCGTATGACAGGCTCTCGATAGAGCTGGTTCACACAGGCTTGGTTGGCATTCAAAAAGGGTCCTGTGTGTCTTAGGCTCAGATTCAGGTGAAAATTGGGACCAGATTCGGACCTGAACTGGTGAACAGGGATGCAGAGGACCCAAGGCACAAATCTGTGGCCACATATGTGTGATCCCGGCCTTAGGGTGCATTCACACTTGCAAGTGCACCCTGTCGGCGATCAACTGCTTCTGCCTTTACATCTGTCTGAGTGTCGAACACTGCCAATTGGAAAAGGCACCAAATCTGTATTCTGAAAGGCCATGGGGCTGATTTTACTAAAACTAGAGAGTGCAAAATCTGGTGCAGCTCTGCAAACAATCGGTTTACAGTTTTGTTTGTCAAACTGAAACCAGCTGAAATTAGAAGTGAATCCAGGTTTTGCCTTTTCTTCTCCAGTTTTAGTAAATCAACCCCCACAATCTGAAGCCGGATCCTCATAAGATCACAGAAAAGGTGACCATGAACCAGCAGGGTTGAAGATGTGTAAGAAAATGCTAAGGCGCTGTTTTTGACACTACAGTTCCTTCTTCTCTTTATCCTATACAAATTGGAGGGGGGGGGGGGGGCTTTTTAGTTTTACTTTACTTTAAAGATGGCCTTACACCAGTAGAATTTTGTTCAAAAATGTTTTTAAAACATTTGATTTTCTAATGCTTGATGGGGTCAAACAGATGTTCATTTTTGGATGTAGTGACAAGAAAATTTGAAAGAACAGGTTGTAATTGTACATATTGTAATGAAACCTGTTTAATATGTCTGGGATTCCATTCAAATAGCAGGTCTGGATGAACTTTTAAGGACTTTCATACAAAATAATTGACTCCGTAATATCAAGAAAGAATGTTCTAACTAAGGATTTTTCAGGATTTCCATATGAACATTTGAATGAAAATCTAACCATGTATCTTAATTGATGTTAGCCTCGCACAGCTTCCAATACCATCCCTATGCTGATGTCACCCAAATCTACCTGTCTACTCCTCAACTCACTCCTTAAGTCTCCTCTTGCTTTACTAACTAATATCCCCCTACCCATGCCCCCCTCCATTACTTTTTCCATCAAGGTCAATAATGCAACTATCAATCCCTCCCCTCACTAGATGTAATCCTAAACTCCTGACCTGTCCTTTCAGCCCCAAATTCAATTGTTGTCAAAACCTTGTAGACTTCACCTCTGTAACCTCTCTAAAACTCTCCCTTTTTTAACTAATGAAACCACCAAGCTACTCATTCCCTCCCTTGTTATCTCTCCCCTTGACTATTTCAACTCCCTTCTCATAGGCCTACCTCTTCATAGGCTATCCCCTCTTCAGTCTATCATGAATGCAGCTGCCAGACTCCTCTACCTTACCAACCACTCAGTGTCTGCCACGCCTCTCTGACAATCCCTACACTAGCCTCCAGTCGCCCAGCAAATGAAATTCAAAATACTAACATACAAAGCCATTCACAGCTCTGCCCTAAACTACATCACTAATCCTGTCTCCAAGTATCGCCCAAACGTTCCTCTCCGCGCCTCTCAAGACCTCCTGCTCTCAAGCTCTCGTCTCCTCCTCCCATGCTTGTCTCCCGGACTTCTCCAGAGGCTCTGTCATGTTCTGGAACTCTCTGCCTCTATCCATTAGACTATCTCCTAGTCTGGCTGCCTTTTTAAGCGATCCCTGAAAATTCATCTTTTCAGGAAAGCCTGCCATGGCTCCAACTAATCGTTCACTTTCATCAGCTCATTCCCCACAGTTATAACCTTTTGTACCACTTTCCCCACCCTATTAGATTGTAAGCTCTTAACCCTCTTGTATTGTATTGTAACTGTACTGTCTCTCTTTTTATATTGTAAAGCGCTGTGTAACCTGTTGGCGCTATATAAATCCTGCATAATATTAATAATAAATAGCCGATGTACAGGAGGTGGCTTTGCAAATGATAAAGAGAAGACTTACAGTGCCTTGAAAAAGTATTCACACCCCTTGAAACTTTCCACATTTTGTCTTGTTGCAATCAAAAATGTAAATGTATTGGGATTTTATGTGATTAACCAACACAAAGTGGCACATAATTGTGAAGTAGAAGGAAAATTTTATATGATTTTGAATTTTTTTTTTTTACAAATACATATGTGAAAAGTGTGGCGTGCATTTGTATTCAGCCCCCTTTACTCTGATACCGCTAATTAAAATCTAGTGGAACCAATTGCCTTCAGAAGTCTCCTAATTGGTAAATAGTGTCCACCTGTGTGTAATTTAATCTCAATATACATACAACTGTTCTGTGAAGCCCTCAGGTTTGTTAGAGGACCTGGGTGAACATACAGCATCATGAAGGCCAAGGAACCCACCAGATGTTGTGGAGAAGTTTAAAGCAAGGTTAGGTTATAAAGAAAATTCCAAGCTTTAATCATATCACAAAGCACTGTACAATCCATTATCCGAAAATGGAAAGTTTATGGCACAACTGCAAACCTACCAAGACATGACCGCCCACCTAAACTGATAGGCCAGGCAAGAAGAGCAATAATCAGAGAAGCAGCAAAGAGGCCTATTCTCTTGAGGAGCTGCAGAGATCCACAGCTCAGGTGGGAGAATCTGTCCACAGGACAACTATTAGTGCACTCCAAAAATCTGGCCTTTATGGAAGAGTGGCATAAAGAAAGCCATTGTTGAAAGAAAGCCATAAGAAGTCCCGTTTGCAGTTAGAGAGAAGCCATGTGGAGAACACAGTAAACATGTGGAAGAAGTTGCTCTGGTCAGATGAGACCCAAATTTTACCTTTTTGGCCTAAAAGCAAAACGCTATGTGTGAACACACCATCCCCACAGTGAAACATGGTGGTGGCAGCATAATGTTGTAGGGATGCTATTCTTCAGCAGGGCGAGGGGAAGCTAGTCAGAGTTGATGGGAAAAATGGATGGAGCCAAATACAGGGCAATCAGAGGAAAACCTGTTATGCCCCGCACACACGGTCGGATTTTCCGACGGAAAATGTGTGATAGGACATTGTTGTCGGAAATTCAGACCGTGTGTAGGCTCCATCACACATTTTCCATCGGATTTTCCGACACACAAAGTTTGAGAGCAGGATATAAAATTTTCCGACAACAAAATCCGTTGTCGGAAATTCCGATCGTGTGTACACAAATCCGACGGACAAAGTGCCACGCATGCTCAGAATAAATAAAGAGATGAAAGCTATTGGCCACTGCCCCGTTTATAGTCCCGACGTACGTGTTTTACGTCACCGCGTTTAGAACGATCGGATTTTCCGAAACTTTGTGTGACCGTGTGTATGCAAGACAAGTTTGAGCCAACATCCGTCGGAAAAAATCCTAGGATTTTGTTGTCGGAATGTCCGAACAAAGTCCGACCGTGTGTACGGGGCATAAGAGTCTGCAAAAGACTTGAGACTGGGCTGGAGGTTCACCTTCCAACAGGACAACGACCCTAAACATACATATACAAAAAGAAGGAAAGCCTACCAAGAAGGTCACTTATGTGGCACACCACTTTATTACTATATTAAAAATATTTTATTGTAGAAAAACCCTAAACATACAGCCAGATCTGCAATTGAAAGGTTTAGATCAAAGTATATTCATGAGTTAGAATGACCCAGTAAAAGTGCAGACCTAAATCCAGTTGAGAATTTGTGGCAAGACTTGAAAATTACTGTTCAGACGCTCTTCATACAATCTGACAGAGCTTGATCTATTTTGCAAAAAAAAAATGGACAAAAATATTACTCTCTAGATGTGCAAATCTGGTAGAGACATTCCCAGGGGCTGAATACAAACAACGTCACACTTTTTAGATATTTATTTGTAAAAAAAATTGAAAAACATTTATCATTTTCCTTCCACTTCACAATTACGTGTCACTTTATGTTGGTCTATCACATATAATCCCAATAAAATACATTTTACGTTTTTGGTTGTAACATGACAAAATGTGGAACATTTCAAGGGGTATGAATACTTTTTCAAGGCACTGTATCTAGATAGCACAGAGGTATGTAGTAGTAATATCCTCATTCAGCTATTTCTGTGGATAAATGTATCTAAAAACAGGTGATTTAGAAAATGTTAAAACTTGTATCAAACAAATATGATGGCATAATAATATATCCATTATTAATACAATTTTTTTAGCATAATTGTCAGTTTACTTCAACTATATACTTTTTATCTGAGCAAATATAAAAGGTTATTCCGTAGCACAGCAAGTATAGGCAGCCTTGTAGGATTAGAAACCACAATAAAACGTATAATTAATCAGAGAAGTTGGTGGAAAGTGGGCAAGAGCAAAGAGCAGCTTTCACTTTGGTAAAATAAACTTAAAATCCTGCCCTTATTTGCACTTTGGACCTTTTTCCAAATGTGTAGTCAAGTGTCCATATGTACATATTTGAATGACCTAAAATGATACTACACCCTTAAAATAGAAAATGACTATGACTGCACAGCTGTGGCCTTGCTTAATGTATAACTATGTATGGTTGAAAAATGACTAGGGGAAAGTCAGACAGTTGCCATGTTACCAAAACGTGTCCTTGTTTTACATCTATAATTTAAACTCCTATTAACGGAGGACAGATACTTTTTCAAGTTAAAGAAACTGCTGAAGAGGTGAGAAAAGCCTCTCTGAGGCCAACATGGCAGCTCTGGTGTGTCGAGCAAGGGCCAAAACAAGTATAAAGCAGAATATAAAACCTCTTTTTGGATGTTTAGGGGAAAAAAATCAGCGAGCGGGAAATTGCATTAATAAAAATATTTGTGAAAGAACAAGAGAAAATAGTTTTGTAGGATGCTGCCGTAAACTAAATTGGGGCAACAGTAAATACATTGTGATTAAGAGAAAACCGCTTGTGATTTCCATTTAACACCTTGCCTGTGCTTATTACAGAGGTCATTATACAAGGCAGGTGTTTTGTTAGGATAGCAAGTTCCTTCTCTGAGCTGACGTTCATACAGTGGGGTTGATTTACTAAAGGCAAATAGGCTGTTTATTTTGCCTCAATGCTTGGTGAATGTGGAAAAGTTTCACTTTGTAAAGAATACCCAACCACCTGCAAAAAAATAAAAAAAAATGCTTTTTTTTTAAATTTTAAATCAAACCCTAGTCAGTGTTGTACCACTATTTAAAAGCTTATCAAGTTATCACTTGTCCTCTTGTCCTTAAACTTATCACCAGTGTGTTTTATTGTTTGTGTCAATTATTTCACTATATATACTTAACATACATTTCATTATATGTACACCTCTGAATCTCTTTAAAAGGTTTTAAATGCCCCGGGGGGCAAGAACGATTGGCGATCATATGACCACTGTGCTTGACTGCTCCAGTTCTGGCAGCTACGGATTGTTAGCGGGGATCGAGAACTATCTTTGACAGCTTTTTATCTTCATTTAGAATGGACTAAGGCCGGTCATACACTGAACAAATTTTCTGGAAGGAAATTTGCTTGTTTCGCCATCAACAGACAGTGTGGATACATGAATCCCTCCTGCCAGGCCATTGTCTTCTCCCAGGGGCGGGGGGGGGGGAGCCATCCCCACTTGGAGAAGACTGTAATTCTTGCTAGCGGCTATAGCAGATGCTAGCAAAAAATTGCAGATAAAACCCGGCATACTGGTTGTAACCAAGTTGCTCGATTGATCAGCTTGGTACATGCAAGAGAAGGGAGAAAAGCATGCAGACTTCTGGTGTAGTAAAGGAGACTAAGAGCTTTATTAAAAACAAAATATGTACAAAATAAAATGTGAAAGAATGCTTATAGTCTACGATACAGTCACAAGCAAAGGTTGGATGAGCAGCCAGAGTGTCTGGATCACTGTGTGGCCAGATGAAGAGCTGGGCTGGATGCCAGAAGTCACTCCTGCTTGGCTAGCTCAATCCCAAGGACAGCTCTCAGTGGACGATGGTCTCCTGTAAAAGTGGGATCGCAGAACGCATTTCGAGGACTCCTCTTCTTCAGCTTGGTACATTCAGCTTGCCCATACACAGTTCCAATCTCGGCTGGTTACTTTTGACCTGGCCGAAATTCAAACTGTGTATGACCGGCCTTAGGAAAGGTAAATACTTCTCAAGTTGTAATTGCTGAGTGTGACCTTGTTGGGGAGATTGCTACCTCACTTCCTTTCCCTCAGACTGTAGGACAAATAAATGATGTGCTGTTGTCACTGGGACAGGAAGACACAAAGTAATAAAACCATGGCACGGGTTCTATCCCATGTCTTGTGGCTTGCTATGGGGGGGGGGGGCACTCAGCGGGGGGGGGGGATTCAGGAGCGCTGGTGGGGGGACCCAAGGAGCAGGACTTCTCTGTTCAAAACCATTGCAAGAGCAGGTAACTTTGCAATCTCTTTCGTAATGTGTTTTTCACTGAATTTTTTTACTTTTTTTTTTATGCAAAGGGACACAGACAAATGGGGGAAAAAATGTCAGCGATCGACAGAAGTGCAAAAATGTAAAACAAGTTTTAGTCATGACATTTTATGTATGATAGTGTTACATGTATTGTTGTACAAAGGTTTAATTTATCACTGAAAACAAACTGAAGGGTAGAGTTACCTTTTTATATCAACTTTAATTTAAGGTACTTAAATGTAGCATGATATAAATGTGACCTCATCACTTTCTTGTCTCCAGTCTGAGATAAGTCCTTATTTTCTATTTTGTAGGTATGGGACGTGGAGCTTGAACGATCTGCTGAAGAATGGGCATCTACTTGTTTATGGGAACATGGTCCAGCAAATTTGCTTCCATCCATTGGACAAAACCTTGGGGCTCACTGGGGGAGGTAGGTGATTTGATTCTTAGCAATACCAGATGATGATACAGTATGAGATGATAAACTATAACATTATTATGTTCTTTCCTATATAGATACAGGCCTCCAACCTACCATGTCCAGGCTTGGTATGATGAAGTGAGAGATTACACATTTCCATATCCACAAGAATGTAACCCCTACTGCCCATTTAGGTGTTCAGGACCTGTTTGCACTCACTATACACAGGTAGGGTCATGTTTATTTCATTCTTTTTTTTTAAAGGATATTTCCCTCTTTGGAACAATTTCAGGGAACCCTTTCTTTGGGGGTGTGATTGGCAAAAATTTCACTCTCCCCTCATTTGCTCACCTGTCAACTCTTTTGGAACATCTCCTTTAAAGTCCACTGCTTATGTGTACTGAAGAGAGAAAACCATTCCACACATAGAAAGTGCAGAGAAGAGCAATTAAACTAATAAGAGGCATGGAGGAGCTCAACTATGAGGCAAGATTAGCTGAACTGAACTTATTCCCTCCCGAGAAGAGGAGATTAAGGGGGCATATAATCAAAATGTATAAATACATAAGTGGTTTATATAGTGGACTTGTTGTAGAGTTATTCACTCTCAGGCCATTGCAGAGGACAGGGGGCACTCTTTACCCTTGGAGAAAAAGAGATTTAACCTTCACATAAGGAAAGGCTTCTTCACAGTAAGAGCTGTGAAATAGTCTCCCTCAAGAGCTGGTTCTGGCCAGCTCAGTAGATTGTTTTTAAAAAGGCCTGGATTCTTTCCTAAATGCACATAATCTTACTGGATGTTAATATTTAGAGGTAATAACACCAGGGATGGTTGATCCAAGGAATAGTCGATTTCCTCCCAGAGATCAGGAAGGTTCCCCCCCCCCTACTTGGGGTTTCTTTTGCCTTCCTCTGGATCAACTGTGAGTATAAGATTGTGTATATGGGGGTTTTCAATATCTTTTTCCTGTTGTTTGAACTAGATGGACTAGTTAAACCTCACAAACTATGTAACTATATAGGTTGTGTTATTAATTTATTTGTACATTCAAAATATACACTGTACAAATGATTGTAATTTTGAAACTAAACATAATCTACTTAGTCATTTATTGTGTTTGCATTTTCCCATTTAGGTGGTTTGGGCAACGAGTAGCAGAATTGGTTGTGCCATAAACCTGTGTCATAACATGAACGTTTGGGGGCAAATCTGGGCGAAGGCAATATATGTAGTGTGCAATTATTCTCCAAAGTAAGTAAGATTTCATTTTAATTGCTATTCCAAAACCACATAATTTAAAGTACAAATATATTGTGTTGGGTTGTTGGTTGCATTTAACATCATAAATCTCACAAGTTGATTTTGAAAAATGTTAGATTATATCAAATTGAATGCAGAGTTTTTACATGAGAATTTCTGAAAATGCAATGTTCTCCCTAGCTGTTTACTTAAAAAAAAAAAAACAGTGTAAAAATCATCAAGCAGTGCACATCCTTTATAAAAAGGTGAATACACCGCTCCTAAAGTGCCCATGCCCATTGAAACCAATGGGCAGTGCCGTCGGCAAATCGCCGACGCAGCGGTTTTAACCCTTTTTCGGGCGCTAGAGGGGGTTAAAAGCGCCCCGCTAGCGGCCGAAAAGCGCTGCCAAAACAACGGTAAAGCGACGCTAAAAATAGCGGTGCTTTACCGCCGACGCCCAGGCGCTGGCAGTGTGAATGTGCCCTAAGAAAGGCCATTCTGATCTGAATTCAGGAGCAGTGCCACACCATCATAGGAAGCTGTATGGGCATTTACTAGCAGGCTCAACAGGTATTTGTAGGACTTTACAGGGGAACTAAAAGAAAACTGGAAGTGCGGGTGCACTTATTATATTCTGCAGCACATGTTTTTAATAGAAGACCATAATTCTACTTTAAAGCTAAGTGTTGGCCCAAAATGATCCTTCTACCTCTGGCATGCATGAAGAGAAAAGAGTGTCATGCAATTGGTGGTTAAAGTGGATGTAAACCCACTACCATAATTTGCAAGATATTAACATAGTTAATATCTATAATGATATACATGCCTCCTGCTTGTATCGCTTTGTTTTATTACTCACCCCCTCAGCTCTAATTTGCCCCGCAATATTGCCAAATTGGTAGGTGTTTCTCATTCCCGGCGCTCGGTGGGTGGAGTCGTGACATCAGAGTACTCCTCCACCCACTGCTACACTCCCCTGGCCAGCCGGTGTTGCGAGGACAAGCCTCGTGTCAGGGAAGACTGAAGTGCATGTGCAGGAGTGACAGAGCGAGTTCTGTGAAGAAGCAGAGCGCGCTCGTGTTACTCCTGCGCATGTGCAGAAGAAAGCTTACTTCTCCGTCCCCTCCGTGTCTTCCACATCCCCTGCTGTCTTCCTCCTCCTCCGCCCCCCCTCTTTCCCTGCAGCTGGCTTCCCTCTCCTCTACAATCCTCTCCTCTACCGCGGGCTGCGAGGGGCGGGGGTAGGCGCTCGGGGGAATCTGTCAGGATGGAGAGCGGAGAAAGGGGCCGGTATATCAATTACCGGCCCCTTTCTTTTCTGAATGGGACAGTTATCGATTGCTCTGTGTCCTGTGATAACTGAGCAGAGTAACCTGGGTGTTACTATGCTCAGTTTATGAATGGAGAAGAGCCTCTGTCTTCCCTCCATTCATCTTCAATGCAGAGAAAAGGACTGGGGAATCTGTATCCTCAGTCCGTTTCTCTGTCTCAAATGGGAGATGTCAGGGGTCTCGGTTTAGACCCCTGACATGTCACCAAAGCCCCCAACAGGGCTGAAATAAAAAATATATAACGATATAAAAATAAAATTGTAAAAAAAAAAAAGATACAAAAATGAAATTTGAAAATAAAAAACGACTGACACCACATTATAAATAGATAATTGCGCTAATATTAACCTACTAATATTGCACAGTGTACCACCAAATATGTGAATAATTGTGAGCATATATTGAACCATACAAAATAAATACAATTAATAATTTCCTTCTGTGTAATGACAGCAATAGAGCAAACTTTTGCCACAGGTAAAGAATATCAAATTTCACTGTGTGCAAACCAAATTATCTGCCAATAAAATCCCATCTGCGGGACTAATATATATTTAAGATTTATCTTGCTGAACCATAAGAGGATTGCTCAGAGCTGGATTAACTTTTTGTGGTAAGACTGGGCTCAAATGATATGAAATCTTATACTCTACATTATGACATCAAAAAAAAAAAAAAATTCGGGTTTACAGCCACTTTAAGTATTTATGTCAGACCGAGTCTTTGATCTTCTACATAACCTGTACTGCAACTGGCATTTGAGAGCTCTGAACACAAAAATGCTCACAGCTGAACTTTTCTGGGTTCATTCAGCCTAAAGGAGATTGGTAAACTGCAGTTCAGATCTCCTCCCACTCTTCGTTATGATTTCTCCTGTAGCAGACCTCGGCTCACTAAGGGGCAAAATGACTCCCGTGGCTACGAAAAGTGAGCAGGATTTTCAGTGTTCTCCACAAAATCACAAACCCCCTTCAAGGGAGAATACTGCAATGAGTGTGAATATGATTTTATGTGAAAAGGAAGTACATAGAAGCAGTGCTGGACAGCTCTTGGAATCTCTTGCACTGGGGTTAAACGCCCATGAATGTACCCATGTGCATGAACCTTAGCCTGTGGTGTTTTTTGGCCAAATACTTTTTAGGCTTGCAGGGTCCATTAAAATTTTTCTCCCTGGCAGCTGGGCAAAGATTGCTGAAATGTGCAAGGAATGTGGATAGTATTAGGAAACCACTTCTGACTGTGCAAATTTCACTTTACTGTAGTCAAACTAGAGAAAGATGATATTGCTTTTAGTTACTGCCTTTTGTACATTTGTAGTTTTTGCCTTTTTCTTATTCTTATTTCTTGTACAACTGTAGGGTGATACTAATCTTTTAGTTTCTCATTCGTTTTATTAGTTTGCCAATGCCAAGAATAACGAATTAGCAGTAAAAGCAAATATTGGTTTACATTTTTGTATTTTTGTTTCTAAAGAGGAAACTGGTGGGGACATGCGCCATATAAACATGGCCGTTCTTGTTCTGCTTGCCCACCCAGCTATGGAGGAGGATGCAGAGACAATCTTTGTTACAGAGGTAAGTTATGTGATATTTAAAGCTGAATTATGTACCCAAGTTTGATTTGCAGTTCCTGTACAGCAAAGCTTAGAGGGAGAAGCAACCAGTCAGGTGTGCTGCAATACCCATGTGCTAAAAAGCAGCATGCTGAAAGGAGGAGACAGCAAAGTAGCAGAGATATTAGCTCATGACTCTGCTGCTTCTCCTTCAACTTTTCTAGCCACAGGCTGGGAACAAAGACAAAACTTGTAAGTGTAACATAACTGTGGCAGAGAATAATCCTATCTCCTGCACTGCCAGACAGGACTGTGCGGTGTGGCAGGTCTGTGTAAATTTCAGGACTGGATGAACAAAAATGCATATCCTTTGGCAAGCTATCATTTGCGATTATGTATTTCATCTGTGTATATAGCAGTTTGCTTCAATATCAGCTTTGTTTAATCTTTAGAAATATACAGTCATTTTACATACAATACCTTTCTGCCTACATCATGCAAATTATGATACAATTATGATCTGTTATATATAGTGTCAGTTCACAGGCACATTTCAGATTCAGATAGATGCCACCAGGTGTAATCACAAACCAGTTTCTTGAATCTCTCCAAGATACGAATGGTGAGATGGAGCTGAATACTCTGCCCACCTGCTGTGGCTTTTATGGTGGTCTTGCATTCCACTAGATTTCCCATGTGTTTTGCATTGTAGATTATACAGCAATGGGAACAAAGCTGCATAGCAGCAAGGTCAGAGCCAGGAACTCAGGCATGCAGTTCCACTCACGTTCCAGAAGCCAATTCAGTCTATAAACCCCTACCCATATCTGAAATTCCCATTTTGGGCAATCTAACCCTTTAATGTCCTGAACTAACATCTTTAGTAAAGAACTGTGCAAAGCATTGATTGCATCTTAACTGTCCACATAACATATCCTCCATGTAATGTTGACAAAACTATTTGAAAAAGTAAACTGTTAATAGGGTCTGAATCACAGTTTTACATATGCTTATGAAAGAATAAAACAAAAAACTGGACCTAATTGTTATAATGCCTAGCCTTTTGCTTTAAGAATGAATTAATCCACCTGTGTTCAACTTATTGAGGGTTTGGTGATTCCTGTTTGAAATGTAGTGAATGTAAACCAGAGCAGTAAATCTAATTGAAGTCTATGGAGGAAGAGGGGACCCTGTTAGTAAATTCTGGTAATTTTTTTGGGGAATCTCGGCATTTGCAAAGGGTATATGTACCAGTGCCTTAAAATTATATGTGGGTGTTACATAACAACAGTATGATTTTCACAGACCGCCTTAATGGCAGTGCAAATTTTGCAGTGGAAATGGTTTTCCTTTAAAGTTATCTTGAAATACATAGAGCAGGAGAACCCCAATATAATTAAAGTGTTTGTAAAGGTTTTTTTTTTTTTAAATAACAAACCTGTTATACTTACCTGCTCTGTGCAAGGGTTTTGCACGAAGCGGCCCTGATCATCCTCCACTGGGGTGCCCAGTAGGCTCCTGGCTCCTCCTCCTCAGGTGCCCCCACGGAGACGCATATTCCCTGGGGGCACCCGTGCACGCTCATGAGTCTCACTGCTGTGTCTATTGACACAGAGGACTCGGCCCAGCGCCCCCCCCCCCAGCTCCTGTGTCACTGGATTTGATTGACAGCAGCAGGAGCCAATGGCTCCTGCTGCTATCAATCTATCCAATGAGGACAGAGACAGCCGCTGGAGCCGCTGGGCTTGTGCTTTGCGCTGGAACGATCATGTTCAGGTAAGAAAAAGGGGGGCTCCGGGGGGGCAGCTGCAGCACAGAAGGTTTTTCACCTTAATGCATGCATAGCATAGCATGCATTAAGGTGAAAAACCTTGAGACTTTACAAAAACCTTGACTTTGAAAAACCTTGAGACTTTACAACCCCTTTAATTTCAATTCAGACTGCTTTTTCAGGCTTGTTTCATCAGGTGGTAATAGGCCAGCTTTGACTGCCAGATAAAAGTTGGCCAGTGGTTCAATGAGGTTGTCCGTTTTTGCTGATGCAAAACTGTACTGCCACTGACCAATTTCTATAAAACTCTCATTAGGAGTTATTAAACTTTGGATTATACATCAGTGTAAACATTGGCGGATTTAAATGTGCAAGACTAGGTTGTAATGTATGAGAAGAGACACCAAGAACAAGCTTTTTGTTTTTGTTTTTGTTTTTGTTTTTCAAGAATTAGGAGACTGCAGATGAGGCAGTGTAAAACTAGCCAGGAGCAGGACAGTTTTGATGAACAAGGCTAGGCCAAAATGTGCTAGAGACATAGGGCACAGGCAGGTGTTTTCACCTAAGAATTATGAGACCACAGATAATAAAGCAGGGTAAAATTGGCCAGTAGCAGTTTTTATCATAAGGATTAGGCTTAATCCCTAGACGCTGACTACACACACATATAATCGGCCACTCGGCGGGTGGGCCTTAACACCAAGCGGTCACATATACAATATGCGGCTCTGTTAACACTACTTACTGTGCTAAGAGTGCACTCCCAGCACGCTAGCTGGTGTGTACCGGAAAGCTCCCAATGCATACTAATGATCGGGAGCTTTCTGATCATGTAACCGATGTGACAGCCAATTACAGCGGTCATCACATGACCCGAATGCCCGCCTCCAACTTTTAAAACCCTTAAAGGGCTGGTCAGCAGGAAGGAGTTAACTGGTATATGCTTAACTTTTTTTTTTTTCTTTTACAATGGGGATGGGGGTATGGTGAATGTGAAGTGGTTTCGGTAAATACTTTTTTTCCCTTTTCAATCGATACAGCAGAGTGCTGTGAACAAATGGGAGCTCTAAGTATAGATAGCCTGCTGCACTTTGAACACTTTAAACATAAAAAGGCTCTAATAACATAACCTAAAAAAAACACTATACCCCCAAAGAAAATGAAAACCCCAAAATACTAGCCCCTAAAACAAAAGTAAGCGTGTGGTTTTTTTTTTTTGTTTGTTTTTTATAAAGGAAAGCCCTTGCAACAAGAAAAGTTTGCTGTGAATGGGACAACAGCTGCCATTACATCAACTCTGTGTGCATTCTATTTAAAAAAAAAAAAATCATTGCAGTGAATTTACACATAAATTTACCATTACCACTCACTTTGAACCTGCAGGATTAGCTGTAAATCCTTGGTCAAGGTGAATTTGAACTTCATCCCTGCTGAGTTTAAAAAAAGAAGTCTGCTCCAATGAACTAATAGTAGCTTTCCTGTTCGTGACAGTCGTGATAATTTAGTGAAGGGGTTGGCAGAGACGCAGCATAGTTCAGCTGTCTTGACAAGCAACCTATATTCTTAGGGCCCATGCACACTCTAGCCCAACCCTAGAGTGTTTAGCGTTTTTTTTTTCTTCCAGAAACTACCTTTTTTTTTTTGCCTGTAAATGCTAAACCCACAACAGTGAAAGCAGTCTGTATGTGCAGTAAAGAATGCTCGTTAAACTCACTGTGAAACCTAATGGGTTGATCCTGCGCATTGTGTAAAAAGGCTGTCTGATCCTGTTTTCTCTGATCCTCCTCTTTTTCCATTGTCTCCAATTCATCTCCTGATAAGACAGAGCCTATGGAGTCATTCTGCACATGCTCAGTCTGGTGTGTATTGCTAGCGAGGTATTTTTTTTTTTTTTGGTTTTTCTTGTTTTTTGGTTTTGTTTTGTTTTTTTGTTTTGTTTAGTTTTTATGGGAGGGTGCATGTGATCAGCACTGGGCCAATCAGCATTGTCCAGACAGAAGGTCAGGAGTCCTGCAGTCTCATAGGACAGTCCGAGTAGAATGAAAACTCCTCCTACAAGCTTTAACCAGACACTGATAGTCACAAGTCTGCTATATACTGCTGATGAGAAAAGGTATTAGGCAGTTTATAGTTACTAAAATAATTGCATTTCCATGTTCTGTGTACTGTGGGAGACCAGATAATAGTGAATGCAGGGTCCTGGGTTTAGTAAAACACTTTAAAATATGCCTCTGAACATCCAAATTTGCATGTACACATAGGATAACATTGAGTTGCTTCTACAGGCAAAATGGAAAAACTCCTGTAGAAGCAGCATTTTTTAAGCCAGTGTGCATGGACCCTTATTGTGTAATTTAAACTACATCTAATGCCAACTTCCTTTTTAGTTTTAGGACTTCAGTAAAAAGTGGTTTCAACCCTGTCAGACTTTATATGGCCATGCATGTCCCACTGCGGAGATTTCACTACTTGTCCTGTAGACCCAACGGTATATGACAGGATATTTCTTCAATGTGAAGAGAACTTCCTCTTAGACAGTTGTCACCAGTACAGGTGTCCCAATGGAAACATATCTGTTTATTCCTGTTCTGGGAAACAGTCAAATACTGGGATTTATCCCCTCACTGTTTGTTCCAGTAACAATGATCAGCAGGCAAATAGAGAGGGTGAATCTACCTAGCGGGGATAAAGGCAGTAATAAAAACTTTACAAGGGTTCCGACAATTCTAGCACTATCCAAAACTAAACAAACAAAATCTATAGCTTTTAATATGCACTTTAAGAGATCAAGTACCCAGTACCCAGTACTTCAGATGTGAATATGGCTGCATATAGCCTCAGCCAGCGCTGCTCCGGCCACTCCCCCTGACCTGTTTCGCCCCGTTCGCCAGGGCTTGGTCACGTAGTGTGACCAAGCCCCCGTAGGCGGGGGCGAAACATGTCAGGGGGCGTAGCTGGAGCAGCGCTGGCTGAGGCTATATGCAGCCATATTCACATCTGAAGCACTGGGTCAGTTGTGAGCGGCGTCTTGCTCCACGTATGCCCACGCTTCTGAATTTGTGCCTGACGCCTCATCCCACTTTCTGAATACCGGTAGGGACACTTGTTATCTTCCAGCTTTGAGCAGAGCTCCAAGTCTACATGTGAGCATAGATCAAAAAATGGATTATATTTGGAAGAGCTGTAAACAGCTCCAGCTTAAAAATTGCATAAGCTGTGTCGTTTTTTTTTTTTTTTTTTTAATCTGGAGGTCTTTAACCACTTCCATATCACCAAATTCCAGCATTCCTCTCCTATGATGTGTAAATCATCATGTTTTTGCTAGAAAATTACTCAGAACCCCCAACATTATTTATATTTTCTTAGCAGAGACCCTACGGAATAAAATGGCAATTTATGTCACAAGGTATTTGCGCAGCAATTTTTTCAAATGCAATTTTTTGGGAAAAAAACGATTTCATGAATTAAAAAAAAAAAAACCCCATAAAGTTAGCCCAATTTTTTTGTATACTGTGAAAGATCATGTTACACCGAGGAAATAGATACCTAACATATCAAGCATATCATATATTAAAATTGCACACACTCGTAGAATGGCGCCGAACTTGTAATAGGAATAGTGCATGACAGGTCCTCTATATGGAGATATGTGTGGTCTAAAAGTCCCCACATCTCTCCTCTAGGCTGGAAAGCATGAGATCAAAAACAAAAAAGAAAAGAAACTATCTTAGGCTTTCCAGCCGAACACACAGTAGTGTTTGCAACTGCCGGGGCCGGACGTGACGCCATAATGTTGCGCCCGGCCTCAGAGTTAGAGATGTCCAGGGACCATCATGCGCTCTGAAGGGACCGCATACCTGTGCCGTCTTTTCAGAGCTTGGTGCCGCATGCGCACAGGCGTGACGTCTCTGCGGCGCGGTCAATCAGACAGCCAGAGGACGTGAACCCAAAAAAAAGACCAGGTGAAGATGGAAGTGACTTTGTTGGTGACAGCGCACCGCCCGAAGGCTTTGTTCTAGGGCAAGTATTTCATAATGTGCTAGTTTTCGATGCATACTAGCACATTATGCAATTTTCTTACAGGGTTCAGCAAAAAAAAAAAATCCAGTTTACTACCGCTTTAAGTACATCCAGGTTATTCATCTAACATTTATAGTTATACACAAAATTATAACTTGGCAAAAAAAGGCTTCTTGAGAAAGGAGTTAATTTGAGATTTCTGTGTACTCATGAAAACATTGGCCCATATTAGCCAAATTTGAGCACGGTCACCATTCATATTGAAAATGAATACGCACACTGTTAGGATAATTTTATCCAATAGCCAGACTATAAAAATAACCTGTAGGGTATTGTTTTTCTAAATAGCCTGGCACTCCGCTGTGGATAATAATATTTACCTGTTGCTGTGAAAGGGCTATGTATTTGATATATCTGTGCATTCATAGGGAATAATCCATATTTTGTAAGACATTTCTGCACTGGAGTCATGCCTCCCAACACAAGGATTAATGGCCATCTTGATGTCCCCTGGAGAAATAGTTTGGTGGTCTCCAGTGAACCAGAGTCTTCTTTTTTAAACCACAACTAGTAATTAGGTTGAGATTTACACAGTTGGCAGCCGTGCAGGGAAGATGCTTATTACTGGTCTCAGGAAGGCTTGTTCCTGGAGATCAAACAAGGTCACTTCATATAGAATGTACTTCTGGGCCCGTAACCATCCTACAAGTACAGCGGACAAGGAGCATCTAGGGCTAATTCAGAAAATACATTTAAAGGAATGTCTTTCTATTTTTGATAATGTCAGATTTTTATTTTTACTTTTTTTTTTTTTTTTTTTTTTAACAGAAGGTTCAGAATTTCACTATCCTATACCTGAACCGGAGGAAGAGACAAATGAAATTGAGAGGCAGCGATCCAAAGCTATTGATACCACCTCACAGAGCAGAGCAAGAACTCATTCACCAACCTCTTCAACCAGGCCTGATGCTTATGATAGCAATGAAGTGGTCAGCACAGAGCAAATGTGTAAGAAAAGGATATTTTGTGTATTTCTAAAGGAAATGTAGAGTGTTTCATAGTTTAAAGTGGTTGTAAACCTTTACATATACTCGTTGAAGCGACTAGCTTCAAGTGAAGCAAATCCTTCTACATAAGTTATACCTGTTTTTCTGCAGCACTCCCTCCTCTGCAGTCATTTAAAGTCCAGAATTTACACAGCATTTCCTGGTAGCAGAAGGCAGGGGGTGGGGGATCTGATATCACACGCTGCACAACACAAGGCACAGAGCTTAGTGTAGTCTGAGACCTGAGTGGAGGAAATTTACAGTCACCTAGGGAAACCTGCACAGCTAAGGCTGTCAACAACCCCTGCTGTGTGCTCCTGGGGGGGGGGGGGGGGGGGGGCGCTGTCTCACAGGTTTGTCAGCATAGGCTGTCAAAGTGACTCATGCAGATGACAAAGGAATGAGAAACAGGACAGAAATCACACTCAGTGCTTTGGATAGAGACAAGTACACACTATAGAAGGATATGCTTTCTTTCTTCATTTCAGAGGTTTATAACCACTTTAATACATTCAGGACTAAAAACGAAATATTTGTATATATTATTTGCATAATCGTTCCAACATCGAATGTTAAAAGCAAACAAAAAACACATGCGCTGTTAGAAATTTATTCATTTGAGCAATTTTTTTTAACCTGTTTCTTTAAATTTTTCCACCGACAAACAAATGTCGATTTGGCTCTACAAAAGATTAGAAAATCAAACTAATGTTCTTAAAACGAAAGATTTCAAACAAAATTTTACTATCTCTAGCCTATTTTTTTTTGCAGTTCTTTATTTGCTGTACAGAGTGTAGTTTAATTACCTGCTGCTCAGGTCTATTCGGGGGTGCAAAGATAAATGAGTTAGATGGAGGGTTGCACTTTTTCCCTGTTTCTAATAATACAGCTCTGTATAGACTATCAAAAGTCCAAAAGTGTGCAGCTACAGTAAATACATTAGGCAGTAATTAAATCAGATACGCAGGGCTGGTTCACACCCAGATGTAGTCCAGTGCATTTTTATTCTGCATGGACAATGTTTAACAGTAATAATTTATTATTATTAATCATTTTTCTTCTGCCTGGAGTTGGGCTTTTAGTATTCTTCTGTAAGCCCAGATCAGCTTGGTCACTAATCTCTGGTCTACTGTTCATGATGGCCAAGGCTCACAGGAGGTCCGCTGATACTGGACATTAATCCTGACCAACGCTGGACCTCATTGGAGAGTTTTTAGGGGACAGTGCCTGAGAGAAGTGCAATTTATTTATTTATTTATTTTTTACCTAGAGAGTCAGGCTTTAAATGAACCAGGACATTTGCAACTCTGCTGTAAAATGTTTACATTGACAGTTTTATAAAAAGGCTGGAGTTCCACTTTAGACGGCCATTATTTTGATGCATGTTGGGTACATGTGAATAATGTTTTGCTTGGAATTTTACAGCTCAAATTGTGTCTTGTGAAGTACGACTGAGGGACCAGTGTAAAGGGACAACGTGCAACAGGTAATCAATCTATTTATCAGAAAAGATCTATCCTTGCAAGTATATTCTGGTACCCAAATATTAAAGCGGGATTCTGTCCTAAAAAAAAAAAAATGTTAAAGTCAGCAGCTACTAACACTGTAGCTGCTGACTTTAAATAAGTACTTACCTGTCCTGGGTGCCCGCGATGTCGGCCGCTCGAGGCCGACCCGTCCCTCGGCTCTCGGGTCCCGGCACCACCATCCTAGGAAAGGGAAACAGGCAGTGGAGCCTTGTGGCTTCACTGCCAGTTTCCTACTGCGCATGCGCGATCGGCGCGGTGCTCCGTTCTGTGAATGGCCCCGTGGTGTTCTGGGAACACACACAGTTCCCAGAAGACAACTGGGCCGCTCACCGAGGAGAAGAACTCACCGCGAAATAGGAAGAGGCAGATTAGGAAGACTGCCTAGCAACAAGGGTTTAGGTAAGTTTAACTTTTTTTTTTTTTTTTTTTCAAATTTTTTTTTATTTTTTTTTAGGATTTTTGGTGATTTTTTTTTTCAGGGTGGCCCTCCACTTTAATGTTGATGAGGTTTTCATTTGACTGATTCTTCCCTTTTTTTTTTTTTTTTTTTATTGTACGATTTATAAAATAGAATTGAACTTAAAGTGATACTAAAAATACACTATTTAAGTTACATTGTCCCTTCTATTTCTGTATATGGATGATGGCACTGTAATTATTTTAATAAAACAAAACATCTAAATACTTTCTTCCTAATCGATATACAGCTGTCACATGACCCAGATATTTCCCAGCCTGTCTGCAGGAAAACATGAGCAGCAGGAGCTTCTAGTCCTCTGTTGCAGGTTCAACATAAAAAAAACTGAATATAGAGTAAAAACAAATAATATCAATAAACTGTTGTCATGCAAATATATATTTGAAATCAAATCTTTATTATTTTTTTGGCAATATCATGGTGTGGGCAGATTTTTGCCAGTCATTCTGTGTCACGCCCCTCCAACCTGTGTCTTGGAATAAGAGGGAGGTGAAGCCTCCATTAAACTACATGTAATATCCCACCCCCATTGTGTTTTTTGTTTAATAGGTGTTTATTTAAATTTTGTATAAACGCAGACCAATAAACATTGAACAGAGCCACCACACTAACATATACATAGTTTTTGTACATAGAATGAGTATATGTACAGCACCAAGGTTAAACCTGAGTATTAACACATCTCTGGACCCAATACAAGTGCATTACGGGGAATGGGGGTGTCAACACTCTTTTGCCAAATGTTATAGGCGCCAAACCCCA
The DNA here is from genome assembly GCA_037952925.1 of Lithobates clamitans. NCBI lineage: Eukaryota > Metazoa > Chordata > Amphibia > Anura > Ranidae > Lithobates > Lithobates clamitans. The sequence goes on along the minus strand of JBBGZY010000228.1, from coordinate 3,385,169 downwards.
GTAAACATTTACACTGCCCCATTCCCCCCAAATATACCACAATAGAGGACTTAATTAATGAACCCAGACAAAGTTACAGGACCTCGCCCCAAAACGACTCGGAGGCATCCAACCATGATTGCCATTTCTTACTGAATTTCTTAGGGCATCGCCTCCACAGTCATAGGATTCCATCCTATGACTGAATATATTGGAGATGAAGTGCTTGGTGTATTGAAGTGTAGAAATGCTTACCACACCAGGATACTATGAGCAGCTCATTACATTAAAAGACCACGATGTGCAGCACCCAATGTGTGTACTTTCCTTCCTGCCACATATAAGGATTCCTCTTCATAACAAGGCCTGTCTAGGTTTTTCCACACTTTGTTTTCATAGTCTGAATGGTCAAATAGATTTAAAAATGGGAAACACTGTAACAAAGCCTGTTACCATGTTTACAATTGGTGCCAATCAGATTGTGGGAATCTCAAGGAATCCCATATTCTAGTTACGAAAAAGAATTCCCACGGGATTCTTTTATTTAGCATGTTTCTGCAGACTGAAATGTACAAGAGCTTTGCTCCAATCAACTTAAAGTGTTTGTTACCCTAAAAAAAAAAAAAAAAATGTTACTAGCAAGGTGCTTGTGCTGTGTAATTTTGGCCCTCTCTATCACCTGAAATACCTGGCTGATCCTGCCTGCTTCTGCCCTCCCCTCTGCAAACTGACCATGGTTTGGCTGCTGAGCCCCAACATCGTGGTCAGTTTATGCGCCTCTGTCATCCGCAGCTCTTCTCTGCCCCCCCCCCCCTCCCTGCCTCTCAGCTCCTGACAGTGCCAATCACTCCCCTCCTGCTGCAATAATAACTATACTATATTCATGCGTGTGTCCCAGTGTCTGTGCACAATATGATGATTTCTACCTTTTTTATATAAGAGCATCTCCTGGCGCTCATGTGACCGCTTGGCTCTCCCCTGCCCCCCCCCCCCCTGCCTCTCAGCTTCTGACAGTGTCAATCACTCCCCTCCTGCTGCAATAATAACTATACTATATTCATGCCATCCCCTCTGTTAAATAACAATACTATATGTGTCCCAGTGTCTGTGTAAAATATGATGATTTCTACCCTATATCAGAGCATCTCCTGGCGCTCATGTGACCACTCGGCTCTCTCTCCTCCCCTTCTCCCAGCTGACATCAGCGGGGGGTTCTTGGCCCCTCCCGCTGTAGCTGTCAGCCTGGGAGAGGAGGCTGACAGCTGCAAAATTGATAATCACCCGTACGGTCTAGCTTGCATCTAGGTTTAGAGCAGGACTTGAACCAAGCAGCTTAATACTTAATATGGATAAACATTCAATATGTCAGCACTGTATATTTTGCAAATAAACTGCTGATCAGTGTGATCTTATACTGTAGAAGTGATAAGGTACATTTATGTTGTTTGAATTCACAGATATGAATGTTCAGCTGGCTGTTTGGATAACACAGCGAAAGTAATAGGAAGTGTACATTATGAGATGGTAAGTAGGTCTTCATACATTTTTTTTTTTTTTTTGGATCGAATAAGGAACATTTGAAACGCTGTCAGATTTTTGTTTTGTCTGTCCGTCCTGTTTGGGGGACCTTCTATTCAGTTCCTCTACTGAAACCACAACAGAGAGGTTTCATTCGGACAGGTACAAATGCTTACTGCTCTCTGAAAAGCGAACTACAGTGGATCGCTTTTCAGAGGGCAGTAAAGAAACATCTGATTTTTTTTTTCTTTTCTTTTTTTATTAGCAAGGGAGATTTGGTAGTAAAAAAATCACACTGCAACCATGAGCCGAGCACTTAAACTCAATGGGCACGTTTGAAAGGTGGTGCCACCTGTCAAACTCTGCAACCCAAGTAGACAAAATGCAGCAGTCACAAAGCAAAGCATTGTCGCTGCGGCATGTGTACAACCCTCAGTCTGTAACAATACATTTGGGTGAGCAGCCAGGGGCGGTAAAATCACAGCTCAGCCACCTGGGTGAGGTATAATCTTAGTTGTCTTTGGAACAGATGTCCCTTTGGGAAGATTTCCTTCCGCCTCCTGTTCCTGTTAAGAGGCAGGTGTTAGCCTTTGTATTTCCTATCAATAATTACTTTAACTGATTTAAATCATTTGTAAAACTGACAATACATGTTTATAAGTGATCTGTACAGCTATGTCTTTCTTTACATGTAAAGCCATCACTATAAGGCCCCTTTCATACGAACGTTCCAATTGGGTCCGCCTGTACGTTTTTCAGGCGGACCTGATTGGAGCCTCCATTGCTCTCTATGGAGCTGCAGATGTCGGTGGACATGCGTCTGCTGACAGCCGCCAACATCTGATCTGATCCTGTGCGCTAAGAACAGATAGATGGCGATCCATTCCCCATCCATCTGGCGGATCGAATGGCATTCAGATCGAAAGGAACAGGTGCTCTGTTTCCATCTGACCACCACATAGAGAACAGCGGGCTGTGTCTGTGTCTGCTCTACATCTGCAGGGCCGACACAGACCTGTCATCCCCTTAATCAGCAGGGATCAGTGGAGAGATCCCTCGCTGTGCAAGGTGATCCGCTGGTGGGGTCCGCCCCGTGTGAAAGGGGCCTTAAGAGTTGTTTTTAACTGCATAGCCTACCCTCAGATATATTGATACATTTTGGAGGCAAGTTATAAAAACTGAAGCAGACGGAATTTAGAGAAGCTTTGAATGGCAACAGATCAGTTTATTCATCATCTTTAGTTAAGCTTTAAAAATGAAGGATAGAAACTTATTGGTTGTCATGCACATTTTATTAAAACTGGAGTAGACAGAATCTGGAGTAGCTGTGCAAGTATAAGGCTGGCCATAGATGAGTCTTTTTTTTTTTTTTTTTTTTCAAACCAGTGGGGTGGAATGACTAGATTCTCCCATCCACATAATCAAGGTGGATGGGGAAATCTAGTTATTCCTTCCCACTAAGCTACTTTATTCTGACAGCAAGGAGACATCCCTGACACAATACACTGATCCTCACTGCAGGCTATATCCAGCAGCACTGATTGAGTAGGGAACATCCAACAGCTTAGTTGTAGAGAAATCAATCAGTATGCTGGCTTAATACTTAGGCCTCTTTCACATGGGGCGGAATCCGTCCAAGCGGAATTACCTGTTCAGAAGGGGATCTCTCCACTGATCCCTGCTGAGCAGGCAGATGGTCTGTGTCCGCTCCTCTATGCAGAGCTGGCACAGCCCGGTGCTCTCTATGGTGAGGTCGGATGGAAAAGGACTCCATGTCCAATCTGCCGGATGGATGGCGAACATATGCCCTTCCATCCATTTTTAGTGGACCGGATCGGATGCCGGTGGGTGACAGCGCTGTCCGCTGACATCCACCGCCCTATAGAGAACAATGGGTGGTCCGATCAGGTCCCCTTGAAAAACGGACAGGCGGACCTGATCAGCCTGCTGGTGTGAAAGGGGCCTTACAGGTATGTATTACCTCTCCAAGAGGGCACGGTACTTCCTCTGACAATGCCCTCTGCTTCTCTCTCCAGAAGGACCAGGCTATCTTTGTTCAGACATTAGCATCACATCCTGATATAACTATATAAATCCTGGTGCCTATGCAGCTGACATACAGTATGTCTGACATAGATCACCCCCATGCTGTAGCCTGCCACCCTGTGACTTGCTCCAAAGTTAAAATGTTGCAGTCTGATCAATGGGGAGAAAAGACTGAGGAATTGCTTCCTTCTGCCTGCAGCAGCCTATCACTAGAGCTCAATGACTAATCTTTAATGATACAAAATGGAGCTTTTCTAAAAAAAAAAATGGTACAGTTGCTGTATATCGTGATATGCCAGGAATGTATTGATGCCGACTTAAGGGGCCATTTTTAATAATAGTGATCTCTGCAAATGTTATAGTTTGTCGCATTGATACATTTAGTGAGACCTTTTTCTGTTGCAGCAATCAAGTATTTGCAGAGCAGCCATACATGCCGGGATAATAGACAATGATGGAGGATGGGTGGATGTCACAAGACAAGGAAGAAGAAATTATTTCATCAAATCCTATAGAAATGGAATTCAGTCAATTGGGTGAGCCATGTCAGACACTCCACTAATTCAACAAAACGCATAATAACAGGATAGATTACAATGGTGCATGTGACAACAAATGTTACTATTTAATCATATAAACTTTTTTTTTCTTTTTATCCAACAGCAAATATCAGTCTGCAAACACATTCACAATTTCCAAAGTATCCTGTGAGTATTTTATCTTGTTTAAACATTGTTCTGTTCTGTATGCTGCGTAATATGTGCAAGCTAAATAGTTACATATAATCATGTGTTTTCTAGTTCAGGCTGTGACGTGTGAAACAACCGTAGAACAAATGTGCCCTTTTCAGGCTCCAGCGTCACATTGTCCCAGGTGAGTTTAATTCCTTATTACATTAATGCACTAATAGAAAACTCTGCCTTGTACTCTTTTCCTCGTAGAAACATTAAAGTGGAATTCCACCCAAAAGTGGAAGCTCTGCTTATCTGACTTCTCCTCCCCTCCCCTCCGGTGCCATATTTTGGGGAGCGGGTACCTGTCCACACTTCAGAGAGATCGCGCAGCTGTAAAATAGGTGGTTGAGCTATGCTTTTACCATCCCCTGACTGACCACCTATCCTAATACAGAAGCCGGACAAGGTTACTTTGTGAGAGTGGCAAAAATCCTACCCCCTGCTGCTAAATGTGACCTATTTAAGTGAACGGGGTCACATTGTGACTGCCCTGCAACATTGTGCAATGCACACTGGTGCGGTGGGATGGTGTAGGCTTTTCAGGGTTAAAACAGCTGATAAGTAGGCATCATAATGACCTCCAGCTACCTGTCAACCACCCTATGAAAACCAATCAAGCACAGATTGGTTTTTAGAGGGTTGGCAAGGAATGCTGCCCGTGTAAATGATCCCTAATGCCCTGTACACACGGTCGGATTTTCTGACGGAAAATGTGCGATAGGGCCTTGTTGTTGGAAATTCCGACCGTGTGTAGGCTCCATCACACATTTTCCATCGGAATTTCCGACACAGAAAGTTTGAGAGCTTGCTATAAAATTTTCCGACAACAAAATCCGTTGTCGGAAATTCCGATCGCGTGTACACAAATCCGACGGACAAAGTGCCACACATGCTCAGAATAAATTAAGAGACGAAAGCTATTGGATACTGCCCTTTTTATAGTCCTGACGTATGTGTTTTACGTCACCGCGTTTAGAACGATCAGATTTTCCGACAACTTTGTGTGACCGTGTGTATGCAAGACAAGTTTGAGCCAACATCCGTCTGAAAAAATACATGGATTTTGTTGTCGAAATGTCCAATCAATGTCCAACCGTGTGTACAGGGCATAAGGCTCCATGCACACTGGGCTTAACAAAAAATACCAGTTCCTTTGGCAGAAAAAAACTCCTATTTAACCACTTCAGCCCCGGAAGATTTGGCTGCTCAATTACCAGAGCATTTTTTGCGATTCGGCACTGCATCACTTTAACTGACAATTGCATATATTTTGTACTTTTTGCTATAATAAATATCCCCAATATTTTTTTAAAAAAGCTATTTTTTTCTCAGTTTAGGCTGATATGTATTCTTCTACATATTTTTGGTAATAAAAATCACAATAAGCGTATATTGATTGGTTTGCACAAAAGTTATAGTGTCTACAAAATAGGGGATAGATTTATGGCATTTTTATTATTAATTTTTTTTTTTTTTTACTAGTAATGGCAGCGATCTGCAATTTTTATCGTGATTTCGACATTATGGCAGACACATCGGACACTTTTGACACATTTTTGGGACGATTGACAATTATACAGCGATCACTGCTATAAAATTCACTGATTACTGTATAAATGTCACTGGCAGGGAAGGGGTTAACACTAGGGGGCGATCAAGGGGTTAACTGTGTTCCCTAACTATGTTCCCTGACACTGTGTTCTAGCTGTAGGGGGAGGGGACTGACTAAAGGGGATGACAGATTGTGGTCTATAGCTATTAGGAACTCACGATCCATCTCTCCTCACAGAACAGAACTGAGTGGCAGAACAGAACACATCCCTGTTCTGCCACTCGTGCCCACGATCGCTCGTGGCCAGCAGTGATGGGCACCCCCGCAGTGCAGCACGCGTGCCTGCTATCACACTTAAAAGAGCTGACGTATAGCTACGATGGCTCGCGTGATCGTGTCGACCTGCCGCAGTATAATGACGGCGGCTGGTCGGCAAGCGGTTAACGTTTTTTGTACACCGTTTAGGAGAGTTTTTTTTTTTTTCTGCCAGAAAGCTCCAATCAGAAGCTCAAACCAGGTTTTCTTTTTCATGCCTCTAAATGTTGAGCTCAAAATATGCCTGTAATCATCCTAATGTGTATGGACACCTAGGATAACATTGAGCTACTTCTATAGACAAAACACAAAACTCCAGTAGAAGGAACGTTTTTTAAGCCAGTGTGCATGGGCCCTTAATGTTCTTGATGCATTCCAGGTGAAATGAAAGGGAAAACTAACACAATCTCGTTGGTTTCGTTTTAAAGCCACTACAGCTATAGTAAATCAGTCTGTCTCTCACCATACTGCAGAAATAGACTGCTACTCTGTGTGAGAGCAGTGGTCTGTCTGAAGTGGTCTGCTATTGCCTCCTGCTAAGTCAGAGCTAAAGCTTTCTTATCAGCAAGGTTAATCTGATTCTACATTCATAAATGTTTTTTGTAACAACAGTTCTTCTTAAATGAAAATGATACCGTGGCTGTGTTTGTCTTCTAAACGTCTCCCACTGTTTTCACGCTTCATTTGTGTCCTGTGCGTGCTCCTGATTCTCCGCTAATGCACCTCACTGGTTGTAGTGTAGCACAAGCTGTACCCGTTATTCCTGGTCGTGTGCTTCACTCTGTGTACAACAATTCCTATGGTTCTCCACGCTATGTCCAGGTACTGTGCATGTGCTAAAAAAAAAAATTACAAATGCCGGCTTCTCCCACCCTACTCCTCCGCCTACAACAAGCTCCAAGGCAATGAAAGAAAGAGGGGGAGACAGAAAATTGGCTATTATAAAAGACTACTGTCAAGTGATGTTACTCAGCTTGTCCAGATGCTGGATTGATCCCGGCTTTACAGTGAACATCCATCCAGATGCCCAGACTGGCAGCTGGCTCACCCTCTCAGTGAGCTTCTGGGAAACTGAGCCAGCCCCCCCGCCCCTTCCACAGCCCAACGCTCCAGTGAGCGCTGGAGGGGGAGAGTAGAGAGCCGGTGACTGATAGTCACCAATCTCTGCTTAGAGCAGAGGGGAGAACTAAATGATTAGTGGTGTTTGATCACTCAGTTCTCAGTGCAGAGCCAGCAGGGGCCACATGTGGCATCTGGCCGATGCTGCATCCACCAAGGTGAGTATAAATGTTTTTGTGGAAACCCCATATTTCTCTTTTAACCAGGCCAAACATTTACTAATTTCCAATTGACTTGAGTTGCATGTATATAAACTTGCAAATTTTACAAGTGGGTTGATTGGTATGCATGGAAAACATTCCTAATGCTGCTTTCACAATAAATATCGGTCTACTGGAAAGTCCTTCCACGCTGGTGAGCTTTTCCCACAGTATCCTTCTGTCTAAGGATATTTATTGTGGTCTGAGATTGCCATGAGGTTCATGGACCAGTCCGCAGATGCTCTTATTTTTGTTCTGCAGCAGTAGGTAGCTCTGAGAGGAACCTGCAATCAGATGGGTTGGATTTTTTTCAGCCAAGCGCTAAGTTCTTGGGTGACCTGAGTGAATTGGGATTCCCACATGTTAGTTTTGTAATTGACAGTCCAGTTATTAGTCCTACCAGATTTCAGAAATGTATATCCTTTAGTCTCAATTCTCAGGACAGCTACCATTTTTCTGTACCCTGCAACACTGGCATACCAAATTCTAGCGGCTCTTGCTGGCCTGCACCATTTTACTGGCTCCATGAGTGACATGGACATAATGATATTAAGTAGCAGCTGCATATATTGTTGTTGAGGTATAGGACTGTGCCATGGAGAGCCCAAGAGCGTGTCGTTGCTAATGCTGAGTAAGGGCGTCAGCACTGTCACAAGTTCGTGGTTGAAGATTTTTATTTTAGCAACATTCATTTTCCAGGTAATTTAAATTACTCTTATCCAGCTTCCGTTCATATGGCTCTCCATGTTTCATGGCCTATACTGTTGTCTTACCATTATAACACAATCAAAGGCAGTATGTGTAGATTTATTGCGCTTCTAAATGTTGCATGTACTTTATGGTTTTTGGTTCACCACCACCCCCTTCCATCCTGAAAGTAAAGGTAATATTTGATCATTTATTTCCAAATGTTTTACATCATTCATTAGCTGCCATTTTTCTTATGATGGTGATCTGGTGCATTCTTGCTCTTCAAATTCCTAGAATAGACAGTTGGCATTACCCTACTTTTAAACTTTAGGTGTAGCTTGAAGAGGAGAAAATGATATCTTCCTGTCAATTCCAGTAAATTCAAGCAAAACTTATGGGAAGGATGTTAGTGCTAATTTTGAAATATAATTACTGAATGACGTCATTAGTCATTCCAAAAGGAAAATGATCAGTGCTGATTGAAGGAAGGATGGGACATAGACCTTACAACACTTAACTGCAGCTGTTGATGAACAGATTCTTCCATAATATGACATGTTTTTCTGTGACAGCTGGAGTGTTACCTAAAAATTACTTTACTTCAGCTGTGAAAATTTTAGATTACGAAAGTTGAAAAACATAATCTATGCTAATGGTAGACCTGTCATTACCTGAAAATTATTAAACTGGATACTTGGACAAATAGGGGGGTTCTTGTAGTTGTGTCTCCTGTACGTCTTTTGCCCCATTACAGTAATAGACAGCTTCTGTCACCTCTAAGTGCCTGTATTTTGTTCCAGACAGTGATGGGCCAATGTCACCATCACTATTAATTTTATTATCAGCATTTCCTGGTGTTGGACTGCTCTCATCATGTGCTTTATTGATTCCTGGACTGATGAGCAGAGCTATACAATCATTTATATCTTGAGGGCCTCAAATTCATATCTTAATTATGTATGGCCTCAGCCTGTATAAGACCATTGTGTACAGCAAGCTTTTACAAAGCATTTACTTTTAGCTTGGGGATGTTAAGCACACATGTGGATTGGTGACTGTCACTTTTAACAATCTGCTAGGAGGATTCAGCAGACTTTCAACAAGTTTTAAGTGGTGCAGAAAGTTTTCTGGAAGTCTTCTAACAGCTTGTTTAATGTGACAGTCAGATCTAAACTTACGGAAAGTTTTGCAAGAGCTTGCTTGTATACACAGTTCTTATGCATGTACATGTTTAAAACACTTTGGCGGAGTAAAGTATGCATTTGAGGTGCACATATTCTATATGGGTATGGTAAAAGTTGATAGAGAAACATTTAATAAAGGGATAATTATCTCAGCATATATAAATCTTTTTGAGCCATTATGGTGGAAAAGGTATGTGTAGACAGATGAAAGAAAATAGCCTGTAGTTTGCTGTAAATAGCAGTAAAAGAAAAAAAGTATCTAATATTTAATGAAATGTTTGTTTCTTTTTTTCACGGTCTTAATGAGACATTCAGGGCAAAGTGACACTGTCTGCGCAAAGCCTACCCACCAACCACTATATACTCCTCTGTTCTGTTCTCTCCTGCTGCTGTTCCCGCCACCACCTAAATACCCAGTGTAGGCTGGAGTCTGAGCCAATACTGGGTATCAGTTGGAGTACAGATGTTACCCCTCTGTCATGTAACAGTTTTCGGGGCAAGTGGTTGGCCACTAGGCCCAACCAATCCATTGTGGAAAGCATTGAGTATTTTGCAGTGGCAACCACAGAAGAAGCTCTGGACAACCAATTATAAATAGGTTTGGTGGGCTTTACACAGACATTGTCCCTTTTCTTCCACCCCCCCTGAGTGCAGTCTGCAGTGTATAATACCTACCCTCCTACCTGTTCCAGCAATCTTTGGTGCCATTAAGACAAAGAGAGGCTGCAACACCGCTCCAGGTGATACAATAGTTGTACTGAAGATCTGGTGCTGGTCCAGTCCGTGAACTGAAAGACTGTCAAAGTATGTGCAAAAGAGGTCACTGCACTCCAATCTTCAGAAGTATAAATGCTTTATTTGTAAATATCCACGCATAACATCACTAGGCCACGATACAACAGGACTGTAGCAGCAAGGTTAACATGTTTCATGAACCAAATCGCTTAATCATAATCTCTGGCGCCATACAGCCTTTCTTTTGAAGAAATACCCACCTACTCCTTCTCTTGGTGCCCTCCTTGTCCTTTAATAGATCACTAGCTAAACACATTTGACAGTATGTGCTGTAGTGTCATAACCCGTTTCACTGCAAGAATTATGGGGGGAGTAGGCATGGTGTAAAATTGTAGCACCTGCTTGTCTGGGAATCTACACTGCCCCTGGAGGCCATTGGAGTACAGTGAACTCATTGTCATATTCAAGAAACCAGTGATGAGATGATCTGAGCTTTGTGACATGGTGCATTATCCTGCTGGAAGTAGCCATCAGAAGATGTGTACACTGTAGTCATAAAGGGATGGACATGGTCAGCAACAATACTCAGATAGGCCGTGGTGTTTAAACAATGCTCAATTGGTACTAAGGGGCCCAAAGTGTGGCAAGAAAATATCCCCCACACCATTACACCACCACCATAAGGCCTGTACCGATGAGGCTGGGTTCGCACTTGAGCACGCAGTGACTGACAGCAGAAGTCCGGTGCATCTCCATTCACCGTTTCAGGTCAGATTTCAGCCTGAATTTTGGGCTGAATTCGGACCTGAAATGGACCAAAAGTCGCACCAGGCTTCTGTGCAATTCGCACCGGAGCCACTGCAGAGATGTGTGAATCGGCTTCATAGAGAGCCAGTCACAATCTCCTGCTATGCAAATTCTGACACTAACAACTGAATGTTGCAGCTGAAATTGAGACTTATCAGACCAGGCAACATTTTTCTAATCTTCTATTGTCCAATTTTGGTGAGCCTGTGCGAATTGTAGCCTCAGTTTCCTGTTCTTAGATGACAGGAGTGGCAGCCGGTGTGGTCTTCTGCTGCTGTAGCCATCTGCTTCAAGGTTCGAAGTGTTGTGCATTCAGAGATGGTATTCTGCATACCTTGGTTGTAATGAGTGGTTATTTGAGTTACTGTTGCCTTATTATCATCTCAAACTAGTCTGCCCATTCTCCTCTAACATCAACAAGGCATTTTTGTCCGCACAATTGCTGCTTACTGGATATTTTCTCTTTTTTTGGGCCATTCTCTGTAAACCCTAGAGTCGGTTGTGCATGAAAATCTCAGTAGATCAGCAGCTTCTTAAATATACTCAGACCAGCCATCTGAGACAAGCGACCCTGTCACGTTCAAAGTCACTTAAACTTCAGCAAGTCATCTTCACCACGTCTAGATGCCTAAATGCATTGAGTTGCTGCCACATTGATTGGCTAATTAGCAATTTGTGTTACCAAGCAATTGAACCTGTGTACCTAATAATAAAGTGGCTGGTGAGTGTAGATTGATACATCTGTGCAGGAAGCAAATTATTAATGTGTGAAAATCATTTAAATCTCCCTTTTTGAGACTCTGTATGCAAAATATGAATGTTTTAACCTTCTCATTGTATTAAATGTTTCATATGTGTGTCAGAATGAGGTTCTAAGTTTATCTTCCTAACAGAAAACGTGTAAATAATTCATGGAATGTCTTTGTGGCAGCGTGGACTTGCTCCAAATTCTCTTATGGCTGCAATTTGAAACTGTGTTATTTGTTATGATTATAGGTCCACAGAAATCCCCTCCTACGCGCAGGTTATTATGCCTGTGGCTACTTCATGTATGCTGCCTTCCAGTTCAGCAGTGAATGAAGTTTCAAATTAAGTAATGTGATATGCAGTGCAGGCCTTGTGCTGGCACTGCTGATTTACTGTAGAAGAATACGTGTTACATCTGTGGCTCTTGTCCTGAACTTTTCACAAGAAAACGGACATGTTGCTGTGCACAGTTAAAATGACTTAAATACACACTAGAAATTTCAGTAGTTTTTTTTTTTATTTTTTTTATTTTACATAGTTTAGATAAAAATATATCCTGTTCTAGGTAATTTTGGTGACCTAGCCTTGATCCAACTGTTCCTAATTTTACCACTTTTCTTAAATGGAATGTATATTGGTTTTGAACATATGTTTACTTTTTGAATTTTGTGGTTAGGATTAAAACAAAAAAGATCACAAGTAAAACATGCATTAAAAAAAAATTGTCTTATTTCCAGCCAGATGGTTGAGCTCTGATTTATTTTACATTATTAGCATGATTATTTTTCAGCTGTGCTAAAAAAGTTTACTCAACTGGAATGAAGTGTCAGAGCTTTGGCATCTGAGTTAAAGGTTTTTATCAGACAAACTGAGATGCAAAGCAAGCTGTTCTCCTGTGCTGTCTCTTAAAATAATCCATAGGGAGTATCCCCAGGGTTTCGCATAGCTGGTTTTCTATGGTGTTGCATAAGGCCTGGTTCACACTAGTGTGACATGAAAGTCCTGCGACTGTCGATTCGACTTTGCCCTGCAACTTCAGTCCGACATCGATACGATTTCCATGCAACTTGAACCGAATATGATCCGACTTTCAGAAAAAAAAACCCAAATCCATACCACACCTGAGGATTTTGAGGGGAGACCCCAGAATTAAAAAAAAAAAAAAAAAAGTCGTGCCCCCCCCAAATCCATACTAGACACTTATCCAAGCATGCAGCTTGGCAGACCAGGAAAGGGGGCGGCCCCCCTCCTGAACCATACCAGGCCACATGCCCTCAACACGGAGGGGGCATGTGGCCTTGATGGGGACAAGGGCCTCTTTCCCACAACCCGGTCCATGACACCACAAAAGGGCGTGACCTCTGGGTGACATCACCTGACGACCACGCCCCGAAGTTATATAAGAACTGTCAGACACCAGATCTGACAGAACAGCAGGAGCAAGCATCGGTGGAGGAGTGTTTTTTTTTTTTTCTTCATCAGGGTGGCGAACATCGTGATTGGCGTTGGAACTACCACAGGGGACATTATTCACTTTTAATAAAGGACTTATCAAAACCATCTCTTTTTTTACACTACACTGCTTTTTTGGGGATGAATGGGTAGGGGTACAATGTACCCCATACTTATTCACATAGGGGGGGATGTAGGGGGCCCCTTTCTTAAAGGTGGCTTCCAGATTCCGATAAGCCCCTGGCCCACAAACCCCCGCAACCTCCGGTCAGGGTTGTGGGGAAGAGGCCCTTGTCCCCATAAACAGGACAAGGTGCTTTGGGGGCGCCAAAGCACCCCCCCCCCACACATGTTGCGGGCATGTGGCCTGCTATACGCATGTTGCCAGGCTGCATACTTGGATAAGGGTCTTGTGGAATTTTTTGGGGACCCCATGCCTTTTTTTTTTTTTTTTTTTAATTTTGCATTGCTAACATTGCACTCACTTGACCTCGGAGCACATGTCGCATGCCACAAGTCAGATCAGTTAAGATGTTGATCCGACTTGAATATGACTTCTATTCCATTCTATAGGCTGAAATCGCACCAAAGTCGGACCAAAGTATTGCAGGAACCTTTTCCAAAGTCTGACCGACACAAGTCGGACCAGTTAAGACAGCTCTCATAGGAAATCATTGTTTTTTTCAAGGTCGGAATGCATGTCACACCAGTATAAACTGGGCCTTAACCAGAAATTTGGATTGGGGGTTGGTTGCATTCATACATAGCTGAATGTTTCGGAAGACAGTGCTATTTGGCTGATCAGCCAGAAAACGTGAGGCCAAAAACTGTAGGCCAAACAGCACCTGCAACGAATCAACTGCAAGATCTTGATTACTCATGCAGACGCTGAAGGCTAGTAAGTCACCTAAGGAAAGAAAAAAAAACACAATTGTATGGATCCTGGGAGTGTTGTGAAAAAGGTGCCTATACCCTATTAAATGAGGGGGGGAGATACTTCCAAAATATACATGCCAAAAAACCACCAAAGGAAAAACGCACCTACAATGGCTATCGATTTCAAAACAAAATTTTATTCATTGGACATACATGTAAAAGCAACCTTGGAAAAGATGGGAAACCCCTACCCCACTTATACCCCTCCCCCCTGGCCCCAGCATAGGTATCTTTTTCCTTTGGTGGTTTTTAGTAAGTCACCTAATCCAATAATTAGCTTTCTTAAATTTACACAGGAAAGCCCTATTTTGTGTCCATTCAAGTTTCTTTTTAACTCAAGCTCAAAACTCTTTTTGTTTGGTCTGACACTCCTTCCATTGGTGAATACTTTTTTTTTTCTGGTAACCTGATGGGTATCCACAGGAGTGCCCTGTCTGTTGTGAACAGCCTAATCTGAGCCAGTTTGCAAATGTTTTTGCCCTCTGACTACTTTGAATTTACATCAAAGTTGTAGTGCCCCTCTTGTATGCTATTTTCTTCACTGGAGAATACAGTATCCTGGCCAAGGAGATTTGTTCATTCACACCGGTTGTGAAGATGGACGAATCTGTTGGATTTCTTATGCTCAATTCATAGGCTGAATTAAGAAATCTATGTGTATGGCCAGATTTAGCCTTGGTAAGCCCCACTAACTGCCATTTTCTGTCCATGTCCTTACTGTTTGGGGGTTTAGGTCTGAAATGAAGAAAGTCAGGTCCTATAAAAAAAATAAGAAAAGTGGGTTTCCAGTTAATGAGGTACAGTATATACAATACAACCAGAATTTAGTGGTCTCTGCTCCTAACTAGCATATTATTCACCACTTTTTGCTTTTGTTTTACTGTTTAACCTCTCCTGAGAATGAGTCATGAGGAATAGTTACCAATTCATCTGGTTTCACCACTGTCTGTGACCCTGTTGGGAATATTTTCTGGTCTGGAGGTGCACACCAGTTGATACGAGCAGAGGAAGGCACAGACAGCAAGGAAAACACATTGTCAAAAGTTTTTCAATCTACTAAAATATTTTTTGTTTTGCCAGTGTTTACCTTGAAATGGTTTCCCATTACTTCTGTCCTGACAGGAAATGAGGGGGAACCTCAAACTCTTCCCATTCCATCATGAGTTAAATAGCTCTGGCTAGAGTTGGACTTTAATGTCCACATCTTAATACTGAGAGATCATCATTTTACCCACACAACTCATCAATGACTTAATATGATATTGGAGCTGGCTCCTGTTTCTCCATAACTAATGGAAAACCAACACCTTTATCTGTCTTTTCTTGTGTTTTGCAGTGGAGTAGGTAATTCAATATGATGAACATTCCATCACTAATTATAAGACCCTTGCAAGGTTATTGACTAACGTAAATAGTTACACAGACATGTCCATGTCACTGACTGGCAAGTGTAGTATCAAATTTTAGCTGTTCCTATTTTGTATATGGTACTTTTACCAGTGGTGAGGGAAAGGTGTGGCTACACTGCACAAATATACACTCACCGGCCACTTTATTAGGTACACCTTGCTAGTGCCAGGTTGGACCCTTTTTGCCTGCACAACTGCCTTAATTCTTTGTAGCATAGATTCAACAAGGTGTTGGAAACCTTCCTCAGAGATTTTGATCCATATTGACATGATGGCATCATGCAGTTGTTGCAGATTTGTTGGCTGCACATCCATGATGCGAATCCCAAAGGTGCTCTATTGGATTGAGATATGGTGACTGTGGAGGCCATTGGAGTACAGTTAACTCAAGAAACCAGTGGTGAGATGATTTGAGCTTTGTGACATGGTGCATTATCCTGCTGGAAGGAGCCACCATAAGATGGGTACACTGTAGTCATAAAGGGATGGACATGGTCAGCAACAATACTCTGGTTGGCCAGGGCATTTAAACAATGCTCAGTTGGTACTAAGGGGCCCAAAGTGTGCCAAGAAAATATCCCTCACACCATTACACCACCAGCCTGAACTGTTGATATAAGGCAGGATGGATCCATGCTTTCATGTTTACACCAAATTCTGACTCTACCATCTGAATGTCGCTGCTGAATGTGAAACTCATCAGACCAGGCAATGTTTTCCAATCTATTGTCCAATTTTGATGGACCTGTGCAATTTGTAGCCTCCGTTACCTGTTCTTAGCTGACAGGAGTGTCACCCTGTGTGCTCTTCTGCTGCTTGGTGGTAACAAGTTATTTAAGTTACTGCTGCCTTTCTATCATCTTACCCATTCTCCTCTGACATCAACAAGGCATTTTCGTCCACACAACTGCTGCTCACTGGATATTTTTTATTTTTCGGATCATTCCCTGTAAACCCTAGAGATGGTTGTGCGTGAAAATCCTAGTAGATCAGCAGTTTTTGAAATACTAAGACCAGCCCATCTGGCACCATCAACCATGCCACGTTCAAAGTCACTTGAATCCCCTTTCTTGCCCATTCTGATGCTCAGTTTTAACTTTAGCAAGTCGTCTTCACCATGTCTAGATGTCTAAATGCATTGAGTTGCTGCCATGTGATTGGCTGAATAGCAATTTGTGTTAACAAGCAATTGAACAGGTGTACCTAATAAAGTGGCTAATTTATAAATGTGCCTAATTTCATAGAGCTTGGTCAGTGATATGGGATTTCAACACTGGCTGAATAACACAAAACTAGATGCATCAATGTAGTTAATGAATAACATTCTACAACTTTTTTTTTTATCCTAGAGTATACTGTCCACGTAATTGTGCTCAAGCAAGTCCACATTATGCTCGAGTCTTTGGAACCCGGATTTATTCTGATGTAAGTACTTTCATTAAGAGTATTCTGTTTAGAAAAAAGTGTAGACCTGTGGTTATAATAGAAGTTTTAAAGTGTATGTAAACTCGCCCACTAAAATCTCATATAAGCTTTAACATCTTATTGTAATTTCAAAAGTCATATTTAATTTTTTTAAATTTGCAGCTTTCACATAAAAAATGTACAGCATTTTAGTATGCTAAATGTCACCCATTTAAGGTGCACATCTTTAGGATAATTTTATTCTGCAGGATTAATTAGTCACTGAATACCTTCCTGGCATAATATGTACTGTTGGCGATTTCACATTTTAAGTGCAGTGTTCTTAGAATATACTTGACAGCTTTATAAGAGATTACTGCCTAAGACACCTGTTGTGTTGCAATAACAAACTGTCCTAATAAAAGAGCTCACTTGGGCTATATGATACCAACCACAGACTAAAACTGGTAGTTGACCAGAGCCCTCCAGGCAAGTGTATGAGAAGACAGCAGAAAGTTAATCCTTCTTGACCTGAGTTGGAGACCTCTGACCTCAGCAGACATGTGATCTTGGACATAAGTGTAGACCTGAAAAATGTTTGTTACAAGCGATATCTAGATCAATTTTAGAATACAGATATTAAAGTGTATTTCAAGGCAAAATTAAAAAAAAAAAACCATGCTTTGTACATCTGCAAAACATGCACATTTCCCCATACGTATTTTATCCCTATTAAACATACTGCAAATACCAACAAATCTGCTGGATTTCTAGAAATATAGGGGTTGATTTACTGAAGGCAAATGGACTGTTCATTTTGCAAAGATTCACTTTTTGAAGAACATTTCCCCAGAGTTTAATAATTATGGTGAAGCTCTGCTAACTTCCATCGTCCAGTCATGTTCAAGCAAAAATTTATTTTTTATTTTCTTTGCAAAGTGAATTTTCACCGCATCCACTAATCTCTGGGGAAAATTCCCATGCAAAGTGCAACTTTCCTTGTAAAGTGAACAGCCTATTTGCCTTCAGTAAACTGACTTCATAATATACTTCTACCTTCCTCTTTGACAAGACAAAACAGTATGTTTTTGGCTCTGAATTCCAAAACATGGTTTCAGCCTTGCCTACTTCATTTTTTAAGGATTACAAAAAAACACAGACCTCTCCTCCTCCCCTCTCTTTATCTCCATAACCCATCCTTGTGCCAGGTAGAGAGCGCATGAAGTTGGCAGCTCACAGAATTCCAGGAAAAATCAACAGGTCATTTTTGCACATATAAAACATGTAGCAAAACACTTTCGATGGCACATTTAGCAGACCAAAGTGAACAACTAAGAGAAGTTCATTGCTAGGGTGTACATACACTTTAAATTTAGAGGACACTTGGAATTTAGGGTTACATTTTGTTCCTGGAGCTTGGGGTTAAACATAGTGACTGGTTTTTAGTTGGTTTATTAAATGACTGTGTACAGTGCCCAGCAAAAGTAGTCACCCCTTGGTGTTTTTTCAGTTGCATTACATCCTGGAATTAAAATGTGTTTTGAGGCTGTGTACCGTGTGATGAAAATAACAAGCCAATGACCTTTTAAAGGTGAAAAAATATTTTGACAAAATCAATATTCAAGACAAAAAAAAATCAAATTTGAATGTGCATATGCACTCACCCCCTTTGCTATAATCACTGCTATTATCACCCCTAAGAAGAGGTCCCATGTTTTAGATGATTATGTAAATTCCATCTATGTGCATTCAAAATGTCACAATATTTGTCACATGAATTCAGTATAAATACAATACTCCTATTCTGAAAGACACCTGAGACTGCAACACCACTGAGCACTGAGGTATAGATCACGGTTGTGTTAGAAAAAAAAAAATTCTCACAGAGCACCATTAAATCAGTTATAGCAAAATTGAAAAATATAGCACTACTACAAATCTGACAAGAGAAGGCTAATCACACATAACTACAAACTGGGCAAAAAGAGTATTAATGAGAGGTCAGCAAAAACACCAAAGAAGAAACTGCAAAGCCATTACTGGAAAAAAAAAGCCAAACCGCATGTGGTGGGCTCAAACACTTGAAGGAAGGTTCTCTGATCAGACGAGACTTTGATTAAACTTTTTTGGCCATCAGAAGAAATGCTATGAGTAGCACAAACCCAACATTTCCATTACCCTGAGAAAACCATCCCCATGTTGCCACCACCATGCTCTGAGGGGGGGGGGGGGGGGGTTCCTTTCATCAGTAGGGACTGGAAAACTGGTCTATACTGAAAATGGAAAGATGTATTGTTCAGTTGGGTTCCCCTTTGAAGACTCCTGCAATGAGGAAAGTCCATCTGTCCGTTTTCTTTGTAGTCTTCAATTAACTAAGGAGAGAACTTGTATGTGAATAATCCAAACCTTCTTTCTGCCATAGATATCTAGTATTTGCAAAGCAGCTCTACATGCTGGGGTGGTCCGCAATCTTCAAGGAGGCTACGTGGACGTTATGCCAATTGATAAGAAGAGACACTACTTTGGATCAACCCAGAATGGGATCACTTCAGAGAGGTAAATTTATATGATTAAATATAGCAGAGGCTTCTTAAAACAGAATGTGTCTCCTTGTCTCACCTTCATCTAAATGCCAAAAATAAAGAGTTAATGCCTTCAAAATTGTGGGTGAAGTCATGCAAATTGTTCCTTTAGGCCCCTGGGTCAACTGTACATCCAGAACCACTGATTTTCAGCACAGATTCAGAATAATATTATAAAGCAATTTATTTCAGACTACACATAGCTGTTTCTTGCTTTTTGGCTATCAGTGCACTACATGGAAGCAATGGCTTCTAATGCCGCGTACACACGGTCGGACTTTTCAGCTACAAAAGTCCGACAGACTTTCCACGGACTTTTGGCGGACTTTCAACAGACTTTCTAATGACCGGACTTGCCTACACACGATCACACAAAAGTCCGACGGATTAGTACGTGATGACGTACACCAGACTAAAGTAAGGAAGTTGATAGCCAGTAGCCAATAGCTGCCCTAGCGTGGGTGTTTGTCTGTCGGACTAACAAACAGACGAGCGGATTTCTGCTTCCGGCGGAGTTACGACGTAAAGATTTGAAGCATGTTCCAAATCTGAAGTCCGTCAGATTTGCGACTGGAAAAGTCTGCTGACGGTCCGGTGAAGCCCACACGCGATCGGATTATCCGCTGGATTTGGTCTGTCGGCGTCCGTCGGACAAGTCCGGTCAAAGTCCGACCGTGTGTACGCGTATGAAGAAGGTTCCGCAGTCAAGCTATGGGCAGAAGGGAATGATCTGCAGGGCTCCACTTACTGTCCCTTAATTTGGAAGTTGTGATCAAAGCGAGACCTGCAGATACATTGGGGTTATTTACTAAAACTGCATGGTGCAAAATCTGGTGCAACTGTGCATAGTAACCTATCAGCTTCCAGGTTTTATTGCCAAAGCCCAATTGAACAAGCTGAAGTAGGAAGCTAATTGGTTACTATGCATAGCTGCACCAGATTCTAAGTGCTCCAATTTTATTAAATCTCCCACATTCTGTTTTAAGAAAGATCTACTGTGCTCCACACTGCTTTGGTGGAGGAATATTTGTTTCTTTTGTTCTATCTCATCATAACTCATCTTGTTGTTCGTGTTTGTTTGTTTGATTTAAATATGCAACTTATTTAATATTATGTGGCATAGGTTTGTTTTAATCAAAGAAAACTTGTACTGGGAGAAATGTGTATTACTGAGCCAATTCTGATAACAGTAGCTGTTTGGCTGTCTCTGGATTCAGGATTGTCTGGGTCACTGACCTGGAAAGCATTTAATACAAGAAAGATGTAGTTACCGTAAGTCAGAACTTCCTTTCTGCCTATTTTCTCTATGTAAGTGACTTAAACAAGTACGAAAATCAGCATGAAAGCCAGGAGACTGGCATTTTGGAAAGGAAGCTTAGCAATGACAACATATATATGTCTGAGTACAGGTTTCTGCATGATGTGGATCCACTGCTCCAAAAACGTTTTGGAAGAAAAGGTCTCTAGTTAAATCACGCATCAGTCTCTCAGATCAAAGGAATCCTTGGGTAACACTGACTCTGTCATGTGTTCCCCCAATAGAGAGGAACACAGGAGGTCAATCACATGGCAGGCCTAGTTGCAGATTTCAACAGTCTTACTCTCTCAACAGCCTCTGCTGAACACCCTTTCACTCAGAAAACGGCACCCTTCTCCCGATTGAAGGAGTATTACAGGACCTCAATTCAGTGGGAGGCATAAGATCACCCCTTACATATGTGGTACCTTTGTTGGGCTTTAAAGTGATGCTAAACCCAAGACCCTACATTCACTATATCTGGTCCCCCACAGTACACAGAACATGGAAATGCAATACTTTTAGTAAATATAAACTGCTAATTACCTTCTCTCATCAGCAGTATATAGCAGTCTTGAGATTTCTATCATTGTCTGGTTAACGCTTGTTGGAGGAGTTTTCATTCTCTGACCTATGAGGCTTCAGGACCCCTGACCCTCTGTTTGGACAGTGCTGATTTGACCTGTGCTGATCACATGCACCCTCCTAAGAAATAAAATACTCTCTAGCAATATACACCAAACTGAGCATGTGCAGAGTGCCCCCAAGACCCTGTTCTAGGAGATGGGTTGGGGACAGTAAAAGAAAGGGAGGA
This sequence comes from Lithobates clamitans, assembly GCA_037952925.1. Taxonomy (NCBI): domain Eukaryota; kingdom Metazoa; phylum Chordata; class Amphibia; order Anura; family Ranidae; genus Lithobates; species Lithobates clamitans. Next base: position 3,363,649 of record JBBGZY010000228.1, on the reverse strand, counting down.
TCAGAGAAGACATGATCAAACAGCTTTGTTTAGACAGTATGGAGGATTAACCCCTTGGGTTCCACAGTGAGTATAACAAGTATGCTTTACTGCATATACAGACTGATATTTTACTGTTGTGGGTTTAGTAACACTTATTAACATATAAAAGTGTTACAAATAGGTCAGGAAATCACACTTGTAGTGTACCATATGTCCTTAAAATAGCTATGTCTGTAGTTCCAACTGTTTAAAGCATTTATTAATAGAACTTGTGCAAGTGGCTATAGATCTAATGGTTGAAAGGAGAAAAAGTAACATGTAGTTTAATTATTTCTGAGCATATCCATTAAAATGTAGCAATTCACACAAATGCATGTTTGTGTTTGTGTGCAAAGAGCTGAATAGACTCACCATTGTTACTTCTTAAATTGTGTAACTGATTGTATTAAGTGAATTCAGGAGAAGCTGTGGTACCATAAATGCTTGTCTCCTGTAATCCCATAAATCATAGCCTAGCAAGCTGCTTATAGGTCAGAGCAGCTCTGCGGTTCACTTCTCCCTCTGTGTATAATGTAATATTTGATACGATACTTTCCTCTAAGCATCTGAAGACTATTTTGCCATAGGCATGCAATGAGTGAAGAAAACCAGTCATTCACTGTAGCTCACAGTCTCCATCTAGACTTTGCTTCCTATAAGTATTCTAAGCTGATCAGTTAAGCTATAATACCAGGTACATACAAAATTCTATAAGAGTGCATACGTGATTTATATAGCATTTTATTATAAGGAACTCATTATTTTGTTTCTATTTTAATAAATGACATTTAATAATACACTCACTTTGTTTAAAACAAAACTAACTTTTTTTTTTTATAATGCAAATACTTTTAAATTGTAAGTTAAAATGCTGCATCTATTCAAACTTTCAAATCTGTGTTGGCATTTATTTTATGATATCAATATGCTGTCTTGTAAAGTCTATTTACCATTTTTAGCGGGAGGTGATGAAGGTAGTGCTATCCTCTGTGGGAAGTGATGTAAATATTTTCTTACAGGGTGTTCTCTGTCGGAAATTTTGTCTTTGCTTGTCAAAAAGAGGTGTATAATAGAGGGATGGAGGATCACCACCCTAATCCTTCCTCTCTTCTGCTCTTTTGTCAGAAGCTTGTTCGTTTTTTTTAAATGCAACTAACAGAAGGCAGGGCAGGGAGAAGCCACATTCTTCTGTATGATGATGGTCTCTGCACCCTATGCAAATGTATGAGCATAGTTATACGCTAAGAGGGAGGTGTGGAAAGCCTATGACCTCTGAGCTGTGCAGATAGCTGTGGCCAAGCCAAGACGTCATAGACAACCCTAGGTTTTATTATTATTATTATTATTATTATTAGGATTTATATAGCGCCAACAGTTTGTGCAGCACTTTACAATATAAAGGTAGACAATACAGTGACAAAACCATTCAATACAAGAGGGTTAGGAGGGCCCTGCTCCTGTGAGCTTACAATCTAATAGGGAGGGGCTGGTGGAACAAAAGGTAATAATTGTGAGGGATGAACTGACGGTAAAAATAGAGGATTCGGTGATCAGCAGAAAGCAGGATAGACTTCCCTGAAGAGATGAGTTTTCAGGGATCGCTTAAAAGTGAACAGCGTTAGAGATAACCGGACAGATTGGGGTAGTGGGTTCAAGAGGATGGGAGAGGCTCAGGAGAAGTCCTGGAGATGAGCATGGGAGTGAGAGACAAGGGAGCTAGTGAGCTGGAGGTCGTGGGAGGAGCGGAGAGGATGGTTTGGGTGATATTTGGAGAAATAATTAGTGATGTAGCTTGAAACAGAGTTGTAAATGGCTTTGTATGTTATTGTTAGTGTTTTAAGTCCAGGCAGATGGCTACATACACAGTTAAAGTGTGAAAGATTTACTTGTGAAAAGATTTACAGTTTTGTTTTCTCCATTTTCTACAGTAGAGGTGACCAGTGCAGCTTGTTCAGTGGCTACTGATTTAGACAGTAAGCAAGCATTACAAGGCTGATGAGGTTATCACTTCATATTTACTACATATTTATACTTGTCCGTAGCAACTCAGTGAAACTCCTCAGATTTCCTACAGAAAGCTAATGTAAAAACAAAATTCAGTTTTTTTGCGAAAATATTTAAAAATACATTTACTGATCATTTTAAATTTTTTCTTCAGCCAAAATGTTGCGTCCCCTAACATTGTTAAATGCATTCTCACCATAAAAAATATACATCTAATGATATATATATATTTTAAATAAAACATGGTTTAAATTGTCTTTTTTTCCTCAAAGTGATTGTAAAGTCTAATTGTTTTTCCCGTAAAAATAACAAACCTGTTCTACTTACCTGCTCTGTTGCAGTTGATTTGCACAGAGCAGCCTGGATCCTCCTCCTCTTCTCTGGTCCCTCTTCTGTGGTCCTGGCCCCTCCTTCCTGTTCAGTGCCCCCACAGAATGCAGCTTGCTATGGGGATACCCGAGCTGAGTCGCAGCTCCCCATGTCCATTTAGACACTGAGCCCCGACCCGGCCCTGCCCCCTCTCTCCCCTGATTGGCTAGCTGACTTTCACAGCAGCGACAGCCAGTGACGCCGCTGCTGTGTCTCAGCCAACCAGGAGGGAGAATCTCGAATGACTGAGACACTCGTGGACATCGCTGGACAGAGAGGGACCTCAGGTAAGTGTTAGGGGGGCTGAGGGGGGCCTGCTGCACACAGAAGGCTTTTTATCTTAATGCATAGAAAAAAAACCTTCTGCTTTTACAACTCCTTTAAATATCTGCCTGTAGTTTAAAGTCTCTATAAGGCAGCCCTCAAATTTTCCACTTGCATTTTGTGAGTGGAAAATGGTTGATGGCGAGCGTGGGCTGCCTCGGTCGGGGAGTAAGCACCGCCAGCAGGCGGGGTTGAATGAGAGCTGTTCTCCCAGCCAGCGGAAGACAGGAGAGGAAGAGGAGAGCCAGTTAGACCATCAGAGAGCGGGGATTGCCCGCTGTAACAGCTTTCTTTTGAATTGCCCGTTGTTCTGGGCACTCACCGTCACACATTCCCTCCTCCTGGCCCGGCACCTTTGATAGACAGAACACCAGTCCAATGCCGGGGACGTGTGTCGTCTTTCAAAGGCGCTGGGCTAGGAGGTGGGACTGTGTGACGGTGAGCACTGGGAACACAGAGCAATTCAAATGAAAGCTGTTACAGTGGGCAATCCCCACTCTCTGATGATCCGGCCAGCTCGCCTCTTCCTCTGCACTGGTGAGGCTGTACTGATGGGCACTGGTGAGGCTGTACTGATGGGCACTGGTGACCCTGTACTGATGGGCAATGGTGACCCTGTACTGATGGGCACTGGTGACCCTGTACTGATGGGCACTGGTGACCCTGTACTGATGGGCAATGGTGACCCTGTACTGATGGGCAATGGTGACCCTGTACTGATGGGCACTGGTGACCCTGTACTGATGGGCACTGGTGACCCTGTACTGATGGGCACTGGTGACCCTGTACTGATGGGCACTGGTGACCCTGTACTGATGGGCACCGGTGAAGCTGCACTGATGGGCACTGAGGAAAACTGGTGCTCAAACCTCGAGGCTGCTGACACCTCCAGTATACTAGAGTAAGGAAAGGGATGCTTAGCACTCATGATGACATCCAAAATAGAATTTCTTTAATACCTACATATACAAAGCTGTTTTACAGCTTTGTACATGAACTTAATAAAAAATACTATTTTGGATGGCATTCTGAGTGCCGATCATCCCCTTCCTTTCACTGATGGGCACTGGTGAGGCTGCACTGATGGGCACTGATAAAATTGTTAATATTTTTTTTGTAACTTAATTCTGCATAAAACATTTAAGTGTAATTACTTGAGATAATTTATGAAGGCGTGTTTAGGGGCAGAATTAGGGGTGGGGCAACTGGTGGGGGGTAACCCTTAAAGTCTGGCTAGTAGCTCGGGACTTAAAATTTTGAGCCCTGTTGTAAGGTAAGTATGTGAATCCCTAAAGACACAAGTGGCCCGGCTGGTGGTTTCTTTCCCTGTTCTGAAGATTTGTTTCTAGATTTGCACATGCAGAATATCAGAAGGCAAATTGATTGTAAACGATCCCCTTCTGAAACAATCCATTCAGATTAAAATAGAAATGAAATTCAAAACATTTGTTTATAGATATTGAACATTATCAATACTTTTTTTCCCCTTTTTTATAAGAGATCCCATTCCCTGTGTTCTCAGCTGCATAAAAGCTGGGGGAAGAAGCAGCAACAGTGCACTGATCTTCCCAGTGAAAGGCTGTGCAGGGGGTGGGGGTGTCAGGACATGTCTGATCATTGGAAGAGAGCAGACTGAGTTCCCAGCACAGCTAGAGAACTGACCACGCTGTACTCTCCTGCTTAGCATGGTCAGTTTTTTATAGGAAAGCAGAGGGACTGGCAGGAACACCAGATATTTCACACAAAGAAAGTGATACAAAGAGAACAGGATACTTTTTCATACAAGTATATGGTACAGCAGGCACATCAGGAATATGAAATGTTGGGGTGACAAACACTTTAAAGGCCCATACACACGATCTGACTTTTTGACAACAAACATGCAAATTAGCTGTTTTAAGGCAACATTGGACCGTGTGTACGCTCCATTGGACAAATTTTTTCGGTTTTCATCGGACAAATGTTGGCTGTGCGAACAGACAAACTTGGCGGCAACAAAAGTCCGACGGCGGCAAGTCCGTGTTTGTTGCCTAAAAAGTCCTCTCAGGTGTATGCTTAACAAGTTCACGGCCAACACCCTTTGTACAAAAATGCAGGGAAAAGTTTGTATAAAGTCCGATTGTGTGTACGAGGCTTTAGTCCAAGGAGGTGCATGGCATATTTTAAACGTATTTCTAACATTTATATCTGACAGGCTTATGACTCTGCACTGAGAGAGGGAAACACAGAGCAGCTATGCCTGCCCCTCCCCTCTGCTGCCCATTCAGAGAAGCCTTTGTAATTTGTAAATGAGTTTGCATAATACAAAGGCTTCTGTGATTAGGTGGGAGGAGGTGGGCGCAGCCATAGCAGGTGCACAGATTCTAATGTTAAAAATGCTTGGACCTGAAGCATCAGCGTCAGGCTCCTGGAAATAGTGATAGCTGTGTTCTGGAAGTGCAATAAAACAGTCATATGTAAATAATAGAGATTTAGCTTTAACATTTGATTTATTTCTAAGTAAGCAAAACCTTAAAGTGATGTAGGTTTGTAACAAATGATGTTTGTAAAAGCGGCAGATCTGAAAGTAGTTGTATAACTTTTCGTTTTTCTAAGATGTCCAACTATGCCAGGAGTAGTATGCACCTACCCACACATCTCCCTGTGGTGATTCTCTTCCAAACAACTAGGTGTACAAAGTCACCAGCACTTTAAATAGTTTGGTTCACTGCTTTACTATGAAACCATCATGTCACAATATTCATGACACAATTTAGCAGTCACATGATGATTTTACACTGTGGTGAAAAAAAAAAATATTCAAAGTACTAGTGGCTATCTCTTCAATGGCATAATCCATTGTATCATTTGGAGCACCCACCATCTTGATGAGGCTTAAGGCAGTGCAGCTCATTCATGGACTATTTGCCCTTACAACCCATGCCATGTTGTTCTTTTGCTGCCCTTTTACTAGACATGTCCCACAGATAGCTGTCCTTCAACTGTAAGCTTCTTACTGGGCTTTGCCAAGCACCTTGTGCTAAAAGCCCAGTAACTGTTCTTCCAATAACAGATGAAAACGCAATCTGGGTCCAATGGACAGAATTCAAAAGTTCCACTGCATACAAGAACATCATGTATGTGTCTCATGGACCCGCACAACAAATTCCCCCTCTCACATTTTTTTAAATATTTTATTATAATTTTTCAAGTGATAACACTGAAGAAATGACACTTTGCTACAATGTAAAGTAGTGCTTGTATAACTGTGTTAATTTGCTGTCCCCTCAAAATAACTCAGCACACAGCCATTAATGTCTAAACTGCTGGCAACAAAAGTGAGTACACCCCTATGTGAAAATATCCGACTTGGGCCCAATTAGCGTTAGTGTTAGAAGGTCTCAGGTCTGAATGGGGAGCAGGTGTGTTACATTTGGTGTTCTCGCTCTCACTCTCTCATACTGGTCAGTGGAAGTTAAACATGGCACCTTATGGCAAAGAACTCTCTGAGGATCTGAAAAAAAAGAACTGTTGCTCTACATAAAGATGTTTTAGGCTATAAGAAGATTGCCAAGACCCTGAAACTGAGCTGCAGCATGGTGGCCAAGACCATACAGCGGTTTAACAGGACAGGTTCCACTCAGAACAGGCCTCACCATGGTTGACCAAAGAAGTTGAGTGCACATGCTCAGCGTCCTATCCAGAGGTTGTCTTTGGGAAATAGACATATGAGTGCTGCCAGCATTGCTGCAGAGGTTGAAGGGGTGGGGGGGTGTCAGCCTGTCAGTGCTCAGACCGAATGCCACACACTGCATCAAAATGGTCTGCATGGCTGTTGTCCCAGAAGGAAGCCTCTTCTAAAGATGATGCACAAGAAAGCCCACAAACCGTTGCTAAAGACAAACAAACTAAGTACATGGATTACTGGAACCATGTCATGTGGTCTGATGAAGCCAAGATAAAGTTATTTAGTTCAGATGGTGTGAAGCGTGTGTGACTGCAACCAGGTGAGGAGTACAAGGACAAGTGTGTCTTTCCTACAGTCATGCATGGTGGTGGGAGTGTCATGGTCTGGGGCTGCATGAGTGCAGCCACCACTAAGTAGCTTCATTTCATTGAGGGAACCATGAATGCCAACATGTACTGTGACATACGGATGCAGAGCATGATCCCTCCCTTTAGAGACTGGGCTGCAGGGTAGTATTCCAACATAATGACCCCAAACACACCTCCAAGATGACCACTGCCTTGCTAAAGAAGCCGAGGATAAAGGTGATGGACTGGCCAAGCATGTCCCCAGATCTAAACCCTATTGAGCTTCTGTGGAGCATCCTCAAACGGAAGGTGGAGGAGCACAAGGTCTCTAACATCCACCAGCTCCGTAATGTCATTATGGAGGAGTGAAAGAGGACTCCAGTGGCAACCTGTGAAGTTCTGGTGATCTCCATGCCCGAGAGGGTTAAGGCAGCGCTGGGAAATAATGGTTGCCACACAAAATATTGACACTTTGGGCCCAATTTGGATATTTTCACTTAGGGGTGTACTCATTTTTGTTGCCAGCGCTTTAGACATTAATGGCTGTGTATTGAGTTATTTTGAGGGGACAGCAAATTTACACTGTTATACAAGTACACTCATTACTTTACATTGTAGCAAAGTGTCATTTCTTCAGTGTTGTGACATGAAAAGATATAATAAAATATTTACAAAAATGTGAGTAGTGTAATCACTCTTGTGGGATACTGTACATCCTAACAATCACCTATTCTTTCCAAAATCTGCAACATTGGGAAAACTTGGTACTGTATCTATAAATCCCTTTACTAAGGGTGTCCTATTTTTTTGTTTCTGCAGTTTACATAACCCACTAGGCAGCAAGGCTTTCAGAATATTCGCAGTCATCTGAAACTGTTGAGAAGAGGCATTTGGAAAGCTCAGCAATCAAGGAGTAACTGTTTCAAAGTTTGTATAAAGATGTATTGTTCTTGTACAGAATATAGCACCCATTTTAATATAATACGGTATGTATGTGGATCAAAGAAGATTTTGGCAGAATGAAACGCAGAAAATTTTAAAAAGAAAACTAATGTATTTTATTAATTCCTGCTGTAATTTGTCCATTGTCAGCATTCAAGCTATATGGTACCACTTGTGTTGTAAAAACTATATCTTTACATAACATACAGTTGGTGAGGAATACTTTATATGTTAATAATAAGCAGTGCTTCTGCTGCTGTCTTTATCAATTTTCTATTTCCTATGTTTGCCTCATGCTAATAGAAAGAAGAAGAGTCACTGATGAAAGATAGATAGGAAACATAAGGAAACATAATTGCTGGGCAGCTGCTATCAGCTATAGAATACCCAAATCAGCTGTGTAAATTGTGAATATGGTCAATAAATCTTAGTATTATTGCTTCATTCAATTGATACAGAAAGTTTTGAAGCATAGGCCTAAAATATTCAGTTGCTAAAAGTTATTTTTTTGCCTTAACTCTTAAAGACAACCATCATGTGATTATAGGAGTAATTTTGCAATTGCTGTTCTGTAATTTGAAAATGTATTATACAAGATGAATATACTTAAAAATGACATTGATGTTGCCTTTCGTTTTGAAATGCTTGGCAGATACTGACCCTACCAATGAGGCAAATGTTAGGTTGGTCACCTATACTAAAACAAACTGCTATTAAGAAATTGTTTAAATATATTTAGTAGAACAATAATTTGTTATAAATTTGAAAAAAATGTGCTTGTCCTAGCCAAATTATGCTACTTTTAGGAAGTTGGCTGTTTTCTTTCTCAAAAACAATCTAATGTACTGTATTTCACCTTATTGCTGTGTAAAACCATGGTTAGAGGAGAACACTATCCTTTGTTCTTTGTTCTAAAATATATTGCTCGGGTCCATAAAAATGAAGCGGTTTTACTGTTTAAAAAAGTTAAAAATGGAAAGAAACAGAAAAATAGGGCATCTCTTTTACCTTTCTTCTATCCAATAGCAAAAAGCTAATATGCAGTCTATTATCTGATACCCTGAAAAAGATTTGTGTCTATGCTTACTGCCTTTTACAACGTCATTAATGATGAGCTTGGATTTGGTTTAAATCCAATAGTTAGCTGTCAATGCTGGGTCAACAAGCTTTGCGCAAAAGATTCTCCTGTACTTATAGAAAGGGGCAGTATGCATGTGACATCATTGACCAAATATGTCCACATGGCAATATTAGGTCAATGACATTAGGACCAAATCCAACCCCAAGCTCAAGCGCATCACAAGTCATAAGGATTGACGAGATAGGCTTCAACAAAGATACAGCTGGTTCCCTTTTTCAAGGCAATCCCCAAGTTTTATACATACCTGTGCTCACTCCACCAATACCTTTTGATTTTCAGCCCCCACGTAGCCACTTAGTTACCACTGATGATGTTTCCTGCTCCAGCTTTTTTTCTTTGACATATGCATGGAGAAATCTCTATTCATTTCTATGCAGAAGTGTCCCAACAGCGGAAAGCCTATTTATAGGAATAGAGTTTCCTGCATGGAAGAAGGGCCTGGCTGAAGAAGGAACTGTGTGGTGTACAGCGGGGTATAAGACTAGGGAAAAAGGTGATTTTACGTGCATGTGTGGCAGACAACCAGAGACTGTAAGAGTTCCCTACTCCATGATGCCCAGAAAAGAAAATGGGCTTTCAATTATATCCTACTGCGGGTAGCTAAACCCAAATGGAAGGACTGGGAGGAGGTGGGGGCATATGTAGCCACATATGTTTTCACAGTGTTGTTTAGTGAGAAAATAAAGGTCAGTATAATAATACAAAGGGGGAGATTTACCAAAATTGCTGCACACAGAATATGGTATTAAGCTTCTAGGTTCTATTGTCAAAGCTTTATTGAGCAAGCTGAAGTTAGAAGCTGATTGGTTACTATGCACAGCTGCTCCAGATTCTGTGTGTGCTAGTTTTAGTAAATCTCCCCCAATATGCCGGTCTTAATATAAGATAACGGATACGTTTTACTTACCCTAAATATCTGTCCTCGGTTCTGGTTAGCTAAATATAACATTGATTTTATTGTGTGTACACTGAGAAAAAAATCTATAGGCTGCCAATTGCTCACCTACCTCTGAAAATGCAAAATTGCCTCGCTGTCATACAGATAAAAACTGCTTCAGTACTTTTCTGAATCACTGACCTAGAACAAATATCAAGCCAGTGAGAACTCCAGATCCTCATTTGCCCTGGGTCAGTGACTCAATGTATTGAAGCCACTGAATCTGATAACAGCCAGACAACCAAAACATTTAAAGTGAGAGATTGGCGATGATGGACTGTTTTTCTTTCACCATAGGTTTTCTTTAACTTGCTCAAAGAGAAAGGGTTAGAGATCAGTGTGTAACTTTATAGTTACAGTACATCTGGAGCCCCTTTGTGAATGTGTGCTCTTGCTATGAAGTTCCCCCACCAATCCCCTACCCTTACTGTACATGATGCCTCTATATGCTAGAGCAGGGGTCTCCAAGCTTTCTTAACAAAGGGCTGGATTACTGTCCTTCAGACTTTAGGGGGCCATTGGGAGTACAAAATGTCCCAGCGTCAGTGGGAGTAAACAGTTGGTGTAAATAGGAGGAATTGTGTCCCATCATTGGTGTCAATGGGCCCCATTGTTGGTGTAATTGGGAGGATTTGTGCCCCATTGTTGGTGTCATTGGGAAGAATTGTGCCCCATCATTGGTTTCATCGGCCCTATCGTTGGTGTCATTGGGAGGAACTGTGCCCTTTATTTTGTGTCAGTGGATAAAAGCAAACAAAGGGCCCTATCTGACCCCTGGGCCGTACTTTGGAAACCACTGTGCTAGAGTGATCTGACTGTTTCATCAACTTCAACACAGTGGTAGGCAGAAACAGCGGGAACATTCTGAGGTGACTGACACACACATGTGGTAGACCTGATCTGGGTATTGTTATTGCTGACTAAAAAATGTAACACTCTGAATACTTTTCCATTTTTCCACCACTTCGCCTTAAAATAATATAGGAGCTTTGAATTTTGCCCTAAAGTAGATGGCAACTCAGAAATGTGAAGTATATGTTTTACTCGCAGTGGATCATTTATTGCTGCTATTTCATATAAGAAGGTTATTGTATTGTTTGGAATTTTAGAATTTATATTATGTACATATTGTTTATATATTCAAATAGGTTTGTGTCTGTTATTTTTTTTATGATGAATAAATTACTCTATATAAATTTGCAACTTTTTGTAATAACCTGGCGAATATTCCTGCAGGCCAGGAAGTGTACAGCAAAGTAGTTTATGATGCAGTTAATATGCATTCAGTTTTGGTATGCCGTCTAAATGTTTTTCATTGAAAAATGGTTGTTTTTAATGTTTTACCACATGTTGGTACAAAAATGTTAATTTTGAAATGTGTTTGTATGAGGAGTAGTTGTGCTTGATGAAGGCAGATGTTACAGATGAGTGTGTTTTTGTAAATCTCTTGATATTCTGTAACTCGTATTAACAGCACTATTCTGAAATGTTTTTTTGGCACATTTGGATAATGATACATGCTTTTGAGTTTTGTATTCTGTTAGAGATATTCTAATAAATATTTTATAAGACTTGCTATCATCTTCTCTTAGTATTTATTTAATTAGGCATTGTTCAAACTGGCAATCAACATTAAGGTATATGTACCAGAAAAAAAAGTTTGCACTATAATGATGTAACACATAAAAATGTCACTGATAATACCACTCTTCATTCAGCTAAAACAAACACATTGGATGTCCCCAACCAACAACCACCACAGCTGACATGTTACACCCTTATGGGTTTAATTGTGTCTAATAAGGGAGAAACACATTAGAGAGGGGTGGTTCTCAGACAGGGACTTCCAGCATGGTTACTTTTACTTAATAAAGCTTTTCACAAAGAGCCTGTGTCCTCACAGTGCTGTCTTTTGTTTGGTAAAGTGGTGCTGCATGGGGCAGAGACAGGCTCCCTATAGGTGGTCACCTGGCACGATTCTGACTGAAGAAAAGAAGTGAATTTTTGGGGCAGTACCTTTTGTTTGGATCCTACAACTATATGGAAATCCAATCACTGAAATCTCATATAAACTTTAACATCGTAATGTCATTTAAAAAGTAATTATCATTATTTTTACATCTGTAGCTTTCAATTATATTATACTGGCAATTGTGCCATGAAGGTTTTTGTTCAGGCACTTGCTGTTATTGGGTGGGAATACATCTGTCCCTGTCCCTCAGTTATGTTTTGCATTATTAGGTTGTCATGCCAGCTTTGAAGTGGCCATTTCAATACACATTATACAGACGTGGTCCATTACTGCCATCTTCAGGAAACCCAACCTGAAAAATGCCATGCAGTCATGGCTGGAGTACAAGCATGGAGGAAGGAAATGGTTTCAAGGAGGCTGCAGGAGATCATCAGCACCGAGTTGTGACAAATGAGAATTGTTTATGATGCACAATGCTACGGCCGAAAAAAGTTATCTATTAATCGACAACGAACCGATTATGAAAATAGTTGTCAACTATTTTCGTAATCGATTAATCGGCCCGTCGATTAGTTGGCCTGCATACAGAATACATTATTTGTTTACATATCAGGAAATACAGTGCAGCACACATACAGCTCAGTAAATCATCCATACATGTCAGTAAGTGCCTGAGAACTTGTGAATGTGCGAGAAGCAATGCCTTATGGTACATGTAGTCCTGGGCAGGAAGTAAGTGGTTCTAAAGTCAGAAGTTTTTGTACCTTGCTATAGGGGTACGCTATATTACACTTTGCAGCTTGCTATTGGGGCACTTTAAAGGCAGGAGGAGCCAGAAGCATCAATTTTGTTTGAGTACAGCGTCACACGACCGCGCAATTGTTAGTTAAAACGACGCAGTGCTGTATCGCAAAACATGGCCTTGTCATTGAGCAGCCAAATCTTCCAGGGCTGAAGTGGTTAACTAAATTATACACCACAATTTTTTAAAGTTATTATCCGATTAATCAAAACAATCATCCAACTAATCAATTATACAAAAAAATGTTACTGTAGTTGCAGCCCTACACAATGCTTTAAAGTAGATATTACCCCTAATAAAATGACATCTTTAGCTTTTAGTTCTAGATGGAGAGGAAATTAGCCCGTATGAGTTTGTGCAAGTCAAGCTACTGTTAGAAGTAGTTGTCAGGTCTTGCATGCATGATTGGTTAATCCTAAATGTTTCACTATCATGCAGGTGCAGCCAAGCTAGCATTCTTTTTCCAGCTCTGGGACAACCAAAAAGATGGTTAAGGTAAGGGGGGGTTACATAGTTACAAAGTTGTAAGGTAGAATAATGATACCAGTCCATGAATAAAGACACCAGTCTCAACCAACCTGTGTGTTTATGTCACTGCCATTATCCACAATTGGAGATAAATTGGAACAGTGGTGAACCTTCCCAGGAGTTGCCGGCCTACAAAAATTACTCCAAGAGCATGACGATGGCTCATCCAGAAAGTCATAAAAGAACCCAAAACAACATCTAAAGAACGGCAGGTCTCACTTGCCTCAGGTAAGATCAGTGTTCATGATTCAAAAATAAGAAAGACTGGGCAAAAATGGCATCCATGAGAGAGTCCCAAGGCCACAGCCACTGCTGACCAAAAAGAACACAAAGACTCATCTCACATTTACCAAAAAACATCTTGATTATCCCAAAGACTTTTAGGCAAATATTCTGTGGACTGTTGAGACAAAAATGTTACTTTTTGGAAGGTGTACGTCCCGTTACATCTGGCATAAAACTAATACAGCATTTCATAACAAGAACATCATACTGACAGTCAGACGTGGTGGTGGTAGCATGATGGTCTGGGGCTGCTTTGCAGCTTCAGGACCTGGACGACTTACCATAATTGATGGAACCATGAATTCTGAGCTCTATCAGAAAATCCTGAAGGGGAATGTCCGGGCATCAGTTCATGACCTCAAGTTTAAGTGCACTTGGGTTATGCAGCAGGACAATGATCCGAAACACAACAGCAAGTCCACCTCCAAATGGTTCAAACAAAGCAAAATTTAGGTTTTGAAGTGGCCTAGACAAAGCCCAGACTTAAAAGGTGGAAGTCCATAAGGTGTAGGGTAAAAGGGAAGTCTTCTCCGATGAGAGGGTACCACTAAACACCAGGAGGCATGTTGACACTCAAATGAAAGATGGCCTATAGGCCACGGTCACCGGTGAGAAGTAGTTGTCACAGGCGGAAGTTGAACCACTGTCACACACGCTCTCCGATTCCGGAACAGAATAATTCAAAATGGAGCCATGAAAAAAGGAAGCTCTACATAGTGTAGGTCAAAAATTGGGATTTAATGAATAAAAACCATAAAAGATAAAGGTGATCACAAGCAGATAAAAAAAGTGGCAATGTGGGAAGCTGAAAATGCTAGCCCTACGTGTTTCGACTAAATAGTCTTCAACAGGGGCATAAAACAGCCTCCCCACATTGCTCTTATAGACTGTACAAAACTTTCAAATTGGCTGGGTCCACCCCCATCATGGCGGAATCTGAAGTAAGAAATCAGTAAGGACATAAGCACTTATATCCAGTACCCACTCACTATACAGTACCACAGCATACAAGCCAGAAATATAAAGAAAAATCACAAATCTAATCTTATCATAAAAGAGATTATGGCTATAAACCTCAGGGAACTGCAAACAGTGTGTCTGCAGCACGGCTTGCGTTCCAAGCCTCATGAACTCCATCGGCCAGGCAGAGATGACAGCCAATAGCCAATCCGCCGCTGGTGTTTCCTCAGCCCATCCACAGAGAGCTTGCACTCCAAGCCTCATATGTGTCGGAGAGACCAGCCGGCGTGAAGGCTGACGTCTCCTCAGCAACAAAGAGAGGCGGTGCGTCAGGACCAATCAACGGCTGGAGTTAGACCGACTCCACAAGAGGCCTGCGCTTCACACCTCGTATGTGTGAAGGAGACGGTCCAGCCACAACGCCCTCCTAGTCTCACCAGGCTTATAGTGATTGGTCACACACTCCAGGTTAGACAGCCAGACCACACCCCTCTAAGTCTGGCACCAGTGTAAAACACGGCACAGGACATCGTGGGCAATAATCCATCCAGCTGCCACCCAAAATACCCTCCTGGCACATAAACCAGCATAAATAAAGTAACACAGATTACCTAAGCCTATTGGCCTGACAAACGGGGTATCTGTGTCACAAAACCCCTGCAGGCATAGCAGAGTAATACGCGCCCAAGCCTCCATAGTGAGTGCAGAGCAACGCCACAGTGCCAACCAAAAAGGAAAAGAGACACAGAAAACCGGGATAAAAAGATGTTTACATGTTGTCAAAAGCGCACTGACAAAAACACTGGATGGCCAATATATATGGCCCCCATATACAACTACCCACCCAAAGGGAGGGTACCAGAGATCATGTCCCCCTCAGAATGTATTATGAACCATAAACTCAATATAGCCAGAACCTCAAAGGGTATGTAAGGTTAAGGTATCTTCCCACTCATAAAGAGTAAATATCGTAAGTCCTAAAGCAAAAAGGATCAAAAAATATCAAAAAAGAGGGGGTGTGTCACGGATCGAGCATACAAAGGAGAGGTGCACATCACGCACGGTTAATGAAACAATTAATGTCCCATTCTACATTCATGCCATACGGCGAGTAGCACCTCAGCTCGTAGATCCAATAAGTCTCGAGCCGCGACACACCCCTTAAGCGGGACTCGCCCCTCCAATGTGGGACAAACTTGTCAATAATCAAGAAAGAAGTACCCGTGGGGCCCCTGTCATGGCACTCAAGGTAGTGACAGGGGAATGCTATGCTTAATACATAATATCTCTCCACCATTCTGACCTCACTGATGGTGGCATCGAGGTCCGAGGGTTTATACCCTTTCTCAACAAATCTTTCCCTAAGGGTCTGAGATTGGGGCTGAAAGCCTTCAATACTGCTACAGTTTTGTCGTAAACAGAGAAACTGTATCTTAGGGACAGATCTGAGCCATTGATGGTGGTGGCAGCTGTCTACCGGGATATACCCGTTACAGTCCATAGGTTTAAAGAACGTTTTGAGAACCAGCTGCTGATTGACTACAGAAATCTCTATGTCCAAGAAGTGGATAGTCTCAGAACTGGCCTCAAAACTCAGGGAGATGTTTCTGTCATTATTATTCAAGTACCCCATATACTCCTCCAAAGATCTAAGGTCACCTTTCCAGAGGAGGAGGATGTCGTCTATATATCTAGCCCACAGAACCAGCCGAGGTGGTCTGTGGGTATAGACGACATCCCCCTCCCATAGGGCCATGAAAAGGTTAGCCAAACTGGGGGCATACTTAGCCCCCATGGCAACGCCCTTTGTCTGGGAGTAGTATGTTCCATGGAACCAGAAGTAATTATGTTCTGTGGCGAACCTGAGTAGTTTCATAACATAATTACGATGGATAAGAGATAGACCTGAATCCCTGGAGAGAAACAAATCAACTGCCGCCAAACCCTGATCAAGTGGGATAGATGTATAAAGTGCAGATACGTCTGCAGTTGCGAGAAGAATGCCATCCTGATACTTCACCCCTTCTATTAAATTAATCGCAGATCTTGTATCCTTCAAGTACAAAGGCATTTGCTTAACCAGGGGCTGGAGATAGAAATCTATATACCTTCCGATTCTCGAAGTGACAGAGTCTATCCCACTCACGATCGGGCGACCGGGGGGATTGGTAGAATTTTTCTGGACTTTCGGAAGGTAATAGATGACAGGTATTCGGGGGGCTGCAGGTACAAGAAACTCTCTTTTTCTGGTTGAGAATGTTGAGAGAGAAACCCTCAACTATAAGGGCCAAAAGGGCTCGTTTGTATTCTCTCATGGGATTATATCATTAGGAAGAATACTGTATGTGGTCCGGTCACCAAGTAATCGATTCATTTCTGCAATATAGTCTTCCTTATCCAGGACGACTATCCCACAGCCTTTATTGGCCAGACGGATGACAAGGTTATTTCTGTCACAGAGAGCATCAATACCCGCCGTAATGGCTGGGTCTTGATGCATTCTCTTGACAGGAACATTCTCGAGGTCATGAAGAATCAGATCTTTGAAAACATTAATAAAGGAATGTGTTGTTTGGGGGATTGAAGAGTAATGGATTAGAGAGGCCAGAGTGTAGGACATCATCCTGTATGGTACCTCTAGGGTTCGATGTGGGCATAGATAGAAAATGCCTCTGTATATTGAGCTTACGGATATATTTATGTACATCCACAAAGGTGGAAAATTTATTTAACCTCCTAGGGGGGACAAATTTAAGCCCTTTATCTAGGACATACTTCCCATGGTCAGTAAGAATGGCTTTACTTAAATTAATAATGCCAGCACCTACTGTGACCTTTTTCTTTTTCCTCCATTGTAATCGCCACCCCCCTCTACATCCTCTTTTGTTTTTGGACTTTGGGGGGTTGTGGATGGGTTTGTGAAAACCCAAAGGTTGGGGGGGGGCAGAATGGTTGTAGTGGTATGGTGTTCTGTTGTATTCCTCATCACCCCCATCATCATAATAGGAATGATCATACTGTGCTTCACGCGAACCCTCATCACGGAGCAAAGCATAGCGGTTATTAGTATGCATGGGGGTACCATAGCCGTAACCCTCACTTTTATAACCCGTTCTGGCATCATGTCTGGGTCCATAAGCCCCATGATAGGGCTCTCTACCTCTATCACCCACATTACCTCTACCCCTACCTGCCCCTATGACCCGAAGGATGTCGCCCACGATGGAAATCGGCAGCACGACCTCTAGGGGCAGAAGGGTATCTCCCTCAACTCAACTCTCTAGATGGATAGTTGGTCTGGGGTAAGGTCCTAGGGGCAGGAATACTGGTCCCATGTTCGGTCAGTCTTCCCATTTTAGAAGGGGGAGGGGGGGATCATATATCAGTCTCCTATCAGGATTCCGGACAGCCTGTTCTATGTTCTCTACAGGTAGACCAGCTGGAGCTGGCCCAGGGTCAGCTTTTTCTGCCAACCGAACACCAAACTGTTTTTTTATAGTCTGTAACGTCACGGTTATATTTTTTTTGTTTTTTATTCCGTTGGTCCCTCTCCTCTTTTTCCAAAAAGGTTCTAAAGTTAGTGGAATGGGAAATATATTCGGCAATCCATTGGATGGTAGGAGTTTGTCCTTGAGATCCCTGATTTCCAAATCATGTGCAGTAAGTCTGCTCCGCTTTCTCTCAACTAAAAAGCCGATCAGCTTGATGCCTGCTTCATTGAAATAACGAAACCAGGGCTCAAGGTCAGTGCCTCCATGTTGGGGGAAAGCATCCCACCGTAAGCCTTTCGGGACCATCTTCTCTTTAATATACTGCTCCAAAAAAGCGATGTCCCACTGTAAATGCAATTCAGTGGTCATTAGGTTTTTAAGCCTAAGGAATAGTCCACTCATTTCAGTGTCGGTGTTACTTAAAACAAAAACTCCATCTGTGTTGATGGACCTGGTGGTCCTATACTCAAACACATCCATAATTAAAGTGATACACCAGGGTAGCTGCAGCAGATAAGGGATCAGGAATAATGTACAGAGAATAGGAAAATGCTGCGCTAAACCCAACAAATAAAAATGAAAATAAAGAATGGTAAAACCATTAAACACCGGGAGGCATGTTGACACTCAAATGAAAGGCGACCACAGATATCGAGGCACACAAATATTCAACAGAAAAATTGGATACCCTTACCAGATCCGTAGGACGCACATGCCATATAGCAGTGCGTCTAATAGGCATGGGGGATGGTCTCCCGTGATGTCCAACCGAATGATGTCCTATAGGCCACGGTCACCGGTGAGAAGTAGTCACAGGCGGAAGTTGAACCACTGTCACACACGCTCTCCAATTCCGGAACAGAATGATCAGGAGGAAATAATTCAAAATGGAGCCATGGAAAAAGAAAAAAGGAAGCTCCACATAGTGTAGGTCAAAAATCGGGATTTAATGAATAAAAACCATACAAGATAAAAGTGATCACAAGCCTCGATATCTGTGGTCGTCTTTCATTTGAGTGTCAACATGCCTCCCGGTGTTTAATGGTACCCTCTCATCGGAGAAGACTTCCCTTTTACCCTATACCTTATGGACTTCCACCTTTTGCTGTTGCATATTTCACCATAGACACTTTGATTAATTCCAGCAGGTTACACTGCCGGCTTCCTGCATTTGGTTTACTGTTATACTCACTTTTTCACATGTGTATTCAGTTTTATATTTTTTCACATATATATTAAGTTTATGCTAGATATTCTTAGCGCTGCATTTTATTTTTACAACTCTCCAGCAATAGAGACCAAACTGAACATGTGCAGCCTGACTCCAGACACTGTGTCTTAGGATGTGGAGGATTAGCCCCTTAGTTTCCACAGTGAGTATAACAAGCATGCTATTCTGCATATATAGACTGATTTTACTGTTGTGGGTTTAGTAACACTTTAAGTTGTAAATGTATCAGCAATTCTGGATGTACAGTTGGCCATTGGAGCATCCAGAATACCCTTTCATGCCCACTATTTTGAAATGAGGATTAATCCACTTTTTTGTGGGGTTATATGATTAAATGGGACATATGAAGATCTTTTTGATTCTTTTAGTCTCTTCTCTCCATCATGCTCATAGCTTTACTTCTTCATTATTAACTCGTAAATTAACCATACTGTATGTATGGTCTATCAAATAAGAACTAATAAATAAAATAACATACTTCAAAACATCCCATTATAACTGAATCAGTCACGCTGCTACAAACTGTTAGTTGGTTATCATTAAATAAGCCTTGTTGTTCAGAACGTTGCCATATTCCTTTGAAATAACATTTACAACGGTAACAGAAAACACTCTAAGAAATCTCTTTAGCTTTCCTCTTTCACATGTGTCTACAGACACAATGTGCTATTGTGTCAAGTCAATTTTCATATAAACACACCATTTGAAATATTGTATAAATCATAAAATGGACTGAATAAAAATAAACTAAGGCAAAATGGACACTTTAAGGCATCTGTTATTTATTTTTCAGTTAGCAGATCATTACATTTTGGAGCATGTATTTTTTGTTGAGTTCTGGAACATCTTAAATATCTTTAAGCAGCATGCTGAGCACAGCACTGAAACAAAACTGCCATTTTTAATACATAGACTGTCTTCTAGGCTTTTTTAAGGTTTGCCGCTACACAAAGGCTGTATTGTATAGAGTTTTGTAATTATGCTGAGTAAGATTTTTTTATTTGATCCTTACAAAAAATATGATCCCCCTAAACTAATAGGTTAACATTATTGATAGGCTCATGTTTATTTTATGTACTGTATATATAAGGGCCCATAAATATAAATACTTTCATAGTAACATAGCTTTAACCATATTGTATTACTAAAAAGGTTTGTACAGACCTGTACTTTAACCACTTGAAGACCGACATTAAACCCCCTTCCTATTGAGGCCATTTTTTCAGTGTTTATCACTGTGATACTTTGACTGCCCAATGCTTGGTCATGAATGAATTTTAGATAATTTGTTTGAGACAGATATAGGTAGGTCTTTATTTTGGTGGTATTTAATTCCCAATGTTTGTTTTTTGAAGTAAATATAAAGTAAATACAATTTTTTCAGAAAGTTGTCATTTTAACAAGTTATTTCTCATACATGCATACATACAATTAAAACCCAAAATACATTCTACTACACTTCCCAAGTGTAGATACCACATGCGTGAGATATTTATGAGATATGCTGCCTGTCTAGGCATATGGGGGCCAAAAATCCAATGAGCACCTTCAGGTTTTCAAGGGACATGCATTTTGCATCTGATTTAATAACTACCTATCACATTTCTTCAATCTTTGAAGTGCCAAGACAGCACAAACACCCACAAAATTACCACATTTTGCAAAGTATACCCTCTACGGTATTTTTCAAGAGGCATACTAAATCTTTTAAACACTTCAAATTTTTTTTTTCCACACGTTTTTGGAAAATGCAGAAAGAAAATTTAATTTTTTTTACACTAAGTTGTAAATGATTAAGTTATTTCTAACACACAGCATCTGCATACTTAGAATTGTACCCCAAAACACATTCTGCTCCTCCTCCCACTTAAGAGGATACCATATGTGTGAGACTTCTTTTGGAGCCTAGCTGCATAGAGGGGTCCAAAATCCAAGGGGCACCTTCAAGCTTTCAAGAAGCAAAAAATTAACACATTTTGGAAAGCAAACACCCAAAAGTATTTATATAGATTATCCCTGCGCTACCTCGGAAACAGCGGTGTATGTGGACAGCTGCAAGCACAGAGTGGGATCAGACAAGGCCCATAAATAGTGCAAAACAAAAAGAGAGAGTGCTGCGCTGGTCCAGTGTGATGTGATTGTGTAGCAGTGTTTAAATTATAAAAAAGTAAAATTAAAATAAGGTGTGCGGGTGCTGCGTTTGTGTGCACAGTATCCTGTATTGGATTTGTAAACTGTGTACGAGTGAAAAAAAGTCCTATGTCCCGTTCGGCCTATGAAAGGGATGGGACAGTGCAATGTGTGTAGGAAGCCGATATAAATAGCTCTCATACACACCTGGTATTGATATAACTTGTGCAAATAAACTCTTAAAGTGCTGTCGTGCCTGTGCAACTCATAAGAATATAAAATTGCAGATGAAGGTGAAAAGGGGTATACGGGTACTGTGTTTGTATGCACAGTATCCTGTGAAAAAAAAAATATATATATGACAAAATTTCTTATGTCCGGTTCTATCTATATAAGGGCTGTGGCAGCACAATGTGTGCAAAAAGCCTTAAAGTGCTGTTGTTGCTGTGCAGCCCATAGAGATAAAAAGAGTCATATTCATGTAATACAACAGTGATTAAAATAATAAATATCACCAACACAACATGTGCAAACTTCAATCTGTGATCGATATAAAAGTGCAAACTATGCAAAATCCATATTTGTAAAGAACACTGTGCAACCTTAGCAAAATATATAAATAAATAATGTGCAAAACCATATAAGTGTAACAAACAGGTGTATGATGTTTCTCTATGACACCCGAATAATTAATAGCACTCAGAAAAATATATATATTATAACGTGGAGTCCAAACCAAGTCTTTGAAATACAATAAAATGCCGGTGCAAGCTTCAAATGAAATGTTTTGTGATCCCTTTAACAATCCACCTGTGCAGCAAAAAATCCGGTGGGGTGCCGAAAGAGAGAGGGTGTATGTATCCTTTTCGTGCTCAAACACACACAAGTAAATGATGGCCCCTTACCTTGCGGAAATGGGACAACCGCATAGAAGGTATATGGAGGAGATGGTCTCTCTTTGGGGTCCCTGGACCGGAGCCGGTGGTCCCTGTATTTTAATCCCTCAGTACCAGCATCAACAGTAGCAGAGCCAACATAAGGGAGAATAAGAAGGGTACCAGATAGTGTAGTATTTCTAACAAATCGATGTTTTTATTAAGGTTAAAAGCATGTACTCACATGCAGTAGATGCATAACACATGTAAATCCTACGAGCGGCGAGCTCGTCAATCCAAATCTGTGTCCGTGCCTATCCCGTCCCTATGCGTGACGTCACCCAATCCCCTGATGAAGTCACGTGATTGGGTGACGTCACGCGTAGGGATGGGATAGGCACGGACACAGATTTGGATTGACGAGCTCGCCGCTTGTAGGATTTACATGTGTTATGCATCTACTGCATGTGAGTACATGCTTTTAACCTTAATAAAAACATTGATTTGTTAGAAATACTACACTATCTGGTACCCTTCTTATTCTCCCTTATGTTGGCTCTGCTACTGTTGATGCTGGTACTGAGGGATTAAAATACAGGGACCACCGGCTCCGGTCCAGGGACCCCAAAGAGAGACCATCTCCTCCATATACCTTCTATGCGGTTGTCCCATTTCCGCAAGGTAAGGGGCCATCATTTACTTGTGTGTGTTTGAGCACGAAAAGGATATATACACCCTCTCTCTTTCGGCACCCCACCGGATTTTTTGCTGCACAGTTGGATTGTTAAAGAGATCACAAAACATTTCATTTGAAGCTTGCACCGGCATTTTATTGTATTTCAAAGACTTGGTTTGGACTCCACGTTATAATATATATATTTTTCTGAGTGCTATTAATTATTCGGGTGTCATAGAGAAACATCATACACCTGTTTGTTACACTTATATGGTTTTGCACATTATTTATTTATATATTTTGCTAAGGTTGCACAGTGTTCTTTACAAATATGGATTTTGCATAGTTTGCACTTTTATATCGATCACAGATTGAAGTTTGCACATGTTGTGTTGGTGATATTTATTATTTTAATCACTGTTGTATTACATGAATATGACTCTTTTTATCTCTATGGGCTGCACAGCCACAACAGCACTTTAAGGCTTTTTGCACACATTGTGCTGCCACAGCCCTTATATAGAATGAACCGGACATAAGAAATTTTGTCATATATATATATTTTTTTCACAGGATACTGTGCATACAAACACAGTACCCGTATACCCCTTTTCACCTTCATCTGCAATTTTATATTCTTATGAGTTGCACAGGCACGACAGCACTTTAAGAGTTTATTTGCACAAGTTATATCAATACCAGGTGTGTATGTGAGCTATTTATATCGGCTTCCTACACACATTGCACTGTCCCATCCCTTTCATAGGCCGAACGGGACATAGGACTTTTTTTCACTCATACACAGTTTACAAATCCAATACAGGATACTGTGCACACAAACGCAGCACCCGCACACCTTATTTTAATTTTACTTTTTTATAATTTAAACACTGCTACACAATCACATCACACTGGACCAGCGCAGCACTCTCTCTTTTTGTTAAACACCCAAAAGTATTTTTTAGAGGCATGGTGAGTCTTTTAAAAAAAAAAATTCTGCCACAAGTTTTTGGAAATTGAAGAAAGAATGTTTTTTGTTAAGAAATATGTCAATTAATATTATATTTCTAACACCCAGCATAGGCATATTTAGAATTATACCCCAAAATTAATTGAGCTCCTTCTCATGAGTATAAGGATATCATATTGTATACTGAGACTTTTTCAAAACATACCCACATAGAGGGGCCCCAAACCCAAAAAGCTTCTTCAGACTTTCAAGAGGCATAAACTACGCATCACACTTTATAAGGCCTTGGAGCACCACAATAGAAATGCCCAAAAAGTCCTTTTCAAAATGAGTCTTTTTAAGATTTGTTTTTTTCCACAAGTTTTTAAAAAAATGTATATAAAAGTATCCTTGAGTATAGGGATTCTACAAGTGTGAGATTTTTTCAATGTTTAGACTGATTATGCACCTGACATTGCAGTTTGTGAATTACAGTAAGCAACCAATATTGTATCAAAAACAGTGTACTGTAATGCTTGCCTCTACATAAGTGGTAAGGGAATACCGTATAGTTCCACCTATAGTAGATTCCATTCCTATAAGACAAGCAGGTCTACCCTACTGGTACGTGGCTGCCCCCAGGAATTATACACAATGCTATGTTTACTGGCTCGAAAGTACAGGAGGCTGGAAAAAGAGTACCTGTGGCTGTGACTGCTGTCTCACAAGAACATAGTCAGTGGGATGTGCAGATGGGTCAATTCAGGCAGCAGGCAGATACATTGTCAGCAAACACTGTTTCTTGCTGGCTGCAGTGGCTCTAGTGACACTGTACTGATGCAACAGAGAAAAGGGACATTGTTGCTGTCATTATTGGCTGTGGTGAGACTGGCACTGGTGTTTCTAGCAATCAGGAACATTGTTACTGGCTGTTCTGGTCTGGTGACACCACCATTGGTGTAGCAGTGATCAAAAACACTGTTGCTGGCATACATTGGCCTAATGACACTGGCCACGTTGTGGAGGCAACCAGGAAAACTGTTGCTGGTTCACACTGGTCTGGTGACACTAGGATTGGTGTGGCAGTGGTCAGGGACACCACTGTGGCTTGTTGCACTGGCTCTGGTGACAGTGTCATGATGTGGCAGTAATCAGGAACACTGTTGCTGGCTGCACTGGCTCTGGTAATACTAGCACTGTTGGGGAGGTGATCAGGAACACTGTTGCTGGATTCACTGCCACTGGTGTGGTGGGAATGAGAAACATTTTTGCTTGCATACACTGGCCTGGTGATCCTGGGACTGTTGTGGCTACAGATCAGGGAAACTGTTGTTGGCTTGCGCAGATTTAGTGTCACTGGGACTGATGTGACTAGTGACCAGGAACACCATTCCTGGCCAACATTGGCACTGGTTTAGTGGCAATCAGGAACACTGTTGTTGGCCGCACAGGTCAGGCAACACTAATGATATGTACACACGACCATACTTTCGATGGACTGAATCACGTCGGACTTTTCGACGGACTTTTGACGGACTTTTCGACGGACTTCCATCGAATCGGACTTGTCTACACACAATCACACCAAAGTCCGACGGATTCGACCGTGATGACGTATGACCGGACTAGAATAAGAAAGTTCATAGCCAGTAGCCAATTGCTGCCCTAGCGTCGGTTTTCGT
The DNA here is from genome assembly GCA_037952925.1 of Lithobates clamitans. Taxonomy (NCBI): domain Eukaryota; kingdom Metazoa; phylum Chordata; class Amphibia; order Anura; family Ranidae; genus Lithobates; species Lithobates clamitans. Next base: position 3,338,316 of record JBBGZY010000228.1, on the reverse strand, counting down.
CCGTCGGACTAGCATACAGACGAACGGATTTTTTGACCGGACTCGAGTCCGTCGGAAAGATTTGAAACATGTTCTAAATCTAAAGTCCGTCACATTTTCAACAGAAAACGTCCACTGCAGGTCCAATGAAGCCCACACATGGTCGAACTGTCCGTCGGACAAGTCTGGTCGAAAAGTCCGGCCGTGTGTACACGGCATTACACTGGTGTGGCAGCACTGATATTGAGGAGGCTAGTGATCAGGGACAATGGCTGACTGCACAATATGCTGGGGTGGCTTTGTACAATAAAAAGTGCTAATCACTGTTTGCATAAGCACCACAAAGGGAAGGCCTAGGGAGACAGATTTCTGAATGACAAGTGGTTAAGAGACCCTGTCACCAGGCCAATCATTTCAACAAAAATATTACCATAATATTTTATAAGCATTAAATATAATATGTATTTTTTCTATGTTATTTGCCTCTATAAACGTCACTAGACATACAAAAGCTCTGAAACTGCTGATGACTTGGATGTGATGTCAGCAGCTCTAGCAGACGACTCAGAGTTGTCACTCAAATGACAAATTCTCCTTCGCTTCTCCCCCAGCAGTTGTATGAAAGGGTATGCAAGGTGACAAAGGTAGGGATGAAGGAACTGGATGAACACAGAGAGTAATTAGACACTCCAAAAAGAGGGGAGGGCTATGATGTGCAAGGAGAAAGGGAGCTGAGCTAGGGAATTGACTAATTCAATTTTAAAGTTCAAAGGCACGTTACAATTGGATACAAAAAAATTTGGATCGTTAAAACACTGCAAGTAAGCATTTGCTAATTTTTCTATGGTCACAGCATACACTTTCAATCTGTAACAGTGATACAAACATTAGTTATTTTTGACAATTAAATATAAGATTACTTAAAATTCCTTTCATGTTGTGGTTGCTGCCTGTCTGCTGGCCATCTCTTTCCAGAACTTCTTAGATTCAGTGCATGCAGCTTCTCCTATGCTGTTTTATTTCTAAGGACTACACATCTCATGATACCTTACTGCTTGCAAGTGATTCAGTGATTCCTATACCTACTCCACCTCCTGAAACTCCTCCACTCAGCACCTCTGTAGGTCAGAAGACAGCTTATGTGAAATGTGTGGCACAGCAGTGCCTACTTACAGGACATACTGAATATGAATCACAAAATTCAAAGAATTCAAGTAGATTAATAGGAGCAGGCTAGAAATAGTTGAAGTAGAATGTTAAAATGAATATGAGTTGACCAAAGATATACTTTAGGGCAGGAGTCGGGCAGGTGACAAATAGATCGTCATAACAGTACTGCCTTGCTGATCCTCAAGTGCTCCTCCCCTAGAGTGGAAGTGCGGCGCAGGAAAGTGATGAGCTCAGGCATGTTTGTCGCACTGAGCTCTCAGGTCAGGAAACTGTCAAAGCCATTCCTAGGTAGAGGAGGCATTCCCTGCCCTGCAGCATGCCGCTTAAGTCTGCTTTGGAGGAGTGGAGGTATCTCCTGGAGGGATTGGCTCACCCTATTCTGATCTATACTGACCATGAGGACTAGGAATACTAAAAGTCCGCCAATCGACTAAAACCTGGACTGAGCCGTGGACTCTTCTTTTAGGTATGCTCCCCGTGAAAAATCTCAGCAAAAGATCATGTGACCTCAGAAACCATCACCCACCTTAGAAACTCCATATTTCATGCATTTCAAGGTGCCATAGTTGTAGAGATATATTCCACACATGCATCTGTTGTGAGAGCTAGAGACCAAGCAAAATGAAGAGATATTCCAAGGATAACAAGCTTGGCGGTGAAACACAATATGTACACTACTTTGGTTTCCTCATAACAGGCTTAAAAACAAATGATATTGGTCTGCAGATAGAGACTGGTTGATGTCAGCCTGGTAAATAGAGAGATTGCTTAATGCTATCATTACAATTTTCAAGTTGATGCATGTTTAGATATAAACATAATGCTGTAAGGTTTACCACTTCAGATAGTTTCACTAACTTGGATGCTCCAGGACCTAAGGTGCAGTCCTATATTCACAGAACTGTGTTTCTCACCAGCAGTCCCAAGGGTCAGGGCAGGCTGCAATCAGTAGCATATCGGTAATCCAGACAAGGGAGAGCAAACTGGAACAGTCAGAGGCATAACACCTGGCAAAACACTAGGTACAAGCTGGGAAGCTTAATGTTAGGCATTAGGTGCAGGGCTCTGGGCTTGTGATGCTTAAATAGGGCACCACAGCCTTGGTGACAAACCAGGGCAGAGGAGGTGGAACAGGCAGCGATGATATGCTGCTTAGCAACAGGGAGATCTCCTGCCATTGGCAAGTGAGAGCAGAGGGGCATTGCTGACAATGCAGGGCCAGAAACAAAGCATGGCTGAATGGTGGCTGGGCAAGGGAGAGAAAGAGCAACTTCTGGGATAGATACAAACAGAGCATGTTAAATGCTCCTAACAAATGCACAATAAAGCCCAATAAGGTTCTTCGTTATTACATTAGTGAAAAATTCTATTTCAGTCCAGAAGCATTGATGTAATGGTACTGCTGCTCTCCTGTACCAGCTTTTAGGGAGCCATACCTAGCATAGCTGCTATCTCTTTCAGATACAATTTACAGTGTTTCCTTTAAAATGGCAGTCACATGCTGAATAAAGCATATGTTGCCATCCTGCCCTAGGCAGAAGTGACTGCCCAAGCTAGTTGATAGTGTTCCACTCATTTCATCTTCTCCTACAGGTTAAGGGGGTGCTACACATATGCCAAGTAATGTTTAAGGTTACATATTTGCAGAGCACAAACATTATAGGGAATAACAATGTAAGTTCTATATGGGACATTTACTCTATATTTTACATTTTCACTAAAAACTGCTTATTATGCAATCTGCCTTGCTTTTCACTTACAACAAAATGCATGCCACAAACCTTGGTGTAACACATTGTATCATAAAAAAATGCAACATAAGCATTAAACATGGTTTGCAAATAGACCAGAAATACACAGGAGAGTTCTACATTCTATAAATTCTTTTCTAATGTTAATTGTGTGGTCTACGGTGCAAGTACATCAAGCCATCTGTTTAAAATTATGACAGGAAACTACACTTGCCAAGATCAATAAGGACAATGCCAGCTACATTTTCTGCAGAATTCACTAATCAGAGCTAGAGTATAGTTTTCACATCTACCTTACTTCATTTGTGTATGTATTGTGCAGCTCATTTGATGACGGTGCTGTTTGTGGAAAGGCATATAGAGGTATACGTACATACTTCAAAGGTCATCTACTGACCGCACAAAGCATGCAGACACATAATTAAATTTAAAGGGCATCCTCTTGCTAAATGAGAGCATCAAGCTACAACACCAAGCTAAACCTGCATGTTTGTACATTTACTAAAATATATGATTTAGCTTGCTTTTTGTATTTTTCTGATCATCTTCTAGTGGACAACATGCAAATTAGGGAGTGCATATCTTCTGGCACATGGTTACTGTGTGTGCAAGTAACTCCCCTGTTCTTTCAGTTTAGTTTTAAACACCAATAAGTCATCCACACACCGCTCAGCCAGGACTTAAAGCACTTAGTCAGGCAACCAGTTGCAGTGGAGAAAATTATATAATCTTTTGCTTTTCTTGGCTCCCAAGGTACCATGGGAGGTAAGTTATTACTGGAGGAGAAGAGCAGCTGCACACACAAATACAATTTGAATTGTCATAATGACTGTTACATGGTGGACCGCAGATATATAGTTAGTTTTTTTGGGCATTTTTTAACCACTTCAGCCCCAGGAGGTTTTACCCCCTTCATGACCAGGCCATGTTTTGCGATATGGCACTGCTTTGCTTTAAATGACAATTGCGTGGTCATGCAAAGCTGTACCCCAAAAAAGTTTATGTCCTTTTTTTCCCACAAATAGAGCTTTCTCTTGATGGTACTTGATCACCTCTGCAGTTTTTATTTTTTGCGCTATAAACAAAAAAAGGCCGACAATTTTTTTTTAAAAAAACAACATTTATTACATACTCCCGCTGTGTCCAATCACAGTGGTCGTGGGTCGCTGGCAGTGCGCGTCCAAGACCCCATGCACAAAATCACGTACCTGTAAGTGATTTCCCGCAGGATGGCCGCCCTGCCGCAGTATATCTGCATGGGGCGGTCCAGAAGCGGTTAAGAGTCTCAATCTTTCCTCATAAGATATTATATTAGAACATTGTTATTTCTGCAGCAGTTGTGTGCTGTTAGTCATTAGTATTCTCTCGTGTCAGATAAAAAGATACCCCAATGTCAAGCTGTGAAGCCTCTATAGAGGCCGATCTGTTCTTTCCTTGACCTTAAGCAGCAGACAGTGCAGCATCTCTGAAGGTTTTCATCCCTAAAACAAAGCTTGTTATGCTTTAGCATGGAGAGAATAGAAGTAAATGACAGCAAACTACATCAAGTATTCACTCAGAGGTTAGGCTACAGTTCAAAAAGAAAATTTAGCTGCCTATTGATGAGTAGTAGGGATGAGCCGAACACCCCCCGGTTCGGTTCGCACCAGAACCTGCGAACGGACCGAAAATTCACGCGAACGTTAGAACCCCATTGAAGTCTATGGGACTCGAACGTTCGAAATGAAAAGTGCTAATTTTAAAGGCTAATTTGCATGGTATTGTCCTAAAAAAGGGTTTGGGGACCTACCCCAGGGGACATGTATCAATGCAAAAATGCAAAAAAAAGTTTTAAAAACGGTCGTTTTTTCGGGAGCAGTGATTTTAATGATGCTTAAAGTGAAAAAAAAAAGTGAAATATTCCTTTATATATCGTACCTGGGGGGTGTCTATAGTATACCTGTAAAGTGGCGCGTGTTTCCCATGCTTAGAACAGTCCCTGCACAAAATGACATTTTTAAAGGAATAAAAGTCATTTAAAACTGCTTATGGCTTTAATGTAATGTCCGGTCCCGGTAATATGGATAAAAATCAGTGACACAAATGGCATGGGTACCCCCCAGTCCATTACCAGGCCCTTTGGGTCTTGTATGGATATTAAGGGGAACCCCGCACCCAAATTAAAAAAGGAAAGGCGTGGGGCCCCAGGCCCTCTGAACAGCAGTATACAGGCAGTGCAAACAAGACAGGGGCTGTAGGTTTGTTGTTAAGTAGAATCTGTTTGTAATTTTGGTACTGCTACAAGTGTAGCTCCAGCCAAGAAATCTATTTTTAAGCTTTTTGGAAAACATGGGGAAGGGTTATCACCCCTGTGACATTTGTTTTGCTGTCTGTGCACCTCTTTAGAAGATTTTACCTCACTTTCTGTCCCAATGACAAATGTTTTTTGACAATTTGGGGTTTTTAGTGAAACAAGGATTGGTGATAAAGCATCAATGGAAAAGCGAAACATTTTTCCCATATTAACTCTTACAGGAGAGAATTTCCCTTCCTAGGGGTGGATTTCATCTCACTTCCTGTTGTCTCCTTCCGTTTGCAAGTAGGAGTCGTTTGTAAGTTGGATGTTTGAAAGTAGGGGCCTGCCCTATATACTCTGCAGAAATTGGGGCCTTAGGTGTTGGTGTTGCCACAACACTGTAAGCCCTCACAGTTACTCTTGGTGGGCGCAGGAACAGGCTCTGCTGTGAAATATTAGATCAAGAATTGTAATTACATGCCCCTGTTGAATTGAGTCAGAGAAATTGGGCCTTTGGTGGGGGTGGTGCTGGTGCCACAACACTGTAATGCCCCGTGCACACGGTCGGATTTTCCGATGGAAAATGTCTGATCAGAGCATGTTGTCGGAAATTCCGACCGTGTGTGGGCTCCATCACACATTTTCCATCGGATTTTCCGACACACAAAGTTTGAGAGCAGGATATAAAATTTTCCGACAACAAAATCCGTTGTCGGAAATTCCGATCGTGTGTACACAAATCCGACGGACAAAGTGCCACGCATGCTCAGAATAAATAAAGAGATGAAAGCTATTGGCCCATGCCCTGTTTATAGTCCCGACGTACGTGTTTTACGTCACCGCGTTCAGAATGATCGGATTTTCCGACAACTTTGTGTGACCGTGTGTATGCAAGACAAGTTTGAGCCAACATCCGTCGGAAAAAATCCTAGGATTTTGTTGTCGGAATGTTCGAACAAAGTCCGACCGTGTGTACAGGGCATAAGTCTTCACAGAAACGGGCCCTGATCAAGAATTGTAATTACATGTCTCTGTTGAACAGGGGCAGAAAAATTTGGCCTTAGGCACTGGTGCTGGTGCCATAACACTGCAAACCCTCACAAATACTCTAGTTGAGTGCAGCAACGAACTCTCCTTGCAAAATATTGCATCAAATATTGTAATTACACGCCCCTGTTATACAGGGGCTGAAAAATTGGGCCTTAGCCACTGGTGGCGGCGCCCAGAACCAAAAATATTCTTACAAGCTATCAGCATGATCATTGAGGAGGAAGAGGATAGTCACTCAGCATACCAGGATAGTCACTCAGCATCAGCATAGGAAGTCTTGAAGGGATCTGACGTTTCAAAAAAAATTATTCGGTTACATCAGCATCAGGTGCTTGGTAGCTGGTGGTGATCCAAGACTGATTCATTTTTATGAAGGTCAGTCGATCGACCGAGTCAGTGGACAGGCGCACCCTGTGATCGGTTACAAAGCCTCCAGCAGCACTGAATGTGCGTTCCGAAAGAACGCTGGATGCAGGACAGGCCAGTAGCTCAATTGCATACTGTGAAAGCTCTGGCCAGTGATCCATTCTCAAGACCCAGTAACCCAGAGGATTTTCGGTGGGAAAGGTGTCCAAGTCAGATCTTGCCCCTAGGTATTCCTGCACCATGTAAAACAGACGCTGGCGATGGTTGATGGAACTGATCATACCTTGGGGCTGCGGACTAAAAAATTGTCTGAACGCATCGGTCAGACGGCCGCCTTCTCCACCGCTCCTTCTTTAACTGACCGATACCTCAGCAATACGTTGTCCAGGAACAGGATTTTGTAACCTCCCAGTCTCTGGGAACGTGTTGCACAGACCTTTCTGCAAGGCCTCCTGAAGATGTTTCATCCTCTGCTCTCTCTGCAATGGCAAGATAAGGTCCTCAACCTTACCCTTGTAACGTGGATCAAGGAGGGTTGCCAGCCATTATTGATCCCTCTCCTTGATACCACGAATACGAGGATCCTTCCGCAGGCTTTGCAGGATCAGGGAGGCCATGCAGTGTAGGTTTGCTGAGGCATTCGGTCCGGAGTCGTCTGGGTCACTAAGGACAACATGATCCGCACCCACCTCCTCCCAGCCACGTACAAGTCCATGGGTTTCTTGGGACTGTAAATGATCCCTTAAAGACTGCTGCTGATGCTGAGTGCCAGGCTCCACCTCCATGCTGACACAATCCTCCTCTTCCTCCTCCTCCTCCTCGTCCTCTTCCTGTGTGATCAGCGGGCACGCAGGAACACTATCTGGATAAAGGGGGCCTTGAGAGCTAAAGAAGTCCTCCTCTTCCTGCCTCTGTTCTGCTTCAAGTGCCCTGTCCATTATTCCACGCAGCGTGTGCTCCAACAGGTGGACAAGGGGGACAGTGTCACTGTCACTGCTCACCATCCTCATGGCCTCCTCAAATGGTGACAGGACAGTGCATGCATCCCTGATCATGGCCCACTGGCGTGGGAAAAAAAAACAAGCTCTCCTGACCCTGTCCTGGTGCCATAGTCGCACAGGTACTCATTGATGGCCCTCTGCTGCGTCTGCAGCTGCTGCAACATGGCCAACGTTGAGTTCCACCTGGTAGGCACGTCACAGATTAGGCGGTTCTTGGGCAGGTTAAATTCCTTTTGGAGGTCAGCCAGCCGAGCACTGGCATTATATGACCGGCGGAAATGCACACAGACTTTCCTGGCCTGCCTCAGGACATCCTGCATGCCTGGGTATTTGCCCAAGAACCGCTGCACCACCAAGTTAAGGACGTCAGCCAAACAGGGCACATGGGTCATTTGTCCCTGTCGGAGGGCGGAGAGGAGGTTGGTGCCATTGTCGCAAACCACCATTCCTGCCTTAAGTTGGCGTGGCGTCAACCACTCTGAACCTGCCCCTGCAGAGCTGACAGAACCTCTGCCCCAGTGTGGCTCCTGTCCCCCAAGCACACCAGCTCAAGCACCACATGGCATCTTTTGGCCTGCGTAGTTGCGTAGCCCCTTGAACGCCTATGGAGCACTGCTGGTTCCGAGGACAAAGCACAGGAAGAGGCCATTGAGGAAGAAGAAGAGGAGAGGGTGGAGGAGAGAGGTGTGTCAGAATCACCAGTAGTAGCATTTTGGAGGCGTGGTGGCGGAACAACCTCCAACACTACTGCACCTTGTCCTGCATCCTTCTCAGCTGCCAGCAGAGTCACCCAATGCGCCGTGAAACTTAGGTAACGTCCCTGTCCATGCCTGCTGGACCATGATTTAGCGGTAATATGCACCTTACCGCTGACTGCCCTGTCCAGCGAGGCATGGACATTGCCTTCCACATGCTGGTAGAGAGCCGGAATCGCCTTCCATGAGAAAAAGTGACATTTGGGTACCTGCCACTGAGGAACCGCACATTCCACAAACTCACGGAAGGGGCAATCAACTGAAAAAGTAGCAGTTGAAGTGCTAGCAATTTTGCATAGCATTTAACCGCTGGGCATGTGGATGGTTGGGAGCAAACTTCTTTCGGTGGTGCAGCAGCTGGGGCAGGGAAATTTGCTGGTACAATCTGACGTCGGTGTACCGCAGATTGCCCACAAGTACTTGGCTGTGACACACCTAATTCTACACCTTCATTCCTCTCAGTGCAGGTCTCAGAGAGGACTAAATGTATAGTGGGGTTGGAGATCTCAGCTGATAAGGAGCAAGGAGAGGTCCTCTTTGTTCTTTGGTGTGGGTCTTTTAGGTACACTTGCCAACGAACTACATGGCAGGTCAACATATGTCTGGTCAAGCATGTGGTGCCCAAGCGGGAGATGTTTTGGCCACGCGAGAAACGCTTAAGACATATGTTGCAAATAGCAGAGGTGCAATCTGATGCACTTGTCTCAAAAAAGGCCCACACCAAAGAACTTTTGGAATAACGCGCAGAGACAGCAGCGCCCTGCACATGCGGAGCTTTGCGGTGTGATGCAGTCAGTGTGCTGCCCTTAAGCTGGCCCCTGGAGGGCATCCTGCCTCGTTGGTGATGTGCCTCATCCTCCTCCTCTCTCCTATCAGGCACCCATGTGGAGTCAGTGACCTCATCATCCCCTCCCTCCTCATCACTGGAGCAAACATGGCAGTATGCTGGAGCAGGTGCAACATGACTGCCAGATTGCTGTCCTTCTTGGGCACCCCCTCTGTCTGGGCTCACGTTACTGCCTTCCTCTAGCTGAGTACCATTATCGGAGCCTTCAAAACGCTTGGCATCCTCCTGGAGCATGTACCCAACACTGTGGTCAAACAGTTCGGTAGACTCCTCAGGAGGACATGGTGGGGCTAGGGAAGGAGTGACTGATTTCATTGAGCCGAGGGAAGAGGCCGGGTTGGCAGCTGCTTTGCCAGACAAAGTACCCTGACCATGGGTGAGAGAGGATGAGGAGGATGAGGACGGCTTGGTCATCCACTCGACCAAGTCTTCCGCATGTTGCGGCTCAACATGGCCAGCTGCCAAAAAAAAGGCCAAGCGTGTCCCACGGGCACGTGCTGATGAGGATGCACCGTGTTCACGACCAGCACTGTTGCCTCTAGACACAGAGCCTGCTTGCCCTCTTTTATTGGCTTGTGACTGTCTGCCTCACCTTGTTGGCCTTCCGGACATACTAATGGCCTGCAGTGAGATGTAGCTGCACTAAGCTGGGATATATATATATATATATATTTATATACTGATACTGCAGCTAGCAAAATCAACTGCCTGCCTGTAGTATTATTAGTATGAGAACACCACCAATCTTCTACAGGTAGCTTTAGCTGAACACTGTGCAGAGGTCACACTACACTAACTCGTAGCTTTAGCTGAACACTGTGCAGAGGACGCACTACACTAACGTTTAATGTAGCTGCCTGCTGTAGTGATAGGATCAGGAAAACACCAGCAACCTTCTACAGGTAGCTTTAGCTGAACACTGTGCAGAGGACGCACTACACTAACGTTTAAATAATGTAGCTGCCTGTGGTAGTTATAGGATCAGGAAAACACCACCAACCTTCTACAGGTAGCTTTAGCTGAACACTGTGCAGAGGTCGCACTACACTAATGTGTAAATAATGTAGCTGCCTGTGGTAGTGATAGGATCAGAAAAACACCACCAATTTTCTATAGGTAGCTTTAGCTGAACACTGTGCAGAGGTCGCACTACACTAACTTGTAGCTTTAGCTGAACATTGTGCAGAAGTCGCACTACACTAACTTGTAGCTTTATCTGAACATTGTGCAGAGGACGCACTACACTAACTTGTAAATAATGTAGCTGCCTGCGGTAGTGATAGGATCAGAAAAACACCACCAATCTTCTACAGGTAGATTTAGCTGAACACTGTGCAGAGGTCGCACTACACTAACTTGTAGCTTTAGCTGAACACTGTGCAGAGGTCGCACTACACTAACTTGTAGCACAATGTAGAACAATGAGAAACTAGTTCCCCATCAGGTCCGCCAGGCCTGTGATTGACAGCACACGTCAGAGGGTGGATTGATAACCGCTATTCAGTCCAATAGCAGTTCTTAAATCTTCCCACTACTGAGCACTGTCAATCACAGGAAAGGCAAACCTGATGGGGAATTAGTCTCAGAGTTCCCCATCAGGCTCTGTCTACCCGTCAACTCAAATTCATGGCTGCTGCATCTGTTAGGGGGCGGAGCGTGATGGGGAGCTATGAGAGTAATTCACCATCAGGTTAGTCTTGCTTGTGATTGACAGCACATGGCAGTGGGAGGATTTGAATGCTGCTGTTGGACTGAATAGTGGCTAGAAATCTGACCACTGCCATATGCTGTAGATCAAAAGTAAAGCGGACCTGATGGACAGCTTAGTCTCAGTTCCCCGTCAGGCTCTGCCCACCCCTAGTATGTAAATCCTTGACTGTGCACCTGTCGGTGTGACAGGTACAGTGGCCAGGAGGGGGGATGGAAGACATTGAAGAAGTAGGGTCTCGTATGTACACTTTGATTTTAGTGGCAGCATTGGCAGATTCCTTTGCTTGTCTCCGACAGGTACATGAATTGGTTGCAAGCATGGTAAATTTCGGTGCTGCCCCCCAACTGAATTCCCAAGGGTGTATGCAACACCGATTATGAATTCCTGAGAGAGTTTCTATCTCTTAGACTTCAGCATTACAGTAGTGTTTTGGCAGTAGACCCTATGCCTGATGCAGTAATAAAACAAGAAACTAAAGGAAAAAATTGTGTTTTTGCTCAAAGTACCCAGTCAGCTTTCTTCTGTTATTCTCTTGGGAAATTAAGTAAGAAATCTCATTAGTTGACTAATTGTGTTCCAGCGTTCTTTCATTGGTTTTATATGCCTCAGCTGATCTGTGAGTGTTGTCTAAAACATGAAGTGGCAGCTGAATTCAGTACATTGACTGTGGCAATCAATATGATTATTCCTTTAAGATCTTCTACTAGACCACTGAAATCTGAATGTAATTATATATTTTTCTTTTTGATATCAAGTACTATATCCAATTATGCATCATTAGGGAAGATGGATTTAAAGAACCACTATCACATAAAATGGTATATTATGGTTCAAGCAGATTTACTCTGATCCACCAAAATTTGTGATCAAATTGGAAAGAAGCCTACTACATCTTTGAGCTGTGAAAATTACGATAGAGGTTTTATCTTCTCAGACACTGGGGGTTATTTACTAAAACTGGAGAGTGTACAGTTCTGAATAGAAACCAGTCAGCTTCCATGTTTTATTATCAAAGTTTAATTGAACAAGCTGAAGTTAGAAGCTGATTGGTTACTATGAACAGCTGCACCAGATTCTGAGTGCTCTAGTTTTAGTAATTCTCCCCCACTATGTCAGTTTCCTGCAAAACCTAGGACCGCAATTATAAAATTCTCACTAGATACTACAAATGCCAGATGTTACACTACTCTCTATGATCAGCTGATAGTATAAAATGTTCAAACAGGGACTCCTTAGACACTTTTTTTAGCAGCTCAAATGATCCTATCCAGAAAATGATGCAAAGATGACACTCCAGCTTTAGCTGAATGGGTATGCAAATTGAATATTTCTACATGGAAAATGTAGCCTCTTTGGCAATGAGTAAAATAGAGGCCCCTCAACTGCGATGGCTACTTTGAGAAAATTTCTGTCTTTGGAAACCTTTCATCTTTACTTATAACATTATTCTCTTGCCAGCCACATAATGAATATGTGTGGCAGCAAGGAGGGTGGGCCTTAATGCTCACATGCCACACATACACACATACAAGGAGGATGAAGTTTCTATACTGAGAGCGTGCTTGCTGCACGCTCCTAGAACATTGACTGAGCTGTCACCAACAGCTCTTGGTCTCTAAATATGATCAGATGTTGGCAAGATGGGTTCCTGATAATGTGACCACTGTGACAGCCAATCATAGTGGCCATGTGATTGTGAAGTCCGTCCTGCTCTCCCACCTTAAGACCCAGTTAAAGGGCCATGACAGATGGGTGGAAAGGGGTTAAGTGAACAAAACACAAATGCTGACTAGAGGTGTCAAAGGGGGCCTGGAGTTCTCCTTATTATGTCTCCTCCCTTAACCCAAATCCTTACCCACTCCTCCAAACCTCTTTTTTCTTTGTGCTTCCTTTCACTCTTTTCTCCTAAAGCTATATACAGTATATGTTCATAAATTATCCTACCATGGATCCATATTTGTTTCATTTCCTACTAAACAGTTTTAATAAATGTTTCTATAGTGCTAGATCCCTGGTTCTCAATACATGGCCCGCCGGCCCTCTGATTGTGGTGTGCAAGTTGTTGGAGACTAGTTGGGCAGCAAGGTAGAAGTGGGTGTCAGGTGCTGGAATGCTCTCTGTATTCCAGAAATCGGCATTGAAAGAAAGACTGTACTGTGAGTTTTCTCTGCCCACAGTACAAGTAAAGTCCCAGCTTGGGCATAAAGAGACAGCAGCGCACGAGCGTGTGATCAGGTAAGTGATCACCAATGCGAGGGATGAGGTATTAACTTTCACTGCCAATGCCACGAATACAGGGGAGGGGTTAACGTTCACTGTCATGACCATGACTGTAGGGGTAGGGGCTGGGGGGGGTTACCTTTCACTGCCATGACCACCAATGCAAGGGGATGGGGCATTAACTTTCACTGCCATGATCACCAATATAGAGGGGATGGGGGTTATCTTTCACTCCCAGTGACCACACATTTGTGGTGTTGGGGGAGGTGGGAGTAAAATTTCACTACAATGGCCACCAATGCCAATCATTTAATTGCCAGTGACCATGTGGGGGGAGTTAATAGTACTGGAACCTATGCTGGGGGCTATTATTGTAGACGCTGAGTCCAATATTGGGGGTAATTAATACACTCACTGATAACAATGCTGGGGTTTAGTATTGCGCTCACTGATATCAATGCTGAGGGTATTATTGCACTCATATATCATCAGTCATCAATACTGGGAGTTATTGTTGCATCTACTGGTACCAATGCTGGGGCTTATTATAGAATTTCCTGACACCAGTGCTGGGGATTACGATTGTGCCCACTGACACCAATGTTGAGGGATGTTTTGCATTCACTGACACCAATATTAGGTGGTTATTATGCAGCAGGACCATTGGGCGTTGAAGTGCATTATAGTCTATTCATTTTAAATAGGTTGCCTTACTTGACACAATGGGGGTGATGCACACAGAGTCTGGTGCAGCTATGCATAGTAACCAATCAGCTTCCAGGTTTTATTGTCAAAGCTTAACAGAACAAGCTGAAGTGAGAAGCTGAATGGTTAATATGCACTGTTGCACCAGATTCTGTGTATTCCAGTATTAGTAAATCTCCCCCAATGCACCTCAATACACTAAAATGTGCTGCTCTCTGAAAGTGTCTATAATGTTCAAGTTGACTAGCACTGTTCTAATTAATACCATTGTCTTATAATGAAGCATGAGACCAAACCAATATACCGGTGTATTATTTACACTGAGTTCATATATAAAATGCAGCCCCTAACAGATTAACATTATTCTGGTATTCTCTATAACACAAGACGAAAAGCTATGTAACAGATATGTTTCTTTACACCGTAAAGGAAATAGTACTTAAAAATTAATTTGAGTCTTCCCCTAGACAGTTCTCTGTATGTCACTAACATTATACAGAGAGTTTCCATCCTGTCATACCTGATTGTACATTTTTGATACATAATATCGTTACTATTATGATCAGTATGGGTATTATCAAGATTTTTTGGAAATGTGTCTGGGATAAAAATATGAGTCTGCAAAAAGTAATTATTGATTTGGTAACTGTATGGGTTGCATGGGGGCAAATAGAATTCACAGAATATACTCAAGTCCAGATGCTTTAGTCTCCGCAAATGAAAGCTTAAGGCTGTTGTTTAAAGCATATTTAAACCAGTGTTGCCAACCTACCAGATTGAAATTTACTAACACGTAGACATGTGCAATTAGTTTTGTTCCGAATTCGTTTTTTTTTATGAATTTTGACAAATTATTTAATTCGGAATTATCCAAATTAACAAAAACCTGTTTAACAAATTTTTCCCAATATTCGTAAATTTGAATATTCAAAGATTCGTAAATTTGTAAATTTGAATATTCGAAATTCGAAAATCCGAAAACTCAGAAATTCGGCAATTCCAAAAATCGAAGTTTCAAAAACTCAAAAATCTAAAAATAAGAACGAAAATTCAAAAGAACGAAAATCCGAGAATTCGAAAACCCGAAAATTAGAAAATCTGAAAAAATAACTAGCTAATAATAACTTAACTATTACTAACTATTAAATTATAGGTCTTAGAATTTCCTTTCAAATTTGGCTGTTAGTGAACGTAACGAATATGAATTTATCTGAAGTTACGAATGCTGTATCTAAACGAATGGAACGTAACAAATTAATAATAATAAATAGCAATAATAATAATAGTAATAATAAAAACATATTATTATTATGTATTATTCATTTGTTCCATTCCATTTGCTTAGATGCGGCATTTGTTATTTTGGATAATTTGTAACTTTGGATACATTTGTATTCGTTACATTGAATAACAACCAAATTTGAAATGAAATTCCAACACCTATAATTTCATAGTTAGTTAATTATTAGTTAGTTAGTTATTATTTCAAATTTTTAGATTTTCGTTCTTTCAAATTTTTGGATTTTCTTTCTTATTCTTGGATCTTTGAATTTCCAAATTTTTGAATTTCTAAATTTTTGAATTTTTGAATTTCTAAATTTTCGAATTTTCGAATTTCAGAATTTACGAATTTGTGGATTTTTGAATTTACAAATTGAAGAAATTTCAAATCTACATAACGAATGACCCAAAAAAACCCCGAATGAAACGAAAACTAACACATTTTTCGGTAGTGCACGTCTACTGACATGACACCCAAAATTTACTGGCACAGCCAAGTTTTTACTTGCATTTCCAAAAGTTACAAAATTAGGCTACAAACAAGTTTACAATATGCATTTAGCAATGTGATTTATGGTATATATTAAGGCAAAACACATATTTCTTATTCTATTTTCGATATAGTAAGTAAGTAGCTCAGGGACAGGACTCAGGGGAGCAATAAATTAGAAAGGGCTGGCACTCACACATGGCATTTTGATATTTGTTCTATTTTGTATAGAACAGATATGAAAAAAAAAAACTTTCAATGGTATATTTAACAGATGAAAAGGGGGCAAATAAGAAAAATTTATTGTTAAAGTTTAAATACACTTTAATATTAACATGCTCATATTTTATCATCAGTGCTTGCTTTTTTGGACTTTATTGTTTTCTTTTCAACATTTTTCAAGTTTCAAAACACTACTGAATAATAGTTTGCTGAAAGCGAGCAGCAATATATTTTCTGAACCGCCATTCTTTCCTTTTTCTGGTTTAGATTTAAATTTGTTGCTAGCCAACTGAAACAGATGAATATTTAGCTGCCAAAAAGACATTCAATTTGATTGCATTTTGCATTTTCACTTGTTTTTTTGTCTTTTTGAATATTTAGCCAAACATTAATTATATCTTCCCAGGTAAGCAATAATCCTAATGTTATCACTGCAACAAAAAGATGGTATTGTTGATGGTGGATTCAAGAGTAATTCCATGAGTTTTGGCCTAACTGGAAACAGAGTATTCTGGTGTTTGGCTAAGGAATGGGTAAACTGACAGATTGAAGTTGAATCATTACTAATGTAAATTGGGTTATAATAGTTTTTCCTTTTTGCATGAGCTTGGCTAAATTTTAGCATTGTCTCATAGCCAGTAAAAATGGTGTGTGTGCCATATAAACAACATCCCAGAATGCAATAAAAGTAATTTTAACTCAGCACGTTGGTGTTAAAAAATGGGCCAGTGGAAAAAAACTTTAGAATCAAATATGGTAAGTTATTTGAGGTGATAAAACAATTGAAGTTAAGAGAGGACCCTTTATACCCAATATTTGCTGAAATGCTGATGATTTAAACAGGAGTTTACACTGGACAGAAAATAGTTGCTTCAGCAATGTTTCTTTAACAGGCCACCTTCCTATTAAAATGAAAAATAAAAACCTATAATTAAATAATTTTCAGCAAACAGGCAATGGTCAGAAACATGTGTTTGTAGTAGTACATTGTAAACAAAGGGTTTTTCTTTTACTTACACAAGGGTGACTCCTAGTACTCCCTCATCAAAGTAACATTGTGGAGACCTCCACATTTTATCACTCTAGTCTTCACAGGCTGTAGTGTGGTGAATTCCTTTCAAAAGGAGATTAACTAATGGCATGCTCATGTCACATGTAAAAACTCAGAACTGATCATCTTGCATCCTGGTCGGGTAGGGGATGCAGGCTTCTTAAGATTCCCTGCATGGGGTAATCACAAGTTAGCCCACTGGTAACAAGTAGATAAAGTCGACACAAAACACTTTTAATTTCTTAACTGAATTTGCTTGTGCAATTTTCTTGTATATACTGTAGAAGTCAGATTTTATCCAGGTACTACTGAACTTGATATTTGTAACTTTTTTTGGAATTCCCCATTACAAATCTATTTGCTAAAATTATGACCTAACTCCTTTTATTTTTTACAGCTAGTATTTAGCCTAGGTAAATAACCTCATCTTTCTGTTATCAGTCTAATCTTAAGTGCTTGAACTCCCAACTATGCAACCTTACACTTGATTATGACCTCCAAAGCTAGACTATGTGTCAGAGACCATGAAATCAGACTGAGCCAGAAGTACAGTTAAATCACACTTGTTTAATAATAAAGGTAAAAAGAACAAATGTATTTAAAACATAGCCAAAGTTCTGTAACCAGAACGGATAGTCAGCCAAGCCAGAAGTCAGGGATCAATGCAGTGGAACAATAAGCAGGATCTGGAGCCAGAAGGGATGTCAGCAAAGCAAGTCATTAAACAGGAACGCAGGAGATGTCTCTGTGATGTTGACCAAGGTGAAGACAGAGATCCACTGGGCTGAACGGCTTAAGTAGGCAGGACTGACGAGCAGGATATCATCAACAGCTGATTAACTGTGGAGAGATAGAAGCTGGCAATTAGCCGACAGCTGAGCGGTCAGCTCTGAGAAGGAAGGGCTGAGCCCTGCCCTAACATTATGATAGGGTCCTCCTGATTATCCTAATTTAGAATTGCAGTCATCAAAAAGGCTTAGGCCCTTTATCCTCTGCAAGTTATGAAAGCGCAACCTCCTGTGCATGTAATACTTTGCTTATTATTTTTGTATGTGTGTACAAATTATACTTCAATTTCAAGATTTAAAAATATGAAGTGTTAAAATCTATTGGATTACAGAGTTACTGAAACCCCATGATCCTTGATCTAAAGCAGGGGTAGGCAAGCTCGACCCTCCAGCTGTTTTGAAACTATAAGTCCCATGAGACATTGCAAGACCCTGACAATCACAGGCATGACTCCTAGAGGCAGAGGCATGATGGAATTTGTAATTTCACCACAGCTGGGGGGCCTAGGTTGTCTACCCCTGATCTAAAGGATCAGATTACCTAATAAAGTTGTCAACTTGAGACCTGATATTAATTTTATCTGCTCTATGAAAATTGCTTTGCACCAGCTGTGGCCAGCTTATCTAGTTTGCCACTTGCACCAAACTTTCTTACCTGGTAAGTGTCATAAACTGAAATTATTTTGCTTTGTGATACCTTGTCTGGCCTGGATGGGGAGCCCACGCACCCTTATCTTCCAGAAGACAACAATGCAAGCTTCCCTTTGTGAGTAGGGAAATATTAGATCTCCCATGATTTTTTATTTTATTTCTGTATGTGTCTCCATTGAAAAATGTCCTTCAATAGTCACTAAGATAGAAAATGAGAGGAAACATCGGGCGACAATCAAAATTTTAAAATACTTTAATCCAGTTTTCTGCAGAAAGATTAATATGTAACTTAGGCACAAATATTAATTGCGTAGTCCTTTACTGTTTAGAGTCTAGCTCATAATGAATAATAGGACTATTTTATAGTTTCTTCAGGCATGCATATTTTTCTTTGTACCAACCTATTACATGTATCACCCTGATGTTTAGGCAGGGCTGTTATTAATTGGTTCCTGACCGGCGCACGCCAATGTACGTTGGCAGAATGGCACGGGGGGTGTACCCGTGCACGCTACCGGAAACCCGCACTGACCGGGAGCTTCATGAGTCCTGCGGACTCGATCGCCACGGGGACACCTGCGATCGCCTCACGGAGAGGAAGAACGGGGAGATGCTAATGTAAACAAGCATCTCCCCGTACTGCCTAGTGACAGTGTCACTGATCTCTGCTCCCTGTGATCGGGAGCAGAGATCAGTGACGTGTCACATGTAGCCACCCCCGCCACAGTTAGAAACACTCCCCAGGACATACTTAACCCTTACACTGCCCCCTAGTGGTTAACCCCTTTACTGCCAGTGTCATTTACACAGGAATCAGTGCATTTGTATAGCACTGATTACTGTATAAATGACAATGGTCCCAAAAATGTGTCAAAAATGTCCAATATCACCGCTGTAATGTCGCAGTGATGATAAAAATTGCTGATCACCGCCAACAACTAAAAAAAATTATCAATAAAAATGCCATAAAACTATCCCCTATTTTGTAGATGCTATAACTTTTGCACAAACCAATCAATAAACGCTTACTGCAATTTTTTTTAATCAAAAACATGTAGAAGAATACGTATTGGCCTAAACTGAGAAAAAAAATGTTTTTTTTGGGGATATTTATTATAGCAAAAAGTAAAAAATAATGCGTTTTTTTCAAAATTGTCGCTATTTTTTTGTTTATAGCGCAAAAAATAAAACCGCAGAGGTGATCAAATACTACCAAAAAGAAAGCTCTATTTGTGGGAAAAAAGGACGTTAATTTTGTTTGGGAGCCACGTCGCACGACCGTCAGTTAAAGCGACGCAGTGCCGAATCACAAAAAACGCACTGGTCAGGAAGGGGATAAATTCTTCCAGGGCTGAAGTGGTTAAATTTAGTTGCCAGGCGATAGTTGCCTTGGCCAATTGTTAGGAGATCGATTGATTTCCCCCTAATCCTGGACTTGCTGCACTTTCCTCTTATGTCACTGGGTGTCATTTTTTCTGGTGACGTTAGATAAGACAAGGGCATAGCAAGGACAGTTTATGAGTAAATGGGGTGTCTCAGCCAATTGGCAGGGGTTTCTTTAGTCCCATGGCCTGCTGGGAGAGCCTCTTTATTTGGGTGGAGTCAGGTTATTGGAGTTCTGTGCCACCTGGACGGCTGTCTGGGTGAACGTGTGTTGTACTGCCCCAGGCTGCTAGGCCGGAAGCCTGAGGCCAATCTCAGGGGCATCTGGCTGCTAGGCTGTCTGAGGCCTATCCAGAAGCAGGAGAGCAGCGTAGGGTTGGGACTGTGGGCTTGTAGTCCAACCAGAAGTAGCGGTTCCGCCGGCTGGGGAACCAGCTGTGGTTGGAGGTAGAGGGGAAGTCGTCGCCACTCAGGGACCATTCACCTTGCTACCGGAGACCATTGTGAGTAAGCTGAGGACAGTACCAGAGCAGACTTCTCATCAGCCGGGGACGGTGAAGAAGTGGGAAAACCTCAGCAAGTGCCAAGTCATGCACCCAGCAGGACAGCAGAGGTGATGCTTGTGGAGCATCAGTGAGTGCCAAGCCAGGGACCTTTTTTTTTATTCAATCAAATATTTTTTATTGAATGTTCACATTATACAACAAAAGAGCACATATAACATTTCTATCACATTATCCCACCCAACATCCATACAACAACAACAGCGACAACAACACAAAAAAAAAACAAAAAACAAAAAAAAAATCTCACCCTTCCCTATTTGGACTCATCAAACCATATTTCATTCCCCTCCTTCATTTTACCCAGATGGTACATGCATTATTATGTAATTATTTTCCTCCAAGATTGTATCTCTTTATTAATTTTCCATATCAATAATATATTCAACTGATTGCTCAGGCAGATTGGAGACTAACCACCAATGCCAGATCTTCACAAATTCTTTAGGACATCTCCTATGTTTATATGTCAGTTCCTCTCATCTTATATTAAGATTAATTGCTTTGATCCATTGATGTATCATTGGTGAATAGTTTGATATCCATTTTTGTAGTATAAATGTACGAGCCATATACATAGTTCTCAACCACATAACCTGCACTTCAACTGGGAGGATATCTTTCGGTATAAATTTAACCCCTTTGTGCCATTGCCTCCAGCCAGCATAAGAGGCTTCAGATCCCGGAAGGTGGGGTTTATGCTCATGTGACCGCCATGATTGGCTGTCAATGTGATCTCATGATCGGAAAGTTCCCAATTGCAAGAAGCGATTGGGAGCTTCCTGTTAGCCGCTGGTAACTGTAGTGGAAACGCCCAGGGCACACGCTCTCGGTACAGCTGTGTTTGTAAATTGGCATGCAAATATGCGGTCGCTGGGCGCCAAGGCCCACCCACTGAGAGGCCACATATTTGCGTACCGTTGACACCTAGGGGTTAATACTAGGTTATTACAGGAATATGAAGCATGGAGACCTGACTCACCAGCATTATCACCATCTTATTATCTATATTTTTTAATTTTTGATAGCCAGATCAATGAAGTTGTACTGTGATGCTGTAATAAAGGCCAAACCTTCATATAGCCTTCTGGTGCTCTATAAAATCTAGAGACTTGTGGTTTAAGACTAGGGTTTTAAAGAGGAGAGGACAACCTTTTAGCTTGCACAACAAACTAATTCTGTTCATTAAAATAAGTTAACCAAGCAGTCATCAACGACATAGTTGCCCATACCTGGATTCAAATTAGGCCCCATTGTTGACAATAGTAAAAGCCCACATATGGATAATTACAATACTGATCATATGGTATACTTGTAAGTCTGTGTTTCATTCCATCTTAATGTACATATGGTGCTGATTAGTTAAAGTGGTTGTAAACCCTTACATATACCCAGGGAAGTGACTGACCTCAGATGATATAGGGAGATGAAACGAATGCCCCTACATCAATTCTACCTTTTTATTTGCAGCTTTCTTTCCCCTACATTTATTCAAAGTGCAGAATTTACACAGGATCGCTCAGGTCTGATAAGCAGGGGGTGTAGATCTGAAGTTAGATCAGTGAGAAGAGCTCTGGGAGCTGATTGGAGGGAAGGGACACACACCCTTCACACAGTACACAGGAACAGAGCTGAGGCTGTCAATCAGCTGGAGATCCCTCCCCTGTCACCATTTTTCTCTCGGTGTCAGGAAAACTTGTCAGAGGTGATTCATGCTTATAACAGAGGAACAAAGCAGCAGACAGAAATGACACTTAGTGCTTTGGATTATGACAAGCACACACTATAGAGGGATGTGCTTCATTAATTTTTTTCATGTCTGAGGTTTACAACCACTTTAATTCACTCTTTAACTGATGTCATTTTACCCAACTAAACTCCAGCTCTGTGGTGGATAGTGTCATGAGAAGAGACAAAGAGAAATTATCTTCTCCAGTAAAACCAACCTTGATTATAATGCATTCTTGAGCCTTTTACATTCTTATGTTACCAAACATTCTTTCATAAAACCAATTTGTAATTTATGTTCCCTACCCTTTTAAATCCCATTAGAAAACCTTTTTTTAAAATACATTTTGTGTAAACCCATCTCCCAGATAAAAGGACTATTGAAAAGAATACTTCTTTGAGCTAAAATAAGATAAGAAAGATCTGTGAGATTTCTTTTCATCTCTATTTACAAGTACAGACCAGTGGGAATATTTATATAAGATTCTACATGGAGCACTCTGTAATAACATTCAATCTTGTTTTTCTTCTTTAGGTGAACAGCTCAGCTTATCCTTGGCAGCAATGAGCTTCAATGTATAAAGTCAAAGCAAAATGGCTCAAATTCTAAATATTATAATGTTAAGAAAATCTACTCTTCAAAGTCACCTTTACTCACCCGGACAAAGCTGTACAAGTTTGCAGAATATTTTTTGTCATCATTTACTATTTAGTGATGCCGGCATCTAGTATTACATCGGCGAAGGTAGGTGAACTTGCCAGCATACAGTCAGAGCCAGGAATAACAACCATTAAATGCCCTGTGCCAAAGTGGTCTCCTGCCCAGCTGACGGATTTACAATGTTTCCATTCAATGTCTTTGACTTTTTTCCTTCCATTCCCCACATAAACAAACATGATTTTCACGCATCAAGAACATCACATTCAGGCCCTATGCTGAGAAATAATACAACCTGTGGTCTATTTATTAACGTTTTATTTCTCTTAGTCAATAGAAATCATTTTGCATTATTGCATACAGAAAGAGTGCTGTGTTGGTCTATTTCAGTTACTGACCTCTAAGCCACAGTCAACTTATCCCTCAAGGCTTGGGTCACAAACGCTCTGTATTTTTTAGGACAGTCTTAGGAACATGACGCAGTAGTTTGGGGGTGTTGTGACACTTGAATGATATAAATAGTTTTTGTACAGTAGCAATTAGTTTGATGAACGTTTAAAATTTACATGGTTTATATATTAGAGATCTTGTCCACAAATTGCATGGTAAACCCTTACTTTGGGCATGGTTTTTACTGTAAGTAGGGATAAAAGACCTTTTTGGACGCGGATATGTCATATTTATAAAAACTTTTGGCAAATCTTTTAAAGAAAGTAAATGTATGATTTAGGTGCAATAGCAACTTGATTTTAAAATGTAATGTTATAAACATGGAGCCATGGAAAAATCAATATAAAATTGCATAAGATTACCAGTTGACCATTCAGTCCTATAAATGGTGTATTGTAAATTGTGCATTCATTTCTGAGATCAGTCTATAGTGGCAAAATAGAGATCTTTTATTAGAGCCCATGCACGACAAAACAACATGTTTAAATCAAAATGAGATACTTCCTGCGCTAATCCACAAAAACACAATATAGTAACTAATAAACTTACACTACTCAAAATAAATCCGCATAAGTATAGCAGACAGAAATGTGTATGTAGAGACAGCAGCTCACACCCCAAGCATCCACTAATCTGTGAAAAATGCAAACAATCTGTATATCAATGAACTGGTATAGCACACATCTCTCAATCTGTGCTAAAGTGCATAAATATAAACAATTATAAATATATAATAAAACCCAAATACAAAAGAAATATAATTTATAAAACTGGTGCTACCTTATATTCCATAACTCAGTGCATAACCTACGCAAATCTGCATAATATGTGCAAATCACAATTAAATAAATAAAAACAAGACTAGTAAAAATACATATCATGCAAAATTAAAATGTGTAAAGTGTATTTGGATTTTATTATTATCTTTATAAAATTTATATATTTATGCACTTTATCACGGATTGCAAGATAGCGCTATACTAGTTTAATGTTATAAAACAACAGGTTTACTTTAATAACTGACTCCCAAGCATAATATGCTCACCATACCTTCACTTCTTGCAGCTCCTTATGGCAGTTTTAAATGAAGAAAATTCACCAAACTTTCAAGTATGGAGGAGCTTGGACGCACTCCCTTTCCTCTCAAGTGACAGTGCTTGTGATTAGTGCTTAGTGCTGTCACATGGGGGCAGGGACAGACTCCTCAGCCCTGTGTAAGCTCTGATTAGCTTGATCCTGAATTTACACAGACCTTTCTACCTTTACCACCAGAACTGACTGTCTTTTAGAATAGTTATTTTTAAACCACTCAAAAGTTAAAACTCAGATTTAGAGGGATGGCTTTCAGTTCTTTCATCTACCATCTTGTCATTTTGAGCACCGCAATAGGCAAAGTTCTCTCCAAGGTTTTGGGTCTGTTCTCCAGTACATATTCACCTTATCATGTTCATGTTGAGTAAAGTTGTTAATAGTTGATGAACGAACCGGTCTGGGTTTGATTTGCCTAGGGTTTGGTGAATCATGTTTGCAACTTACAGAACCCAAAATCAGTGGCAAATCCCAAGTCTATGGGGGGGGGGGGGGGGGGGGGGACAAACATGAAAATTCTGGCAATTTTTAGGGCTAATGGGCAAGCTATTTAAAGAAAAAGTATGAGCACTGCAACAAAGGTCATATACCAATGCCTATGTATATACATATAGATAGATAGATAGATAGATAGATAGATAGATAGATAGATAGATAGATAGATAGATAGATAGATAGATAGATAGATAGATAGATAAATAGATAGATAGATAGATAGATAGATAGATAGATAGATAGATAGATAGATAGATAGATAGATAGATAGATAGATAGATAGATAGATAGATAGCACCCTCTAGTGTGCAACTAGTGTAGGTAAATCTATTTGATATGATTTATAGTTACTGTGTGAGTCTGTAATTAGGTTGGGTCACTGCAGGTCAGGCTGTATGGCTCTACATGGCAGGGCTCTGGTACCTTCCCCTGGATCTAGAAGCTAGGAGAAGCTTCTGAAAGTTAGTGGGCAGAGGCCAGGAGGTCATCATCTGCATACTTGAGGGAATCTGGTGAGTCCCTGAAGCCTGGCCAGCAGCGGAGTCGGGTGAAAGATGGAGTGCTGAGGTTGCTGTTGTGTGGCCTGGGAGGGGAACCCAGGCTAGGGGTCTGCCTCCAGGCTGGACATGAGGAAAGGAAGGAGAGGGAGCCTAATGCCCTGTACACACGGTCTGTCTTTCCGCCGGAAAATGTGCGATCGGAGCTTGTTGTTGGAAATTCCGACCGTGTGTGGGTCCATCGGACTTTTTCCATCGGAATTTCCGACACACAAAGTTTGAGAGCTGGCTATTAAATTTTCCGACAACAAAATCCGTTTGCATAAATTCTGACCGTGTATGGACAATTCCAACGCACAAAGTGCCACGCATGCTCAGAATAAATTCCGAGATGGACTGCTCGGTCTGGTAAAATTAGCGCTTGTAATGGATATAGCACTTTTGTCACGCTGCAGTGTTTTAAATTGTTTAATGCAGCACACTCTCTTCTTCTTTATAATGCTAGAAGAATGAAGTTGTTTTGCTGCTTATATTCACACAGACTTTTCACAAACTTCTTTCTGTATTATTTCTCACGATTTCATGAATATAATATATATTTTTTTGGTGATCTCCATAATTATTTTTGTGGGGTTTGTGTGTGAAGTTACCACAACACCATTATTTTATTGTATTTTAGAATCTCAAGGAGATTGGTTGGTGTTGGTGTCCCTTGTTAATTTCACATAGTATTTTGGAAATGTACCTGCCTCCTCACGAACAAACTTTCCTTTTTGAATTAAAACACATAGGCAAGTATTTGTGAAAAATAAATAGCCATTTATTCTGGGTCATAACAAAATAAAGAGGAAGGTAACGCTGGATAAACTGGTGAAATTAGCGAAGCCTTTGTACCCCAGGGCAGACATCAATAATTTTACAGTCAAAATTGGTGGCCTGAGGAGTCCTTATAATAGTGAGCACAATCTGGTCCAGGACTACAAGAGATCAGGAACAGCAACAGATGACATATATGTCCCCAGGCTGTGGTCATACAACAGCCTGCATCTTTTGCCAGACCAGACTGAACCCAGGCAATCACTCTCTTGTCTTCATTAGATGCTTCCTTCCAGGCTGTGGCTCTGGTGTTGGAGGTGTGGCAGGAGGTGGAGCAGAAGGAGGAGGAGGACCTGGAGGAGGAGGACCATGGTTGAACTCACAAACGTGGCTTTGGCTTGGAGTTGGCCCCTTCCCCCCTTATTTAGGGCTTGTAAGATGAGATACTCACATATTAGGCGTTGGCCCTCCTCCATTTCCAGCATTTTGCAGGTTGTAATATAGGCAAAGTCTTCTTGAACACTGGGGGGGGGTTTCTGAGGGCCGCAGTAGCCTTCCAAAATAGGCCAATTGCTGCCTCCTCCAGGTTACTCCTCTTCCTGCCACTTTTTTGTGGAAGGCGGAGGAGAGGGACCTGGGTATCAGGCAGGCTACTGGGCCCGGCCACCTCCTGGCTGCCACTTATCCCCGCCACCTCCTGGCTGAGGCTTTCCTGTGTATGAAAAAGGGACATCGTTTTAGTTTTAGGTTCATCAAATACACACACTTTTCATCTCATGACTGTTGCAAATTGAATGTTAATAAATAGAAAAGACTATCATTCTGACCCCAGCATTTTTCATTCTTGTCCCAATCATTTGTGGCCACTACTGTCTATTGATATGTAAAACACTTTGTGAAATCAGAAATTATTTATCAAAACTAACATATATTTAACATCATTAATTTAACAACCAGAAATATTTAGAAGAATGCTATACCCGGCTCAAGCTGGGCTCCTCCACATGTTGCTTCCTGGAAGGCCCAGGTTGGGTGTCTGAAGCCTCAGCTGAGGTGGCAGGAAGCCTTGAAGGAAGACTGGAGAGTGCTGGCCTGGGTTCTCTCTGGTCTGCCAGAAAATGCAGTCTGTCATAGTACCACAGCCTGGGTACATAAATGTCATCTGCTGCAGCTCCTGATCTCAGGGAATCCTGGACCTTCTTGCGCTCCCAAATATAAGTGCTCCTCATGCCACCAATTAGGGCCTTCAAATAGGGGATGTCTGCTGTGGGGATCACCGGCTTCACTAATTCCACCTATTGATCCAGCGCTGGCTTCCTCTTTGTTTGATTCTTATAATCGGGGTGGTTTACCTGCCACAGACAGGGCAGCTCCCTGAACATATCAATGAATATTGGCATAAAGTCATGATCATTGACTAGATCCATTTTCTCTGCAAGACTCAACACAAGACAAACCCTAATGTCAGGCGAAACTCTCCTAATCTTGTCCCAATATAGGCCTCAATCTATAAGCAGTATAGGCCCAAGTTAAACTTGTACCATCGTTATAACGATCGGCGCTTCTGATACTCCTTCCACCACACAAAGATCGTATGTACGACACACGCATGTTACGCTTTATATACAATGCGCATGCGTGAAACTCCGCCTGCCCCTGACGTTCTTTCTAGTCTATTCCCCGCCCCTTCTCTTTCGGCGCAGTGGGGAAGAGCACATGGCGCAGAGACAACAGGTGCATGATAATTCCAGCAACGACGAAGAGGAAAGCCCGGAGCCAGAAACGTCACGAACCTGCAGGAGATTTAAGACATTGCATATGGCCTTTGTAGAGATGGTGGAGATGGTGGACATATTAAAAAGGGCCGACTATGACGGGAAGTATGGACCTTACCCAAACCCAAATGTCAGAAAGGCCAAGATCATGGCTAAAGTTGTGAAGAGTCTGCACAGGAATTTTGGGGTACGATGATCCAAGGATCAACTGAGGAAATGGTGGTCGGACCTCAAATTAAGGGAGCAGGATCAGTATAGAAGAATCAGGAGAGTGCTGCAAAAAAGTAAGTAGTTGTCCTGTGTTCCTATTTTTTATTTGTATTACGTTCGTGCTACTCCGTGTGCTTTTCTTTACTGTTGTACAGTTTAAAATTGCAACTTTCATGTTCATGGGCACATTAATCGTTCGTAGGAAACATTGTTCATTCTGCCACTAAAATACGATGTTTTGGCCAAATGCAGTTCAATACCTTTTTTCTGGCCTACTTCTATTAAAAAAAGTTTGTTGTCTAGATGGGTTTGTAAATAGATTGAAATGCAAACTAGATTCTGTGTAAGGAGAGGACACTCTAACTAGAGCCCTTTTCGTGGCCCGCAAGTTAATCATGGTACACTGGAAGTCTGAAATGCCCCCCTCAGTCAAGGAATGGGTTACTGCAGTAGGAAATATACTAAGAATGGAAAAAATTATATACCAACACAGGGGATATTCAGGTAAATTTGAAAAATTCTGGGAACCATGGCTTGGCACTCCTGGGCTAGCCCCGGAGGACCTGGTCATGGATAGACTATTGCGCCTTAACAGTGGTTGAGAGCATTTTGTACCCTGCTTTAGACTGGAATAGAGTTTGATGCCCCTGCCAGAAGTGGACAGAGGGAAGGAATCAGAGAGGATATGGATGTAGTAGTTTTATTGTTTAATAGTGGGAATTATATTAATGTATAGACTTGATTCAATTTCTGGAATTGTGCCCATTTATGCTATTATGTACAACTTAACTGAAGATTTTTTGGACTGTATGTACCTGTTTTTCAATAAAAACTTTTTATTGGATAAAAAAAAGGAGAGGACACTCAGCAGCTGTTTACACATCTGGATGCTGGAGCACTAGTGTGGGACAAAAGAACACCCATTTTATTAGGGGGCCCCACACAGGTGCTCCAGTGAATAATATAAGGGTGTCTCCATCTGTAAAGCTTGCATAAAACAGGTAAGTATTCAAGCTTTACAAAGGTCAAAAAAAATATTCATCTTGGAACTCTGCTAAAACAGACAATTGTACAACACTTCCAAGCAATGTTTCATATTCCTATTTCTGCCATCAAATATCTGTGCTAAGTATACCTATTTTTGTTCACATAGGGACGAAAAGACTCGGAGGACACCGCTCATCAGAGGACACCAGGGACTCCACACCTCAGGAAGAAGGTGAAATCCCCAAAACCCAACCAGAGGAGGAGGAGTGGGACATTGTAGAAATTGGTGAAATTGTCACCACAACAGGTGAGTGTCTGCAACCACAGCTTCAGGTAATAGATGGATGCCTGCATATTTATAATACATGGTGTTTTTTTTGTTTTTTTTGTAGGTAATGGGGATGATGTGGAAGAAGGTCATTTCACCAGTGAAAGTGCCCAGATCCTCATCGGGGAGATAATGGGGTATAATAGAGATTTAGAAAACCTAAAGGAAAACATCAATGATGTTCAAAACAAAATGAAGAACATCATTGATGTTTTAGGGAGAATCTAAAACACCCAGAAATCCCTAAATTTTTTCATTTTTTTTTTAATGACTAATTTTTTACCTATTTTAAAAGCCAAATTTTGCAGATGCACACAGTGTGTCAACATATGCTATCTGCCATCACAGGAGATCAATGTAAGCGTTTTGTGGGTGCAACCCCTTCCTCGATAATAAAGTAGGTGAGAGGAAGGGGTTGCACCCACAAAACACATCCATTGATCCCCCATGATGGGAGCTAGCACATGTTGACATTAGCCATGGGATCAGGAGGGAAATCCCCATTTTGAAAGACAATTTGTGTGTATCTTCAAAATTTGGCTTTTACAGGGGTGACATCACCTCATCTGCTAAACGCAGTATCAAACACAGTTTGTACATACTCATGTCTGATATTACCTTCACTTTCTAAAAGTTAAACTTTGTAAGTTCCAGAGTTGTGTATTGTTTTATTGTTAAAAAAATGTTATACAACAAACATGTCGGTTTGTTCAAAAACCCTTTTATAAACGAACATGTGATTGTGCTTTAAGTAAAAAGTATGATAATCAGCAATGTGTGGTTTCTTCTTTCAATGCTCAAAAGCAGTTTTTGTAGTAAAGTTGTTTTTTTCCGTGACAATGGGGTTTTTTTACTAAAGGCAAATCCTCTTTGCACTACAAGTGCAGTTTCAGTGCAGTCTCAAGTGCACTTGTAGTGCAAAGTGGATTTTCCTTTAGTAAATAACACCCAACAGTGCTTTATAATTTTACACAATCACGTCATTTTCATGACTCCCCAAATTTCGGTCATGATGCTGAAAATGATGAATATTTTTGTCAGTAATGCATTACATATATTAACTACAAAAACAAGGTGTGTGTAGCAGACCCACAACATAATAATAATAGTTAGCCGAAGAAGAAATTGTCACCTCATGTCTCAAAGAAATTTAGTTTGCACTGTTGAAGAACAAGGCCAAAAAAATATACCATTAAAAGATAACCGAGGAGACAGCTAAAAGAAAGCCAAGCAGTAAATCAAAGCAAATATTTGTTCAATTTCAAAAATATTTTTATTTGAAAAATGTCTCAGACATTGTCTGGCATATCGATAGCCCCCCTACCCACAAAGTATTTAAGGTATCTTAAACGAACCTTGCGGGCCCTCTGGGGGGGCAAGCCAGGACGGACAGTTTTCAGCGCCATCAGGGTTTGTTCATTAAGAATTCCAGCCTCAGGCCCAACTGAGGCAGCATAGTTCACAGAATTTCTCCTTAAAATGTTGTGGAGAACACAGTAAGACAGGAAGATGTGATTGAGTTTATATTCCGCCATGTGTATCGGTGTAAGAAAGAGGTGGAACCGGCTGGCCATTATTCCAAATGTGTTCTCCACCACTCTTCTGGCTCTGGCCAGCCGGTAATTAAAAACCCTCTGGTCCAGGGAATGGCCGCATAAGATAGTCCACCAGCGCAAACGCTTCATCCGCAACGAAGACGAATGGGAGTCCTTCCGCATTGTCTTCTGGAGGTGGCAAGCCCAAACTGCCATTCTGGTGACGCCTGTAGAACTCAGTCTGGGCGATGACTCCACCATCCGACATCTGGCCATTCTTCCCCACGTCCACATACAGGAACTCGTAAGTAGCCGACACCACAGCCAACATCACAATACCATTGAACCCCTTGTAATTATAATAGTATGACCCCGAGTTGGGGGGTGGGACTATGTGGATGTGTTTCCCATCAATTGCCCCTCCACAGTTGAGAAAGTCCCACCGCTGGGCAAAGTGGGATGCCACAGTCTGCCATTCCTCTGGGATGGAAGGAAACTGTGGAGTCAAACAAGAAAAAAAAAATTAATAATTTTGCACATAAACATTGAAAGCAGATTGGACACAAACATTCTTGGCCAACATCAGTATAACATTTATTTTAGGGAGTATTTAAAGACAAAAGTATAAGGCCCACTTATCAGATTCATCACCCCCTCTGATGGCCCATTGTAAAAGATGTTTTGGACAGGAAACCCTCTCCACTTCATTGAGAGATGAATGCATAAATAATGTGTGTTACTTTGGCCCGGCCCTCCTTACTTAAACTACTGGCAGCCCACTGGACAGGTAAGAAGTGTCATAATACAAAAATATGAATATACACTGTACACATTTAAGCACATTTTAACATTCTGCAATTACCTATCAAGATAATAATAGGATACAAAAACTTGAAACAGTACCATTTGAAATTATTCAGGCAGGCCCTTTCACTACATGCTTTGGGGAATTAATCCATAAATATGACCACAAAAGAGGTAGGTATAGTGTGTATGGGTTTAGCAAAGTCAGCAGACAGAAGATTGGTATCGGTTGACTTAGCAGTTGGGGGGGAGGGAGGGTTCCAAATGAGTTTGGGACCCCAAAAAAAGCCTCTGGCACTCTGCCTGAATTTAGGGACACAAATAACATTTTACACATTTTAGGGGGTGTTTAGGGTAAAGCACTACAATGGAGCTGACAAAATACATTGTTAAGTGACTAGACGAGGTGGATATGGGTCCAAGATAGCATGCTGGGTAGGTAAGTGAAGGCAAATATGCATGAAGGACAAAAAACAAACTTTAAAAAATTCCAGCATGCATGTGGATAAAGGGGACATTCAAAGCATATTACAATCATGGTAATTAGGGAATGAGGAAAGAAATACAATATATTTAGCAAACAGTAAATACTATAAAATGTGATGTTAAAGGATAAAAATCTTACCTTAATATAGCCCTTCTGCAGGACCTGGATGATGGCAGAACAGGTCTCTGGGATAATGATCCCCAGAGCCTGGGGGGAGATGTCTGTCAAGAACTTGAGGTCCTGCAGGCTTCTCCCCATCACCAAGTACCGCAATGTGGCGACTAGCCTCTGCTCCGGAGTGATGGCTTGCCTCATGCAGGTATCCTGCCTGCTGATATAAGGGGTCAGCAAAGCCAACAAATCGTGAAAAACGGGGTCCGTCATCCTAAGAAAGTTCCTGAAATCATCAGGATTATTCTCACGGATCTCACGGAGCAAAGGCATGTGAGAGAATTGGTCACGCTGGAGCAACCAATTCTTGGTCCATGAACTCCTCCCCACCCTGTTCATGGACTGGACTTGTGTCAAAGTAAGAACCCCAACACCAAGCCACCACACAGCACGAACTCTACGATGAGTACGTACAAACAACATGGCTTCAAAACGGTCGGCTGGTCAGAACGGAGTAACAGAACGCACTGAAGAACAGCAAGGCCTGTGAAGAGCGACTTAAAAATCAGCAGCGAGCAGACAAGATAACACTGAATAAACCAATGCAAACTCACTGCACGCACTGAAGACCAGATACAAACCCACAAGCACAAACTGAACAGCAGAAAAACGATCTGAAAACTACGAGTCTGAAAAAGCGAGAATCATCTCTCACCAAACTTTTACTAAAATGAGATTAGCAAAAGGAGCCCAAAGGGTGGCGCGCTTGGTATTGAACTGCCCTTTTATAGTCTCGTTGTACGTCTCCGCGTTCTTGACGTTAGGAAATTCCGACAACTATGTGCGACCGTGTGTATGCAAGACAAGTTTTAGCCAACATCCGCCAGAAAAAATCAGATGGATTTTGTTGTCGGAATGTGCGATTGTGTGTACAGGGCATTAGAGAGGAATCTCATTACCTTTGGACATCCAGACTGGCATGGGAAGATCTGATCAGTTGGAGGCCTGAATAGTAGTCTTGCCCAGTACAGCCGTGAGCAAAAGACATTGTGATTACCTCAGCACACCCAGGGGCATACAAGGGGAAAGACTGGCAGACGCAGCATACTTTCCAAGGACAGCCTTGTGCTAAATCCTGATCCCTTGTCCTGGGGAGTTCTTCAGAGCAGCCAGGCGGGCTGATAGTCAAGGCAGCCAGGTGGGCTGACAGTATCTGGAAGCATCAGAACTAGGTGAAGTTCTACAGAGGAAGCAAGATACTTCTGCATACAATTTGCAGCTGATTCAGTTGATTTATTCCACAGGGAGTACAGTCCAGGATCTTAATTTTTGTACATAGTGAAGACAGTTTGTCCTCATCTGTTGTTCTTCAAGTCAAGATGGGCATCCCATAATCCCTATACCCTATCCAAGTTGTTTTCCCCAATAAAACAGCAAAAACAAGCCCATGGATTGAATTCTTGTGTCTGGATGCAAGTTTGAAATGCGTGTTGTCTGGCTGTGCAGGAATAGGGGGAACAGTAACCAGCAGCTCCTGCGGGAGTAGCGCTACACATACTTAACTTTTGAATAAATCCTCAAGGAGATGTCCTTGATGACGCCCCGTGGGAGGGGTGAAACACGTTGACACAATTGCCGGTTCCCTGACCAACTACGTGACGTCCGCTGTCTGTGGAATGCACGCCAAGTTGAGGCGAACCCAGAAGAGCCCTACTATTACAAATAGGGCTGTTTTGTTCTGATACTCTGTAAGTGTTATTTTAATTGCGCTGGTGCAGAGCGTGTGGCAGCTGGGTGCAACAACACATGCATTGGATTCCATGTATGCTGATTACTATACTTTTTTACTTCAATAAATGGACGTTTTATATTTTTACTACACCATGGGAGCTATTTTCTTTTTTTATATGAGGGAACATATCTATGGGCACATCCAACTCATCTGAAATCAAAAGGACACCTCGGAGACACCTATAGCAGACACCAGGCAGCAGTGATCTCCATATTGAGTACTACATGCCTATTACCCCTGCAGGGGTGAGTAGATCTGGTGAGTAGGAACCCTGGAGGGGGAGCACAGAAGTCACCTGGAATTACTCCAAGCACTTAAAGTCACCTGTTGATGCTGTTTACATCCTACATAGACACTTCCTATTATGCATAGGGGACTGTCACATATTATTTTGATGTACATTACAAACTTTATTTGTCCCTGGATGACAGCCTGACTGTCCTGGAGTCATTATATTGTTTACCTATTTCTTGCACTATGTTTATGTTATTTGGTTGATATTCACACAGTGAGCACATATGTGGCACATGCATCCACAATTTTATCTTATGTTTTTTGCGCATCACATTCACCATTGGTACATCAGATAGCAATATCACTGCATATTAATGTTTTTTTGCTACAGAGGATATGGCCTTGTACCCATGCTAACGTAATACATCTTTTTTCATTTTGCATGATTCATGGTCTGTATGGGTTGTATGGTAACAATTCACTAACTGCACACCATTTGTTCTACCTAGCTAATGTATGGGCACAGCTGCCTGTATGTAGGTATACACATATATATATTATTTTGGGTTCTTTTCCCTTCACTTTATTAATTCTGTTACTTTTAGGTAGCATCATTACCCCATTCTTTTATTTTATTTATTAATTAAGTTATAAGTGGTTTCACACTTAGTGAACAGCAGCTGCAGGAGATTGGTCACATTATTATTTAGGATATAGCGCAAGTATACAATTTTCACTTTCATAATTCAAATGAATGGATGGCAAGCACGTTCCTGTGCGATTCCTGGTGTGAACCGCCCTCAGTCAAAAAAAAAAACCTGAAACTTTTTTTTAGGTAAGTTTGACATGTGACACATTCTTTTTCATCAAGCAGTAACAGGCCTGCTTTGGACAGCAGACAAAATTAGATCAGCGGTTTGCTGAGGCTGTCCCTGCTTTTGTTGATGCCAAATTATACTGCCACTGGTAAATTATTATTGACCTCTCATTAAGAATTAAGAGACTGCATATAATGAAAAGGGTTAGCCAGCAGCAGAAAGGTTGTTATGAGCAGGACTAGGTTGTAATGCACTAGGGAAAGAAGGCATAGGCAGATGTTCTTAAGAATTATAAGACTGCAAATGACAAAGCGGTATAAAATTTGTCCAGCAGCAGGACAATTATAGTCAAAGATGAAAAGTCTAACCAGTGTATGCCTAATTTTATACTTACTATTGGCATAGTGGTTGCAGTTAATAAGAGTGATTGAGTTGATTGGTTTAACGATTCAGTTGCTTTAAAGTGAAACCTAACCCAAAAGGGGAAATTCCACTTTTTTGCATCCTTCCCCGCTCCTCTTTAATTATTGGCACTTTTTTTGGGGGGGGGGGGACCGGTACCTTGTTTTGACAGGTACTGGCTACCAAGTCTGGTCAGTTCACCATGGCGATCTGAGCGGAAGTTCGGCCCCCTTCTGGGACAAATCACAGGTCCCAGAAGACTGCGCGACCATTTACAAAGTGCAGCACGGCTGGCGCATGTGCAGTGGGAAACTGGATAGGCATTCTTAAGGATGAAACCTCGAGAAAGTGCGTCTGTAACATACTCCTCCATGGCCTTATCCTCCAAGTCCGACAAAGGGTAAACCCGGCCATGAGGGGGTATGGCACCAGGTTGAAGATCAATTGCACAATCATATGACCGGTGTGGAGGCAAACTACCTGCTTGACCTTTGTCAAAGACATTGCTAAAATCGCGGCACTACTCCGGCAGGGAGGATAGTAAAGTGGTGCACAGGACCTTGGCTACCTTCTGGAAGCATGTCTTACTGCATTGTGCCGACCAGGAGAGAACCTCAGCACGGAGCCAATCAAAAGAGGAGTTGTGCTTCTGTAACCAAGGATAGCCAATAACCAGCTAAAACTTAGGTGAGGAAATAACTTGGAATTGGATTATCTCATGGTGAAGAGCCCCTACGGCCACGGACAATGGAACAGTCTCTTGAGTCACATGGGCAGGCTGCAGAGGTCTCCTGTCAAGAGCCTCAATGGCAAGTGGAGTGTCATACAGCTGCAGCGGAATCAAGCGCTTCGATACAAAGGCAGCATCAATGAACAGACCTGCAGCCCCAGAGTCGATTAGAGCCTGTATCTTAACGGACGACTCAGCCCAAGAAAAGGTAACTGGAACCAGGGGCTTATCCTTCTGGATAACTGGAGACGAAACAATGCCACCTAAGGTCTGTTCGTGACAGGACCTCAAGGTTCGGGTGTTTCCTGGACAGGTAGGACAAGATTTCAAAAAGTTACCTGCCTGGCCACAATAAAGGCACAATCTCTCCCTCCTCCTAAGGGTTCTCTCATCTGCAGAGAGACGCATGAAGCCCAAGTGCATGGGTTCATCTTCACTGACCGACTCGGTACCAGGAGGCATGGGAGGTGAGGGAGGCAAGGGTGGGACTGCAAAGCTCAGAGACAAATGTACAGGAGGCTTCCGCAAGCGCTCCTTAAAAGAGAGTATTTCTCTGAGTCTGGAGCCAATGAGGATCAACTTCTCCAGCTCAGTGGGTATATCTTGGGCTGCTATTTCATCCTTGATGGTATCCGAGAGGCCATGAAAAAAAAGCAGCCACGAGGGTCTCATTGTTCCAAGCAACCTCTGCTGCCAGAGTACGGAATTCAATGCCGTAATCGGCGACAGTTCTCATACTCTAATTGATGGACATGAGGCGCTTGGCAGCAGAAGCGGAGCATGCGGAAGCATCAGATACCCTTTTAAAAGAAGCCACAAACTCAGGGTAACTCAAGACAACAGGTTTTTGCATCTCCTATAGAGGGTTTGCCTAGGCCAAGGCTCTCTCAGAAAGCAAAGATATCACGAAACCTACTTTGCTTCTATCCGTGGGAAACGCCTGGGGCAGCATCTCAAAGTATATCTAAACCTGGCTGAGAAACCCTCTGCAGTGAACTGGATCGCCCCCAAATCGCTGGGGAAGCGGAACAGAACCAGACATACATCTTATAGAGGTAAAACTCGAGGCGGGTGCCTGCACAGAGACTGGAACAACAGCAGGAACAGCCTGCAACACAGGTTGTACTGGAGGAGCCACAGTGGGAGATTCCAGGTGAGCCGTGCAACTCAGGAGCGTTTGTAACGCCATGGCTAACTGATCCATGCAGTGATCCTGCTCATCCAATCTGAAAAAAACATTATCAACAAGTGGATTGACTGCATCTTCTGAATTCATGGCCTTTGCCTACTGTCAGAAATCATGAATCAGACCAAGACAGAAGTACAGTTAAATCACACTTGTTTAATAATAAAAGTAAATAGAACAAACATAGTCAAAACATAGCAAGCAGGATCTGGAGCCAGAAGAAATGTCAGCCAAGCAAGTGTTTAACGGGAACACAGGAGATAGACTCTGTGATTTTGACCAAGGCGAAGGCACAGATCATCTGGGCTGGACGGCTTAAGTAGGCAGGACTGACGAGCAGGATATCATCAATAAGTGAGTCACTGTAGAGAGATAGGAGCTGGCAATTAGCCGACAGCTGAGCGGCCAGCTCAGAGAAGGAAGGGCTGAGCCCAGCCCTGACAACAAGTCCATCTAGTTCAACCAAAAAATAACAAAAAAAAATAAATCCCATATACACAATCCTTTCCCCACAGTTGATCCAGAGGAAGGCAAAAAAACCCAGCAAAGCATGCTCCAATTTAGTACAGCAGGAAAAAAACTTTTTTGATCCCCCGAGAGGCAATCAGATTTTCCCTGGATCAACTTTACCAATAAATGTCAGTAGCCAGTTATATTATGTACATTTAGGAAAGAATTCAGGCTTTTTTAAAAAGGGCAATCTACTGAGCTGGCCAGAACCACCTAAGGAGGGAGTTTATTTCACATTTTCACACCTCTTACTGTGAAGAAACCTTTTCGTATTTAGAGATTAAATCTTTTTTCCTCTAGACGAAAAGAGTGCCTCCTTGTCTTCTGCGATGACCTTAAAGTGAATAACTCAACACCGAGATAACTATATGGACCCCTTATGTATTTGTACATGTTGATCATATCCCTCTTAATCTCCTCATCTCAAGAGAGAATAAATTCAGTTCCTCTAATCTTTCCTCATAGCTGAGTTCCTCCATGCCTCTTATCAGTTTGGTTGCTCTTCTCTGCACTTTCTCCAGTTCCCGATATCCTTTTTAAGAACTAGTGCCCAAAACTGAACTGCATATTCCAGATGAGGTCTTATTAATGATTTGAACAGGGGAAAATGATATCTCTCTCTCTGGAGTCCATACCTCTCTTAAAGTGTTTGTGCTAAAGTGTTTAAAGTGCACACAGCCACTGCCAGCACCTCTGCTAGGAGTACACGATGTACAGTATCTCACAAAAGTGAGTACATCCCTCACATTTTTGTAAATATTTTATTATATCTTTTCATGTGACAACACTGAAGAAATGACACTTTGCTACAATGTAAAGTATTGAGTGTACCGCTTGTATAACAGTGTAAATTTGCTGTCCCCTCAAAATAACTCAACACACAGAGCTGATGGACAGAGATGGGAGGGGGATACAGGAGCAGAGAGGGGAGCTGGAGATAACAGGCTGCGTATGACAAAGGCACTTAAACTGACCACGTTGTCAGGGATGAGCAGTCATGATGAACCGTGGTCAGTTTACAGGTGAGAGGGAATAAACTGGCGGGATCAAACAGGTATTACAGGTGTTACAGGGGGCCAAATCACATAGCACAAGTACTGTGCTGTATAACATGCTTTCAAGAAACAGGATCAATATTTTTTGGGTTAACAAACTCTTTAATACAAGAAGGACTTTGCTCGCTTTGGAAACCGCAGCTTGGCATTGCCTGCTATTATTGAGCTTATGATCTACCAAAACCCCCAGATCCTTCTCTACTCCACAGGATAGTAATGCTTAAACAAGAGGATTTAATGCTGTATTCAACAAGATAAGTAGCAATCAGAAGTGGAGAAGGCAGAAACACTGTCTGCAGGAAGTAGAGTCTCATGCCATAATGGTGCCACAAGTTAACCAATGCATTTCACTGCGGTGGGCTTCCTCAAAGCGTGTGCTCTTATATAGTGGAACTCTGCTATATTGTTCCATGGATCCATCAGACAATAACCACTAAATAGACCTCTTAACTTGTACCTACTTGTCTATGGAGCTCTAAGGAACTTCATAGACCAAAAGGTGAACTGCTGGCAGAATAAGGCAATCATCTAGTGGACTAACACATAGAGGCAAAAATGCTTTTGTCAACATCGTCAACTTGTGCAGCTATGATGTCTGATCTTGTTGGTGTGATGCCAGCTGATTGGGATGGGAAAAGGTGGAACATATGAAAAACATGCCATAGGAGCTGACCTTCTAAAAATAACAGTTGCCTGGATGTCACTGGCTGCAACACTTTTTGGCTTCAGGGATCTGTAACAAGCAAATTCAGATTTTCTGATATGCATGTTTGCTCCAAATCATTGACCCAGAACTATTAAATGAATTGAGTCAACGTGAGCAATAAGCAACTAACATTTCCTGAAGTAGCAGTCAGCAATGGGATATTCAGATTTTTTTATTAACTCAAAAAGGGTGTGGTACCCTTTCTATTGGGATAAATGTGTTCTATAATTACCACTTATGAAATCTTCATATGTGTGTTTTAAATTAAAGTAGATGTATGAATCTGAATAGCTCAGATAAGATTCTACATGATAATGTATTTTCATTATTTTATTATTCTAAATTTTTTAAATAATATCTAGAAATCCTGTCATGAAGGTCTGTCTTTGGGCACTTGTAAGAGGGTGACAACACTTTGTCCCTGTCTTCCAATTGTGCTCCTGCATTGGCACCTTGTCAACAGGCTTCCAAAGGATATTACAATGCCTGTTTCGACCCGCATTGTGAAGGCATGGTCCAATGTTATTTTAAGAAAGCCCCCCTGAGACCCCCTTATATTTTATAAAGCAGATATAAATTATAGCCTAAATTATCAATTACAGCACCTAGGTGACATACTGCAGTGTAAAAAAATGTGGAGGAAATAGTCTTTAAATAACCTTTTTTTTAGGGCAGGTCTTGTAAGAAGTGAGAAACATGAGCAGTTTGTTACTTTCACTGATGTCATCGGCCAGTCTTAAAGGAGTTGTAAAGTCTCAAGGTTTTTCACCTTAATGCATTCTATGCATTAAGGTGAAAAACCTTTTGTGCCCCCCAGATCCCCCCTTTTACTTACCTGAACCTGAACTTTCTAGCGACGAGAATGAGCCCAGCAGCTCCAGACGCTGTCTCGGGTCCTTATTGGATAGATTCAAAGCAGGAGGAGCCATTGGCTCCCGTTCCTGTAATTAAAATCCAGTAAAATGGGAGCCGGGGGCAGGGCCAAGTCCTGCTGTCTGTGTCAATGGACGTAGCAGCAGGACTCAGGAGCGCACCCGCAAGAGTGCCCCCATGGAAAGGGGATCTCCATGGGGGCACCTGATGAAGAGGAAGAGCCAGGAGCGCCGCCGGGGCACCCCAGAAGAGGGGGAACGTTGCTGCTCAGTGAAAAAAACCTTGAACAGAGGAGGTAAGTGTAACATGTTTGTAATAAAAAAAAAATCTTTATAATAACTTAAAATGACAATAAAAGTGAACAAGGCTGGTAAAAACATGGTAAATATTGTTGTTTTTATGCAGCTCCTGTTATTTTAGTTAACCCTATCTCTTCTTGTCTGGGAGTTTGTAGCTTGTTTTAGCTCAGGGCTCAATAACCAGCATAGGCTAGAGCCAGGTTAGCCACCCAAAGGCCACTTTTGGTAGTTATAGTGTCCGGCTGCATGACAGATTAGATGCTGCTAGGGACTAAGCACAGAGTAGATAGGCTGACTCTGAGTTCCAGTGCCACATCAGGGTTTCTGTTGGTGAAAAGTGGCATCCAGGCTGGTTGGACAATGTCTTGAGGGTCTTCTAAATACGGCAGGCGGTTTTCAGGCCTCCAATAGACAGACGAACACCGCATTGTGATCATCCTCAGGAGAAGATGCAACATTCATCTGGAGGTGTTTCTATTACTATATATTATTATAACTATATATACCTGGGTATATGTGCACAATTCCACCAAGACTCTTTCTTGATAATACCTGTTTGTGCATTGGATGTATATACTATTATAAATGTTTTCTTATATAAAGCTTGCATTATTTCCATACTGTGTGCATCTATATACTTATGGTTATTGTTATATACTGGTTGCAGTAGTTCCTCTGGTTCCAATTACTTTGATTAGATTACTGGTTCATTTTCCAAGAAGGGAATCCACTCTGTTTACAGAGGCCCTGTCATGAGTGGACATTATGATGTCATTAGTTGCATACACAGGACCAAATTTAGCCAATTACATTGACTGACATCCCCAGCATCCCACCTCTTTGTTTCTGTGTGCTGCAGGGTGCAGAATGACCCAGCCAACAGATGATTGGAGAGAAAATAAGCATTTTTTTGATGTTCGCATAGAGAGGAGTTTGGAGGATGCCAGAACTCATCTCCACTTGAATGCACAACAACACAATTATTGCAGTGCTTTTAATTTTGAATGGGACTTCAATTATCTAAAACGGCACCCCAATGCACAAATGCCATGCATTATGTTGTATTGTTTGAAAGTCAGTAAAATCTGTCTATATATGCAGTAAAGCATGCTTGTTATACTCACTGTGGAACCTAAGGGGTTAATGCTTTGCATTGTGTAAAAATGCTGTTTGATCCTGTTTTCTCTTAACCTCCACTTCTTCCACTGTCCCCAATCTATCTGCTGATAGAACAGAGCCTTGGGGCAAGCTGCACATGCTCAGTTTGGTGTGTATTGTTAGAGAGTTTTTTTTTTCCTTGGGAGGGTGCATGAGATCAGCAAAGGGACAATCAGCACTGTCCAGACAGAGGGTCAGAGGTACTGCATCCTTAAAGGACAATCAGGAGGTAATGAAAACTCCTCCTAGAAGTTTTAACCAGACACTGACAGAGGTCACAAGACTGCTATATACTGCTGATGAGGAAAAATATTTATCAGTTTAGATTTACTAAAATAATTGCATTTCCATGTTCTGTGTACTGTGGGAGACCAGATATAGTGAATGCAGGGTCCTGGGTCTAGTAACACTTTATTGCACAGCATTAACGTGTAAATGGACCCTAAGAGTTTTCCCAATGCAATATTCTAGGGTGCAGGTTTATTCATGCATTGTATATACACAAAATTCAATGTCAAATATGTGCTGAGAACAGGAACCCTTGTAGCTATAGCTAGAATACAATAGTCAAGCAGGAATTCTATTTTGCCCAGAATCTACAATTTC
Organism: Lithobates clamitans; assembly: GCA_037952925.1. NCBI lineage: Eukaryota > Metazoa > Chordata > Amphibia > Anura > Ranidae > Lithobates > Lithobates clamitans. The sequence continues at coordinate 3,295,718 of JBBGZY010000228.1, read as the reverse complement.
TTTCTTGACCGTAGTTATCCTTTTTATTGCATACCAAATACAGACTTGAACTTCCAACGATACAGAAAAAGCCCAGAAATGTAAAGTATTTTATATGATCACTAAAAAACGTATAGTTGGCAGCTCTGACCTACATTTGCAGTCAAAGTACATGATGCATAATGTGACCTAGTGCTCACATTATCTAAAACATATGGGCCACACAGACTAACACTGTAGCTGAAGTTTGTTTTAAGAGAGGTAAAAAAATGTCAGTATTCAATGAGAGATTTTTGTTGAGTATTTAACTGAATACAAAGAAGTGAGAAACATTGCCGTATGCCACTTTAATAGGTAAAGAGTTAAAGGAAAAAATCACTACATATGAGTTATCCCAAGACTTGTAGCTCTCTCCCAGCCAAGAAAAATTGTGGTAAATTGCAAACAGGTGTTTCTGCTTCCTATGCCTTCAAAAGTTGCCGTGTAAGCATTCTGTGTGTACAGGGAGCAGTCATCATAACAATACTAGAGCAATTTTGCAGCACCTAAACTGCTTTCTTTGTATTAAAAATGAAAAAAGAAGTACACTACAATGAGGAACACCTTCAATTTTGTTTTTGTCTTCTTTTCTCAGTTTTTCATGAATCAGCCCTTTAACTGCTTCCTGCCTGGTCTATTGCAAAATGATGGCCGGGCAGGACTTTCGTCCCCCCCGGGTGGACGGCATATGATGTCCTCCTGAAATGCACCTTGTGTAGCCATGCGGTTATGCTGGGGGCATGATCTGTCTCCCACTGTGTCCACCAGACACAGCCAATTATACTGTAAATCACTGCACCGGCCTGATGCTGGTACCATGTGATCGCTCTGACCAATCACAACAGATTCCATGACAATTGTAAACAATGGATGGCTTCCTTTAACCACTTCCCTACCTGCCCATAGTCATATGACGTCCACAGATGGGATCTCCCATCCTGGGTGGGCGTCATATGACGTCCTGGGACTCCCGGCCGTCTAGGGGGCGCGCGCGCGCCCCTCTCGCGTTGCTCGGGACCCGGTGCGTGTGCCCGGCGGCCGCGATGTCCGCCGGGCACCCGCGATTGCCCGTTAACCGGGCCGGCATGTGGATCTGTGTGTGTAAACACACAGATCCACAGCCTGTCAGCTCGGAGGAGAGCGATCTGTGTTCCCAGAAAGGAGGAACACTGATCGGTCTCCTCCCCTTGAGCGTCCCCTCCCCCTACAGTTAGTAATCACTCCCTAGGAAACATACTTAACCCCTCCCCGCCCCCTAGTGGTTAACCCCTTCACTGCCTGTCACATTTACACAGTAATCAATGCAATTTTATAGCATTGATCGCTGTATAAATGTGAATGGTCCCAAAAATGTGTCAAAAGTGTCCGATGTGTCCGCCATAATGTCGCAGTCACGAAAAAAAATCGCGACCGCAGCTAAAAAAATAAATATTTTTTTTAAAAAAATGCCATAAATCTATCCCGTATTTTGTAGACGCTATAACTTTTGCGCAAACCAATCAATATACGCTTATTGCGATTTTTTTTACCAAAAATATGTAGAAGAATACGTATCGGCCGAAACTGAGGAAAAAATTTGTTTTTTTTAAAAAAAATTGGGATATTTATTATAGCAAAAAGTAAAAAATATTGTGTTTTTTTCAAAATTGTCGCTCTTCTTTTGTCTATAGCGCAAAAAATAAAAACCGCAGAGGCGATCAAATACCACCAAAAGAAACCTCTATTTATGGTGAAAAAAGGACGTCAATTTTTTTTGGGTACAACGTCGCACAACCGCGCAATTGACGTTTAAAATGCGACAGCGCTGAAAACTAAAAATTGGCCTGGGAAGGAAGGGGGTGAAATTGCCCTGTATTGAACTGGTTAATGCCATCCATTGTGTACAATTGTGTTGCTAGCTGTGATTGGTCACGGTGATCACATGGTACAGACAGGGCCAATCACAGCCCATCTGTACCATGTGATTAGCTGTGGCCAATCATAGCTAATCACTACAACAATCTATAAATGAATCAGTTTAATTCAGTAAAAATCATAATGTGTAAGAAAAAAAAACTCCTGATCACTTCTCCAGAGTAGTGCAGTGTTACTATGGTAACACTATATTGCTCTGGTCACAGTGTATTAAAAAAATAATTGTTTTTTTTTTTTTTTTAACATACTGTCACCAGTCCGTGTCCCTGATCATGGCCACATCAGTTATGACACTGTACTGCACTGGTGACAGTATGTAAAAAAAATAAATGTTACATTTTTTTTTTCATTTCTCCATTTTCCTAAAAATTGTGACAAAAAATTGCAACTTCAAAAAACTCGCCATGCCTCTTACTAAATGCCTTGGACTGCCAACTTTCCAAAAAGGTTAGCTTGGGGGATACAGTATCTGTACTGTCCTGGCGTTTTCAGGCCTCAAGAAATGAGATAGGCTGTCAGTACATAAGAAATGATCAATTTTCAGATAAATGCCATAGTTTGTGGACTGTATAACTTTCCCACAGACTAAATAATATATATAGCACTGAAATCTGAAAATTGGTTTGGGCAGGAAGGGGGTGAAAGTGCCCAGTACTGAAGTGGTTAATCTATTATTGCTCTAGCAAACAAGTCATAATAATGTATATACTAATGTGAATATTGACTGAAGTTTTTAATGGTATTAAATTATGGTAATATTTGAAAATGGTTATAATTTCCCAAAGGGCCATTTGAAAAATTAGATATTTGACATGTACTACATTTGATCTTTTCGGTCTCATGCACACTGGGCATTAAAAACCCTGCTTTTAGGGGTGCCTGATGTTTGTTTTTTCTGCCTGTAAATGCCCCTCCATGTTAGCCTATGTGTCTGTGCACAAATAGATGCTTAATATTATATAAGAAAAAAGACTAAGCTGTATATAAACCTAAAACTATAGCTGCAACTCAAAATGAAATACACACAAACAAAGAAAGATTAAAAAAGGAGCTGCGCCCTCAGATTGACAACAAGTCCCAATGAGTGAGTCATGTGACATATATAAAGTCCTCCAATGCACAGTGAAATCTCGGGAATTCCTCCAATGAGAAAATTAAGTGAATAGACAAACAGCAAAAATTGATGAAAATCCTGTGACATTAAGGAGGGACAGAGTGAATCCACCACCATAGAGAGTGCACTACTAGCTGCACAAGCTTTGATGCTTGTGGCTAATACCCAGCCAGGGCCTTTTCCTCAAATGTCCAATCGAGCCATATGACGCTGTGGACCGTTGATCATGAAGGTGGTCAGAAGCACAGCATACAAATCCACACTCGATGTTACAGGTAGTGTCAGCCAGAGAGCATAGACATGCATAAGAAAACCTAAGGCTCTAAATATCCTATATATTAAAATACCTATATCATAATCAACAACCCCCATGGGCATTAGATGCCATATACGGCTTATACAGCCACTTTGCCCAGACTTTATAATACCTATTAGGACAGCCTCTATTCATATAGGTGTCTCCATGGGAGATTATTATTTACCAATTGTTTCCAGTATATACACATAGGAGAAGAGGGTTTCTGACAATGTAGAGCAATAGCTTTTCTTGCATAAAATAATATAATATTAGCAAACACTCGCTCAGACACTGTAGGGAGAATAGCCTCTACCAGGCCCAACAAACATACAGACATAGACATAGGTCCAGAAGATGTGTATGAAATCCCCCTGAGCCGCTCCACACCACCAATACTCAAAAGAACATGCAGTCAGTGTGGCGTGATATATGCTCTATGTACCAGTTCAAACTGGATCATACGGTCTCTCAAGGATACCAGAGATCGCAAAGGAGGATCACACACACTCCTCCAGTCTTCCATGTCCAAATCCGGTATATCTCGCATCCACCTTACTCTAATGCCCTGTACACACAATCGGACATTGATCGTACATTCCGACAACAAAATCCATGGACGGATGTTGGCTCAAACTTGTCTTGCATACGCACAGTTGCACAAAGTTTTGGAAAAACCGATCGCTCTGAACGCGGTGACGTAAAACACGTACGTCGGGACTATAAACGGGGCAGTAGCCAATAGCTTTCGTCTCCTAATTTATTCTGAGCATGCGTGGCACTTTGTGTGTCGGATTTGTGTACACACGATTGTAATTATCGGATTTTGTTATCGGAAAATTTTATAGCCTGCTCTCAAACTTTGCGTGTCGGAAATTCCGACGGAAAAAGTCTGATGGAGCCCACACACAATCGGAATTTTTGACAACACAATCCGATCGCACTTTTTCCGTCGGAACATCTGACCATGTGTACAGGGCATTAGACCCTCTAATGGTAGGAGAGAAACTAATGTAAGATGAGAATACAGTCTCAAGGTTGACCTCTCCAAACATTCAGACCTAAGTACTGAGTCTAAAGTAGATTGTGTAATCATTAACCACTTACCGCCTGCCATATAGCAGAATGACGGCGGCAAAGTGGTTTCAATAACCTGACAGGGCGTCATATGACGTCCGCAGGATATTGAGCCGCTGCGCACCCCCGGGGGTGCTCATCACGGCGATCATTGTTGCGGGGTGTCAGTCTGACACCCCGCAACACCGATCTAGGTAAAGAGTCTCTGACGGAGACTCTTTACCATGTGATCAGCCATGTCCAATCACGGCTGATCACGATGTAAATAGGAAGAGCCGCTGATTGGCTTTTCCTCACTCGCGTCTGACATACGCGAGTAGATGAGAGACGATCGGCTGCTCTCCTGAGAGGGGGGGGGTCTCTGGTATCCTTGGATGAGGGGTGTCCTCCGAGTCTTTTCTCCCCTATGTAAAAAAAAAAACGTATACTTAGCACACAGATATTTGAGGGAAGAACTATAAATATGAAACATTGCTTGGAAGTGGGGTACAATTGTCTATTTTGGCTGAGTTCCAAAATGTAGAATTTTTAGTGTCCTTTGTTAAACTTCAATACTTTACCTGTTTTGTACAAGCTTCACAGATGGAGACACCCCTATAGTATACACTGGAGCACCTGTGTGGGCCCCCTAATAAAAAGGGTGTTCTTGTGTCCCACACTAGTGCTCCAGCGTCCAGATGTCTAAACAGCTGCTGAGTGTCCTCTCCTTACCAAGAATCTAGTTTGCATTTCATTCTATTAACAAACACATCTACACAACCAAATTATTTTCAGACAAGTAGGCCCTAAAAAATGTTGGCAAATGCATATGTCCCAAACAATGGTGTTTTATAGGCCGAAAGTAAAATGTTTGATACGAACGAATAATGTGCCCATGAAAATGAAAGTTGACATTTTAAACTGGATTACCAGTTAAAAAAAGCACATGGAGCAGCACGAACGTAATAAAGACAAAAAGAATAGGAACACAGCACAACTACTTACTTTTTTGCAGAACTCTCCGGATCTTTCTGTACTGCTTGTGTTCTCTTAATTTCAGGTCCAACCACCACTTCCTGAGCTGATCTTTCGATCGTCATACCCCGAAATTCCGGTGCAGACTTTTGACCATTTTCGCCATGATCTTGGCCTTTCGGACATTGGGGTTGGGGTAAGGTCCATACTTTCCATCATAGTCGGCCCTCTTCATTATGTCGACCATCTCCAACATCTCCCTAAAGGACATATTTGATGCCTTATATTGTCTCCTTCTGGATCAGGACGTTTCAGCTCCGGGCTTTCCTCCTCCTCGTTGGTGTAAATATCAGACACCTGCTCTGACTCCGCCATGTGCTCTTCCCCCACTGCGCCGAACAAGAAGGGGCGGGGAATAGACTAGAAAGAACGTCAGGGGCGGGCGGAGTTCCACGAATGCGCAGTGTCTATAAAGCGTAACACGCGTGCGTAGTATGTACGATCTGTGAGCGGAGGAAGGAGTAACAGAGGCTCCAATCGTGATAACGAAGGTAAGATTTAACATTGAGCCTATACTGCCTCTAGATTGAGGCCTGTATTTGCACAAGTTTAGAAGACTTTAGGCTGACATTAGGGTTTGTCTTGTGTTGTGTCTTGCAGTGAAAATGGATATCTTGAAAGATAGGGAATTTCTGCCAATCTTCATTGATATGTTCAGGGAGCTGCCCTGTCTGTGGGAGATAAACCACCCTGAATATAAGAACCAAACAAAGAGGAAGGCAGCGCTGGATCAATTGCTGGAATTTGTGAAGACAGTGATCCCCACGGCAGACATGACCTATTTGAAGATCCTAATTGGTGGCCTGAGGAGCACTTATCTAAGGGAGCACAAGAAGGTCCAGGACTCCCAGAGATCCGGAGCTGCAGAAGACATTTATGTCCCCAGGCTGTGGCACTATGACAGGCTGCATTTTCTGTCAGGTCAGACTGAACCCAGGCCAGCACTCTCCACTCTTTCTTCCACGCTTCCTTTCCCCTCAGCTGAGGCTTCTGACGCCCAACTTGGGCCTTCCAGGCAGCAACATGTGGAGGAGCCCAGCTTGAGCCAGGTATAGCATTCTTCTAAATATTTCTGGTTGTCCAATCAATGATGTTAACTAGATGTTAGTTTGGAGTACTAATTTATGATTGTGATTGATGATGCAAAAAATAAAACCATGTCCCTTTTTCATACACAGGGAAGTCTCAGCCAGGAGGTGGCCGGGCCAAGCAGGCTGCCTGATACACAGGTCCCTCCCCTACACCTTCAAAGACAAAGTGGCAGGAAGAGGAGTAACCTGGAGGAGGCTGCCATAGGCCTATTTTGGAAGGCTACAGAGGCCCTGAGAAACCCCCACAGTGTGGAGGAGGACTTTGCTTGCATAACTGCCTGGAAAATGCTGCAGATGGAGGAGGGCCAACAACTCCTGTGTGAGTCCTTAATTTTGGAAGCTCTCAATAAGGGGTTGAGGGGCCAAATAACATCTGCTACCCACATTTGTGACCTCACACATAGTCCTCCTCCTCCTCCAGGTCCTACTACTCCTCCTCCTCCTCCTCCAGGTCCTACTCCTCCTCCTCCTCCTCCAGGTCCTACTCCTCCTCCTGCCACATCTCCAACACCAGAGCCACAGCCGGGAAGGAAGCGTGGAAAGAAGACCAGAGAGTGATGACCCTGGGTCCAGTCTGGTCTTGCAAAAGATGCAGCCTCTTGTAGTACCACAGCCTGGGGACACAGATGTCATCTGTTGCTTTCCGGATCTCTGGGACTTCTGGACCAGACTGCCTCCCTTAGATAAGGACTCCTCAGGCTACCAATTTTGATGTTAAATAATTGATGTCTGCCCTGGGGGGTAAAAGGCTTCGCCAATTTCTGATGTTTCTCCAGCGTTGCCTCCCTCTTTGTTTGGTTCTGAGCCCTTAATAAAGGATTTTTTGTTTCAATTATACTTGCCTATGTGTATTTTCCTTAAAAAAGGACAGTTTGTTTGTGAGGATTCAGGTACATTTCAAAAATACAATGTGAAATTAACAAGGGACACCAACACCAAGCAATCTCCTTAAAGATTAAATAATACAAGATAATAATGGTGTTGTGGTAACCTGACACACAAAACACACATAAAAATATTATGGAGTAAAACTAAAAATAAAATAAAACAAAGATCAGCCTTGAAAAAAATACAGACCCAAAAAAAACAGCCTTTAAAAAAAAAATAAAACAACAAAAAAAAAAATTTTGTCAGATGTGACAAATCAAAATATATTGAGGGAATCACGATAAATAATAAAGAAAGAAGTTTGAGAGAAGTCTGTGTGAATATGAGCAGCAAAACTACTTCATTCTTCTCACATTATAAAGAAGAAGAGAGTGCTCTGTATTAAACCATTTTTTACATTGCAGCGTGACGAAAGTGCTGTATCCATTGCGAACGGAACTGGCCACACACGTTCGGAATTGACGCAATCGGATTTTGTGGTCGGAAAATTTTATAGCCTGCTCTCAAACTTTGTGTGTTGGAAAATCCGATGGAAAATGTCTGATGGAGCCCACACACGGTCGGAATGTCCGACAACACGCTCCGATCTGACATTTTCCATCGGAAAATCCGACCGTGTGTACGGGGCATAAGGCCAGCCTCCCAAGCTTGAAGACTGTTAAGCATTGAGGCAGTCAACTGATAGGGTGCTTTACGGCCTCTAAATACAAGTACCTTAAGGGCTTCTATAGAACCTACCGCCGCTGCTTCCAAACGAGTGGAGGAGTTCGACAAATCTGGACTCAACCACCATACGGCCATAACCAACTGAGTGGCTAATAAATATTTATACAAATCAGGAGAAGCCAAAACACCCTGGTCACAAGGGCATATCAGGGTGGTTAATTTATATGGGGTGCTTTGATCCCCATAAAAAAGATGAGAAAAGTTGATTTAATCTTGTAAAAAAGGAGACAGGAAGCCACTGAGGAGAGTGTCTAAAGTGGTACATACATTTTGGTATAAAAAGGAACAAAATCAATTTCAGATTAATTCGTTATGTTATGATTCACAGATTCTGATGAATCCACCTCCATCCAACCCAAATGCAATAAGTAGGAATTATTTTATATCATTTTTACACCTTACTGTATTAATTGCAACATGTTTCCATTTCACATGTAGTGCATTTTTTTATAATTATGAAAATTTTTATTGCATAATAAAAACAAAATTAATCTGAATCAATAGGGATCATTCGTTATGTTGTTATGTTATCAAACATTAACAAAATAACCAAACTATCACATTGTGTCATCCAAATGAAATCAATGAATATGAAAGACTTTGTTGTGTTTGTTATAATTTATTTCAGATTAGTTGAAATTCGTTACTATTGGGATTCGGAGATTCAGATGTACTGAAACAAAGAATATATTGTCTGAAATTTGATTTGTAACCAAATTAATTGCACATATCTAATCACTTGCCGACCGCCTTCCGTATATACTGTATACTGTGGCAAGGAGGCTCGGCTGTGCAAACTGATGTACCAGTACATCGGTCCGTGCATGTAATAGTGTGGGCGTGCACGATGTCCGCCGGCCACCCGAGATTGCGGTACAGAGAGGCAGAACAGGGATCTGCCTATGTAAAAAAGGCGGATCCCCGTTCAGACAGGGCACAATACCAAGATCTGCTGTTCCTAGTTATCTGGAACAGCAATCTCTATGTTGTCCCAGTAAGCCCACCCCCCACACAGTTAGAACACACCCAGGGAACACAGTTAACCCCTTGATTGCCCCCTAGTGTAAACTCCTTCCATGCAAGTGTAATTTATACATTGATCAGTGCATTTTTTAGTGGTCTCATTCTTATTATTGTTAGCTATGAGTAAGCACTTAGCATAAGTGTGAAACGCGTTAGCTGATTGCCTGTACTTTTTTTGCCACGGTGTCCTCTATTCCATATGCTCCTGAGTTTACATTAAACATTTTTGAACAATATCTTCCTGGAGTGTGGCTGTCTGGATTTTCTTATCTACCTTCAACACTGTGATAATGTCACTGGTCCCCAAAATATGTCACTTGGGGTCAGATTTGTCCGCCGCAATGTCGCAGTCCTGCTAAAAATTGTAGATTGCTGCCATTACCAGTAAAAAAAAAAATAAAAGTCCCTAAATATATCCCCTATTTTGTAGGCGCTATAACTTTTGCATAAAGCAATCAATATATGCTTATTGCTATTTTTTTACCAAAAATATGTAGAAGAATACATATTGGCCTAAACTTATGAATACATTTTTTTTGGATATGTATTATAGTAGAAAGTCAAAAATATTATTTCTTTTTCAAAATTGTCGCTCTTTTTTTGTTTAAAGTGCAAAAAATAAAAACCGCAGAGGTGATCAAATACCACCAAAAGAAAAGCTCTATATGTGGAAAAAAAAGGACAATAGTTTTATTTGGGTACAGCGTTGCATGACCGTGCAATTGTCAGTTAAAGCAACACAGTGCTGTATCTCAAAAAATGGCCTGGTCATTAACAGGGGGTAAATCCTTCTAGGGCTGAAGTGGCTAATTATTATTTTGGCCAATTAAATGAATAAGCGCCCAAGCACTTGGTGCACCTAAATGCATTTAACCACGTTTACACATGTCAAGCATTTTTTTTGCCAAAACATTGCTGCCAGAAGGAAAGGCATTTAGGAGAGCTGGGCAACGTTGTTTAAAGCAATTGTGGTACAATGCTGCATTGGTGTACCATGCTGTACATTACCGCAAGGCATAGATATGGATGGGCTCTGGATGTAATGTTCCTTCTCAAAACAAAATCATTGATTACGTTCTCCATACATAATCACCAATATACATCTGTTTTCTTACTCTCTCAGTTTTGGAGATAAGCAAATAAAGTAATGTTGTAATAAATAAAAATAATAAATAATAAAAATTTTGCAAATATGTTGCTTAATGAGCAGCAGTCTGAATTGCAATAGATGTGTGCCCAATTTTAGGATTAATTTACTAAGGCTATATCCAAATGACTAAATACTGAATATGTGCCGGCCAGGTAAGAATGCTGGCAAGAGTCAGATCAGGTCATTTAGAAATGTAGATCCACGTCAATCATGATGCCCAAAGCCTGCTGATCCACTGAAAGAACATAACCCACTGTTGAGGGCATGTGGCCTGGTGTGGAGGGGGAGCTACACATTTGGCCCCTCCCTTTCCTGAACAATAATTTCGGGGAATATTTTTAGTTTTTGCATGGGCTCTCCCCTAAAATTTATACCAGATCTTAAGGGCCTGGTGTAAATGGTGGTCAGGGGGAGGGGGAGGTGGAAGGAACCCTATGCCTCAAACCAATCTTAGGTATTTTCAGCTCATCAGTAATCTTAATGCCTGACATTAAATAATTAATTTTTTCCCAACCTTTTTCCAACTTCCCGTACTGGGAGATTGTCAGTCTTGGGCCTAATGCTACCATGGATTTACCATAGATTCACTTTAATGTTATTAAAATTACAAACTGACAAAAAGCTCAGTTCTGGGAGGTCAGGCACTGATGTTGGTCGAGAAGGCCTGGCTAGCAGTCTCCGCTCCAATTCATACCAAAGATGTTCTTTCAGGTTGAGGTCAGGACTCTGTACAGGCCAGTCAAGTGCACAAAGCAAGGTCCATAAAGACATAGATGAGCGAGTTTGGGGTAAAGGAACTTGATTGGCCGGCACCTCAACCTGATAGAACACCTTTCTGATGAATTGGAGTGGAGACTGCAAGCCAGGCCTTCTAGTCCTAGTTCTACATCAGTGCCTGACCTCACAAATGCGCTTCCGGAAGAATGGTCAAACATTCCCATAGACACACTCCTAAACCTTGTGGACAGCCTTCCCGGAAGAGTTGAAGCTGTTATAGCTGCAAAGGGTGGGCCACCCTACAGATTAATGCCCCATACACAAGATTACTGGTCGGACATTGATCAGACATTCCGACAACAAAATCCTAGGATTTTTCCGACGGATGATGGCTCAAATTTGTCTTGCATACACACGGTCACACAAAGTTGTCGGAAAATCCGATCATTCTGAACGCGGTGACGTAAAACATGTACGTCGGGACTACAAACGGGGCAGTAGCCAATAGCTTTCATCTCTTTATTTATTCTGAGCATGCGTGGCACTTTGTGCGTTGGATTTGTGTACACACGATCGGAATTTCCGACAGTGGATTTTGTTGTCGGAAAATTTTATAGCAAGCTCTCAAACTTTGTGTGTCAGAAAATCCGATGGAAAATGTATGATGGAGCCTACACACGGTCGGAATTTCCGACATCAAGGTCCTATCACACATTTTCCGTTGGAAAATCCGACCGTATGTACAGGGCATAAGACTTGACTATTTTTTTATAGACCATAGGTTTTTAGAGGTCGAAAATACAAATATAGGTTCTATAACATTCTCGGACCATGCCCCGGTGACATTACGAATAAAACAAAACAATCAAACACCCCCGTTTCATAATTGGAGACTAAATGAAGATCTCCTTCATGATAAGGAAATTGACAAATTAATAAATGAAGAACTGGAATTTTATTTTAGAACCAATTCCTCAGAAGAAATGTCAGAAGCAATAGTCTGGGAGGCCCACAAGGCATATATTAGGGGGATAATAATAAAGGCGGGAGCGGAGAAAGAAAGAAGGCAGAATAAAGTCTTGCGTGCACTCCAGGAAGAAGTTAAAAAATTAGAAAGGCAGCATAAGGAAACGGGGGAAGGAGGGATTTTGGGAAAATTATATGGGGCTAGAGAGGCCTTGAGACAGCAGATAGAGGCAGAAAATCGTAAAAAATACAACTTAGTCAAAAAAGAAAGATATATTTCTGGTAACAAACCGGGTCGACTCCTGGCTAGGGCATTATGCAAAAAGAAAAACAAAAATTACATCGACAAGATAAAGACGAAATCAGGAGAATTTAAATATAAGGATAAGGACATAGCAAAAACCTTCCAGGAATTCTATGGGGAACTCTACTCAATAAATACAAAGGATAACGACAAAGTGAGAGAGCAAAAACGAGAAAAAATTAATAACTATCTAAAAGATACTGGGATGATTAAGATAACAAAAGAGGAGAGTCTCGTGTTAGAAGTCCCCATTACAGAGGCAGAGGTAAGGAAAGCTTTCAAGGAGATCCAGACAGGAAAGAGCCCGGGTCCAGATGGACTGACGGTGTTATACTATAAGAAATACCAAGAGCGGTTAGTGCCAAAATTATGTACTTACATGAATGAGATAGGAGAGAGAGGGGAAATGAGTAGAGACGCATTGGCAGCCACTATAGCGATCATTCACAAGGAGGGAAAGGACAATACACTGTGCTCTAGTTTTAGGCCCATTTCCCTCTTAAACAACGACACAAAAATTTTTGCAAAAGTTATTGCGGGTAGAGTGAAGCAAACAATTAAAAATATCATCCACCCTGATCAAGTGGGGTTCATACCAGGTAGGCAAGGAAGGGACAATAGTATTAAAACGCTCCTGATAACCCAGGAAATTAAAAAGAGTGGGGTCCCAGGACTACTGCTATCAATAGATGCTGAAAAAGCATTTGATAGAGTAGACTGGGACTTCATGATAGAAACACTCAAAGAAGTGGGCTATGGGGAGAGGATTTGCAGTTGGATAAGGGCGCTCTATACAAAACCATCAGCGAGAGTTAAAATAAACGGGACTTTGTCCGAGCCTTTTAGTATGTATAACGGAACAAGACAGGGGTGCCCAATCTCCCCAATGCTCTTCCTGATAGTATTGGAACCCCTTCTTATTAGGATAAGACAGAACCCAGACATTGGAGGAGTTAATATAGGGGGAATTGAGTACAAGCTCGCCGCCTTTGCGGACGATATCCTCCTCTACATAACAAACCCAAGAATTTCCCTTCCGAATGTCTTGGCTACATTAGAAGAATACGGGAAATTGTCTAATTTTAAAGTAAACACTACCAAGTCAGAAGTACTAGATATCAACCCAAACAAGACAAGAGATTTCGCTTACCAAAAACATTTTCCTTTTAGGTGGGAGAAGGAAGCTCTAAACTATCTAGGAATTAAAATTACAACGTCTGTAGAAGAACTATACCAGGCGAATTTCATCCCGCTTATAAACGAGGTTAAATTAGAACTAAATAGAATACAACAGGGGCAACTGTCGTGGTCGGGAAGAATTAGTATATTCAAAATGGTCCTATTACCAAAAATTACATACAAATTGCAAATGCTCCCAGTTACTCTTCCACCTGGTTATTTTAAAAGGCTGCATTCAATGATATTAAAGTTTATATGGAAAGGGAAAACCCCACGGATAAAATATAATCAATTAATAAACACTAAAAGCAAAGGGGGATGGGGAGCACCTGACATCAGTAAATACTATGAAGCCATCGCACTGGGGAGGGTAGTAGATTGGGTTAAAAACAAAGGTAAACAATGGGTAGAAATCGAAAATAATGTTAGTAAGTTAAAACTTCACAAAATAATATGGTGCTCACCAAAATTAAGAAAACAAGACACAAAAATGCACGAAATCACTAGCCACGCACTTAGAGTATGGGATTGGATCCATAAAAGGGAACACTGGGAATATAATTCACCGCTAATGTCATTGAAGGAAGTAGAATATTTCCTACCGGGGAAGGAAGAGTGGTTCGGGAAATGGCTCCTAGATGAGAATTTGCAATTAAAGGATGTAACAGCCAGGGGGAAAATATGTTCAATCCAGGAGCTTAAGAAAAGAGGAGATAAGATGAATATTAATCCATGGCGCTACCCTCAATTAAAACATTTCGTAGTATCTTTGCCGCAACCAATTAGAACAATGAAAAATCTACTCCCACTAGAAAAAATATGTATAGAATCAGACGAAAAAAGTGGTTTTTCTAGAATATATAAAATACTGGTCGAGCTGAAGAGGGTAGATACCTTGGCTTTTATAAGTAAATGGGAGAAGGAGTTAGGTATAACATTGGCAGAGACAGAAGTAGAACTGATATTAAAGCGTCTTTCGACCACGTCAGTTAATTACCAACTGTTAGAGTTAAACTACAAGTGTTTAACAAGAATGTACATGACCCCGGATAAGTTGCATAAAATCGATAAGGACAAATCTCGCCTATGCTGGAGGGGATGTGGTGAAATTGGGACGATGGCCCATGTGTGGTGGTCGTGTCCTGAGATAGGGATCTTCTGGGATGAGATCAGAAAATATATTAAAGAGATTACAAAATATGATGTGCCAAGAGATCCCAGGGCTCTGCTGTTCCACCTAAGTGAGATGCCCACTAAGGCCTACCTCAGAACACTCCTGCCCCACCTTATAGATGCAGCTAAGAGCTTAATCCCCAAAAACTGGAATAGAAAAGAAAGGCCAACCATGAGGGATTGGATTAATAAAATAAATGAGATACAGGACTTGGAGTACCTAAGGTTCAGTGAAGGGATGAAAATGGAGGCATATAGGATAAAGTGGGGAGAGTGGGAGAGATTTAAAAAATCCATAAGAGCAGCTGAGATATGGTCAACTTGAACGGCGAGGGGGGCAGACCCTGAGCTAGGGAGAGCAAGGGGAAATCCACAATAGGAAAGAAGGGTAAGAGGAAAAGAAAAGGGGAGAGGAGGGAAAAAAAAAAAAAAATAGGAGACGTGAGGGAGTACGGTCTCGGGAAGGGGGGGGGAAAGGGGGGTGGTGGCGGAGGGTAGGGAGTAAGTAATGTTTATTTTGGAAATAGAGGGGGGGGTGTTACTCCCGTATCTTGTGTTAAGAAATATCCCAATCAATGAAATAGATTAAAGCCATAATGATGTGATGAAAAAAGGGAGTTATTTTTTTTGAATCTCAATTTGAAAAAGCTACTCCCATGGCCTACCTTCTCGCTGATGTGGCAAAAAAAAAACAAAAAAAAAAACAGGGCATGAGACTGGGATGCCATTAAAGTTCATGTGCGTGTAAAGGCAGGTGTCCCAATACTTTTGGTAATATTATGTATCATTTTTTTCCTTTTCTGGTAGATAAATTGCATAGTCAATATTGCAAAACTAGCAATGTTCAGTTATAGTCATTTGTTAAGTTAATGGAAGTAGGAGTAAGCCATAAACATTAAAATATCTTGGCAGTATTCTACTAATCGCTCATCTGTTTCATTTTTTTAAACAAGGCCACATATTGGTGTACTTTTCCTTTCAACCTTAAAATTCCATTTACAGTATCAATGAATTTTACCAAGAAGTCACTGCGAGATGATTTTTTATCTCTAAACTTGTTATAAACCTTCACATATACCCAGTAAACTGACTGGCCTCAGATTATACAGAGAGATGAAACAAATGCTCCTACATAAATTGTAGTTGACAATCTGCAATAATTTGTCCTGTACAACCTTCTACAACACAGAGATTAAGACAGAATCTGTCAGCATCTCCAAGCAGCACAAAGCATGAACATGCATCTGAATTCACACACTGCACAGCTAAGGGAGAAGAACTCTGAGCCCTGATTAATGGGAATGGACACACCCCTTCCTCATTCTACACAGTGAACAAGTGCAACGGTAGC
The DNA here is from genome assembly GCA_037952925.1 of Lithobates clamitans. Lineage (NCBI taxonomy): Eukaryota > Metazoa > Chordata > Amphibia > Anura > Ranidae > Lithobates > Lithobates clamitans. The sequence continues at coordinate 3,279,718 of JBBGZY010000228.1, read as the reverse complement.
TGTGAACCACAGGCTGTGCGCTGGAGCTCTCCTCCCCATCTCCTTTTTTCAAACAAAAAAAGGCAATAAAAAATAAAATATAAACCGATGGAGTGGAGGTAGATGGGCGTAAAGTTATTTTTTATTTGCAGTAGTCATTTGTTAGGAGTCTAATTGTATTAACTGTAATATTTTATATTTATTTTTCCGGGAATAAAATGCCTCAGTTTACTTTTTGAGATCCCTGTTTCAGTATAAACCTTGAAGCACTTTGAGTAGCACTTTGGGTTTTTAACGTCCACCTCCACTTCCACTTTTTAGATATTAAAAAATGATATGGCGGCCGCAACATTTCCGGTGGAAGCAGGAAGTGACAAATCAGTCATCGCATTCCATGAGAGGAGCAGGCGGTTTGGGTGTAGTGGGTGTCAGCCAGTCAGGGGTGCTACCAGCTTCTGAAGAAGCCCAGTGGGAGGGGAGTAACGCGTCATGCGGGGACGAGATACATGAGACCTTGTGACGGCTGATAGCACCCCAAGGTGGCAATTTTTACTTATATTCCCTTTCTTTGATGTAAGTGCATTTGTTTTTGATTTTACAATAAACCTAAGCAATATTACACTATACATCTCTCTCTTCATTGGAATATCACATACCTTTATCATCCCAATGAAAACCTGACTACCGGAGGAGGAGGAAGGAGATATCCAAGCCATTGATGTAGGGAAAAGACCTTGCGTTTTTAAAGCTTACTGCTGGTGAGTGGGGACCCAGGAGGGGAGAACAGAGTGGCACTGGAATTGTCACAAGCAGGAATTGAACACGTTTGACACTTTTTTTGCATGGATGGACTTTCACTCATGATTGCACCATTATGAACTTTATGATTGCAATAGCACTTTAATTATAGTTCATGTATTTTGATGTATAGGAGCTAAGTTTAATATTTTGTACTATTAAAAAATGATTGCCCAGCACCCTTACAAATATAAAAGTAGTGCTGACTGCAAAACCTACCTCCTCCCAGCTTCTTTCATCTGAAGACTTGCCACTCCTTGAACTAGCACCAGTCCTTAATGATACCTAGCATCATCCAACTCACTTCCTGTGAGCCTTGGTATCATGTTATCAGAACCAACAGTGCTTGGAGTCGAGGAGTAAGGAACACCTCAGCTGTTCCTGTTACTCGTTAAATTGGTACTAGCACTTACGGAAGGACCCATGTTCTCCATGGACAGGCCCAAAGAGTACAGGAACAATGAATAATACAATTTTAAAAATAGGCAGGTGGACTTAGGGGTGAGGGGAAGGGGGTGGTGGTGTAGAAAAGCTTTAAGGAAGCCTGTTGACGAAGCAGATCTTTCTCACATGCAATGACTTTAAACTGTAATTGTTTTGCTATGATCTACATCTGAAAAAAAAGAGCGGTCACCTGAAATGAAGAATGTGAATTTTTCAGGCAAACTGCAATGATGCATAATTGATGATCTAAGTAATATTGACAGACACAATCTGCTGATGAACTGGGGGTGGGAGGTGGTACTGCAGACTAGGAGATTGGACAGATATTTCCAGGGACACCATGAATCTGAAAACTCAATGGGGTTGATTAACTAAAGGAAAATTACCTTTTCACCTTGTAAAGGAAGCTTCCCTTAACCACTTCAGGTCCGGAAAGTGTTACCCCCTTCCTGACCAGGCCATTGTTTGCAAAACGGCGCTACGTTGCTTTAATTGATAATTGTGCAGTCGTGCGATGCTGTACACAAATAGAATGGATGTCCTTTTTCCCCACAAATATAGTTTTTTTTTGGTGGTATTTGATCACCTCTGCGTTGTTTTTTTTTGCGCTATAAACAAAAAAGACAATTTTGAAAAAAAAAACTATATTTTTTACGTTCTGCTATAAAACATACCCAATTAAAAAATTTAAAAAATCTATTTTCTTCATCAATTTAGGCCAATATGTATTCTGGTACATATTTTTGTTAAAAGAAAAACCCAAAAAGTGTACATTGATTGGTTTGCGCAAAAGTTATACCATCCACAAACTATTGGATATTTTTAGGGACTTTTTATTTTTATATTGTTTTTACTAGTAATGGCAGCGATCAGCGATTTTTAGCAGGACTGTGACATTGAGGCAGACAAATCAGACACTAAGTGACCCTTTTTGGGGACCAGTGACACCAATAAAGTGATCAGTGATAAAAAAAAAATGCACTATATACATGGCACTGGAAGGGGTTAACACCAGGGATGATCAAGGAGTTAAAGTGTTACTAAACCCACAACAGTAAAATCTGTCTGTAAATGCAGAATCGCATGCTTGTTATACTCACTGTAGAACTTAAGGGGTTAATTCTCTGTATTGTGTAAAAAGGCTCTTTGATCTGTATGGACAGATCCTCCCCTCCTGCAGGGTCTCTCTTGGCAAGGCCAGATAGGACACAATGAGGGTAGTAAAGGTGAACATGCTCAGTATGGTCGCTATTGCTGGAGAGAACATTTTCTTGTTGAGCTGGGATTTTCAGGTCACATGATATTGACATCACACATGTGAGCGTGTATACAGATCCTAAATGACAGCCCAGTCCCTCCCTCCTTCAACATTTGCAGTAATTAAAAAAGAACACAGTTGGGTGGGATGTCACATCTTGATTGATGGATGATCTGCCTCCCATAACAGCATGAGGACACAGGCTATAGTGGAAATCTCCTCCTACCTGAACACTCAGCACTCACTGATACAGATCAGCCAAAAAGGTATATAGTGGTAGTATTTTAATGTAAAAAGAAGATTTATAAGCTGTGGGCACTGCTGGGAGGGGTGGATGAACTATTTTCATATTACTGGGTTTAGCAACACTTGAGGTGTGCTCCTAGGGAATGCTTTCTAACTGTAGGGGGAGTAGATGCACTGGATGAAAAGAGAGATCCTTGTTTCTGCTTATCAGAAACACAAGATCTCTCTTCTACTCCCTGACAGAACAGTGGTCTGCCTTGTTAACATAGGCAGACCATTCGTTCTGACTTACCTCCGAATGATCCCGTCATGTCCCGCCCCAGATCGAGTGCACAAAATCACATACAGGTACGTGATTTTGCGCAGCTGGGCAGCCCTGCAGTATATATGCGGTGTGCAGTCCGAAAGCGGTTAACCTTAATAAATGTGGTGAAAATGCACTTTGCAGAGATTACCCAATCACATGCAAGAAACATAACCATGAACAATAGCATTTGTGGCGCTGAAGGCCAAAATAGAGGAGGACAAAAAAAACATTTAAAATAGCACACATGAATGCAATATGGAAATGGAACATCAGGTTTAATGCATTACCTGTTTTGGAGAAAATCATAGCTAACAAATGGAATGGATATCGGAGGTAAGTACTATCTCGTTTATCTAATTTTAATATTATTTAGAGTATTTTTAAAGGGGATATTAAAAATGCACTTCTGAGGGCCACAAAATCAACTTCTTGACAGGCCAGCAATGGTTAGACCTCAGGTAACCTCTGATCTTTTTATTGCTTTTAGCAACTTGAGCATTGATATTCTGAAAGGCTTCTTTTTCAAACATGGCACCTGCAAAATATGCTAAATCTAATGAAGAACAAGGGAAATATTTTAATACCTTAAAGGGACACTAAATGATATCCTTATTTGCCGAAAATAATCAATGCACCCCAATAATTAATGGCTCTTTTATCTATTTTTCATAAAATAATTTCTTACTGTGTTTTCTGCCTCCTTGTACTGTCCTCTTTGAGCCAGCGAAACCCTGTAGCCACCCTCTAACAGCAGCAAAAAAAAAAATAAAAAAATGGTGTTTGGAGATTTGGAGGAGGCTGTGATTAATAGAAGGTTCCTCTTGAGTTAAGACAATATACCTGAAAATATTTATTTTTTCTTTTAAACAAGAGTTTAGTGTCAGTTTAACCTCCTATAATACAGCTTATATTTTTGTTACTATATAACGTGCTTTAAAATACTTAATAAAATACACTGTTTGATACTGTATGTGTGTGTTTTTGTGTTTCTGAAATGTATACATATTTCTTAATACATAAAAAGGGCGAGTGAGGTGAGACACTGAGAAGGTCGGGTTTGGTTTGCCCTTTAGAAAATTAAATGTTAAGTGAAAAGTTTATGCAATGTCTTTTAATGTGTCATAAAGAGGCTCTCTTAAACCCAATGGATGCTTCCACAGAGTCTTCTTAATTTTCAATTTGGAAGAGAAGATATATAATTTAGGAAGGCTTCCAGAATCACGGAACATTCAGCAATAAAACATTCAACACTAGATGCATAGATGAAGGCTTCTGGTTTGTCAGCATGCCACTAACAGTACTAGAATCTGTATTTAATTTGAGTACACTAAGATAGTGGTCATTTTAGGTCAAAAACAGCAATATTTTTGTGAATTAGCCACAAATGAATGCTTCATTCTCGGTGAAGTAAAGGGAGTCCAGGACACCTAAAGACTTTAGTGATGAAAATAGTCTTCCTGATATAGCATCACACTTATTTTGCCTGCCCAGAGCAGTCAAATTTACCCTGACGACAAAAGTCACTTAAGTGCAACAAAGAAGACATAGACTGCTTCTGTTAGTTGTCAGTAGAAAATACAATAAACAAGATAGCGGATTAAAATAAAGCTGTTTAAAGCTAAAATGTTATAAAGTTGAACTTGTTAAAACAACATAAGTCACAAGCCTGAGTGTATTTTTCCCCCCCTAAGGCTAATGCTAACACACGATTAAATCTCTTCTACTTAGAAATTTAACTGCTTGTTGAGAGTTATCTCTTTAGTAACACACTGATTTCAGTGTGCTGCAGAGGTGACTGCCAATACTGTAAGTAGCTCTAACTTACGAACTCATTCACACCTTTTCAAGCTTTTTTTTTGTAATTGATGTGTGCTGCATTATTACCTCCCCCTCTTCTCTTCTCCATGACATAGGGAGATGTGGTTTTCAGTTCACAGGGATGAACAGGGCACAAAAAAAACATTTCTTTCCAGAGATATAACAAATGCTTTCAGTGGTATATTTAACAGATTAAATACATATATTTTAATTATTATTATTTTTATTAATTATTATGGTTAATATTATTATTAATATACAGGATTTATATAGGAGACACTACAAGTAGAATATGGGATAGGAGGACCCTGCTCATGACAACATAATCTATTATGGAGGGACAAGTAGTACAAAAGGTGATAACTGTTTGGGAATGAGTTGATAAAGATGAAAAGTTTGGTTGTTGGAGAGGTAGGATAGGCTTCCCTGAAAAGATGAGATTTCAGGGATAGCCTAAAGGTGGACAGAGTGAGAGATGCCTGGACATATAGAGGTAAGGAGTTACAGAGGAGAGGAGAGGCTCTGTAGAAGTCCTGGAGATGAGTATGAGAGGAGGTGACAAGGGAGCTAGGGAGCTCTTGGGAGGAGTGGAGTGGACTTGGGAGGAGTGCAAGTTTGGGTGAAATGAGGTTTGTGATGTTGCTGGGGGCGGATTGTGAATGGCTTTGTATGTTGTTGCTAGAATTTTGTTTACATAAACTTTGCAGCCTGTTCATGTTGAATGGGCCCTTAATGAGCATTGGTGCTTAAAAAAATACCTGCATCATTTTTGGTCATACAAGGCACCACAAGACACAGTGCATTCACATTGCACATCGCACTGAAAGACAGGTGCATTTCTTTATATTGTCTCTATACCCTCTTCTTTACAGCCCTCTGCTCAAACTAAAGGTCGGAGACGACCTAAACATCGCCGTCAGGGCAATGAGTCACATGACGAATCTTCACATACAGAGAGTTCTTCTCCACAGGCAGGTAAAGAAATCCATCTACGTTACCACACTAATAGTGACACATCAGATGTACAGACACCGGACAGCTGTTCCGGATCATCTCTAAACATATCATCCAATACATCTGTTACCCCACAATCACAATCTCTGCCCCTTGGAACTTTTTTAGATCAAATGAGGGGTCGTATACAGACCCATCAAAAGAAAGAAAAAACACATCCTTCCAAAATTTACAAGACCAACAAACATCAATCACGCTAAACGTAGTTAATCTATCCTCGTACCCACTTAACCCACATGGGATGGCTGTCCTGGGACGTGGCCTCACTTTCTGCCCAGACACTCGTCTGGACAGATTTGGAGCCATCAAGGACATCCACCTTCTCATCCATAAAATTCTACTCAAGAGCCTTTATGCAAAAAAACCCAATCCAGAATCTGGATCTACAAATCAAGAAATTCAAACTTTGAATGACCTTATTGCCCTATTAGAAGAGAACGAACCTGAGAGCCCCCTGGATTCCATTGATGTTGGAGGTCCTGTTGCGGCCACGGATGATACATCCACTTCGCAAACACAGGTACACCCTTTGGACCCCTCACTCAAAAGGAAGTCCACCATCTACCTTTCACCCAGCTCCAATCAAAATGCATCAGCTTTTCTGAAACTGGTGTCAGCTGACATCAGTAACATGAAAAACTTTTCCAATCCTCATGTAAGTCTCAACCGAGATGAGTGAATTGCACTGAAGACGCTGTCCCATAACCACGCCATTTTCATCAAACCCTCTGACAAGGGTGGAAATGTCGTGGTTATGGCTAGTGCCCAATACACAGAGATGTGTATGGCCATACTGCACAACTCGGACTGGTATCGACCTATCTCCAGGTCATTATTGGACAAGTTTACCCAAGATTTTTATTCACTGGTTGATACTGCATTTCATCACAATGCAATATCAAGACAACTATGGGACTATATCCGGACTAGTCATCCAAGGGAGGCAACTTTTTATGCGCTACCTAAGCTGCATAAACAAAACAAAAAAAGAAACCACCAGGCAGACCCATCATCTCGGGATGTGGTAGCTTAACCGAGAATTTGAGTCGCGTGGTAGATAACCATCTTAAACCCTTAGTTACCTGTCTATCATCATATGTATGTGATACTATCCATTTTTTGCATATTATTCAGGACCTATACATCGAGGATGGCACTCAATTGGTGGCTATTGATGTGGAATCCCTTTATTGCACCATCCCTCATGCCAAGGGCTTGACAGCCATATGGCACGTTCTGTCACAATATAGTGAATGCGAACCCAAATATACTGAATTCATCTTGGCCTCCCTTGATTTCATACTTCATCACAACGTTTTTGCTTTGATGGTTCCCACTACCTCCAGGTACAGGGCGTTGCAATGGGGACATGCTGTGCCCCATCGTACACCAATCTGTACCTGGGGGAGTGGGAACATTCACTGCTTGTCCGTGAATCATTGTCTATGTACATGTGCCATGTTTTAACATGGCGACGATACATAGATGGCATATTTCTCATTTGGGATGGGTCAATCGACCTATTACACCAATTTTTGAATTCAATCAACAAGAACGAGTTCAATCTAAAATTTACAATGACCCATAGCCCAAGTGAAATCATGTTCCTAGATGTGCTTATAAAGAAACTACCTAGTGGGAACATGTCCAGTGAACTTTATCGTAAGCCCACAGCAGGCAACTCTTTGCTCCACGCGACCAGCTTCCACCCCAAGCCTCTCCTTGCTTCTATACCTTATAGCCAGTATTTAAGGGCTCGCCGCAACTGCTCCGATGACAATGGATTCAAAATTAAAGCCAATATCTTGAGAAACAGACTTCTCGAAAGAGGATATTCAAATACATGCCTTAAAAAAGCATACAAACGAGCCCTTTGTAAATCACGTCGTGACCTGCTTAACGCACAAAAACAACACTTCAATGATGAGACAACACAAAATATTACAACATACTCATCACAACACCAGCAAGTCAAACGTATTTTAAACAAATATTGGCATTTACTGACTATGGACCCAACTCTGGCCCCCTTTGTCCCTAGCTCTCCAGCTATTACCTTCAGGAGAGCGAATATAGACCCTATAAAGGCAATGCATGTAAAACATTGGGGACCTTTACATGTGGGGGATGTCAGTACTGCCAGTATATGGACAGACGCAATAATATTACTTTACCAAATGGCCAACACTTCTCCCTGAAACACTATGTGAATTGCAAAACCCCTGGAATAGTGTTCTTGTTGACATGCGAATATGGGTGCTATTATGTTGGTAAAACCATAAATGAGTTTTGGAAAAGGATATACCAACATCTTGGCCCTATACGCAAACGTGATCCTGAGGTACCTATTGGCCGTCATATGGCCATAGCCCACCCAGTATCAATTCCCAAGATTTATTTCCTAGCCCTTGATCGTATCCACTTCAGCCCTAGAGGTGGGGATCCCAACAAACGTCTTCTCCAATGCCAGCTGAGGTGGATATACAATCTACGGGCCAACTTTCCACCCGGCCTCAACGGGGCCTTTAACTTTAGACCATTTCTCCCCGGTTTTACATCAGGGGTCTGTGAGCTGAATCTGTAGGGGTTTTCTCCTTCTGTTCCTTTTTTCTTGTCCTTTTCTTTTTTCATATGTACATATTGGATTTGTATAGTGCTCAGTGTGACCATTAGATATGTTATCTGTTCTTTTTTTTTTTTTTATATTTCATTATATTTGTAATTTATTACAACTCATGTTGTGCAGGCCACTTGCCTGCTCACAGACACCCAGCGGGTAAGCTCTACTCGTTCATGGCTGGAAGGCGGCGATATACTGCCTGGCCCCCTGTGCCTTTTGAGCATGGAGGAGCTCTCTTCATGTCCCCACATCTGGTCCGCCGTACTTATGGGGATATCATACCCGCGGTGGTGCGTGACATCATCACGCCCTCCGGGACGTGGCTACGCCGCGTGTCTCGGCACCAGGGAGATGCTCTGAGCTCCACTCACGGCTGCTATTCATGCAGCTGAGTAATTGGGGCAGACACTGATTGGCTGCAGCCAGATCAGGTGTACTATTTGAGACGCAGACACTCATTGGGCACTTGTCAGTTGTGGAACTGCTGCCCAGAGGTCTGCGTCTTGTGTGGACATGTTAAATTAAAAAGTAATTAAATTACTATTTGTACTGGTTCAATGGGATTGAATATCCCTATGTCCCTACATTACAGCCTGGCATTTTCTCCTAGCTGCATTTGGGATTAATCTATATACTCCATTTTCCTCTACTATTTGATTATGTAGATTTCAATCAGGCATGTGAATGTGTTGCGGCATCCGGTCCTGTACCCTGAGTTGCCCATCTTATATTCCTGTGGACCTCCCAGCCAGCCTGTTCTATTTCCTGGTTTCTGGTTCTGTTTTGTCATGTCTGATTCTTTATGAACCTTTTTATGTAAGTATAACCAACCTAAATACTCTACAATATTTTCGTTATGACCAACGCTTTTCAGTAGTTTCATATATTATGATGCTATTCTATTGTTTTGAAATTTACATTACAGATAAAGATTTGATTACCCAACTGTAAATCCCTTGATGAAGGAACAATACATACCAATTTCCGAAACATGTCGGGATATGTGCTGTAAATCCATCCGTTTGACCTCAAATTACTTAGGCTGCGGGTTGTAAGCACTGGGTTGATATATCTATCTTGTATTTTTCTACTTTTTCTATAACTTAATGAAATTGGCACCTTTGTGCATTTTATACAATCTACTCTTTATACTTTAGATACCATTTGCCATTAAAGTCCTAAGGGGCGACCCCTGTGTGCACTCTGTTCTATATATATATATATATATATATATATATATATATAATAAAGTGCAGCACAACACTTTTTTATCATTGTAATAAATTATTAGACAGGTGTGGGAACACATATTAGTGACTTTAGGTTGCTCACATTATAGTATACGTTTTCTTTTTGTAAAAAAACGGACCAAAAACGGGTAGGGATGTCAATTTTTTCATCCGTTTTCATGTCCGCTGACATCAGTTTTTTACAAAAAAAAAAGTGACTGAACTTTAAACACTGTATATAACTGGTTGCTAAGCAGGGAGCCAGGAAGCCGGCCGCCGCATCCTTAACAACCATTGAAGCATCAGCTGTCAGCTGATTGACAGAAAAAAAAATTGTGAAGAAAACGGCGTTGGGTCCCCCCCAGGTCCATACCAGGCCTTTTGGGTCTAGTATGTATTTGGAGGTGAACCCCCCACACCAACATTTAACAAAAAAATGGTGTGGGGTCCCCCCAAAATCCATACCAGACATGTAAAAAATTGTAAAAAATTCAAGTTACACCCAAGCACATAAAATCCCACCCCCCCCAATTTATTTCTTTGAGGTCTCCACCTCCACGTATATGCATGTACAAACATAAACACATGCATCAGGGGAGCCTACGCATCAAAGCATCAAATGCGATACACATGTTACATATTGCCACGCACACTGAAGTGAGAGCAATGTTTCTAGTGCCAGACCTTCTCTGTAACACTAAACTGATGACCTATAGAGGGCTTTTAAAGCATTGCCTATGGAAAATATAGGCTACTGAAGATTGGCGCCATTTCACTGGGAAACGCAAATTTGACTTTTGACATGTTGGATATCTATTTACTCAGTACAATCTCATCTTTTGTATTTTACCAAAATAAAGGGTAATTTATTGGGTTTGTATGCCCCATAAAATTAACTTTAGTGTATTATTTACTGAAATTTTGAGTTTCCTAGAACTATATAGTAATATCATGTGAAATAAAAAAAAAAATGAAACTACCACTATTCTATATATAAATATATTCTCTAGGATGTCTGCTTTCAGAAAATATTTAATGTTTTTGGGGTTTTATATAATCATCAGACCTAAAAATTATTTCTTAATCATGTGTGCAAAAAAATCTGTAAATGGCAGCAAGAGGGTTACAGCATATTCCAGGCTTGTAATTTAACCCCTTCCCCCCTGCGCTATAGCCGAATGATGGCTACAGCGTGGACTTACTTGCCGGGAGGATGTCTATTGACGTCCTCCCGTGATTGCACTTCCTGCGTGCCACAGGGGGCCTTCGGATTCAGCTGATAACAGATCACAAAAGTGCCCACCAGTGCTGCAAATCAGTGCACACCAGTGCTGCCAATCAGTGCCCACCAATGCTGCCAATCAGTGCCCACCAGTGCTGCCAATCAGTGCCCATCAGTTCCTCCTCATCAGTGTCAACTATCAGTGCTGCCTATCAGTGCCCATCAGTGCCGCCTACCAATGCCTATCAGTGCATATAAATACCTATCAGTGTCACCTATTAGTGCCCATCAGTGCCATCTATCAGTGCCACCTATCAAAGCCCATCAGTGCCTTTTGTCTTTTGATATACTTTAGGGTACTGTTTGTATTAGTCTCTGACCATTTCAGTGTAATGTTTGTTTTGGCCATTGCACTGAAAAAGGCTTGTCTTTATCAATTCTTGTCCCTAAAAACACTAACATTTTATCTATGCCCCTAACTAGTGCATTGTTCCTTTGGCAGAATCTCAGGCTCATAGGGTTAAAAAAATATTCAATTAGGCAACCAAGTTAAAAGAATAGTTATGTGTGCTTAGCAGGTAGCTGAACTGACCTTTTCTTCTTTTTAAGGCTATTACCTTACAGCCCCAAATGCTTGTGAATCCGGAGTGATATCAACAATGGGAACCTTTTCTAAACTCAAGAAACTATGTTCCTTTCAGTGCTAGTTTCAATGAGCCAATAAAAGGTTATTTTATGATAACGCATTGAAATAAAATCACTGTTTTCCTTTGGATGGTTAGATTATACTGTGAAGATTTTCTGGCGTGATGCCTGGGCCTGCTGTGGTAAATGGTAAACTCCCAAGATCAGTAGCCTGCTAAGGAACATGAAATTTGGGATATTGCTGTAGCATGTCATGAACATGACAAGTACTTTCTTAGTCATGTAGCTTCAAATAAAAATTCTGAGATATTAAACAAACTGTACAGTATATTACCATGAGACCTGTATAAGAGCAAACAATATATGAAACAAATTATGATGTGAAAGCTAAAAACATCAAGCAGCATTTTTGTGAGTACCTCTATAAATATATAGTATTCAAACTGTGAAAAAAAACATACCACAAAAGATGGTTCCACTTAAGACTTATGCCGCGTACACACGAGCGGACTTCAAGGCAGACTTTGCCCGGCGGACTTTTCGACGTACTTTACGACGGACTTTCTGAATGAACGGACTTGCCTACACACAATCCACCAAAGTCCGTCGAATTCGTACGTGATGACGTGCGACTGGACTAAAACAAGGAAGTTCATAGCCAGTAGCCAATAGCTGCCCTAGCGTGGCTTTTTGTCCGTCGAACTAGCATACAGACGAGCGGACTTTTCGACCAAACTCGATTTCGACGGATTGATTTAAAACATGTTTCAAATCTAAGTCCGTCCAACTTTTGAGAAAACAAAGTCCGCTGGAGCCCACACACATCGAATTGTCCGACGAAATCCCGTCCGCCAGGCAAAGTCTGCCGTAAAGTCTGCTCGTGTGTACACGGCATTACTCCTTTCATCATACACAGATAACCGGGTGCTGGCTATCACAACCTGTCTCCACTCTACATTAAAAGGATGTAAGTTGCACTCCAAAGCTTATATCATCTTTCTGTGTCTAATAACTGTCAAAAAAGACTGTATACTATAATATCTCCACCTAAAAACCAACCTTCTTCATTGATGTGTCATATGTCATTGAAGCCACTGCTGGCTTGCTCACAAGGATAAGCAAAGTCCCCCTATCCTTGGGAGCAATGCAGCAGTGGTGAAAGTGGTGTTCAGTAAAGCCGCGTACACACGATCGGACTTTCCAACGGGAAATGTTCGATGACAGGCTGTTGGCGGTAAGTCCGACCGTATATGCTCCATCGGACAATTGTTGTCGGACTTTCCGCCAACAAATGTTGGTTAGCAGGTTTTCACATTTTCCGTGGACAAATGTGTGTTGTAGGATTTTCCAAGCGTGTGCACACAAGTCCATCGGACAAACGTCCAAAGTACAAACACGCGTGCTCGGAAGCAAGGACGAGCCAGAAGCGGTCGGTCTTGTAAACTAGCGTTCGTAATGGAGAATTAACATTTGTGATGTGGCAAATTCTGAAATCTCGAAATTCAGCAGACATTCTCTTCTTCTTTAATGGGATAATAATGAAGCTGCTTTGCTGGTGATACTGATGGAGTTATTGCAAAAGAATTTTCAAAGGCTTTTTTTTTCTAGTGATATCAAGAATAATGCTTTTTTTTTTTTATTTGGGCAAGTTACCACAACACCATTATCCCATAGTTTTTAAGATCAAAGATACAACTGAGATGTTGGTGTCCCTTGTCAATTTTACATTTTATTTTTTAAAATGTAACTGCCTACTCCCAAACTGTCATTTGAAGTAAAACACATAGCCAAGTATTATTCTCCACAATTTTTTTTATTGTGCATTAAAAAAATAAAACAAATAAAATTAGACTTGCTATCTGCCAATAGAACTTAACCAAAAAGTGCATTCTATGCATCCAAAAATATAGAAAATATACCAAATCAAATCATTATTTAACCAAAAAAATAATGTCAAAGCAATAACTCCAAGGCCAATAATAAATAACATGTTATCTCCTCCGATTCTGCAACCCGTCTGGTTGACGAACGGCCATTCAGAAACGAAATGAAAAGCACGAAATGAAAAGTGTGAATTGAAAAGCGCTAAATGAAAAACGTGAAAAGAAAGGCATGAATCAACACTCACCAAATTTCTAATAACACGAAATTAGCAGAAGGAGCCCAAAGGGTGGCGCTAAAGAGCTGAAAAACCACGTAGTACGTCTAGTATGTCACTACGTTTGTAATTGTTGGCCAACAATTTTGTGGCCGTGTTTATGCAAGACAAGTTTGGGCCAACGCCCTTCGGACAAAATTGTCTAACAATCCGATCATGTGTACGAAGCTTAACAGTGTGCTCTCCACACAGGTCCCAGACAGACTTTCCCCATACTCCATGTGGAAAAAAAAACGGCCGTTCAATCACCTCCAATCCTGACCCTGGTGGTCAACAGGAAGTTCTCCTGATATAAGACTGCCCTCCTGTTGCAGGGTTGACTGGGGCGAATCCAGTTCCCTGGCTGTTGAGGCAGCCTATAAAAGTCCATCCTTTGCCCCATTGCTAAGAATGGGCTTTCCTTGCTTTGACAAAAGCCAATCACGATCTTTCAAATCCTGCTATCTGCTTGTAACTGTCTATGAAGCATGAGAGAGAGAGAGAGAGAAGAAAAAAAAAACAGCCTGGCACCTGCTGCTGTCAATCACAACTAGTGAGGAGGGAGCAGAGGGCTGGGGCCGATCCGCACTGTGTGTGTTAATGGACACACAGAGCGCATCTCGGGAGCGAGCATGCATGAGTGCCCCCATAGCAAGCAGCTTGCTATGGGGGCACTCAGCGGGGGGGGGGGACCAGGAGTGGGAGTAGGGGACCAAAGGAGAGGAGGATCAGAGCTGCTCTGTGCGAAAGCACAGCACAGAGCAGGTAAGTATATCATGTTTTTTATTTAAAAAAATACATTTACAATCACTTTAGCGCACACTCATAAATATACACAGGTTAGACATTGGGGTTGAGTTGCAAACAGGAACTAGGCTGTTCATTTTATAAGGGAATTTTCACTTTGCAAGGAAAATCTCTCTTAGCTTAGTAAATTAGCTGAAAAACTGCAATCTTGCATCATAATCAAATAATTTTCAAACACACTGTTTTTTTCCCCTTGCACATGGATGGGTATTCCTTGTGAATTCTCACCCCATTCACTAAGCTAAGGCAAAATTTCCTTGCAAAGTGCAAAATTTCCTTGGGAAAAAAAACTATTATTAGAGGCCAAGATGACAGCTTCCTTGATTAAAAACAACAGGAGGGTTTACTTCCACTTTAAAGGGTAACTCTACTATGTGGGAAAAAATATTGCAAAACAAATAAAAAAATAACATCGTATATACAATTGCAACACAAGCCACATGCCATCATAATATAACATTATTAAAATTGACCTTTCCTGTTCAGTCTGCAGTGCTGTAATTTTCTGTAAAATGCAATACAATATGGCAACAGATGGTGTATGGAACGCCCCCCCAGAAATTTAATTTCCTGCTTGTGTGACTGACTTACTGCACTAAGATACAAATCAGATTTTGGGTGGATCCTCCGCAACAAAAATGTCATTTTTGGTGAGATACTACCAAAGGGTTAATCAGGTCTAAGGCTTCATTCACATCTGAGCGATTTGGGGCAAAATCGCAGCACGATCGGGGTGGCTTTGGAAGTGATGAGGATCGCACAGGCGTCCAGCGATTTGCCACTATTTCAAATCACAGGCAGAATCGCTGCGATTCAGTTCACTCCCTGCCTGCCACTTTCCTCATTAGAGCCCTGCATGTGCAGCAGCTGATCAATAATACAAAAAGTCACTCCCATTCACATTCACTCCCATTCACATGCGCATGGATGCAGACAAACAAACATCTATTTCTTCAGAATAGCAAAAATTAGAAATTTCCAACAAAGTTTGTTAACCCAGATGGGAATGATTTTTTTTTCTCAACAGAAGTAGAGTTACTCTTTAAATAAACTCTAATTTATTAGCCAATGTCTCATAATACAACGTGTGAATAGACTTTAAAGTTGATCTATCCACATGAAACATGACATGAATGTTCTCTTTTTTCATATACTAATAAAATAATAGATTTATCTAGTTACAGTAAATCACTATCTCACTGCACTGTAATTGGTTCGTGACAAACAACATTAAACTAACATCAGAACCATTGACCAAAGTTGACTTATGACCATAGTGTGGAAACTAACCAGATTTAATGAATTCACACACTGTACCAATTTGATCCTTTAACCACAAGATGGAAAAGACCACACATGAATTTAAAGTAACACTAAAGAAAAGTGCAAAACTTCTACCTGAACATAACTCCCTTTGATCCAGTGACCTTGATCCTTTTTCTACAAAAGGGGTGACTGGCTAACAAATTTGATAATGTCAAAATGGTCTCTCCAAGAGTGCAAGTGCAATATTCAGATTAGCCAAATACAAAGGAATTGGCAGGATATAAATGAAGCTAGGAAATTAAAGACTGATATGATATGGCTGTTTTACTAAAGGCAAAAAGGCTGTTCACTTCACAAGGGATTTGTCCTTGCTTAGTGAAAAAGGTGACTTCCTTGATCCAATTATGTGAAAGCAAAAATATTGTATGGTTTTAATTTTATTTATTTATTTTGCATGTGATTGAGTGTTCCTTACAAAGTACATTTTCAAAACATTCACTAAGCTAAAGGAAAATTGTCTTGCAAAGTTTGAATTCCCATACAAAGTGAACAGCAAATCAACCCTATCATGTTGAATGGATAAGTATCTCAATCTTTTGAGGACAGTAAGCTACAAATTTTGGAATAAAAAGAGCTGTACAGAAAATGGAAAAAATAAATAGTTCATCCAACAAAGAAAAAAGGGAACCAAAAAACAGGGGATATAAAATACAATTGGGCTATTTACTGGATTTATATTCACTTATTTATCAAGTGAGTAGTTTTGAAAAACTATACAGATAGCACAAAAAAATAGAAAAGAAAGTAAAGTAGCTTGCAGTGCATTTTTAATAATAATAATAATATATATATATATATATATATATATATATATATATATATATATATATATATATATATGCTCTATTCAGGGTGCCTTTATTCTACTAATGAAGAACCACTAGGTTGGATTGGGATTTGTATTTGTTTGCAAATGGAGATACACATACATTTTAGTTACAAATTGGGGATAGACAGGGGAAGAAGGGAGTCTTCACTAGTCTAAAGCAGCCCATAGATTTAACAATTTTCTTTCCTTCCACAACAGGTGGAAGGATAGAAAGGTATTATTATTATTATTATTATTATTATTATACGAGATTTATATAGCGCCAACAGTTTACGCAGCGCTTTACAATGTATAAGGGGGACAACACAATTACAGTACAGTTCAATACAAAAGGTACAGGAGGGTCCTGCTCATAGAGCTTACATTCTAAAGGGAGGGGGTGGTGGTACAAAAGGTAATAGCTGCAAAGAATGATTTGATGGGGGTGGCTCAGGGACAGTTATGTGGGTGTGGGATAGGCTTTCCTGAATAAATGAGTTTTCAGGGATCTCCTAAAGGTGGACAGGGTAGGGGCTGATCGGACATAATGGGGCAGGGAATTCCAGAGGATGGGAGAGGCTCTGGAGAAGTCCTGAAGGCGAGCATGGGAGGAGGTAACAAGGGAGCTAGAGAGCAGGAGGTCCTGGGAGGAGCGTAGGGGGCGATTTGGGCGATATCTGCAGATGAGGTTGGTGATGTAGATGGGGGTGATGTTGTGAATGGCCTTGTATGTTATGGTTAGCATTTTGAATTTTACACGGTGGGGTAGGGGAAGCCAGTGAAGGGATTGGCAGAGAGGAGCAGCAGTCACGGATCGATTAGTGAGGTGTATTAGTCTAGCAGCAGCATTCATAATAGACTGAAGGGGGGATAGCCTGCTTAAGGGTAGGTCATTAAGGAGAGAGTTGCAGTAGTCGAGGCGGGAAATAATCAAGGAGTGAATAAGTTGCTTTGTGGTGTCATTAGTCAGGAAGGATCGAATTCTGGAGATGTTGCGGAGGTTAAGGCGGCAGGATTTTGCCAGTGATTGGATATGGGGGCTGAAGGAGAGGTCAGAGTCAAGGATTATACCCAGGACCCTGACATGTGTGGAGGGACCAATGGTTGTGTTGTTTATATTAATGGTGAAGTCACAGGAGGAAATATAACAAGCTCAGTTTTTGAAAGATTAAGTTTGAGGAAGTGATGTGACATCCATACCGATATGTCATTCAGCAAGTTTGAGATCCGTGAGGAGATAGTGGGGGTGAGTTGAGGAGTGGAGAGATAGATCTGTGTGTCATCGGCATAGAGGTGGTATTGGAAGCCATGGAAGGTTATCAACTGGCCCAGGGAAGAGGTATAGAGTGAGAAAAGGAGAGGCCCAAGGACGGAGCCTTGGGGTACCCCAAGAGAAAGAGGAAGGGGAGCGGAGGAGATGGAGTTGTAGGTGACACTGAAAGTGCGCTGAGATAGGTAGGAGGAGAACCAGGATAATGCAGAATCACGGAGGCCAAGGGAGTGTAATTTGCTGAGGAGCAGCAGGTGGAGCAGCAGGTGGTAAAATTGCTTGATTCCCCCATCAACACAGTCAGTGCCTCCTGCAGCACGATCACTGTTGGCTACTATAGCCGCTGGCAGTGATTGCATGCAAAAAATCTGACAAGCTGGTTGCACCGAAGTCGATTGATGATCGACTTCAGTACAACTAGCCTGCCCATAGATAGATTGAATCTTGGCCAATTCAGCAGGGGGCGATATGATTTATTCTATCCATCCATGGTCGGCTTAACACACATTCATTCTCACTGACTTTCACACCAGGGCTTTTTGTCCAAACTTGGGACACACCCTCAGTTGGGTGTTGGTTTTCATCCATCATTGCAGATACCTTGTACCAGAGGTCACAAATATTCATTCCTGTCGCAGTCTCAGAGTTAGGTTTTTGAGCAGGTGATTACACAGGATGTCCATATAATTATCCTCTACCCCCAAGAAGCATGCTGTCATACTGGCCAGGTGTGGATACCCTCAATCGTCCTACTGGTCAAATTCTAACAATCTCTTGCATTCATATAGTTCTCTTTGTTACTGGCCAATCAGCCAGTAATAGATCATTACAGGCATACCCCACTTTTAAGCACACAATGGGGTTTATTTACTAAAGCTGGAAAGTGCAAAATCAGGCTCACTTCTGCATAGAAACCAATGAGCTTCCAGGTTTTATTGCCAAAGCTTAATTGAACAATCTGGGGTTCGAAGCTCATTGGTTTCTATGCAGAAGGGAGCCTGATTTTGCACTTTCCAGCTTTAGTAAATAAACCCCATTGTGTACTTAAAAGTGGGGTATGCCTGTATAGTGGTGATATTTTACTGCACGAAGAGGCAGGAAAAAGACAATATGGTAATTAGATCATGGCCACCCATACAGGTTTAAATAAAAGGATCTTCTGTCCCATTAGCTGAACTGGAGAAAAGTTATCGAGAATGATCAGCAAATTCAATTGTATTTGAGAAACTAACACTAGATTTACTGTGAGCTGAATGACTGAGAAACCTTTATCTAATTTTCAGTAATTTTCTTTGCTTGACTAGCTTTTTCACTTTACTTATAGATTTATCAAATCCACTCTGGATGCTTATGAGAAGGGATGGGCGAACAGTTCGGCCCGAACTTTTGTTGCTTGGTCGTTCAGCAAACAGCCGAACAAACGGGTCGTTCGACCGTTTGTTCGCCCCCCCGAACTGACCACAATGCATTGTGGCGCTGAACAGTGCATTGCGAGCCTTGATTGGCTGAAGCAGTGAAAACTTTAGCCAATCAGGGCACAGAGCACTGTCAGAGTCATGAATGGACACCGTCATAATGACTTTATCCAATCATGGCTCATTCCCACCCCACAATATAAAAGTATTCTTTCAATGGCAGCCATTTTCAGTGTGATTTTGGCATGGAGAGAGATAGAACAGGGCTCTGTTCAGTGCTATTAGTTAGTTAGTGTGCTATACTGTGCTATTTTGCTTCAATTGTCAGTGTACAATATTAGTTTAGTGTCAGTCTAGGGATAGTGTGAGTGTAGTGAAGAGGACCATCATAGAGCTTTGCATAGTGTGCAGCTAGAGTAGGGACATTTCAGATAGTTTCACTGTAGTGTCGTGAGACTGTATCATTAATACATACATTAGTGTAGAGTAGGCACCGCTCAGATAGTTTCAGTGTAGTGTAGTGAGACCGTGTCAGTAATCTTTACATTAGTGTATAGCTAGAGTAGGGACAGTTCAGATAGAGTCAGTGTAGTGATGGTTGAACACCGTCTATTTGATTGCGTTACTGCTAGTTTAATGCCATTTATTTCTGTGCGTATTACTGCCAGTTTAACGCCATATAGTTTTGCGTGCGTTACTGCCAGTTTAATGCCATATAGTTTTACGTGAGTTACTGCCAGTTTAACGTCATTTACTTCTGTGTGCGTTACTGCCAGTTTAACACCATAAAGGTTTGCGTGCGTTACAGCCAGTTTAACACCATATAGTTCTGTGTGCGTTACTGCCAGTTTAACGCCATATAGTTTTGCGTGCATTACTGCCAGTTTAACGCCATATAGTTTTGCATGCGTTACTGCCAGTTTAATGCCATACAGTTTTGCGTGCGTTACTGTCAGTTTAACACCATATAGTTCTGTGTGCGTTACTGCCAGTTTAACGCCACGTACTTCTGTGTGCATTACTGCCAGTTTAACGCCATATAGTTCTGTGCGTCACTGTAAGTTTGGCGCATTATATTGTAGTATATTATAGTGTATCCGTGGAATGTGTCTGTGTAGTGTGAGTACTCAAATTAAAGTGCACCAAACACCTCTTTACATTAATTAAAGTGCATCTATGAACAGATTTAAACTTCTTCTTTACATTTGCTTATAAGCACCGTCCCTTCCCTCCCAATAATGTCTGGGAGGACAACAAGGAAAGGCAGACGTTCCCTTGGCACTGTAAGGGGGGCAGCAACAAATGTGTCCACAGGCAAAGGTGGTTGAGGTGGTCAGTCCTCAGGCAGGGCATCATATCCTCTGTTTAGTGAGTTTGCCCGTGCTATCCAGCCACAGCATGCAGAGGAGGTGGTGGACTGGCTTACTAAACCTTCCTCATCCTCCTCATCCTCTGTCACGCAAGCAGAGACAAGTGTGCAGTCCCCTGCAGTTGCCAGAGTAGATAAACCTGCCTCCTTGTCCACATCTATTCCCGCCATAGCCCCAACATCAGCCATTGAGGAGTCAGCTGAGTTATTTGACCACAGCGTCAGCCACTTGCTCCTTGATGATGCCCAGCCATTACTGGATTCAGATGTTGGTTCTGAGGTTGAGGATGACAGGAACATGAGCCTAGAGAAAGGGAGGAACACTGGTTGACAAATTGGCATTCATGTTCCCCAAGCTGCAGCATATTGCCAAATTGTCTCCAGTGGTAATTATGAGGAGATGGAGATGATAATGATGAGGTCACTGATGCGACTTGGGTGCCAGATAGAGCAGAGGAGGAAACTGAAGGTGAGGCGGCACAACCCCAAGGAGGCCGACATCAAGAAAGAGTAGAGAGCAGCCACCCTATTCCATCACATTCTGCAGCTGTTATCTCCCAGACGACTCCCCAATGCTCAGCTGTCTGGGCCTTTTTCAGCATATCTGCAGCAGATCACACTGTTGCTATCTACAAACTGTGTCTCAGGCACATCAAACGTGACAAAAACACCAACCATTTGGGTACCACATGCCTAACAAGGCATTTAACGTCCAATCACTCAGCCTATTGGCGAGAGCACCTAAAAGCCACACAAAACTTACTCACTTCAGTCTGCCCCTGCGATACAGAGTCGTTACCTTTCAACAGCCTCTACTGACAGGGATGATGGTATAGCACAGGGTGTCCCAGGTCCTAGCAACACATCTGCCAGCAGCACACCACCAGCTGTAGACTGTAGCCGGCAAATTTCTCTGCCCCATCTGCTGCAGCGGAAAAAAAATATAGTACCTGCCGCCTACATACACAGCGTCTGAATGCAAGCTTGTCAAAGCTGTTAGCTCTCCAACTTCTGCCTTTCAGCCTGGTTGATTCTGCCCCCTTCCGTGAATTTGCACAATGTGCTGTACCACAATGGCAGGTTCCCAGTCACTACTACTTTTCACGTAAGGCCATTCCATCTCTGTACCATCACGTAGAAGGGAATGTTATGGCATCGCTGGGCAAGGCAGTCAGCCGTAAAATCCACCTTACTACTGACACGTGGTCCAGCAAGCATGGGCAGGGACGATATATTTAGTTCACAGCACACTGGGTAATGTTGCTTGCAACTCGAAAGGATGCAGGACAGGGCTCGGTGCTGCAGCTTGTTGTGCCCCACATCTCCATACAGCTGGTGGTGATGATGCCAGACCTGTGAGCTCTACCCCCTCCTCCTCCTCCTCCTCCGCCACCTCGATGCCCTCCTCTGCAGAATTGTCCTATGAACATCAGGTACCCCCTAAGCATTCAAAGGGCTATTCCCAGAGTCAGGCTAAAGGGTGCAATGCAGTGCTTCAGCTGGTGTGTTTAGGGGACAGGAACCAAACCGGAGCAGAGATTCTTGCAGCTCTGCAGGGACAGGCCCAGAGGTGGTTCACACCATGCCAGCTGGAGCCAGGAATGGTGGTGTCCGATAATGGCTCAAACCTCCTGTCCGCCCTTAGACTGGGAACGTTGACACATGTGCCATGCCTGGCACATGTTCTCAATTTGGTGGTGCAGCATTTCCTAAGTTCCTAAGTACCCAGGGTTGCAAGATGTACCGTATATACTCGAGTATAAGTCGAGTTTTTCAGTACATTTTTTTGTGCTGAAAGTGCCCCCCTCGACTTATACTCGAGTCAAGCACTTTTCTGCAGCAAAAAATTTCATTTTCTGAACCGAATTTGGGGCCCCGTATCTCAGGGCCACGTGGTACTAGGAACCCCAAATGTGGTGTGCAAAGCCAGTGGAACTGATACCACAACATATCCAAAGCTGGAGTTCCTAGCACCAAGTGGCCCCGAGATACGGGGCCCCAAATTCGGTTCGGAAAATGTCATTCTCTGCTGCAGAAAAGTGCTTGACATTTTCTGAACTGAATTTGGGGCCCCGTATCTCAGGCCCACTTGGTGCTAGAAACCCCAGCTTTGGATATTTTATGGTGCTAGTTCCACTGGGTTTGCCCACCAAATGTGGGGTTCCTAGCACTAAGTGGCCCCGATATACGGGGCCCCAAATTCGGTCAACTGTGTCCATCTGCAGCAATGTCATTTCGGGACCCTTTGGGTTCAGAGACCCCAAATTTTGGCTGCAGCTAGGGGGGCATCTAGGAACCCTTAACTACCGAGTTTGAAGTTCGGGGGACCTATAGCTGCAAATGGGCACAGTGAGGCATGCAAATGGGTAAAGTGAGGCTGCAAATGGGCATTGTAGACCCTCTTTTCCACTTACAGTAGCTGCGCATTTCTCACCCTCGTCTTATACTCGGGTCAATAAGTTTTTCCCATTTTTTTGTGGTAAATTAGGGCCTCGACTTATACTCGGATCGACTTATACTCGAGTATATACGGTACTAAAGCAGGCCAGAAGAGTCTGTAACCATTTCAGGCGATCATACACAGCCAGTGCTCGGTTGGCTGAAATTCAGCAGGAATTCCACCTGCCCATAAACCGCCTGATTTGTGAAATGCCCACCAGGTGGAACTCAACTTTGGGAATGCTGCAGTGGCTATACATGCAGCAGAGGGGCATCAATGAGTACCTGTGCCAGTACGGCACAACGACAGGCTCAGGGCGCCTCGGCTTTTTTTCCCCATGCCAATGGCTGATCATTAAGGATGCATGCACTGTATTGTCCCGATTTGAGGAGGCCACAAGGATGATGAGCAGTGACAGTGCATGCATCAGTGACACAAGCCCTGTTGTGTTCCTGCTGGAGCAGACTCTGCATGGCATTATGGACAGGGCACTGGAGGCAGAGCAGCAGGAGGAAGAGGAGGACTTCCCTTCCTCTTAAGGCCCACTTTATCCAGACACCATCATTCATATATCACAAAACACACAGGAGGACAGAGAGGAAGAGGATGAGGAGGAGGATTCTGGCACTTTAATAGTCTTCGAAGAAGAGGAAGACATGCGTCAATCTGTAAGCGATGCCTTTCCAACCCCCAGACCCTTGGGAGTAGTACGTGCCTGGGAGGAGGAAGTTCCAGATGCTGTCATCCTGAGTGACCCCGAGGAGTCTGCTTCTCAAGCCTCTGCAAATTTGAGGCGCATGGGCAACCTCATACTTCAAAGCCTGCGAAAGGACCCAAAAATACGTGGCATAAAGGAGAAGGATGATTACTGGTTGGCAACCCTCCTTGACCACTGTTATAAGGGGAAGGTCTCAGAACTCATCCCGTCCTCACAGAGAGTGCAGAAGATAAAATCTCTTGAGGACACGTTAAAGAGGATTTTATTGAACATTTTTCCTGACTCTAGTAGGTTACAGTATGGTGGAAAACGTCATTTTGAGTCTTCTGCTGGTCAAGAGAGGAGCGTTGGAGAAGGCATCTGCCTAAGTGAGATATTTCAGACTTTTTTTAGTCCTCGCCACCCAGGGCTGTCACCTTCCACATCCCATCGACAGCATCTGCATCACATGGTGGATAATTACCTTGGGGCTAAAACAGAGATGGAGAGCTTTCCAGCTGATGATCCACTGATTTACTGGGTCATGAGAATAGACCACTGCCCTACATCCAGCGTGCTTTCAGAGCGGGCATTCAGTGCTGCAGGTTTCGTTACTGATCATAGAACGTGTCTGTCCACAGACTCCGTGGACTGTTTGACTTTTATAAAAATGAATCAGTCCTGAATTACCAGCTATGAAGCCTCTGATGCCGATGTCATTGATTAAGTCTTTTTGGGTTGTGGAATCTCTGCAGGACTTCAAGGCTGCCTAGCTTTGAGGGTGTTCAATCATTTCATCTGAAAGAATGTTTTGGGTATAGGTTATAGGACCAATTTTTCAGCACCTGTTTGACAGGTGCATATCATTACAATTTTTTACAGCAAGGCCAATTCTTGCTTTCATCAAGAGTACCTCTATAGGGTTACGGTGAGAAGGCATCACTGACACCCAAAGACAAATTTTTTAGCACCTGTTTGACAGGTGCATATCATTGCAATTTTTTTACAGCAATGCCAAATCTTGCTTTCATCAAGAGCACCTCTATAGGGTTACGGTGGGAAGGCGCCCCCGACACCCAAAGAGTAATTTTTCTGCACCTGTTTGGCAGGTGCATATCATTGCATTTTTTTACAGCAAGGCTCATTCTTGCTTTCATCAAGATTACCTCTATAGGGTTACAGTGGGAAGGCGTCACCGACACCCAAAGACAAATTTTTTAGCACCTGTTTGACAGGTGCATATCATTGCAATTTTTTACAGCAAGGCCAATTCTTGCTTTCATCAAGAGTACCTCTATAGGGTTACGGTGGGAAGGCACCCCCGACACCCAAAGAGTAATTTTTCAGCACCTGTTTGACAGGTGCATATCATTGCAATTTTTTACAGCAAGGCCAATTCTTGCTTTCATAAAGACTACCTCTATAGGGTTATGGTGGGAAGGCGCCACTGACACCCAAAGACCAATTTTTTACGCACTCGTTACTTCTATCCAAAGACAAAGTGACACCAGAATGTATACAAAAATTCTCTAATCTTGTTCCCAGTGCACTACATTGTGGCCTCATCATACACAGGGGCTCCCCAGCTGTTACTGAGCAAAATAAGGGCAGCTTGCAGGGAAAATGTAATTTTTTTTTGGCTTTTTGAATGCAATTATTGCTGCAGCAGATTCTAGACATGGTAAAGATCTGCCACTTGACCAGTAGACTAAGGGGACCCCCCAGTCACTATATTGGAAGGAATTTTTCATTTTTATGCTTTCACTTTAAAAATCAAAAAATCACTGCTCATTTACAAATTACGTTTTTCACAAACTTTTGACTTTAATCGGCTTCGTTATTTGGGTCCGAACTTTTACGGTGTTTGAAAGTTCGGGTGCGAACCGAACAGGGGTCCGTTCGGCCCATCCCTACTTATGAGTATAAATCGTTTCAACAATGAATTCAGGTTTTTATGTTACAACCTTTTCTGATGAGACCTCTTCTTGACCTCTTCATAACTGTGCCCTAGATTTTTTAACCTGACACCCTATAGGTTATAGTCATTTAGGGAGGATTTACTAAAACTGGTGCACTCACAAACAGGTGCAGCTGTGCATGATGGCCAATCAGCTTCTAACCTTAGCTTGTTTAATTGAAGTGATTGTAAAGGCAGTTTTCTTTTTTTTAATAACAAACATGTTATACTTACCTCCTCTGTGCAGTTGGTTTTGCACAGAGCAGCCCATATCCTCCTCTTCTCGGATCCCTCTGTGCTGCTCCTGGCCCCTCCCTCCTATCATGTGCCCCCTCAACCAGCAGCTCTCTATGGGGACACCCGAGCTGAGTCAGAGCTCTGCGTATCCATTCAGACACAGAGCCCTGACCTGGCCCTGCCCCCCCTCTCCCCTGATTGGCTGACTGACTTTGATTGACATCTGCGATAGCCAATGGTGCCGCTGCTGTGTCTCAGCCAATCAGCAGGAGTGTCCTGGATGGCTTAGACACTCGTGGAAATCGCTGGAGAGAGACGGGGCTTAGGTAAGTAATTAGGGGGTGTTGGGGAGGCTGCTACACACAGAAGGTTTTTTATCTTAATGCATAGAATGCATTAAGATAAAAAACCTTCTGCCTTTACAACCCCTTTAACCTCTTGCCGCCCGCCAGCTGTCATATTACAGCCAGGCGGCGTGGTTCTCGTTCTGGGAGGGCATCATATGACGCCCTCGCCTTCCCTGCCTACCAGGGGGCGCGCGTGCGCCGCCGGTGCCAATAGAGCGCGCCCGCCGTGTCACTGGGCACCCGATGCGCGTGCCTGGTGGCCGCGATGTCTGCCGGGCACCCGCGATTGCCCGGTAACACAGCAGGAGCGTGGGTCTGTGTGTGTAAACACACAGATCCATGTCCTGTCAGAGAGGAGAGGAGACCGATGTGTGTTCTCAGTATAGAGCAACACCGATCGGTCTCCTCCCCTTGTGAGTCCCCTCCCCCTTCAGTTAGAAACACTCCCTAGCAACATAATTAACCCCTCGATCACCCCCTAGCGTTTACCCCTTCCCTGCCAGTACATGTATACAGTAATCAGTGCCTTTTTATAGCACGGATCGCTGTATAAATGTGGATGGTCCCAAAAATGTGTCAAAAGTGTCCGATATGTCCGCCACAATATCACAGTCACGATAAAAATTGCAGATTGCCGCCATTACTAGTTATACTTACTTCCTCTGTGCAGTTAGTTTTGCACAGAGCAGCCCAGATCCTCCTCTCCTCAGGTACCTCTGTGTTGCTCCTGGCCCCTCCCTCCTATCATGTGCCCCCTCAACCAGCAGCTCTCTATGGGGACATCCGAGCTGAGTCAGAGCTCTGCGTATCCATTCAGACACAGAGCCCCGACCTGACCCTGCCCCCCTCTCCCCTGATTGGCTAAATTACTTTGATTGACAACTGCTGGAGCCAATGGTGCCGCTGCTGTGTCTCCGCCAATCAGCAGGAGTGTCCTGGATGGCTTAGACAGTCGTGGACATCGCTGGAGAGAGACGGGGCTCAGGTAAGTAATTAGGGAGTGCTGGGGAGGCTGCTACACATTACACTACATTCTATGCATTAAGATAAAAAACCTTCTGCCTTTACAACCCCTTTAACCGCTTGCCGCCCGCCAGCTGTCATATGACGGCCAGGCAGCGCGGCTCTCGTTCTGGGAGGGCGTCACATGATGCCCTCGCCCTCCCTGCCCACCAGGGGACGCGCGTGCTGCGTCACTAGGCACCCGATGTGCGTGCCCGGCGGCCGCGATGTCCGCCGGGCACCCGCGATTGCCCTGTAACACAGCAGGACCGTGGATCGGTGTGTGTAAATACACAGATCCACGTCCTGTCAGAGAGGAGAGGAGACTGATGTGTGTTCTTAGTATAGAGCAACACCGATCGGTCGCCTCCCCTTGTGAGTCCCCTCCCCTTCAGTTAGAAACACTCCCTAGCAACATAATTAACCCCTTGATCCCCCCTACTGTTAACCCCTTCCCTGCCAGTCACATTTATACAGTAATCAGTGCATTTTTATAGCACGGATCGCTGTATAAATGTGAATGGTCCCAAAAATGTGTCAAAAGTGTCCGATATGTCCGCCACAATATCGCAGTCATGATAAAAATTGCAGATCACCGCCATTACTAGTTATACTTACTTCCTCTGTGCAGTTGGTTTTGCACAGAGCAGCCCAGATCCTCCTCTCCTCAGGTACCTCTGTGCTGCTCCTGGCCCTTCCTCCTATCATGTGCCCCCTCAACCAGCAGCTCTCTATGGGGACACCCGAGCTGAGTCAGAGCTCTGCGTATCCATTCAGACACAGAGCCCCGACCTGGCCCTGCCCCCCTCTCCCCTGATTGGCTAAATTACTTTGATTGACAACTGCTGGAGCCAATGGTGCCGCTGCTGTGTCTCCGCCAATCAACAGGAGTGTCCTGGATGGCTTAGACAGTTGTGGACATCGCTGGAGAGAGACGGGGCTCAGGTAAGTAATTAGGGAGTGCTGGAGAGGCTGCTACACACTACACTACATTCTATGCATTAAGATAAAAAACCTTCTGCCTTTACAACCCCTTTAACCGCTTGCCGCCCGCCAGCTGTCATATGACGGCTAGGCGGCGCGGCTCTCGTTCTGGGAGGGCGTCACATGATGCCCTCGCCTTCCCTGCCCACCAGGGGACGCGCATACTGCGTCACTGGGCACCCGATGCGCGTGCCCGGCGGCTGCGATGTCCGCCGGGCACCCACGATTGCCCTGTAACACAGCAGGACCATGGATCGGTGTGTGTAAATACACAGATCCACGTCCTGTCAGAGAGGAGAGGAGACTGATGTGTGTTCTCAGTATAGAGCAACACCGATCGGTCTCCTCCCCTTGTGAGTCCCCTCCCCCTTCAGTTAGAAACACTCCCTAGCAACATAATTAACCCCTTGATCCCCCCTAATGTTAACCCCTTCCCTGCCAGTCACATTTATACAGTAATCAGTGCATTTTTATAGCACGGATCGCTGTATAAATGTGAATGGTCCCAAAAATGTGTCAAAAGTGTCCGATATGTCCGCCACAATATCGAAGTCACGATAAAAATTGCAGATCACCGCCATTACTAGTAAAAAAAAAAAATAATAAAAATGCTATAAATCTATCCCCTATTTTGTAGACGCTATAACTTTTGCGCAAACCAATCAATATACGTGTACGTTCCTGCTGTAGTGTCTTGTACATTCCATGATCCAGTTTTTTATCAATAAAGGCACTTGTTATCTTGTCCAGTGTGCGGCTATCCAGATCACTTCGTCCACTTCTGCTCAATCAATATACACTTATTGTGATTTTTTTTACCAAACATATGTATAAGAATACATATCGGCCTAAACTGAGGAAAAAATTTGTTTAAAAAAAAAGAAAATTGGATATTTATTATAGCAAAAAGTAAAACATATTGTGTTTTTTTCAAAATTGTCGCTCTTCTTTTATTTATAGCGCAAAAATTAAAAAACGCAGAGGTGATCAAATACCACTAAAAGAAAGCTCTATTTGTGGGGAAAAAATATTAAAAATTTCATTTGGGTACAGTGTTGTATGACCGCACAATTGTCATTCAAAATGTGACAGCGCTGAAAGCTGAAAAATGGTCTGGGCAGGAAGGGGGTGAAAACGCACTGTATTGAGATGGTTAAGCTTTGGCATTAAAACCTGGAAGCTGATTAGTTTCTATGCAGAAGTGAGCCTGATTTTTCACTCTACAACTTTAGTAAATAAACAGCATAGAGACCTACACCCCATTCCCATTTAGAGACTAAAAATGAGGAGAGCTGCTATTACCAAAAACACACAACTTTTCTTTTTGATAGTTACTGGTCCTCTTGCAAACCAGTAATCAGTAACTTCCAGTGACTTATGCAACTGTATGGACCCTCTAAATGTAATGGTTGCAGCTAGGCTGTAGCCAGCCTGAGCTTTGCTTATGTTTTAATACCTAGGGAAACAGTTTGCCTGCTACTGTTGATTGTTCCTTAGTGGATAGAGTGGGAGTATTAGGTTATGAAAAATTAGTCTGTCCTAGCCAATCACTGAAGGGGTTTTTGCCAGTTATTTGGGGGAGAGGATAAAAGTACTGGAAGGTTCTTGTCTATCAGGCTGCTGCCTGAGGAGGGTGTAGGTGCAGAGAGGTACAGTCTGCACTTCCCAGGCCCTTTGCCTGAAGAGGAAAGCCAGAGGATGTTTTTTTTCTGCTAGCTGTTTGTCTGGACCTAGGGTGCCCTACCTTGGCTTGCGATAAAGTTTTGAAGGGTCTTAATTTACCTGTAGCCCATCTGGAACTAAAGAATGCTGTGAAAATTTACTGCACAGAGGGATTTTTTGCTGCTGTCTTTGGTATCCTGTACTCTTAACTCTCTCCATAAGACAACTGAGAATATAAATTGTAAGAAAACAATTGATGGATTGGATGTATGATTGCTACCATTGGTGAGTTGGTGAGTGTTTGGGTACAGCCAACCAGGCAACAAGTAGGGAAAGCAGGAGAACCTGTTAAAATCCAGCTGCTCCTAAGAGGGTCATTGCTACATATCTTTAAAGGACTTCATGCTGTCAAATAGGGAAAGATTGAATTAAGCAGGCCTGGCCAGGTCATTTTCCAAAGTAGCAAATTAGAATAACAGTTAATTCCCTGTTGTGTTTATATTCATAGATAATATTTGAAATTAGACACAGCCAGGTCTGAGTAAAAATCAGAAACACTTTGAACTAAAACCTCAAACTAACAAGAACTGACAGATACTTGGGAGCTTAAAAATAAAAGCATAATGTATTATGTCACATATGCACAATACATGATATATTTTGGCCCCTCTCCTTCTAGTTGAGATCTGAATTCTGTTATCCTGCAGTAACTATATTAGGTTGCTGCAGGGGACAGGGTGCTACTATGTTTTTTTAGCAGATAGCATAGGAAGAGTTAGCTAATCTAACCTCTCCCCTATGTCCTCTGATACATTACTTGCAAGTGACCTCTGCAAAAAAAGTCACACTAAAATTACAGCAAGCCATGTGTATACAGGGTGCACAGCTGATAGAGTGGGAGCTGGGTGCAGGATATCAGTGCTCCTAAGTCCTGCTGGTACTGCTTACAATGAAGGGACAGCGCTGAAGTTGACAGTGAATGATTCCTATATGTTGACAGAGCATCCCCTGTGTATTAACAGACATATTCACAACATTGTTTGTACAGGTAAAGGAGGCAATAACTACTGTGTTTGAAGATGTGCTTTTTTGCCATTTGTAGCACCCCCTAGTGCAGTGTTTCTCAACTCCAGTTCTCAAGGCGCCCCAATAGGTCATGTTCTCAGGCTTTCCATTATTTTGCACATTGATTTGATCAGTTTCACTGCCTTAGTAGTTACCACAGCTGTTTCATCTGAGGGAAATCCTGAAAAAATCCTGACCTTGAGGACAGGAGTTGAGAGACATTGCTCTAGTGTGCTAGAGGTATAGTATATGGTTTTTTTGTGAGAGAAGGTAAATTTCCCGGCTTGGCTGGCAGTCAAGTCTGGGTGTGTTTTGATCTGGGTTGGGAGTGACTCAGAGCAGAGCTGGGTGACTCACAGGCAGCATCCCCAAGACCTCCCACTTCTTTCCAGAATGTTCTAGTGTTTTCTGGAGGGGAAGGAGGAGAGGGGAGGTGGTGCTGTCTGGGGTGTTCTAAGGAGCCCTGACCAATTGCCAATCTGGATTGGCAGGGAGCAGGCCAGCTGGGGAAGGAGTTTTTCAGGTGGAAGCTGGAGATGGAATGGACAGCTACCACTGGGACTGAGACAATTTTGCTACAATAAAGGGGCCCGCGGTCCCTGCCTTCAAAGGGCATTCACCTTAGGCCTGACTGAGCCAGTGTCAGGCTTACAAATAAGTGCTAGCTGGTCCAGGAAGTGCAAGTAAGTGATGTTCTGGAGGTGTTGAAGAGAGATAGTCTGCAAGCAAGTGATGTTCTGGAGTTGAAGATTGCAGTTGTATATACCGGAGGTGTATATAGTTGGTCCTACGTATATTTTTGTGCAATCAGTTTGGGTATCTCATGAATATCCCATCCCCATCCAAGTTTTTTCCCCTCAGTAAAAATACAAAACAAAGTTCAAGGACTAATTTTCTGCCTGAGGGTGAATGAGAACTGGGTGCATAGCTGGGTAGGGTGGCAGACAGACTACAACACTCAGCAGCCCCTACGGAGGTATTGCTACACATTGTTACCACAGTTGGATATTTTTGTGACTTCTATTGACAAAAATAGAGGCTTACTGGACTTACCTAGGTGGACATAATATATTGCTCACTTCCTTCCACTCTTCACATTGCTAACATTACGCAAACTAACACAGGCCTAGTGGCACCTAGATAGCCACATCTTTCATTCAACCCTGGGGATTACTTCTCCATGTTTAGGAGCTACCTTTTCAACTTGGGTCCAGCCTCCACCAATAACTCCAGTCTGCATCAACCAAAAATCCTGTGTCTGCTGCTAAAGTTGTGGTAATTTTTTTCACCACCATTTTTCTAGATGAAAAAAATACATATATTTTATACATATATTCTTTGCATTTGTGTTGATTTGTATTTATTGCTGAAGTACACTTAGAGTGAGTTCCGGTGTTAGTCATGGAAGTATTTACTCTTGTTTTTAGTGTGAGACCACTGTATGCGAACCATATTTATTATGATGTGCACATGTGCATAGCATATACATTGACTCACACTATATAACATATTCATTTAGTTTAGTGCAAAAGAACTTGGTTTGTGTTCTGGTTGCCATGGAAATGTTCCCACATAAAGGTAAAACCTGGCTATTGGTATCTGACATAGGGAAAGTGTCTTTTTACTTTCTGAATATTTTGCCAAATTTTGTTTGCTCAGCACATTTAACATATGGTGGCCAGCTGAAAGGTGTTTAGAGAGGGTTCACTTTAACTTGATTATGCTGTAAATCTTGGCTGAAATATGTGTGGTATAGTTGTCATTTTAAGGTTGAAAAGTGTTACATTTCAGTTTACTTCATCTAAAGTCAGATGGTCCAGAAAGGAAGAAAAAAATATATAAAACGGTAGTACAGGAATTTTTGCATGATAAAGATGGCTTTCCACTAGCAGAGACTAAAACGTGCTAAAATGGTTTAATTTCTGAAGAGACAACTGTATATAGAAACGAGGTTTCAAGATCGATCTATCTAATCTATCTATCTATCTATCTATCTATCTATCTATCTATCTATCTATCTATCTATCTATCTATCTATCTATCTATCTATCTATCTATCTATCTAGAAATACTGTATATAAATTGCATATATCATACAGTATTTACCAACTGCAGTAAGTAAGTCTCAGATAACAGCTTAAGTCTGTAGACCTAAATGATTCAGAAGAGTGACAACCTCCCCTCACTGCTAGCAGAGACATCTGCATCCTAACTAATAGATTAACAGAGCTTTCCTGAAAGAATAGATGCAATGTTAGGCATTGTAATTAGAAAGACCAGCCTGGGTTGCAAACAGGGTGTCACGTTTCCACTATAATACATGCTTTTTCAGTGCTTTACTACAACAGCACATGCATTTGTAAGCTTTTTTTCCAGTTTCTTACAAAGTTACATAGTTTATAAGTTTGAAAAAAACAAAGTTCCATTCAGTTCAACCTATGTGTGTGTATGTGTGATTACAAGTTAAAGTGTAAGTGAAGTTAAAAAAAAGAAACATACGAGCAAAATGGCAAAAAAGTGGTAAAAATTGACAGAAAAGAAAGAAAAATGATCCTCTCCAGTTTTCCGGTATCAATTAAAACCTAAAAGGCAGATCAGAATTTATGTTCACCAATTTATAGTGCAAATCTGTTTTGTAAAGACTAAATAACTTTGCAAACAAATAGTTTCTATCTAAAATTCTAATGTAAACTAAGGGTAAAAGGGTGTAAAAATTGATGTGCAATTATCATGGACTCAAAAATGGGTTTTGAAATCCAATTTACTGTCCACTGTATCTCTGATATACAGTATGACCTGTCAACTATGTGCTGATTTGTCACATTTTTTTTCTTTATAGCATACAGTACAAGCATGTAATAAATGTGATATAATAAATAATAATATAAATATGACATAATAAATGTAGCACAGAATACATCTAAAATGTTATTATCTTGGGATCTTATTCTGTCCCATTCTACTTGGCCCCACTTCTCTCATACGATCCCCAAAAAGCAGACCTTATGTAGATAATGGTAAATCTGGACATTTGCACTTGAATTAAATGTATTCAATTTACTTTTCTGGCCATTCATTTATATATACAGTATCTTTAATATATAATGTTTTATAAGTAGTTCTTTTTTAATTCTTTAATTCTTTTAATTAACATGGCGACTAAAGGTGGAAGGATTAATATGTTTTCTGTTTATATAAGAAGAAACCTCCAAACTTGACAAAATAATAAGGCAAAAGAGGCATAATAAAGTCATATTTCTGATTACTGTATTTATTGGCGTGTAACACTCACTTTTTTAACCATGAAAATGGTTGCAAATAGCGTGTGCGTGTTATACGCCAATACTTCAATTTCAGCTGCCTCGGAGGCAACGGGGGGGGGGGCACGAGTGCCGTCAGATTACATACAGTGGGAATCTCCTGTTTACTTGGCGGCCTCTGTAATAGGAAGTCAATAGATGGCAATGGCGAAGCTGCTGCATTTATGGCAATGGCGAGGCTGCTGCATTGATGGCAATGGTGAGGCTGCATTGATGTGGACTAATAAGGCTGCATTGATGGCACTTGTGAGGCTGCAGGTGGGCATTAATCAGGCTGCATTGATGGCAATGGTGAGGCTGCATTGATGTGGACTAATAAGGCTGCATTGATGGCACTTGTGAGGCTGCAGGTGGGCATTAATCAGGCTGCATTGATGGCAATGGTGAGGCTGCAGATGGGCACTGACCCTTAGTTTGCTTCAAAGTTCCTTATTTAAAATTTAAATTTTTTCCTGAAACTTCCCTCTTAAAATGAATGTGCGTGTTATACGCCTGTGCGTGTTATATGCCGATAAATACGGTATTTAAAGGCTTTTTTCAGGCATTGCCTGAATTTTAACCCTAAACCTTTCTCTAGAGCTTGCCCAAGCATTATTGCTTTCTTTTATCTTGTTCCTGAAACAGAAACAGCTCTTATTAGTGACATTATTACAAGACTTGTAAAACTTTTTCAGAGACAGCTGTTGGGAGTTCAGTTCCTACTGAGGTAGACATATCACCAGAACTACATCTCCCTAGAAATGTAAAATTATGGAAATGTGTCGCTCGCAAATGTTATTAAACATGTGTGACCAAGTGTAGATGAGTGCAGATGTGAATATACAAAGCAAAAAACATATAAAGTCCAAATAGATGTGCTGAATGTTCTGACCGCAATGGAAAAAAAAAACTTTTGAAGTGCAATGGACTACAGACTTGCTGGAATTTCTCAGCAGAATCACCAGGCCTCAAAAAAGGATAAAAAAATGGAACTAATAGTGAAAAGTATCATTTATCATTTAAGGGATTTATTCCATATACAAATGGGTCAGTGACGTCATTTCCTGCTCCTTGGAACGCACTTCCTAGTTTCTGGAACGCACGCTGTGAGCAGCGTCCGGATCCATCTCTAATACCTTTACATGCCTGTTTTTATCAACTATTTTGTAAGTACCCATTTGTATATGGAATAAATCCCTTTTCAAATGGTACTTTTCACTATTAGTTCCATTTTTTTATCCTTTTTTGGTGCCTGGTGATTCTGCTGAGAAATTCCAACAAGAAATCCTTTGATCTGATGTGCACAACACCACTCCTGAGCTTCTCTGGATACCATCACATAAGCCTGAAGTGACCCCCAGACTGCAAAGCTGGGGGTCATCGCCATTTGGTGAGTGGGGACACATGTGGGGGTCGCGTTTCTGCACCTGAAAAGTCCTGGAGCGTCTGTGGTCCATTGCACTTCAAAAGTTTTTTTTTTCCATTGCGAATCAGAAGATTCAGCACATTTATTTGGACTTTATATGTTTTTTGATTGGTATATTCACATCTGCACTCATCTACACTTGGTCACACATGTTTAATAACATTTGCGAGTGCCACATTTCCATAATTTTACATTTCTAGTGAGTAGCAATTTGTGTGTGGCAGCTGTTTTAGTTTTCTTTTTCACTGTTTTTTCATCATTTAGCGCGAGTTTAAATTTTATATTATTCACTACATCTCCCAAGAGCCCGTTCCCTACACACAGTGTATGGAGAAACTCCTGGTAGTCAAGACAGCTGCACTGAAATCAAAGAAACCAGCAAGGCTGATTTAATAAAGAATTTGAGAATGTTCACACAATAAAATGTTTGATTATTCGCTTCAATTATCCACTCATTTGAAAAGAAAACCCCTGTTTATTTTAATCTGCACATTATTGGATAATTTAAGTAAATATTTACACAATTTGATGGAGTGTAGTGGAAGGGGTGGGGGATAGGCAAAGTGTGCAGTGCAGTGTATAAAATGCACAATGTTGTCAGCTCCAACAGAAAGTTGGAAACGTACTAAGTTCCTTGTAGATCAACAATATTTTTTTATACTTGCAGCATTTTTAAAGGGATAAAAACATAGGAAAATATGCATGTATTGCAGAGATGAACAAAATATGTTATGTTTTTTATTTTACCTTAATAAACATTTTAAACACATTTTAATACACAAACCAGTACTTAATTTTATTGAAGCATGTTAGTGTTTTTTTAATTGATTGATTTCCTCTAGACTATCTTCTATGTATAATGCTATCGTATCTAACCCTTACCAGATCCCTTTTACTGTACGTGAAATAAACCATATTTCACATTTAATAAGCCTGCTTCTTCTTCTGGTACAGCAGTTTGTCTTAAAGTTTCCCTGTACTTTTCTGGGTCCACCAAAAACAAACTATGATATCTTTGAGCACCAACCCCCAAATCTTCCGGAGCTGGAACGCCAGCTGCTGCCAACCCACATGCTCCCAGATGATCACATGTTTTTGCCTTTCTTACTATCTGAGCTTCCTCAGTTTTTCAAAAGTCTGTAACTCATTTAAATCTGGCACTTTTCCATTGATGTGGTTAATCATTTTTCCATTCATTAAATTTGAGAAAAAAGATAGCTCTTAAACTCACATTGTAAAATGCAGATCATGTTGGCCCCTTGAAACAATTGCATGTGGTTCTTAGTCAGCATTCTGGAGCTTAAAAAGAAAACACAAAACTTCTCAGTTACTTGAAACTTGATGGAATGTTGGAAGAATGCCACATTGAGTAAAGGTAGACTCTCTTATAGAAAGTGACATTAGTATACCATTGTAAATTACATTTCAGCATTGTGAAACAAAGAACCGAGTGCTTTGTGGGACTTATGACAGAAAGCATTTAGGTAGTAACTGCAACTTTCAAGTTGCATTATCTAATATGATGAAGTGACTTTGCCACGATATGCCCATATTATAACCTAATCCTCTTAGGATCATTCCAGAACCCGGCATCATTTAATTTGACTTATCATGGTTACAATAGGATTTTAACACTAATGCCCCGTACACACGGTCGGATTTTCCGATGAAAAATGTCCGATCGGAGAGTGTTGTCGGAAATTCCGACTGTGTGTGGGCTCCATCGGACATTTTCCATTGGATTGTCCGACACACAAAGTTGGACAGCAGGAGATAAAATTTTCCGACAACAAAATCCGTTGTCGGAATTTCCGATCGTGTGTACACAAATCCGACGGACAAAGTGCCACGCATGCTCAGAATAAATAAAGAGATGAAAGCTATTGGCCACTGCCCCGTTTATAGTCCCGACGTACGTGTTTTACGTCACCGCGTTTAGAACAATCGGATTTTCCGACAACTTTGTGTGACCGTGTGTATGCAAGACAAGTTTGAGCCAACATCCGACGGAAAAAATCCTAGGATTTTGTTGTCGGAATGTCCGAACAAAGTCCGACCGTGTGTACGGGGCATAAGGAGTGGTGTGAGTGGGCATTGTCCAGTTAATTACCTCTGTACATATTGCATATATTATTGGTGAAGACATAGAGGAGGAGATCAGACAGACGTTCACGGGGAACCCAGGGGAACAAGCACCCCAGATGAAGACTCCATAAAAACTCTGTTTAAACAACAAAAAACAAAAAAAAAATGATAAAACAGCTAAATTGGAGATGGGACATTTTGTCTCTGGAGTCATACATCAATAAGGGCATAATACCCCGGGGTCTACATGAGAAAGTGATCCCTGTCAAACACTTAAATAATGAAAGATTCCTCACTAAATTGAGACAGGAATGTATAAACCATGGCTTTACAGTAATGAAATTAATTGTAGAAGAGGAAAAGTTACAGCTATCTGAATTACAAACTCAAATTGATGAAATCTCGAAACAACCATAGCCCTTTACTGACAAATCAGAGTTTAATAAATATAATGAGCTGCTGAAAAAATAAGTCACTAGCGTCCAAAGAAATCCCACTAAACAATCAAAATTCCAGAGAGACCTTAATGATTCGGCAAAGGGAGAAATTTTCAACCTGTCCAATAATAGGGGACGGAGTAGGTCTAGAAGGGGGAGGACTGGATTACGATCTACATCCAGGGGTGGCCTTGCCTTGTTAGCAGGTGAGGAAGATGGTGATGGATCAGTGTTTTTTTAGAGAAGGAGCAGTCACCACCAGTGGTGATGGTCCCAGCAAAAGGAATTCTAAAAACTACAGGAGGAGGAGGAAAAGACAACATAGGGGGAAAAGGAAAAACAAAGGGAGGAGAGGCCAAGGGAAAGACAGCCAGTTCATTGACACAAAGTCAGCAGAGAAAGTAAATATGATCCCAGGGGACATTGATGGTGATGTTGACCCTGAACCTCAATTTGGGCAGGATTCTAGCAGCAACACCATCATTAATCTCTCCAACTTTGTCTTGCATGATAGACATATCAGGCTGTTGAAATGGGGATTGTCATTCCCCCCCCACTGAGTGAATTTGAGGTCTATAAAAACGTTCTCTTGATTGTTTATTGTTTACATTTTTGTATGGGTTTTTTTTTGGTTTTTGTATTTTTTTTTTGTTAAATATTTGTTTTGTTTGTAATTTGTTACATTAAAATTGTCAAAAATAAAATCTGATTAAAAAAAAAAAAAAAAATCATTGGTAGTCAATCATTAAGTGTAGAGAGGTAGCAGGTGTGTGTGATTCATGTGATTGGTATTAGTATAAAGGAATAGGTCTATCAGTGCTATTGGACCAGAAGTGCTTCTCTCTGTGCAATACATAGTGAAAAAATAAGATATGTGAGTGCTAATACTCCCAATGGGACTAACGAACTAAACAACAAAAAAACAAAAAAACTTTATTGGTGTATGTATACATAAAAAAGGGTATTTTTTGGTTTATTTGTGATTAAAACTATATTTACGGGAAAAAAAATGTTTTTTATTTTTATTGTTGTTTACAGTTTCATTCAGATGAAAAGAGGGGAAATGAATTCCCTAAAAGTTCCAAATAGACACTCAAAGTTGTAGAAGGGTGATTGTATGTTGATACTGTACATAAAAATATGTTAAGTATAAATATATACATGTATAGACATTCAGATTTGTACATAGAACGCAGAAGAAAGTCAGTATGTCAATATATTGGTAATTATGACACTGTTAATGTGACACTCATTCATAATAGTGGGTAATATCCCACTTGTAATTTAAGCCTTTGGGAATTCTTGTATATATCTTCTAGGGAGTAGAGAGAAGGGAGAAGCGATCTTCGCCACTGATAGGGCAATTTACTTTTTCAATTATTCAGACTTTAAGGGTTTGTATGTCGTGTTGGTGGAATCAGTTAAAATGTTTTGCTATGTTCATGTTTGTGTTGGTTCTGATGTCTGACAGGTGATCTGTGATGCTGTCACTGAGGCGTGCGGTGGTGCTGCCTGTGTATTGGACTTGGCATGCAGTGCAGGTGATGATGTAGATTACATATTTTGTGTGACAATTGACTAATTGTTTGATAGTTAAAGAAAAGTCATTAGAGCATGAGATTCTAGTGTAATCACCTAGAAGGTTACAGGTAGAACACCTGATAGCATTACATTTGAACAATCCAGTGGTGTTCAACCAAGTATAAATGGTTGTATTGGAAGTATACATACTAGGGGGAGATCATGTTGTCTATTGTTCGTGTTTTTCTTGCAAAATATTTGAACCCTCCTCTTAAGATGGTTTTATAGTTATCATCAC
The DNA here is from genome assembly GCA_037952925.1 of Lithobates clamitans. NCBI lineage: Eukaryota > Metazoa > Chordata > Amphibia > Anura > Ranidae > Lithobates > Lithobates clamitans. Next base: position 3,239,549 of record JBBGZY010000228.1, on the reverse strand, counting down.
TATGTAAGATGGGAAGATGTCTTGTGAAGATATTTTTTTGTTTCTAAAAATTGGGAACTGTAATTAGTTGAGAACATTGGTTGGTTTGATGATCTAGTGTCTCGGGGGTTGGAGTCCAGACTGAGGTTGCCACTCCATTCACCTCTCTAGGACACCATAGGTGGGAGACTTCCAGGGGCTACCCCTCTTTTTCTTGAAATCTTGACACACACCCCAGGCTACATCAAGTGCACCCATTGATCCCTGGCTTCATGAAGCTTCCCACTGACAGTTTAATTTGTTGCTTCATCTGATAGCACCCTGTATTTGCAGGGCTACATATGGTGTGATCAACTTCCCTTTAGCCCAGCACACTAGGTCCATTTGGGGAATTGGGGAGCCTAGACATCAACTGTGAGTTGTATAGCCGATCAAGGGCTGACAGTTTCCTAGGACTCCTCCAGACCCCTGGAGGAAGGGTTTAAGCATTTGACTTTTTAAACCCTTTAAACATTTGACTGTCGTGGTGTGGTTATGCGGTTTGTTGGATGTGGTTGTGTACCTAGGTATGTGCTTTTAATGACAACATTGTAATTTTTTTTTTATGATTCTGTATTGCCTATTGACTGTGTTCTATTTTCCACAATTTTTTTCAATAAAGATTTTTCAAGGAGAGACTGCAGGAGAGACTGCAGGTTGCCCCATCCCTTCCCTTCTTCACATATTTAAACTACTAGTAGGTTCTTTTCCTTTCCCTCTTTTTTAAGATACGCATGTAGCATGGGTTTGTTCATTTACCTACTTCTTTGACTGACTAATTGTTCTTTTGCCTCCCTGGAGTTTGCATTCATTTCTACTGTAACCTTCACATGCTTTAGCTACTTGATTTTACTCAATACCTGTTTGCTGTTGCACATTACTAAACCTAAAGTTAGCATTGGTTTACTGATCAATTTTGATATTGCTAAGAAAAAAAAAACCTCTTGCCAACACCTGTCTGAACATGAGAACTGCTTGCCTGCTACTAACAGTCCCTGTAGATGATGGTCATTATATACAAAGGGGTGAGGTCTCCTAGGTGACATCATTGGCCATGTATGGATTTGGCCATATATGGTCAATGAAGTGACCGGATCCTGATAGCATTGACCATATATTATCAAGTGAAGATGCAATAGTGTACAACTGATGATGCAATGATGTGCAACTAAGTGATGCACTTGCAAATCTAGAAAGAACTTATGAAAACTATAAGAGATGCATTAGATTTGTGGAAGACTAGTTATGGGTAGATTACAAAATGTCACAATTGCCAAAAACTGAATCATTCTACTCTATTTTTTCCAAGCGTACTAGTAGATCTTCTAGATCACTTGGTTCTCACTATCAGTGATCATTGTCCTACTGATTTCAGTGCTCTAGTCACAAAAACCCATGCTGAGGTGGCAAAAGTAGATGTTTTTTCAAATGAGAGGGAAGCTGCCTCCTAAAGCACAGATCACCGAGAGGAGTGCAAGCTGCCAAATCATTTTCACAGGCAGATACTACAGTGCAGAACTTTCCTTGATTCTTCAGGCAACCTGAAGTTCAAGTAATGTTCTCTTTGAGCTTGAGCTAGCCAAGGAAGACCCACATCTACCAGGTCTTAGCTAACTAGACACTCCACATGGTTCTAACCCAGTAATAGCAACATTGCCTATCCAGGAGAAATGAGCAACAGCAGGTTCCAAGTACAAGGAACAAATTCAAGTGTCCTTACCTTTTTCATTTTTATTAAAGTTTATCAAGGGCTTAGCCAGATCCAATAATGATCCAAGCTTTTCAGTTATAGACTTTAGCATTCCTAGTCCTCCAAATAGGTGGTGAGGTGAGAACACCTGATCACTTTGAACAAAACACTAAATCCACCAGCATGAGATTTTGGCAGGCAGAGACATTTACATACATCCACAATGAGACTATCCATATATAGTGAGCTATGTCATGAAGAAAATCAGTGTTAAAATATGTCTGGTGAAAGTGTTTCCTTGGGGACAACCAGAGAAAGCTGATAGGATGTATGCTGGTTTAGACAACCAAAGCATGTTTTTGACATAACTAACTGCTTCAGCCCCGGAAGATTTTACCACCTTCCTGACCTGAGCACTTTTTTGCGATTTGGCACTGCGTCGCTTTAACTGACATTTGCGCAGTCGTGCGATGTTGCACCCAAACAAAATTGACGTCCTTTTTTATCCCACAAATACAGCTTTCTTTTGGTGGTATTTGATCAATCTGCGGTTTTTATTTTTTGCACTATAAACAAAAAATAAACATCCCCCAAAAATATATTAAAAAAAACAATTTTTTCCCTCAGTTTAGGCCGATATGCATTCTTCAACATATTTTTGGTAAATATTGATATATTGATACCATATTGATTGGTTTGCGCAAAAGTTATAGCGTCTACAAAATAGGAGATAGTTTTATGGCATTTTTATTATTATTTTCTTTTATTAGTAATGCCGGTGATCTGCGATTTTTATCAGGACTGCGACATTATGGCGGACACGTCAGACACTTTTGACACTATTTTGGGACCATTACCATTTATACAGCGATCAGTGCTATAAAAATGCACCGATTACTGTGTAAATTACACTGGCAGTGAAGGGGTTAACCACTAAGGGGCGATGAAGGGGTTAAGTGTGTCCTAGGGAGAGATTCTAACTGAGGGCGGATGGGCTACTAGTCACATGACAGCGATCACTGCTCTCGATGACAGAGAGCAGTGATCTCTGTCATGACGCAAGCCAGAATGGGGAAATGCCTTGTTTACAAGTGTGCACTTTCCCATTCTGAGGCTACGTGACACAATCGCCGGGAGACTGGCGGATATCGAGTCAGCCAGTCCTGCGGGCACGGTCACACTGTACGCGGCGGGCCTGCTATCCCTGCCTCTTAAAGGGGAATTACAGGTACGCCCATTTGCCAACCGCTGCCATTGTACAGACGTATATCGGCGTGCAGCGGTCGGCAAGTGGTTAATGAAAGGGCAGTAGCACTGTTAGGAATAACATGTGCTGGTATCCTATGAAACAGGCATGACCAGAAATGCAAGAACTTGCACAGAAAATACCAGGTGCAAATATGATTTAAAAAAAATTGTGATTTATTAAGGACAATGGCAGTAAAACAATAATATAAACACACACTGAACCTGAACCAGTCAATCTAATGAGTAAGAGTGATCAAAATATATAAACTACCTAAACTAATTAACTATATACAGATAAGGGTAAGGCTAAGAGGAGTATTCAATATCAGAGTCAGGGTCATACACGGAAGATCATGCAGAGGGAGACAGGGACAAGCCAGGACAGGGAGAGGGAACACCAGTGCAAGAACAGGCAGGCTGGCAAAGGAACAGGGTAGCAGGTCATGAGGCGCATGGCAGAACACCAAGGCCAGATGGAGTAGCAGATATGCCCCCCCCCTCCCATCAACCAGCTTCAGGTGATGACTTATTGCAAGGAACTGCTGGTTGCTGAGAGACACCCACTGGTGGACACTGTAACTACAACCTATATGTTTGGGAGCTATAGTGCCACCAGCAGGTGATTCAATTCCTGACAAGTACAGTCCTACATCCTGCACACAAGTGATGGCACACTAGAAACCACAATAAATATTTGCCCCTGCTAGAGAATTCATTATTTTAGACATAAAAGGAAGTAAGTAGCTCATCTTCCTAAACATAGTGAAAGCAATCAAATACCTAATGACAGAAATGCCCACACTGGAAGATTAACATTACATGTATGACTTTAAAGTTTCAAGACAACTCTACATACCATTTGAAGATAATACCAAAATCATGCTTCTACTGGATAAATACATCCCAAGAGTCCACGAGGTTTAGGAACAGCTCACAAGTGATCTTCTTAATGATTTTTATGCTCAAAGGCCAGAACTAGGGTGGGTCCTGGCCATATTTAGCCATATTTGGTCAATGATGTAATCACTAAACCCACTCCTTTCCTTGAATAGCTAATGGCAGCTCAGGGAGCTGTCATTTATCTATTAATACCATCAAGATTAATTGTGTGCACCAGGTTTTTCTTTTCAGGGACATTTTTTGGAATTAGTTTTCTTAAGAAAGGACTTATTAACCTCTCTGGAGGTAATCCCAAGTGTGGCTCGAGGTGGATTTTCAGTACCAAAAGTGGGAAACCCCGAGCCACACTCGGGATCGCATTGCAGAATCCGGGCAAAGTTACTTACCTTGTCCCCAGGATCCTGGGATGTCTCTGTTTGCAAGCTGTCCTCCGCTGGATCTATCACAGTGTCGAGCTCCGTTCCCTGCGAGCACTGCGAGGCACGGGGACGGAGAACGGCGCCAAATTCAAAAAGTAAAAAACACAATGCATATACAGTACACTGTAATCTTACAGATTACATTACTGTATCAATTTATTTCACCTCCCTTTTATCCCTAGTGGTTTGTCCAGTGCCCTGCATGGAGTTTTATATTATATATACTGTTCTTTCTGCCTGGAAACTGGAGATTGTTCATACCAACCAAAAAGTGTCCCTTTACATCAAAAGCGGTTTTAGACCAGCTAGAAAACAGCGATAATAAATTAGAACACTTGCAGAATTGAGCGATAGTGATTTGTGGGGAAATCTGTCATCAAACACTGAAAGTAATGACAGTGTCAATTCGGAAATTGAGCAAATTTCAGTGTTTTTGATTTAATTACATTATTGAATAATTTTTAATATTATTATATTATTATTTGTTATAATTATTTCTTATATTATAATTTATGATTTCATGTTTCAAACTTTATCATACCCGGGATGTCTACTAGACTCTTGTTTGGACAGATTTAAGTGAGTTATTCCTAAGAATTACAGGCCTACAATATAAATGCCAAATTTCCATGCAAAATAATTGTACCACTTTCAGCATGAAAAATCTGACATAATCATACCGCCAGGGAGGTTAATAAAGAGGGATTCCTGATTCTGATAAGCCTCCTATCCTCCAAACCTCAACAACTGCTGTCCAGGGTTGTAAAAATTAGACCCTTCAGCCTGGCAAGGCACACCCAATGTTGAGGACATATGGTCCGGTATGGTTCGGGTATGGTTTTGTGTGTCCACCCCTTTCCTGGCCAGCCAGGCTGTAAGTAGATTAAGGGTCTGGTATGAATTTCTTGAATTATGAATTTTCTGTGAGACTTCATCTTTGTGTAAGGTACCTCCTTAAAACCTATACCAGACTTAAAGGGTCTGATATGTATTATGGGGGTCCTCTATGTAATTTTGTGGTTGATTCTTGGTGTACAATGTGCTACAGTAAAAGTAACATTTACATTTTAAACACTTTTTTCCTTTGTAAATGTCAGTGTTACTGCAGCACTTTCTCTACATCACAGAAAAACGCTCCTTCACTGACAGGATTAGGGCACCTCCAGGCATGTTATTTAATCCTTACACTGCCAGGTCTGCCGGACCTGAGAGGGGGGGGTTTACACACAGTCCCAGTGGCTGCAGCCACCGGAATTGTGTGTAAACTGACAAGCAGACTCCTGCCTGTCAGGTGCAAGCATTTGGGCTGCTGTGCTGACACCTGATTGCTTCCACACACCCCTGGTAACAGCCCCCCCTTCCCACGCACGCCTCTGCCATGTATCTCAGGGTCCACTTGCCCATCTGCGGGCCTGAGACCGACATTGCGGGTGAAGCCGGGTAGAGAGGAGGGAGCAGAGCGGACACACATCCATTCTCCTCCCCTCCTTGTTGCTGACCTGGAAAGTGACATGTTTGATGACATTTCAGGGTCCGCCTCTCAGTGTTCCCAGCCAGCATGGGACAGAAAAGAAAGAATGTAGAAAGAATGTAGTGCGATGCATTCTGCTTATCATATTTACACACAATTTCAGTGGCTGCGTGTGTAAAACCTCCCACTGTCAGGTTGGTTGGCAAACATGTAGAAGAGGTTGGAAATAGCAATATGGGGGGGTGTCCATAAGGAAATGACACCAACATCCCTGAGAATGAATGTAAATGAGGGAGGGTTTTTGACGGGATTTTTGGGGTGCTGGAGAAAGAGAAGTAATTTAAATACTCCACAATAGGTATAAAAAATAACAGAATTCTTTATTACATACAGGACATAGTTAAAGGAAGTTTTTAAAGATATGAGGTTATGTGCACATGTAGAAGGATACATCTAGAGTTCTAAACAGTTGATGAAATGTGATCACTCCACAGTGGCATTGGAGTGATTGTCCCGACATGTTTCGCCACTTTGGACTCATCAGGGGATATTTTAGACACAATTAGATGTAACACTGCATGGAACAGAGCAGAGTAGAATTAAAAACATTACATTGGCTTTAGATACAGTACAAAACAGTTAAAAGTACCGTATATACTCGAGTATAAGTCGAGTTTCTCAGCACATTTTTTTGTGCTGAAAGTGCCCCCCTCGACTTATACTCGAGTCATTTTCTGCAGCAAAAAATTTCATTTTCCGAACCGACTTTGGGGCCCTGTATCTCAGGGCCAATAGGTGCTAGGAACCCCAAGTTTGGTATGCAAACCCAGTGGAAATAGTACCACAACATACCCAAAGCTGGAGTTCCTAGGACCAAGTGGCCCCGAAATACGGGGCCCCAAACCCGGTTCGGAAAATGTCATTCTCTGCTACAGAAAAGTGCTTGACATTTTCTGAACCGATTTTTGGGGCCCTGTATCTCGGGGACACTTGGTGCTAGAAACCCCAGCTTTGGATATTTTATGGTGCTAGTTCCACTGAGTTTTCACTCCAAATTTGGGGTTCCTAGCACTAAGTGGCCCCGAGATACAGGGCCACAAATTTGGTCAACTGTGTCCATCTGCAGCAATGTCATTTCGGAACCATTTGGGTTCAGAGACCGCAAATTTTGGCTGCAGCTAGGGGGCATCTAGGAACCCTTAACTACCGAGTTTGAAGTTCGGGGGACCTATGGCTGCAAATGGGCACAGTGAGGCATTCAAATGGGCACAGTGAGGCTGCAAATGGGCATTGATGACCCTCTTTTTCACTTACAGTAGCTGTGCATTTCTAACCCTCGTCTTATACTCGGGTCACTAAGTTTTTCCCATTCTTTTGTGGTAAATTAGGGCCTCGACTTATACTCAGAACGACTTATACTCGAGTATATACGGTAACAAGAATAATGATGGTACGGTAGAGTAGGCTGTCGAATAGCATTGTATTTTTTTTCCTTTCACAAATTTCGTACAAGTTTATATCCGTTTTTCATCAGTTTGTCATCAATTTTTCATCTGTTTTTGCATCAATTTTTTACATCCGCCAGTCCTGAAGAAGTTTTTTCATTCAAAAACCGACCATTTGTTCGTTTACATCTGTTTTTCATCCGATCAGTTTTTTTAATGAAAGAAAAATAGGGCTTTGATCCGTTCCAAAAAATGGATGTTGACGGAAGCAGATGTAAATGGATTTCTATAGAGATGCATTAATGCTCCTTTTTTATCCATCAATAGATGGATGAAAAACGGACAAACGGTTCACATGTATGAAAGGGGCCATACTGTAAACATGGAGGTCTATCTATGTTTTCGCCCCAGATACATGCATTTTTTACCTAAGATTCATGCCTTAAGAATCAATTAAAAATATATGTGAATCTTGGATGAAAACATTTATAAATAGATCCAACAGACTTAAAGAAGAATTCTAGGTATTGATATTTTATTCAAAGTTACATTTGTCCAGCTTGGACCAACTGGCTGATCTCCCTGGAAGCTGGAAATCACTGAAGTACACTGCTGCTTCTGTGATCTTCACTTACTTCTGGGTCCTGTGCTGAGCTCCTGTCCTGCTGCATTCCAAACACAGGAGGTCAGCCACTTAACACTAGTGCCATTCAGAGAATGTAGTCCCCGCCCCTCCACATTGTCCAATCAGAGAACACATCAACATTATTCAGGAAATGCATTCTCTGATTGGCACTGGTACTGAACGGCCAACCTCTTGTGTTCACAATGCAGCTGGGCAGCAGCTCGGCACAGGACCTAGAAACTAGTGGAGATTGCTGGAGTAGTAGTGTCTACTTCAGTGATTTCCAACTTCCAGGGGCATTTGCCAGGTATGACATACGTATAGTTACTTTGGTCCAAGCTGGACCATTGGAACTTTGTATATAATATTCATGTCTGACATTCTTCTTTAAAGGAAAACTCTACTTTCATGAAAAAATTTATCAAATGAAAAAATAATATATCATATACACTTAATACACAAGTTGTAATTTAATGTTATTAAAAAAGTACCTTTCATTTTCAATCTGCAGATCTGTAATATGTTAAATTTAAAATGGAACTTCACCCTAAAACAGTTCCAAAAGTTAAAATTTTCTTCCTCCTCCTTCCCTCCTCTGCCATATATGGATTTTTTTTGTTGTTGATGGAGTGGGTACCTATTTTTGACAGGTACTCTCGCCCACTTCTGCTCGAGACTGTGGGATCAATAGATAGCACAGCGCACCTTGCACATGTGTAGTCAGGAGCCGGCTGTGAAGCCACAAGGAGTCACAGCCAGCTTCCCACAGTTAACATGGAGATACTAGGATTATTATTATTATTATTATTATTATTCAGGATTTATATAGCGCCAACAGTTTACGCAGCACTTTACAATATAAAAGGGAGACAATACAGTTATAATACAATACAATACAATACAATAGGATTAAGAGGGCCCTGCTCAGAAGAGCTTACAATCTAATAGGGTGGGGCAGGTGGTACAAGAGGTTGTAACTGTGGGGAATGAGCTGGTGGAAGTGGTAGGAGATTAGTTGGAGACGTGATAGGCTTTCCTGAAGAGATGAGTTTTCAGGGATTGCCTGAAGGTAGCAAGAGTAGGGGATAGCCGGATAGATGGAGGTAGCGAGTTCCAGAGGATGGGAGAGGCTCTGGAGAAATCCTGGAGACGAGCATGGGAGGAGGAGATGAGAGAGCTTGAAAGCAGGAGGTCTTGAGAAGAACGGAGAGGTCGATTTGGGTGATATTTGGAGACAAGATTAGTGATGTAGCTTGGGGCAGAGTTGTGAATGGCTTTGTATGTTGTGGTTAGAATTTTGAATTTAATTCGCTGGGTGATTGGGAGCCAGTGTAGGGATTGAAGTAGAGGGTTGGCAGACACTGAGCGGTTGGTAAGGTGGATAAGTCTAGCAGCAGCTTTCATGATAGACTGAAGAGGGGATAGCCTATGGAGCGGTAGGCCAATGAGAAGGGAGTTGCAATAGTCAAGGCGAGAGATAACAAGGGAGTGAATGAGGAGCTTGGTGGTTTCATTTGTTAAAAAAGGGCGAATTTTAGAGATGTTACGGAGGTGAATTCTACAAACTTTTGACAACGATTGGATTTGAGGCTGAAATGATAAGTCAGAGTCTAGGATTACACCTAGTACCCTGGCGTGAGGGGAGGGAATGATGGTTGCATTGTTGATTTTGATGGAAAAGTCATGGAGGGGGGCACGGGCGGGGGGGAATATTAATAGCTCAGTTTTAGAGAGATTTAGTTTAAGGAAGTGGTGCGACATCCATGCTGATATGTCAGTTAGTAAGTTAGTAATGCGAGAGGAGACTGAAGGAGTGAGGTGAGGAGTAGACAGATAGATTTGGGTGTCATCAGCGTATAAGTGGTATTGGAAGCCGTGGGCAGGTTTTAAGTGACCAAGGGAGGAGGTGTAGATAGAGAAGAGAAGGGGTCCAAGAACCGAGCCTTGGGGGACCCCCACAGAAAGGGGCAATGGAGAGGAGGAGACAGAGTTGTAGGTGACACTGAAGGAGCGCTGTGATAAATAGCCAGAGAACCAGGATAGAGCAGAATCTCGGAATCTAGGAACCCGAAGACCGGTGAGGATCTGGACTGGATGGGGACAGCGTTGGATCCTTGGACAGGTGAGTGTCTGTTTTTTAAAAGTCAACAGCAATTTTTGGAGCTGCTGACTTTTAGTTTTTGGAAGCCTGACTGAAGCTCTTCTTTAACCACTTCAATACAAGGCACTTTTACTCCCTTCCTGCACAGGCCAATTTTCAGCTTTTAGCCATGTCACACTTTGAATGACAATTGCATGCTCATGCAACTCTGTACCCAAACTAAATTTTTATCATTTTGTTCACACAACTAGAGTTTTTATTTTTTGCTAAATAAATGAAAAAAGACTTATGCCGTGTGCACACGATCTGACTTTTTGACCAAACTAGTCCGACAGAAGGAATTCGTCGATCAATTTGATCGTGTGTGGGCTTCATCGGACCTTTTCTGTTGAAAAATCTGTCGGACTGAAATAGAACATGTTTCAAATTTTTCTGACGGACTCGAGTCCGATCGAAAAATTCATTCATCTGTATGCTAGTCCGATGGACAAAAAAGGACGCAAGGGAAGCTATTGGCTACTGGCTATGAACTTCCTTATTCTAGTCCGGTCGTACGTCATGACGGTCGAAACGATCAGACTTTGGTGTGATCGTGTGTAGGCAAGTCCGTTTTGTTGGAACTCCGTCGAAAAGTCCTTCGTGGTTCAGTCCGACGAAAAGTCCGGTCGTGGGTACACGGCATTACATTTAAAAAAAAAAAGTTTTTCTTTGTTTCTGTTATTAAATTTTGCAAAGAAATAATTATTTAGGCCAAAATGTATTCTGCTTCATTTCTTTGATGTAATTAACCCAAATCAGTGTGAATTATTTAGTCTGTATGAAAGTTATACAGTCCACAAACTATTGTATATATCTGAAAATTGATCAATCCTGATGTACTGACTCATTACTTGAGGCCCAAAAATGTCAGGACAGTACAGATACCCCCTAAATGACCCCTTTTTGGAAAGTAGACAGCCCAAGGTATTTAGTAAGAAGCATGGTGAGTTTTTTGAAGTTTTAGTAATTATTTGTCATACTTTTTTGGAAAATTAAATTTTTTCACAATTTTCTTTTTCTTTCCATACTGTCACCAGTGTATCATCATATAACTTGTGTGGTGGTGAACAGTGACACTGACTGGTGATAGTTGGAAAAAAAGAAAATAAATGTATTACTTTTTTTTTTTCAACAATTTTTTTTTAACACACTGTGGCCAGAGCAGTTACAATATTAAAGCGGGGGTTCACCCACACCGCCAAAAAAAAAAAATATTAAAAGCCAGCAGCTACAAATACTGCAGCTGCTGACTTTTAATACATTGCCACTTACCTGTCCCGGGGTCCAGCGATGTCGGCAGGGGACGCCGAGAACCCACTCGGTTCTCGGCAGCTGCCGCCGCCATCCTAGGTTAGGGAATCAGGAAGTGAAGCGTTGCGGCTTCACTTCCCGGTTCCCTACTGCGCATGCGCGAGTCGCGCTGCGCGTCCCTAGTGGTCCCCGCTCTCTGCTGGGAGCTGTGTGTTCCCAGCAGACAGCGCGGTCGGGACGGGAAGAGGCATAGACTCCCATGGGAGTCTATGCCGGAAGTGGGTGCAAATACCTGTCTTTGACAGGTATCTGCACCCCCCTCCCCCCTGAAAGGTGCCAAATGTGACACGGAGGGGGGGAGGGTTCCGAAAAGCGGAAGTTCCATTTTTGTGTGGAACTCCGCTTTAACATTGTACTACTATGGGGAAGTTATTAGGATTTTTTTTTTACACATTTTGATTGCTTATAGCAGTGAATTCCAATGCTATAAGCAAACATTTTACTGAATGAAACTGATTCATTCAGTTTGTTTTGTTGTGATTGGCTGTGATTGGTCAAAGCTACAGGTACAGATGGGCTGTGATCGGCCCTGTCTGTACCATGTGATCACATTGACCACTCACAGCTAGCAACACTATTCTTCACAATGGATGGCATGAACGGAAGTCATCCATTGTTTACAACTGTCATGTGACCTGCTGTGATTAGTCACAGTGGTCAGATGGTAAAGGCAGCGAGCCAGTGCTCAGTGTCCACCGGATATGATATGTAACCGCATGAGTGGTGTCTTCTGAGAGGACATCATATGACATCCACTCCGAAGGAGGAAAGGCCTATATCAGATTGACGGCCAGGTGGGACTTTCCTCCTTCGGACTGGACATCATATGACGTCCTCTCAAAAGGTGCCACTCGCGCGGCCACGGGGTCACACAGTGGTGCGTTCTGTCACCGGCTATGTCCACCGGACACAGCCGATGACTGATCAGTGTGTTAAGGTAATATGGCAACCTGGAGGCATTCTGTACACAGTTGCCTCATTTCCTGCTTGTTTGATTGACTCATTGATTTTCCCAGAAGTCTACACTAAGATAAAAGTCAGGTTTTAGGCACCTGTGCAATTGAAATATAAGTTTTGGTGGGATAGTACCCAAGGGTTTATCACATCAAAAGGTATGCAGACACTGCAGCTTTCCTCATTAGAACACAGAAAGTGCATCAGGAGATTAATAATGTACCAGTCCCTCCTATTCAAAATGAGTATGTTATCGGTCTGATGAAATAAAGAGCTATTTCTTCACAGGGACAAAAGGTAGGGATTTGCTACAAAGTTTGATAAAATCAATGCAGTGCACCTAAGGGATTGGTTTTTCTCACAACAAAAAAAGGAGTTGCGCTTTAAAAGGTGCTATTTTCCTTTAACCCCTTGCCGACCAGCTGCCGACTTTATCAGCTTCCCACTTTAGGGAACACAGTTAATCCCTTGATCGCCCCCTAGTGTTACCCCCTTCCCTGCCAGTGACATTTATACAGTAATTAGTGCATTTTTATAGCATTGATCGCTTTATAATTGTCCCTGGTCCCAAAAATGTGTCAAAAGTGTCCGATGTGTCCACCACAATATCGCAGATAAAAATCGGCTATCACCGCCATTACTAGTAAAAAGAAAACTGTAACTTTTGCAGAAACTAATCAATATACGCTTATTGCGTTTTTTTTTTTACCAAAAATATGTAGAAGAATACATATCGGTCTAAACTGAGGAAAAATTTTCACCTCAGATCTACAGCGGCTGGACTTCCAGGTGCACTTGCAGTGCAATTGTAGTGCAAAGTGGATTTGCCTTTCGTAAATAATCCCCATTGTGTTTTGTCGCTCTTCTTTTGTTTATAGCGCAAAAAAATAAAAACCGCAGAGGTGATCAAATACCACCAAAAGAAAGCTCTATTTGTGGGAAAAAAAGGATGTCAATTTTGTTTGGGTACAGTGTCGCACGACCACGCAATTGTCAGTTAAAGCGATGCAGTGCCTTATCGCAAAATATGGCCTGGTCATTGAGCAGTCAAATCTTCCAGGGCTGAAGTGGGTTAATGGTACTTATAGCTGCAAAGGAAGTTTAGAAACAAGTTCACATTTGCACTGAGTATTTTTTTTAAAACACTGCCTTTGTATTTTACACGTCTCTTTCTATTTATATTTCATTCTACATCTGATTTTGTTGAAGCAAACCAGATTCCCTTCATTTTTTTTGTTTTTAACAATTAGCAGTTAGTCATTGCTTGCTACTAGTTCTTTATCAGCACAGTCCAGCTGAACTTTTAAAAGTCGTTTTGTAGAATAATTGATGAATAGATTATAGAATGTTTGGCTGCAAATCCATTGTCCTCTGCTCTGTGTCATATAAAACCTTCAGGAATGCAAGATCCAACTATTTGTGTTACTATGAAATATTTCTCTTCTAAAGAATCTGGCAGCAAAGGAACACTTACAATGAACTGAGGACCATTTCCTGGAATTAGATATCTAACTTTCAAAAAAGCAGTGTGTTTAAATATTTTTGTGCAAAAGACTATGAGAATTCTTAGGACTGTCCATCATCATAATAAAGCTAAAAATGTTTTCTCTAGAGAGCAGAAGCAAAAATCCATAATCAGTGGACCCTAGGGTACTGTTAATATCCATCTAAATCCATATTACCCAGCACATCCTGAACAATACAGTTTGTGTTTTTTTGAACAGTGCATTGGCTGAGATCAACAGCTTGTAGAATTTATTCTTTATTTTAACTTTGCCATGTACAACCAATGGCTGTTGGATGTGCCTCTATAATATGGATGTGAAAAGAGTTTTGATCAGTATAGAATAATTTACTCAGCAGATACCTAAAACGCAAAAAATTCAGTGATTCTGATTCTTACCTGCTTCTGTTCTGAATATACTGAGACAAGCCAATCCACTAGGTTCATTTACCCTTTGGCTGCAAGAGGTGTTTTTGCGTTTTGTGCACACATGTTTAAAAAATAATTTTAGCCCTGAAAGCAGACACCCTAGAGAATAAAATATGGGTAGTTCCAATTTTTTTATGTCACACAATATACAGTAAGTGTCTAGGAAATGCAAAATTCCAGTAAAAAAACACATTAAAGTGAATGGAAAGGCAAACATATGTAATACATTACCCACATTTTTGCTAAAATATAAAAGATGAGGTTATGCTGAGTAAATAGATACCCAACATGCCAAACCTTAAATTTGTGTGCTCCCGTAATATGGGGCAGTACCCTATATTTTTTATAGGCGATGCTTCAAAAGCCCCCTGTAGGTATCAGTTTAGTGTTACGGAGGAGGTCTGGTGCTATTGCTCTTACTTCAGCATACATGGTGATATGTAACATGTGTATCACAATCAAGGTTTTCACATATAAGTGCCCCTGATGCATGCATTTACTTTCGTACGTGTGTATATGTGGAGGTGGGGAAAGTCTCAATATTTTTTTACTTAACTTTTTTCTTATCATCACATAGGTGACCCTGCATGTCTTCTCTGGGCTTCACTGAATGTTTTGCAATGCAGATTGCATTGGAAAACATTGCTTTCCTGCTATGCTAACCGACGACACCGAGAGGCTGACCAGGAAGTGACATCATAGATGTCACTTTCCGGGTCACAGGAAGAAGGGGAGGAGAGCGGACTTCTGTCCGCCCCTTCCCCCCACCCCAGCTGCCAGCACCCATTGCAGATTTGCAAGCAGAGCCCGAAAAACAGGGCAGGGGGATCGCTAGTACTGGGGGCATGTGTGAGCAATGCTTTCACCTGACAGGCATGAGTCTGCCTGTCAGTTTCACACTCAATCCTGGTGGCTGCAGCCACCAGATTGTGTGTAAAACCCCCGCTGTCAGGTCCATACAACGTACAGACCTGGCAGCAGAAGGGTTAAAGTTGAACTCCAGGTATGGATTTTATTGTATAGGTACATTGGTCCAGCTTGGAAGAAGTAGAAGTAGAAGAGAAGAATCTGGCCGGCCCCACATCCAATAAAATCACCTTTATTTAAATTTATTCAAGAAAGACTCTCAACACTACATTCAATGGAACATAGCACTCCAGCTAACGCCAACACCAGCGCTTAGTCATAGCATATCTCATACCTACGGAACCACTGTGAAAGTGAGAGAATCACTGTAGTAGTTACTGCTACTACAGTGTTTGCTGCTGTCTTCTGGATCCCATGCTGAGTGGCTGTCCTGCTGCACGGTAACCACAGAAGGTCGCTCGCCTGGAATGGGCACAATTCACAGAATGCCCAACATTTTCTTCAATGAATGCAAAGTGTTCTCTGTGTGGACAAGATGGAGATTGTAACACTTTAAGAAAACACATTAAGAAAAATGCAAGGCGTTCTGTGAATGCTATCCATGCAGAGCAAGTGGCCCCTTATGTTCACTATGCAGCAGGACAGTTGCTTGGCATGGGACCTGGAACACAGCAGCCATCACTGTAGTAGCTGCGACTCTTCTTCCGCGTACAAACGATCGATTTTCCAATAACAAAAAACGTAGATTTTTTTCCAACGGATGTTGGCTCAAACTTGTCTTGCATACACATGGTCACACAAATGTTGTCGGAAATTCCGAACATTAAGAACGCAGTGACGTACGACGAGCCAAGGAAGGAAACTGATGAATGGTTTTAAAAAATGTTTACATTAAATATCTGAAAAGTTTGGCGTGTATTTGTATTCAGCCCCCTTTATTCCGATACCCCTAACTAAAATTTAGTGGAACCAATTGCCTTCAGAAGTCACCTAATTAGTAAATAGAGTCCACCTGTGTGTAATTTAAACTAAGTATAAATACAGCTGTTCTGTGAAGCCCTCAGAGGTTTGTTAGAGAACCTTAGTAAACAAACAGCATCATGAAAGCCAAGGAACACACCAGACATGCCAGGGATAAAGTTGTGGAGAAGTTTAAAGCAGGGTTTGGTTATAAAAAAGTATCCCAAGCTTTGAACATCTCACAGAGCACTGTTCAATTCATCCGACAATGAAAAGAGTATGGCACAACTGCAAACCTACCAAGACATGGCCATCCACCTAAACTGGCAGGCCAGGCAAGTAGAGTTTACATCAGAGAAACAGACAAGAGGTCCATTGTAACTCTGGAGGAGCTGCAGAGATCCACAGATCAGGTGGGAGAATCTGTCCACAGGATAACTATTAGTCGTGCACTCAAAATCTGGCCTTTATGGAAGAGTGGCAAGAAGCAAGCCATTGTTGAAAGAAAGCCATAAAAAGTCTTGTTTGCAGTTTGCGAGAAGCCATGTGAGGGACAGAGCAAACATGTGGAAGAAGGTGCTCTGGTCAGATGAGATCAAAATTGAACTTTTTGGCCTAAAAACAAAATGCAATGTGTGGCGAAAAACAAACACTGCACATCACCCTCAACACCCCATCCCCACAGGGTGGTGGTAGCATGATGTTGTGGGATGCTTTTCTTCAGCAGGGGCAGGGAAGCTGGTCAAAGTTGATGGGAAGATGAATGGAGCCAAATACAAGGCAATCTTACAAGAAAACCTGTTAGAGTCTGCAAAAGACTTGAGACTGGGATGGAGGTTTACCTTCTAGCAGGACAATGACCCTAAACATACAGCCAGAGGTACAATCAAATGGTTTAGATCAAAGCATATTCATGTGTTAGAATGGCCCAGCTCTAAATCCAACTGAGAATCTGTGGCAAGACTTGAAAATTGCTGTTCACAGACGCTCTCCAACCAATCTGACAGAGCTTGAGCTATTTTGCAAAAAAGAATGGGCAAAAATGTCACTCTCTAGATGTGCAAAGCTGGTAGAGACACACCCAAAAAGATATGCATCGGTAATTTCAGCGAAAGATGGTTCTACAAAGTATTGACTCAGGGAGGCTGAATACAAATGCAGGCCACACTTTTCGTTTCCATAATATTTTATTGAGGATGCTTTATGTATACATACAGATGTATGTACAAAAACATATTTACATGGGCCCATTGGACTGGGTAAGTACAGGTAAACCAAAACAAAAACATTGTGTTAACATTCAATCTCGCTATAATGACAAGAAGTTAAGTAGAAGATTTATGGTGTCTTTAAGGATAGTCAGCAAGGTTGCAAATATTGTATAGTAAATACAAGCAAGCTATGTAGTTTGTAGGCCCAGAGGGGCTTAATTTTTGGGAGGATAGCTCCATAAGTCAGGCTGATTTCTTGAAGTAATAGCGGTTGTGTGGGGGAGTCTCTAAATAAGGATGGGTGAACATAGTTCGTGATAGATTATTCGGGCAGAGTATAATAGTTGTTTGGTGTGGTTTCCATGGTTGACAGGCCAGCTGACAACCGGATTTAGGTGTATTAGCTATATGTGTGTGGGGATGGAGCATGGTAGGGCGGGTAATGGGACTGTTGAGGAAGAAGGGAGGATTGGATAGGTGGGGAGAGGTGGGTGGGAGGGGTGAGAAGAAAGATGCATGTGAGGGTGTCGAAGGATATAGACAGGATAGACCGGCGCAGGGGGGGCCTAGGCCTCCTGTCTAACCCTGGTTTGCCGTCTACCCTGCCTTAAGTTTCCCAGAGGCTGAGGGAAAGGTGTTCTGGGAGGTTTCCCTCTCCATTAACGTTTGGAGTTCATGGTTTGGATATATTCAGGAGTAGTTCTGAACTGTGACCAGCAAGACCAGGTAGTGGTATGTTTGGAGATGTAGTCATGAGAGATGGCTATAAGTTCTACCATTTTGGCAATTGTATCAATTCTCTGAAACCAATCTTTGATTGATGGGGCACAGGTTTTGCCTCATAAGATTGGAACACATCGCTTAGCAGCGTTCAGCATGTGCAGGCCACACCTTTCACATATTTATTTGTAAAAAATGTTGAAACCCATTTATCATTTTCCTTTCACTTCACAATTATGTACCACTGTGTGTTGGTCTATCACATAAAATCCCAATAAAATACATTTACGTTTTAGGTTGTGACATGACAAAATGTGGAGAATTTCAAGGGACATGAATACTTTTTCAAGGCACTCTATCAGCAAAAACCTCACCCCACTCTATGTGAAACAAACAAAAAAAATTGGTTTGACATGCACTTTAAATCCACTGATATAATCACCTGATCAGTCCCAATGTTTTAACGTGTCACTAAACCCACATCATAAAAAATTATCAATAAATGGTGTATTACATACTGTTCATACTTGCTCATTCACTACGAGATTCATTATTTGTATTCTGCAAAAAAACTGGTTGATCCTGCTGTTCTCTGTCTTCCTCTTCTGCCCAAGTCCCCAATGCAGCTAGGGATTTTGCAGAGCAATGTTGGCAGCTCTGCCCATGCTCAGTTTTCAGTGATTTTCTATTCTGAACATTTCCTCCTTATCACAGCTGAGCAGCCCATGTGGCTATAGAGTCACACATGTGGGTGTATACACAGTGGTAAATGACAACCCACTCCCTCCCTCCTCCTCCATGCCCATTAACCAGCTAAACACAATGGTGGCAGGATATTACATGTAGATTGATGGAAGCTTTACCACCCTCTTATTCTAAGGCATTGACTGGATGGGTACAACACAGCCTGTGACTGACAGAAATCCGCCCACACCATGCTATTGCTAAAAAAATAATAAAGATTTGATGATATATATATATATATATATATATATATATATATATATATATATATATATATATATATATATATATATATATATATATATATTTGTATGATGATTTAAAACAGTTTATTGATATTAATTATTTATTTTTACTCTGTATTCCAAAGGCTGTTTTGATTTAATTCTGAACTAGGATGTTTTTTTTTTAAATTAGAATAATTACAGTTCCATCATCCATATACAGAAATAGAACAGACAATGTAAATTAAATAGTGTGTGTTTAGCATCAATTTAATAAACACTGCAATCCCCAGAAGTTCCACATTAAACCAAAAAGAGAGGTGATGATTCCTGGAATTTTACCTCATGTTCTGTGCAGAATTGTGGGAAAACAGTGGGCCAATTATGCAAGCACTAAATGGGATTTCTGAAGTTGTTGAGTGCTCATTGTATTAACCACCTCTGGGAAAAAATTATCGTGGCTCCAGGTGAAATTACAATTTTTGGTACTGTTAGAAAACAATAGCTGGCCTTAAAATGAAATGAAGGTTTTTAATAATTATAAAATGACTTGTGTAGCTATTATATGTATATCTTATTATCGTTGTTTAGGTGAAATTTGAATATTCTCTTAAAGCTAAAAAGCTCAAAAAAGTTTTAGCTAAAATTTATATTTAGAAAATAGTGTTCAAAGGAAAATGAAAAATCTTTAAATGGGGAATTGTATGTCCAATCATCATGTGCAACTTTTCCAGGTTTGCTACAAGAGCTTGCACAAAATAAACTCCGTAAGTAAAAATTTTAAGATATTATCTTGAAAACACACTGCTCTTTCCTCCATTGGGAACACAAGGCTTTTTCTGTATTTCCTAATCAAAACCGATCTACCCTTATGCAAAGCGGGGTGGCTGGTTTTGCAGGCAAAGGAAAACATTTTCTTAAATGTCTTTATTAACAGTTGATTATACTTCTTGTCAAAGTGAGGTTCCTTCTGTCATTTCTGCTGTCTTAAAAAAAGTAACGTTTAGGACAGAAAAATAAAACTCAATCTCTTTTAATAAAATTTGAATTTTAAATATTCGTTTGACACTTAAAGTAAGTCCTAAAATGGATATTTAAAATGTGAACTAACCTACCAACATGGTTTCACGTTTTTAGTCATATTAAAACTTGAGATATATAATATTTCTTCAGAATTCCAACTATTTTGCAGAAAAAGCCATAAAGAATTATGAAAACAAGTTATAAAATCATAATAAAAATAGTATATGCAGCTTTTTCTAACACCAAAAATATTTTGTTATAGAACCAACATATATCCCAAAAAAATATTTCTCTAGTCCAAACAATTTACCCAGAATACGTGTTCCCCAAAGCACGGAATGCATACTATTGGTGGTACATGTTTTCCCTGTAGATGGTACATGGCAGTGTTTATGTAAGTATAGCCTTACTGGTCATGAAGAAATTTAGAGGATGAAGCAGAAAGATGGGACTTCAGCTAAGTATCAAGAAAACTAACTTATAATTACACGAAAGACAGCTAACTTCAGAGTTATTGGTAAAGACACAGACATTGCAGGCAGCTTTTTCCTCCTTGGATCAATTAACAACAATGGATTCAGAAATCAATAAATATGACACAGATAGGCACTTTAAAGAGCAAGGATAAAACACCTAGAATACATTTTCAGATGTAGTAATGTGTCTACAAGTACAAAGGTCAGAATTGTCTAGGCTATGACATTTTCTTTCACTCTACATGTATGAAAAAGTTGGACATTGAAGAAGCCGTACAGGAAACATATTGGTACTTATGAAATCTGGTATTGACAAAGAATTTTAAGACTATCGTGAACAGCAAGGAAAACAAGCAAGCAAATCCTTTAACAAATCATGCGTAACCTTTTACAAAAAGCCCAGATCACTGACTAAGCCCTGATCCACACTGGTGCGATTTGACATGCAATTTGACATGTCAAATCGCATGTGAAATCGGCAGCAATTGCTGGCAATGGCACGTCCTAATCGGTCCGACGCTGCATTTGTGGTGCGGCACCGATTTAAAAAAGTAGTTCCTGTACTACTTTTTGCAATTTTAGGTTGCGATTTCCATTGACATCTGTGCAGAAACGCACGCAGATGTCTGTGAAATCGCTGCTGAAATCGGGACTGACATGCAGAAGTGAAATCGTGCAAGTTCAGCTGAACTTGCACGGCTTCATTCCGCACTCCCGCACTCATTCCCGCAGTGTGAACCTGGGCTAAAGCTGTGTTTTAGCCTTGTGATCTGAACATGCTCACTTTGAAAAATGAGTTTTCACTTTGTTTAGTGAATGGTGAATGAGTTGACTAGGGTTAAGCCCCAAGTTCAGTCCGAACACAAGTTTGCACTTAACTTTGGCTGTTCTGCGTTTGTTTGAGCCCGTTTGGTGGGAGTCAAACATCATATATAGTAACAGTATTGCTACCTCCACTTTATATAAACGCTTCCTATATGACAGCAGTTGGAAAGAAGGCAGCAGGTGTCAGTTGGCAGGGTTTTTTTTTTTTCTTTTGGCAGACATTATCCATAATAATTGACATGGATCTGTATTGCTGGGGAACACAATTGTGGATAGATGTATAATAATGTGCAAAAGGTTTAGGCAGGTTAAAAATGCTGTAACATAAGAATGCTTTCAGAAATATAAGCGTTAATAGTTTTTTTAAATCAATCAACAAGAGGTAAAGTAAATGAACAGAAAAGATATCCCAATCTAATCAATATTTGGTGTGACCACCCTTTGCCTTCAAAACAGCATAATTTCTTCTAGAGAGTGACTAGGTGTCCCGGGAGCCGCACGTCAAGTCAAAACCTGCTGTATGATAGTGAATGCCAGTCTCAGCCTGGACCAATGCGTTTCACTCCTCCCACCAGAGCTTACTCGTGGGGACAGGGTGACTAAGCTCCGGTGGGCTCCATAAGTAAGGTCTTCATTCCAATACAGCCTGAGCAGCTCACATACATATCCTTGGTTTACATCAATTCTTCTAGGTACACTTGTTTTGAAGGAACTCGGCAGGTAAGTTGTTCCAAACATCTGGGAGAACTAACCACAGATCTTCTGTGCATGTAGGCTGCTTCAAATCCTTCTATCAATTCATGTAATCTCAGACAGACTTGATGATGGTGAGATCAGGGGGCTAAATCATTACTTCCAGGACCCCTTTTTCTTCTTTACGCTGAAGATAGTTTTTAAAGACATTGGCTGTATGTTTGGGGTTGTTGTCCTTCTGCAGAATTAATTTGGGGCAAATCACATGCCCCCCTGATGATATGGCATGATGGATAAGTATCTGCCTGTATTTCTCAGCATTGAGGACATCATTGATCCTGATTCCTGACCAAATCTCCAACTTCATTTGTAGAAATGCAGCCCCAAAGGAACCTCCACCATGCTTCACTGTTGCTTTCAGGCACTCATTAATCTACTGCCTCCTGCCACAGCCAAATATTTCACATTTTAACTCATCAATCGAGAGTGCCTGCTGCCATTTTTCTGCTCCCAGTTCCTATGTTTCCATGCATAGCTGAGTCGCTTAGCCTAATTTCCACATAAGAGGTATTGCTTTTTTGGCTGCAATTCTTCCATGAAGACCACTTTTGGCCAGACTTCTCCAGACAGTAGATGTGTGGACCTGGCTCCCACTGGTTTCTGCCAGTTCTGTGCTGATGGCACTGCTTGACATCTTCTTGAAGGGAAGTAAGCATGATGTGTCTTTCATCTGCTGCATTAAGTTTCCTTGGCTGAGCGCTGCATCTACGGTCCTCAGTGTTGTCCATTTCTTTGTGCTTCTTCAAAAAAGTTGACAACACATCTTGAGACCCCAGTCTACTTTGAAATCTTTGCCTGGGAGTGACCTTGCTAATGCAGTATAACTACCTTGTGTGTTGTTGCTGTGCTCAGTCTTGCCATGGTGTATGACCTGTAACATGAAACTGTCTTCAACAACCTCACCTTAGTAGCTGAGTTTGGTTGTTCTTCACCCAGTTTTGGGCCTCCTACACAGCTGATTCTGTTTCAGTAAATGACTGTGTTTTAACCTACATATGAAATTGATGGTCATTAGCACCTGCTTTCTATAATTTGTTAATCATACACCTGACTCTAATCCTACAAATCCCTGACTTTCTGCAAGTGTACAACGTGTGTAAAAATGGATGCTGGTTTGTAACCAAGAGGTAGTCACATCAAATATTGATTTGAGTTAGATTTTTCCTCTGTTCACTCACTTTGCATTTTGTAAATCGATAAAAATAAATAATTAAAATACATATATTTGAAAGCATTCTAACTTTACAGCAATTCTTCACACCTGTCTAAAACATTTGCACATAGTGTATATCAGTACTGTGTAAGTGTCTTTATTTGCTGTTTACTTTTTGTGTGAATGAGTAGGGGTACCCCCTATATATTTACATTGGCGGCAATATCTGAGGGTCCTTTTATTTTTAAAAGGAGTTCCAGGTTCTAATAAGCCCTCTGCCCACTGGGCCAAGGTTGTGGGGAAGAGGTCCTCATCAACATGGCAATGTTTAAGGACAAGGTAATGATTTACCGGGAAAGAGCACGCTTGCCCCCTCTCCCTTCCTGTATTTCCAGTCTGCATGATTGGATAAGGATCTGAAATTGATTTTAAGGGAGAGCCCCACATTTATTTCTTGTTTTTTTGCGGGGGGGGGGGGGTCACCCTTCAAATTCATACCAGACCTTCATCAAAAATAAGAGTATGGTTTATATTTTTAGGAGGAACCTCATGCTGTTTTTTGTGGGGATCTATACCAGACCCTCGTCTAGGGTAATGTTCTGGTATAGATTAAGGGAACCCTTGGCCTCTTGCAAACAGAAATAAAGTGGCTGAAGCTGTGATTTTCTGGCAACCTAATCACACAGATACGCTACTATAGCAATCTGAGAGCACCCACCAGGCATATTAATTAAAGGAATTTATCATTTTTGATGTTGACTTTAAAGCATTATTAGAATCACTGCTCCCTTCCAACATATTTTTTTTTTTGGTGCATGTTCCCCAGGGTAGTGCCCAGTCCCTTGTGTAATTTGTTTGACAATCCCTTGCCTATTAGTCTAGAAAATGGGCATTATGTTTTTTGTTTTTTTTTAATCATTCTGCTCCCATTGACTTCAATAAGGTTCAAATTAAGCTCCCACAATTTAGTTATGTTGAGCAAACTCAAATACTTTTGGATCATCCCAAATGCTGACTTCAATCATCTAACAATGTGTGAGCAAAAACATAATTTTCCTTGCACAGGATTTGGTATTCTTTGCAAAGTAAATTTTTACTTAGCTTCACCGCCTTCACCTCCAAAAAATGTATTTTGCAAAGCAAATATGCTTTATTCTTTTAGCAAAGCAACCCCCTTTATAAGAAAAACCTATTCACTGTCAAAGAAGAATCTGAACTCCATTAAAGTCAGTGAATGACACAGAGGGCTGTGCACTGCCCCGGGGGAACATGTACCAAAGCAAATTTTAATAATATTTACAGTGATACATTAAAAATGCAAAATTCCTTTGAATAAAGCATTGGATCCACCCAAAAAATCCAAAACCAGGTCCCTATTCGAGCATACAGGAAAGAGAGGAATGAGCGTGAATCCCCACATCATATCTGGATATCTGACCACATGCCTGCATCATATGCGGGGAGTTTTCCAGGGGGAAACCCCCTGGCAAAGCATCTTGTCCCCATGTTGATGAGGACAAGGGCCTCTTCCCTCATACCTGGATTGGTGATTGTAAAGGTCTATTGGAGGCTTATTGGAGGCTGGAAGCCTCTTTTAACATCCAGATACCACTCCTCCTATGTGAATGAGTAAGGGATACTATGTAGATTAATGATGCAGATCTATGTCAATCAAGATGCCTGATGACTGCTGACCTGCCAAAAGAACCCCCGCTTCCCGACACACATTTGGTTTTGTTGCTTCGCTCATCTGAATGGCATCTCTGTTTCTCGACACTAATGTAAATAAAGGGATGGGGTCTCCTGGGCGATGTAATTTACCAAATATAGAGATGACAACAGAAAAACAAAGCTATCATATATAGTAGCAAGAGAAAAACCCACCACTAAATATAATGTTCAGCGTCTGTTTGATCAGGCAACCCTTGGTCCAAAATTTTGTTTGGACTGAATAAGGAACTCATCCCTAGTTGCAAACTTTCACAATATCACTATGTCAGCTTCTGCTTTGTTGCTCCAGAACCTCCCACCTTCCCCTTACCCCCTTTCACACCTTTTCTTGTCTTTCTCTTCATTCTTTTTCATTATGTTATTTTTCTATCTGCACCCTGCTTTTTTCAAATGCTTTTCTCTTTTTGTCTCTCTTTGCCCTTCTCCCTTTTAACACGCTCATTCTCTTTCCATGCTCCCCTTAACTGTCAATTCCCCCTACTTGTTGGCTATTAGCAGACAGTGAGGGCCAACAGAAAGTATGCGGGCTGCCTAACACCGGGGACCACAGTATCCCCAGCAGGTGTTCTAGTTCCTGACATAGTGTAGTAGCCTTGGAGCCTTTTTTTTTCTTTTAGTCTCTGAAAAGTGTTAATTAACAAGAGTTCCTGGGAACTAGGAACTTGAAAAATCGTTTTAAGGTGTAAACCAATGGCCAGTAAGTGGTAAACAACTCTCACATGACATTCAGCTTACATTTACCTTGTTTTAGTTTATACCATAAAAATAGCTGCTGGAATCTAGTCACCACATCTCCATCCTCCCTTCTTCCATTTAGGTCACAATAAGGGGGTTTTCTGTAGAACAACTTTTCAAGCATTCTTCGAGTTATCATAAATCTAATGTCAGCCCTTTGTAATGGATTTACAGATAGGTGTGTGTTTACAGAACGATATAAATCTATGTGTCCACACACACCCTTTCTTTTTTCAGATAACATTCTACCTGAACAAAATAGACTCATCACACCCACTTATAATCCAGAAATTCTTGTTTCCTACATCCCTTTATAATATACCACCAACTACAATCACACTTAAACTGATTAGGAGTAAAATATAAAACAATTGATAGAGTAAAGCCTCCATCAGAAAACATCAATCCAAAAATACGAGGACTTGAATTTTAACTAGAGTTAAATAAAGATATACACACATTCACTGGAGGTTAAAGCATATATAAAACCTAAAACCAAAAATGTTATCTATTGCAGCTTAATATTTTCATTTATTTTCACCTAGTGATCCTGCCATTATACCACTTTTCTGGTATTTTATGGTTCTTTACACGGTCCTGTGCAAAATCATAGTTCCTTCCGCCCACTTTGGTAGCTTTACTAAAATGTGTGGCAGATTCAAATAGTTTCTTGGGCCTACCGTTTCAGCCCGCTCGCTCGAGAAGCAATCCGACAGTGCTGCCGGCTGGTCACACAGGCGATCAAAGAGTGACCAAAGAGTGATACGCTATGATCGCCTCTATGACCTTGGAGGACCGGAGCGACATCATGACATCTCTTCTGGTACAGGGAGAGTAAACAAGTTTTTTTTTTTTAAAGCAAAAGATCAAAAATATATTTTTTATATCTTTTGCTTTTAAAGGTTTTTCTTTTTGACCCCAGATCTCTCCATAAAGAGGACCCATCATCCTTATTTCTCTTTCAAGGGATATTTACATTCTTTGTAAAAAAATAAAAGTGACAAAAAAATAAAATAAATAAATAAAGGGGCAGTGTAAAAATAAAAAAACAAAAAGTAAAATAAATAAGAAAAAATATATTTTTTGAAGTGCCCCCATCCCTCCGTGCTTGCACGCAGCAGCAGCAGCAGCAGCAGCAGCAGCAGCAAATGCATATGGAAGTCGCACACGCATATGTAAACAGTGTTCGCACCACACATGTGAGGCATTTCCACGAATGTTAGAGAGAGAGCAATAATTCTAGCACTAGACCTCCTCTGTAACTCTAAAGAGGTAAACTGTAAAAGCGTTTAAAATGTTGCCTACAGAGATTATTAAGTACTGTAATTTGTTGCCATTCCACGAGTGTGCGCCATTTTAAAGTGTGACATGTTAGGTATCTATTTACTCGGTGTAACATCATCTTTTATATTATAAAAAAATGGGGTATATAATGTATTTGGTTTTTTATAATTAATTAAATTTTATTTTTTCCCAAAAAATTGTGTTTGAAAAACCGCAGCGCAAATACTGTGTGACATAAAAAATTGCAATGATCGCCATTTTATTCCCTAGGGGTCTCTGTTAAAAATAAATGTGCAATATTTGGGGGTTATAAGTAATTTTCTAGCAAAAAGTTGTAAACACAAAATGCCAGAAAAAGACACTTTTACAAGTGATGTTGTGTCTAGGATAAAAAACAAAAGAAAACAAAAAAAAACAGAAAAATGTCTTGCAATGTAAATCCATTGTCCCCTGTCCACATCAAGCATGATGAACGATGCCCTGCAACCTGCTGTAAAAAAAGATAAAAAAACAAACAAGTCAACCCGGTGAGACAATCTGCTCCTGATGGACTCCAGCTACCTATCATATATCCCAAGCTGCCAGCTAAATAAAAACAAAGGGGCATGGGATCCCAGGTGAGGTCATTGACAAAAATATGGGCGGGACCCATATTTGGTCAATTACTTCTCTGGGGTTCCACATCATCAAGATAGGAACAAGGTGCTTTGTTATGCTCCCGTGGCAGAGTATCTGTTCTTTGGTGGGTCTGGCCATTTTTTTCTGTTCTTTGGTGGGTCAGGCCATTAAAATTGGGTCTGGTATGAATTTTGGGGGCAATCCCATCCTTTTTTTGTCTTGGGGTTCCCCTTACAATCAATACCATTCCCTCGAGTAGGATAAGGATCTGGTATAGGTTAGGGGAATCACTGGACACATTATTTAAAAACAAAAGGAAATGGACAGGAAATGTCATTTCGCAGCTAGCTGATTAGGGATATTTTTTCTTTGTAAATGTTACTTTGAATTAGTACATTGTACATGTAGCACCCTCTATCTAGTATGTTGATGTAGGTAAATTGGCTTGGCTGAGAGCCAGGCCTGGGTTGTGAATCTGGGTCAGCGTTTAGTGACTCAAGGGCTGGATGCTCATCCTAACAGCTCTTCTGGTGCCTCCGCCTGTTCTCTGGAACATTGGAGAATGTTCTAGACATATTGGGTGAAAGCTAGGAGGGGCTGTTAGGAATATTTATGAGGACCTCAGCCAATCACCAGTAAAGGGCTAGCAGGGGGCAGGCCACCTCATAAATAGGCATGAGTCATGCCAGCAAGGGCAGTCTGATGGAAGATGGAGATGGAGTGCTGAGGACATTGTCAGTGGCCCTTGAGGGTGCCCCCTAGTCTGGCGGGGTGACCTCAGGCCTGGGGCTCAGGTGCTGGAAGATTCTCCCTACAACAAACAGAGGAAACCCTTCCAGGAGGCATAGGACCAAGGAGAGAGGACAGCGAGAGCAGGTCAGCACGTCCAGGAGATCTCCTGGGAGTCAGCCGGGTGGGCTGGTGAGTGTCAGTCTGAAGGAATGTAGAGAGTTAGCCTGGAGAGCTAGTGAAAGGGGCAACTGCAGCCAGAAGAAGTGGTGCTGGGACCAGTGATCACAGAGAGGAAATGCTGGAAAAGTGTGAGCTGAGTCACCCCATCTGTTCTTCAAGTATAAGGGCTTCGAGTCTCTACCTGTAATGGGCCTTTGCTACTAAATTACAACAGGGTAACATAGTTGGGTTCTGAAAGCTTGTGTGTGCTGGACAAAGAAGAGGAGCTGCATATAGGAGAAGTTGCCCCTGAAGTTTGCTTAAAGTCAAATGGGGTTCCCATAATCTCCTATTCCTATTCAAGGTATATCCCTCAATAAAACAAAAAAAAAAACAAACAAAGTCATGGACTGTTCTCCGACTCTGGAGTGACTGTGGAAATTCAGTGTTCCTGGCTGTGCTGGGTGGGGGATCCCAATTAATTGCAGCTCCTTAGGGTGTGAGATACATACAGGTGCCAGACTTCACAGGCACAGACTATAGCTTCCACCAACCATGTTATTTTAAGGAATTTTACATTCTTAATGTTGATCTTTAAACTTTTTTAAAGGAGCTGTCTTCCGCAGAAAGGTATTTTTAAAACATTTTTTTTGCATTGGTCAGGGCTGTCTTTAATATTGATTGGACCCTGGGCAAACAATTTCCTGCCCCCCCCCCCCCCCCCCGGCCATGCAATTTTCTCTCCACCCCAACATCCCAAAAAACACACGCATTGATTTATCTAAAAAAAGCTTTAAAGTGGTTCTACAGGCTCAAGGTTTTTTACCTTCATGCATTCTATGCATGAAGGTAAAAAACCTATTCTGTGCTGCAGCCCCCCCAGCCCCCCTAATACTCACCTGAGCAGCATCTTGATCCAGAAATTTGCATGAGAGCCTTGACTCTCCGGGGACTCTCCCTCATCATTGGCTGAGTCGTTGCTGTCAATCCGAGCCAGTGACCCAATGAGGAGAGAAAGGGGACGGGGGCCGAACCCTGGCTCTGTGTGTGAATGGACACGCAGAGCTGCGGTTTGGGAATATGCTTGGGTGCCTCCATTGCAAGCTGATTGCTCTGGGGGAAAATAGCAGGAGGGAGGGGCCAGGAGCTCCAGCAAGGGACCCGAGAAGAGAAGGGTAGGGGCTGCTCTGTGCAAAAACATTACAGAGTAGGTGAGTATGACATGTTTGTTATTATTTTTTTTAAAGAAAGCCTTTAGAATCACTTTAATAATGTAAAAATAAAAAACTGTCCACACTCACTGAATAGTTGCTAGAGGTTACTGCACATCCTTACCGCTCACTGATTGGTTGCTAGAGGTTACTGCACATTATTACACCTCACTGATTAGTTGCTAGAGGTTACTACACATCATTACCGCTCACTGATTGGGTTGCTAGAAGTTACTGCACATCATTACCGCTCACCCATTGGTTGCTAGATGTTACTGCACATCCTTAACCACTCACCTATTGGTTGCTAGAGGTTACTGCACATCATTACCACTCACAGATTGTTTGCTAGAGGTTACTGCACATCATTACCATTCACCCATTGGTTGCTAGAGGTTACTGCACATCATTACTGCTCACTGGTTCCCGCAGCTAACAGTGTCCCCCCTCTGCAAGCTACTCTGGTCCTGCGGCTGCTTTATTAATCCCCCTTAACTGCTGACAGGAGAAAGGTTTAGGAAAAGACTCCACACACAGCCCGCTCTGTAAATTTGATCTCAGTGCTGCTGACTGGAGAAGGGGGGGGGGGCGAGTGGGGGAACACAGAGCCACTCTGCCTCACTCCCTGTAAAAGCCGCTGACAGAGGCGGGCTCCAGCACATACAGCCCACAGCTGTGCCTCTCCTCGGTCATAGTGTGACCGCTTGTATCAACCTGGCCAGGAGAGCAAGCAGGGAATCTGCTGAACTCGCTACAGGGGAAAAATATTTGCGGACAGCGCAGGTTCAAGGGGCAGCTGCTATGGGCCTCACAACAATGATTGGGCCCTGAGCAGCTGCCCCTTTTGCCCCATGTTAAAGATGGCCCTGGCATGTACCTAGGACAGTGCCCAGGCCCCCATGCCCTTTTTTTATTTAGTTGTGTCCCCATGACATTTTTTACAAAAAAAAGATGGCAGGGAAATTACATTTAGTGACACTTTTTTTTGTTCTCAGTGTCACTTTTGTTGTTGTACATCCGACAGATAAAGTATCCTCAAGCATATTATTTAAAGGAATTTTGTATTATTATTATTATTGTACCCCTTTAAGCCTTGTAAAAAGAACTGCTCTGTGTATGCCCTTTAGGCAAACCATCATATTGCCCTTGAAAAGGGAGAGAATTGACTTTCCAGATTCTTCTCCAATTGCCTACTGCAACTGTTTTCCTGCTCGCGGCCCTTTCCCTTGAATTGAACCCAATTAGATTTGCTCATCAGCAGTCTATACAAGGGAGGCTGTTAAAGGTAAATAACATGTTGAAAGTTTGTTGTATGTACATGTGGGTGGGGGGTGCCAAGGCCGAGGCCACATGAAACTGGGAGTTCGCACCCTGGTGGGCTAGTCAGAGACTTACAGCCATGCTAGTTAACCATTCCCACTGTGGTTCCCATTTGGAACTAACAGACACTGTAATCTTCTCTTCCTTTCTCTTACTGGTAAATAAACTGTTACAGAACGGGGGCACAGAGCACACTCGTACCTTAAAAGGTTCCCTTGTCTCTTCCAGACACTGCACACATGCACTCCATAGTCACTTGTGTACTGAAGTGTTCTAAACTCACTCATATTGCAGGAAGCCACTGCTTTACACCAGTTGTAAGGCTTTGCTTTGTGGCCATCCAGGCTTGGTCCCGAGATGGACCCTGTGCCATAGTGGATCCCAGTATGGGGCACTGTCACCTGACACTGTCACCCACTTCCTGCCACTGTCATTCCTCGTAGTGTGTCCTAACCCTGAAAGTTAAAGTGTGTAAAAATACAAATGTACATGACTTCAGAAATTTTTACACTGTCCCATTGCAGCACAAGGCCACGCAACCTATAGGTGTCACGGTCTGGAGTCAGGCTTGGAGGCCAAGAGCTATAGCAGTGGAGCAGCACCCATTGACAAACAGGGCAGGTCACCCTAGCGCAGTGGTTCTCAACTCCAGTCCTCAGGACCCACCAACAGGCCAGGTTTTAAGTATTACCTTGGGGAGATGCAGACTAGAATACTGCAATCACTTAGCAGCAAATGATATCACCTGTGATGTATTTCAGTTATCTTGCAAACCTGGCCTGTTAGTGGGTCCTGAGGACAGGAGTTGAGAACCACTGCCCTAGCGGATGACACAGGTTAATCTGAGATGCAGGGTCTAAGAAACCGGTATTCACCAGAGCTCCTGATAGTGGAGATGGGTTTTGCTGTGTTTTAGTACTAGATTGCGGTCCTCGGGATCGTCCCACCAGGAAGTGAGCAAGCCGGAGTACAGTAGCAGATATAGCAGGTTGGGGTCAAGCAGAAGCATTGTCAGTAAACAAGCCAAGGGTTGGTAACGAATGGAAGTGAAGATACGAACAGCAGCAGGAGAGACAAAAGCAAAATTTTGACTGGAGATCAGGAAAATCAGGAAGTTCATGGGAGGAGCAAAGAGTTCAAAGTTTAAGGCAAACTAGGTTCAAGATATTGAAGGATCATTCAAGGAATTGTCCAGGGAACTGTCCAGCATTCCAGATGTCGCAGCAAGAAGAGTCATTGCCAGACACAGCAGAGGTCCCAGGTTCAAGTCCAGGTCCTGACAACAGGGTTGCATGGCTTGACTTCCAGTATGAGGTTCACTAGATCCACCAAGGTTACATTAGCTCTGCATTAGCACTCCTAAAGTAAAATACATAGACACTTTCTCCTCTGGAATAAAGTTAACTTTTTTTTAAAGATCTCTTCATACAGGTTCAGATAAATCCCATAATTGGATTGTGGTTGAACTAGCTGTGCTGCTGTATAAAATAAAATGCTCTCCCTCACAAGTACATATATATTTATGGTACGTAGTGCGGCCCATACCTGAGTTGGAAATGTCCATAGTAACAAAGTCCATTGTGATTGTTGGAGTCATTGAAGTGGGCTTATTTAAGGGAGGTAGCGTCGAGAAGAAATCACATTACAGCAGGCTGTCCTGACAAATGTTCTCCCATGAGGCAACAGCAGCCCCGGTACAGACCTCTGCAGATGTATGTATACCTCAAATACAGACAGGATGTGACACATCTGCAGAGGAAGAAGTCACACAAGACCTGACCTTACGGCAATCAGATATTTAAAGAAGCATCACACTATAAAATACAGTAACATGGCAAAATACACCAAATAACAACATGTAGTAGGCGCATGCCTACGTACATGTAATATACTGGGTAGGTTTTTGTTTAAATAAATGGTTTGGTTAACTGATGAGTAGGGATGAGCCGAACACGCCCCAGTTCGGTTTGCAGCAGAAAATGCGAACAGGCAAAACATTTATTTGAACACGCGAAAACCGTTAGTCTATGGGACACGAACTTGAAAAATCAAAAGTGCTCATTTTAAAGGCTTATATGCAAGTTATTGCCATAAAAAGTGTTTGGGGACCGGGGTCCTGCCCCAGGGGACATGTATCGATGCAAAAAAAAGTTTTAAAAACGGGAGCAGTGATTTTAATAATGCTTAAAGTGAAACAATAAAAATGAAATATTCCTTTAAATATCATGCCTGGGGGATGTCCTTAGTAAGCCTTTAAAGTAGCACACTTTTCCTGTGTTTAGAACAATACCACAGCAAAATGACATTTCTAAAGGGAAAAATGTAATTTAAAACTACTTGTGGCTGTAATGTATTGTCGGGTCCCGGCAATATCGATGAAACTCATAGAAAAAAATGGTATGGGTCCCCCCCCCCAGTCCATTACCAGGCCCTTTCCTTTAAGGGGAACCCCGCACCCAAATTTAAAAAAAAATGGCATGGGGGTCTCTCAGGCCCCCAGGCACTATATACTCTGAACAGCAGTATATATACTATACAGCCTGCCCTATATACTCAGCAGAAAATTGGGCCTTAGGTGTTGGTGGTACCAGAACACTGTAAGCCCTCATAGTTACTCTTTGTGGGCGCAGGAATGGGCCCTGCTGTGAAATACTATATCAGAAATTGTAATTACATGCCCCTGTTAAATAGGGGCAGAAAAATTGGGCTTTTGGTGGTGGTGGTGGTGGTACCAGAACACTGTAAGCCCTCACAGTTACTCTTGGTGGGCGCAGGAACGGGCCCTGCTGTGAAATATTATATCAAGAACTGTAATTACATGCCCCTGTTAAACAGCAGCTGAAAAATTGGACCTTTGGTGGTGGCGGTGGTGCCACAACACTGTATGTCCTCACAGTTACTCTTGTTGGGTGCAGGAATGGGCTCTGTTGTGAAATATTATATCAAGAACTGTAATTACATGCCCCTGTTAAACAGTGACAGAAAATTGGGCCTTGGGTGGTGGTTGTGGTGCCACAACACTGTAACCCCTCACAGATATTCTTGTTGGGTGCAGTAATGGGCCCTGCTGTGAAATATTAGATCAAAAATTGTAATTACATGCCCCTATTAAACAGGGGCAGAAAAATTGGGCCTTTGGTGGTGGTGGTGGCGCTGCAACACTGTAACCCCTCACAGATACTCTTGTTGGGCACAGGAACGGACCCTGCATTGAAATATTATATCAAAAATTGTAATTAAATGCCCCTGTTAAACTGGGGCAGAAAAATTGGGCCTTGGGTGGTGGTGGTGGTGCCCTAAACCAAAAATATTGTTGGAAGCTAGCATCATAAAGATTGAGGAGGAACAGGATAGTCAGCATAGGCAGTCTTCAAGGGATCCCACATCCATAGCAAATTCAATCAGTTAAATCAGCATTAGGTGCTTGATAGCTGCTGATCCAAGACTAATTCTTTTTTATGAATGTGAGCCTATCAGCCGAGTCTGTGGACAGGTGCACTCTTTGATCCATTACAAACCCTCCAGCAGCACTGGATGCAGGACAGGCCAGTAGCTCAATTGCATGTTGAGCAAGTTCTGGCCAGTGGTTCATCCTCAAGACCCAGTAACCCAGTGGATGCTCTGTTGGAAAGGTCTCCAAGTCTGCTCTTGCCCCTAGATATTCCTGCACCATGTAATGCAGATGCTGGCGATGGCTGCTTAAACCGATAAGACCTTGGCGCTGAGGACTGAAACATTGTTTAAAGGCATCGGTCAGCCGGCCACCTTCTCCACTGCTCTTCCTCTGATTGAACGAAGCCTCAGCAACACGTTGTCCCGCACAAGGAATTTGTAACCTCCCAGGGTCTGGAAATGTGTTGCACAAACCTTTCTTCAAGGCCTCCTGAAGATAGTTACATAGTTACATAGTAGGTGAGGTTGAAAAAAGTCCATCAAGTCCAACCTATGAAGATGTTTCATCCTCTGCTCCCTCTGTGAAGGCAGGATTAGTTCTGCAACCTTACCCTTGTAACGTGGATCAGGAAGGGTTGCCAGCCAGTAATGATCCCTCTCCTTGATATCACGAATCCTAGGGTGCTTTCGCAGGTTTTGCAGAATCAGGGAGGCCATGCAGCATAAGTTTTCAATGGCATTCGATTCTGAGTCCCCTGGGTCACTAAGGATCACATGATCAGAAAGTACCTCCTCCCAGCCACGTACAACTCCTTGGGTTTCTGGGGACTGAAAACCATCCCTTGAAGACTGCTGCTGAGTGTTATCCTCTAAATCCATGCTGACACAATCCTCCTCTTCTTCCTGTGTGTTTGGTGGGCCCGCAGGAATGCTATCTGGATATAGGGGGCCTTGAGAGGTAAGGAAGTCCTCCTCTTCTTCCCACTGTTCTGCCTCAAGTGCCCTGTCTATAATTCCAGGAAGCGTGTGCTTCACCAGGAAGAATAGAGGGACAGTCTCACTGATGCATGCATTGTCGCTGCTCACCATCCTTGTGGCCTCCTCAAATGGTGACAGGACAGTGCATGCATCCTTGATCAGTAGCCACTGGCATGGTGAAAAGAAGTCAAGCTCCCCTGACCCTGTCCTGGTGCCATACTTGCACAGGTACTCATTGATGGCCCTCCGCTGCATGTGCCGCCGCTGCAGCATTGCCAACGTTGAGTTCCAACTGGTGGGCATGTCACAAATGAGGTGGTTGGTGGGCAGGTTGCATTCCCTTTGAATGTCAGCCAGCCGAGCACTGGCATTGTATGACCAGCGGAAATGACCACAGACTTTTCAGGCCTGCCTCAGGAGATCCTGTAAGCCTGGGTACCTGGTCAAGAACCGCTGCACCACCAAATTCAGGACTTGTGCCAAACATGGAACATGGGTAAAGTGTCCCTGTCAGAGGGCGGAGAGAAGGTTGGTGCCATTGTCGCATACAACCATTTCTGGCTGAAGCTGGCGTGGCATCAACCACCTCTAAACCTGCCCCTGCAGAGCTGACAGAAACTCTTCCCCAGTGTGGCTCCTGTCCCCTAGGCAGAAAAAATTAAGCACTGCATGGCATCTTTTAGTCTGACTGCTTGCGTAGCCCCTTGAACGCTTACAGAGCACCACTGGTTCAGAGAACAAATCTGCAGAAGAGGCCATAGAGGACGAAGAAGATGAGGAGGGGGAGGAGAGAGCTGTGGCAGAATCACCACTAGCATTTTGAAGGCGAGGTGGCGGAACAAGCTCAAACAACACTGAACCTGTCCAGCATCATCCCCAGCTGCAAACAGAGTTACCCAGTGTGCAGTGAAGGAAAGGTAACGTCCCTGCCCATGCCTGCTGGACCATTAGTCAGCAGTAATATGCACCTTACTGCTGACCACCCTGTCCAACGAGGCCAAAACATTGCCTTCAACATGCCGGTAGAGGGCCAGAATGGCCTTCCTTGAAAAGAAATGGCCTTTTGGAAACTGCCACTGAGGTACAGCACATTCCACAAATTCACGAAAGGGGGCAGAGTCTACAAGCTGAAAAGGCAGCAGTTGCAGTGCTAGCAATTTGGCCAAGCTAGCATTTACATGCTGAGCATGTGGATGGCTGGAAACAAATTTCTTTTTACGGTTCAGCAACAGGGAAATTTGCCCACTAAAATCAGATGGTGGTGTACTGCCAGCAGATTGGCTGCAAGTACTTGGGACACCACCAGAAGTGTAGTAGAAACTGTACACACTGTATTAGATACTGTGTACACCGCCTGCACTGTATTAGCAACTGTAGTACGGCTGCACTGTATTGTGTACTGTGTACACCACCAAAAGTGTAGTAGAAACTGTACACAGTGTATTAGATACTGTGTACACTGCCTGCACTGTATTAGCAACTGTACTACTGCTGCACTGTATTGTGTACTGTGTGCACCACCAGAAGTGTAGTAGAAACTGTATACACTGTATTAGATACTGTGTACACCGCCTAGACTGTATTAACAACTGTACTATGACTGCACTGCATTGTTTACTGTGTACACCACCAGAAGTGTAGTAGACACTGTACACACTGTATTAGATACTGTGTACACTGCCTGAAGTGTATTAAAAACAGTACACCACGGAATGCACTGTAGATATAGGTTACACTGGATGCAGAGTATATATATATATATAGATATATATAAATATGTATCTATATATATATATATAAGACTGTATATATACCGTATTTATCGGCGTATAACACGCACTTTTTTCCCCTTAAAAACAGGGGAAAATCGCAGGTGCGTGTTATACGCCGATCCCCTGCGATCCCGAGCTGTCACATCTTCAAAATCGCCGACCGCGATTTGAAAATGGCGCCGCCGGCGCTGAAATACACAGAGCCGGTCCTTGGCTCTTCTCGGCGGCTCTTGTTCACTTTCGGCTCCACTCGTAGTCCCGAGCGGAGCTATCCGAACCTACTCGGCTAGGTTCGGATAGCTCCGCTCGGGACTACGAGTGGAGCCGAAAGTGAACGAGAGCCGCCGGGAAGAGCCGAGGACCGGCTCTGTGTATTTCGGCGCCGGCGGCGCCATTTTCAAATCGCGGTCGGCGATTTTGAAGCCCAGGATGGCAGGGATAGAGGATCGAAGGCTGCACTGGGGCAAGGCTGCACTGGGGAAGGCTGCACTGACAAGGCTCCACTGGGGAAGGCTGCACTGACAAGGCTGCACTGGGGAAGGCTGCACTGACAAGGCTGCACTGGGGAAGGCTGCACTGGCAAGGCTGCACTGGGGAAGGCTGCACTGGGGAAGACTGCACTGACAAGGCTACACTGGGGAAGGCTGCACTGACAAGGCTGCACCGGGGAAGGCTGCACTGGGGAAGGCTGCACTGACAAGGCTGTACTGACATGGCTGCACTGACAAGGCTGCACAGACAAGGCTGCACTGGGGTAAGGCTGCACTGAGAAGGCTGCAATGATGGGCATTTAAATGTAAGTTTTTTTCCCTTCAATTTCCCTCCTAAAAGTTTTTTTTTTCCTTAAAATTCCCTCCTAAATTGGGGTGCATGTTATACGCCGGTGCGTGTTATACGCCGATAAATACGATATAATAATACACTGCCTGCACTGACTGAATATAGAGTAAACACTGAATATAGTGTAAAAATATATATACTAGCCTAACTGTGTATATTTATAAATATCAAATACACTGCCACTAACTGAATAACCTGACTGCTTAATCTAAATCAAGCTATTTCTCTGTCCACACCAACAACACTACACATGGCTGCCGTGTAAGCATCCTTATATAGTGTGGGACGTGGACTTAGTCCCCCTGAGCCATTATTGGCCAAAGGCATGCTGCCTTTGGCCAATTATGGCTCTCTTAGCAGAGGGTGCTGTGATTGCCCAAAGCATGCAGGTCAGGTGCATGCTTTGGCCAATCATCATACAGCAATGCACTGCGATCTCGCAGTGCATTATGGGGCATTCCGTGGTGCTCGAATTTGCTGCAAACGCCCCATAATGTACGCTTTTCGGGCAAACTTATGTTCGACCCGAACATCAAGCTCATCCCTACTGGTGAGACTCCTTGACATGGAGTGTGTCCTAGCTTGGATGTTTAAAAATCAGAGTACCAAAGAATTAAAGAATAGGAAACCAGTGTAAATGAGCTCTTGTATAATTTTAATATTTTTTTCTGTTACTTATAGAGATGATAATTAGTGCAAAATGCAAGTTTTATGTTGCCACTGTATAATTGGCAACTGTGTGCTCCTTTACCTATTTTTCTGCAATTTTTGACATTGCCCTTTTCGTCTTATACTGTATAATGACATTATCATTAATAATAATAATAATGATAATAATAATAATAAATAATTGTGGCATACCTTTGACGTTCAAATACTCTGTGCCTTTGCTCGGAACTCTTATGCATTATTGTATATGCAAGAATTGATAAATGTAGGCTTAGCCTGCCATCTAGTGTCAACTATTGATTATTACAGGCATGGTATGTTCTTTTCTGATACATGCTGCATGGATGAATTACGGTACTCTCAACTTGAGAACTGCAATTAATGAGCCACATATTAGGTTCTTAGAAATACCAATTGGTTTAATCACTTAATTTTATGACATAAGAATCACCAATTAGGTTTATCCACGATTCTGTACAAAAGAGCTTTCATGACAAATATTTGGATGGTTCTGTTGTTGGCTTTCTTATGATAATGGCTGTCATGTAGATTCTTTGGCTTCAATAGTTTTACACCTAGCAGATCAGAAATTTGACAGATACGTCTTGACTATTCGTATACTTGTTGCAGCGCAGTGTATTGACGTAAAAGGGCCAGCATAACAGCCAGGCAATGAGAATTTTCAGGAGAGGACACTGCTGGCAGTCCCTATATCTCTCTGATGACATGTCTTCTCTAATAGGCTAGGCCCATATCATTTTTAGGTAGGGATGGTTTCCCTTGGAACACATCTCAAGGCCCTAACAGACCAGGTAAAAAAATATATCTTCCAACTGATCAGCCAACATTTATGGATATCTGTGATCTGTGAATCAATCCATATCAATCTAAGTAACTGACATCTTATTCCAAATGAGTTTTTCATATGATTTGTTGCAGTGTGATTTACCCTTATATTTTATGTTTCTACATTAATACACGTAAAAGCAGGATATGAATGTTTCATGTACCTACTCCAATTCCTGTGCATGTCAGTGTGTACAATAGAGCCCTCATAGAAATACTTGGGGCCAATAGTAAATCGAAAGCTACAGCCGTAGGAGAGGGCCAATAGTACAGTATGAGTCAGGCTGACGTACTGTATGCTTCTTGCAGGGTTCCTCGGCTAAGTATAAGGTTACAGATAAGCTGCTCCACTCATAAGTCACCCAAAAAATAAATTAATAATAAAAAAATTAATACGTTCATATAGAATTTCTATTAAGTTATTCTTAAGTGAATGATTCCGAAAGGATAATAACATTGTTTTGCCATCTTATCTGCTTCTCCAATTATTTTAAAATCCAATGGAACAAAGTAAGGACAGATATTTTGCAGTATGGCATACATTATCCCCATGAGTTTAATCAATCTGGTGTTATCTCGTAACTTAGCAGTTAAGCGTTGGTAGGGTAAGGTGTAAAAAAACAGTGCAATGTTTTGCCTACATCCACAGCAACACTAGTTATGCATACAGAACTTCTGATTCTGAAAACAGACCAGAGGTCCATAAACTCAGGGAGCTTGATTATGCGAACAATAACTTCAGCTAAGAATTTGGTACTGGCCCCACCCCCCTAATTTCTCATCTTTCTTATTGGCCTATCAGTCAGCCCATTACATTTCTAGACTAAAAAGTAAAACACCTTGGGCTTTATTTAATAAAATAATGTAAGGCACAAAGAGTATATGCTAAGTGCAGAAACCCATACATTTCAGGATGTCATACCTCCCAACTTTCTGAGATGGGAATGAGGGACACCTATCAGCAAAAGTATGCAGGCATAGGACACACCCCTTGCCACACCCCTTTAAAGGAGAATTGTACAAAAAAATAAGATTATTAAACACACAAGTGTTTTTTTTACCACTACTATTCCTTTATATTGGCTTTTGGAATCTACAAATGCAGCAATTTAGAAATCAATTGAAAGGTTTAGCACTGGGAAACACTTTTTGATAATTAAAACGTGCATTTTATATATATCTATATAGATCAGACCAAAATGAAGGACAAATGAGGAGGAATGAGAGACAGAGGGACATTACTCCAAATCAGGGACAGTTCCTTGAAATCTGGGACAGTTGGGAGGTATGGGATGTTGTAGTCAGATGATAATAACAATATTTTTATTTGATATTTATTAATTTAACTAATTAAACAAGATACAGTTCTACATGTGAACTTATTGATTGAAAATGAAAAATATGAACTTTGTGTCCAAAAGTATGCAGCAGAGTTAAATGCATACAGCAACATACATATGCTGTGATGGACTTTCAGGAGGCTTGAACCTATAATGTTGTGTTACTGCTGTCTGTTCCACTCAAAGACTTTATTTGTGTTTTATTACAAGACTACTTACAGGAAAAAACATTGTGGATACCAAGAACTAGACATTATGCCGGTAGTTTACCTGACCAAATCCACTGGGGTCTAATTCAACAATTCAATATTACAGTGGCAGCTGGTGCTCCATTTTTTTTGGGGGGGGGGGGGGGGTTTGGTTGGCAAACAAGACACCCGCCACCCGCCACCCCCTCCCTGTTCGGTCAGTTGGTCAGTTGGTCCGTCAATCAAACCCCCCCTTCTTTTGGTAAACCAAACACCACCCCTGTCGCTCACCTGTCCACCCACCAGCCATCTAGGTCACGGGCAGCTTTGGCTTCCCCCTGCGCTTCCTGTGCATAGTAACCAATCAGCTTCCAACTTCATCTTGTTCAGTTAACCACTTTAGTACCGGGCACTTTTACCTCCTTCCTGCCCAGGCCATATTTGAAAGACAATTCCACGGTCATGCAACACTGTACCCATATGAAATTTTTGTCTTTTTTTAAGACAGATAGAGCTTTCTTTTGGTGGTATTTAATCACCACTGGGTTTTTTTATTTTCTGCTAAACAAAGGAAAAAAGCCTGAAAATTTTGAAAAAAAAAACTTTTTTTTTTCTTTGTTTTTGTTATAAAAGTTTGCAAATAAGTAATTTTTCTTCTTCGCTGATGTGCTCTGATGAGGCTGCACTGATGGGCACTGATAGGCTACATTGATGGGCACTGATGAGGCTACACTGATGGGCACCGATGAGACGGCACTGATGGGCACTAATGAGGCTGCACTGATGAGGCTGCACTGATGGGCACTGATAAGCTGCTCTGATGGGCACTGATATGCTGCACTGATGGAAACTGATTGGCACTGATGGAACTGCACTGATAATCACAGCCCTGATCAGAGCTCTGATTATCAGTGTAAATATGCCCTGTCCACTTTCCTTTCCTAAAACAGTGACAGCGCTGAGGAAAGGAAATGACGATAGCCGGCATTTGTTAGCATGTTGATAGCTCTTTACCCTGATCTGTGATCACACAGCTCACCACCGATCATGTGCATGCGCGACAAGAATGGGAGGATGTCATATGACGTCCTCCCAGAACAAAAGCGGTCCTGCCCAGCCGTTGATGTACAATGGGCCTGGTGGGAACTGGTTAAGCTTTGACACTAAAACCTAGAAGCTGATTGGTTATGTAGAAATGTTCTGGGGCCCCTGAGGCCTAATGGTGACCTCCAGAGTTAGGGACAGCTGACATCCTTTTGTGTAGAGTGGGTTACAAGGCATGGTGGGTGTAATGCAAGATGAAATGGTGGGCGCCAGACACTTTTTGAATGCAAAGAGATTTATCTCTTGAACAGAACTGGGGGAGAGAGGGTTAGGGCCAGGACACCCTTAAGTAGATGCAATGGTAATTGGCAGACTCCGAAACTTCTATAGATAGACAGCTATACAAGTGAAGGCCTCCAGCCGGACACCACTTCTGTATAGGTAGGGCTGCTGTCTCCTATGGCAACAATCTTATAGAAGTTACTAACAGTAGTTGTATTCAACTCTTGGCAACACAAACAGTTCTCCGCTTACTTCACAGTCACTCACTGTGGATCTTCACTCAATGAACTCCCAGTCTTTCACTAAACTTCAGATCCAATAGCCACTGGATCCCCTGAGCTCTGTCACTTTTAGCACTCAGTATCTTCCTCCAGCATCACCCCTGCTTCCCTGCTGGGTCCCTGGCTTGGCACTCACAGATACTCTTCAAGCGTCACCCCTGCTGACCCGCTAGGTCCCTGGCTTGGCACCCATTGATGCTCCGCAAGGGTCACCTCTGCTGTCCCGCTGGGTCCCTGGCTTGGCACTCGCTGAAGTTTTCCCACTTCTTCACCGTCCCAGGCTGGTGAGAAGACTGCTCTGGTACTGGCTTCAGCTTACTCACAGTGGTCTCCGATAACAAGGTGGATGGTCCCTTAGTGGTGACAGCTTCCCCTCTACCTCTGACCATAGCTGGTTCCCCATTCGACTGAACCACTACTTCTGGTTGGACTACAAGCCACTAGTCCCAACCCTGTGCTGTTTCTCCTGCTCCTGGATAGGCCTCAGGCAGCCTAGCAGCCAGGTGTCCCTGGGATAGGCCTCAGGCTTCCGGCCTAGCAGCCTGGGGCAGCATAACACATGTTCACCCAGACATCCATCCAGGTGACACAGAACCTCGATCACCTGACTCCACCCAAATAAATAGGCTCTCCCAGCAGGCCAAGGGACCAAAGAAAATCCCTGCCCATTGGCTAAGATGGCTGAGCTTGCAAAGCCCCTGTCTTATCTAATGCCACTAGCATAGTGCCATCTAGTGAAAGAAGAGAAAGGGTGCAACAAGTCCAGATTTAGAGAGTAATCAATGGATCTCCTGACAATTGGCCAAGGCAACTATCGCCCGGCAACTAAATTTGATAGCAACCCTGCCTAAACATCAGGGTGCTACATCTTTTTTGCAGAGCCGCACCAGATTCTGTGTGCACCAGCTTTACAAAATCTCCCCCACAGTGTTGTGCCTGTATCACACAAACTGATATCCCCACTGCTGGAGGTCAACAAACACATAGACCTTCAGCCATACTGCTATCAGTCTGTTTGCACTTCAGCACCAGTTAGGTGCTTCAAATAAGGGGCCCAAAATTATGAGACACTCCACTCTTGTGCTGCCTGTTGGGCCCCTCCACTTAGAAGGTAGCATGGCAATACATGTGTGTATCAGGGGGTTTGTGTATAACTTACTGCCCCTCCAGGAGTAAATAGGTTGCTACTGTTTCCTAGTGAACTGGAAAAGGGATCAATATGTTCCATTCACCAATATATTATATTAATAAATTATAGATCAAATGGAATCTTCTTGCCTTACCCATCCCGTGGAACCAGATGGTTCATGTATCCTTTTGGACTGGTGTGTGTAAACAGACTTGTCTCTGTTTACACCTGCCTACCTCCGATCCAATCCACTCTGCTAAAGACAAAATGGAAGAGG
This sequence comes from Lithobates clamitans, assembly GCA_037952925.1. Lineage (NCBI taxonomy): Eukaryota > Metazoa > Chordata > Amphibia > Anura > Ranidae > Lithobates > Lithobates clamitans. The sequence goes on along the minus strand of JBBGZY010000228.1, from coordinate 3,195,610 downwards.
ATCTGTCCTCTTCTGTGTAGATGGATTGGGTGTAAATGCAAAGCCAGTTCATTTACACCCATCAATAGAGCACAGCGGGCTCAGTCCGTGTCTGCTCTGCAAAAACTGAGTGGACACGGACCTATCAACTGCCCGCTTTGCTCAGCAGGGGATCATCAGACAGATCCCCTGCTGAGAAAGCAGATCTAAAAGGGGCCGAATTCTTTTTTAGAATTAAAAATATAGACATGTGGGAGTTTAGCGATCTCAAAATTATGGTGGCTGGCAATGGGGATTTTTTTAAAACTGAACTCCAGGAAAACAGCTAAAAATAGTGATTAATTATGTATAGTTGTTTCACAACCAAATTATTAGTATTTCTGTCCTCTCATTCTTTGGACTTGCAGTGGGGAGGGAAAGTATTCAGACCCCCTTAAATTTTTCACTCTTTGTTATATTGCAGCCATTTGCTAGAATCATTTAAGTTCATTTTTTCCCTCATTAATGCACACAGAGCACCTCATATTGACAGAAAAACACAGAATTGTTCACATTTTTATAGATTTATTAAAAAAGAAAAACTGAAATATCACATGGTCCTAAGTATTCAGACCCTTTGCTGTGACACTCATATATTTAACTCAGGTGCTGTCCATTTCTTCTAATCATCCTTGAGACGGTTCTACGCCTTCATTTGAGCCCAGCTGTGTTCGACTATACTGATTGGACTTGATTAGGAAAGCCACACACCTGTCTATATAAGACCTAACAGCTCACAGTGCATGTCAGAGCAAATGAGAACCATGAGGTCAAAGGAACTGCTTCAAGAGCTCAGGGACAGAATTGTGGCAAGGCACAGATCTGGCCAAGGTTACATAAAAAATTCTGCTGCACTTAAGGTTCCTAAGAGCACAGTGGCCTCCATAATCCTTAAATGGAAGACATTTGGGATAACCAGAACCCTTCCTAGAGCTGGCCGTCCGGCCAAACGTTGGAGATGGGAGAAAGTTGTAGAAAGTCAACCATCACTGCAGCCCTCCACCAGTCGGGGCTTTGTGGTAGAGTGGCCCGACGGAAGCCTCTCCTCAGTGCAAGACACTTGAAAGCCCACATGGAGTTTGCTAAAAAACACCTGAAGGACTCCAAGATGGTGAGAAATAAGATTCTCTGGTCTGATGAGACCAAGATAGAACTTTTTGGCCTTAATTCTAAGCAGTATGTGTGGAGAAAACCAGGCACTGCTCATCACTTGTCCAATACAGTCCCAACAGTGAAGCATGGTGGTGGCAGCATCATGCTGTGGGGGTGTTTTTCAGCTGCAGGGACAGGACGACTGGCTGAAATCGAGGGAAAGATGAATGCGGCCAAGTACAGGATATCCTGGACGAAAACCTTCTCCAGAGTGCTCAGGACCTTAGACTGGGCCAAAGGTTTACTTTCCAACAAGACAATGACCCTAAGCATACAACTAAAATAATGAAGAAATGGCTTCACAACAACTCCCTGGCTATTCTTGACTGCCCTGACTTAAACCCAATTGAGCATCTCTAGAGAGACCTAAAAATGGCTGTCCACCAACATTTACCATCCAACCTGACAGAACTGGAGATGATTTGCAAGGAGGAATGGCAGAGGATCCCCAAATCCAGGTGTGAAAAACTTGTTGCATCTTTCCCAAAAAGACTCATGGCTGTATTAGATCAAAAGGGTGCATCTACTAAATACTGAGCAAAGGGTCTGAATACTTAGGACCATGTGATATTTCAGTTTTTCTTTCTTAATAAATCTGCAAAAATGTCAACAATTCTGTGTTTTTCTGTCAATATGGGGTGCTGTGTGTACATTAATGACAAAAAAAATGAACTTAAATGATTTTAGCAAATGGCTGGAATATAACAAAGAGTGAAAAATTTAAGGGATCTGAATACTTTCCGTCCCCACTGTGCATAGCTCTACCAGACAGCACAACTAGTCTGGAGGCCTAAATTTTTTTCTGCTGCAGTTAAAGCATTTGCAAACCTAAACACTAAACTCTCATATAAGCTTTAAAGTGATTGTAAAGTTTCATGTAAAAAAACAAAAAAAACAAACATGTTATACTTACCTCCTCTGTGCAGTTGGTTTTGCACAGAGCAGCCTGGATCCTCCTCTTCTCGGGTTCCTCTTCGATGCTCCTGGTCCCTCTCTCCTGTTGAGTGCCCCCACAGCAAGCAGCTTACTATGGGGGCATCCCAGCCGAGTCACAGCTCCGTGTATCCATTCAGACATGGAGCCCCGCCCCCTCTATCTGCTGACTGGCGAACTGACTTGATTGACAGCCGTGGGAGCCAATAGCGCCACTGCTGTGCCTCAGCCAATCAGGAGTAGAGTCCCATTTGGCTAAGACACTCGTGGACATTGCCGGAGAGAGATTGAATGCATTAAGATAAAAAACCTTCTGCCTTTACAACTCCTTTAACTTGTTAATATAATTTCAAAAGTAATTTTTAGCTTTCATTAAAATAATACCTATTGATCCTGCTTTGAAGGTCCTTGTTCAGGTACTTCATGTTATAAGGTGACAACTATCTTCCAGTTGTGCTCCTGTCACCTTGTCACATGCACCCCCAACTGATGCACATGTGACAAGGGACAAGAGCACAGTTGGGACAGTCACTGCATAACCTTATGTACTGTGCTGCAATGTTCCACCTCTGTTACGCTCTTAATGGAAAGCAACCAACACTGGAGCAAGTGCAAATACACAGGAGGTGGCTGAAAAAGGCTGCAGGGCATCAGCCACACTGGGATTCAAAAAAAGAATGAAACAATATTTTACGGCAAAAACATGATACACAGTGTTTTATCAAATTAAATGTTTTCAAGTTAAGGTTTACATCTGTTTTAAATAATACAGCTAGGTTTTCTTTCCCTTCTTCCCAGTCTGTGACTGAACAGTGAGGGAGCATCAGACTTTTGAGCTCATCTCCCTGCGCTCTGCTCCCTGCTTCTGTCAGTGTGTTCCTGTTTAGCACATGAGCACTGAAGCAGAACAGATTGGCTGTTTGTTCTGATTTTCCCATGGCCAGTCTGATTTCTGCTGATTAGAGGATTGCACAAGGCTAACACCTGTAATGCCCCGTACACACGGTGGGATTTTCCGACCGAAAATGTTCGATAGGAGCCTTTTGTTAGAAAATCTGACCGTGTGTAGGCTCCATGGGACAGTTTTTATTGGAATTTCCGTCGCACAAAATTTGAGATCTGGTTCTCAAATTTTCCGACAACAAAATCAGTTCGTGTAAATGCCGATTGTGTGTACACAATTCCGAGGTACAAAGTGCCACGCATGCTCGGAATCAAGCAAAAGAGCAGCACTGGCTATTGAACTTCATTTTTCTCGGCTCATCGTACGTGTTGTACGTCACCGTGTTCTTGACGTTTGGAATTTCCGACCAACTTTGTGTGACCGTTTGTATACAAGACAAGTTTGAGCCAACATCCGTCGGGAAAAAAAAACATGGATTTTGTTGCCGGAATGTCTGATCGTGTGTACGAGGTATAAGTCTGTAAAAAATACACATAATTATTTTTTTAATGAACACATGCCTGCATGAATTGGTGATTTTCTATTTGCCTGAAATTCACCTAGAACAGAAGATAAAACCCTGAGATGTATATATTTCTGGCAGTGCTGAATCTTGCCAACCCCCTTCTGTGCCCCACACATTGTGGTTTGGCTGCTTGGAATTTAGGAATGGAAAGTCCTGTTAAAGTCAATGGAAATCCAAACCGGGTTGCAAAAAAGTATGTGCAGAGAAGTATGTTACAGAGCATCAAATGATACAAAATTGTTCAGAATAGTTTGAAAAGCCCTTCACAGCCCTTAGCCAAAAAACACCCATATCCTTAAAAAAATTCTACCAAGGATGCTAAGTAAGAAGGGTGGGATCTGGCAACACTGACAGTTAAATTGGTTGTAAGCATTTACATATACCTACTAAAGTGACTAGCCTTAAGTGGTACACAGAGATTAAGCAAATCCTCGTATATAAGTTGTACTTGTCTATCTGCAGACCTCTCTTCTCAACATTCCTCTAAATCATACGGATCAAAGGCTATTTCTGAGCATCCAGAAGGCAAAGGGCATGGATCTGAACTGAGTGTAATCTGGAACCTGAGAGGAGGAAATTGACGCACACTCCGATACACAGTCTTATAGGGATAAATTCACATCTGAGGGTGTCTATCTCCTGTTGTGTGCGGGGGGGGGGGGGGGGGGTGCAGGTTTACAACCACTTGAAGTTAATGGTGCTCAGGCAGCGGCAGAAACAGACTTAAGGGTTCATGCACATGCCTGCAATAGAGCAGAAAGTCTGCATTTGGGGCAGTGGAAAGGTCCCTGTACAAAAGTACTGCTTCAAGGTGTGTACATCTTCATATCTCCATACCGTCACTGTATATTTCAACCTGTCATTAGGTTCACCTCTATGCGGCTGCGGCTGATGCATTTTTTCTGGCTCGTTTTGTGTTGCGTGTTTGGTGCATTTTTACGTGTGTTTTGCATTTTTTTTGCTTCATAACAAACTGTGTATAGCTGGTTGTTAAGGAGTCATCGGCCATCAGCAGGTTTCCCTTAATGTAAAAACAAGAACTGCCAGCAATAAAAAAATTGGTAAAAAAAATAAAAATGGCGTGGGGTCACCCCCAAAATCCATACCAGACCCTTATCCGTGCACGCAGCCCAGCAGGTCAGGAAAGTGAGTGAACCCCCTCGAACCATACCAGGCCACATGCCTACAACATGGGTGGGTGCTTTGGAGCAGGGCAAGCTCTGCCCCCACCCCAAATCACCTTGTCCCCATGTTGAAGGGGACAAGGGCCTCTTCCCCACAACCCTGGCCAGTGGTTGTCAGGGTCTGTGGGCAGGAGGCTTATCCGAATCTGGAAGCCCCCTTTAACAAGGGGGCCCTCAGATCCTGGCCCCCTCCCTATGTGAATGAGTATGGGGTACATAGAACCATTACCCATTCATCAAAAAAGTGTAATAAGTTTTTGAGCTCTTTAAAAAAAACAAAAAAAAGATGTCACCCGATGTTGAATGACCAGCCAACACTTGCGTTTAGTGCAGGTCTATTGAAGTCTATTACATGCAAAAGACAATCTGCTGCTGGAAAAAAGTCTCTGACCCTTTCTAAAAATGCACTGGCTGAAAAACGCATAGATGTGAATGCGTATCATAGGAAACCATGTTAAATGGACTGTAGTGCGTTTCTGCAAAATGCAAAAAGCACTAAAAATTGCATAGGTGTGAACCTAGGATTATACAGGCTGCTGCCAGTGGTCTGTATAGTGCACCTGTGACTCCCTGGCAGATAATTATTTACATTGTATGGCCCTTGTGCAGAAATGCTTTTCGAGAATCTGAACTATCAAAAGTATGGATTTGGCTCAGGACATCAGAATTCATAAAATTTGGTCAGAATCTAACTTCATCCTAATTTCAGATTTAAGATACATACAGCACTATTAAAACTATTGTATGTGAGCCATTACTTTGGATAGCCATGCAAAATTTACCCAGCTGCCCAGAAACCTGATCTTTACACCCCCATGCACACAACCCGACATTATGTAAGTTTGCTGACAATTTTTCTTCTGTCTTAATTGCAATTATGTTTTTTTATTGTTTGTAGACTACAACATTCTGTAACGTATATGTATTATGTGCTACAAATTAGATACACAATATTCATGATATGACACAGACACTAGGAAGTAACTGGAAAAAGAGAAGAATCAGACTGGAAAGTTTCCCTGAGTTTTTTTTATGCACAGGTGCCTCATAACCTGTCACCATTCTAGAAATGTTATTTATAGCCTTGTAATATAATTAAAGTTACAGTGGGTCATAAAAATCTTACATTCTATTGCACATAGAAGATCCTGGGTTTGTGTCACGAAACAGAAACATTAACTCTTTCATAGTAAACCTGCAAGAGGATACAACTTCAGGCTAAAAGATATATAATTATGTTGTATAAATCTTGCCTGAAAAGTATTGGGAAAATCAGTTTATCTTGTTTTCAGTTCAAATGGCTGTTGAAAAAGTGTAAGTTGCCCCTTGATGGTTTCTTCCATGGCACAGGTGACAAAACCTTTCTCTTACCTAAAGTGGAACTAAATGCATTGATTTAACAGGTTAAAAAAACAGGTACATTCCGGCACATGTTGGGAATGTAACTGTCACATTCGTTGTACTCTCAACCAACCCTGACGACAAGCAGTTTAACCTTAAATTGCGTAGAGGGTTCTTTACTGTAAGAGCGGTTAGGATGTGGAATTCTGGGGAAGGGGAGAAGTTCTGGTTATGTCATGAGGGATGGTATGTCTAATATAGATTAATGTATTGAAAATGTAAGACGGAGATACCAACTTTTGTAAAAATGTAATAATTAGGAAGGCTGATTAACCTGAATAACCTATACCAATAAAAAGAGAATATACAAAGGATGTGGAATTCTCTTCCACAGGCAATGGTTTCAGCGCAGAGCATCGATAATTTCAAAAAAGTATTAGCTAGGCACCTGAACGACCACAACATACAGGGATATACAATGTAATACTGACATAAAATCACACACACAGGTTGGACTTGATGGACGTGTGTCTTTTTTCAACCTTGCCTACTATGTAGCTATCTGAAAGGATTGCACCTCCCGTAATAATAGAAAAGGAAAAAATTATTTGACTAAAGGCTGTCTAAGCACATAAGTAAATGGAAGAAGCAGCGCTATAGAGCAATTTGTGATAAATAAATGTCACAATAGTATTAAATAATATTAAAGTCCATATCCGATCAATTGAATCAGCACAGTACTGCAATAATATTCTTCAAAGGTGGAACGGATGAGGACCCCAGCTTGGGTCTCTTCCACAAATGGTAACCAAATAACTAGATAACCTTCACCGCACCACTGTGATATAGGTAAAATGCACGCTTACCAACTGGCAAGCTTAACAAAGCTTGTGACCTTAACCCGGTCGGGGCCTTTCTTGAAATGGAGACACCACTAAACCGTTCCTTGAACTGTAACTAGACCACTAGTCTCCATAGAAGGGGAACCTGGATGCGTGAGGTACTGAACTCCTAGTTAGGAGTTGTTCTCGCAGACAATGCCACACGCGTGCCCCAGATGACGTCAGAAGTGTGACGAAACGTACGTCGGGCGTGCTGACGTGCTGACGTGCCGTACTCACCGTCTATAGGACGGGTGTTCGTATTAGCCGGCCGGCTTTCTATGCCTATTTTACTCGAGATATTGTAAGTGTATTTTTAATTATTTTAAATAAACATCCATCCAGGATTACGCTATGTTGCTTTTTCCTCTTCTTTTCTTGTGTGGCATTGTCTGCGAGAACAACTCCTAACTAGGAGTTCAGTACCTCATGCATCCAGGTTCCCCTTCTATGGAGACTAGTGGTCTAGTTACAGTTCAAGGAACGGTTTAGTGGTGTCTCCATTTCAAGAAAGGCCCCGACCGGGTTAAGGTCACAAGCTTTGTTAAGCTTGCCAGTTGGTAAGCGTGCATTTTACCTATATCACAGTGGTGCGGTAAAGGTTATCTAGTTATTTGGTTACCATTTGTGGAAGAGACCCAAGCTGGGGTCCTCATCCGTTCCACCTTTGAAGAATATTATTGCAGTACTGTGCTGATTCAATTGATCGGATATGGACTTTAATATTATTTAATACTATTGTGACATTTATTTATCACAAATTGCTCTATAGCGCTGCTTCTTCCATTTACTTATTGTTTATTGTACGTATCTCACTTTTAAGCGGCTGCTTTTCTCCTTTATATTGTATGTCATATTTTTGCTAATTGGTTAAGGGTATACAGCGCGGTGCTTTTCTTCTTTATATCTGTCTAAGCACATGTGGGAACATCCTGAAGGCTTAGCTGCAGAGGAGTAGTGGAGGGTTAGAAGAAAGGTCAAATAGATTTTGTTGTTTGTGTTACTTTTGGTCAGATTTCCCCTATTGTTGGTCTATTTGATGGTTGTTAGACAAAAAAGGAACTAAAGAGACAACAACAATGTATTTTTTGAGGAGTGGTGAAGGGTTAGAACTTCTGTCATGTTTGTAGCAACCACCTTTACCCCTTAGTGGCTATTAGGGACCCCAGAGGTCAAATGGGGTGACATTTCACCTCAGGGTTGAATACCAGGGTTATGAACAGATAGGTGCCAGTCACATGATGGAGGGGGCGGTGCGGCTCTCGTTCTGGGATGACGTCATATGACGTCATCCCAGAATGGCTGCTCTAGCACGACCACGGGGGTTGCTTGGACACGGCGCAATCCTGATCTCTGTAAAGATGTCACATGTAAACACAGAGATGATGGTAATCAGCACTCCTCGCCTCCCCCTGACAGAGTGTGTGACAAGGAGAGACAATCAGCGGCTTCTTCTTGCAGGAGACATATACACATGTAATCAGGGCACTGATTCAGTGAGGTTGATGGCCAATCAAGCACAGTGATACCATGATCATTAAACCAGGTATTGGTACTTTTGGGAAGCATGAAGTGCTCTAGAATTTCCTGGTAGAGGGCTGCACTGACTTTGGACTTGATAAAACACAGTGGACCAACACCAGCAGGTGACATGGCTTCCCAAATCATCACTGACTGTGGAAACTTCACACTGGACCTCGTGCAACTTGGATTCTGTGCCTCTCCACTCTCCCTCCAGACTCCGAGACCTTGATTTCCAAATGAAATGCAAATTTTTTCATAGTCCGTGATGATTTGTTTCACCTGTAACACCCTAAACTCAATTTTTTCAGTTGTTTCACAGCTGCAAGGAATTTGAATTGTATGTTGTTTATGCACATTGACCATAAGCAGAAAAATTGTAAACAAAGTAAGGGGCCTAACAGTTATTCTTTCAATAGAAATCACCTATTTATATTCCCTAGCTTAAAATTGGAGAAATATAGATTTTTTTAATAAAGATGAAGTCTGCCTGTGTTGTGTCGATGAGTGCCTCCTATCGAATAATGCCTCCTACGTACTGCGCATGTGCAGTGCATGACGTCACGCCAGCTGATTTATCGGAGCTCAAAGTATCTCCTCTAGCCTGTCCTACACTGTGCCTCTCCACTGTGTTCTGTGACTCCCGTCGGAAAATGCATCCGACGAACTGCGCATGTGCAGTCTTACGTCATGCCAGCTGATAGGGGAATCAGTTGGTGTGACGTAGTGGATGCATTATTCGACGGGAGGCACTAATCGACAAGACACCTACTCTCCCAATCTTCAATTGCCTCCTATGGAAATTGATTAGATTGTGTTTATTTTATCTGTATAATTTATGAATTATGTATCCAAAAAAATAACAACACTACAATTGAATACAGGCATACCCCACTTTTAAGTACACAATAGGGTTTATTTACTAAAGCTGGAAAGTGCAAAATCAAGCTCATTAGTTTGTACATGGCCTCTCTCATCTTCAAAAACAGGATGATACTCTGTTCAAGAAATGTTTACAATTTTAACCTGTATCTAAAAATAAATTAATATCTACTTTTATTGTTATGGCTGTATTAGGTATACTCACTCCTTTAAAAAAGAAAAGATCCAGTGCAGCACAACAGTATGATCATACCTTAGTGTCTTTGAAAAACATAACAGTCCCATTATTTCTTGTTTCTTGCTTATTTCTGGCTAAAAAATGACTTCTCCCTGCTTCTGAAATATCCTTGGACTAAAAAGATCTTATTCCATGTGTAAAATCTGTTAAATTTTTATATAAATAATTGCTAATTGGTTCATGTTTTTTATTTTTAATTTAAGAAAAAATGCAAATTAAATTTCATTTCCAGAAGCAATATGCCTGCTCAGTCACTGAGAAATTCCAGCCTTCATAAGTACACTGAAAATCTGTTCGATTTTGTTTCTGTTTTTTTTGTTTTTTTTTACTTCAAACAAATAGTTACTACTTTTTTCTTTCCAGATGCAATACATCTGCTCAGTCTCCTGTCCAAAAGGGCTTTAAAACTGTTGGGATAAATAGTAACATTTTTCCATCTTCAATCTCTGAATCAAGACACTATTTTTTTATTCCCAGATGCAATATGTTAGTCGCTCAGAAAAGGCAGTCTATTCAAAAATACTTAATAGCTATAGTTCTAAACTGTACATTTTTCCCTCCTTTGTCTAACAAATAAAACCCATTTTTTGTTTTTTTTTTACAAATGAGATATTACCACTTATAATTTCCAGATTATTCATAGATGCTTAATATCTGAGGTACCAGCCTATGACATTTTTCCATATTCAATCTCCTAAAAAAATTCAATAATTTTGATATTTTAACCACTTCAATACAGGGCACTTAGACACCTTCCTGCCCAGACCAATTTTCAGCTTTCAGCGCTGTCGCAGTTTGAATGACAATTGCGCAGTCATGCTACACTGTACCCAAACTAAATTTTGTATTTTTTATTTTTTGCTAAACAAATAAAAAAAGACCGAAAATTTTGAAAAAAATAAAAGTTTTGCTTTTGTTTCTGTTAAAAAAAATTTGTAAATAAGTAAGTTTTCTCTTTCACTGATGGGCACTGATAAGGCGGTACTGACAGGCACTGATACGGCGGCACCGATGAGGTGGCACCAATGAGCGGGCACTGACGGGCACTGACGATGGGCACTGATGGGCATTGATAGGCGGCACTGATGGGCACTTATGTGTGGCACTGGGTGGCACTGGTTGGCACTGATGGGCACTGATAGGCGACACTGATGGGCACTGAAAGGCGGCACTGCTGGGCACTGATAGGGTGGCACTGATAGGCGGCACTGATATGTGGCTCTGCTGGGCACTGATGGGCACTGATAGGCAGCACTGCTGGGCACTGATGGGCACTGATACGTGGCACTGATGGGCACTGATATGCGGCACTGATACGAGACACTGATGGGCATCCCTGGTGGCACTGAAAGTGGTAGGCATTGGAGTGGGCACTGATTGGCAGCTGCCTGGGCACAGATTGGCAGCTGCCTGGGCACATAGTGGTATTTCCCTGGGGGTCTAGGGGCATACCTGGTGGTCCAGTGTGGATGGCTTCCCTGGTGGTCCGGGGTGGCTTCCCTGGTGGTCCTGGGCGGAATCCGAGGGGGGGCTGTGCTGATAAACAATCAGCACAGACCCCCCTGTCAGGAGAGCAGCTGATCGGCTCTCCTCTACTCGCGTCTGTCAGACGCGAGTGAGGAAAAGCCGATCACCGGCTCTTTCTATTTACATCGTGATCAGCCGTGATTGGACAGGGCTGATCACGTGGTAAAGAGTCTCCGTCGGAGACTCTTTACCTAGATCGGTGTTGCAGGGTGTCAGACTGACACCCCACAACAACGATCGCCGCGATGCAGGCCCCCGGGGGCGCGCAGTGGCTCGATATTCCTGATCACTTCATATGACGTCCGGTCAGGAATATCAAACCACTTTGCCGCCGTCATTTGGTAATAGGGCGGGCGGCAAGTGGTTAAGATACAATGTGCCTGCTGCCCCCCTCAGAAATTGTGGCCTATGCCACCTATACAAGAAAGGCTTAAAAGGTGTACTACAAAACTGTTAAATGTTTTTCTTTTTCATTCTTTCCAGAAATAATATGTCTGCTCAACCCCTAAGAAATTGTGACTTATTCAAAAAGGCTTAATAGCTAAGGTGCTACACTGTAAAACTTTCAGTCTAAAAAATATCAGAGGTAAATAGAAAACACCGCGCTAACCAGTAAAATGAATGAAAGCTGCTGCATACAGTTTGACAAAAACAACAAAATAGGCATATGGAAAAATGCAGCGCATGTACAAATGAATATAGGTCTTTAAAATGGTGAAACAGTCAAGAAATAACTAATTGACCACAGGTGCCTTGAAACACAAACGTCCATAGATGGATGTAAATGTCCAACCGCACAGGAGGTATAAGTACTCCAAGGGGTGGTGATGGTCTGATGGTTGTCAGAAAACACCTGGCATCATACAGCGACTTCCCAACCGAGAAACCGGGTCCCAATGGGTCATTCAGAGAAAGTGCAAAAAAGCCTCTTACCAGATCCTGTGGATTCCCATGTCAGCGACAGGGAATCGCATGCGCAGTTTGTCACAAATGACGTGGAATGGGAGCTCAGGAATCGCCAATCTCTTGGATTGTGGTCTGTATGGATCTCGGCCGGCAACCGGATGGGTCCTCACAACGAACCGTCCTCACACCGAACCGTCCCAGCATATGCTGGGACGGTTCGGTGTGAGGACGGTTGGGACCCGGTTTCTCGGTTGGGAAGTCGCTGTACAGTATGATGCCAGGTGTTTTCTGACAACCATCAGACCATCACCACCCCTTGGAGTACTTATACCTCCTGTGCGGTTGGACATTTACATCCATCTATGGACGTTTGTGTTTCAAGGCACCTGTGGTCAATTAGTTATTTCTTGACTGTTTCACCATTTTAAAGACCTATATTCATTTGTACATGCGCTGCATTTTTCCATATACAGTCTAAAAAATACACTCTTATTTGTTAATGATGATGAAATCAGCATGCTCTCTCTCCCTCTGACAAAGCTTTTTAGGTACAAAATGGAGTACATTCTGTTCAACAAATCAATTCTGTTTTTCTTGCTTGTGGCTCTGGAAAATTTCACCTTAATTTAGTTACATATACTGCCTGCAAAGTTTCTCCTTCTATTGAGGCCTAGTAAAACCCTATGTAGCACCCTCTAGAGCTAGAATGTAGATAATTGGATTTTTTCTTCATACTTACCTGTAAAATCCATTTCTTTGAGTACATCATGGGACACAGAGGCCCCTCCCCTCTCTTTTTGGGAGTTCATTGCTTGCTACAAAACTGTAATACTTCCTGTATGTGAGGGGTTATATAGGGGATCACTTCCTGTTTTTGGTTATTCAACCAGTGTCCATTCACCTATAGGTGGCGCATAACCAAGGTAGTAATGTATATGGCTGCCCTGTGTCCCGTGATGTACAAGAAAGAAAGGGTTTTTTGTTAGTATAAGGTAAAAACTAGTTTTAGCTCAGGGCTATGCCTGAGCTATGAATCTGGATCAGGGTTTAGTGACTCAGGGCTGAGTGACTCATCCTAGAAGCTTCTCTGGTACCTCCTCCTGTTCTATGGAGAATGTTGGAGAATGTTCCAGACATAGTGGTTGAAAGTTAGGAGGAGTTGCTTGGAATTACCAAAAATTGTTGTGGCGTTCGACCGTTTGTTCGGCCCACCAAGCACCCCACAATGCATTGCGTGCCACACAGTGCATTGGAGGCCCTGACTGGCTGAAGCAATAAAGAATTTGCCCAATCAGGGCACAGAACACTGTCAGAGCCATGATTAGTGAAATTAATGATGATGGTGCCCAATCAAAGTAATGATGATGGTGCCCAATCATGGCTCATTGCTCATAGACCCATCTCCACTCTAAAAAAGGATCCTTCCCACAGCAGCCATTTGCAGTGTAATATTGGAGTGGAGATAGATAGAACAGGACTCTGTTTATTGCTACTAGCAAGTTAGTGTGCTTTAGTGTGCTACTGTGATTCTACTGTGAGTGTAGAGTGTCAGTTTAGTGTGAATACAGTGTAGTGCAACCATTTATTTTTTACTTTAGTGTAAGTTTAGTGTTTCAGGGCAGGTTTACTGCAGTATATTGAGGTATGTTACTGCACATTTACTGCAGTATATTGACGTGCGTCAGTGCATGTTTACTGCAGTATATTGACATGTGTTAGTGCACGTTTACTGCAGTATATTGAACTACGCTAGTGCACATGAACTGCAGTATATTGAGGTGCATTAGTGCACGTTTACTGCAGTATATTAATATGCATTAGTGCACCTTTACTGCAGTATATTGACGTGCGTTAAAGCACGTTTACTGCAGTATATAGAACTGCATCAGTGCACGTGTACTGCAGTATATTAATATGCGTTAGTGCACCTTTACTGCAGTATATTGACGTGCGTTAAAGCACGTTTACTGCAGTATATAGAACTGCATCAGTGCACGTGTACTGCAGTATATTAATATGCGTTAGTGCACCTTTACTGCAGTATATTGACGTGCGTTAAAGCACGTTTACTGCAGTATATAGAACTGCATCAGTGCACGTGTACTGCAGTATATTGAGGTGGGTTAGTGCACGTTTACTACAGTATATTGAATTGCGTTAGTGCACGTTTACCGCAGTATATTGAATTGCGTTAGTTCACTTTTACTGCAGTATATTAAAGTGCCTTAGTGTACGTTTACGGCAGTATACTGAAGTGCCTTAATGTACTTTTAAAGCAGTATTTTGAAGTGCGTTAGTGCACTTTTACTGCAGTATATTGAAGTGCATCAATACAGTTTTACTGCAGTATATTGTAGTGTGTCAGTGGCGTGTGTCTGTGTAGTGAGTACTCAAGTTAAAGTGCACCAAACACCCCTTTCCATTGATTAAAGTGCATCCAAGTACACATTTCCCCTGCTATATTATATTCCGGTAATAAGCCCCCCCCATCATGTCTGGGAGGCCAACAAGAAGAGGCAGATGTTCCCATAGCACTGTGAGGGGGCCAGGAGCCCGTGCTATCCAGCCACAGCATACAGAGGAGATGCTGGACTGGATTACTAAACCATCCTCATCCTTCTCATCCTCTATCACCCAAGCAGAGACTAGTGCGCAGTCCACTGCAGCTCCCAGTGTGGCTTATTCTGCCTCATTGTACACGGCTACTCCTGCCTAGCCCTAGCATCATGCATGGAGGATTCAGCTGAGTTATTTAAACACAACGTCAGCCACTTGCTCTGTGATGATGCACAGGCATTACTTGATTCTGATGTTGGTTCTGAGGTTGAGGAAGGTAGGAATAAGAACCTACAAAGAGGGGAGAACACTGGTAAACAACAAATTGACCGTCATGTTCCCCCAGCCGCAGCGTATTGCCAAGTTGGCTCCAATGATGATGAGGATGGAGGGATGATGATGATGAAGTCACTGATGCGATTTGGGTGCCAGGAGCAGAGGAGGAAAGTGAGGGTGAGGCACAACCCCAATGACTCAGCCATCATGGTAGGAATAAGGTAGGAATAAGAACCTACAAAGAGGGGAGAACACTGGTAAACAACAAATTGACCGTCATGTTCCCCCAGCCGCAGCGTATTGCCAAGTTGGCTCCAATGATGATGAGGATGGAGGGATGATGATGATGAAGTCACTGATGCGATTTGGGTGCCAGGAGCAGAGGAGGAAAGTGAGGGTGAGGCACAACCCCAATGACTCAGCCATCATGGTAGAGAGCAGCCACCCTATTTCATTGGATTGTGAAGCTGTTTTCTCATGGCCCACTTTTCATAGCTCAGCTGTATGGGCCTTTTTTAGCACAAATGCAGCCGATCACACTGTTGTGATTTGAAAACTTTGCCTCAAGTAGATTAAACGTGGTAAAAACACCAGCCATTTGGGTACCACATGTTTGACAAGGCATTTAATCTCCCACCACTCAGTCCATTGGCAAGAGCCCCTGAAAGCCACACAATTCTGCTCCTCCTAACTCCTCAACTTTAAGGTCTACCTCTGCTATATCTCATGACCTCTTAGCAGCCTCCACTGACAGGGATGATGGTAGGGCGAAGGATGTCACAGGTCCTTGCAGCACATCTGTCAGCAGCACATCACCAGCTGTAGGCTATAGCCGGAAAATTTCTCTGCCCCAGCTGTTGCAGCGAAAAAAAAAAATTTAGTCACTGCCACCCACATGCCCAGCGTCTAAATTCAAGCTTGTCAAAGCTGCTGGCTTTACAACTCCTGGCTTTCTGTCTGGTGGATTCTGCCCCCTTCCATGATTTTTCATAATGTGCTGTAAAACAATGGCAGATTCCCAGTCGCTATTTCTTTGCATGTAAGGCCATTCCAGCTCTGTACCATTACGTGGAAGGCAATGTTGTGGCATCGTTGGGCAAGGCATTCAGCCGCAAGGTTCATGTTACTGCTGACACGTGGTCCAGCAAGCCTGGTCAGGGGCACTATGTCCTTGGTCGTTCCGGTTTCCCCCTTCGATCTGCTATGTGGATCCAGTATACTCGGTTCTTTCGCCTCCATCCCGCTTGAGAATTCGTATCACTACAGCCTTTTGCTGCATGGACGCCCAAGGGCTGACTCTATAGTCAGCCTGCCCCTTCGGCCGGGACCATCGCAGACATTCCAAAGCCAATCCAAATGCCACCTTCCCCTTCTCCTTGGATGGTTGTGGGGTTTCCATCTTCCCTCCCCCTCTCCTCGGATAGGTCCGATGCCCTATTTACATCTACACAGACCGCGTCACGGGTAAACACTGCCATGTGACGCAATCGACGCTCGGCCCTCTGGGTAGTGTAGGCTGGCGGCTTTGGTCACTGTGCATGGGCCCCGTCCGCCTTTCGTCCACTCCTGATTGGCTGACCTTTGTTACGCTGATCAGGTGGGGGTTTTAAAGGGCAGCCACATCTCAGTAATCTTTACTTACCTGCTGTGGGATAAGTGTGGTGGCCAGGCGATACGTGTTAAATGTAATAACTTTGTACCTCCTTTTCTTTCATTTTGCGCTGAAGCTCTCCTATCTCCTTCATTGCTGTTAAATGTTGTTATGTTGGCTGGTCTCCATGCTGACAGCACTCCTACTTGCATTGGATTTTTAGATCACCTAATTGAGCTGGTGCTATCTGAAGGATATGTCGGGGAGGTTCCAATGCTTAGCCTTTACATTGGCGGAATCTCATGTTTAGTGTGCACCCTTGTTTCCAGCTATATGCACCTTTTTGGTAAGCACTCATAGTTTATTAATTATTTAATAAGCTCTCTAAATCCGTTATAAGTATTCGTCATTAAGTTATCTAATTTATATAAAATCTTGGTCACCTTACCAATACCACTATCTTGTCATTCTTCTAGTCCTTCTGGCTATACATAAATCTTGTGATTCCTGCATCCAATCACTGTGCCGTGAATTTTTCCTGTGCACCAGTGGGTGTTCTTTTTGCATATAATCAGGGTATGTAATTGAGGCCTAGTTCCCCTTATTAATTAATGAATAACTGAATACTTATATGCTCATTTTCATCTCTTTAGGCGCCTCTTGATTCCCCTGTAGCCAAATACAGGGCTGAGTGTGACCACCATTCTCAGTGCGCTGGTGGTGTCCTCCCCGTGTCCTGGAATTCCTACACGGTATGTTCTGGGTGTGGGGACTGGGAGACCGGGGACATGGGTTGGACAGTATTTTGACCGTTTTATGATATGACAGTTCGCCTCAACTATACCAGATCATGTGGACCCAATCTAATAATATATTCCTTTTTTCTTGTTTAGTGTTTTTACTTCATGTGTTAATTTGTACATTTCCCTGATGAAGACAATGTTTTGGCGAAACTAGTTAGGAACAAGTGACCAGCGATCACCCTCTAACATCATTGGTGACGGTCATTATTTTGAATTGTATTTTTGCTCTCTTGTC
Organism: Lithobates clamitans; assembly: GCA_037952925.1. Lineage (NCBI taxonomy): Eukaryota > Metazoa > Chordata > Amphibia > Anura > Ranidae > Lithobates > Lithobates clamitans. The sequence goes on along the minus strand of JBBGZY010000228.1, from coordinate 3,178,097 downwards.
TTTGAAATTTTCTATATATGTGTGTCTAATGTACATTTTTTTAGCTTTTTTGATACGATTAAAATAAAAAAGAAAAATTTTTTATAATAAAACTGTTCTACTTTATTTGTGGCACCGCAATAATTCCATCTCCCCCTTTTCCCCATTTGAATGTTGTGAAGGGTGTTTTCTTCACCAGGGAAATAATTCTTCAGTCATCCACCACAGTTGTTTTCCGTGGTCTTCCGGGTCTTTTGGTGTTGCTGAGCTCACCGGTGCGTTCTTTCTTTTTAAGGATGTTCCAAACAGTTGATTTGGCCACACCTAATGTTTTTGCTATCTCTATGATGGGTTTGTTTTGTTTTTTCAGCCTAATGATGGCTTGCTTCACTGATAGTGACAGCTCTTTGGATCACATAATGACAGTTGACAGCAACAGGTTCCAAATGCAAATAGCACACTTGAAATGAACTCTGAACCTTTTATTTGCTCCTTGTAAATGGGATAATGAGGGAATAACACACACCTGGCCACGGAACAGCTGAGCAGCCAATCGTCCCATTACTTTTGGTCCCTTAAAAAGTGGGAGGCACATATACAAACTGTTGTAATTCCTACACCGTTCACCTTATTTGGATGTAAATACCCTCAAATTAAAGCTGAAAGTCTGCAGTTAAAGTACATTTTGTTTGTTTTATTTCAAATCCATTGTGGTGCTGTATAGAGCCAAAAAGATTAGAATTGTGTTGATGTCCCAATATTTATGGACCTGACTATATATATATATATATATATATATATATATATATATATATATATATATATATACATACACAAAACACATCAGTTGCAACACAAAGTGAAATAGCTGCAGAAAAATTTAATACACCAAATTAAAAGTACAGTGGCAACAAACAAAAGCAATAGGTCCAGTGTGAGATTGTAAAGGTGGCAGGCCTACAGGGATGGCAGTATTTAACTGACCAGCAGCGGTAGAAGGAGAGATGATTGGCGGCTGGGTGTGTTAATGGCTCAGGAGATGTCAATGGTGGTAGGCGATGGAACTTATTTCATGCCTGCAGTGACGAAAGAAGAGGCTTAGCCTATATAGAAAATAAATACTTTGAGTGGCAGCATCCCCATTTAATGCAAATAATCTGCAGCAGGGACTTGGTAGTCATTAATAACCCAGGACAGAATGTATAGATTGTATCTGGTATTTGCCAACATCCCAAAATTTCTAGAGAAAAGGGGAACCCTCATAGGTGGGACTTTTTCTTTTTTTCAATTTTATTTACGTTTTTCCCAATACACAAAATTTTTCATACAAAAAAGGTAAAATACATTCCATAAATACATACTTTTAAATTTCCCACTAGCCCCCACCCCACCCTCCCCCCATCTTTTTAAGGATTAATATATTTCCAAAATAGATTTTTTTTTTGTATAGATTTTGTTTGTTTGTTTGTTTTCCCATAAATATTCACACTCTCGGGTATCAATCCTGGAGTTTTGACCCATACCTTTCATATCTTTTCAAATCCACTTTTATTTCTCCTTCGCATGTAAGCTAACTTTTCCCTCATTATTGTATTGTTAACCCTTCTCAGGCAAACCGTAATAGAGGGTGGTCTAGGATCTATCGATTTCCCCATAATCGCCTTTCTAGCTTGGTAGAGAGCATGTGGATCAAATCTCCAACTATCCCCACCCCCACATCTTGGACAACATGCATCTGGATGTCCCCCAAACAAAAACAGTTTTTTTGGAGTATAGTACGCTTTATGAATAGTATAGAGCTGTTTAAGTTTCTGAGCTGATGAAAGAGATAATGAGGGTTATTTACGAAAGGCAAATCCACTTTGCATTACAAAAGTGCAGTCACTGTAAATCTGAGGGGTAGATCTGGAATGAGGGGAAGCTCTGCTGATTTTATCATCCAATCATGTGCAAGTTAAAATGTTGTTTTTTATTCTCCTTGCATATCCCCCTCGGATCTACAGCTACTCCACTTCCAAGTGCACTTTCAGTGCACTTTAAAGTGCACTTGCAGTGCACTTGTAGTGCAAAGTGGATTTGCCTTTAGTAAATAACCCACATTGAATCTATTGAGGTCACTATACTATTTCATTGCATGTCCGTTAATTTTCCCACATCCTCCTCCTATTTTACCCTGCTAAGAAGCACCTTTAAATGTATACTTTTATACAACTTCGAGATTAACCCTGTTAATGAGGTGGCATCTACCAAGGCTTTAAATAAGGGGATTCTACTCCATTCTAACCTCTCCTCTTTAAATGTGTTGCCAATGCATGTTTCAACTGTAGGTACTGATAGAAATTTCTGTTCGAAAATCCAAATTCCTCTTTCAACTACTGAAATGTCTCCAGTATCCCTGTTGTGTATAGTTGTGATAGTCTAACCACCCCTCTTTGTTTCCAATTATTAAGGTTTTCTATACCCGCAAGCTCAGGCAGGTTTATGTCATCCCAAAGAGGCGTAAACTCTGTAATTCCTCAGGACTGTAATATTGATCGAATTGTACTTCAAACCTTCAGCAGCAACTTTCCTGATGGGCACTGCCCCCCCCCCCCCCCCCCCAGTGAGTCTGCTTCTAGTGCTTCTATCAAAGATGTATGTGGGGTACAGATCAACACAGCTCATGAGTTGTAACTAGTGGAAACATTACCCACCTCCCAACCTCCCACCTATTATAGCTGAGCTGCCAAAAAGTAGCTCCAAGGGTTCTCTAAAAAGGACCTCCAATTTCTTAACTGCTTCAGCCCCAAAGATTTTACCCCCTTCCTGACCAGAGCACTTTTTACAATTTGGCACTGCGTCGCTTTAACTGAAAATTGTGCGGTCGTTTGACGCTGTACCCAAACTAAATTTGCGTCCTCTTTTCCCCACAAATAGAGATTTCTTTTGGTGGTATTTGATCACCGGTTTTTATTTTTTGCGCTATAAACAAAAAAGAAGAGTGACAATTTTGAAAAAAAAACAATATTTTTTACATTTTGCTACAATAAATATCCCCCAATTTAAAAAAAAAAAACTAATTTCTTCATCAGTTTATATATTCTTCTACAAATTTTTGATAAACATTTTTTTTTTGTGAACTTGCAAGGACCAGCGGCCTAGTACATCCTGGTCGTACATCCAGCACTGCAGTAACACTTGGTGACGTGGCGAGGTACCATAAGTGCAGTTCAAGCTGGCAAGGTGACAAGCACGAGTAGTGTCCCGCTGCCACCAAGAAGAAGACAAAGACAGGCCAGTCAAGCCCATAGTGCCCTTCCTATTGCATTCGCCAATCCTAATTGGGAACCCACCACTTCTGCAGCACCTGTACTGCCCCCCTTCACTGGCCAACCTGGAATTCAGGTGGAAACAGTTGATTTTACGTCACTTGATTTTTATTCGCTGTTTTTCACCAAAGATCTTTATAGATATATTGTGGACCAAAGCAATTTATATGCTGGTCAATTCATCGCCGCTAATCCCCAGCTGAACCTTGCCAGAGATTGGAGACCTATTACGGTCTCTGAATTTAAGACTTTCCTGGGCCTATCCCTCCTCATGGGCCTAACTAAAAAGAGTGCGTTGCTATCATATTGGTCCACAGACCCAATTCACCATACGTCCGTGTTCTCTGCTTCCATGACCAGGACACGATACGAGCAGATCTTGCGGTTTATGCATTTCAACGATAATGAACTCTGTCATCCTTGGGGTAACCCTGAATTTGATAGACTCTACAAAATTCAACCAACGTTTTGCAGCCTTGTTTACCCCCCATCAAGTTGTCTGCATTGATGAGTCCCTGATTAAGTTTTCTGGCCGCTTGTCATTCAAACAGTATCTTCCCAGCAAGCGTGCCAGATACGGGGTCAAGATGTATAAGTTCTGTGACAGGGCCACAGGCTATGCATATAGTTTTATGGTTTACGAGGGTAGAGATAGTTATGTAGAACCGGGGAACTGACCTGACTACATAGGGAGCGCTGGTAAGATTGTGTAGGACTTGGTGTCACCCTAATTCAGAAAGGGGTACCACTTGTATGTGGACAATTATTACACTAGCGTGCCACTTTTTAGTCACTTGTTTGATCATCAAATTGGCGCATGTGGCACCGTGCGATCTAATCACCGGGGCTTACCCCAGCGACTTGTAGATTTCCGTCTTAGGCTGGGGGAGAGAGCCTGCTTGAGATGTAATAATTTGCTCGCTGTGAAGAGCGTCCTCTGACAAAAACAATGAGAAAACGCGTTAGAGCATGACTACGCAGCAACCTACTTCATCGCATTACGATGTTGAGTCCCCTGTTTTGCCTTACCCGGGAACACCACTGTAGCGGTGAGAGGTATATCAGGAGGGAGCGACTTTATAAGGATACTTTACTCATGCTTTTAATAATTGATTTTATTGTAATGCAGCGTACATACGACCGGACTTTCCAGGAGATTAGGTCCGACGGTCTTCCAGACGGACTTCCGGCAGACTTCCAACAGACTTTCTGAACGGACAGACTTGCCTACATACGACCGGACTTTCCGGCAGACTAGGTCCGCCAGTCTTCGAGACGGACTTTCGACTGAGTTATGGCGGACTTTCCGAATGAACAGACTTGCCCACATACGGACAAGTCCGTTCATTTTGAACATGACTCGGGTACGACGGGACTAGAAAAGGAAGTCAATCTCGCCGCTTTTATCGGCAAGATTGACACCTTGCGGGCCCCATCAAAGGGTATACAAGGCCCTTAGGTCTGGTATGGATTTTATGGGGAACCCCCATGTCAAAAAGACGGCATGGGGTCCCCCCAAAATCCATACCAGACCCTTATCCGGGCATGCAGCCCGGCCAGTCAGGAAAGGGGGTGGGGACGAGCGAGCGCCCCCCCCCTCCTGAACCATACCAGGCCGCATGTCCTCAACATGGGGGGGTGGGTGCTTTGGGGGAGGGGGGCCTGTACCTGTCACTACCTATTGCTATCATAGGGGATATTTACATTCCCTGAGATAACAATAAAAATGATAAAAAAGAAAAAAATGAAAGGAACAGTTTAAAAAAAAATGCATTCATTGGTCTGGTGTCATATGTAAACAGCAATTCCACCATGCATGTGAGGTATCACCGTGAAGGTCAGATCGAGGGCAGTAATTTTAGCAGTAGACCTCCTCTGTAAATCTAAAATGGTAACCTGTAAAGCAGGGATATGCAATTAGCGGACCTCCAGCTGTTGCAGAACTACAAATCCCATGAGGCATATCAAGACTTTGACAGCCACAAGCATGACACCCAGAGGCAGAGGCATGATGGGACTTGTAGTTTTGCAACAGCTGGAGGTCCACTAATTGCATATCCCTGCTGTAAAGGCTTTTAAAGGCTTTTAAAAATGTATGTAGTTTGTCGCCGCTGCACATTTGTGCAAAAATTTTAAAGCATGTTGTGTTTGGTATCCATGTACTCGGCATAAGATCATCTTTTTTATTTCATCAAACATTTGGGCAATATAGTGTGTTTTAGTGTATTAGAATTAAAAAAGTGTGTTTTTTCCAAAAGAATTGCGTTTGAAAAATCTCTGCACAAAAAAAAAAATTGCAACACCCATCACTTTAATCTGTAGGGCCATTGCTTTAAAAAAATGTATAATATTTGGGGGTTCAAAGTAATTTTCTTGCAAAAAAAAATATATATTTTTTTTCATGTAAACAAAGTGTCAGAAAAGGCTTTGTCTTTAAGTGAATAGAAGAGTGGGTGATGTGTGACATAAGCTTCTAAATGTTGTGCATAAAATACCAGGACAGTTCAAATGACCCATTTTTGGAAAGTAGACACCTCAAGCTATTTGCTGATAGGCATGTTGAGTCCATGGAATATTTTATATTTTGTCACAAGTTTTGGGAAAATTACACTTTTTTTTTTGCACAAAGTTGTCACTAAATGATATATTGTTCAAACATGGCATGGTTATATGTGGAATTACACTACAAAATGCATTCTGCTGCTTCTCCTGAGTATGGAGATACCTCATGTGTGAGACTTTTTGGGAGCCTAGCCGCGTACAGGACCCCGAAAACCAATCACCGCCTTCAGGATTTTGAAGGGTGTAAATTTTTGATTTCACTCCTCACTACCTATCACAGTTTTGAAGGCCATAAAATGCCAAGTTAGCACAACCCCCCCCCAAAAAAAATGACCCCATTTTGGAAAGTAGACACCCCAAGCTATTTGATGAGACGCATATTGAGTCCATGGAATATTTTATATTTTGCCACAAGTTACAGGAAAATTCAATTTTTTTTTTTACACAACCTTGTCACTAAATGATATATTGTTTAAACATGGCATGGTTATATGTGGAATTACACCCCAAAATGCATTCTGCTGCTTCTCCTGAGTATGGGGATACCTCATGTGTGAGACTTTTTGGGAGCCTAGCGGCGTACAGGATCCCAAAAACCAATCACCGCCTTCAGGATTTCTAAAGGCGTAAAATTGTGATTTTACTCCTCACTACCTATCACAGTTACGGAGGCCCTGAAATGTCCAGATAGCACAACCCCCCCAAATGACCCCATTTTGGAAAGTAGACACTCCAAGCTATTTGCTGATAGGCATTATTGAGTCCATGGAATATTTTATATTTTGCCACAAGTTGCGGGAAAATGAAAAAAAATTTTTTTTGAACAAAGTTGTCACTAAATTATATATTGCTCAAACATGCCATGGGCATATGTAGAATGACACCCCAAAATACATTCTGCTGCTTCTCCTGAGTACGGAGATACCACATGTTGAGACTTTTTGGGAGCCTAGCCATGTACAGGACCCCGAATACCAATCACCGCCTTCAGGCTTTCTAAGGGCGTAAAATGGTGATTTTACTCCTCACTACCTATCACAGTTACGGAGGCCCTGAAATGTCCAGATAGCACAACCCCCCCAAATGACCCCATTTTGGAAAGTAGACACTCCAAGCTATTTGCTGATAGGCATTATTGAGTCCATGGAATATTTTATATTTTGCCACAAGTTGCGGGAAAATGAAAAAAAAATTTTTTTGCACAAAGTTGTCACTAAATTATATATTGCTCAAACATGCCATGGGCATATGTAGAATGACACCCCAAAATACATTCTGCTGCTTCTCCTGAGTACGGAGATACCACATGTTGAGACTTTTTGGGAGCCTAGCCATGTACAGGACCCCGAATACCAATCACCGCCTTCAGGCTTTCTAAGGGCGTAAAATGGTGATTTTACTCCTCACTACCTATCACAGTTACGGAGGCCCTGAAATGTCCAGATAGCACAACCTTCCCCCAAATGACCCTATTTTGGAAAGTAGACACCCCAAGGTATTTGCTAAGAGCCATGGTGAGTATTTTGCAGATCTCATTTATTTATGAAAATTAAGAAAGTAAAGAAAAATGTATTTTTATTTCTTTTTTCAATTTTCAAAACTTTGAGACAAAAAGCAAGATCTGCAAAATACTCAACATGCCTCTCAGCAGATAGCTTGGGGTGTCTAATTTTCAAAATGGGGTCATTTGGGGGGGGGGGTTGTGCTATCTGGGCATTTCTTGGCCTCCGAAAACTGTGATAGGCAGTGAGGAGTAAAATCAAAAATGTACGCCCTTAGAAAGCCTGAAGGCGTTGATTGGGTCCTGTATGCGGTTAGACTGCCAAAAAGTTCCACACATGTGGTATCCCTGTACTCAGGAGAAGCAGCAGAATGTATTTTGGGGTGTAATTCCACATATAACTATGCCATGTTTGAACAATATATCATTTACTGACAATGTTGTGTAAAAAAAAAAGAAAACCTTGTAATTTTCCTGAAACTCGTGGCAAAATATAAAATATTCCATGGACTCAACATGCCTATCAGAAAATATCTTGGGGTGTCTACTTTCCAAAATGGGGTCATTTGAGAGGGGTTTGTGCTATCTTGTCATTTCATGGCCTGCGAAACTATGATAGGCAGTGAGGAAGTGAAATCACCATTTTATGCCCTTAGAAAGACTGAAGGCGGTAATTGGTTTTCGGGGTCCTGTACACGGCTAGGCTCCCAAAAAATCTCACACATGTGGTATCCCGGTACTCAGGAGAAGCAGCAAAATGTATTTTGGGGTGTAATTCCACATAGGCCCATGGCATGTTTGAGCAATATATCATTTAGTGACAACTTCGTGCAAAACACAATTTTTTTTTCATTTTCCCGCAACTTGTGGCAAAATATAAAATATTCCATGGACTCAACATGCCTATCAGCAAATAGCTTGGGGTGTCTACTTTCCAAAATTGGGTCATTTGGGGGGGGGGTTTGTGCTATCTTGGCATTTTATGGCCTTCGAAACTTTAATAGGTAGTGAGGCGTGAAATCAAAAATTACACCCTTAGAAAGCCTGAAGGCGGTGCTTAGTTTTCGGGGTCCTGTACACAACTAGGCCCCCAAAAAGTCTCACACATGAGGTATCCCCATATTCAGGAGAAGCAGCAGAATGCATTTTAATTTGTATGGGTGTAATTCCACATATAACCATGGCATGTGTGAGAAATATATCATTTAGTGACAACTTTGTGTAATTTTTTGTTGTTGTCATTTTTCAATCACTTGTGACAAAAAAATAAAATATTCAATGGGCTCAACATGCCTCTCAGCAATTTCCTTGGGGTGTCTACTTTCCAAAATGGGGTCATTTGGGGGGGGGGGGGGTTGTGCTGCCCTGCCATTTTAGCACCTCAAGAAATGAGATAGGTAGTCATTAACTAAAAGCTGCGTAAATTCCAGAAAATGTACCCTAGTTTGTAGACGCTATAACTTTTGCGCGAACCAATAAATATACGCTTATTGACATTTTTACCAAAGACATGTAGCTGCATACATTTTGGCCTAAATATATGACTAAAATTAAATTTATTTTTTATAACAAAAAGTAGAAAATATCATTTTTTTTCAAAATTTTCAGTCTTTTTCCGTTTACATCGCAAAAAATAAAAATGGCAGAGACAATCAAATACCATCAAAATAAATCTCTATTTGTGTGAAAAAAGACTCAAATTTAGTTTTGGTACAACATTGCATGACCGCGCAATTACCAGTTAAAGCAGCACAGTGCCAAATTGTAAAAAGTGCTCCGGTCATTAAGCTGTCAAATCCGCCGGGGCAGAAGTGGTTAATCGTGACCAATGCTCTCATATGCCTTTGTTGCGGGAGCTCCAGGAGAATAATCCTAATGATTTCAGGAATTATCTCTGGATGACGGACCCCATCTTTCACTGTCTCTTGGCTTTGCTGACCCCTTATATTACGAAGCATGCAGCAAGCCATCACTCCTGAACAAAGGCTCGTCGCCACCTTGCAGTACATCATTCAGGTCCTGCAGAAGGACTATATTAAGGTAAGTTTTATCCTTTAACATCACATTATATGTATTTAATGTTTGCTAATGTATTGTAGTTATTTCATCTACCCATAATTACCATGATTGTAATATGCTGTGAATGTCCTCTTTGTCCTCATGCATGCTGTAAGCTTTTACTGCTCCTTTTTTGTCCTTCATGCATATTTGCCTTCACTAACCTCCCCAGCATGCTAACCTGGGCCTATACACACTTAGTCTAGTCACTTAACATTGTATTTTTTCAGCTCCATTGTAGTGCTTACCCTAAACACCCCCTAAAATGTGTACAAATGTTATTGTTGTCCTTAAATTCAGGCAGAGTGCAAGAGACTTTTTTTTGGGGGGGGGGGGCAAAACTCATTTGGAACCTTCCCTCCCCCCAACCACTAAGTCAACCAATACCAATACTCTGATGATATCTGCTGACTTTTGCCAAACCCATACACACTATACCTACCTCTTTTGTGGTCATATTTATGGATGAATTCACCAAAGCATGTAGTGCAAGTGCCTGCCTGAATACTTTCAAATGGTACTGTTTAAAGTTTTGTTCTCCTATTATCTTGATAGGTAATTGCAGAATGTAAAAATGTGCTTCAATTTGTACAGTGTGTGTTCATATTTTTGGATTATGACACTCCTTACATGTCCAGTGGGCTGCCAATAGTGTAAGTAAGGAGGGGCTGGCCAAAGTAGCACACAGCAAGTATGCATTCAGCTCTCAATGAAGTGTAGAGGGTTAACTGTTCAAAACATCCCCCCACCCACCCTAAAATTTTTACAATGGACCATCAGAGGGGGTGAGGAATCTGATAAGTGGACCTTATACTTTTGTCTCTAAATACTAATTTCAATAAATGTTATACTTATGTTGGCCAAAAATGTTTGCGTCTAATCTGCTTGCAATGTTATGTGCAAAATTACTATTTTTTTTTCTTGTTTGACTCCACAGTTTCCTTCCAACCCACAGGAATGGCAGACTGTGGGCTCCCAATTCCACCAGCAGTGGGACTTTCTCAATTTCGGTGGTGCGATAGATGGGAAGCACGCCCGGATCGTCCCACCACCCAAGTTGGGATTATACTGCTTTAATTATAAGGGGTACAGTAGTATTGTGATGTTGGCGGTGGTGACGGTGAATTATGAGTTCCTATAGCTGGACATAGGGAAGAATGACTGTATGTCTGATGGAGGAGTGATCGCACAGACGGAATTTTACCGGCGTCTCCAGAATGGCACCTTGGGCTTGCCTCCCCCAGCGAATAACGCGGCGGGCCTCCAGTTTGTTTTTGTGGCGGATGAGGCCTTTGTGCTGGGGGACCATCTGATGAGGCCATTCCTGATGAGGACCCTGACCCCAGACCAGAAAGTTTTTAACTACCGGCTGGCCCATGCCAGTAGAGTGGTCAAGAATGCCCTTGGCATAATGGCCAGCTGGTTCCTGCTTTTCCAAACAGCCATCAACATGGCCTAATACAAACTCAATTACATCATCTTGATCTTCTGCATTCTTCATAATTTCCTACGGAAGAATGCAGCCAACTATCCAGCTTTATCTGCGACTGAGGCTGACTTTTCACCGGCACAAACAATCACGGTGCTTGAAAGTGGCCGTCCTGGCTTGCCCCCCCAAAGCGCCCGCAAAGTACATCAAAAGTATGTGGAGTACTCCATGGGTAGGGGGGCAATTGATTTACCAGCAAATCTGGAAGCTGTTTAAAATATTTATTTTTTAAAAACTAAACTCATATTTCTTTTGAATTACTGTTTGTGTTTCTTATCTGTCTCCTAGGTTCTCCAATGGCCTTTTATGTTCGGCCATTTTCTTCAATAGTGCAAACGTACCTTATTTGATACATGTGGTGACAATCTCTTCTTCAGCTAACTATTATGTTGTGTTGTGGGTCTACTACACGCACACAATGTTTTTGTTGTTAATGCATGTAATGCATTAATGATAAAAATAATCATCCTTTTCAACTCCATGAATTAATTGCTTGTAGTCCCTAAAATGGCCTGATTTTGGCTAATTTTACAGCACCGTGGGGGTTATTTACTAAAGGCACTTGAAGTGCACTTGAAGTGCAAAGTGGATTTTCCTTTAGTAAATAACCCCCATTGTCACTGTAACTACACCAACTTAAAAAAAATGGTATTGAGCTTTGAAAGAAGAAGCCACACATTATTGAGTATAAAACATTTTACTCCAAGCACATTCACATGTGCGCTATAAAAGGGTTTTTTAACAAACCAACATCTTGGTGTATAACATGTATGTTTGACAGTATATAGCCTTTTTTGTTGCTAAACAGGCATGTTTAAAACCATAACATACACATCCCCAACTCAGGAACTTACAAAGTTCAACTTTGCTAAAGTGAAGGCCATATGAGACATTAGTATGTCAACACTGTGTTAATTTTGCCTTCATCAGATGGGGTGATCTCACCCCTGTAAAAGCCAAATTTTGAAGATGCACACAAATTGGGACTCAGAATTTACATTACCCTCATGATCCCATGCCTAAAACATGTGTACTTTCCCTACATCTATTTTGCTAAAGCCACAAAACACACAGTGTGTCAACATGTGCTATCTGCCATCATGGGATATAATTGTACGTGTTTTGTGGGTGCAACCCCTTCCTCTAAACTTGTCAGGAAAGGTTCCCTCCGCTGGTAATATCGATCATTTGGCGTGCAGTATTGAGGTCCCCTAGCAGGTGTCTCCTGGCAGTTTAGAACTGTCAGGTGAGCCTTTCCCTGCTGGTATTATGTGATCTTTGGGCCACAGTACTGGTGTCCACCAGCGGGTGGTTCCTGACAGTGTGGGGCCGACATTACCTCTTGCAATCAGGCATCACCTGAGTCTGATTGAGATGTGTATAAATACCCGGCAAGTGCACACACACCTTGCCCTGGTATTGTCATTTTGCCCTTACCTGCAGCCTGTTTATCTGTGATCCTGATCCTGATCCTGAACCCTGAACCCTGAACCCTGATTCCTGATTCCTGTAACCTGAACCTGCTTGCATCTGTTCCTGTATCCCTGGATCCTTGCCCTGCAGCCTGATTCCTTCCATCTTGTTCCCTGTCTGTTTACTCCCGGCCCCCCATCTGCTTATCTCCTGTTTATAACCCTGGCCTGGCTTGACTACAATTCTGGTACTGCCTTTTGCTATTTATGCTGGTTGGTTTATTATCACTGTTTGGTTGTTCAGTTTGTTCACTTTGTTTGTATTGGTGGTGTGTTCACATTTATATGCATTTACTTTAATAAACTTACTTAGTTTCACCTATTTATGTTTGGTTCACTCTGTTGCAGTCACACAGTCACATCTGGTTTATGACAGAATACCAGGGCCATCTCTGACCAGAAGTGGCTGCACATGGGAACCATTTTGATTCAGTTTGGTTGCAAACATTAATGCCAATGAGGTTTTTTATTTTTCTCTGCTGGCATCTGAAAGTGGTGATTATTACTGCCAGGCTTTGAAAGGATGGTCTAGGGACCAGTTGTTTGCAACTATCCGTTTGGCTCACTCCCCGGTTGATCAGGGTTATTGTTGTATATACAAACCACCTCTGCCATCAGACACCAGCCTACCCAAATGTATGTTTCCCCATCACCCATGTCAGCCTCAGTTGCAGCCCAGTATATGCTGCTCCCAACCAAATACTCAAATCCGGTCTCTGCTCCCTATACCTATCCTGCATTCAACCCACCTGCCCCTTCTCAGCTGCCTACAGACCCACAAGATCATCCCCAAGCTACTGTTACCTCTTCTCTGCCATATCCCAATCCTCCTTTCCAGTCTGCTGCACTCTTTACCTACAGAGCTTCAGTTGCTAAGCCATGTACAGGTACGCCGCCTCAGCTCCCGTGATGTGGTCTGTGCCTCCGGTTCACCTGTCTCGCTCGCCCCTTATCACTCCCACTGCCGGGGCTGGTGAGTGTATTTGGTCAATTTTTTATAAATAACATTCTTTACTTCTATACATAATGTGGTTTCACCTTAACCATTTAATCTACAGGAACCTGTTGCATCTGCTCCTGACGAGTGGAGACAATTCCACGAAACGCGTAGAGCTATTGGATGCTGCAGAGACACATACTACGCTTTGACGATGTTATACCATGAATCCAACATTTGTAGATTCCCCTTATGGGTGTCGGGCATGCTGTGTTTAGCACTTTAAGGCCAGATTGCTGTCATATACTATTCATTAACCTTATGAATTTATCTTTATTTATATACTGTGTATTACTATGTCTATACCTTGTGCTTTTATGTATATATGAAATTACCATATTTACCTTGTTATAAATAAAATTGTATATTTACATCATCACCTCCGCAGTTCAGCCTCTTCATTTAAAGTCCCATTTCCCTCTCGATTTGATTCAATTTAGGGATGGAGGTGCTTACCCGCGCCTCATTTAAAGTCCCAAACCTTCCTTCTCTTTTTTACAGTTTGTATAGGGATGGAAGCGGCTGGAATATTGGATCAGCAGTGTTCCCCTGCCATCCATGCGTGAGGTGCAGTTTCAGATGTGTGCATTCCCTACTTAGGGATTCACACATCGGGACTGGCTAAGCAATTCAGGGTATATTGATACATGTAACTATTCATTATATTAGCGACAGCAATTCATGGCATTCTCGGCATAGGTTTTGTGTTTAAACCTCACAAGTTACATTTCCTATATGATTACACAATTTACAATTCTTATATCCATGCGCTCTTGCCGCTCCGGCGATGTGTGCAGGTTTGGGGTTTTGAGCCTGTTTACGGTGTATGCAGGTCTTTTCCTATCGCGGGAGCTGCGATGCACCTCGTGGGTCCTCCCTTCTCTCACGGCACAGGGTGTTTGGGAGATCGGGGGGACGCCCCTTCGCGCATCGGCGCCACGGTCCTCACGTCCAGCGTTTGACGTCGATCATGACGTCATTACGCTGCCATTGAGAGCACCTCCTGCGTGACCTGTGTGGGAGCGGTTTGGCGCCAATCGCCTGGTGGTTTGACCCAGATGCGGACGCCTTCCCCCGCCCCCCCCTGCATTCACGCACGTGGCATTAGTGGCGTACCTGTACATATACCCTCAGTCAGAGTCGGCTGTTCATATGGCCGGTCTTTGCCTGGGGCTCCTGCACACCAGCTATTCCACCGCCCGGTGTTGCATGGCATGCAGCTTGGGTAAGTGTCCTTTGGTTTAGACCCACACACAGCACCTTTGGTTTTTGCACTGTTTCGTTTATACACATTTGTTTTTTACACTTACTTCACTTTTAGGTTTGTTTTTGCTCAGACCATTGTCACTTATAGGTCAGCCCACCTCATACACATTACACGAATTACACTTCACATCTCATCTTTTTCCTCCATCTCTCACACATGCTAACACATTGGGCTCACATTTTTACACTACTATTTTTTCATCATTTTTTCATCATTTCCCTTACACATACCTTGCTTGTTTTTTCACATCTTCATTATCTCACCTCACACATATTTTCATTCTCACTTTCAGATGTTTTGATTTGCCCATACTTCCAAGTCAGCACCTACATTCATGGGGACCACCTTAGGCACCATACCACCACCCCAAGCTGCCCATGTACAGGTACGCCGCCTCAGCTCCCGTGATGTGGTCTGTGCCTCCGGTTCACCTGTCTCGCTCGCCCCTTATCGCTCCCACTGCCGGGGCTGGTGAGTGTATTTGGTCAATTTTTTATAAATAACATTCTTTACTTCTATACATAATGTGGTTTCACCTTAACCATTTAATCTACAGGAACCTGTTGCATCTGCTCCTGACGAGTGGAGAGACACATACTACGCTTTGACAATGTTATACCATGAATCCAACATTTGTAGATTCCCCTTATGGGTGTCGGGCATGCTGTGTTTAGCACTTTAAGGCCAGATTGCTGTCATATACTATTCATTAACCTTATGAATTTATCTTTATTTATATACTGTGTATTACTATGTCTATACCTTGTGCTTTTATGTATATATGAAATTACCATATTTACCTTGTTATAAATAAAATTGTATATTTATATCATCACCTCCGCAGTTCAGCCGCTTCATTTAAAGTCCCATTTCCCTCTCGATTTGATTCTAAGCCAAAGAAAAAACTAAAGTTTTTCCCAACTAAAACCATCCTGCCATTAACCCAACCTGCCTCCACACCCACCAATCTGTCCCAGCTTGAAGTTCCACTGCCAGTATCCCAGCCTGAAGTGCCAGAGTTTCAGTCCAAAGTGCCAGAATTCCAGCCCGAAGTGCCAGAGTTCCAGCCCAAAGTGCCAGAGTTCCAGCCCGAAGTGTCAGAGTTCCAGCCTGAGGTGCCAGTGTTCCAGCCTGAGGTGCCAGTGTTCCAGCCTGAAGAGCCAGAGCCAGCATTCCAGTCTGAAGAGCCAGAGCCGGTTTTCCAGTCTGAAGAGCCAGAGCCGGCATTCCAGTCTGAGGAGCCAGAGCCAGCATTTCAGTCTGAAGACCCAGAGCTGGCATTCCAGTCTGAAGAGCCAGAGCAAGCGTTCCAGTCTGAAGAGCCAGAGCCAGCGATCCAGCCCAAAGAACCAGAGCCAGCATTCCAGCCTGAAGTCCCGTTGTCTGTTTCCCGTTCTGAGAGTGCGTTGCCAGTTTTCCAGCCTGTGGAGCCTGCTGCCCAGCCTGATGTGTTCCTGTCTGCTGCCCAGCCTGATGTGTTCCTGTCTGCATCCCAGTCTGATGAACCTCTGTCTGCTGTCCAGGCTGATGTGTCCCTATCTGCTGCCCAGCCTGATAGGCCACTGTCTGCTGCCCAGCTTGAAGTGCCCGTGCCTGCTGCCCAGCTTGAAGTGCCCATGCCTGCTGCCCAACATGAAGTGCCCATGCCTGCTGCCCAGCTTTATTTTGCCTGTGCCTGCTGCCCAGCTTGATGTGCCCATGCCTGCTGCCCAGCCTGATGTACCCATGCCTGCTGCCCAGCTTGATGTGCACGTACCTGCTGCCCAGTTTATGTGCCCGTGACTGCTGCCCCACTTGATGTGCCTGCTACCCCACTTGATGTGCCTGCGGCCCAGCTTGAAGTTCCCGTGCCTGCTGCCCAGCTTGAAGTGCCTGCTGCCCAGCTTGAAGTGCCTGTGCCCACTGCCCAATGTTGTTATGGTGTCCCACCTCTCCTTACACTGAATCAAGTTGTCATTTCATCATAGTTTCAAACACATCTAGACAACAATGTAATAAACTTCTTTTAATCCAAATAGGCATGAACAAATATAGTTAACCTGCATCTGCCAAACACGTCGTATTAGTGGTCGAACGAACAATGTTTAATACGAATGATTACTGTGCCCACAAACCTCAAACTTGGCATTTTAAACTGTACAACAGTAAAGAAAAGCACATGGACCAGCACGAAAGTAATAATAATAATAAAACCAGAAAAAGATTAGCCCATGGGACTTTATATGAGGTATCCATGTTGATCACAAGTAAATAAATAAAATAAAGTAAAAAATATATCAAATTTATTAGAATCATTATCATGCAATAGAGCTCATGCATATAGATGGCAATTCATAAGAACAGCAACATAACATAATGGTCCTTAAAACATAGCCAAAATGACATTAGTCAGAGTATAATAAATACAGATATACATAATACATCTCTAACCCGACGCGTTTCGCGAGCTCTCCTCGCATCATCAGGGGCTGATGTATATATCTGATGTCTGTAACAACAGGTAAAAAAATATATATTCAAGTATGGGTTATGATTGGACAAAAATGCGAAGCCAGAGCTCATGATCCCATACTCACTTGTCAGGCAGTTGGCTCCAGGGGCCGACCCCCGGCAGGGGCGGTCGGAAAGTATCTCCCAAGGGAGCTGAAGGGACGGAGGTCAAAGCATGGAGGACCGAGGTCAGGCGTAGGGCAGGCACGGCAAAGAAATAGAAAGGAAAAAGAGAAGGCTGGACCCAGATGTCACCCAGAGTCATTGCAGAGCTTGCTCACTAGAATAAATTAAATGAGTAAGATATATATGTATATATGAAAGTCGATCTACAAAAATAGATGTAGCAAAAGGTATCAAGTGGTATGCTCTGGTGCAAAGGGTGCAGAGGTGTCCAACCATAGTAGAGGGGAAGGACAAGGAAGAAGGAGAGAAGAAAAGAAAGGAAGAGAGAAGAGAGTATGAGTATGGGATCATGAGCTCTGGCTTCGCATTTTTGTCCAATCATAACCCATACTTGAATATATATTTTTTTACCTGTTGTTACAGACATCAGATATATACATCAGCCCCTGATGATGCGAGGAGAGCTCGCGAAACGCGTCGGGTTAGAGATGTATTATGTATATCTGTATTTATTATACTCTGACTAATGTCATTTTGGCTATGTTTTAAGGACCATTATGTTATGTTGCTGTTCTTATGAATTGCCATTTATATGCATGAGCTCTATTGCATGATAATGATTCTAATAAATTTGATATATTTTTTACTTTATTTTATTTATTTACTTGTGATCAACATGGACACCTCATATAAAGTCCCATGGGCTAATCTTTTTCTGGTTTTGTGCATTATAGGGATGGAGGTGCCCCATGTCAGGGAGCAATATTCAGCCTTTCTCTTTTTTCTATTGAATTCGGGTGGAAGACACCCACAAATGCCCACGAGTCTGTTGTTGCTCCCAGATCCTGCTATTATATACTTTTTTTGATCTCCAATACATCAGGATATGGTCATTTCTAGATGACTTCCCTCCTTGCTTGCGGACTGGGTCTCCGGGGGTCCGCCCCTTGGTTGAGGGTGTCGGTTTATGTCCCCGGGAGCTGCGATGCCCCAAATGGGGATTTCATTCCCCTGCTGTCTTCGCCTCTCCACCCCAGGAGGGGCGGTGTCAGGGATCCACCAGCACCAGATCAGGGCGTTTGCATGCGTCTAGGAGCCGGCGCGCCCCTGTTCAGACACAGCGTCAAGCCTCCACCGTTGCCGTGCGTCGGCGCGGCGCTCGGGCACGCGCGGGTGCACGGCGCGGGCGCGTGCACGAGCACGGGCGCGCGCGCGTCCGCGTTAGCGCCGGTTTGGCGCCAACCAGCACATAAAAGTTCCCCTGTTTCATGGGAACAGTGCTGCTTCGTCTCAGCTCTGTGACTCTGCCTGAAACCTGAATCCTGATTGCTTGTTACCTGATTGACCCGGCTTGTTTGACCATCCGACCTGCTCCTGTCCCGACCCGGCTTGCCTGACTCCTCTGCTGTCTGAATCTGCTACCGTTGCCGACCTCTGCCTGCTCAACGACTCTGCTTTTGCCTGCTGTATTCACCTGTGTGCCAGTTACCTGCCAACCCGGACTGTTTGACTCTGCTTGTGCCTGCCTACCTGTTGCTGTTGCACCATCAGCTTCAGCCTAGTGACTCCCTCACTTCCAGTGTGACAGCCTGCTTCTGTGCCAGTCGCCTCTCACCTGCAAGTTCACCATCCAGTGTGTCAGCCTGCTTCTGTGCCAGTCTCCTCTCACCTGCAGACCTGCTATCCCAGGAGGGATCTCTACCTCTACATCAGAGACTTCACTCCAACAGGCACTCCTACCCCACTGCGCTCAGGAGACCACTGTTCCCACTCCAGTGGCTCCTGAACCAGCGTTGTATGAGAGGTCTTCTCCTACAGTCAGGCTCACCTACCAGGTACCTAACAGTACGAAGCAGCCATGACTGAGCCTGCAGGAGATTCCTCTCCATTAAAGGAGATCTGCACTCACCTTGCGGCTCTTAGCCAAGCCGTCCAATCCCTCCAGGACAATTACAGCAGATTGGAGGGACAAGTCCAGCACCTTACAGGATCTAACCCTGTGGCCTCCTCCTCAGCTGCAACCCCGGCACAGTCGGTTCCTGGCCCTTCCGTAGTGATGCTCCCACCTGAACCAAAGGTTCCCACTCCTGATAGATTCTCTGGAGACCGGGCCAAGTTCCGGGCCTTTCGCAACGCATGCAAGCTCTTCTTTGCATTACAGCCCCGAACCTTCTCACTGGAGGCCACTAAAGTGGGATTCGTGATCTCCCTCCTACAAGGGGAACCTCAGACCTGGGCCCATCGTCTACTTGAGGGGGACTCAACTTTGACCCAGTCTTTATCTTCCTTCTTCGAAGCCATGGCACAGATATATGAAGACCCCCAACAGACTGCTACAGCTGAAACCGCTTTGTTTACACTCCAGCAAGGCCGCAGACCTGCGGAGGACTATATCATGGACTTTAGACGTTGGAGTGCGGACACTCAGTGGAATGACGCGGCCCTGCGTCACCAGTTCCGCTTGGGCCTATCTGAGGGTTTAAAAGATGAACTTGCCCGAGTGGGTGTACCAAACACTCTCGAGGCCCTGATTAACTTGACTATCCAAATCGACCGACGTATCCGGGAACGTCGATCTGAGCGATCTGCTCTTCAATCCCGCCCGATTTGGATGACAACCAGAGCACCACTTCCAGCAGCCCGCTATACACCTTCACCCAGTCTTAATTCAGCTAATGTCTCATCTGACTCCGTGGAACCAATGCAATTGGGCCTGATGCGACCTGCATTATCGCCTGAAGAACGGGCCCGACGCCGACAACACAATCTGTGCCTCTACTGCGGTGGGTCTGGACACTACGTACTGAACTGTCCTGTCAAGTTAAGTAAGTGCCCGTCTGTCGTGTTTACCAGTCTCTCTGCCCTATCTGCAAACTCTACCCACATTTCTATTCCTCTGTCTTTACAGCTGCAAGGGGGGACTATAACAACCAACGCCATCATTGATTCCGGAGCATGCAGTTGCTTTATTGATTCAGACTTTACCAGCCAACATAACATTCCTTTACGGGCCAAAACCCAGGGACTTGCCGTATTTTTAGCGGACGGATCCCGCATCAGATCAGGACAAGTAACCAAGGAGACTCTGCCTCTGCCTGCTTCTACTTCCTCCCAACACAAGGAACTGCTGGTTCTTGATGTCATCTCTTCTCCCATGTTTCCCATCATCCTGGGTATCCCTTGGCTGCAGGCCCACAACCCATACATTCAGTGGACATCTGGAGAAGTAAAATTCTCATCCTCTTACTGTCTTGAACACTGTTTTAAAAAGGATTCGGATTCCTCTTCCACCCTACTTTGTTTGGACACCGACCAGAAACTTTGCCAGGTCATACCCAAACAATATCATGAATTCCTTGATGTGTTTAGTAAAAAAGGGGCAGACTCCCTTCCACCTCATCGTCCATACGATTGCCCCATCGAATTACTGCCAGGATCCGAAATACCATTTGGACGCATTTTTCCATTATCTGAGAAAGAGCAGGAAGTGTTAAAGACTTACATAGATGAGAACCTGGCCAAAGGTTTTATACGCCATTCAACCTCTCCAGCTGGCGCCGGAATATTCTTCGTCACCAAGAAGGACAAGTCTCTCCGGCCGTGCATCGACTATCGTGAACTAAACAAAATCACGGTCAAGAACCGGTACCCTTTACCTTTAATACCCGAACTTTTTCAAAAATTAAGGACTGCCGTCATTTTCACCAAACTTGACCTGAGAGGGGCTTATAATTTAATCCGTATCCAGGCTGGACATGAGTGGAAGACAGCATTCCGAACCCGATTCGGGCATTATGAATACCTGGTCATGCCCTTTGGACTCTGCAACGCTCCTGCAACCTTCCAACACCTGATTAACGACGTCCTCAGGGACTTTCTAGACGTATTTGTGATTGCATACTTGGATGATATACTGATTTTTTCTGAATCCCGTGAACTGCATCAGGAACATGTCCGCAGGGTATTGGATCGCCTCCGCTTACACAGTCTATACGCAAAAGCAGAGAAATGTGAGTTTGAACAACATAGCATCCAATTCCTGGGGTTAATCATATCCGCAACAGGCATCAAGATGGACCCGCAAAAGGTTTCCGCTGTTTTGGATTGGCCGGTCCCCGTGGACAAGAAGGGTGTGCAGCGGTTTGTGGGATTTGCAAACTTCTACAGAAAGTTCATCAAAGGCTTCTCAGCCATAATTGCACCTATCACACAGTTAACCAGACAAAATATCCGTTTCTCCTGGAACCAACTTGCCCAAGACGCTTTCGAGAATCTCAAAAGACTGTTTACCTCAGCACCTATCCTCAGCCACCCTGAACCCTCCCTACCGTTTATTTTAGAAGTTGATGCCTCTGAGATTGCAGTAGGTGCGATTCTGTCACAGCGCAAAGGTAACAAGGAGATAATGCATCCTGTAGGGTTCTTCTCTCGTAAACTCTCCCCTGCGGAGAAGAATTATGACGTCGGTGACCGAGAGCTTCTTGCTATTAAAACTGCTCTAGAAGAATGGAGGTACCTGTTGGAGGGGGCTATGCATCCAGTACTAATCTATACTGACCATAAAAACCTAGAGTACCTGCGATCTGCCAAACGATTGAGGCCTCGACAAGCCCGCTGGGCTCTGTTCTTCTCACGTTTCTCCTTCCACATCACATACCGTCCAGGCTCTAAAAATATTAAACCGGATGCATTATCACGTATGCATGACAACCCCAAGGACTTATCTACTCCTGACACCATCTTACCTGCAAACAATTTTTTACTGCTGCAAACAGATTTACTTTCCCTGATTAAAGAAGCATCCTCTGAAACAGCCAGACCAACGGGAATTTCTTTAGTGAGTAGAGATGGATTGTTCTGGAAGGGAAGCCAAATTTTTGTTCCTGAAAATGTCCGGGTCAAGGTTTTAACACTTCTCCACGACCATCCTTTGGCAGGCCACTTCGGAGTCCGCAAAACCCTGGAACTAGTGCAGCGTACATTCTGGTGGCCCAATCTGAAGGACTTTTGTGAAAAGTATGTTAGTTCCTGTCCCATCTGCATCCAGAATAAGTCATCCAGGAATCGAGCTTGGGGCCTATTGAAACCATTGCCGGTACCCGACAGACCATGGAAGATGATTTCTATGGATTTTATTGTGGAACTTCCATCCTCCGAAGGATGCTCAGTTATCTTTGTTGTAGTGGATCGTCTAACCAAGATGGCTCATTTTTTACCTTTAAAGGGAACCCCGTCTGCCACCGAGACTGCTCGCATATTTATCAAGGAAATCATCAGACTTCACGGAGTACCTGTAAACATAGTTTCTGATAGAGGGGTTCAATTCACTTCACGTTTCTGGAGATCCCTATGTGAAACCCTAAAGATTGAATTGGCCCTGTCCTCGGCCTATCATCCTCAAACAAACGGTCAGACGGAAAGGACTAATCAGACCCTGGAACAATACATCAGATGCTTCACATCATTCACACAAGACGATTGGGTATCCCTACTACCCTTAGCAGAATTTGCTTACAATAATGCCAAACATTCTGCCACCGGTCAATCCCCGTTTTTCGCCAATTACGGCTTTCACCTAACCTTTTTACCTGATTTCCTTTCAGAGTCTTCGGTCCCAGCAGTACAGAATACAGTGGAGTTCCTCAGTCACAACAGCCGGTTATTGCAGGAAACAGTGTCCAAGGCCCAGGCAGATGGTAAGAAGATCTTCGACCGGAAAAGAAGGGGGGAGCTGAACTTACAAATTGGCGATCAGGTATGGCTTTCTACCATTAATATCAAGCTAGCATGTCCTTCTAAGAAGTTGGCACCCAGATTCATGGGACCCTTTCCAGTTAGAAGGAAGATCAATGAAGTGTCTTACGAACTGACTTTACCTGATTCATTGAAAATTCATCCAGTTTTCCATGTGTCTCTGCTCAAACCTGCTATATCTGACCCCTTTCCTGATAGAGGGACAAGACCTCCTGAACCTGTGGTAGTTGATGGCAGCGAGGAGTTTGAGGTTGAGGCTATCCTTGATTGTAGAAGAAGGCAAGGGCAGAACCAATTTTTAATCAAATGGAAAGGTTATGGTCCAGAAAGTAACTCGTGGGAACCGGACAGTAATGTGCATGCTAGGCGTTTAGTACGCACCTATTTCTCTACTCATCCTGAGAAGAAGAGGTTGTTGGGCATCCGGAGGCTGCCCCTTGGGGGGGGGCAATGTCAGGGATCCACCAGCACCAGATCAGGGCGTTTGCATGCGTCTAGGAGCCGGCGCGCCCCTGTTCAGACACAGCGTCAAGCCTCCACCGTTGCCGTGCGTCGGCGCGGCGCTCGGGCACGCGCGGGTGCACGGCGCGGGCGCGTGCACGAGCACGGGCGCGCGCGCGTCCGCGTTAGCGCCGGTTTGGCGCCAACCAGCACATAAAAGTTCCCCTGTTTCATGGGAACAGTGCTGCTTCGTCTCAGCTCTGTGACTCTGCCTGAAACCTGAATCCTGATTGCTTGTTACCTGATTGACCCGGCTTGTTTGACCATCCGACCTGCTCCTGTCCCGACCCGGCTTGCCTGACTCCTCTGCTGTCTGAATCTGCTACCGTTGCCGACCTCTGCCTGCTCAACGACTCTGCTTTTGCCTGCTGTATTCACCTGTGTGCCAGTTACCTGCCAACCCGGACTGTTTGACTCTGCTTGTGCCTGCCTACCTGTTGCTGTTGCACCATCAGCTTCAGCCTAGTGACTCCCTCACTTCCAGTGTGACAGCCTGCTTCTGTGCCAGTCGCCTCTCACCTGCAAGTTCACCATCCAGTGTGTCAGCCTGCTTCTGTGCCAGTCTCCTCTCACCTGCAGACCTGCTATCCCAGGAGGGATCTCTACCTCTACATCAGAGACTTCACTCCAACAGGCACTCCTACCCCACTGCGCTCAGGAGACCACTGTTCCCACTCCAGTGGCTCCTGAACCAGCGTTGTATGAGAGGTCTTCTCCTACAGTCAGGCTCACCTACCAGGTACCTAACAGGCGGAGCCACCACGTGCATCGGCGCCATGCCCTGCGCGCAGTGGAAGACATCCGCTCCCAGCGATGTATGCATTCCTGGCGCAATATGTCACTCCAGGAGATGGGCGGGGATCCCCGTTGCGCTCTGCTGTAGTTCCGGCGAGCGCACGGAGGGTCCCCTCCCCCATTCGCCAATCGCATGACTCTAGGGGCGGAGGTACACGGCGGATGTCCGGGTATTTAGGCGGGGGTTTTGGCACGGCATATTTCCTCTCCAGCTGGGTCCTCTCCGCACATTCACTAGAGAGCACATCGGTAAGCATTACGTTCACTACCACGTTTGTTATTACATGTCATTTCTTGAACGCATTTACCAGCCACCTTACATGTGGAGTGTTATTTGTATACACTTTCACTCCCTTACTTCATTTATTTCTCTCACATCTCTCTTTGCTCTAATTATTCATCTATCTCTCTCTCCTTCTCCGTCTTTCTTCACATCACCCCTTATCCCCTTCTTCATCACTTTCCCCTCACTCACTTCACACTGCTCTTCCCTCATTCCTTGCAGGACATTCTTATATCCCATACACTCCAGTACAAGACATCTATATTTTTACAACATCTTGATATCAACTATTTGAGCTACATATACAATTACCTTTACAATCTCTCATATTGAATCTACTATATATAATATTTTTTAGCTACTTAGGATACCATTACTATCTCTACATCTACTACCCATAGACACACATTCATACAATTTTTATTTGGAATGCACCCTGCAGGACTGGGGGGCTACACTTTTGGCCCTCTCTCCTCTTTTTCTTTTCCCCCTTTTTTTCTCTTCTCTCTTCCTTTCTTTTCTTCTCTCCTTCTTCCTTGTTCTTCCCCTCTACTATGGTTGGACACCTCTGCACCCTTTGCACCAGAGCATACCACTTGATACCTTTTGCTACATCTATTTTTGTAGATCGACTTTCATATATACATATATATCTTACTCATTTAATTTATTCTAGTGAGCAAGCTCTGCAATGACTCTGGGTGACATCTGGGTCCAGCCTTCTCTTTTTCCTTTCTATTTCTTTGTCGTGCCTGCCCTACGCCTGACCTCGGTCCTCCATGCTTTGACCTCCGTCCCTTCAGCTCCCTTGGGAGATACTTTCCGACCGCCCCTGCTGGGGGTCGGCCCCTGGAGCCAACTGCCTGACAAGTGAGTATGGGATCATGAGCTCTGGCTTCGCATTTTTGTCCAATCATAACCCATACTTGAATATATATTTTTTTTACTTGTTGTTACAGACATCAGATATATACATCAGCCCCTGATGATGCGAGGAGAGCTCGCGAAACGCGTCGGGTTAGAGATGTATTATGTATATCTGTATTTATTATACTCTGACTAATGTCATTTTGGCTATGTTTTAAGGACCATTATGTTATGTTGCTGTTCTTATGAATTGCCATCTATATGCATGAGCTCTATTGCATGATAATGATTCTAATAAATTTGATATATTTTTTACTTTATTTTATTTATTTACTTGTGATCAAGATGGACACCTCATATAAAGTCCTATGGGCTAATCTTTTTCTGGTTTTGTGCATTATAGGGATGGAGGTGCCCCATGTCAGGGAGCAATATTCAGCCTTTCTCTTTTTTCTTTTGTAATAATAATAATAGGAACACATGACAAATACTTACATTTTTGCAGAACTTTCCTGATCCTTCTATACTGATCCTGCTCCCACAATTTCAGGTCTGACCAGCGTTTCCTCAATTGCTCCTTGGATCATCATACCCCAAAAGTCCTCTGCAGACTTCTCACAACTTTAGTCATGATCTTGTCCTTTCTCACATTAGGGTTTCTGTACGGTCTATGATTCCCATCATAGTTTGTCCTCTTCTAGATGTCCACCATCTCCACCATCTCTTCAAAGGACATATTTGAGGCCTTATATCTCCTCCTGGATCTGGAATTGCCTTGCTCCGGGCTTTCTTCGTCATTGCTGCTCTCAGCACACTGCTGTGTCTCCCCCATGTGCTCTCCCAGTGCCCGAAAGAGAAGAGGAGGGGATACAATAGAAAGAAGGACAGGGGCGGAGTTTCAAGCATGCGCAGTGTATATAAAGCATAACACGTGGGCAACGTACGTACGATCTGTGGATGGAGGATCGTTAGCGCAGATCGTTCAAACAAAAGTACAATTGTAACTTGGGGCATCAGTGGTTAGTGGCCTATACTGCTTATATAAAGAAAAATGTGTCTGCGCTAGATGAAAAATAATACCATATAAATAATAGCATTGAGTGCTAAGTGCCAAGGTAAACAAATACATAAACAAATGTGCTTAAGCTGACCAATGATAGATCAGAGATAACTGTTAGTGCATTTATCCAAAGTGCAAAAGTGCTGTATCAAATACACAATATAAGTGTCCAATCAGGAGTGAATTAATAACATTCCTCATGAAAGTCTTAATGATTCAAACAGTGTATATCCAAAGATATATAAAGTGCCCAAAATTAGTGTCCATAATCAGTGAAGTTCATCCATCTTGTTCTTCCAAAAGTGCAACACCATAAAACATGCCTTAGTGTCCTTCAGTGACCCCACAAGCATATACGCTCACCTTCCAGCGTGTGACACAGTATTTAAACTCTGTCAAACACGCTTTGGAGACACTCCTGTGCTCTAATGGAATCAGCTGTGTAGACCTCCAATGCTCCCAATTATGTTTTTATATGCAAGAGAAAAGAAACTCCATAGCGCAATATTGCATGATAATAAAGGATCTTTTATTATAAAATAAAACAAACTCTCCCCTTGCAGGGGTACTCACATGTTGCGGGTGCGTAAGTGCACCATCCTGCATAGGCTTAAACCGGCCGATCGTATAGTATGGCGTGCGGTGCGGTGTGTGCCTCAATCTCTCCCTCTCTCTCTCTGCTGACAGCTTTGTCCAGGCCCCTCCCCTACGCGTGTACGGCACCGGGATCACGTGCCTTCATCAGGGGGATGAATGTCTGACATTGGCAAATCCCCCTGATGAAGGCACGTGATCCCGGTGAGGCACACACCGCACCGCACGCCATACTATACGATCGGCCGGTTTAAGCCTATGCTTATGTAGGATGGTGCACTTACGCACCCGCAACATGTGAGTACCCCTGCAAGGGGAGAGTTTGTTTTATTTTATAATAAAAGATCCTTTATTATCATGCAATATTGCGCTATGGAGTTTCTTTTCTCTTGCATATAAAAACATAATTGGGAGCATTGGAGGTCTACACAGCTGATTCCATTAGAGCACAGGAGTGTCTCCAAAGCGTGTTTGACAGAGTTTAAATACTGTGTCACACGCTGGAAGGTGAGCGTATATGCTTGTGGGGTCACTGAAGGACATTTTCTCCCTAATGCCTTTAAACAGATTCATCATTTCTGAGCAGATTTACATCCATTAACCATCATTAATACCTCTCTCAATGATGGTTCCTGAGAGTTTCTAAAACAGAAAGATCATGTGGTGACAGTTGGAGTGGAGGGTGCTATGTGTGCTAAGGATATTTTGGAGGGCTTGTTGTGCAGACTTAACCCCTTAAGATTTGTGGAGGGTGATAGAGACATCTTAGGTTGTTGTATTTTCCCTTTTCGTTTAGATGGATTATGTGCAAACTGCTCCAGTTTGGCTGCTGCCTCCTTGCTTTTATCTTTTGCTAGCTTTTGTGATTGTAAGCTAGAGCCATCCTGTGACACTGATGTATCTCTCCTTTTTCTTGTCATAATTCTCAACCTTAACTCAGGTGCAAGCTGGATTCAGGCTTTATTCCATAGATCATTGTCAACCTCTCTCTTTTATCTTGCTCAAGTGCAGCTAGTTATACATGTGCAGCAAAAAAAAAAAAGAAGAGAAAAAAGGTTTGTTACTTATCTGAATCAGTCCAAAGATTTGGAATCCAAGGCAAGGCCTGGCAAATTCCTCCCCAAATAAATGGGAGTCAATAGGGACCAGATGTCTGTCAATATCAGCTAAATAGCAACCTTATAGGTTTTGCTAAGAGTCAATAAAGGCCAGGGGGGACCACCAAGGGCCAATTCAGGCTTAGGCAACCCACCACTAGCTACAGTTATTTGTTAGGGGTCCACAGGTTAAAGCATAAGCCAGCTGGGTACAGAGAATAGCTGTGGGGAGCAAAGGAGAGCCGCCAGAAACTGACAGAAGACAGCCTAAGCCAAGGGATACTGAAGAGAGCTGAGGAGAGCTGAGGAAAGGGACCCACAAGGGATCAGGGAGAGCCGTCACTCGCTCATCCTCCACAAAGAAAACTGGCTTCCATCCACAGTCTAGTGGTCTTGGACAGCCACTTCCCCCTCCTCTGGAGCAGGCACAAAGGTGCATGGAATGTGCACGGAGGATACTGATGCCGGGGCGGGCACAGGGTAGCCTCCCATCCCGGCACACCTCTCCATCT
Source organism: Lithobates clamitans (assembly GCA_037952925.1). Classification (NCBI taxonomy): domain Eukaryota; kingdom Metazoa; phylum Chordata; class Amphibia; order Anura; family Ranidae; genus Lithobates; species Lithobates clamitans. The sequence goes on along the minus strand of JBBGZY010000228.1, from coordinate 3,149,385 downwards.
CTCCTCACACCGCCGACCTCCAAGACACTACTCCTCCTTGCACTCCGCCGCCCACCGTACACCTTCTTCCGGCTACCTCTTCGGGATATAACAGTGAATCAAGATGGAGGCGCTTCAGGTGAGTTACATGCGCCTGCTCACATCGGCACCAGGCCAAACCCTCTCATAGGTGGGACTTTAAATGGCACAAAAGAGATGGGTAAATAATTTGTCTTGAAATGACATTTAAAATAGTAACAAACAAATATTATTCATATCATAGAGTATAAAAGACACATTACACAATGTTAAAAATGGAGAGAATGGCTATTTTCCTAGAGGAGTTACATTGACATGGTATACTCAATTTTGAAGTTCCCAAGCAGGACACTCCAAATGATGAACACCCAATGCATTTTGAAATTCACTTTATAAATAATCTTCTTCAGGGGTGTGCATATGTTTGGAAAAAGGGGGAGTTACTTTCTGTTTAAAGATATTCGAGTATTAGGGAATAGCCATCATTAAAACAACATCATAAATGCATTATCGTCCAGACATCACCCAGGGATCACAGGGATCAGGCGTTCAATCTATGAGTCACTGGGGTCAACTAGGCCACAGAACAGGGAAGTTATATATGCAGTGTCAGTAGTCTTTAGTTCATTATATTAAGAAATGTCTACGGTTCAGTGAGTACCACTTTACTGGGGTGGATGTGCCGTTGACTGGTTCATCCAACTTGTGTTTAGGTGTAGCGGATTTTAGAGGTCAGTTTTAAATTCTTCAACCATGTGGTACAAAACTGGTCAGACAGGAATTATTGTAAATAAATCTTTACTTTCCAGAACACAAGGTGTGTATATCACGCTGTGGCTGATCTTGTGGTCAGAAGGCACATGGAACATTATTAATGCAGGACAGGTTCATTTTAATAAATCTCAGCCGGTGAACAGGTGGACTATTTTGTCTTTGACAAAACCCCCAAGCACTAAAGCTATGTTCAGAGTGGATGCTGGCTACAGGGCAGCCCAACAGCTCATTTGCATACTGGGCAAGCTCTGGGCAGTGGTCCATCCTTGTTACCTAGTAATAAAGGGGGGCCATCTATTGCAAGGGTAGCAATATCTGGCCTTGACCCCAAGTACTCCCCAACCATATGATGCAGTCGCTGCCCATAGCTGCTGGCAGCAGATTGTCCTGGGGCTTGGTAGAAAACAGCCGTTTAGGCAGCCACCCTCACTGCTGCTCCTCCTTTCAATAACAGTGGGCTCCAATCCACATTGTTCATGAGACAGTAAACTGCCAGCATCTGGAAGAACATTAACAGGTTCCTCCATAGCTTTTCCTCCAGGTGTTTAATTTTTTGTTTTATCTGCTAGGGCTTCCTTTGTGATTCTGGAGCATGAATGAACCCATCCGCCAGGACCTGTGTTATTGCTTGGGTCATCTGCTGGTGGCACTGTTGTTTTTAGCACCAAAGGGTGTGGTTCTGGTGGCCTGCAGCGGGTGTCTCCCAGACAGCTGGGAGTATATTAGCCTGCCTTTCACTGAGGCTCAGGGCTTCAGTATTTTCCTGTAATCCATGTCCCTGCCTGATCCTGATCCGTTCCTGTTCCTGGTACCCTGATCTGGAGACATGTTCCCTTGGAACCTGCTTCCTGCTGCCACTTGTCTCTTGTTTCTGCCTGTCTTCTCACATGTGTTTATACAAAATAAAATAAGCGCAAAAAGAGATAATAAGTCCTTGGACTTAACATGATATACAGAGGAACCACAAGTCCCAAGTATGCAGATGAAAAAACCTTGTGAAGAATGGCGCAGATTCCTGTGTAACACCACCCCCATCAGCTGATAAGAATTAGGCACTTACCAGATCCGATGGACCTCTGAGCTAACAGAAGGTCAAACGAGCATGTATCCTCAACGGGATGATGGTAACCAGCACTCCGAATGGAACAGGACAGCCGAAGATGGTGAAAAGAAAGGGAACACAATCTAAGTGCTCTCCATTAAATCAATATTCATTTATTTAAAAGCCGTATTGTGAGCTCCAGACAGCAGTACAAATAAAAGATGACATCTAACATAGACGTCCGGCATTAGTAGCAGTACATAACAACAGGTATGGAACGATGACAGCGGGTGACTTCCGCTAGGTAGCTCCTCCCCCACTTCTTTTGTCATCTCATATCATTCTGCCTCTGTCCTCTCCTGCCTCTACGCCAGCTACTACAGTCCAACCCGCCAAGGTTCCACTGGCTCCAGTTCAGCCTGCCTCGACACCACCTTCTTCAGTCAAGCTTGTCACCATACCAGTTGCTCCAGCCAGGCCTGCCATCACACCTGCCACGTTGCTTCAGCCTATGAAAATTGGACCTTCTGCTACTGACCTGCCTGTCGCTATCCCACTTGACAGTACTGGTTCTATGTCCACCATTCAGTTTGGCCCTATGGACTCTTTATCGGCCAAATCTAACCAAATTGACCTCACTGATCCTGTTCCTGTGCCTTTGCCCCTGCCCAGTGTGATGTGACTCTGCCTGCTGTCCAGACTGATGACCCGAGGCCTGCTGATCCAGTGTCTGATGACCCAGTGCCTGCTGCCCAGCCTGATGACCCAGTGCCTGCCGCCCAGCCTGATGACCCAGTGCCCGCTGATCTGATGCTTGCTGACCCGGTGCCTGCTACCCAGCCTGATGACCTGGTGCCTGCTGATCTGGTGACTGATGACCCGGTGCTCGCTGCCCAGCCTGATGACCCGGTGCCTGCTGTCGCACAGCCTGATGATCCGGTGCCAGCTGCCACCCACCCTGATGACCGGTGCCTGCTGCCACCCAGCCTGATGACCCGGTGCCCACTATCGCGGAGCCTAATGGCCCAGTGCCTGCCACCCAGCCTGATGACCTGGTGCCTGCTGTCCAGCCTGGTGACCTGGTGCCTCCTGTTACCCAGCCTTATGACCCATGCCTGCTGATCTGGTGATGGATAACCTGGTGCCTGCTGTCCAGCCTGATGACCCGGTGCCCGCTGCTCAGCCTGATGACCTGGTGCCCACTGCGCCCAGCCTGATGACCTGGTGCCCGCTGCTGCCCAGCCTAATGACCCAGTGCCCGCTGCCACCCAGCCTGATGACTCAGTGCCCACTACCACCCAGCCTGATGACCTGGTGCCCACTGCTCCGGTGCCCGATGCCCAGCTTGCCGATGATGCTTTCCTGCCTGATGCCCAGCTTGCCGCTGATGCTTTCCTGCCTGATGGCCAGCTTGCCACTGATGCTTTCCTGCCTGATGCCCAGCTTGCCACTGATACTTTCCTGCCCGATGCCCAGCTTACCGCTGATGCTTTCCTGAAATGTGTGTGTCACTGGCGCAAAACCTGTCCTATCAATCAATATAAAAGTGATATCTGTAGCTGCTGCATCCAAAAAAATTCTCGAGGGAAAAAAATTAAAAGTGCTATGTGTGTGGATGCGCTGCTCACATTTGTACTCTCTATCCTATCTATGTGTATCCTATCTTTTAGACATAATCTTATTCACCATCCACCTATAAAAATTCATCACATTAAGCAACAACCATATGCAAATTATATAAATCATATAAAAGTCCGGTGACATATATCACATGATAATAAAGTCCCTTCATATATGCTTGCAAATCTTCCGTTAGATTGCCGTGATCGGCGTGCTCTTGTGTTTGATCAATTTAAAGTGACTTAGTGCTTCACCACCACCTGTGAGATTGGCCACTCACCAGATTTTTCTTTAAAACTGCACCTTTGGTTCATTCATAGGGATAACCACTCCACTCAAAGGGAACTTCTCCAATAGCTATACTAGGACCTTAATGTTCCTCATAAAAATGGATGAAAACGATCATCGCACAATAACGTTTAAAACCTTTATTTTATAAAACACAGAAAAACTTTGCACTCACATTTCCAAGTGCCATTGAGCCGGCACAGAGCTTTTCCAGCAGTTAGGGACGGGTGGGCGCTGCAGCCCGGTTCGCCTAGTGTGTGCTGTGCTGCCTCTGTGTGCCGCTTGCGTTCCCCCCTTGTGTCCGTTCGCGTCCTCACCAACCACGCTCGTTCCCGGTCACGTGGGTGCAAAAATCTCCCAGCAGCCTCTACACGTTTCGCATTCCAATGTGCGTCATCAGGAAGCTCTCCTGCCTGATGCCCAACTTACCGCTGATGCTTTCCTGCCTGATGCCCAACTTGCCACTGATGCTTTCCTGCCCAATTCCCAGCTTGCCACTTATGATTTCCTGCCTGATGCCCAGCTTGCCGCTGATGCTTTCCTGCCCGATGCCCAGCTTGCCACTGATGCTTTTCTGCCTGATGCCCAGATTACCGCTGATTCTCTCCTGCTTGATTCCCAGTCTGACTCTGATGCCCCTGTGTTGTCTGCCTCCGATGGTTTCATGCCCGCTGCCCAGCTAGTTTTTGATACCAGACCCAAACTTCCAGACCCTGGTGGTGAGATGCATGATCCATTACCATACTCGGGTAGCATGCCTCCCAGTGGGTTAAAAGACCCTGGCCTAAAGAGTGCAAGGAAGTCCGCAGACACAGAGGGGAAACTTTTCTGGACTTTTCCCGCACCCACACAGACTGTCAGGTCAAGGGCAGAATTAAGCGTCCGGAGGCCGCTCCTTAAGAGGGGGAACTGTCAGGACCTGTGTCATTGCTTGGGTCACCTGCTGGTGGCTCTGTTGTTTTTAGCACCAAAGGGTGTAAGTCTGGTGGCCACCAGCGGGTGTCTCCCAGCAGATGGACATACAGGTAATCAGGCTGAACCTGATATGGACTTCTGGGAGTATATAAGCCTGCCCTTCACTGAAGCTCAGGGCTTCAGTATTTTCCTGCAAGCCATGTCCCTGCCTGAGCGTGATCTATTCCTGTTCCTAGTACCCTGATCCGCTGACCTGTTCCCCTGGAACCTGCTTCCTGCTGCCACTACTGGCTTCCTTCTCCTCTTGTCTTTGCCAGTCTTCTCATGAGTGTTCCCCCACTTGTATTTTATTAATTAGTTAGTAAGGTGATCACTTGTGTTTTCTTGTTACACTTTTCACTTACCTGTTGATTTACTGGTGTTGGTATTGGATGTGTGTAATTTTTCTAATAAACATATTTCTTACTTATCCATATGGTCCTGATTCCTTAAGGTTCAGCCAAACTGATCTGATCACCCTTGCTGGATGCCTGCATATGGTATCCCTAACAAGAATGGCATTGTCCTCAGCTACCTCCCCCAGCCATATACAACCCCTGATGTTTGTGAGGGATAAACCCACCCTTGGAAGAATGCTCAGTGTCTTCACCCTCCTCCTGAAAGCTTGTACTGCAACCATACTACTCCTTCTCCTTCTTTTCATGCTCCTCTGGGTTATGCTGGATATAGTGGTCTCTGAGACACCAGGAAGTTCTCCACTTCCTCCTACTGCTGCACCTCCAGTGCCTTGTCTATAATGTCATGTAATGTCTAATCCAGCAGGAAAACCCTAGGAATAGTAAAAAGTAATTTTTGAAAACATTAAATTACAATATGGCTTGTGTAGCAATTGTATGGGCTGTATTTCCTTTATTTTTTCCACAAAAATTAAGTATTCTAGCATCACAAATTATGGATGTGTAATTGATTTACATTTACATTTACTTACTACTTATACATCAGCAGCACTCCTACCTGATTATTTTCAAGACTTTTTTAGGTAGTTTTGGCTGCAAAACCTCTTTTATTTTACCTATAGGTAAGGTAAAGTCCTCAACTTCAAACCAATGGGCCAGTGGCACAACAGTTCAGAGCCCCAACATTATTTTTTAGGACTATGTTTATGTGTGTGTGTCAACAACTGTAGTTGCTGTTTGGATGCTGAGCCCCTAATTGAAGTATTTTTTTTTCTTTTTTTTTCTTTTTTTCAATTTTCTTTTATTTTATGTTTATCCATTTTTTTTCTGCTAGGTTACCTGGATGGATCTAGGGAGGTGCTGAAGAGGGCTGTGCCCCCCAGATTTCTGTTGAGCCCCCCAAAGACACCCACCACCGCTAATGCTGTGCCAACCATCTCTCATCCCTCTCTACACAACACACACACTGTGTTCTTAGTGCCAGTGCTAAGGCTGTGTACTGTGTAGGGATGGCAGGAAGGGCACAGCCTAGTGCCTTTCCAGCGGTGACCCCTGTTCTCTCTCCTGCCAGCGATGACCCCGTCCTCCCTTCTGCCAGCAGTGACCCCTGTCATCTCTCCTGCCAGTAGCAACCCTTGTTCTCTCTCCTGCCAGTGGTTGACCCCTGTCCTCTGTCCTGCCAGCGGTGACCCCTGTCCCCTGCCTTGCTGATCCCTGTCTTTGGCTCCGTTGACCCCTATCCTTGGCCCTGCTGACCCCTCTAAACTGCCCCACTGACCCCTGTCCTTTGCCCTGTCAGTGGTGGCCTACTTATCGGACCCTCTTAGTCTAGGGTGACCAGACATCCCCGGTTTCTGGGGACAGTCCCCGGATTGAGGACACTGTCCCCGGACCAAGTCTGTCCCCAGTTTTGTCCCCAGATTGGAGTTAAACAGGGGCTGGGGCAATTTCAAAGACAGCCCGTGCAGAATAAAAAGAAAAAATCTGAATTGCACCCCCCCTCCTCTGCCGCTCCTACCAGCTTATGGGGGTTTATTTTTTTCCCATTATCTGTGCCCCTTTCTGATGATCATGTGCTTGTCAGAGCGGAGGGACCATTTCTTCAGTTTCAGGCGCATGCCCATTCAGCTCCACTTGCATGTTCTTCTGCCTTTTCTCAAGTCCCGGCCAGCCGCCTGCCTGCTTATCTCCTTGCCTTCCCTGGTGGAGTGATCTTCCTCTGCTCCACACCCAGTAGTAGCCGGGGCCCGAAGAGTAAAGCCCCATACACACTATCAGATTTTCTGCTGATTTTTGTCTTCAGATTTTCCAAAACCATGTATTGCAAGGGCCTGCCTGATTGCATATAAATTGAAACTCCTAAGGTTTGACCTCATATTATATGGTTTTGGTAAATCTGAAGGAAAAAAATCAGCAGAAAATATGATAGTGTGTATGGGGCTTTAGACTTGACAGGCTGTGAGGTGGGCGGCAGAGACGGGCAAAGAGTCGTCGATTGCTGCCATTACTAGTAAAAAAAAAAATATGTCCCCGGATTTCATTTTAAAAATCTGGTCACCTTATCTTAGTCAGCTGATTGAAGTTCATAGGCCTTGTGGTGCATTATAGTTACTATGGTAAATTCTTGCATTACTTCTCTTTAATTTTTTTCTTTTAGGGTCTGCGAATCTTGCACATACAGGATTTGCCATGAACCTATAATAGTGGTGAACCCATATCTTATCCTTACTGATGAGTAGCTGCAGCTCTGGATGATGTCCTGTTGTAGTGACTCTGCTCCCAGCTTGTTTCAACTTTGTGGCACAGACTACAGTTTATGTTTCCTTTATGACTAGTAAACTTGGATGCAGACCATGTACGCTATAGTGCACATATTGATCACAACCTTCATCTGTTTGCTTAAAGTGGATACCTGCTGTGTTCACCAAGCGATTTCAGTGCACACTATGGAATCCTGTATAGAATATGAAAAACATTTTGTGAAGGTTTTCATTGTTGGGAAGGGTGTGTTGTGCAAACAAGAAAACTACCAAGAGATAGTTGCTATGGACACCTAATACATTTTTGCACAATACCTTGAAGGCTAGAGCTGATAAGGCAGATGTTTTATTGCATGCATCATAAATGATAATAAACTAAATGTTTTTTTTTTTTCAAACAATGTCATCTAATGTGCCTGCATACAAGCTGAGAGAATGGTAGTACTGATAGCTGCCTTTAACCGAGTCACATGACATTTTCACTGCTTTGATCAGTGGTAATTATCTTGAATCTTATCATTATTTTTTACGCTTTTTATGTGTTATAAGCTGAAATGCCTTGATTAGCTAATAAAAAACAATTAAAAAAAAGGGAGATTATGCCATTATTGAGATTATTTTCATTGGTAGAATACAGATTATAATAATGGTAGAATATATTTATTGTACTTATCTCATAAATATATTTCTTTATAAATTGTATACACAGATATGGGAAATGTTATGATGGTTGTAATGTGTTTGCAAAACCCTTAAGTGTCACTGTTGCTGTAGAAGGAAAACGTTATATAATAATTAAAATTTTTTATACTTGGCAATAATAGCAAGTATGACAAATTCACATTCGGATTCACAATAAAGCATTTTTATAAGAATCACGGTCTACTTTAAAGTGTATTTAAATCCATGATCAAACATGTTTATTGCAGTTTACCAGTCCTCAGATGTGGTGGCTGCAATAGTTTTTTAAAGGCTTTTTTACTTTATTTTCATTTTGTGATCCTGCCAGTAATACACTTATTATACACTTATTATGCTAGGGTGACAATGTACATTAATGTATCAATGGGGATGCAACCTTGTTGCTCTACAGCAGAAATTGTGTAAGGACTACAGAATAGGGGCGGCCGGTTGTAATTTTTTTGTGGGGGCGGCAAACAGTACCACCCCCCCCTGTCGGTCAGTCAGTCAGCGGACAGGTCTGGTGCACTTACCCCATCTATTCATTCCCTGCTGTAAAACCTGGGTGGGCTCATGGCGCAATGCTCTGCGCTCCAAGCCCACCCTATTTTAAAGCCTATTAGAGCCTATGGCTCTAATAAGGTGCTTCAAAAAAACACCCCGACACCCTGTAATTCAGGCACCCGGCATCATGAAAGTGGACCTTAAATGGTAGGCATTAATCTACCCATTAACCATTTAGGGGGTGCCGCCACTGCTACAGAATAACATTCCTTTTCTAATCTCTATAACGAGGAGTGATATGTTCTGTAGTCCGCAGAAAGATCTGGGAACAATGGTAAGTAAAAACAATACAGCAGAAGCAAAGTGCGCAGGTCCCTAGATGTCTGGTAGGTTCAAATGGGTATTATTTGGCTTGCCATCTATGCAACGTTTAATTATTTCAATACTTTTACTTTATCCTACAGTGACATGTGCCTGTGATAGCTATAAGTAAATATTGGCATAGTTATTTGATTGAACCAAGATTTGGCCCAGATTGGGAACATTTGCATTTACCTGTAGATCATTCCCATTCTGAGACAATCTGCCAATCTGTTTTCTATTTTATTTTAATGATTACAAAAGGAATGCCAAACTCAAATGAAACTGAAGGCCAAACTTTATAAAATAGGTCTGAAATGTGCATTTTAGTTAGTCTGGTTGGAAAAAGACACAAGTTCATCCAGTTCAACCCACAGAAAAAACAAACAAACAAAAAACACACACACATACAAACAGAAGGCCTATCCTATACTCCAATATGGCAGCAGTTCAGCTTTTATTGTTGGCAATTAAGAACCCCAATATAAATAGACCCCTCACTCTATTGGCCCAATAACCTAGATAAAGTCACGTGGTGGTGACGAAACGTGTCTGGGCAGAGCCAGTCACGTCATCGCATGGTTGGACATCAGGACACATGGAGAGTAGGGATGAGTTTCGAGTTCGAGTCGAACTCATGTTCGACTCAAACATGGGCTGTTCGCAAGTTTGCCGAACAGCGAACAATTTGGGGTGTTCGCAGCAAATTCGAATGCCGTGGAACACCCTTTAAAAGTCTATAGGAGAAATCAAAAGTGCTAATTTTAAAGGCTTATATGCATGGTAAATATATCAACGAATCCGCACTCATAGACTGACTCACACCTGCAGCCCCCCTAAATAGGAAGGGAACACTTAAGTGATCCCCCAAAGAATAAAGATCAAAGTATAGGGAGTGGCGCTGTGTTGGGAGTATAAATAAAAATTAGCAAGAGATACAAGTGTATAAATAAAAGTGTAAAGATAAAAAATGTGAAATTATTGGTATGATCCAAAAAATTACTTACAAAAAAAAAAAAAAAAAAACCTTATATATATATCCTTGTGTTAGTGAAAAACACCTTGATCAGGTGAAAATTAGTATTCACTAAATACAATAAATACATCTTAACATGAATAAATATAAAGTGATGAAGTGCCAAAAACAATAAATGTCCAAAAACAATATTTGTCCACCAATAATGTGCAAATGTGCAATAATTATAAGCAATAAAAAAATCATTGATAGTGTGTCCAAATCGCAGCTAAAAATCGCAAAACCATATGTTGTTTGGTGCAAAAAAAGTTCATAACAATTGTGCAAAAAAATCTTCTTAGGTGAAAAAGTGCCGTGCTGTAACAACTGGTGGTCCCCCCAATGTGGTTGCACTCACCGGAGCGCTCCACCCCTGCAGGGGTACGAGCATGTAATGTTGATCCTATCACTCCAGTCCTATAGGTGTCAGTTTCCTTCCACGCATCCCATTACCAAAACGCAGCTGTATACACAGAGAGGTGGGGACTTCCTGTCCCTTGGTATTAAAAGTCCCCACTGGATATCCGCAGTAACTGAAGGGTTACCAACAGTGGAGATGTCCTTATCAGCACCCTTCACAGCAGATTCTGCACACCAGATTCTGTGCAGAATCTGTTGTGAAGAGTGCTGATAAGGACATCTCCACTGTTGGTAACCCTTCAGTTACTGTGGATATCCAGTGGGGCCTTTTAATACCAAGGGACAGGAAGTCCCCACCTCTCTGTGTATACAGCTGCGTTTTGGTAATGGGATGCATGGAAGGAAACTGACACCTATAGGACTGGAGTGATAGGATCAACATTACACGCTCGTACCCCTGCAGGAGTGGAACGCTCCGGTGAGTGCAACCACATTGGGGGGACCACCAGTTGTTACAGCACGGCACTTTTCCACCTAAGAAGATTTTTTTGCACAATTGTTATGAACTTTTTTTGCACCAAACAACATATGGTTTTGCGATTTTTAGCTGCGATTTGGACACACTATCAATGATTTTTTATTACTTATAATTATTGCACATTTACACATTATTGGTGGACAAATATTGTTTTTGGACATTTATTGTTTTTGGCACTTCATCACTTTATATTTATTCATGTGAAGATGTATTTATGGTATTTAGTGATGCTGCATGATATTTGCGATTCTTTGCACATATAATACTAATTTTCACCTGATCAAGGTGTTTTTCACTAACACAAGGATATATATATAAGTTTTTTTTTTTTTTGTAAGTAATTTTTTGGATCATACCAATAATTTCACATTTTTTATCTTTACACTTTTATTTATACACTTGTATTTCTTGCTAATTTTTATCTATACTCCCAACACAGCGCCACTCCCTATACTTTGATATTTTTTCTTATATGCATGGTATTGTCATAAAAAGTGTTTGGGGACCTGGGTCCTGCCCCAGGGGACATGTATCAATGCAAAATAAAGTTTTAAAAACTGAAGTTTTTTCGGGAGCAGTGATTTTAATAATGCTTAAAGTGAAACAATAAAAGTGTAATATAAAATATATAATATAATATATATAATATAAAAAGTGTATAAAAAAATTACGTGGGGATCCCTCTAAATTCCATACCATGCCCTTCAGGTCTGGTATGGATATTAAGGGGAACCCCGCGCCAAAATTTAACAAAAAACAAAGTGGGGCCAACCAAAAATCCATACCAGACCCTTATCCGAGCACGCTACCTGGCAGGCCACAGGAAAAGAGGGGGGGACGAGAGAGCGCCCCCCCCTCCTGAACTGTACCAGGCCACATGCCCTCAACATTGGGAGGGTGCTTTGGGGTAGCCCCCAAAGCACCTTGTCCCCATGTTGATGAGGACAAGGGCTTCATCCCCACAACCCTGGCCGGTGGTTGTAGGGGTCTGCAGGTGGGGGGCTTATCGGAATCTGGAAGTCCCCTTTAACAAGGGGACCCCCAGATCCCGGCCCTCCCCCCTGTGTGAAATGGTAAGGGTTTTGTACCCCTACCATTTCACTAAAAAACTGTTAAAAATGACAAGAGACAGTTTTTGACAATTCCTTTATTTAAATGCTTCTTCTTTCTTCTATCTTCCTTCATCTTCTTCTTCTGGTACTTCTGGTTCTTCCTCCAGTGTTCTCGTCTAGCATCTCCTCCGTGGCGTCTTCTTCCCTTCTTCTCCTCGGGCCGCTCCACATCCATGGCATGGAGGGAGGCTCCCGCTCTTCTCTTCATCTTCTTCTCTTCATCTACTTCTCTTCATCTTCTTGTCTTCATCTTCTTTTCGGGCCACTCCACATCCATGCATGGAGGGAGGCTCCCGCTGTGTGACACTTCTCCTCTTCTGACGGTTCTTAAATAATGGGGGGGGCACCCGGTGACCCCGCCCCCCTCTGACGCACGGTGACTTGACGGGACTTCCCTGTAGCGTCACGGGGAATGCCACAGGGAAGTCCCGTCATGTCCCCGTGCGTCAGAGGGGGTGGGGTCACGGGTGGCCCCGCCCCCATTATTTAAGAACCGTCAGAAGAGGAGAAGCATCACACAGCAGGAGCCTCCCTTCATGCATGGATGCGGAGCAGCCCGAAAAGAAGATGAAGACAAGAAGATGAAGAGAAGTAGATGAAGAGAAGAAGATGAAGAGAAGAGCGGGAGCCTCCCTCCATGCCATGGATGCGGAGCGGCCAGAGGAGAAGAAGGGATAAAGATGCCGCGGAGGAGATGCTGGACGAGAACACCGGAGGAAGAACCAGAAGTACCAGAAGAACCAGAAGAAGAAGATGAAGGAAGATAGAAGAAAGAAGAAAGAAGAAGCATTTAAATAAAGGAATTGTCAAAAACTGTCTCTTGTCATTTTTAACATTTTTGACAGTTTTTTAGTGAAATGGTAGGGGTACTTTTGTACCCCCTTACTATTTCACACAGGGGGGAGGGCCGGGATCTGGGAGTCCCCTTGTTAAAGGGGGCTTCCAGATTCCGATAAGCCCCCCACCCGCAGACCCCCACAACCACCGGCCAGGGTTGTGGGGATGAGGCCCTTGTCCTTATCAACATGGGGACAAGGTGTTTTGGGGGGCTACCCCAAAGCACCCTCCCAATGTTGAGGGCATGTGGCCTGGTATGGATCAGGAGGGGGGGCGCTCTCTTTTCCCCCTCTTTTCCTGCAGCCTGCCAGGTTGCGTGCTCGGATAAGGGTCTGGCATGGATTTTTGGAGGGACCCCACGCCGTTTTTAAAAAAAATTTTGGCGCGGGGTTCCCCTTAATATCCATACAAGACCTGAAGGGCCTGGTATGGAATTTAGGGGGACCCCCACGTCATTTTTTTTTTAAATTTAGGTTCAGGGTTCCCCTGTGGGGAATTCCCATGCCGTTTTTATCAATGAACTTTTATGTGTATTGTCATGCCGGCAATGCATTAAGTAGTTTTAAATGACTTTTTTTCCTTTGAAATGTCATTTTGCTGTCAGACTGTTCTAAACACGGGAAACATGCGCCCCTTTACAGGCATACTATAGACACCCCCCAGGTACAAAATTTAAAGTGATATTACACTTTTAATGTTTCACTTTAAGCATTATTAAAATCACTGCTCCCGAAAAAACGGCCGTTTTTAAAACTTTTTTTTGCATTGATCCATGTCCCCTGGGGCAGGACCCAGGTCCCCAAACACTTTTTATGACAATAACTTGCATATAAGCCTTTAAAATTAGCACTTTTGATTATTCATGTTCATGTCCCATAGACTTTAACGGTGTTCGCATGTTCAAATGAATTTTTTGCCTGCTCGCATGTTCTGGTGCGAACCGAACAAGGGGGTGTTCGGCTCATCCCTAATCGAGAGTGAGATCAAGGGTTCATGCTCCTTAAGGGGTTAGTTTTTGTTTGTCTGCTATTACATTTAAGTGCACTAGACATGGTGCATGTGTAAATGTGAGTGCTTTGAAATCGTTTTTTTTTTTAAATAAATGTGGATGTTTTATACATGTTGCATGATGATGGTTTTCTCTGTGTTCTTTTGAGTACTTAAAGCGTAACTCCACTTTTGTTGAGAAAAAAAATTCCCCTCTGTGTGATCTATGTATATTGCAAGGATTTTAACAAACCTTGTTGCAGATTCTTACCGTTTGTTATTCTGAAGAAATCCCTGTTTGTTCCCCCATGTTCTGAGTGAGTCTAATGGGAGTGGTTTCTTGATTATCAATCAGCTGTGCACCTGCAGAGCTTTAATGAGGAAAAGTGCAGGGTCTGCATTCCTTTAGACGTGATTTTCTATTGGAAGTATCTCACTAAAAATTACATTGTTGTTGCAGGGGATGCCTGAAATCTGCCTTGTATCTTAGTGCAGACTATTGGAAAAACTAGTGAGCCATTCACACAAACAGAAAATAATGTTTCTGGGGGCCATTCTGTACACATTCTGTGTACAGAACACCTCTAGGTAGCCATATTGCATTGCATTTTACAGAAAATTACAGAGCTGCAGATTGAAAAGGAAAGGTAATTTTTCATAACTTTCAATTACAACATAACTCGCAATTGTATACGCTATATTATTTTTTCTTTTATTTGCTATTTTTTTCCCCACGAAAGTGGAGTTACCCTTTGATATCTCCCTTTGAGAGGAGTGGAATAATAGAGAGCCATGATCGTTTGTTCTGTCATCTTTAAAAGTCTATCTAGCATTACAACCTGCAGCCATTTCATATGTTGGTCCCAGCATAAAAAGGGCAAAGTACTTATGACCTATGATTAATATAGGTCTGTGGATGGAGGAGAGCTGCTAGAATTATTGCTGGAGAAGTTAAAGGGGTGTTTGCACCAGATTTATTTGTCTGCACTTTAAAAGAAGACTGCACAGTTTTGGACAGTTACTTATTTATATGCACCAAGTTACAAGGAGAAGATATGCATGCTTGAAGCTTTATGTGGACTGGTGTATTGGGTTTTATTTTGGAATTGTTCTGACACATACAGGTGCATATCTGTATCATTAAGAAGTTAACTTATTTCAGTAATTCAGTTAAAAAAATTAAACTCATATATTTTATATAGATGTGTTACACACAGAGTGATATATTTCAAGCATTTCTTTCTTTTAATTTTGATGATTATGGCTTACAGCTAGTAAAAACCCAAAATTTAATATCTCAGAAAATATGAATATTACATAAGACCAATAAAACAAAAGGATTTTTAATACAGAAATGTTGGCTTGCTGAAAAGTATGTCCACGTACAGTATAGTATGCACTCAATACTTGGTCAGGGCTCCTTTTGCATGAATTACTGCAATAATGCCGTGTGGCATGGAGGCGATCAGCCTGTGGCACTGCTGAGGTGTTATGGAAGCCCAGATTTCTTTGATAGTGGCTTTCAGCTCATCTGCATTGTTGGGTCTGGTGTCTCTTATCTTCCTCTTGACATTACTCCACAGATTCTCTATGGGGTTTAAGTCATGCAAGTTTGCTGACCAATCAAGCACAGTAATACAGTGATCAATAAACTAGGTATTGGTACTTTTGGTAGTGTGGGCAGGTGCCAAGTCCTGCTGGAAAATGAAATCAGTATCTCTATAAAGCTGGTCAGCAGAGGGAAGCATGAAGTGCTCTAGAATTTCCAGGTAGAGGGCTACGCTGACACTTTGGACTTGATAAAACTCAGTGAACCAACACCAGCAGATGACATGGCTCCCTAAATCATCACAGACTGTGGAAAATGTTGCATTTCTTTTGGAAATCAAGGTCCCAGAGTCTGGAGGAAGAGTGGAGAGGCACAGAATACAAGTTGCATGAGGTGCAGTGTGAAATTTCCACAGTCAGTGATGATTTTGGAGGAGAAACATCACAGCGGGAGGAGGGGGCAGGTTCAGTGCATTCTGCTCTGCATTTTGTGAGAGGCAGCTGGCGGACAGAGATGCCAGCTGTCATAGAAAGCTTTCCTTGTGGTGTTCGGGACCCAAGACACCGCGCACAAGCTGTAACCAGTTTTCTATCCAAGAACAAACCTTATGGTGCATGCGAACAGACCCAAGCTTACATGTCTGTGGGGAACTGTAGTGAATGCTTTTGCAAAATCCAGATACAGATTGGTCTGGCAAAAATGACCCTCCGTAAACCCATGCTGGTTACTACTAATGATACTGTTATCTTCAGCAAATTCTTGGATATAGTCCCTTATCATCCTCTCCAATAATTTACTTACTATTGATGTTAGGCTGACTGGCCTGTAGTTTCCAGGAATATGTCTCTGCCCTTTTTTGAATATTGGTACCACGTTGCATTTTGTCCAGTCAGCTGGTACCAATCCTGTCAGCATGCTGTCCACAATAATTAGTAATAATGACCTGGCTATAACCCAACTGAGTTCTTTGAGGACTCTTGGGTGGAAGCCATCTGGCCCCGGTGATTTATTTGTTATAAGCTTATCTAGTTTTTCCTTGATTTCAGCCTCTGTTAGCCACAAGAGTACATCCTGTGATGTGTTATTAACCATACTGTTGTGGTCAATATACCCCTGCTTTTCCTGTTCAAAAACTGAGGAGAAGAAAGTATTTAGCACAGTTGCCTTCTCTGTTTCACCGGTAACCATCCTCCCATCATCGTCTTTTATGTGGACAGTGTGCTCTGATCTCGCTCTTTTACTATTAATATATCTAAAAAATTCTTTGTGATTTTTTTACTCTTCTCTACTATGTATCTCTTGTAGTCTCTTTTTGCCACCCTGATTGTGTTCTTACACTTCTTATTTCATTCCTTGTAGTTTTGGAATGCCAACAATGCCCCCTCCACTTTATATTTTTTAAAGGCTATTTTTTCTCTTTAATTAGAATTTTTACATTACGATTTAGCCACCCAGGTTTAACCTTCACTCTTCTATATTTATTGCCGATTGGAATGCACTGTGCGATACCTTTGTTTAACCACTACAATACAGGGCATTTTCACCCCCTTCCTGCCCAGGCCAATTTTCAGTTTTCAGCGCTGTCACACTTTGAATGATAATTGCGCGGTCATACAACACTGTACTCATATAAAACTTTTATCATTTTTTCCCCCACAAATAGAGCTTTCATTTGGTGGTATTTGATCACCCCTTCAGTTAAATCACACTTGTTTAATAATAAAAGTAAAAAGAACAAATGTAGTCAAAACTTAGCTAAAGTTCAGTAACCGGAACGGATAGTCAGCCAAACCAGAAGTCAGGGATCAATGTAGAGAAACAGCAAGCAGGATCTGGAGCCAGTAGGGATGTCAGCAAAGCCAGTCTTTAAACAGGAACGCAGGAGATGGTTTCTTGTGATGTTGACCAAGGCGAAGGCAGAGCTCCTCTGGGCGGCTTTAGTAGGCAGGACTGACGAGCAGGATATGGACAACAGCTGAGTAACTGTGGAGAGAGATGGGAGCTGGAAATTAGCCAACAACTGAGCAGCCAGCTCAGAGAAGGAAGGACTGAGCCCAGCCCTGTCAGTTCCTAAAGCATTCACATTTTTCTTCCGTGTTTAATGTTTCTAGGATTTGGTCCCAATTGATGTCTTGTAGAATGGACTGCAGTTCAGAAAAGTTTGCCCGTTTGAAATTTAGAGTTCTTGTGCTACCCTCATGCCTCCTTTTCCTATGATTTACGATTTATGATTTGACCAAAGTTTACATTGATATTCAAACACACATGACAACAGCGGAAATCTGCTCATACTAGAGAACATCACGTTGCCTAGCTTTACAAACATTTCCTAGATGCTGATCTTACACTTGCAGAACTAACCAATGTACTACACTTCCTACCTAAAAACATGGCATCTGGTATAGATAGTCTGCCAGTGGAAATGTAGAAATAATTTATCCCTGGCCTAATGTTTAACTTATTGTATACCCTTGAAATGACATGTAAGATTGGAACTCTTCTAAATTCTATTTAATAGGCATTTATATTGGTAAAGACCCTCTCAAACTAGTTTTGTTAAGCCTGTTCTCACTGATAACTACAGATATAAAAATACTAGCCAAGGCTCTGGCAGACTATGGCTGTCCTGTCTAAAATTATTTCCAACCAATGCATAGTGAGAAATCTGGGTTCATTCCTAACAAGTGCACAGTTGTCAACATTGGAAGGCTGTTCTAATTTGTTCAGGAAAGTGGACATAAGGCAAAAAAATTTAGAATGGCTACAAATAATATATTTCTCTCTTAGACCATGGTATTAATAATATAAATTGAAATACTATAAGTTCATAAAAAAATCATGTGAGGGGCATTAGGCAAGTATGCCAGCTCTCTCCCCTTCTGCTTGCACCAGCAACTTAACCCCTGGCTGGTTTTGATGCAAGTATCTAGAGACTTAGTGGTAAAATGGCAAAAATAGAATTGCTGTGTATGCTGACAAAGCCCGCCTTTCCAACTTTGAAAAAGTTGTAACTTCTGTTCATAGATTCTGTGCCTATCAGGTCACCCTAATAATTAGAACAAAAATTAGAACAAATCTACCATGCCCCCCCTAGATCCTATACTACACCCCCTCCCTGAGACAAAGACATAATGAGCTAGTATGCATCGCATACTAGCTCATTATGAAATACTTACCTTAGAATGATGCCCTGGATCCGAGTACAGCATGGACATCTTTCACCAAAGTTACCTTAGGGTTCGTGGCTATGGCGCTGTGATTGGCCGGAGCCGTGATGATGTCACTCCTGCACATGTGCGTGGGTGCCACCAGTCACGGCACAGCTACTGAAGAAATGGCACGAGTATGCTGTTTCTTCAGTACGCATGTGCCGATGACGTTGGCACATGCAGATGTAGTGAATACCTCCTAAACGGTGCAGGTTTAGGAGATATTCATGGTACCTACAGGTAAGCCTTATTATAGGCTTACCTGTAGGTAAAAGTGGTACTAAAGGGTTTACAACAACTTTAAGGTGGATATTTCTTTAACTTATCCTGATGCCTCAATAGACGTCTGGAAGAGAATAGATGGTGGGTGATAATTGTAACCCTTCCCAATAACTAGTGTTACAATTTCTATAGCAGAATTGCAGGCATTAAGAGATATCAGGATTCTCTCCCTGCATCTCAGCCCACTCCTTCCAAGTGTGTATCTCAGGGGTGATTTGTTGACATTGACTTCCTAGGTTCACTGTTGCAATTTGCATTCCCTTGGTGTGTTTTCGCGAGGGAGAAACCTCAAACTCTTCCAGCAACTAATCAAAGTCCTTTTGAGATTGTTTGTGGTGATACCAGGAGAGTGCATCAGCCTTTCTGTTAGAACTCCCAGGTTTGTATTAGATGGTGTTGACTCGAGCTAGCTTTGCCACCCAGCATTGTTTCAGTGAGCCTAGCACGGCCATTTTCATATAAAAATGTTTATTGATGTGTATATTGAGCTCTACTCCACAGCACAAGTACCTAACTGACAGCCCATGCCATTGCTAACAACTCAAGTTTGAAAAAACTAGGATAAGCAATGACTATCCTGTTCCTGGACCAGCATGGCTCCCAAAGCCTTGCAAACTGGTCGTATGCACTGGGAGGGGTCTTGGTAATTGGCATATGCCTAGAATTTTCCTTGAAACTCTCAAAAGCTTCTACTACTGGTCTCAATGCAAGGGGAGGTTTTACCCTTAAACTGAATAGAATGCCTTTACAAAGCAACTTAAGTGGGATGGCGATCCAAACAAAGTTTGGAATAAAGATGGGTTGGTAACAGTAGACCAAACTCAAAAGGGAATGTAACTCAGTCACAGTTTTAGGGGTCTGCCAATTTTGTACAGTTTGTGGCTTGGTAGGGTCAGGGGATACTCTTTTAGCTTCATCAACATGTCCCACATACTGTATCTGCATTAGCATCAGGTGACATTTATTCAGCTTAAGTTTTAGTCCAAACTGGGTTAAGTAAGATCCTAATCTGTCAGAATGTGGTCATCAAAGGTCTCATAATCAGAATATAATGATGTCATCCAGGTAGATCGAATTGAGTCAAAGTTCAAATCTCCCAGACACGGCTCCGTCTGTCTCTGCAAAATCTTGGGTGCATCAGCCAGGCCAAAGGGAATTTGGTTAAACTTGTACAGTCCCAGAGGGGTAATGAAAGCAGTCTTTTCTTGGCTTCCTTGATGGGGACTTACAAGTATCCACTAATTTAATTTAGTGTAGAAAAGTAACAGGATTTCCAAAGGCCATGATAGATTACTCTACCGTGGGTAAAGGGAAGGCAACACGGTGAGTTCATGCTTTGAATTTATGGTAATGCATGCTTCTGCATTTTTTTCCAGGAAAGGAACATAGGAGCTGCCCAGGGACTGTGGTTTTCATGGATTTCTCCGACCCTGTAGTATATTTCATAGTACAGTAGACCATTGAACCCTTGACAGAAAGATAAATCAACATTCTGGTACCTTTAATGAATCTGAGCAGTCTCTCCCATATGAATAGGATAATTTACAGAAGAGGGACATCTGTATTCCTCAGGTTTTTGGTGAATGTGAAGATATGTTTCATGACATGACTGTTGTAATTGTATTGTTCCAGAGGTCATCTCTTGCAAGCAATGAGTGAGTTGTTCTATCTACTGTAGGAAATAAGAGTCTTTCAAGTCTCGAATAGAACCCTATGGAAAGGAATGTGCTGCTTCTATGTCAGAACAGGCAGTAGTGATTGTAAGAGAACTATTAGAACGCAACCAGCGCACACATGTGCACTAGGGATGAGCCGAACACCCCCCTGTTCGGTTCGCACCAGAACATGCGAACAGGAAAAAAATTCGTTCGAACACGCGAACGCCGTTAAAGTCTATGGGACACGAACATGAATAATCAAAAGTGCTAATTTTAAAGGCTAATATGCAAGTTATTGTCATAAAAAGTGTTTGGGGACCCGGGTCCTCCCCCAGGGGACATGAATCAATGCAAAAAAAAGTTTTAAAAACGGCCGTTTTTTCAGGAGCAGTGATTTTAATAATGCTTAAAGTCAAACAATAAAAGTGTAATATCCCTTTAAATTTCATACCTGGGGGGTGTCTATAGTATGCCTGTAAAGGGGCGCATGTTTCCCGTGTTTAGAACAGTCTGACAGCAAAGTGACATTTGGAAGGAAAAAACACATTTAAAACTACCGCGGCTATTGCATTGCCGACAATACACATAGAAGTTCATTGATAAAAACGGCATGGGAATTCCCCACAGGGGAACCCCGAACCAAAAAAAAAAAAAAAAAAAAATGATGTGGGGGTCCCCCTAAATTCCATACAAGGCCCTTCAGGTCTGGTATGGATATTAAGGGGAACCCCAGCCAAAATTTAAAAAAAAAATTGACGTGGGGTTCCCCCTAAATTCCATACCAGACCCTTCAGGTCTGGTATGGATTTTAAGGGGAACCCCGCGCCAAAAAAAAAAAAAAAAAAAGGCGTGGGGTCCCCCTAAAAATCCATACCAGACCCTTATCCGAGCACGCAACCTGGCAGGCCGCAGGAAAAGAGGGGGGGACGAGAGTGCGGCCCCCCCCCCCTCCTGAACCGTACCAGGCCACATGCCCTCAACATTGGGAGGGTGCTTTGGGGTAGCCCCCCAAAACACCTTGTCCCCATGTTGATGAGGACAAGGGCCTCATCCTCACAACCGTGGCCGGTGGTTGTGAGGGTCTGCGGGCGGGGGGCTTATCGGAATCTGGAAGCCCCCTTTAACAAGGGGACCCCCAGATCCCGGCCCCCCCCCTGTGTGAAATGGTAAGGGGGTACTTACCCCTACCATTTCACTAAAAAACTGTCAAAAATGTTAAAAATGACAAGAGACAGTTTTTGACAATTCCTTTATTTAAATGCTTCTTCTTTCTTCTTTCTTCCTTCATCTTCTTCTTCTTCTGGTTCTTCTGGCTCTTCTGGTTCTTCCTCCGGCGTTCTCGTCCAGCATCTTCTCCGCGGCGTCTTCTATCTTCTTCTCCTCGGGCCGCTCCGCACCCATGGCATTTGGGGGGAGGCTCCCGCTCTTCTCTTCATCTTCTTCTCTTCTTCATCTTCTTCTTCATCTTCTTCTTTTTCTTCTTCTTCCTTCTTCTCTTCTTCTCTTCTTCCTGTCTTCTCCGGGCCGCTCCGCAATCCATGCTGTGGCATGGAGGGAGGCTCCCGCTGTGTGACGGCGTCTCTTCGTCTGACGGTTCTTAAATAACGGGGGGCGGGGCCACCCGGTGACCCCGCCCCCCTCTGACGCACGGTGACATGACGGGACTTTCCTGTGGCATTCCCCGTGACGTCACAGGGAAGTCCCTCAAGTCACCGTGCGTCAGAGGGGGGCGGGGTCACCGGATGGCCCCGCCCCCCGTTATTTAAGAACCGTCAGACGAAGAGACGCCGTCACACAGCGGGAGCCTCCCTCCATGCCAGCATGGCTGCGGAGCGGCCCGGAGAAGACAGGAAGAAGAGAAGAAGGAAGAAGAAGAAGAAGAAGATGAAGAAGAGAAGAAGATGAAGAAGAGAAGAAGATGAAGAGAAGAGCGGGAGCCTCCCCTCATGCCATGGGTGCGGAGCGGCCCGAGGAGAAGAAGATAGAAGACGCCGCGGAGAAGATGCTGGACGAGAACGCCGGAGGAAGAACCAGAAGAGCCAGAAGAACCAGAAGAAGAAGAAGATGAAGGAAGAAAGAAGAAAGAAGAAGCATTTAAATAAAGGAATTGTCAAAAACTGTCTCTTGTCATTTTTAACATTTTTGACAGTTTTTTAGTGAAATGGTAGGGGTAAGTACCCCCTTACCATTTCACACAGGGGGGGGGCCGGGATCTGGGGGTCCCCTTGTTAAAGGGGGCTTCCAGATTCCGATAAGCCCCCCGCCCGCAGACCCTCACAACCACCGGCCAGGGTTGTGAGGATGAGGCCCTTGTCCTCATCAACATGGGGACAAGGTGTTTTGGGGGGCTACCCCAAAGCACCCTCCCAATGTGGAGGGCATGTGGCCTGGTACGGTTCAGGAGGGGGGGGGGGCCGCACTCTCGTCCCCCCCTCTTTTCCTGCGGCCTGCCAGGTTGCGTGCTCGGATAAGGGTCTGGTATGGATTTTTAGGGGGACCCCACGCCTTTTTTTTTTTTTTTTTTTGGCGCGGGGTTCCCCTTAAAATCCATACCAGACCTGAAGGGTCTGGTATGGAATTTAGGGGGAACCCCACGTCAATTTTTTTTTTAAATTTTGGCTGGGGTTCCCCTTAATATCCATACCAGACCTGAAGGGCCTTGTATGGAATTTAGGGGGACCCCCACATCATTTTTTTTTTTTTTTTTTTTGGTTCGGGGTTCCCCTGTGGGGAATTACCATGCCGTTTTTATCAATGAACTTCTATGTGTATTGTCGGCAATGCAATAGCCGCGGGTAGTTTTAAATGAGTTTTTTCCTTCCAAATGTCATTTTGCTGTCAGACTGTTCTAAACACAGGAAACATGCGCCCCTTTACAGGCATACTATAGACACCCCCCAGGTACGAAATTTAAAGGGATATTACACTTTTATTGTTTGACTTTAAGCATTAATAAAATCACTGCTCCTGAAAAAACGGCCGTTTTTAAAACTTTTTTTTGCATTGATCCATGTCCCCTGGGGCAGGACCCGGGTCCCCAAACACTTTTTATGACAATAACTTGCATATAAGCCTTTAAAATTAGCACTTTTGATTTCTCCCATAGACTTTTAAAGGGTGTTCCGCGGCATTCGAATTTGCCGCGAACACCCCAAATTGTTCGCTGTTCGGCGAACTTGCGAACAGCCAATGTTCGAGTAGAACATGAGTTCGACTCGAACTCGAAGCTCATCCCTAATGTGCACATGCACATGCTTACACGTGACAGCAGATTCCAAATGCACCAATTCGCGTGCATATGTGCGACGGACTGCATGCATGCACAGGAGCATGTCCCTAGTCCCAATTGGCACCAGATGGCCTATTTAAAAGGTGCTCTGACTCCTGAACAGTGTTGACTGGTCTTCAGCTGTGTCCTGATATCTTGAATTCTGTTTATACCTTACTTGATACTTGTTGCTAAACTTGGCTTTCCTTGACCCTGCCTTTGGACTATTATTTATTTAGTTATTACTTTGTTATATTCCTGAATACTGGTTCCTCATCCCAGCTTCCCATTTGACCTTGCTTCTGCTTATTGCCTTGGTACCTTGCTGCCTGCCTGCTACCGAACCCGGCTATCCTTATGACCTTGCCCCTGTTCCTTGCTTGGCTCAACGCTGTCTCTGAGTGCCTTTGCCGGCAGTTTCCTTGGGTCCAGTATACTTCTGTCTCCAGGCTACAGGAAGTTCCGGCAAGCCACATAACCTGAACCTACAAGCTGGTTGGAGTTCCCCTTTAACATCGGCTGATCTACCGAGCATTATTCCAGCTCTTTACATGATGTTCTGCCTGAACTACTAAGCCTACAACTCCACGTGCAAACTCTGCAAGCAACACTTACAGGCACTCGTGTTCCTCCTGACCCTAACCACCATCTGTTCCACCTTCAGTGGGGCTTGGGCTGTAGATACAAGAGAGGCCGACCTTGTCATATCAGACTCCTACCAGGTACGTGACAGTGATACACTTCTTTGGCACAGAGTAAAGATCTACAATGGTCATTTGGGAGGGTATTCAAACAAGAGAAATTCTAAGATAAGCAGTCCGAACTAAGGCCTTCTCTTGTTGGGCTAAAAAAAAAAACCTGAGCCACTAGACACCCACCCTTTACCTCTACCTTAAGGTCATATTGGGGCTCTACCATGACGGGTACTTCTCAGCTTTAGTCTAACTCCCAATGGAAGGGGATATACAATTTCTTGCCATGGTGGTATGGTCATTCCATGGAAAGGTGGAAGACCTACCACATGCACCCCCGTGTTTTTGTTGTTCTGTGTCTGTTGGAAATGACAGGTGTTAACAAGGTTTTATAGCTGATTCCACACCAGCCAGCTTGCAAAGAATCAGGGCAGAATCTTACTTAGTAGTAGCTGTACACTATCTAGTCGCCCCAGAGCATTAATGCCTAATACCACTGGGACTTCTTAGGATGTGAAATGCCAACAATCTGATCAAACTCTTGAATGGTGAATTATTGGCAGCTTTCAGGTTAGGCCATGGGCGTTGGAGCCTGCTCGTAATGCTGCTTAAAAAAGACATAGTCCATCATTGTGACATCAGATCCAGTGTCCATCGGGCAAATAAATTGAATTTTAATTACCTGATTGGGATAAAGTATGGCTTCACAGCTTTTATTCCTGAATGGTTCCATAGCCCCTGTTGACGCCTATTGAAACATTTTTCAGGAGTTCTGCCACAGAGGTAATTTCCCCATATAAGCTTCTAGGAGAGTCACTATGGCTGCTGTCTTGTCTGTCTCTTTTTCAGGCAGGATTATTGCCGTCCTTTGAGCTCAACCTTTCAAAGAATTGATGGCTAAATCAGGAAGGTGGGCCACTGGGGTCCAGAAGGGGATATTTATGTCATTAAACTTTGGCATTAACACAAGTGCATGACTATTACTGTTTCTCTTGCAACTCCCACCACTGAGGATGATGGTTCTGTCATCTTGCTGACTATGCCAAAATATGGGTTGGGCTAACTGGATGGCAGTAATTTGAAAGGACTAACAAACACAATGATTATTATTATTGATTATAATCAGTGCAAAACAGTGCAACAATGCAGTAGTAATCCCAATATCTGCATTTGCAATAAGACACCTCTACAGTTCCATAACAAGGCAGTTCAAGTAGCCAGACATACATGCAGGAGATTGCTCAAAGATTGGCTCTTTAACCACTTCAAGTCTGGACTGTTTATCTCCCTTCCAATCCAAGCCATTTTCTAGTGTTCAGCACTGTCACACATTGAATGATAATTACTTATGCAACATTGTACCCTATATTTTTTCTAGACAGATAGAGCTTCATTTTTTTATTTTTTGCTATATAAATGAAAAATGCCTGAACATTTTGAAAAAAATGTATTTCTGTTACAAAGCTTTGCAAATGAAAAATCTTTCTTCATATATAGTGGGGACAGAAAGTATTCAGACCCCCTTAAATTTTTCACTCTTTGTTATATTGCAGCCATTTGCTAAAATCATTTAAGTTATTTTTTTTCCTCATTAATGTACACACAGCACCCCATATTGACAGAAAAACACAGAATTGTTGACATTTTTGCAGATTTATTAAAAAAAGAAAAACTGAAATATCACATGGTCCTAAGTATTCAGACCCTTTGCTGTGACACTCATATTTAACTCAGGTGCTGTCCATTTCTTCTGATCATCCTTGAGATTGTTCTACACCTTCATTTGAGTCTAGCTGTGTTTGATTATACTGATTGGACTTGATTAGGAAAGCCACACACCTGTCTATATAAGACCTTACAGCTCACAGTGCATGTCAGAGCAAATGAGAATCATGAGGTCAAAGGAACTGCCTGAAGAGCTCAGAGACAGAATTGTGGCAAGGCACAGATCTGGCCAAGGTTACAAAAACATTGTAAAGTAGACAGTCCAAGGTATTTAGGTATTTACAAAGTTGTCATTTTAACAAGTTATTTCTTACACACAGCATAGGCATACTTACAATTACAACCCAAAACACATTCTGCTACTCTTCCCAAGGATTGAAATACCACATGTGAGACTTTTTCACAGCCTTGTTGCGTAGGAGGGCCCAAATCCAAGGAGCACCTTTTGACTTTCAAAAAACATAAATTATGTGTCTAATTTTCTGACTACCTATCACAATTTTTTTTCTTTGCTACAAGCTTTGGAAAATGCAGAAAAGAAATAACATTTTTTTAACACAAAGTTGTCAGCTTAAAATTAAACAAAATTATTAAATTACTTTAAAAATGCTGCCACCCGGGTGTACCAAGATGGCCACCGCGGCCCAGCAGCGCGCTTCAGGAAAGGAGAGCCACACTGATCAGAGGCATGTGTTAGCCCCGGCATCTCTAAACTTCACCCCAACTAACCAGAGTATGCTCCTCCAGCAGATGACACCCTACCCAGCTTCCACTGAATCGCTACTCAGCAGGCACTATGGAGACCCCATGTTCTCTCCTGTGGGACCTACCCTAATGCCACAACATGGAGGTCCCTTCCCTGCACACCTATCCCCAGAGGCAGGCCTCCACCCTGATGACTTACTCTTAAAAATGGCAGCTCTATTGGAGAGAGGCCTTGCCTCCATGGCTGCGAAGATAACTGGGGACATAAAGGCAGATTTCCAGAGCCTGGGCTCCAGGATGGAAGCCATAGCGCAGAAAAATTGACATGACAGTAGCTACCACTAATCAGAACTCGGATCACATCCAGACACTTCATGATAGACTCGATTCAGCCCTAATCAGAATAGATGAGCAAGAAAACAGATCCAGACGATATAGCTTCAGGATCAGAGGTCTCCCGGAGTCCATTGTTAATGTTTCACAAGCAACAAGAAATAATCAAATCTATGATCCTGAATATTCCGCAGCATCGTCTGGAACCGACAGAGTACACAGGGCCCTGAGGACGGTTCACCCAGGCACGTCATTGCTAAGCCACACTTCTACCTGGTCAAGGAGGAGGTGATGAAGCAGTCCAGAGCGTTGAAACAACTCTCATGTCAAGGACACCCTATACAAATTTTCTCTGACCTGTCCCCTTCCACAATCCAGAGAAGAAGGGCCCTGAAACCCCTACTTATGGTGCTGGCCTAAAAAGAAATTAAATATTGGTGGACTTTCCCTTTTGCCGTCAAGTTCTACTACAAGAGCAAACACTACTTGTTCTCTAACTTCCAAGATGGAGAGAAGACCCTCCTTTCCCTGCAGCTCATCTCACTTGAAGCAGATATGGACACCTCCATCCGGCCTACAACCCAGCTAAACGACCATCACCTACTAGCCCACTGACAAACCTTTGGAACAAACCAAAGATGAAGAGAACAAAGGACAATAACCTGACCTAAAGCACGGAATTGCCGCCTGCTCTCTTCGACCCTTTGCTTCTTTTTCCGTACTCCAAGAGGGAGTAATGACCAGGAACTTCCTCCCCTACTACTAGGAGTCATGGCTCCTCCAGGATGCCCCAGTCTCCTTCTCCCCTTGTCCCCCATTTAGCAACTGCCACTACCTCCGTCCACTTTCTCCCCCCCTGAATACGGTTTAAGCAGACTCTAAGGGAGTGAGTTGACCCCGGAGTTAACCCACTAAAAATCCAATGCATAGCACTTGTGTTACTCCATCTGACTGAGAAGAGTCTCACTGACAATTAATGCCTAGACTTGCTTCCCCTTTTTTTATGAGCTTGTTTTTTGCTCCAACGGAGGCCTGGGCAAGAAAGTGGATTATTATCCACACGATCAGGGGGGGGGGGGGATGGAACTTTGCTATACGGCTAACTTTGCTATACGGGGGTTTGTCATAAATCCCCATTTGGGATAGCGATCTTTCAGTGTAATAGTTTCCTAAAAAGTTATCGGTTTGTATGTTTCTTCAGTTTTCTAAATTTTTATATATACAGGCGCCATGGTGCTGGGTGCTGAACATGTGCCTCCACCTACCCCTCAGATTCACCGAACTCTACGGGATAGGTTGTCTGCCCCTTGAGCAGACGTAACGTTTGGGCTTAGACCCTGGGGGACAGTTTTGTCCCCAGGGAGCTATCCCTAAAGTCTGAAGAGGCTCGCTATGACCTCTTCACCTCTCTTCTCTTCTTTTTCCTCTCTTGCTCTCCCCCCCTCTTCCCTCCCTTCCCCCCTCTATATGGGACTCTCAATAATCATTTGTCTCTCAATATCCAATCAGGTCTACTTCAAGGCTCCTAAACACACAGAAGACCTACACAGAAGGTCCATCAGGTCAAAAGTCCATCGATCAGCTCCCCAAACGATAAGTGACGCAGGGTCTGACAGCAGTCTCACTCCTCTCCTCCATGGCTGACCCTCCCAAACCCCCATTTAGAATAGCCACCCACAATGCTCAAGGTCTGAATTCCCCCCTCAAAAGGAGAAAGCTGTTTGACAGCTATAAATCCCTCAAGCTAGACGTGGTGATGATACAAGAAACCCACTTCCCTGAATGGTACAGCCCCAAATACTTACACCATCAATTTCCTCTATTTTACTTGGCAAAGGCAGAAGGCAAGTCGAAAGGGGTAGCAATCCTCTTTTCTAAAACCTGCAACTTTGTCTGGCAGGCGGATTACAAAGACCCGGAAGGGAGATTCATCCTAGTCAAAGGGTTAATAAACAGGCACTTATTCTCCTTTGTTTGTTACCACACTCCGAACAAGGGTCAACACAAAGTTTTCCAAACAATGATGTCAACCCTTAATCCTCTCTTAGAAGGGACTCCCATTCTCGGAGGAGACTCCAATATAGCGCTAGATCAAGGGCTGGACAAATCCAATCCATCCAAATCCACAATAACTCGTCCTACCAAGGCCAGACTGATCCATGCACATGGAATGGCTGATGTATGGCATGAATCGAACCCAAAGAAAAGGGACTACACCCACTTCTCTTACCCCCAGCAATCGTATGCTAGGATAGATCACATCCTAATGTCCACACAACACCTACCCAACATAGCCAGTTCCAAAATCATTGGTACAGCACTCTCTGACCACTCCATGGTCACAGTGACTCTACATAATGTCTCCCACAGACCCAAGCCTTTTGAATGGAGGTTAAATGAGTCAATCCTATCGGACCCCATTAGAGTGACCGAGATCAACAAAGCAATAATAGAATACATCTTGCTTAACATTGTTGGCGATATCTCGGCAGAAGTTCTGTGGGCGGCCCATAAAACCACCATCAGAGGAAAAATCATCCAAATGGCAAGCCAAATCAAAAAGGAAAGGAAGACATAGATAGACTAGAAAAAGGGTATGCATCCCTCCGGGCACAACATAAAAGGGACCCGACCGGTGTCACTATGTCACAACTAGACACAGCCAGACTTGAACTGAACCTAGCCCTCACAGTAGGAGCTGAGAAACTGTTACGGTGGAGTGGAGCAAAGTTTTATTCTCAGAAAGATAGACTAGGCTCAATGCTAGCCAACAAGCTCACCCCCAAGACGAGGTGTAATGCACTCCTTAGGATCTGGACACATAACCAGATTACTACCTCAGACCCCACCAAAATTCTCTGAGCATTTAGGGACTTCTATGATAAGCTCTATAGCGACAACCAGAAGTGCACTGATAGCTGCGTCTCACAATTTCTTGACACCCCCCCATCCCCCAACTCTCTGAAAAACACAAATCCATTCTGGAGGAGCGAATTTCCGTAGCTGAAACTTTAGAGGTCATTAAAAACCCATAGAGGGGATCGGCCCCAGGACTGGACGGGCTTTCGGTGCCCTACTATAAAACATTTGCAGAGGCCTTAGCTCCCTATTTGACCAAATTCTTTAACAATAAGGTGACCAGCTCACCCCTCAGTCCCGACCTAAATACAGCTTTTATCAGCGTTATCCCGAAACAAGATAAAAATCCCAAAGAGGTAGGGAATTACAGGCCAATTTCATTAATAAACAATGACTTGAAAATCCTCACTAAAATCCTTGCTAAAAGGCTAAACTCCTTCATCAACTTCTATATCCACAAAGATCAGGTAGGATTCATACCGGGTAGACAGGGACCTGACCAAACCAGACGAACCATAGACATAGCATCTATCCTACAGACGAACTGGCTGAGGGGCATCAGACAGCATGGAATGTTACTCTCCCTGGATATACAAAAAGCGTTTGACTCAATATCCTGGCAGTATATTTTCTCACTTCTAGATCGCTGGGGGGTTTGGTGAATGCTTTCTAGGAACTATTAAAGCTCTATATTCCACACCAACAACACTTATCATATTGCAAGGATATCACTCCTCCCCGATCCACATCGGTAGAGGCACAAGGCAGGGTTGCCCCTTATCCCCCCTAGTGTTTGCCATAGCCATAGAGACACTAGCGATAGCGATTCAAGAGAATCCAGACATTAGGGGGGTTTCCTATGGTTCCCAGGAGCACAAATGTGGTCTGTTTGCTGACGACCTAATACTCTACATCACCTCTCCCCCTACATCCCTTCCCAACCTTTGCAAAACTTTATCCTCTTTTGCGAACATCTCTGGCCTACAAGCAAACTATTCTAAATCCCAAGCCCTTAACATCTCCCTCACCCCTGAGATGGTCTCCCTACTTAAACAAAATTTTCAGTTTGACTGGAATGACTCGGCCATCAAATACCTAGGCATATCCCTGACCCCCAAATTTGAATCTCTCTACACCAAAAACTTCCCTTCAATGTACCATAAACTAGAACAAGACTTAAAATCCTGGTCCAAACAAAATTTATCCTGGCTAGGATGAGTAAATGCAGTGAAGATGACCTTGATGCCTAGACTGCTCTACCTTTTCCAAGCCCTTCCCATTCCACTGAGGAGGGATCACCATCAGTCCTTCCAGAGCAAAATACCTAAATTTATTTGGGGGGGCTCGGGATACAGACTAAAACAACAGACCCTGTTTCTATCACGAAAACAGGGCGGGTTGGGCCTCCCTCATCTCCACAGATACTACCTGGCCGCCAGGCTAGCCCAATTATCGGATTTACTCCAACATGGAAATACCAGATTGGATACAGATAGAACGGCAAGCGGTCCCCCAACACACCTTAGATTTTTTACTCTGTACTCTCCCCAAAAATACACTCTCACACTCCTTCACGATGTGGGATAAACTGAAATCAAATCCAAACCTCTCCTCTGCAATGAAGCCACTGTCACACTTATTCCGTAACCTGGAATTCCCTCCAGGATTAGACATAAAGGCCTTCCAGTGGGGGCTAGACAAGGGGCTCTACCAGATAGGCCATTTCTTCACGTCTAGAGGTCCCATAACCCTTGCACAATGCATCAGTAATCTAGACCTTCCACACTCGGAGCGGTTTCGGTTTAGCCAAATCAATCACTTCCTGCAAAGCATATGGTTGGATAAACTGAACCCCCCGAACTTTTCCAACTACGAACTTTGGTGCGGTCGGACCATGGAGCAGAGAGGAGGCATATCAGTTATCTATGCGTCACTTTCCCAACCCTTTGGCAAATCTTCTTACATGTTAGCCTGGGAGCAGGACCTGCAATTTCAGTGGAGTCTGGAGACAGGGTAGTCAGCATTAGCATCGGCATACAAAGGAATTATCAATACCTCCCTTTATGGAAGCAAATATATAAAAATTATGACCAGATGGTACATGACACCAGCTAGACTGGCAAAAATCTTTCCATCAGTCGATCCCCTATGTTTTAGAGGCTGCAAACTCACAGGCACAATTTCGCATGTGTGGTGGACAGAATCAGGCCTTTCTGGAAAAAGATATTTAATTTAATCAAAAGAGCAACCGGATGTGTGATTCCAAGGTCTCCAGAAACCGTTCTACTGAATGTGCACATTCCTTGCCTCTCCAAGTACAATTGCACTGATTCACTATATTTCTTGGAGCTAAAATAACACTGGCCAAGGCTTGGAAGAAATCCACAATTTCTACAAGGGCAGCGACCAGGAAGATTTCCTGGATCATGGCCCAGGAGAAATTGGCGAGCAGCCTCAATGACACAAAACAGAAATTTGAGATGATCTGGGAACCCTGGGCTGAACTTATGGGCATAGCAATTTCCCCAGGGATGCTTCCAGGCCAAATCCAGGACAATAATTTAGAGACATAAACCTTACTTCCAAACCCTCCCCCCTCCTTCTTCTGTTCTTTCCCCCCTCTTTCTTCTCTAGGGTCTGTCCCCTTCTGACACAGGGATTTTTGTTTATACGCTTGGTACACTTCTAGAGTCCCGCTCTATAAACCGCAGCTCCCAAGTAAAGGCTTTCCACAGGGTGGGGGGACCCCACTCCCTGGCACAGTATGATCCCGTCGGGGGTGCCGGGGTGATGGGACCCTCTCCCTCCGGCCACAGTCGGGATGGAGGGGCTTCCCGGTTAATTGCGGGATTTCCTTCACAGAAAAACAGTGGGCCGGGAGGTAACTCCCCACTTAACATCAACTCCCCCAATAGGGGATTGGTAACTTAAATATTATATTGTATGGTTTGTACTCTTTACACCATCTCAATTCACTGTATTTTACCAACAAAGATTGTAACCCGCCTATCTTTTTGTAGCATGAGTTCATATCGATAGTGTTATCCTTTAAATGTCACTCTGTTCTATACTTTATGAAAATAAAATACTTTGAAAGTAAAAATATAATATTAATATAACACAAAGCACATTCTGCTAATCCTCCCGAGTAGGGATGAGCCGAACACCCCCAAGTTCGGTTCGCACCAGAACATCCGAACATGCAAAAAAAATTGTTCGAACATGCGAACACCGTTAAAGTCTATGGGACACGAATGTGAAAAATCTAGTGTTAATTTTAAAGGCTTATATGCAAGTTTTTGCACTAAAAAGTGTTTGGGGACCCGGGTCCTGCCCCAGGGGACATGTATCAATGCAAAAAAAAAACGGCCATTTTTTTCAGGAGCAGTGATTTTAATAATGCTTAAAGTGAAACATAAAAATGAAATATTCCTTTAAATATCGTGCCTGGGGGTGTCTATAGTATGCCTGTAAAGTGGTGCAGTTTTTCCATGTTTAGAACAATACCACAGCAAAATGACAATTCTAAAGGAAAAAAAGGCATTTAAAACTGCTTGCGGCTGTAATGTATTGTCGGGTCTCGGCAATATAGATGAAAATCATTGGGAAAAAGGGCATGGGTCCACCCCCCCCCCAGCCCATTAAAAGGCTCTTTGGGTCTGGTATGGATATTAAGGGGAACACTGCACCCAAATTTAAAAAAAAATTGGTGTGGGGGGCCCCCAGGCACTATATACTCTGAACAGAAGTATATATACTTCCCTATATACTCTGCAGAAAATTGGCCCTTAGGTGTTGGTGGTGCCAGAACACTGTAACCCCTCACAGTTACTCTTGTTGGGCGCAGGAACAGGCCCTGCTGTTAAATATTTTTTCAAAAATTGTAATTACATGTCCGTGTTAAACAGGGGCAGAAAAATTTGGCCTTGGGTGGTGGTGCCACAACATTGTAAGCCCGCACAGTTACTCTTGATGTGCGCAGGAATGGGTCCTGCAGTGAAATATTAGATCAAGAATTGTAATTACATGCCCTCTTAAACAGGGGCAGAAAAATTGGGCCTTTGGTGGTGGTGCCACAACACTGTAACCCTCACAGATACTCTAGTTGGGCACAGGAACGGGCCCTGCTGTTAAATATTATATCAAAAATTGTAATTACATGCCCCTGTTAAACAGGGGCAGAAAAATTGGGCCTTGGGTGGTGGTGCCACAACACTGTAAGCCCTCGGAGTTACTCTTCGTGGGCGTAGGTAGACCCCCAAAGCATCTTGTCCCATGTTGATGGGGACAAGGGCCTCACCCCCACAACCCTTGCCCGGTGGTTGTGGGGGTCTGCGGGTGGGGGCTTATCAGAATCTGGAAGCCCACTTTAACAAGGGGTCCCCCAGATCCCGTCCTCCCCCCGTGTGTCTTGTCTTTTGTACCATTTTGACGCTTTTTTTGTGAAATGGTAGGGGTACATTTGTACCCCGTTACCATTTCACACGGGGGGAGGCTTGGATCTGGGGGTCCCCTTGTTAAAGTGGGCTTCTAGATTCCGATAAGCCCCCCACCCACAGACCCCCACAACCACCGGGCAAGGGTTGTGGGGATGAGGCCCTTGTCCCCATCAACATAGGGACAAGGTGCTTTGGGGGGCTACCCCAAAGCACCCTCCCCATGTTGAGGGCATGTGTCCTGGTATGGTTCAGGAGGGGGGAGCTCTCTCATCCCCCTTCTTTTCCTGCAGCTTGCCAGGTTGCGTGCTCAGATAAGGGTCTGATATGGATTTTTGGGGGGACCCCCATGCCATTTTTTTTAAAATTTTGGCGTGGGGTTCCCCTTAAAATCCATGCCAGACCTGAAGGGTCTGGTATGGATTTTGAAGGGGACCTCTGCGCCATTAAAAAAAAAAAAAAAATGGCGCTGGGTTCCCCTTAATATCCATACCAGACCTGAAGGGCCTGGTATGGAATTTGGGGGGAACCCAACGCAATTTTTTTTTAAATTTTGGTTCGGGGTTCCCCTTAATATTCATACCAGACCCAAAGGGCCTGGTAATGGACTGGGGGAATCCCATGCGGTTTTTTTCAATGACTTTTATCTGTATTGCCGGGACCGACAATTCATTATAGCCTCGAGTACTTTTAAATGACCTGTTTTCCTTTAGAAATGTCATTTTGTGCAGGGACTGTTCTAAACACGAGAAAAATGTGCCACTTTACAGGCATACTATAGACATCCCCCAGGTACGAAATTTAAAGAAATATTTCACTTTTATTGTTTCACTTTAAGCATTGTTAAAATCACTGCTCCCGAAAAAAACGTCCGTTTTTAAAACTTTTTTTGCATTGATACATGTCTCCTGGGGCAGGACCCGGGTCCCCAAACACTTTTTATGATAATAACTTGCATATAAGCCTTTAAAATGAACACTTTTGATTTTTCATGTTAATGTCCCATAGACTTTAACGGTGTTCCGGCGGCTTTCGAATTTGCGCTGAACACCGCATATTGTTCGGTGTTCTGCAGAACACCCGAACAACCAAATTTTGGCCCGAACTTACAGTGGGGACGGAAAGTATTCAGACCCCCTTAAATTTTTCACTCTTTGTTATATTGCAGACATTTGCTAAAATTATTTAAGTTCATTTTTTTTCCTCATTAATGTACACACAGCACCCCATATTGACTGAAAAACACAGAATTGTTGACATTTTTGCAGATTAATTAAATAAGAAAAACTGAAATATCACATGGTCCTAAGTATTCAGACCCTTTGCTGTGACACTCATATATTTAACACAGGTGCTGTCCATTTCTTCTAATCATCCTTGAGATGGTTCTACACCTTCATTTGAGTCCAGCTGTTTTTGATTATACTGATTGGACTTGATTAGGAAAGCCACACACCTGTCTATATAAGACCCTACAGCTCACAGTGCATGCCAGAGCAAATGAGAATCATGAGGTCAAAGGAACTGCCTGAAGAGCTCAGAGACAGAATTGTGGCAAGGCACAGATCTGGCCAAGGTTACAAAAAAATTCTGCTGCACTTAAGGTTCCTAAGAGCACAGTGGCCTCCTTAATCCTTAAATGGAATATGTTTGGGACGACCAGAACCCTTCCTAGAGCTGGCCATCCAGGTCAAACTGAGCTATCGTGGGAGAAGAGCCCTGGTAAGAGAGGTAAAGAAGAACCCAAAGATCACTGTGGCTGTGCTCCAGAGATGCAGTCGGGAGATGGGAGAAAGTTGTAGAAAGTCAACCATCACTGCAGCCCTCCACCAGTCGGGGCTTTATGGCAGAGTGGCCCGACGGAAGCCTCTCCTCAGTGCAAGACACATGAAAGCCCGCATGGAGTTTGCTAAAAAACACCTGAAGGACTCCAAGATGGTGATAAATAAGATTCTCTGGTCTGATGAGACCAAGATAAAACTTTTTGGACTTAATTCTATGCGGTATAAGTGTGGAGAAAACCAGGCACTGCTCATCACCTGTCCAATACAGTCCCAACAGTGAAGAATGGTGATGGCAGCATCATGCTGTGGGGGTGTTTTTCAGCTGCAGGGATAGGTTGACTGGTTGCAATCGAGGGAAAGATGAATGCGGCCAAGTACAGGGATATCCTGGATGAAAACCTTCTCCAGAGTGCTCAGGACCTCAGACTGGGCCGAAGGTTTACCTTCCAACAAGACAATGAACCTAAGCACACAGCTAAAATAATGAAGGAGTGGCTTCACAACAACTCCGTGATTGTTCTTGAATGGTCCAGCCAGAGCCCTGATTTAAACCCAATTGAGCATCTCTGGAGAGACCTAAAAATGGCTGTCCACCAAATGGCTGTTTACCATCCAACCTGATAGAACTGGAGAGGATCTGCAAGGAGGAATAGCAGAGGATCCCCAAATCCAGGTGTGACAAACTTGTTGCATCTTTCCCAAAAAGACTCATGGCTGTATTAGATCAAAAGGGTGCTTCTACTAAATACTGAGCAAAGTGTCTGAATACTTAAGACCATGTGATATTTCCGTTTTTCTTTTTTAATAAATCTGCAAAAATGTCAACAGTTCTGTGTTTTTCTGTCAATATGGGTTGCTGTGTGTACATTAATGAGGAAAAAAATGAACTTAAATGTTTTTAGCAAATGGCTGCAATATAACAAAGAGTGAAAAATTTAAGGGGGTCTGAATACTTTCCGTCCCCACTGTATGCTCGGGCCGAACCGCTCCCCCATCCCTATTTGCAACCTATGTCTGAAGCGGATCAAGCGTGGCCAGAACAGGAGCCGCTTGGGCACCACATGCTTGACCAGACATATGACGACCCCCCGTGCAGTCTGTTTCCCGTATACTATATTTGAGATTTAATATCTCTTAGATATGATTTGGGTTAAATGAGAGTTCTTTGACCATGAGTGAAAGCTTTAACACAATAACAATATTTATTGGTGAGTAGTTGAAAGTCTATCTAATATACAACCATCTATCTATAGTCTACACAACGAGGAAGAACATGTTAGGTTAAAATAAGAGAATTACATCAAGGACTACACATTTTATTCAGCCCCACATCAGAAGTACTCTAGGATAGATTATTTCTTTATTTCCCAGACTGACTTGCCCACCCTTCACCAGTCCACTATAGAGCCCATGTTCCTCTCTGACCACCACCCGGTAACACTTACTTTGTCCTTCCCAGATACAGACTTCAGAACTAAGATCTGGAGACTGAATCCTTCTTTACTTAAGGATGCAGTTGTCTTAGAGCACATTCACACAAGACTCCGACAATATTTCACTGAAAACATGAACCCAGAAATCTCACCAATCTCTATCTGGGAAGCCCACAAATGTGTTATAAGAGGGGAACTGATTTCACTAGCTGCAAAAGCTAAACGACAACAACAAGAAACTATTAACTCCCTTTTGAATACAATTAAATCTTTAGAGAAAACCCACAAACTGACACAAGCACAATCCACGCTTCAAAGCTTAACACACGCACGCTCTCAGTTGCTGGAGGAGTTAGACAGAGGTGTCAAGAGAAGATACATTCTTGGCCAGAGAGTTTTCTATGAGCAGGGCAACAAGTGTGGCCGACTCTTGGCTCGGTCAATTCAAAATTCTAAAAGCTCATCTATAATTCACCACATTCGGGACCCTGGGGGAACTCTCCGGACCAAGAATGAAGAAATAGCCAAGGAATTCGAGAAATTCTATTTAGGCCTTTATAATCTACAGAACAACCACTTGACTCAAACCACTCCTGAAAATCGCTCTAAACTTATTAAAGATTTTTTCTCGCAGTACAGTCCAAAACCAATTACCCCCCAACAGACTCTTGACCTTGAGAATTGTATCTCGATGACAGAACTAGAGACGGCCTTGAAACAAATGAAAGTGGGCAAAAGTCCAGGCCCAGATGGTCTTACTCTCCAGTATTATCGAGCCTTCGCTGATACCCTTATGCCTAACCTTATAGAGACCTTCAATGCTTTTTCAGACCCCCAGACTAAACCAAGGGGCATGCTGACGGCTCACATAACAGTAATACCTAAGGAAGGTAAGGACCCAGAATTGGTCGCAAATTACAGACCGATATCACTATTAAATGTGGACGTCAAATTATACGCAAAAATCCTGGCCAACAGATTATCGCCCCTCATTCCCAACCTCATCTCTCTGGACCAAGTGGGCTTCGTCCCTGGCAGAGAAGCCAGAGATAATACCATCCGCACGCTGAATCTACATCACTGGCTCACAACATCTAAGACCCAGGGATTTCTCCTTTCATTAGACGCTGAGAAGGCGTTCGACAGGGTGGCTTGGGACTACATGCGGGAGGTCCTCCTAGCTATCGGGCTGGGATGCCGCATGATGTCGCATGTAATGGCTCTATACTCCGATCCCTCTGCAGCTGTGAGGATTAATGGTCAGCTGTCGAACGCCTTCCCTATCAGCAACGGCACGCGCCAGGGATGCCCCCTTTCCCCTTTAATTTATATTTTGACTTTAGAACCCCTCCTCAACAGACTGAGAGATAATCCAAACATACAAGGGATAACAGTGAAGGAGAGGGAGTTTAAGGTGGCAGCTTTTGCTGACGACATTCTCCTGTCACTAAAGGCGCCCCGCACCTCCCTACCGAACCTCCTCAAAGATTTACAATCATTTGGGAAAATTTCTAACCTGAAAATTAATTACTCCAAGTCCCATGCTCTGAATATCACGCTCCCTTCCCAGGAAATGACCCACTGCCAGGACATGTTCCCCTTTAAATGGGATAGGAATGTGATCACATATCTGGGCATCCAAATTCCTACCCGGCTATCTGATCTCTATCTTGTTAACCATCATCCGGCAATTATGAAGACCCAAAAACTCTTAAAGGAGTGGTCAGGTTTAAATGTTTCATGGTTTGGTCGCTCTGCCCTGATCAAGATGATAGTTTTACCTCGTATACTTTACTTAATGCAAGCAGTCCCGATCTCGCTATCGGCATCTTTTTTTGCGACCTATCGGAGGGCTTGTTCTGCCTTCCTTTGGAGAAATTCTCCTCCTCGCATTAAATACACACGCCTCACGCTAGCTAAATCGAAGGGAGGGATAGGATTGCCTGATTTATATAAGTACTACATGGCCTGCCATCTTACAAGAATCGCGGATTGGAATATCCATGCCCCTCTCAAGTCATGGGTATTCCTTGAAGGTGCCTTTGTTTCTGGGCCGCTACATCTCCTTCCTTGGCTCCCCTCCAAAAACTGGTTACACGCCATCTTGTCTCACCCGCTAATTTATCCATCTCTTTTAGCTCACAAGAAGTCCTTGCTAAGTGACAACTCCACTTCTTCCCCAAGCCCTCTAACGACCCTTAGAGGAAACCCAGAATTCCCACCTGGGTTATCCAGCAGCTTTCTCAAACAGGAATGGCCCTTTGAGGACGTGCTGGCTCAACAGTTTTTCTCCAGTGGAAAACCAATCTCCTTAGAAACACTGAGGGCGCTTTCTAGAACTTCTTCTTTTTCCTTCTGGACCTACAGACAAATTAGACATTTCCTAGAGACTCAGGCCCCTCTAACAAAATGGACAAGACACCTCACACCTTTCGAGACCATATGCCATCGCAAAATACCGCAGAGACACTTAATTTCTCTCCTACACACCCTGCTATCGGAAGCACCTACCGAGACCCTGACTCCCTCACAATTATCTTGGACCAGAGACCTAAACACTCCACTGACGACGGAAGACTGAAACACTATTCATGACTACACACATAAAGGGTCGCTAAATGTGGCTATCCAAGAAAACTGCTATAAAGTGATCACTAGATGGTACAGAACCCCTTCTCGTCTACACAAGTTCTCGCCTGACATTCCTAACACCTGTTGGAGGTGTGGCACGGAAATAGGCACTATGCTGCACGTATGGTGGGGTTGCGAGATCCTTCAACCTTTTTGGAGGGAAGTTCACAGTATAATCACACAAGTCACGACATTTAATTTGGACTATACCCCAGCCCAATTTCTCCTACATCATACCTCTCTCTCCAGAAGGGACTATTTTAAATCTCTTGCCATGCATATGGTTAACGCGGCCAAACTTTGTATACCCAAATTGTGGCAGTCCACTCGTGCTCCAACAATCAGGGAATGGTTCACAAAAATATCAAATATTAAAGAGATGGAGAAACTGATTCATATCGCACAAGACAGAGTTCATAAATTCTCTACGCTTTGGGCCTGCTGGTCACACTTTACTAATACCGAGAGTTACCGTCAATACACCTCGCGGAGTGGTTGGTGACTTCTAGGGTTCCCTTTTTTTTTTTTTTCCTCTCGGATGGGGTACCGGGGGATGGGGTTGGGGGGGGCAGGCGTGGGTCCACTTTAATCTTCTTCTGATACCCCCCCTTTCCCCCCTTTTTTTTTCTTTGCTCTTCCCCCCTATAGGTTCCCCTTTCGCTCCTTACCCCTTCTCCCTTAGTCCCCTCTTCTGTTTGTGCTTTTCTTTTTCTATTCCTTCTATTTCTTTCTGTTGATAGATATATATCTTTTCATAAGATGCTAAACGAACATACATGCTTTACCCCACGGTATGGTACCCTCCTTTTGATACCTGGTTAGCCTCATACTGATACACATAGCATTATTTGTTAGTCAAGAATGAACCATTTGTCTGTCCCCTTATTTGGTCGGTACCCAAAGGGGGAGGGGGGGGGAGGTGAAAAAATGAGAAAGGGATCCTCTGCCCCCAAACACTATTAGTATTTTACAAGTTCAGTTCTTGTTCATTATGTATCAGAATGTCTCCCTTAGTATCTTTAAAGAGTGCCATTTTGATGTCATATATACATTTTGTTATA
This sequence comes from Lithobates clamitans, assembly GCA_037952925.1. Classification (NCBI taxonomy): domain Eukaryota; kingdom Metazoa; phylum Chordata; class Amphibia; order Anura; family Ranidae; genus Lithobates; species Lithobates clamitans. The sequence continues at coordinate 3,107,993 of JBBGZY010000228.1, read as the reverse complement.
AAAAGTATGTATCGGACTTGTTCTGTTTATGTATGTCTTTAAACTGAATAAAATTTTTATGGAAAAAAAAAAAAAAATAAGAGAATTACATGAAGGAATACAGAGTATATTCCTTAAAACATTAATCTACAAACATATTTAGTTACAAGTAAAATGCAGACCTTTCCCATAATTACCCTTTGCACCAAGGTTCCATTCTGATGGCTTCTCTCCCATAAAAGTGTGTGTTTCCCTCCCATCTAGTCTGTGTATATCATTACAGGCTGATGCCTTATTGGTTGGCATAGCATGGCTCTGATTGGTGAGCTTCCTTATTCCTGCTTAAGGACTGGTTACATCCCCAATCCCTATACTTTGCATAAGTCAGCCCCCTTTAATGCAAATCATTTTGACTATTCTGAGCAGGAGATTAACTTGAAGTTACCTGGGAATTTAACTATTGATTATGAGTTGGCCTCCCTTCATTGCATATCCCAGCATGGGATCCTTTGAAGTGAGTATGTGTAAAGCAATGAGATTTGGATCCCATTGTTTGTAAGGAAGGTATAGCAATAGGTGTCCCAAGTACTTGCAGCCAATCTGCTAGCAGTACACCACCATCTGATTTTAGCAGGCAAATTTCCGTACCCCAGTTACTAAACCGTAAAATGAAATTCGGTCCCAGCTATCGACATGATCAGCGTCTGAATGCTAACTTGGCCAAATTGCTAGCACTGCAACTGCTGCCTTTTCAGCTGGTAGACTCTGACCCTTTTCTTGAATTTGTGGAATGTGCTGTAACTCAGTGGCAGGTTCCAAAATGCCATTTCTTTTCACAAAAGGCCATTCCGGCTCTCTACCAGCATGTGGAAGGCAATATTTTGGCCTCGTTGGACAGGGCGGTCAGCAGTAAGGTGCATATTACTGCTGACTCATGGTCTAGCAGGCATGGACAGAGACGTTTCCTTTCCTTCATGGTGCACTGGGTAACTGCTGGCAGCTGGGAAGGATGCAGGACAGGGTTCAGTATTGTTGGAGCTTGTTCCGCCATCACGCCTCCAAAATGCTAGTGATGATTCTGCCACAGCTCTCTCCTCCACCCCCTCCTCTTTTTCTTCCTCTATGGCCTCTTCTGCAGATTTCTCCTCTGAACCAGTGGGGCTCTGTAAGCGTTCAAGGGGCTATGCAAGCACTCAGGCAAAAAGATGCCATGAGGTGCATGAGTTACATAGTTACATAGTTACATAGTAGATGAGGTTGAAAAAAGACACAAGTCTATCAAGTCCAACCTATGTGTGTGATTATATGTCAGTAGTACATTGTATATTCCTGTATGTCGCAGTCATTCTGGTGCTTATATAACAGTTTTTTGAAACTATCAATGCCCCCCGCTGAGACCACTGCCTGTGGAAGGGAATTCCACATCCTTGCCGCTCTTACAGAAAAGAACTCTCTACGCAGTTTAAGGTTGAACTACTGCTTAGGGGACAGGAGCCATACTGAGGCAGAGATTCTGTCAGCTCTGCAGGGGCAGGCTCAGAGGTGGTTGACGCCATGCCAGCTTCAGACAGGAATGGCTGTATGTGACAATGACACCAACCTTCTCTCCGCCCTCAGACAGGGACACTTGACCCATGTTCCATGTTTGGCACACATCCTAAATTTGGTGGTGCAGCGTTTCTTGAGAAGGTACCCAGGCTTACAAGATCTCCTGAGGCAGGCCAGAAAAGTCTGTCGTCATTTCCACCGGTCATACAATGCCAGTGCATGGCTGGCTGACATTCAAAGGGAATGCAACCTGCCCACCAACCGCCTCATTTGTGACATGTCCACCAGGTGGAACTCACTGTTGGCAATGCTGCAGTGGCTGCACACGCAGCAGAGGGCCATCAATGAGTACCTGTGTGAGTATGGCACCAGGACAGTGTCAGAGGAGCTTAGCTTCTTTTCGCCACGCCAGTGGCTATTGATTAAGGATGCATGAACTGTCCTGTCACCGTTTGAGGATGCCACAAGGATGGTGAGCAGCGACAATGCATGCATCAGTGATACTGTCTCTCTTGTCTTGTTGGAGCACCCACTTCATGGAATAATGGACAGGGCACTTGAGGCAGAACAGCGGGAGGAAGAGGAGGACTTCCTTACCTCTCAAGGCCCCCTTTATCCAGATATTATTTCTGTGGGCCCACCAAACACACAGGAATAAGAGGAGGATTGTGTCAGCATGGACGTGGAGGATAACACTCAGCAGCAGTCTTCAAGGGATGGTTTTCAGTCCCCAGAAACCAAAGGAGTTGTACGTGGCTGGGAGGAGGTTGTTATGTATCATGTGATCTTTAGTGACCCAGAGGACTCAGAATCGAATGCCTCTGCAAACTTTCACAGGCTTTGCAGAATCAGAGAGGCCATGCAGCATAAGGACCCTAGGATTCATGGTATTAAAGAGAGGGATCATTACTGGCTGGAAACCCTTCTTGATCCACGTTACAAGGTAAGGTTGCAGAACTCATCCTGCCTTCGCAGAGGGAGCTGAGGATTAAACATCTTCAGGAGGCCTCGAAGAAAGGTTTGTGCAATGCATTTCCAGACCCTGGGAGGTTACAATTTCCTGGTGCTGGACAATGTGTTGCTGAGGCTTGGTTCAGTCAGAGGAAGAGCAGTGGAGAAGGTGGCCGGCTGCCCGATGCCTTTAGACAATTTTTCAGTCCTCAGCGCCAACGTCTGATTGGTTCAAGCAACCATCGCCAGCGTCTGTATTATATGGTGCATGAATATCTATGGGCAAGAGCAGACTTGGAGACCTTTCCAACAGAGCATCCAATGGGTTACTGGGTCTTGAGGATGGACCACTGGCCAGAACTTGCTCAATATGCAATTGAGCTACTGGCCTGTCATGCATCCAGCGTGCTGGACACTTTTGATAGGCTCACATTCATAAAAATGAATTAGGCTGGGTTCACACTGGTGCGACACGACAGCCGTCCTACTTTGGATCCGACTTTGCCCTGCGACATGAAGCCGGCATGTGTCCGACTTTCAATGAACGGGGATCCGACTTGGATCCCCGCCAATGCCCGGCATTGTTTGGTATGAATCTTTAGGGGGAACTCCGCGCCAAATTTTAAATAAAAATCGGGCATGGGTTCCCCCTCCAAGAGCATACCAGGCCCTTGGGTCTGGTATGGACCTTGAGGGGAACCCCCTACGCCGAAAAAGCGGCGTGGGGGGTCCCCCCAATCCATACCAGACCCTTATCCGAGCACGCAGCCCGGCCGGACAGGAATGGGGGTGGGGACGAGCGAGCGCCCCCCCCCTCCTGAACGTACCAGGCCGCATGCCCTCAACATGGGGGGTTGTTGCCTTGAGGGAGGGGGCGCGCTGCGGCCCCCCCACCCCAAAGCACCTTGTCCCCATGTTGATGAGGACAAGGGCCTCTTCCCGACAACCCTGGCCGTTGGTTGTCGGGGTCTGCGGGCGGGGGGCTTATAGGAATCCGGGAGCCCCCTTTAATAAGGGGGGCCCCAGATCCCGGCCCCCCACCCTATGTGAATGAGTATGGGGTACAGCGTACCCCTACCCATTCACCTAGGAAAAAAGTGTCAATTTAAAATAAAACACCACACAGATTTTTAAAGCATTTTATTAGACAGCTCCGGGGGTCTTCTTCCGACTTCGGGGGTCTCTCCGGTTCTTCTCCACGCTCTCCGGATCTTCTGCCGGGCTCCTCCGCTCTCTTCTGCTCTTTTGCCGCTCTTTTGCTAAAGCGGAGAAGCTCGGTCTTCGGCCCTCCTCTCTTCTTCTGATGTTGACACGACGCTCTCTCCGGCTAGAATGCTCTCTGTACGCTCTGCTCTGACTTATATAGGCGGTGACCCCGCCCCCTTATGCCGTCACAGTCCCTGGGCATGCTGGGACTATGACGGCATAAGGGGGGCGTGGTCATCGGGTGATGACCACGCCCCCTAAAACGTCACAGTCCCAGCATGCCCAGGGACTGTGACGGCATTAGGGGGCGTGGTCACCACCTATATAAGTCAGAGCGGAGCGCTCAGAGTGCATTCCAGCCCCAGAGAGCGTTGTGTCAACATCCGGAGAAGAGGGCAGAAGGCAGAAGATTGAAGACCGGGCTCCTTCGCTATAGCAAAAGAGCAGAAAATAGCGGAGGAGCCCGGCAGAAGATCCGGAGAGCGCGGAGAAGAACCGGAGAGACCCCCGAAGAGAAGAAGGCAGCAGACCGGGCTCCTCCTCTTTAGCAAAAGAGCGGCAAAAGAGCAGAAGAGAGCGGAGGAGCCCGGCAGAAGACCCGGAGAGCGCGGAGAAGAACCGGAGAGACCCCCGAAGTCGGAAGAAGACCCCCGGAGCTGTCTAATAAATTACTTTAAAAATCTGTGTAGTGTTTTTTTTTAAATTGACACTTTTTCCCTAGGTGAATGGGTAGGGGTTCGATGTACCCCATACTCATTCACATAGGGTGGGGGGCCGGGATCTGGGGGCCCCCTTATTAAAGGGGGCTCCCGGATTCCGATAAGCCCCCCGCCCGCAGACCCCGACAACCAACGGCCAGGGTTGTCGGGAAGAGGCCCTTGTCCTCATCAACATGGGGACAAGGTGCTTTGGGGTGGGGGGGCCCACACTGCGCCCCCCATGCCCCAAAGCACCCCCCCATGTTGAGGGCATGCGGCCTGGTACGGTCCAGGAGGGGGGGGCCGCCAGCTCGTCCCCACCCCCATTCCTGACCGGCTGGGCTGCGTGCTCGGATAAGGGTCTGGTATAGATTTTGGGGGGGACCCCACGCCGATTTTTTTGGCGTAGGGGGTTCCCCTTAGATCCATACCAGACCTAAGGGCCTGGTATGCTCTTGGAGGGGGAACCCATGCCGGATTTTTATTTAAAATTTGGCGCGGAGTTCCCCCTCAAGATCATCTGAGCACAAGTCGCTTGCCGAAGTCGGATCATGCAAGACGGCAATCCGACTTTGATCCGACTTCAATGATAGTCAATAGGCTGAAGTAGGATCAAAGTCGGACCAAAGTAGTACAGGGAGCATTTCTAAAGTCGGAACGACTTGTGTCGGACCAGTTAGGACGGCTCCCATAGGGAAACATTAAATTTCACACGTCATGCGACATGAGCTCCCAATGTCGGAGCGTTTGTGGGACCAGTGTGAACCCAGCCTCAGTCTTGGATCAGCAGCTATCAAGCACCTGATGCTGATGTAACTGATTGAATTTGCTTTTGATCTGGCTGGGATCCCTTGCCTGTGTTGACTATCCTATTCCTCCACAATCTTGATAATGCTAGCTTCCAACAATATTTTTGGTTTAGGGCACCAACGCCACTGCCTAAGGCCCAATTTTTCTGTCCCTGTTTAACAGGGGCATTTAATTACAATTTTTGATCTGAGATTTCACATCAGGGCCCGTTCCTGCGCCCAACAAGAGTATCTGTGAGGGGTTACAGTGTTGTGGCACCACCACCACCAAAGGACCAATTTTTCTGCCCCTGCCCCAGCAGCAGAAAAAAGGATAAGCATGCCCCATGACCACCTGCAGAGAATGCACCATGTCCACGACCAGCACTGTTGACTGTAGACACAGAGCATGCTTGCCCTCTTTTAGTGGTCTGTGAGCGTCTGCCTCTCCTTGGTGGCCTTTCGGACACGATGTATATTTTGTTTGGCAACACCACACTGCACTGTATTGTATACTGTGTACATCACCAGAAAAGTAGTAGCAACTGCACTATGGTTGCACTGTATTGTGTGCTGTGTACAATACCAGAAAAGTAGTAGCAACTGCACCACACTGCACTGTATTGTGTAATGTGTACACCACCAGAAAAGTAGTAGCAACTGCACTACGGCTGCACTGTACTGTGTAATGTGTACACCACCAGAAAAGTAGTAGCAACCGCACTACGGCTGCACTGCATTGTGTAATGTGTACACCACCAGAAAAGTAGTAGCAACCGCACTACGGCTGCACTGCATTGTGTAATGTGTACACCATCAGAAAAGTAGTAGCAACTGCACACGGTTGCACTGTATTGTGTTCTTGCTGTGTACACCACCAGAAAAGTAGTAGCAACTACACTACGGTTGCATTGTATTGTCTGTTGTGTACACCACCAGAAAAGTAGTAGCAACTGCACTACGGTTGCACTGTATTGTGTAATGTGTACACCACCAGAAAAGTAGTAGCAACTGCACTACGGTTGCACTGTATTGTCTGCTGTGTACACCAACAGAAAAGTAGTAGCAATTGCACTACGGTTTAACTGTATTATCTGCTGTGTACACCACCAGAAAAGTAGTAACAACTGCACTACGGTTGTACTGTATTGTCTGCTGTGTACACCACCAGAAAAGTAGTAGCAACTGCACTACGGCTGCACTGCATTGTGTAATGTGAACACCACCAGAAAAGTAGTAGCAACTGCACTATGGTTGCACAGCATTGTGTAATGTGTACACCACCAGAAAAGTAGTAGCAACTGCACTACAGTTGCACTGTATTGTGTAATGTGTACACCACCAGAAAAGTAGTAGCAACTGCACTATGATTGCACTGTATTGTGTAATGTGTAATCCACCAGAAAAGTAGTAGCAACTGCACTATGGTTGCACTGTATTGTGTAATGTGTACACTACCACAAAAGTAGTAGCAACTGCACTATGGTTGCACTGTATTGTGTAATGTGTACACCACCAGAAAAGTAGTACCAACTGCACTACGACTGCACTGTATTGTCTGCTGTGTACACCACCAGAAAAGTAGTAGCAACTGCACTACGGTTGTACTGTATTGTCTGCTGTGTACACCAACAGAAAAGTAGTAGCAACTGCACTATGGCTACACTGTATTGTGTAATGTGTAAACCACCAGAAAAATAGTAGCAACTGCACTACGGTTGCACAGCATTGTGTAATGTGTACACCCCCAGAAAAGTAGTAGCAACTGCACTATGGTTGCACTGTATTGTGTAATGTGTACACCACCAGAAAAGTAGTACCAAACTCCACTACGACTGCACTGCATTGTGTAATGTGTACACCACCAGAAAAGTAGTACCAACTGCACTACAGTTGCACTGTATTGTTTAATGTGTACACCACCACAAAAGTAGTAGCAACTGCACTAAGGCTGCACTGTATTGGGTAATGTGTACACCACCAGAAAAGTAGTAGCAACTGCATTACGGCTGCACTGCATTGTGTAATGTGTACACCATTAGAAAAGTAGTAGCGACTGCACTACAGCTGCACTGTATTGTGTAATGTGTACACCATCAGAAAATTAGTAGCAACTGCACTACGGCTGCACTGTATTGTGTAATGTGTACACCACCAGAAAAGTAGTAGCAACTGCACTACGATTGCACTGTATTGTGTAGTGTGTACACCACCAGAAAAGTAGTACCAACTGCACTAAGGCTGCACTGTATTGTGTAATGTGTACACCACCAGAAAAGTAGTACCAACTGCACTAAGGCTGCACTGTATTGTGTAATGTGTACACCACCAGAAAAGTAGTAGCAACTACACTACGATTGCACTGTATTGTGTAATGTGTACACCACCAGAAAAGCAGTAGTAACTGCACTACGACTGCACTGCATTGTGTAATGTGTACACCACCAGAAAAGTAGTACCAACTGCACTACAGCTGCACTGTATTAGGTAATGTGTACACCACCAGAAAAGTAGTAGCAACTGCACTGTGATTGCACTGTATTGTGTAATGTGTAATCCACCAGAAAAGTAGTAGCAACTGCACTGTAAGAGAACTGTTACGTCCCGGGTTCACTCGCGGGTACACTCGTTCGTAAAGGGCTCTTTACGCACGCATGCGTTCGGGAAGGTCGCTTCGGATCGCAGACGTGCCAATGCGCGTGCGCAAAGGAATGGGCGCACCCGCGGGAGCGCGTCCGCGCGGCCCTTTGGCGCCAGACGGCCTATTTAAAGGACACACTGACTGTGACAGGTGCTGACTGATCTTCAGCTGTTCCTGTATCTGTATCCTGTGTTACCTGCCTGCTTGATATCCGTTGCTGAACCTTGGCTCCCCTGACCTTGTCTTTGGACTCTCCCATATCCTGATTCACTGGTTCCTGACTTCGGCTTCCTACGTTGACTCTGCTTCTGCCTGATGATTTGGTACCTTGCTGTCCGCCTGCTTCCGAACCCGGCTATTCCTGTGACTCCGTTCCTGTCTCCTGTCTGGCTCCAAGCTGCCTGTCAAGTTCCTGCATCTCGGCTCCTGCGATCTGCTGCGACTTCCTGCCTACCTAAAGTCGCATCATCTGCCTCAAGATTCCTGGGTTACTTCTACAGGCACTCGTGTTCCTCCTTTCCTTGGGGTCCCTCTGTTCCCACTCTCAGCGGGACCCGGGTTGGAGATACAAGGGAGGCCGACCTCGTCACTTCAGACTCCGATCAGGTACGGTGACAGTATCAGTCAGCCAGCAATGGAGTCTGAAAGGGAGGCCTCACCTGTTATGGGCATTTGCCGGGCAATTTCTGCACTAGCCCATACCGTACGAAATCTCCAAGAAGACTTGGGCCAGATGCAAGATCGTCTACCGAATCTGCTTGGTGTCTCATCTGCAGCTACTCTCCTTGCACTTGTAAATACGTCTGTACAGACTGACTTCTGCCTGCTCAACGAAACCTCTCTGCCTCCTGAACCTAGAGTACCTTTGCCAGAGCATTTTTCAGGGGATCGCAAATTGTTTCGCACTTTTCAAAATGCCTGTGAACTTTATTTTTCCTTGTTACCACGAACCTTCTCATCCGAGCATATTAAAGTGGGATTTATCATTACACTCCTACGAAATGAACCACTCTCCTGGGCTCATCATCTTAGAGAACACCATGATCCGGCCTTGTCTACCGCTGATTCCTTCTTTTCAGCCATGTCCCAGCTGTATGCTGACCCTTTCCTCCAACAGACTGCTGAATTTACACTGGGAAAACTCCAACAAGGCTTGAGATCCGTGGAGGACTATGTAACAGATTTCCGTGTCTGGAGTTTAGATACGCAGTGGAATAAAGCCGCTTTACATCATCAATTTCGTCTTGGACTCTCTGACCAATTAAAAGACGAACTTGCCCGAACAGGAGTGCCCTCATCCCTGGAAGATCTGATCCATCTTGTTATCCAAATTGACCGTCGATTGCGTGAAAGGCAATCTGAGAAAGCTAGTACCAAGCCAGCGTCTCTCTCAAGAAGTTTTGCTCCTGTCTCCACAATCACGTCCAGATTACCTAAGGGTCACTCCAAGAATAAGGAGCCTCCTGAGCTTCCCCGCAGAAGCTTTTCAAGACCACCACTATCTTCCTCTGAACGCCTCCGGCGAGTACATGACGGACTATGTTTTTACTGCGGAGGAGCGGGCCATTTCATCCAAGCTTGCCCCATAAGACCTGCCAAGCCCACTTCTACGCCTCCTTACATGTTGCATCTTCCTGGGAGGGATCTGCTACACCTCCCTCTTTCGCTCCAGTTACAATTGCCAGGGAGGATTATTTCTGTAACCGCAATTATAGACTCTGGAGCTTGCAGTTGTTTTGTGGACTCAGCCTTTGTCACCTTACATCAACTTCCTGTATGTACCAAGAGGCAGGAATTTACTGTGCATCTGGCAGATGGCTCTGGTCTCAAGTCTGGGCCTGTTACACAAGAGACTGTACCCATTCTTTGCCAAGTCTCTTCGGAACATCAGGAGCTGCTCCGTTTGGACGTCATAACGTCCCCCATGTTTCCTGTTATCCTGGGGCTACCCTGGTTAAGGGCCCATAACCCTCATATTGACTGGCTTACCGGAGATATCTCATTTTCCTCTAATTATTGTCAGAAACACTGTTACCCAAAAAAGTTTGTTAATCCTGCTCCTCTCCTCAGCATCCACTCGGACCCTGAAACTCTGAAATTAGTACCCACAGTCTATCATGAATTCTTGGATGTATTTAATAAAAAGAGTGCAGAGAGCTTACCTCCCCACCGGACTTACGATTGTCCCATTGAACTCCTACCAGGGGCAGAAATTCCCTTTGGCCGAATTTACCCTCTCTCGGAACCTGAACTAGAGGCCTTACGCAAATACATTGATGAAAGCCTAGAAAAAGGGTTTATTCGAGCCTCTTCCTCCCCAGCAGGAGCTGGTATCTTTTTTGTGGAGAAAAAAGATCACTCCCTAAGGCCCTGTATTGACTATCGTGATCTTAATAAAATAACTATCAAGAACCGGTACCCACTTCCCTTAATTCCCGAGTTATTTCAGAGACTGCGTGGAGCACAAGTTTTTTCCAAGCTATATCTAAGAGGCGCCTACAATTTGGTGCGAATCAGAAAGGGGGATGAATGGAAGACTGCCTTCAGGTCACGCTTTGGGCATTTTGAATACCTAGTTATGCCCTTCGGTCTCTGCAACGCCCCAGCCACCTTTCAGCATCTGGTAAATGATGTTTTTCGGGACTTTCTTGACCTGTTTCTCATTGTCTATCTCGATGATATTCTTATCTTCTCTGACTCAATCGAGATCCACCGTACCCATGTGAAAAAAGTTTTGAGTAAACTTCGTGAACATCATCTCTATGTCAAGGCTGAAAAGTGCGACTTTGAAAAACATACAATTCAATTCCTGGGACTTGTCATCTCCGCTGATGGGATCTCCATGGATCCCCAGAAAGTCGCTGCTGTTTTGGAATGGCCAGCTCCTACAGATCGAAAGGCGGTACAAAGGTTTGTGGGATTCGCTAATTTCTACAGGAAATTTATTAAGAACTTTTCTGGTATTATTTCTGCTATCACCCTTTTGACCAAACAGCATGTTCCCTTCCGGTGGAGTACTGAAGCACAAACATCTTTTGAGCAGTTGAAAGCCTTGTTCACCTCAGCTCCCATCTTAAAGCATCCTGACCCTTCCTTGCCCTATATTCTGGAGGTGGACGCCTCTGAAATCGCAGTGGGAGCCATATTGTCGCAGCGACAGGGCCCCAAGTCCTTACTCCATCCTGTGGCATTCTTCTCCAAGAAATTGAATCCCTCTGAGAAGAATTATGATGTAGGGGCCCGGGAACTGTTGGCCATTAAAGCTGCCCTCGAGGAATGGCGCTATCTGTTAGAAGGAGCCTTGCACCCTATACTCATTTTCACTGACCATAAGAATCTTGAGTATTTGAGAACAGCTAAACGACTCAGACCTCGGCAGGCAAGATGGGCATTGTTCTTTTCCCGTTTCACATTCCACATAACCTTCCGCCCTGGTTCTAAGAATGGGAAACCAGACGCGCTGTCACGCATGTTCCATGATCCTGTTCATCCTTCCGAAGCAGACACCATTTTACCTGCCAAAAACTTTCTTCTTCTCCAAACCAATCTGACGTCCCAAATAAGAGCTGAGCTGTTGGAGCATCCCCCTTCCCAAGATTTATCTCTTCAACTCAAAGACGGGCTGTATTACCATAAGGAACAGGTCTTTGTCCCGGAGCAGTTCAGGGTTTCTGTCCTCAAGCGTTGCCACGATCATCCTTTGCCAGGCCATTTAGGGATTCACAAGAGTATCAACCTAATTTCCCGTTCTTTCTGGTGGCCAGACTTGATTCAAGACTGTAAAAGATACGTCAAATCCTGTGTGACCTGTCAACGCAATAAGACTGACCGAGCCAAGACTTGGGGCCTATTAGAATGTCTTCCTGTGCCTAAGAAACCATGGAGCATGATATCCATGGATTTCATTGTGGAACTTCCCCCGTCTGAAGACTTTACCACCATATTTGTCGTGGTTGATCGCTTGACTAAGATGGCACACTTTTTACCCATGCAAGGAACCCCGTCTGCCGCTGAGACTGCTTCCATGTTCATCCGAGAGATAGTGAGACTACATGGTATTCCCGATAATATCACTTCTGATCGAGGGGTACAGTTCACGTCCAGATTCTGGAGATCTCTCTGTGAAGTCTTGAACATCGAGCTCCGTCTGTCCTCTGCCTACCATCCTCAAACTAATGGACAGACGGAGAGAACCAACCAGACGCTGGAGCAATATTTGCGTTGCTTCTCCTCTTTTTCACAGGACGATTGGTCACCTCTGCTTCCGCTAGCGGAATTTGCATACAATAATTCCATCCACTCTGCTACCAAGCAAACCCCCTTTTTCGCCAATTATGGATATCACCCTTCCTTTTTGCCTGAATTACCCATGGATTCTGCTGTGCCTGCTGTTCAAGACAGACTGAGTTGGTTCATCTCCAATAATAAAGTGCTTCAGGACACCATCTCTAAGGCCCAGGCCAATAACAAAAGATTTTTTGACAGGAAAAGGAGGGGTAACTTGAATCTGAATCCAGGAGACAAGGTCTGGCTATCCACTGCTAATTTAAAACTGAAGTGTCCCTCCAAGAAACTTGGTCCAAAATACCTGGGGCCCTTTGCTGTAAAAAGGAGGATCAACTCTGTGGCTTTTGAACTTATCCTACCAAAGAATCTCAAAATTCACCCTGTTTTTCATATTTCTTTGTTGAAGACATCAGTACCCAATCCCTTTTCTAACCGGGATCCAGAAAATCCTCCTCCACTGCTCGTTGAGGGCAGTGAAGAATTTGAGGTAGAAGCCGTTCTCGACTGCAGAACCAGGAATGGCCTAACACAGTTTCTGATTAAATGGAAGGGCTACGGCCCTGAAGACAATTCCTGGGAACCAGCTTCTAACGTACATGCCCCGCAAAAGGTACGAGCATTTTTTCAGCACCATCCAGAGAAGAAGCCCCTGAGGGGCATCCGGAGGCTGCCCGTAAGGAGGGGGCAATGTAAGAGAACTGTTACGTCCCGGGTTCACTCGCGGGTACACTCATTCGTAAAGGGCTCTTTACGCACGCATGCGTTCGGGAAGGTCGCTTCGGATCGCAGACGTGCCAATGCGCGTGCGCAAAGGAATGGGCGCACCCGCGGGAGCGCGTCCGCGCGGCCCTTTGGCGCCAGACGGCCTATTTAAAGGACCCACTGACTGTGACAGGTGCTGACTGATCTTCAGCTGTTCCTGTATCTGTATCCTGTGTTACCTGCCTGCTTGATATCCGTTGCTGAACCTTGGCTCCCCTGACCTTGTCTTTGGACTCTCCCATATCCTGATTCACTGGTTCCTGACTTCGGCTTCCTACGTTGACTCTGCTTCTGCCTGATGATTTGGTACCTTGCTGTCTGCCTGCTTCCGAACCCGGCTATTCCTGTGACTCCGTTCCTGTCTCCTGTCTGGCTCCAAGCTGCCTGTCAAGTTCCTGCATCTCGGCTCCTGCGATCTGCTGCGACTTCCTGCCTACCTAAAGTCGCATCATCTGCCTCAAGATTCCTGGGTTACTTCTACAGGCACTCGTGTTCCTCCTTTCCTTGGGGTCCCTCTGTTCCCACTCTCAGCGGGACCCGGGTTGGAGATACAAGGGAGGCCGACCTCGTCACTTCAGACTCCGATCAGGTACGTGACATGCACTATGTTTGCACTGTATTGTGTAATGTGTACACCACCACAATAGTAGTAGCAACTGCACTACAGTTGCACTGTATTGTGTAATGTGTACACCACCAGAAAAGTAGTACCAACTGCACTATGGTTGCACTGTATTGTGTAATGTGTACACCACCAGAAAAGTAGTAGCAACTGCACTACGGCTACACTGTATTGTGTAATGTGTACACCACCAGAAAAGTAGTAGCAACTGCACTACGGTTGTACTGTATTGTTTGCTGTGTACACCAACAGAAAAGTAGTAGCAACTGCACTACGGTTGCACTGTATTGTCTACTGTGTACACCACCAGAAAAGTAGTAGCAACTGCACTACGGTTGTACTGTATTGTCCGCTGTGTACACCAACAGAAAAGTAGTAGCAACTGCACTACGGTTGTACTGTATTGTCCGCTGTGTACACCAACAGAAAAGTAGTAGCAACTGCACTATGGCTACACTGTATTGTGTAATGTGAACACCAACAGAAAAGTAGTAGCAACTGCACTATGGCTACACTGTATTGTGTAATGTGTACACCACCAGAAAAATAGTAGCAACTGCACTACGGTTGCACAGCATTGTGTAATGTGTACACCACCAGCAAAGTAGTAGCAACTGCACTACGGTTGCACTGTATTCTGTAATGTGTACACCACCAGAAAAGTACTACCAACTCCACTACGACTGCACTGTATTGTTTAATGTGTACACCACCAGAAAAGTAGTAGCAACTGCACTACGGCTGCACTGTATTGGGTAATGTGTACACCACCAGAAAAGTAGTAGCAACTGCACTACGGCTGCACTGCATTGTGTAATGTGTACACCATCAGAAAAGTAGTAGCAACTTCACTACTGTTGCGTTGTATTGTGTAATGTGTACACCACCAGAAAAGTAGTAGCAACTGCACTATGGTTGCACTGTATTGTGTAATGTGCACACCACCAGAAAAGTAGTAGCAACTGCACTATGGCTGCACTGCATTGTGTAATGTGTACACCACCAGAAACGTAGTACCAACTGCACTACAGTTGCACTGTATTGTTTAATGTGTACACCACCACAAAAGTAGTAGCAACTGCACTAAGGCTGCACTGTATTGGGTAATGTGTACACCACCAGAAAAGTAGTAGCAACTGCATTACGGCTGCACTGCATTGTGTAATGTGTACACCATTAGAAAAGTAGTAGCGACTGCACTACAGCTGCACTGTATTGTGTAATGTGTACACCACCAGAAAAGTAGTAGCAACTGCACTACGGTTGCACTGTATTGTGTAATGTGGACACCACCAGAAAAGTAGTAGCAACTGCACTATGGCTGCACTGCATTGTGTAATGTGTACACCATCAGAAAAGTAGTAGCAACTGCACTATGGCTGCACTGTATTGTGTAATGTGTACACCACCAGAAAAGTAGTAACAACTGCACTACGGTTGCACTGTATTGTGTAGTGTGTACACCACCAGAAAAGTAGTATCAACTGCACTATGGCTGCACTGTATTGTGTAATGTGTACACCACCAGAAAAGTAGTACCAACTGCACTAAGGCTGCACTGTATTGTGTAATGTGTACACCACCAGAAAAGTAGTAGCAACTACACTACGATTGCACTGTATTGTGTAATGTGTACACCACCAGAAAAACAGTAGTAACTGCACTACAACTGCACTGCATTGTGTAATGTGTACACCACCAGAAAAGTAGTACCAACTGCACTACAGTTGCACTGTATTGTTTAATGTGTACACCACCAGAAAAGTAGTAGCAACTGCACTACGGCTGCACTGTATTGGGTAATGTGTACACCACCAGAAAAGTAGTAGCAACTGCACTGTGATTGCACTGTATTGTGTAATATGTAATCCACCAGAAAAGTAGTAGCAACTGCACTATGGTTGCACTGTATTGTGTAATGTGTACACCACCACAATAGTAGTAGAAACTGCACTACAGTTGCACTGTATTGTGTAATGTGTACACCACCAGAAAAGTAGTACCAACTGCACTATGGTTGCACTGTATTGTGTAATGTGTACACCACCAGAAAAGTAGTAGCAACTGCACTACGGCTACACTGTATTGTGTAATGTGTACACCACCAGAAAAGTAGTAGCAACTGCACTACGGTTGTACTGTATTGTCTGCTGTGTACACCAACAGAAAAGTAGTAGCAACTGCACTACGGTTGCACTGTATTGTCTGCTGTGTACACCACCAGAAAAGTAGTAGCAACTGCACTACGGTTGTACTGTATTGTCCGCTGTGTACACCAACAGAAAAGTAGTAGCAACTGCACTATGGTTGCACTGTATTGTCCGCTGTGTACACCACCAGAAAAGTAGTAGCAACTGCACTACGGTTGTACTGTATTGTCCACTGTGTACACCAACAGAAAAGTAGTAGCAACTGCACTATGGCTACACTGTATTGTGTAATGTGAACACCAACAGAAAAGTAGTAGCAACTCCACTATGGCTACACTGTATTGTGTAATGTGTACACCACCAGAAAAATAGTAGCAACTGCACTACGATTGCACAGCATTGTGTTATGTGTACACCACCAGCAAAGTAGTAGCAACTGCACTACGGTTGTACTGTATTGTTTAATGTGTACACCACCAGAAAAGTAGTAGCAACTGCACTATGGTTGCACTGTATTGTGTAATGTGCACACCACCAGAAAAGTAGTAGCAACTACGCTATGGCTGCACTGCATTGTGTAATGTGTACACCATCAGAAAAGTAGTAGCAACTGCACTACGGCTGCGCTGTATTGTGTAATGTGTACACCACCAGAAAAGTAGTAGCAACTGCGCTATGATTGCACTGTATTGTGTAATGTGTAATCCACCAGAAAAGTAGTAGCAACTGTACTATGGCTACACTGTATTGTGTAATGTGTACACCACCAGAAAAATAGTAGCAACTGCACTACGGTTGCACAGCATTGTATAATGTGTACACCATCAGCAAAGTAGTAGCAACCGCACTACAGTTGCACTGTATTCTGTAATGTGTACACCACCAGAAAAGTAGTACCAACTCCACTACGACTGCACTGCATTGTGTAATGTGTACACCACCAGAAAAGTAGTACCAACTGCACTACAGTTGCACTGTATTGTTTAATGTGTACACCACCAGAAAAGTAGTAGCAACTGCACTACGGCTGCACTGTATTGGGTAATGTGTACACCACCAGAAAAGTAGTAGCAACTGCACTACGGCTGCACTGCATTGTGTAATGTGTACACCATCAGAAAAGTAGTAGCAACTTCACTACAGTTGCATTGTATTGTGTAATGTGTACACCACCAGAAAAGTAGTAGCAACTGCACTATGGTTGCACTGTATTGTGTAATGTGCACACCACCAGAAAAGTAGTATCAACTGCACTATGGCTGCACTGCATTGTGTAATGTGTACACCACCAGAAAAGTAGTAGCAACTGCACTACGGCTGCACTGCATTGTGTAATGTGTACACCATCAGAAAAGTAGTAGCAACTTCACTACAGTTGCATTGTATTGTGTAATGTGTACACCACCAGAAAAGTAGTAGCAACTGCACTATGGTTGCACTGTATTGTGTAATGTGCACACCACCAGAAAAGTAGTATCAACTGCACTATGGCTGCACTGCATTGTGTAATGTGTACACCATCAGAAAAGTAGTAGCAACTGCACTATGGCTGCGCTGTATTGTGTAATGTGTACACCACCAGAAAAGTAGTAGCAACTGCACTATGATTGCACTGTATTGTGTAATGTGTAATCCACCAGAAAAGTAGTAGCAACTGTACTATGGTTGCACTGTATTGTGTAATGTGTACACCACCAGAAAAGTAGTAGCAACTGCACTACGGTTGCACTGTATTGTGTAATGTGTACACCACCAGAAAAGTAGTAGCAACTGCACTACGGTTGCACTGTATTGTGTAATGCGTACACCACCAGAAAAGTAGTAGCAACTACACTACGGTTGCACTGTATTGTGTAACACACAGCCATTATTGTCTAAACCGCTGGCAACAAAAGTGAGTACATCTCTAAGTGAAAATGTCCAAATTGGGCCCAATTAGCCATTTTCCCTCCCCGGTGTCATGTGATTTGTTAGTGTTACAAGGTCTCAGGTGTGGGAGCAGGTGTGTTAAATTTGGTGTTATCGCTGTCACTCTCTCATACTGGTCACTGGAAGTTCAACATGGAACCTCATAGCAAAGAACTCTCTGAGGATCTGAAAAAAAGAATTGTTGCTCTACATAAAGATGGCTTAAGCTCTAAGAAGATTGCCAAGACCCTGAAACTGAGCTGCAGCACGGTGGCCAAGACCATACAGAGGTTCAACAGGACAGGTTCCACGTAGAACAGGCCTCGCCATGGTCGACCAAAGAAGTTGAGTGCACATACTCAGCATCATATCCAGAGGTTGTCTTTAGGAAATGGATGCATGAGTGCTGCCAGCATTGCTGCAGAGGTAGAATGGGTGGGGGGGGGGTCAGCCTGTCAGTGCTCAGACCATATGCCGCACGCTACATCAAAGTGGTCTGCATGGCTGTCATCCCAGAAGGAAGCCTCTTCTAAAGATGATGCACAAGAAAGTCCGCAAACAGTTTGCTGAAGACAAGCAAACTAAGGACATTCATTATTGGAACCATGTCCTGTGGTCTGATGAGACCAAGATAAACTTATTTGGTTCAGATGGTGTTAAGCATATGTGGCAGCAACCAGGTGAGGAGTACAAAGACAAGTGTGTCTTGCCTACAGTCAAGCATGGTGGTGGGAGTGTCGTGGTCTGGGGCTGCATGATTGCTGCTGGCACTGGGAAGCTACATTTCATTGAGGGAACCATGAATGCCAATATGTACTGTGAAATACTTAAGCAGAGCATGATCCCCTCCCTACAGGGACTGGGCCACAGGGCAGTATTCCAACATAACGACCCCAAACACACCTCCAAGGCGACCACTGCCTTGCTAAAGAAGCTGAGGGTAAAAGTGATGGATTGGCCAGGTATGTCTTCAGACCTAAACCCTATTGAGCATCTGTGGGGCATTCTCAAATGGAAGGAGGAGGAGCGCAAGGTCTCTAACATCCACCAGCTCCGTGATGTCATGGAGTGGAAGAGGACTCCAGTGGCAACTTGTGAAACTCTGGTGAACTCCATGCCCAAGAGGGTTAAGGCAGTGCTGGAAAATAATTGTGGCCACAAAAGAGATTGACACTTTGAGCTCAATTTGGACATTTTCACTTAGGGGTGTACTCACTTTTGTTGCCAGCAGTTTAGACATTAATGGCTGTGTGTTGAGTTATTTTGAGAGGACAGCAAATTTACACTGTTATACAAGCTGTACACTCACTACTTTACATTGTAGCAAAGTGTAATTTCTTTAGTGTTGTCACATGAAAAAATAGAATAAAATATTTACAAAAATGTGAGGTGTGTACTCACTTTTGTGAGATACTGTATATATATACTAGATTGACTATATATATATATACTTAGTCCCCCTGAGCCATGATTGGCCAAAGGCATCCTGCCTTTGACCAATTATGGCTCTCTTAGCAGAGGGCACTGGGATTGACCAAAGCATGCAGGTCAGCTGCGTGCTTTGGCCAATCATCATACAGCAATGCACTGCAATCTCGCAGTGAATTATGGGGCGTTCTGCGGGCACTCGAATTTCCCGCGAACGCCCCATAATGTTCGATATTTGGCGAACGGGTGAACACCTGATGTTCGAGTCGAACTTATGTTCGAGCCGAACATCAAGCTAATCCCTACTCCTGAGTATGGCAATACCACATGTTTGAGACTTTTTCAGTGTTTGGACTGATTATGTTGTGGACATTGTATCTTATGTATCACACAAATCAACCAATTGTATCAAAGCTGATGAACTGTAATGTTCGCCTCTGTATGAGTGATCAGGGAAAATTCCGATAAGCCAAGCAAACCAATCCTACTGGTTTTAGGCTGTCCCCAGGAATGCTGGACTTGTAATCTCCTGGAAACATGCCTCTGACACCAGCCACATCCCCTTGATAATGCCGACTCGTGTAGAGTATCTTTGTATTTATTGACATGTAAGTGTCTACTATTTCTGTTATATTACAGATTAAAACACTTTACTCAGAGACGCTTTTCTATTTTTGCTTTTATCAGGGACACTCTGATTGGCGTAGTGGTGATTACGGATCCTGTAACTGGTGTGGCAGTGATCAAGCATACTGTGACTGGTGTGGAGGTGATTAGGGACACTGGTATGGCAATGATTAGGGACACTCTGATTGGTGTGGTTGTGGTCGAGTGACATTGTACTGCTGTATGTCTAGTGACATTTGTACATACATCACCGCCACAGCAGGACAAGTGTATACTATATATATATATAAAATACTTTTTTCACATGCTTTCAACACACCATTGTACTGGGAAATGGGGGGGTGATGGGATATATATATATATATATTTTTTTACACTATGATTGTTAATACAGTCATGATGTTGTGTAATTGATCATTTAACTGAGATTGTTCAAAGGATGCATTCATTCATAAATGCAGTCATTTGTTTACTACTGTAATGCTGTGATTGGTCACAGCATAACATGGTGCAAGGCCATATTCACAGTAATCACAGTAGTAACATGGGCTGCAATCACGAATGAATGCATTCTTTGTTTACTAGTGTGTGACCAATCACAGAGAGCAGATTGTACAGGCTATGGACACAGCCTTTACAGATTGTGCTGCTACTCGCTGTAGAGAGAGCGCATGATTGGCTGATGTGGGAAGATGTACGGGTACATCTACTCGCTCCTGTGCTGCTCCTGTCCTCCTGTATATGTACATTGGCTGGACAGGAGGTGGTTTACATAGTGATATTCCTAGACAAGGTGCTGTACTGGTGACACATGGTTCAAAGAGATACTGACTTAGATGCAGGATGGCAGGAAAGTCATTCCTAAACCAGGTAACCTGCAACCTTAAGTCAATCCTAAGCTGACCCTCCTCCACAGGAAGCTTTCTCTAGTTATTCTCGAGTTATCAGCTCTCTGCTCTGCCTCCCCATGCTCACTGGAGCGCTGGGCTTTGGAAGAGGAGGGAGCGCCCGGCACATGCTCTCAGCGGCTCACTGAGAGGCTGAGCCAGGTGTCGGTCCAGGCATGTGAGCGAATCCTGATTTCATTGTTGTGATCTTGCCCGATCCTGGACCGGCTCTGTGCTTTAAATCATCAGCAGGCTTCAGCCCACGGTCTGCTGAAAATGGGTCACAGAAGCGCAGAATGAAATGCACTCCTGTGATCCACAGAAGTACAGCCAAGAGCTTTGGCATGCTTAAAGTGGAGTTCCACCCATTTAAAAGTCATCAGCTAGAAAAAATTTAGCTGCTGACTTTTAATTACCAGTCCCATGGTCCAGCATTCTAACTGTGGGCACGCACTGTGCATGCGCGCTGTGAATGGCTGGCCAAAATTCTGGGACCTGTGACATGACCAATTTAGATTTACAGAGGAGATCTACTGCTAAAATTACTACCCTCAATCTGACATTTGCGGTGATAGTGACAGGTACTCTTTTAAAAAAAAATTGGGGTCTATTAGACTCTAGATCTCTCCTCTCCCCTTAAAGCATCTGACCACACCAAGATCAGTGTGATAAAATGCTTTCTCAATTTCCCAATGGCGCTGTTTATATCCGGCGAAACCGAAGTCATGAAATGCTCATAGCTTCTGGTTTCTTAGGCCATAGAGATGATTGGAGCCATTCTGGTCTTTGATCAGCTCTATGGTCACCTGGCAAAACCACCGGCTGCATTCTCAGATTTCCCGGTGGGACAGGAGAGCCCAAGAAAACCATGGAAGACGACAGGGGGAGGGGGGGCATTCCCTTCCACTGCTTGTAAAAGAAGTCTAGCGGCTAATTAGCCACTGGGATTACTTTTACATGAAAGCCGACCGCTGGTTGAAAAGAACAATACCAAGATGATACCTAAACTTGCAGGCATCATTCTGGTATAAACACTCAAAGTCCAGCAACATACTAGTATGTTGCTGGTCCTTGTTGGGCATCTATTGTAATGTTTTTTACTGTGGTGGTGAAATCACCTCCTACAGTGCTGGAGTCACTGATTTACATATCGTGAGAGCAAACATTGTTGCTGTCAAGATAAATAAATCAGTGCTGCAGCTCAATGGCATACCTGAAAAGCAAACAATGGTAATCTTAAACATTAACTCAATAAAAGAACAACAATCTGTTCCAAAAAAAGACTAAAAAATATATGCCGAAGCATGGCGGCAATCCGCCCCTAATATTAGTGGCAAATCGCCCCTCCACCCCTGCCCCCATGCTTTGGCATATATGCTCTTTTTTTTAAACTGTGGTGGTGAAATCACCTCCTACAGCGATGGAGTCGTTGATTTACGTATCGTGAGAGCAAACGCTGTTGCTGTCAAGATAAATAAATCAGTGCTGCAGCTGAATGGCATACCTGAAAAGCCAACAATGGTAACAATAAAACATAGTAAACTGTAAAGTATAAAAGAATTACATACCTGAAAAGCAAACATGATAAAACATAATAACAATAAAACACTGCAGCTATAAAATACAGTAAAACAGTACAACAGTACAAACAATAGAGAGAGAATAGTGAAAGAAGAACAATCAAATGACAACTATTTTTGGCTTTTTTATTTTATATAATATATATATATATATATATATATATATATATATATATATATATATATATATATATATATATATATATATATATATATATATATATATATATATATATATATTTGTATTACTTTTTCTTTTTTTTTACACTTTTATTTGTAACTGTAACGGATCTAGGTTCGGGTCTGGCATCTTTGGAGACTGTGTGAAAGTGAGTTCTATGACCGATGCGAAGACCAGGTTGGGCAGGACAGGAGGGACAATAATAGTGGGTGTCACGCCTATATCCGCGTTTTCTACAGACACAACATCTTCTTTGGGGTGATCTTTGGGTAGGGGTACCAGGGAGGACATACGGAAAATGCCTCTCATGCAGCTGGCTCACTGCATTTGCGTTGGGAAGTTGGGCCACAGCACCAGCTGGAAATAGAAGGGCTGTGATGATCTCTTCCTGGATGCTTTGTATAGCACATAAGCATTCAGCAGAGCCAATTGGAATAAGTATACAAAAACTTTTTTGTACCAGCATCTGGCCTTACGGGCAATTAAGTATGGCACCATCAACTGGTCGTTGAGGTTCACCCCTCCCATATTTAGGTTGTATTCGTGGACACTGAGGGGTTTCTCCACAACACCAGTCACCTTTGGAATTTGGACTGTGGTATCTGCGTGAATGGAGGACAGAACGAAAACATTCCGATTATCCCTTCACTTCACTGCGCTATCCCTTCACTTCACTGCAAGCAAATTATTACTTCTCAAGCAGGCTCCCTCCCCAAGTCTAAGTCAGGACGATACAAGCCGCTGGGGTAAGCCCCGGCGATTAGATCACACAGTGCCACATGCGCCAATTCCATGATCAAACAAGTGACTAAAAAGTGGCACGGTAGTGTAATAATTGTCCATGTACAAGTGGTACTCCTTTCCAACTAAGGGTGACACCAAGTCCCAAACAATCCTGCCTCCCTATGTAGTCTAGGCAGTTCTCGGGCTCCACGTGACTATCTTTTCCCTTGTAAACCATAAAACGATATGTATAGCCTGTTGCCCTGTCACAGAGCTTATACATCTTGACCCCATATCTTGTTTTAGTTATTCCCATGAGGAGGGATAGGCCCAGAAAGGTCTTAAAATCGGAAACCATAATAGGTTTGCATTCTCTGGCAGGGGTCAAATTGGGGGTTAGCGGCAATGAATTGACCAGTATACAAATTGCTTTGGTCCAGAATAGATCTATAGAGATCTTCCATGAAAAACAGCAAATAAAAATCAAGTGACATACAATCAACTGTTTCCACCTGAATTCTGGTTTGGCCAGTGAATGGGGGAAGTACGGGTGCTGCAGAAGTGGTGGGCTCCCAGTTAGGATTGGTATATTCTGCAGGAAGGGCGCTATGGGCTCTACAGGCCTGTGTTTGTCTTCTTGGTGGCTGCGGGACACTACTTGTGCTAGCCACCGCACCAGCTTGAACTGCACTTATGGGACTCGCCACATCACCACATGATACTGCAGTGCTGGATGTACGACCAGGATGTTTCTGGTGAACTGATGCTTGCCAGTTCACCAGAAGGATGAACGACACTAGTACTGGCTTTCTGCTCAATACAAGAGCCCTGCGGTTCTTGCACCTTAGCAACAGAAGAAGAACGGGGTCGGGTATGCCTGACCTTAGCAGGTACAACTACTCCGTCATCAGAGCTATCTGTCAGGGTGCCGCTGCTGTCTAGGGGTTTGTATTCTGAGCCTGAATTTGACAGATGGGTGACTTCCTCTTCACTCTCATCTGTCATGCTCAGAAACGTGTAGGCCTCTTCACTAGTGTACCTCCGATTGGACATTGTGGCCTCTAAATTTATAGGTACAACTAGTGCTACTCACAGGCAAAAAGAGCACCCGATTGTCAGAGCCTGTTTCAATTGCTACCAAAATAACTGTTAGCATTCACAGGGATCAGGCCTGACTCTGCGAACGCTGCAGTTATGTGTGTTGTGTTTTGTAAGTGACAGTGATCGATTGATACTGCACTTGGGTGGGCTGGGCTGGGCGGAGGGGTTAAATGCATGTTAAAAGCACAGACTTTAAAGGGTAATGTGCATGTGGGTCCTCTGTAGGATTTATTACACATTTTTACCTTTAGGCGATAGTTCTTTTTTATAAATACATTGATTTATGGGCAATGGATTCTTCTTGTCCAGCACTCTTCTACCAAGTTCCTTTGTGATACTCTTCAGAAAGAAGATTCCTTACAAATGCTCCTTTCAGGCAGCTGTCTTTTAAGCTTGGCTTCCTCTACATATAAACTACAGTAGGGCAGCTAATATCCTGGGCCTCAGGCACACAACTCAGGCTGAAGCAAGGACCAAGAGAGAGAACATTTTATATAGACATCCTCTCCAGATTCCAAGAGGAAGCACAGGAGGTGAAGAACAGTCTAAAAGGGTAAACCAAATATGTATCAGCTCCCAAACCACACCTCCGAAAAAGAACCTGAGGGTTTAATTGGGTCAAGCATAAACACAGCCTAGTAATGGCAAAAAACACATTAATTAGCGACTCAACAGCATAGGGTATTTACACATGCATGTAATCCATGGATGGCTTTGTAGCGCTACCCTCATAACGGCCAGATTCCAATGTGGAGGGCCTCACTACTACCCCAACAAAGCCAAACTGCGATACAAAAGCATGCCTTAATTGAAGGTAACGGAACCTAAAACTTTGAACAGACCAGGACAACAATCACTGCCCCCTTCATTGCAGAAGGAGCCAAAAACTAAATTTACCTAGCATCCTATGCTAGCAGAGTGATCTTAATCCAGCAATGTGCAATAGAGCAGCGTCCCTCTTTGTTATCTCCCTCTCATAAGCTGTCAATGTAGGCAGTGAGAAGGGGGTGGGGAAAGCTGCACTTTGTGCTTCTATGGACACACAATGCCGACTCAGGATCGAGCCTTTATAAGTGCCCCCGTAACAAGGGGCTTGCTATGGTGAGCACCATAAAGGAGGATTGGGGCTGCTCTGTGCAAAACCTTTGCATGGAGCAGGTAAGTATAGAATGTTTGTTATTTAGAAAAAAAAGGTTTACAATAACTTTAAATAGCCACTTGCAGTCTCTATTGGAAGCCTGAGTGACTGGGTAACAACTAGGAATGAGCTACTGATTCAGGCTGAAACCTGGTCTGGACTAAATTTTCGTCTCCTTGGAGGTTCGGCAAACAGCTATACTAAATGGGTATTCAGCTGAGCAAAACCTCAGGCTGCAGCTGAAAGTGAAGGAGAGAGAGCAGAGGGAGTGGGGGGTGGGGTGAGCACTCTGTGCTTCTATGGACACACAATACTGGCTCGGGACCAAGCCTGCATGAGTGTCCTCATAACAAATAGCTTACTATGGTGGGGGAAAGGAACCAGGAGCACCAGCGGGGGACCAGAGAAAAGGAGTGTAGCACCCTCCAGTGTGCTAGATAGAGTGTACATAGTTGTTAGAGTAGGTAAATTGGCCTAACTGAGAGCCAGGCCTGGGGTTAAATCTGGGTCAGGGATGAGTGACTCAAGGAGGCTGAGTGACTCATAAAGCAGCACCTCTGGTAACTCCCCCTGCTCTCTGGATCCCTGGAGAAGCTTCCAGTAGAGGGTGGTGTTTAGGAGGAACTGCTTGGAGTATTGATGAGCAATCCCCAGCAGAGTGGGTTGGCAGGGGGTGGGCACCTCTTAAGTACTCTGGGGTCATGCCAGCAGGGGCAGTCAAGTGGAAGATGGAGTTGGAGTGCTGAGGAGTCTGTCCGTGGCCCTTGAGGGTGTCCCACTAGTCTGGGGGGGTAACCTCGGGCCTGGGGCTCGGGTGCTGGAGGGACCCTCTACAACACACAGAGCAATCCTTGACTGGATAGACGGGAGCAGGTCCTGAGGACAGCAGGAGAGAGAGTCAGCATGTCCGGGAGATCTCCTGAGAGTCAGCCTGGGAGGACTGGTTAGTGTCAGTCTGGAGGACTGGGGAATGTCAGTCTGGAGGACTGGGAGCGTCAGTCAGGAGGACTGTGGTAAGGTAGCCAAGAGGGCCAGTGAAAAAGGCTGCTGCAGCCAGGAGTGCTGGCAGGGCCTGAAGAGGTTGTGCTGGGACCAGTGACCACAGGAGGAAGTGAGGAAAATGTATTAGTGGTGTCACTCTACATCCTACAAGTAGAGGAGCTGCGAGTCCCTGCCTGTAATAGGCCAGTGCTACAGATTTGTTTTTTTTACATAGTAACACCACCAATGATTCTGCAAGCAAGTGCTGGAGGAATGAAAGAAGCTGTATATAGGATTTTATATACTAGGAGTTGGCCCTGAACAGTGGCGACTGGTGCTCAATATTTTGGGGGCGACAAACCAATGACACCCCCCGCAGGTGATGGATGGGAAGGTGGTGATCGGAGGCCTCCTTACCTTAGGAGGCAGATGACAAGGATCCGGGGTAAAGCTGCTGCTCCTCGCTCTGGTGTCGTTGCTTCTCCTCCCGGCCAAAACAGTAAGTGGGTCCTGAGATCCGATTGGCCAGGAGTAGAAACAGGAAGACACTAGTGAATATTAATTTCCTATCTTCACACAACTGGATGGACTCAGGGCGCAGTGCTCTGTTCCCCGGGCCCACCCTTTTTTGAAGCCATTAGAGCCTCAGGCTCTAATCATGTGCCTAAAAAAAAAAAAAAGCCCCATTGAAAACGGTCCCTGAAGATGTTTTAAAGTCAAGTGGGCATCCCATAATAGCCCTACTCCCCATCCAAGTTTTATCCCTTCAATAAAAATGCAAAAACAAAAGTACTGGACTGTTTTCTGACTCTGGGAAACTGTGGAGATTTGGTGTGCCTGGATGTGCAGGGTGGGGCATCTCAATTCACCAGTGGCCCCTATGTGGGGTGCGCGACAGGAGGATTGGGGTTGCTCTGTGCAAAACTAGGGATGAGCTGCTGATTCAGTCCAAAACCTGGTCTGGACTAAATTTCCTCTGCTTGGCGGTTTGGGAAACATACTATACTAAATGGATATTTAGCAGGACAAAACCTCAGGCTGCAGCATGAAGTGAAACATTTAGCAGCAGTGACAGCTTGATGCTTGGAACTCCTGGTTTATAGAGAGCTGCTATCATAATGTACTTCTTGGTCTGCTGGTTTTCTCTTCATTGTTGGGTTTGTTTAGGTGAATGTAAGCAAAGGGGTGGTGCTAGAGTTAAACAAAAAATAGGGTGTGATTCCGTCCAAAGTTCCTACCATGCCCTTTAGATTTGGTATACATTTCAAGGGGGACCCCACAAAAATGGAGTGTAGTTTCCCCCCAACTCCTTACCAGACCCTTCTGTATAATTTTAAAATTTTATTTAGGTAGCAAACGGCTGCAGAATAAAAAAAAAAACACCTGTTAGACATCGGTATAATGTGCTAGTATGCATCGCATACTAGCACATTATGAAATACTTAGCTTAGATCAAAGCCCTTCCAGTGGCGCCCAGTCACCGCTGAGAGGGCTGACATCTTCCCCCGGCCTTTCTTCCGGGTTGCGGTCTACGGCACTGAGTGGCCGGAGCTGCAATGACTTCACTCCCGTGCATGCTCACTAGAGTTGCCACCTCATCCCTTTAAACCTGAACACCTTTGAATTACACAGGTTCTGAGGCTAATTAAATGCACATAAGGCACCAAGTGAGTTTAATTACCACCTTAATCGGCCACAGAACCTGTGTAATTAATATGTGTTCGGGTTTAAAGGGATAAGGTGGCAACCATAATGCGCACAGGAGCCGTTGGTTCTGGCACAAAGCTCTGAATGTTCAGCAAGGTATGCCGGGCCTTCAGAGAGCATGCGCCGGTGATGTCAGCGGCTGTATGCAGGGTGAATATCTCCTAAACAGTGCACGTTTGACTTACCTGTAGGCTTACCTGTAGGTAAAAATAACAAAGCGGGCTTTACTACCACTTTAAGGTTTATTTTCTTAATAGTCTGCTTACATAATTTGTAAAAAAAACTTTGCAATTCTGGAACTTCCCTCCAACCACGTTGCATATTATTTTATATATACTGTGATTCTGTACTTACCAAATATGCTGCAGAAATCTCTCTCCACTGAGTTTGGCTGCAACCATTTTAGCTGTGGGCAGCTGAACCTGCTGCCTGTTTACTTCCTGGATTTACACAGACACACAGAGGCACACCTCCAGCTCTGCAGCCCTGCAGCTCTCATTGGTCCTCGAAAGGCTCATCCTCCCTCCCTTCCTGGCAAACTCTCACAAGAGTGAGAGAGAGATTGAGCTGTGCATGATGTCATAAGCCTAGGCTTTTTACCAGACAAGAAACAGGAAGTGGGCTGCATAAGGTATTTACTGGCAGAAAAAAAAAATGTTTTACTATCCAAAGTTAAAACAACAAGGGCAGAAGATTTAATAGATGCGAAGATGAAAATATTACTGAAGTTCCTCTTTAAACTTGGACAGGCAGAAGTTTCAATTTAAAGTCTGTGTAAGGTCACATTCACTATACAAAAGGACTTGTCAATAGCAACTTGTCCTTCATATACAGTTGAATTTACAGTGAAGTGCTTTTACTTTTCCTTTTGCATCTGTCTTTAGGTACTGTACTGTATACTGCATTGCAATTGCAATACACCAGCTGTCTTGATAAATAATTTTCCCATGAATAAATCTTTAACAGCAACAAACCTGGAAATAAATTAAACCTTAGCTAGGACTACTTTGCATTGTTACTTTTTGCCAGCTTTTTTTTTTAAATGTTATCTTTCAGCTATAATTTCAGCATGGTGTTTTTTGGTACTTTTGATAGCTTGCACTGGTAATTGCTTGCATCGCATTGTAATAAATGTAATTGAAAACATTTTCTTCTAAAACAGATTAAAAATATCTATTTTCCTCCTCCACCCTGCATTTTAGTGATCTATAAAGCAGTCTCCTGTAAAATGGCATGTGTGTGTGCGAAACAAGTAGCTTTCATTTTTACCTGTGGTTTACTACAGTAGTTACTGTTTAACATCCCCACCCACGTTTTAGTTTGTTTAGTAAATCGATCTGATGGTAGGCAGCCCTGTCGCCATTGAGTAAAGGTAATATTGTATAGCATATGGTAACGTCTCTTCACTTGATTTTAGAAACACATATAAAGTAAGACGCCTGTTTAGGGGATATTTGCCGACGAAGGTGACCCGCTGGTCTGAATCTGTTTTATCAGGAAAATGACGTTCTGGTGATTTCAGGATCAGGTTTAAAAAGGTTAGTAAAACGGGCTTAAAACTAGAAAAAAAAAGACCTATACCATCACTCTTGGTAATTATAAAGGGTATAGTGAGGTTAAGGTTCATCATTTATGTAAACAAATTGTTTCCACGCTTCTTTTCTTCTAGATTGTTGTGTTTGTGTGTCACATGATGTCTGCCACTAGTCTGCCTGATACTTCCTATTGCTATGACTTAATAAACGTGTATTAGTTTGTTATTATGACCTCTTTTATTATGAAAAGCGCTCTGATTTCAGGGTAGTAGTAGTGTGTGTGTTTTTTTTAAATTTGTCACACATTGATATGTTTCTTTTGTAAATGTTTTTTTTTCTTTTCTGTCTAAAAGTATTATTTAAATGTGTGAAATGATAATTTTGCATGACAATAAGCTATTGTGTTATTACAATGTGAAATTATTATTATTATTATTATAATTATTGTTCTATTATGTTCTACCTGAGCTATATTTATAACAGAACCATTACATGGTAAATACTATTGTGTACAGACTGGTGTATTTAAAAAAGTAGTGCTTAGAGCAGTGATGGACGCAATCAGATCCCATCATTCAACAGGTTATACCAGTTTGAACAATAAAGGCTGACTGCTGGTAATTGGTAGTTATTGGCAACTGTGGCAATTTACCTGTTGCTTTTTTGTCCTATAGGCCGTAACAATTTGTTAAAATTGTGACTTTATTCTTCTTTTGTTTCTAATGTCTATTTAACCTGCTTACTTTTACACAATGTCCATTTTTTTCATGCCATACCCACATGCTGTGCTAAGTATATGTATAGCAAACATATGCCATTTTTGCTGTGGAGCGAAGCCACCTCCCTCCCTACACAGAGTCGTGTACAACACCCTTCCCTAGAATGTTTTAGTATTTCTAATAAATGCAGCATAATGCAAGATTCCAGGATTTATTGCCGGTCATCATTTAAAGAATATTGCCATTATGGTTTGAGCTTTATGTTCTTGTTATGGAGGTTATGTGGTATTTTCTCAGTGGTTATGCTGTATATCTGACAGAATAGTGATGGGTGAAATGTCAGTGTGATAAAGTGCTAGGCGCATGTAAATATTACAGGCTTTCTGGCAAGAATTGGATCTGACTTGCATTGTAATGGAATGACACAGCCAGAGAACGTGTAAATGGACAGAAAGGCCTAGAGAAATATAAGTCTTGGACTGCAGAATACAAATGAGCAATACTTATATTTCAAGAGACGTTTTTTTTATTTCTTTTTTTTTTATTGACTATATTATTTTCTCAGTTTTTTTATAAATAGCTCCCCAGTGCAAACATCTTTCCCTGCACTATAAATACAATGGCTAAAACAGTAATATAAAAATATACTTAAACATGTGAAACAATGGAAGTGGGAAGGCTTTCTAAACAATAAGCTAAAGGATAAAGGGGTAGATATGGAAGATAAGATTGAACTGTAGTTGTGTTCTATATAACAATGTAATAGCAAAAAATAAGAGCAATATGTGGAATGAGTGATCCAGACCTTGAAACTTCATGATGTAATTTCAGACATACGAATCAGACCCTACACATATTTCTGTGTTTACAGAGTCTTCAGGTCATTGCATCTCATTGCCTAACATTTCCATGAAGGTACATGTATTTAAGTAGGGATGAACAAACTTATTTAAAGCCTACCTCAAGCCAAAACTTTTTTCTTTAGCTTTGGATAATAAAATAATAAGTACAGTATCTCACAAAAGTGAGTACACCCCTCACATTTTATTATATCTTTTCATGTGACAACACTGAAGAAATGACACTTTGCTACAAAGTAGTGAGTGTACAGCTTGTATAACAGTGTACATTTGCTGTGAAAATGTCCAAATTGGGCCCAAAGTGTCAATATTTTGTGTGGCCACCATTATTTTCCAGCACTGCTTTAACCCTCTCGGGCATAGAGTTCACCAGAGCTTCACAGATTGCCACTGGATTCCTCTTCCACTCCTCCATGACCACATCACGGAGCTGGTGGATGTTAGAGACTTTGTGCTCCTCCACCTTCCATTTGAGGATGCCCCACAGATGCTCAATAGGGTTTTGGTCTGGAGACATGCTTGGCCAGTCCATCACCATTACCCTCAGCTTCTTTAGCAAGGCAGTGGTAATCTTGGAGCTGTGTTTGGGGACATTATCATGTTGGAACACAGCCCTGCGTCCCAGTCTCCGAAGGGAGGGGATCATGCTCTGCTTTAGTATGTCACAGTACATGCTGGCATTCATGGTTCCCTCAATGAACTGTAGCTCCCCAGTGCCGGCAGCACTTATGCAGCCCCAGGCCATGACACTCCCACCACCATGCTTGACTGTATGCAAGACACACTTGTCTTTGTACTCCTCACCTGGCTGCCGACATACACGCTTGACACCATCTGAACAAAATAAATTTATCTTGGTTTCATCAGACCACAGGACATGGTTCCAGTAATCCATGTCCTTAGCCTGCTTGTCTTCAGCAAACTGTTTGTGGGCTTTCTTGTACATCATCTTTAGAAGAGGCTTCCTTCAGGGAAGACAGCCATGCAGACGAATTTGATGCAGTGTGCGGTGTATGGTCTGAGCACTGACAGGCTGACCCCCCACCCCTTCAACCTCTGCAACAATGCTGGCAGCACTCATACATCTATTTCCCACAGACAACCTTTGGATATGACGCTGAGCATGTGCACTCAACTTCTTTGGTCGACCATGGTGAGGCCTGTTCTGAGTGGAACCTGTCCTGTTAAACCGTGGTATGGTCTTGGCTAGCGTGCTGCAGTTAAGTTTCAGGGTCTTGGCATCTTCTTATAGCCTAGGCCATCTTTATGTAGAGTAACAATTCTTTTTTTCAGATCCTCCGAGAGTTCCTTGCCATGAGGTACCATGTTGAAATTCCAGTGACCAGTATGAGAGAGCGAGAGTGATAACACCAAATTTAACACACCTGCTCCCCATTCACACCTGAGACCTTGTAACAGTAACGAGTCACATGACACCGGGGAGGGAAAATTGCTAATTGGGCCTAATTTGGATATTTTCACTTAGGGGTGTACTCACTTTTGTTGCCAGTGGTTTAGACATTAATAGCTGTGTGTTGAGTTATTTTTTAAGGGGACAGCAAATTTACACTGTTATACAAGTACGCTCATTTCTTTACATTGTAGCAAAGTGTCATTTCTTCAGTGTTGTCACATGAAAATATATAATAAAATATTTACAAAAATTTGATTGGTGCACTCACTTTTGTGAGATACTGTATAGACGTATATATGTATACGGTGAATAAAAGTTTAAAACATTTTTTTCCCTGTCTGTGTTCATCAGAAAGATTTCCCTTTACTTACTTATGCTCCAGAGATGCAACTGGAAGGACAGGGAAGGACAGGGAAAACACTTCAAAATGTAGGGAGTTCTCTTAGGTACCTGTCACAAGAAAATATTGTCCACACTGGAAATGTACCATTACACTGTGTCCTGCTGATATCTGTACAATTTTGGATTGGACTTTCTATTTTAGTGCCAGTGGTCAGCAGGACAAATAGAGATGGTAAATCTACCAAGCAGTGTCACAGAAAGCAAACTGACAGGGTTCTAATCCTTCACTACTCTATTCAGAACTAAAAATCTTTTGGTTATCCATACACATAAAATCCTCTCTGCTAGTGGTTTTTCCTGTCTGCATTCACAGACCTAAATACTGCCATAAATGAGGGATATTTTTATTAGGAAACTGATATAAAAGCTCTTTGCAAAGAGAACATAAAATGTCTATTCCTTTTTTTTTTTGAGGAAGTGAAAACACATTACAACCTTTTGCCCTTGCCTTTCAGTTCCAGTAAGGATTTTTATTTCTTTATTTCTTTTGAATGTTATCCCTTTTGCTTGACAAATAGAAAATATTGACAAGCATAAACTCTAGCATCTGTATAGTATAGGGATTCCCTGCTGACAGCTGAATGTAAAGAAAAAATGCTGAAAAAAAATTAAGAAAAAGAGTAGCGTGGGGACCCTCCCAATTCATAGCAGGCCCTTAGGGTCTGGTATGGATTTTGAAGGGAACCCCCATGCCAAAATTGAAAAAAAATGGCGTGGGACCCCTCAAAATCCATACCAGACCCTTATCCAAGCATGCAGTCTGGCAGGTCAGAAAAGTGAGGGGACGAGCGAGTGCTCCCCCCTCCTGAACCATACCAGGCCACATGGCCCTAACATGAGGGGGTTCGAGGGGAAGGGGGGCTCTGCCCCCCAAAAGCACCTTTCCCTAATAATGTGGACAAGGGCCTCTTTACACACCCCTGGCAGGTGGCTTTGGGAGTCGGTGAGTGGGTGGCTTATTGGAATCTGGAAGCTCCCTTTAACAAGGGGGCCCCAGATCCCAGCCCCCCATGTGAATGAGTAGGGGTACATAGTACCCCTACTTATTAACCACTTGCTTACAGGGCACTTAAACCCCCCTCCTATCCAGACCAATTTTCAGCTTTCAGCACTGACGCATTTTGAATGACAATTGCGCAGTCATACAACACTGTGCCCAAATGAAAGTTTTATCTTTTTTTCACCACAAATAGAGCTTTCTTTTGGTGGTATTTGATCACCTCTGCGGTTTTTACTTTTTGTTAAAAAAATGTAAAAAACAGAATTAAAAAAAAAAAATAAAATATTTAAAACGGGTCATTTTTCTCCTTCATTGATGTACGCTGATGAGGCGGCAGCGATGGGCACTGATAGGCGGCAGTGATGGGCACTGATGGGTGGCAGTGATGAGCACTGATGGGTGGCAGTGATGGGCAGCACTGCCAGGTGGCATTGATTGGCACTACAGGTGGGCATTGATAGGTGGCACTTGTGGGCATTGATAGGTGGCACTTGTGGGCACTGTTAGATGGCACTGTGGGCACTGTTAGGGGGCACTGTGGGCACTGTTAGGTGGCACTTTTAGATGGCACTGATGAGGCAGATGTGCCTCTTCCACTTGGGGACCGATGTCCCTGACATCCGATCCGGTGATCGGCTTTTTTTTCTACTCGCGCTGTCAGCGTGAGTAAAAAAAAAAAAACGATTACCGATCTTTTGTTTACATCATGTGTTTAGCTGTCATTGGCTGACAGCTGATCACATGGTAAGGGGCCGGAACCGGCCCCTTACACGGATCGGTGATCAGCCGAGTCTTAGTGACTCGGTGATCACAGCGCTGCCGGCGCGCGCCCTGCAGGGCGCGCGCAGGGAGCGTGCACAGGGGAGGCTGTCATATGATGGCCTCCCGGGAATGCAGGTCCGCGCTGTGGCCGTCATTCGGGCCATAGCGCGGATAGCAGGTGGTTAACCAAAAAATAATAAAAAGACAATTAGGCAGTTTTTGACAAGCCCTTTATTTAACCTCCCTGGCGGTATTCCCGAGTCTGGCTCAGGGTGGAATTTCAGAACCAAAAGTGGTAACCCCGAGCCAGACTTGGGATCGCATCGCAGGATCCAGGAAGAGCTTACTTACCTTGTCCCCTGGATCCTGCGATGTCTCCCCGCAGTGTGAGCGGCTCGTCCCCCACTCGATTCATCACGAAGCCGAGCTCCGTTCCCTGCGAGCATTGCCACGCACGGGGACGGAGTACGGCGCCAAACTAAAAAAGTGAAACACACACTATACATACAGTACACTGTAATCTTACAGATTACATTACTGTATGAAATGATTTCACTTCCGTTTTGTCCCTAGTGGTTTCTCCAGTACCCTGCATGCAGTTTTATATTATAAAAACTGTTCTTTCAGCCTGGAAACTGGAGATTCTCCATAGCAACCAAAACCGTCCCTTTACATCAAAAGTGGTTTTAGACCAGTTAGAAAACAATGATAATAAATTAGAATCACTTGCAGAATTGAGCGATAGTGATTTGTGGGCAGATCCGTCATCAAACACTGAAAAGTAATGACAGCGACCATTCTGCAACTGGGCAAATTTCAGTGTTTTTGATTTGATTACGTTATTGAATAATTTTTATTATTATTATATTATTATTTGGTATAATTATTTATAGTTATTTATTATATTATAATTTATGATTTCGTATTCCTAAGAATTACAGGCCTACAATATAAAATGCCAAATTTCCATGGAAAAAAATTGTACCGCTTTCAGCATCAAAAATATGAAATAATCATACCGCCAGGGAGGTTAACCACTTGCTTACTGAGCACTTAAACCCCCCTCCTGTCCAGACCAATTTTCAGCTTTCAGCGCTGTCGCAGTTTGAATGACAATTGCGCGGTCATACAACGCTGTACCAAAATGAAATTTTTATCATTTTTTTTCCCACAAATAGAGCTTTCTTTTGGTGGTATTTCATCACCTCTGCGGTTTTTATTTTTTGTTAAAAAAATTTAAAAAGACAGAATTTAAAAAAGAAAAAAAATTATATTTTTTTATATTTTGTTATAAAATTTTGCAAACAGGTAATTTTTCTCCTTCTTTGATGTACGCTGATGAGGCTGCACTGATGGGCACCGATAGGCTGCACTGATGGGCATTGATGGGATGCACTGATGGGCACCGATGGGCTGCACTGATGGGCACTGATAAGGCGGCACTTGTGGGCATTGATATGCGGCACCGGTGGGCACTGATAGGTGGCACTGGTGGGCACTGAGAAGTGGCACTAATAGGTGGCACTGATAAGTGGCACTGATAGCTGGCAGTGATGGGCACTGGTAGGTGGCAGTGATGGGCACTGATGGGTGGCAGCAATGGGCACTGATGGGTGGCAATAATGTGCACTGATCGGCACTGGTAGGTTACATTGATAGGCAGCACTGCTAGGTGGCACTGATGAGGCACTGATTGGCACCACTGGTGGGCATTGATAGGTGACACTTGTGGGCATTGATAGGTGGCACTCATGAGCATTGATAGGTGGCACTGGTAGGTGGCAATGGCAGGTGGCACTGGCAGGGGGTACTGATTGGCACAGATGATTGCCACAGATGAGGGTACTGATTGGCATCCTCTTCGGAACTGATGTCCCTTGCACATAAGCTGGTGATCAGCTTTTTTTTCTCCTCACGCTGTCAGCGTGAGGAGAAAAAAAAAAGATTACCGAGCTTTTGTTTACACATGTGATCAGCTGTAACCGGGTGACCCCGCCCCCTCTGACTTCCCAGAGAAAGCCATAGGGAAGTCCCCGTGAAGTCCCCATGCGTCAGAGGGGGCGTTGTCACTGGGTGGCCCCGCCCTCAGTTATATAGGACTGTCAGAAGAACAGAAGCGTCACACAGCGGGAACCTCCCATGGATGTGGACCGTCCGGAGAACGATGCGGGGAAGAAGACGCCGGAGGAAAATGCGGACTAGAAGACTGAAGGAAGAAGCAGAGGATCGGAGGAAGAAGAGGAAGAAGCAGTTAAAGAAGAAGACATTAATAAAGGAATTGTCAAAAACTGTCTCTTGTCTTTTTTAACATTTTTGACACTTTTTTTGTGAAATGGTAGGGGTACATTTTTACCCCATTACCATTTCACACAGGGGGGGCCGGGATCTGAGGGTTCCCTTGTTAAAGGGGGGCTTCCAGATTCCCATAAGCGCCCCACCCGCAGACCCCCACAACCACTGGGCAAGGGTTGTGGGGATGAGGCCCTTGTCCCCATCAACATGGGGACATCTTCCCCATGTTGAGGACATGTGGCCTGGTACGGTTCAGGAGGGGGGGCGCTCTCTTGTCCCCCCTCTTTTCCTGTGGCCTGCCAGGTTGCGTGCTCGGATAAGGGTCTGGTATGGATTTTTAGGGGGACCCCCACAACATTTTATTAAAATTTGGGCGCGGGGTTCCCCTTTAAAATCCATACCAGACCTAAAGGT
This sequence comes from Lithobates clamitans, assembly GCA_037952925.1. Taxonomy (NCBI): domain Eukaryota; kingdom Metazoa; phylum Chordata; class Amphibia; order Anura; family Ranidae; genus Lithobates; species Lithobates clamitans. Next base: position 3,070,702 of record JBBGZY010000228.1, on the reverse strand, counting down.
TCTGGTATGGGTTTTGAGGGGGACCCCCACACCATTTTTTTTTTAATTTTGGCGTGGGGTTCCCCTTAATATCCATACCAGACCTGAAGGGCCTGGTATGGAATTTGGGGGGACCCTCACACATTTTTTTAAAAAATTTTGGTTTGGGGTTCCCCTTAATATTTATACCAGACTCAAAGGGCCTGGTAATGCACTGTGGGGGAATCCACTTTTTTTCATAATTTTTATGAGTATTGCAATGACCCGACAAATCATTATAGCTGCCGGCGCTACCGCTAGTACTTTTAAATGACTTTCTTTTCCTTTAGAAATGTCATTTTGCTCTCGGACTGTTGTAAACACAGGAAACATGCGCCACTTTACAGGCATACTATAGACACCCCCCAGGTACAAAATTTAAAGGAATATTTCACTTTTATTGTTTCACTTTAAGCATTATTAAAATCACTGCTCCCGAAAAAAATGGCCGTTTTTAAAACTTTGTTTTGCATTGATACATGTCCCCTGGGGCAGGACCCAGGTCCTCAAACACTTTTTATGACAATAACTTGCATATTAACCCTTAAAATTAGCACTTTTAATTTTTTCACGTTCGTGTCCCATAGACTTTAACGGTGTTCGCGTGTTCAAACTAATTTTTTACCTGTTCTCATGTTCTGCTGCGAACCGAACAGGGGGGTGTTCGGCCCATTCCTAGTCTTCAAGTGGTTACTCTATCCAAAACAAAAACAATGGGTTATACATATACTTTAGAGTAGTGTTTTTCACCATTATTAAATGTTTTATTTAGGTTTAAAAAACCTTGTTATGTATCCTCTAAGAGCCGGTTCACACCACATGCAGTCCAGTATGTTTTTTTATGCATCAGAAACGCATGGATAGTAGGTTAAATGGATCAAAAAAGTGTATTAAAAAAACGCAAAATGCACCTGGAATATGCAAACTGCAACCTGCATAGGTGTGAATCAGGCCTAACAGGGGCACAGAAAGCAATAAAAACTGACAGGTGTTCTAATCCATCACTCTATATAAAACTAAAGAAAACATTATGTACATACTTTAAGCTCAACTCCTTTTCTATTAATGCTACAACTTTTAACATCAATTGTACTTGTAATGAGAGATTTATGCATTAGCTTTGTTGGTGAATATTTTTGTTGACAGTGTGCTGGCCAAGGGCAATGGTGGAGATGGAGATAATTCCTTGCAGATTTAATATAGAATGCTATTTTCTCTTTAAGTTCCTGTCTTGAGTGGCAAATCAATGGATAACTGTCTACAGTATAAACTTTTGAAACAAAGCTTGCATATGTAGTTTTTGATGTTCCTGCTATACATGATACAGTAGGCTACATGTTTGATTTGGTAGTAGTCTAAAATTGCTGACTTATTTCTTAATGACACTGACACTTTATAGAAATGTATTTATTTGTCTGCTTTTTTTATCCACTGTGGAGTTCCTACAAGTGAGCAAAGATGAACATATTTGTATTTGCATCCCAAGTCTTTATGGTGTACTGAAAGTACAGAACTCTCCAATGTCAGGCAACTAAAGCAGGATGCAAATGAAGTGTGGGGGTGGTTGCAACAGCAAGATAGGAGCTTCAGAGGCAGTCCACCTGTCCTCAATAATCTAAATATTTGTTTAATGATTTTATAATGGGAAAGGGCAATAAAATCCTTCTTCCCATGCTTTCTTGATGATAAGCACAGCTAAAAAAATGAAATGGTTATGTGTCCATACCCTGTAAAATCAGGCCACCAGACATCAGCATTTAGACCCCTTTCACACTGAGGCGCTTTTCAGGCGCTTTCACACTAACAAAAGCGCCTGAAAAGCTCACGAAAACCTATTTTCATTAAAATCAATAAGTGTTTGCACACTGGGGCAGTGCGCTGGCAGGGCAGTGAAAAAACGCCCCTCTCCATTGAAATAAATGGAAAGCGCTTCAAAAGCGCCTGAAAAGCTCTTCAAAAGCATCTGAAAAGCACTTAAAAAGCTCTTCAAAAGTGCTTGAAAAGCTCTTCAAAAGTGCTCAGTGTTTTACTGGCAGTTTACAAGCGCCTCAGTGTGAAAAGGGCCTAAGACATATCCTAGAATTCATAAAAGCTGGTGCAGACAAATTTTGCAAAAGTGTATTGCGTGCATTCTAAAAGTGGTGCATCATATGCTAAATTCATGTACCTGTCTAGAACTTGCGCTTGAATCGGGTACATGCTGTGCCACTTTTAGGCTACTTTCACACTGAGGTGCTTTACAGATGCTACAGCGCTAAAAATAGCACCTGTATAGCGCCTGTAAATCGCCTCTCCTGTGTCTCCAGTGTGAAAGTCCGAGGGCCTTCACACTAGAGCAGTGCGCTTGCAGGACGGTACAAAAAGTCCTGCAAGCCGCATCTTTGGAGCGCTGTAGGAGCGGTGTATTCATCGCTCCTAAAGTGCCCCTTTCCATTGAAAACAATTTGCAGCGCCTCTAAAGTGCTGCCATAGCGCTGCTGCAGTGGCGCTATGCGGGCAGTTTTAACCCTTTTTCGGCCGCTAGTGGGGTCAAAACTGCCCCGCTAGTGGCAGGATAGCAGTGCTAAAATGATGGTAAAATGGTGCTAAATATAGCGCAGCTTTACCGCCGATGCCCACAGCGCCCCAATCTGAAAGTAGCCTTAGACTGCACTCGAGACACTTTTTTCAAAACCCGTCGGTACCAGGGTCTCTGTACGTTAAGACAAGTTCAGTTGCATTTGAGTTGTGTTGGTCTCAATTGGCTTTAATTTCATAATATGCAATCTGTCAGTATTTTATTCTGAATTTGTGCATTTATTGCACCACAATGTAAAAGTGGTGCATTTTTTTTAATCAAAACTTGTTTATTACTAAATTGCTCATATGATACATACAAACATTGCAGTATGAAAATAAGGTAGTACATACCAAACATATCTTTCTTTGATCATTCATATTATCCGTGCAATAACAGAATATAGTGAAATAGTGAATTTTCTCTTTTACCCCCCCCCTAACCCCAAACATAAAACATTAACCAGCACTTTCGACCCATTATCATAGAACTGCATTAGTAATTTCTTCAGCCAAGGGATAAAACATTAGGGCAGAGTCTAGTGCATAACCTATAAACCTAATTCAACCTGTGTTTCCTACCTCTCTCTCTCTCATCTCTCCCCCTCCCCACATCAACTGTCAACCTTTACAGAAGGAGCCTGTCTAATACCAGTTGTGGAGGGGCAAGGCTAGGGTCATCCAGCCATGGCTGCCAGATGAGTTCAAATTTCTTCACAGCCTTTCTGTGGCTGTAGGCCAAGCGCTCCCTGAGAAGTAGAGAATTTACATAAGAAATCCACTGTTTTCCTGTGGGGGCCATCCAGTACCATGCTATAAGTTTCCTGGCCAGATTCATCAACCTAGTGATCATATGGTACATTCCTTTCAGATACATTTCCTCATCAATTGCCCCAAGCAAGTACACCAGGGGGTTCAGGGGAACAGGAACCTGAGCTAGTCTGGAGATGCATCGAGACACCTCCACCCAATATCCGTGGAGTTTCGGGCACCTCCAGAATAAATGTATGAAGTTCCCCTGATGTACTTTGCATTTCGAGCACAGGGGAGAGTCTCTACCCCCCCAGCTATGGAGCTGTAGGGGTGTTCTATATGCTCTGTGTAAGATAAATAATTGTGACAGTTTATGAGAGGCTGAAACAGATACCGCAGGTATTGACTCCAGGGCCATGTCCCATTGATCCCCATCTATACTTCCAATATCTTCCACCCACTTACTTCTACATTTGAATGAGGCATGATCCTGGACAGAGGACAGCAATTCAGCATATATCCTGGATATTAGTCCCTTCTGGGTCTCAGCCCGTAGGACATCCATCAACAGAGGAGATGATGATACCACTAAACAGTGGGTCTGTTGTTGTGTCCACAGGGCATGTCTAAGTTGGAGGTATCTGTAGAAGCCCCTTAGGGCTAATTGGAATAGCTTACATAATTGTTCATATGTTTTCAGCAACTCCATTCATAGAGCTGCGGGAAAAACCATATCAACCTTTCTCTCCAGGGGGCGAACCCCTGTAATTCCTGTAGTTCTGGATATCTAGGATTATACCATAATGGGGTAAAGGGTAATGGGCATTTAAGTGCTTTAGCTTTCAGAAATTCCAGCCACACTTTCCTAAGGAGACCGCTTGTGGGGGTTGAGTGTGTTATACTAGGCAGGTCCATTTCCAAATGGGAGGCTGCTTTCAATGTGAGATTGGACATTGTGACCAAGTTAATTACAGGGTCATCTCCTGCATGCTCTCCCTACTCTCCCCCAACTGTTAGATTTGTGAGGCTATGAAATACAGTTTAGGATGTGGTACAGCTAATCCTCCTTTATCCTTACCATATTTTAGGGTAGTTAACCTGTTCCCAACCGGCTCCTGTACATTTACGTCGGCAGAATGGCACAGCTGCGCAAAGTAACGTACCCGTACGTTACTTTGAATTTGCCAACGTGTGCTCGCGTGCCTCGCCCGAGCTCCGAGGGTCGGGTCACGGGTCCCGCGGACTCGATCGCCGCGGGGATACCTGCGATCGCTTCACGGAGAGGACGAACGGGGAGATGCTGATGTAAACAGTATCTCCCCGTTCTGCCTAGTGACAGTGTCATCGGAGCAGAGATCAGTGTAGTGACACACACAGGCCACCCCCCCTACAGTTATAAAACTCTCCCTAGTACTAGTGGTTAACCTCTTCACTGCCAGTGTCATTTATACAGGAATCAATGCATTTTTATAGCACTGATTGCTGTATAAATGACAATGGTCCCAAAAATGTGTCAAAAATGTCCGACATGTCCGCCATAACGTCGCAGTCACAATAAAAATTGCTGATCGCCGCCATTACTAGTAAAAAGAAAAATTAATAAAAATGCCATAAAACTATCCCCTATTTTGTAAACGCTATAACTTTTGCGCAAACAAATCAATAAACGCTTATTGCGATTTTTTTTGTACCAAAAATATGTAGAAGAATATGTATCGGCCTAAACTGAGGAAAAAAAATTTTTTTTTATATATTTTTTGGGAATATTTATTATAGCAAATTGTAAAAAATAATGCGTTTTTTTCAAAATTGTAGCCCTTATTTTGTTTATAGCGCAAAAAATAAAACTCACGGAGATGATCAAATACCACCAAAAGAAAGCTCCATTTGTGAGAAAAAGGACCTCAATTTTGTTTGGGAGCCACGTCGCACAACCGCGCAATTGTCAGTTAAAGCGACGCAGTGCCGAATCGCAAAAAGTGCTCTGGTCAGGAAGGGGGTAAATCCTTCCAGGGCTGAAGTGGTTAAGCTAATCCTAGCTTTTTTCTTCTTCCATATCAGATCTCGCATTAAGGAATCAATACGTTTAAACCATTTGTTTGAAATCCACATAGGTGAATTGTGGAATACGTATAAGAGTTGCGGAGCCCACATCATTTTTATTAGGTTTACTCATCCCACCACTGACAAAAGAAGGTTGCACCAACTACAGGCATACCCCACTTTTAAGTACACAATGGGGTTTATTTACTAAAGTTGGAAAGTGCAAAATCAGGCTCACTTCTGCAAAGAAACCAATGAGCTTCCAGGTTTTATTACAAAAGCTTAATTAAACAAGCTGGGGTTAGAAGCCCATTGGTTTCTATGCAGAAGGGAGCCTGATTTTGCACTTTCCAGCTTTAGTAAATAAAGCCAATTGTGTACTTAAAAGTGGGGTATGCCTGTATTACATTTAGCCTTCTGCCTGTCTAGTATCGGGCCCAAGTTCAATCTAAGGTAATTTGCCGGTTCTGGGGATACCACCACCCCCAGGTATTTAAAGCTGTGTGCAATGTCGATCTGATTTGCCCTTGCTGGCAAGGGTGCCGCCAGGGCATCAATGGACAGTGGTGCATTTTTTAAACTACTTGAATTTGGCGCACGAGTCGCTGTCAGAACTAAAAGTGTCAGCTATGTTTCATGAATTTGGTACAATATAGTACATTATCAAGAGGTAATAATGCCCAAAAAGTGGCACAGCAGCTTGATTGAACTATTCCCATAGTTCTTAACAACCAGGCTACATACAGGAAATGTATACAGGCATACCCCACTTTTAAGTACACAATAGGGTTTATTTACTAAAGCTGGAAAGTGCAAAATCAGGCTCACTTCTGCATAGAAACCAATGAGCTTCTATCCCCAGCTTGTTCAGTTAAGCTTTGGTAATAAAACCTGGAAGCTCATTGGTTTCTATGCAGAAGTGAGCCTGATTTTGCACTTTCCAGCTTTAGTAAATAAACCCCATTGTGTACTTAAAAGTGGGGTATACCTGTAATGAAATCTGCAATATCCAAGTATCATGTCCATATGATACAGAGAACTAAAGACACAATATACAAAAACTGCATAAACTGATAGATCCAACTAATAAACCAAGTTTTTTTTTTAAATTATTCTCATCCCAAAGACAAAGTCTCTTTGTGGTTCTTGATTCTCTGAGCATACGCTCATTAAAAAAGAGTGGTGATCACCAATGGATGATGGAACAATATGACACCTGCTTATTAATTTTGACTTTTTTTACCTTGGAGTAGATAGTGATGAGTAGATAGTGATGACCGAAACTGATTAAACTTGCTTAAAGTGGACCTGAACTCAAAAAGTAACAGATGGGGGACCTAACAGATGTGAAGTGTGTGCTATGCCTGGAATTCAGGGTATTAAATAGACTCTGCCTGACCCAAGATGGGAGTAGCAGGGGTAGTGAATTAAAATTCAAGGAGGTCTGATAACTAAAAAAAAATTCCGGCCGAGGTCTGAATCACAAGTCTGTGCCATGAAAGTTTGTACGCGTCTTCTCTTTTTTTGGCACAAGCCACACTCTGGCACTTTTCTTACTGTTTCTTCCACACACTTTGGTAATACATGTAAATGTCCCCAATAGTGTTCCCCCTTACATCAGGTGCCCCACCAAAGTAATTCATTACATTGGGTGCCCCCATCAGACTACTCCATTAAATCGGTTGCCACCATCAGAGTATCAGAGTCTTATATCAGGTGTCCCCATCAGAGTGCCCCTTAAATCAGGTATTCCTGTCAGGGTGCCCCTTTACATAAGGTGCCTTCATCACAGTGCCCCCTTACATCAGGTGTCCCCATCACATCAGATGTTCTCATCAGAGTGTCCCCTTAACATAATATGTGCCCATCAGCGTGCACCCTTAACATAATATGTGCCCATCAGCATATCCCCAGTGACATATGTGCCCATCAGTGTGCCCCCTTAACGTAAAATGTGCCCATCAGTGTGTCCCTTTAACATAAAATGTGGCCATTAACATGCCCTTTTTTATGTTAAGGGGCACTCTTATGGGTACATTTATGTTAAGGAGCATGCTGATGGGTACATTTATGTTAAGGGGCATGCTGATAGGCACATTTTGTTGTGCCCATCAGAGTGCTCCTTAACATAAAATGTACCCATCAACGTGCCCCTTAACATAGAATGTGCCCATCAGAGTGAACCTTAACATAAAATAAGGGGCATGCTAATGGCCACATTTTATGTTAGGGAGCACGTGGATGGGCACAACAAAATGTGCCCATTAAGGATGAGCCAACCACCCTCCAGTTCGGTTCGCAGCAGAACATGCGAACAGACAAAAAATTCGGCAGAACACACGAACACCATTATGGGACACAAACATTAATAATCAAAAGTGCTAATTTTAAAGGCTTATATGTAAGTTATTGTCATAAAAAGTGTTTGGGGACCTGGGTCCTGCCCCAGGGGACATGTATCAATGCAATTTTTTTTTTTTTAAACGGCCGTTTTTTTGGGAGCAGTGATTTTTTTTTAATGCTTAAAGTGAAACAATAAAAATTAAATATTCCTTTAAATATTGTGCCTGGGGGGGGGGGGGGGGGGGTCTATAGTATGCCGGCATAGTGGCACATTTTTCCCGTGTTTAGAACAGTACCACAACAAAATTACATTTCTAAAGGAAAAATTGTCATTTAAAACTGATCGCGGCTGTAATGAATTGTCAGGTCTCAGCAATATAGATAAAACTCATTGAGAAAAACGGCATGGGGTCACCCTCCCCAGTCCATTACCAGGCCCTTTGGGTCTGGTATGAATGTTAAGGGGAACCCTGAACCAAAATTTAAAAAAAAATTGCGTGGGGGTCCCCCTAAAATCCATACCAGGCCCTTCAGGTCTGATATTGAAATTAAGGGGAACCCTGCACTAAATTTTTAAAAAAATGGCCCAAGGGCCCCTCCCTAAAATCCAGACCCTTCAGGTCTGGTATGGCTTTTAAGGGGAACCCTGCGACAAAATAAAAAAAAATGGCATGGGGTCCCCCCAAAATCAATACCAGACCCTTATCCGAGCGCTCAACCTGGCAGGCCACAGGAAAAGAGGGAGGATGAGAGAGCGCCCCCCCTGATCCGTGCCAGGCCACATGCCTTTAAGATGGGCACCCCAAAGCACCTTGTCCTCACGTCGAGCCCACGACCCCAAAAGAAATGGCAAGGCAACATGTCAGCCCCCTCAGCGCTGACTGGTCGGGCTGCGATAGCTTTGTTCTAAGGTAAGTATTTCATAATGTGCTAGTATGTATCACGATGCATACTAACACATTATGCCATTGTCTTGCAAGTTTTTTTTTTTTCCGGGGGTTTACTACCGCTTTAAGGGGCACTCTGATGGGCATATTTTATGTTAAGGGACAATCTACTGGGCATATTTTATGATAAGAGGCACTCTGATGGGCACATTTTATGTTAAGGGGCAATCTGATGGGCACAACAGAATGTGCCCATCAGTGTGCCCCTTAACAAAATATGCCCATCAGTTTGCAGATTGAAAAAATATGTCCATCAGTGTGTACCAGTACATTAAAAAAATATGCCCATCAGCAATCACCGTAGAAAAAAATGTGCCTCATATACCTTGCCTGCAGAAGTCAGCACAATTGGCAAGCTGCAGGGTATGGAAGCTATGAGATATACCTCACAAGTAGTAAGAGCCAGGAGTCGGGAGCCACAAGCAGCAGGGGGCGGGGCGCACACGTGATGTCACGCCACCAACTCGTGGCCCAGCTGGGAGTGAGAGCTGGGAGCGAGACCTGTGGTCAGGAGCAGGGGGCGGGGCGCACACGCGCAATGTCACTGGCTGCTGGGAAACCCGTGGTCCCAGCAAACCAGTGATTGCTCACACTAGACACTGCACTACTGGCCTGGAAGTCTGGGCAGGAGCCATTGCCATTTAACCTCCCTGGCGGTATTCCCGAGTCTGGCTTGGGGTAGATTTTCAGTACCAAAAGTGGTAACCCTGATCCAGACTTGGGATCGCATCGCAGGATCCATGTACAGGTTACTTACCTTGTCCCTGGATCTTGTGATGTCTCCCCACTGTGATCTGTGAGCCGCCGTGTCTCGCTCGATTCACAGTGCTGAGCTCCGTTCCCTGCGAGCATTGCGACGTACGGGGACAGAGTTCGGTGCCAAATTCAAAAAGTAAAAAACGCAGTATAGATACAGTATACTGTAATCTTACAGATTACAGTACTGTATCAAATAATTACACATCCCCTTTGTCCCTAGTGGTTTGTCCAGTGTCCTGCATGCAGTTTTATATTATAAATACTATTCTTTCTGCCAGGAAACTGGAGATTGTCCATAGCAACCAAAAAATGTCTGTTTACGTCAAAAGTGCTTTTAGACCAGCTAGAAAACAGCGATAATAAATTAGAATCACTTGCAAAATTGACGATAGTGATTTGTGGGGAAATCCGTCATCAAACACTGAAAGTAACGAAAGCGATAATTCTGCAACTGAGCAAATTTCAGTGTTTTTGATTTGATTACATTATTGAATAATTTTTATTATTATTATATTATTTGTTATAATTATTTATAGTTATTTATTATATTATAATTTTTGTTTTCGTTTTTCAAACTTTATCATACTTGGAATGTCTACTAGACTCTTATTTGGACAGATTTAAGTGAGTTACTCCTAAAAATTACAGGCCTACAATATAAAACGCCAAATTTCCGTGCAAAATAATTGTACCGCTTTCAGCATCAAAAATCTGAAATAATCATACCGCCAGGGAGGTTATTGACAGCTGCCATAGAGGAACCAGGTTCCTCTTGACTTCCTCTCCCTATGCAATGTTGCTGCAGGTGAGCGCCACCTGCAGTGGAGAGTATAGACTGCATCTGCCTACAGGCTCCATATAACCTTCTGCAACTTCCAATGCACACTGTAAGAAGCTCACAGTGTGCAATGAAATCAGAGTAAGAAATTTTAGTACAGGAAAAAAGCCTGTACAGCCGGGAAAGACTGAAGGAAGGCCGAGAGTTTAGCTTTAATTGTGCCTAGACAGTAACCTGAAACATTTTCCTTTTATTTTGATTTCTTCTATAAAAATAGCAGTGCACTTCCTGTGCAATGGGCTTCAAATCTATATATAATTTAGCAGTGTGAGATCTTAGGCACTGCCTCATCTTACTATAGTCTAAGGTCCCTTTCACACTGGGGCAGTGAGTGCGTCGGCGGTAAAGCGCCTCTATTTTTAGCGGCGCTTTAACGTCAATTTTGCGGTGCTATTCTTTTTTTAGTGTCCTGCCAGCGAACCGCTCCAGTGTGAAAGCCCTCAGGGCTTTCACGTTGGAGACACAGGAGCGGCCATCTATTAGGATGGCTTCCTCTGCACAGAGGAACAGCACAGAACAAAGTCTAGCAAGTCTAGCAAGTCAGTCACATTTCAGGTTCTCTTTAAAACAGCTGGTTGATAGACATTGGATGCTTATGGTCAGCTTTGGTCAGCTATGGTCAGATTTTTTGTATGATCCTCTGTCTAATGAATGTTTTCGTTAATGTTTTTGAATTTTTAGTTCCCATTGTTTAGCATCTGAATGGGCATGTACTAAATATCAACTATGCATCATACATGATTAAATTATTGCCAGATTAGAAAAAAAACATCATGGACTTTAAATTGGTAGCCACCAGTAGACCCAAATGAAAGAGAGAGCATTCAATTGAATAAAAATCCAAATTTTTATATCATCATTGTAAAAACCATTTAAAATCAGAAAATAGATTCAAGACAGGAAATTTTATAAATATACATATGATATTGTCCCAAACAGGTAAAACCTATGTGAACACAAAATGACCTGTAGGTATGCCCATTGATATGGTGGACTTGTAGCTGGTATTAGAGATGGTCTTCCATATCAGGGCCCCACAGGAAATCAAAGTACCAGGGTTTTTTTTTTAATTGTTTTTTATCCTTTGTTTACATGCAATCATCACATATGTGTTAGTGTCTTGCTTTTCATTCTTTTGCTTTCCAGAGGTGGTATATTCACTTAAAGGGGCAACTTCACAAAAAACATTTTTTTTTTCAGAATACTTTCATTTCTGGTTGGCACCAGGGTTTACTAATATTTCTCACAAGTAGTTCCAGAACCTAAACCTTGCTGAGGTCTATATTTGTGGTGGCTTTGAGCATCTTTGGCTATTCAATCTAGTCTGCATGTATCCTAGAAGTCATCCAGGATCGCTACAATTTGGTTAGACATCACTATTCATCCATGGAAAAGCTGATGGTTGAATTGAAAAGCTTCACTATCTGAATAAGTTGACCACCAGTAGTTGTATAGTATTAGATCACTGTCTCAATTTTACAAACCTAAGTGGTCTTTGGCTACACTTTCCAAATGTGCTTCTGTTTAATGATATTGTGCCAATGCTCTGGAGGTCATTTTGTCAGTTATTTTTACTCTACCTTCATAAACTGGCCCTGTGAACCAGTAAGTTAGAATTGTTGGGCCTTTGGACGTTAAGCATTGATGACTTTTTGCTGCCATGGGCTTGCAAAGCAATGATCAAGATGGGGATTCTAAAGTTGGAATCTCAGGAGGCTCAAGCACAGACAATGCATTGGAAAGGAATATAGTGCTGAGTTTGAGACGGTGGAATTAACCATATTTGCAAATATAGTCAGTACCATCTGGGTCCCTCCATAGTCAATAAGAATGGAATGGTGGACCTTCCTATATCCTTTAGTCTCTAAGACTATCTTTGAGAAAATAGGCAGGGACTGTCATGACCAACTTGCACCTCACCTCCAGATCATGAAAGCCTTGCCATCACCACCTCAGCCCAAATGAACTTCCTTTTCATTACAGGCCTATACAAATTGAAACTTCCAAGCTCTCATAAGTGGAATGAGCAAGTAGCAAATCACTGGGTCTATGCAAGGAAAGGGACCAACTCCCGAGGGCCCCTCCATCTTAACTGCAGGGAAACTCCAGCTACAAAGGACACAGAAAATCTACATAGAAATCTACATCTTATCTCCTTTGACAGAATAAATGATCTGCTGTCAGTGGTCTTTATATGCTGCACAAGCAAGTGGCTACCTTTTGTATTGATGGCAATGTGGCTGCTAACTTTATGGATCTGTCATTTGTTAAATGTATTGGTACAATGGTGACTATTATAGAGTTAGTACTGCAGTATACAGAAGAGCCTTGACGTGGGAACTGTGACTTACATATATATTTGCAAATATATGCAAACAAAACCCTCTGTTTTGAACATGAATTGTTAGACAGGATCAATTTGGTTGTTGCTGAGAAATCTTTAGTTTTTTTGTGATGTGTTGCCCTTCCATGTGAACATTACTGCAAAGGCTAGTTATAGGTTAGGGTGGTTGACATTTTTTTGTACAGCGCCCTTACCCAGTTGAATGAAATGTCAGCTGACCCTAGATCCCGGAAGCATTCCTGCTGACTTTGGTTTGGTGGCCCTCATTATTGTTATTTAAACAATAAGTACATTTAAAAAAAATACAATTTACTGAATCCTAAAACATAAACAAAATAAGCAGAGGCATACCATTGACTCCAGTGTTACTTGTTTTTCTACAGTGATCTTAAATATCTGACCAAATAATGGGGGATTTACTAAAACTGGAGCACACAGAATCTGGTGCAGCTGTGCACAATAACCAAATAGGGTTTAGTGACAACTAAAAGGTGTTACATGTGCTTTATTATTTGAGAAATGAGATATAATAAACCCCAGCACTGTCACTAGCAAAGATTCAGCTTTCTGCTCTATTATTAATTTGCCACTTAATTTTTTCAATGCCAGTGGCAATAGGTATTCTGTATAAGGGTTTTTACGTATTATCATATTATTTATTATTTACTTAGTTTGTATATCATATTATTCTAAACCAAAGTCTGCCCTGTTTAGCTTCTGTTTGTATTTCTAACAGATGGGTGTTACTAAGGACCCCAGAGGTTTGGTGCTTACAGGCTCCATTGGTGAAAACATAGCTCTGAACCACCCTGGGGTTAATCCATAAATTGCTTAACTTTGGGACAGAATGTTTGATTAACTTGGTAAAATGTGACTCCAAATCCCTGACATTTAAACAAATGCCTGTAATTATTGTTTCCATGTTGTGCAGCCTTTGAGGCAGTGTAAAAGGTATAGTAAAGATAGCATATGTAAATCAGGTTATCCCTAGATGAGATTACATTGTCAAGGAATAAGCTGAGAAGAGATGTCATCTTTTATTTTTTTCATAAGTAGATATCAATTTGTGGAGGCAATCCTTTGAAGATAAATTATTTTTCAGAGGTATGTCTCGGTGTTACATTGATAAAGTGAGTTTAATTCTAAAGTCATACGAAAGCATACACAATATTGTTCAAATAGGTAGAATTCTTACAACAATGGGCTAAACCATATGGGGTTATTCACCTATTTGGAGAGGCCTGACACAGGTAAAGTCTTCTTAAACATTAGAAATTATTATGCTAGATAGAGGTCTTCTGATTGTAAATTAACTGGTAATTAACCAATACTTATAGAGCTCTGAAGAAAGATAATAGCACTTTTAATGCACTTACTGTAAGGAGTGTGGAGAATAGGGCCCTCTGGATAACAAGGAGACTTTAACAAACAGTACATGACTGGCTCCTGAGATGTGATTAATGCACCACAGCAGCACGTCAGAAGAGGGAAGCACACTCTATAGGAAAAACAAAGCAGAGAAGAAGGAACTTCTAGAGTACAGTAATAAAACACTTTATTGACAAGGAAGGGTTAAAAAAACTTACAAGATGGAAGTGAAAAACAGGTATATCAATGAATCCATAACATCCAGCGGGATGCCTCCTGAGAGTAAGACAGCTGCAGGTAGAAGTTCCAGCCAACCAGCATGGCATCCAGGCAACCGGAAGTGACGTCAGAGTGGATGCATGTTTTGGAGCACGCCCACTCTGGTGTCACTTCCGGTTGCCTGGATTCCATGCTGGTCCTGACAGCACAGCTCTCCATCTTGGATCAGAGAGACAGTATTTACCACCTCTGGTCGGCTGAAACTTCCACCTGCAGCTGTCTTGTCATCAAAGTGTTTGATTACTGCATTTAGAAGCACCTTCTTCTCTGCTTCGTGATGCACTTACTGTATACTTTCTAACCTCACCTCCCCCATCATCCTAACCATAACATTGACTTACCTACTTTCTATGTGCACCTGGCTGGGTAGTGCACATCCTTTGGCTGAAATGGAATGTTTGTTTTCTTACTGAAATTACCAGAGTGTGCATTGCACATGTGCCAGTACACTCAAAGGATTTCAGGGGAACTCATTCAGAACGCATGTTACACTAGGTTGTATGTAAATTGAAGATCTCTGGAGATCACTGTTGTAGGCAGATATATGTATGATCACAATTCTGAATAGGCATAGAGAAGGATAACTTTAAAAGAAAAAAAGTATGAAAAAAAAATTAAGCCTTTCTGCTTCATGAAGCACTGTGAAAACCATAGGTGTAAATTTGGTTCAAATCTCCCTTTGGAGATATGGATAGTTCTGGTTTTTACCCGCAGTATTGTGCTGCATCCTCTACAAATGTGTGTTGCTAGTTGATTTGGTTTTTACCCATCACTGTCAAAATCAATGCTCTTACATACATGATGACTCTCCCTTTATTTCTGAGAATCCCCAGCACCTTACAGATAACTCCACTGTCTGCTTCTGTTGATAGTTCTGATGTTCCATCACAGTTCTTAAGCTCCCATCAGAGCTAGGCAGAACTTTTAGGTCAACAAAAAAGGAAAATTTACTGTCAAATACTTACCGTAATTTTCCTTTCCTGATGGACTCCATGGCAGTCTATGTGTAGGTTAACCCCGCCTCCTCTCCAATGCTATAGGACCCCATTCCCATAAATGAGTACTCACCACTAGCTACTGCGTTCCGTAACTAGCCTACTCTTTGACCAATGGGTGGGAACTCCGTCTGCCATGGAGTCCATCAGGAAAGGAAAATTACCGTAAGTATTTGACAATAAATTTTCCTTTTTCCTGACAGACTCCATGGCAGCCTACGTGTGGGAAATAACTAGCCAACCACACGGGTGGGTATGCTGAACAAAACATAATTTTAATTTGTCCTATCAGCCGATAGGATTTTCAAACCAAAGTTTACTGAGGACAGTGAAGCAGGCTCTATACAGTAATGAGACATGAATGTATTAATAGAAGCCCAAGAGGCTGCTTTGCAGATGGTGTCTGGAGCCACATGTCGGGCCGCCGCCCACGAGACTGCCATTCCCCTGGTGGAGTGAGCTATCACCGCCTTTGGAGGAGCCAAGCCATTAGCCCTGTATGCTTGCTGGATTGTCTGCACGATCCAGGCTGCGAGTGTCCTGGTTGAGGCTTTCTTCCCTATATTACTGCCCGAGTGTAAGACAAAGAAATGATCAGAATGTCTAAAGGGAGAAGTAATTTTTAGATATTCCTTTATAGCTTCTCCTACATCCAGAGGATGAGTTTCAGTGGACTCCGGGGACCTGAATGTAGGTAAGACGATCTCCTCATTGGCGTGGAATACTGAAGACACTTTCGGGTTTGAACCCAGCATAGGGATGAGAACTACACGGTCCGGGAAAAACATCCAGAAGGGTTCTTCATGACCCAGTGATCCAATCTCAGAGACCCTCTTAGCCGTGGTGACGGCTTCTAAGAAGGCAACTTTTGCTGAAAAGTCCTTGATGGAGAGCGGGGAGGGCCCCGTAGTACTGAGTCCAGAGACTGAGTCAAGGACAAGTGGGAGGTCCCATTTGGGAAACCTGGATTTTCTTTGGGGTTTGAGCTTTGATGCTCTGCGAACCAAAGGATGAACTGCCCATGAAGTACCGGAGAAGGCCGATAATGCAGATACCTGGACTCTAAGAGAGCTGATAGTAAGGGTAGATAGTAAGGGTAAGCTAGGCCCGCTTGAAGGAAGCTGGGAACATCTTGGATTTTTGGATGTCTAAAAGACCTGCCTTGAGGAGAGCAAAATTCCACGAATTTGGACCAGATTCTTCTATAGACCTTATTTGTGCTGGATCTTCTTGAACTCATGAGAGTAGAAATCACTTCTGAGGCACAGCCCAGGGATTCTAGCCTCTCCCTCTCAAGAACCATACCATCAGTCTCAGCACTGCCGGAAAAGGGTGCAGGACTGACCCCTGTGAAAGAAGGTCCTGCCTTAGAGGGAGAGGCACTGGGTCCCGAAAATTGAGTTGGACAAGGAGAGGGAACCAAGGCCTGTTCGGCCAATAGGGAGCTATTGTCACCACTTCGACTGCTTCCCCTTGGAGCCTCTGCAGGAATCTTAGCATAACTGGAAGTGGCGGGAAGGCATACGCCCTCTTGAACCTCCACTGATCCGTCAGGGCGTCTGTACCGAAGGCCTGGCTGCAGCGGCCCCTGGTGTAAAACTTTTTCAGCTTGAAATTGCAGAGGGAAGTGAATAGATCTACCTCGGGATCAATTTCCAGTGACAGGATCCACTTGAACGTCTGTACATGAAGGGACCATTCGTTGTTGTCCAACCCGGTACATGATAGGAAGTCCGCTTGAGTGTTTTGGACTTCTGGGACGAAGACTGCTGAGATGTTGGAGAGATTCTTCTGTGCCCATGATAGAATGGGTTTGACTTCCCGAAGGAGAGTGGGACTCCGAGTACCCCCTTGCCTCTTCACATACGAGACCGCCGTGGTGTTGTCAATTCTTAACAACACTGACTCCCCTATCAGGAGGCGAGAGAAGGACTGTAGGGCACACCAGGCCGCTCAAAGTTCCAAGACGTTCGAACCTGGATTGGGGAGGCATATGTCCCATTTGCCTTGAGCAAGGTTTGATCCGCAGAGGGCTCCCCAACCGGTACTGCTGGCAGCGGTCATGACTGTGACCCAAGAGATGGGAGCGATGGAGTGGCAAGTCAGGAGGTTCTTGCGCTGGAGCCACCAGAAGAGGCTGTTCCTCATTGTGGATGTTATGTGGATAACTTGACTCTTGTCCCCTGTCTTCCACTGTTGTAGGAAACCTGACTGGAAGGGACGTAATCTCCACAAGGCCCATTTGACCATGGGAGTCGTGGAAACCATCGTGCCGACAATTTCCAGGCACTGGGAGGCTTTCAGTCGCCGGGCATGTAGGGCCCGAGAAACTCTGTCCCGAACTGTCGGAATTTTCTGTAGTGGAAGGGAGATAGTGTTTGCCACTGTGTCGAACTGAGCTCCTAGTTTTATTAGACATTGAGCTGGAACTAGCTGACTTTTCCCTAAGTTCAGGAGCCACCCGAAGCCGGACAGGGTGGAGATCACTTGTTCCCGGTGGGCCAGCAGCTGCTCCCTGTTTTGGGACAAAACCAGCAGGTCGTCGAGGTAATGGAGGTAATGGTAAAGACGTACCCCTTTTAATCTTATGACTGCCACTGTGGCTAGAAGAACCTTTGAAAAGACCCGGGGGGACGTTGTCAGCCCGAAGGGGAGGCAGATAAATTGTAGATGATCTGGCCCGACTTGGAATCGGAGATATTTGTGAAACACCTTTTCCACTGGGACGTGGAAATAAGCGTCCTTAAGGTCGATCAAAATCATCCAGTCGCCTGGCTGTATGGCTCGCCTGGATAGTCGACAGGGTTTCCATTTTGAATCTTCCGTGCTCTATAAATCTGTTGAGGTAGGTCAGGTCTATGACTGGGCGCCAAGAGCCACTCTTTTTTTGAACTAGGAAGAGAGGGGAGTATATCCCCTGGAACCATTTATCCTTAGGGACGTGTACCACTGCTCCCTGAGTCTTCAGAAGGTCCACATAGGACAGCAATACCTGCCTCTGCTCCTCTGAACGAGGAAGAAGAGTGGAGACAAATCTGGGGGAGGAGTACTGGAAAAGACCCATCTGTGGCCTGACGAGACTGTCCTTATAACCCAGAAGTCTGAGATTGAGGCCACCCAGACGTGCTGGAAGAGGAGCAGCCGAGCCCCCACCCGGCCCGCCTGGTCGGGCACAATCTCAAAAAGACTTGGCCTGGTCATGACCACCTGATGTCTGGCTTTTAACAGGCTTACGAAAAGATGCCTGACCTCTGCTCCAATTTTTCCTGAAGTCCCGGCCAGGCTTGTAAGAGCGTGCTTCTCTGGAGCGCTCCGGGCTACGTCTTCTGAACTGGGGCTTCTTCCGACCAAGCAGGCGCCTGTCCTGGGGAAGGAAGCTCGACTTACCGCCTGTGGCTCGCGCTATGGCATCATCAAGCTTGTTGCTGAACAATGAGGACCCCTCGAAAGGGATTTTACACCAAGCTTGTTTGGAAACCGGGTTGGCGAGCCACGGGCGCAACCATAGGGCTCTTTTGGCCGTGACCGAAGACAACATAATACGAGCCAGTAGGCAAATCAAATCAATAGAGGACTCCCCCAGGAAGACTGCTGCCAGCTTTAGTTCTGCCGCTGCCGAACTTCCGGCCAGTTCCTCCGACACGCCCCTGAGGAAGGATTCCACGTTCTCCGTCCAGACCTCCATGGCCTTTGACATGGCCGCTAGTGCCAGGGCCGGTTTACGGGCCATGCCGGCGAGCCCATAAATTCTTTTTAGATTCAGATCTATCTTCCTCTCGAGCCCATCCTTGAAAGACACTGCGTCTTCTAAAGGAAGAGTCACGTGTTTTGCCAGACGCATAAGGGCAGTGTCCACAAGGGGAGTATTCTCCAAACTCTTCACTTCTTCTGACTTGAAGGGGTATAACCTGGAGGTTTTATTAGACATTGAGGACTTCTACTCCGTCTTACTCCATTCTTCATCAATGATGTCCTTTAGTTCAGGAAGGAGCGGAAAATATGAGCGTTCTTTCCCCAGATGTTTAAAAAAAAATTTCTGTTTGGCTTGGGAAGTGGAAGGGTCCTCCCATTTCAGTGCTTCCTTGATCGCCTTGATTAATGGTGAGACCATTAAGTCAAAGCCTCCGATGTCCTCTTAGATTACAGATTCGTTGTCCGAAGAGTCAAGAGAGGCAACATAGGGCTGGGAAGTGCCCGGGTCATCACAGGCTTTATCAGCCGGCTGGCGAGACAAGGTAGTGGACTGGCTCATTGTGCGGGGTGTGTCCCTCTCCATTAGGGATTAATGCACTACACGTTTCACAAGAGACTCTAAACACTGGTTTTCTGTCTCCTTTTCCCCAACCGCACGGGCAAAGCAACGGTCACATAAGGACTTGCCCTCCGGGACTCGTGTCCTACATCCCCAGCAGGCTCTGTGATCAGAGCGGCTGTCATGGCGGTGGGAGCGGTGTCTGGAGGAGGAATGAGAGCGTCTCCTCTGGTGGGATCCGGACTGGGAGTCTCGTCTGGATCTGGATGATGAATGATATTGTGGCCTGGCAAGGTCTCTGTCATTCAGGACCGCGATTAGAGGGTCCGACCTGGAAGGGCTGGAGAAAAAACAGAAAGGGGGAAGGGGGAAGGCGAAAAAATGGTATCAGAACCGCAAATATTTGCGCCTGTATCTCAACCCCTCCCCTCACAAGCACATACCTTGTGCGTGAGGGCTGGCCACTGAAAGGCGATGACTTGTCCATGACCTTGAACGAGCAACGTCACGTAATAGCAGTCTGCAGAAAATGGCCTGAAGAAAGCCAAGGCATCAAATGAGGAGGTTTCAAAAACCTGCTCCTAAACAATATATAAATGTCTATACGTATAATAACGCATTCGCAAATAATATGCCAAGGAAAGAAAAAAAAGAACCTCTTTCCACATTTAATATTTTTTTTATTTTTATTTTTTTAAAGTTTTAAAAATATAATTATTCCTTTAAACACACATTTTAAAAAAAAGTTTTTAACCAAAAATAATATACTTTAACCGCTTCAGCCCCGGAAGATTTTACCCCCTTCCTGACCAGAGCATTTTTTTGCGATTCGGCACTGTGTCGTTTTAACTGACAATTGCACGGTCGTGCAACGTGGCTCCCAAACAAAATTGACGTTCTTTTTTTCCCACCAATAGAGCTTTCTTTTGGTGGTATTTGATCGCCTCTGAGATTTTTATTTTTTGCGTTATAAACAAAATAAGAGCGACAATTTTGAAAAAAAAAACGCATTATTTTTTACATTATATCCCCCAAAAATATATAAAAAAACATGTTTTTTCCTCAGTTTAGGCCGATCGTATTCTTCTACATATTTTTGGTAAAAAAATCGCAATAAGCGTTTATTGATTAGTTTGCGCAAAAGTTATAGCGTTTACTAAATAGGGGATAGTTTTATGGCATTTTTATTAATAATTTTTTTTTTACTAGTAATTTCGGCGATCAGCGATTTTTTTTGTGACTGCGACATTATAGCGGACATGTTGGACATTTTTGACACATTTTTGGGACCATTGTCATTTATACAGCAATCAGTGCTGTATAAAAATGCAAAAAATGCACTGATTACTGTGTAAATGACACTGGCAGTGAAGGGGTTAACCACTAGGGGGCGGGGAGGGGTTAAGTGTGTCCTAGGGGAGTGATTACTAACTGTAGGGGGGTGGGCTAGCAGTGTCATTACTCTGATCACAGCTCTTGATGACAGGGAGCTGTGATCAGTGACACTTGTCACTAGGCAGAATGGGGAGATGCTGTTTACATCAGCATCTCCCCGTTCGTCCTCTCCGTGAGGCAATCGCGGGTATCCCCGCGGCGATAGAGTCTGCAGGACCCGCGACCCGACTCACGGAGCTCCCGGCTGGCGGTGCGCACGCAATGGTATGGCGGGGAATTCAAATGGACGTACAGGTACGCCCATTTGCCCAGCCTATCATTCTGCTGACGTACATCGGTGTGCGCCGGTCGGGAACCAGTTTAATACATCTGTTTTTTTTTTTTTTCGTACATTTAAACATGTGCGGAAAGATAAATTCTAAAGACCACTCACCTGGAGACCATGCAATACCACAGCAGGGAACCGACTGCCTCCTTTCCCAGCCAAGGGAAATCCCAATAAACCAGAGCTGGAGGGCGGATTTTAAAATCCCCGCCCATGACGTCATCGCCTTCTCATTGGGCATGCACAATAGGATGGCGCCGAACAGCGCCTGCGTGGCCGACGAGCGGACCGCCGAACTGCGCATGCGCGAGCCAAGCCTCACTCTCGAAGCGACTACAGCACAGGTGCAAGCAGTGGAGACGGCCGCAACCCGGAAGTGCCGTGGCAGGCTGGAACGCACAAGTGCTCCAGCCGCCACGAGGAGGAAAAATACACGGTTTTAAGGATAGAGAGAAACCAGGCACGCCAACAAACATAAATAAACTGCCATGGAGAAAAGATGAGGATTCCACTGACCTTGCCAGCTGTTGATGTGTCCGTCCGTCGGGCATACAGAGGCAACCACCCATCCACCAATGGGGAAATACTCAAGACTCTTAAATCTACTCGCCCGCCCATGGCTTGAGCTGCACCGCATAAAGTTATGCCAAATCCTGGATCTATCCAACCCTGCAAACAGCATGTGTAGGTCCATAGGAGCAGGACAAAAAAGGAACACAGTAGCTAGTGGTGAGTACTCCTTAATGGGAATGGGGTCCTATAGCATTGGAGAGGAGGCGGGGTTAACCCACACGTAGGCTGCCATGGAGTCTGTCAGGAAATGTTAGATTCATTTTTTTTCCAAAACCCTTCAGAGTATTTATTTAACTATGGGCCAGAGAAACAATGTTGAATTCTTACCCATCATATTCCTGCTGAGAAATCAATTATAAAATTCCATAGAGTGTTTCCAGGCAGACCTAATTTGAGGGGTCCAGAGGCAGGAACTTACCTGCAGAGCACCTATTCAGCCACCACCACCCGGGACTCTAGTTTAAAATTGAATGTTTCTAAAGCCCATTACTTGTCTAGAACCATCCTGCTTGTAGTTCTACGCATTCTAGGTTAATCCAGCTAGTCTGCATATTTTCAAAACCTTGTCTAGGATCCCTACAATGAATTTGCTGTATGCAGTAAAGCACATCATCCATAGATATACATTACCTGCTTCCCGCCCGCCCAACGTCATATGACATCATTGACTTTGAGCAGTGATATCTGAATGATGCTGGCAGCTACAGGCATCATTCAGATATCTTCTTTTAGAGCCAACGATTCCCTGCACCATAAGAACAGTTAAAACGGTTCAGCCACTTGACCGTTCTTATAGGCGGCCAGAGGGGATGTCTGCCCCTTCTCCCGATTCACCCCTG
The DNA here is from genome assembly GCA_037952925.1 of Lithobates clamitans. Lineage (NCBI taxonomy): Eukaryota > Metazoa > Chordata > Amphibia > Anura > Ranidae > Lithobates > Lithobates clamitans. The sequence goes on along the minus strand of JBBGZY010000228.1, from coordinate 3,048,075 downwards.
CCATCGGCGGACCGGAGAAGGAACCGACCAGCGGCGGATGTTGACCATAAAGATTTCCGGCGGGCCAGATGGTCCCTGGAGTCTCTATGATCGTTCGGAGGCAGGGCACGATGTTATGATGTCACACCTGGCCTCTGAATTTGAAAAAATGCCGCCGCCTCGGCTGGGAAGCCGGGACCTTTTTTTTTTTTTTTTTAAATATTTCAGGCTTTCCAGCCTAGAGGTGAGATCTGGGGACTTATTGACCACAGATATCACTGTAGAGTACCTGTCACGCACTATTCCTATTACAAGGGATGTTTACATTCCTTGCAATAGGAATAAAAGTGATACAAAAAAATGTAAAAAGAAAGCATCAAACTAGGAAACTAAAAGTAAAATCAACAATTAAAAAAAAATTTAAAGCACTCCTGTCCCCGCGCTCTCACTCGCAGAAGTGAACGCATACGTAAGTCCCACCCACATATGTAAACAACGTTCAAACCACACATGTGAGGTATCGCCACGAATGTTAGAGCAAGATAAATAGTTATAGCCCTAGACCCCCTCTGTAACTCAAAACATGTAACCTGTAAATAATTTTAAAGCATCGCCTATGGGGATTTTTAAGTACCGAAGTTTAGCGCCATTCCACGAGCGTGTGCAATTTTGAAGCGTGACATGTTAGGTATCTCTTTACTCAGCGTAATATCATCTTTCACATTATGCAAAAAATTGGGCTAACTTTACTGTTTTTTTTAATGCATGAAGCTGTTTTTTTTCCCCCAAAAAAGCGCGTTCAAAAAATTGCTGCGCAAATATCGTGGAAGATAAAAAGTTGCAACGACCGCCATTTTATTCTAAAGGGTCTCTTCCTAAAAAACATATATAATGTTTGGGCGTTCTGTGTAAACTTCTAGCAAAAAAATGATGATTTTTACATGTAGGAGAGAAATGTCAGAATTGGCCTAGTAGGCAAGTGGTTAATGAGGTGCTGCCCATTTGTTTTTTTGGTAGTATAGTAATTGGAAAAAGAGAAAATGTGTCCCACTGTCCCAGCACCCCCATCAATGATTCTGTTTGAAGTTATTTATATAAGTATTCCGACAAAACGTATAGTTTGATCAAATCATGTAGTGGCTAAATGGAATTTGATATTGTTCTGACATCTTTAACTTCCTTTAACATGACACACATTCCTGTATGTCAGGCTCAGTCCATACTAAACTAGCTTAGTTTTCACCATAAAGTAAAGGCAAGGTGTGGTTTTAGTGTATACATTACATAAGATTTCTTAACCACAACCACACACACCTTTCAGTAAACACACATGACAGCGTGATCATTAAATCATATCCTGCTTCCAGAATGATAAAACTGCATTTTTGCTTTTACACACAAAGTCTATAACTAAATATATTTGACAGATGACTGATGATAGCTTTTCCTTCAGGGTCAGTCCAACCTAAAAACATATTCTCTTTTGGGTTTGTCCATTCGTTGAATCAAACACTGGGTTCTTAGTTATTAGGAACACATATGTATATCACAATCTCTACACTTACCTTTTCAGCTTTGCCTGCTAATCACAGCTATTACAAGGGGGTTTCATTCTGTAGAATAACAATTTATTAATTTATTCTACATTACATAAAACGCATTATAAAGTGTAAAGCGCTAATGTCTATCTTAATACTGGCTATAACAAGGTTATTGATCAATGGAATTGATACATGAATTTTACCATCGAGACCCCAAAAGATGTACAAAGCCATGAAGTGACTCACACTAGTGATTACAATAATACAAAATACCATTTTATGGTGGACTTAGATTTATGTGCTTGCCTATGTTGGAATTGTGTGGATGACCACTGTTGTACCCTAAAATTAGTTGGAAACCTCAGTAATGAAATCTGAACTAAGTACATATATCTGTAGTGTTTACTTATCTCTCCTCAAAGCTCTAAGTGTCGTTTCTCTCTGGTGCTTCATTCCTCTGTTATCAGCATGTCTCACGTCTGAACTTCTAAATAGTTTTCATGACACATAAGATACATTTGTGATGGGGGGAGCTCAGCACACTGTGGGGTTAATTTCAGCTTATTTAGTTAAGCTTTGACAAAAAAACTGGAAGCTGATCGGCATCTATTCAGAGCTGCATCTGATTTTGCACTCTGCAGTTTTAGTAAATCAACCCCAGTTTTTCTATTCAGAACACATCTCTGCATTCTGTATCCTTCCTTTGCTCTTGTGTGCTGTGTGAAGCATGGAGGTTCTTTCCTCAAATCAGCTCTCATACACTGTAACTGCAGCTCTCCACCCCCTCCTTTGTGCTCCTGATAGATGAAGGATTTTAACATGATTCTGCCCTTTTGAGGGGGTGTAGGGAATAGAAGACTGCAAATCAGTGGCGGCCCTCCCATCCATGAGTCAGGCCCCTAATCTACATGCAGGACGCCAGACGCATGGATTCCAATGGGTTTTTCTTTTTTTTTTCAAGCACGTGATTAGAGCCAGAGGCTCTAATAAGCTTCAGAAAATGGTGGCATTTGTGACAATAGCGAATGAACATTTGCTATTGTCACACTGATCCTCCTCCTGGCCAATCAGGAATTGGGTCTTGAGACCCATCACCCGATTGGCTGAAAGGACAGGTGATCCTATTGGATGCCTAGGAGGAGGAGGGAGGAGACACACAGCGGAAGCCGCCATAATGCAAAGGAGGTGGAGACGTGATGGGGGGGTGTGGATTCCGCCCCCCGCAAAAAAAAAAAAAACACTAGCTGCCACTGCTGCAGATAAACAAGTAAAACTTATGTAGGAGGATTTGTTTAATCTCTGTGTATCATCTGAGGATGTTTCCTTCACTGGGTATAAGAGAGGGTTTACAACCGCTTTAAGATGAGACCTACTTTGGGGGGGGGGGGGGATGTTACAATGCATATGTATGCTTTCCCAATATGAGTGTGCTTGTTTATACTTAATTGTAAATTGCAATCACTCAGCAATAACATTCAACTTTCAACAAACATTTTTTGTCTAAGCTAAATTGATCCAGACTAGCATATATTGTCACTAGTGATAATATATGCTAGCCCTGGGTTTAGAACTCCAGTGAAATCAACACAAGCCGAATCTGTCAAATTAAAAATTCCCATTTTGTAGGCTAATAGGCAAGGGTGTGTCAAAGAAATAGCATGGGGCGTGGACACTGGCCTGGGAATCATGTACCTATGCAAACATTTTTTTTTTATTCCATGAGACCAGGAGCAGTGATCATTTAAAGCACTTACATTTACAAAAGGAAAATGTGTTTTAAATTGACAGCAAATAATATCTCCCTCCTGCCTTCTTAAAAAAAAAAAGCACGCAGGCCCCAAAGCTCCCCCAACATACATAACAGACCCCTAAGGATCTGTTATGTATTATGGTGGATGTTTGTAGGGGTTTAGATAAAACTAAGTAAACCATCACCCGCTCCTGTACAAATCAGCATTACATTTAAAAGTGTATAGCAGCTGTGTCAAACACCTATAGGGCCAAAATATGAATAAACATAGAAACATAGAAAAGTGATACCTCTACTGGTAGTTTATTCTGAGCATCAACTGCCCTTTCAGTAAAATAATACTTTCTAAGATTAGTTTTGAACATCCCTCCAGTTAGTCATGTCCCTGTGTTCTTGATTTTGGTTTCATATTGGAAAAACTGCCCTTCTGAACTGTATTCACACCCTTGATGTATTTAAAGACTTGGGTCATGTCTCCCCTTTCCCTTCTTTCCTCCAGACTGTACGTATTAAAGAGGAGGTCCACTTAAACATAAAATATTAAAAGCCAGCAGCTACAAATACTGCAGCTGCTGACTTTTAATAAATGGACACTTACCTGTTCCAGGGTCCAGCGGTGTCGGCAGAGGAAGCCGATCGATTGCTCGTCTCTTGCCTGCCCCCACCGCCATCCTCGGTCAGGGAATCAGGAAGTGAAGCATTGCAGCTTCACTGCCCGGTTCCCTACTGCGCATCACGCTGCACGTCTACACTGGTCCCCGTTGTGTTGTGGGAACTGTGTATTTCCCAGAACACAACGGGGGTGGGCCGGCCTTTGTGGCTAGCTGCGGCTAGCTATTCCCGGAAGCGGGTGCAGATACCTGTATTATACAGGTATCTGCACCCCCCTGAAAGGTGCCAATTGAGGCACCGGAGGGGGGGAGGAATCCGATGAGCGGAAGTTCCACTTTAGGGTGGAACTCGGCTTTAAGTTCCCAAAGTCTCTCTTGATATGTTTTATATATGTTTTTATATATTTTTTTATATTTTTATATGTGTTATATGATATATTTTTAGACTCGTTCCTATCAATATCTTTGTGTACCTTGACTTCAATTGATGTTAAACTCACTGGCCTGTAATTGCCAGCTTCTACCTTGCTGCCCTTCTTATGGATAGGTACAATATTAGCTGTCCGTGATTCTTGGGGAACTTCTCTTGTTAGAAGAGATTAAAAAGATCAGTTAACAACTATATCTTAAACTTCTTTTAGAACTGGGATGAATACCATCAGGGCCCATTGCTTTATTAAGCTTTAACCGAGCCAGTTCATCTGCTACCTCTGTCTACAGAAATCCTAAAAATGAACCGTCATTACTAGAACCAATATGATTACCCAACTTGTTATTGTTAGTGCAAAGAAGACTGAACAAAAGTATTTGTTTAGATGGTTTGCTACATCCTGGTCTCCCTCAACATGTGTGTTGTGTCCAGTTTTTCATTTTTGGTGATTGTATTTTTTCCTTCTATCACCTAAAAAAGATTTTATCTCCTTCTTAATAGATTTAGCAATTTCCTCCTCTTTCTGTGCTTTGGCAGCACTGATAATGTGTTTGGCCTCCTTTTGTCTATTTTTATACTCCTCTTTGTCTGCTACAACTCCTGTTTCCTATATATATTGTTTTTTCTTCCATGTATTCTTACTAACTTGCCTTACATACAGTGGTCGCTGGTGGTATATTTTTTTGGGAGGGGGGGCAGCAAACAATCCCCTCTCGATCAATCGGGTGATGGGTCTGAGGACTCGCTTCCTGATTGGCCGGGAGGAAAATCAGGAAGATAACAGCGAATATTAATTTGCTATTTGTCACACAACTGGGTGGGCTCGGAGCGCAGTGCTCTGCGTCCTGAGCCCACCCTTATTTGAAGCCTATTAGAGCCTCTGACTCTAATCACGTACTTCTAAAAAAAATAAATAAACCCATCAGAACCCATGTGTTCTGTGTCCCTCATGTAGATTAGGGGGCCGGATGCATGGATTAGGGGAATGGCGCCCCTGCACCCCAAATGGACCGGCTGCCACCGCTGACATATAATTTAGTTGCCTCCAGGATGAACAGCGCTTATATTATAAAAACTTAATGCGTAAAATAATAAAAGTCCAATCAAATGTCCATGCTAATTTTTTTTTTTAATCTGAAAATTAATGTGCCGTTTCCTTAATTCATCCATGTGCTTCAATAGGTAAATCAATGTGTGCTCTGTCCCACAGTGCTCAAGAAAATATATAGACTCTGTACTCACCAGGCCAATTTGACCTCTTGCGAACAAGACACCTGCCAAACTGTACATTTGGCGGATGGCACAATTCCCAGGTCGGGACCCATTACCCAAGAGACTGAATCTATCTTTACAAATTTCTGATTCGGGACATGGGGCAGTGGTGGCGGGGAGCTGCTTGCAGAAGGTTTTTACAATGCATTAAGGTAAAAAAAAACCTTCTACTTTCAGAACTAATTTACAAATATTGAGGATAACTTTTAAAAATGCATTAACATGTTTAGGATTATATAACATTTTAATGAGCGGGTTTGCATACATTTTAAAAGTACAGCTCCACATTTCTTCCCATTTTTGAAAAATAATGCACAATATAAAAAGTATAAGGCACTTTAAAGTTGCTATTCAGTGCAGTGGTGGCTGGTGCTTAAAATTTTTTGGGGGGGCGCAAAATTATTAAAAATACTGAAAAAAACATCAAAGGCCGCCATTGTGCCTGTCAAATGCCGCCACTGTGCCCATCAATTATAGCCACTGTGCCGTCAAATTCAGCCACTGTGCTCATCAAATACAGCCACTGTGCCGTCAAATTCAGCCACTGTGCCCGTCAAATGCCGCCACTGTGCCGGTCAAATGCATCCACTGTGCCCCCCGCTCGCCCGCTGACTGCCCAGGACTTACCTCATCTTGGTGGGGGATCAGGCAGCAGGTCAGGCGGCGAGCTGTGGGATGAGCAGCAGCTGACGGCGATGGCTCCTGTGTCCCCCATTTGTCTCTTTTTCTGCTAGGCATCCAATCACAGCACCAGTGCCTTCAGTCAATCAGGTGATGGGTATTAGATCCGTGCCTCCTTATTGGCTGAGAGGTGGTTCAGTGTTAGGAAAGCGAATAGTCATTTGCTTTTCTAACACACCTGGGTGGGCTCATAGCGAAATGCTCTGCACCATGAGTCCACCTTTTTTGTAGCCTATTAGAGCCTATGGCCCTAATCAGGTGCTTCAAAAAAACACCCTGCTGCTGGAATTCAGGCTCCCGACATCCAAAAACGGGCCGGGCGCCTGAATAGGGGGTGGCAGGGGCGATAGATGCAGTGTCTACAGGCTGTGGAAATATCCTGAATGACTAATGAAGAAGATATAAATTTGTCCATACGAATATTCAGCTGCCAACTGTTGATAACTGCATTTCACACTGAAAATAATGCAGACTTGAGTCAGTTCCCCAAAAGGAATATTTCATATGTACGGTTAAGTAATAGATTATCTCTGAGTTTTTTTATATTACTATTTACATTTTTCCATGTAGCCCACCATTAGCTTCAAGGGAAGACTCTTGTTTTTTTGTTTTATTTTTTCCTTCACCCGATTGGGTATTTGAAGTGAGCACAGCCTGGAAATTACACCTTTGGTAAATCAGCAGCTTTGTGTGCAGCAAATACAATGTCTATCTGCCTCACTTGTGTGACCTTTGTGAGAAATATATGCATGCTTTTCACTTAAGGAATTGCTATTGTTATTTGTTATTTCCCACTGAGCTGATTTATTTCTTTCCATTCAGTGTGCTATTTTAATGCTGTTAAAAGGATAGGTTGAATGTTCATTTCTTTCAATTTTTTTCCTGCTTATTTTAATACAAAAATAATTGCGGACGTATTTGTAACTGCACATATATTAAATCCTCTATGTGTATATCCTGAAATCAGTAAGGATTTTTGCAGCAGAGAAACAAGACATACTTTATTCAAGTAATGTATTCCGTGCCACAATTGTGAATTGATTCTTTGCAGGCTCCAGTTTATTATGTTCTCAAGTTCATTGATCTCTGAGGTGCTTAAACAAGCTCTTATTGGGTTTCGTTTACTGTTTAGTTACATATTTTAGAATAACATTGAAGTCACCTGTGCCCTGCTTTTTCCCAGGAAGAATAAAGCAGCCAAATATTAACTATTTAACAGGATTTCTATGAAGTTTTTCTGATTCCTTTTTTTCAAGGGAAATTTGTATCCATTTTAGCATGATGGTGTTTAAAAATGCATTGCCAGTCATATTTATACTTTTATCAGTAGCACATTAAAGTGTATCTAAACTCAAAAACAAAAATGCAATACAGCTTACCAATACTTAGATGTAAAGGCTGCATTGTTTTTTCTTTAAGCTGTTTGTTTACTTTCACTTGGTGATCTGACCATGAACACACTTCCTCTCCTGGGGCATCTTTACTCTGGGTGGAGGAGCAACAGAGTAACCTTTGGACAGCAACATTGTCAGTCTGGGGAGAGGGTAGTATTAGATGTGCTAGTATATTTAAATGAACTTAACTGACAAACCGAACTCCAGCTAACACTTTTTAAGTAGTTACAGTAACAGTTTTTTTACTTTTGGGATTAATGTTTTACATAAAAGTTAAAGCTGACCATTGTAAACAACCTGTCAGTGTAAACTGGTTTGTCTTAAACCTTTAACTGTCACTTTTGCTTGACTGAACCCTGAAGAAGTCATAATGATGAAATGCATAGAGCATGCACATATGCATAGCTGGATGCTGTGAGACTTGTGATTTTCTGAAGTGCTTGTGAGCAGTTTGCTATGTGCAGTGACTTTCACAAAAACATGTTATGTTTTATGTTTTTATGTATTTTAATACATATTATACATTTAATACATAATCATACGTTACACTAGGATTGGCTATTTACATTTATGAATAAGAGCACAAAGGGCAGAATAAGGAGCAAGCAGAAGAGTTTTTGTTAATTCACTGACTGTGGACTTTTTTGTGGAGTTAAAGATTACATACAATGGACATACCCATTGTCTAAAGCAGGGGTGGACAATTAATTTCCCAAGAGGCCACATGAGAAACTGGGATTGTTTTGGAGGGTAGACCTAAAGGCTTCATGTACACTTGGCTTTTATTTAACGTGGTCATGGGAAAATACAAAACGTTTGCTTTTTCCAGCAGCCGGCGGTCAAAAATTTTGTATGCTGAACGCGATTCTTCTGCGTTCAGGAGAGGGAGGTTGAGAGAGGTTGAACCTCACCTAACCACAGGAGCTCCCAAACTCTGCTAAAAGCCCATGTGTACATTGACACATAGGCTTTTGCGGAGTTGAGTTTAGGAGCTTTGGCATAAAAACACCAAAAGCTCCTAAACGCAAGTTTAAGAGCTGCTAGTATACGTGAAGCCTAATTCATCTCAATATTAATTTTGGACCTGGGAAGGCCTGTAAATACAATGTACATAAACATATAAATAACAAACACCTCTACATATCTCTGCCACCTACCACCTCCCCCTCTCATGGATCCGTTTGGGGGAGCGGGTATCGCACAGTCACCGAAGATTATCTTTTTGCCTCTTCTTTTTGTCTCTTCTCTTATCTCTTTCTCCCTCTTTTCTTCTCCTCACTTCCTCAGGTCTTTCCTCTGACCTTTGCTTACTGCTCGTTTTGTTTTCTTCAAGTTGCCTTACACGGCCGAAACACAGGACTCTCTTTAAGGACACAACTGTGCCCCCGTCTGTCTTGAGTCAGAGAGGCACCATGGACGGGGTGCCCTATGTGACTGCAGTTTGGCCAGAGCCCTGAATTTAAGCCTAACACCATCTAGTCAACAGTCACCTACATATACGACCTCCTATGGTTCACAACAGACAGTCGGGGTGCCTGGGCATTGCCGTCACACAGGGTGTACCTACGTCCTTTTCATATGGGCACAGATGTCATCACACCTGTGATTTACAACACGATTAATACGAGTTATTAACCTAAAGCTTTTCACGACCACATACACTCTGCAGTCGATACTGGTCTATTCTGATACTGTCTTAGATTAAATCTATATCAATCCTATTTCTTAATTTACCATCTTCAGGGGGGCTGGCCCCCTCTCCCGACACAGCTAGATCCCTTGAGGGGTTCCGGGAGGGGGGCTGTCATCTCTTCCTTCTGTTTATGAGGTTGTGATAGACACTCTATCAAGAACATGTGGGATTTTGATATATACTACAGATTCTTTGGTAACTATTATTTGTTATTGACTTTCTATTGTATTTCAGCAAATTTTTCTGTACCTGTGTCAACATGTTGCCTTTGATTCATTTAATAAAAATCTATTGAAAGTAAAAAAACAAACACCTTGCACTAGGAATAAGTATTGCAGCATTATAGGGTTTAGTCATACAGCGAGGAGGCAACAAAACACTTCCTCACTGTCTGTCAAATACCCTCTGAAAACAAATGTGACTGGAAGGAGAGAGCCTGAGATCGGTACAGTGGGTATTTCTACAGATCCTGATTTGGAGTGAAGAAGAGGTGCTCCTGTGTGCAGTCGCTAACACAGGAATAATTTGGCTGGGTAGCAGAGAGGAAGGAGAGTGGCAGGACTTCTCTTATGCAACGCTCTCCCTCCAGAACCAGTCCTCTTTGCTGTACCGATCAGATCCTCAGGCTCTTCCCTTCAAGTTCTTGCAGGTCTCCATATGGACATCTGTCAGAGTGCCTCTCTGAGCGAGTCAGCTTCCTCTGTGAGAGGGAGGCATGCTGAGAGTGGAGGCATCGAGGGCCGGATAGGGACAGCCAAAGTGCTGTATGTGGCCTAAGTCTGGTCTGTAGATTAGTATAATTTTTTGAGATTGCATTAAATGCATGAGATTTTAATCATTTATGTTTCATTTATTAGTGTTAATTCTGAACATCATTTATTAGTTTTCTGTTTTTGCTGCTATGTGTGCTTGCATGTATAGATAAGAAGCCATTGTGGATACTATAGTGAGGGAGGTGGAGGATATTATAGTGGGTTAGGGCAGCACAATGCACAATGCACATGCCCATGCATGCCTGGTGTGTTCATGACAGGCTCCCACACACTATTTTTTTTTATAGTATTACTTGCGATTGTTGCATGTTGCAATTATAAGTACCCATCATTATGTAGCCTTGTCTTTTTTGGAGCACAGTGCAATAGTTTTTTAATGCTACATGCTCCATTCATACCATAGTGAGCAATCATGGTACTTATCTCTGTTTTGTTGTTTTCTTATTTGTAGAGCCTGAACCTCAAATAAAATAATATTTACAAGGATCTGGTGCTTTGATGATAACACTAAAAGATAGAAAATACAAGGCAGTGGTAATAGTTTATGTTTGTAAAGTTGGATGCAGTAAAATAATGCATGTGCTTTTAAAATATAGCTATTCTTTAATTTGAACCTGTTACCAGAATTTCCTGTTGCTGGATAGGCTAAAATATCCAAAAATGATAATTACTAAGCTGCTATTATTTTTTTAATTTTCCTCTCCAATTATTTTTCTACAATACATGATGCGTAAGAACAATGCTAAACATAGTAATACTCAATAGTATTGCATGCCAAGGCTTCTGGGAGACAGGGACCAAAGGCTGTTAATAGCTTATATCTGTTCTTCTGCTGGACACCCTTAGTTTTACAGTCTGGACCACCCAGTTCCACTCTTTTGGGTATCCCTAGATATTTTTGGTCCAATCATCTAATTGGGCAAAGCTGCCAGAAGCTGTCCAAACCATTCTGCATACCATTTTCCATTCAGAATACCTGTGTTGAACTGTGGATGCAATGTAGAAATAATCTCCAAAAGAACAAAAAAACAGAACTTTCACGTAACCAAGTTCAACAATACATAACACCATATTGTACTTTCTCTGTTAAAAATCAACTTTTTTAGTACAAAAATATATGTGAAATCAATAATACATTATATATTTATACAATACCAGCCTCTTTAAGGGTATAACCAAGCACCTCCTCACTGGTCCTATCCATCATAAACCAATAAGTATATAATATTGATTGCATATAGAATTGTTTAACATTGTTTATATCTCATATCCTATTCATAGCCAACTCTACTATAACATTATTTGATTGATGAGGGGAACAACGTTTTTTCGAAGTGTTTCATGGACTTGCATCTACCTTTTCAGGACTTGCAATGAGGTGTACGCATTGCTGAATCAAAGTGAATCCACCAAGCAGTTTACAACATTGCTGCATTCTTCTACAAGGGTGTTGGGAATGGCATTTTCTAATATCCTGATATATTTCTGAAGGGTCACTAAAAGTCACTCTCCCTCACAGTTGTATGTGTTCCACTAAAGCACACCAGATTCCATGATATTGCTGTAGGTTTCTTGGAACATTATTCACCATATACATAGTATCAGGCAGTTTCCCCTGTTTGCCAGTGCATGAGTGAGGTCAATGCCTCTGGAAGATCCTCCTATCAGCCTTATCCTTTAGATTGTGAGTGTCCCCATTGTCTCAGGTGTTGTAGCACACTGTACAAACAGGAAGTCACATGACAGGGGCAAAGACAAAAAACTAGCCCTTTCATGAAAGGGAACGACTTGTGCACTAAGAAAATTTTGCCAGGCAAATGTGCCATGTGCCTCTTTAATTGGCACACTTAGGTCACATGACATCTCAGAGTTGCAAAGATAGTCATTGTTGAAAGACTTTTCTCCATCAGACACTGAGATCACAAGTCTGAATTAGGAGCATTGTGAGGTCCCCTCTGTTTAGAGAGTAACAAGAGGTGAAAATTCTGGAACAATTGTACATCTTCAAGGTAAACCTGTCATAAGAAATATGGGGGCTGCTATTGTTAGCCATTTTTGATAATGCTAGTTGCCTGACTGTTATGCTGACCCACCCACTTCAGTGCTTTCTTAGGGATGTGGCTTCCAGTGGGAGCCAGCAGTGTGTCCTGTCAGCTGGATTAAACGATGTTGGAACAGAGGCAACTAAGAGGCAACTAAAGTGGGGCTTGTCTTTTGTGTTTCAATGCTTTCTGAGTTAATGACCTGCAGATAAGAAAAAATAGAAAAAAGACAGAAGTCTTTGTCTGCATACTCACCGCTGTACCTACCACCATGGGTGAAGAGTAGGGATGAGCTTCGAGTTCGAGTCGAACTCATGTTCTACTCGAACATTGGCTGTTCGCAAGTTCGCCGAACAGCGAACAATTTGGGGTGTTCGCGGCAAATTCGAATGCCGCGGAACACCCTTTAAAAGTCTATGGGAGAAATCAAAAGTGCTAATTTTAAAGGCTTATATGCAAGTTATTGTCATAAAAAGTGTTTGGGGACCCGGGTCCTGCCCCAGGGGACATGGATCAATGCAAAAAAAAGTTTTAAAAACTGACGTTTTTTCAGGAGCAGTGATTTTATTAATGCTTAAAGTCAAACAATAAAAGTGTAACATCCCTTTAAATTTAGTACCTGGGGGGTGTCTATAGTATACCTGTAAAGGGGCGCATGTTTCCTGTGTTTAGAACAGTCTGACAGCAAAATGACATTTGGAAGGAAAAAACTCATTTAAAACTACCCGCGGCTATTGCATTGCCGACAATACACATAGAAGTTCATTGATAAAAATGGCATGGGAATTCCCCACAGGGCAACCCCGAACCAAAAAAAAAAAATGATGTGGGGGTCCCCCTAAATTCCATACAAGGCCCTTCAGGTCTGGTATGGATATTAAGGGGAACCCCAGCCAAAATTTAAAAAAAAAATTGACGTGGGGTTCCCCCTAAATTCCATACCAGACCCTTCAGGTCTGGTATGGATTTTAAGGGGAACCCCGCGCCAAAAAAAAAAAAAAACGGCGTGGGGTCCCCCCAAAAATCCATACCAGACCCTTATCCGAGCACGCAACCTGGCAGGCCGCAGGAAAAGAGGGGGGACGAGAGTGTGCCCCCCCCCTCCTGAACCGTACCAGGCCACATGCCCTCAACATTGGGAGGGTGCTTTGGGGTAGCCCCCCAAAACACCTTGTCCCCATGTTGATGAAGACAAGGGCCTCATCCCCACAACCCTGGCCGGTGGTTGTGGGGGTCTGCGGGCGGGGGGCTTATCGGAATCTGGAAGCCCCCTTTAACAAGGGGACCCCCAGATCCCGGCCCCCCCCCTGTGTGAAATGGTAAGGGGGTACTTACCCCTACCATTTCACTAAAAAACTGTCAAAAATGTTAAAAATGACAAGAGACAGTTTTTGACAATTCCATTATTTAAATGCTTCTTCTTTCTTCCTTCATCTTCTTCTTCTTCTGGTTCTTCTGGCTCTTCTGGTTCTTCCTCCGGCGTTCTCGTCCAGCATCTCCTCCGCTGCGTCTTCTATCTTCTTCTCCTCGGGCCGCTCCGCACCCATGGCATGAGGGGAGGCTCCCGCTCTTCTCTTCATCTTCTTCTCTTCTTCATCTTCTTCTTCATCTTTATCTTCATCTTCTTCTTCTTCTTCTTCTTCTTCTCTTCTTCCTTCTTCTCTTCTTCATTTCTTCTCCGGGCCGCTCCGCAGCCATGCTGGCATGGTGGGAGGCTCCCACTGTGTGATGGCGTCTCTTCGTCTGACGGCTCTTAAATAACGGGGGCGGGGCCATCTGGTGACCCCGCCCCCCTCTGACGCACGGTGACTTGACGGGACTTCCCTGTGACGTCACGGGGAATGCCACAGGGAAGTCCCGTCATGTCCCGTGCGTCAGAGGGGGGCGGGGTCACCGGGTGGCCCAGCCCCCCGTTATTTAAGAACCGTCAGACGAAGAGACGCCGTCACACAGCGGGAGCCTCCCACCATGCCAGCATGGCTGCGGAGCGGCCCGGAGAAGAAATGAAGAAGAGAAGAAGGAAGAAGAGAAGAAGAAGAAGAAGATGAAGAAGAAGATGAAGAAGAGAAGAAGATGAAGAGAAGAGCGGGAGCCTCCCCCCTCATGCCATGGGGGCGGAGCAGCCCGAGGAGAAGAAGATAGAAGACGCCGGGGAGGAGATGCTGGACGAGAACGCCGGAGGAAGAACCAGAAGAGCCAGAAGAACCAGAAGAAGAAGAAGATGAAGGAAGAAAGAAGAAGCATTTAAATAAAGGAATTGTCAAAAACTGTCTCTTGTCATTTTTAACATTTTTGACAGTTTTTTAGTGAAATGGTAGGGGTAAGTACCCCCTTACCATTTCACACAGGGGGGGGCCGGGATCTGGGGGTCCCCTTGTTAAAGGGGGCTTCCAGATTCCGATAAGCCCCCCGCCCGCAGACCACCACAACCACCGGCCAGGGTTGTGGGGATGAGGCCCTTGTCTTCATCAACATGGGGACAAGGTGTTTTGGGGGGCTACCCCAAAGCACCCTCCCAATGTTGAGGGCATGTGGCCTGGTACGGTTCAGGAGGGGGGGGGCGCACTCTCGTCCCCCCCTCTTTTCCTGCGGCCTGCCAGGTTGCGTGCTCGGATAAGGGTCTGGTATGGATTTTTGGGGGGACCCCACGCCGTTTTTTTTTTTTTTTTGGCGCGGGGTTCCCCTTAAAATCCATACCAGACCTGAAGGGTCTGGTATGGAATTTAGGGGGAACCCCACGTCAATTTTTTTTTTAAATTTTGGCTGGGGTTCCCCTTAATATCCATACCAGACCTGAAGGGCCTTGTATGGAATTTAGGGGGACTCCCACATCATTTTTTTTTTTTAATTTTGGTTCGGGGTTGCCCTGTGGGGAATTCCCATGCCGTTTTTATCAATGAACTTCCATTTGTATTGTCGGCAATGCAATAGCCGCGGTAGTTTTAAATGTGTTTTTTCCTTCAAAATGTCATTTTGCTGTCAGACTGTTCTAAACACGGGAAACATGCGCCCCTTTACAGGCATACTATAGACACCCCCCAGGTATGAAATTTAAAGTGATATTACACTTTTATTGTTTGACTTTAAGCATTATTAAAATCACTGCTCCTGAAAAAACGGCCGTTTTTAAAACTTTTTTTTGCATTGATTCATGTCCCCTGGGGCAGGACCCAGGTCCCCAAACACTTTTATTGACAATAACTTGCATATTAGCCTTTAAAATTAGCACTTTTGATTATTCATGTTCGTGTCCCATGGACTTTAACGGTGTTCGCGTGTTCGAACGAATTTTTTTCCTGTTCGCATGTTCTGGTGCGAACCGAACAGGGGGGTGTTCGGCTCATCCCTAGTGAAGAGCTGTCAGTGCCCATACAGCCAGTGTAGCAGTCTCAGCTTTGGGAGCTGTCATTCAGTGAGTGGAGTCAAACAATGTAAACCTTACTCATTCACACGAGGGTCAATATCTGGATGCCCCCAGATTGTTAACACTGATTTCCAGCTTTAATGTTACTTAAAACAGTTTGTTTGGGTCAAGCTGGCAAAAGTAAACAATTTCCTACACTAACAGGTGTGTCCTCTGGGCGTGCTATATAAGTAGTATGTAGCCTCAGCTACATGCAGTATACAGCAGTGTGTTCCGCTTGTGGGATGCGAACATCCCATTTCACATGTGGAACAAAGTGCAAACACCAGGCTGAGCAGGAATCAGCCATTCATAGGCAGCATACTGTATATTCTCTGAATGAATACAAAGATTCCTTTGATTGGCTGATGTCACATTCTCCACCTCAGGCAATCAGAGGAAGCTTTGTATTCATTCAGAGAATACAAAGTTGCCTAGGAATAGCTAAGCACTGCTTAGCTTAACTCAATTTTGTTTTGCGTGGGTGAGCCCAGCGTGCTCATCTGTTTGTGTAGGAAATAGTTTGTTTGGGCCAGCTTGGCCTAAATTAACAAACTCAATTTCTCCCACCCGTGCTATAGCCGAATGATGGCTACAGCATGGACCTTACTTATATGAGGACCTCCCATGCATGAGCTGCTTGCGCGCCCCCTGTGGGGCGCGAACGGTGCACTCTGTGATCACGAGTCTATGAGACTCGGCTGATCACAGATCGGAGTAAGGGGCCGATCCCGGTCCCTTACCATGTGATCAGCTCTCAGCCAATGACAGCTGATCACATGATGTAGACAAAAGATCGGTAATTGTTTTTTTTTTTTCTGTCAGCATGAGGGAAAATAAAAGCCGATCACCAGCTGCCGCAGCAGCCTCATCTGTGCCCACGAGCACCACCTGCCAGTGCCACCTATCAGTACCCAACAGTGAAAAAATATCCAAAGACACTGCGCTTACTCAGTAATAGCAGCTCACACAACAAACAAGGAAATTTGTAAACAGTGCAGGTATATATAGTGTAGCACTAGATTAGATTACAAAAACTATTGAAATGGCAAAAAATGATGTATCAAACAGTTGTTCATAACACCATGCGTTCCGAATGGTACTGAGAAAGATTTCAATAGGTATCTATTGCATAGAAAATCTGATAACCAATGAAAAGTCCCAAACAGATGGTAGTGTTTATAAACCACATAGATGAAATTGAGAGAAGTAATACACAATAATTGGATCCCCCGTATGGAAACAATGCAGGCTTACCGGAACCGTTGGACTCATAGAAATGTATGTCCCCTGAGTCAGTAATGCTTGTATTGCCACCGGGCAATGAAGTGGGGTCTCCCAGTGGAACAATATGAAATCCAGATGCTGTTTCTAGGGCTCCCGGCAAAATTCTTCCATGTATAACCCCCAGAGGAAGTCTGAGTAGACGAAACGCGTCAGTGGACTCCACTGCCTGCCATTAGTTTTACTATAAGCGCTTTTTTAATACGGAGAATGTAATGTTTTACCTTAAATAAATCTTATTTTAAAAAACGGTATTATACTATGTGGCCCCTTTTTTTACCTTCTATGGGCCACCACGAAATCGGGTTATACATGGAAGAATTTTGCCGGGAGCCCTAGAAACAGCATCTGGATTTCACTCTTGATTTTGCACTCTTGAGTTTTAGTAAATCGACACCTGTACTTTAAAAAAAATCACTGCTCCCCAGGTGTTCAGTAGGGTTCAGGTGCAGCATCTGAACTTCTTTGAAGTTTAATGAACCCTGTTTAAACCAAGCCTAGGGCAGTTTGGATTGTCACCAGTCGCCCACCATTTCCATGTCCATTTTTAGACTTCAGATCTTAACAGCCCAGTTACATTTACATGCAGGAACCTGTTTTCAGTTTGAGGAGTGATGTCATTTTTCACTTTGAGAGAAACCATCAAAGCTTTTGCATGTAAATGCTTTCGCGGGTATATGAATATCTGTTTAATTGGTTGCTGAGATCTAAAAGTCTACTAAAGTGGATTTTGTTACATTTAGTTAAAAAATTGACTATTGCAGGCTGGGACTTGTATTTTAACAAAACTGGTAACTGTCTCCCTTATGTGTGGGATGTGTCGGCACTAATTATACTAGATGCTTGCCCCAGGCTTTTCAGAGAGCCATTAATGGCTATCAAATTAATGCAGAATTATTAATGCCTGCACAAGAGCATCCTAGTGCTGGAAATATGAGGAGAATGGTCAACTTATCAGTGTGAGTGATTATTCATTTTTGTCCAGTCAGAAAGCAGTAAGTAGATTTTGTCATGTGTCTCCATTGCAAATATTTCCTATTACTTTCTGTTCCTGTGACACCATGTCAACAGGACAAGAAATGAGGGGATGTCTTTCTAAGGGGATGTCTTTCATATGGGTAGCTGGGTAGGAGCCCAATAAAAGGCTGCTTCTATGGAGGACCTAGCAAGACAGCAATGCACCAATCATTTTCAGAGTGTTATGCCTCAAGTGGGGTAGCCCTGTGCCTACAGCTGTTTATCTGGGTTTCCAGACCATAGACACCTCCAGTCGCTTGTCTGTGGAACCAGTAGTGGGATCCTTTCAGCTGCTTGTCTGGATTACCAGAATCAGCCTAACTTAGTGCGAGAGTGACATTGTCCAGGTGCTAGGTGCAAGTAGTTCAAATCAAAAGGTTCTTTTATATATACATCCACTGTGTATTTAACAATTTAATTGCAATTTAGCTTTAAATTCAGATCTAGGGCTTTATTCACATGAGTGCTTTTGTAGTACATTATATTGTTGATTTCCTATACAAAGGTCAGGCCAAAAAAATCTGTGTACATTTTATGATCCCTTCATCTTGTGCACTCTTGTTATTTAAAGCACATCTCCAGGATAAATTTACCCCCTACATCCCTACTCCCTACCTGATCATATTCAAAAGAGGACCAACATCAGACTAAGGGGAGTAAGGGGACCGACATATGAAATAATAATGTGCATTGCTGGAGTAGTGGTCCTTGAGGGCAGAAACAGTACCAGCCAGAGATCTGTATGGAGGTACTCCGGTGATTATAACTGGCTTCATCGTACAAAGAAAACGTAATATCTGGCAGGATGGGTTAGAAGGAGAGGGGGATAAATAGATTTTGTCTAGAGTTGTACTTTAAATATCATCAGACTCTTTATAATTGCAACAGGAGATTGTGGACAGATACAGTATAAAAATAATAAGTCATAATTAATAAAAAATGTGTATTATATAAGTGCTCTTTATGTATTTGGCCAATTAAAACAAATTGAGATTCTAAGCATCATATTTTTTCCTTCTATAAAGGACATAGAGTTTTTTTCCAAGTCTTTGGGACTCTGTAATGTGGATGAAGGCAAACATTATATGTATTATGTAAAATAAAGCAGCCACTGAGCTTTTTTGTAGTGAAAATACTATTTATATAGAGATACAGTGTATAGCTGGTCGAATTAAAGTATATATTGATTACAGGCTGTTGCAAATGTTTTTTTAAATGTTGTTATTTGGAATGTTTGTGTTGAACCTTTGTATCATGTGCTCTTTGGTTTGATACCAAAATTTTAATAATGTACTTTCTTTATACTGTAGATTTTGTGGGTGTATCCTGTAAGCCGTCTTGATAATATATATTCTAAATGAATATTTTAATTGTTAAATGACACTGATGCCAAATACAGTATGAAAAAATAGTTGTATTAAAAAAATAGATTTCAAATTCATTCAATGTATTTTATCTGTTAAAAACAGATTGCTGTGATGGTCCTATGCACACAGCATTTTTTTCATTACAATTCCTAAGGTATTCTCTCTAACAGTTACATAAAATCCCATCAGTCAAGTGATGAGGTGATAATTATGCACAGATTGAGAACTCATCAGATGTCAAGTTAAATATAAAAAAACACATTTTATAGCCAGCACATATGTTAGTGTACATTAGAGTTCTTTCAAAACCTGATAATAAAGCAGTATAAAGCTGTACACAATGATCTATATTTTATGATACAGTAAAAAATGAACATTTTCCTCTCCATGAGCCTAGGGACATTAATTGGAGCTCATTTCATGCCAAACCATCATCACTTTTTCTCACACCAAATACATTTTACAAGATACGTGATTACATGGGGAGATCATAATATTAACAGTCAGAGCCTTATGTGGATGTGTCACATTATTTGACGTTTCTTATTTTCGTGTCATTAACAAGACTGTCATTAGAACACAATATATAGGCTTCACGGAATATAAATTACTATTAAAAATGAAGAATGTTGCGTGACCTCAGGCTGCTGAGATATGAACTCATAAATCCACATGTTATTTTATAGGAATGTACAATTTTTATATTTATGTGTCATGGGCTAGTATGTGTGTAGTACTTAGATTCTACAGCATAAAATCACAATGAACCTGTACCCCATGTTAAACTTTTTAAAGTGAATGAGAACATAAAAATACAAGAGGACCACTGTTTTTTTTCCTCTTTAAGCCAAAAGGCTTATTATGAGTATTACCCTGATTTAAAGTTACTTTTCTCTGAATACACATATCAAAATACATTTTGCATACAGTGCTAATGCACCAGAGTTGATTAACTAACCATGTTCATTTTTTAATAGGTATGTTACTTTTTAAAGTGAAGTCAGTTAGCTTAGTAAATAAGGTACATCTCTGTTCACTTCAGCCATCCAACCATGCAAGTAAAACAAACAAATATGTTTTTCTTTTTCCCTTGCACATGCCTAGGTATTCAAAGTGAACACAGCATCACGTAACCTACCAAGCAAAGTGAACATGCCATACCTCCCAATTTTCTGAGAGGGGAATGAGGAACACCTATTAGCAAAAGTATGTAGCCATAGGACACACCCCCTGTCACACCCCCCTTAAAGGAGAACTGTACAAAAAAAGATTGGTTAAAAACACAAGTGCTTTTTTTTTACCACTACTATTCCTTTAACTGCTAGCCAACCAGCCACCGCAGTGCGATGACCGCCGGGCACCCACGATCGCTCCTGTAAACACACAAATCCCGGTTCTCTCAGGGGAGAGGAGACAGATCGTGTGTTCAAACTAAGTATGAACACCGATTTGTCATCTCCCCTAGTCAGTCCTATCGTCCCTACAGTTAGAACACACCTAGGGAACCCATTGAACCCCTTGTTCGCCACCTAGTGTTAACCCCTTCCATGCCAGTGACATTTAAACAGTACTCAATGGCTATTTTTAGCTCTGATAGCTGTATAAATGTCAATGGTCCCAAAATAGTGTCAAAAGTGTCCGATCTGTCCGCTGCAATGTTGAAGTCCTGATAAAAATCGCAGATTGCCGCCATTACTAGTAAAAAAAAAAAAAAAGACATAAATCTATCCCCTATTTTGTAGATGCTATAACTTTTTGCACAAACCAATCAATATCTGCTTATTGTGATTTTTTTTACCAAAAATATGTAGAAGAATACATATCGGCCTAAACTGAGGAAAACATTTGTATATTTATTTAAAAATTTGGGATATTTATTATAGCAAAAACTAAAAAAAAAGTGTTTTTTAAAAAAATGTACGCTTTTCTTTGTTTATAGCGCAAAAAATAAAAACGTAGAGGTGATAAAATACCACCAAAAGAAAGCTCTATTTGTGCGAAAAAAAGGACATAAATTTTGTTTGGGTACAACATCGCATGCATGCGCAATTATTGTTAAATCGACGCAGTGCAGTATCGCAAAAAATGGCCTTGTCTGGAAGGGGCAAATCTTTCCGGGGCTGAAGTGGTTGAATTGGCTTGGCATTTAGAAATTGGATGAAAGGTTTAGCACTGTAAAACACTTTTTTGCTGGATAAGTAGTACACCTTTATATACAACTATATAGATCAGGCCAAAATGAGGGACAAATGAGGAGGAAAGAGGGACAGAGGGACTTTGTTCCAAATCAGGGACAGTCCCTCGAAATGAGGGACAGTTGGGAGGTATGCATGCAATTTTCATAGTAAACATTTAAAAGCTTTTACTACATCCAAATCAAACAGGTACATTGATACAATAAATAAAAACAATTGATTGTAACATAGTATGTAGTGCCATAGTGCTGTGATTAGTCTTTCCACTTGTGAATAGAGGCTTCCATACATTTTTGAGCTCTTACATGCAGAGTTGTGATGATAAATCTTTCAGTTCCCCTGTTCCTGTAAGCTTGTTATGAAGTCAAAATAGTGAAACATGCAGAGTGCGGTTTCTGATTCCAGAAAACATGCACAACAGCATAAGTGTTTTCGTGAAATAGTTTTAATTAATTGTGCATACACTGTTTTTACAGTTTTTACAGTTGTTTATGGTTCTGAAAAAGGACCTTTATTCAAAATTGTATTTGAATGTATGGTATATAGGAAGTGATATTATCAAGTACTGCTTGCAGCTATAATTTTATTAATTTATTTTTGGAATTTATCTTTCAGTCGGTTTATGATTTCATTTCAGAAAAATGATGTACAAACCAAATGAATGCAAATGCATTCATGTACAATTATGAATAATTGAATTCACTTTTGCTATGCCTACGTACTGGTCCTATTGTGTGACATTTATAAAGTGTATAAGTCTCTAAGGTACAGTTATTTTTAGCATTTAATGATAGTAATAATCATGGTCCTTTAGGCATGTCATTCTCTGAAAGATAAGATCATAACAAAGGGCCAGACAACTCTGTAATAGAACAAAAGTCCTTCACAAAGAGGTAAAGAGTGAAAGAAATAAAAGAAATGAGGGAGAAAGAACAGTTGTTGCCCTCAAGCCTCAATGATCCAGCGAGTGAATCCACCAGTTCCACAGATTTTTTTAAAATTCATTTGAAATGTTATGAAGATTAAACATAATTTATCATTAACCTTCACCCAGTTCAGCTTAGGTTAAACAGTCTATGGAGGTGGTAGTTTGTTTCTAATTTCTTGCTATTGCTATCGTAGCAGTCGAGAGCACAAATGAAAGCAAGCATTTGGTGAATTATGGGAATTTTAGATCAAACCTAAGGAACAGAGCACTCTCTAGTGCCTTGGGTATAATGACATAGGTTTACTGAGTATTCCATATTATAAATTCCTATCTAAAATTTACAGATCTTGGGATAATGCAACCATATGTGGTACATGAGCCACAGCCTCTGTAGCACAACTGATAAGCTCAAGTAAAATTCTATTAGAGATGTATAGAATTATGTCCCTGACAAGTTGTACTGTACATTGTTGTCTGCCAGTGAAAAATATCTAGGGATTTATTAAGATTCATTTTCCTATTGCTGCATACATGAAAATTTTTCAGTGATTGTAGTGAGTATATGGAGGAAACAGTTTAGGCCCATATGTATTCTTCCACATATTTTTGGTAAAAAAATTGCAATAAGTGTATATGTATTGGTTTGTGCAAAAGTTATAGTGTCTACAAAATAGGGGATAGATTTATAGTATTTTTATTATTATTATATTTTTTACTAGTAATGGCAGTGATCTGCAATTTTTATTGGGACTGTGACATTATGGCGGACACATCGGACACTTTTGACACATTTTTGGGACCATTGGCATTTATACAGCAATCAGTGCTATAAAAATGCACTGATTACTGTAAAAATGTCACTAGTAGGGAAGGGGTTAACACTAGGGGGCGATCAAGGGGTTAACTGTGTCCCCTAGTACGTGTTTCTAACTGAAGGGGGAGGGGACTGACTAGAGGAAGTGACGGATCTTGGTTCCTAGCTAATAGGAACACATGACCTGTCACTCCTCTCAGAACAGAACAGGGAAGTGTGTGTTTATACACACTTGTCTCTGTTCTGTCTCTCCTGCTTGCGATCGCTCATAGCCGGCGGTCATTGCGACCATCGGCCACAAGCATCGGCACCCCCGCTGTGCAGCGGGTGTATAGCTATGATGGTTGGCGGGATCGTGCCAACCTGCCGCAGTAAAATGATAGTGCCTGGTCGGCAAGCTGTTAAACAATCCCTCTCATGCTCGTCTCCCTTCCTATGGGCTCCAGCTGCAACTACTACTTACTTAATTAATTTAACAGTTTCATCCACAGGTATACTATGCCTTACTTATGAACGTTTACTTAAGAAACTAAACAACATGTGCTTTGAACTATGCAAGGTGAAAACATCCTGGACTGGTAAGATTGCCCTTACCAAGATGTTCCTGATGCCACACATATTATATATTTTTCGGACTCTTCCAAACACCCTCCTCTCATCGCAACTTGCCTCAATACAATATATCCTCAACAACTTTATGTGAGACAATAAGCACCCGAGAGTGAGATCCTCTACCCTCTGCACATCTACAACTAAGGCGGGACTTGGAGCACCAGATGTTCGAGCTTACTATGAAGCCATACTCCTCAACCAAGCCAAACAATGGTGGACATCCATCTCTACAACAACCTGGGTGCAAATCAGTGAAGCGACCCTTCATACTAAAAGCTCCAAACTCCTTCCTGCACTTCTACTACACCACCGCCCGCAATGTTCTTTCCTCAACACAGTCAATGCAACTATTAAAGTTTGTGAATCCACGTTCCAACAAATCAAAGGCTTGCCACATAAGGCTCCAATGCCCCATACACACGATCGGAAATTCCACCAGTCCGATGTGAGCTTTTGGTCGGAAATTCCGACCGTGTGTATGCTCCATCCGACTTTTGCTGGCGGAATTTCTGCCAGCAAAAGATTGAGAGCAGGTTCTGAATTTTTCCGATGGAAAAAGTTCCTATCGGAAATTTCAATCGTCTGTAGCAATTCTGATGCGCAAAATTCCTACGCATGCTCGGAAACAATTCGACGCATGCTCGGAAGCATTGAACTTCATTTTCTCGGCTCGTCGTAGTGTTGTACGTCACCGTGTTCTTGATGGTCGAAAGTTCAGAAAACTTTTGTGTGACCATGTGTATGCAAGGCAAGCTTGAGCGGAATTCCATCGGAAAAACTATCCAAGGTTTTTCTGACAGAAATTCCGATCGTGTGTACAGGGCATTAGTCTCATCCCAATTTCAGCATTTGAGCTCATCTGCTCGAACCTTTCACTGTCAACCTGGTTGTCAGTAGGCATTCACAAAATAGGAGACCTTTACAAAGACAAGAACCTACAATTATGCCAAGAACTAGAACAAGAACTACAATCCAAATACTCTATCCGGCAGCAGGACTTTTACAAATATCTACAAATAAGTCATGCACTTAAAGAGGTACATTGGTTGGAATCCAACCACTTTGTAGGGATTCTTAAATTCTATGAACAACTTAGTCCCTCCCAAAAGGGGATCTCGCATCTATATAAAATTCTAAACTCCCCTCCAACAATGCAAAAACTCCCAGGGATGTATAAATGGGAAAGAGCTTTCAACTCCTCAGTCTCCTCTAATATATGGCGCCAAGCATCCTGTGCCACCCTAAGGTTTTCCAAGTGCTTTGCCCATTGGAATACAATCCAAAAGCTTCTACATTTCTGATACTACACTCCAGAAAAAATATGCAAACTCTTTCCATCTTCCCCCTCCACTTGCTGGAGGGCTTGTGGAAATCTAGGATCTTCCTCACACATATGATGGAGTTGTCCTGCAATCTTTAGATTTTAAAAAGATGTACATGCTTTGCTTAGGTCAATCACTGGAATAATTTGTGGGCTCACACCACAGTTAGCCTTGCTGGGGGGAGGACTCAAGGACTGGCCACATCATTTCTGTTCAATTGTCACGCACATCTTTATAGCGCCCTGGCTTTCCCTTACTCGGAAGTGGAAATCCGCTATGCCTCCGAATATAACCCAGTCGATAACCAACCGACACTTCCAATTGGAGTACATGTTTGTCAGGGCTCATCTAACTATGACCAAATTCTTTAAACAGTGGGAGACCTGGATAATCGATACTAGAAGCACCCCACTCACTTAGACAATATATCTAATCTCTACATCTTATGTCTAATCAAGAAAGGACCACAAGCTTGATCCCCATACCCCAGCACTGACAACTGTGAGACCATCACTAGACAGCCTATTTGTTCCTTATTCCCTATAATCCGTAGTTATGGCTTTTAGCCACGAGCCATCTATTGCTAATATACCAAATCTATTCTGCACAGAATCTAATGCAATATCTTCATATTTTGTCTACAGTGTTTGTTAAACCTTTGTTACCCTGTATACTTTTGAAATTGATGTTTTTACATTTGTAACCTGCAATATCTTAATAAAAATTACAAGTTTAAAAAAAAAGAAACAAAAAAAAAACACGTACATACGGTGCCTTGAAAAAGTATTCATACTCCTTGAAATGTTCCACATTTTGTCATGTTACAACTAAAAACATAAATGTATTTTTATTGTAATTTTATGTGATAGACAAATACATATGTGTGAAGTGAAAGGAAAATGATAAATAGTTTTCAAGATTTTTTACAAATAAATATGTGAAAAGTGTTGCGTGCATTTGTATTCAGCCCTCCTGAGTCAATACTTTGTAGAACCACCTTTCACTGCAATAACAGCTGCAAGTCTTTTTGAGTATGTCTCTACTAGCTTTGCACATCTAGAGAGTGACATTTTTGCCCATTCTTCTTTGCAAAATAGCTCAAGCTATGTCAGATTGGATGGAGAGTGTTTGTGAACATCAATTTTCAAGGCTTGCCACAGATTCTCAATTGGATTTAGGTCTGGACTTTGACTGGGCCATTTTAACACATGAATATGCTTTGATCTATACTATTCCATTGAAGCTCTGGCTGTATGTTTAGGGTCGTTGTCCTGCTTTAAAGTGAACCTCTGCCCCAGTCTCAAGTCTTTTGCAGACCCTAACAGGTTTTTTTCTAAGATTGTCCTGTATTTGGCTCCATTCATCTTCCCATTAACTCTGAACAGCTTCCCTGTCCCTGCTAAAGAAAAGCATCCCCACAATATGATGGTACCACCACTATGTTTCACAATGGGGTTTTCAGGGTGATGTGCAGTGTTAGTTTTCCGCCACACATAGCGTTTTGCTTTTAGGCCAAAAAGTTCATTTTTGGTCTCATCTGACCAGAGCACCTTCTTCCACAAGTTAGCTGTGTCCCCCACATGGCTTCTCCCAAACTGCAAACGGGACTTCTTATGGTTTTCTTTTAACAATGGCTTTCTTCTTGCCACTCTTCCATAAAGTCCAGATTTGTGGAGTGCACGACCAATAGTTGTCCTGTGGACAGGTTCTCCCACCTGAGCTGTGGATCTCTGCAGCTCCTCCAGAGTTACCATGGGCCTCTTGGCTGCTTCTCTGATTAATGCTCTCCTTGCCTGGCCTGCTAGTTTAGGTGAATGGCCATGTCTTGGTAGGTTTGCAGTTGTGCCATACTCTTTCCATTTTTTGGATGATGGATTATACAGTGCTCTGTGAGATGTTCAAAGCTTGGGATATTTTTTTATAACCTAACCCTGCTTTAAACTTCTCCACAACTTTAACCCTGACCTGTCTGGTATGTTCCTTGCCCTTCATGAAGCTGTTTGTTCATTAAGGTTCTCTAACAAACCTCTGAGGGCTTCACAGAACAGTTGTATTTATACTGAGATTAAATTACACAGGGGTGGACTCTATTTACTAATTAGGTGACTTCTGAAGGCAATTGGTTCACTCGATTTTATTTAGGGGTATTAGAGTAAAGGGGGCTGAATACAAATGCACGCCACACTTTTCAGATAGTTATTTGTAAAAAAATTTGGAAAACCATTTATCATTTTTCTTCCACTTCACAATTATGTACCACTTTATGTTGGTCTATCACATAAAATCCCAAGAAAATACATTTATGTTAGTACCCAGTTATATTATGTACATTTAGGAAAGTATCCAGGCCTTTCTTAAAGCAATCTACTGAGCTGGCCAGAACCACCTCTGGTGGGAGTCTATTCCACATTTTCACAGTTCTTACTGTGAAGAAACCTTTGCGTATTTGGAGGTGAAATCTCTTTTCTTCTAGACGTAAAGAGTGCCCCTGGGTCCTCTGGGTTGACCGTAAAGAGAATAACTCAACACCAAGTTCACTATATGGACCCCTTATATATTTGAACATGTTGATCATATCCCCCCTTATTCTCCTCTTCTCAAGAGTGAATAAATTCAGTTCCTCTAATCTTTCTTCATAGCTGAGCTCCTCCATGCCTCTTATCAGTTTGGTTGCCCTTCTCTGCACTTTCTCCAGTTCCCTGGTATCCTTTTTGAGAACTGGTGCCCAAAACTGAACTGCATATTCGAGATGAGGTCTTACTAATGATTTGAATAGGGGCAAAATTATATCTCTCTCTCTGGAGTCCATACCTCTCTTAATACAAGAAAGGCTCGCTTTGGAAACCGCAGCTTGGCATTGCATGCCATTATTGAGCTTATGATCTACCAAAACCCCTAGATCCTTCTCCACCATGGATTCCCCCAGTTGTACTCCCCTTAGCATGTATGATGCATGCATATTCTTAGCCCCCAAGTGCATACTTTTTCAAGGCAGTGTGAGTATTCACAGCCTTTGCTCAATAGCTTGTTGAAGCACCTTTGGCACCAATTACAGCCTCAAGTATTTTTTTGTGAGTATGATACTACAAGCTTGGCACACCTATTTTTGGGCAGTTTCTCCCATTCTTCTTTGCAGGACCTCTCATGCTCCATCAGGTTGGATTGTGCACAGCCATTTTCAGATCTGTCCAGAGATGTTCCATAGGGTTCAAGTCTGGGCTCTGGCTGGGTCACTCAAGGACATTCACAGAGTTGTCCTGTAGCCACTCCTTTGTTATCTTGGTTGTTTGCTTAGGGCTGTTGTTTGCTTCCATCTGGCCACTCTACCATACAGGCCTGATTGGTGGAGTGCTGCAGAGATTGTTGTTCTTATGGAAGGTTCTCCTCTCTACAGAGAAATGCTGTAGCTCTTTTAGAGTGGCCATCGGGTTCTTGGTCACCTCCCTGATTAAGAGCCTTCTCCCCCGATCGCTCAGTTTTGCCAGACGGCCCACTCTGGGAAGAGTCCTGGTGGTTCCAAACTTCTTCCATTTATGGATGATGGAGGCCACTGTGCTTATTGGGACCTTCAATGCTGCAGAAAATTTTCTGCACCCTTCCCCAGATCTGAGCCTTAATACAATCCTGTCTTGGAGGTCTGCAGACAATTCCTTGGACTTCATGGCTTGGTTTGTGCTCTGACATGCACTGTTAACTGTAGGACCTTATATAGACAGGTGTGTGCCTTTCCAAGTCATGTCCAATCAACTGAATTTACCACAGGTGGATTCAATCAATGATCATGATCAATGATCAGTGGAAACAGGTTGCCCCAGAACTTAATTTTGTGTGTCATGGCAAAGGCTGTCAATACTTATGTACATGTGATTTTTTTTGTTTTTTATTTTTAATATATTTGCAAAGATTTCAAGAAAACTTCTTTCTTGTTGTTATTATGGAGTATTGTTTGTAGAATTTTGAGGAAAATAGTTATTGTAATCCATTTTGGAATAAGGCAGTAACATAACAAAATGTGGAAAAAGTGAAGCGCTGTGAAAACTTTCCAGATATACTGTATCTGTCCTCTCAAGGCATGCCCAGATTTGTAGGTGACTTCAAGTCATAGAGGTGGGATGTGTGGTCAGCTTGAGCTTGATTTTTATAAAAGAAGTTATTTGGGATTAATTAAATAATTCTGATGGGGGGCAGTTTACATATTTTTTTAAGGAAGTTCAGGCTACGAATATACCCTCTTGACAGAAAGTCTCTGATATGAAACAAGCCGTTATTGTCCACCATTGAAACAGTCATGGTCTGCAGGTTGAAACTCTGGGTTGGCCAAAATAGGTTTCATGGGTGTATTCAGGGAACATATCTTGTCTGCCCCTCTGTTTTTCCAAAACAGAGAGAGAATAGGACAGTGTGGGGCACAGAATAGGGGGGGGGGGTTAATCTATTTGGCAGAGAGCTTCTGTGTGCCCATCCCAACGAGCTTGCATGCAGAAGCAAACGCATGTGAGGAATTGCTGCGATCGGTAGAGTGAGAGCAATGAATCTAGCCCTAGACCTCCTCTGTAACTTAAAACATGCAACCTGTACATTTTTTTAAACGTCGCCTATGGAGATTTTTAAGGGTAAAAGTTTGTCGCCATTCCACGAGTGGGCGCAATTTTGAAGCTTGACATGTTGGGTATCAATTTACTCGGCGTAACATTATCTTTCACAATAACAATAATTCTAATAATAATAAAATATTTCTTATATTTATAATTCAAAAAAGTGTATTTTTTCCAAAAAAAGTTTGCTTGTAAGACCGCTGCGCAAATACGATGTGACAGAAAGTTTTGCAACGACCACCATTTTATTCTCTAGGGTGTTAGAAATAAATAATATTCGGGGTTTCTAAGTGATTTTCTAGCAAAAAAACTATTTTAAACTTGTAAACAACAAATCTCAGAAAGAGGCTCGGTCCTCAAGTGGTTAAAAGAAAGGTAGAAAAAAATAGGAGTATATAGAGAGAAGAGGGTAGAAAAAAAGGGGTAAGTGAATGGTGGGGGGTACAAGTGGCGATGCAATCCCAATTAATAGAAATTACCAAAGCCATAAAAGTGTGTCATCGAAGTCTGGAGGTAAACAATGCTTAACACAAGGAAGCCTTAGTTTCTCAAATTAACCAATTCCATCTCTTTTGATTGCTTCCATTATAGCATCTATAAGAGCTTTATTAGTTCTGTGTATGGTTTCAGCTAGAATTAAATATCTAGTTTTCCATGCCTTAGCAATGTTTTTTTACAGCTGTTAGGAGCTGTAAAAGAAGGCAAAATTGATTCTGTGTGATCCCATCAGGTTTCAGGTTTAATAGGGCTGTAGCAGGATTGGGCTGTATAGGTGTATCAAAGATTTTGGAGGATAAGGTAAAAACTGCCTTCCAGAATGGGCAATTGGGCAATCCCACCAAATATGAAGTTGAGTGCCAGACAATACAATATAAGCTGCAAGTATAGCGTTAGATTACCTGTTAACTTCAGGTCTGGCCATGGTGACTGCTGTCTCCCATACCAAAGAGGGACTAAGCTTGGTCACAAAGTGTTATATCCCCCTCCTTTCTGTACTGTGGCTAATATAATTCTCCCTAATTGGTCACTTTACCTAGTACATGTATATTGGGTCCAGCCTGATTGGATGAGTCAAAGAAGGCAGCTGCCCTGCCATTTTAGCACCTCAGCAAATAGCTTGGGGTGTCCACTTTCCAAATGGGGTCATTTGGGGGGTTTTGTGCTATCTGGGCATTTCATGGCCTCCAAACCTGTGATAGGCAGTGAGGAGTGAGATCAAAAATTTACGCCCATAGAAAGCCTGAAGGCGGTGATTGGTTAGGCTCCCAAAATGTCTCACACGTGTTCCACGTATGCAGATATTGAAACGCCGGGCTCTATTTTCGTGATCTTCAAACGAGATTGAAGGACTTCCTCTTTGAGGTTTTCAAATTCAACTGCATAAGCCTGGGTGTTATTTTCAAGTTCATCAACCCTCAGTTCAAGATTTCCAGTGTGTTGGCCCAGTTCTCTGATTTCCTTAGTCAGGCTGTTTGTTATATGATCTGAGGTCTGCTTAAAGCTTTGTGAAGCATTTTTTCAAATTTCCTCAGAACAGAAGAATGAGCAGGATCTGTAAAAGATGTAATTTGTGAAGTTTGTATAGATGAATCTGAGTTATATTCCCCCTGTGCTGCCACAGATACTTTAGAGCGCTGAGAGGATTTCACTGAGTGCGAGGTAACAGGGGCAGATGATACAGCTAGTGACATTCTGACTGAAGACTGAGGCAGCACTTCTTTGTTGTTTTTTGGCTTCATTTTCAGGCGAGAACTCCCAAGAACCAATTTATTAAGTGGCCGGGGTTATTAGCAGAACGAGTAACAATATTTACTCGGTGAAGCTGAGCCTGGACATGGTATAATACAATAGAAACATCCGGAGCAGAGCTCTAAGGTGGCATGTCTACTCAGTCAGGCTTTGCACATGCGCCTCCCCAAGTCCAACTATCACTAACCAGAGATTTATACTTAGTGCTACATTTTCACAGCCGTATGGGTGTTGATAGTTTATTGTGTGTTTGCTGTGTTCCGAGGAAGCCAAATGCCACCTCTAGATACAGCAACACTCTTTGCCATGGCCACTTGCATATTCACCAACTATCTGTGGACAGTTTGTGTGTGGCCAGAAATCTGCCGAAACACAGACACTGAACACACACAGTCTAAGGGGTTACATGGAAACAGCAGTGGTTCTGCACACAGAGGGAGTGCATGCAGTATTTAGTACTATCGGAAAAAAACTACTGAACGTCTAGCTATCCCTGTGCGGTCATGTGAATGTAGCCTAAAACTAAACACTGCGAGGCCAGAAATATAGGCAAAAGATTGTAAAACTAAAAAAAAAAAATAGAAATGGTGGTTAAGGCAGAAGTCATAAATAATAAAACATCATCCATTAATAGGGGCCATTTAAATTCTGCCGGTCCCCAAAATACCACATTGATATCAGGATTGGAGAAAATTGCTGTAGTTCCCTGTTTTATGTCCACTGGGGAGGGAATTGGTGGCCTTTTATGAATATTGGGTACAGTAAGTATTATAAAGGGCTCTCAGTATTTATGTTCTTTATGTCTGTCTTTATGTTCTTTCTGTCTGCACAATTCCACTTTGATATCAGGATTGGAGCAAAGAGCTGTGTTTCCCTGTTTTTTGTCCACTTGGGAAGGGGGTGGGTGTTGTAATCTCAGGAAGTGTGGGTGGGATCCAATGGGGTGGAGGTGGGATTGTACAACATTAATGAAATGTCACTGGACATCGTATCTATCCAGGAGTGTGGGTTTATTATTGCATTAAGGGGCATTAATTGAGAGTCTGGATTTACAAACAGTGGAGTATAGAAAGTTGGTCAGCCGTCCAACTTCTACTTTTTGAAAAATCCTTCAGTGTCCAACTAATCAAAGTGTATTGTAAATGTACTTTAGAAGACATTCTCTTACATTAGAGTGTTTACGAATTTATTCAAAAGTTGCCCTCCTACTGGTTTTTAAATCTGAAGTTTAGTATATTTTTCCAGGATACAACACTAAACATGTTAGCTATATGTAATGGTGTGTATCCCATTACCTGCAGACAGCAGCTTCTGCTAAAAATCATCCTTGCAATGTCTCCTTCAGAGCCACCAGCAACTGCCTTGAGCAGCTGTTGCCCAGCACTGTGAAGCTTAATAGCTGCCACAATTTACATAGTTACATAGTAGGTGAGGTTGAAAAAAGACACAAGTCCATCAAGTCCAACCTATGTGTGTGAATATGTGTCAGTATTACATTGTATATCCCTGTATGTTGCGGTCATTCAGGTGATTATCTAATAGTTTCTTGAAGCTATCAATGCTCCCCGCTGAGACCACCGCCTGTGGAAGGGAATTCCACATCCTTGCCGCTCTTACAGTAAAGAACCCTCTACGTAGTTTAAGGTTATACCTCTTTTCTTCTAATTGTAATGAGTGGTCACGTGTCTTATTAAACTCTCTTCTGCGAAAAAGTTTTATCCCTATTGTGGGGTCACCAGTACAGTATTTGTAAATTGAAATCATATCCCCTCTCAAGCGTCTCTTCTCCAGAGAGAATAAGTTCAGTGCTTGCAACCTTTCCTCATATTGACTATATTACTACACCCCCACAATACACTGACTTCTGTGAATAGGTGGAGGAGATTTTGTCATTCAGCTGCTTCTTGTCCATTCACAAAATGTGATGCATTGTGGGGCAATATTAGTACAAGCTCTGTTAATGGCTAAGAAGGGCTTAAAGGGGTAGGCAAGCGGCACAACTTTTCTCAGCAGCAGCCAATTCTGTTAACCTTTACAGTGCTGAAATAAATCAGCTCAGAGCATTATCTGGTGACTCTTAAGGAGGCATTGCAGGGATGATTTATAGCAAAACCAGTTACCTAGGGGCAATTGGATACGCACCATTACACATACAGTACCTTATGTGTTTGGTGCTGTAGTTGAAAAAAAAAAAAAATATATATATATATATATATATATATATATATATATATATATATATATAGTATATATATATATATATATATATATATATATATATATATATATATATATATATATATATATATATATATATAGTATATACTGTATATCTTCAGGTTTAAATTTCAGTATCTTGACTTGGAGCTCATAAGAAAAAAAAAAAAAAAATAAGCACAGAAAACATAAAGCTGGAAGTGTTTTTCCTTAGTGGCATTCTAATGTATTCTAAGTATTTTTTACTGGTAAACACTTCCAAAAGTAGCTGTATGTAAGACAGACAACATATTCTTCAGGGTGACTTACACATAAGTCTAATTATAAATAAAATAAGCAAAGCCTTTTAAAACCTTTTAAAACCAATCTCCTGACAAAACTACTGGTTTTGTTATAGGTGGGCATCATAGCATAATATTTACCTAAAAGGCATACTGTACATACTGCATTGAACTGGTACAGTTGGTTTGGCTTTAGAGGCTTGAGAGCATTCACAATTCCTTCCCAGATGTATTTAACCTGCAGCTGACCTCCTTCTGGCCTGCAGTTACCTCCTCCTAAGCTGCCTTAACCTGCTTCAAACTGCCTTTGCATTCTCATTGATTTCTATGGAGAGAAGCAGTTCTCGTATGGACAAAATGATGTATGCACAGGCCCTAGGACTTTAGTAAGAAGGGATCTTTGGTGCCAAATTTGCTATCCTGCATTGGAAAATACCAACCGCAAAACATTTGTAGATGCATCTGTGCCGTGGAAGGTAAATATGAGTTAAATGAAAAACTTGAAACCCTAGTTTTAAAGATAACGTATAATGATTTGTGGCTACCTGTATTTTTTAGGATTTTAAGTTTTAAACCACTTGCTGTAACTACTGTGACAATGCAGGCTGGCTGTGCAGAATCACACATTTTTATGTGATTCTGCTCTTCCATGTAGTTGGGGTGCACGTGCTGCCGGGGCACCACTTGTGCTATGATTGATTACACACAGCACAAGTCGATCAGCGGGTGCTAGACAATAGATGTCCGCCGGCATCCGCTGATTGGTGAGGAGATAGACAGAACAGAACTCGGCCTATGTAAACTATGCATAGCTCTGTCCTGTCAGCAGGGATGTGCTGGATTTTGTTTCCCTGCAAAGGGAACAAAAACCATCATGTCCCTTAGTCTAAGGACCTCACAGTAAACACAAAAACACTGGTTAGGCACACATTTAACCCTTTGATTGCCCTAGATGTCTAACCACTTGCCTACCGCAGATATACTGTGGCAGGGCAGCTCAATTACCTGCATGTAATTTCATGCAATAGATACTGTGGGCGCGCCCATCGGACAGAGGGGCCACCCGTGATCATTCCCCAGAGAGGCAGAATGGTGATCTGCGTATATAAACAAGGCAGATCGCCGTTCTGACAAGAGAGGACACAGAGATCTTCTGTTCCTGCAGGAACACGGATCTCTGTGTTCCTCCAGTCAGTTCATCCCCACATAGTTAGCAAGCACCTCCTAGGGACACACTTAACCCATTGATTGCTCCTGGTGTTAACCCCTTCCCTGCCAGTGTCATTACTTCAGTAACTGTGCATCTTTTTAGCACTGATCACCGTATTAGTGTCACTGGTCCCCAAAAAAGTGTGAAAAGTGTCAGTTAGGTGTCCAATTTTCTGCCGCAATGTCGCAGTCCCGCTAAAAATCACTGGTCGTCGCCATTACTAGTATAAAATAATGAAAAAATAAAAATGCCATAAAAATTTCCCATAGTTTGTAGACATGATAACGTTTGCGCAAACCAATCAATATATGCTTTTTGGGATTTTTTTACCAAAAATATGTAGCAGAATATATATTGGCCTAAACTGATGAAGAAATTAGATTTTTTACATTTTTTTAATGGATATGTTTTATAGCAGAAAGTAAAAAATATTGTTTTTTTTCAAAATTGTCGCTCTTTTTTTGTTTGTTTTTAAGCGCAAAATGATCAAATACCACCAAAAGAAAGCTCTATTTGTGGGAAAAAAAAGAACATACATTTTATTTGGGTACAGCGTCGCATGACAGTGCAATTGTCAGTTAAAGTAACACAGGGCCATATTGCAAAAAATGGCCTGGTAATTATAGGGGTAAAACCTTCCAGGGCTGAAGTGGCTAATCCCTTCCTAGCCAGTGTCATTAGTACAGTGACAGTGTATGTTTTTAGCACTGATCATTATATTAGTGTCACTGATTAAATTAAAAAATGTAATTTAGTGTCAGGTTGCCGCAATATTGCAGTCCCGTTAAAGGTTTCTGATGGCCGCCATTACTAATATGAAAGAAAAATAATACAAAAATTCCAGTATATATACTGTACCATAGCTTGTAGACCCTATAGCCTTTGCACAAACCAATCAATATACGCTTCTTGGGATTTTCTTTACCAAAAATATGTAGCAGAATACATATTGGTCACAATTTTTTTGGTTCACTCACCAATGGGTGTTTTATGAGTTTGAGCTATTAAGGTATGTCAGTAACAAGCTTTTTTTTATGCAAAGGCGTTAGATGGATAAACTTGTGAAAGGGAACCTTGAACATACTGACTTAAAAAAATAATAATAATAAAACAAAGCAAAACAAGAGGTCTGGCAAAGGTAGGTGGCACATAAGCCTGTAGAAAACGCTGCACGGTTCAGCACTATGGAGAGCTCCAGTTGGCACATAACATTGACATTTGCCAAAAAGTTTGCAGCTGTCACATTCATCAAATTTTCAGAGAATTCCAGTGACTGTTCAGAAGAGCAAACATAATATAAAACATTTACTGGTGAATATGCAGTGGAATTTTTAGACATACGGTATGTCCCTTTATATGAACCGTTCATATAAATCACAATTTATACTGTTGGAATTGGAGTGTATTATTATTTTTCTTTCTACTGATATAATAAATACTAATAACTGTTATTAATAATATTAGTATAATACATAGGTGTCAACTTCAAAAGCTAGATGGAAGCATGTGTCATTCCGACACACCCCTTATTATTATGCCTCGCTCCCTCTATGCTTATTAGCAAACAAGAGAAAGCTGAACACAGCTTATTCCACAAATACATCTGTGTGTGAGGGAACAAAATGAAATTAAATACTGTAAAAGGAATTAACCAAAAGCAAATTAACTCCCTCCATACTAGGCCTGATCTGCGGACAAGCACGGTACTTTTTTAAAAAACACTATTCTCAAAGCTCAGGATTACAAAATGTCTTATGAAGTAATGTGTCATCATTAATCATTTTTCATTCTGTTGTGCTTTGTACTACCAAACAAGCATTAATGTGTGGTGTATAATGTGTGGTACATTCATATGTATTTCAAATGGACAACAGATGGAAAAAATGTACCTGCACAGTTTTGCAACACATTGCACCACACTGCACAGCTGTACCCTGTAGAGCGGGTGTAATGTCAGCTTCTGTACCTGTGTGGGATGTGATTCTGAATAAATGGCATACTAAATGAATACTGTCAAAAAGTACTATGCATTAATAGACTTGTTTTACCGAGCATTACCACAATGTAAATTATAAGATGAAACAAGCAGCGCCACAAGTAAAAAATATTGTGATGTTTAAATAAGATAACCTAATAATAAATGTGCACAGCTGCTAAACATTCCAAGTGGTACACCATCACATATAAACCTCCAGAGTAGCACCGCCGTGTTCACATACACAGTGCCCGGCTGAACGTCACTATCAGCACCTCCCTTCTAGACACGTATGGACCAATCACAGGCCTTCCTCAGTAGATCATATGTGATTTATATGTGATTTTAAAAGTTTTTATCTTGTAAGTGCAACTTGCCTGTTTGGGGGCTTTGAATAAATTTGTATACGGAGAACACTATGGTCTCTATACTTATTATTTACATGTCCTGAACTCATGGAATCTTGAGCCAAGCTGGGAGGTGATTCGTTTATTTGGATGTTAATGAGCTGAGTTACCATTAAGAAAAGAGCCATCTGGATTACCCACCATTGATTGGGAAGAGGAAGTGAGAGCAAAGAGCTTGTGGGGAGATCTGCATATGAGTTTTGACTCATCTGGGAGGTAAGCACACATTTTTACTGGTGGTGGTGTGCACTCCTTTTGAGGACGAACAATCACTGTGGTGGAATTGTGTGGATACACTTATCACAAGAAGAGTTTTTCATGTTTCATTTCTTCATTTTTTCATTTTATGAACTTTTCATTTATATGTAGGATTTATTTATTTTAGAGATTTGCACTTTATATTTATATATATTTTTACAGATAGCGCTACATTTATTTATTTACTATCCATTACCACAATGTATCAGGTGAGAAGAACAGGTTCTGGATGGTAGGTGTTCTTTTTGTTCCTGTCATATATCAGTTTAAATAATTCTCTTAGGCCACTTTTGCACATGCGGACAGTTCATTTCATCAGTTCAGTCACATCAAAATGGATGAAGTATTCATCAGGTATTCATCAGTGCTCATCAGTTTTTCATCAAGTTTTTTTACATCCACTACCAATGCAAAAATGAATGAAAAACTGACCATTTGTCAGTTTACATCCGGTTTTCGTCCGATCCATTTTTTTAACAGAAGAAAAATTAGGGCTTTGATCAGTTTAACCACTTGCCGCCTGCCCACTGTCAAATGACGGGGGTGCAGTACAGCTCTTCTTCTGGAACGACGTCGTCCCAGAACGGCTGCTCTCGTGCGCCTGCGGGGGCATGCATCGCAACGTTCGTGGCCGCAACTTGTTGCTAGGACATTGCGCGACCCTGATCTCTGTAAAGAGCCACGGCCGCGGCTCTTTAACCATGTGATCAGCTGTGTCCAATCACAGCCGGTCACATGTAAACACGTACATGCCGGTAATCGGCACTTCTCGCCTCACACTGACAGAGTGTGTGGCGAGGAGAGCCGATCTGCGACTTCTCCTTGCAGGAGACATATACAAATGTGATCATCAGTGCCCTGATTACAATAGCACCACCAGTGCCAGTGATCACTGCCCACCAGTGCTAGCGATCAGTGCCCAATAGTGCCAGCAATCAGTGCCCACCAGTGACCACAAGTGCCACAAATCAGTACCCATTAGTGATGTCAGTCAATGCTGGCTATCGTTGCTGCCTATCAGTGCTGCCCATCGATGCCCATCACTGATCAGTGCCCATCAGTGTCACCTATCAGTGCCCACCAGTGCCACTTATCAGTGCCCATCAGTGTCATCCAATCACGGGCAGCCGACGAACATCAAGTTTGCAGGACTGGCTCCTGCAGCGTGCGGTGGGTGCACACGCACCCGCTGGGTGGCAAATTCAAAGGGACATACGGGTACACCCTTTTGCCTGCCCGTGCCATTCTGCTGACGTAAATCAGCATGCGGCTGTCGGCAAGTGGTTAATTCAGCCAGTGGGGCTGAATGGGAAAAAAATGAACATATTGCTTCATCCACTTGCTGTCAGAATACACTGATCAGCGACTGCAGCAAATCAACAACATTTTCTGACTTGTTCAATTGACAGAAGTCACTCTAATGATTGACATCTGCTGAACAAGGACTGCCACATGCTGAATAAAAATTCAGCCAGTTCTTCAGGGACAATCAATTTATGGCCACTATTAGCTTTCTGACCTTGGTTCAAAGGCCAAGCAGTGAAATATGGGTTTAAAAGATTTCACCTGGGCAAATTCAGACATGGATTTGATGGGACAGAATACATGAGACCCGATGGAGGATTTCCTGTTAACTCATGATATTGGCATATCCAAACCTTATCCATACTCTTGAACCTTATTCACCTTATTTTTAAAGGTTTAAATAATACCCCCTTTTTTTTCCCTCAAGACTGTAAATATTAACTTTCTGCAGCTTCTCGCGATAGATTTTATTCCTTTAGACCATTCCTTTAGACTGTTCACCATTTTTGTTGCCCATCTCTGAATACTCTCTAACTCATCAATATCTTTTTTTAAGGGAGGTTTCCAGAACTGGACACAGTATTGTATAAATGTGGTCTAGCTAAAAGTCTATATAGTGGAATCACGACCACCTTTTGGTGATCTTTTTGGTCATGCACACTAGATTCTAAGGTGGGGGGGGGGGAGCTATAGTCAAAAAAGGGCATGTAATTAGGAAATTTAACAAAGTAAAAAAAAATTTTTTTTTTTAAATTTAAATAGTGTTCACCAGGGAAAGAGTCTTTTTTAAATGTGACTTTAAGGGCCCATTTACACTTGCTTTGACTTCACACACATTAACACACATTAAAGTGCCTACAGCTTCAACATGCTTTTTTATGTTTTGTTTGATGCTTCTGTAATGCTTCAGTGATGTTTTGGAGATGCTTTTTTGAAGCTTTATTGAAGACTGGCAGATGTACTGTGTGTGTGTTGATTTCCCATTTGTTTTAAAGGGGCCCATTAAAACCCACGCTCAGTAGTACCCTCACTTTGTAGATCTTCAGCTCCTTAATACCCCTGTTCAGCATTGCTACCCTCGTTCAGCAGATCCCCAGCTTATTAGTACCTTTGTTCAGCTGATCCCCTGCTTAGTAGTACACCCAGCTCTGTTAATGCAGCACTCAGTAGTACTCCCAGCTTTGCTGATTCCCGGCTCAGGAGTAACCCCCTGCTCTGCTGATCCCTGCTCAGTAGTAAACCCCTGCTCTGATGATCCCCCACTCAGTAGTAACCCCCAGCTCTGCTGATCCCCCACTTAATAGTAGCCTCCAGCTCTGCTGATCTCCCTCTCAGAAGTAACCCCTAGCTCTGTTGATCCCCCACTCAGTAGTATCCCAGTATGCTGATCCCCCACTCTCTCTGGTCCCTCTAGTAAACCCCAGCTCTGCTGATTCCCTGGTTTGCTGATCCTCCTCTCTCTCCGGTCCCCGCTCATCTCCTGCTATATTGCTCCCATGCTGTGCACCACATGTGACGTTGCTAGTTTCTCCTGCATTCCCATGTTGCACACCATATGTGCTGTATTCTAGTTGCTCTGCTCCAGTCCGGACCCAGCTCACCTTCCTGCTGCTCCACACTGCACACCAGATGTTACATCTGCACCAGGCACTCCCTGAATATCTACACTTTAACCCGAAGTGACTGCTGATGATGTTTTTCTGGTTCGCTTGTTGGTCTCCCAGTGCATACTGGGATATCTCATACCCTCAAAATCTCCAAAACAAAGCAAAGCTAAAGCTGAATAAAAGCCTCTTTAAAAGCTGCAGGTGCTGTAAGCGAGCATTGTTATAGAACTTTTATGTCATAATCTATAAAATAGGCGAAAGACTATTGATAGAAAAATGAAGCTAAGGTTTTGGCAACTATAGATCTGTCATTCACTTGTAGTGGCCCAGGATTTTTGGGCATATGGATCTGTGCAGACAGGCAGGGCATATAAAAAGAGGTACCCCAGCACTGCAATGAAAAGAACTCAAGCATAGTTTGTTAAAGTGTAGGGATCGAGCTAAACAACCCCCCCCCGTTCGGTTCGCACCAGAACTTGTGAACAGGCAAAGTATTTGTGCGAATACCATTAAAGTCTATTGGACGCGAACATGAAAAATCAAAAGTGCTCATTTTGAAGGCTTATATGCAAGTTATTGCCATAGAAGTGTTTGGGGACCTGGGTCCTGCCCCAGGTGACATGTATCAATGCAAAAAAAAGTTTTAAAAATGGACCTTTTTTTCAGGAGCAGTGACTTTATTAATGATTAAAGTGAAACAATAAAAATGAAACATTCCTTTAAATATGGTGCCTAGGTATGTTCTTAGTATGCCTGTAAAGTAGCGCATCTTTCCCCTGTTTAGAACAGTACCACAGCAAAATTACATTTCTAAAGGAAAAAATGTCATTTAAAATTGCTTGCGGCTGTAATGTATTGCAGGATCCTGGCAATATAGATAAAAATCATTGAAAAAAATGGCATTGGTTCCCACCCAGTCTATTACCAGGCCCTTTGGGTCTGGTATGAATAGTAAGGGGAACCCCGCACCAAAATGAAAAAAAAAATTGTGTGGGGGTCTCCCCAAAATCCATACCAGGCCCTTCAGGTCTGGTATGGATTTCAAGGGGAAACCTGAGCCAAAATTTAAAAAAAATGGCTTTTGGGTCCCCCGAAGTCCATACCAGACCATTATCCGAGCATGCAACCTCGTTGGCCGCAAGAAAAGTGGGGGCGCCCCCTCTTGAACCGTACCAGATCACATGCCCTTAACATGGGGAGGGTGTTTTGGTGTTTCCATGTTGATGTGAACAAGGGCCTCTTCCCCACAACCCTTACCCTGTGGTTGTTGGGGTCTGTGGGCGGCGACCTTATCAGAATCTGGAAGCCCCCTTTAACAAGGGGACCCCCCTATGTTAATAAGTATTGGGTACATTGTACCCCTACACATTCACCAAAAAAAGTGTCAAAATGGTAAAAATGACAGTAGACAGTTTGGGACAAGTCCTTATAAAAAAAAGTGTCCCGCGATGTAACTCCATCTTCGATGACAGTGCCGACAGCCTGAAAAAAAAAAGGGGAAAACTCCGCCTCCATGGGAGGTGTCCCGCAACTAAAGGCTTTTTTCAATGACAGCTGTTATATAGCAGAGGGCGGGGCCACCCGGTGAGATAAACGGTTAACCCCGCCCCCTTCTGACATCATGTGACATTGCATTTTTTAAATGTTGGCGCAGGGTTCCCCTTAAAATTTATACCAGACCTGATGGGCTTGGTATGGATTTTGCAGGGACCCCACGCCATTTTTTTAAATTTTGGCACAGGGTTCCCCTTAATATCCATACCATGGGTTCCCCCCAGTAATGGACTGGGGGGAACCCATGCCATTTTTTTCAATAATTTTTATGTATATTGCCGGGATCCGGCAATACATTACAGCCGTGAGCAGTTTTAAATGAATTTTTTTCCTTTAGAAATATCATTTTGCTGCTCTCATTCATAAAACTATGTACGGCCGATATGTAAGCAGTGTGAGGCATGGCCTTTGGCCAATCATGACTCTCACAGCAGAGGGCACTGTGATAGGCCAAAGCATGCAGGTCAGGTGCATGCTTTGGCCAATCAGCATTGCACTGTGATCTCGCAGTGCATTGACGGTCTCTCCGTTCATTATGGGCGTTCCGCGGGTGCCCGAATTTCCCGCAAACACCCCATAATGTTTGGTATTTGGTGAACGGGCGAAGACCCGATGTTTGAGACAAACGTAGGTTTGACTCGAACATCAGGCTCATCCCTATTAAAGTGGTTGTAAGCTCACAAAAAATAAAAAATCCTGCAAGACAAAGGCATAATTAGCTAGTATGCATAGCGGTAACGGCACATCGGCTGAAGGAACAAACGTTGCCATTGCTTCAGTGCACATGTGCCGATGACGTCAGCACATGCTGATACAGGGGATATCTCCTAAACAGTGCAGGTTTAGGAGATATCCACGGTAGATACAGGTAAGCCTCATTATAGGCTTACCTGTAGTAAAATGTGGATTGCAAGGGTTTACAACCACTTTAATGTTGATGTAAACCAAATCACTAAAATATCTTATAAACTTTAACATAATAGTATCACTTGTAAAGTCTTTATTTAGCT
The DNA here is from genome assembly GCA_037952925.1 of Lithobates clamitans. NCBI lineage: Eukaryota > Metazoa > Chordata > Amphibia > Anura > Ranidae > Lithobates > Lithobates clamitans. The sequence continues at coordinate 3,004,799 of JBBGZY010000228.1, read as the reverse complement.
AGCTTTCAAAAGCTGATGATACTGATATAAAAGTTCTTGTTTGGGCACTTGTGTGTTATGGGGTGAAAGCACTTTTCGCCTGTCTCCAACAATCTTCTGACTGTAAATGACCCTTTCACAGGCTCTCCCAAAGAAAACTCTAATCTTGCGTACTGCCCAGTCATAGTCCATAGTTGCATAGTATACTGTTGTCACTATATAAAAACATTTCTGTGAAAAAAAAGAATAGTAGCCATCTGCCACGGTGTAGCCTGCAGTTTTCTGTTTGTGAAATTTCTACTTCCTTGCTGCAGTGGTTCTGTGGCTTCTGCGTTCACCTATGAGTGTCGCCTGCTCTACTGTGGATTAATATCCCTTTCCCTTCTATCACTTCCTGGCCCGCCTCTCAGCCTACATCCATATATATATATATATATAGATATATATATATCTATATATATATATATATCTATATATATGTATATATATAGATATATATATATAGACCTGCTTAATGCAACCCGGGTTGTGTGAGCAACTTCCTAGTTTCTCTGTGCTCCTGGTTTGCCTTGTATTACTTGTATTCTCTGCCTTACTATCCATGTACTGGCCCTGGCTTTGTCTACCATTTTAGCTTGCCTGCCACCCGCCCTGACTTTAGCTTGTTTCCAGTATTCTCTTCTTTCTCCTGCCATCTGCATACACGAAAGGTCTCTTCATTGTTAGTCATGCGTACCTGGAACCCACAACTTGGTTTCATTTTGGTTTCAGTTTGCTGCAAGTAATGAGGTCAGCTGCTGAAGTTCCTCACACCATTAACAGTTTTTACATCTCATAGGAGGTATAACAGGAAGTCATGGAGGAGTTTTCAATAAAAAAAAGCAGAGGCTGAGGAATTACACCATCAGTGGCTATCCTGTGTTTGAAGAGAATTGCCGCAGTAACTGGAAAATACATCAGTGGAAATTGCAGCGATTGGGGACAAAGCACAGTGAGAGTTCTTTTAAGCCTCTTATTTTGGACTCTCAGGGTCTCCTGTACATCTCCTGCTGCCTGGCTCACCAACTGTTCTCTGTTCCAGTGCCCCCAACTTGGCTGTCTCCAGGTAGGAGAGAGGGTTGTTGTCCACTTTGACCTCTGTCCCCATAAGGTATTCTGCACATTTTTCTGTGATGGCCCATACCAGCGCTAATAGTTCCAGTTTAAGATGATCTGGAAATTTCTGAAACTCAGTGGGGAAGACTGAAGGCCAGATATTACATTGCTTCTAGTACAGTTGCAGTTATAGCGCTTATCATTGACCATCACCACCACATGGAGTTCAGAATAATTGCCAACTGGACACCGAAATTCCACTCTTATCTGTCATTTTTTATATCCTAATTCCATCGTGAGTGGCCATTGGAGTGGATTTATGCTATTAGCGGAACCAATATGAAACAAATCGTTTTTTGACCGTCCTGTAAAAAGGGGTCAAACATCTCTGGTGAGTGGCCATCTTCATACTGAGCACTCGTGGTGGAAAAACTCGAAGTTTCATCTCAGAGCATTTCAATTTGGTGTTGGGATTTATCACATATGGACTTTTTGTTTGCCATTATGACAATTTATTTCATATGTCAATATGGCTGCTGGGAACCCATCCTTCTAAAGTGAGGGGCTGGCATATGCAGAAGCCCACTTGTTTGCCTTTCTAAGCCAGCTGTTTTAAGTGCAATAAGCAGGCAGTGCACTATTGTTACTAAGCACCCTGTAGCTTGCAGTAAAATAAAGATTTAAAAGATAAAAAAAGCACCATCCATAAATAAAGGTAGAATAATGACCAAACACCATTATAGTCTATTCAGGTGTTAAGATTTTATACATACATAATCATGAAAACACAGATAAGCAAACAGGTAAAATATGAACATTGCATAACAATTATGTCAATGTGAACTTTAAAGTAAAATATAAAATAGTAAGGCTAGATACAACACATTACATATTTTAAAGCTATAGGACAAATCACTACACAAAAGAAAAAGTGGCTTTGCTATAAACTAAAACTTGTGTTATTATACTAAAACATACATACAAAGTCAAAAAACAAAAAAAACAACCTCTATGTTATGTTTTGTATAGTTTTAGTAGAACATACAGTACCTTATTTCCATCCTACATCATATTATTTGATTTAACGTAGAGATCAACAAAATCCTATAGACACTAGTAAGGGTATTAAGGGTAAAAAAGCATGTATCCTTGTCTGTATTCAGTAGTTACAAATATTAAATACACATTGGTTTCTAATTTAAAATGCTGCATTACCATTTCTTGCTGACAGGGGGAGACATCACTCAATTTTCTTACCTCAAGAGCCTATTTATGATGCAAATTATAATGGGTTAAAGATTATGCATGTTTATCTCTTATAATGGCCATAATCTAACAATCATTAACATACATGCACACGTGTATCTTTTGTTTCACTAGCTAAAGAAAGGCATATAATAATAATGGTATAACCCTGTTTTTCTCAATTATATCATCATGTATTCTATAAGACTAATTCGTTGAATGTGTTTAAAAGAAGAAAATGACACTAATTAGTGGCAATAATAGTAATTAGGAATGGTAGCTTGGGTTTCTCTGAGACCTATACAATCCACAAGGTCTACCACATTATCTATAGGTCTTTTTGTTTCATTTCTGCTCAGTGAATGTGCACCTAAGTTGTGTGAGCCTGTTAATACATTAAAGTGGAACTTCACTCTCTCAATCAATATTGACTATTTTTAATCCTTAGGCTGCTAGCATTAGTAAATAGATAGGAAAGTATATCATATTTAGTTGTTTTTATTTATTTTTTTAATATTTCTTCAGTTACTTCCTGGTTTCCAGGTCTTTGCAAATGATATCATACATCCCAAGAGTCTTAGGAGGGGAGGAGGGATTTCTCAGCTAAGCACACCCTCCAGCATGCGTGCTTGAGCTGAGGGCAGATGGATTACAGAAGTAAATGCCATATGAATTATCTGCCCTTACTCAAGATGGACATGGCCAGGAATGCCATGCAAAATAAAACACGGAAACATGGATGGATGGGTGCATTTGCTTTGAATAGTAAAAATGAAATGAATAGCATTTTTGGTTTGTGGTGCTCAGATGTAGTACTACTTTAAGCAGAAAGTTATGATAACACTGACTACTCTGGGAGCTGAAAGTTCAGCTATTCTGATGGCCATAGGGATGGTCAAGTGGGTCCCAAGCCAGCATTCTTGTTGCATATAAAATGCACTGAGGAATATGCAGAAGGTGCAGTAACAATAGGGAATATACATCTACACATTATTCTTTTGAACAGAGATGCTTCTAATGATTACAGCTGGAGATGGATGTCTGCAAGTTTCTATATTACTAATGCAAAATGTTTCTAGCGTAATTTCTAAAAAAAAGTTGTGTTAACAAGAAAATGACCTCAGTGCAACATTCCAATAATGGTATGTAGCAGTCACTACCTAAAGGTAGATTTTTCAGTGTTAAATGACAGGGTACAGTTTCGGGTAAATTTAGTCAGGCCTGTATTCCTATTTCAGGCCTGGTTGTTTATTCTGGGGACTGGGAGTGTCAGTGGAGTGGAGAGTGTGGCCACCTGTGCTCGGGCCCAGAGATGCCTCCTCATGCTTTCAGTGGAAATGGTTCTGGAAGAGAGGTTGGACTTGGGATCTGAGTAGCAGGCAGCTCATGTGTGGAGTTCTGGCCATTCATTAATTTGTTTGGCAGGAGGCGGGACTCCCATTTAAGCTGGGGTCACATATTTTTGAGGGGAGAAGGTGAGCGCCCCCCCCCTGCGGGGAGGGGGGACCATGCCATGGGGAGTGAAGGAGTTGGAGTTGGAGACACCATACAGCATGTAGTCGCTGGTGTAGCTGGACGCCCCCTGTGGGGAGGGGGAGTGGGCCAGACCGGAGAGGAGGGATGGAGGAGCCATCAGGAGGAAGTAAGAGCTAAGCGTAAGAAGGTGAAGACTGGGTGATCAACTGTGTGTGAGCGGCACATGGACGTTGATCAAGTGAGTAAAAGCCCAGGGGAGTGGTACTACCAGAGGCTGAGGGATGTTGGTACGCAAGTCAGTGATGCAGGCACCGATGGCCTGTGACTTTTGGTTCAACAAAGCCCCGGGATTCCAATCAGTCAGGCGGGAGGAATTATTCAGAGTAATGTCTTCTTTTGCCCAACTTGGAAGTACTGTACAAACGGAAGTAGTGGTCAAAAGGCGGAGGTAGAGCTATGAGCATAAATGGAGATACAGATTGTTCTAAAAAGGCCTACGGGTGAAGAGTTATTCAGAGTGACCCTTTGCTACACAGCCTATGTATTCTTAAAAGTAAATCTACCAAAGCCTATATGTGAAGAGTTATTCAGAGTGACTCTTTGCAATCCACCTTACGCATTCTCAGAGACCATACTACTCCAGTTTTCCCATGAAAAGTTACTCAGAGTGACTTTTATTATCCGCATCGCTTTAAGTATTTGTATAAGAAGTCAAGGGAAAGATTATTAAGCAGCAAAAGAGCATCTCAGAAAACCCCTTTCCCTGTCCCAGTTCAAGTTATACAAATAAAAGCAAGAGAAAAAGTACAATATGGACTGTTTCCATTTCTATGGGCTGCAATGTGCTTGGTGGTGAATGTGATTAACGGATAAAACAAACAAACAGCAGCTCCTTCGGGGGTAGTGCGCTACAGTCATTCATTTTTCAAGATCCTAGGATGATGAAGTCAAATGTACATATTATGTTACATGTTACACATGTACAGTACATGATGACTTTACTTTGTAAAAGCTCCACTCTTTCAGCTTGCATCCAATAGGGATGAGCAAAATTGAGAGGTTTGTGGTGGTTTGTAAGGGTACAATGGGTTTAAAATAGGACAAATAGGAAAATAGGATAAGGAAGCACCTTTCAGCTATCCTAGACTTTTTCTTGAGCTAGAGAATACAGAAACCCCCCCCCCCCCCCACAAAAAAACTTAAAATGACAAAAATTTAACAGTAATGCCCCGTACACACGGTCGGATTTTCCGACGGAAAATGTGTGATAGGACCTTGTTGTCGGAAATTCCGACCGTGTGTACGCTCCATCACACATTTTCCATCAGATTTTCCGACACACAAAGTTTGAGAGCAGGCTATAAAATTTTCCGACAACAAAATCCGTTGTCGGAATTTCCGATCGTGTGTACACAAATATGACGCACAAAGTGCCACGCATGCTCAGAATAAATAAAGAGATGAAAGCTATTGGCTACTGCCCCGTTTATGGTCCCAACATACATGTTTTACGTCACCGTGTTCAGAATGATTGGATTTTCTGACAACTTTGTGTGACCATGTGTATGCAAGACAAGTTTGAGCCAACATCCGTCGGAAAAAATCCTAGGAATGTCCGATCAATGTCCGACCGTGTGTACGGGGCATTACAGTGCAGAAATAAAAATCAAATACACAAAAAGGGAAAAACATAAAACTCATCTAAGGCCTTGTACACAAGGTCAGATTATTGGACAATTTTTGTCAGTTTTTTGTTTGATGCTAGTCTCAAATCGAAAGTGAAGAGGATACTCACCATCAGAAAATTTTCTGACGACAGAATTCAACGTCGGAAGTGATGTAATGTGTTGAATTGTTTTGTATGTGTTCTTTCATTTCTGAGCATGCCTAGTCTTGCTTTTCAGATTTTTTTTTTGTCAGAAAACCATATTAATGAAAAGAAAATCGGACGTTGCGGTCACATCAGACAAACATTTTCAAGCCTGCACATCCAGTTTTTGTCTGCCAAAAATTTGTAGTTGGCTGTCAAAAGCAGCATACTAACGATCAGAAAATCGTCAGATCGTTCATCAGACGAAGTTTATCTTCAGATTTTCTGACCATGTGTATGGGCCTTAACACAACAAAAATCAAACCACTATAAATACACCCTTAAAAAAAAAAAATACCCTGCACCATCATAGCAAAGTAAAAAAAAAAAAAAGTTGATTTTTTTTTTTTAGAAACTCATGGAGCCAAATTGCTTCAGCAAAAGTTTGCTGCAATTTTATTTGAGAAAATCACTCCTGTCATCTCTATTAAATGTTTAATACTAAGCAAGTTGCAATCAGACAAAAAGCTGTTTTGGTTTATATCCATAAACCACTGATGTGTATGATCAATAATTTATGAACTTTTTTTTCCTATTAAAATGTCTTTTTTATATAGTGTGATACAATGCTGTCCCTTCTTAAATGAATGCTAGCAGGTATCATTAAAATACCTTTGTAATATTGATCAAATACAATTAAGTCTAAAGTTCGTATCCTAATACCAATATAATTTCTACCTATAGTTCTATGCCAGGCATTGATAATGATTGGATTTCAATTGGATGTATTTAGACTTATGCTATTTTACTATGATAGAAGAATATTAAGAGGTGAAGTTGAATGGTTCCAGGCAATACCAGGTGCAAAGGTCTCTGTCATTAAGAAGCAAGACTAAATAAACATGCTGCAATATGATCACTTTATTGCTTTATCTTCAATTTAGGTTTGTTTATTGCCCTGCTAATGGAGGTAGGATTAGCAATGTAAGAGTGTGGAGCATATAAATAAAAGTTTGAAAATCAAACTGTTTGTCAGCATATTCTGTAGAGGAATATGTAAACATATTTCAAATGTAATATTATATTGAAAATGAGTTGAAATTTTAACTGTTGATCACAAACTATTTTACGATCCCATTATTAAACATTACTGTCATACATAAACTTTCTGCCTCGTAAATGTTAGAGCATGCACTAGGCTGTGAACATTGTGTCAGTTTGCTGTTGTTCATGTTTCTACTAAGGATGTGAAATTACTGGAATTAGCAAAAAATGATATCTTGCTAAAGGTTCAATTTATAAACAGACCTAGATGTTTATTTATAAAGAGATCTATTATAAGAGATTAATTTTAGTCAGTTTCTGCCAGAATGTTTATTTTGAAAATTAATGGCAATTTCAAATTGTGCTTAACCAGTTCCGCCCCAGAAGGATTTACCCACTTCCCAACCAGGCCATTTTTTGCGATATGACACTGCTTCGCTTTATCTGACAATTGCGCTGTCGTGCGACACTGTACCCAAACAAAATCTATGTCCTTTTTTTCCCACAAGTAGAGCTTTCTTTTGGTGGTATGTGATCACCTTTGCGGTTTTTATTTTTTGCGCTCATAAACAAGAAAAGAGCGACAATTTAGAAAAAAAAACTGTTTTTTACTTTCTGCTATAAAACATTATCAAAAAAAAAAAGTAAAAAAAAATAATTTATTCATCAGTTTAGGCCGATATGTATTCTGCTACATATTTGTGGTAAAAAAATCCCAATAAGCGTATATTAATTGGTTTGCACAAAAGTTATCACGTCTACAAAATAGGGGATAGATTTATGCCGTTCTTATTAGTTATTTGTTTTTTACTAGTAATGGCAGCGATCAGTGATTTTTTGCGACATTGCAGCTGAGAGATACGACACCTAACTGATATTTATGACACTTTTTTGGGACCAGCGACATTATTACAGTAATCAGTGCTAAAAATATGAACTGGTACTGTACTAATACCACTTGCAGTGAAGGGGTTAACAACAGGGGCAATCAAGGGGTTAAATGTGTTCCCTGCAGGTTTTTTCTAACTATGTGGGGGATTGTGTGACTGGGGAAACACACAGGTCCATCTTCCTGCTTAGCAGAAAGACAGGATCTGTGTAATCTCCCCTGTCAGAACGGAGATCCCCGTTCTCTCACTGCGGGGAACGATCGCGGGTGGCCGGCGGACATCAAGTCCAAAGGGACCCGCTTATTGGCTCCCCTGCTGGCCCACAAAAGTGAGTTCCCGTGCTGATGTACTACTACGGCGATTTGCAGGATCGTGCCACCTTGCCGCAATATAATGAGGGCGGTTGTTCGGCAAGTGGTTAAAATTGTAGGTAATATTGATGATGCTGATCGTGACAAGTTTTCATTCAGAATGTGTTTCCCTACCCATTGCAAAGTGTAGTTCATAGTATTAATAAAAGATACAAAGTATCATTTTCATAGATCATAAAAGTAAAATGTATTTGAAAATCTTTCCCATTTTGGAGTGTTGAAAAACAGTAGAGTTCAATTCCAACTGCCTTTTCAGCTTTTAGCAATTATTTTTGGCAGTGCTTAACAGCTTACCCTATTAAACAAATTGATAAATGAATTCTTTAAAGCTCTTACGAATTTCAAATAAATGTGTATTATTCATGGAAGCAGTTGGCTTTCCACTTCATTAAAATTAAAAAAAATGTTGTGCTGCCCCTTTTAAGGCATATATCTCATATTAGTGCAATAATAGTGTATGGTACAAAACAACAATCCATGTGAAAAGTCATAGATGGTTACAAATGAACACTCCTCAAGTGAAACAACAAAATTGTGAATAATCAAAAGTGAATAACATTCAATAACAGAACAAAAAATAGTCCATACAAATCTGTGAACATACTTATATTAGTATCACAAAAATGCAGGGTTTCTCTTCCGTGTAACTAACCATATCCACTGCTTACCAGATATTTAGACCTCTAGATCTAGGTTTAGTTTCCAAACTTTTTTCTTAGAAGGTTTCACATTTTTTTGGATTATTTACAAACTTTTTTATTAGAAGGTTTTAAAGAGATCTAGGTTTCATAGCACTTTAAATATATCAAGATACTCCCAGTAACAGCTCGGATGAATCAATTTCAGCCCAATCAGATCAGATCACAACCAGTATGAAGAAAAGAACAATGGGTCTTCATAGTGTAGTATTAAAAGACCACTATTTATTGTAATAGAAAGGTACTCACATTCCAGTAAAAAGAGACAAACATGTACAACCAGCACCATTCAGCTAAGGGGGTGTGATGAAGTCAGCGCTGGGCCTTCTGACGTGCTTCATCACAATGGACATCATTAGGGTATTTTTTATTGTACATCCACAATTGTTTTAGTGTGTTATATTACAATATTCTTATTTAAAAAGAATGCAATTGTGTACCCATTGTTTCCTCTACAAGGTGAGCTGTTAAAGAGATCAGTTGGATGCAGTTAACATGGGGAGATGCAGCCCTCTTCTCAAGTATGACCAGGATTGTGAACCCTCTGTGCATTCTGCATAATAGGTAAAGGTGTGAACAGAGGTACAGAGTCTAAGGAGCCACCTGGTACTCACCTGTGCACCCTGCAAGGGGTGATCGCCTTTACTGTATAACAACTCCCAGATTGCTGCCCTTGGACACACCTGTACAGATGGTAGCTGACCAGGGAAATAACCAAAGCATATTAGTAAGATTAATAGACAATCTCACAAATTAGGACAGGATGAAGGTCAGGGCAGGGAGTGAAGAAGCAAAGTCATATAGAAAACCAAGGTAAACAACCATAAAAAAAATTAACTCTGGAAAACTGGTTGTTATATTAGTCATTGTAGAAATACTTTTAGCTGTAGGAGGCTTTACTTAAAACGAACTTAAGCTAGGCTTTTCCTAAAATATATATACTACCTTACCTCATTCCCTGCTGTGCTTTCCTATTTGTTCTTTAATGTGATCAATATGAAGGCTTGGGAGGTGTAGTGAGAAGGATCAAGCTTGATGTTTATAGAAAGGGGTCAAGATTTTAATAACATTATAGCTGCCTATATCCTTGGACCTACCTATCTCCTAAAGCCTAAATATAGGATAATATAGGACATTTAGCATGTACACCTGCTCTGCTTTGCCAACAGGAACCCTATTAACTGGGGTTTCTGTCATGGGAAAGATGTGCAAGCAGAAAAAGTTAACTGTCATAAGTCAGTACAGAGGCAGCAGCCATCCAGACAGCACATGTGTACTGTGCAGAAATCCATGTAATTGCTCCAAACAGGAGAGATTGCCTGGGGGAGAATTTGAATGGTAGTTCCCAGTCATCCCTAGGGTGTGGTAAGCAGTGCTACTGGCAAGTATCCACTCTCGGCCCTACCTACTTCAAAAGAGTATATAGAGTCTATCACTGTTGACTTCATCTGAAAATGTTAGATGCTCAACTTTCAATGTTGAAGGAATGACTTGAATTTTTTTTGCAGCACTGACCTGAAACAAGTAAGGAGATCAGGAGTTTTGATTTTATTCAGACCTTACATCACATGCTACATGGCTGTTTCAGGTTAGTGTCTTAGAAAGTGCTGATGTCAGTGACAACCAAGACACATCGATTCTCAGAAGGATGTCACCATTGTGCAGTATTTCTTGATACACACGATTTTGAAATGTTCTTGTGAAAACTAGCTGGCACCAACACTGGGGGATGATCTGTTGCATATGCAAAGTAGTTCTGCCTTGTAGCATCAGTAGTTAACATTAACATTTGTTTGTACACTTGGTGGACTTGACAGCTTCTTAAACATTGATTTCCTAATATGGCAGACATTTTCACAACAGGAAACTAAATTTCTGTGCAAATTTTGTGAAGTTGGAAACATTTTTCCCATGCATAGTTTTTAGCTAATGTAACCTTGAATTTCATAATGTGCCTTGGCTTGTTTTTTTTGCTTTAACCCATGATTTCTGGATGTGATTATATCCAATAAAGTACAAGTTTAACAGTCCAATAGATAAGATAGACAAACCTAGAGTGTTATCTGTGAAAATAGATAACGGTGTTCACTTTATTAGGTATATAATATTACAAGCAATTAGTATTGTAGCATGTTTTGGATGACTCATGACCTATCCTTATTGCATGAATTATTTATTCAATCTTTGAAGCATATTGACACAACTCCCCCTCTTCCCATTCCAATACATAGGGAGGAGGGAAAGTTGATTTTTGAGTTTGTGGCCATGCAGAATTCAATCTGAGCTTTACATGTTCTTTGAACTTTGCATGGACAATCTAAGTGGGCAATTCACACACACATTGTACCTCTGGCTGCTTCAGCCGGAAGTCATTTATTTGGTAAGGCTATCACTACTGTCACGAAATTAATGACTTCCCACTCCTAGGTTACTAGGATGCTGGCTGTCGGCTTCTTAGCAACCAAGAACACTGTGCAGGTCAGCTGCCTGCATTCTAGGAACCAATGACATAATTGGTTGCTAGGACTTCTACTGCACAGTAATTAGTTGTTATGGTGCAAAAAAAATCTACCAAAAAATGCCGTGGAGTCCACCCCAGCAAAGCAACTTTTCCCCATGTTCATGAGGTCAAAGGCCTCTTCCCAACAACCCTGGCCCGATAGATGTAGAAGTCTGCCATGGCGAGTGTGGACTTATTGTAATCTGAAATCCCCCTTCAAAATAAAGGGGCACTCAGATATCTTCCCCCAAGGTGAATGAGTAAGGAATACCCTGGTTACACATTCACAAAATAAATTTACAATGTAAAGAAATACACAGACACAGTTGATAAAGTATGTTGTAAAAAAAACAAAAAAAACAAAAAGAAAATACGCCACAGTGTAAATCTATTCTCAGTCATGTTATCCAGCAATATAGATGCAGGTCAATCACGATGAACAATGCCCACCAACCCACCTAAACAAAACACACTGCCCACTGGGACAATCCATTCTCAATGAACTCTCACTGTAAATGACATTTCCCTATCAGGCAGTCAAATGTAGATAATAGAGCTATCCAATGTCATTGACCAAATATGGTCATGATCGTATTAAGTCAGTGAAGTTACCCAGGATCCTCTGTCCCTTCATTTTCATTCAGCTACCAGCTAGAAAAAAGTAATTTACAGCACAGTGAGAGTGCAAAAGGAGAGCATCAGCTTGCCGTTCAATGTGCTTTGCTTGGGTGTGTTGGTGGGCATCATTCATTGTGATTTATGTAGATCTACATCACTGGAAGTCATAAATAGTGATGGATTTACATCAAGGGACTTTTTTTATTAGGGACTTTGCCTTGTAAGTGTTTATTTACTACCGTATTTCATTTTTTGTTAATGTAAAACCCCTTACTCATTCACACTTAGGTGGATATCTGTGGCCACATTATTTAAAGGAGGCTTCTAGATTTAGATAAATCCCCACGTCCCTGCAATCCTCCACATTCTCTGCAACAGGGGAAAAGACCCTTTTTCCTATCAACATGGGGGAAAAGGCGCTTTGCCAGGGGGCAACTCTTGCAAGGTACCCTCATCATGTTGAAGGCATGTGGCCTAGTATAGTCTAGGAGGAGGGGGGAGGGGGAAAGCTCACTGCACTACCATCTCCTGGCCAGCCAGGCTGCATTCTCACATAAGGGTCTGGTATAGATTTTGGTGGTGACTCTATGTCTTTTTTTTTTTTTTGTGGGGTCCTCCTTACGATCCATACTAGACCCTCATCAATAATAATGGTCTGTTACACCTATTGGAAACCCCATCTTGGGTTTTTTGTCTTTTGTGAAGTCACTCTTTACCATCAATACCAGACCTTCATCTAGGATAAGGATTTGAGATGTTGAAGTGTACCTCCGGTTACCTTGTTTACAAACAGAAAGAAGCAATCTAAATGATACTCTATTTTCTTTGTAAATGCCACTTTTGCTTTAGTAGATTGTACAGGTGCATCCCCAAGCATGTTTTTTAAGGAAATGTATATTTTTATTGTTACCTTTAAAGGAGCCCATTGAACTGTATTTTTAAAATCTCCTTTTTGCATTGTTACGTGTCCCCATATAGCAGTAGACATGTGCATTCGTTTTCGTCCGAATGCATTTTCGTCCGAATTTCGGGTATTTTCGTTATCATTTTAACAAACGATAACGAACATGCAGAATCTGAAAACCGAAAGATCCAACATAAACAAATGCTTTATTTTCATTTTTGTTGCTACAATAGTTCAATATAGTTAGGAGATTCAACAAGACGCTGACAATAGCGATCTGTGTCCATCGAACATGTGGTCGAATGTGCTTAACCTTAGCTTAACCTTAGCTCTATTAGTCCAAGGTTATTCTACATAGAGAGAAGAGATTCGACATAGAGAGAAAAGATTCGACATTATAGAGACAATAGCAAAAAAGGTTGAATGTGCCTAACCTAACTCTATTAGTCCAAGATTATTCAACATAGAGAGAAAAGGTTCGACATGAAGATTCAACGAAGCAGTCGCCGCGAGCAGACATTTATGGTCAAATGCTCCCCCCATAGGCTATAGAAGAATTCTAATGTTGGTTGACTAGTAATAATAATTAATAAATATAATTATTACTAATGTCATACAACATTAGAATTCTACTATAGCTTGTAGGCAGAACATTCGACCGGAAATGTACGATTGCGGCATCGTACAGTTTAGCTACTCCGTCGAATCTTCTTAGAACATTCGACAGACACCATAAGTCTTCAATGACAGATTCAACCTTAATTATTTTAACAAAACTAAATAAATAAAAATGAATTTCGGGAGTAACTAAATAAATGTATTTTTCGGACGAAAACGAAATTCCGAAACAAAATATTTCAGTGTGCACATGTCTATATAGCAGTGCCCAGTTGCCCATGCTCTTTTTCCCCAAACACTTTCAAACTGTTCTTGAAAAAAGTCAGAAAAAAATAGTAAGATTCAGCTCCAATAGACTTCATTGGGGTTTGATGCTATGCTTGAGCTTTGCAAATGTTCAGCGAATGTCCAGCAAACCAATTTTTGGTCAGTTCACTCATCATTAACACACAGAAAGTTACAAGCATATTATATTTTCTATTAGGAAAAACAAGTATAGTGCTGGATTTTCAGAAAATATACTGAAAAAAAAAGGAAAACCTGTTCAGCCACAACATTTAAGGACTGTTAAACAGCAATATAATATATTTTGGTTCTTGAGTTCAGATATACTTTCAAATGATCTTAGCCCCCATTCACACTGGTGCGATTTCAGGTATGACATGCAATTAACAAATCGCACCAGGAGTCGCATCTAATTTGGTTCTATAGCACCACTCAATAGGTGCGATTTCAAATAGCGTGAATTGAAAAATAGTTCCTGCACTATTTTTTGTGATTTCATGGTCGCCTTGCATTGACATACAGCCAGAGCTACAATCGAATGGTTTAGCTTAAAGCATATTCATGTATTCGAATGACCCAGTTAAAGTCCAGACCTAAATCCAATTGAGAATCTGTGACAAGACTTGAAAATTGCCATTCACAGACATTCTCCATCCAATCTGACAGAGCTTGAGCTATTTTGCAAAGAAGAATGGGCAAAAATTTCACTCTCTAGATGTGCAAAGCTGGTAGAGATATTCCCAAAAAGATTTGCAGCTGTAATTGCAGTGAAAGGTGGTTCTACAAAGTATTGACTCAGGGGGGACTGAATACAAATACACACCACACTTTTCACATATTTATTTGTAAAAAATTTGAAAACCATTTATCATTTTCCTTCCGCTTTACAATTATGTGCCACTTGGTCACATAAAATCCCAATAAAATACATTTACCATTTTGGTTGTAAGTTGACAAAATGTGGAACATTTCAAGGGGATAGAATACTTTTTCAAGGCACTGTATATGCCCTAGTAACAGGTTCAAACATATATATCCACAATTCAAGCACTTTTTTGTTTTGTTTTTTCATTAGAGTTTTTTCACATTTAACCTCCCTGGCGGTATGATTATTTCGGAGTTTAGGTGCTGAAAGCGGTACAATTATTTTGCATGGAAATTTGGCGTTTTATATTGTAGGCCTGTAATTCTTAACAATAACACTCTTAAATCTGTCCAAACAAGAGTCTAGTAGACATCCCAGATATGATAAAGTTTGAAACACAAAAACATAAATTATAATATAATAAATAAATATAAATAATTTAAAAAATAATAATATAATAATAATAAAATAAATTTCCCCACGATTCACTATCGCTCAATTCTGCAATTGTTCTAATTTACTATCGCTGTTTTCTAGCTGGTCTAAAGCCACTTTTGACGTAAAGGGACACTTTTTGATTGCTATGGACAATCTTTAGTTTTCAGGCAGAAAGAACAGTATATATAATATAAATCTGCATGCAGGGCATGGGCCAAAGCACTGGGGACAAAAGGGATGTGAAATAATTTCATGCAGTACTGTAATCTGTAAGATTACAGTACTGTATGTGTTATGATTTTTACAATTTTTTGAATGCCGCACCAGGATCCTGCAATGTAATGTAAGTGTGGCTTGGGGTTACCACTAATGGGACTGAATTTCAACCCCGAGCTACACTCGGGAAATCCGCCAGGGAGGCTACAGAAATACAAGGAAAATATATAGAGGAATATTAGCTTATGGGCAATATTATCCCAAGTCAGTATATATATGTAGATATGTTAAGAGGGGTAGCGTTGTAACCTTTTAGTATATAGACCACATGATATGTAAGTAGGCCCTTGCCTTTTTGTAAAACAAAATGTGTTCTTTATGTTTCAAAAGATGTAAGAATTTTATGTAGGGGAGTGATTTAAAATGATGAGTTTATTAGGCTGGATAAAGGTTAAATATTTATTTATTTGTATATTTTTACATATGCAAAAAGATGATGTATATTATATAATAAATGACCTCTTAGCTTCCTAAAGCACCAAGAAATATACATGAGTCTAAATGAGTGCAACTTTTCCACACCCTGGGCATTAAAGCAGTAGTAAACTGCAAAATAAAATAAAATTCTCTCCGTAAATGAATGTCACAATGTGCTAGCATACATCGCATA
The DNA here is from genome assembly GCA_037952925.1 of Lithobates clamitans. Lineage (NCBI taxonomy): Eukaryota > Metazoa > Chordata > Amphibia > Anura > Ranidae > Lithobates > Lithobates clamitans. Next base: position 2,989,077 of record JBBGZY010000228.1, on the reverse strand, counting down.
CTCGCATATTAGTACATTCTGAAAGATTTACCTGAAAACGAAGCCCTTCACTGGAGTGCTGTCACTGCTGAGAGGGCTTCCATCTTCACCCGGTCTTGTTTCCGGATTCGCAGGCAGCCGCCATTTGATTGTGCGTGGAAGTCACAGCTGCGGCAGGGCTCTTTCTATGGATGGTACGAAGTCAATTGAGAGCACAGTGCGCATGTGCTGGTGACATCACCGGCCCTGCTAAAGTAAATATCTCCTAAATGGTGCATGTTTAGGAGATATTTTCTATACCTACAGGTAAGCCTTATTATAGACTTACCTGTAGGTACACATTACAAAAAAGCCTTTACTACCACTTTAATGTAAAAGGAGACAGTTATTTACATTCCCGTAATGCCATAAGCTGGTAGAGTGTTGGCTTGTCTGGTAGTTTTTCTGTAAGGTTATATTTTTTAGAATTTTTAACTTGCTCATTGGTCTGAGATGTGGTTAATCTGATATCTAATGTGTTTATTAGTTTAGTCAAGAACCTTCATAACAGTAGCTCTATGATGTACAGAATATGTATGCCCAACATTTCATATTCTGAATATGTGCCTGCTGTACCATGTACTTGTATGAAAACGTGTCCAGTTCTCTTCGTATTGCTTCCTTTGTGTGAAATCTCTGGTGTTCCTACCAGTCCCTCTGCTTTCCTATCAAAAACCACACCAAGCATGAGAGCATAGAGTGGTCAGTTCTCTGCTGTGTTGGCAACTCTGGTTGTCTGCTCTCCTCTAAACATCAGATGTGTCCTGACCTTCCCTGCGCAGCCATTCACAGGGATGATCAGTGCACTGCTGTTTCTCCTCCTCCAACACACACACGTTTTGCCTTTCATGTCTATGTTAAACTGAATGTGTTGTTATACTTTAAAAGTCTGTTGTTGGATCCACTGTCCTCATACGCCTGTAGCAAGTGGCCTTTTTGGTTTATTATATTGGCTCTATTTCTGGCCAAGGGGTACTCAGAGACATGCTAGGAAAAATGTATTATTATTATTTATTACGATTTATATAGCGCCAACAGTTTATGCAGCGCTTTACAATGTAGAGGAGGGACAGCACAATTACAGTACAATACAGAAGGGACAGGAGGGCCCTGCTCAAAGAGCTTATATTCTAAAGGGAGAGGGTGGTGGTACAAAAGGTAATAGATGGGGGGAATGATTTGATGGGGTTGTTAGGTGGGTATGGCATAGGCTTCCCTGAATAAGTGAGTTTTCAGGGATCTCCTAAAGGTGGAGAGGTTAGGGGCTGATCGGATACACCGGGGCAGGGGATTCCAGAGGATGGGAGAGGCTCTGGAGATGTCCTGAAGACGAGCATGAGAGGAGGTAACAAGGGAGCTAGAGAGCAGGAGGTCCTGGGAGGAGCAGAGGGGACAATTTGGGTGATATCTGCAGAAGAGGTTTGTGATGTAGCTGGGGGTGATGTTGAGGATGGCCTTGTATGTTGTGGTTAGCATTTTGAATTTTATACGGTGGGGTAGGGGGAGCCAGTGAAGGGATTGGCAGAGAGGGGCAGCAGTCACAGATTTATTAGTGAGGTGTATTAGTCTAGCAGCAGCATTCATAATAGACTGAAGGGGGGACAGCCTGCGTAAGGGTAGGCCATTAAGGAGAGAGTTGCAGTAGTCAAGGCAGGAAATAATCAAGGAGTGAATAAGTTGCTTAGTGGTGTCATTAGTCAGGAAGGGTCGAATTCTGGAGATGTTGCGGAGGTTAAGGTGGCAGGATTTAGCCAGTGATTAGATGTGGGGGCTGAAGGAGAGGTCAGACACATGCCAGCAAGCTGGCATGTGTGGAGGGACCAATGGTTGTGCTGATGATCTTAATGGTAAAGTCATGGGGGGGGACCAGGAAGGAGGAAATATTATAAGCTCAGTAAATCTCTGGCAAACTATTTTCTTGTGTTTTATCTGCCATGGGAAACAGAAAATAAATGTTTTAGAGCACATTCAACAAGCAAAAATTCTCACAGGTTGGCAGCATTAGTTGTAGCAGGTAGCTACTCTTGATAGTTTACTCATGGACAAGCAAATGTCACTGTTATGTAAAAAAATGCTGTTTTCATTAAACTCTGAACAGATCTTTTCTTAATTGCAACTCAGTGGTCACTTTAACAGTGCTAAGTGAGCAGCAGCAATGGGAGCTCAAAGACCCAGGATGCTCTTTGTAACGACACCCCGAGTATGAAAGGGGTTAAAGCCGTTTAGGACATTCCATTTCCGAACACAAAGACAGCTACCGAACACTCCAATCAGCTGAACAAGAAACCCATACAAATAATTCTTCCCCCCAAAGACGAGACGAGGCTCTGTAGGGAGGGTCAAACAGGAATCAGACTCTCTTTTTATTTAGAACCAGAATACAGTCTTATATACAGTAGAAGAGGAGGTCCCCCTCCTGCTTATATTACTCTAACAATACAACTGTAACCAGAAACAGAATTAACATGAACTAATTAACTATCCCCTTAAAGCAGCCGATGTGACTCCGTGCCCTCCTGGGCATTGTATAATTAATCAGGATTTCAGTACAGGTCACACTTGTTGTTACTGAGCTTCACACATTAGTATAAACACAGGACACCTTCTCACAATAGCAGGAGCTAATTACAATGAACAATACAAACAGTGATCTCCCCCCCTCCTCAGTCTAGTAGGCAACAAACTATAGTAGGAGTAGCTAACTGTCCAGCTCCTACCCAGTTCTAGAGGCCAATGTGATCAGCTCTCTCAACTAACATGCTGAGTTCAGAATGAAACAAACCAAGAATAGTCTTTACATATATCCCGGGAGATATTGTGGATAAATATTACTGTCCCATTTTAAGTAATCCAAAATATATTTTCTCAGTCACCCTGTGCCCCAAAGTGACTCCCGTCACACTCTTGTTATGTGAATTTTAACTAGTTACCATCATCAGGAGTTCTTGTCTATACACTATATCCTACTGTGTCTTCATATTCGCCCATGAGTCAGCTCATGGTTAAAGACCAATACAGGGACACTGGAAGGAGATATGGTGGTCTTAGACTTCACCAACCCTGGCTTCTTCTGGGGCAGGGGTGTTGCTAGGTGGTGTGTGTTACTGACACACGCGCACACTGACCTACCTGCCTCGCACTGACCTACCTGACCCACACTGACCATTACACTCACCTACCTGACATACACTGACCTACCTGACCCAGACTGACCATTACACTCACCTACCTGACATACACTCACCTACCTGACCCACACTGACCATTACACTCACCTACCTGACATACACTCACCTACCTGACATACACTGACCATTACACTCACCTACCTGACATACACTCACCTACCTGACAAAAACTGACCATTACACTCACCTACCTAACATACACTGACCTACCTGACATACACTGACCATTACACTGACCTACCTGACCCACACTGACCTACCTGACACACACTGACCTACCTGACCCACACTGACCTACCTGACACACAGTGACCTACCTGACCCATACTGACCTACCTGACACACACTGACCTACCTGACCCACACTGACCTACTTGACCCACACTGACCTATCTGACATACACTGACCCACCCTGACATGATACACTGACCTACCTGACCACCAGACTTCAGGTGATGTGACCTCCTCCTGCAGCTCAGCCGTAGTGTGCGGCATGCCCGTAAAGTAGACAGCAGGCACTCCAGGCAGCCAGAGCCATGATGACAGGAGAGAAGAGCCACCCGCCCGAGCGGCGAGTGGGGATCTTCTCACAGTGGCGCTGCGGCCACATTTTAATTCCCACCTTCTGGAGCCTGCAGCACCTATAATGGATGTCACACATCCCGCGGTCCCCGCATTGGACTAGTGGGATGTCCATCATAGATGCTGCAGGCACCAGAAGGTGGGACATGCTATATCACTCGGCCACGCTTCGAGTCAGATCGGTCCCCGCTCCGTGGCGGCGCTCGGGGCTAATAACAAAACATGCCCCAGACCTGGGGCTTTTTTAGGGACCCACTCAGGGCTCCAGCCACCGTCAGCCCCCCTGCCGACGCCACTGTTCAGGGGTTTTACTAGGAATGCTAAAATGCAATATGATGAATTGAGCTGTGTTCCTTATACTACTGTACATGCGATATTTAGTATTTGTATTATCATACGCAAGTTCTAAAGGTATTTTATGATATTAGATCTCCCAATTTTGGCCATTTCACTAAGACTGATACATCTGGTTGAGACAGAGAATGACATTTTCTCAAAGGATGAATACCTTAAGTTAAAAACCAGGATCCGCTTCATTCACTGCTAAAGCAAAAGTACAAATAAAAATGTTTACTTCACAAAAAAAATGTTTTTTGTTTACAGTGTTTATCCCCTCCAATTCTCCTTATACCCTGAAAGCAAACCTGTATGCTGTAGCACTGCTGCAAAACAGCTACTTGTTAATAATGCAGACAGCTAAATTTACACACATTTTCAGCAAAATCTTCAATGGTTTTGAATACCAGTGTGCTCAGGGCTGAATTAAGATCATGGGCCTGGTAAATCTATGGCAAGTACAATATTTATTTGAGCATTACAGCAGTGACTGAATTTGTATTCTGTCACTGCTGTAATGCTCAAAAAAAAGTTCTTTGATGAAGCAGCTGTCGAGCTGCCGGCTTGTACTTGTCATTGATTTACCTAGAACTTTCTTTGCCAGAGCACTGACACTCCACCTATACACCTGCATTATATAGCGGTTGAGCTTGGGTGAGTTTCTTTGTTACATCATGGGCCTGGTGCTAATGATTTTGATGGGTCTTTTTTGGGAATAAATACAATTAAAACACAAACCATTTTGTTAGGATGTATTAATTATTAAAACAAATTAAATTAAATTAAATAAAAGGGGGGGGGTAAAGGCAGGTGAGAGATAGGGGGGAGAGAGAGAAGGGGGTAAAAAACAGGGGGGAGAGAGGGTGCGTTTGGGTAGCTTAAGTAGAGTAGTAATGTGGTGCGCCTTCTTGTACTCATAAAATATGCTGAAATCGGTGCGTAATATGTGCAGGAGAGGAGTGCAGGGTGTATGGTGGTGGGGAGTATGTGCAAGAGAGGAGTGTGGAGTGTTTGATGGTGGGTAGTATGTGCAGGGGAGAAGTGCGGAGTGTATGGTGGTGGGTAGTATGTGCAAGAGAGGAGTGTGGAGTGTATGGTGGTGGGTAGTATGTGCAGGAGAGAAGTGCGGAGTGTATGGTGGTGGGTAGGATGTGCAAGAGAGGAGTGTGGAGTGTATTGTGGTGGGTAGTATGCGCAGTAGAGGAGTGCAGAGTGTATGCTGGCAGGTAGGATGTGCAAGAGAGGAGTGTGGAGTGTATGACAGTCAGTAGTATGTGGAGGAGAGGAGTGCAGAGTGTATGCTGGCAGGTAGGATGTGCAAGAGAGGAGTGTGAAGTGTATGGTGGTGGGTAGTATGTGCAGGAGAGGAGTGCAGAGCGTATGCTGGCAGGTAGGATGTGCAAGAGAGGAGTGTGGGGTGTATGGTGGTGGGAAGTATGTGCAGGAGAGGAGTGCGGAGTGTATGCTGGCACGTAGGATGTGCAAGAGAGGAGTGTGGAGTTTATGGCAGTGGGTAGTATGTGCAGGAGAGAAGTGCGGAGTGTATGGTGGCAGGTAGTATAATTTTTCTCTTCCACTGCTGTGGTTTGTTCTCTAGAATATATAGGGATTTGATACTCAAGCTGCTTGACACAGTGACACATTGGGGGTTATTTACTAAGGGAAAATCCACTTTTCACTGCAAGTGCACTTGGAAGGAAAGTCGCTGTAGATCCAAGGGGACATGCAAGGAAAATAAAAAATAGCTTGCACATGATTGGATGATAAAATCAGCAGAGCTTGCACTCATTTCAGATCTACCCCTTAGATTTAGAGCGACTGCACTTCTAAGTGCACTTTCAGTGTACTTTCAAGTGCTCTTGCAGTGCAAAGTGGATTTGTCTTTCGTAAATAACCCCCAATGTTCTGTTTAGCATTAGTGACTCACTGGGCTGGGCCTATCTTAAGGTAGGGACCTGGAGCTACAGCTCCAATAGCCTCTATGTTAATCCAGCCCTGAGGCTGCTCCAACATGTATCCAATGATCATGGCCCGCTCCCCTCCCCACTTCTCTTCTGCTCCCATAGGTGCCTTTTTTACATAGTATACAATGGTTTTTAAGTTAAACACACAGGTATTGTCTAACGTGTATTAATGCATCAATAGTACATTTTGTTTGTAATAATACTTTCAAGCAAATAAAAAATGGAGGCAGCTATACTTGCTAATTACTTGTTTGTTATACAGCAGGCAACTAAAAATGTGAGAGTTGCATGAGAAAATGATTTTCAAGTAAACAGATACTCACTGAAAATACACTATAAGTTAATGTAAGTCTGCTTTAATCATAAAAAAGATAACAGGTTAAATAGTTTAAAAATAAAATATATATTTTCCTACTTTTAGAGCTTCAGCCTTGATTCCGGTGATGCTGAAGCTGAATTATATATTATACTTATAAAGCTTATAAAACTTTTGTGTAAACATGTTGATCTTTACAACGTGAATGATAAACTTAAGATAAGTTCACCTTTATTAGATTAAATATAAATGTGTCATTATAAGGTATCCTTTAAGCTTGCCTGCTAAGAAAAAAAAATGACAAACAACATTATGATAAGAATATTCGCTGAGCATTCCAAGACTATCAGAAGAAGTACCATAAAAAATGAGGTAAAGGTAGAAAGTAGCACGCAGAAGCATTTTCAAGACTCCACCTTCAGCACAGAATTCATTTGGCAGAAATGTCTTTCATAGCTTGCTAAGGGAACAGAGTAGAGGGTATCACTTAAAGTCTCTGGGTGTCCTACCTGGCAATGAAACATTATATTTCCACAATGGACATGGAAATGGCTAACTATAGTGATGTCTTAGACCCGACTTACACTTGTCTGGAATTTGAGAATATGCAACTTATATATACTGGAAGTGGTAAGTTCTTCTTATTATTGATATACACTACGCCAGATAAAATGCGACTGAACTGAAAATTGATATCAATAATTACGTTGTGAAGGTAAGAACAAATGGCTAAGAATGAGCATTGTTGAACATTTATTTCCTTATCTTAATACACTGTGGTTTGCTTTTTATTACCAGAGTAATGTAAACCCATTAAGTACATTTAATGTGTTTAATGGAACAAAAAATGTATTAAAAATAATTGTATGTAAGATAAGATATTGTTAGAATCTGTGATTTTAGGACAGTAAAAAACTGTTCATACTAATACTAATTCTGGCAGGCCTGGGCCGGTGGGGCTTTCTGGACAAGTCGTTTTTCAATAATCAGAATGCAGTTGTAGCACTAACAACTTTGGCATGCTAGTATATAGAATGCATTTTGTCAACTTACATCAAGAGAAATGAATGGTAGGAAATACTCCTCTTTGTATTTATTTGCTCAGCTCATATTATGTCTTTATCCTAGCCAAATGTAATTAAACTTGTAATACAGTTATATGGATCACTAGATAGATAATGTATACTACAGGTCTCTCGTTTCTGATAGAGCAGGTCAGCTGACAAGTGCGAATGAAGTTACCGGTACTACCTCTTGTAATAATACAATCTCTGTGATGAAACAAGACTTAAAAAGCTTGCCTGCAATAGCAGTTCTAGCCATGCTCAGATTTGCGTTTTGTCCAGCATGATGATATTTTACATATTCAGCCATTCTTTTAACTATTACAGGATACTCAACATGTATAGTGAAAACCTTAATGTGTATACTAAGTCTAACAATTAAGTTATAGAAACATAGTTAGAAACAGAAAAGTGATGGCAGAAAAAGACAGAGTAGTCCATCAAGTCTGCTATTTGTTTTTCTTGTATGTTATTTGTTTTCTTTTGTGTTCTTAAATATATGATCAAAAACATTTAGGATTATATGTTCGATACATGCAAAAATACCTGCTTCTAACTTTCTGTAGTGAGTTGATAATGCTGCACTGAAATCTCAAACATTATTACCAGAAGTGCTTGACTTCTCTCTGAGGACTACAGACCCCCCCACCCCCACATACACACACTGACACATTATGGAATGGGGGAGGTGTTTTGTTGTTCTAAGACAATTTTTGTACTACGGGGAAAACAGTGCTAATACAGTACAGTGAGAGAGCAATATCACCCTCCTGTTAGACCCTGTTCCGAGCCACAATCCTATCTGAAAATTGTGTCCGGATTTCATGTGGACTGAAATCCGGACACATGATTCAAAAGCCGGACTGTCCGGTTGAATCCCAAACAGGTGGCAACACTAGTGACAGTGCTGCTAATATAGTATAATGAGCGAGTGTTGTCACCCTAGGAGAGGAAGCATGGTACTTACATGCAAGCAGCATAAAAACATGGATTTGACTTGGTATCTGCCTCTAGCAGCCCACTGTACAGCAGGGCTCGGAGAGTTGGGGGGGAAGCAGTAGCACATAAAGCCAGTCAGTTGTACTGCAGTGCAAGGAGCCTGCTAATAGTAAGAGAGAACAGAGTGATGGAGAGATAAGCTCTACTGCTTTTATGTTCACTGTCCATTCATAGGGTGCTTGTGAAGAGGGACCTCTGAGTGAGAGTGATACTGCAGCAGATAAAGGTCAGGCCCTCCTCTGTTAAGAAGGCCTGTGATATGTGGAAGAGCTGTACTTATCCCAGGATTAGATGGACAAAACTACAAATTCTTTAACAGGTTAAATAGCTCATATATATATATATATATATATATATATATATATATATATATATATACACATATATACAGTATATAGCTATGTACCTGAAGTTAAGCTTTAAGACATACTTCCATTATATTGCAATGAAACCGGGATATTTAATTCCTGCTTCTAAGCCATTAAGTCCTCATTCACCCTTGTGCGATTTGTTGGGTGACAATGCACATTATTCATTATTATTATTATTACACATTTTCTTCTTCCTATTATTATTGTTATTACATTAGGACCCCTTTCACACTGGGGTCCTTTTCAGGCGTTTTAGTGCTACAAATAGCGCCTGTAAAGCTCATGAAAAGTGCCTCTCAAGCCACCCCAGTGTGAAAGCCCGAGTGCTTTCACACTGGGGCGGTGCGCTTGCAGGACAGGAAAAAACTCCTGCAAGCCACATCTTTGGAGCGGTGCGGGAGCAGTGTATACACTGGTCCTCCACTGCCCCTGCCTATTAAAATGAATGGGCAGGGCTGCCAAAGTGCCTGCAAAGCGATTCAGCAGCGCCGTAAAATGGGCGCTATTAACCCTTTCCTAGGCCGCTAGCGTGGGTTAAAAGCGCCCCGCTGGCAGCCGAAAAGCGCCGCTATAACAGCGGTAAAGTGTCTCTAAAACTAGCGGCGCTTTACTGCTAACGGACCCGCTGCCCCAATGTGAAAGGGGTCTTAGATATATATAGCATTATTATTACAATACCCCCATCAAATCCTTCTCTGCAGCTATTACCTTTTGTACCATCACCCTCTCCCTTAGAATGTAAGCTCTGCGAGCAGGGCCCTCCTGTACCTTTTGTATTGTACTGTAATTGTGTTGTCCCCCCTCTACATTGTAAAGCGCTGCATAAACTGTTGGCGCTATATAAATAGTGAATAATAATAATGAATAATAATAATAATATTGTACAATATACAAAAAAATATACAATAGTATTATTACACATTATGCATTATTATTACTATGTCATTATTGTCGATTGGGCCCATTCTATCTATGCAACACACTTTTGTGTGACTTACAAAAAGATACAGGTGCTTATGTTTGTGCGACCAAAGACCTCAATGGCAGGGCAGTAAAAAATGCTTGAAATGAATTAAAAACTTGTGAAAATGCATGGAAAATGTATAAAAACACAAGAAAAATTCAATGAAGATGCTCAAGTATGAACCATGCAGCAAATTAAAAATATTAATACAGAATTTTGACCAAGCCCCTTCCCTTTTAGAATCTGAATATATTGACTGTTCCTAGACAAAAGACCACTGAAATGATAAGCGTAATTTGTTGCATGGAAGCAGTGCACAGGGCTGTTATGCCCTGTGCACACGGTCGGATTTTCTGACGGAAAAAGTGCGGATTGTGTTGTCGGAAATTCCGATTGTGTGTGGGCTCCATCTGACTTTCCGACACACAAAGTTTGAGAGCAGGCTATAAAATTTTCCGACAACCAAATCCGATCGGTTAATATCCAATCGTGTGTACACAAATCCGATGGACAAAGTGCCACGCATGCTCAGAATAAATTAAGAGACGAAAGCTATTGGCTACTGCCCCGTTTATAGTCCCGACGTACGTGTTTTACGTCACCGTGTTCAGAACGATCTGATTTTCCGACAACTTTGTGCGACCTTGTGTATGCACGACAAGTTTGAGCCAACATCCGTCGGAAAAAATCCTAGGATTTTGTTGTCGGAATGTCCGATCGTGTGTACAGGGCATTAGAATGTAATTTATCACCATGTCATAAATAAGTGTACTGGGTGATTACTTGCTGAAAATATGCTTCAAGTGGCATTTTTGTAGAGAAATACCATTGTTGTTGTATTGTTGCATACAGTATGTACTTCAGTAGTAAGCTCTGTGATTGGTTCACACGTAAATAAATGCCCATTCCTCTTACCTAGCAAATGCATGTCCTTTCAACATCCAGTCTGATTTGGGGAAACTTTTCTATTATTCTGTGTATTTCCTTTAGGTTAGCTGGGGGTAGTAAAATTAGGTGGTTGAGCCATGATTTTACTGCCCCTTGACCAGTCCCCCTCAGTTGCAATGTTGGCCAGACAGGGTTTTACTTTTTACAGTAGATCTTGTTTACACCTAAGACAACCCTTTGCCACCCCTCTGAAGAAAGCTGTTGATAGGGCTGCCAAGTGATATATCACCTCTTCACCACCTGTTTCAACCCCGAAAAGCTTGCACCACTGCACTACAACTGTATGGGCAGTTGTTGCACCACCCTATTCACTTGAATGGGTTGCATTTTGCAATGGTGTGTGTGCAACCCTGTCTGATACTGTTGCAGCTGAGGGAATGGAGCTGTCAAGGGGAAGTAAAACAGTGGCTCAGTCACCTATTTCTCTTTCTTTTTTTTCCAAGTATTTGAATACGCTTTGCAGTACATTACATAGAAGTAACAACGTAATCATATACAGTAAGGTACATAACTTCCAATAGAGACCATAATTGTTACAAAAAAAAAAAACACATGTAACCTCAAATATTGTATAGCTTGTTTACGTCAATATGGCCAATCACAGGATGAGATGATTGTATCATTGATTGTATAGAAAAATAGGGGAGCACATAAAATGATACATATGGGGGGTTATTTACTGAAGGCACTTGGAAGTGCAGTCACTGTAGATCTGAGGGGGACATGCAAGGAAAATAAAAAACAGCATTTTTGCTTGCATATGATTGGATGATAAAATCAGCAGAGCTTCCCCTCATGTCAGAGCTTCCCCTCAGATCTACAGCGATCTACACTTGCAGTGCACTTGTAGTGCAGAGTGGATTGGCCTTTAGTAAATCAACCCTAATACTGTCTAATGTCTTCTTCTACAAGTGAATTGGTATACCTCTTGTATAATTGTATCCTGCTGGAGGAGTGAGGACGAGATATCGTATTATGTGACAATATCTAAGTTGCAGTCATCTAAAGGGGGACATGTAGCCTTACATCGGTGAGATTAGTGGATAGAGGGGTTCAGAGGGAAAGTGTGGGGATTGGAGGACTTCAAAGGGTATGGGAGAGAAGCCTACAGTGCGTACAGCCAGAGGAGTGTAAAGTATACCATATAGGCCAGAATGTGTTCTCAGATTGGAGGGGGGGCTAAAAGAGTATCAAATCACCTCTAACTGCTTTGCATTCAATGCAGTTTATCAATGAGGACAGGTGTCAGTCAATTGTTCCAGTACAGTTTGTAATGCTACCGCATCCCATGTTTCCTGAAAGTGGAGCCAACATGCCCACGTGTGGGTAAATTTAGAGGGATTATCTTGCATGACACTGATTAGTTCTTCCATTTCAGTGGTATGGTTGACCCGACAGTACCACTCTGATAATGTTGGGTCAGTCACCTATTTATACCACTGTTTTGGTACCTATGTGAATGAGCCCCCTATTCCCCATGTTGGTGGGTCAGTACTGCATTACGTATTGCCTCCCCACCAACTATTAAAAACAAGGGTCCCTCAGGGGTTAAACCTCAGATGGGACCTATTGTAGGGTTACAATCAGTATAATCAAACACAGCTGGACTCAAATGAAGGTGTAGAACCATCTCAAGGATGATCAGAAGAAATGGACAGCACCTGAGTTAAATATATGAGCATCACAGCAAAGGGTCTGAATACTTGGGAACATGTGATATTTTAGTTTTTCTTTTTTTAATACCGTATATACTCGAGTATAAGTCGTTCCGAGTATAAGTCGAGGCCCTAATTTACCACAAAAAAATGGGAAAAACTTATTGACCCGAGTATAAGACGAGGGTGAGAAATGCACAGCTACTGTAAGTGGAAAAGAGGGTCAACAATGCCCATTTGCAGAATCACTGTGCCCATTTGCATGCCTCACTGTGCCCATTTGCATCCATAGGTCCCCTGAACTTCAAACTCGGTAGTTAAGGGTTCCTAGATGCCCCCTAGCTGCAGCCAAAATTTGGGGTCTCTGAACCCAAAGGGTCCCGAAATGACATTGCTGCAGATGGACACAGTTGACCGAATTTGGGGCCCCGTATCTCGGGGCCACTTAGTGCTAGGAACCCCAAATTTGGTGTGCAAACCCAGTGGAACTAGCACCATGAAATTTTCAAAGCTGGGGTTTCTATCTCCAAGTGGCCCCGAGATACAGGGCCCCTAAAATCAGTTCAGAAAATGTCAAGCACTTTTCTGCAGCAGAGAATTACATTTTCCTAACCGGTTTGGGGCCCTGTATCTCAGGGCCACTTGGTGCTAGGAACCCCAGCTTTGGATATGTTATGGTACCAGTTCCACTGGGTTTGCACACCAAATTTGGGGTTCCTAGCACCAAGTAGCCCTGAGATATGGGGCCCCAAATTCGGTTCAGAAAATGTCAAGCACTTTTCTGCAGCAGAGAATGACATTTTCCGAACCGATTTTGGGGCCCCGTATCTCGGGGCCACTTAGTGCTAGGAACTTCATCTTTGGATATGTTGTGGACCAGTTCCACTGAGTTTGCACACCAAATTTGGGGTTCCTAGCACTAAGTGGCCCTGAGATACGGGGCCCCAAAGTCGGTATGGAAAATGAATTTTTTTGCTGCAGAAAAGTGCTTGACTCAAGTATAAGTCGAGGGGGGCACTTTCAGCACAAAAAAATGTGCTGAAAAATTCGACTTATACTCGAGTATATACGGTAAATCTGCAAAAATGTCAACATTTCTGTGTTTTTCTGTCAATATGGGTTGCTGTGTGCACATTAATGAGGAAAAAATTAACTTAAATTATTTTAGAAAATGGCTGCAATATAACAAAGAGTGAAACATTTAAGGGAGCCTGAATACTTTCCGCCCCCACTGTATATATATATATATATATATATATATATATATATATATATATATATATATATAGAGAGAGAGAGAGAGAGAGAGAGAGAGAGAGAGAAATTTTTTTCCCCACTGGGCATTCTTGCTTATTTTTTAAAATGTTTTCTGTTTATTCAGCTTTATATTTTGTTTTGTTATTTTCTTGGATTTAAATGTCCTTTTTTGATCATACAATCATGTTTGTATCTCGATTGAATCCATGTCTGTCCATGTATAGTGTTTCACCTCTCCAAGTAACTCTGATTGTCTACTAATTGTCTAATTAATGACATGTGCTGCCAGGAGGGGTTTATACACTATATATTGTGGCATTTTTGTATATGGCATTTGTAGTGAACAAGGCCCATAAGGCTGAAGCGTGTTTACATCTGCTGTCTGTATCTTTTATGGAGAATCAATAAATTTTGAAGATTTTAAAGAGCAAGCAAGGAGTTGCAGACCATCTTTTCTCAAGTATTAAAAACCCTCTGAAAAGTGATCTACTGTGAATCGCTTTCCAGATGGGTGACAAGATCTGGGTTTTAATGGTGCATGCTGGGTTGGTGACGTCACAAGGGAGGGTACTACCAGGTGAAGTCTTCAGGTGGCCCTGCCCTTACTTAGACAAGAATTGTTAAATGGCAAGCCAGAGGTTTGCCTTACAGCGGAGCCTTTTTTTTGTTTTTTATTTTCTACTTTTTTGGGGGGGGGGGGGGCACTTTTTTTACATTAAGGAATTGTCAAAAACTGCCTCCTGTTTTTGTTTATTTTGTCAAATTTTGACACTTTTTTGGTAAATGGGAAGGGGTACTATGTATCCCATATCCATTCACATAGGGAGGGTGGGATATGGGGGCCCCCTTGTTAAAGGGGGCTTCCAGATGCCGAAAACCCCCTGCCCACAGACCCCCACAACCACAGCCCAGGGTTGTGGAGATGAGGTCACCTGCCCCAAAGCACCCACCCCTCCATGTTGAGGGCACCTGACCTTTTATTGTTCGGGGGGGGCGTTCACTCATGCCTGCTGGGCTAAATGCTCAGACAAGATTCTGTTATGGATTTTGGGGGGACCCCACGCCACTTTTTTAAACATTTTTCTATTGCCGGCAATAGTATTTTATTGCCTCAATTTAAAGGTTAAGTTCACCTTTGTTCACCTTTATTTCCCCCTAAATTCCAGCTTCCCTAGCCACTAATATAGCATTCATGTACTTTGTTTGCAAAAATATTAAATCTTTCCATAAAATTTACAGACACTTAATTCACTTGTCCTCATCTATGTTTCCAAACATATCTATTGCTGCAGTCTTACTTCCTGATCACACTATAGTAAAAACGCACCAAGCTCCGCTCTAAAAAAAAATTCTGAAGCTTCTTTGGGGCGATTGCTTCGTGTAAGGCAGCCCATTCAGGTGGATGGGCTGCCCTATGTGTGATGAGTGAAAATGCTTCAAAACACCTACCCCCTCGCAAAAGAAAAAAACGCATGTGGGAATGCGAGTTCCTGCTATGCAGAGATGTGAACAGGGCTTGAAAGCTGGGTGTTTCTGTCCACTCCCTCCTATGTACTTGTATAAAGATGGCCATACTTTATGCAATTTGATTGTATAATGTGTATTTAGTGAGAAGGGTGATCACTTGCTTCGTGTAGGGCAGCCCATTCAGGTGGATGAGCTGCCCTATGTGTGATGAGTGAAAATGCTTCAAAACACCTCCCCCCTTAGCAAAAAAAAAAAAACCATGTGGGAATGCAAGTTTCGGCTATGCAGAGATGTGAACGGGGCTTGATAGCTGGGTGTTTCTGTACACTCCCTCCTATGTACTTGTATAAAGATGACCATACACTATGCAATTTGATTGTATATTGTGTATTTAGTGAGAAGGGTGATCACTGATTGCATTTCATTTAAAAAACGTGCAGCTGGGAGTGAGAGGGTGGATGGTGCAGGGTTTGTGCTAATGAGGTCAGCTGGTCAACTCCTTCCTTTGTCATGACCTATAGTCTGTAAGGAAGTAAGACAGAAGCAATAGCTACGTTTTGAACCATGGATGTAGGACAGTAAGGTAGGTGTCTGTAAATTTTATGGAAAGCTTTGATATTTTTATAAAAAAAAGTACATGAATGATATATTGGTGCATAGTGGAGCTGGAATTTAGAAAAAAATAGGGTGAACAAAGGTGAACTTAGCCTTTAAATGTCATTTCATTCTTTTTTTTTCTTTAGAAATTTCAGTTTTGCTGTAGTAGGTTCTATACACAGTACAGATGCACCAGTTTACAGGCAGACTAAGGAGACCCCCCCCCCAGGCACTATATTTAAAGAAATTTTCAATTTTTATTGTTGCACTTTAGGCATCATTAAAGTCACTGCTCCTGTAAAAACAATCTTTTTTAAAAACTTTTTTGTGCATTGATACATGTCTCCCAGGGCAGTATCCAGACCCCCATACCCTTTTTATGGCCAATTACTTGCATATAGGCCTTAAAAATGGGAACTTTTGATTTTTCAAGTTTGGCTCCCATAGACTTTAAAAGGATTGGCCGTTTGAGTTAGAACTTTTTCTCTGTTCGGGAGTTCTGGTGCAAAAAGAACAGGGGGGTGTTTGGCCCATCTCTACTGACAAGTACTACATTTGTTACTTTGAAGATCCAATATAAAGGAAAACAAGAGGTAAAAAAGCACTTGTGTGGTTTAAGCAATTTTCTGGGTTTTAGATCTTTGTGGTTCATATAACTGAGGTTGTGGCAGGGATGTGCCCTTTGCCTATATATTGTGTGCTAAAATGTTTCCCTCTTTATCATTTCAGAAAGTTTGAAGGTATGAGTAGTAGGAAAGGTAAATATTGAGCTTAAAGATCATTTTACTATCAAACCAAAGAGGAAATTTTCTATAGAATTTCCATTATATCATATATTATTATTACATGAGTGTTTTTAACTGATGTGCAAAGCTATTGCTCAATGATTTCCTGTAGATAAGGATTGATTTGCAATCTTTAAATGGTTTACTACATTTCATTGAAAAAAAAGATAAATATTTTTAATTACTCAGTTCATTCAATATTTATTGCGATATTAGGAACACTTTATTGTTCTTTTTAAAGTGGTTGTAAACCATTACACACCACTTTTACCTACAGGCTTACCTGTAGATACCGTGAATATCTCCTAAACTTGCACCGCTTAGGAGATATTCACTGTATCAGCATGTGCCGATATCATCGGCACATGTGCACTGAAAAAACGGCTCACTCATGCCGTTTCTTCAGTAGCTGTGCCGTTACCAGCAGCTCCTGCGCACATGCGCGGAGGTGACGTCATCACGGCTTCAGCCAATCACAGCGCCGGAGCCTGCGATACTCAGAAATAACTAGACATGTCGCTGGCCACAGCGTTTTGCTGGGACTGCTGCGGGGGCTTTGATCTAAGGTAAGTATTTTATAATGAGCAAATATGCTATGCATGCTAGCTCATTATGCCTTTGTCTTGCAGTTTTTCTTTTGTTTTGTTTTTTCCGTTTACAACCACTTTAAAGTAAAATGCTGAAAGTTTCATATTTTTTTAACAAAAAGGATTGGTGCAGCATACTGTATCACTGAGATAGATGTAATTTTGGTATTAAATTATATTGTTTGTCCTATCACTCAAGAAAGGTTAAAGCTTTAAAGGGGTTGTAAATGTTAATTAAAAAAAAAATACCAAACGTATTACTACTTACCTGCTCTGCGCAAGGGTTTTGCACAGAGCAGCCCCAATCCTCTACTTCTGGGGTGCCCCACTGGTGCTCCTGGCTCCTTCCCTTCATCAGGTGCCCCCATTGAAAGCCATTTTCCCTGGGGGCACCTGTGCAGGCTCACTCCTGAGTCCTTCTGCTGCGTCCATTGACACCGACAGGGGACTTGGCCCCACCCCCTGCTCCTGTGTCACTGAATTTGATTGGCAGCAGTGGGAGCCAATGGCTGCTGCATGGCTGCTATCAATCTGTCCAATAAGGAGAGAGACAGCGGCTGGAGCCTCTGGGCTCATGTCAGGTCGGGCTCAGGTAAGGTGGGGGGTGGCTGCAGCAAAGAAGGTTTTTCACCATACTGCATAGTATGCATTAAGGTAAATAACCTTGAAGCTTTGCAATTACTTTAATGGTTGTTAAATGGGTAAATGATTTGGGGTGTGGACAGTTTTCCATTAAAGCTATGGGAATAAGATATAAAGGCAGTGACTTCACCTTAAAAATAACGTTTTAAGCTGGAATTTGGCTTATGTTCTGTTCACACCAGATGTGCTGGCATGCATTGATCAACACATGCCAAGCCATTTATATTGTAAAATCAATGTAATTTAATAGGCGCAGTTCACACCAGTGTATTAAATTGATATGCACTACCCTGCACTGAAAAAGTAGAACATGCCTATTTGCTTAGGGGCTCATTCACACCAGAAACTGCATGTTTACTTCACGTTCTTGCATGCACAGTGATGTGCATTTGATGTGCATTTTTTAAATGCATTTTCTTTGAGGTAATTTCCTTTGTGCAATGGTTTTGCACAGAGCAGCCCTGATCCTCCTCTTCTTAGGTCCCCTGCGGGCGCTCCTGGCCCCTCCCCTAAGCTTCTAGCTCTTGGGGTACTCCTTGGTGCTCGCTCCTGAGCCGCCTGGGTGTGTCTATGAGACACACACAGAGCGTGGCTCGGCCCCGCCCCCACTCCCTCCTTACTGGCTGTGTTTGACAGTGCTGAGAGACCCAGGAGAGATTCTGCTCTTGTGCATATCGCTGGGTTGGGATCGAGTTCAGGTGAGTATAGGAAGGGGGGGGGAAGGGGAGCTGCACACTGTAGGTTTTTTACCTTCATGCATAGAATGCCTTTAGAACGAATTTAAAGCTGGCAATACAATACACCAGTAGAACTAATTTTTTAGAAGGTTTGTGTGATTTTCTATTGGTGGGGACAAAATGACATTAGTTTCTAAATGTAGCGATGAAAGAATTTGAAGTAGCGGGATGGAAATGTTTTTCTGGAATTAAATAATTTTTAAATGTGAATGTAATTTTCATTTGGGAAAAATTGTACAAATCATCATGAAACCTGTTTAATTCTGTACATCTGGGATTCCATTCAAATAACAGATTTGAACAAAATATTAGGGGCTTTTCAATATACTAGTTGACCCAAAGATGGAAAAAAAGAATGTTCTGATGAATATTTTTTCCACAAACATTCAAATAGGCAAGAAATCAGGATACATTTCCCAAATCTCCACAGGCAATAACAAAAAGTTCAGAAAAGTTTTAACCCTTCCATGTTTCATCGAAAAAAAAAAATTGGTTGGAGTTGCTGGTCACTCTAGCCTGTTAATTGGACATTGAGGAAGCAGCAACACACTGATGAGGTCACCCTTCTGCTCACCTCTGCTGCCCTACCTAAAGCATGTAAAATGAGCTGTATTTTCCTTCTTCATAACTCATTTCTCTGTATTTGTTATTCATGACAGCTATTAATTTTATATTTATATTAACTTAAGCTGCAAGTGAGAGTAATTATGATTCATGTGTTTGTGTGTCCTGACTCCTGAGATTGACCTCCAGTGAACAAAAAAAAAAATGCTGGCTGCACAACTTAGCTTATCAGAGTTGCCTGACCCACCTGGCTGTGCTTCTGCCATACATCTTGACAGACCGGGCTGACTGGTAACTGCTAAGATACATGGGTGCAGCTACAGTACCTGCTGTGCTATGTTGTCACATCATCTCTCTTCTCCTTCATTGGAGGAATGCTGCAAAGAAGGACAAGACGACTGGACATTAAGTCAATTAAACCACATCCAAACTGTGGTCACTAATGGAAGACTGCTTAAATTGATAGGGCTAAGGGAATATTTAGACATCATTCACATGGGTCTACTACAGAAATGTTTCTCAACTTCAGTCCTCAAGTACCCCCAACAGGTCATTTTTTCAGACTTCCCATTATTTTGCACAGGTGATTTGATCCATTTCACTGCCTTAGTAATTACCACAGCCATTTCATCTGAGGGAAAACATGACCTGTTAAAGGGAACTTGAGGACTGGAGTTGAGAAACATTGTACTACAGCATACAACCAAGTGAGGGCTGTGTTTTGCTTGCATGGGATGCACATGTGTTCTATGCATCTCTATGCATCCTCATGTAGGCAGTCTTAATCAAGTAAGCTGGGATGCAGTGATTGCTCCGAATTTGACAGCCATGCGGGTGCAGGTGCACATCCCCAAACACAGACAATGACAACCATTATCCTTTTCAGCAACCATTAAGGTCCTTTCAGTAGACACCATGGAGGCAAGCAAGTACTTAGTCTAGCAGTCAGAGAAGTCAAACACTAGTAGCAAAGTGATGTTAAGTCAGAGGTGTTCACAACTAAGGCTTTTCTGGCTAAACAATGGCTTGACAATGATGGTGTGTAGCAAGCAGGACAATAATTGACTACAGAAGGCAAAATATTTATAGTCAGTGCCACTGGTTAATTTGATCCAAGAGGGAAAAGCCTCTTGTGCTTTGTCCACTGTCATAATCTCCAGCAGCAAAATGACGCAAATGGTAATGGCATAGATCACTCATATTGATAAGCATCTGCTCGACCTACTAAAAATAGATGTGAGCATATAATGAAATATTCACATCAACAAGGTTTTTACAAGAAGCGTGCAATACAACACAAAACAAGCAGTGTTATAATTTGTTCAAGTCCTTGTAAATGTTGCTTTAAATGGACAGCTTGGCCTTCATATACAGTTGTGCTCAAAGGTTTGCATACCCTGGCAGAAATTGTGAAATTTTGGCATTCATTTTGAAAATATGACTGATCATGCCAAAAAAATCTTTTTTTTTTACTTTAATATATTTTTTTTATTTAACATTATGCTATACATGGATTTTACTTTTATACATGTACACGCTGTACAGTAGCAATGTTACAGAATCAAGGTTGGTAGAGAATGAGTAGTAAAGTCAACTAAGAAAGCAAATTAAACTAGAGAAACAAGGCTGGGTACATTTCATAAAGGTAAGAAACAAAGAATAAATCTACAATAATGGAAGTGATTTAGACATCAAGGGTCACTTCCCAAAGGGTGGAGTACCAGTGGGGGTTATCGTGCCACCATTACAGATGAGCAGTACAAGCTGTGTGGTTGAGCCAGTCTGACCACTGTGCACAGAAGGATTGGCTTTTGCCATTTTTAACAGAGAACATGAGTTTGTATTGGGTCTGAATGTTGAGGTGTAGCACAAATGATGATGAAATGAAAGATGGGACTTAGGCCATCAGTCATGCTGTAGTAGAAGGAGGGCCATAGCTGGATCCGGGGTTTGTTTGTAGCCAGTAATTGTAGAGAGGAATTGGAACACCTGCTCCCAAAAGAGGGTGGCTTTGGGGCAATGCCACCAGACTTGCAAGAGGGAGCCTGTCTCACCAGAATTCCTCCAACAGGATGGTGATATATTTCTGGAGAATTTGGAGATCCGTGGGCTTCCCAATGTGAGGTACAGTGGGAAACTTTTAGAAGATTATTGCATTGTTCCATTGAGCAAGACTGAAGGTGCTGGAAAGGTCTAATTCCCAGGATTTCATTGATGGGTTTTCCTCCTGGGGATAGCAATCACATGAAGCCATTTATTATCACATAGTGTTTTAGATCCTTTTTAAATCATAATTATAACAGAAATCACCCAAATGACCCTGATCAAAAGTTTACATACCCTGTAATGTTTGGCCTTGGTACAGACACAGAAGGTGGCACACACTGGTTAAAATGACAATTAAAGGTTAATTTCCCATATTTGTGGCTTTTTAAATCATAACTAGTGTATGTGTATAAATAGTCAATGAGTTTGTTAGCTCTCACATGGATGCACTAAGCAGACTAGACACTGAGCCATGAGGAGGTTGAAAAGAACAATCAAAAGACTGCATAACAAGGTAATGAAACTTTACAAAGGATATAAAAAAATATATCCAGAGCCTTAAATATGCCAGTCAGTACTGTTTAATCACTTATTAAGAAGTGGAAAATTAGGGGCTTATTTGATATCAAGCCAAGGTCAGGTAGACCAAGAAAGATTGCAGCCACAACTGGCAGAAGAATTGCTCAGGTTACAAAGAAAAACCTATGTAATCCTGTGGGTATAATTGAGAAAAAGGCGCCACTACTTAAAATACTGCCACTGCGCCTCTGGATAGATACAAAGTATGTGGCAGCTGCGACTTAAAAAGATCAAATATAAAAGCTGAATTTTAACTACTGGTCAATCTGGGATAATGACACAAAGTCAAAATAGCGGCGCTAAATGTTTGTGCACAAGGAGTATTAAATCCCCTAAAGTGACATGTGACTCACAATTTACAAATGAGAATATAACTGACATGTGCTAAAATATAATAAATGCTATAGCACTAAA
The DNA here is from genome assembly GCA_037952925.1 of Lithobates clamitans. NCBI lineage: Eukaryota > Metazoa > Chordata > Amphibia > Anura > Ranidae > Lithobates > Lithobates clamitans. Next base: position 2,966,996 of record JBBGZY010000228.1, on the reverse strand, counting down.
TTGACAAATAGCAATAAACACCCCGTGACAAGTGAAGTGATATGATGTAGCTAGTGAAGCTACAAAAAAAAAAAAAATGTTTTCCAAAATATAAAAAATAAAGTCCATAAAATATTGAAGAGGATCTATAGTCGATGTGAAGATCTCTTATTCACCACACCAATGTGTCTGTGATTCCACTCTCCTAAAGAAACGCACTCACCGAATTCCAATGTCTACATTCTCATGTTAGGCTAAAGCGCATTTAAACCACATGGATAGGGTTTTAGAGCAAGCATCAAAAACTCCAACCATGCGTCTCATATAATCTCCACATGTAAAAAAGTGTACCAATAGTGTAATACCATAAACAAAGCTTTAATGAAAAAACTAAACAGCCTTCAAGATTTAAACTCACATGGTACAAGTTAAAAGACAGCAAAAGTGACTAAGGTAAGCCTTTGATAGCCTCCAGAGCAGCGGACGACGAAGTTGACGAGCAGGTTTAAATCCAGGACCAAGGGAGGGGTGAGATTCAACCTTATGCCTGCACACCTTGGGTCCGCCGTGGCCAATTTATCCGCTGCTCTGGAGGCTTTGAAAGGCTTACCTTAGTCATTTTTGCTGTCTTTTAACTTGTACCATGTGAGTCAGTTATATTCTCATTTGTAAATTGTGAGTCACATGTCACTTTAGGGGATTTAATACTCCTTGTGCACAAACATTTAGTGCCGCTATTTTGACTTTATATCATTATCCCAGATTGACCAATAGTTAAAATTCAGCTTTTATACAAAGAAAAACCCACAGGTAGCCATATGCGAAATACAGGCTGCCCTCCAAAAAGACGGTGTGGTTGTTTTTAAGCAGCACAATTCAACGATACTTGAACAACAAAGAGCTGCATGGTTGAGCTGCCAGAAGGAGGATTTTACTGTGCCAATGCCAGAAAAAAGACAATGGGGCATGTCAAGGTGTCGTTGGGCATATTGTAACCAAGCTTTTTTGTGTTGTACAGTAAAGGCTTCTTTCTGGCAACTTGACCATGCAGCTCTTTTTTGTTCAAGTATCATCATATTGTGCTCCTTAAAAACAGCCACACCATCTTTTTCCAGAGCAGCCTGTATTTCTCTTGAGCTTAATTGTGGGTTTTTCTTTGTATCCCGAACAGTTCCTGTTGCAATTGTGGCTGAAATCTTTCTTGATCTACCTGACCTTGGCTTGGTATTAAGAGATCCCCACATTTTCCACTTCTTATTAAGTGATTGATCAGTACTAACTGGCATATTCAAGACTTTTGATATCTTTTTATATCCTTTTCCATTTTTGTAAAGTTTCATTATCTTGTTACGCAGGTCTTTTAACCGTTCTTTTCTACCTCCTCATGGCTCAGTGTCTTGCCTGTTTAGCGCATCCATGTGAGAGCTAACAAATTCATTGATTATTTATACACAGACAATAATTGTGATTTAAAAAGCCACACATGTGGGACATTATTCTTTAATTGCCATTTTAACCTGTGTGTGCCACCTTCTGTGTCTGTTCCAAGGCCAAACATTCCAGGGTATGTAAACTTTTTATTAGGGTCATTTGGGTGATTTCTGTTGTCATTATGATTTAAAAAGGATCCAAAAAACTATGTGATAATAAATGGCTTCATGTGATTGCTATCCTTAAATAAAAGACAGTTTTTTTGCATGATCAGTCATATTTTCAATATTAATGCCAACATTTCACAATTTCTGCCAGGGTATGCAAACTTTTTAGCACAACTGTAAACTTACATGAAAAATATAAATTAAGCAGAGTTTAACAGAATATTTAGGAGGGACACCTTTCAGGGCCTGAGAAAAAAAGTAGCATGTAAAACAGGCCATTCACTGGACATATATGGGTGTGTCTAAGTAGGTGGGTGTCACTTTACTGTGTATGCTTTGTGCTGTGGCACTTTTTACCCCTTGCTTTGTAATTTTAGACAGAATGGGGCCTGGGGGTACCGAAGAGAGAAAGTCTCAGTAATATAACACCTATTGTCAGGGCCGTTTTTTGGGCAAGGCAAAAGGGGCAGCTGCCCTGGGCTCCATCATTATTGTGGGGCCCAAAGCAGCTGCCTCATACTTGCCAACTATCCTGGTTTAAATTCCCTTATCCCTTGAAGTTTTAGTCCCATGCTGTGTCCCGATATCTCAGTGTGAATTTCTGTTACTAATGCTGCCCAGCTTTTCTCTACACGATTTAGAATTTGCCACAGTGTACTGCCTCGTAACTAATCCCCCCCCCACTGCCACTGATCACAACCCCCCTCCCCCAGCACTGCCACTGATCCCAGGAGTCCTAGGATTCCTAGGAGTTTTCTGTCTATTGATGGGTCTCCTCACCTCCCCAGTTCATGGTGTGCAGGCAGTGAGGAGATGATGTGCTGTAACCTCTAGCAACCAATCATTGACAGTAAAGATATGCAGTAACCGCTAGGAACCAATCAGTGAGCAGTAATAATGTGCAGTAACATCTAGCAACCATTTAGTGATTGGTATAGATGTCTAGTAACCTCTAGCAACCAATCAGTGAGTGGTATAGATGTCCAGTAGCCTCTAGCAACCAATCAGTGAGCGGTATTGATATACAATAATCTCTAGCAACCAAACAAGGAGAAGTCATGTGATGCAACCTCCAGAAAATAAACAGTGACCCATAATGTGTGCTGTAACCTCTAGCAGCCAGTCAGTGAGCAGTAATGATACACTGTAACCTCTGGCAACCAATCACAATCATTTCCTGGTCTCATTCAGTAAACTGATTTTGAGTCTAGCTGCTATTTATTGTATGTCTCAAAGCATATGGAGAGTGAAATTGCATGTAGGGGGGCCCAAGAAAATGTTTCCCCAGGGTCCAATCAATATTAAAAATGGCCCTGCCTATTGTGGGTGACAGTAGGACTAAAATCCCATCACTGGTGTCAGTGAGAATAAAATTAGACCCATAATTGGTGTCAGTGGGAATAAGTGAGTCCCACCATTGATGTCAGTGTAAAAAAATCCAAATGCCCACCTTCTCTGCTATTATGAGTAACGCTTGACACTACTTCTTTTGCCAGGGTCTGCATTAAATTATGTCATCAGTCAGAGGGAAGTGAGTAGTGTAATGCCGCGTACACACGATTGGACATTCCAACAACAAAAACGTGGATTTATTTCCGACGGATGTTGGCTCAAACTTGTCTTGCATACACACGGTCGCACAAATGTTGACGGAAATTCTGAACGTCAAGAACGCGGTGACGTACAAGACGTACGACGAGCAGAGAAAAATTAAGTTCAATAGCCAGTGCAGCTCTTCTGCTTGATTCCGAGCATTCGTGGAATTTTGTGCGTCAGAACTGGGTACACAAGTTTTGTTGTCGGAAAATTTGAGAACCAGCTCTCAAACATTTATTGTCGGAAATTCTGGCAGCAAATGTCTGATGGAGCCTACACACGGTCGGAATTTCCGACAACAAGCTCACATGGAACATTTGTTGTCGGAAATTCCGACTGTGTATACACAGCATAAGAGTTCCTCTGTCCCCAGCTCTTTGTTTCTGTGTGACAGCAGGGATTGGTTGAGATGTCTGTCATTGTGGGTCTGTGCTGATGAGACCTGTGTCTGGCGAAGGTGACAATATTGAGTACTGGTACATACCAGCTAAAAGAAAGCCCCAAGCAGGACTTTATATTATAATAACTCACGAGCCAACAGCATCTCCCTTAAATCCTTGTCAGTTGTCCTCACTGTCTTTAGCAACTGCAAAATATTGCTCCTTTTGGTGCCAATAAATGTGTTTCTTCTTTTTGTTTGAACATAGTGTGCTGGTGGTATTTTTGATTGGGATTTAAGTTTTTTTTTTTCAAAAGATTTTTATTGAATTTTCCACAATAACAGAGGCACAAATAACAGGGTTACAGAGTACCAGATTAAATGAAACAAGCGTGTACAACAAAGCAGTCATATGAATTACATGTACATTGTAAGAAGTCAACGTTGTCACTATTGCATTGAAAGCATTATTAATAGAGTTATTTCATCCAGATGGACAGCTGTAATTTTGTATGGGGAAGATTGAATTAGAACCCATGCTCTCTGAAGTAGCTATGATGCCGAGGACATTGTTTATTCTATAAACTTCTGTAAACTTAAAGGGCAGAACGTGCCGTGTAGAGACAAACCTCAGCAGGCCAGTCCCTAGCCCGCTGACCCCTAAATGGAGCTATCTGTGAGTGGGTGGGGGCCAAAGAAATGCATATGGTATTCAGCTCGTAGGTGATTCGTCTATGGTCAGGTAATGGCCCCTTTGATTGGGCCACTTTCCAGAGCTGGGTAGTTGCTGATAGGACTGTTGCAGGCCGTGGTGGTTTAATACCCCGTGTAATCTGGTTGGTGAGGAACCCAAACTGGGTAATTCAGTGTGGTATATCTAGTTGGCAAAAAGTGTTACAGGGGGGAGAAAGGGATACAGGGGTTATGGAATTTTTATGTAACACAATAGTGTTCTGATTATCCTTCCATACATGAAGGTTCAAGTAGAGGTATGGGGGCTTGAAGTGCCTGAGGATTGTCTATAATGGATCCAACAGGCCCAAGTGTTGTGAAATTTAGTGGGGTTTTCTTTGACTTTGAGTTTCTTTGACTTTGAGTTTCTCCATGTCAGCCATTTTGTCTACTCAGTTGATCCATTCGGAGACTGTAGGTGGGTCCGTATTTCTCCAGTGAACTGGTATACACTGGGTGGCAGCGTTGATAAGGTGTAAGGTGAGGGATTTTCTGTATGACAACATTGATAGGGAAGTATGGTGGAGTAAGTATTGTGCTGGGGTTGGGATTTATTTTTTACCACAACAACATTTTATAATTGGGTCATATTGCTGCATGGACTGCACTGGATTTTTGTATGTATTGTCCCTTTCATCCTTGGCATTGCTGCAGAAAAAACTTTCTCATATGTATTTCTCATATTCTCATATGCATTCTATGGGCAGAGGGCAGGGTGGGAGAGGGGTGGCTGAGGGACATAACTTTGCCTTTTCATTAACAGCTCTTAGGAGCAGTAAGTTTATAGCCATGCAGAGTGCTCAGTCTCCTGCATCTTGCGAAACAGCCTGGAAACACAAACAATATAGAATCCCTGGACTATCCTGCAGGATATATACTAAACTCATACATAATATACGCGTCACAATAGTGGTTCTTTAAATACTGACATATTTGTTTTTTTATTCTGTGACTTATTGAATACAGAAAAAGCACTGCACCTAATCGAGTTACCAAGAGACCTGTATAATTTTGATATTCCAGACAAATAAAATGGGTTGGTAACCTAGCCATGGATCCATTTCCCCCCTCTATGCTTTGCTGTGTTTCTTAATGGTGTATGATTGTGGTAAACACATTGATGTGGAAACATGGCTGACATGACAGGTTTTCTTACTCTATGAAGTACCATATAATTAAAAAACATTTTTTACTTTTTAACGTATTACCATAACCTTTTTTTTTTGTATTGAAGCTAGTATGGCTGTGAAGTACACTAAATTAAATTTATAGATGTAGTAGCTATAACTTATATAGTAAAAAAAAGTAATTGATGCAGATCTGACAGTTTTGAAAATATTAACATATGTCAGGAGTGTGAATGCACCCAAGAACGCTAATTTACTAAAGGAGTTGAGAATCTTCACTCAATTCATTGTGTGAATATTCACTTCAATTATCCAATCATGTGCAAAGTAATTTCCCCTTCACTTTGAATACCCAATTGTACAGATTAATTAATAAAAATAAATTAGCCTTTTGCATGACTGGATAACTTATATGCAGGGTCGCTGATAAGGCAGTGCAGCCAGCCCTCCTGTACCGGGCCCAAGCCCCATCACTTCAAAAGGGGGGCCCGGGCATCTGCTGAGCAGGAGAGCCAGCTGTACTGCCTTGTGACACCTGTCAATCCCCCTTCAGCGCTGCCGGCCATTTCCCTCAGGCAGCTCTGCAAAGGGATCGGTTCTACATACTTGCAAAGTGTCCCGATTTGGAGCAGCAGGGACACCTGCAAAGTCTCTGCCTGTGCCTCTCCCAGGTACTGAAAGTCCTCTCTGTCTTCTAGCAGTAGGCAGTGTTATCTCTTGTCAACGTGATGAAAGAGCAGGAAGCTTGCTACACCTCCTCCTTCACTTGAATGGGTTGCCCATACATGTGACACATATATAATAGATGCTCTAGAACCTTTTAAGGCACGCAGCTTTGCAAATCTGCCACATGACAAAATGTGGGTCTGCTAATTGTATTTGGGGTGCCATTAACAATTAATGGCACCACCAGCGCCATGCGCATTTACAGTGCATTATTGAAATGCACTGCAAAACGTGTGTTATATGTGCACTTTGTCACACATTCAGGAAACGTCAAATGTGAATGCAGCCTAAGGGCTCTTTCACATGGGCAGCTGAGCCGTGGATTTACTGCTATCCCTGGCTGCCCACCCACCCAAATTCTAATATAGTCAGACAGGGCTATATACATGCCATTGCTCCGATGCTTTACTTCACAGCTGCAGCATTTTTATTGCAGGCTGCAGAGTTGATAGGCAGCACCACCTGTCAAACTCCCGATTGAGTTCAATGGGCCACTCTTCAACTTGAAGCCAAACACTTGGCTCACAGTTGCAGTGTGGTCGCGCAATGTAAAATTGCCATTAGGCAATTTAAAAAAGTAAAAAAAATATAAAATAATATTTCGGGGGGGGGGGGGCTGTCAGGTATGGGGCCACATGATTTCTAAAAGCAGCTCTGCTTATATGAATATTCATTCAGTTGAGTATATTCTCAACTCCTTTGTACAGACTTGATGTTTCTTTCAGCCATTTTCAAGCAGAGGAAGTATGGGTAGGAGAGGAGGGCAGAGGGTATGACTGTGAGCAGTATGTGTAGCAGAGAAGTGGGGAGAGTTTGAAAGTGAGCAGTGTGTGTAGGGAAGAAGTGTGGAGGATATTATATTGTACAGTAAGTGCAGGAGCAACATGGAGGTGGCAGAGAAGTGGTTAAATAGTGATGGGTATCATCAAAAAACTACTGTGCTCCTCTACTAATGCAAAAAAAAAATAGAATTCAACACACAATTAAAAAAAAAAACGACCTTCAGGTATAAGAAATATTTAAAAGAAAGCCAAGTGCTTTGTGTATGTCCAGATAATGTGAAGCTTATTTTATGACCATTCTATTTAACCCTGTGTTAATCAAAACGCTGTACATACAAAAGTGTAAACTCACCACGAAGAAAACAATTGATAAAAGAACCAAAAAACTCTGCGGTTAAGTGTTATTAGGACAGACTGAAGGTAGAATTAACCACGTCTGTATAAGTTAAAGATTATTGCTAACACCGACCGTGTATGGGTGTGTTCCTCTGAATTCAAATAGCATATGACAAAAATCAGGAGAGAAAAGATAATTCTTCAATGAGGAACGCGCAATGATCAATATTATGAATATAAATGCTAATTTTATTGAAAAAAATCACAATAATCACCAATCCAAAGATATACTGTAAAAACAGGTACCATCACCAATTAAAAAGGACAACATTGTCATGGACAGACGCAGATGGCCACCTCTCACAGCCAAACTCTCACACCAGGCAATTGAACTTTATACAGAAATTGTACATGAATGGTTACAACAATAGATATATATGCACTACTTGCTGAAAGTCCTTAATGATCAGGAGAGGGCAGCAGGTTGAGGCAGATGAATATTGCTTGGGTGGTGGGGGAGTGTAAGACCGACCTGGTTATCAAAGTGAAAAACTCCTGAGATCAGGAGACCCAGAGCGGGGAAGGACGGGAAGTATGGGAAGTGTGGAGGGTCTATGGTGGGAAGACCACCGGCAGCGGGACCCAGGGCTGTTTCAGCAGCAGCTATGGTGGGTATACACGTCTGTGTATTAAATGTCTCTCTAGGGCTGTAGTGGCTCAAAGTGTTGGAGGCCAAGTGCACATGACTTGGAGCTGAGCTGGGTGACTATCTCTGTTGACTGGATGCAGTGTGGTGGACACAAAGTGCTTAATTATAGTAGCTATCCCAGGGCTGGGATGAATACAGATTGAATCTCACCCAGTATCGACTGCAGTCCTCTTGAGGGGCAGGAGTTACAGCTGTCACCATCTCCAGCAGGTGGATTGATACGATTGCAGATTGCTGTATCTTCCACAGGGTCATGTAGTGTGCACTTTCGTTGGCGGTCCCGTGAAGGTAGGGATAGTGGTAAACCTGATGGGGTACCGCACCGGAGCCGGGTATACTGACAACCATGTACTTCCTCTTGTTCCGTATCCCCGAATATGTACGGGCAGCCGTTGTGGTTCAGGCCGGTGGTTACGGGGCTGGTGGGTGGATCTGCGAGGCTGCCGAGACGCTATGGGCAGCGTGATGGCGTCATGAGTTTTTCAATAAAATTAGCATTTATATTCATAATATTGATCATTGCGCGTTCCTCATTGAAGAATTCTCTTTTCTCTCCTGATTTTTGTTGTAAACTCACCACTTAGGCTTCATGCACACAAGAAAGCTAAAAACTGCTTTAGAAACGTTGGACAAAAAAAAAACGCTAATGTTTTAGTATTTGCGTAAGCTTGGTCTAATAGCTTCAGTGTTAAGGAGTGGGCTTGCCAGCATCCTTAACAACCAGTGAATAGCTAGTTGTTAAGGAGCAGGCCAGAAAGCTGGTCACCGCATCCTTAACAACAGATGAGTCATCAGGGGACCCCAGTTAACAAGGGGACCCCCAGATCCCACCTCCCAGATCCCACCCCCCATGTGAATGAGTAGGGGTACATCCCACCTACAGGTAGCATCAGCAGCAGCCGGCAGTAGCTATGCTCTTCCTTTAAATTCTTTCACAGACAGCGGCTTTCCCTGCGAGTACCCAATGAAGAGGAGGCACATAGAGTGCCGGAGAGTGACCCCAGAAGAAGAGGGTCAGGGCTGCTCTGTGCAAAACTATTGCACAAAGCAGGTAAGTATGGGCATGTTTGTTATTTTTATAAAAAAAACCTGAAGGTTTACAACCATTTTGAAAGGGTAGGTTCACCTTTGCAGAAAAATCTGTAAGGTGAACTTACATAGGACCCCCTCACCTCCCCCAGTCCCGCCGAACTACAGCATGGCGATCTCCCGTTCTGAGCCCTGCTATAGCCGCCTCACTGGATCGGGGCTTAGTAATCCCCTTGGCTGAATCCCCTATCAGGAGGTACGTTAAGAAGCATTCTAATTGGTCGTCGCCATCACAATCAGATCCCGCGTAGCCCGTCCTCTTAGTGGGGAAGGAGTAGAGAGAATGCCAAGGGATTTCTAAGCCCCGGTCTGGTGAGGCAGCGATAGCAGGGCTCAGAACGGGAGATCGCTGCACTGCAGGTCAGCGGGACTGGGGGGGGGGTGTGAGGAGGGTATCCTGGGTAAGTTCACCTTACAGATTTTTTTGTAAAGGTGAATTTACACTTTAAGGTAAAAACCTTCTGCCACCATATTAAGATGGCACACAGTGAGGGTGCTAGAGACTGCTATGGGAGATAGAAAGGAGAATCCAGACAATGGTAGCAATGACAAGCTGCTGTCCCCACAGATCCCAGGACAGAGCCTGGAATAAAGCTGTAGTGGGACAGTTTACCAAAAAACGTGACTGTCCCGTCAAATCCAGGACAATTGGCAAGCATGCATGAATATGATCTGCATTAAAAGGTTTATACATGGGGTAATGGTGGATTATGTATTGCATGAATATAACTCTATTTATCAAACATAAAATGTCAGCTTTTTCCTTAGAAAGTTCCCCTGGAGAATCAATCAACATGAATGGAATTGACAATGGAATCAACAGTGTATGTTCAATTTGTGGAGACAGAGCTACAGGAAAGCATTATGGAGCCTCCAGCTGTGATGGATGTAAGGGGTTCTTCAGACGTAGCATCAGGAAGAGTCATGTATACTCTTGCAGGTATTGTACTTCTTTACTCACAATATTATCTATAATAGTGAATCTGCCACACATAAGCCGCTATCTAAACATTGTACACTAAGCTAAACCACTTAATAAATTCATTTTTACTCAAAGCAACAAATTAAATGAATCAGTAAACTGCTACTGCCATCTCTTCCATTGGTACTCCCTTCCATGGGTTTCCTCCAACATTCCCAAGACATGCCTCTAGAGCAGGGGTGTCCAAACCTTTTTTCAAAGAGGGCCAGATTTGATGAAGTGAACATGTGTGAGAGCCGACCATTTTTCCTCACACTCTTTGAACCATTAAAATTCTAAAGCCTGGTACACATGATCAGATTGTTGGCCCACAGAGCATCAGACTTTTGTCAAAAGGGCGTGTGTCTGAATCTTGTCTTGCATACTAACGGCACACAATTGTCGGCCAACAAACTCGAACGTAGTGACGTTCTACGTGTAATTTTTAGCTCTTTGGGCATCTTCTGCTAATGTCGTGTTTGGTGAGCATTGATTCCGAGCATGCGTGTTTGTACTTTAGACTTTTGTGTGGCAGACTTGTGTACAGACGATATGAAAGTTGGACAACAATTGTCTGAAGGAACGTACTAACAGTCGGATGTTAGGCCAACAGTCTGTCATCACACAATCCCCTGCCAACAATTGGATCGTGTGTATGAGGCTTTAGTTTGTTCGTCCGTGCACTAATACACTACCCAACAAGAATCGTCTTGCCTTTGTGGCTGTGTGTGGTGAAAAGATGTGCTTGGGCGGGTTATTTGGATATATATCTTTTGTGGCCCCCAACGAATCCCTGAGCGCCGCTCAGGACTAATGGGGCGTACACACGTTTGGACTTTTCAACTGGACTGGTCTGACGGACGCTGACGGACCAAATGCGGCGGACAATCCAATCATGTGTGGGCTTCACCGGACCTTCAGCAGACTTTTCCAGTCGCAAATCTGACGGACTTTAGATTTGGAACAGGCAAATCTTTACGTCGTAACTCCGCCAGACACAGAGATCCGCTCGTCTGTATGCTAGTCCGACGGACAAAAACTGACGCTAGGGCAGCTATTGGCTACTGGCTATCAACTTTCTTATTTTGGTCCGGTGTATGTCATCACGTACGAATCCGTCGGACTTTGGTGTGATCGTGTGTAGGCAAGTCTGTTCATTAGAAAGTCCGTCGGAAGTCCCTCAAAAGTCCGTCGAAAGTCCGCTGGAAAGTTTGTCGGATCAGTCCGGTCGAAAAGTCCGCCTGTGTGTACGCGGCATAAGAATGAGCTTGGGCATATTATTTGGATATACCATATTTATTGAGGTATAACAAGCACCTTTACTTTAAGAGGGAAGTTTCAGGAAAAAACTTACATTTTAAATAAAGAACTGTGAAGCAAAAAAATGCTTAGTGCCCATCAATGCAGCCTAATCAGTGCCCATGAATGCAGTCTAATTATTGCCCATCTGCAGCCTCATCAATGCCATGAATAGAGCCTCACCATTGCCATGAATGCAGCCTCACTATTGCCATGAATGTAGCCTTACCATTGCCATGAAAGCAGCCTCACAAGTGTCATGAATGCAGCCTCACAAGTGCCATAAATGCAGCCTCACAAGTGCCATAAATGCAGCCTCACAAGTGCCATGAATGCAGCCTCACCATTGCCATGAATGCAAACTCACCATTGCCATGAATGCAGCCTTACCATTGCCATGAATGAAACCTCACCATTGCCATGAATACAGCCTCACCATTGCCATGAATGCAGCCTTACCATTGTGATGAATGCAGCCTTACCATTTCCATGAATGCAGACTCACCTCTTTAACAACTTCAGCCCCGGAAGATTTTACACCCTTCCTGACTAGAGCACTTTTTACAACTTGGCATTGCATCGCTTTAAGTGACAATTGCGCATGCATGCAATGCTTTACCCAAACAAAATTTGCATCCTTTTTTTCCCACAAATAGAGCTTTCTTTTGGTGGTATTTAATCACCTCTGTGGTTTTTATTGTTAGCGCTAATAACAAAAAAAGAGTGACAATTAAAAAAAAAAAACAATATTTTTTACTTTTTGCTATAATAAATATCCCCAATTTTTTTTTAAACAAATTTATTCCTCAAAGAAAATTATAAACTGCGCTAAACAAAAATCTTATGTTTGAAGTAAAATGGTAGTATAACCTAACACCAGCAAATATTTAAGAAATAATATAAAGTCCAAATCTTCAAAATAGTAGGATGTTCAGTTTGAATGTGAATAATAATCCAAATGAGCTATGATTGCTCTTACCAGAAATTTCAATGATATGAGCGGATGGCAAAAAACCCTGCCAGGGCCTTTGGAATGATAGACCAGTCAGCAACGTCCGTTTTCAAATTAAAAACCCCGACTCACGGTGATAAACAGGCTCTATAATGAGTTGGAAGCGGATCAAAAGTTGGCAAGGAACACTCTCCTCCTACATATTACATCCAAGTCTCAAGGGGGGGGTCCTCCAGGTGTGTCTCTCTATGTTCTCTCCTGTGCTCAGGGCTGCCGCCTCTCCTCCTCCTCCAACATCAAGCTGGCTGCCGATTCGAGCACCCGCGTTTCTGGGGGTGCAGTGGGCTTTCACCTCTTTCACCTCTGAAAGCCCACTGCACCCCCAAAAACGCGGGTGCTCGAATCGGCAGCCAGCTTGATGTTAGAGGAGGAGGAGAGGCGGCAGCCCTAAGCACAGGAGAGAACATAGAGAGACACACCTGGAGGACCCCCCCCTTGAGACTTGGATGTAATATGTAGGAGGAGAGTGTTCCTTGCCAACTTTTGATCCGCTTCCAACTCATTATAGAGCCTGTTTATCACCGTGAGTCGGGGTTTTTAATTTGAAAACGGACGTTGCTGACTGGTCTATCATTCCAAAATCCCTGGCAGGGTTTTTTGCCATCCGCTCATATCATTAAAATTTCTGGTAAGAGCAATCATAGCTCATTTGGATTATTATTCACATTCAAACTGAACATCCTACTATTTTGAAGATTTGGACTTTATATTATTTCTTAAATATTTGCTGGTGTTAGGTTATACTACCATTTTACTTCAAACATAAGATTTTTGTTTAGCGCAGTTTATAATTTTCTTTGTTCTGATTGGTGTTGTCGCACTGTTTACTGCTGCTTATCTTTATATGCTTCTAGCGCTGAATTTTTTGTTATATAAATTTATTCATCAGTTTAGGCCAATATATATTCTTCTACATATTTTTGGTAAACAAAAATCATAATCGGGGCCGGACTGGCCTACTGGGATACCGTGAAATCTCCCGGTGGGCCGGCTGCCTGACTGCCCCTGGGACCGCTGTGAGGGCAGCGGGGCCTGAAAAAAATATAGCTGCGGGGCCGGCCGACATGCAACTGCACACGCGCCAGCTGTTCCAAAGCTAGCCATGCTCGGGAAAGCCCGTACACGCTCGGCAATTTTCGGAAAGGCGGGCGTATGCGCAGTGACATGATGGCGCCGAGCGGCGCCATTTATAAAAGTAAAGCGCTCAGTGAGGTCTCGTCTGGTGACGTGTGCCTCTTCCTACATCCCCCCACAGCCTATGACCTCCTGTCCACCCCCCTGCAGCCTCTGACCTCCTGTCCACCCCCCCATAGCCTCTGACCTCTTGTCCACCCCCCACAGCCTCTGACCTCCTGTCCACTCCCCACAGCCTCTGACCTCCTGTTTCCCCCCTGCAGCCTCTAACCTCCTGTCCGCCCCCCCTTGCAGCCTCTGACCTCCTGTTTCCCCTCCTGCAGCCTCTAACCTCCTGTCTGCCCCCCTGCAGCCTCTGACCTCCTGTTTCCCCCCCCTGCAGCCTCTAACCTCCTGTCCGCCCCTCCTACAGCCTCTGACCTCCTGTTTACCTACCTGCAGCCTCTAACCTCCTGTCCGCCACCCCCCCTGCAGCCTCTGACCTCCTGTCGTCCCCTCCGCAGCCTCTGACCTCCCCTGTCATCCCCTCCGCAGCCTCTGACCTCCCCTGTACCATCCACAGCCTCTGACCTCCTGTCATCCCCTCCGCAGCCTCTGACCTCCCCTGTCATCCCCTCCGCAGTCTCTGACCTCCCCTGTACCATCCGCAGCCTCTGACCTCCTGTCGTCCCCTCCGCAGCCTCTAACCTCCCCTGTCACCCTCTCCGCAGCCTCTGACCTCCCCTGTACCATCCGCAGCCTCTGACCATCTCTTGTCTTATATCACGTCTGCAGTCTGGAGAGGAGTCAAGAGTGGGAGTGCCGCAGGGATGGGGGTCATGAGAAAAGTCAGACATGTATGAACTGTGGAGAGGAAACTATGGGATAAAACCAAAGCCACCAAGCTGGAGCCGACTGACTGAGCACTGCATGGTGCACCTGAGAGGAGGTCAGTGACAGCGCCGCCAGGTCAGCCTGAGAGGGGGGGGTCAATGCAATATTGTAAGGGGGCACTGAAATAAAGGTTTCCCCTTATATCAGTAAACCCCCTTACCTTAGTGTTTTCTTTCTGCGGAAGGTGGTCTCTGGTCACCAGAGTCCTCCCCACATTCCCAGAGTTCCCCTTTACATCATAGTCTGCAGGATTCCACCTTACAGTGCAAGGGGAACTCTGATGTAAAAGGCAATGCTGCAGACCCTGATGTAAGTGAGAACTCTGATGTAAAGGGGAATGCAGTGGACTCCGATATAAGTGGGGTCTCTGGTCACCAGTGCCCCCCTTTTATATCAGAGTTCCCGCTTAGGTCATGATCTGCAATGTTCCCCTTTATGTCAGAGTTCCCTTGCACTGTACAGGGGAATCCTCCTGATATATGGGGGAACTCTGTGCTGGGTTATAAAAATCTGCCATTTTAGGCACCTTTTTTTGCAGTTTCAGTAAAAAATGTGACAGTAAATGCCACGATTCTTGCCAGTAAAAAACTGGTGCTGTTTATAAATGCCATGTCTCTCTTATCTATATATAATACACTCTTCAAATGCATGGTTTTCCCTTTTGTGAACAAGAAAATAATGATGTTATGCTATTGGGCTGGTATAAAAACGCTCTGGGGCTGGTATGAAATTATTTCCAGGGCTGGTTTTTATTCCCAGTCCGGCCCTGATCACAATAAGCGTATATTGATTGGTTTACGCAAAAGTTATAGTGTCTACAAACTATGGGAAAGATTTATGGAATTTTTATGGCATTTTCACTGTTATTATTTTTTTTTCTACTAGTAATGGCGGTGATCTGCAATTTTTAGCGGTACTGCGACATTGTGACAAACAGATCGGACACTTTTGACCCCTTTTTTTGACTATTGACATTTATACAGCGATCAGTGCTATAAAAATGCACTGATTTATGTGTAGATGTCACTGGCAGTGAAGGGGTTAACACTAGGGGGTGATCAAGGGGTTAAATATGTGTTCCTTCAGTGTGTTCTAACTGTATAGGAATAGGACTGACTAGGGGAGGAGACATTATCGTTGTTCCTAATTAGTAGGAACAAACAATATGTTTCCTCTCCCCTGACAGCACAGGGATTTGTGTGTTTACACACGAGGAGGAGGAGGAGCTGCGAGCGCCACCGGGGGACCCCAGAAGACTAGATTCGGGGCCACACCATGCAAAACAAACTGCACAGTGGAGATAAGTATGATATGTTTGTTATTTTAAAAAAAAGGAAGGTTTACAATCACTTTAAACTGGCTGGCAAATTCTTTGGTGGATTCACCAAATATTGGGGTACATTTAATTACCAATGAGCCAGATCCCCTATGCAGACCCTAGAGTGCACATGACCGACTAATGGCTGTGTATTCACTACTTGTACTGCCACTGTTCTTTTGAATGCTGTTTGAGGCGTGATTGAAAATATATAAATTGCCTGGACCTGAAGGACAGAAAACAAAACAGCACAATAGTACAAAAAGCAACAACTGGGTGATTTTGATGAATGTATTCTTAAGGAACCAGCTCCACAGTATCTGTACCCTTGGAAGACAGCCCTACAGAAGTCTATGAGAAACCAGCTCCCAGGCATGGATAGGTAGATGGAGAGTTTTGGCATAAACATTGCTGATGGCAGCAGCTGTTAGATTCAGGTAAGTATACTGTACATCTGGGGCAAGAGAGAGTAAAGCCGCGTACACACGGTCGGACTTTTCATCTACAAAAGTCCAACGGACGCTGACGGACTAAAGCTGGCTGGTAATCCGATCGTGTGTGGGCTTCTCCGGACTTTCAACTGACTTTTTTAGCCTCAAATCCGACGTACTTTAGATTTGAAACATGCTTCAAATCTTTCCGACGGACTCGAGTCCGGTCGAAAAATCCGCTCGTCTGTATGCTAGTCCGACGGACAAAAACCCACGCTAGGGCAGCTATTGGCTACTGGCTATGAACTTCCTTATTTTAGTCCGGTGTACGTCATCACGTAAGAATTCGACGGACTTTTGTGTGATCGTGTGTAGGCAAGTCTGTTCGTTAGAAAGTCCGCCGCAAGTCCGTCGAAAGTCCGCCAAAAGTCCGTCGAAAGTCTGTCGGACAGGCTGTCGGACTTTTGTAGCTGAAAAGTCCGACCGTGTGTACGCGGCATAAGACACTTTTGATCAGAGCTGTTAGGCAAAGCAAGTACACTTTTTATAAAGAATATGTAAACAGATTCTACAAAAAACTTACCCAGTTTGAACAGCTGCACATTACATAATGTGGCTTATGTGTAGATACTAATGCCGCGTACACACGGTCGGACTTTTCATCTACAAAAGTCCGACAGCCTGTCCGACAGACTTTCGGCGGACTTTCGGCGGACTTGCGGCGGACTTGCGGCAGACTTTCTAACGAACAGACTTGCCTACACACGACCACACAAAAGTCCGACGGATTCGTACGTGATGACGTACACCGGACTAAAATAAGGAAGTTGATAGCCAGTAGCCAATAGCTGCCCTAGCGTGGGTTTTTGTCCGTAGGACTAGCATACAGACGAGCGGACTTCGGGGTCCGTCGTAGTTACGACGTAAAGATTTGAAGCATGTTTCAAATCTAAAGTACGTCGGATTTGAGGCTAAAAAAGTACGTTGAAAGTCCGGAGAAGCCCACACACGATCGGATTACCAGCCAGCTTTAGTCCGTCAGCGTCCGTTGGACTTTTGTAGCTGAAAAGTCCGACCGTGTGTACGCTGCATAAATGTATATCTTCTTGTAGAACTCTAAAAATAATACCCGATCATTTCTTTTTCTCTATGTTCCAGGTTTAGCAGACAGTGTGTTGTTGACAAAGACAAACGGAACCAATGCAGATATTGTCGTCTAAGAAAGTGTTTTAGAGCTGGAATGAAAAAAGAAGGTAGTTTGTGTTGCTTTGTTTTTTTTTTTGTTTTGTTTTTTTAATTGTTTATTTATAAGTTTTTGCAAATATACAAAAGAAAATACATGTAAGACATTAACATTTGAAATAATGCAGGTGTACACCATTTTTGAGAGTTACAAAGCACACATAAATTGTACAATTAAAGGAATAGCGATGTGGTTAGGCTGTAGACTTGAGTGAGGAAAAGATAATCAAATCCGAAAAGAGAAAAACTGAAACATCTTCCTCCCCTATCCGTGAGGAAGTTGCAGAGATTAGTATTTAGCATATAATTACACAGGCATATGAACACATTTGAGGTTAACTAACTAGATTAATTGCCTGCAGAGCCATATATAGAATTGTCCCATGTTGACCATGTTTTAGAAAATTTCTGCTCTGTGCCCTCTACTACAGCCATCAGATGTTCCATTCTGCGTATATCAGCCACAGTAGTGAGTAGCTGTGGGAGAGTTGGGGGTGAGGTAGATAACCATAGCCTAGGGATAACCCGTTTGGCAGCCAATAAAATGTAAGACAACAATCTTAGCAGAGCCTTAGAGACACCAGGGAAAGGGAGACCTAACAAATAGTGCATGGGCGTTAGAGGAACGGGGCCACCAACCAGTGTTTCTAGCAAAATCTGAACTCGGAGCCAAAATTGGTGAACAGAGGGACATTCCCAAAAAATATGGTAGTGAGAACCTACAGCATTATTACATCTCCAACATTGTTTTGAGATTGATCGATTGTAGGCGTGCAAAATATCTGGGGTCCTATACCAGTGCATCAGGACTTTGTATGCAGTTTCCTTATGGGTCACACATCGAGAAATCCGGGAAGTGTGCTTCCATATGCTCCCACAGTCCAACAAGGAGATGTCATGCTGCAAGATCTGAGACCATTTCCTCATGTAATGGTGGCTGTTAACCATTCACCGGAACAGCCTCATGCAATATTTTATAGATGGTAGAGATCATTTGGGACTCATAAGGACCTTTAGCGCATAGGGTCTCAAAGTCTGCTGGCTTCTCCAGAGTCAAAGAAGGGGATCTGGTGGAGAAAAAGTGTCTAATCTGTAAGTATGAATGTAAGAGATTTTGGGGAATCTGATGCATTCTTTGCAAATGAGGAAAAGTCAACAAATGTTGTGTCGCTGGGTTAACAAAGTGACGTAGTTGGAATATTCCTGCCTGGGTCCATGGTAACATACGTTTATACGAAAGGCTATCTGGGATGTCTGGATTGAATAGGATATTCAAGAGTCGTGGGCACGAAGAGGACAGGGAGTAATGCTCAGAACATCTTTTCCATATAGACAATGTGAAGAGCATAGGAGCCAAACATAATTTCCGTAATTGGGGCATATGAAGGGCGGAAGAAGGCCAGAGCATATAGCAAGGGTGAACTGGGGCCGTGACACTCATTTCTATCTCCACCTACCTATTTGGGGCCTTCCGGGAAGTCCAGGAGGCAAGAACTCTCAAATGTGAGGCATAGTAGTATTTGATAAAGTCTGGGCCTCCTAATCCCCACCCCCTACTTTTCCGGGCCAGGACCACTGACCCTGCCAACCTGTGGGAGGCATTATTCCAAATAAAACGGAGGCTCCTCCTTTGAAGGGATTTCAGATTTGTCAATGGGACTGCCACCGGTAACGTTTCAAACAAATATAATAATTTGGGGAGAATGGACATTTTAAGAACATTAATACACCCCAGGAGGGATAGGGGGTAGGGCAGTCCAATGAGTCAGCAGGCGGCTAATTTCCAAAAACAGGGGAGGGAAGTTGGCCCGATACAGAGAGTCATAGGAGGCAGAGATTTGAATCCCCAAATATTTAAGTGACTGAGAACACCAATGGTAATTATACTTGCTTTGAAGGGAAGATAAGGGGGTAGGGGGAATGTTTATGGGTAAAGCTTCCGTTTTAGCAGCATTCATTTTAAAACCTGAGAGGCCACTAAAGGCAGTCAATATGTTATGTAGTTGTGGCAAGGAGGTATGTGGATGAGTGAGAGTAAGAAGAACGTCATCTGCAAATAGAGATAATTTATATTCCGTGTATCAAAGACGAACGCCTCTAATGTCAGGGCATTCCCGTATAGCCGCAGCTAGAGGCTTCAAACTAAGAATAAAGAGCAACGGCGATAGGGGACATCCCTGTCACATTCCATTGCTGAGAGAAAATGGATGTGATAGGTGGGAGGAGAGTTGCACCTGTGAGGTGGGCGTTGAATACAATGCCAGAAGGGCTTGAATAAAGGGACCCGAGAATCCATAACGCGGTAATATCGCAAACATAAATGGCCAGCTAAGGCAATCAAACGCTTTTTGGGCATCTAAACTAATTATTAAAGCAGGATTTGGTTTTCGTAAGTATGTCTATAAGGTCAATTGTACAGCGTGTGTTATCACCAGCGTGTCTCGTGGGAACGAAACCCACCTGGTCTCTATGAATTAGTGCTGGCAGTAACAGGGAGAGTCTATTTGCTAAAATCTTGGTGAAAATTTTGTAGTCTGAGTTTAATAGGGCGATGGGAAGGGAATAGAATAGAATAGATGAATCTTTACCCAGTTTAGGGATAACAGTTACAAAAGCATGTAAGAATGAAGAGTGCGGTATGTTGCCCTGGAGAAGGGATGAGCCGAACACCCCCCTGTTCGGTTCGCACCAGAACATGCGAACAGGAAAAAGGTTCGTTCGAACACGCGAACACCGTTAAAGTCTATGGGATACGAACATGAATAATCAAAAGTGCTAATTTTAAAGGCTAATACGCAAGTTATTGTCATAAAAAGTGTTTGGGGACCTGGGTCCTGCCCCAGGGGACATGGATCAATGCAAAAAATTTTTTTAAAAACGGCCGTTTTTTCAGGAGCAGTGATTTTAATAATGCTTAAAGTCAAACAATAAAAGTGTAATATCCCTTTATATTTCGTACCTGGGGGGTGTCTATAGTATGCCTGTAAAGGGGCGCATGTTTCCTGTGTTTAGAACAGTCTGACAGCCAAATGACATTTTGAAGGAAAAAAGCCATTTAAAACTACCCGCGGCTATTGCATTGCCGACAATACACATAGAAGTTCATTGATAAAAACGGCATGGGAATTCCCCCAAGGGGAACCCCGAACCAAAATTAAAAAAAAAAAATGACGTGGGAGTCCCCCTAAATTCCATACCAGGCCCTTCAGGTCTGGTATGGATATTAAGGGGAACCCCGGCCAAAATTTAAAAAAAAATTACGTGGGGTTCCCCCTAAATTCCATACCAGACCCTTCAGGTCTGGTATGGATTTTAAGGGGAACCCCGTGCCAAAAAAAAAAAAAAAAACGGCGTGGGGTCCCCCCAAAAATCCATACCAGACCCTTATCCGAGCACGCAACCTGGCAGGCCGCAGGAAAAGAGGGGGGGATGAGAGTGCGGCCCCCCCCTCCTGAACCGTACCAGGCCACATACCCTCAACATTGGGAGGGTGCTTTGCCGTTTTTATCAATGAACTTCTATGTGTATTGTCGGCAATGCAATAGCCGCGGTAGTTTTAAATGAGTTTTTTCCTTCAAAATGTCATTTTGCTGTCAGACTGTTCTAAACACAGGAAACATGCGCCCCTTTACAGGCATACTATAGACACCCCCCAGGTACGAAATTTAAAGGGATATTACACTTTTATTGTTTGACTTTAAGCATTATTAAAATCACTGCTCCTGAAAAAACGGCCGTTTTTAAAAACATTTTTTGCATTGATTCATGTCCCCTGGGGCAGGACCCAGGTCCCCAAACACTTTTTATGACAATAACTTGCATATTAGCCTGTAAATTAGCACTTTTGATTTCTCCCATAGACTTTTAAAGGGTGTTCCGCGGCATTCGAATTTGCCGCGAACACCCCAAATTGTTCGCTGTTCGGCGAACTTGCTAACAGCCAATGTTCGAGTCGAACATGAGTTCGACTCGAACTCGAAGCTCATCCCTACCCTGGAGTAAAGAGGAGAACAAGGATAACAAATGCGGAGTCAGGGTCGTTAAAAGTGTCTTATAATAGGAATATGGAAGGCCATCTGGGCCTGGGGCTTTATGTGTAGGGAGATGTTTGATTACTTCAGTTAATTCTTCAGCAGAAATAGGCTTATTTAATGAGGAGCGCTGATCTACTGATAGTTTTGGAAGATGTACAGATGACAAGAAGGAGTCTAGTTTGTCTTGTGAAAACTGGACCTGTGAGTCCCTGTTCAAGCTGTTGTAGAGTTTATTATAATATTCACCAAAAACTCCTGACATGGTCTGGGGGCAATATGTAGGTGTGCCATCTGATTGTATTATATGATCAGGGATGGATAAAAAGGGTCGGCTTAAGCCTATGGACAAGTATCCTGTGCGGTTTATCTGCGTACTCATAGAACTTTTGCTTAGACCATAACAATGACTTCAAGATTTTATTCATGTCCACAGACCTAATACGATTGCGAATAGCAATTACTGTACGCAAGCGCCCTCCCCAGCTGGGCCACGAGCTCTCACCTCATCCAAATAGAGTCACGTTTCAAGCGTGAACTGGCTGAGATACACTCATCTCTAAAAACTGCCTTATGGGCCTCCCAAACAATAGATGTATCAGAGATTGAGCCCACATTTAACTGAAAAAACTTCTCTAATTTTTTAAGAAGTCTATCCTTAGTTTCGACATGTCGCAAAAGAGACTCATTGAGTCTCCAATGACATGTTTTGGGTGATGCGGCATTAAGCACCATACTCAGAGTGAAGGGAGCATGATCAGATCATGTAATAGGATCATTCTCCGAAGAGATTATGTTGGGTAGCAAGGGAGCGGAAATTAGAAAATGGTCCAATCGAGAATATAGCTTATGTGGGGGAGAGAAAAAGGTAAATTAACGCTGGGTAGGGTGCCTAAATCTCCACGCATCAAAGAAATTATGGGAGCAAATTAATTTGCGAAAGGAGGTGGACAATTTAAGGACTTGAAGAGAAGGAGTTTGTTGAAATAAAGCATGTCTATCTCTACTGGGAGACATACACATATTGAAATCCCCACCCACAATCGTGAAAGGCTGAGAAAAAGAACGCAGCCTATTAAGAACTCCAGTGAGAAAGCCAACCTGTCCTGTATTGGGTGCATAAACATTAGCTAAGGTGAAGGAGATATTCAGGTGGCTACATTTCAGGAGAACAAACCGACCCAGGGGGGTCCAGGGTTGAGGTTAAGATCCGTATAGGGCAAGAGCGTATAATTAGTATGGCGACTCCAGCCTTACTAGATGGATCTGAGACTGTAGCAAATAGTTTGGAAGCAAATTTAAAGGAACCCCCTGGGCGGAAATGTGTCTCCTGAACCATCACCACATCAGCTCCGGAGGATTTGAATTCCTTCAAAGTCAGCCAGCATTTTCGTAAGGAATTCAAGCCCTTGACATTACAAGAAACTATCTTTAAAGCCATATTTCAGACATAAAGTGATAAGCAGATAATATTTTAACATAACTTATGGGTACGAGATGTTCCCACCTAAGGCGGACAATAAGATACATATACACATCATAATTTTTAAACATCAAGTCAATGTGTGGTGAATTTAAAACCTGCAGCAAAACAAGAGGACAAAAACAGTTCAAAAAAGGACCAGATAAAAATTTGAAAGGTCCAGCAAGATTACAGTATAAAAAAGAAAAAGAAAAAAAACCCCAAAAAAACGAAACTTGTGATTTGAAAGCCTGAAGGAACAAAGTCCTTCAGGGGACCAAGGCAGAGGGCCTTGGACATATAGAGGGACATGACGGTCAGCTAAAGCTGTGGACTGTGGCCCACTCCTTTAGGTAGTAGCTAGCCTCGGACATTTAACATTTCTCAGAACATAGCACCATTGACTGGAACTGCAATGGGGTCTAAAAGAGAACAGAAGTCTTCCTAAACGGAAAACACACATGTGTGTGAAATTACTGAGCATATCAGAAGAGGGAAGGGAAATAGGGGAAGAACGCTCCCCACAGATACCTGACGACAAATTCAGCCAAAATCCTGGGTATCTGGGAACCCAAAACATGGAAGTGCAATGCAGGCAAACCTTGGGGCCTCAGGTGGGGGTCTAGGCTGAATGGAGCGTTGCGGTGTAGAGAAAGCCCTCTGATGTCTCCGACGTACTGGGGTCCAAATTGCTGCGGGGGCCTGAAGGGGTTTGGAGGCCATTGCAGGCAGGGGAAGCTGGAGTTCCTCTTCTGGTACAGGTGGCAGACCTAAATTTCGAGTGAAGGCTTCGCATTCATGAAGATCTCTGATGGAGTATTGTGTGCCATTTTTGGATGCTGAGAGCCGGAATGGAAAACCCCATCTATAGGGAATTTGATGCAGTTGGAGGTGAGCCGTGACTGGTCAAAGATTGTGTCTTTTTGCCAGAGTGATGGGGGAAAGATCACTGAAGATCTGGATTTTGGAGCCTTTGAAGTCAATGCGATTCTTGTTGTGTGTAGCTGCTGTTAAAGCTTCCTTACTTTCATAATAGTGAAAGCGAACTACTATGTCTCTCGGATAGGATCCAGGAGGAGGTTTGGGAGCCAAAGATCTATGGGCCCTATCTAGGCGCCAATCAATATCGGGTATGTGCGGGGCCAGTGTGACAAAAAGATTTAGTAGGTACCCCTGTAGCTCTTTATCATTGACTGTTTCGGGGTCTCCACGGATCCTCACATTTGAATGACCTTCTCTGTCCTCCAGATCTTCTTGTTGGAGTTGAATCTGGGAAACTGTGTGTTTAAGAAATGCATTTTCTTCTTCCAATGCATGCATATATTGTACAGTCTCGTCAAATTTAGTCTCCAAAGTGCTAGTGCGTTCTCCGAGCTGATCTATTTCCCCCCTGAGCTCCTGAGCGATCTTCCCGACCTCTTTAGTTATGTTGTGTGTTAAATCCTTTAAAAGTGTTTGTAGTTTCAAGTCCAGGACTGCCACCTTAACTGTCTCGAGTGGGTTTGTTTGCTGGGTTGCATTGCCCATGTGAGAAGTGCCCGGTGTAGAAGCCAGGAGTTCTGCGGCATCTGTTGAATCTGTGGGATATTCAAGGCCGGGGATTGCGACCTATAAAGGAATCGCTCCATGATTTGTGCAGACTTTGTTAACAATAGCGGGATAAAACCTTGGTATATGTTCTTCTGAAATCCTACTTAGCCCATGTAGTGCCCAGAGGTGTCCGGAGGTAGCTGATAATAATAATCCTGTGACTGTGTAAGCTTTTGAAGCAGTGCGGGATCCCTTAGAAAAGGAGTGGGGACCAGTGCGGGTCTAAGACATGTCTACCTTCATTGCTAGTCGCACCTGTTCCCCCCTATTTTGCGTATGAATGGTGCAATAGAGATAACTAGAGTCTCGGGGGCGGTGTATGTTTCTTTAAGAGCCCGCAGAAAGGCACAGCAGAGGATAAGCTGCAAGGCCAGCAAATACGTGACAGTGAAGGTAGTAGAAGTAGGCTTGCTTCTTTGGGTCAGGTATTGCTGCAAATATTGTATGTGTGACCCTTATGGAGTACTGCACCCAGGTGAGGGAGAGCAGACCGACATCATAGGCCACAGGGAGGCTGTGGGGTGTTGTTACAGGCGACTGGCCATCAGAGTACTTCCAGACAGGCCACCTTTTACATACTATTCTGCCTCCTCCAGGGGTGTTATCACAGCCCTAGTAAGGATCTCTGAACTCCAGGCCGGAGGATGCAGGGGAGCCTGCAGGCTCACAGGCTTCTAGATGACAGCGGGCTGTAGCTGTGCACAATCGGCCGTTAGTGACACCCAGGCGGACCCCCGTGAGGACACAGTCCTGTGACTATCCCCTTAGATGTAGGCCAGGGGCTTCTGGATGGTTCTCCACCTCCCCCCGCGACTCACGGAACTCCAGACCGGGGATGGAGGTTTTGTAGGCCGTAATGTGGCTGCGGGATCTCATGCTGACGAGCAGGCCACGGATTGGGCGGGGGACTGGAAACTTGCCGGTCACCTCACCTCACACTGGGATTGTAGCAGGGATCAGCACAGAAGGCTCCGTGGGCCTCACAATGGAGGTGGGTCCGGGCAGCACAGAGCAGGCTGGAGGAAACCCCGATCGGCCGACCGGGCCCCCCAACACAGGCAGGGATGGAGTCAGGGGATGTCCAGAGGCTTCTAGGGATTATTTGGTGACTCACCCAGGATTTTAGCAGCCGGGATGGCAGTAGATTGTAGTCAGCTTTGTGGAGCTCTGTGTCCACACGTCCTCCAATATGGTACCTGGGCTACGAATGAGCAGTTGTTAAGCACATTTTTTACAATAGTGACAGAAGCAGTGACAAACTGAATCCCAGTCCGCTTTCCCTTTCCAATTTCAAACCATGCCATAGTTACAATTTACAATTTTTTTTTTTAATGCATAAATGTGTTTCTCATATTTTCTAATTTCCTTCACCAATCAGCTGTTCAGAATGAAAGAGACCGAATAAGCACAAGAAAAAGTGGATTTGAAGGGAGCAATATAACATCCATTAATACACTGGCACAAGCAGAAGCTTTGTCTCGTCAGGTACAGAAAATAATATTCTAAATGGAATGTATGTGTTAAGACAATAAGGTCCAATGAGCCCCAACCTGAGTGGGGAGAAGGGTGTTTGTCACAGAACACAGTGCTACCTCCCCTTCTCCAAAATTCACAAGTAAGTGACAAAATGACCAGATTTAGATCTTGTGGCCATGGCCAGGCAGAGGACTGACATATTTCATTTAACTGAGTTTTTAGTTGAGTAAACAGTACTAAGACAGGGTCAAGAGATATTGAATTAAGCTCTGTCATAAAATTACCATGTCATAGGACCTCTAGCATCATCCTCAACAGGTGTGTCCTGATCATAACTGGGGGTCGTAAACCTAAAAAAATACAGATCCTGCTATTAGCCATATTAACGTATTCAAAAAACAGTCCAAGAATGGTTTAGCAATACACATTCTAATATGGTGTATTTTTTTTTTTATCAATCTTCTTTGTATTAATTTTTTTTTAAAAAGACAAGTAATACACATCATGCCATCTTCAAAAATATATATAATAATAATGATACCCACTTCTTCCTGTTTCTATAGAACCATCTAACTAAGTTCCTATTACTCAAACATACCTAAAAAAAAAAAAAAAAACAGTCCAAGAATGGTTTAGCAATACACATTCTAACCTGGTGTATTTTTTTTTAACTGCCAGAACCAATATGGGGTACAGTAAGGGTAACTAGTGCATGTTTGAGCGGAGAGGGAAAGGGGCAGGTTGAAGATGTGGGTTAGAGAGTTTAGGATAGAAAAGGAATACTCACTTAGGTGCCAATCCAATGCTGAATCTTTCCCTGCTCTTACTACAATGAGAACAGAATGATCAAAGGCTGCTGATCGCTCAGTTCTCAGTTTTCACTGAGCAATGCTCACTGGAGGGCTGGACTGTGGAGGGGGCAGGAGCAGCTGGCTCAGGCTCTTCGCAGCACGCTAAGAGGTTGAACCAGCTGACGGTCAGGCATCTGGATGGATCCCAAAATTAAAGTTGGGAACTCTCCAGAGTCTGGAACAGCTGAGTGATGTTAGCCAAAAACAGACTTTTGCCTGCTGTTGGCTGAATAATATGGGCCACAGGAGTGCAGAACGAAGTGTACTGCTGTGAACTACAGGAGAAGTAGGGCCAAAAGAGCTTTGGCCCAACTTCTCCTTTTACAGACGCCAGTGATGATCATTATGTGTGGTGGTGCTTTGGTTGTTGTCTCGCATGCTGGGAAATCTCTGCATACGGTGGGGCTGAAAGTGTGATTGTCCCTTTCTGGTGGCAGCAGAGGGATCTGAGACTGACTCCATCACTGACACACTTTTATAAGAAACCAGTTTGGTGTAAATTATCTTATTATTAGTGTGTAATAATGTATTTAAAATTCTTATTTCTAAAAATTTGTAAACATATATGTAAATATGAATTGCTCATTACAGAAACAGATTCTGCTATAGAGTGCTATACAGTGGTGACAATTTGATGCTCCTTCTCACAGAATATGTTTAAAGTGATTGTAAAGGAAAAATGTTTATTTAAAAAAAAAACAACAAACCTGTTATACCTACCTGTTCTGTGCAGTGGTTTTGCACAGAGCAGCCCCGATCCTCCTCTTCTCATGTCCTCCGCCGTCACTCTGAGCCCCTCCCCCTTGCTGAGTGCCCCCATAGCAAGCCGCTTGCTGTGGGGGCACTCGTGTTTGCTCGGTCCCAAGCCTGCTCTCTGCGTCCATAAGACACAGAGAGCACAGCTTAGCTACCGCCCCCGCTCCCGTTTTACTGGCTGTGATTGGCAGCAGTGGGAGCCAATAGCTTCCCGCTGCTGCATCTCAGCCAATCATGAGGGAGAGATCCGGGAGAGCCTTGGGTCTCATGCACATCGTTGGATGGAGATCAGACTTGGGTAAATATTAAAGGGTCTGAGGGGGGAGCTGCACACTAAAGGTGTTTTACCTTCAGGCATAGAATGCATGAAGGTAAAAAACCTTCAGCCTTTACAACCACTTTAGGTTAACCAGCTCATTGAAAAGACTACGCCTTCTGTAGTTGTTGAGCTGGTTGAATGAAGCTGATTCAAAAACAGAGCTCTGTCCAGTGGTTAATCTACTATCCTGTTGAATACAATGCTTCCAACTTTTTCTTGTGATTTCCTTTCCTTATGATTCTTATGATGCCAGTGGCAGATTACAGTGGAAAGGGCCATAAGACTGGTAACCAACAATTGAAATGACATATTCAGACACATCCTTTTACATTTAGTGATAAAGATAGAGCTTTGGTGCACAGAGTATGAGTTTTGGAGAGTGTTAGTAAGGCATAGTACAGTGGGTTATTCATTTTTATGTCAATACAGCATTTGTAAATTAGTAATCCTCCTTGATGAGACAAAGATGTTGGTTCACTAATGGAGTAGTTCTTTGGACACATTTTTGTTGGTTAACTAATATGGCAGAGTGGACTTTCCTCTACTTGCTTAAAATTATTTTAAAGTCTTCTTTTTTTTGTTTAATACTTGTTCATACTTTCCTGCTTTGTGCAGTGCTTTTGCATAGAGCAGTCCAGATACACCTTTTCTCGGGTACCTTGCCAGTGCTCCTAGCCCCTCCCTCCTGCCGACACAGCAATCAGCATGCTATGGGGTCCCACGAGCTGTTGCTCTGTGTTTCCATTGCCGTCTCTCTCTCCTTATTGGCTCAGTAACTTTGATTGACAGCAGCAGGAGCCAATGGCATCCTCTGCTGTGTCTCAGCCAATGAGGAGGGAGAGTCCCAGACAACTGAGGCTCTCTTGCAACATCGCTGGATCAAAAGGGGGCTCAGGTAAGTATTAGGGGGCTAAGAGGGGCTTATGCACACAGAAGGTTTTTTATTTTAATGCATAAAATGCATTGATTAAAAAAAAACCTTCTGCCTTTAGAGCCACTTTAACTTTACATGTAAGCATGCTGGACAGCAAAGCCTTTAGTACATTAAAAAAGTATAACATTTATGTATTCTGTTGCATTGAAATGTGATACTATATTAATCTTGGCCGATGTTGCTTGAAGAGAAGCTTGCTTTTTTTTTTAATATTTTAAATTCTTTATTAAAAAACACAAATTAGGTAAAGGAATTTCTTTCACCACAGAAATGAAAGAAACAATTCATTCCTTGATTTTAAATATTTTGTTTTTGTCTACATAAGGCTAGCTTGTTAAAGTGGTTGTAAACCCTCCCTAACAACTTTATTGCATTGTAATCCTCATAAAAAATACTCATGATTGCTGCTAATAATTGTCTCCTTACTTGTTTTGTTTTACTGTAATCTGTCCCCTTTTGATTAATGACGATACCAGCGCATGCGCTTCCCTTTCCTTGATTTACGGCACGCTCTGTGTACAGTCCATCCACTGACATGGTGCCCTGAATGGGATTTCCTCTCCCAGTGGCACAGCCATTTAAGCTTGCGAGACTGCAGTGTTTTCTAGTTCCTGGTACTCTCCACGTGACCGTGTGATGTCACATGGGGGGATTAACCTTGTCAATCATGCTGCATTCTAGAGCGGCGATCAGCTGCAGCAGGACTGACAGGCATACAGATGCAATTTTGCTTCTCTATTATAAGCAACTCGGCAATGAGTTGCTTATAATAGCAAACTCGGCAATGAGCGGCGGTTGTCATGGGAACATCGGATTGAGATCGAGGCTTGGCTATAACACGATTGCGCATGCGCGAGATTGTGGTGAAGGGAAACATGAAAGGGAAGAAATCGAAATCAGATAACAGTAATGAAGATGGAGCCATCTTATCAATTAAGAAAAACATTTTCAAACTTAAAAAAAAAGTAATAGGCGATTGCGGCTGGATTAGGTTATGTGATGTTTGCTAATAAGTGATTAGAACAAAATAGATGATTGCAGGGTTTACTTCCTCTTTAAAGTTTGATACGATTTTCTTTAACGACCTTCAAGGTCATTGAAAATAAAAACACCTTGTAACTATCATAAAAGCTTCATGTGACTTTCTTGAAGTTAATCTGCATTTTTTTTTTACTGCTGTTGCACTAGAGATAAACATGGTAGTAGTTTATATCTTAATGATAAATATATATCATATATTACTTTTTATTATTATATATGCTATTATTTGAAGGCAGTTTGGAGAGGAGCATTTTTTTCTATGTACAGTAATTATATTCTTGTTTGTTGTGTAGTTAATGTTTAATTTTCAAAGTACTCTCCTCGTTTAATTAACAATTTTGTAAAAAAAAAAAAAAAAAAAAAAAAAGCATTGCTGTTTTATATCTATCTATCTATCTATCTATCTATCTATCTATCTATCTATCTATCTATCTATCTATCTATCTATCTATCTATCTATCTATCTATCTATCTATCTATCTATCTATCTATCTATCTATCTATCTATCTATCTGTCTGTCTGTCTGTCTGTCTGTCTGTCTGTCTGTCTGTCTGTCTGTCTGTCTGTCTGTCTGTCTGTCTGTCTGTCTGTCTGTCTGTCTGTCTGTCTGTCTGTCTGTCTGTCTGTCTGTCTGTCTATCTATCTATCTATCTATCTATCTATCTATCTAGATATAGATATATACCATATATATACAGGGCTATTTTTCAGCGGGAACGCTGAGGAACGCAGTTCCGCCACCTCCAGCACTGAATGTGTTTTATGGTAAGGATTGCTGGGGTGTGCTGGAGGGTCTAGTGATGCTGGCTGCTGGGAGATCTATTGTTGCTGGTAGGGATCTATTTTTGTGTGGGGGCCTATTATTGCTAGGGGGGTCAATTGTTTCTGGGAGGGATCTACTGTTAAGGGAGAGGTCTATTACTGCTGGAGGCAGTGCTGGGACAAGGCCATCTGGTGCCCAGGGCGAAGATGGCAAACTGCGCCCCCCCCAGGCATAAAGAGTCAGTGTCCTTTCAAAACCAGAAAACACTTAAAACAATACAACAATACAATACTGTAGCTGCAGCCCTGTCGCAGTATATGTACTGCGGCAGATCGGCAAATGGTTAAATTGTAAGTTCACTTTACAAAAAATCTGTAAGGTGAACTTACATTGGACCCCCTCCCCATCCCCCCTAGTCCTGCTAACCTGGAGTCCAGTGATCCCCCGCACTGACCCCTTTACATTACACAGCCCCCTGCACCTCTTGACCCCTTTACATTACACAGCCCCCTGCACCACTTTACATTACACAGCACCCTGCATCTCTGGACCCCTTTACATTACACAGCCCCCTGCACCTCTGGGCCCCTTTACATTACACAGCCCAATGCGCCTTTGGGCCCCTTTACATTACACAGCCGCCTGCATCTCTGGACCCCTTTACATTACACAGCCCCCTGCACCACTTTACATTACACATCAGCCTGCATCTCTGGACCCCTTTACATTACAACATCCCCCTACACCTCTAGGCCCCTTTACATTACACAGACCCCTGTGCCTCTGGGCCCCTTTACATTACACAGCCTCCTGCATCTTTGGCCCCTTTTACATTACACAGCCCCCTGCATCTCTGGATCCCTTTACATTACACAACACCCTGCATCTCTGGACCCCTTTATATTACACAGCCTCCTGCACCACTTTACATTACACAGCCCCCTGCGTCTCTGGGCCCATTTACATTACACAGCCCCCTGCGCCTCTGGGCCCCTTTACATTACACAGCCCCCTGCGCCTCTGGATCCCTTTACATTACACAACACCCTGCATCTCCGGACCCCTTTATATTACACAGCACCCTGCAGCTCTGGACCCCCTGCATGTTACACAGACCCCCTCTTCAGTACAGACCCCCCTTCAGTGTAGACCCCCGTTCAGTGCAGACGCCCCCGTTCAGTGTAACCCCCCCATTAAGTTCAGACGCCTCCTTCAGTGTAGCCCCTCGCTCAGTGCAGATGCCTCCTTCAGTGTAGCCCCTCGCTCAGTGCAGATGCCCCCATTCAGTGTAGCCCCCCATTCAGTGCAGACGCCTCCTTCAGTGTAGCCCCTTGCTCAGTGCAGACGCCCCCGTTCAGTGTAGCCCCTCGCTCAGTGCAGACCCCCCTTCAGTGTAGCCCCCCGTTCAGTGAAGATGCCCCCGTTCAGTGCAGACCCCCCCTTCAGTGTAGCTCCCCGTTCAGTGCAGACCCCCCTTTCAGTGCAGACGCCTCCTTCAGTGTAGCCCCTCGCTCAGTGCACCCCCCTTCAGTGTAGCCCCCGTTCAGTGCAGATGTCCCCGTTCAGTGCAGACCCCCCTTCAGTGTAGCCCCCCCGTTCAGTGCAGACCCCCCTTCAATGCAGACGCCTCCTTCAGTGTAGCCCCTCGCTCACTGCAGACCCCCCCTTCAGTGTAGCCCCCCTGGTCAGTGCAGACCCCCCTTCAGTGCAGACACCCCCCTTCAGTGTAGCCCCGTTCAGTGCAGACCCCCCTTCAGTGCAGACACCCCCTTTTAGTGTAGCCCCCGTTCAGTGCAGTGTGCAGACCCCCCCATTCAGTACCTCAGATCAGCACGGCGGCACATGCTCAGCAGATCCCCTCCCCCTGTTTACACATAAACAGAGAAGAGGGGGAGGCGGCTTCACTCTGCTTGGCTGTGCCTGTGTGACATCCGGGATCGCACAGACAGACAGCCCGCGGCCGCGAGAGGAGGGGATGGTAGGTGCAGCGGTGTCACCCTGCACCCCCTGCACACCACCTCCTGCTTGTATCACAATATAGATTGCCTCTCCCTGCCTGTGCCTGTCACTGCGGCACTGCCACCGCTTCAATCCCGGAGGGGGGGTGGCCTAACACCCCCCCAAGTGTGTGGTACTCGGGGCAGCCCGCCCCCCACTTAGTACGCCTCTGCACTCGGCACATTCTTTGCAAGCAGGCGCAGTGTTGTAGGGGAGGCCGGTGGCAGTTGCTAAGAAAGTTTAACAGCACACTGCCTGCCAGCACTACGCCCCCTTCCTACAATAAATTGTTCCACCCAGGGCATCCGCCCCTTCCACCCACCCCTTATACTGGCCCTGGCTGGAGGATCTAATGAAGATAGCTGCTGGGGGTCTATTGTTGCTGGGGTGATATTTTGTTGCTGGGGATCCATTGCTGCTGGGGGGGATCGTTTGTGTGGGGGATCTATTGTTTCTAGGGGGTCTATCGTTGCTAGGGTGGGGGTCTATTGTTGCTGGGGTAGGGTCTATTAAATTCCATACAAATTACTTAGTAGCACAAAATGATACTTGGGTCTGTATTCCCTAAAAAAGTACAGGGAGGTGGGTAGGGGGTGGAACAAGGGGACGGTGCTCAGAGGTGGGTAGGGGCAGAGACGAAGGCAGACTCAGAAGGGAGGAGTTCCTGCATCTATTCTCTGAGAAAAAATCCATATATATTATATATATATATATATATATATATATATATATATATATATATATATATATATATATATATATGGCTTTTTTTCTCAGAGGTGCAGGAACTCCCTCTCTCTGAGTCAATTGTTGCCTCCGACCCCTACTCATCTCCGAGCACCATTTCTTGATTCCACCCCCACCCACCTCCCAGTACTGCCCCTTTTAGAAAATACAGAGCCAGGTATCATTTTGTGGTGCTAAGTAATTTGTATGGAATTTGGTGATAACAAGAAAAGCAGTAAAATAGATCCCCTGCAGCCAGGAGCAATAGACCCTCTCCAGCAACCACAGATCTCCCAGTAGCCAGCATAAATAGACCCCCCCAATAAACAACCATGCAAGAATAGATCCCCTCCAGCACCAATATACCCCCCAGCAGCCAGGATCAATATATCCTGCAGCACACCCTAGGACCCTTTGCCATTACATACAGTACCATTCAGTGCTGAAGGTGCCGGAACTGCGTTCCCCCGTGTTCCTGAAAAAGCCCTTAATTTATATATATACTGTATACTGTATATATCCACTTACCAACTGTGATATGTATATAGGCATTGCGGTTTTACCGGAGTTATGGCTGAAGCCATCAACCATAACCCCGGTATTTTTTTTTCAGCCAGCGGCTGGATTTCTTATGCAAGCTTTGCAAGCAGATCATGTGCCGCTGGAATGCTTTCAGAAGCCGCAGGAGAGGACGTGCACGAGAAATGATGCAACGGTGCGGCTGGCTGGTCATAGAGGCTATAAAAGACTGGATTGTCTTTGATCACCTCGACGCCATGACGTCACTTCTGGTCTAGGGTGGAAGTAATACTTTTTTTTTTTAAAGCAACAATTTACATTTTTTGTTTTGATCTTTTTCTTTTAAAGGTAAAGGAATGATTTAGGGTCTTTTTTACCCAAGACCTCTCCATAAAGAGGACCTTACATCCTTATTTCTTTTAACAGGGATGTTTACATTTCTTGTAATAGAAATAAAAGTGATAAAAAAAAAAAACATTAAAGGAACAATATAAAAAAAAAAAAAAATGCAAAGTGCCCCCATCCCTCTGTGCACAGAAACGAATGCATGCGTAAGTCACGCACGCATATGTAAACGGTGTTCGCATCACACATGTGAGATATTGCTGCGAACATTATAGCGAGAGCAATAATTCTAGCGCTAGATCCTCTGGAACTCTAAACAGGTAACCTGTACACTTTAATGAATTAAAAAAGAAAACACAATATTTGCCACAATTTTTTTGTATAATGTGAAAGATGATGTTACGCAACGTAAATAGATACCTAACATGTCATGCTTTAAAATTGTGCATGCTTGCGGAATGGCGACAGACTATGGTACTTAAAAATCTCCATAGGCGACACTTTAAAAATATACAGAGGAGGCTCTAACGCTTGTGGTGATACCTCACATGTGGGGTTTGAACACCGTTTTCATATGCTTGCATGACTTACGTATGCATTCACTTCTATGCCTGAGCACGGAGGGATGGGCACTTTAAATGTTCTTATTTATTTCACTTTGTTTCTGTTATAAAATGTTGTAAATAAGTACTTTTCTCCTTCACTGATGGACAGTAATGAGGCTACACTGATGGGCACTGATAAGGCGGCACTGATGGGGCAGCACTGATGAGGTGGTACTGATGGGCACTGATGATGAGGCACTAATATGCAGCACTGATGGGCAGTGATAGGTGGCACTGATATGCAGCACTAATGGGAATTGATAGGTGGCACTGATATGCAGCACTGATGGGCATT
The DNA here is from genome assembly GCA_037952925.1 of Lithobates clamitans. NCBI lineage: Eukaryota > Metazoa > Chordata > Amphibia > Anura > Ranidae > Lithobates > Lithobates clamitans. The sequence goes on along the minus strand of JBBGZY010000228.1, from coordinate 2,931,961 downwards.
GACAGGTGGCACTGATGGGTACTGATAGGCCGCGCTGATAGACACTGATAGGTGGCACTGATGGGTACTTATAGGCGGCACTTATGGGCACTGATAGGTGAAATTGATGGGTGGCACTCATGGGCAATGATGGGTAATGTTGGGTGGCACTGATGGGCACTGATAGATGGCACTGATAGACAGCACTGATGAGGAGGCACTGACAGGCATTACTGATGGGCACTGATTGGCATATCTTTTGGGCACTGATTGGCATCCTTGATGGGCACTGATTTGCATCCCTGGTGAGCATCCCTGGTGGGCATGGGTGGGCATCCCTGGTGGGCTCTAGTGGGCATCCCTGGTGTACTGTTAATCAATGAGCTGATTATCAGCTCAGACCCCCCGTCAGGAGAGCCGCTGATCAGCTCTCCTCCACCCGTGCCTTGTTAGCGCAAATAGAGGAAAAGTCGATAAACAGAACTTCCTAGTTATGATGTGACCAGCTGTGATTGGACACAGCTGATCACATGGTAAAGAGCCTACGTCATAGCTACACATCGAACCACCGATTGCCACGCTGCATTCCGTCGTGGGCACACGTGAGCGACTTATCCTGCTGGATGTCATATGATTCCCAGTCAGGATAACTTAACCACTTTGCGGCCGTCATTTTGCTATATGACGGGCGAGAAGTGGTTAAAAGCAAAAGATCCAAAAAAAAAGTTTTTTTAAACTTTTGCTTAAAAAAAAAAAAAAAATACTATGGCCTGGGAACTGAAAGTGATGTCAGACGTTGTTCCGGTCCTCCAAAGGTATAGAGATGAGTGGCGGCCATCTAGGACTCACTCTGCTCCATACCCAATTAACGGCAGCATTGGTCTTCACCGATGGGTCAAGTAGGCCAGGGAACGACCGGGAAGTACCGGGGGAGGGGCTTCTAAAAGTGAATCTGCCCACGGGACCACTTTTATCTTACAGAGAATCGGTCATAGTAAAAAAAAATATTTGGGGGTTTTAGCAGCTAGCTGCTGCCATAACCCCAGTATTTAACATCAACTTAATTTTTACTAATGGCTGGTTGTCAAGTGCTTTTTGTCAACACATGGGGGGAAAACAAGGTTTAGAAAATACTTTAGATATCCTACACATACTGAAACATGTAGGCTTATTGGCTTGTACATACTGTATATGCTCCCTAATAGTTTTGCTACCTTATGACTGTGGCAGGAATAGGAAGTATTAGACTAAAGCTAGCCATAGTTGGGTCAGAATGTGGTTGGTTCAGTGGGGACCAGCCAAATTTTGTTCCATGTGCATCTGTGTCTGTCTGACACTAGTCAATCTTTAGATCAACTTCTATTGAACAGGCTTGTTCAAAATCTATTCTCAATCAGCTGGCTGCAGCCGCTAATTAGTGTATTCTGACAGCAGACAATGGCTTTTCCTTCCTGTGAATGTGTGACATAAATAGCTGTATGTCCTATGACACTCTCCAGCAGGGGCGTTGCTAGGTCTACAAAAGATCTGGGGCTAGAGCCCATAGCAGCATAGTAAAGAAAGTCAAGCACTTGGGCGGGGATATATATATCTATATATATATAGATATATATATCTATATAGATATATATATCTATATATATAGATATATATCTATATATATATATATCTATATCTATATATATCCCCAGAGAGCCCCCCTTACATTAGGGTCCCCAGAGAGCCCCCCACTTACATGAGGGTCCCCAGAGAGCCCCCCACTTACATCAGGGTTCCCAGAGAGCCCCCAACTTACATCAGGGTTCCCAGAGAGCCACCCACTTACATCAGGGTCCCCAGAGAGCCCCCCACTTACATCAGGGTCCCCAGAGAGCCTCCCCTCCCCTTGGGGACCCCTGCAGAGACTCAGGGCCATAGCCCCAAAAGCCACCCCCTAGCGACGCCACTGCTCTCCAGACTCATGTTCTGCAGGTTTGTGTAAATCCTGCTAATAGATGGCCATTACGAGTGCTACTCAAAGCTCTGGATAATAATGGTGATTCTTGAAGGAAATGTTGCCTGTTTCCCAGCTGAGCCTGTATCCCCTGCCTTGAGCCTTGGAGGGCGAATAGCAGCCGATCAGCAGCCGATCAGGAGAAGCTGCAGTCCAAAGACAGCTAGTCAAAGAGAGCTATGCAGACTGCGATATTGACACAGCCAGTTGCTAAGACAGTCATGTACCTCTCCTCCCTCCTTCTCCTCCAAGCACAGGCAGCTTTTCCTCCTCCAGGCACAGGCAGCCAATAATGTTGCCAGACAGATTACCTTACAGCCCATGGACCATGGACACTAAGTAACAAATGGGGATGGAATTGGGGATGCCAGCTTTGCATCACTGGGGTCCTTGGTTTGAATCCCAGCAGGAAACTATCTGCATGGAATTTTCATGTTTCCCATATGCTTGTGTGGGTTTCTCCAGGTACTCTTGTCCCCCACCCCAAAGATATGCTGGTAGCTTAATTGGCTCCTTTCTCAATTGGCCCTAGTATGTGTGTAAGCTCCTTGAAGGCAGGGACTGATGTTAATATTTAATAAGTGCTGCATGAATTGTCTGCACTATATAAATGCCTTTAGTAATAATAGTAGAGTAGTAGTAAAATTGTGGCCTGTCTCTGGAAACTGGAGACACCTTGTCATCCTATTATAAATGGTAGTGCAATTAAAAGTATTGAAGGATACAAAAATAAAATGTTGGGAGAAGTTGGTCAGGTGAACTGTAAAACTTGTCTCACTTCCAATTACGGAAATTCTTTTTGAGGTGATAATCAGAGAGAACTCTATGAGGTACTGCAGGCTCCACACGGCAGCCTGCATTTTATGAATGGGCTGAAAAATGCAGGCCACAGTATGAAGTATATATGTCAATCTGCCTGCACTCAGGATAATAAACAATCAATAATAAGCAAAAGCAACTAGCACAATTTGCTGGTAACAAATAACTTGAATAAAAATATATAAATGCAGCACTTTTACATGGTAAACAAAGTCCTTCACAGTTCCAATATTAATGTTCATAGTTGAAAAAAGCACCTCCAAAGAGTGCACTTTAACACAAAGGGTGATGAAAGATATCAGAGCACTCACTACCTCTTACCCTCAATTGTGGACCACCCAATAATACATGGTCAACAGCCCTCAATTAAGCATATCAGAATATCCAAACAGCCTCCTGGTATCCTTAATTCTTCCTAATATGGGATAGTCCAACACAGGGCGCCTCAAACCATGCAGAACTTAGGAAGCAGAACAAAAACACCTCATTGTGCTGTATTATGGACAATCTATCATTTATTTAAATACACCAAAATACTCACAAACAATAAAGATAAAATCAGCATGTCATTCCAAAATAATAGGAAAGTTTCCAACCAACAAGATGGCTCATTCTCTTGTGTGGCAACCTCAGGTGTCCAGGCTCCACCCAGCACGTTTGGTCATGAAAAGACATCAACAGGGGTGTCTGATGTATGAAGTAACCCAAGAGATTTATAGCAGGGAGTGGATAGTTATATTCACTCTCCATTTTAAATACCTCCTTAGGCTTCTGTCCCATCCAGGGATATATGGAGGGCAGACCACAGTGTTTAGGAGAGCTGAGAACTTGGTTTCAAAGCATCGACCTCTTGAGGAGTAGAGAGTGTTCACTTAGCAACGAGAATGTCCACTTAGCTTAGGGAATAAGTTAAAGCTGTGTTCAATTTTAACAGAGAATCATGTAAAATTTAAACTAACAAAAGACAAAATGTTTGCATAAAATTAAAGCTAGGTAAACCTTTAAATTGCAAAATGAATATTACCTCTTAATAAAACAAAAAACATAAATAAGTTTTACTTTCTGCCCTGATTGGTTAGGTCATAATGTTCTTCTTAATGCTTATGGTTGAACATGCAGGTTTGTGGTATGCCACTGAATGTTTCTGCCTAATCAGGAAGGAGAAGGTAAGCTATCAAGTGTGTTCAGTGTGCACACCTGCCTTTTTTTTCCTGTTGTCTCAGTTTTTCTGTGGCAGGTTTACAGTATCTGACAAAAGTGAGTACACCTCTCACATTTTTTTTTAAATAATTTAATATATCTTTTCATGTGACAACACTGAAGAAATTACACTTTGCTACAATGTAAAGTAGTGAGTGTACAGCTTGTATAACAGTATAAATTTGCTGTCCCCTCAAAATAACTCAACACACAGCCATTAATGTCTAAACCACTGGCAACAAAAGTGAGTACACCCCTAAGTGAAAATGTCCAAATTGAGCCCAATTAGCCATCCCCCCCCCCCCCCCGGTTGAAAGTTCAACATGACACCTCATGGCAAAGAACTCTCTGAGGATCTGAAAAAAAGAATTGTTGCTCTACATAAAGATGGCCTAGGCTATAAGAACATTGCCAAGACCCTGAAACTGAGCTGCAGCACAGTGGCCAAAACCATACAGCAGTTTAACAGGCCAGATTCCGCTCAAAACAAGCCTCGCCATGGTCGACCAAAGAAGTTCAGTGCACATGCTCAGCATCATATCCAGAGGTTGTCTTTGGGAAATAGATGTATGATTGCTGCCAGCATTGCTGCAAAGGTTTAAGAGGTGGGGGTCAGTCTGTCAGTGCTCAGACCATACGCCGCACACTGCATCAAATTGGTCTGTGCATCATCTTCTAAAGATGATGCACAAGAAAACGCGCAGTTTGCTGAAGACAAGCAGACTAAGGACATGGATTACTGGAACCATGTCCTGTGGTCTGATGAGACCAAGATAAACTTATTTGGTTCAGATGGTGTCAAGCGTGTGTGGCGGCAACCAGGTGAGGAGTACAAAGACAAGTGTTTCTTGCCTACAGTTAAGCATGGTGGTAGGAGTGTCATGGTCTGGTGCTGCATTAATGCTGCCGGCACTGGGGAGCTACATTTCATTGAGGAAACCACGAATGCCAACATGTACTGTGACATACTGAAGAAGAGCAGGATCCCCTCTCTTCAGAGACTGGGCCGGAGGGCAGTATTCCAACATGATAACGACCCCAAACACACCTCCAAGATGACCACTGGCTTGCTACAGAAGCTGAGGGTAAAGGTGATGGACTGGCCAAGCATGTCTCCAGACCTAAATCCTATTGAACATCTGTGGGGCATCCTCAAACTGAAGGTGGAGGAGCGCAAGGTCTCTAACCTCCACCGGCTTCATGATGTCGTCATGAAGGAGTGGAAGAGGACTGCAGTGGCAACCTGTGAAGCTCTGGTGAACTCCATGCCCAAGAGGGTTAAGGCAGTACTGCAAAATAATGGTGGTCACACAAAATATTGACACTTTGGACCCAATTTGGACATTTTCACTTTGGGGTGTACTCACTTTTGTTGCCAGCGGTTTAGACATTAATGGCTGAGTTATTTTTAGGGGACAGCAAATTTACACTGTTATACAAGTTGTATACTATCTACTTTACATTGTAGCAAAGTGTCATTTCTTCAGTGTTGTCACGTGAAAAGATATAAAAAAATATTTACAAAAATGTGAGGAGTGTACATACTTTTGTGAGGTACTGTACCTACAAATAGGTCACTGGACATTACATTTGTCTTAGTGCTAAGACAGGCCATGGTCTGTTTAGTGGGTGCTCACAGATCATCTGTAACTGGGTTTTAGTGGCTGTAATTGTGTTGGTTTGCTGTACCAGTGGAATCAGATATGCTCCCAATAAAATTGTTGCCTTGCCCTTTGCAACACATAAAATAGTTTGGTGTCATTATTCAGGCAATATCACCATAGTAGGTTACATAATGGATCGGGTTGTGCCCATGCTTTCGCAGCAATCATAGCTACTTCCATCAGAGAATAATAACACAAGTGTTTTACTGTGTAAAAGAATTTCTCTGACACCAATCTCAATAATATTTTCAATTGTAAGCAAGTGTAGATATGAAATACTTTTGCATATCTTTGTACGTACATTTGGGATGATTTATGCTCCATGCACAGAGTCTCTATTTTGAATATCTATCTATCTATCTATCTATCTATCTATCTATCTATCTATCTATCTATCTATCTATCTATCTATCTATCTATCTATCTATCTATCTATCTATCTATCTATCTATCTATCTATCTATCTATCTATCTATCTATCTATCTATCTATCTATCTATCTATCTATCTATCTATCTATCTATCGTTTTTCATAAGTGTTCGTTAGTGTGTTTCTGGAAACGTATACAGTAAAAGTTACCATTAGATTTCACACGCTCTATAGTAATACTGTGGAGTGGGAGCAGGCTTCAACTATTTGCATGCATGTTGAAAGAGAATCCATAAAGCCAGCAGCATTTTCAATTATTTGCATGATTGCTTCTGTGGTTTTTGTTTAAAAAACAGGGTAAGGCACAGGTAATTCTTTCTGAGAACTGTGTTTTAATACAGTCTATTCATTTTCGTTCTCTTTTTAACATTGTTAGATCACTGTCCCAAGTACTGGTACAAGTACTGACATAAATACAAAGAAAATTGCCAGTGTTACTGATATTTGTGAATCCATGAAGCAGCAACTGCTGGTCTTGGTGGAGTGGGCAAAATACATTCCTGCTTTCTGCGAGCTTCCTCTGGATGACCAGGTAAAAAATGTGTAAATAAATGAGATTAGGCTTCACTGAATCAACAAGACATTCAAAGTTAACGATGCAATTCAAATAACAGAAATCCTTATACAGTTAATACATTTATGCTTTCTTATAGACATTTTAGGAAGGAAAAATGAAAAAACATTGAGCAGTTGTCCATACCATTTGTGTAAAATGTTTTTAAATCTCTTAACATTTTTCTATCCTTTTAGTATTAAAGTGGTATTAAACCCAAACTCAAACATTTCTTAAATGTGGTGACTGCATTCGTTTTATTTTTTAGGCTTTCTTTCCTTTATTTTCACCTGGCGATCTGGCCAGTAAGTCTGTTTTTCAACAGAATGAGCTGTCCTTCAGATGTAACAGTTACAGGTTTGAGACAAACCATTAATCATTGACAGGGGTGCTTACCATGATCCATTTTTATTTATTTATGCAAAACCTTTATCCTTAAAGAAAAAAAAAACAGTTGCTGTAACTGATTAAAAAGTGTTAGCTGGAGTTTGGCTTTAGTTTGTAAGTGCATGTGAATCTGCTAGTACATCTAACATTCCTTTCCCCCAGACTGACAATACTCCGTCCAATGTTGTTTCTGTTGCTCCTTTATCCAGTAATACAGTAAGGTGTTATTGGCAGGATAACCAGGTGAAAACAGAGGGAAAAAAAAGAAAAAAGAAAACTAATGCAGCTACCAAACCTAAGGATTAGTAAGCTGAAATATATTACATGTTTTGGTTTGGGGTTTAATACTGCTTTAAGAAAATGATATCTTTTAGGTATTGGAATACATTGTGGTTAATGTGCTGCAGCTAAAGAGACTGTTTGCTTAAATCAAAAGAATGTTTATTTAGCTTAGTGAATGAAGAAAGCTTGGGTTCAAGGCAGAATCACATCATTTTAATTTCCCTGCACATAAATGGGTACTCAAATCGAAACCAATTTTATATATTTACTGACCTTAGTAAAATTTTACTTTGTTAATGGGGGTATCTGAAGTGAAAAAAGTCAAGATTTACTAAGTTAAGAGGAACATTTAGAAATATTACTATGAAAATGTTCCTTTTGTCTTAAATTCCTCCTAAAAAAAGCAGTGCATTTCCTGGCACACTGTATAATTGTACCTAGGCATTGCTTTGCCTACAGCCTTTCTGTATTCACTGTGCTGCTCACTGTACTCATTGTTAGAGGCTTTGAAATGAGGTAACAAAGACCTGCCATTATAACAATGACCACCTTCAATAAAAGACACAATGGATGACATAGCTTCTGTTATGACACTTTCATAATCCCTGCCAGTATTTCCAATGGTGCTCACAGAATCCCTGCCAGGACTTCCAAAATCTCTGCTAGTACTTCCAATGGTACTTGCAGAATCACTATCATTGCTTCCAATGCTACCAACAGAATCCCTGCCAGGACTTTCAGGGTTTCTTCAAATTATGCTGGACTTGTTCTCTGATTACAGGATATATAAAATGATTGTAAAGGCTTGTTTTTTTAAAAAAAAACAAACATGTTATACTTACCTGCTCTGTGCAGTGGATACGGGGCAGCCTGGATCCTCCTCTTCTCGGGTCCCTCTTTGCTGCTCCTGGCCCCTCCCTCCTGTTGAGTGTCCCCACAGCAAGCAGCTGTGTGTCCATTCAGACACAGAGCTGCAGTTTGTCCCCGCCCCCTCTCTCCTGATTGGCTAACTGACGTTGATTGATAGCAGCGGGAGCCAATGGCACCACTGCTGTGTCTCAGCCAATCAGGGGGAGTCGCGGATCGCAGAGGGAATTTGTGGACATCACTGGATAGAGATGGACCTCAGGTAAGTATTGGGGAGCTGAGGGGGACTGCTGCACACAGAAGGCTTTTTTATCTTAATGCATAGAATGCATTCTGACTTTACAACCACTTTAAGCTCCAGTCTTTGAAGGGCCTAGTGTAGTGTCTTTTTGCCAGCCACCCTGCCTTGTGCAAAAGAGCTATAATATACTTATATTTGCTTGTTTCATTGCTGATCTGAAAATAGCTGACTGTTCTCTGCCTGCTGTTTGCACATAACCTATGCCTGGTCTCTTAGCTGCTACCTGCCCACAACTTCTTCCTGGATCTGACTACCCTTTTTGGGGAAAAGATCAGTTACATAAAGACCACAGTTAATATTATTGGTTAGCCATTTGTTCTCTATCTGCCTTTTGAGCTAAGAGTTCAGTTCCTTTTTAATTGAACATTCTCTCATGATGAATGTTTAGGTATTTTGCTATTAAAATGTATTAAAAAAAAGGTTAAACATACATTTTTAGTCAGATGAATTTGAAACATGGCATATACATATTTTATATTTCCATATCCAGTCAGATATACTGTAGCTCTAGGCTCATTTCCTGGGCTAGTCTTATTTGCTTTGCCAAAGAAAAGCCATCTTACAGAGCTGAATAAATTAAAAAAAATACCCATTACACCTGTCTTTTCCTTCTTTCAGCTTTGTACAGATGGCTTTGTAGGTTTTATTTACAAAGAGAGAGCTCTGATTTTACTTTTTTTTATATTCCTACCACAGTCTTAAACAGGGATGCTAGAACTAAGTTGGCTATAAACAGTTAAACAGTCTGTATGGTTCTGGGAAGAAACAGCCTTTTCACCAACCCTCCACTCTCCCCCTCAACTCATGAGTAATCAGCAGCATTGTTAAAAGAAAAAGAAAAATACTTACCATAACTTGTAGTCCTGTGAGCTTCTGCCCTGACAGTTCCATTGTTAAGGCCCGCTAAAGCCTTTCTTTTTGCCAGTCTCTTACTCAAATTGTTGCAATCCTTTACGTTGACGTCATCATGTATGCATGGTTAGTGCTCTGGACCAGCATCCACATCATGATGGGATGTGGGCATTGTTAGAGGTGCCTGCCTACATTCAAACCCTGATGAGCGGAGGACTGATACTGATACTGACACTGATAGGAGCTGTCACAAGATAACAGATTAAAGGGTTAGTTCATTATTGTCACTGTAAATATTATCTTGATAGCTATTAAGCCTAACATAGATACAACTATTTATATACTGTATATACTTGTTTTTATTAAAAAAAAAAAAAAAAACTTGCATGTTCTGATATCCTGCATTTTATCACTCTTTTAAAAAACAATTCAACTGCATTGCTTCTTTTTCTGCTTCCTTCTTCCCACACCATCTGGGAGTGTAGTGTCCGAAAAAAGAAACTACATACCTCAGAATTCAATGAATGCTCTGCATGCCTGTACAGGAGGAACAGAAAAACTTGTTGGAGGCTCAGGAATGTGCTTCTCACATTTACTTCTGTCAGGAAAAGAGCAGGCAATAATCCAGAAAAGAGGGTGGCAGGTTAAAACTGAATCGTACACAGCACACATGCAGGAAGAGAGGAGATGGGGGAATGATGCATGATGGGAGACATTGCATGACAAAACACGCCATGCATCCTAACGTTAGTCGAGATAGAGCAAAACACAACTAAAGCATCTTTCGAATCAGTTATACTTAAGAAGTGGATCACATTTAAATCAGGACACAGAGGAAATCATGATTTGATCTAAAGTAGAAAATATGCAATGCATAGATTTTAACCTAATGGGATCCTTTTACTTAACTCCATTGGTTATTGGAAAGATAAAAAAAAAAACCTTTAAGATAATTATTTTGCGTTTAAAATCTACTTTTTTAAAAAGTTGCAGATTGCTAGATAGCTTTGTGAGGTAGGCAACATTTTTTAATCACATGGCCATAGTTGCACTTTCAATAAAATGTTTTGTTTCTGTTGCATACTTTATGACACTGTCTAATATGATAGGTATTAGTAGTTAGGTTAGTTAGGCCTTGACTCTGGTGAGCACAATTTTTCCTCATGAAATTATAATACTTCAAGGGAAAATGGGGGCAAAATTGGGTAGAAGCCCAGAGTCCAACTGAGGAAGTACATCCAGTTACCTTTTTTAATAGATTAAAGAAAATGATCTAATTAACTAAAGATACGCCAGTTATTTGACTTGATACATGTTTATTGATCCTTTTTCCAAAGGTTGCTTTATTGAGGGCTCATGCCGGAGAACATCTTCTTCTAGGAATAACAAAACGTTCAATGATGTTTAAAGACATTTTGCTTTTAGGTAAATTACAATTTTTTGTTGTCTTCTTAATATTTGAACAATATGTCTGTAAAGATCTCAAACATCTCAACAAAATGTCTTTATTCCCTTATAGGAAACAGTTATGTAATTCACAGGAACTGTAGCGAGATTGAGATAAGTCGTGTTGCCAACAGAATTTTGGATGAACTTGTCCAGCCTTTTCAGGAGATCCAAATAGATGATAATGAATATGCCTGCTTAAAGGCAATTGTATTTTTTGATCCAGGTACATCTTTAATGAAAAATAAACATTAAAAAATGATTGAATATAGAAAGGGTACTTGAAGCTTTTGACACATTGTAGGGAGTTGAGATGTATGAATTTGCAGAATTAGCAGACTACAGTGCTTAAATGAAATCTGTCAGAAAAAAAACAATATGGGAGATAATATTGCTGGCTTGTTTTAGCAGGATCTCTACCTGCTCCTGGGCTGTTATCTATATCTTTGCTACACTGCTTATGCCACGTACACACGAGCAGACTTTGTGACCAGACTGCTCCGATGGACCGAGTCTGGCGGACAATCCGATCGTGCGTGGGCTTCATCGGATCTTCAGCGGACTTTTCCAGTCAAAAATCTGACGGACTTTAGATTTGAAACATGCTTCAAATCTTTACGTCGTAACTCCGCCGGACCCAGTTCCTATCGAGAAATCCGCTTGTCTGTATGCTAGTCCGATGGACGAATACCCACGCTTGGGCAGCTATTGGCTACCGGCTATCAACTTCCTTATTTTAGTCCGGTTATACGTCATCACGTACAAATCCGTCAGACTTTGGTGTGATCGTGTGTAGGCAAGTCCGTTCATTCAAAAGTCCGTCTGAAGTCTGTCAAAAGTCCATCGAAAGTCTGTCGGAAAGTCTGTCGGACCAGTCCGGTCGAAAAGTCCGCCCGTGTGTACGCGGCATGAGTGAGACTGAGCTGGGACAAGTAGTGTGTTCATATGACATGTCCTGAAAGCATATACACATGGTTGTTGCAGGTTAGTGGCTCAGCATGTAGTGAAGAGAGGATAAAGATGACAGCCCTTGCACTTTTAAAAGCAAGTCCCCAATGGCAGGCTCTATATTCCAATACTGACAAGTTCCTTTTGACCTAGCAGATGTTTTAAGTAATAGCACTATTTTGAAAATTTTTGCATTACTTATTTAACAACAGAACGAAAGCAGGCACTTCTATCACATGTAAGGAACATTTAACATATTGGACGATCTCAGTGATCACTCAGCAACTATTCTTTTTGCTTAAAAAAAAAGGAATCATCACTACAATTAAAGTAGATTTCTTTCATGTGTTGACCATGTGATTTAAAAAGATGGTGGGATTTACTGCTATAATTGATTTAAATAAGCATAAAAAAAGTGTCTCCTTGGCCGTTTCAGTGAGAGATCTGTCTAGTTATGGGAAACATTAAAGTGACCCTGTCACTTTAGCAAAACTGCAAGCTGTCGACAAGCATAAAGAGAGGACCTATAGAGGCATACCTACAACAGCTTTCAGTACCTACGTTTTTTTTTTTCCTTCTAACTACTGGGTACTTTTGGAGCTTGTCTGATCCCACTGGCCTCCATACATCTCTTTTAATCATCATTATGATGGGATGCCTCGCTGATCAATAAAATGTCTGAGAAGAATAGCTTAGCAGTGGAGTAGAACGGGTAGACTGTACAGGTGTTTTTTATTTTTTTATTTAAATGATGGAGACACTTAAAGCTTTGCACATATAATACAATACAGTAAACACTTGGATTGTCACATGTATGTCTAGCCAGAAGTAAAGTAAAACTTCTGGATAATGAAGGGGCAAATAGTCATGTTCACATAATGACATTGACTTGGTGACTACATGACTACATGACTAGATTTAAACCAGGATCTCTTTATTTTTTTTTCAAACTAAATTTGCTATTGTATGTTAATTCAACATTTATTTATATTTTTACTTACTTTTAAAGAAATTGAAATAGTAAATTAAATGTATATATTGTGTTCTACTTTCTTTAGATGCCAAAGGGCTCAGTAATCCAATGAAGATTAAAAATATGAGATATCAAGTACAGATTAGTTTGGAAGATTACATTAATGACAGACAATATGATTCCAGAGGAAGATTTGGAGAACTCCTTTTATTATTGCCTACTCTTCAGAGTATCACTTGGCAAATGATTGAACAAATTCAATTTGTGAAATTGTTTGGAATGGTTAAAATTGATAATCTTCTCCAGGAGATGTTATTAGGAGGTAAGACATTTACCTAGCATGTTCGTGAGCATATCTAAAATTCTGTTAAATGTCTACTTTTAAATCATACCCTAATTTTATATAATGCCACAAGTAGGGATCAAGTTATAATTTCAAAAATATAAATGTTTACATTTCAGGAGACTGATTTAGAATTGTTACTCATTAGTTATTATAATAGTATAAATTAAAATTTAGTTAAACAAAAGATACAAAAAAGGGACCTTAAAACAATTATGCTCTATTCAATAAGGCATTGGAAAAAGCAGTAGTGATGTGTAAACCTGGATTCTGATAGGGGTAGTCAGTGGAAGTGAATTTTACTTCAGCTTTCAGCACCGTCCTTCATATATGTCATTACAACACCATTGCACTTGTTTAGTAAACTGCAAGTTATAGTTACTCCTTGTCTTATCATTTAGCCAAGGAGCACCTAAAAGGTCTGTAAGGGTGATAAAAAGAGGGCAGTAAAAATAGGCTGTAAAGAAAGAAAAGTAGTTACAGCAGGGCATTAAGGGGTGTTTTAATCCAACCTTATCCCACTGTATGCAGGCTGCAGTATCCCATAGCAAATAATTAAATATTTCCAATAGATTGCTAATGCATACTGCACTTTTCTAACATATTCTTGCTCACTGCAGTACCCTATGGAGTAATCCTGCTTGCATATTTTCTTTTTTTAAAAGCACATTTAAAAAAAAAATTACTAGGCAGGGTAATACAGTATTTCACAGTTATTATATACAGTATTAACCACTTGCCGACCGCTGCACTCTGCTGTACGTCCTCTTTAAGAGGCGGGGATAGCAGGCGGGTAGGTACAGCGTGACCGTGCCCGTGGGACCGGCGGACTCGATGTCCGCCAGTCTCCCGGTGATCGTGTCATGGAGCCGCAGAACATGGAAGTGCCTATGTAAACAAGGCATTTCCCCATTCTGCCTTGTTTCATGACAGAGATTACCGCTCCCTGTTATTGGGAGCAGTGATCACTGTTATGTGACTTGAAGCCCATCCCCCCACAGTTAGAATCACTCCCTAGGACATACTTAACCCCTTCATCGCCCCCTAATGGTTAACCCCTTCCCTGCCAGTGTCATTTACACAGTAATCAGTGCATTTTTATAGCACTGATCGCTGTATAAATGACAATGGTCCCAAAATAGTGTCAAAAGGTGTCCCATGTGTCCGCCATAATGTCACAGTCCTTATAAAAATCGCAGATCGCCACCATTACTAATAAAAAAAATAATAAAAATGCCATAAAACTATCCCCTATTTTGTAGACGCTATAACTTTTGCGCAAACCAATCAATATACGCTTGTTGCGATTTTTTGTACCAAAAATATGTGGAAGAATACATATCGGCCTAAACTGAGGAAAAAAATATTTTTTTTATATATTTTTGGGGGATATTTATTATAGCAAGAAGTAAAAAATATTGCGTTTTTTTCAAAATTGTCGCTCTTTTTTTTGTTTATAGCGCAAAAAATAAAAACTGCAGAGGTGATCAAATTTCACCAAAAAGAATGCTCTATTTGTGGGGAAAAAAAAGGATGCCACTTTTGTTTGGGTGTAACGTTGCAATTGTCAGTTAAAGCGACGCAGTGCCAAATCGCAAAAAGTGCTCTGGTCAGGAAGGGGGTAAAATCTTCCGGGGCTAAAGCGGTTAATTTGCACCTAATCTCCTAACTCATGCTTGGTTTGATGCAGATTCTTTGTTCTATTAAATATCACTGTGTTATGAGAGTGTATTAAATATTCTCTAAGCACTTTCTCATTTGTATTACAGTTTCTACTATTCTTTTTGATAATGTTTCTTAAATCATCTTCAACTTTGGACAGTAGTTAAAAAAGATGCCTATTAATGTGTTTGGCCGTGATGCAATTAATATACCTCCACCACTGTGCATTCAAGAATTGAAAGCCAAATGCAGATTGGTTTTGTCAGTTATGTTTTTGGGTTGGGTTTGACCAGGCCAGATCATATATAGAACTTGCTTTTGGCAAACCTATCTTTAAATAAATATTCATTTTTCAACAGGTTCAGCAACAGAGTCTAGTCACATCCACCATCCTGCACATCCTCATATAGCACAAGACCCTCTTGTGGGACAAACTCTGCTAAGTTCCATGTCTTCTACACTACACTCAGAACAGATTGGTGTGTATATTAAGCATATTAAAATGCTTCCAGTTTGATACATTTAGCATCTGTTTCAATAAAGTTTGAATATTCAATAAGATTATTATAAAAAAATATACAGTATATGATCCTTGCATGTTTTATCAGTAGGTGGGGGACGGGTTCATAATTTCTGGCAGGATTGCATTCCAGAAACACGTGTATTTCAAGTTATAAATAATAATTTTTTTTTTACATTGAAAATAATAACAATTGTGATAGCTAGGTTCCATGCGGGTAAGAAGAAGACAACTTTTATCTACAAAGCCTGTTTTTTTTTCTCCTTGCTTACATATTTTAAGTTTACATTGTTAACATGTGTATGACCAAACTGGAACTCTAAACAGTAATAAAAACACTACTTAGCACTACATAACATATATAAATGACAAATCATTTCATTTATTATTTTACATACAACTGGTAAAAGTACCTTTGTCTTGATATTAAGCCCCTGCAATCCACTGTGCTCTATTACTTTGCACAATGCTGTAGGCGTAACATAGTGAATATGCACGCAGGAGAGTTTATTTCATGCCTGACAATGTGCTCCTGCTGCTTCATTGTCCATTCACAAGCTGGGTAGAGTCCTGGATCAGGCCACATCATTTAAGAAGACCATGTCACATTAGAAAGCCTTATTACTCAAGCAAATACCTGCACATACTTACCTTTCCTGCTGACTGTACCACTAAACACTGGCCCATTGCGGATGGAAAATCCACTGGAAAATGGACATCTCCATGGTCCCAATAAGCTCTCATCGTTTCCTCCTATTGCTTCTCATATCCATATCCTAGAACACACGATCAGAAAATCTGAAGAAAAATACGACTCTCAAAGTGATCGTACAATAATCTGATCATTAGTACACAGCTTTCGAGAGCCGATCGTGACAGTTTGTGCAAAATTATCCGAAGGAACAAACACAAAAAATGTTCTTGTATGATAAAAGAACGTAAGTACAGTATTCATCTGAAAAAAATTAGAAGACCAAGATCATGGATGCTCAGAAATGATAGAATACAATACAACACATTACATCACTTTCAAAGATGTATTCTGTTGTACATTTTTTTTAACTTTAGTACTCACTTCAATTTCGATATGAGACTAACATGCAAAAAATAGATGATCATTTGCCTGATATTCTCTATATTTACGGGGCTTTAGAGGATATAGTGGTGATGTGGAGGTCAGCAGGAGGAACCAGTGAGTGTTGTTGGGGACCATAGAGATACACTCCATGATATGTTCAGGGGACTTGTTCTCTGCAACGGAGCAGCATGGTTGGCAGAAAAGTAGTATGTACACTCTTCTTTGCAGATATGTGCATGAATTAAAAGATTTTCTAATGTGATAGTCTCTTAAACAGTAACATTGTCTGCTCAGTGGTCCAGGACTTTGCTGTGGCTGTTTGGAAAGGTTGCCTGGATCCACAAGACTGAGCAGAATTATGAATTCTTTGGAAGGTAAGGCAGTTTCCTGATCAGATGGACGTTCAAGAAAAAACATATCTATTTATACAATATGTTTCAGATTATATAAAGTAAAACAAGGATTTTTTGTTCTAAATTTTAACACAGTAATTGATGTGTGCATCTATGTGTATATTACATATGAATTCTTGTAACTATTTAAATAGGGAGAAGGGACATTGAGAACTTTTGTTTAGCTTAAATTTCAATTTTCGTCAAGATAAATAAAAACAACTTTTTAAAAAAAAATTTTGGATAGAGTAGAGATGGTTATAAGCCCTGTTAGGTTTTCTTTGGAGATTTTCCTTCCCGCCCTGTAAACACAACAGGTATCTTGGAGAAAAAAATATCTCCAAGGTGAGGTAAGTTCTCTCTCAAAGACTATTTATATTAGTGGACACACATTATGCTTTGTTATCTGTGTTCATCCAGAGCAATGTCTTGGCATTGTCTTGGCCAAAAGGCCAAAAAAGAATTAAAGTGTACAATGCTTTTAGCATTTTGGATTTTTACTCACCTCCAGTTCTAGAGACAACATTGAATACCTGATAGAAGTTCTAATCCTTCCCTACGCTATTCAAAATAAAAAGTATTGCCTTTAGATATACTCTAATGCCCTGAACACACGATCAGATTTTCCAACGAATGTTGGATGTGAGCTTGTTGGCTGAAAGTCCGACCGTGTGTATGCTCCATCGAACATTTGTTGCCAGACTTTCCGCAAACAAATGTTGGCTAGCAGGTTCTCTAAATTTTCCGCCAAAAAAACATTGTTGTCGGACTTTACGATTGTGTGTACACAAGTCTGTCGCACAAAAGTTCACGCATGCTCAGAATCAACTACGAGCCGGAAGCGCTCAGTCTTGTAAAACTAGCATTCGTAATAGAGATATCACGTACATCTTGTACGTCACTACGTTCATAATTGTTGGCCAACATTTGTGGGACCATGTGTATGCAAGACAAGTTGGAGCCAACATCCTTTAAACAAAAATCCACAGTTTTGTTGTCGGAAAGTCTGATCGTGTGTACAGGGCTTTAGGCTCCTTAACTTTTTGTAACGACTTTTATTAAAGTATTACGTTTGTTGATGTCAGCTGCTATGTACAAAATGTGCAGGCACTGACATACATATTAAATTACTTTATTGTTTATTTTTTTTTTTTTTCAGTTCTCACCTAAGGAGTCCTCATGATAAAATTTGAGGCAAATGTTGCATTTCAGTAATAGCACAATTTGTAATTTTAGCTCACAAACCAAGTTTGTTTAAATCATTTGCTTATCCTTAATATAAAATTTTAAAATAGCTAAGTATATTTGTTTGTAATTTTGTATTTTAGCCACTCCTGAAACACCTTTGCCTTCTCCTCCTCAAGGGTCAGGACAAGAACAGTATAAGATATCCACAAACCATGCAACTGTCATTACACATCAATCAATCTTGAAGCAGAAACCTTGAAATTTTGTAAATAATAAAGAAAAGAATGGACACTGCCAGTTTTGCTTTCTCTGCAGCACTCAGCACACAGCTGTATTTAAGATGGCATATGACACAGTCAACTGGAAATGGAGCGTGTTAGAGTCAATACTTGTAACTTGTTAAATTAGATATTTCATATATCGGGCCCCTTATTGAGTTCATATCTTTTCTTAATGAAATTGTTATATGTTAAAATAATAAATTAATACATTTGGCAATATATTATAATATTGCTATTTTACTACTTGTTTATACATACATTCAGGTATATTGTATGCAAAATATAATTTATGTTCTTTTATTAAAAATGTGTTACTATGTTTTACTGCAAAACTGTATCCAGTCTCACAGTTGGTATGCTAGCCAAATGTCAAAGTTATTTTACTTTTTGGAAAAGATCCAATTAAACTTACAGGATAGATTTTGCCAGAGTAAATGTTGACATTAGTGTGATAAATGTGCCTTCTAACTAATATTTTTGTTTAGGTAGATAAATTTACTTTGGAAACACCTTCATGCTAATATATCATACTTCGTCCTTATAGAAACAAAATGCACGTTTATTTTTTTATATACATATATAAAGTTAAACTTGTGCCAATGTTTACAGTACATCAGTACAAAAGCAACTGTGATACTCTTTAATTTTTATTTACTCTCATATTTACACAGTAAACTTGTTGATTAAGGGTACACACTATAATGCAGAAATGCATTAAGGAACATAGAATACAGAATGTATTTATAATGTTGAAAACCCAGCACTATTACTACTTACTGTACATGGTAATAACTGTAAAAAAAATAATAATTATTTTTTATTTAATAAACTAAATTACCAAACAGTGTAATTTTTTATTTAGAAAGCCTTTAATGTTAGTAATACTAGACATGTAGATTATATAATTATATAAATGTCTGAATAATCAAAATAAGATGCTTACATTTTGGAAAAAGTTATCAAATTAGGAGGTACTGCTCTTCACACTATAGCTTGCATTTGCCACAAATATGGGTCCTTATAGTTAAAATTATTAAGGTATGATTTTTGCAAAAAGAGGAGTAAGCTTCTGAGTTTTTACACTAACCTTAGAAAAGGTTAACATTTTTTTAAACTAGTTTTTAATAAAAAAATTGTGCAAAACATACAATATACATGGAGATGTAACGCTGTCATAAGCTAAATATTGGCAAGAGACATCTCCACATTCAAGAATAATTAATCCTGTATTGTATGGGTACATAAAGAGTAAAAGAAAACAAGCCAAACAGAAAAAAATAAAATTAAAACACAAGAAGAACAAATACAATTACCCATAGACTGTCCGGATACATGACTACACTTTTTTGTAAAGTAAGCTCATATTACAATTTTAGTCAAGAAATATTACATCATCAAAGGCCTGGATAGGTTCATTTACACAAAACTCTATCAGAAGGAAAAGGTTAACATATTCATTTAAGGTAGGTATGAAATAAATATTACTTTTGGGGTTAAATTGTCAGGCACATTGTGGTGGACATTCAAGATCTCCAAAGTGATACAGTATATTGGTGTGTCATATATTTTCTTTAAGTGGAAAGCCTCATCTGTATAATTGAATGAGGTGTGTCAATATGTTATGCTATCTTAGCACTGTACGTCGGCAGAATGGCACGACTGGGCAAATGGGCGTACCAATACGTCCCTTTAAATTTGCCACCATGCCATTGCGTGCGTGCCGCTGGCGGTGCGTGCGCAGGACGGCCGGGAGCTCCATGAGTCGGGTCGCGGTTTCTGTGGACTCGATCGCTGCAGGGATACCCACGATCGCCTCTCGGAGAGGAAAAACGGTGAGATGCTAATGTAAACAAGCAGCAGATCAGTGATGTGTCACACGTAGCCATGCCCCACCCCACAGTTAGAAGCATTACCCAGGACATACTTAACCCTTACACTGCCCCCAAGTGGTTAACGATAAAAATCGCTGACCGCTGCCATTACTAGTAAAAAAAAAATTTTCAATAAAAATGCCATAAAACTATCCCCTATTTTGTAGACGCTATAACTTTTGCACAAACCAATCAATAAACGCTTATTGCGATTTTTTTTACAAAAAATATGTAGAAGAATACATATCGGCCTAAACTGAGGGAAAAAATGTTTTTTTAAATATTTTTGGGTGATATTTATTATAGCAAAAAGTAAAAAATAATGCGTTTTTTTCAAAATTGTCGCACATTTTTTTGTTTATCGTGCAAAAAATAAAAATTGCAGAGGTGATCAAATACTACCAAAAAAAAGCTCTATTTGTGGGAAAAAAAGGATGTCAATTTTGTTTGGGAGCTACGTCACACGGCCGCGCAATTGTCAGTTAAAGCGACGCAGTGCCGAATCGCAAAAAGTGCTCTGGTCAGGAAGGGGGTAAATTCTTCCGGGGCTGAAGTGGTTAAACACTTTTTCCTTAATTGCTGAACATTATTGACTAAGTGAATGGGATAGTTTAAAAAAAATAGATTTCATGGTTACAAGTAGGGATGGGCCGAACACCCCCTAGTTTAGTTTGCACCAAAACATCTCAAACAAACAGGCAAAAAGTTCTAGCGAACATGCAAACCTTATTAAAGTCTATTGGAAACAAACATGAAAAATGCAAATTTTAAATGCTTATATGCAAGTTATTGCCATAAAAAGTGTATGGGGACTCGGGTACTGCCCTAGGGGATATGTATCAATGCAAAAAACTGTTTTTAAAATAATCAAAGGAACAGTGATTTTATTGATGCTTAAAGTAAACAATGAAAATGAAATATTCCTTTAAATATTGTGCCCGGGGGTCCCCTTAGTCTGCCTGTAAAGTGGCGCATATGTGCGATGTATAGAACATGCCACAGCAATAATGACATTTTGAAAGGAAAAAATGTCATTTAAACTTGCTTGTGGCTGTAATGTATTGCCGACTCCCGGCAATACAGATGATAAAAAATAAAAAATAAAAATGGCGTGGGGTCCCCCCCAGTTCATACCTTCGTCTGGTCTGGTATAGATTTTAAGGGGCACCCCACGCAAAGAAAAAAAACAAACAAAAAAAAACACGTGCCCCCCCTAAATCCATAACAGACCCTTAACCAAGCATGCAGCCTGGCAGGTCAGGAAAAGGGGGGGTGAGCACCCCAAAGCACATTCCCCATGTTGAGGGCCAGTGGCCTGGTATGGTTCAGGAGGGGGGGTGCTCACTCATCCCCCCCTTTCCTGGCCTGCCAGGCTGCATGCCCTGATAAGGGTCTGGAATCGATTTGGGGGGGCACAACATTTTTTTTTTCATTTTGGCGTGAAGTTTCCCTTAAAATCTATACCAGACCTAATGAACCTGGTATGGATTTTGGGGGGGACCCCATGCCGTTCTTTTTCTTAATTATGTCATAGGATTCCCCTTAATCAATTCAATACACTGTATTATATACTCTGCACTGCACTGTATTATATATACTCTACACTATACTGTATTATATATTCTCTACACTACACTGTATTATATATTCTCTACACTACACTGTATTATATATTCTACACTACACTGTATTACATATACTCTTTACTATACTGTATTATATATTCTCTACACTTCACTGTGTTATATATTCTCTACACTACAATGTTTTATTCATATGCTTTACTACACTGTATTTTACATTCTCTACACTACACTGTATTATATTTTCTACACTATACTCTTTACTATACGCTTTACTATTTACTATACTCTTTACACTACACTTTATTATATTTTCTATACTACACTGTATTATACATTCTACACTACACTGTATTATATATTCTCTACACTGCACTGTATTATATATTCTACACTACACTGTATTATATATACTCTTTACTACACTGTATTATATATTCTACACTACACTGTATCATACATTTTCTACACTGTATTATGTATACTCTTTACTACACTGTATTATATAGTCTCTACACTACACTGTATTATATATACTCTTTACTACACTGTGTTATATTTTCTATACTACACTGTATTGTATGTACTCTTTAGTCACTCTTTGGTCACTCCAGCGTGACCAATTCTCTCATATGCCTTTGTTGCAGGAGATCTGTGAGAATAATCCTGATGATTTCAGGAATTACCTCCGGATGACGGACTCTGTTTTTCACTGTTTGTTGGCTTTGGTGTCCCCTTATGTTAGCAGGCAGGACACCTGCATGCAGCAAGCCATCACTCCCGAGGAGAGGCTAGTCGCCATGTTGGGGTACTTGGTGACAGGGAGAAGTCTGCAGGATATCAAGTTCTCTACAGGCATCTCCCCCCAGGCTCTGCGGATCATTATTCCAGAGACCTGTTCAGCCATCATTCAGGTCCTGCAGAAGGACTATATTAGGGTAAGTTTTCTCCTTTAACATCACATTCTATGTATTTAATGTATGCTAATGTATTGTATTTCTTTCATCATTCCATAATTACCATGATTGTAATATGCTGTGAATGTCCCCTTTTTGTCCTTCATGCATATTTGCCTTAACTAACCTCCCTAGCATGCTATCCTGGGCCCATACACACCTAGCCTAATCACTTAACAATGTATTTTGTAGCTCCATAGTAGTGCTTTACCCTAAACACCCCCTAAAATGTGTACAAATGTTATTTGTGTCCTTAAATTCATGCAGAGTGTCAGAGGCTTTTTTTGGGTCCCAAAATCATTTGGAACCCTCCCTCTCCCCCAACTGCTAAGTCAACCGATACCAATTCTCTATCTGCTGACTTTGCCAAACCCATGAACACTATACCTACTTCTTTTGTGGTCAGATTTATGGATGAATTCCCCAAAGCATGTAGTGAAAGGGCCTGCCAGAATACTTTCAATACTATTTAAAGTTTTGTTCTCCTATTATCTTGATAGGTAATTGCAGAATGTAAAAAAGTGCTTCAATTTGTACACTGTGTTTTTATATTTTTGTATTATGACATTTCTTACTTGTCCAGTGGGCTGCCAATAGTGTAAGTAAGGATGAGCTGACCAAAGTAAAACACATTATTTATGCATTCAGCTCTCAATGAAGTGGAGAGGGTTACCTGTCCAAAACATACCCCCCTCAATTTTGTACAATGGGCCATCAGAGAGGGTGTGGAATCTGCTAAGTGGACCTTATATTTTTGTCTTTAAATACTCCTTAAAATAAATGTTATACTGATGTTGGCCAAGAAAGTTTGTGTCTAATCTGCTTGCAATGTTTATGTGCAAAATTACTAAGTTCTTTTTTCTTGTTTGACTCCACAGTTTCCTTCAATGCCACAGGAATGGCAGACTGTGGCTTCCCAATTTGCCCAGTGGTGGGACTTTCCCAACTGCAGAGGGGCAATTGATGGGAAAGACGTCCACATCATGCCACCCCCTAACTCGGGGTCATACTATTATAATTTCAAGAGGTTTATTAGTATTATGATGTTGGCGGTGGTGTCTGCGACATATGAATCTCTCTATGTGGACGTGGGGAAGAATGGCCAGATGTCAGATGGTGGAGTCATCGCCCAGACAGAGTTCTACACATGGCTCCAGAATGGTGGCTTGGAATTGCCACCTGCTGAAGAGAACGTGGAAGGACTCCCATTTGTCTTGGTTGCTGATGAAGTGTTTGGGCTGGGTGATCACCTGATGCGGCCATTCCCAATGAGGACCCTCACCCCAGACCAGAAGGTTTTTAACTATTGGCTGGCCAGAGCCAGAAGAGTGGTTGAGAATGCTTTCGAGATAATGGCCAGCTGGTTCCACCTATTCCTTGCGGCAATCAAGCAAATTTTGAAGATGCACACAAATTGAGAGTCAAAATGGGGATTTCCCCCCTGATCCCATGCCTAATGTCAACATGTGCTAGCCCCCATCATGAGGGATCAATGGAGCTGTTTTGAGGGTGCAACCCCTTCCTCTCATCTACTTTAGTTTTGAGGAAGGGGTTGCACCCCCAAAACGCGTACCTTGATATCCCGTGATGGCAGATAGCACATGTTGACACACTGTGTGCATCTTCAAAATTTTGCTTTTTAAAAAATATTTAAAATGTGTGAAAATAATAAAAATACAAACAAACTAGAAGACTTTTGGAGTGTTTTAGATTCTGCCTAAAACATGAATGATGTTTTTGAGTCTTTTTTCCACATCATTGATGTCTACCTTGATCTTCTGTAAATCATGATTGCACACAATGATCTCCCAGATGAGGACGTGTGCACTTGCACTTGTGAAATGAGATTCTTCTTCCACAACATCCACATAACCTAAACTAGCACCATGTATTATAAATAGGGATGAGCTTCGAGTTCGAGTCAAACTCATGTTCGACTCGAACATGGGCTGTTCGCAAGTTCGCCGAACAGCGAACAATTTGGGGTGTTCGTGGCAAATTCGAATGCCGCGGAACACCCTTTAAAAGTCTATGGGAGAAATCAAAAGTGCTAATTTTAAAGGCTTATATGCAAGTTATTGTCATAAAATGTGTTTGGGGACCTGGGTCCTGCCCCAGGGGACATGGATCAATGCAAAAAAAGTTTTAAAAACGGACGTTTTTTCAGAAGCAGTGATTTTAATAATGCTTAAAGTCAAACAATAAAAGTGTAATATCCCTTTAAATTTCATAGCTGGGGGGTGTCTATAGTATGCCTGTAAAGGGGCGCATGTTTCCCATGTTTAGAACAGTCTGACAGCAAAATGACATTTCAAAGGAAAAAAGTCATTTAAAACTACTTGCGGCTATTGCATTGCCGGTCCGACAATACACATAAAAGTTCATAAAAACGGCATGGGGATTCCCCACAGGGGAACCCCGAACCAAAATTTAAAAAAAAATGACTTGGGGGTCCCCCTAAATTCCATACCAGGCCCTTCAGGTCTGGTATGGATATTAAGGGGAACCCCGGCCAAAATTTTTTAAAAAATGACGTGGGGGTCCCCCTAAATTCCATACCAGACCCTTATCCGAGCACACAACCTGGCAGGCCGCAGGAAAAGAGGGGGGGACGAGAGAGCGCCCCCCCTCCTGAACCGTACCAGGCCACATGCCGTCAACATTGGGAGGGTGCTTTGGGGTAGCCCCTAAAACACCTAGTCCCCATGTTGATGAGAACAAGTGCCTCATCCCCACAACCCTGGCCGGTGGTTGTGGGGGTCTGCGGGCGGGGGGCTTATCGGAATCTGGAAGCCCCCTTTAACAAGGGGACCCCCAGATCCCGTCCCCCATGTGAAATGGTAAGGGGGTACGTACCCCTACCATTTCACTAAAAAAAACGTCAAAAATGTTAAAAATGACAAGAGACAGTTTTTGACAATTCCTTTATTTAAATGCTTCTTCTTTCTTCTATCTTCCTTCTTCTTCTTCTTCATCTTCTGGTTCTTCTGGCTCTTCTGGTTCTTCCTCCAGTGTTCTCGTCCAGCATCTCCTCCGCGGCGTCTTCTATCTTCTTCTCCTCGGGCCGCTCCGCACCTATAGCATGGGGGGAGGCTCCCGCTCTTCTCTTCATCTTTTTCTCTTCTTCATCTTCTTCTCTTCTTCATCTTCTTCTCTGGGCCGCTCCGCACCCATACTGGCATGGAGGGAGGCTCCCGTTGTGTGATGTGTCTCCTCTTCTGACGGTTCTTAAATAACGGGGACGGGGCCACCCGGTGACCCCGCCCCCCTCTGACACGTGGGACAAGTCAACGTGTGTCAGAGGGGGCTGGGTCACCGGGTGGCCCCGCCCCCCGTTATTTAAGAACCGTCAGAAGAGGAGACGCGTCACATAGCGGGAGCCTCCCTCCATGCCAGCATGGGTGCGGAGGGGCCCGGAGAAGAAGATGAAGAAGATGAAGAAGAGAGGAAGATGAAGAAGAGAAGAAGATGAAGAGAAGAGCGGGAGCCTCCCCCCATGCCATGGGTGCGGAGTGGCCCGAGGAGAAGAAGATAGAAGATGCCACGGAGGAGATGCTGGACGAGAACACCGGAGGAAGAACCAGAAGAGCCAGAAGAACCAGAAGAAGATGAAGGAAGATAGGAGATAGAAGAAAGAAGAAAGAAGAAAGAAGAAGCATTTAAATAAAGGAATTGTCAAAAACTGTCTCTTGTCATTTTTAACATTTTTGACAGTTTTTTAGTGAAATGGTAGGGGTACAAGTACCCCCTTACCATTTCACACAGGGGGGGCCGGGATCTGGGGGTCCCCTTGTTAAAGGGGGCTTCCAGATTCCGATAAGCCTCCCGCCCGCAAACTCCCACAACCACCGGCCAGGGTTGTGGGGATGAGGCCCTTGTCCTCATCAACATGGGGACAAGGTGTTTTGGGGGGCTACCCCAAAGCACCCTCCCAATGTTGAGGGCACGGCCTGGTACGGTTCAGGGGGGGCGCTCTCTCATCCCCCCTCTTTTCCTGCGGCCTGCCAGGTTGCGTGCTCGGATAAGGGCCTGGTATGGAATTTAGGGGGACCCCCACGTCATTTTTTTTTAAACATTTTGGTTCGGGGTTCCCCTGTGGGAAATTCCCATGCCGTTTTTATCAATGAACTTTTATGCGTATTGTCGGATCGGCAATGCAATAGCCGCGAGTAGTTTTGAATGACTTTTTTCTATTTGAAATGTCATTTTGCTGTCAGACTGTTCTAAACATGGGAAACATGCGCCCCTTTACAGGCATACTATAGACACCCCCCAGCTATGAAATTTAAAGGGATATTACACTTTTATTGTTTGACTTTAAGCATTATTAAAATCACTGCTCCTGAAAAAACGTCTGTTTTTAAAACTTTTTTTTGCATTGATCCATGTCCCCTGGGGCAGGACCCAGGTCCCCAAACACTTTTTATGACAATAACTTGCATATAAGCATTTAAAAGTAGCACTTTTGATTATTCATATTCGTGTCCCATAGACTTTAACGGTGTTCGCATGTTCGAACAAACTCTTTTCCTGTTCGCATGTTCTGGTGCGAACCGAACAGGGGGGTGTTCGGCTCATCCCTAATTATAAATATGCAGGCATACATCTATTACCTGAGATAACACGGGGGTAAAAAAGAACCAAAAGGCTCTGCTTAACTATATTGTAACAACAGGCAGAGGTTCAATGATATCTGTGCCTGTGTATAGTGTAAGTAGTTGCTAACACCCGTGGCACTGAGCCTGTGATGAGGGTGTGCTCCTCTGAATTAATTATACATATAAAAAAAAGGGGGGGGGAGAAGAGATGGAATTGAGAACCAATTCCAACACAAAAGCAGTTCATCAAAGAGGAGCAGGCAAGTGACAAAAATATGAATAAAGTGTATTAGTAACTCACTTGAACACCAATCAAATATAAATAATTAAAAACAGGTACCACCAACAATTGATAAAATAGACAACGTTGTCTTGGACAAACACAGATGGCCACCACACACAGAGACCATTCACACCTCCTATCAAATAAATACAAGATGATATCTCCTAATGCGTCATCTAGTAGGAAACTGATTATCCTGATAAGTGTCAGCGTGCAAACTGATTGCGAATGGAAGGAAGGTGGATGGTAAATGCAGCCTGTATGGGATCAACATCCAGTATGCAAAATGTCAATAAGGGGAACTGACAATGACCAACTTAGCGTCAATGCATTAAGAATTACAGTCCTAGTATGCAGAGTTCACCATAGACATGTATTGCCATGGAAAACAGATTGCAGGAGGGAAAGACCTGTATATGAGTGACCGTAGGTGCTGGAGAGATGGAGCAGGCTTAGATGGACAGATGTGTCAGATAAATCAATAGTGCATTTAGGGAAAACCAGAATGTAAGCAATCAATCCCAATAATAGGGGTGTAGAGGTATGATCTCCCCCAATTGTAGGCACTGGAATGTGACACTGGTCAGATGAAAAAAGCTGTTTCTTGCTCAAGCCGTCCCCTGATATCCGGTCACATTATCTTCCATCCAAATGCATAGTATAGCCAGTGAAGTCCAGCTGGTAATGAGCGGGGAGCATGGTACTCGACTGGTAAGATACAGTGAGCGGTACGATGCATACATTCATCTAGTTCCCAGGACCATGTGGATGACCTCACGGAAGTGCAGACGAAGTTCCCTAGGCAGGCGGGTGGGTCTGTGGATGTGCTATGGAGAGCGTGATGGCGTCATGCTGACGCGTTTCATCCGTCACTCTGATTTCTTTAGAGCATGCGCCGTAGCAGAGACATTCACCTTAAATAGTCCAAATGTACACCACATGGGTACGCTGGCTTCTGGTTGTCTCGGTGACGGCGCAACTAATTGACAGCCATATGTACTTAAAGAGCAATACATGGACAATGGGCCGGTCCGTGGGTGCAGAGAAATCCACAAGGGAAAAGCAAAATACAGACAACACAAATGGATAAAATATAAAGAGTAACAAAGAAACAAATAGGTGGTTATGGAAAGAAAAAAGAGAAAAGGAAAAGAAAGAAAAAAAAATGATTTAAACCATCCAATGAATAATGGGTAGTAAATAGGGGAATTAACATGGATGTAAACAAGGACCAGGCATCGGGGGATAGACCCCATTGTGACTGGCCGAGATTAGGGTGTAAGAAACACGATTGTTTAACCAACGCGGATGCATGCTATTTAAATTATAGATCCACATTTTTTCTTTTTGACAAAGAATTCTGTCAAAATCACCCCTCCTGAGGGGAAGGTTCAGCTTATAGATACCCTTAAATGTGAGTCCGGTAGGATTCCCACCATGAAATTTAAGAAAATGCAAGGGGATGGGGCGCTCATCGTCCTTACTGAGGATGCTTTGGACGTGCTCACCGATTCTGACTCTGAGTTGACTCTTGGTCTTGCCCACATATTTTTTCCCACATGGGCAAGTGAGCATGTAAATCACTCTAGTAGTGTTGCAGTTGATAAAGTTATGTATTTTAAATGGTTTCTTACCGTCAGAATCGGTGAACATGTTCGTGCGTTCAACATACCTACAGACTGAGCACCTACCACATCTTAACATACCTTTCAGAGGTGGAAGTTGGGAAAGCCAATTAAGAGTAGGCGATCTTTTATACTCTGAGTGAATGAGACAATCTATAAGATTCCTAAAGCGATGGGCAGTGAGAAGAGGACACATGCCAACAATATTACCCAGGAGGGGTGATTCAGACAGGATGTGTCAATGTTGGCTAAGAATTGCCTAAACTTGGTCCCAATGGGCACCAAATTTCGTAATGATCCTAATAGGTTCCTGTGTATTTTTCACAGATTTAGGATCTTTTTTAATAAGAAGTTTCTGTCGATCTGTCTGAATGGCCCTCTTTTGGGCTACCCTAATACATGAATGAGAGTAACCTCTTTCTCTAAATCTGCCGTAAAAGTCCCTGGCTTCAGCTACAAAGTCTTGTTGGTTGGAACAGTTTCTTCGTGTTCTAAGAAACTGGCCTACTGGTATTCCCTTAATCAGGGATTTGGGGTGATCGCTAGTGGCCTGAAGAAGGGTGTTGGCTGCTTTAGGCTTCCTATGGGTCCTGGTATTGATCAGACCATTCTCAACAACTCATCTATTACCTGAAGCTGTGGTCTCAGACACTCACCTGGTGTGGTCACTATTTTTCCCACTTAATAAACCTCTCCTTCCTTCACATCCTCTGGTTGTGGTGTGGGGATTTGCTTTTCTTTAGGAGCTGGGGGGTCCCTGGTGTCCTCAGATGTCCCAAGTCTTTTCTCCCCTATGTGAATGAAAAAAGGTATACTTAGCACACAGATATTTGAGGCGAAAAATAGTAATATGAAACGTTGCTGGTAAGTGTCATACAATTGTCTTTTTTGGCAGAGTTCCAAGCTGAAGACATTATTTTTTCCTTTATAAAGCTGGAATACATACCTTTTTTGTACAATTTTCACACATGGAGACACACCTAGTATCCACTGGAGTACCTGTGTGGGACACCCAAAAAGTTTGTTCTGGTGTCCCACACTAGTGCTCCTGCATCCAGATGTGTAAACAGTGGCTGAGTGTCCTCTTACCCATCTAGACAACAATGGCATAAACTTTTTTAATACAAATAGGCCTGAACAAATGTAGTTAACATGGATCTGCCAAAATAATTGTATTAGTGGGCGAAGGAACAATGTTTACTATGAACAATTACTGTGCCCACGAACCTAAAAGTTGCCATTTTAAACTGTATAACAGTAAAGAAAAGCACATGGAGCAGCATGCAAGTAATAATAATAATAACACACGACAACTACTTACATTTTTGAAGAACTCTCTTGATCTTTCTGTACTGATCCTGCTCCCTCAATTTTAGGTCTTTTCTCAATTAATCCTTTGATCGTTGTACCCCAAAATTCATGTGCAGACTTCTCACAACTTTAGCCATGATCTTGGCCTTTCTGACATTTGGGTTTGGGTAAGGTCCATGCTTCCCATCATAGTCTGCCCTCTTCAAGATGTCAATAGAGTGGATGTGACCTAACATAACCTAATTGTAACAATGACAAGCCTCCATCCCTGATATGTATACAACAAAAGGAGGAAAACAAACAACAAACAAAAAATGTTGTAATGAATGTGAATCAAACTAACTTACCTTGTGTGTGGGTCTGTGGCTGTAGACATGCCTGATGTCCTGCTTGTGTGAATGGTCCATGTGAAATGGTCAGCTGGCCAGCCTGAGCAACTTATATCCCTGGCAAAGGGCGGGTCCCCACCAGCATCATGAGCCCCAATTGAATGGAAAGAGGGAATCTGCTCAATGCTCAGGCAGGTTAATGCACTGAGCATAGAATCCAATCATGATGCCGATGCTTAGGAGGTAAGACCCCACCCCCCAACCCGTATAAGGGATAAGTGGGAGGGAGGGAAAAGACTGCCATGCATATTGTATCGGGAGGCTAATGCTGCCCTTAGAACCACCCCCACTCTTCAAGAGGCCTTTGCCTCCATGGCTGCATGCAAAATGCAGGAAATGGAGGAGGGCCAATGCCTCATCGGAGAGGAAATTAT
The DNA here is from genome assembly GCA_037952925.1 of Lithobates clamitans. Taxonomy (NCBI): domain Eukaryota; kingdom Metazoa; phylum Chordata; class Amphibia; order Anura; family Ranidae; genus Lithobates; species Lithobates clamitans. The sequence goes on along the minus strand of JBBGZY010000228.1, from coordinate 2,900,813 downwards.
GCATCTGTCCCTAAATAAGGGGTTGAGGGGCCAACTCACAAACAAAACACACCTGTGTGAGTTCGACCATCATCCTCCTCTACCTCCTGCCACAACTCCAAAATCACAGCCTGGAAGCAAGCCTGGAAGGCAGAGTGGAAGTAAGACAAGAGTGTGATGGGCTGGGTTCAGTCTGGTCTGACAAAAGATGCAGGCTGTTGTATGACCACAGCCTGGGGACATATATGTCATTTGCTGCTGTTCCTGATCTCTTGTAGTCCGGGACTGGATTGTGCTCACTATTATATGGACTCTTTATGCTACCAATTTTGGCTGTAAAATAGTTGATGTGTGCCCTGGGGTACAAAGGCTTCGCCAATTTTACAATTTTTTCCAGCGTTGCCTTCCTCTTTATTTTATTATGACCCATAATAAATAGCTATTTTGGATTCACAAATACTTGCCTATTCAAAAAGGACAGTTTGTTTGTGAGTAGGCAGCTACATTTAAAAAATACAATGTCAAATTAACAAGGGACACCAACCAACCTCCTTGAGGTTAAAAAATACAAGATAATAATGGTGTTGTGGTAACTTGACACACAAAATAAAAAAAAATTATGGAGATCACTAGAAAAAATAAAATAAAACAGGAGATCTTGATTAAAAAAAATTCACTATAAAAATAAATACAAAACATTATTATGGAGATCTAATATTATTCAGGAGATCACGAGAAATAATAAAGAAATAATTTATTCAGAACTCTGTGTGAATATCAGCAGTAGGGACGAGCCGAACACCCCCCAGTTCAGTTCGCATCAGAATATGCGAACAGGCAAAAAATTTGTTTGAACACCGTCTATGGGACACGAACATGAATAATCAAAAGTGCTCATTTTAATATATTTTTATATGCAAGTTATTGTCATAAAAAGTGTTTGGGGTCCTGCCCCAGGGGACATGTATCAGTGCAAAAAGTTTTAAAAACGGCCGTTTTTTCGGAAGCAGTGATTTTAATAATGCTTAAAGTGAAACAATAAAAGTGTAATATTCCTTTAAATTTCATACCTGGGGGGTGTCTATAGTATGCCTGTAAAGGGGCGCATGTTTCCCGTGTTTAGAACAGTCTGACAGCAAAATTACATTTCAAAGGAAAAAAAGTCATTTAAAACTACTCACGGCTATAATGAATTGTCGGTCCGACAATACACATAAAAGTTCATTGATAAAAACGGCATGGGATTTTCCCACAGGGGAACCCCGAACCAAAATAAAAAAATAAATGCGTGGGGGTCCCCCTAAATTCCATACCAGGCCCTTCAGGTCTGGTATGGATAGTAAGGGGAACCCCATGCCAAAATTTTAAAAAAATGGCGTGGGGGTCCCCCTAAATTCCATAGCAGCCCCTTTAGGTCTGGAAAGGATATTAAGGGGAACTCTGCGCCAAAATGTAAAAAAAAATGGCGTGGAGGTCCCCCTAAATTCCATAGCAGTCCCTTCAGGTGTGGAAAGGATATTAAGGGGAACCCCACTCCAAAAAAAAAAAAAAATGGCGCGGGGGTCCACTTCAGGTCTGGTATGGATTTTAAGGGGAACTCCACTCCAAAATTTTAAAAAAATGGCGTGGGGTCCCCCCAAAAATCCATACCAGACCCTTATCTGAGCACGCAACCTGGCAGGCCGCAGGAAAAGAGGGGGGAACGAGAGAGCGTCCCCCCTCCTAAACCATACCAGGCCACATGCCCTCAACATTGGGAGGGTGCTTTGAGGTAGCCCCCCAAAGCGGTGACCCCACCCCCCTCTGACAACATGGGGAAAGCCACAGGGAAGTCCCGTGTATTCCTCCTGCGCCAGAAGATGGCAGGGTCACTGGGTGGCCCTGCCCTCCATTATATAAGAAATGTCAGAAGCGAAGCGTCACACGGCTAAAGACTCCCACTGAGGCAGATCGTGTGGACGGAGTGGAGAAGAAGCCTGGAGGAAGATGTGGGACAAGAAGAGAGGAGGAAGAAGAAGATGAAGATGGAGAAGAAGAAGATGAAGAAGAAGACGGAGGAAGAAGAAGAAGAACACCGAAAGAACACCAGAAGAAAGAAAATGGAAGAAGAAGCCCAAAGAAGAAGAAATTAATAAAGGACTTGTCAAAAACCGTCTTGTGTTTTTTAACCTTTTTGACACTTTTTTGTGAAGTGGTAAAAAAGTGGGCTTCCAGATTCCGATAAGCCCCCTGCCCACAGAACCCCACAACCACCGGGCAAGGGTTGTGGGAATGAGGCCCTTCTCCCCATCAACATGGGGACAAGGTGCTTTGGGGGGCTACCTCAAAGCACCTTCCCAATGTTGAGGGCATGTGGCCTGGTACGGTTTGGGGGGGTGCTCTCTCGTCCCCCCCTCTTTTCCTGTGGCCTGCCAGATTGCGTGCTCAGATAAGGTTCTGGTATGGATTTTGGGGGGACCTCCACGCCATTTTTTTAAAAATTTTGGTGTGGGGTTCCCCTTAATATCCATACCAGACCTGAATGGCCTGCTATGAAGTTTAGGGTGACCCCTACGCCATTTAAAAAAAAAAAATTGGTGCAGGGTTCCCCTTAATACCCAATTTAGGAGGACCCCAGCGCATTTTTTAAATTTTGGTTCGGGGTTCCCCTGTGTGGAAATTCCATGCCGTTTTTATCAATGAGCTCTTATGTGTATTGTCGGACCGACAATTCATTATAGCCGCGAGTAGTTTTAAATTACTTTTTTTCCTTTGAAATGTCATTTTGCTGTCAGACTGTTCTAAACACGGGAAACATGTGCCCCTTTACAGGCATACTATAGACACCCCCTAGGTACGAAATTTAAAGGAATATTACACTTTTATTGTTTCACTTTAATCATTATTAAAATCACTGCTCCCGAAAAAACGGACGTTTTTAAAACTTCTTTTTGCATTGATACATGTCCCCTGGGGCAGGACCCAGGTTGCCAAACACTTTTTATGACAATACCATGCATATAAGACTTTAAAATTAGTACTTTTGATTTCTCCCATAGACTTTTATAGGGTGTTCCGCGGCTTTCTAATTTGCCGCAAACACCCCAAATTGTTCGCTGTTTGGCGAACAGCCGATGTTCATGAGTTCGACTCAAAGCTCATCCCTAATCAGCAGCAATACAACTTCATTATTCTAGCATTATAAAGAAGAAGAGAATGTGCTGCATCAAAAGATTTAAAAATTTGCAGCGTGACGAATGTGTTATCTCCATTACGAACGCCAGTTTTACCAGACCGAGTGCTTCCGTCTCGTCTCCGAGCATGCGTGGAATTTTTTTGCGTCGGAATTGTGTACACACGATCGGAATTTACAAGAACAGATTTTGTTGCTGGAAAATTTGAGATCCAGATCTCAAATTTTGTTTGTCGGAAATTCCGACGGAAAATGTCTGATGAAGCCTACACATGGTCGGAATTTCCGACAACAGGCTCCCATCGAACATTTGTTGTTGGAAAATTCGATTGTGTGTACGCGGCATTATTGTGACTCTTAAAAGCAGAGTGTTAGTTTATTGTTAGCATAGTGTGTGAGAATAGTGTGTCAGTGTAGTGTGTTACATAGTTACATAGTTACATAGTAGGTGAGGCCGTAAAAAGACACAAGTCCATCAAGTCCAACCTATGTGTGTGATTACATGTCAGTATTACCTTGTATATCCCAGTATGTTGTGGTCGTTCAGGTGCTTATCTAATAGTTTTGTGAAACTTTCGATGCTCCCCGCTGAGACCACCGCCTGTGGAAGGGAATTCCACATCCTTGCCGCTCTTACAGTAAAGAACCCTCTATATAGTTTAAGGTTAAACCTCTTTTCTTTTAACTTTAATGAGTGGCCACGAGTCTTGTTAAACTCCCTTCCGCGAAAAAGTTTATCCCTATTGTGGGGTCACCAGTACGGTATTTGTAAATTGAAATCATATCCCCTCTCAAGCGTCTCTTCTCCAGAGAGAATAAGTTCAGTGCTCGCAACCTTTCCTCATAACTAATATCCTCCAGACCCTTTATTAGCTTTGTTGCCCTTCTTTGTACTCGCTCCATTTCCAGTAGATCCTTCCTGAGGACTGGTGCCCAGAACCGGACAGCATAGTCTAGGTGTGTTCCCCCAGAGGTTCTCCCCCCAGTGTATAGATTGCATTAATATTTTTGCCACCCAAATGCCACCCAATTTTACATTTTTCTACATTGAACCTCACTTGCCATGTAGATGCCCACCCCGTTAATTTGTTCAGATCTTTTTGCAAGGTTTCCACATTCTGTGGAGAAGTTATTGCCCTGCTTAGCTTAGTATCGTCCGCAAATACAGAGATTGAACTGTTTACCCCATTAACAGGATTGGTCCCAGCCAGAACCCTGGGGGAACCCACCCCTGACTATTCCAAGTACTCCCTATTTATCAACACCCTCTGAACTCGCCCTTGTAGCCAGTTTTCAATCCATGTACTCACCCTATGGTCCATGCCAACGGACCTTATTTTGTACAGTAAACGTTTATGGGGAACTGTGTCAAATGCTTTTGCAAAATTCAGATACACCACGTCTAAGGGCCTTCCTTTATCTACATGACAACTCACCTCCTCATAGAAGGTTAATAGATTGGTTTGGCAAGAACGATTCTTCATGAATCCATGCTGATTACTGCTAATGGTACCATTCTCATTACTAAAATCTTGTATATAGTCCCTTATCATCCCCTCCAAGAGTTTATATACTAATGATGTTAGGCTAACTGGTCTGTAGTTCCCAGGGATGTATTTTGAGCCCTTTTTAAAAGTGCTACATTGGCTTTTCTCCAATCAGCTGGTACCATTCCAGTCAGTAGACTGCCAGTAAAAATTAGGAACAATGGTCTGGCAATTAGTTGACTGAGTTCCCTAAGTACTGTTGGGTGCAAGCCATCTGGTCCTGGTGATTTATTAATGTTAAGTTTCCCAAGTCTAATTTTAATTCTGTCCTCTGTTAACTATGAAGGTGCTTCCTGTGATGTGTCATGAGAATAAACACTGCAGTTTTGGTTACTGAAGCCCCCCGATTCCCTTGTGAAGACTGAGGAGAAGAATATATTCAATAACTTTGCCATCTCCCCTTCTTTTGTAACCAGATGTCCTTCCTCATTCTTTATTGGGCCAATATGGTCTGTCCTCCCTTTTTTACTGTTTACATACTTAAAGAATTTCTTGGGATTTTTTTTGCTCTCCTCCGCTATGTGTCTTGCATCTTAGTTGTCCTTATTGCACCCTTACATTTCTTGTTGAATTCTTTATAAAGTCTGAATGCTGATGATTATCCCTCAACCCTGTATTTTTTGAAGGCCTTCTCCTTTGCTTTTATATGCATTTTTACATTGGAGTTAAGCCATGCAGGACTTTTGTCGCTCTTTTAAATTTATTACCCAATGGGATGCACTGGCTAATGCCCTTATTTAATGTGCTCTTAAAGCAAACCCATCTCTCCTCCATGTTCTTTGTTCCTAAGATTTTATTTCAATTTATGCCTTCTAGCAAGGTTCGTAGTTTATGGAAGTTGGCTCTTTTGAAATTCAGTGTCTTTGTATTCCCCTTATGTTTCATATTTGTGTGATTTATACTGAAGCCAATTAACCTGTGATTGCTGTTACCTAAATTGCCCCATATTCCCACATCCGTAATCAGGTCTGTATTGTTGGTAATTAGTAGATCCAGTAACGCTTTATTTCTAGTTGGTGCGTCTACCATCTGACCCATAAAATTGTCCTGCAAGACATTTAGGAACTGGCGAGCCCTAGATGAATGCGTGGTTCCCTCCGCCCAGTCTATGTCTGGATAATTAAAATCCCCCATTATGATAACACTTTCCATCCTTGCTGCTAATTCAATTTGTGATAGGTGATCTGCCTCCCCTTCCTCCCTCAGGTTAGGGGGCCTATAGCATGCTCCCAGTATTATTTTCCCCTGGGCTTCATCCCTTTGGCGCTCTACCAATAAGGATTCCACCTCTTCTCTAGCTCCCTTAGTGATGTCATCTCTCACATTCACTTGTATAATGATATATAGGCATACCCCTCCCCTTTTTTTACCCTCTCTATCCTTGAAATCCTCCTCGTACAACAGTATCTCTAGTTCACCCATCTTTTCCGCCAGGCTCCTGGCATTGGTGAACATTGGCATTGGTGAACAGTTTAGACCTGTCGCATATTATCCTCTTATTGGGTGTTCCGGGATTGCAACTAGGAGTTGCTACTATACTTACCTTGGGTTTATGTGCTTTGGTCAACCTATCATTAATGCCCCCAATACTACCCTCTGGAATATGTTCCGCGCTGACTATCTCTACCTCTGGACCCTCCCCCTCATTGCCTAGTTTAAAAACCCCTCTAACTTTTTGGCCATCTTCATTCCCAGCTGATCTGCACCCTCCTCATTTAGGTGCAATCCATTCCTTTTATAGTGCTGGCTATCGACTGAGAAGTCGACCCAGTACTCCAGGAACCCAAACCCCTCCTTACTACACCAGCTCTTCAGCCACTTGTTTACTTCACTAATCTCCCTCTGCCTTTCTGGTGTGGCTCGATGTACTGGTAGTATTCCTGAGAATACTACCTTGGAGGTCCTTTTCTTCAATTTAGCTCCCAAGTCCCTAAAATTGTTCTTTAGGACACTCCATCTGCCTCTGACTTTGTCATTGGTGCCAACGTGCACCATGACAGCTGGGTCTTCCCCAGCCCCTCCCAGTAATCTGTCCACAAGATCCGTGATGTTCTGAACCCGAGCGCCCAGTAGACAACATACAGTTCGGCACTTCAGGTCTTTGTTACAAATTGGCCTCTCTGTCCTTCTAAGAATTGAGTCCCCTACCACCAGAATCTGTCTTTCCTTTCCCTTTGCTTCCCCCCACTCTCATTGGAGGAGTTCTTCCCCTGGCAGCTAGGAGAGTCCCTCAGCTCCAGCAGTGTTGGTCCCTGACTGGTTTCACCAATGTCACTCAATAGAGCGTACTTATTGGGATGCTCCAGCCATGGATCAGCCTCCCTGACACTTCCTCCTCTACCCTTCCTGACTGTTACCCATATACTCTTTCCTAGTGCCTGCACCTCTTTGTCTCCACCTGCCTCTGTGCTGGCCCCTTCCAGCACCTGCCGTGTACGTTCCTAGCTCTCCTTTAGTATAGAGGAATTTTTCAGTGCTGAAAGTTGCTTCCCCAGATTCAGAACCTGGGCTTCCAGGGAAACAATGTGCTTACATTTTGCACAGCAGTATTCACCCTCAATCAGATGATCAAGGAACGCATACATGCCGCAAGATATACGAGTCGCCTCTCCATACACCCCTGGCATGGTACCTATTAATTTAATGAGGATCAGGGATTATACCCTGTCCAAATTACCTAACAACTAGCTTCCTGACACTAATACTCAACAAGACAATACACAGGTATTCAACAAGATAATACACAGGTACTCAAAAAGACAATACACAGGTACTCGCAAACCTACGTGCAGACCTACGTGCACTTGCAGACCTACGTGCAGACCTACGTGCACTCGCAGACTTACGTGCACTCGCAGACCTATGTGCAGACATACGTGCACTTACAGACCTACGTGCAGACCTACGTGCACTTGCAGACCTACGTGCACTCACAGACCTACGTGCAGACCTACATGCACTCACAGACTTACGTGCAGACCTATGTGCAGACCTACATGCACTCGCAGACCTACGTGCACCCACAGACCTATGTGCACTCGCAGACCTACTTGCACTGTTTAACACAGTTTTACATAATATTTGACTGAGTGTAGAGTGTTAGCTTAGTGTTAGTATAGTGTGCGAGAACAGTGTGTCAGTGCATAAGTTAGTGTAGTGCAGTGTTTAATACAGCATTACATTACATTTGGTTCTGGATAAAGTGCTGCTATATACCCCATTTTTTGTTGCTGCATGTTTTCTTTTTGTGTTTTTTTTCCCCTGCCTGCCTCCCTTTTTTTTTTTGAATTAGCAGCTGCAGTTTTTCTGACTGCAACATGGTGTTCCCCCTTTTTTTTTTTATAGTTTTTACATTTCTGTCAGCGTCAGTTCTCAATTTAAAGTGCACCAAACACCTCTTTTCAGTGAATAAAGTACATCCAATTACACATTTCCTAGTATCTATAAAATTTGGGTAATAAGCCCCCCCATCATGCCAGGGAGGGCTACAAGGAGAGGCAGATATTCCCATACCACTATGAGGGGGCCAGCAGCACCACAGGCAAAGGTGGACATGGTCCATCCTCAGGCAGGGCACCTTTGTCTCTGTTTAGTGATGTTGCCCGTGTTATCCAGCCACAGCATGTAGAGGAGTTGGTGGACTGGCTTACTAAACCATCCTCATCCTCCTCATCCTCTATGACCCTTCAAGCTGGCACTAGTGTGCAGTCCACAACAGCTGCCTGAGTGGCTTATTCTGCCTCCTTGTCTGCAGCTACTCCTGAGAAGCGGTGGAGAAGGGGGCCGCCTTAGTGATGCATTTTCAAAATTTTTTTAGTCATTGACGCCCAGGGCTGTCAGCTTTAACATCCTATCAGCAGCTTCTGTATCAAATGGTGGAAGATTATCTAGGGGCAAAAACAGACATGGAGAGCTCTCCAGTAGATGATCCACTGGGTTTCTGGGTCATGAGAGTAGACCACTGGCCAGAAGTTGCCCAGTATGCAGTTGAGCTGCTGGACTGCCCAGCATCTAGCGTACTTTCCAAGTGGGCATTCGGTGCTACCAGAGGTTATGCGATCAGCTGACATTTGTAAAAACCAATCAGTCCTGGATTAGCCGCAGCTATCAAGCCCCTAATGCTGATGTCGCTGATAACATGTTATTGGGATCGCAAATCTCTGCAAGATTGTTTAGCCTGCCTAGCTTTGTGGATCATGATTTTAACTTGAAGGAATTTTTTGGTGTAGGTTTCATAGGCACAATTAACACCCAATGACAAATTTTTCCACACCTATTTGACAGGTGCATCAAATTACATTTTTTTACAGCAAGGCCAATTCTTGCTTTCATCAAGAGTACTTCGAGAAGGTTACGGGGTGAGGGAACCAACAACACCCAAAGACAAGTTTTTCTGCACCTGTTACTTTTATGCAAAGAGTGTGAAAGAGACGCCAGACTTTATCTAAAAAAAATATGTTAATCTTGGCCTGAGTGTACTATAATTTGGCTTCTTCACATAAGGCTTGCTCACTGTGGTGCAAAACTTTGTTATTTTCATCCAAAGTCTGCCAGACACCAGAATTTATCCAAAAAGAATCTCTATATTGTTGCGAGTGCACTATAATGTGTTCTCATCATACAGACTCATACAGGTGCACCTAGGTCTGCGAGTGCATGTAGGTCTGCGGGTGCACGTAGGTCTGCAAGTGCACGTAGGTCTGGGAGTGCACGTAGGTCTGCGAGTGCATGTAGGTCTGCACGTAGGTCTGCGAGTACATGTAGGTCTGCGGGTGCACGTAGGTCTGCGAGTGCACGTAGGTCTGTTAGTGCACGTAGGTCTACGAGTGCACATAGGTCTGTGAGTGCATGTAGGTCTGCGAGTGCACGTAGGTCTGCACGTAGGTCTGCGAGTGCACGTAGGTCTGCGAGTACACATAGGTCTATGAGTGCACGTAGGTCTGCACGTAGGTCTGCACGTAGCTCTGCCAGTGCACGTAGGTCTGCGAGTGCACATAGGTCTGTGGGTGCACGTAGGTCTGCGAGTGCACATAGGTCTGCGAGTGCACGTAGGTCTGCACGTAGATCTGTGAGTGCATGTAGGTCTGTGAGTGCACATAGGTCTGAGAGTGCATGTAGGTCTGCACGTAGGTCTGCGAGTACCTGTGTATTTTCTTGTTGAGTACCTGTGTATTGTCTTGTTGAGTATTAGTGTCAGGAAGCTAATTGTTAGGTAATTTGGACATGGTATAATCCCCAATGCTCATTAAATTAATAGGTACCATGCCAGGCGGGTGTGGAGAGGCAACTTGTTGTACATCTTGCGGCATGTATGCGTTCCTTGATCATCTGATTGAGGGTGAATGCTGCTGTGCAAAATGTAAGCACATTGTTTCCCTGAAAGCTCAGGTTCTGAGTACCGGGAAGCAACTGTCAGCACTGAGAAGTCCCTCCATACTAAAGGAGAGCCAGGAACGTACACAGCAGGTGCTGGCAGGGGCCAGCACAGAGGCAGGTGGAGACAAAGAGGTGCAGGCACTAGGAAAGAGTAGATGGGTGACAGTCAGGAAGGGTAGAGGGGGAAGTGCCATGGAGGTCTTTCCAGGGCTGGAACATCCCATTAAGTACAGTAACTGACCGCGAGATTGTGTTTCCAGCGCGATACCATCACGCTGGTTCTCGGCGACAGGGTACTGTGCATGTCGCGCTGGCTCACTCATCGGGAAAGGAAAAGTTTGTTTTCCTTTCCCGATGAGTGACAGGCAGTGCTGACAGCTGTCTGGTATGAATCCTGAGGGGGAACGCCGCACCAAATTTTAAATGAAAAAACCGGCGTGTTTAACACCCAGGGGCATACCAGGCCCTTAGGTCTGGTATGGATTATAAGGGGAACTCCCCTACGCCAAAAAATCGGCGTGGGGGTCCCCCCAAAATCCATACCAGCCCCCCCTCCTGAGCCGTACCAGGCCGCATGCCCTCAACATGGGGGGGTGGGTGCCTTGGGGGGAGGGGGGGTGCTCGTACAAAGCATTCCAGCCGCAGAGAGCGTCGTGTCAACATCGGAAGAAGAGAAGAAGCGACGAGACAGCGGCGACGAGACAGCGGCGGCAAGACAGCGGCAGCAAGACAGCGGCGACAAGACAGAGGCATCAGACCGGGCCCCTCCCTGGCAAAAGAGCTGGAAGAAGATAGCGGAGGGGCCCGGGAGAAGAGGCGGAACACCGGGAGAAGTCGGAAGAAGACCCCCACCCCAAAGTCGGAAGAAGACCCCGGAGCTGCCTAATAAATTACTCTTAAAACCTGTGTACTGTGTTTTTTTTTTTATTGACACATTTCCCTAGGTGAATGGGTAGGGGTACCATGTACCCCATACTCATTCACACAGGGTAGGGGGCCAGGATCTGGGGGCCCCCTTATTAAAGGGGGCTCCCGGATTCCGATAAGCCCCCCGCCCGCAGACCCCGACAACCAACGGCCAGGGTTATCGGGAAGAGGCCCTTGTCCTCATCAACATGGGGACAAGGTGCTTTGGGGTGGGGAGGCCCGCAGGGTGCCCCCAAGGCACCCACCCCCCCATGTTGAGGGCATGCATCCTGGTACGGCTCAGGAGGGGGCCGCTCGCTCGCCCCCACCCCCTTTCCTGGCCGGCCGGGCTGCATGCTCGGATAAGGGTCTGGTATGGATTTTGGGGGGACACCCATGCCGATTTTTCGGCGTAGGGGGTTCCCCTTATAATCCATACCAGACCTAAGGGCCTGGTATGCCCCTGGGGGGAACCCACACATGGTTTTTTCATTTAAAATTTGGCGTGGCGTTCCCCCTCAGGATTTAGGTTTCTGGAGGACTGGGCCGACTTCTCAGTCGATAACTAGTACTAGAGAAGTGATGGACTGCACCTAATTGAGGAGGGAATGAAGATGGCCAAAAAGTTAGAGGGGTTTTTAAACTAGGCGACGGGGGGGGGGTCCACAGGTAGAGATAGTCAGCACGGAATATATTGCAGAGGGTAGTATTGAGGGTATAAGTGATAGGTTGACCAAAGCACATAAACCCAAGGTAAGTATAGTAGCAAGTCCTAGTTGCAATCTCGGAACACCCAATAAGAGGATAACATGCGACCGGTCTAAACTACGTGCCATGTTCAAAAATGCCAGAAGCCTGGCAGACAAGATGGGTGAATTAGAGAAACTGTTGTACGAGGAGGATTTTGATTTTGTAGGAATTTCAGAGACCTGGTTCAACAGCGCTCATGATTGGCTGGCAACCATTCAAGGGTATACCCTTTATTGCAAGGATAGAGAGGGTAAAAAAGGGAGTTATGCCTATATATCTAGAATAATGGACAAGTGAATTTGACAGATGACATCACTAAGGGTGCTAGGGAGGAGGTGGAATCCTTATGGGTAGAGCTCCAAAAGAATGAAGCTAAGGGGAAAAAATACTGGGGGTATGCTCTAGACCCCTAACCTGAGGGAGGAAGGGGAGACAGATCTCTTATCACACATTGGATTAGCAGCAAGGATGGGAAGTGTTATCATAATGGGGGATTTTAATTATCCAGACATAGACTGGGCGGAGGGAACCACGCATTCATCTAAGGCTCGCCAGTTCCTAAATGTCTTGCAGGACAATTTTATGGGTCAGATGGTAGACGCATCAACTATAAATAAAGCATTACTGGATCTACTGAATACCAACAATACATACCTGATCACGGATGTGGAAATACGGGGCAATTTAGGTAACAGCGATCACAGGTCAATTGGCTTCAGTATAAATCATACAAAGACACTGAATTTCAAAAGAGCCAACTTCCCTAAATTATGAACCTTGCTTGAAGGCATAAATTGGGATAAAATCTTAGGAACAAAGAACACGGAGGAGAGATTGGTTTGCTTTAGAAGCATAATAACCACTTGCCGACCGCTGCATGCAGATGTACGTCCTAAGTTTGGCGGTGGATATTGTTGTTATGACCCCGATATCCCCGTTTTCGTGCGGCAGTCGGGTTTCAGATAAAAGTGGTCTCTGCGGCGACTTCGCCACAAGATCACTTTTATCGGTGGCGGGAGAAGGCCCCCCCCCTGCCGCCGCGATTTGGTGCCCTCCGCTGCTTACCGGAGCCGTTGTTAGTGGTAGAGGCAATCGCGTCTGTCCCCTTGCTGTGTCTGGAGATGAGTGAGGGGAAGATGGAGCCCACTCGTCTCCATGACACTGCAGGGCGGAAGCGACGTCAAAACGTCACTTCCGCCTATACGTCTTAAAGGCACATTTTTTTCAATGTCATTTTTTTAAATGACTTTTTTTTTTATTGCATTTTAGTGTAAATATGAGATCTGAGGTCTTTTTGACCCCAGATCTCATATTTAAGAGGTCCTGTCATGCTTTTTTCTATTACAAGGGATGTTTATATTCCTTGTAATAGGAATAAAAGTGACACATTTTTTTTTTTAAAACAGTGTAAAAATAAATAAAATTATGTAAAATAAATAAGAAAAATAAAAAAATTATTTTTAAAAACCCCCGTCCCGACGAGCTTGCGAGCAGAAGCGAACGCATACGTGAGTAGCGCCTGCATATGAAAACGGTGGTCAAACCACACATGTGAGATATCACTGCAATTGTTAGAGCAAGAGCAATAATTTTAGCCCTAGACCTCCTCTGTAACGCAAAACATGCAACCTGCAGAATTTTTTAAACGTTGTCTATGGAGATTTTTGAGGGTAAAAGTTTGACGCCATTCCATGAGCGGGCGCAATTTTTAAGCGTGACATATTGGGTATCAATTTACTCGGCGTAACATTATCTTTCACAATATAAAAGAAATTGGGCTAACTTTACTGTTGTCTTATTTTTTTTATTCAAAAAAGTGAATTTTTTCCAAAAAAAGCACGCTTGTAAGACTGCGGCGCAAATATGGTGTGAAAAAAAGTATTGCAATTACCGCCATTTTATTCTCTAGGGTGATAGGAAAAAAACAATATATAATGTTTGGGGGTTCTAAGTAATTTTCTAGCAAAAAAACCTGTTTTAAAAATGTAAACACCTAAATTCCAAAGCGAGGCTGGTCCTTAAGTGGTTAAATAAGAGCATTAGCCAATCCATCCCAATAGGTAATAAGTTTAAAAGAAAGAACAAATGTCCTGGATGGCTTAACTCCAATGTAAAAATGCATATAAAAGCAAAGGAGAAGGCCTTCAAAAATACTAGGTTGAGGGATCATCCTCAGCATTTAGACTTATAAAGAATGCAACAAAAACTGTAAGGGCGCAATAAGGGCGGCTAAGATAGAACATAAAAGACACATAGCGGAGGAGAGCAAAAAAAATCACAAGAAATTCTTTAAGTATGTAAGCAGTAAAAAAAGGAGGACAGACCATATTGGCCCCATAAAGAATGAGGAAGGACATCTGGTTACAAAGGATGGGGAGATGGCAAAGGTATTGAATTTATTCTCATCAGTCTTCACAAGGGAATCGGGGGGGGCTTCAGTAACCAAAACTGCAGTGTTTAGCCTCATGACACATCACAGGAAGCACCTCCATAGTTAACAGAGGACAGAATTGAAATTAGACTTGGGAAACTTAACATTAATAAAGCACCGAGACCAGATGACTTGCACCAGAGAGTACTGAGGGAACTCAGTCAAGTAATTGCCTGACCATTGTTCCTAATTTTTACTGACAGTCTATTGACTGGAATGGTACCAGCTGATTGGAGAAAAGCCAATGTAGCACCAATATTTAAAAAGGGCCCAAAATACATCCCTGAGAATTACAAGCCAGTTTGCCTAACATCAATAGTATGTAAACTCTTGGAGGGGATGATAAGGGACTATATACAAGATTTTAGTGATGAGAACGGTATCATTAGCAGTAATCAGCATGGATTCATGAAGAATCGTTCTTGCCAAACAAATGTATTAATGTTCTATGAGGAGGTGAGTTGTCATCTAGAAAAAGAAAGGCCTGTAGATGTGGTGTATCTGGATTTTGCAAAAGCATTTGACACAGTCCCCCATAAACATTTACTGTACAAAATAAGGTCCATTGGCATGGACCATAGGGTGAGTACATGGATTGAAAACTGGCATTAAGGGCAAGTTTAGACGGTACTGATAAATGGGGAGTACTCGGAATGGTCGGGGTGGGTAATGGGGTCCCCCAGGGTTCTGTGCTGGGACCAATTCTGTTTAATTTGTACATAAATGACCTGGAGGATTGGGTAAACAGTTCAATCTCTGTATTTGCAGATGATACTAAGCTAAGCAGGGCAATAACTTCTCCGCAGGATGTGGAAACCTTGCAAAAAGATCTGAACAAATTAATGGGGTGGGCAACTACATGGCAAATAAGGCTCAATGTAGAAAAATATAAAATAATGCAATTGGGTGGCAAAAATATGAATGCAATCTATACACTGGGGGGAGAACCTCTGGGGGAATCTAGGATGGAAAAGGACCTCGGGGTCCTAGTAGATGATAGGCTGAGCAATGGCATGCAAAGCCAAGCTGCTGCTAACAAAGCAAACAGAATATTAGCATGCATTAAAAAAGGGATTAATTCCAGAGATAAAATGATAATTCTCCAGCTCTACAAGACTCTGGTCTGGCCGCGCCTAGAGTATGCTGTCCAGTTCTGGGCACCAGTCCTCAGGAAGGATGTACTGGAAATGGAGCGAGTACAAAGAAGGGCAACAAAATTAATAAATGGTCTGGAGAATATTAGTTATAGGATAGGACAGGTTGCAAGTACTGAACTTATTCTCGCTGGAGAAGAGACGCTTGAGAGGGGATATGATTTCAATTTACAAATACCGTACTGGTGACCCCACAATAGGGATAAAACTTTTTCGCAGAAGGGAGTTTAACAAGACTCGTGGCCACTCATTAAAATTAGAAGAAAAGAGGTTTAACCTTAAACTACGTAGAGTGTTCTTTATTGTAAGAGCGGCAAGGATGTGGAATTCCCTTCCACAGGCGGTGGTCTCAGTGAGAGCATCGATAGTTTCAAAAAACTATTAGATAAGCACCTGAACGACCACAACATATAGGGCTATACAAGGTAATACTGACATATAATCACACACATAGGTTGGACTTGATGTACTTGTGTCTTTTTTCAACCTCACCTACTATGTAACTATGTAACTATGTAAGACTGGCTCCCCAAGATGTTGTTTACAAAAAAAGAAAGCTTGCAGGGAAAATCAATTTAAATGTAATTTTGTTTCTTTATAAATGTCAGTTTTGCTGCTGCATGTTCTATACATTAGTAGTGCTCAACCTCAGTCCTAAAGTACCCCCAACGGGCCATGTTTTGGGAACTTCCCTCACATAAAATAGCTCTTATCAATACCATGTCATTGATATTGATTTAAAGCAGCTGTGCACAGTAAAGAAAAACCTGAAAACATGGCCCGTATGGGGTACTTGAAGACTGAGGATGAGAACCACTGCTATACATGGAACAGATGTGCTACTTTACAGACAGACTAAGGGAACCCCCCCCCCCGGCACAATATTTAAAAGAATTTTTTATTTTATTGCTTCACTTTAAGCATCATTAAACTCGCTGCTTTTTAAATAACAATCTTTTAAAAAAAATGTTTTGCATTGGTACATGTCCCCCAGGGTAGTACCTGGGCTACTATACCCTTTTTATGGCCAATAACTTTCATATAAGCCTTCAAAATGGGGTCTTTTGATTTTTCCTGTTTGGGTCCCATAGACTTCAATGGGGTTTGTTATGTAACGGGTGATCCCGCCCCCCTCTGACATCACGGGGAAAGCCATAAGGGAAGTCCCCGTCAAGTCCCAGTGCATCAGAGGGGGCAGGGTCACCGGGTGGCCCCACCCTCCATTATTTAAGAAGTGTCAGATGAAGAGAAGTGTCACACAGCGGGAGCCTCCCATGGATGCGGAGTGGCTGAAGAATGAAGTGGGGAAGAAGACGCCACGGTGGAAGATGCCAGACAAGAACACCAGAGCAAGAAGCAGAGGATCAGAGGAAGAAAAAGATGGAGGAAGAAACCGACGGTAGAAGGAAGAAAGAAGCCCCGAAGAAGATGAAAAGAAGAAGATTTTAAATAAAGGAATTGTCAAAAACTGTCTCTTGTCATTTTAACATTTTTGACACTTTTTTTGTGAAATGGTAGGGGTACTTTTGTACCCCATTACCATTTCACATGGGGGCAGAATCTGGGGGTCTTCCAGATTCCAATAAGCTCCCTGCCAGCAGACCCCCACAACCACTGGCCAAGGGTTGTGGGGATGAGGCCCTTGTCCTCATCAACATGGGTACAAGGTGCTTTGGGGGGCTACCTTAAAGCACCCTCTAAATGTTGAGGGCATGTGGCCATGGATGGTTCAGGAGGGGGGGCACTCTCTCTCGTCCCCCCTCTTTTCCTGCAGCCTGCCAGGTTGTGTGCTCGGATAAGAGTCTGTATGGATTTTTGGCGGGACCCATGCCATTTTTTTTTAAATTTTGGTGCGGGGTTCCCCTTAAAATCCATACCAGACCTGAAGGGTCTAGTAAGGATTTTGAGGGGGACCCCCACGCCATTTTTAAAAAAAATTTGGTGCGGGGTTCCCCTTAATATCCATACCAGACCTGAAGGGCCTGGTATAAAATTTAGGGGAACCCCCATGCCATTTTTAAAAAAAAATTTGGTTCCCATGGACTGACAATTCATTAACAGCCATGAGTAGTTTTAAATGACTTTTTTTCCTTTGAAATGTCATTTTGCTGTCAGACTGTCCTAAACACGGGAAACATGCACCATTTTACAGGCATACTTTAGACACCCCCAGGTACGAAATTTAAAGGAATATTACACTTTTATTGTTTCACTTTAAGCAGTATTAAAATCACTGCTCCCGAAAAAACTGTCCTTTTTAAAAACTTTTTTTGCATTGATACATGTCCCCTGGGGCAGGACCCAGGTCCCCAAACACTTTTTTATGACAATAACTTGCATACAAGCCTTTAAAATTAGCACTTTTGATTATTTATGTTCAAGTCCCATAGACTTTAACGGTGTTCGCGTGTTCGAACAAATTTTTTGCCTGTTCGCATGTTCTGGTGCGAACTGAACAGGGGGTGTTCGGCTCATCCCTAGTCCTGAAACACCCCTCCTGCACAGCCTGTCACTGGGAAGCTTAGTGTACTGTTGCTTCTCCTCCCCCTAGCTCTTATGCAGCTGAGAACAGACGGAATGTGATCACTTGTAAAAAAAAAGTATTTATAATGTTTTTTTTATCTATACAAAATGTTTTGCCTGTCATTTTTATTTTAAAGTTGATGTAAACCCAATTCATTTGTTATCTCTCTTAAAAGTCCCATAGCTTTGCTCTGCCCCGTTCCTCTGTTATCAGCCTGATAACTTTTGACAAGCTCTCCGAGGCCTGGAGATAGACCTGTGCGTCTGAGGAGGTGGCTATAAATAGATTAGCAGCCAGCTAAACAATTCACAGGCACACTCTGAATGTGTGGGGAGGGAGTGTGTGCCTTTCCACCAGTCAGCTTTCTCACAGTGTCTAGCAATGATCTCCTCCTACAGATGAATGAGGAAGTGAAATATCTAACAGGACCTGCACTTTCTAAACAGTGGGTAAAGGTGAAGACATCAGATATACATGTAAAACTTATATATAGGGAGATTTGTTTCACCTTTGTGTATCATCTGAGGCTGTTCACCTCACTGGGTATATGTGAGGGTTTACATCCATTTTAAACTGAATGGGTTGTTTTATAAAGTAATCGTTTACAATTACTTTAAGAGCATAATGTGGTAGTATGCATCACACAGGGATGGGCCGAACACCCCCCGGTTCGGTTCGCATTCAGAACATGCGAACGGACCGAAAGTTTGCACGAACATTTGAACACCATTAAAGTCTATGGAACTGGGGGGCGTGGCTTAACAATGGAAGCGTGAGGACGCACATCCAGGAGCTCTGCACTGGAACGGGCTGAGAATCACCCATAGAACCGTTCAGACGAGCCAGCTTCTAATGCCAGGGGATCGCAAACACCTGCCGGCCATCAAGGAAAGGAGGGGACCCGAGATTTCTCATTACTTTTTGCGGCAACACCAGCTTTCTTCACCGGCCGCATGAAGCAAGATGGCGCCGCCACAAGTCCCGCCGGGAGGTACTGACGCAACAGCAAGTAAGAAGGGAGGGCAGGTGGAAGCCGCAGTAGTGGAGGAGGATTTTCCCTCTCTCCCCTCCAGGTCACACTCACCCATACAGTCCCCCACCAACCCCTTCCTGAACACACAATTGCTCTCTGAGAGCACAGGGGGAACGAGTAGCCTCCTGGAGGAATCCCTAAAGGACATAGTCTCAGGCTTACCCACAAAGCAAGACCTTAATGCAATGGCAACCTCCATAGTTAATGCTCTCAAGAACGAACTGCATGACCTGAAACGGCAGGTAGACACGGCGAAGGAGAGGGTAACTGTCTTGGAATCCTCTCAGACAACCACCGATGCACGCATCACATCCCTTGAGTTGGATCACAGGGTTTTCCGCTGCCATCTTGTGGATGTCCACCTGCGGATCGATGATGGCGAGAATAGGAGCAGGCGGAACAATCTACGCCTCAGAGGTATCCCGGAGGCCACCATGGGCCCAGATCTCCATTCTACTGTTGTAGCGATCCTGAACCAGGTTCTAGGTAAGCCACCTACCGCAGACCTGGGGCTGGACAGGGTTCACCGTATACCAGGTTCCAGGACCCCTCCTACAGTACAGCGGGCTTCGGCAGACCAGGACCCCCCCGTGATGTTCTGTGCAGGGTGCACTTCTTCACAATCAAGGAAGAGATTCTACGCCTAGCATGGGAGAAGGGCACGATTGACTTTGATGGGGTGCCCATACGGATCTTTCCTGACATATCTAGATAGACCCGTGTTATGAGAGGCCTGCTGTGGCCATTGCTAGAGGTGATACGGGAAGCTGAAGCCACATATCGCTGGGGCCATCCCTTTCATTTGATTGTCAGGAGGCAAGGTTCAGAGTTTCATCTCCGCACACCAGACCAACTTCCTGACCTGTTCCAGTTCATCGCCAAACCTGCCGTCAGTGTTCCTAACTGGTTTGACTACCTGCTATCTCAGGAAACTCCAAGTCCAGCCTTGCCCAGGCAGCAGCGGATCAGGCGATCGCGTTCCCGTCCACCAAATCGAGACGCCTTCAGACCACATCCAACATCATCCGAAGATTGACCGCTTTCCCTACTGTACGGACTGGCAGTTTCTCCCATTTATTGTTTTGTTTTTATGACTTCCTCAGAAACTGCCCCGTCAACCACCAAGACTTTTGGTTAACTCAGGAGACGTCACCTACAATTTTTTTTTTGTCTCATTGACACTGTTTGCAACTAACTGGCTAGTTATGACTACAGCAGAAGATGACGTTTTTCTTTTTTCTCTTACCCTGAGTGCTTGTTTTTTTGTTTTTGGGGACTATCTTGGCGGGGAGTGGGGGGGGGGGTATTATGCATTCCACATGACTAGATCACAATAAGAGTTGACCTGAATATTTTTGTTTCCAGCTGAGTATGGTGGGTCCTAACTAGTTGAGACGTAATTCAGGTTGCTTCAGCATTTACGTTACTAATGTTATTTTCTTTTTTTTTTTCTCTGGCCCACTTAACCTTATTTTTCCCTCCAATTGCTGCAAATGTTTATTTTCCAGGAAGGATGGTGTTCCGTCCTATCGGCATCTATGACCTATGTAGGGTCCCTGTGACACAGAGCCCTCCTTCCGATTCAGCAACGCTCTGCGGCTATAACAGACTGGTATTTACATATGTTATATGATTATTAAATGCTCGCTGGATTATATTTGATGTTAAGTTGGTCCTAACGTTATATTTATTTCTTACGGTTTTCATAGCCCCTGCCTAGTGCATCTCCTAACTCAATGACTTTTTTGTTAAACTTTTGGTCATTGAATTGTTTGATAAAAAAACAATCCTCACTGCCCTGTCCACCCCCATTTAGGGCGGTCACCCGATTGGACTTTTTAGTGCTAATCGGGGGTCCAGAGAGTAATTGTATTGTTAGATTGCTTTTCCCATAACCCTCTCCCTCTATCCCCCCCCCCCCCTTGCTTGCTCTTCCCCCTTCTCCACCCCTCTCTTGCCCTCTTTTTCTTTGTTGGTGGTGTTGCCCCTTGGCTGGGTGGGGACTGGGACTGGAGACGATTGCCCACCTCACTTTATTGCTCTTGCTTGCCAGTGCGATAATTGACGCTATGGGTCTCCTAAAGGTCACCTCCCTCAATGTACGTGGCCTTAATGTACCAGAAAAGCGCTCCCAGCTACTAACTGATCTGCGTAAAGGCAAAACCCAAATTTCCT
Organism: Lithobates clamitans; assembly: GCA_037952925.1. NCBI lineage: Eukaryota > Metazoa > Chordata > Amphibia > Anura > Ranidae > Lithobates > Lithobates clamitans. The sequence goes on along the minus strand of JBBGZY010000228.1, from coordinate 2,879,766 downwards.
TTTTACAGGAAATGCACTTCCATGGTGACCATATTTCTAAATTGACTAATGGAGCATTCCCGACGGCATACCACAGCATATTGACCATCTCCAAATCCAAGGGGGTCAGCATCCTTGTAGCAAAATCGGTACCGTGGATGTTTGAGGCGCAGTGGGTAGATCCTCAAGGTCGTTTTCTTCTTTTGAAGAGAAGGGTGTCTGATGTGCAGGTCACCTTCGCCAATGTCTACTTCCCCAATTTTGACCACCCACAATTCCTGCGGAAGCTGCTACCTCAGTTACTGGAGTTTTCAGAGGGGGTGCCTGTCTTTGGGGGGACCTTAACTTTACGATGGATCCTTTATTAGATGCCTCACGCGACTTGTCTCATCTTTCCTACGCCCGCCTCAAGCGAATGAAAGCGGACCTCCATGCTCTGCGCTTGATAGATCCTTGGCGTCTGTCACGCCCTCAGGATAGGGACTATACATATTTTTCTCCAGTCCACCACTCTTACTCGAGATTGGACTATTTGTTGATATCACATAAAGACCTAGCTAGGGTGGTGAATACCTCCATAGATGTCATTTCCTTTTCAGACCATGCACCGATACATCTGATACTTCGGCTGGGGCCGGTGACTCGGACTCCACCCTCTTGGAGGCTTAATGAAGCCATGCTGCAGTCAGAGGAGATCCGCTCAGAAATACAGGCCAAATTGCGGGAGTACTTCTCTGTCAACGAAGCCTCAGTTCCTAACCCCTTAATGGTCTGGGAGGCCCACAAGACAGTTGTAAGGGGCATTTTAATTAGCATAGGTGCCCGCCTTAAGCGGGAAAGAACACGCCGCATAGATGAACTCTTCACTCAGATCCGTACCCTAGAGTGCGCCCATAAGGCTAGTCTTGCCCGTTCCACCCACCATGAACTCCTCAAAGTGCGCGAGGAGCTTCGTGCACTTCTGTTTCATAAAACGAAACAAGCACTGGCATGGGCACGCCGAACGATGTACGAGTACTCCAATAAACCCGGTTCGCTACTAGCCAGCACACTGCGTGGTCCCCGTACCAAAACTTACATTTCCCACATCCTGTCATCCTCTGGTCGGAAGATGACCGCATCGTCTGATATCACAGCAGAGTTCCGATCCTTTTATGAAGGCCTCTACAACCTTGACAGGCCACCACCTGAGGACCCAAATTCCGCTGGGGGATTTACCCCCCGATCCTATATAGCCACGTCGGGTATGCCCTCACTTCCGACTGCGGTTCAGGAAGAATTAGAGGAACCCATCACTTTGAGGGAGCTGGGTGTGGCACTGGCAAACTCGAAGCCCAGGAAAGCCCCAGGCCCGGATGGTTTCACACCAGCGTACTATAAGACCTTCTATGAGACGCTCTCTAAACCCTTGATATCTGCACTTAATTCGATCACAGAAGGCAATTCTTTTCCCATTGATACTTTAAGAGCATACATTTCCCTTATCCCCAAAGAGGGGAAGGATCCATTGCGGTGTGGAAGCTATCGGCCGATAGCTCTCCTGAACACTGATCTGAAACTGTTTGCCAAGATACTGGCCAATAGGATAATTCTGCATATACCGAGCCTGATTCATAAGGACCAAGCAGGTTTTGTACCGCAACGAGAACCCCGCGATAACACCATTAGGGTAATAAACTTAATCCATGCAGCCAGGACATCACGGCGACCCCTTCTCCTGCTGTCTACAGACGCGGAGAAGGCTTTCAACCATGTAGATTGGTCCTTTATACAGGCCACCCTGGAACACATCGGTCTTCGCTCATCAATGCTCAGTTGGATATTATCCCTCTACTCCCATCCTACGGCTGCAGTTAAGGTCAATGAGACAAGGTCGAGCTACTTTACCATTCGCAATGGTACCCGACAGGGATGTCCTCTGTCTCCTCTAATCTTTATACTCACGTTGGAGCCCTTCCTTTGCAGGATAAGGGCGAACTCGGGCATTATCGGTTACCACAAATCCTCCGGAGCCCATAAAGTAGCCGCTTTCACGGACGACCTCATCTTTTTCCTGGCAGACCCACTTGCCTCACTTCCTATCTTACTTTACTCCCTCCGAGTCTATGGGGCTCTCTCCCTGTTCCAAATTAATTTATCAAAATCCTCTTTACCTAACATTATGGTGGGCACGGACATAGTACGCCATCTGCGCACGGAATACAAGTTACATTGGGCAACCAATACTATCCCTTATCTAGGAGTTGACATTACCCCTGACCCTGCTAATCTATACCAGGCGAATTTCGCTCCTCTACTTCTTTGTCTCAAAACGGATCTGCATCACTGGCACTCCCTAACCTTAACATGGTTTGGTCGATGTAATGCCATCAAGATAACCGCCTTGCCAAGGGTGCTTTATCTGCTACAGGCCCTCCCCATTCGCCTCCTCCCTCTTTTCTTCAAGCGAATCCATTCGATGTTCAGCGATTTTGTCTGGTCACACCAAAAAACACGTAATAAATTGCAACTCCTCCACATGGCAAAACACAAAGGTGTGGTTGGCCTTCCCGATGTGAAAGCTTACTATAGGGCAACACACCTCACCAGAGTAGTTGACTAGCACTGCCATGCGGAGGCAAAACAGTGCGTGGCAATGGAGATGGAGGACTCTGAGGGCACGGCCAAGAGCTGGCCATGGATCACCACTCCCATACCGAAGGCCATCGTCGCTCAACCCACACTAGGAAGCACAATTCAGGTGGCGAGAGACACCTTCCGACACTCTTCGGTATCTCCAATACCTTCACCTATGGTGCCAATCCCGGGCAACCCTGATTTTCTACCCGGTTGTCGGGATCCTGTATTCCGTTATCTGACGACGGAGGGCAGGTGGCCACACCTCCATGACTTCCTAGGTACCAATGGTCAGCTCACGGCGGACGCCGGGATGGCAGGTTCCGACCCTCCATTGGATTTTTTGAGTGGCCTCTAACTTCGCAACATTCTACGCCGATGTGCACGGACTCCGGGTATATCGCGCCAGCTTACAGAGCTGGAACAAATCTGCCACCGCAAAGAACCAACCCGCCATTGTTTATCGCTGATATACTCCTCTCTGATATCACCAACAGAAGGATTCGTGCCCCCCTTCCTCTCTAAGTGGGAAGAAGAACTAGGTGTACAATTCACTGAACCACAAAGGGAAAAGATTCTACATTTTGCCCAGAAATCATCCCTGGCCACCAGGGTTCAAGAGACATGCTATAAAATTGTGATTCGCTGGTACAGAGTGCCTTCTACTCTACACTGTTTTTTCCCACAAGTTTCTAGTATATGTTGGCGGTGTGGGGTGGGAGAGGGAACGATGCTCCATATTTTTTGGGACTGTCCCAAAATCAAACCCTACTGGCTGGAGGTGGCACGCACAATTGGGCACCTGACTGGTGTTGTTTTGGAGGGAGACCCTGGGGCCTGCTTGCTGCATCTCTCTAGACGCCCAATCAAGAAATGTAAAGCCTCTCTTACCATCCAATTACTGAATGCCGCCAAGGCATGTATACCCTTGTGCTGGAGATCGGAGTCCCCGCCAACGAAAACACAGTGGTATGCCAAGGTGAACGAAATTCGAAACATGGAGGATCTAACCGCCACACTATACGGTAGGGGGAGGCCTTTCGGGAGACTTGGCGACCATGGCAACACTATATCTATTCTGAATCGTACCTCCAAGAGGTGGCACAGACTGAATGATTCCGGGGCCCGGGTTGCCTGCCTAGCCGGGGGCACCACTGCTGCTCCTTCTTCTTTTCTTTTGTTTCCCCTTCCTCCTTCTCTCTCTGCCTCCCTTCTTCTGTTTCCCCTTCAATCCCCTCCAGTTGTGGGGAAAGTTTAGCCAGATACTGAGAATATCCTGATATATATTACCTGTCTGTGCATCCCACGACTGGACTCAGCTGGTTTCTTGGGGGGCTTTCCTCCCAGCCAGCTGGGAAAGTTTAATTTTAATCTCACTGGTTAGTCTTGGTAGCTATACAGATCCAAATGGGTTATTAAGATGACACTTAGGAAGCTTTTCTGGTTGAGTTCATAGACTGCCCCACCGCACGGTTTAAACCCTACATGCACTTCGCTGAACACATAATTGAGGGGCATGTTTGCTTGTCACTTCTGATATGGTATGTAATCCTCTACGTGACATGTTTTTGATTCAATCACCTCTGTATATGCTGTCATTTGTTATATTTTTCTTTGATAATTAACATGTGATGTCTTTGAAAGAAATAAAAGAATTACAAAAAAAAGTCTATGGAACTGGAACATGAGAAATCAAAAGTGCAAATTTTAAAGGCTACTATGCAAGTTATTGTCCTAAAAGGGGTTTGGGGACCCGGGTCCTGCCCCAGGGGACATGTATCAATGGAAAAGAAAGTTTTAAAAACGGACGTTTTTTCGGGAGCAGTGATTTTTCTTTTCAAATATTTTATTGGTAATTTACATGCAACTGTTACATAAAGCTCAATACATAGTACTGTATGGATAGTGGACAGTGCATATAACAATAAGGTAAAAGAACATGAACAGAAAGAAAACTGAATGTTATAGCAGAGGATACATTCTCAGTCAAATAACATTCTGATTTAGTGTAACTAAATATACAAATATTTAAAGGGAGCTATGTCCCCAGCTTTACTATATTAAAATGTTGGCCATTCCACAAAAACACTGGCGGGGAGGCCACCGAAATTATCACATGTGACAGAGTACATTACCAGTATTTAATAGTGAAGGGTAGGTTAGGGTAGAAGAAAGAAAGAAGAAAAAGTAGTAGTAAAGGGGGGGAATCTAAGAAAAAGAGGTGTGGATTATAGAAGTAGAGGGGGAGAAGGGACCGGTCGGTCCACGCGGGCACAAGAGCCAATTCAAAATCTTAAGGTGGTGCTAGGACCCACCTAAAGTAGCAATAGGTTTTCGTCAATATCTACGGGCAAAAAATGCTCAACCCAGGGTTGCCAGGTTCTGGAGTGTTGAGGGACTTTATCAAGGATTTTCGCTTCAATTTTGCTATGTATCATTGCCTGGGTAATCCTATTCTTCATTTCGACTATGTTAAGAGTGGGTGTTTTCCAAGCCTTAGCAATCATCTGCTTGGCTGCGGTAAATAAGTGAAGGAGGAGACGGAGTTGTGTTCTAGTGTAATCTTGCGGGAAATAATTAAGGAGGGCTACGGTTGGGCTAGGAGTTAAGGTGACTTGGTGGAGAGTGGATGCCATCCGGAATACTGTTACCCAGAAGCACTGTACCAAAGGGCATGTCCACCAGATATGTAAGTGTGTGCCCCTGTCTCCACACCCTCTGAAACAGCTTGGAGAAGATTCAGGTAGAAATTTAGCGATTCTAGCTGGGACTAGATACCAGTGCATTAACACTTTGTAATTTGCTTCTAAAGCAACAACGTTTTGGGATGAGTTTTTTGTATTAGACCATATGGTCGTCCAGTCATCCACTTCAAGGTTAATATCTAAGTCCCTTAACCATCGCTATGCATAGGTGGGGAGACTCGGGGGTGGTGATGTAAGGTGGGAGTATAGGCGAGAAATAGTACCCGGGACATGTGGGTCCGAGTCGTACATATGCTCAAATTCAGTTAGAGTATCCAGCTCAGAGTTAGATTTTATGATAGTTTGAGCAAAATGTTTAATTTGGAGGTAGCGGAAGCATTCTCTGCTGGGGAACTGTGCTTGCACCTGGATATTTGGAAACGATTTTACAGAGTCTCCACTAGTTAGATCACAAATGCGAGTCAGATCCGGGAATGAGGCTGGCTCTGTGTGAGCTGGATAAAATTGAGGGTGGCCTAAATAGGATAGAAGTGGGGAGTGTGGGGAGATTAACTTAAAGGGGGACTTCAGTCTATCCCATAGTTTAAGCGTGTGCTGTGTTAATGGATTAGTTATGGTTCCTCGTGCTGTTGTAGGGAGCCATAGTAAATTAGTTACACTAATCGGGTGCAGGTCAATGGCCTCGAGGGCAACCCAAAGTGGTATCTCAACTTTAGAGTGGTATAATATTGACTGGGGAAGTCGGGCTGCATGATAGTAATGCAAGAAGTTGGGAATGCCCAGGCCGCCACTGAGCTTGTTACGGAGAAGAACCGGTCTCGCCACTCCGGGCCTAATAGGGCCCCAAATGTATTTGAAAACTTTGTTTTGTATGACCCTATGGTAATAGGGAGGGACTGTGATAGGGAGCACTCTATATAAGTACAGAAGCTTTGGCAACAGGGACATTTTCACAGCTGCGATACATCCCAACCATGAGATGCATAAAGGTAGCCAAGAATTAAGTAGAGAAGATAGCTGGGTGAGCATTGGGAGATAATTAGATTGGAACAGGTTGGATGGGTCTTTAGTCAATTTGATCCCTAAATAGGGAATAGATAAGGAGGACCAGTGGAAGGGAAAATTTTTGTGCAACATTTCGAGATCAGCTTGTGGCAGAGACATGTTGAGAGCCTTGGATTTGGATTGGTTGACTTCTAGTCCAGATATTTGAGAAAATTTATCTAAGGTGTTCATAAGGTTTGGTAATGTAGTATGGGGTGATGTAATAAACATTAGTGCGTCGTCAGCAAAGAGACACAATTTATGTGAGACTGATGCTACCTCCAAGCCCCGGATATCAGGGTTAGTTCTAATCAGGGCTGCTAGAGGTTCAATTGTGAGTGCGAACAACAGAGGGGATAAGGGGCAGCCCTGTATAGTTCCTCGTGAGATAGGGAAGGGTTCTGACTGAAATCCGGAATAATGCACATATGCTTGTGGGTGGTTATACAGGGCATTAATGCAGCTTAAAAAGTGTGGGCCGAAGCCCCAGCCCTGAAGGATATAAAATAAATAAGGCCAGGAGACTGTGTCAAAAGCCTTCCGTATGTCTAGGGAGAGGAGATGCATAGGGATTTTACGGGATCGGGCCAGGTGTTGTAGGAGAATTACACGTCTGATGTTGTCACTCGCTTGTCGTTTGGGTATAAAACCAACTTGGTCCTTATGTAGCAATCTTCCAATGATGGGATTGAGGCGTAGGGCTAGGATTTTGGCTAGGATCTTGATGTCCACATTTAGAAGTGAAATTGGCCTGTAGTTGGACCATAATGTACTGTCAGTGTTTGGTTTCGGGATCATTGAAATAAGCGCTGTCAACGTGTCTCTGCCAAAAGAGTGTTGTTTTAGTATGGCATTAAAAGTATTGGTAAGAAGGGGAGATAGCTCTGCAGCAAATTTCTTAAAATAAAGATAAGACTGGGAAAACAATCAGGACCCGGGCGCTTATGAGGTTTAAGGGTTTTGATGGCTGCCAGAACTTCGTCTGTTGTGATCGTACTTTCCATGAGCTCGCGACTGGCTTCAGATAGGGTTGGAATAGGCAAGTTATGGAACAGCTTCTCCGCTTGGCGCAATGGAAACGCGGCTTTAGAATCATAAAGATTTGCTAGCTGTTTACGGAACTTCGAGAGAACCTTAACTGGATTGCTAGTGATTGTGTCCTTAGCCAGTCTGAGTCTAATGGGAATACGAGTACGGTCTGGTCTGCGTAGATGTAAAGCCAGATAGGTGTCTGGTTTATTTGCTTTGGTGTAGATCGCGTGGTTAGACCTACGAATAGCCTTATCAGCGAGTTGTAAATCTAATTCTAGTTTAATTTTTTCTAATGTTAATTTGTGCGCTTCGGTTGGGCTGGCTTGGAATTGAAGGAAACTATCGTGGCTCAAGTTGGCTGACTCAAGTTGCCGTAGTTTGAGTTTCTTATCTCTATTGAGGTGTGATGCCACTGAGATGCATGTGCCTCGTATCACAGGTTTATGTGCTTCCCAGAGCAGAATGGGGGAGATGTCAGGGGTGGCGTTGTGTGTAAGATAGTCCTTAAGGGCTATCTGGATATCCAGACAGTATGATTGATTGGTTAGTAGAGAATCATTCATGCACCATGACCTGTTAGTAGCTTGCGGAATTAAAGATGACACTGTGGTGATGACAGCACAGTGATCTGTCCATGTGACCGGTTGGATATGTGAGTGAAGGAGGAGTGGGGCAGATGCTATAGAAATAAAAATATGGTCGATCCTGGAAAAATATTTATGTGGATGTGAGTAGAATGTATAGTTTTTCTTAGTGGGGTTGAGTTCTCTCCATGTGTCTAGGAGGGAGGCCATTTGTATTAATTTACGAAATTGTGTAGAAGGAGTGTAATGTTCTGGGGCATAGGGTGATTTATCTAAGTGTGGTTGCAACACTGAATTGGAATCACCACACAGGAACAAGGTTCCCTTACAGTGTGTTTTCACAACCTGTAGTAAATGCGAAAAAAAGGGGTTCAGGTTTGTATTGGGGGCATAATAGGAGACAAAAGTTGTAGTCATGTCCTGTTATAGTCCCACGATAATTAGGTAGCGACCTTCGGGGTCTTTTATCTCAGTCAGGGGGGTAAATGGCATGGTGATGGAAAGCCACCAAAACTCCTCTATGCTTCGTGTTTGCTGAAGCAGTAAATACCTGTGGGTATTTAGAACTAAAAAAGCTCGAAGTTTGGCGTGTAGAGAAACGAGTTTCCTGGAGGGCTACTACCTTAGCCTTTAGTGATGCAAATGTTTGAAACGCTTTCACTTGCTTGTGTGGTGAGTTTAGTCCCTTAACATTTAAGGTAAGTATTTCAAGTGGGGCCATGATAGGGTGTGTGGGGAGCCAATATCAGAGAGCACAGGGCCCACGCGAGCCGACCGGTTAAAAGAAGGTGAAAAAGTAAAGGTATAGAATAGAAGAGGGGGAAGGAAGGAAGAAAGGAGAGGGAGAACATAGGGTGTCGGGCAAAGTACTGAGTGATCCTCCTGATGAGGAGGCAATAGATCAGTAGTGCCCGACCAATGTGTGTACCGACTCTGCGACCAAGAATCCAGTCAGAGAGTGGGCGCACTGTAGAGAGGGTAAGCAGTGACTGCTCCCCGCCGCAAACGGGGATAATAAAGACTAGGAATGAGCCAAACACCCCCTCCGGTTCGGTTCGCACCAGAACCTGCGAATGGACCGAAAGTTCGCACGAACGTTAGAACCCCATTGACGTCTATGGGACTCGAACGTTCGAAATCAAAAGTGCTCATTTTAAAGGCTAATTTGCACGGTATTGTCCTAAAAAGGGTTTGGGGACCCGGGTCCTACCCCAGGGGACATGTATCAATGCAAAAAAAACTTTTAAAAACGGCCGTTTTTTTGGGAGCAGTGATTTTAATGATGCTTAACGTAAAAGAAAAAAAAGTGAAATATTCCTTTAAATATCGTACCTGGGGGGTGTCTATAGTATGCCTGTAAAGTGACGCGTGTTTCCCGTGTTTAGAACAGTCCCTGCACCAAATGTCATTTTTAAAGGAAAAAATCTCATTTAAAACTGCTTGCGGGTTTAATGTAATGTCGGGTCATGGCAATATGGATGAAAATCAGTGAGACAAACGGCATGGGTACCCCCCAGTCCATTACCAGGCCCTTTGGGTCTTGTATGGATATTAAGGGGAACCCCGCACCCAAATTAAAATAAGGAAAGGTGTGGGGCCACCAGGCCCTATATACTCTGAACAGCAGTATACAGGCGGTGCAAACAAGACAGGGACTGTAGGTTTGTTGTTAAGTAGAATCTCTTTGTAATTTTGAACGGGTACATTTTTAACGTGTTTAGCTCTAGCCAAAAAATCTTTTTTAAGCTTTTTGGAAAACATAGGGAAGGGTTGTCACCCCTGTGACATTTGTTTTGCTGTCTTTCCTCCTCTTAAGAAGATTTCACCTCACTTTTTGTCCCAATGAAAAATGTTTTTTGAAAATTTGGATTTTTTTGTGGAACAAGGGTTGGAAAGCATCAGTGGAAAGGAGAATTTTTTTTCCCATATTAAATCTTAAAATTACACCAGTAATTTTCTTTAGGTAGCTGTAAATACTTTAACAAGACAAGCCTGCCTGTCAGTAGGAAAATAACAGGAACGGATCTAGCTGAACACTGTGAGCAGGACGCACTGCACTAAATGTAAATAGTCTAGCTGCCTGACCGTGGTACTAATAGGATCAAAAGAACACCAGTAATTTTCTTCAGGTAGCTTTATATACTGTAACAAGACAAGCCTGCCTGTCAGTAGGAAGATAACAGGAACAGATCTAGCTGAACACTGTGAGCAGGACGCACTGTACTAAATGTAAATAGTCTAGCTGCCTGACCGTGGTAATAACAGGATCAAAAGAACACCAGTAATTTTCTTTAGGTAGCTGTTAATACTGTAACAAGACAAGCCTGCCTGTCAGTAGGAAGATAACAGGAACGGATCTAGCTGAACACTGTGAGCAGGACGCACTGCACTAAATGTAAATAGTCTAGAAGATAACAGGAACGGATCTAGCTGAACACTGTGAGCAGGACGCACTTTACTAAATGTAAATAGTCTAGCTGCCTGACCGTGGTACTAATAGGATCAAAAGAACACCAGTAATTTTCTTCAGGTAGCTTTATATACTGTAACAAGACAAGCCTGCCTGTCAGTAGGAAGATAACAGGAACAGATCTAGCTGAACACTGTGAGCAGGACGCACTGTACTAAATGTAAATAGTCTAGCTGCCTGACCGTGGTACTAACAGGATCAAAAGAACACCAGTAATTTTCCTTAGGTAGCTGTTAATACTGTAACAAGACAAGCCTGCCTGTCAGTAGGAAGATAACAGGAACGGATCTAGCTGAACACTGTGAGCAGGACGCACTGCACTAAATGTAAATAGTCTAGAAGATAACAGGAACGGATCTAGCTGAACACTGTGAGCAGGACGCACTTTACTAAATGTAAATAGTCTAGCTGCCTGACCGTGGTACTAATAGGATCAAAAGAACACCAGTAATTTTCTTTAGGTAGCTGTTAATACTGTAACAAGACAAGCCTGCCTGTCAGTAGGAAGATAACAGGAACGGATCTAGCTGAACACTGTGAGCAGGACGCACTGCACTAAATGTTAATAGTCTAGAAGATAACAGGAACGGATCTAGCTGAACACTGTGAGCAGGACGCACTTTACTAAATGTAAATAGTCTAGCTGCCTGACCGTGGTACTAATAGGATCAAAAGAACACCAGTAATTTTCTTCAGGTAGCTTTATATACTGTAACAAGACAAGCCTGCCTGTCAGTAGGAAGGTAACAGGAACGGATCTAGCTGAACACTGTGTGCAGGACGCACTGCACTAAATGTAAATAGTCTAGCTGCCTGACCGTGGTACTAACAGGATCAAAAGAACACCAGTAATTTTCCTTAGGTAGCTGTTAATACTGTAACAAGACAAGCCTGCCTGTCAGTAGGAAGATAACAGGAACGGATCTAGCTGAACACTGTGAGCAGGACGCACTGCACTAAATGTAAATAGTCTAGAAGATAACAGGAACGGATCTAGCTGAACACTGTGAGCAGGACGCACTTTACTAAATGTAAATAGTCTAGCTGCCTGACCGTGGTACTAATAGGATCAAAAGAACACCAGTAATTTTCTTTAGGTAGCTGTTAATACTGTAACAAGACAAGCCTGCCTGTCAGTAGGAAGATAACAGGAACGGATCTAGCTGAACACTGTGAGCAGGACGCACTGCACTAAATGTTAATAGTCTAGAAGATAACAGGAACGGATCTAGCTGAACACTGCGAGCAGGACGCACTGCACTAAATGTAAATAGTCTAGAAGATAACAGGAACGGATCTAGCTGAACACTGTGAGCAGGACGCACTGCACTAAATGTAAATAGTCTAGAAGATAACAGGAACGGATCTAGCTAAACTGAGTACAGTGTATATATATATATATGCAACACCTGGGATGCATATATATACACAATACACTGTAAGTGCAGCTAACTGACTGACTGTTCTGCCTAATCTATCTAACTCAAATCAAACACTGTCTCTCTGTCTATCTCTTTCAACACCGGAACACACACTACACAGGGCCGCCGTGCAGGCAGCCTTATATAGTGTGGGGCGTGTACTAAATCCCCTGAGCCATAATTGGCCAAAGCCTTCTTGGCTTTGGCCAATTACGGCTCTCTGTTCAGGCGGCGCTGTGATTGGCCAAGCATGCGGGTCATAGTGCATGCTTGGCCAATCATCAGCAAGCAATGCACTGCGATGCCGCAGTGAATTATGGGCCGTGACGCGCCACACGAATTTGGCGCGAACGGCCCATATCGTTCGCAATTCGGCGAACGACCGAACAGCCGATGTTCGAGTCGAACATGGGTTCGACTCGAACACGAAGCTCATCCCTAATAAAGACAATTTAAGGTAAAAAAGAAAATGTAAGTTTTTCCCCTTTGCTCCCCAACATTGTATATAACAGTAAAATATCAAAATAAAAAAAAGGGGGGGGTGTAAGAACGCAAGGTACAATACATTCCAGTAACTGAAAAGCACGTGTATGAATTTTCAGTAAGTGCCATTCCCGTGAGAGATAAATATATTGGGATTAAAGGAGAGAAGGAGAAGGGAAGGAGGGGGAGGGGAGGGAGGGAAGGACATAAGGAAAGAGGGGGAGGGAGAGATAAGGACAGGGGGGAGGGGGGGAGGGGAGTGAAAAGAGGGGGGAAAGGGGAGAGGTGAGGGGAGGAGGAAAGTAGGGATGGGTGAAATGGAGGGACATGGGGTGAAAACTAAGAGATTGTACCTGACAATAGCAACATATTATTCAAAGTGCAAAAGGTATATAACTGTTTCATTACCATTACTCGAACACAGAAGTGGCAAGGTAATGGGGTTAACCTGGCTCATTATGCATGGGCCCGGTTAAGTGCCCATTAGGTATGTTCATTGCACAATTGCGTTATTGAAATTAGTATGGTAATAGTATCAAACGAAAACATTAAAACGGTAAAATAATAGAACAAAACAACTGAACCTGAACAGGCCTTAAGTGGCCTGTGAGCCCTGAAGAGAAAACATTTTCAGGACGTAGAGTGACTGTACTCAACGGTGGTCGTCTAGCAGGTCTCGGTCGCAGGGAGGTCTTCTTGGAATGGTGTGAGGTCAATCACTGCAAATGCAACCGAGAACCTGTGTACTCAAAAAAAAAAAAAGGGAGATAAGAAAAGAAAGGCAGTTTCTTTGACTTCAGCGCGGGGCTCGGGATTTCGGGCTAAGATAAGAATATCCAAATGATCGGGCTGGGGTTCCTTTCCGGATGGATGGTGGATCAGAGTTATTCCGTTTAGGGGTCGTGGTGTATGGCTGGGAAGCAGATCTGGCTGGCGTGCGAGGAAGGGATGTATCCGAATGGCTGGTCTGGGGAGATAGGTGAAGCGATTCCAGCAGTCTTTGAAGCGGTTCTGGGGTGGTGCATGTATGCTGCTGTCCCTGAAAGGAGAATTGTAGTGCGAATGGAAACCGCCACGTATACTTAAGCTGGTGCTGTAGTAGTATCTGCAATTGAGGTTTCATAGCACGGCGTTTAGCAATAGTGAGGGGTGCTAAATCGGAAAACAATTGGTACGTGTGGCTCTGGAACTGAAGGGAGTTGTTATTGCGGGCGGCTGCTAGTAGCTGTTCTTTCGTACGAAAAAAATGCAGCTTGATGATAATGTCCCTTGGTGGTCCGTCCGTCTGGTGCCTGGTGAGTGCCCTGTGCATTCTTTCGAACTCAAGGCGCTCAATAGGTATGGAGGGCGCCAGCTCTTGGAATAATGCTGTAGTGAATGATTGTAAGTCATCAATTGTCTCCGGTATACCTCTGAGGCGTAGGTTAGACCTGCGGGAGCGGTTTTCCGCGTCCTCGAGGCGGGATAGAAGCATGTTTTCCTCGCGGAGGGCAATTTGCTCCTGTGCTTGTTTCAAGGTCTGCTGTGCGTTGGTCTATCTCACGGATTTCACGTGTCAGGCTATTGGTAATATGGTCTGATGTTGCTTTAAGGGCCTTGTGAAGCATTGCTTCCATAAGTTTCATAAAGGCAGTTTGTGACATACCTGTGTGTGGAATGGAAGGGGAACCGCCTAGGTTCTCCTGTATGTCAGTCTCTTCTTCACTGTCAAGCATGTCAGAGTGAGCAGGAGAGGACGCTGAGAGTTCAGCCAGGGCCCGGGCCTTCGCCACCATCTTGGAGGAAGCGCGGGCCAGCGCTTCTTTGATGGGTTTCTGCTTAGTTTTACCGCGATGTCCCGTTAGAACCATACCGGAAGAGGCACTGATGTGGGGAGATGCGATCCCTGTAAGAGAGGCTCCGAAATGCCAGTTCAGTAAGACGCAAGAGTCCCGAGTGTGCGGCGGGGAGTGCGGAGCTTTACAGAGAAGCGCCTGCCATGTAAAGCCGCGCGCATGCGCCCCCGGGGAGCAGTGATTTTAATAATGCTTAAAGTGAAAAAATAAAAGTGAAATATTCCTTTAAATATTGTACCTGGGGGGTGTCAATAGTATGCCTGTAAAGTGGCGCACGTTTCCCGTGCTTAGAACAGTCCCTGCAATAAATGACATTTCTAAAGGTATAAAAGTCATTTAACCACTTGACGACCGCCTCACGCTGATATACGTCAGCAGAATGGCACGGGCAGGCAAAATCACGTACCTGGTACGTGATTGCCTTCCCGTGGGCGGGGGGTCCGATCGGACCCCCCCGGTGCCCGAGGTGGTCGCCGTTGGTCTGGGAGCGTTCCGTGATGAGGGGGAGGCCATCCAATCGTGCCCCCCCCTCGCGATCGCTCCCAGCCAATGAGAATCCTCCCCTGCCTGTGTGTAGTCATCTCTCCTCGGCTCGGCAGTTTCCATTCCGGAGCTGAGGAGAGGAGACATCAATGTGAGTGCACAAACACACACACACTCAGTAGAACATGCCAGGCACACAAAACACCCCCGATCCCCCCCCGATCACCCCCCCAATCACCCCCCCTTTTTTTTCTGATTACTGCATGGTGTCAGTTTGTGACAGTTACTGTGTTAGGGCAGTTAGGGTTAGCCCCCTGTAGGTCTAGGGTACCCCCCTAACCCCCCTAATAAAGTTTTAACCCCTTGATCACCCCCTGTCGCCAGTGTCACTAAGCGATCATTTTTCTGATCGCTGTATTAGTGTCACTGGTTACGCTAGTTAGGGACGTAAATATTTAGGTTCGCCGTCAGCATTTTATAGCGACAGGGACCCCCATATACTATCTAATAAATGTTTTAACCCCTTGATTGCCCCCTAGTTAATCCTTACGGGTGACGCTGGTTAGTTTGTTTATTTTTTATAGTGTCAGGGCACCCGCCGTTTATTACCTAATAAAGGTTTTGCCCCCTGATCGCCCGGCGGTGATATGCATCACCCCAGGCAGCGTCAGATTAGCGCCAGTACCGCTAACACCCACGCACGCAGCATACGCCTCCCTTAGTGGTATAGTATCTGTACGGATCAATATCTGATCCGATCAGATCTATACTAGCATCCCCAGCAGTTTAGGGTTCCTAAAAATGCAGTGTTAGCGGGATCAGCCCAGATACCTGCTTGCACCTGCGTTTTGCCCCTCCGCCCGGCCCAGCCCACCCAAGTGCAGTATCGATCGATCACTGTCACTTACAAAACACTAAACGCATAACTGCAGCGTTTGCAGAGTCAGGCCTGATCCCTGCAATCGCTAACAGTTGTTTTGGTAGCGTTTTGGTGAACTGGCAAGCACCAGCCCCAAGCAGCGTCAGGTTAGCGCCAGTACCGCTAACACCCACGCACGCACCGTACACCTCCCTTAGTGGTATAGTATCTGAACGGATCAATATCTGATCCGATCAGATCTATACTGGCGTCCCCAGCAGTTTAGGGTTCCCAAAAACGCAGTGTTAGCGGGATCAGCCCAGATACCTGCTAGCACCTGCGTTTTGCCCCTCCGCCTGGCCCAGCCCAGCCCACCCAAGTGCAGTATCGATCGATCACTGACACTTACAAAACACTAAACACATAACTGCAGCGTTCGCAGAGTCAGGCCTGATCCCTGCGATCGCTAACAGTTTTTTTGGTACCGTTTTGGTGAACTGGCAAGCACCAGCGGCCTAGTACACCCCGGTCTTAGTCAAGCCAGCACTGCAGTAACAGTGGGTGACGTGGCGAGTCCCATAATTGCAGTTCAAGCTGGTGAGGTGGCAAGCACAAGTAGTGTCCCGCTGCCACCAAGAAGACAAACACAGGCCGTCGTGCCCATAATGTCCTTCCTGCTGCATTCGTCAATCCTAATTGGGAACCCACCACTTCTGCAGCGCCCGTACTTCCCCCATTCACATCCCCAACCAAATGCAGTCGGCTGCATGAGAGGCATTTTCTTTATGTCCTCCCGAGTACCCCTACCCAACGAACCCCCCCAAAAAAGATGTCGTGTCTACAGCAAGTGTGGATATAGGCGTGACACCCGCTATTATTGTCCCTCCTGTCCTGACAATCCTGGTCTTTGCACTGGTGAATGTATTGAACACTACCATTCACTAGTTGAGTATTAGCGTAGGGTACAGCATTGCACAGACTAGGACACACTTTCACAGGGTCTCCCCAGATGCCATCGCATTTTGAGAGACCCGAACTTGGAACCGGTTACCGTTATAAAAGTTACAGTTACAAAAACAGTGTAAAAAAAAACAAACAAAAAAACCACAAAAAAATATATAAAATAAAAAAAAATAGTTGTCGTTTTATTGTTCTCTCTCTCTCTATTCTCTCTCTATTGTTCTGCTCTTTTTTACTGTATACTATTCTGCAATGTTTTATTGTTATTATGTTTTATACTTTACTGTTTACTGTGCTTTATTGTTAACCATTATTTTGTCTTCAGGTACGCCATTCACGACTTTGAGTGGTTATACCAGAATGATGCCTGCAGGTTTAGGTATCATCTTGGTATCATTCTTTTCAGCCAGCGGTCGGCTTTCATGTAAAAGCAATCCTAGGGGCTAATTAGCTTTTACAAGCAGTGGGAGAGAATGCCACCCCCCCACTGTCTTCCGTGTTTTTCTCTGGCTCTCCTGTCTCAACAGGGAACCTGAGAATGCAGCCGGTGATTCAGCCAGCTGACCATAGAGCTGATCAGAGACCAGAGTGGCTCCAAACATCTCTATGGCCTAAGAAACCAGAAGCTACGAGCATTTTATGACTTAGATTTCGCCGGATGTAAACAGCGCCATTGGGAAATTGGGGAAGCATTTTATCACACCGATCTTGGTGTGGTCAGATGCTTTGAGGGCAGAGGAGAGATCTAGGGTCTAATAGACCCCAATTTTTTCAAAAAAGAGTACCTGTCACTACCTATTGCTATCATAGGGGATATTTACATTCCCTGAGATAACAATAAAAATTATTTTTAAAAAATGAAAGGAACAGTTTAAAAATAAGATAAAAAAGCAAAAAAAAAAAAAAAAAAAATAGCAAAGCACCCCTGTCCCCCCCTGCTCTCGCGCTAAGGCGAATGCAAGCGTCGGTCTGGCATCAAATGTAAACAGCAATTGCACCATGCATGTGAGGTATCACCGAGAAAGGTCAGATTGAGGGCAGTAATTTTAGCAGTAGACCTCCTCTGTAAATCTAAAGTGGTAACCTGTAAAGGCTTTTAAAGGCTTTTAAAAATATATTTATTTTGTTGCCACTGCATGTTTGTGTGCAATTTTAAAGCATGTCATGTTTGGTATCCATGTACTCGGCCTAAGATCATCTTTTTTATTTCATCAAACATTTGGGCAATATAGTGTGTTTTAGTGCATTAAAATTTAAAAAAGTGTGTTTTTTCCCCAAAAAATGCATTTGAAAAATCGCTGCGCAAATACTGTGTGAAAAAAAAATGAAACACCCACCATTTTAATCTGTAGGGCATTTGCTTTAAAAAAAAAAATGTTTGGGGGTTCAAAGTAATTTTCTTGCAAAAAAAAATAACAAAAAGTGTCAGTGATGTGACATAAGCTTCTAAATGTTGTGCATAAAATGCCAGGACAGTTCAAACCCCCCCCCCAAATGACCCCATTTTGGAAAGTAGACACCCCAAGCTATTTGCTGAGAGGTATAGTGAGTATTTTGCAGACCCCACTTTTTGTCACAAAGTTTTGAAAATTGAAAAAAGAAAAAAAAAAATTCTTGTTTTTTTTCATTTTCAAAAACAAATGAGAGCTGCAAAATACTCACCATGCCTCTCAGCAAATAGCTTGGGGTGTCTACTTTCCAAAATGGGGTCATTTGGGGGGGGGTTTTGTGCCATCTGGGCATTCCATGGCCTCCGAAACTGTGATAGGCAGTGAAGAGTGAAATCAAAAATTTACACTCTTAGAAATCCTGAAGGCGGTGATTGGTTTTTAGGGGCCCCGTATGCAGCTAGGCTCCCAAAAAGTCCCACAAATGTGGTATCCCCATACTCAGGAGAAGCAGCTAAACGTATTTTGGGGTGCAATTCCACATATGCCCATGGCCTGTGTGAGCAATATATCATTTAGTGACAACTTTGTGCAGAAAAAAAAAAATTGTCACTTTCCTGCAACTTGTGTCAAAAAATAAAATATTCCATGGACTCAACATGCCTCAAAGCAAATAGCTTGGGGTGTCTACTTTCCAAAATGGGGTCATTTGGGGGGTTTGTGCGATCTGGGCATTTTATGGCCTTCAAAACTGTGATAGGTAGTGAGGTAGTGAGGAGTAAAATCAAAAATGTACGCCCTTAGAAATCCTGAAGGCGGTGATTGGTTTTTAGGGGCCCCGTATGCAGCTAGGCTCCCAAAAAGTCCCACACATGTGGTATCCCCGTACTCAGGAGAAGCAGCTGAATATATTTTGGGGTGCAATACCACATATGTCCATGGCCTGTGTGAGCAATATATCATTTAGTGACAACTTTTTGTAATTTTTTTTTGTCATTATTCAATCAATTGGGACAAAAAAAAAAATATTCAATGGGCTCAACATGCCTCTCAGCAATTTCCTTGGGGTGTCTACTTTCTAAAATGGGGTCATTTGGGGGGGTTTTGTACCGCCCTGCCATTTTAGCACCTCAAGAAATGACATAGGCAGTCATAAACTAAAAGCTGTGTAAATTCCAGAAAATGTACCTTAGTTTGTAGATGCTATAACTTTTGTGCAAACCAATAAATATACGCTTATTGACATTTTTTTTACTAAAGACATTTTGGCCTAAATGTATGACTAAAATTGAGTTTATTGGATTTTTTTTATAACAAAAAGTAGAAAATATCATTTATTTTCAAAATTTTCGGTCTTTTTCCGTTAATAGCGCAAAAAATAGAAACGGCAGAGGTGATCAAATACCATCAAAAGAAAGCTCTATTTGTGGGAAGAAAAGGATGCAAATTTCGTTTGGGTACAGCATTGCATGGCCGTGCAATTAGCAGTTAAAGCAACGCAGTGCCAAATTGGAAAAAGTCCTCTGGTCCTTAAGCAGCATAATGGTCCGGTCCTTAAGTGGTTAAAACTGCTTGAGGCTTTAATATAATGTCAGATCCCGGCAATATGGATGAAAATCAGTGAGACAAACGGCATGGGTACCCCCTAGCCCATTACCAGGCCCTTTGGGTCTTGTATGGATATTAAGGGGAACCCCGCACAAATTAAAAAAAGAAAAGACCTTGGGCCCCCAGGCCCTGTATACTCTGAACAGCAGTATACAGGCAGTGAAAACAAGATAGGTACTGTAGGTTTGTTCTTATGTAGCATCTGTTTGTAATTTGGAACAGGTACATTTTGTAAGTGTAGCTCCAGCCCAAAAATTTATTTTAAAGCTTTTTGGAAAATATAGGGAAGGGTTATCACCCCTGTAACATTTGTTTTGCTGTCTGTGCCCCTCTTCAGAAGATTTTACCTCACTTTCTGTCCCAATGACAAATAGATTTTGAAAATTTGGGTTTTTTAAGGGAAACAAGGATTGGTAATAAATCAGTGGAGGAGACACCTTTTTCCCAAATTAAATCTTATAGGAGACAATTTCCCTTCCTAGGGTTAGATTTCCTCTCACTTCCTGTTGTCTCCCTCCGTTTGTAAGTAGGAGTCATTTGTAAGTCGGAATTTTGAAAATAGGGGACCGCCTGTATATACTATACAGCCTGCCCTGTACACTCTGCAGAAAATTTGGCCTTAGGAGTTGGTGATACCAGAACACTGTAAGCCCTCACATTTACTCTTGCTGGGCGCTGGAACGGGCCCTGCTGTGAAATATTTTATCAAGCATTGTAATTACATGCCCCTGTTAAACAGGGGCAGACAAATTGGGCCTTAGGCGGCGGTGGTGGTGGTGGCACAACACTGTGAAGCCTCACAGATACTTTTGTTGAGCGAAGGAACAGGCGCTGCTGTGAAATATTAGATCAAAAATTGTAATTACAGTACATGTCCCTGTTAAACAGAGCAGAAAAATTGGGTCTTAGGCAGCGGTGGTGGTGCCACAACACTGCAACCCCTCACAGATAGGGATGAGCTTCGTGTTCGAGTCGAACCCATGTTCGACTCGAACATCGGCTGTTCGACCGTCCGTCGAATTGCGAACGATATGGGCCGTTCGCGCCAAATTCGTGTGGCGCTTCACGGCCCATAATTCACTGCGGCATCGCAGTGCATTGCTGGCTGATGATTGGCCAAGCATGCACTATGACCCGCATGCTTGGCCAATCACAGCGCCGTCAGTAGAGAGAGCTGTAATTGGCAAAAGCCAGGGTGGCTTTGGCCAATTATGGCTCAGGGGATTTAGTACACACCCCACACTATATAAGGCCGCCTGCACGGCGGCCCTGTGTAGTGTGTGTTCCGGTGTGCTGAGAGATAGAGAGAGAGAGAGAGACAGTGTCATTTGATTTGAGTTAGATAGATTAGGCAGAACAGTCAGTCAGTTAGCTGCACTTACAGTGTATTGTGTATATATATGCATCCCAGGTGTTGCATATATATATATACACTGTATTCAGTTTAGCTAGATCCATTCCTGTTATCTTCTATCTAGACTATTTACATTTAGTGCAGTGCGTCCTGCTCACAGTGTTCAGCTAGATCCGTTCCTGCTATTTACATTTAGTGCAGTGCGTCCTGCTCACAGTGTTCAGCTAGATCCGTTCCTGCTATTTACATTTAGTGCAGTGCGTCCTGCTCACAGTGTTCAGCTAGATCCGTTCCTGCTATTTACATTTAGTGCAGTGCGTCCTGCTCACAGTGTTCAGCTAGATCCGTTCCTGTTATCTTCTAGACTATTTACATTTAGTGCAGTGCGTCCTGCTCACAGTGTTCAGCTAGATCCGTTCCTGCTATTTACATTTAGTGCAGTGCGTCCTGCTCACAGTGTTCAGCTAGATCCGTTCCTGCTATTTACATTTAGTGCAGTGCGTCCTGCTCACAGTGTTCAGCTAGATCCGTTCCTGCTATTTACATTTA
This sequence comes from Lithobates clamitans, assembly GCA_037952925.1. NCBI lineage: Eukaryota > Metazoa > Chordata > Amphibia > Anura > Ranidae > Lithobates > Lithobates clamitans. The sequence continues at coordinate 2,858,396 of JBBGZY010000228.1, read as the reverse complement.
GTGCAGTGCAACCAGCTCACAGTGTTCAGCTAGATCCGTTCCTGCTATTTACATTTAGTGCAGTGCGTCCAGCTCACAGTGTTCAGCTAGATCCGTTCCTGCTATTTACATTTAGTGCAGTGCGTCCTGCTCACAGTGTTCAGCTAGATCCGTTCCTGTTATCTTCTAGACTATTTACATTTAGTGCAGTGCGTCCTGCTCACAGTGTTCAGCTAGATCCGTTCCTGCTATTTACATTTAGTGCAGTGCGTCCTGCTCACAGTGTTCAGCTAGATCCGTTCCTGCTATTTACATTTAGTGCAGTGCGTCCTGCTCACAGTGTTCAGCTAGATCCGTTCCTGCTATTTACATTTAGTGCAGTGCGTCCAGCTCACAGTGTTCAGCTAGATCCATTCCTGCTATTTACATTTAGTGCAGTGCGTCCTGCTCACAGTGTTCAGCTAGATCCGTTCCTGTTATCTTCTAGACTATTTACATTTAGTGCAGTGCGTCCTGCTCACAGTGTTCAGCTAGATCCGTTCCTGTTATCTTCCTACTGACAGGCAGGCTTGTCTGGTTACAGTATATAAAGCTACCTGAAGAAAATTACAGGTGTTCTATTTGATCCTATTAGTACCACGGTCAGGCAGCTAGACTATTTACATTTAGTACAGTGCGTCCTGCTCACAGTGTTCAGCTAGATCCGTTCCTGTTATCTTCCTACTGACAGGCAGGCTTGTCTGGTTACAGTATATAAAGCTACCTGAAGAAAATTACAGGTGTTCTATCCCAGCTTAGTGCAGCTACAGGCCATTAGTATGTCTGGAAGGCCAAGAAGGAGAGGCAGACAATCACAAGCCAATAAGAGAGGGCAAGCAGGCTCTGTGTCTAGTGCTGGTCGTGGAGACGGTGCATCCTCATCAGCACGTGGCCATGGGACACGCTTGGCCTTTTTTTCGGCAGCTGGCCGTGTTGAGCCGCAACATGCGGAAGACTTGGTCGAGTGGATGACCAAGCCGTCCTCATCCTCCTCATCCTCTCTCACCCATGCCCAGGGTGCTTTGTCTGGCAAAGCAGCGGCCTCTTCCCTCAGCTCAATGTCATCAGTGACTCCTTCCCTAGCTCCACCATGTCCTCATGAGGATTCCCTCGAACTGTTTGACCACAGTGTTGGGTACATGCTCCAGGAGGATGCCCAGCTTTTGGAAGGCTCTGATGATGATACTGAGCTCGATGAAGGCAGGAACATGAGCACGGACAGAGGGGGTGCCCAAGAAGGACAGCAATCTGGCAGTCATGCTCCCCCTGCTGCAGCATACTGCCAGGTTTGCTCCAGTGATGAGGAGGGAGGGGATGATGAGGTCACTGACTCAACGTGGGTGCCTGATAGGAGAGAGGAGGAGGAGAAGGAGGAGGAGGCGGCACATCACCAACGAGGCAGGATGCCCTCCAGGGGCCAGCCTAAGGGCAGCACATTGACTGCATCACACCCCAAAGCTCCACATGTGCAGGGCGCTGCAGTCTCTGCGCGTTATTCAAAAAGTTCTTTGGTGTGGGCCTTTTTTGAGACGAGTGCATCAGATCGCACCGCTGCTATTTGCAACATATGTCTCAAGCGTATCTCGCGTGGCCAAAACATCTCCCGCTTGGGTACCACATGCTTGACCAGACATATGTTGACCTGCCATGCAGTTCGTTGGCAAGCGTATCTAAAAGACCCACACCAAAGAACAAAGAGGATCTCTCCTTGCTCCTCATCAGCTGAGATTTCCAACCCCACTAGACCTTCAGTCCTCTCTGAGACCTGCAGTGAGAGGAATGAAGGTGTAGAATTAGGTGTGTCACAGCCAAGTACTTGTGAGCAATCTGCTTTTGGTACACCGACGTCAGATTGTACCAGGCAAATTTCCCTGCCCCAGCTGCAGCACCGCCGAATGAAGTTTGCTCCCAGCCATCCACATGCCCAGCTGTTGAATGCTAACTTGGCAAAATTGCTAGCACTTCAACTGCTGCCTTTTCAGTTGGTAGACTCTGCCCCCTTCCGTGAGTTTGTGGAATGTGCAGTTCCTCAGTGGCAGGTACCCAAACGCCACTTTTTCTCATGGAAGGCGATTCCGGCTCTCTACCGGCATGTGGAAGGCAATGTCCATGCCTCGCTGGACAGGGCGGTCAGCGGTAAGGTGCATATTACTGCTGACTCATGGTCCAGCAGGCATGGACAGGGACGTTACCTAAGTTTCACAGCGCATTGGGTGACTCTGCTGGCAGCTGGGAAGGATGCAGGACAAGGTGCAGTAGTGTTGGAGGTTGTTCCGCCACCACGCCTCCAAAATGCTGATTGTGATACACCTCTCTCCTCCACCCCCTCCTCTTCTTCTTCCTCCATGGCCTCTTCCTCGGAACCAGCGGTGCTCCGTAGGCGTTCAAGGGGCTACGCAAGTACGCAGGCCAAAAGATGCCATGCGGTGCTTGAGCTGGTGTGCTTGGGGGACAGGAGCCACACTGGGGCAGAGGTTCTGTCAGCTCTGCAGGGGCAGGTTCAGAGGTGGTTGACGCCACGCTAACTTAAGGCAGGAATGGTGGTTTGCGACAATGGCACCAACCTCCTCTCTGCCCTCCGACAGGGACAAATGACCCATGTGCCCTGTTTGGCTCACGTCCTTAACTTGTGGGGGCAGCGGTTCTTGGGCAGGTACCCGGGCTTACAGGATGTCCTGAGGCAGGCCAGGAAAGTCTGTGTGCATTTCCGCCGGTCATATAATGCCAGTGCTCGGCTGACGGACCTCCAAAAGGAGTTTAACCTGCCCAAGAACCGCCTAATCTGTGACATGCCCACCAGGTGGAACTCAACGTTGGCCATGCTGCAGCGGCTGCACACGCAGCAGAGGGCCATCAATGAGTACCTGTGCGACTATGGCACCAGGACAGGGTCAGGGGAGCTTGGTTTTTTTTCCCCACGCCAGTGGGCCATGATCAGGGATGCATGCACTGTCCTGTCACCATTCGAGGAGGCCACGAGGATGGTGAGCAGTGACAGTGCATGCATCAGTGACACTGTCCCCCTTGTCCACCTGTTGGAGCACACGCTGCGTGGAATAATGGACAGGGCACTTGAGGCAGAACAGAGGCAGGAAGAGGAGGACTTCCTTAGCTCTCAAGGCCCCCTTTATCCAGACAGTGTTCCTGCGTGCCCGCCGATCACACAGGAAGAGGACGAGGAGGAGGAGGAGGAGGAGGAAGATTGTGTCAGTATGGAGGTGGAGCCTGGCACTCAGCATCAGCAGCAGTCTTTAAGGGATCAGTCCCAAGGAACACATGGACTTGTACGTGGCTGGGAGGAGGTGGCTGCGGACGTTGTTGTCCTTAGTGACCCAGAGGACTCCGGACCGAATGCCTCAGCAAACCTACGCTGCATGGCCTCCCTGATCCTGCAAAGCCTGCGTAAGGATCCTCGTATTCGTGGTATCAAGGAGAAGGACCAATACTGGCTGGCAACCCTCCTTGATCCACGTTACAAGGGTAAGGTTGCGGACCTTATCTTGCCATCGCAGAGGGAGCAGAGGATGAAACATCTTCGGGAGGCCTTGCAGAAAGGTCTGTGCAACGCGTTCCCAGAGACTGGGAGGTTACAAACTCCTGTTTCTGGACAACGTGTTGCTGAGGCTTCGGTCAGTCAAAGAAGGAGCGGTGGAGAAGGTGGCCGTCTGACCGATGCGTTCAGACAATTTTTTGGTCCGCAGCCCCAAGGTATGATCGGTTCCATATGTTTTTTGAAAATTTGGGTTTTTTTGTGGAACAAGGATTGGAAAGCATCAGTGGAAAGGAGAAATTGTTTTCCCATATTAACTCTTACAGGAGAGAATTTCCCTTCCTAGGGGTAGATATCATCTCACTTCCTGTTGTCTCCTTCCGTTTGCAAGTAGGAGTCGTTTGTAAGTTAGATGTTTGAAAGTAGGGTCCTGCCCTATATACTCAGCAGAAATTTGGGCCTTAGGTGTTGCTGTGGCCACAACACTGTAAGCCCTCACAGGGCCCTGCTGTGAAATATTAGATCAAGAATTGTAATTACATGCCCCTGTTGAACAGGAGCTGAAAAATTAGGCATTAGGCACTGGTGCTGGTGCCACAACACTGCAACCCCTCACAGACACTCTAGTTGGAACGCAGGGACGAGCCCTGCTGCAAAGTATTGCATCAAAAATTGTAATTACACGCCCCTGTTAGACAGGGGCAGAAAAATTGGGCCTTAGGCAATGGTGCTGGTGCCACAACACTGCAACCCCTCACAGACACTCTAGTTGGAATGCAGGAACGAGCCCTGCTGCAAAGTATTACATCAAAAATTGTAATTACACGCCCCTGTTAAACAGGGGCTGAAAAATTGTGCCTTAGGCACTGGTGGTGGCGCCCAGAACCAAAAATGTTCTTACAAGCTATCAGCGTGATGATTGAGGAGGAAGAGGATAATTACTCAGGGATAGTCACTCAGCATCAGCATAGGCAGTCTTTGAAGGGATCTGAGATTTCAAAAAAAATTATTCGGTTACATCAGCATCAGGTGCTTGGTAGCTGGTGGTGATCCAAGACTGATTCATTTTTATGAAGGTCAGCCGATCGACCGAGTCGGTGGACAGACGCACCCTGTGATCAGTTACCACGCCTCCAGCAGCACTGAATGTGCGTTCCGAAAGAACGCTGGATGCAGGCCAGTAGCTCAATTGCATACTGTGCAAGCTCTGGCCAGTGATCCATCCTCAAGACCCAGTAACCCAGAGGATTTTCGGTGGGAAAGGTGTCCAAGTCTGATCTTGCCCCTAGGTATTCCTGCACCATGTACAACAGACGCTGGCGATGGTTGCTGGACCCGATCAGACCTTGGGGCTGCGGACTAATAAATTGTCTGAATGCATCGTCAGACGGCCACCTACTCCACCGCTCTGTTGCTGAGGCTTCTGTGACTGACCAAAGCCTCAGCTACACATTGTCCAGGAGGACCAGGAAATTGTAACCTCCCAGGCTCTGGAAACGCATTGCACAAACCTTTCTGCAAGGCCTCCCGAAGATGTTTCATCCCCTGCTCCCTCTGCGACACCTGGATAAGTTCCGCCACCTTACCCTTATAACATGGATCAAGAAGGGTTGCCAGCCAGTATTGATCCCTCTCCTTGATACCACGAATCCAAGGGTCCTGTCGCAGGCTTTGCAGGATCAGGGAGGCCATGCAGCGTAGGTTCGCTGAGGCATTCGGTCTGGAGTCCTCTGGGTCACTAAGGACAACCTGATCCGCAGCCACCTCCTGCCAGCCACGTTTCTGGGGCCTGAAAATTATCCCTTGAAGACTGCTGCTGATGCTGAATGCTAGGCTCCACCTCCATGCTGACACAATCCTCCTCCTCTTCCTGTGTGATAGGCGGGCCTGCAGGAATACTGTCTGGATAAAGGGGGCCTTGAGAGGTAAGTCCTCCTCTTCATCCCTCTGTTCTGCCTCAAGTGCCCTGTCCATTATTCCACGCAGTGTGTGCTCCAACAGGTAGACAAGAGGGACAGTATCACTGATGCATGCACTGTCACTGATCACCATCCTCATGGCCTCCTCAAATGGTGACAGGACAGTGCATGCATCCTTGATCATGAGCCACTGGCGTGGTAAAAAAAAAGCCAAGCTCTCATGACCCTGTCCTGGTGCCATACTCGCACAGGTACTCATTGATGGCCCTCTTCTGCGTGTGCAGCTGCTGCAGCATTGCCAATGTTGAGTTCCACCTGGTGGGCATGTCACAGTTGAGGCGGTTCTTGGACAGGTTGCATTCCTTTTGGAGGTCAGCCAGCCGAGCACTGGCATTATATGACTGGTGGAAATTCCCACAGACTTTCCTGGCCTGCCTCAGGAGATCCTGTAAGCCTAGGTACCTGCACAAGAACCGCTGCACCACCAAATTCAGGACATGAGCCAAACAGGGAACATGGGTAAAGTGTCCCTGTTGGAGGGCGGAGAGGAAGTAGGTGCCATTGTTGCAAACCACCATTCCTGGCTGAAGTTGGCATGGCATCAACCACCTCTGAGCCTGCCCCTGCCTAATCTCTGCCCCAGTGTGGCTCCTGTCCCCTAAGCAGACCAACTCAAGCACTGCATGGCATCTTTTTGCCTGAGTGCTTGCATAGCCCCTAGAACGCCTATGGAGCACTGCTGGTTCTGAGGACAAATCTGCACAGGAAGAGGCCATAGAGGAAGAAGAAGAGGAAGGGATGGAGGAGAGAGGTGTGGCAGAATCACCACTACCAGTATTTTGGAGGCGTGGTGGCGGAACAAGCTCCAACAATACTGCACCCTGTCCTGCATCCTTCCCAGCTTCCAGCAGGGTTACCCAGTGTGTGGTGAAAGAAAGGTAACGTCCCAGTCCATGCCTGCTGGACCATGAGTCAGTGGTAATATGCACCTTACCGCTGACTGCCCTGTTCAACGAGGCCAAGACATTGCCTTCCACATGTCGGTAGAGAGCCAGAATGACCTTCTGAGAAAAAAATTGGCATTTGGGAACCTGCCACTGAGGTACCACACATTCTACAAATTCTTGAAAGGGGGCAGAGTCTACCAGCTGAAAAGGCAGCAGTTGGAGTGCTAGCAATTTAGCCAAACTAGCATTCAGTCGCTGAGCATGTGGATGGCTGGGACTGAATTTCTTTCACTGGTTTAGCAACTGGTGTAATGAAATTTGCCTGCTACAATCTGATGTTGGTGTACCGCTAGTAGATTGCCCGCAAGTGCTTGGGACACCTAATTCTACACCTTCATTGCTCTCAGTGCAGGTCTCTGAGAGGACTGAAGTTATAGTGGGGTTGGAGATCCCGGAAGATGAGGAGCAAGGAGAGGTCCGCCTTGTTCTTTGGTGTGGGTCTTTTTAGTACTGTTGCCAACGGGCTGCATGGGAGCTCGACATATGTCTGGTCAAGCATGTGGTGCCCAAGCGCAGGGGCGTAACTAGAAATATCAGGGCCCCATAGCAAAATGTTGTATGGGGCCCCCCTGCAAACAGCCCCCCCCCACAGCTGCCCTAGTGTCAATGCAGCGTGACCTGTGCCCAATGCAGCGTGACCTGTGCCCCATACAGCGTGAGCTGTGCCCAATACAGCCTGGTCTGCCTGTGCCCCATACAGCCCCACCTATGCAGAGGAAGAGGCAAGGCACCCGGATAAGCAGAGAGCGGGATTGCCCGCTGTAATAGCTTTCATTTGAATTTCCTGTCTTCCCGGGGCTCATCGTCACATAGCCCCACCTCTTGGCCCGACGCCTTTGATGACGTCACATGTCCCGCATTGGATTGGCGTTCTGTCTATCAAAGGCACCAGGCCAAAAGGTGGAGCTATGTGACGTGAGCCCCGGGAACACTGGAAGTTCTAATGAAAGCTCTTACATCGGGCAATTCATCTCTCTGCTGATACAGACAGCTCGCCTCTTCCTTTCCTCTCTCTTCCCCTGGCTGGGAGACTGTGCCAGCGGTGCTCTTATCCTCACTGGGCCTCACTCGGCTGCGGGCCCCATAGCATCCGCATGGGTCGCTATGGTGGTAGTTACGCCCCTGCCCAAGCGGCTGCTGTTTTGGCCATGCTTGATACGCTTCAAACATATGTTGCAAACAGCAGCGGTGAGATCTGCTGCACATGTCTCAAAAAAGGCCCACACCAAAGAACTTTTGGAAAAACAAGCAGAGTCAGCAGCGCCCTGCACATGCGGAGCTTTGCGGTGTGATGCAGTCGGTTGCCTGCCCTTAAGCTGGTCCCTGGAGGGCATCCTGCCTCGTTGGAGATGTGCCTCCTCCTCCTTAGTTACATAGTTACATAGTAGGTGAGGTTGAAAAAAAGACCATCAAGTCCATCAAGTCCAACCTATGTGTGTGATTATGTGTCAGTATTTCATTACATATCTCTGTATGTTGCGGTCATTCAGGTGATTATCTAATAGTTTCTTGAAGCTATCAATGCTCCCCACTGAGACCACCGCCTGTGGAAGGGAATTCCACATCCTTGCCGCTCTTACAGTAAAGAACCCTCTACGTAGTTTAAGGTTAAACCTCTTTTCTTCTAATTGTAATGAGTGGCCACGAGTCTTATTAAACTCTCTTCTGCGAAAAAGTTTTAAATCCCTATTGTGGGGTCACCAGTACAGTATTTGTAAATTGAAATCATATCCCCTCTCAAGCATCTCTTCTCCAGAGAGAATAAGTTCAGTGCTCGCAACCTTTCCTCATAACTAAGATCCTCCAGACGCTTTATTAGCTTTGTTGCCCTTCTTTGTACTCGCTCCATTTCCAGGACATCCCTCCTGAGGACTGGTGCCCAGAACTGGACAGCATACTCCAGGTGCGGCTGGACCAGAGTCTTGTAGAGCGGGAGAATTATCGTTTTATCTCTGGAGTTGATCCCCCTTTTAATGCATGCCAATATTCTGTTTGCTTTATTAGCAGCAGCTTGGCATTGCATGCCATTGCTGAGCCTATCATCTACTAGGACCCCCAGGTCCTTTTCCATCCTAGATTCCCCCAGAGGTTCTCCCCCCAGTGTATAGATTGCATTCATATTTTTGCCACCCAAATGCATTATTTTACATTTTTCTACATTGAACCTCATTTGCCATGTAGTCGCCCACCCCATTATTTGTTCAGGTCTTTTTGCAAGATTTCCACATCCTGCGGAGAAGTTATTGCCCTGTCTAGCTTAGTATCGTCTGCAAATACAGGGATTGAACTGTTTATCCCATCCTCCAGGTCGTTTATGAACAAATTAAATAGGATTGGTCCCAGCACAGAACCCTGGGGAACCCCACTACCCACCCCTGACCATTCTGAGTACTCCCCATTTATCACCACCCTCTGAACACGCCCTTGTAGCCAGTTTTCAATCCATGTACTCACCCTATGGTCCATGCCAACGGACCTTATTTTGTACAGTAAACGTTTATGGGCAACTGTGTCAAATGCTTTTGCAAAATCCAGATACACCACGTCTACGGGCCTTCCTTTATCTAGATGGTAACTCACCTCCTCATAGAAGGTTAATAGATTGGTTTGGCAAGAATGATTCTTCATGAATCCATGCTGATTACTGCTAATGATATCATTCTTATTACTAAAATCTTGTATATAGTCCCTTATCATCCCCTCCAAGAGTTTACATACTATTGATGTTAAGCTAACTGGTCTGTAATTCCCAGGGATGTTTTTTGGGCCCTTTTTAAATATTGGTGCTACATTGGCTTTTCTCCAATCAGCTGGTACCATTCCAGTCAATAGACTGTCTGTAAAAATTAGGAACAACGGTCTGGCAATCACCTGACTGAGTTCCCTAAGTACCCTCGGATGCAAGCCATCTGGTCCCGGTGATAAATTAATGTTAAGTTTCTCAAGTCTAATTTTAATTCCGTCCTCTGTTAACCATGTAGGTGCTTCCTGTGTTGTGTCATGAGGATAAACACTGCAGTTTTGGTTACTGAAGCCCCCCGATTCACTCGTGAATACTGAGAAGAAGAATAAATTCAATATCTTTGCCATCTCCCCATCCTTTGTAACCAGATGTCCTTCCTCATTCTTTAGGGGGCCAATATGGTCTGTCCTCCCTTTTTTACTGTTTACATGCTTAAAGAATTTCTTGGGATTTTTTTTGCTCTCCTCCGCTATGTGTCTTTCATGTTCTATCTTAGCCGTCCTAATTGCAGCCTTACATTTCTTATTGCATTCTTTATAAAGTCTGAATGCTGAGGATGATCCCTCAACCTTGTACTTTTTGAAGGCCTTCTCCTTTGCTTTTATATGCATTTTTACATTGGAGTTAAGTCATCCAGGATTTTTGTTCGCTCTTTTAAATTTTTTTACCCAATGGGATACATTGGCTAATGCCCTTATTTAATATGCTCTTAAAGCAAACCCATCTCTCCTCCGTATTCTTTGTTCCTAATATTTTATCCCAATTTATGCCCTTTAGCAAGGTTTGTAGTTTAGGGAAGTTGGCTGTTTTGAAATTCAGTGTCTGCGTCAGCGTCTACCATCTGACCCATAAAATTGTCCTGCAAGACATTAAGGAACTGGCGAGCCTTAAATGAATGCGCGGTTCCCTCCGCCCAGTCTATGTCTGGATAATTAAAATCCCCCATTATGATAACACTTCCCATCCTTGCTGCTAATCCAATTTGTGATAGGAGATCCGTCTCCACTTCCTCCCTCAGGTTAGGGGGCCTATAGCATACTCCCAAGATTATTTTCCCCTTAGCTTCATCCCTTTGGAGCTCTACCCATAAGGATTCCACCTCCTCACTAGCTCGCTCAGTGATTTCATCTCTCACATTCACTTGTACATTATTCTTCATATATAGGCATACCCCTCCCCCTTTTTTACCCTCTCTATCCTTGCAGTATAGGGTATACCCTTGAATGTTTGCCAGCCAATCATGAGAGCTGTTGAACCAGGTCTCTTAAATTCCCACAAAATCCAAATCCTCCTTGTACAACAGTATCTCTAGTTCCCCCATCTTGTCCGCCATGCTCCTGGCATTGGTGAACATGCCACACAGTTTAGACCGGTCGCATATTGTCCTCGTATTGGGTGTTTCACGATTGCAACTAGGACTTGCTACTATACTCACCTTGTGTTTTTGTGCTTTGGTTAACCTACCACTAATGCCCCCAATACTACCCTCTGGAATATCTTCTGTGCTGGCTATCACTGTCTCTGGACCCTCCCCCCCATCGCCTAGTTTAAAAACCCCTCTAACTTTTTGGCCATCTTCATTCCCAGCAGATCTGCACCCTCCTCATTTAGGTGCAGTCCGTCCCTTCTATAGTACTGGTTACCGACTGAGAAGTCGGCCCAGTCCTCCAGGAACCCAAACCCCTCCTTACTACACCAGCTCTTCAGCCACTTGTTTACTTCCCTAATCTCCCTCTGCCTTTCTGGTGTGGCTCGATGTACCGGTAGTATCCCTGAGAACACTACCTTGGAGGTCCTTTTTCTCAATTTAGCACCTAAGTCTCTAAAATCGTTCTTTAGGACACTCCATCTGCCTCTGACTTTGTCATTGGTGCCAACATGCATCATGACAGCCGAGCCTTCCCTAGCCCCTCCCAGTAATCTGTCCACAAGATCCGTGATGTGCCGAACCCGAGCGCCCGGTAGACAACATACTGTTCGGCGCATCAGGTCTTGGTTACAGATTGCTCTCTCTGTCCTTTTAAGAATTGAGTCCCCTACCAGCAGAATCTGTCTTTCCTTTCCCTTTGCTGCCCCCCCACTCTCACTGGAGGAGTTCTTCCCCTGGCAGCTAGGAGAGTCCCTCATCTCCAGCAGTGCTGGTCCCTGACTGGTTTTACCAATGTCACTCAATGGAGCGTACTTATTGGGATGCTCCAGTCCTGGATCGGCCTCTCTGGCACTTCCCCCTCTACCCCTTCTGATTGTCACCCATCTACTCTTTGCTAGTGCCTGCACCTCTTTGTCTCCACCCGCCTCTGTGCTGGCCCCTGACGGCACCTTCAGTGTACGTTCCTGGCTCACCTTTAGTATGGAGGGACTTCTCAGTGCTGACAGTTGCTTCCCCAGATTCAGAACCTGGGCTTCCAGGGAAACAATGTGCTTACATTTTGCACAGCAGTATTCGCCCTCGATCGGATGATCAAGGAACGCATACATGCAGCATGATGTACAAAGAGTCGCCTCTCCACACCCGCCGGGCATCGTACCTATTAAATATAGTGAGGATTTGGGGATTTTACACTGTCCAAATTACCTAACAGCTAGCTTCCTGGCACTAATATTCAAGACAATACACAGGTACACAACAAGACAATACACAGGTACTCACAGACCTACGTGCAATCGCAGAACAGTCGCAGACCTACGTGCACTCGCAATACTCAAGTATACAGTACACAATACACAAGTACTAACGATCCAGACACACTACTCAGACAACACTCAGATACTCACACTACACAGGTACTATGACCCCTGTTATAACCTCCTGTTTTAAACTCTGGTTTTTAACTCCCACTTATACCAGCTCCACAGCCTCAGACTGAGCACGCTCAGACTGAGTCCTACACCCAGTTAAATAGGCACCTGTGAGCAATTAACCACCCCCCTTAATTGATAGACTGATGGAACCAGAGAAAAAAAAAAAAGAAGCTATTTAAAAAGTGACAGCAAAAGGCAAATAAAAAACTAAAAAGAAAAAGCCTCAAAAATGCAACCCAGCAAACAAACAGCAAACAAACAGCAAGCAAACAAACAGCAAGCAAACAAACAGCAAACAAACAAACAGCAAACAAACAAACAGCAAACAAACAGCAAACAACAGCAAACAAACAGCAAACAAACAGCAAGCAAACAGCAAGCAAACAAACATCAAACAAACAACAAACAAACAGCAAGCAAACAGCAAGCAAACAAACAGCAAACAAACAGCAAACAGCAAACAAACAGCAAACAAACAACAAGCAAACAGCAAGCAAACAAACAGTAAACAAACAAACAGCAAACAAACAACAAGACTTGTACACTCTAACTCTGGTTTTTAACTCCCACTTATACCAGCTCCACTTACACCGAGTTCCACAGCCTCAGACTGAGCACGCTCAGACTGAGTCCTACACCCAGTTAAATAGGCACCTGTGAGCAATTAACCACCCCCTTAATTATTAGACTGATGGAACCAGAGAAAAAAAAAAAGCTATTTAAAAAGTGACAGCAAAAGGCAAATGAAAAACTAAAAGGAAAAGCCCCAAAAATGCAACCCAGCAAACAAACAGCAAACAAATAGCAAACAAACAGCAAACAAACAAACAGCAAGCAATCTGGCACACACTTAGAGTCAGTGACCTCATCATCCCCTCCCTCCTTACCACTGGAGCAAACCTGGCAGTATGCTGCAGCTGGGGGAACATCACAGTTTCTTGTCCTTCTTGGGCACCCCCTCTCTCCGGGCTCACGTTACTGCCTTCATCCTCAACCTGGGTACCATCATCAGAGCCTTCAAAATGCTGCGCATCCTCCTGCAGCATGTACCCTACACTGTGGTCGAACAGTTCGGAGGACTCCTCAGGGCATGATGGTGGGGCTAGGGAAGGAGTGACTGATGACATTGAGCTGATGGAAGAGGCCGCTTTGGCAGCTGCATTGGCAGACAAAGTGCCCTAAGCCTGGGTGACAGAGGATGGGGAGGATGAGGACGGCTTGGTCATCCACTCTACCAACTCTTTTGCATTTTGTGGCTCAACACGCCCAGCTGCCGAAAAAAAAGGGCCACGTGATGAGGATGCACTGTGTCCACGACCAGCACTGTTGGCTGTAGACACAGAGCCTGCTTTCCCTCTTTTAGTGGCCTGTAAGTGTCTGCCTCTCCTTGGTAGCCTTGATAGGCTTAGCTAGACTAAATATATATATAAGAGCCTGTGTGTATATATATATATATATATATATATATATATATGTATATATAAAATGAACTGCAGCTCACTGAGTCACCTGCCCGAAAGTGTCTTTGAACACGTACTCCAGGAATGGCCTACTGTCAGGTATAGGCTTGGCTGGACTACAATGCAGGGGATAAATATTTTATGAACTGCACCTCACTGAGTCACCGGCCTGAAAGTGTCTTTGAACACGTACTCCAGGAATGGCCTACAGTCAGGTATAGGCTTGGCTGGACTATATATATACAAGCCTGTATATATATATATATATATATATATATATATATATATGAAATACACTGCAGCTAACTGAATCAACTGACAGCCTGAAGTAGATTAAAAAACAGTAGAGCAGGAATCGTCTGCAGTGAGATCTAGCTAAACTGGATACAGTAGTCTGACTGTATGTATATATATATATATATATATATATATATATATATATATATATATATATATATATATGAACTACACTGCAGATAACTGGATCAACTGCCTGCCTGAAGTAGATTAGAAACAGTACAGCAGGAACGGTCTGCAGTGAGATCTAGCTAAACTGGATCAACTGCCTGCCTGATGTAGATTAGAAATAGTACAGCAGGAACGGTCTGCAATGAGATCTAGCTAACTGAATACACTGCCTGCTCAAAGTAAATGAAATGACACACTCTTTTTCTCTCTATCTATCTCTCTATAATGCCAGCAACACACTACGCAGGGTGCCTTTGGCCAATTATGGCTCTGTTTGCTTACGGCGATGTGATTGGCCAAAGCATGCGGGTCATAGTGCATGCTTGGCCAATTATCAGCCAGCAAAGCACTGCGATGACGCAGTTTATTATGGGCCATGATGCACCACTCGAATTTGGTGTGAACAGCCCATAATGTTCGATCTCCGTCGAATGATCGAACAGCCGATGTTCGAGTCGAACTCATGTTCGACTCGAACAGTCAGCCCATCCCTAATCACATACTAGCACATTATGAAAGACCTTAAAATTAAGCCCTCCAGTGGCATGCTGTCACCCCGACAGGGCTTTCATCTTCACCCAGTATTCCTCCTGGATTTGCAGGCTCCAGCCGTTTGAATGGCCGAGGAGCAATGATATCACTCCCACACTTGTGCATAAGAGACACGGCCATGGCACAGCTCTCTTAATAGACAGCATGCTGTCCATTGAGAGCACAGTGCACATGAGCTGGTGACATCACTGGTTGCTTCTAAAATAAATACCTCCTCAACGGTTCATGTTTAGGAAATATTTAGTGTACCTATAGGTAAGCCTTATTATAGACTGGCCTGGCAAGATTGCTATGATTATTAGTTAATCCCTGCCCATCCCCATGGGAGTCAGTTGTCCAGGACCCAAATTGAAGTTATGCCCAAATTGAATGGCTGCAGTCGTGACTAGGGATGAGCCGAACACACCCCAGTTCGGTTCGCACCAGAACCTGCGAACGGACCGAAAGTTCGCACGAACGTTAGAACCCCATTGACGTCTATGGGACTCGAACGTTCGAAATCAAAAGTGCTCATTTTAAAGGCTAATTTGCACGGTATTATCCTAAAAAGGGTTTGGGGACCCGGGTCCTACCCCAGGGGACATGTATCAATGCAAAAAAAACTTTTAAAAATGGCCGTTTTTTCGGGAGCAGTGATTTTAATGATGCTTAAAGTAAAAAAAAAAAAAGTGAAATATTCCTTTCCTTCCAGGAAGGCGGAGGCAGCAGACGGAGGCGCAGACTGTCAGCTGTACGCGATATGCTGTTTTTACTACGAGATTTTGTAAGTGCAATTATTTTAATAAAACGATTGTGCAGACTATATTATGCGATGGTTTTCCTTTCTCTTTTTGAATCCTGAGATACCATCTGTCGCCCATCGGTACTATTGAGCTGAGGTTGTGGGGAGCCCCAAAATTCCCTGTGCTGTTTTTGACCGCTGTAATGGCGGTCAATGGGATCTGGTGAGCATATTAGATATTCCACCTCGGGTGTGAGGAACTACAGAAGATTCTCTCTACTGCACCCTCATCTCTGTTGTGGCCCCCTTTTTTTGCACTCTTTCTTGATTCATCACGGACTCTTCCTTGTTTTGCCTTTTGGATTCTATCTGTCCATCCTACTAATTTTGGGACATTGGATTATGTTATTATTTAACTTGCACTAATATTTTGATTATTGTATCAATTTATATTTCACTTTATTTGTCTTTAGCGCCGCATCTTTTTTGTATTATTATTCCTTTAAATATCGTACCTGGGGGGTGTCTATAGTATGCCTGTAAAGTGACGCGTGTTTCCCGTATTTAGAACAGTCCCTGCACCAAATGTCATTTTTAAAGGAAAAAATCTCATTTAAAACTGCTTGCGGGTTTAATGTAATGTCGGGTCATGGCAATATGGATGAAAATCAGTGAGACAAACGGCATGGGTACCCCCCAGTCCATTACCAGGCCCTTTGGGTCTTGTATGGATATTAAGGGGAACCCCGCACCCAAATTAAAATAAGGAAAGGTGTGGGGCCACCAGGCCCTATATACTCTGAACAGCAGTATACAGGCGGTGCAAACAAGACAGGGACTGTAGGTTTGTTGTTAAGTAGAATCTCTTTGTAATTTTGAACGGGTACATTTTTAACGTGTTTAGCTCCAGCCAAAAAATCTTTTTTAAGCTTTTTGGAAAACATAGGGAAGGGTTATCACCCCTGTGACATTTGTTTTGCTGTCTTTCCTCCTCTTCAGAAGATTTCACCTCACTTTTTGTCCCAATGAAAAATGTTTTTTGAAAATTTGGGTTTTTTTGTGGAACAAGGATTGGAAAGCATCAGTGGAAAGGAGAATTTTTTTTCCCATATTAACTCTTACAGGAGAGAATTTCCCTTCCTAGGGGTAGATTTCATCCCACTTCCTGTTGTCTCCTTCCGTTTGCAAGTAGGAGTCGTTTGTAAGTTAGATGTTTGAAAGTAGGGTCCTGCCCTATATACTCAGCAGAAATTTGGGCCTTAGGTGTTGCTGTGGCCACAACACTGTAAGCCCTCGCAGGGCCCTGCTGTGAAATATTAGATCAAGAATTGTAATTACATGCCCCTGTTGAACAGGAGCTGAAAAATTAGGCCTTAGGCACTGGTGCTGGTGCCACAACACTGCAACCCCTTACAGACACTCTAGTTGGAACACAGGAACGAGCCCTGCTGCAAAGTATTGCATCAAAAATTGTAATTACACGCCCCTGTTAGACAGGAGCAGAAAAATTGGGCCTTGGGCACTGGTGCTGGTGCCACAACACTGCAACCCCTCACAGGCACTCTAGTTGGAATGCAGGAACGAGCCCTGCTGCAAAAATTGTAATTACACGCCCCTGTTAGACAGGGGCAGAAAAATTGGGCCTTAGGCACTGGTGCTGGTGCCACAACACTGCAACCCCTCACAGATACTCTAGTTGTAACGCAGAAACGAGCCCTGCTGCAAAGTATTGCATCAAAAATTGTAATTACATGCCCCTGTTAAACAGGGGCTGAAAAATTGTGCCTTAGGCACTGGTGGTGGCGCCCAGAACCAAAAATGTTCTTACAAGCTATCAGCGTGATGATTGAGGAGGAAGAGGATAATTTCTCAGGGATAGTCACTCAGCATCAGCATAGGCAGTCTTTGAAGGGATCTGAGATTTCAAAAAAAATTATTCGGTTACATCAGCATCAGGTGCTTGGTAGCTGGTGGTGATCCAAGACTGATTCATTTTCATGAAGGTCAGTCGATTGACCGAGTCGGTGGACAGACGCACCCTGTGATCGGTTACCACGCCTCCAGCAGCACTGAATGTGCGTTCCGAAAGAACGCTGGATGCAGGACAGGCCAGTAGCTCAATTGCATACTGTGCAAGCTCTGGCCAGTGATCCATCCTCAAGACCCAGTAACCCAGAGGATTTTCGGTGGGAAAGGTGTCCAAGTCTGATCTTGCCCCTAGGTATTCCTGCACCATGTAAAACAGACGCTGGCGATGGTTGCTGGAACCGATCATACCTTGGGGCTGCGGACCAAAAAATTGTCTGAACGCATCGGTCAGACGGCCACCTTCTCCACTGCTCCTTCTTTGACTGACCGAAGCCTCAGCAACACGTTGTCCAGAAACAGGAGTTTGTAACCTCCCAGTTTCTGGGAACGCGTTGCACAGACCTTTCTGCAAGGCCTCCCGAAGATGTTTCATCCTCTGCTCCCTCTGCAATGGCAAGATAAGGTCCGCAACCTTACCCTTGTAACGTGGATCAAGGAGGGTTGCCAGCCAGTATTGGTCCTTCTCCTTGATACCACGAATATGAGGATCCTTACGCAGGCTTTGCAGGATCAGGGAGGCCATGCAGCATAGGTTTGCTGAGGCATTCGGTCCGGAGTCCTCTGGGTCACTAAGGACGACATGGTCCGCAGCCACCTCCTCCCAGCCACGTACAAGTCCATGTGTTTCTTGGGACTGATCCCTTAAAGACTGCTGCTGATGCTGAGTGCCAGGCTCCACCTCCATACTGACACAATCTTCCTCCTCCTCCTCCTCCTCCTCTTCCTGTGTGATCGGCGGGCACGCAGGAACACTGTCTGGATAAAGGGGGCCTTGAGAGCTAAGGAAGTCCTCCTCTTCCTGCCTCTGTTCTGCCTCAAGTGCCCTGTCCATTATTCCACGCAGCGTGTGCTTCAACAGGTGGACAAGGGGGACAGTGTCACTGATGCATGCACTGTCACTGCTCACCATCCTCGTGGCCTCCTCAAATGGTGACAGGACAGTGCATGCATCCCTGATCATGGCCCACTGGCGTGGGGAAAAAAAACCAAGCTCCCCTGACCCTGTCCTGGTGCCATAGTCGCACAGGTACTCATTGATGGCCCTCTGCTGCGTGTGCAGCCGCTGCAGCATGGCCAACGTTGAGTTCCACCTGGTGGGCATGTCACAGATTAGGCGGTTCTTGGGCAGGTTAAACTCCTTTTGGAGGTCCGTCAGCCGAGCACTGGCATTATATGACCGGCGGAAATGCACAGACTTTCCTGGCCTGCCTCAGGACATCCTGTAAGCACGGGTACCTGCCCAAGAACCGCTGCACCACCATGTTAAGGACGTGAGCCAAACAGGGCACATGGGTCATTTGTCCCTGTCGGAGGGCAGAGAGGAGGTTGGTGCCATTGTCGCAAACCACCATTCCTGCCTTAAGTTGGCGTGGCATCAACCACCTCTGAACCTGCCCCTGCAGAGCTGACAGAACCTCTGCCCCAGTGTGGCTCCTGTCCCCCAAGCACACCAGCTCAAGCACCGCATGGCATCTTTTGGCCTGCGTACTTGCGTAGCCCCTTGAACGACTACGGAGCACCGCTGGTTCCGAGGGAGAGGCCATGGAGGAAGAAGAAGAGGAGGGGTGGAGGAGAGAGGTGTGTCACAATCATTAGCATTTTGGAGGCGTGGTGGCGGAACAACCGCCAACACTACTGCACCTTGTCCTGCATCCTTCCCAGCTGCCAGCAGAGTCACCCAATGCGCTATGAAACTTAGGTAACGTCCCTGTCCATGCCTGCTGGACCATGAGTCAGCGGTAATATGCACCTTACCACTGACCGCCCTGTCCAGCGAGGCATGGACATTGCCTTCCACATGCTGGTAGAGAGCCGGAATCGCCTTCCGTGAGAAAAAGTGGCGTTTGGGTACCTGCCACTGAGGAACCGCACATTCCACAAACTCACGGAAGGGGGCAGAGTCTACCAACTGAAAAGGCAGCAGTTGAAGTGCCAGCAATTTTGCCAAGCTAGCATTCAACCGCTGGGCATGTGGATGGCTGGGAGCAAACTTCTTTCGGCGGTGCAGCAGCTGGGGCAGGGAAATTTGCCTGGTACAATCTGACGTCGGTGTACCAAAAGCAGATTGCCCACAAGTACTTGGCTGTGACACACCTAATTCTACACCTTCATTCCTCTCAGTGCAGGTCTCAGAGAGGACTGAAGGTCTAGTGGGGTTGGAAATCTCAGCTGATGAGGAGCAAGGAGAGGTCCTCTTTGTTCTTTGGTGTGGGTCTTTTAGATGCGCTTGCCAACGAACTGCATGGCAGGTCAACATATGTCTGGTCAAGCATGTGGTACCCAAGCGGGAGATGTTTTGGCCACGTGAGATACGCTTGAGACATATGTTGCAAATAGCAGCGGTGCGATCTGATGCACTCGTCTCAAAAAAGGCCCACACCAAAGAACTTTTTGAATAACGCGCAGAGACTGCAGCGCCCTGCACATGTGATGCAGTCAATGTGCTGCCCTTAGGCTGGCCCCTGGAGGGCATCCTGCCTCGTTGGTGATGTGCCGCCTCCTCCTCCTCCTCCTCCTCTCTCCTATCAGGCACCCACGTTGAGTCAGTGACCTCATCATCCCCTCCCTCCTCATCACTGGAGCAAACCCGGCAGTATGCTGCAGCAGGGGAGCATGACTGCCAGATTGCTGTCCTTCTTGGGCACCCCCTCTGTCCGTGCTCATGTTACTGCCTTCATTGAGCTCAGTATCATCATCAGAGCCTTCCAAACGCTGGGCATCCTCCTGGAGCATGTACCCAACACTGTGGTCAAACAGTTCGAGGGACTCCTCAGGAGGACATGGTGGAGCTAGGGAAGGAGTCACTGATGACATTGAGCCGAGGGAAGAGGCCGCTGCTTTGCCAGACAAAGCACCCTGGGCATGGGTGAGAGAGGATGAGGAGGATGAGGACGGCTTGGTCATCCACTCGACCAAGTCTTCCGCATGTTGCGGCTCAACACGACCAGCTGCCGAAAAAAAGGCCAAGCATGTCCCATGGCCACGTGCTGATGAGGATGCACCGTCTCCACGACCAGCACTAGACACAGAGCCTGCTTGCCCTCTCTTATTGGCTTGTGACTGTCTGCCTCTCCTTCTTGGCCTTCCAGACATACTAATGGCCTGTAGCTGCACTAAGCTGGGATATATAGATATATAGATATATATAAACTGCAGCTAGCAAAATCAACTACCTGCCTGTAGTATGAGAACACCACAAACCTTCTACAGGTAGCTTTAGCTGAACACTGTGAGGTGGACGCACCCCACTAACTTGTAGGTTTAGCTGAACACTGTGAGCAGGACGCACTGCACTAACTATAAATAGTCTAGCTGCCTGACCGTGGTACTAATAGGATCAAAAGAACACCAGTAATTTTCTTCAGGTAGCTGTAAATACTTTAACAAGACAAGCCTGCCTGTCAGTAGGAAGATAACAGGAACGGATCTAGCTGAACACTGTGAGCAGGACGCACTGCACTAAATGTAAATAGTCTAGCTGCCTGACCGTGGTGCTAATAGGATCAAAAGAACACCAGTAATTTTCTTCAGGTAGCTGTAAATACTGTAACAAGACAAGCCTGCCTGTCAGTAGGAAGATAACAGGAACGGATCTAGCTGAACACTGTGAGCAGGACGCACTGCACTAAATGTAAATAGTCTAGCTGCCTGACCGTGGTACTAATAGGATCAAAAGAACACCAGTAATTTTCTTCAGGTAGCTTTATATACTGTAACAAGACAAGCCTGCCTGTCAGTAGGAAGATAACAGGAATGGATCTAGCTGAACACTGTGAGCAGGACGCACTGTACTAAATGTAAATAGTCTAGCTGCCTGACCGTGGTACTAATAGGATCAAAAGAACACCAGTAATTTTCTTTAGGTAGCTGTAAATACTGTAACAAGACAAGCCTGCCTGTCAGTAGGAAGATAACAGGAACGGATCTAGCTGAACACTGTGAGCAGGACGCACTGCACTAAATGTAAATAGTCTAGAATTTAACAGGAACGGATCTAGCTGAACACTGTGAGCAGGACGCACTGCACTAAATGTAAATAGTCTAGCTGCCTGACCGTGGTACTAATAGGATCAAAAGAACACCAGTAATTTTCTTCAGGTAGCTGTAAATACTGTAACAAGACAAGCCTGCCTGTCAGTAGGAAGATAACAGGAATGGATCTAGCTGAACACTGTGAGCAGGACGCACTGCACTAAATGTAAATAGTCTAGCTGCCTGACCGTGGTACTAATAGGATCAAAAGAACACCAGTAATTTTCTTCAGGTAGCTTTATATACTGTAACAAGACAAGCCTGCCTGTCAGTAGGAAGATAACAGGAACGGATCTAGCTGAACACTGTGAGCAGGACGCACTGTACTAAATGTAAATAGTCTAGCTGCCTGACCGTGGTACTAATAGGATCAAAAGAACACCAGTAATTTTCTTTAGGTAGCTGTTAATACTGTAACAAGACAAGCCTGCCTGTCAGTAGGAAGATAACAGGAACGGATCTAGCTGAACACTGTGAGCAGGACGCACTGCACTAAATGTAAATAGTCTAGAATTTAACAGGAACGGATCTAGCTGAACACTGTGAGCAGGACGCACTGCACTAAATGTAAATAGTCTAGCTGCCTGACCGTGGTACTAATAGGATCAAAAGAACACCAGTAATTTTCTTCAGGTAGCTGTAAATACTGTAACAAGACAAGCCTGCCTGTCAGTAGGAAGATAACAGGAATGGATCTAGCTGAACACTGTGAGCAGGACGCACTGCACTAAATGTAAATAGTCTAGCTGCCTGACCGTGGTACTAATAGGATCAAAAGAACACCAGTAATTTTCTTCAGGTAGCTTTATATACTGTAACAAGACAAGCCTGCCTGTCAGTAGGAAGATAACAGGAACGGATCTAGCTGAACACTGTGAGCAGGACGCACTGTACTAAATGTAAATAGTCTAGCTGCCTGACCGTGGTACTAATAGGATCAAAAGAACACCAGTAATTTTCTTTAGGTAGCTGTTAATACTGTAACAAGACAAGCCTGCCTGTCAGTAGGAAGATAACAGGAACGGATCTAGCTGAACACTGTGAGCAGGACGCACTGCACTAAATGTAAATAGTCTAGAAGATAACAGGAACGGATCTAGCTGAACACTGTGAGCAGGACGCACTGCACTAAATGTACTAAATGTAAATGTAAATAGTCTAGAAGATAACAGGAATGGATCTAGCTGAACACTGTGAGCAGGACGCACTGCACTAAATGTAAATAGTCTAGAAGATAACAGGAACGGATCTAGCTAAACTGAGTACAGTGTATATATATATATATGCAACACATGGGATGCATATATATACACAATACACTGTAAGTGCAGCTAACTGACTGACTGTTCTGCCTAATCTATCTAACTCAAATCAAACACTGTCTCTCTGTCTATCTCTTTCAACGCCGGAACACACACTACACAGGGCCGCCGTGCAGGCGGCCTTATATAGTGTGGGGCGTGTACTAAATCCCCTGAGCCATAATTGGCCAAAGCCTCCTTGGCTTTGGCCAATTACTGCTCTCTGTTCAGGCGGCGCTGTGATTGGCCAAGCATGCGGGTCATAGTGCATGCTTGGCCAATCATCAGCAAGCAATGCACTGCGATGCCGCAGTGAATTATGGGCCGTGACGCGCCACACGAATTTGGCGCAAACGGCCCATATCGTTCGCAATTCGGCGAACGACCGAACAGCCGATGTTCGAGTCGAACATGGGTTCGACTCGAACACGAAGCTCATCCCTAGTCGTGACTCATGAGGGCAGTGAACATGGGTGCTTACATTGGTGACTGTGTGTTGCCAAGTACAATTAACTTGGGAGCCTTTGTACAGAGCTCAGGAGCTAAAGTGCAGTCTGGACTCTTGATGTGTCCTGTGTAGGGCAAAGTTGCAGGAGCCTTGCACAGAAGAGAAACGAGAGTTGCTGTGCTGCTGCCTGGGTCCAGAGACACATGGTTTTACTGTTACAGAACCATTTTCTGATTCTGGGTTGCTGAGAGATTGTTCATGTTCTGCAATCTGGGCTGTGAGCTGCTACATTGCTGCTGGATAGAGCTCCAGGGACCCTGTTTGTGCTGCTATTTAGGCAGGGCCACGTGCTGCACATTCCAACCTGCTGTTTCAAATGTTCCAACTGAAACCCAGGAACAAATTTCATCAGTAGTGAGAGGTCTCCTTGCCTCCACCCATTCTTGTTTAAATGCCAGTAGGAATGCTTTAGGAATGCATTTAGTTCCACTGGCCAGTGGCATAGGCAGAGTTTCGGTTTGCTGATAGTCATTTTCCCTGTGTAGCTGTGTAGTCACCTTAACATTTTCTGAAGTTGCATTGCATTTGCCTAACCCAGCAATTTAACTTTATAGGGATTTACACCTTAATAAAGCTTGAAAAATATATACAGGTGTGTTATGGTCCAGGTACAGGGCAAGTCTCTACTGATGCATGGCATTTGAATAGTTGGAGGGACACACTAAGGCAGGGGTCTCAAACTGGCGGCCCTCCAGCTGTTGCAAAACCACAAGTCCCATCATGCCTCTGCCTGTGGGAGTCATGATTGTAACTGTCAGCCTTGCAATGCCTCATGGGACTTGTAGTTTCACAACAGCTGGAGGGCCGCTAGTTTGAGACCCCTGCACTAAGGGTACTGGAGCACTCTGGTAGTAATAGGAGAGGGGCTCCCCACAAGAGCTAGATTGCCTGTGGAAGCTGCATGATATTAGGCTCCTGCACGGCTGCTTCAACACTAGTTCTGACAATGCAGGGCATCGCATCTGGCTCAAGATCATATGTCAAGCTACCTCTGCCTTATCAGGTGTAGCCTCTCTGAGGTACTGCATTAAAGAGGCCCGTGCCCGCATTTAAGCATTATGAGCAAATGTGTAATCTGCTACATTCTACCCCACTTAAAAAATTCTGTCTTGGCAAATTTGCAGACCATTCAGATTCATCCTCCACAAAAGTGTACAGGGATCTTCAGATGTTAGGTCTCTAAAAGCACCTCAGGGGTTCAGTCTTCATTTTTAAGTGTGTCAGTAGATGGCGGGTCCCTGTGAGAGCATGGACCTGATCTGAGTGAACTTTGGGCTGTCAATCAGGCAGCTGGGTGGATTTCAACAATATAGTCAGGATCCTTCCAGAGCCTGTAGTGGCTCTGTAACATTAGCTGACAGTGTGCTTTAGCCCCTTGTTATGTCATTTGTTCTAGAATCTGTTTTTCTTCATAGACAGGTGGAGATTAGGGATGGGCCGAACTGACCCCTGTTCAGTTCGCACCAGAACTTCCGAACATCATGAAAGCTCAAGCCCGAATAATGACTCCCATTAAAGTCAATGGGACCCAAACATCAAAAATCAAAAGTGCCCATTTTGAAGGCTCATATTCAAGTAATTGGGCATACAATGGTTATAGGGGCCCGGGTCCTGCCCTGGGGGACATGTATCAATAAAAAAAGTTTGTGAAAAATGTAATTTTAAATTGAGCAGTGATTTTTTGATTCTTAATGTGAAAGCCAATAAATGAAAAATTCCTTCCAATATAGTGCCTGGGGGATCCCCTTAGTCTACCTGTAAAGTGGCAGATCTGTACCATGTCTATAATCTGCTGCAGCAATAATTGCATTTATAAAGCCAAAAAAAGACATATTCCCTGCAAGCTGCCTTTATTTTGCTCAGCAACAGCTGGGAAGCCAGTGTGTATGATGAGGCCACAATTTAGTGCACTGGGAACAAGATTAGAAATAATTTTTGATACATTCTGTTGTCACTTTGAGTTTGGATAGAAGTAACAGGTGCGTAAAAATTGGTCTTTAGGTGTCGGTGGCGCCTTCCCACCTTAGCCCTATAGAGGTAATCTTGATGAAAGCAAGAATTGGCCTTGCTGTAAAAAATTGCAATGATATGCACCTGTCGAACAGGTGCTGAAAAAATGGTCTTTGGTGTTAATTGTGACCATGAAACCTATACCAAAAACATTCTTCCAGATGAAATGATTGAACACCCTCAAAGCTAGGCAGCCTCGAAGTCCTGCAGAGATTCCACATCCCAAAAAGACTTAATCAGTGAAGTCAAACGGTCCACGGAGTCTGTGGACAGGCGCGTTATATGATCAGTAATGAAACCTCCTGCAGCACTGAATGCCCATTCTGAAAGCACGCTGGATGCAGGGCAGCCCAACAACTCAATAGCATACTGGGCAAGTTTTGGCCAGTGGTCTATTCTTATGACCCAGTAAGTCAGTGGATCCTCAGCTGGAAAGCTCTCCATCTCTGTTATGGCCCCAAGGTAATCGTCCACCATGTGATGCAGACACTGCCAAGGGATGTGGCAGCTGATAGCCCTGGGTGGTGAGGACTAAAAAAAATTCTGAAATGCCTCACTTAGACGGATGCCTTCTCAAACGCTCCTCTCTTGACCAACAGAAGACTCAAAACAACGTTTTCCATGACACTGTAAACTACTGGAGTCAGGAAAAACAATCAATAAAATCCTCCTTAATGTGTCCTCAAGAGATTTTGTCTTCTGCACTCTCTGTGGGGACAGGATGAGTTCTGAGACCTTCCCCTCATAACGGTGCTCAAGGAGGGTTGCCAACCAGTAATCATCCTTCTTCTTTATGCCACGTATTCTTGGGTCCTTTCGTAGGCTTTGAAGCATGAGGTTGCCCATGCGCCTCAAATTTGCAGAGGCTTGAGAAGCAGACTCCTCGGGGTCACTCAGGATAAAAGCACCTGGGACTTCCTCCTCCCAGCCACGTACTACTCCCAAGGGTCCTAGGGTTGGAAAGCCATCGCTTACAGATTGACGCACGTCTTCCTCTTCTTCGAAGCCTATGAAAGTGCCAGAATTCCCCTCCTCATCCTCCTCCCCTCTCTCCTCCTGTGTGTTCTGTGAGATAGGAATGATGGTGTCTGGATAAAGTGGGCCTTGAGAGGAAAGGAAGTTCTCCTCTTCCTCCTGCTGCACTGCCTCCAGTACCCTGTCCATAATGCCACGCAGAGTCTGCTCCAGCAGGAACACAACAGGGATTGTGTCACTGATGCATGCACTCTTACGGCTCACCATCCTTGTGGCCTTCTCAAATGGTGACAATACAGTGCATGCATCCTTAAGGATCAGCCATTGGCGTGGGGAAAAAAAGCTGAGGCGGCCTGAGTCTGTCATTGTGCCATATTAACACAGGTACTTGTTGACGGCCCTCGGCTGCATGTATAGCCGCTGCAGCATTGACAAAGTCGAGTTCCACCTGGTGGGCATGTCACAAATCAGGCGGTTTACGGGCAGGTGCATTTCCTGCAAAATTTTACCCAACTAAGCACTGGCTGTGTATGACTGCCTGAAATGGCTACAGACTCTTCTGGTCAGCTTTAGCACATCTTGCAACCCTAGGTACGTATTTAGGAAATGCTGCACCACCAAATTGAGGACATGTGCAAGGCATGGCACATGTATCAACTTTCCCTGTCTAAGGGCAGACAGGATGTTTGAGCCATTATCGCACACCACCATTCCTGGCTCCAGCTGGCATGGTGTGAACCACTTCTGGGCCTGTCCCTGCAGAGCTGCAAGAATCTCAGCTCCGGTGAGGTTCCTGTCCCCTAAACACACCAGCTGAAGCACTGCATGGCACGTTTTAGCCTGACTCTGGGAATAGCCCTTTGAACACTTAGAGGTACCTGATGTTCATAGGACAATTCTGCAGAAGAGGGCATGGAGGTGGCAGAGGAGGTCTGGCATCATCACCACCAGCTGTATGGAGACGTGGAGGCACAACAAGCTGCAGCACCAAGCCCTGCATCCTTTTGAGTTGCAAGCAATGTTACCCAGTGTGCTGTGAACAAAATATATCATCCCTGTCCATGCTTGCTGAACCACGTGTCAGCAGTAAGGTGGATTTTATGGCTGACTGCCTTGCCCAACGATGCCAGAACATTCCTTTCCACATGATGGTAGAGAGATAGAACAAGAAAAATTGGTGTATATCGCACTGATATATATCAAATAGCAGCCAGCACAACATTTATGCCCTGTACACACGGTCGGATATTGATTGGACATTCCGACAACAAAATCCATGGAATTTTTCAGACGGATGTTGGCTCAAACTTGTCTTGCATACACATGGTCACACAAAGTTGTCAGAAAATCCGATCGTTCTAAACACGGTGACGTAAAACATGTACGTTGGGACTATAAACGGGGCAGTAGCCAATAGCTTTTGTCTCTTAATTTGTTCTGAGCATGCGTGGCACTTTGTGCGTCGGATTTGTGCACACACGATCGGAATTTCCGACAACGGATTTTGTTGTCGGAAAATTTTATAGCAAGCTCTCAAACTTTCTGTGTCGGAAATTCCGATGGAAAATGTGTGATGGAGCCCACACACGGTTGGAATTTCCGACAACAAGGTCCTATCACACATTTTCCGTCAGAAAATCCGACCGTGTGTACAGGGCATAAGACAAGTGTAAATGAAGGATATGTGAAATGTAAAACTGAAAATTCATGTATATACAAACTAATATACACTGGGCAATGACCACAAAAATTAATAATAATGAAAAAGATGTGGAATTCACACCCAAACTAAAGTCCATGTGCCATCATATAAAGGTTTTTTTAAAAAACATAAACATAACAGTCCTTGAGTAGACAGTGAAAACAAATTGTGTAACTAGAAGTGGGATTCCAAGTAACATCGATGTTGAGGTGAAGACCCAACACTGAGCAAATGGGCATATCCTCAGTGAGTCAACAAGGCTTATGATACCACCACCAAGATATGGGATCTCCACGTCTGGGCTCCAGATTAAGTTGTAAGACAATCCAAATGTTCAAGAGATGTCACTGAGAAGCAGTCCTCAGAAGCAGCCAACTTGTCAGACCAAATCCTTTCAAGTGTTCAAAATAGTGTGACCAAAAAAGGAAATACTCCACATAGTGTGAATCCGTCTAAACATAAAATGTATTAAAAGAAAATTGGAAACACTCACATTTAGAAAGTGGATCAAGTCCTTAAAATTAAGGTTTGTAGGTAATGCAATGACATCAGCAGGCTCATCCCTATGCATTTCGTCTGTGATGCGTCCTACACATGGACACTGCATTTCCTAGTTTGGACAAAATGGCGCTGGGGCGTGCGTTCCGAGCCTCTCTGGTGGTGGTGGTTCTTTTGTCTGTGTCTTCCCCTCATTTTTTTTTACAGAGACCCGGGAACGTGTTTCTATGAACTTTCCAGGATGGCAACATATTAGAGATGAGAGGCTCCTCCCTTCATCCACCAGAGAAGAACCAGAGTGGTTCCAAATAATGGATGTCTAAGGTGTTTGAATACCCCACAGTAGTAATAGCTGTTGGTCTACCAATGTCAAAGTATGAGCAGGTGTAGTTAGCCATACACACAGTTGAAAGAGTCCAAGCCTCCCAAGCATCTGAGGCCCTATTGTCCTCCCAGACATTATTGGGAGGGAGGGGGCGGTGCCTATAAGCAAATGTAAGAAGAAGTTGAAATCTGTACGTAGATGCACTTTAATCAATGGAAAGAGGTGTTTGGTGCACTTTAATTTGTGTACTCACACTACACAGACACACTTCACGGATACACTATAATATACTGCAATATAATGCGCCAAACATACAGTGATGCACAGAACTATATGGTGTTAAACTGGCAGTAGCGCACACAAAACTATATGGCGTTAAACTGGCAGTAACATACACAAAAGTAAATGTTGTTAAACTGGCAGTAACGCAGACAAAAGTAAATGGTGTTAAACTGGCAGTAACGCACAAAACTATATGACGTTAAACTGACAGTAACGCACACAAAACTATATGGCATTAAACTGGCAGTAATGCACAAAACTATATGGCGTTAAACTGAAAGTAATGCACACAGAACAATATGGCGTTAAACTGGTAGTAAAGCACACAAAAGTAAATGGTGTTAAACTGGCAGTAACGCACACAGAACTATATGGTGTTAAACTGGCAGTAGCGCACACAAAGTTATATGACATTAAACTGGTAGAAACGCACACAGAAGTAAATGGCGTTAAACTTTCAGTAATGCACACAAAACTATATGAAGTTAAACTGGCAGTAATGCACACAGAACTATGTGGCATTAAACTGGCAGTAGCGCACACCAAACTATATGGCATTAAACTGACAGTAACGCACACAAAAGTAAATGGCGTTTAACTGGCAGTGACATGCACAAATGTAAATGGTGTTAAACTGGTAGTAACGCACACAGAAGTAAATGGCACTAAACTGGCAGTAATGCACACAGAACTATATAGCGTTAAAC
Source organism: Lithobates clamitans (assembly GCA_037952925.1). Lineage (NCBI taxonomy): Eukaryota > Metazoa > Chordata > Amphibia > Anura > Ranidae > Lithobates > Lithobates clamitans. The sequence goes on along the minus strand of JBBGZY010000228.1, from coordinate 2,828,788 downwards.
TGGCAGTAACGCACACAAAAGTAAATGGCATTAAACTGGCAGTAACACACACAAAAGTAAATGGTGTTAAACTGGCAGTAATGCACAAAACAATATGGCATTTAACTGGCAGTAACACACAGAGAACTATATGGCATTAAACTGCCAGTAACGTCCACAAAACTATATGGAGTTAAACTGGCAGTAATGCACACAAAAGTAAATGGCATTTAACTGGCAGTAACGCACACAAAAGAAAATAGCGTTAGACTGGCAGTAACGCACACAGAAGTAAACCATGTTAAACTGGCAGTAATGCACAAAGCTATATGGCGTTAAACTGGCAGTAAAGCACACAGTACTATATAGCGTTAAACTGGTAGTAATGCACACAAAGTAAATGGCATTAAACTGGCATTACCACGCACAAAAGTAAATGGCATTAAACTTGCAGTAACGTACAGAGAATTAAATGGTGTTAAACTGGCAGTAACACACACAAAAGTAAATAGCGTTAAATTGGCAGTAAAGCACAAAACTATATGAGGTTAAATTGGCAGTAACGAACACAAAACAATATGGCGTTAAATTGGTAGTAACGCACACAGAACTATATGGCATTAAAATGGCAGTAATGCACACAAAACTATATGGCATTAAACTGGCAGTAACACATACATAACTATATGGCGTTAAACTGGCAGTAATGCACACAAAACTATATGGCGTTAAACTGGTAGTAACGCACACAAAAGTAAATGGCGTTAAACTGGCAGTAACACACACAGAAGTAAATGGCTTTAAACTGGCAGTAATACACAACAAACTATATGGCATTAAATGGCAGTAATGCACACAAAATTATATGGCGTTAAATTGGCAGTAATGCACAAAACGATATGGCGTTAAACTAGCAGTAATGCACAAAACTATATGGCGTTAAACTGGCAGTAACGCACACAGAACTATATGGCGTTAAACTGGCAGTAACGCACACAAAACTATATGACGTTAAACTGACAGTAACGCACACAAAACTATATGGTGTTAATCAAGCAGTAATGCATACAAAACTATATGGCATTAAACTGACAGTAACACACACAGAACTATATGGCATTAAACTGGCAGTAACGCACACATAACTATATGGCGTTAAACTGACAGCAACGCACATAAAACTATATGGCGTTAAACTGGCAGTAACGCACACATAACTATATAGTGTTAAACTGGCAGTGACGCACACAAAAGTAAAAGGTGTTAAACTGGCCGTAATGCACACAGAAGTGAATAATGTTAAATTGGCAGTAATGCACACAAAATTATATGGCGTTAAACTGGCAGTAACGCACACAGAACTGTATGGCATTGAACTGGCAGTAATGCACACAAAAGTAAATGGCTTTAACCTGGCACTAACGCAAACAAAAGTAAATGCCGTTAAACTGTCAGTAATGCACACAGAAGTAAACAGCGTTAAACTGGCAGTAATGCACAAACCGATATGGCGTTTAACTGGCAGTAATGCACACAGAACTATATGGTGTTAAACTGGCAGTAATGCACACATAACTATATGGCGTTAAACTGGCAGTAATGCACACAAAACTATATGGCGTTAAACTGGCAGTAGCGCACACAGAAGTAAGTAACGTTAAACTGGCAGTAATGCACAAAACTATATGGCGTTAAACTGGCAGTAACGCACACAGAACTATATGGCGTTAAACTGGTAGTAACGCACACAAAAGTAAATGGCATTAAACTGGCATTAACGTGCACAAAAGTAAATGGCCTTAAACTGGCAGTAACGCACACAGAAGTAAATGGCGTTAAACTGGCAGTAACGCACACAAAAGTAAATGGCGTTAAACTGGCAGTAACGCACAAAACTATATGGTGTTAAATTGGCAGTAACAAACACAAAACTATATGGCAATAAACTGGTAGTAACGCACACAGAACTATATGGCATTAAACTGGCAGTAATGCACACAAAACTATATGGTGTTAAACTGGCAGTAATGCACACAGAACTATGTGGCGTTAAATTGGCAGTAATGCACACAAAAGTAAATGGCGCTAAACTGGCAGTAATGCACACAAAAGTAAATGGCTTTAACCTGGCACTAACGCAAACAAAAGTAAATGCCGTTAAACTGTCAGTAATGCACACAGAAGTAAACAGCGTTAAACTGGCAGTAATGCACAAACCGATATGGCGTTTAACTGGCAGTAATGCACACAGAACTATATGGTGTTAAACTGGCAGTAATGCACACATAACTATATGGCGTTAAACTGGCAGTAATGCACACAAAACTATATGGCGTTAAACTGGCAGTAGCGCACACAGAAGTAAGTAACGTTAAACTGGCAGTAATGCACAAAACTATATGGCGTTAAACTGGCAGTAACGCACACAGAACTATATGGCGTTAAACTGGTAGTAACGCACACAAAAGTAAATGGCATTAAACTGGCATTAACGTGCACAAAAGTAAATGGCCTTAAACTGGCAGTAACGCACACAGAAGTAAATGGCGTTAAACTGGCAGTAACGCACACAAAAGTAAATGGCGTTAAACTGGCAGTAACGCACAAAACTATATGGTGTTAAATTGGCAGTAACAAACACAAAACTATATGGCAATAAACTGGTAGTAACGCACACAGAACTATATGGCATTAAACTGGCAGTAATGCACACAAAACTATATGGTGTTAAACTGGCAGTAATGCACACAGAACTATGTGGCGTTAAATTGGCAGTAATGCACACAAAAGTAAATGGCGCTAAACTGGCAGTAATGCAAACAAAACTATATGGCGTTAAACGGCAGTAATGCACACAAAATTATATGGCGTTAAACTGGCAGTAACACATACAGAAGTAAATGGCATTAGTTGGCAGTAACACACACAAAACTATATGGTGTTAAACTGGCAGTAATGCACACAGAAATATATGGCGTCAAACTGGCAGAAACACACACGGAAGTAAATGGCATTAAACTGGCAGTAACGCACACAGAACTATATGGCGTTAAACTGGCAGTAACGCACACAGAACTATATGGCGTTAAAATGACAGCAACGCACACAGAACTATATGGCGTTAAACTGGCAGTAACGCACACAGAAGTAAATGGAGTTAAACTGGCAGTAACGCACAAAACTATATGGCGTTAAACTGGCAGCAATGCACACAGAAGTAAATGGTGTTAATCTGGCAGTAGTAGTATTTGCACATCTTCCCACTTTTTAGATAATTCCTGGTGACCAATGGGTCATATCTTACCACACAGCAGTGATTATGAAATTATTGAAGCTCTATGTGCCCTGCCTTGGGGGAAGTCACTTCCAAGATTAAGATCAGTTCTACCACTGTTGGTACAGAGTGGGAAAAAATCTGGGTGTTATGGATTATAGCCTTACCCTGGTGGAACAATTTGTGGGTTTTAGCAACAAATGGATTCCCTTATAAGTTGTACCTGCTTATCTGCAGTCTTCTCTACATCTGTTTAAAGTGCAGAATTTATAAAGCTTATCTGTGCAGTCAGAAAAAAAAGGGGTGGAGAGCTGAAGTTACACTCTGCAGAGCTCAGTGAGGAGAGCTCTGAGAGCTGATTGGTGGGAAGGGACATACCCCCCTTCACACAGCACACAGGAACAGAGCTGGGGATGTCAATCAGCCGGAGGTCCCTCCCCATCACCTTTTTATCAGGAAAACTAGTTGATTCATGTTGATTTAATTGATTCATGTTGATAGCAGAGGAATGAAGCAGCAGATAGAAGGGACACTTAGCACTCTAGATTGAGACAAGTACACATTATCTGGTTCCCGATCAGCTGCCACAGTTTTACTGTGGCTGAATGGCACGGGTGGGCGAAACGATGTTACCGTACGTCGACTCACCTTTTGACCACTAGGGGGCGTGATGGAGCCGATGCGAGTCCCTGGCGGGCGCGATGGCCGCCTTGCACCCGCAATCGCTCGTGACAGAGCGAGAACCGGGATCTGTGAACGATCTCTCTCTCCTCCTAGTCAGCCCCATCCCCCCACAGTTAGAACACACCTAGGGAACACAGTTAACCCCATGATTGCCTCCTAATGTTAACCCCTTCCCTGCCAGTGACATTTATACAGTAATCAGTGCATTTTTATAGCACTGGTCACTGTATAATTGTCACTGGTCCCAAAAATGTGTCAAAAGTGTCCAAACTGCCTGCCGCAATATCGCAGTTCCAATAAAAATTGCTGATCACTGCCATTACTAGTAAAAAAATAAATAAATAAAAATGCCATAAATCTATCCCCTAGTTTGTAGACGCTGTAACTTTTGCGCAAACCAATCAATATACGCTTATTTCGATTTTTTTTTACCAAAAATATGTAGAAAAATACATATCGGCCTAAACTGATATTTTTTTTTTAATTTGTGATATTTATTATAGCAAAGTAAAAGATTTGTTTTTTTGAAATTGACGCTCTTTTTTTGTTTATAGCGCAAAAAATAAAAACCGCAGAGGTGATCAAATACCACTAAAAGAAAGATCTATTTGTGAGAAAAAAGGATACCAATTTTGTTTGGGAACAGCGTTGAACGTCCGCGCAATTGTCAGTTAAAGCAACGCAGTGCCAAATCGCAAAAAATGCTTTGGTCATTAAGGGGGTAAAATCTTCTGGGGCTGAAGTGGTTATAGAGCAGGGGTCCTCAAACTATGGCCCTCCAGTTGTTTCAAAATTACAATTCCCATCATGCCTAGCCATGTCTGTGAATGTCAGAGTTTTACAATGCCTCATGGGATGTGTAGTTCTGCAGCAGCTGGAGGGCCGTCGTTTGAAGATCCCTGTTATAGAGGGATATGCTTTGTTCATATTTTATGTCTGAAGTTTACAACGACTTTAATGATCAGATGGTACTATAACCTCCATCCCACAGGGAATATTAATAATGTCATATTTTCCCCAGATGTCTACAGAACACACAGTGCCTTTCAGTGCTTTCAATGCATGTGGCAGATGCCTGACTTCCTTAGGTGGGTTCAAGTGTTCACAGAGCTTCTTCAGCATTTTGAACCTCAGTCCCCAGATGACATTCATGCTCAATATCACCTGTGGCTTCCCCATCCCAAGGATGTACCTACAGGGGTTATAATTGCGACCTTCCCCATGCACTCCCCAAATACTGTTTGCTTGGATAGGAGTGGTGGGGGCGGTTGCATATAGAGGAATGGATTTCTCCATTTTCCTCCTGCAGCCACTGAATGTCTGTGGGAGGGAGAGGAGGAGAAGTGGGCTGCCCCCACCACTCCTTCCAGCTTCTTTCTGCTGCCGAATGTGCTTTTTCATGGGCCCCAGAGCTATACCAGGTTACCCTCTCCTCTCTCCCACCAGCTGCTGCAGGGAATCTGTCAGGATGGAGAACAGGGAAGGGCCTGGTAAATGTGTCATTTACCAGCCTCTTCCTTTTCTGAATGGAAAGTCAGTGAAATCCGTACTGATTACTAACGCTGTTCATTCACAACTGTGGCAAAGTGTTTACTATCCTTCAGTTTGTGAATGAATGGGAAGCTTTGTACAAAAATATTCTATCCATTATTTCTGTGCAGCTGAGGATGCAAAGAAGGAGATTGAGGGTTGCGTCCTTTATCTCAAAAGGTATAAATCAGAGGTCTGTTTAGACCGTTAATATCTCACCAAAGCCCCCAACGGAGCTCCTAAACTGTTTAAAATTATTTAGAAGAGAGTAAAGGATGCATCTCATAAAGTAGCAATTGATAACACCATTTATTAAATAATAACACACTCACGTAAATATAGATAAAAAACGCATTTCTGTCGATACCATCAAAGTTTCCAACCCACAAAATGGCAGCTAAAATACGAATGCACAATGGCTTCACATGCCATGACTCCACCCAGAGTCTCTTTTCTGTTTAACTCTCTTCTGAATAACTTGGGAGTCTTTTGAGGTTTACATCGGATAAGACAGAGTGCGACGGTGTGAGAGGAAATTGAAGGGCCATCTTTACTAGAGGTTCCTTTGATTTGGAGAACCCATACTGCGTTATTTGACCATTCCTTTGGGAAGGTCAAATTGTGATAGTAAGGCCGCGACACGGGCAGACTTTTCAACCGGACTTGTACGACAGACTTTCCAGCGGACTTTTGATGGACTTTTGACGGATTTCTGACAGGCTTTTTAATGAACAGACTTGCCTACACATGATCACACCAAAGTCAGACGGATTCGTACATGATGACGTACACCGGACTAAAATAAGGAAGTTGATAGCCAGTAGCCAATAGCTGCCCTACCGTCAGTTTTTGTCCGTCGGACTAGCATACAGACGAGCGGATTTCTGAGTCCGTCGGACAAGTCCGGTTGAAAAGTCCGACCATGTATTCGCTGCATAGGAGGCAGTGTGATGTGAAGGGGAAGTTCTCCCTCTGCTGCACTTCATTCTCTAAGCTGCACTCCACTCCCTGAAGCATTCTCAAGAAAATCAAATATTAGTTAAAAAAAAAGGTGTGGCGCTAATTTGCATAATAGATATAGTGATCATCAACATAAATTAAAAAAATCATAATCATTAGCATAAATTATAAAGTGCACAAGGTAAAAATCCCATAATATAACAGTTTCAAATAATAGCAAAAGTCTTCACAGAATAATCCAGTCACCGTGATCCAAAGAAAAGTGCAGAAACAGGTTAATCCTTTAAACCGTGCTCCACTGCAAAACGTGTGTGAAGAATACAAACTCACTAAAAATTCATAATAAATGCACCTTGCAGCAATTGTAATTTTTTTTTTTTTTTTAATTCTTGTATTTAAAATTTCACAAGTAAAATACATAGATAACATAAATCAAAAGAATATGTTTAAACAATAAAAGAAACATTGAAGTACATTTATCAGACAAGTATTTACAATATTTACATAACCCTCCCTCCCAAAACCCACCCACTTCCCTCCCAAACCCCACCCACAAAAACCCAAAATGTACATAACAACAGTAAAGAAAATAAAGACATCTCATAACAATAAATATATCAAGAATGTTTCAAAACAATAAAGATAACAAGAACATTAACAAATCAACCCACTCCCATCCCTCATAGCGAAGAAATTACAAAACTATCCCTATTACACACTATCCCTCCACCCTATCCCTACACAAACAAAAAACACTCCTATATTCTTTCTCCACACTGTCCCTTTATCACCATCTGTGCTCACCCTGAAAAACAAAAATAAAAAAGGTTAATCATTCAAGAATAAACTACATAACATAATTCACATATTAACATTATATACACCATCGTTTCCACTCCTCCAATTTCCATAATTTCCTTGCATCCTTCTCTCCCAACTTCTTATAATCATAATATGCATAATTGTAGATCTTTCCTCGGACCATGGCCACACATTCTTTCACTTTAACCACTTCCTGCTTAAAAATCAAAATATTCTGAACATCCCACAAACACTCTTTAATACAATTCACAACAATCCACAACAACCTCTCCTCATTCCTCCCCAGATCACACAAACCATATAACACCATCTCATACGTTACGCTATTCACACCAGTCAAACCCTCAATCATTTTTTCCATCCTTTTCCATATTTTCTTCGCATAGCGACATTCCCAGAACACATGTACCACCCTCTCAATGCCCCCACACCCCCGTCTTGGACACACGTCACTGTCCACAAACCTTCTCCTTCTCTGAAACTCTCTTGTAGGCAAACACCCATGCACCCCCATCCAAGCAATATCCTTCTGTCTATTATCCATTCCCTTACAGCACACATTCTTCCAGACTTTCTTACATTCGACTACTCTTAACCACTTGCCGACCGCCTCACGCCTATATACGTGAGCAGAGCGGCACGGGCAGGCAAAATCACGTACCTGAAACGTGATTGCCTTCCCGCGGGTGGGGGGTCCGATCGGACCCCCCCCCTGTGCCAGCTGCGGTCGGCATTTGGTTGGGAGCGATGAGAGACGAGGGGGAGACCATCCGATCGTGGCCCCCCCCTCGCGATCGCTCCCAGCCAATGACAAACATCCCCTGCCTCTGTATAGTACACAGAGGCAGAGGATGTGATGTCATCTCTCCTCGGCTGTCAGTTTCCGTTCCAGCGCCGAGGAGAGATGACATGTAAGTAAGTGCACAACACAAACACACACAGTAGAACATGCCAGGCATACATTACACCCCCGATCCCCCCCCGATCGCCCCCCGATCCCCCCCCAATCACCCCCCCCCCGTCACAAACTGACACCAAGCAGGTTTTTTTTTTTTTTCCTGATTACTGCATAGTGTCAGTTTGTGACAGTTAGCAGTGTTAGGACAGTTACTGTAACCCCCCTGTAGGTCTAGGGTACCCCCCTTACCCCCCCTAATAAAGTTTTAACCCCTTGATCACCCCCCCTCACCAGTGTCGCTAAGCGATCATTTTTCTGATCGCTGTATTAGTGTCGCTGGTGACGGTAGTTAGGGACGTAAATATTTAGGTTTGCCGTCAGTGTTTTATAGCGACAGGGACCCCCATATACTATCTAATAAATGTTTTAACCCCTTGATTGCCCCCTAGTTAACCCTTTCACCACTGATCACCGTAAAACCGTTACGGGTGACGCTGGTTAGTTAGTTTATTTTTTATAGTGTCAGGGCACCCGCCGTTTATTACCGAATAAAGGTTTAGCCCCCTGATCGCCCGGCGGTGATATGCGTCGCCCCAGGCAGCGTCAGATTAGCGTCAGTACCCCCCCTAATAAAGTTTTAACCCCTTGATCACCCCCTGTCGCCAGTGTCGCTAAGCGATCATTTTTCTGATCGCTGTATTAGTGTCACTGGTGACGCTAGTTAGGGACGTAAATATTTAGGTTCGCCGTCAGTGTTTTATAGCGACAGGGACCCCCATATACTATCTAATAAATGTTTTAACCCCTTGATTGCCCCCTAGTTAACCCTTTCACCACTGATCACCGTATAACCGTTACGGGTGACGCTGGTTAGTTAGTTTATTTTTTATAGTGTCAGGGCACCCGCCGTTTATTACCGAATAAAGGTTTAGCCCCCTGATCGCCCGGCGGTGATATGCGTTGCCCCAGGCAGCGTCAGATTAGCGCCAGTACCGCGAACACCCACGCACGCACCGTACACGCACCATACACCTCCCTTAGTGGTATAGTATCTGATCGGATCAATATCTGATCCGATCAGATCTATACTAGCGTCCCCAGCAGTTTAGGGTTCCCAAAAACGCAGTGTTAGCGGGATCAGCCCAGATACCAGCTAGCACCTGCGTTTTGCCCCTCCGCCCGGCCCAGCCCAGCCCACCCAAGTGCAGTATCGATCGATCACTGTCACTTACAAAACACTAAACGCATAACTGCAGCGTTCCCAGAGTCAGGCCTGATCCCTGCGATCGCTAACAGTTTTTTTGGTAGCATTTTGGTGAACTGGCAAGCACCAGCCCCAGGCAGCATCAGGTTAGCGCCAGTACCGCTAACACCCACGCACGCAGCGTACACCTCCCTTAGTGGTATAGTATCTGAACAGATCAATATCTGATCCGATCAGATCTATACTAGCGTCCCCAGCAGTTTAGGGTTCCCAAAAACGCAGTGTTAGCGGGATCAGCCCAGATACCTGCTAGCACCTGCGTTTTGCCCCTCCGCCCGGCCCGGCCCAGCCCACCCAAGTGCAGTATCGATCGATCACTGTCACTTACAAAACTCTAAACGCATAACTGCAGCGTTCGCAGAGTCAGGCCTGATCCCTGCGATCGCTAACAGTTTTTTTTGTAGCGTCTTGGTGAACTGGCAAGCACCAGAGGCCTAGTACACCCCGGTCGTAGTCAAACCAGCACTGCAGTAACACTTGGTGACGTGGCGAGTCCCATAAGTGCAGTTCAAGCTGGTGAGGTGGCAAGCACAAGTAGTGTCCCGCTGCCACCAAAAAGACAAACACAGGCCCGTCATGCCCATAGTGCCCTTCCTGCTGCATTCGCCAATCCTAATTGGGAACCCACCGCTTCTGCAGCGCCCGTACTTCCCCCATTCACATCCCCAACCAAATGCAGTCGGCTGCATGAGAGGCATTTTCTTTATGTCCTCCCGAGTACCCCTACCCAGCGAACCCCCCAAAAAATATGTTGTGTCTGCAGCAAGCGCGGATATAGCCGTGACACCCGCTATTATTGTCCCTCCTGTCCTGACAATCCTGGTCTTTGCATTGGTGAATGTTTTGAACGCTACCATGCACTAGTTGAGTATTAGCGTAGGGTACAGCATTGCACAGACTAGGCACACTTTCACAGGGTCTCCCGAGATGCCATCGCATTTTGAGAGACCCGAACCTGGAACCGGTTACAGTTATTATAGTTAGTTACAAAAAAAAGTGTAAAAAAAAAAAAAACACAAACAAAAATATAAAATAAAAATAGTTGTCGTTTTATTGTTCTCTCTCTCTCTATTCTCTCTATTGTTCTGCTCTTTTTTACTGTATTCTATTCTGCAATGTTTTATTGTTATTATGTTTTATCATGTTTGCTTTTCAGGTATGCAATTTTTTATACCTTACCGTTTACTGTGCTTTATTGTTAACCATTTTTTTGTCTTCAGGTATGCCATTCACGACTTTGAGTGGTTATACCAGAATGATGCCTGCAGGTTTAGGTATCATCTTGGTATCATTCTTTTCAGCCAGTGGTCGGCTTTCATGTAAAAGCAATCCTAGTGGCTAATTAGCCTCTAGACTGCTTTTACAAGCAGTGGGAGGGAATGCCCCCCCCCCCAACATCTTCCGTGTTTTTCTCTGGCTCTCCTGTCTCAACAGGGAACCTGAAAATGCAGCCGGTGATTCAGCCAGCTGACCATAGAGCTGATCAGAGACCAGAGTGGCTCCAAACATCTCTATGACCTAAGAAACCGGAAGCTACGAGCATTTTATGACGTAGATTTCGCCGGATGTAAACAGCGCCATTGGGAAATTGGGAAAGCATTTTATCACACCGATCTTGGTGTGATCAGATGCTTTGAGGGCAGAGGAGAAATCTAGGGTCTAATAGACCCCAATTTTTGCAAAAAAGAGTACCTGTCACTACCTATTGCTATCATAGGGGATATTTACATTCCCTGAGATAACAATAAAAATGATTAAAAAAAAAAAAAATGAAAGGAACAGTTTAAAAATAAGATAAAAAAATAATAATAATAAAGAAAAAAAAAAAAAAAAAAAAAAAAAAGCACCCCTGTCCCCCCTGCTCTCGCGCTAAGGTGAACGCAAGCGTTGGTCTGGCGTCAAATGTAAACAGCAATTGCACCATGCATGTGAGGTATCGCCGCGAAGGTCAGATCGAGGGCAGTAATTTTAGCAGTAGACCTCCTCTGTAAATCTAAAGTGGTAACCTGTAAAGGCTTTTAAAGGCTTTTAAAAATGTATTTAGTTTGTCGCCACTGCACGTTTGTGCGCAATTTTAAAGCATGTCATGTTTGGTATCTATGTACTCGGCCTAAGATCATCTTTTTTATCTCATCAAACATTTGGGCAATATAGTGTGTTTTAGTGCATTAAAATGTAAAAAAGTGTGTTTTTTCCCCAAAAAATGCGTTTGAAAAATCGCTGCGCAAATACTGTGTGAAAAAAAAAAATGAAACACCCACCATTTTAATCTGTAGGGCATTTGCTTTAAAAAAAATATATAATGTTTGGGGGTTCAAAGTAATTTTCTTGCAAAAAAAAATTATTTTTTTATGTAAACAATAAGTGTCAGAAAGGGCTTTGTCTTCAAGTGGTTAGAAGAGTGGGTGATGTGTGACATAAGCTTCTAGATGTTGTGCATAAAATGCCAGGACAGTTCAAACCCCCCCCAAATGACCCCATTTTGGAAAGTAGACACCCCAAGCTATTTGCTGAGAGTCATGTTGAGTCCATGGAATAATTTATATTGTAACACAAGTTGCGGGAAAGAGACAATTTTTTATTTTTTTTATTTTTTTTTGCGCAAAGTTGTCACTAAATGATATATTGCTCAAACATGCCATGGGAATATGTGAAATTACACCCCAAAATACATTCTGCTGCTTCTCCTGAGTACGGGGATACCACATGTGTGAGACTTTTTGGGAGCCTAGCCGCGTACGGGACCCCGAAAACCAAGCACCGCCTTCAGGCTTTCTAAGGCCGTAAATTTTTGATTTCACTCTTCACCGCCTATCACAGTTTCGGGGGCCATGGAATGCCCAGGTGGCAAAAAAACCCCCCAAATGACCCCATTTTGGAAAGTAGACACCCCAAGCTATTTGATGAGAGGTATAGTGAGTATTTTGCAGACCTCACTTTTTGTCACAAAGTTTTGAAAATTGAAAAAAGAAAAAAAAAATTTTTTTTTCTCGTCTTTCTTTATTTTCAAAAACAAATGAGAGCTGCAAAATACTCACCATGCCTCTCAGCAAATAGCTTGGGGTGTCTACTTTCCAAAATGGGGTCATTTGGGGGGGGGTTTGTGCCACCTGGGCATTCCATGGCCTCCGAAACTGTGATAGGCAGTGAGGAGTAAAATCAAAAATGTACGCCCTTAGAAATCCTGAAGGCGGTGCTTGGTTTTCGGGGTCCCGTACGCGGCTAGGCTCCTAAAAAGTCCCACACATGTGGTATCCCCGTACTCAGGAGAAGCAGCTAAATGTATTTTGGGGTGCAATTCCACATATGCCCATGGCCTGTGTGAGCAATATATCATTTAGTGACAACTTTGTGCAAAAAAAAAAAAAAAAATTGTCACTTTCCCGCAACTTGTGTCAAAATATAAAACATTCCATGGACTCAACATGCCTCAAAGCAAATAGCTTGGGGTGTCTACTTTCCAAAATGGGGTCATTTGGGGGGGGTTTATGTCTTCTGGGCATTTTATGGCCTTCAAAACCGTGATAGGTAGTGAGGAGTAAAATCAAAAATGTACGCCCTTAGAAATCCTGAAGGCGGTGCTTGGTTTTCGGGGCCCCGTACGCGGCTAGGCTCCCAAAAAGTCCCACACATGTGGTATCCCCGTACTCAGGAGAAGCAGCTAAATGTATTTTGGGGTGCAATTCCACATATGCCCATGGCCTGTGTGAGCAATATATCATTTAGTGACAACTTTTTGTAATTTTTTTTTTTTTTGTCATTATTCAATCACTTGGGACAAAAAAAATGAATATTCAATGGGCTCAACATGCCTTTCAGCAAATTCCTTGGGGTGTCTACTTTCCAAAATGGGGTCATTTGTGGGGGTTTTGTACTGCCCTGCCATTTTAGCACCTCAAGAATCGACATAGGCAGTCATAAATTAAAGGCTGTGTAAATTCCAGAAAATGTACCCTAGTTTGTAGACGCTATAACTTTTGCGCAAACCAATAAATATACACTTATTGACATTTTTTTTACCAAAGACATGTGGCCGAATACATTTTGGCCTAAATGTATGACTAAAATTGAGTTTATTGGATTTTTTTTAGAACAAAAAGTAGAAAATATCATTTTTTTTCAAAATTTTCGGTCTTTTTCCGTGTATAGCGCAAAAAATAAAAACGGCAGAGGTGATCAAATACCATCAAAAGAAAGCTCTATTTGTGGGAAGAAAAGGACGCAAATTTCGTTTGGGTACAGCATTGCATGACCGCGCAATTAGCAGTTAAAGCGACGCAGTGCCGAATTGTAAAAAGTGCTCTGGTCAGGAAGGGGGTAAATCCTTCCGGGGCTGAAGTGGTTAAACCACCTATTCCTTCCATCTCCTCCCTCTCTTTCAGTATTAGCATAACCTTCTTACTCTCACACCATTTATCTCGTGTCACATTCTGCAGGCCATACCTCCTCATACACCTTACAATCCTCACATAAAACCAAGGCGCAACAAAACATACAGGTTTCCTCAAATCAACTTTACACAACTTATATCTCCGTAACACACTCCCACATGCATATTTTACCATACACCCTGCAACATTCTCTTTCTCACTTAATCTCACACACATACTTACATACTTCACCACCAGAAATTTCTCAATACTCACCATACCTTTCCCGCCATTCATTACTCCTTTCATTACTTTCTCTCTTTTCAACTTCTCCATCTTAGACGACCAAAAAAAGGAAAAACACACTCTCACAATTTGTTTCATCACTCTATCTGGAGCTGGAAACACATAATATAAAAATAACAAAATCGGAATCACAACAGCCTTCACAATCAACACCTTCCCTTCCAACGATAAAGTCCTTAAAGACCAAAAATCAATTTTCTTTTTAACTTTCACCAACGCATCCTGCCAACTCGCTCTCCCATACAAATCAGAATCAAACTTGACACCTAAAATCCTCACTCCCCCCTCACAAAACTTCCAACCACACTGTTCAATCCCCCTCCATACACCAAACAATTAACACTCACTTTTCCCCATATTTACACAGAAACCACTTGCCATACAAAAAATCTCAATCAACAACTTCACTCTTTTCAGTCCTGCCATATCTCTACAAATCATTGTAACATCATTCATATATCCTATTACTTTCTTTCAAAACCCTGCCACCACTCCCTGGCACCTCCACCCCTCTCACACACTTATCTTTCATCAACATCCTTAACAAAGGTTCAATCACACAAATAAACAACACGGGTGATAACGGGCAACCCTGTCTAACACCCGACCTAATGCTTATATCATTCGTCATCCAACCATTCACCAACACTTTACTTACCATACCTCTATACAAACACTTAATCCACCCTATCAGCACCTCAGGTAACCCCATTCTCCTCAATACTTTAAACATAAAATCATGCGACACTCTGTCATACGCCTTTTCAAAATCCACAGCCAGCACCGCCACTTCCTGCTTCCTCTCCTTACAAAACCATAACACATCCCTTAAGCTCACCAAACTTTCTGCAATAGACCTCCCAGGCACCGCACACGCCTGCTCCTCCCCCACCAACTTCTCCACCACCGCACGCAACCTATTCGCCAATACCTTTGCCACCACCTTATAATCTACATTCAACAATGATATAGGCCTCCAATTTTTCAACTCTCGCTTGTCACCTTTTTTATACAGCAAAACAATCACGCTTTTTTACATAGATTCAGGCATTCTCCCTTCTTCCAAAACTTTCATTACCATCTCATACACGCAGTCACCAATCACCTCCCAAAACTTACAATAAAACTCAACTGGCAAACCATCACTCCCAGGCGTCTTACCTTTCTTCATACTCCCCAGACATTCATCAACTTCACCTCTACTCACTTTCTCCCCTAACATACTCTTATCCTCCATGTCCAGACACATCTCCACCTGCTCCAACACTTCTTCCTCAACCCCCTCATCCCTCTTTTTTTCCATATATAAATCGGAATAAAACTTCCAGATTTCATCTCCCAACCTTTTTTTTCCACTTACCACCTGTCCATTCTCATCCAACACACTTGACAAATCCACCTTCCCACCATATACCTTTTTAAAGAAAAACCGCGTGCACTTCTCATCCTTCTCCTTCACCACCATCCTTGCTTGCGACATAATCTCTCTCCCCCTCCGCTCCATAAAAATTCTCAACTTTCCTCTTGCTTTCACCAACTCACACCCCACTTTCTCTCCCCATTCCCTAAGTTCTTCCAAATATTCCAATCTTTTCAACCACCACTCATACGCCTCACGTTCCTTTTTCGCAATCTCACAACCTTTCCTTACAAAAAACCTCTTAGTCTGACTTTTCACCCACTCCCACCACTCAATCACACTTAAAAAATCATTCCTCCTCCTTTTCAGTTTCCCAAAAAACTCAACATACTCTCTTTTCACACCCTCATCTTCCAACAATTCCACATTCAACTTCCACACACCTTTACCATACATTACCTCTGATTCCATACTCACAATACACTTGATCCGACCATGGTCCGAGAAAGGCTCCCGTTGAACGGTAAAAGATTCTGACTGTAAATTTTTTGAAAGAAAACAAAAATCAATCCTAGATTGCACAGTACCCCTATCACTAAAATAAGAAAAACCACCACCCTCACCCACATCCCTTAACCCAAACAACCGCTAAATCTCACCCAACTCCTTCCCAGACTTATCAACTTCCCCACCACCAACTCTACCCCCACACCTATCCCCATTACGCAAAATACAATTAAAATCCCCCAACACAATAACAGGATCCCTTCCCCCAAAAAATAATTTCATCTTTTCAAATAGATCCAACCTCCCCTTTTTATCCACAGGTGCATACACACAAAATAGCTTAAAACAAACACCCCCATATTCCAAAGTAATAAATAAACACCGTCCCACTTCCACCTCCACCTTCCTTAAAACTTTAATTTTTTTTATTTTTAATAAGAATCCCCACGCCACTATTCCTGCTTCGACCCAAAGACCATACTGCTTCTCCCTGGGTCCATCTCGCAGTATGTGGCTCCTCCCTCATGTTGCAATCCTGTAAACAAAAGATATTGTCAGCATATCCAGCCAAGATTTTAAAAACAGCTGCCCGTCTACATGCCATCCCAATACCTCTGCAATTGAGGGAAGATACCCGTAAGAGCATAAAAGATTAAGAAGGGATCACATTCCTGTCAGGATTTTTTCTTTCTCCCACCTTTATCCCTGGCCCTAGTCCTCAGTCCCACCCCTGACCCAAGGCTCACCCCCCCAGCTTTTTTCTTCGGCTTCCCCTTCGGTACCTTGCAGTACCCCATCACCTCCTGCAGTTCGGACACCTGACCAGTGCTCACGTAAGATGGTGCCTGCGAAGAGTCCGAGTCGATCACCACATCTTATGCTTCAGGGCCCGGATAGTCCGGGAAGGAGCCTATGACCTGGGAGGACTCAGCCATGTTTATTTTTAGGGAGAGCTGTCCCACCTCCATCTCCTCCTCCTCCTCTGAGTCGTCCGATTCCTCACCGCTCCCCTCCGACTCCCCCTCGGCCAGGAGGTGCCCAGGGACACTCTCCTCAGGTACAGGAGAGGCCCCCTCCTCCTCTACAGCGTCAACAGGGGAGGGACCTGGCTCACCCTCCATAGGTAGGCAGACATCAGCCCACACCACCACTTCCTCGTGTAGCACTATGGTCTGTTCTACAGAGTTCACCGCGGTGGTTGGATTGGATCACAGTCTGGCCACATCTGCGTAGGACAACACCTGCCCCCCACCTCCACAGCTTTTACCATCACAGTGTGGTGGTAAAGTGAGTGGGCTCAGCCGCTCTGTTTACCTTCGGGCACTGTCTCGCAAGGTGCGTCCTATTGCCGCAGATGTGGCAGCTCTTCTTCTCCGGACACTGACCGGCTCCGTGACCCTGCTTGAAGCAATTGCGGCATGTTAACCCGGACTCGCACTGGTCCTTGGTGTGCCCGAAAGCAAAGCACTGCCTGCAGAAGAGGGGCTGGCCAGGGTACCAAAGATAGCCACGGTTCCTTCCGATGGAAAAGGACTGAGGGGGGTGCCTGAAGCCACCTATACCCTCTGGATCCGCCCTAAAGGTCACCCAAAATTTCCACTGCCCGTTAAAGGTGCCTAGCACATTTTTTCAGTTTCACGCCTGCTGAAACTGACTCGCAGTACCTAAATAAAAAGGCAGCGATTTCCCCATCCTGTACAAAAGGATTGTACATATGCACAGTGATGGGGACCCGCACTTTCGTCTCACTCGACAGGAATGTGATCCCTTCCAGCATTTCATCGCCTTCCTTCTCGCCCTTCCGTAGCATACATGTCTGCAGATCTTCCTTTTTCCAGAAAGTAACATCATACATTCCAGTAGTAGGAAAACACTGCATGCAAAAAATTGCTTCTCTCGGCATCCCAAAAAGGTCTTCAATCAATTGCTTCTGAATGAAGTGCAATCCAACCTCGCTCCGTCTAGGCTCGGCCACGACCAGCCTCAAAGTGTTTGGTGCGCTCGGCGGCCCCACCATACCTATGCCCACCAATCCCACAGCCAACTCATGGATGGTAGGGAAAGGCGATCACTCTCGTGCACTCACGGTGGCACCCCCCCTCAATAGCAGCATGGGATGCACCCGAAGGAAACACCCCAAGGCCGAGAGGGACTGGCACCGGTCGTTACCTAATGACAAGAACAAGGTAGAAACTACACTTGATCTTAGCCAAAAGGCCGAGAAGCGAACACTGCAAAACGTGTGTGAAGAATACAAACTCACTAAAAATTCATAATAAATGCACCTTGCAGCAATTGTAATCTTTCAAACAGCAGCGTGTATAGAGGTGATGACTCCTAACCACAGAGGTGTCTCCTTACAATGATCTATCATTAAGGCCCAGGAGAAGCATATTGAGAATCATAGCGCAATTTGTGTTTATTAAAAGTAGGTTTAAGCAGATAAATGAGAGAATGCGCACTTACATTTAGGGATGCTGTTAGTCTCTCCAAGATGCCGCGTGCGTTCCAACGCACAGGAGGTAGCAACTAGGAACCAGGATGTGAAGTCGATAGGGGCGAATGCACAGCCTCAATGCATTTTGTGATCAACATGTCATCAGAAAGCTTGGCAATTGGGCAATTTTGAATTTACCTAAATGTCCACATGCAAATTTTTTTGATCTGATGTGTGGAGAATCATACAATTCAGGAATTCAGATGATCAGGATTTATAAATGATATGTGTAACGAGCCCCTGCTCGCTCGGTTCCACTCTCCCGACACTCCTCTGCAACTATAGAATCAGATTGCAGATCGCAACGTCTGATGGTTCAGTCATCCGATGCTCCGGGATTAGAACTACAGCTATGTGCCGTTCGAATCCAGTTGTGATAGCTCAGAACAAACACCAGGCAGGCTGTATGTAAGTTCAAACAGGGATCTCCCTCTATTGACAGGAATACAGGCTCTTTTATACAGTAAAAGAGGAGGTGCATACCTCCTGCTCATATTACTCCTGTAACCTAATTAACCTAATTAACATGAGCTAGTTTACTAACATGACCTTTTGCCCAGACTTGTGGTCACCGAGCTTCACACAGTACATTATACATTATCATAAGTACAACCACAGGACATTTTCACAAAAGCAGGAGCTAATTACAATTAACAATACAAACAGTGTTCTCCCCCCTCCTCAGCCTTGTCATCAACACTTATAGTAGGAGTAGACTGTTCATCTCCCATCCAGTCCTAGAGGCTAATGTGATCAGCTTACTCAATTAACATGTTGAGTTCAAAATCAAACAAACCAATAATAGTCTTTACATATATATCCTGGGAGATATTGGGGATAAATATTACTGTCCCATTTTAAGCAATCCAAGACATACCCTCCAAGTCACTATTTCCCATATGGCATACACAGGGTCCCCAGAGTATGTGTGTCCTGGGGGTCCAGGACCCGAATCCACAGTGATACCACCTCAAGAGTCCCCAGGCATACAAGGCAAGAGGCTTGCATTCAGTCCCCTCCAACAGCCTCTATCCCGGGTGAGTCTGTCACATTTCTCCCCCATCAAAGGTTGACTAACAAGGTTCCAGACCTCCACCTGGTCTGGACATGCGTTAGTCAGGCAGAGTGAACTCACATAGTCTGTCCGCCCGATCTTCTTTCTTGGCTGCAAGGAATAGTTGAGCTCAGTAGGTGTGGGGCAGAGGTCATTTACTCTCTGTTCGGCTGCCAGCTCTTCAGTTGGGTGGTTTTTAACATTCCAGGGCTCGGTCTGCTGCTGGGCAGAGGGGCCGATCGCCTCAGCTTTCTGAAACTGTAGAGACACTGTAGGTGCTAGGCAGAGGCCAGTGGCACTCTGCCCTGTTGCCAGTGATTCAGCTGGGAGTAGCTTTACTACATCAGCTTGTCGCTGGAGAGAGGGGCCGACTGCCCCGGCTCCCTTGAACTCCACAGTTGTTGCCGGTGCTGGGCAGAGGTTGGTAGCACTCTGCCTTGTTGCCAGCACTTCTGCTGGGGACTCCGCATCCTCTGCTCCAGCTAACCGTTAGGGCAGGAGACTGGCTCCCTCCACTCCCAAACTGTGTAACTGCCATTGGGAAGGTGAGCCAGCTGCTTCCTTTTCCATTCCCTCATCTGGCTGCTTGAATGACATGTCTATGGTACTGTCTCCCAGGTGCACAGATCTTTGCTGGGGAGGAAAGACCGCTTCCTCCACCCTGGCCAACTGTTGGGGAGGGACAACACACACCTCCTCTCTCTTCTCCCCCTGTATCTGCTGCTGGGAAGTGATTGCCACTTTCTCACCCTGAGCCTCTGAAACTGTCACAGGTGTGGGGCAAAGGTCTTGGACCCTCTGTCAGGTTGCCAGCACTTCTGCTGGGGGTTTGCTATATGGTTCCTCCTCTACAGAAACGTCTATTAAATCCCCAGTCTCTGGAATTGCTAAAAGTGTGGGGCAGAGGTCTTGGACCCTCTGTTCAGTTACCAGATCTTCAACTGGAGAAGTTTGTTGCAACTCCACAGATACTGCTGTCCGTGCTGGTCAGAGCACGGTGAAGTTTGGCCCTAATACCAGCTCTTCTGCTGGAGGCTCATCAGGTTGTTCTTCCTCAGCAGAAAAGTCTATCAAATCCCCTGTCTCTGCAACTGGTGTCTGGGGATAAAGGTTTACCATCTCCTGTCCCTGGAAGCCAGAAGATGCTATCAGTGCTGGGCAGAGGTTAGCAGAGCTCTGCCCCGTTGTCAGCACTTCAGCTTTGGGGATAGCGATCTCCAGATTTTCCACTGCCGATTCTCTGGCATTCTGCTGGACAGGCACATTCCTCCATCCAAGATCATCCAATGCAGAAACAGGTTCATCAAGGTCAGTCAGCACTTGCTGCATGCGCCATAAGACCTCCGCCTCCATAGCTGCGGGGGCAGGTTGGCAAAGCACACTGTTACTCTGCCACATTATCAACTCTTCAGCCAGGATTTCAGAGTTGTCAACTGGTATTTCCTGATAGTCCCAGACAAAGGGAGCCCCACCCTGCCACTGAGCAGAGTCTAGCAGCTGTCTGTAGGCCATCTCAAGCTCCCATTCCTGAACGGCCAGAAACTCCAAATCTTTCTGTGCCCAGTGCACTTCAGAGACATTCAGTCTTCGCTCTCTGTGCTCCATTATTTCCTCCAAACGCCACTCCCGATCACTCCCAAAGTCAGGGTCCCTGGACAGCCTGCAGTAAAACAATCCTAGGCCATCGTAGTTAAAGCCTTCTGCGGGGCTGTCATCCGCTGTCCACGGGCACACTTGGGCTACATACCACTGGAGGGCTCTGTAGCTCTCGTCCAACCGCATTTCTGCCCGGATCAGCCTGCTTAACTCAGCTGTCCACTACTAGTTCGGCTATTCCCTCAATAACAGCATTCGCACTTCATACTGCGACCAGTACCTTACATGGATGGAGGAGAGAACTCCTCCTTGGTTTCGCTACTCACGGGCTAGCGCTTCCTTCCAGAGTTCGCAGCGGATAGAATCACCATCCTAGCAGGACCTGCTCTGATACTGGTCCTCTGTGCTCTATCTGCATCTCTCGCAACCTCCTTCTGAATTCCTCTTCCATGGTGGCTGGTATCTGTACCTCTCCTCTCCTGCTATCTGGATCTTGGATCCAGGTGATGGTTTGGATGTGTTCACGGCAAGGAAGCACGATCCCACCGGTCCCTCCCGGCTCTCAAGTAATTCTTTCAGAGTGGCTCTCCTGCAGGCTGGTTTGGAGTGTCCCAGTAACTGGAGAGCAAATCTCACCGCTGCCAACCAATGTAACGAGCCCCTGCTCACTCAGCTCCACTCTCCCGACACTCCTCTGCAGCTATAGAATCAGATTGCAGATCGCAACGTCTGATGGTTCAGTCATCCGATGCTCCGGGATTAGAACTACAGCTATGTGCCGTTCGAATCCAGTTGTGATAGCTCAGAACAAGCACCAGGCAGGCTGTATGTAAGTTCAAACAGGGATCTCCCTCTATTGACAGGAATACAGGCTCTTTTATACAGTAAAAGAGGAGGCGCATACCTCCTGCTCATATTACTCCTGTAACCTAATTAACCTAATTAACATGAGCTAGTTTACTAACATGACCTTTTGCCCAGACTTGTGGTCACCGAGCTTCACACAGTACATTATACATTATCATAAGTACAACCACAGGACATTTTCACAATAGCAGGAGCTAATTACAATTAACAATACAAACAGTGTTCTCCACCCTTCTCAGCCTAGTCATCAACACTTAGTAGGAGTAGACTGTTCGTCTCCTAGCCAGTCCTGGAGGCTAATGTGATCAGCTCACTCAATTAACATGTTGAGTTCAGAATCAAACAAACCAATAATAGTATTTACATATATATCCTGGGAGATATTGGGGATAAATATTACTGTCCCATTTTAAGCAATCCAAGACATACCCTCCAAGTCACCATTTCCCATATGGCATACACAGGGTCCCCAGAGTCTGTGTGTCCTGGGGGACCAGGACCCGAATCCACAGTAATACCACCTCAAGAGTCCCCAGGCATACAGCTCACAAAGAGCACCATTCCCCCAAATGCCAGGGCCCATAATCGGTCGGCAAGAGGGTTGCATTCAGTCCCCTCCAACACCCTCTATCTCGGGTGAGTCTGTCACAATATGATACTTCGCAGACTAAATAAAAGTGCATGTTCATTTGATTAAAAGCCCAACTGCGGGTCCAACTGTTCAACCCAGAAATGGTGCAGCATAACCTTGCTGGAATAATCTGCAGGTGGACACATCTATTGATTGTTTAGTTCAACCCAGAAATGGTGCGGCATAACCTTGCTGGAATAATCTGCAGGTGGACACATCTATTGATTGTTTGCTTTGTTGCCAAAGCTGGACTTGGGCTTTAAATTATGTTGATAGTCATACCAATGTAAACGTAAATAAAAATAATTCAGTTTTGTTTACAAATAGTAAAAAGAGAAAAGAGTGGTATTTTACTGATTGAGGTTTTATTAAAAAAAAAAATCACACAGGCATCAAGAATCTGGAACATTTGTCAATATAAAAAATAGTCATTTCTCCTACATCAACAAGAAGGGATTAATGAGTTACAAAATCAAATATGACTATTCAATATGATATTGCTTTGTTTTAAATTTCATTAACAAGTCTTCAGCTTCTTAGTGTTAATGCTACTTGTGGCTCAATAATTGTGTGCATCTTTAGAGGTTATCTTCTTCCAAAACTGATATTTCAGTGTTGAGAGGTTGCAATTCTTCCATATTGTCCTGGTTACTGCAAAGCTAAGGGGTATCTTACACTTTCATGTTGAAAAAAAAAAGAATACCGGAAAATCCTAACAGTGCTATTTAAATTCATACATTGCAGTAGAGGACAGAGACACAAACCGCAGCGTAATGACTTTACTGCAACACAAAGTACAGAGTATGGTGACTCCAGGCATGCCAAATCCAAACCCCATCAAAGCCAGTGGGAGCCAAATGTTAAAAAAAAGTAATGTCCATTTTCTAGGTAATAGGCAAGGAATTGTCAAAAAAATGGCATGGAGGCTGGGCTCTGCCCTGGAAAACATGTACCAAAGCAAAAAAAAAAAAAATGCATGTAAAATTCTATTTAGCTGGAACAGTGATTTTTGCAATGCTATAAGTGAAATATTAAAAATCAAACTCCATTAAATAACATGCCTGGTGTATTCCCTAAACCTTCCTATGAAGTAATGCATCTGTATGATGTGTACAACCTTTTACTGAAAAACTGACACTTACAAGGTGTCATTTATGCCATAAAATGCCATTTACGTTACCAACAAAACATCAGTTATGCTGTCCATCAATATACATTTACTATCAATTGACAACATTTAATAAAAAACATCACCCATGATCATTGTTTACATTCAGAAGCCATAGGTAAATATTGTCTAGTAGCAAGTTGTCATTGCAGCAAGGAAACATTATGGGGGGGGTGAAACAGAGAAACATAGAAAAGTGACGGCAGAAAAAAGACTGGGTAGTTCATCAAGTCTGCCCATTTTTTTGGGGTTGTTTTTTTATTTCATTAACATTTATGTCTTATAGATCTGTTAGTATCATTGTCCCAAGCATGTTTGAAGCCATTTACTGTTGACTGTCTCACTATCTCTGCTGGAAGTTTATTCCAATCATCAACTACTGTACCCTTTCAGTAAAAGGGATGTCCTAACTGATGATGGCTGTACATTGGATAATGGTTTGGATATACACTGGGGGCATTGTTAACATTTTATCTAATTATAAATTTACTAAATGAATTCTTTATGTTGTTGATGTGTTTATATACATTTTACTTTTTTGGGGGATTAACCAATAACGGGTGCTAATGTGACCCTATTCTCATTTCCTTGGTAGAGGGCAGATATCTGGAGGCCCTCTGTTTTAAGGGGGCTTTAATTCTTATTACTACCCCAACACAAACCCCCACATCCTCTTGACCATGGGATGTGGGGAAGAGGCCTTTGTCCCAAGGTGCCTTGATGGAAGGGGGGGTCTTGACTACCCCACCTCCTAAATTGTACCTTTTTAATGTTGACAGTGTTTGGTAAATAATAGGCATAGGTAGATAAGAATCGCCGGAAAACATATCAATACATTTTTTTTAAGAATACAGTTCGATAGGGAGTGAGTCTTTTGAAAAGGCTTAAAAGGCAACATTAAAAATGCACAATTACTTCAAAGCGGTTTTAAACCCAAAACCAAAAATACAATATATTGCAGCTTAAAAATCACTAGATGCAAGGGCTGCATTTTTTTTTTTTAGGCATTGTTCTCTCTCTGTTTTCACCTGGTGATCAAGCCACTAACACATCTCCTGTATTAGAATGCCCGCTTTCTGGATGAAGGAGCAGAGGGATACCTTTGGACAGCAGCATTGTAATCTAGGGGGAGGGTAGTGTTAGATACAGAAGCATATTTAAATACACATTTAAGCTAAACTCCAGCTAACACTTTATAAGCAGTTACAAAAAACAGTTTTGTTTCCTTTTTGGATAGAGCTTTTACATAAATAAATAAAAGCTAGCCTGGAAAGAGAGGGTGCCCCCCCAAAACCATACCAGGCCACATGCCTTCAACATGGAAAAGGTACCTTGCCTGTATCATGTTGATAGAGGCAAGGCTTTTTAACCATGGGGGTCTTTTGAAAATGCTTAATAGGCAACTGTCAGGTTCAGGAGTCTGGTTTGGAGGCCAGTAGCTATTGCAGTAGAATGGTCACACTAGCTGACTCAAGGCATGGGGTCTAAGCATTAACTTGTCTTCACCAGAGCTCCTGATGGCAGAGATGCATTTCTCCAGGGGCGGGCTGCCCATTAGGGGAGCCCGGGTGCTGCGCCCCCCATCCTTGCCACCCCCTATATGCAGTGGATAGATTCAAGCATAGCATGAATCTATCCACGGCCGTCGCTGCTGTCCCTTATTTATATGTCCGGCCCCTTTCGGGTCACCTAGAGCATTGGAGCATTCAGGTTTTTTTTTTGAAGAACCTGATTAGAGCCATAGGTGCTAATAGGCTTCAAAATAGGGTGGACTCAGGACGCAGAGCATTGCATCTGGAGCCCATCCAGGTGTGTTGCAACAGGGAATGAAAATTCCCTGTTGCAACATTGATCAACAATAGGGAAACAGGTATGAAACCCATTTGCCGATCAGCCAAAACGTTAGGTGATCCTATTGGATGCCTAGCACTGGGAGGAGGAGAGAGGAGACACAGCGGAAGCAGCTCCAGGAGATGAGCAGCTTTCCCCGAGCCCGCCACTCTCTCACTGCCCACATCCAGGGTAAGGACAGCGGGTGGTGGTGGTGGGGGGCTGTGTTAATGCTGTGGGGGGGTAAATGCCGCTCCACCAGCAGCCCGGGGGGTTGTTTTCTGCCCCCCAAGAAAAACCCACCAGCCGCCACTGCATTTCACTGCATGCTTGTCTCAGTTAGCAGTCCTCAGGATCATCCCAACAGGATGTGAGCAATCCAGGATCCTGGGGCAAGTATAGCAGGTAGGGGTCAAGCAGAAGCATAGTCAGTAAACAAGCTGAAGGTCGGTAACAAGTGGTTGCTAGTTGGGTTCAAGTGAAAGCGTAGTTGAGGAACAAGCCAGAGGTCAGTAATGAGTGTGACATAGTTTCATAGTTATATACTAGGTGAGGTAAAAAAAAGACACAAGTCCATCAGGTCCAACCTATGAGTGTGATTATATGTCAGTATTACCTTGTATATCCCTGTATGTTGTGGTCGTTATGGTTGTTTTAGTGAAGATACAGACAGCAGCAGCAGTGAACGGAGCAATAAACTGTCTAGAGAGCACAAGCAGTTTGTCAAACAGGAAGTGCAGAGACATGGCTTAAATTAGGAAGTTCATAGGAGGAGCAAGGAGTTCATGGTTAACCAGAAACAAGACACAAGTCAATGTTGTGCAAGGAATCAGACAGGGAGCTGTTTAACATCTCAAGTGGCACAGTGCAAAGAGACATAGCCAGACACTACAGAGGTTCCAGGTTCATATCTGGATCTTGACAGAAACATTAAAAACACAGTTACTTAAATAACATGCTTGGTGAGGCCTTAAACCTGCATGTATAGTGACTCATCAGTAGGATGTCTAACATTCTAAACCAAAAGTAACATTTAGACAAAAAAAATGCTAAATGACATTTCCCAGCAGGCTTTGTTCTGTTTGTAAATAATGCAGCTGTTATATCCCCTTCACCATCTATACCAGGCTCTTATACTGTACCGAATCAGGCCTGGTATGGCTTTTAAGGGGAAACCCATTAAAAAATAGGGCCTTTCCACAAAACCCATACCTTACCCTTATCTGTGCATGAGACCTTGATAGCCAGGAAAGGGAGGGTGTGCCTCTTTAAACCATAGCAGACCACATCATTTCAGCATGTGGCCTCTTCCCCACATGCCTGGCCCAGTGGATAATTGGCTCTATGTGTGTGTGTGTGTGTGTGTGTGTGTGGGGGTACTTATGAGAACCTGAAAGCCCCCTTTAATGTACAGGGCCTTAGATAGATATCTGGTCCCTCTGCTTTAATGAGTAAGGAGTACATAGTATCCTGGTTACACTTTAACCACTTTATTATTGGACACTTTCATCCCCTTTCTGCCAGGCCAATTTTTGTCATTTTTTATCATTTTTTTGGTAGTATTTAATCAACATTGGGTTTTTTATGTTTTGCTAAACAAACGAAAAAATGCAGAAAATGTGGGGCAAAAAAGTTTTTCTTCTGATAGGCAGCACTAATGGGCACTGATAGGCAGCACTGAGAGGCATCACTGATGGACATTGATAGGCAGCACTGATGGGCATTGATAGGCACTGATGGGGCTGCACTGATCATCAGGGCACTGATGATAAGTGCAATGAATTTCTGTGTACATGTCCCCTGTCGCATTAGCTGGTAACTGGCACACCTCCCTTCATGCTGTAACAGCACATGAGGAAAGGAATGCTGATAACTGGCAAGTTTGTTTACATGTGATCAGCTGTGATTGGACACATCTGATCACATGGTAAACTTAGAATTTTTTAAGAGTTTTACCCATATAGAGTTGTCTCAGCCTTTTAATACCTTGTTTTTCCCACTCTCTGGCTTTCCCTATCCGAAGACTTTCCTGCAGGTTACTGTTGTTCCAAATGGGGGTATATTCAATAAACCCATTGTATCTCATCTGTTTTTTAACTGTTTTCCATATTTTAATTATCATTTTAATTGTTGGATATTTATAGCGAAAAGAATCCGCCTCTAGTGCTTCAATTATTGTGTCATGTAAAGCGCCTATTAATAATATTCTTCCATTGGGAGAACCTCCATTCGGAACACCACATCCCATTAACTGCTGCAGTTGTGATGAAAGATAATAGCGCTCGGGGTGGGGCAACGTGAAACCGCCATCCCCCCCTGGGAGCTAAAGTGTACGAAGTCGGATCCTGGCTTGCCCCCCTTTCCATATTAGCTCCCTAAAAAGGCTCTCAATTTTATTAAACCAAATCTTACATATCCACACTGGGGAATTGTGCAAAATATACAATTGTGACATCCAGATCATTTTTATTAAACTACATCTTCCAGCCACTGATAGGAAACCGTTTCCAGATGCCAATTTTTTTTTTAAATTTGGAAAGAAGTGGTATAAGATTTTTACTTATTTTATTTTTTATTTATGGTACTTATATAGCGCCATCAATTTACACAGCGCTTTACATATACATTGTGCATTTACAGCAGTCCCTACCCTTGAGGAGCTTACAATCTAAGGTCCCTAACTCACATTCATACATACTAGGGACAATTTAGACAGGATCCAATTAACCTACCAGCATGTCTTTGGAGTGTGGGAGGAAACCGGAGTACCCGGAGGAAACCCATGCAGGCACATGGAGAACATGCAAACTCCAGGCAGGTAGTGTCGTGATTGGGATTCGAACCAGCGACCCTTCTTACTGCTAGGTGAAAGTGCTACCCACTACACCACTGTGCCGCCCAACTTATAAATTGGTTAGGGTCTTTCGTCATGGCAATCCCCAGGTATTTCAGTGTATCCACTACTACCAACTGAGGCATTCCTGGTATTGTTAAATCAATAATGGGGTCTATTGGTAAGAGCTCAGATTTCTCCCAGTTTATCTCCAACCCTGTAAAGCTACCAAATACCTCTACTATGCTCATTGTCTTTGTCAATGACTGACTCGTATCTCCCAAGAAGAGCAGAATATCGTCCGCGTACAACGCGATTCTTTCTTCACCCGATTTTCTCTGAAAACCTGTTATCTCAGAGCTCTTTCTTATAGATATAGCCAAGGGTTCCATTGCCAAAGCAAAGAGCAGGGGAGACAATGGGCACCCCTGTCTTGTCCCCCTCTCTAGTTCAATCCTGTCCGAAAATTCGTTATTCATTTTTAATCTTGCATTGGGCCTGTCATAAAGCATTTTAATCCAGCCAGTGAAAGAGGGACCAAATCCAAATTTCCCCAACACCAGCCAAATATATCCCCACTCCACACTATCGAAAGCTTTAGTCATGTCCAGTGACAATACGGCTCTTGATCCCTCGTTCTCCGTTGGGGTTTGTAAATTTAAAAATGCCCTTCTGATATTCATACTTGTGGATCTATTGGCTATAAATCCCAACTGATCTGAATGGAACAGTTTAGGGATAACTCTGTTTAACCTAGCTGCCAGGACCCTGGACAGGATTTTGGCATTGGAGCACAGGAGAGAGATTGGCCTATATGCAGCTACATCTAGGGGGTCCTTCCCTTCTTTCTGTAAAACTATGATAGTTGCCTCTAACATTGAAGCAGGCAAATGTCCCTCCCTGACTGCCCCTTCCAGTGCTTTTAGCAACTCTGGGACTAATATATCACCATATTATTTGTAGAACTCAGTTGGAAGCCCATCTGGACCGGGAAATTTTTGATTTTCCATTCTAGCTACTGCCTGTTGGAGTTCTGCAAGGGTTTTTGGAGTTTCTAGTTCGCCTCTTTCCTCTTGCGTAATAACCGGTATTTCCAGGTTCCACAGGAATTCCTCCATCACGCCCTCCACTCCCTTTTTCTGAGCAGTATAAAGATTTTTGTAATAATCCTTAAATATTTGCACTATCTTTGTAGTGTTTGATATAATCTCTCCTCCAGTGGACCTGATGGTAAGAATAGTAGATGGCGGGGAGTTGGATTTCACCAGCTGCGCCAGCATCTTTCCCACGCTTTCGCCCTCTACAAAGAAGGACTGCCGCTGAAGGAGTCGCCTAGTCTTAACCTTCTGCATAATTAGTATCTTATACTCTTGTTGTTTATCTAACCATGTTATTTCCCTCTCCGACGTTGGATCTAATATATAGTTGTTTTCAGCCTCAAGCACCTCCCTTTGGGTTTTTTCCTCCCAGGCCCTAGCATGTTTATTATATTTGGCCACCTGTTGTATTAGGACTCCCCCTAAGAAAAGCCTTTAGGGTGTCCCATAGTATTCCAGCTGACCCCGTACCTTCATTAAATTCTACAAATTCTCTCACTTTAGGGAGGACCCCGTCCATTTTTTTAATCAGTTCAAACCAGTATGGGTTTATTTTCCACTCCTTCTGGGTTTTTTTCCCTCCTAGTTTCAATGTAATTACTATTGGGGAGTGGTCCGATATTCCTCTTGGCCAGTATATGATTTTTTCCGTAATCTGTAATGCTCTATCATTTCCCAAGGCCATATCTATCCTGGAGAGCGTGGAATACGAGGTTGAATAGCAAGAATATTGCAAGACTCCCGGGTTCCGTGCCATCTACAGATCTATTAACCCCACTTCGTCCAGGAATAGGCTTAAACGGCACTTCTCCATGGGCTCTGAGAAAATCCGTACGGGAAACCTATCTATCTTCCTGTCGAGTATCTCGTTAAAGTCTCCTACTACTATAATCGGCACTCCTTCTTTGTCAAGCAAAAATTCATTTAGTCTAAGCATAACATCTATTTTAAATGGTGGCGGAATATAAACATTTGCCACAATATACATATTATTATCAATTGAGCAGTACAGAAAGATATATTGGCCCATCTCATCTATGCTGGGCTGCCTGCAGGAAAAGTTCACCCCGGTTTTTACCATAACACTTACCCCCCTGCTATAGGAAGAGTGAACCGAGTGGTATTGACATTGGTATTTCTTACTCTGTATTTGCTGGGCTGTGTGTTTAGTTATGTGCGTTTCCTGCAGGCAGACCAGTTCAACTCCATATTTCTCCAACATGGAGAATACTGCTGTGTTTTTGACCGATGTCCCCAGTCCCCTAACATTCCAGGATCCTATATTAAGTGTTTTAGCTTGCATCAAAAAATCAAGAGATACAGTGGGGACGGAAAGTATTCAGACCCCCTTAAATTTTTCACTCTTTGTTATATTGCAGCCATTTATAAAAATCATTTAAGTTCATTTTTTTCATCATTAATGTACACACAGCACCCCATATTGACAGAAAATACAGAATTGTTGATATTTTTGCAGATCTATTAAAAAAGAAAAACTGAAATATCACATGGTCCTAAGTATTCAGACCCTTTGCTTAGTATTTAGTAGAAGCACCCTTTTGATCTAATACAGCCATGAGTCTTTTTGGGAAAGATGCAACAAGTTTTTTACACCTGGATTTGGGGATCCTCTGCCATTCCTGCTTGCAGATCCTCTCCAGTTCTGTCAGGTTGGATGGTAAACGTTGGTGGACAGCCATTTTTAGGTCTTTCTAGAGATGCTCAATTGGGTTTAAGTCAGGGCTCTGGCTGGGCCATTCAAGAACAGTCAAGGAGTTGTTGTGAAGACACTCCTTCATTATTTTAGCTGTGTGCTTAGGGTCATTGTCTTGTTGGGAGGTAAATCTTTGGCCCAGTCTGAGGTCCTGAGCACTCTAGAGAAGGTTTTCGTCCAGGATATCCCTGTACTTGTCTGGATTCATCTTTCCCTTGATTGCAACCAGTTGTCCTGTCCCTGCAGCTGAAAAACACCCCCACAGCATGATGCTGCCACCACCATGCTTCACAGTTGGGACTGTATTGGACAGGTGATGAGTAGTGCCTGGTTTTCTCCACACATACTGCTTAGAATTAAGGCCAAAAAGTTCTATCTTGGTCTCATCAGACCAAAGAATTTTATTTCTCACCATCTTGGAGTCCTTCAGGTGTTTTTTTAGCAAACTCCATGCGGGCTTTCATGTGTCTTGCACTGAGGAGAGGCTTCCGTCGGGCCACTCTGCCATAAGGCCCCGACTGGTGGAGGGCTGCAGCGATGGTTGACTTTCTACAACTTTCTCCCATCTCCCGACTGCATCTCTGGAGCTCAGCCACAGTGATCTTTGGGTTCTTCTTTACCTCTCACCAAGGCTCTTCTCCCCCGATAGCTCAGTTTGGCCAGACGGCCAGCTCTAGGAAGGGTTTCAAACGTCTTCCATTTAAGGATTATGGAGGCCACTGTGCTCTTAGGAACCTTAAGTGCAGCAGAATTTTTTGTAACCTTGGCCAGATCTGTGCCTTGCCACAATTCTGTCTCTGAGCTCTTCAGGCAGTTCCTCTGACCTCATGATTCTCATTTGCTCTGACATGCATTGTAAGCTGTAAGGTCTTATGTAGACAAATGTGTGGCTTTCCTAATCAAGTCCAATCAGTATAATCAAACACAGCTGGACTCAAATGAAGGTGTAGAACCATCTCAAGGATGATCAGAAGAAATGAACAGCACCTGAGTTAAATATATGAGTGTCACAGTAAAGGGTCTGAATACTTATGACCATGTGATATTTCAGTTTTTCTTTTTTAATAAATCTGCAAAAATGTCAACAATTCTGTGTGTTCTGTCAATACGGGGTGCTATGTGTACATTAATGGGGAAAAAAATGAACTTAAATGATTTTAACAAATGGCTGCAATATAACAAAGAGTGAAAAATTTAAGGGGGTCTGAATACTTTCCGTCCCCACTGTATATACAGAGCTGTAGGGAGTGTCTATTTAAAACTAAATTAATATCTAATTCATACTTTAACTTCACACTTATACTCATTATTTTGGGCTGTGAACCCCGTAGCCCAATCTCTTTTCTAGTACCTTTAGTAATTTTAAACAGTGTAACCAACATGACCAACTTTAAGTGAATATATTCTCCAAAATAATTTCGTGTGAATTTCAAATGCCTTTTTCCTATAATTATTACTTTGTGTTTTATCTTGCATCCAACAAGTGCAATTTCCTATAGTATTCCTTTGTGTTGTGACTTCAATTAATCCACGCTTCCCCAGTGTTAATTCTTGAACAGATCCTATGTTACCTCCCCCCTCCCACACCCCCCTCCCCCTTTCCCCTTTCCTACCCACCACCTAACTAGGTGACCCCCAAGGGGCTTTTGTGTGACCATTTCCCAAACCGCCTGATCCTCATATTTATTCCCAAATTCATTCACATCCATCGTTCCCCATACTGTGTGTAACTACCCTCCCCCTCTCAAAAAAGAAAAAAAAATACAAGAACACATCAAATGATATATCCTATATGTTTTTCATCCCCCCACCCCCTTCAGGATATCAAAAATTTCTCCTTATTCTCTTCAAGCCATTTCTCGACTGCAATCGGTGATTCAAAAATCTGGGTTCCCCCCAGTGCGGTTACACGAAGCCTTGCTGGGTAGAGAAGGGCATAAGTCAACTTAAATTTTTGCAAAGTATGCTTGGACTGTATAAACTCTGCTCTACGTCTCTGAAGGTCCGGTGAAAAGTCAGAGTAAAATGATATTTTGGTACCATTGAAAAAATGTTTCCCGTCTCCCTTGTTTTCTGCAACAGCGACACTTTGTCCTTATAATTAAGAAACTTCATCAGTAGTGGCCTAGGAAATCCTCTTGCTGGGGGGGGCCCTAAAGGGCACTCTATGTACTCTTTCAATCGAGAACATTGTTGAAAATGATTCTTTTCCAAAAAGTTCAACCAGCCACTTTTCTAGGAACTCTATAGGGTTGGAGCTCTCACTTTTTTCAGGCAGGCCCACCAGCCTCACATTATCCCTTCGGTTCCTATTCTCCATCTCCTCCATTTTGGATGCATGCTTAGATATCTGTTCCTTCATACTTTTCATTTCTTTTATTAGTGGGGATATGTCATCTTCTAACTGGCTAACTCTTCCTTCCAAGGCTGTTGTTCTCTCTGTTGTTTTTTTGTAAGTCCTGTCTGACCAGTATCAGATCCTCTTTTACTCCCTTCATTTGCTCGCAGAGATCTTTAAGAGATCCATTACATGCGCCCACTGTCATAAATACATCTGTTAGGGTTAGCTCCTTCTCTAAGGGTAAGCCAGACTCAGCTATTACTTCTGTATTTGTATTTTGCTCACTCGACCCCACACTTTTATTACTTTGTGATTTTGTTGACTGACCCGGCGGTGCTGTAGCAGTTAACTGGCTCTGGCCCTGACTCTGATGGACCCCCGTGTTGTGTTTTAGATTGTGACCCCTTTTTTGGTGGGGTCTGAACCGGGGTATGTGCATATTGCTCCAATTTTGCTGCTGCTGCGGCTGGGGCTGCTGCCAATTGCTGGGAGTTTTTCTCTTTGGAGGAACGTAAGTGCTGCATCCTGTGGTTTCCAATTAGCAGAAGGCCAATTGGGCTTTAAGCCAATATTTCAGTATAGAGAAAAAAAAATTACAGCCACAATTTTTCCCAGCACTAGGATACGCACAAACACCGCACTGCACACTTATCTGCACAATTTACCCAGTCTCTAGGATAGTGATTAGCTTCCTATAGCTTTATACACAGTCACTATCATATACACCTTTGCAGGTTCAGCAGACAGTAGTGCCTAACTACAAAGCATCTCTTGTATACACATACTCTGGAGCAGTATGGCCTTGTTCATGTACAGTTTACTGGGTTAGCATTTGGCAGCAAATGTCAGATCATGATACATTACATCTCCCCTTTACTCACGGGTCCTTTATATCTATTAGAGAATATCAGAGGATTCAGTATCCAGGCTCCTGAAGACTTTTTGCACACCTGCACTTTGACAAGGAGGATTCCGCTGGTCAGCTAATACCCCCACAAACTCAGTGACCACGCTGTATGCTGAGAGTAATGCCGCGTACACACGGTCGGACTTTCCGGCATACTTGGTCCGGCGGACCAGAGTGTGCCGGACAATCCGCCCGTGTGTGGGCGCCGGCGGACTTTTCCGGCGGACTTCTTCCCAAAAGCCCGCCGGACCTAGATTTGAAACAAGTTTTAAATCTTTCCGTCGGACTCAGTTTCGGGCGGAAAGTCCGCTCGTGTGTGTGCTGGTCCGACGGAAAGCCCGCTCGTGTGTATGCTGGTCCGACGGACCAAATACAACACGAGGGCAGGGTATTGCATCTCGCGCTCGCTGCAATAGGAAAAACAAATTTTCCTATTGCGGCGAGCGCGGGGCATACCAGACCCTTAGGTCTGGTATGGATTATAAAGGGAACCCCCTACGCCGAAAAACGGCGTGGGGTCCCCCCTAAAATCCATACCAGACCCCGATCCGAGCACGCAGCCTGGCCGGTCAGGAAAGGGGGTGGGGACGAGCGAGCGCCCCCCCCTCCTGAACCGTACCAGGCCGCATGCCCTCAACATGGGGGGTGGGTGCTTTGGGGGAGGGGGTACCCCTACCCATTCACCTAGGGAAAAAGTGTAAGTAATAAAACACACTACACAGGTTTTTAAAATATTTTATTAAACAGCTCTGGGGGGGTCTTCCTCCGGTTTCGGGGGTCTTCTTCCGGCTTTGGGGGTCCCTCCGCTTCATCTTCTCCCGGCGTCCGGTTAGTTCTTCTCCGCTCTCTTCTCCCGGTGTTCCAGTTCTTCGGCCGGCTCCTCTGCTGTCTTCAGGTAGCTCTCTTGCCAGCAGAGGTCCGGGCTTCTGGGCTTCTTCTCTTCTCTTCTCTTCTCTTCTCTTCTCTTCTCTTCTCTTCTCTTCTCTTCTCTTCTCTTCTCTTCTCTTCTCTTCTCCAGATGTTGACACGACGCTCTCTCCGGCTGGACTGCTCTACGAGGGCTGCGTTGTGACTTATATAGGCGGAGACCCCGCCCCCTTTTGATGTCACAGTCCCTGGGCATGCTGGGACTGTGACGTTTTAGGGGGCGTGGTGAACATCACCCAGTGACCACGCCCCCTAAAACGTCACAGTCCCAGCATGCCCAGGGACTGTGACATCAAAAGGGGGCGGGGTCTCCGCCTATATAAGTCACAACGCAGCCCTAGGAGAGCAGTCCAGCCGGAGAGAGCGTCGTGTCAACATCTGGAGAAGAGAAGAGAAGAGAAGAAGCCCAGAAGCCCGGACCTCTGCTGGCAAGAGAGCTACCTGAAGACAGCAGAGGAGCCGGCCGAAGAACTGAAACACCGGGAGAAGAGAGCGGAGAAGAACCAACCGGACGCCGGGAGAAGATGAAGCGGAGGGACCCCCGAAGCCGCAGGAAGACCCCCCCCGGAGCTGTTTAATAAAATATTTTAAAAACCTGTGTAGTGTGTTTTATTACTTACACTTTTTCCCTAGGTGAATGGGTAGGGGTACCATGTACCCCATACTCATTCACATAGGGTGGGGGGCCGGGATCTAGGGGCCCCCTTATTAAAGGGGGCTCCCAGATTCCGATAACCCCTCCGCCCACAGACCTCGACAACCAACGGCCAGGGTTGTCGGGAAGAGGCCCTTGTCCTCATCAACATGGGGACAAGGTGCTTCGGGGTGGGGGGGGGCCCGCAGGGCGCCCCCCCTCCCCCAAAGCACCCACCCCCCATGTTGAGGGCATGCAGCCTGGTACGGTTCAGGAGGGGGGGGCGCTCGCTCGTCCCCACCCCCTTTCCTGACCGGCCAGGCTGCGTGCTCGGATCGGGGGTCTGGTATGGATTTTAGGGGGGACCCCACGCCGGTTCCCTTTATAATCCATACCAGACCTAAGGGCCTGGTATGCCCCGCGACGGGGCTCTCAAGGTGTCAATCTCGCCGATAAAAGCGGCAAGATTGACATCCTTTTCTAGTCCCGTCGCACCTGAGTCACGTTCAAAATGAACGGACTTGTCCGTGTGTGGGCAAGTCCGTTCATTCTGAAAGTCCGCCGTAACTCCGGCGAAAGTCCGTCGGAAAGACGGGCGGACTTAGCCCGCCGCAAAGTCCGGGCGTGTGTGGGCAAGTCCGTCCGTTTTAAAGTCCGGCGCACCTGGTGGACAAAGTCCGTCAGGAAGTGTGCCGGACCAAGTAGGATAGAAAGTCCGACCGTGTGTACACGGCATAAAGCTTGCACTCACTGCCCCTTTGGGGAACCACTGGAGCTGTTTTGTGTAGCGAACAAGGGCCCAATACCCGCTGCACACGAGATACCTCTCAGGCGGCTTGCGACATGTGATATCACTCCCGGCTACACTCGGTGCTGCTCAGCAAGGATAACTCAGAGTCTCGAGGTCCCTCATGTGTCTTCGGGATGCTACCGGTGCGACCGCTCATCACTCCACCTCTGCTCCACTCCGCTCAGGGGAATAGCCTGTACAACATCCAGATTCTCAGTTCACTCAGCCATAGTAAATACCATCAGACATGGTCTTGCTTTGTAGGGGAGGCAGAGGGAGATCACACAGGGTCCTCTCCTCTCAGCGTCCTCTCACTCCATACCACCGCTCCACTCACATCTGGTCACGCCCTGACTATTTGTATCTCTGATCGCTGTATAAATGTCAATGGTCTCAAAAAAGCGTCAAAAGTGTCCGATCTGTCTGCCGCCGTCTCAGTCCTGATAAAAATCGCAGATCACCGCCATTACTAGTAAAAAAAAAAATTTGAATAAAAATGGCATTAATCTATCCCCAATTTTGTAGATGCTATAACTTTTGCGCAAACCAATCAATATATGCTTATTGCAATTTTTTTACCAAAAATATGTAAAAGAATACATATCGGCCTAAACTAAGGAAGAAATTATTTTTTTTAGAAAAAAATTGGGGGATATTTATTATAGGAAAAAGTAAAAAAATATTGTTTTCTTTTCAAATTTTACGCTCTTCTTTTGTTTATAGCACAAAAAATAAAAATCGCAGAGGTGATCAAATACCACCAAAAGAAAGCTCTATTTGTGGGAAAAAAAGGACGTCAATTTTGTTGTTGTACAAGGTTGCACGACCGTGCAATTGTCATTTAAAAATGATGCAGTGCCGTATAGCAAAAAAATGGCCTGTAAGGGGACAAATCTTCCGGGGCTGGAAAAGTGGTTAAAAAGACCTGCTTCCTGTTGAACTATATATTTATTTATTTTTTTGCATTGGTACATATTCTCCATGGAAGTGCCCAGCTACCCATGCCTATTTCTTAAAAAAAACCCTGCAAACTGACCTCAAGAAAATCCAAAAAAAAATTATAAGATCTGGCTTTCATAGACTTCAATAGGGTTAAAACACATTGTTTGGTGTTTGCAAATGATTTTATTTTTCGGCAAACCTCCAATGAACCAAACTTAATTGGTTCACTCATCACTACATGCAGGAATCACTTCCAGAGAATTAAATGCAAATATCTATTCTGTCCACTTGAGATTCTGAAAGTTATAAGAAGCCATAATGTAATTTAATCCACCAGTATCCACCCACAATTGAAATATACCATTTTGGGTGCAGTTAGCCCATCTGCATGGTTTATTAATAACCCAACGAATATAAAACATGTTGCTTTTAGATGTAGCAGGAGAGTATATCTGATTTGATAACTATTATATTACTAATAAACACAAGCTTTCTCTTTTTCAATTTTCATCCTTAACTTCTTTTTCTGTGTTATTGCTGTGTTTTTTAAGCCTATGCACCATAGGAAGCACTTTGCAAGCTGCAACTGAAAACCTAGAAAGCTTAAATTACAGAGAGAAAACATTTTTTTGTTGTGTCTTCATAGTGGGCAATCTAACCTAATCATCATAATTTGTGCCATTTCCATTATATCGGAATAGAATAACTGTTGCATTTTAACACTAGCACGCTAAGGTACCAATAAGCATCTAAATGTAAAGTTCGACATTTACTCAGGAGGAGTTCTTCTGCAATTAATTCCACAGTCTTTTGTAGATGCTGCAGATGGACTACGTTAGGGATCATTATATTGAAAATGGAGATGGCCAGTTGAGAATTACTTTAAAATTTAAGGCACAGCTATAAGAGCTGTAATGATATCTTTAAAGAAGCCTTTATTCATGTTTCCTGTGGAGAGAAAACAAAGGCAATGTGTGCACTATTTTCAGTTCTGTGCGTTCTCATGGCAGGTTTAAAGCCTTAAGTTTGAAAGTCCAATTTAACGTGAGTATTTGATTTAACTCATAAAACAGAATTCAATAATTTACTGGTCAAACTACTAAAGTTTTAATGCACCATGGAAGGAAAAAATGCTGACTAGGTTATTTGCTCAAAATGGAAAGATGAGATGGTCTAAAGCCTCAGTGTTTTCTGTGGTATCTATTATTTTTCTAGTATTTACTTACAGTATCTCACAAAAGTGAGTACACCCCTCACATTTTTGTAAATATTTTATTATATATTTTCATGTGACAAGCGGGGTTCTGGATGGGAAAAAAATAAAATAAAATTCAGCAGCTACAAACACTGTAGCTGCTGACTTTAAATAAGCACACTTACCTGTCCTGGGTGCCCGCAATGTCGGTCGCCCTAGGCCGACCCATCCCTCGGCTCTCGGGTCCCGGCACCACCATCCTAACTAAGGGAAACAGGCAGCTGTGCCTTACGGCTGCACTGCCCATTTCCTACTGTGCATGCGCAAGTCGCGCAGTGCTTTGTGAATGGGACGCGATGTGTTGTGGGACACACACAGTTCCCATAACACACCGCGCCCCATTCCCCAGAAGACAACGCGGGGACGAGAAGACAGAACATTACCGAGGCGTAGGAAGAGGCAGATTAAGAAGACTGCCTAGGAACAGCCATTTCAGGTGAGTTACATTTTTTTTGTTTTTACCTTCAATTTTGTAGGTATTTTTTGGTGCATTTTCTTTTTTTGTGGTGGACCTCCACTTTAAGTAATAAGTGTACAGCTTCTATAACAGTGTACATTTGCTGTCCCCTTAAAATAACACACAGATATTAATGTCTAAACCTCTGGCAACAAAAGGCAGTACACCTCTAAGTGAAAATGTTCAATTTGGGCCCAATTAGCAATTTTCCTTCCATAATGTCATGTGACTCATCCATGTTACAAGGTCTCAGGTGTGAATTTGCAGCAGGTGTATTACATTTAGCATTATCGCTCTCATTCTCTCATACTGGTCACTGGAAGTTCAATATGGCACCTCATAGCAAAGAACTCTGAGGATCTGAATAAAAGAATTTTTGCTCTACATAAGGATGGCCTAGGCTATAAGAAGATTGCCAAGACCCTGAAACTGAGCTGCAGCACTGTGGCCAAGACCATACAGTGGTTTAACAGGACAGGATCCAATCAGAACAGGCCTCGCCATGGTCGACCAAAGAAGTTGAGTGCACATGCTCAGTGTCATAGCCAGAGGTTGTCTTTGGGAAATAGACGTATGAGTGCTGCCAGCATTGCTGCAGAGGTTGAAGAGGTTGAAAAGGTGGGGGGGTCAGCCTGCAAATGCTCAGACCATACGCCGCACACTGCACAATATGGTCTGCATTGCTGTCTTCCCTGAAGGAAGCTTCTTCTAAAGATGATGCATAAGAAAGCCTGCAAACAGTTTGCTGAAGACAAGCAGACAAAGTACATGGATTACTGGAACCATGTCCTGTGGTCTGATGAGACCAAGATAAACTTATTTGCTTCAGACGGTGTCAAGCGTGTGTGGTGACAACCAGGTGAGGAGTACAAAGACAAGTGTGTCTTGCCTACAGTCAAGCATGGTGGTGGGAGAGTCATGGTCTGAGGCTGTATGAGTGCTGCCGGCACTGGGGAGCTACAGTTCATTGAGGGAACCATAAATGCCAACATGTACTGTGACATACTGAAGCAGAGCATGATCCCCTCCCTTCAGAGACTGGGCCTCGGGGCAGTATTCCAACATGATAATGACCCCAAATATACCTCCAAGATGACCACTGCCCTGCTAAAGAACAGGAGGGTAAAGGTGATGGACTGGCCAAGCATGTCTCCAGACCTAAAGCCTATTGAGCATCTGTTGGGCATCCTCAAACAGAAGGTGGAGGAACGCAAGGTCTCTAACATCCATCAACTCCGTGATGTCGTCATGGAGGAGAGGAAGAGGACTCCAGTGGCAACCTGTGAAGCTCTGGTGAACTCCTTGTCCAAAAGGGTTAAGGCAGTACTGGAAAATAATGGTAGCCACACAAAAGATTGACACTTTTGGCCCAGTTTGGACATTTTAACTTAGGGGTGTACTCACTTTTGTTGCTAGCGGTTTAGACATTAATGGCTGTGTGTTGAGTTATTTTGAGGGGACAGCAAATTTACACTGTTATACAAGCTGTACACTCACTAATTTACATTACAGAAAAGTGTAATTTCTTCAGTGTTGTCACATGTGAGGGGTGTACTCACTTTTGTGAGATACTGTACTTCTTTATGTACCAGCAACAGGATAACTGGACAGTATTGTATTATGTACAGGTTATGCAAATTCAAAACGGGTTTAACAACTGGCATCCTAGAGCTAGGTTGCTGAAGTGTTAGGTTCAAATGCAGAAAAAAAAAGCACCAAAAAACAATGGAAACATACTGAAAGCCTAAAGCCACAAGAATAGTGGGAAGACATATGAGATCACAGAACATTTTTTTTCCAGTTCACTAATTTCATGATTCTCTACCTTAATCTTAAATATCCAAACTGGATGGACTTGCATTTTATAAGGTGTCCCAAGTACCATGAAATCATCATTTTAAACTGTTAAAGAAAAAGAGGTCTCTGACAGGGAGTAGTACTAAGCAGAGAGTGTGCCACATCCCAAAAATACGAAAACATTCCCCTAGAGCGGGACTTTTGAGGCACTACTAGCAATGATGCATTGTAAGTAATATATAAATTTTATTACAAAATTCAAAAGTACAGCAAAAAATATATACAAAAATACAAATCAAATACAAACAATGTATACAATGGGATACATCAAAAAGCAAGGACATGTAATTTGGACACAACTGCATCACACTGAGAGGAAAACCAAAAGTGGAAATGTAATAAGTCTCACTGAGCCGACGCGTTTCGGGGAATCCTTCATCAGGGTTCATTAAGTGAGTTACCATCTAAGAAATTACAAAATTAAAAAGAAACATTAACATCACACACAAAAAAAAAACAGATAACATTCCCCCCACATCCAGTGAAGGTATGTGTGAGAGTCATACTCACTTCCAAAATACATGTGCTATAGAGGTATCCAAGGCATAAAATCAGCTTCACAACGGTCTCCCAGGCCATGTGCATACAAAGAGAGCCAGATCGCGGACCATGTAGAGTAAAATTGTAATGACTGGTGCATATAATGCAATCCCAATGGGTGCTGAAAACCGCCGCGCCTAAGATTTGACGCTGCGTTTGTGCGCGGGCTGGGGTCCAAAAATTAACCAGACCTGAAAACAAGGACAAGACCCCATAGATAATGATGATTTTGATAATCAATATAGACAATCATATCTCCTGGGATTGAAAATATATCAAATCCCAGGGTGTGTAAAAAACATGAGCACATAGATGTGGGGACTAGCCACAGGAAACATACCTGTAAGATAGATCCAAACGGGGGAGACCTACAGGTTGTGATGTAGGGGGAAGGAGGAGGACTCAGGGTCCTGGCTGACAACCATAAAGCTGCAGATAGTAAAGGAGAGAGAGGGATCTAATTAAAAAAGGGAAACAAGGTACTAATATGGGTAAAAATATTTAAATGGTAAAAGCCAGACACCACTTAAGGTATGCAAAGAAGTGGAGATAACAACAATCCAGGTTCCTGAGGTTACCTGTATAAATCAGTCCAACAGCATAGTATCAACGAGGCATCCTCCTCCGATCACAAGATCAGAGTGAATGAACTCGGTATTTATAACACACACCTCACGCTGTCAGCTGATTACAATGCCGAACAGCTGAAGCCAAGATCCGTCCCCTATGTTAATTCCTCCCACCTCCCAACAGCTGACTCATTGTCAGCCTGAAGGGAAACACCCTACGTCAATTTGTTAATTCCGCTATGTTAATTCCTCCCACCTCCCAACAGCTGACGCAATGTCAGCCTGAAGGGATACACCCTACGTCAAGTCCTGTCGATGGGCCCCCTGAGCGTGGACCGCGCCACGCCTCCCCGCAAGCGCTGGCCCCGAGTCCGTACCGCGCATGTGCGCCAGCCAAGGGAAGAAAAAAAAAAAAAGGGGCCAGCTTAAATCTTATGCCTCTGCCTCCAATGGGGACTGTGGCATCTATGGGATCAGACTCCAGGATTGGGATTTGAGCATGTTTTAAAACTCATTGGTGCATTTTGTGGCTGCTATACAGTCTTTTCCTCTCCGTGTGACAGCTTCATAATAGTCTCCCATGCAGTGATTGCATTTGTTTTTAATTCATATGCCATTCTGACTGAATGGTGTTTGATGCAAGAATCATGCATATATATATATTACACTGTTACTGTTTTCTCATAGCGGACTGTCATCACATTTTTTCCTTTTTTTTTTTCTTCCCTTGGCTGGCGCACATGCGCGGTACGGACTCGGGGCCAGCCCTTTTCATTATGAATGGCATGGAGTCCCTGAGTCTGTCGGTTGCTGTTTTTGTAGTGCGTGGACCCGGCACGGCGAGGATGTCCCCTTTGTGGGACATACTGAGGGGATCATCCTCGGATGCTCCTCCATCCCTGATCTGGTTCAGCATGGCTGTTTCCAGCTCAGGCTTGCCGTGCCGGTGGGGGTGGACAGCGGCGCGCAGCTCCGAGGCGTGGCCGTGATGTCCGCCGCTATCCTTTGTTCCTGCTTGGCTGGCGCACATGCGCGGTACGGACTCTGGGCTGGCGCTTGCGGGGAGACGGGGCGTGGTCAACGCTCAGGGGGCCCATCGACAGGACTTGACGTAGGGTGTATCCCTTCAGGCTGACAATGAGTCAGCTGTTGGGAGGTGGGAGGAATTAACATAGGGGAATTAACAAATTGACGTAGGGTGTTTCCCTTCAGGCTGATAATGAGTCAGCTGTTGGGAGGTGGGAGGAATTAACATAGGGGACGGATCTTGGCTTCAGCTGTTCGGCATTGTAATCAGTCGACAGCGTGAGGTGTGTGTTATAAATACCGAGTTCATCCACTCTGATCTTGTGATCGGAGGAGGATGCCTCGTTGATACTATGCTGTTGGACTGATTTATACAGGTAACCTCAGGAACCTGGATTGCTGTTATCTCCACTTCTTTGCATACCTTAAGTGGTGTCTGGCTTTTACCATTTAAATATGTTTACCCATATTAGAACCTTGTTTCCCTTTTTTAATTAGATCCCTCTCTCTCCTTTACTATCTGCAGCTTTATGGTTGTCAGCCCGGACCCCGAGTCCTCCTCCTTCCCCCTACATCACAACCTGTAGGTCTCCCCCGTTTGGATCTAGCTTACAGGTATGTTTCCTGTGGCTAGTCCCCACATGTGCTCATGTTTTTTACACACCCTGGGATTTGATATATTTTCAATCCCAGGAGCTATGATTGTCTATATTGATTATCAAAATCATCATTATTTATGGGGTCTTGTCCTTGTTTTCAGGTCCGGTTAATTTTTGGACCCCAGCCCGCGCTCAAACGCCGTGGAAAATCTTAGGCGCGACGGTTTTCAGCACCCATTGGGATTGCATTATATGCACCAGTCATTACAATTTTACTCTACATGGTCCGCGATCTGGCTCTCTTTGTATGCACATGGCCTGGGAGACCGTTGTGAAGCTGATTTTATGCCTTGGATACCTCTATAGCACATGTATTTTGGAAGTGAGTATGACTCTCACGAATACCTTCACTGGATGTGGGGGGAATGTTACCTGGTTTTTTTTGTGTGTGATGTTAATGTTTCTTTTTAATTTTGTAATTTCTTAGATGGTAACTCTCACTTAATGAACCCTGATGAAGGATTCCCTGAAACGCGTCATTTCAGTGAGACTTATTACATTTCCACTTTTGGTTTTCCTCTCAATGTGATGCAGTTGTGTCCAAATTACATGTC
Organism: Lithobates clamitans; assembly: GCA_037952925.1. Classification (NCBI taxonomy): domain Eukaryota; kingdom Metazoa; phylum Chordata; class Amphibia; order Anura; family Ranidae; genus Lithobates; species Lithobates clamitans. The sequence continues at coordinate 2,784,089 of JBBGZY010000228.1, read as the reverse complement.
CTTGATTTTTGATGTATCCCATTGTATACATTGTTTGTGTTTGATTTGTATTTTTGTATATTTTTTTTGTTGTACTTTTGAATTTTGTAATAAAATTATATATTACTTACATTGCATCATTGATGGTAGTGCCTCAAAAGTCCCGCTCTAGGGGAATGTTTAGGTCTTTTTAAACTGTTAAAGGTAAAGGATAAAGCATTTTATTGGTGTTGTAATTAGTTATAAAAAAATCGGTTTGAAAACGTGAATGGTGATTTTTCCAATCAGCAGAGAATTATCATGACATGATTCATGGGATTCCTAAATTGTATAGTTCTTTAGTGATCAGACATATTCCACATGGAAGTAATAAGCAGCAAATAAAACTGATAAATCACAAATGCTACTTATGCAGTCAACGCTAATTAAAATGTTAATTTTAAAATTATTTGTTCGACTGTCATATACAGTATTTACTTCCTTTCTGTATCATGTTTCCATATGTGTATTACATGGGTTCAATCTCAGCTACAGTACTTGTATACAGTTTAGAGATGTAAAGTTTATGGATAGTACAATCTGAAGTCAACTAGTAGCCTATTAATGGCCTTGTGGCCTGGTGAGCTAGTACCACTTGTAAATAAGTGTACCCTACTACCTTGCACGATTAGGAAAGGGTGAGGAATGAAATTCTTATAAAAAATCATGTGGGTAGAAGTACCTTTGATGTATGGAAACCAATCACTCAATCACCTTGATTAACAATTCTTGAACCATAATCTCAGCCACATAGAAAGTGCACTGTTACCAATCAGTCAGTCTTGGCTGATAAGGAGGAACAGTAAAGCATAACCACTGGGCTCTAAACATGAAGCAGATCCATATTCAGGGATGGGGGTCAGGAGGGATTTTTTTCCCCTGCTGGAGCAAATTGGAGCAAAAATGTTTTGCTGGGGTTTTTTTTGCCTTCATCTGAAACAACTGTGGGTATGGGATGTGTATATAGGATTGCAAAAAAAAAGGTTTGTTTTGTTTTCCCCTTTTGATTGGTTGAACTAGATGGACTTTGTCTTTTTTTTTCAACCAGACTAACTATGTAACCTTATTTCTTACTCTTCAAGATTTTTTTTCTGTAATCAAGGCTCTTTTCTACGTTGCTGATAGAGCTAGTCTCTCCAATTGCAGCTATATGGTGTGGTCATTCTCAACCTGGCTGTTGAAATACCCCGTTGGAATGGATGTTGCAGGGATAGCCTTAAAGTCACCTGGGCACTGGGTTCCAGGTGGGGCACCTTCCAGACTATCTTAGCTGCAGAGTGCTTTCTGTTTTTTAAAAGACCCGGAACTCACTCTGTTTGTGGGCTGGTCTAGCTAAACACAGAGAGGTACTAACAGCTCTAGGGCTTCTTGACGTGCTGCTGCTGATGTGGCTGCCATCTGCAGCCTGGAATCCTGTTGCCCTCTGCTCCTAGAGTCTTTTTGATCTTTGGAGTCTTTTTTTAGCCCTTTTAAGTGTTACCTTTTCCTTTTCCCTCTCTGCTGAGATTTTTACTACAGTCATGCAAGACTTTAAAGCCCAAATCACCCAGTTATTTACTAAGTGCGACCACAGAGGCCACAAGCCTCTGAGTCATTAGCTGCTGATTCTGATTCATCCCAATCTTTACCTGGTGAGCTTGCCTTTGAGGTGCCATTTCTTTCAAATTAACATAAACTGTTTGGCCTTTATGTGGTACACACCACTCTGAAACTATAGGACTAACCTACTTCTACTGTTTCTGCTTCTACCAGTGCTATTCCCTGTCTAGACCATAAGACCACAAAGACTTTCTTGGTGAATCCAGTGACCCAAGTCTCCCTGTATGAAGATTGGAAACACCCTGAAACAATGTTTTCTATCCCCAAGCACTTGTTAGTTTAGTAAGTTGAAGATAGTAACCTGGAGGTCCAACCTATCCCAAATTGTCAGGAAATGCAGGGTGACTGGATTTATGAGCGCCTTGTGTTCCTGTGGGGTAAGCCACAATAGATTATCGGCCGTGAGGGGGTTACAGTCCGCTGCTTTCAGACTAACTCAGATAGGTAATTTGTAATAAAAACATCTTTGCCATTCTGAAGCTTCCCTCATACCACTTTGCATATTATTTTATATATACTGTGACTATGTACTTGCCAAATATGCTGCAGAAATCTTCCTCCACTGAGTCTGGCTACAACCATTTTAAGTGTGGGCAGCTTAAGCTGCTGCCTGTTCACTTCCTGGATTTACACAGACACACAGAGGCACTCCTCCAGCTCTGAAGCCCTGCAGCTCTCATTGGCCCTCTTATGACTCACCCCCCCTCCCTTCCTGGCAAACTCTCACAAGAGTGAGAGAGAGACCTGTGCATGATGTCATAAGCCTTGCTTTTTACCAGACAAGAAACCTGAAGTGGGTATAAGGTATTTACTGGTAGAAAAAAAACGTTTTACTATTCAAAGTTAAAACAACAAGGGCAGAGGATTTAATAGATGGAAAGATGAAAACATGACTGAAGTTCTGCTTTAAGCATTTGGGAAAGCATAGCTGCATAATAATATTTGACAAAATGCAGGAGCCCCAGAGCCCCTTCCTGTTTGGGGCATAGCAAGGGCATGCAGGGGTTTAATTGCTCCCCAAATATATTGTGAAAGCCTACGCTGCAAGATGCGCAACAAGTATAGATTTGGCACTCCAGATTTCAGTCATGTTAATCAAACCCACCTCAAACTGAATCCAGGTATGTTTGACATATCCCTACTGTGGAGATGGAAATGTCCCACTTTTAACAAAGCAACCACCATACTGGTGTAGGTGCACCAGTCTTTAAGTACCCAACTGATAAATGGTTGGATGTTATCTATCTAGAGTTCTGGCCTCACTGGCTGACCATGCTGTTCACCCCATCTTGGCTGTGACCTTATTTTGCTACACCTTGGGTGACTGGGCAAAGTCCCCTAAAAAAAAGAACTTCCCACTCTTGCATTTGATCCATTAGTTATGGAATGTTTGAAGATAATTATTGGAACTTTAAACTATGGTTGTGGCAGACTGGCAGAGGTTCATCACCTGCATGGGTCTCCTGTCCATATGCATGCAGATCTAAGAAGTGTTTGATCTGCATAGCCTTCAAGGTGTCAGCGTTTCTTCAGATCTACTCTTGATACCCTTATTGAGGACACTACTAGAAGAAAGAGATCTCCTTGGGGTTCAATGTCCACCCAATCCTCTGATAATTCTTCTCTGGCATGAACATGCAACCCAGGTTTCCAGAGGGACATTTGTGTACTTTTGCAGACACTTTGACTGTTTGCAACTTCTGTTTTCAACTCCAACCATTCTGTGTCACTGCACAGATTAGCATACCTCCACTGAGCCCTTGAGGGCCTTCTGGAACAAGGTGTCATTGCTTCAGTTTCTGTGGAAGAATGGTTTTACTCCAAAATGTTCACAGTACAATCTCAAGGTATAGGACTTCCTGTGCCACTCAAAAGACTCCAACAAAAGGATTTTACAGTCAGTACAAAAATCCTATTATTGTATTATTCTATCATTTTTCTGTAATAATCCAAAGTGCCTTGTTTGAAATGTAACCTATTTACCATATGATACGAATGAACAAACCTTTTCTTCATTTTCTTTATGCGATTATTATTTGGCATACAAACTCAAATGTCATACCAAGACCATGTAACACTTCAGACTCTTTTCCCACTAAAATCACTGGACAATTATCATGCTAATCTTTCCATAATAGAGAAGTTAATAAACCGTAATACATGTAAAGTTTAGCACTGACACTTGAGAGGTACTGTACAACAAGAAATCAGACGATTAAATGAAAGTAAATCAGCCAGTCACACGGTTCACTATGTTTTCCGCTGTGGAGGAGGGGAAGAGCAACTGCAGCATTCCAAATATCTTGATGAGATAATCAACTCCCAGGTGATACTGATTAACTAGGACACAATTTTGCTAGTCAAGGCAGAGTAATCTGAACGCAGTATGATTTATAGACTGCACAGACAGCACTCCTCATTATAAGTGAACAGAACATCCAATTTCATTGACAGTTTATACCTAACATCAACTATTACTATTATTACTTTTATTTTATTTTTCTTATTATTTTGATGTACACACACATCCAGTTAGAAGAGAATGGCAGATAATGAGTAAGAATTGTATGGTCTCTTGGGAGAATGAATAGTTAAAATTGACATCTCTTGTCAATGTGCTGATAATTTATTGAAACATCTAAAAAAAAATAAAGAGATCCAGTCAGTACAAAACATGATTCAAAACTTGTAAGTTTAGAGGTCATGAAAACTTATTCTGGCTGTTTCGTTGTTAAGAAGTGTATTGGATGCAGGGCTGCTGATAGAAATCACAGGGCCCCATACAGGCTACCTGATAGAGCCCCCCTCCTCTATAAATATCAAATGTTATTTTTGCTAAAATGCAACTCCTGCGATGCTATGCTTTGCAGGCATGGCAGAAATTATACCCCCAGTCGAACAAGACCCATTTAAGTGAATAGCGGCACAGAGGCAATATCTGAATCTCCATTGGTACTGGTCGCTCACTGTGTTAATTCAGCGTGGTGTGTTCTTTCAGGATGGTGAGCCCCCCACTCACCATCCTGAAATAATCCACCTGTGCCCTCAACAGCTGCTGGTGGAACAGGAGAGGAGGAAAAATGGCAGCACTGAGGGGGGAAATGGGCACACAGAGGTCCCAGACAGCAGGGAGAAGGGGATGCAGATACTAGAACCGATCCTCCTGCAGTGCAGCAAGAGGAAGAAAAGAAAAGTAGAAGATGACAGCAGTGCACAAGAGTCACAAGTGTCAGCAATAAGGCAGTACTGCAGGCCCTCCTACTTAGCACTGATGAGGCCTGTGCCTAGTACAGGAGGGCTGACTGTACTGCCTTATCAATGGCCCTGATTGGATGTGGTGAATTCAAACTTTAATCTATGTCACGAAAATAAAGGATAAATTCAGCTATTTTTTTCTAAATTCCAGCTCCCCTATGTACCAATATAGCATTATTGTACCTCTTTTGCAAAAATAAAACAGCTTTCCATTTATTTTACATACACTTACCTTAGTGTCTTTATGGATATTTCAAAACCCTGCTCGATTACTTCTGCCTTACTTCTTGGACAAACTTTAGGTCATGACACAAGAAGGAGTTAGAATTTAGAAAAAAAAAAGTGAAGTTAGCCTTTAAACATTGCATGTGTAACATATACTGCTTTAAGCTTGATTGTATTGTTCAAAAAACATGTTTCATGACCTACTGATCACTTCCTGAGATTGTGGTGCTTAACTACTTGCCATCTGCACATAGTAGTTTTACTGCAGGCAAGCGACACAGGTAGGCCGGACAATTTACCTGTATGTCGCCACCTGTCTTCCAGGTTTGGGGTGCACATGCCTCTTCCCCACACTTGCTGTGATTGGACACAGCACAAGTTTGGCAGCAGATTTCAGCCAATGATTTTGGTTGAAATCAGCTGACTGGCTGTGTCCAATCACAGACAGAGTTCTGTGTTAAAAAAAAAAAAAAACTTTGTGTGCATAGAAATAGCTAGGTCAGAAAACAAAAGCAGCACATATTACACCCATTTCACATTGTTAGGCACATAGTTAACCCCTTGATTGCCCCTATATGCTAACCCCTTCTCAGACAGTGTCAATAGTACAGTGTCAATGTATCACTGATCACTGTATTAGTGTCACTAGCGATGCCAGTGTCCATTAGTGACCCTCCCAAGTATTGTCTGTTAGCGCCAGATTGCCCACCACCCTATCACAGTCCCACTATAAGTTGCTGATTACCACCCTTATAGTATAATGTCTATAGGTGCATACATTTTAGTGTACAGTATCTCACAAAAGTGAGTACACCCCTCACATTTTTGTAAATATTTTAGTATATCTTTTCATGTGACAACACTGAGGAAATGACACTTTGCTACAATGTAAAGTAGTGAGTGTGCAGCTTGTATAACAGTGTAAATTTGCTGTTCCCTCAAAGTAACTTAACACACAGCCATTAATGTCTAAGCCAGTGTTTCTCAACTCCAGTCCTCAAGGCGCACCAACGGGTCATGTTTTCAGGATTTCCACTATTTTGCACAGGTGATTTGATCAGTTTCATTGCCTTAGTAATTACCACAGCCATTTCATCTGAGGGAAATCCTGAAAACATGACCTGTTGGTGCGCCTTGAGGACTGGAGTTGAGAAACACTGGTCTAAGCCACTGGCAACAAAAGTGAGTACATACCTAAGTGAAAATGTCCAAATTGGGCCCAATGAGCCATTTTCCCTCCCTGGTGTCATGTGACTCGTTGGTGTTACAAGGTCTCAGATGTAAACGTGGAGCAGGTGTGTTAAGTTTGGTGTTATCACTCTCACCCTCTCATACTGGTCACTTAAAGTTCATAATGGCACCACATGGCAAAGAACTCTTTGAGGATCTGAAAAAAAGAATTGTTGCTCTACATAAAGATGACCTAGGCTATAAGAAGTTTGCCAAGACCCTGAAACTGAGCTGCAGCATGGTGGCCAAGACCATACAGTGGTTTAACAGGGTAGGTTCCACTCAGAATAGGCCTCGCTAGGGTCAACCAAAGGGGTTGGGTGCATGTGCTCAGTGTCATATCCAGAGGTTGTCTTTGGGAAATAGACGTATGAGTGCTGCCAGCATTTCTGCAGAGGTTGAAGGGGTGGGGAGTCAGCATGTCAATGTTCAGACCATATGCCACACACTGCATCAAATTGGCCTGCATGGCTGTCATCCCTGAAGGAAGCCTCTTCTATAGATGATGCATAAGAAAGCCCGCACACAGTTTGCTGAAGACAAGCAGACTAAGGACATGGTTTACTGGAACCATGTCCTGTGGTCTGATGAGACCAAGATAAACTTATTTGGTTTAGATGTCAAGCGTGTGTGGCTGCAACCAGGTGAGGAGTACAAAGACAAGTGTCGTGGTCTGGGAGTGTCGTGGTCTGGGGCTGCACGAGTGCTACCGACACTGGGGGAGCTACAGTTCAAGGGAACCATGTACTGTGACATACTGAAGCGGAGCATGATCCCCTCCCTTTGGAGACTGGGCCGCAGGGCAGTATTTCAACATGATAACGACCCCAAACATAGCTCCAAGACAACCACTGCCTTGCTAAAGAACCCGAGGGTAAAGGTGATGGACTGGCCAAGCATGTCTCCAGACCTAAACGCTATTGAACATCTGTGGGGCATCCTCAAACAGAAGTTGGAGGAGTACAAGGTCTCTAACATCCACCAGCTCCGTGATGTCATCATGGAGGAGTGGAAGAGGACTCCAGTGGCAACCTGTGAAGCTCTGGTGAACTCCATGCCCAAGAGGGTTATGGCAGTGCTGGAAAAAATTGGTGGCCACACAAAATATTGACACTTTGGACCCAATTTTGGACATTATCACTTAGGAGTGTACTCACTTTTGTTGCCAGCGGTTTAGACATTAATGGCTGTGTGTTGACTTATTTTGAGGGGACAGCAAATTTACACTGTTATACAAGCTGTAACTCACTACTTTACATTGTAGCAAAGTGTCATTTCCTCAGTGTTGTCACATTAAAAGATATAATAAAATGTTTTAAAAAATGTGAGGGGTGTACTCACTTTTGTTATTATGAAGAAATTATTAAGAAATTAGATTTTTCTTTTTTTATTTATTGGATAGGTTTTATAAAAGCCCTTTCACACACACATCACCCGAGCGTCTGCGGTAAAGCGATGCTTTACCGTCGTTTTTATGGCGCTTTTCGGCCACTAGCGGGGCATTTTTAACCCCCGCTAGTGGGCGAAGAAGGGTTAAAAGCGACGGCAAAGCGCCACGGCAGCGGCGCTCTGCCGGCGTTTCGGCGGCACTTCTAATTGATTTCAATGGGCAGGGGTGCTTTAGGAGCGGCGTATACACCGTTCCTAAAGAGCCTCAAAGAAGCTTCTTGCAGGACTTTTTTTGATGTCCTGCCAGCACACCGCTCCAGTGTGAAAGCCCTCAGGCTTTTACATTGGAGTGAAAGGAGAGGCGCATTACAGGCGCTTTACAGGCACTAATTTTAGCACTATAGTGCCTGTAAAGGGCCTCAGTGTGAAAGGGGTCTAACAAAATGTAGAAAGTATCTTTTTTTTCCCCAAATTTTTGCTCTTTTTTCATTTATATAATTAAAAAAAAATAACAATGGTGGTCAAATATCACCAAAAGAAAGGTCTATTTGTGTGAAAAAAATGATATACATTTTTTAGTGTTGCATGAACGTGCAATCACCAAATAAAGTTTTAAAGTAACAAATCAAGTAACAAAGTGAAGCACAAAATAGCATATAAAATATATGGTTTTGGGCAAGAACAATGGCATAGGAATTAAAAAAGGAAGGTATAAACAATGCAGGATTTATTATTATTATTATTATACGAGATTTATATAGCGCCAACAGTTTACTCAGCGCTTTACAATGTATAAGGGGGACAACACAATTACAGTACAGTTCAATACAAAAGGTACAGGAGGGCCCTGCTCGTAGAGCTTACATTCTAAAGGGAGGGGGTGGTGGTACAAAAGGTAATAGCTGCAAAGAATGATTTGATGGGGGTGGCTCAGGGACAGTTATGTGGGTGTGGGATAGGCTTCCCTGAATAAATGAGTTTTCAAGGATCTCCTAAAGGTGGACAGGGTAGGGGCTGATCGGACATACTGGGGCAGGGAATTCCAGAGGATGGGAGAGGCTCTGGAGAAGTCCTGAAGGCGAGCATGGGAGGAGGTAACAAGGGAGCTAGAGAGCAGGAGGTCCTGGGAGGAGCGGAGGGGGCGATTTGGGCGATATCTGCAGATGAGGTTGGTGATGTAGATGGGGGCGATGTTGTGAATGGCCTTGTATGTTATGGTTAGCATTTTGAATTTTACACGGTGGGGTAGGGGAAGCCAGTGAAGGGATTGGCAGAGAGGAGCAGCAGTCACGGATCGATTAGTGAGGTGTATTAGTCTAGCAGCAGCATTCATAATAGACTGAAGGGGGGATAGCCTGCTTAAGGGTAGGCCATTAAGGAGAGAGTTGCAATAGTCGAGGCGGGAAATAATCAAGGAGTGAATAAGTTGTTTTGTAGTGTCATTAGTCAGGAAGGGTCGAATTTTGGAGATGTTGCGGAGGTTAAGGCGGCAGGATTTAGCCAGTGATTGGATATGGGGGCTGAAGGAGAGGTCAGAGTCAAGGATTACACCCAGGACTCTGGCATGTGTGGAGGGACCAATGGTTGTGTTGTTGATATTAATGGTGAAGTCACAGGAGGGGGACCGTGAAGGAGGAAATATAACAAGCTCAGTTTTAGAAAGATTAAGTTTGAGGAAGTGGTGTGACATCCATACCGATATGTCAATCAGCAAGTTTGAGATCCGTGAGAAGATAGTGGGGGTGAGTTGGGGAGTGGAGAGATAGATCTGTGTGTCATCAGCATAGAGATGGTATTGGAAGCCATGGGAGGTGATCAACTGACCCAGGGAAGAGGTATAGAGTGAGAAAAGGAGAGGCCCAAGGACAGAGCCTTGGGGTACCCCAACAGAAAGAGGAAGGGGAGCGGAGGAGATGGAGTTGTAAGTGACGCTGAAAGTGCGCTGAGATAGGTAGGAGGAGAACCAGGATAATGCAGAATCACGGAGGCCAAGGGAGTGTAATTTGCTGAGGAGCAGCAGGTGGTCAACTGTGTCAAAGGCAGCAGAGAGGTCTAAAAGTATGAGTATGGAGTAGTGGCCATTGGTTTTGGCAGTTATTAGGTCATTGGTGATTTTAAGTAGGGCAGTTTCAGTCGAATGTTGTAGGCGGAAGCCAGACTGTAGGGGGTCGAGAAGGTTGTTGTCCGTGAGGTAGTGACTCATTTGGTCATGAACAAGGCGTTCGATGAGCTTGAAGGCAAACCGGAGAAGGGAGATAGGTCTTAAGTTATTCAAACAGGTGGGGTCTAGTGAGGGTTTTTTGAGTATGGGGGTAACCAGTGCATGTTTTAGCAGGGAAGGAAAGGTGCCGGAGGAGAGGGAGAGGTTGAAGATGTGGGTTAGGGAGTTGAGGATAGAGTGGGAAGGTGGTCGCAGTAATTGAGAGGGGACAGGGTCCAGGGGACATGTAGTGAGGTGGGCCATGGAGAGGAGTTTATCAACTTCTTCTGTGGTAACTGGGCAAAAGGAGGAGAGTATTGAGTGTGGTGTTGGACCTGATATGTTGGGTAGGGGAGGAATTTTAATGCTGGATATCTCCTTGCGAATTGTGTTGATTTTGCTATTGAAGTGTTGGCAATAGGATTTATCACTCAATCACAGAATTCAACATAAGAAAGAGCTATTGGACAAAAATTAACCGGCTAGTGTACTTTTTTATGGAATAAAGAAAAGTAAGTTAAAGTAATTTAAAGAAAAATGAACCTGTGTTTTCCACAAATTCCAGTCATGTGCAGGGGAATATATAAAAATAGAGTTTGTTTTTTCTCATACTTGTATGTTTTAGATTGCTTTAATATTTGGACCAGGAAGAAATTTTGTTTGTTGTTTGTTACGAATTTTGGAATATTCCAATTTACGAATATTCAGAAAAATTTGTTAAACGGGTTTCCGTTAATTCGGATATTTGCCAAAATTTGTTAAAAAACTAATTCGGAACGAATTGCACATGTCTAGTAGAAGGTATGTGAAAGGAAAGTTTTAGGGTGAGATATAGAAGGCTTGGTCTTTATGGGCAGGTTTAATACCTTAAAGTGAAAAATGTTAGCTGTGCTGGTAGTTGTAGGAACACAATTATTTGGCCTGCTGCCATCCAATTATTAATAATTACTAGGCACCCAGAGGATAAGGGAGCATGGTATAACACACAATGGTTTAAAGTTTGGTTTAAAGTTTAATACCTTGCTACAGACACTTACCAGTAATCTTTGTTAAAAGCCATATCAAATAAGGTAGCTTCCAACATAAATTAAACTATTTAAATGCATGTGGCTGCAGTCTAAGAAATTAGAACAACAATGTATGCATGTATTTTAAAAAAAAAAACATTAGTAGTTTATTAGAAATAAATAAATTATCACAAAAGGTCTCCGCAGAGCGTTTCCAGCGTGTAGCTAGGAAGATCGCACCAGATTAATTTGTCAGTTATCACATTACTCTTAAGATGCCTTGATCATAGGATAGTACATAATGAAGTAAAGCAGTATTTAGGAAAGATGGAAAGAGATGGGGGGGGGGGGATTAAGCAGTCATAGGGGGGAAATTGTTGAGCTCAGTTATAGTTAGAAACTCTTACTATTGGTAGTAATGCAATTACCATAGAATCAAGGTCTGGTTGTCATCAAGGTTAGATATCGAAAAGAATCGAAATTCAAACCACGGGGACCAGGTTTTAATAAACCTTTCGATTCTGTCAAAGGCCCGGGCCAAAGTCTCCTCCATTGTACAAATTTCTGAGATCCAGCTCAACCACTCCGACAGAGTTATCGGGTTTTTTGTAACGTTTGAGTGGAAAGTTAGAGATATGTAGTAGACAACAGGCGCCATTGAGCAATAATTTAGTGCCTGTAATTTTCTTAATTATTTCCCTGACCTGATTCCAAAACCCAACCAGTCATGGGCAGTGCCACTATATGTTTATAAGGACACCCATGTCTCTCCCGCATCTCCAACAGGTGTTAGGTCTCTGCGGGTTCCATACATTCAGTTTTGCAGGTGTGGTGTACCAATTTATTTGCAATTTGTATGCTGTTTCCTGCATTTTACCACTGATAGAACGCTTGTGTGTCAGAATGCATAGGTTTTTCCACTGGTTATCCATTATGTCCATCTGAAGAGCCTTCCAACAATTCCTCCTGAATCTGTCTTCTGTGATGGGGTTACAGTTTTGTAGCCATGAGTAGGTGACTGATGTCACCCTCTCAAAGGGTGCGCCAGTTACACAGACCGATTCCAAGTCCGACAGAGGTCTAGAGACGTCCCTTTGTTTTACTGTTGGTATAGCTGCGTATTTGGAAGTATGATCAGAGTGGTAAACTGGAGAGCCCTCTGACACTTTTTAGGACAGTGAAATCTTTTAACAGTGGTGTTTCAGAGATCGGGTGTTGGAGTAATCGGTTCCCAAACCCAGGGGTAAAATCTGGGTTATCCTTTATAGGTGTTAATGGGCTGAGTGGGGAAGTTACTGTAGAGTGTTTCGCTATTGTATGGAAAGCAGTCAGAGTTCACTCCAGCAGTGGGAGCTGTTTCAAAAGCGGTTTGTGTCTAATCCCTGGGATCCAAGGTGAGAAGTGCAGAGGACAAGGGTTCAATACTGCTTCTAATGCTACCCAGTCTTTAGTGTCACTATTGCAGTGCCAGTCAATTACTCTTGTCAAGTGGGGGGCTAGGTAGTAATTCTGGAAGTCAGGTAGTCCCATGCCCCCAAGCTCTTTTGGTCTAGTCAAGAGTGAGAATTTAATTATGGGGTTTTTTATGTTTCCACAGAAATTTCAGAAGCACGGTATGTAGTTTTTTAGAGAAGCTCTGGGGGATTTTGACTGAGAGGGCACATAGCAAATACAGCAACTTGGGTAGGATAGCCTTCTTGAGTATGGCAGCTCTACCAAACCAGGAGAAGTATCCTGAGTGCCATGATTTGAGATCCCTATCTACTGTCTGGAGCAATGGTGGGAAATGTCGATCATAGATCAAAGATTTCCTTTGGGTCAGCCAGATTCCCAGGTACTTCAGTGCCTTTCACTCCCATTTAAAAGGACAGTTTTCTTGGGTCTTAAGGAGGTAATTAACTGAAATGGTATTATTCATGGCTTCTGATTTTGAGTAGTTTATTTTAAGATTTGACATGTGAATGCTTTAATGAGGTTAGGTATTGTGGTATGCGGTTGTGTTAGGAAGAACACATACGCAGCAATTTTGAACTCTCTGTCTAGAAGCCGGAACCCATTCACTGAATCATCCTTGTTAACCATTCTAATAAATGGTTCCAATGACAAGATGAATAATAGTGAAGATAAGGGGCAACCCTGCCTTGTTCCATTTGTTATCTCTACTTTCTCTGACAGGGAACCGTTAATTTTTATTCTGGCTGTAGGGTTTTGATAGAGAGCGGTGATCCATGCCATCATGTGTGAGCCCAATCCTATATGATCACTCGTGGCGTACATAAAGTCCCAAGATACCCTATCAAAGGCCTTTTTGTTGGGTTTGGATATAACAGTGATATAAGTGGAAGAAAATCAGGAGGTACTGCTCATGGTCTAGAAAGAGAGTTTAAGGCTTGGTCAGCGGGTCTGTTAATGTGTTCATAAATGTTTTGTAATAGATGGAGGTGAATGGAGGTGAAGCCATCTGGGCCTGGACATTTCCTTGACTTTAAATCCTTAAAGGCCTGACGGATTTCCAGGGGGGGTGATTGGTTCCTCTAATGGGGATGTGTCTGCTTCTGTCAATTTGGGAAGACCACTCTTATTTAGGTAGTCTTGAATAGCTTGGGCCCTGTCATCTGTCATCTTGGGTGGCCTATGTTGAGTGGGGAGGTTATACAATTTAATGTAGTAGCTGTGGAAATGTGTCGTAATGGCTTCTGCGAGAAGATCCAGGGAGCCATCTTGTCGTCTGATGCCCATTATATTCTTAGTGGTGTTGGGTTCCCTCTTGGCTCTAGTGTGAAGTCGACCTGTTTTGTTGCCTGCTTCGTAATACATTTTCTTTTTAAAGAATAATGAGGCACTTTGTTTTAGCTTCTAGTGTCTGTTGTGATGTTTTCCTTGTCTCTAGTCACTGACAGTGTAGTTAAGGATTGTTTATGTCTAGCCTCTAGTTGAAAGATTTTTTTCCGTCAGTTATTTAATCTCTTTTTCCTGTTGCTTTTTACGGTGGGAGATCAGTTTAATCAATTCCCCCCTAATGGAGTACTTGTAAGCCTCTCAGATCAGCAATGGATTCATATCTGGGGTTTCATTAAGTTTGAAGTATTCAGTTAATGATGTGGCAACTTTGGGGAGTAATATGGGGTCCGTCAAAAGCGATGCATTCAATCGCCAAGTGTTTCAATTGGTCATGGGGGTGTTGAGATCTACTGTTAGTGAAATAGGGGCATGATCCAAGATTGATTAAATCCTGATCTGTGCTTCTGTGCTTTTTGACGAGTATTTCTGCAAGATAAATAGATAGTCTATGCATGAATAGCGATTATGTTGTATGGAGTGGAATGTGAAATCCCTGGCCTCCGGGTGAAGAAATCTCCAAAAGGGTCAATTAATTGTAAGGAATGTAGAAGGGACTTGACTTTAAGTATCTTGTATGTGATGAATAACTTTCCAGAGGAGGTGTCTACTAGGGGGTTCAGTGGCATGTTGAAGTCCCCTCCCAGTATAAGGCACCCTAATGTGAACCCCTGGAGTTCCCATGTCACTCGTTGACAGAAGGTTATATGTGCTGAGTTAGGGAAGTAGACATTTGCTAGCATGACAGGAGAGCCACCATACGTGCCCTTCAGGAAGATATAACATCCATCTGGATCTGTCAAGTGGTCAGGTTGTTTCGTTTTAGATGTGTAATTCGTGGCATGATATGCCTCTGTAAAAAAGAAGTCAGTAAGCTTTGGGACCCGATGAGTCTTGAAGTGGGTCTCTTGTAGAAATGCAAAGTGTGGCCTACCTTTTTGAGATCTCTCAAGAGTGTGAACCTTTTTTCTGGGATATTCAAACCTTTTATGTTGTGTGAAATGACCGTAGGATGACACCCAAGTGATGAATATGCCATCTGGTACATTCAGGAGGAATAGTATCAGACTTGTATCTGAAAAATAAAGCTCAGAGACCTGTTAATATTTGACCCCTATTGTTGTTGGTGGGGAGTGATAGAAGAGAAGTAGAGTAAGTAGAAGGATAAGAATAGATCATTAGGTCTAATGCTTTGTCCATCATGAGGCCCTTTGTACTGTGGATCCAGTTGCCCTTATGCATATTTTTAACACGCAACAACTCAGACTCAAATAGAAGCATCGTCACTTCTCCTACATGAAAAACCTCTTTTTTTTGGGGGGGGGTTCAGAGGTGTACAACCTCTTTAAGCAGGTGTGGAGCATAGAGAATCTCACTTGAGTGTTAATAAGTCAAATAAAACAAAAAAGAAAAGCATCTTCATAATGTGTGCAAACCATGATCTTATCCATTCATACAGTAAACAGCCTGACTAGCATAAAGATAAAAGAAGCTGGTCCTCATGAAAAATCTTTTACAGACTGCAGCACTTCACAGCTCTAATAATATATTTGTATACAAAACCTTACTATGTATGAACAGGCTGTAATGGGAGTAGAAGGAGATAACATTGGCTACACATAACATCGTAATACTGTGTACTGTGTATTGTTTTGTGTCTACTTCCATAGCATTCGGCCAACATCCATCGGCAAAAAGCCAATAGTTAATTACTATTGTAACTATTAGTTAGTCTATCAGGATCTGAATGTCTACCTACTGTATAAAGTATAAGGTTCATGTCTACAAGACGAAGACCGTTTGTATCTGAATATATTCATTGAGTAACAGTCAACAATACCACAATAGCCTAGTCACTGTTCTGTGTGTTAACATATCCTCCACACGCAAGACAATCAGCATGTCCAATTTAAATCCTGACCTCCCCACCTGCCACTTTAGTCATCAATGTAAATTAAAACACAAGAAAAAAATGAAACAATAAATCACATTTTAGGACTGTTTAAAATAAATAATTAGTGAACTTGCTAATCTTTAATCTCGTACCCACAAAATACTGCATAATTATTGTACTATGAGTGAGAGACTCACTTACATAAACCTACATTTAATTAAAATAATCCTGTATACACTGAGATACAGTCAGGAGCTAAGGAATACTTTGTTGTCAGTACTAAACAAAGCATATTTAATCTCCTTTTATATCAGAGGTCCCCCTTCACATCTGGAGTCTCCCCTTCACATCTAGAGTCCCCCTATACATCAGGGGCTCCTAATTAGCATCAGGTGTCCTCCTTTACATAAGAGTTCCCTTCACATCAGCAGTTGTCCCTTAAATTAGGAGCCCCCTTTACATCATGAGCCACATTTTCACATCAGAGTTCATTTGCATAGTAATAACTACCAGCATAAGTGCCATTTTGGTGCCAGCTTACATAATAACCCCCAGCATTGATGAAAGTCCCCATGTTAACTGACTGGAGTGTTAAAAGTGATATTAACACCTTCCCGCCCAGTCTATAGTAAAATGGGTCATTCGTCATTCTGGGTGGACATAATTTAACGTCCTCCCCAGGACAGCCTCACGCTCACCCCATGGGCCATGCTCTAGCACGATCTGTCACCTACTGTGTCCAATGGACAGATCAGTGTACTGGCCTGCTGCTTGTACCATGTGATCACTGCGACCAATCACAGAAGATCACATGACAATGGTACACAATGGATGGTGTCCATTCATGCCATTCATGTCCATTCATGCCATTTGTTGTGTACTATTGTGTTGATCTCTGTGATCACTGTGGTCACAGTGATCACATGGTACAGACAAGGCCAATCACAGCCCATCTGTACCATCTGACCAGCTGTGACCAATCACAGCTAATCACAATAGCAAACACTGGATAAATAGGTTTCATGCAGAAAAATGGTTGCAGTGAAATTCACTAATATAAGCAAATAGTGTAAAAAAAAAACCCAGATCACTTCCCTAGAGTAGTACAGTGTTACTATGGTAACACTTTATTACTGTATAAATAATTTAAAAAAAGTTAAAAAAATGAAAAGAATTATTTAACAAATGTTTTTTTTATACATACTGTCACCAGTCAGTGTCCCTGATCACCCCCACAACAGTTATATAATGATGCTGTACTGCACTGGTGACAGTATTTAACCATTTGCCGACCAGCCGCCAACATTTTACTGCAGCAGGTTGGCTTGATCCTGCGAGCCGTCGTAGCTATACATCGGCTCGCAGGATCGGGATAGCAAATGCTCGCCTGCTGCCAGAGGTGTGTGCACCCACCCACTGCACAGCCAGGGTGGTGATGCTCGTGGCCGACGGTCATGATGACTGCTGGCCACGAGTGTGTGTAAACACACAAATCTCTGTTCTGTTCTGTGAGGCGTGACAGATCGTGAGTTCCTTTTAGCTAGAAACCATGATCCGTCACTTTCTCTAAGTCAGTCCCCTCCCCCTACAGTTAGAAACACACCTAGGGAACACAGTTAACCCCTTGATCGCCCCCTAGTGTTAACCCCTTCCCTGCCAGTGACATTTTTACAGTAATCAATGCATTTTTATAGCACTGATCGCTGTATAAATGCCAATGGTCCCAAAAATGTGTTAAAAGTGTCTGATGTGTCCGCCATAATGTCGCAATCCCGATAAAAATCGCAGCTCGCCGCCATTACTAGTAAAAAAAATTAAAAAATAAAAATGCTATAAATCTATCCCCTATTTTGTAGACGCTATAATTTTTGTGCAAACCAATCAATATATGCTTATTGAATTTTTTTTACCAAAAATATGTAGAAGAATACATATCGGCCTAAACTGAGAAAAAAATTGCTTTTTGAAAAAAAATGGGGATATTTATTATAGCAAAAAGTACAAAATAACGGAAAATTTATATCAAATACTTACGTAATTTTCCTTTCCTGATAGGCTCCATGGCAGCATACTTGTGGGTTGACCCCACCTCCATAATTACCCAATAGGACCCCTCCCTATAAATTTCAGCTGTGAGCTCCTAGACATGTTTCGTAACTAGCCTACTCCAAGCATTGGGAGGGACTCCTGCTGCCATGGAGCCTATCAGGAAAGGAAAATTACGGTAAGTATTTGATATAAATTTTCCATTTTCCTGACAGGCTCCATGGCAGCATACGTGTGGGAAATAACTCGCCAAACACACCCGGGTGGGCACAATGCTGAGCAAAGAAAATTTATTTAACACTGTCAACTGACAGCACTTTCAAACCAAAATTAACGGAAAAGGTGGCTGGTTCAACACAATAGTGGGAAACAAAAGTATTAATAGATCACCAAGAAGCCGCTCTACATATAACTTCGGGTGCGACATGACGAGAAGCCGCCCAAGAGGTTGAGATACTCCGAGTTGAGTGTGCAGTCACTGCCTCTGGAGGAGCCAAGCCCTTCACTTTATAAGTCCTTTGAATGACCTGTACTATCCAAGCAGAAATGGATCTAATTGAAGCCCGATTTCCTTTATTTTTTCCATGTAGAAAAATGAAAAGAAAGTCTGTTTGTCTAAAAGATTCCATAACTTCCAAATATTGACTCAAAGTATGTCCCACATCAAGGGGATGGACATCTTGACCCTCTGTTGTGCCAAAGGTAGGCAACACAATTTCTTGATTTTCATGGAAAAAAGATGTTACTTTAGGGTTTGAGCCCAGCATGGGAATTAACACTGCTCCATCTGGAAAAAAAAAGAAAAAAGTCAGGAAAGGCTCTTTAGAACCTAAGTTTCTGATTTCAGACACTCTTTTGGCTGAGGTTACTGCCACCAGGAAGACGGTCTTGATTGTGAGGTCTTTGACTAATAGAGGTTTTTCAGGATCTGTTCAAAACGTGGAAAGAAAATCTAGACAAAGGGAAAGATTCCATTTAGGAAACCTCGGTTTTCTTTGAGGTATTAACTTGATAGCACCCTTGAAAAATTGGCGAACCAGGGCGTGGTTTGCCCATGAAATTCCTTTAAATGCCGAGATGGCTGATATTTGTACACGAAGGGAACTCACTGCTAGAGGCAAATCCAACCCTGTTTTAAGAAAGCTGAGGATATCCTAGACTTCTGGAGAACCACAAGGATTAGGTCTAGAGGACATGTGTTCTGTGAACTTGGACCAGATACACTTATAAACTCTATTAGTGCTCTTCCATCTGGCATTAAGAAGAGTCAAAATGGCTTCTTCTGGACAACCTAAGGCTTCAAGCCTCCCCCCCTCTCAAAACCAGACCCTGAGATGTAGATGAGCAGGGCATGGATGCAGGATTGTGCCTTGGGACAGAAGATCCGGCCTGAGAGGCAGAGGAATTACATCCCGATAACTGAGGAGTGTTAAGAGGGGAAATCATGGCCTGTTGGGCCAAAACGGTATTACTGCTATGACTTCCACCTCCTCTGTTCTGAGCCTGCAGAGAAACTGTAGTATCACAGGTACTGGAGGGAAGGCATACGCCTTGTTGAACCTCCATCGATCCATGAGGGCATCTATCCCATAGGCTTGGGGATCCCGGAAGCTCGAATAATACTTGGTCAGCTTGTAATTGCATGGGGATGCAAAAAGATCCACTTCTGGAGACACTCCCAGTGTCAGGAGCCATTTGAACACCTCTTTGTGTAGGGACCACTCGTTGTTGTCCATTTGAACACGAGATAGAAAGTCCACTTGTACATTCTGAACCCCTGGAATGTAGACTGACGAAATGTTGGACAGATTCTTCTGAGCCCAGATCATGATTTGCTCCACCTCTCGTAGGAGAGACCAGCTGCGAGTTCCACCTTGCTTCCTTATGTAGGCCACTGCAGTCGTATTGTCCAAAGGGAGCATCACTGAGGAGTTTTCTATCAGATGGTGGAAGGATCTGAGAGCCTGAAAGGCTGCCCGCAGTTCCAGTATATTGGAAACAATCCCCTGAGATGGTGAGTTCCATCTGCCCTGAGCCACTTCCGATTGCTGGCATCTGAGGTTATTGTAACCCATGTGATGGGAAGAATTGAGTGGCAGTTGAGGAGATTTTTCTCTTGGAGCCACCAAAGGAAAGACTCTCTCATGGATGGAGTGAGGAGGATGCGCTGACTCTTTCTAATGGAATCCCATTGTTGGAGAAACCCTTTCTGGAATGGGCGAGTGTGCCATTGCGCCCAATTCACCATGGGAATGGTGGCTGCCATTGTGCCAATCACCTTCAGATATTGAAGAGCGGACAGGTGAGATGAAGCAAGTGTTGAGCGGATCCTGTCCCGGATCACCACAATCTTCTCCTCGCCCTTGTCCTGGGCTAGAAGGAGGAGGTCGTCTAAATAGTGGTGAAGACGAACTGCTTTGACTCGGAGCAGAGCAACAACAGCCAACAGAGCCTTGGAGAACACTCGAGGTGATGTTGTGAGACTAAATGGAAGGCAGGTAAACTGTAAGCGTTGATCGCCCACTGCAAAACGAAGGAACTTTGGAAGTCTGCCGCCACTGGAACGTGGAAGTAGGCACCTTTCACGTCTATTGACACCAACCAATCCCCTAGATGAACCGACTGTTGAATCGTTAATAGTGATTCCATCTTGAATTTTTCCTTTTGGATAAACCGGTTGAGATGAAGTCTAGTTAAGTCTATGACTGGCCTCCATGTGCCGTTCTTTTTCTGCACCAAGAATAGAGGGGAATACATGCCTTCACCTCGTTCGCCATCTGGAACAGGAATGGCTGTGCCTTGAGCCAATAAACAGCTTGCGTAAGCTAAAAGAACTTGTTTCTTCTCCTCTGAACTTGGAAGATTTGTTGGATAAATCTTAGTCTGGGAGTGGTGTTAAAAAACCCAGGTGTGACCTGAGGAGACCGTCTTGATGGTCCATAAATCCCGAACTGAGGCCGCCCAAACATGCCAGAAGTGGAGAAGGAGAGCCCCCACCTGACATGTTTGAGCGGGCCCAATTTCAAGAGAACCTAGTGGAGTCCTGGTTACCAGTAGAAGCCCCTTTAGTGGGCTTTTTAAAAGAGGACTGCGTGGATTTCCAAGATCTTGAAAATTCACGACCAGGCTTGTAGCGGTCGGTGTTCTGCGTTCTTGAAAAGGTGCGCTTCTGGTTCCGTAAACGCCTATCTTGAGGGAAGAACCCCAACTTACCACCCGTAGCCCGGTAATGGCGTTATCAAGTTTGTTGCCAAAGAGAGACGAGCCCCCAAAGGGAATACGGCACCAAGCTTGCTCAAAAGCTGGATCCGCCAACCAGGGTCGGAGCCACAAGGCCCGATGGGCGGTGACCGCTGACAACATCACCTGAGCCACTAGGCAAATAACATCAATAGAGGCCTCCCCCAGAAAGGCGGAGGCTAGCCTGATTTCCTGAATAGGGGAACTCTTGGCTGCTCCTTCAGAGATACCTCTAATGCCCGATACACACGATCGGATTTTCCGATGGAAAATGTCCGATTGGAGCGTGTTGTCGGAAATTCCGACCGTGTGTGGGCTCCATCGGACATTTTCCATCGGATTTTCCGACACACAAAGTTGGAGAGCAGGAGATAAAATTTTCCGACAACAAAATCCGATCGCGTCAATTCCGACCGTGTGTGGCCTGTTCCGACGCACAAAGTGCCACGCATGCTCAGAAGAAATTCCAAGACGGAACAGCTCGTTCTGGTAAACTTAGCGTTCGCAATGGATACAGCACTTTCGTCACGCTGCAATGTTAAAAACGGTTTAATACAGCGCACTCTCTTCTTCTTAATAATGTGACAAGAATTAAGTAGTTTCGCTGCTCATATTTACACACAGTTCTCACGAAGTTTTATTTTTGTTTTTTTATTGGGATTCCCTGAATATATTGTTATTAGTTGTCACATCTGACAGAATTATTTTTTTTTATTTAATTTTTTGGGGGATTTTAAGCCTTTTTTTAAATTTAATGTTTGGATTTTTTCAAAGGCTGATCTTTGTTCAATGTTATTTTTATTTTTACTCCAGAATATTTTTGTGTGTGTTTTGTGTGTCAAGTTACCCCAACACCATTGATATCTTTTATTATTTTATCTCCAGGAGATTGTTTGTTGTTGTTGTCCCTTGTTAATTTCACATTTTATATTTAAAATGTACCTGAATCCTCACAAACAAACTGTCATTTTTGAAGTAAAACACATAGGAGAGTATAATTCAAAACAAAAATCCTTTATTAAGGGATCAGAACCAAACAAAGAGGAAGGCAACATTGGATCAACATGAGAAATTAGCGAAGCTTGAGACCCCCACGACAGACATCAATTCTTGAACATCAAAATTGGTGGCCTGAGGAGTCCATATGTAAGGGAGGGCAGTCTGGTCCAGAATTTGCAGAGATCCAGAAAGCAGCAGATGACATGTGTGTCCCCAGGCTGTGGTACCACAAGAGGCTGCATTTTTTGGCCGACCAGACTGGATCCAGGCAGTGGCGTCTCCAGCTTTCATATTTAGGGGGGGCACATGGGGGACAGGGACAAAAATAGAGGGGCAATATAAAATGCAAATATATATATATATATATATAGATATATAGATATATCTATCTATATATATTTTATCTATCCTGGGGCCCTTTACCCCTTTACTACGATCCCACAACGGCCCTTTCACATGTTCTGCAGTGAGCTCCCTTCCTACTGTATTGGGCCCCCCCCCCCCCCAGGTTGACATAGAACAAGAGATATATGTCACCAGCATACCAAGAAAATATAAGGGTCCAAAGCAGTGGGAGAACTATCAGGGTTGCAAAGGTTGTCTTGCCTCCGGCCCTGGTGTTCTGCCACTGTGGGGTTCCCCAGCCTCCTCTTGCTGTCCTGCCCCTGCTATTGACAGCGCTGGTCTGGCATTTCTTGGAATTTACAGGCTCGTTCTTCTGTCCTAAGGACGGGAGAAATCAGTCTGTTTTTTCAGTAACTGAGAGTCCTGGTGGAGTCCTTCCTGCAACTCGCTCTTCTCCCTGCCAATAAGGATGCAGGGGAAGGAGCAGATCGAGCGGCCGTGGTTGTGTGAGCGCTCGTATTATGCAGTGTCAGCGAGCAGAGGGAGGGGGGAGAAATCACCCGCAGGAGCTGACTGGGGACGTTCTCCCTCTCAATAGAGACTGTGTTACCCCAGCGGTGGCCCGAGTAAGATGCGGCACATCCGATATGAATACAAACAAAAAGAAATTGCCTTTTTGTAAAAAAAAAAAAAAAAAAATTAAAAAAAAAAATTTTTTTTTTTTTGGGGGGGCACATGGTGGGGCCCAGCATAATGTTGGGGGGGTCAGGGCCCCCTCTGGCCCCCCCCTAGGGTCGCTATTGGATCCAGGGTCCTCACTTTCTGGTTTTCCTTTCACGCTTTCTTCCGGGCTGTGGCTGTGCAGTTGGAGATGTGGCAGGAGGAGGAGTAGGACCTGGAGGAGGACCTGGAGGAGAGGGAGGACGAGGAGGAGGACCTGCAGGAGGAGGAGGAGGACCATCGCAAAGGTGTGTCTGAGCTGTCATTTGGCCCCTCATACCTTTGTTAAGAGCCTCCAATATGAGCGCCTCACACAAGACTTGTTGGCCCTCCTCCATCCTCTGCATTTTATATGCAATGACAGCAGCAATGTCCTCCTCCACGGTCTGTCGTGCTCCCAGGACCTCTGTAGCCCTCCAAAAGAGTCCTCCGGTAGCCTCCTCTAGGGCACTCCTCCTACTGCCACTTTCTCTTTTCAGGGGGGGTGGAGGGACCTGCAGATCAGCCAGCTGGCTCGGCCCGGCCACCTCCTGGCTGAGACTTCCCTGTGTATGAAAAAGGGACATGGTTTTAGTTTTTGCTTCATCAATCACAATCCTAAACTAGTACTCCCAACTAACATCTAGTTAACATCATTGATTGGACAAGAAGAAATATTTAGAGGAATGCTATACCTGGCTCAATCTGGGCTCCTCCACATGTGGCCTGGAAGGCCCAGGTTGGGCGTCAGAAGCCTCAGCCTGGGGGGAAGGAAGCGTGGAAGGAAGACTGGAGAGGGATGGCCTGGGTTCAGTCTGGCCTGCCAGAAAATGCAGCCTGTCATAGTACAACATCCTGGGGACATAGATGCCATCTGCTGCTCCTGATCTCTGTGAATCCAGGACTTTCTTGCGCTCCCTTAGATATGTGCTCCTCAGGCCACCAATGAAGATCTTTAAATAAGTGATGTCTGCCGTGGGGATCACCTGCTTCACAATTTCACACAATTGCACCAGTGCTGCCTTCCTGCTTGGTTCTTGAAATGGGGGTGTTTAATCTCCCACAGACAGGGCAGCTCCCTTAAGATATCTATGAATACTGACATGAAGTCATTGTCTTTCACTAAGATATCCATGTTCACTGCAAGACACAACACAAGACAAAGCCTAATGTCAGACAAAACTCTCCTAATCTTGTTACAATATAGGCTTCAATGTAGAAGCAGTATAGGTACAAGTTTGTCTCTTACCTTCGTTCTTACGATCGGCGCGTCCAATGCTCCTTCCTCCGCTCACAGATTGTACATAATACGCACGCGTGTTACGCTTTATACACACTGCGAATGCGTGTAACTCCGCCCGCCCCTGACGTTCTTTCTAGTCTATTCCCTGCCCCTTTTCGTTCGGCGCAGTGGGTGAAGATCACATGGCGGAGTCAGAGCAGGTGCGTGCTAATTATAGCAACGAGGAGGAGGAAAGCCCGGATCCGGACACGTCCCGATCCAGAAGGAGACGTTTTAAGGCCACAAATATGTCCTTTGGGGAGATGTTGGAGATGGTCGACATCATGAAGAAGTCCGACTATGACGGAAAGTATGGGCCTTACCCCAACCCCAATATCAGAAAGGCCAAGATCATGGTGAAAGTGATCAAAAGTCTACAGAAGAATTTCGGGGTATGACGATCGAAAGATCAGCTCAGGAAGCAGTGGTCGGACCTGAAATTGAGAGAGCCAGAGCAGTACCGAAAGATCCGGAGAGTGCTGCAAAAAAGTAAGTAGTTGTGCTGTGTTCCTATTCTTTCTGTCTTTATTGCGTTCGTGCTGCTCCATATGCTTTTCTTAATTGTACAGTTTAAAAGGGCAACTTTAATGTTCATGGGCCCATTATTCGTTCGTATCAAACATTTTTCTTTCGGCCTCTAAAACACCATTGTTTAGGCCATATGCATTTTCCCACATTTTTTTTGGGCCTACTTGGATGCCAAATAGTTGTTTGTGTAGATGGGTTTGTTACTAGAATGAAATGCAAACTAGATTGTGTGTAAGGAGAGGACACTGAGCAGCTGTTTTCACATCTGGACACTGGAGCACTAGTGTGGGACACAAGAACAACATTTTTATTAGGGGGCCACACAGGTGCTCCAGTGTATACTATAGGGGGGTCTCCATCTGTGAAGCTTGTACTAAACAGTTAAAGTATTGCAGCTTGACAAAGGCCAATAAAAAAAATACATCTTGGAACTCGGCTAAAATTGACAATTGTACCCCACTTCCAAGCAATGTTTCCTATTTCTAGTTCTGCCATTAAAATCTGTGTGCTAATTATACCATTTTTGTTTTACATAGGAGAGAAAAGACTCGGAGGACACCCCTCATCCGAGGAGACCAGAGACCCTCCACCTCTGGAAGAAGGTGAAATACCACCAACCCAAGCTGAGCAGGAGGAAGAAGAAGATGTGGTGGAGATTGGCACCACAACAGGTGAGTGTCTGCAACCACAGGCTCAGGTAAAAGAGATGGATGGTGGCAGATTTTTGATACCTGTTTTTGTTTTGTTTCTCTCTTTTTAGGTGATCGTGATGTGAGGGATCCAGAACGTTTCACATCAGAAAGTGCCCAGATCCTGATCGGGGAGATCATGGGGTGTAATGTAGAACTGCAAAACATACAGCAAAAAATCAATGATGTTATTAAAAAAAATAATAACATCATTGATGTTTTGGGGCGAATTTAAAACCCCACAAAATCACTTTTTGGATTGTGGTCCAATCTTTTAAAACTTTTTGCAATGTTTTGAAAAGCCAAATTTGGAGGATGCACACAGTGTGTCAACATGTGCTATCTGCCATCACGGGAGATCAATGGACGCGTTTTGGGGGTGCAACCCCCCTCAATTATAAAGTAGCGTTGAGGAAGGGCTTGCTCCCCCAAAACACGTCCCTTGATCCCCCCTGATGGCAGATAGCACATGTTGACATTCGTAAATTGGTGTGCATCTTCCAAATTTGGCTTTTCCAGGGGTGATTTCCCCCCATCTGAACGCTATATCAAACCCAGTTCCTAAATACTGATGTCTGATATAGCCTTCAGGTTTTACCATATGTGAACTTTGTAAGTTCAAGTTTTTTGTCTTTCTTGTTGGTTTTACACAGGCCTGTTTTATCTGAAATGGACATTTCGATTTTTGATAATGCTACTGCAAAAATTGTTATACAACAAACATGTTGGTTTGTTTTAAAAACCTTTGGTAAATGCACATGTGATGTGCAGGTATAAAAAAGTTGCTTACTCAAGAATGTGTGGATTATTGTCTCAACACTACAATACAACACTTTTCGGGTGCTGTAATTGCTGTTTTCAGCAAAAATGGGGGTTATTTCCTAAGGGCAAATCCTCTTTGCACTACAAGTGCAGTTTCAGTGCAGTTGCAAGTGCACTTGTAGTGAAATGTGTTTTTGCATTTAGAAAATAACAGCCAACAGTGCTTTGTATAAGGTTACACAATCACAACATTTTCTGGACTCAACACATTTCTGTCAGGGTCAGCTAAAACAAACACAAGCAGTAAATGTCCACCAAGAATTTATTATTTTTTTTATTATAAAAAGGCTTCACAGATTGTCTGGCATATTGATATCCCCCCTACCCGCAAAGAACTCCAGGTAGCATAACCGAACATCACTGGCACTCAGGGAGGGCAAGCCAGGACGGCCACTTTCAAGCGCCGTCAGTGTGGTTCGATGTAGGATTCCGGCCTCAGGCCCAACTGAGCCAGCATAGTTGGCCGAATGTTTCCTTAAAAAGTTATGGAGAACACAGCTGGCCAGTATAATATTGTTCAGTTTATACTCCGCCATATGGATGGGTGTCAGAAATAGTTGGAACCGGCTGGCCAGGATTCCAAATGTGTTCTCCACCACTCTTCGGGCTCTGGCCAGCCGGTAATTAAAAACCCTCTGTTCTGGGGTGAGGGTCCTCATTGGGAATGGCCGCATCAGGTGGTCCCCCAGCGCAAACGCTTCATCAGCAACGAACACAAATGGGAGTCCTTCCACATTGTCCTCTGGAGCTGGCAAGTTCAAGCTGCCATTCTGGAGATGCCTGTAGAACTCCGTCTGGGCGATGACTCCACCATCGGACATCCGGCCATTCTTCCCTACGTCCACATACAATCGTAATTAGCCAACACCACCACCAACATCACTATACTATTAAACCCCTTGTAATTATAATAGTACGACCCCGAGTTGGGTGGTGGGACGATGTGGATGTGTTTCCCATCAATTGCCCCTCCGCATTTAGGAAAGTCCCACCGCTCGGCAAAGTGGGAGGCCACAGTCTGCCATTCCTGTGGCGTGGAAGGAAACTGTTGAGGAAAAAACAATAAACATTACTATTTTTACTCTGAAACATGGCAAGCAGATTAGACACAAACATTATGGGGCAACCTCCAGATAGCATTTATTAAGGGGAATTTAAGAAGGCCAAAGTATAAGGTACGCCTATCATATTCCCCCACCCCCCCTCTCCTGGGCCATTTCTAACATTATAGGGGGTGTGTGGAAATCTTGGACAGGTAACCCTCTTCACTTCATTGAGAGATGAATGCCTAAATAATGGGTATTACTTTGAACAGCCCCTCCTTAGTTACACTATTGGCAGACCACTGGACAGGTAAGAAGTGTCATAATACAAAGATCTAAATACATACTGTACACATTTGAGGACATTTGGACATTTTGCTATTACCTGTCAAGATAATAATAGGATACAAAAACTTTAAACAGTACCATTGGAAAGTATACAGGCAGGCCCTTGCACTACATGCTTTGGGGAATTCATCCATAAATCTGACGACAAAAGAGGTGGGTATAGTGCGTATGGGTTTGGCAAAGTCAGCAGATAGATGATTGAGGATAGAGAATTGGGATCAGCTGACTTAGCAGTTGGGGGAGGGAGGGTTACTAAAAATTATTTGGGGACACCACAAAAAAAGCCTATGGCACTCTGCCTGAATTTAAATAAAAAATAACATTTCCAAACATTTTAGGGGGTGTTTGGGGTAAAGCACTACTATGGAGCTGATAAAATAAATTGTTAAGTGACTACATGAGGTGAATATAGGGCAGGAGACACCATGCTGGGGAGGTTAGTGAAGGGCAAATATGTATGAAGGACATAAAATAATAATTACATAAAAATACAGCATGCATGAGAACAAAGGGGACATTCACAGCATATTACAATCATGGTAATTAGGGAATGAGGAAAGAAATACAATATATTAGCAAACATTCAATACAATAAAATGTGATATAAAAGGATAAAAATCTTACCTTCATATACTCCTTCTGCAGGACCTGTATGATGGCAGAACAGGTCTCTGGGATAATGATCCCCAGAGCCTGGGGGGAGATGCCTGTTGAGAACTTCAAGTCCTGCAGGCTTCTCCCTGTGGCCAAATACCGCAGGGTAGCGACCAACCTCTGCTCCGGAGTGATGGCTTGCCTCATGCAGGTATCCTGCCTGCTGATATAGGGGGTCAGCGAAGCCAACAAACGGTGAAACACAGGGTCCGTCATCCTGAGAAAGTTCCTGAAATCATCAGGATTATTCTCACGGATCTCACGGAGCAAAGGCATATGAGAGAACTGGTCACGCTGAAGCAACCAATTCTTGGTCAATGAACTCCTCCCCACCCTGTTCATGGACTGGACTTGTGTCAAGGTCAGGTCCCCAACACCAAGCCCCCGCACAGCACGAACTCTACGAGGAGTACGCATACCAAACATGGCTAGAAAACGGTCGGCTGCTCAGAATGAAGTAACTGAACGCACTGAAGAACAGCAAGGCCTGTGAAGAGCGACCTGAAAACCAGAAATGAACGAACAAGAATACAATGACTACTTAAAGTCACGCAGAACTTGCTGCACGCACTGAAGAGCAGATACAATCCCACAAGCACAAACTGAACGGCAGAAAACGATCTGAAAGCCACAAGTCTGAAAAAGCGTGAATCGTCTCTCACCAAACTTTTACTAACACGAGATTAGCAAAAGGAGCCCAAAGGGTGCCGCGCTTGGTTCTGAACCGGCCTTTTCTAGTCTCATCGTACGTGGTGTACGTGACCGCGTGGTTGGGGATCGGAAATTCCGACAACTTTGTGCGACCGTGTGTAGACAAAAAAAGTTTGAGCCAACATCCGTCGGAAAAAATCCTAGGATTTTGTTGTCGGAATGTCCGAACAAAGTCCGACCGTGTGTACGCCCTATAAGAGATTCATTCACATTGTCTGACCATGCCTCTAAAGCTTTAGAGACTGCTGCCAAGGCCAGGACAGGCTTACACACTGTACCTGCTGTCAAATAAATCCTTTTTAGGTCGGAATCAATCCGTCTCTCCAGAGGATCTTTAAATGAGACTGTATCTTCGAGAGGAAGAGTCACATAACTCACAAGTCTCATTAATGCAGCATCCACCAAGGGAGCTGACTCAAGATGTTTAACCTCTTCTTCCTTGAAAGGGTATAGTTTTGAGATTTTAGACTGCATAGAACTTTTTCTATCCATCTTGCCCCATTCTTCAGATATTATGGCTCCTACTTCAGTGAGAAAAGCAAAATATCGACGCTCCTTGCTGAGCTGTTTGAAAAATGTTCTCTGTTTAGGAGGAGAAATTACTGGGTCTTTCCAATTCAAAGCGTCTTTAACAGCTTTCACCAGAGAAGGAACCAGGGCATATTCAAAGCCCATCCCAGGATCATCTGCTTCTGACCCGCTATCTGAAGGGGGAGCTGACTGGTGACTAGGTTGAGAAGACTCCCACGTCTCATGTACTGGACCCTCTTCTGACAGGCGAATCAGTGGATCTGGAGGAGAATCACGAGGCTTTGCAGCGTCTTTCTCCTGTAGCGACTCTTACACGACTTGCTTACTTAGTGTTTCCAGGTGTTGGTCTGCACCTTCTCTCTCATTAGCTGCTTTAGAGAAACAGCTGTCACAGAGAGACTTACTGGCAGGAACTGGGGCCCTGCATCCCTAACATGTTTTCTCCGGTCCCCTATTATGAGATGAGGGGGGGTGAGGAGAGCCTCTACTGTGGTCTTTAGACTTAGAGGACGAACCATGGTGTCTAGAGCCAGAGGAGGAATGCCGGTGGTGTGATTTAGAAGACCCGCTCCTTCTGTGGGAACTACTTTATCTTTAGTCAGACCTAGAAGGACTGAGAAAGAGGGAAAGATAGAAATAGAGAGAGAAAAAGGCACAAAGTCAGAAATAATGCCTACACTCCACTCTCTTCCCACCAGCAGGCAGAATAAAGGAAAAAAAACAAATTTTCCAAATCACACCTGCTGCGAGAGGACTGGCCACCGGGAGGCAGTGAAGAGTCCATGACTGATACTTGAAATCACTGCAGGTCAACAGAGAATGCATCAGACACAGCAGGAAACCGAAAATGCAAACAAATTCAGACCCATCTGAACTTGCACTTACCTGGGGTAGGCTCTGCAGAAGCTCAGGGAGGTCGCCGCTATGCCCACCATCATTCCCGAGATCTTCAGGCCAGACCCGCGATCTTCACGCGCATGCGCGAAACCAGGCCTCGCTTTCGTTCCGAAGGAGCGCAGATGGAACCTGGAAGGGGGAGCGGCGGCTGGAACGCACAGGGAACCAGCCGCTGCATAGGCATAATATAAAAAGGACAGGCAATGCAAGAAAAAACAAACTACAAACATAAACACTGCTGCCATGAAGGCGATACATGCTTACCACCACCTACGATCGATTCGGCCAGGAACGTCGGTACACACACACCGGGCTTTTAGGCGGATAATGGCCACCTGCATACTGCTAGGCAAACAGGCCTGTGCGCGCTTATCATTCCAATGATTACAGCTCTTCATCGCTTACTCTGCAATACACTCCATACCCTGCTTAACAGTCAAGGCTTATCGGAGGGACGTAACATCACATCGTTCGGCCGATACGATCGCAGGACATCGTCTTCAGGTAAGAGAACCAAACATATGGTCCTACGGAGGAGGACAAAAAAGGAACATGGCTAGGAGCTCACAGCTGAAATTTATAGGGAGGGATCCTATTGGGTAATTATGGAGATGGGGTCAACCCTCACGTATGCTGCCATGGAGCCTGTCAGGAAATTATGTTTTTTCCAGAATTGTCGCTCTTTTTTTGTTTATAGCTCAAAAAATAAAAACCAAAGAGGCGATCAAATACCACCAAAAGAAAGCTCTATTTGTGGGGAAAAAAAGGATGTCAATTTTGTTTGGGTGCAGCTTCACACGACCGTGCAATTGTCAGTTAAATCGATGCAGTGTCGAATCGCAAAAAATGGCCTGGTCATTCAGCAGTCAAATCTTCCGGGGATAAAAAAAAATAGTGAAAAAAATATTTTTTACAAAAAAATTGTGACAAAAAGTATAACTTCCAAAAACATGCCATGCTTCCTACTAAATTCCTTGGGGTACTTCCCAAAAAGTGGTCATTTGGGGGGTATTTGTACTGTCCTTGCATTTTAGGGCCTCAAGAAATATGAGATAGGCCATCAGAACACCAGGATTGATCAATTTTCAGATATACTGTATATACCATAGTTTGTGGACTGTATAACTTTCCTACAGACTAAATAATAAACATTGATTTGGGTTTTTTTTTTTTTTACCAAAGAAATGTAGCAGAATACATTTTGGCCTAAAGTTATGAAGAAAGATTATTTATTTGTAAAATTTTATAATTTTTTTTTCAAAATGTTTGATAATTTTTAATTTCTCTATTTGTGTGAATTTTTTTTAATAAAAATGTCTTATTTGTACAGTGTTGCATGACCACGCAATTGTCTCGGTACCCGGTACACTCTCACCGCTCCACTGAACTCTGCAACGCAAACCAATTATAGTATGTAGCGGTGGTTGGCTGCTGTATATAATGTCAGGGTGCAGTGGGCGCGCTCTTTTTTACGGGGCATTACTGCGACCTATGCTTTCCATCTCACACTACAGATATACAGCTAAGAGTCTGTAGGCACATGAGTGCCTCGGCACCCTCACACACCATTTAATGCGCTGCTGTTTTACAGGAGGAATTCAAAAGAAAAGGTAGATTTTTTAGGCTACTACTTAGGCACAATTATCATGTTTAATGTTCCCTATAACACAGCAAATCTTAACTTTTGGAAATAATTGTGGTAATACACTGAAATACAGTAACACACCATACACGCTTTAGTGCATTGCAGTGCTATTCATTTTCAATAGCGCCCCAATACACCAAGAGAATACACTTGCCCTGAAGCACAAGGCATGGTAACACACTGCCCAGCATTTTAGTGTACTGCTGTACAAAAATGGTTGTGATTTTTGATCAATTCTGGTTCATTGGTGAAAGAGGCTCCTGAACATGTGTTGACACACCACAAAAGTTCTGATAGGTATGCAATTTGCTCTAAAACTTCATATAACTTGTTATGTTAATAATGTTTCAACGGTTGTTTTCATTCTTTTCGGTTATAAAGCTTTTAACAAAAAAACAAAAAGCAAAAAAAAAACAAAAAAAAACAGAAGGTGCCTTTACGTCAACTACGTATTATTTGGGCAACTATCTCCTATTTGTGCTCCGGCATTGTCACCCTGTCACACATGACTCAGATGGAGACTACAAGTGACTGTTCAACATCCATTGCTGAATCATGGTCCTCTGTGGTCACCATAGTCAGTCCTGAGCAACAGACACTGGAGAGTGTGAATGGAGACAGGAAATGGCTGAAACTGACTGGAGGAGACCTGCAGTGTTGATATGCAACGGAGCATGCAAAAAAATTGAAACCTGTATGAAATTGTTAAAAAAAAGACACAACAAATGTTTAGAACAAAGTGTTTCAACAAAATGCCATTCAGCTAGGGTTCATATCAACTTTCTTTAAAATAGAAGTCCTAAACCTGTACGCAAGAATGTACTTTGTTATTTAGGCAAAATGGGAGAAAAGCAGCAAAGTAACATGATTTGGCCTATAAGAATTATTAAACTCGAGGAGGCGTGGCCGACTGTTGATGGAGAAAGACGTGCTCCAGGGGAGCTCCACAAAGACCAACTCTAGGCCATCCAGTGGAATTCAGCGGCAGGGGAATCTCTAAATTTCCCCTAGTCATCCTCAGACATCACTGGCATTGTTCCCAGCGGGAATAGCAGAAAGCAGCAGGACGATTGGGGGTTTTCAGGCCCGCAAACGGGCCTACCACTGCTCAGGAGCCCGTCGCCATCTTGAGGCCTACTGTGCCTCCTACATCCCCGGTCTCCGGTACCGCAATTCCCGGGCGGAGGGGCAGCAAATCGCCATACCCGGAAACCGGACATCCCAGGGAGGGTGCAGCAGTGTGAGGGTGCCCGAGTGGATGTCGGAGGAGCCACGGGGGCAGCTCCAGGAGGCCCGCGGCCGCCGCCATCTTGCGGCCTACAAGTCTGAACGGAGCCTCCAGGACCAGGTACCGCGATCCCTGGGCGGAGAGACAGTGAATCGCCACACAAAGACGCCAGACATCCCTGGGAGGGTGCTGCATAGTGAGGAGGCAGACGTGGGAGGCACCACAGAGGCCGATCCGGGAGGCCTGCGACCGCCGCCATCTTGCGGCCTACCAATCCAGACGGAGCCTCCAGGACCAGGTACTTTATTTTATTGTAGCGGCGCCGCTCTCCCAGCGCCATAATTGGGTCTTCTTGCTACCCCCCTTCTACCACTATCTGGGCATCTGGGCTCATGACTTACCCTACCAGTCCCCCCCTTACTACCCTCATGGAAGCTGGGTACTGATGAAGGGTGACAGAACATGGATGGCTAAGAACACACATCCCTAAGCCCCGTGCCATCCCGACAGCAACAGGCCATTTTCGTAGCGCAGCACACCCGAGACTTACATGGCGGCAGCTAGCTCACACTCCACAGAGTTCACTGACCCGCAACAAGGCACCATACAGAGATATCTGCTTATAACGGCGCCAACTGATCCTCGGACCCCTAAAGACAAGATGGCGCCCGGCCGTACTGCGGGGAAGACCAAGCCTCCCCCTACCGCTTCTTCAGCAATCTACACGGTAGAAGACAACAATGAGAGATTCCAGGATCCCAGGGGAGAGCCGTCAGCCTCCTCTGTGAGATCAGTCACAACACCTGATACGCACACTGGGGCATCTCAGACAGGCACACTTCCCTTGCAAGGAGAGACCACCAGAACAGAAGCTACAGCCCTCCTCTCTGCCTTCACAATGGATTTTGAATCATGGGCTAGCAAAATGGAAGATTCCTTACATGTGGAGCTAAATGCTCTGCGACAAAAAGTCACAGCTAATGAGGAAGCGGTGTCAGTTTTAACCACTACTCAGAATGACCATGAGGCACGTATAACAGCACTAGAATCCTCATCTGCGACGCACCTCCGTCGCCTACGCCAGCAGCAACTCCGCATAGAAGACTGCGAAAATCGCAGTCGCAGAAATAACATCAGACTGCAAGGCATACCTGAGGCAACATCTGGAACAGAGCTGAAACCCACTGTCATAACCATCCTCAGTAAAGTGTTGGGAAGAAAGGCAGCATCACCAATTGAACTGGACCGTGTTCACAGGGTGGGAGGGCCGGGGGGGGCACGAGATGGTCGCCCCCGAGATGTTCTTTGTTGGGTCCACTACTACACCTTAAAGGAGAAGATCATGCGAAAGGCATGGAACATGGGTTCTGTGGATTTCTTTGGAGCCTCTATTCACCTGTACCCTGACTTATCCCGCAATACGCTGTATATGCGACGAGTGGTGCGCCCTTTGCTTGACCTTATGCGACAAGCCTGGGCTTCCTACACATGGGGACACCCCTTCAGCATCAAGGTGACCAGAGGAGACAGCAGGTTCACGCTCTCAGATCCAGATCAACTACCTGACTTTTTCCTTTTTATTGAGCAGGAACCGGTAGATATTTTGAATTGGTTAGATCCTCCTGAAGATCGATCACGACAGATGGGACTTGGCCCACTCCCGCAATGCCATAGACGTCCTAGGTCTAGATCAATCTCTTCTGGTCCAGAGATAAGAAGACCTACCTCTCCAGAAGTTTGATATGGAAACTCAATGGAAAATGCTGTCTTGATCCGTCTTACTTTGCATCTGGCCTAACAGAGAAATCCCGGTAGTCATGCTGCACTCTGAGTGGCATGCTATGTTCTTTGATATTTTGACTGTGACTTTCCCCTTTAAATTCTGAGATCTCCGGTGGGTATGGTAAGAGTTTATGTAAGAACAGGACTCTGAACTACTGGCTCTCTGCCTGCTCTTTGCCAATTTACTACTTGGCTGGAGTTTGGGAGAGACCATAGAACATGATCTCTCTGTGACAATCTTTGTGACAGGCGTCAATGGGGGCCATCTACAGTGCCGCAGATGACCTAGGTCTAGGTCAATCTCTTCTGACCCAGGGATGAGAAGACCTACGTCTTCAGAAGATTAAACCAGAAGTTGGTAGGAGACGGATAGCTGGGCTTGTTTTGCAAAGTTACCCCTATTTTTGAGCTATACTTTTCTACCCTAAAGCCCAAGACTCCCGGAAAACTTGGTAAAAGACGTAGTGAAAACAGGGGTCGGACCTGTTGGCTCTTTTCCTGCTCTTTGCCAATTTATTATATGGCTGGGGTTCGGGAGAGAACATAGCCTATGGTCACCTTGGGACTCTCACTATGAAGGGTGTCAGGTACTGCTACAATACACCAACGTTTTTTTTATAAAATGTTCTGCTTTGTGTCAGATTGTTCCCTCTCACCCCCTTCCTCTGTGGGGTGCGGTGGGGGGTGTGTGGCGGGAGTGGGGGATGCTACTCCGGAGGGAGGTTCGGCCTCCGGTCTTAATTAATCTCCACCTTAGGAGAATGTAAGTTTAAAAGGCGCCACGCAGGGTGCCTCCTCGGGTGGATCCCCCGCTCCTCCTGCTCCCCCTATGCGCATACTATAGTTTTGACTAAATGATTTCTCTACAAGTGGGAGCCAATGTAATTGCAATTTATTTTCTACAGGTTCAGGTTCACTACTTATAACCACTGTTTATATTTAGTTGATTGTTCTCATCTGTTCTCGTTAAGCTGCCTTATGCTTCACATTCGTTTTCCATGTTTCGTGTGCCACATACACTATTTACATGCCTGATCCGCTGTCGGGATCACGGCTCAGGTTCACCCATTTCGACCTTCCCCCCACAGTAGGACAGGCACGGTTTGTGCCTAAAGCGTGATATCTCACGCAGTGTTTTGCGTTAGCAAACACATTAGTTTACTGGACACACTTTTTAGGTGTCCTTTCATTTACACCTTACTTCTTCCGTTATCCTCATAACCTCCTCTTTCCTCACTTCCCTTTCTTTTCCTTTTCTCTTCTTTTTCTCCCACTACCGTATTCCACCCCTTCTCCCCACCCTACCCCGAACTGCTCTACGTACTTTTCTTTTATATCCTTCTCTCCTACACGACTTCTAGCACTCCAGCATGGCTCATACGGTGACCATATGCCCCCAACTGAAACTTTGCTCATACAATGTAAACGGGCTGAACATCGCCTCAAAACGTGGGCAAATACTATATCAGATGCACAAAAGACGAGTCAACGTGCTTTTGTTGCAGGAGACCCACTTCCATTCTGAATCCACCCCTTCCTGCTCCAGTAGATACTTTAATAGATGGATCCACAGTACCAATCCAGCAAAAAATCTAAGGGAGTATCCATTGCGTTTCATAAAACACTCCCTATTGAATTGCTCGATCATATGGCAGACCCACAGGGCAGATACGTTTTTGTGAAAATCTCTCTGTGGGGGACAAAATTTACAATAGCTAATCTATACTTACCGAACACACACCAGGTCCCATCGGCCTTGCAGTATTTAAAGATCTTGGCGGGTTTTGCAGAGGGTAAGCTCATACTCGGGGGGGACTTCAATATTCCTCTGGATCCACTTTTGGATTCATCGACATCCCGTTCCTCCATATCCTTTCCTAGAATACGGGCCCTAAAACGTGCCATATACAATAAGCATCTTGTAGACATATGGTGGATACTGTACCCAGAATCACGAAACTACACACACTTTTCTAACGTTCACCGATCATACAGTCGTTTAGATTATTTCTTAGTCGACCACGGCTGCTTAGACTGGTCCCCAAATTGTGAAATAGACCCTATGGTATGGTCTGACCACTTCCCTATATTTCTGACACTTATGCCACGTACACACGGTCTGACTTTCTATCCTACTTGGTCCGGCACACTTTCTGACAGACTTTGTCCGCCAGGTGCGCAGGACTTTAAAACGGACGGACTTGCCCACACACGACCGGACTTTGCGGCGGGCTAAGTCCGCCCGTCTTTCCGACGGACTTTCGCCGGAGTTACGGCGGACTTTCAGAATGAACGGACTTGCCCACACACGGACAAGTCCGTTCATTTTGAACGTGACTCAGGTGCGACGGGACTAGCAAGGGATGTCAATCTTGCCGCTTTTATCGGCGAGATTGATACCTTGCGAGCCCCGTCGCGGGTCATACCAGGCCCTTAGGTCTGGTATGGATTATAAAGGGAAGCCCCTACGCCGAAAAACCGGCGTGGGGTCCCCCCTAAAATCCATACCAGACCCCGATCCGAGCACGCAGCCTGGCCAGACAGGAAAGGGGGTGGGGACGAGCGAGCGCCCCCCCTCCTGAACCATACCAGGCCGCATGCCCTCAACATGGGGGGGTGGGTGCTTTGGGGGAGGGGGGTGCCCTGCGGCCCCCCCACCCCAAAGCACCTTGTCCCCATGTTGATGAGGACAAGGGCCTCTTCCCGACAACCCTGGCCGTTGGTTGTCAGGGTCTGCGGGCGGGGGGCTTATCGGAATCTGGGAGCCCCCTTTAATAGGGGGGCCCCCAGATCCCGGCCCCCCACCCTATGTGAATGAGTATGGGGTACATGGTACCCCTACCTATTCACCTAGGGAAAAAGTGTAAATAATAAAACACTACACAGGTTTTTAAAATATTTTATTAAACAGCTCCGGGGGGATCTTCCTCCGGCTTCGGGGGTCTTCTTCCGGCTTCGGGGGTCCCTCCGGTTCATCTTCTCCGCTCTCTTCTCCCGGTGTTCCAGTTCTTCGGCTGGCTCCTCCGCTGTCTTCAGGTAGCTCTCTTGCCAGCGGAGGTCTGTACTTCTGGGCTTCTGGGCTTCTGGTCTTCTGGTCTTCTGGTCTTCTCTTCTCCAGATGTTGACACGACGCTCTCTCCGGCTGGACTGCTCTCCGAGGGCTGCGTTGTGACTTATATAGGCGGAGACCCCGCCCCCTTTTGATGTCACAGTCCCTGGGCATGCTGGGACTGTGACGTTTTAGGGGGCGTAGTCAACATCACCCAGTGACCACGCCCCCTAAAACGCAGAAATTTTATAAACAATTTGCTCCCCTTCTCACTCCCTTCTTAACAAAAGTGTTTAACTCAATCTCTGAGCGATCAGTATTCCCACCGCAAACTCTAGAGGCACATATCACCCTCATCCCAAAACCCGACAAAGACCTGACTATATGTGCTAATTACCGACCCATTTCGCTGATAGGGGTAGATTTGAAAGTGTATGCGAAGGTGCTAGCAAATAGACTACAACCGTTGTTACCCTGATTAATACACTTAGATCAAGTGGGCTTTGTGAGTGGACGAGAGGCACGAGATAATACCCTGAAAACTCTTCTCATTGCGGACTATGCTCGAGCCCACAATGTCCCATTATGTCTTCTCACGGTAGACGCGGAAAAGGCCTTCGACCGCGTCGACTGGCAATTTCTTCGCCTATCACTGCAACAACTGGGTCTAGGCCAAAACATGTTCTCCAGAATAATGTCCCTCTATACCTCTCCCTCTGCTAGGATTAGACTAAATGGATCTCTAGCGCCAAAATTCACTATTCGCAATGGAACGCGACAGGGGTGCCCTTTGTCTCCCATTCTTTATGTTCTTGTTATGGAACACCTAGCCATCACCCTTAGAAACAACCCGAAACAGCTGTCCACGGGGGTTAGTATAGGCCCCATACATACTAAACTTGCCTTATTTGCAGATGACTTGCTCATATTTGTGACCCAACCACAAGTCTCCTTACCCTCCATTATGCAGGAGTTTCAGAGATATGGAGATGTTAGTAACTTTAAAGTTAATCATAGTAAGTCAGAAATACTCAATATTTAAATCCCAGAAGCAGCTCTCCAACAGCTCGCGTCTACCTTCCCTTTTAAGACAAACTCCACATCTATTCGTTATTTAGGAATTCATATCCCAACAGACGCTTCCCAACTATTCACCAGCAACTTTACCCCTCTACTTCTTAGAACACAAGCGGATCTGACCACATACCCATCTAAACAGCTCTCTTGGTTGGGAAGGGTGAATGTTTTAAAGATGGATGTCCTCCCTCGATTCCTTTATCTTTTCCAAACCATTCCTATCCACATCTCCATCCCATTTTTCAAAAGGCTTCGTCAGATTTTTTCTAAATTCATATGGCAAGGAAACCGCCCCAGGATAAAGTATGACACAATGATTCTTCCGAAGGCCCGGGGGGAGCGGGGGTCCCGGATGCCTCTTTCTACCATAAGGCAGCGGTACTCACACGTATTGTGGATTGGTTTCACCACCCTTCCTCCAAGCTCTGGGTTCAATTGGAGAAACATCTCAATGGGGCTGATCTTTACGCCCTGCCGTTGATACCTACGGCTCGGCGGAAGGATAGTACCCCCTCTACTGCCCTTACTTGTCAGACTCTTCAGATATGGGACCGACTGCTATTAACGAGTTAATTATCTAAACCTCGAGGTCCAATGACTCCTCTCTTTGGGACATCGGCTTTCCCTTTGGCGGAGGATAAGGAGAAATTTGGACCCTGGAATAGGGATAGTCATCGACGTTTAGCACAGGTATTACACGCTGACCCATCTCTGAGACCAGACATACCCCCCCAGATGGGTCCGGGGCCCCCAACCATGTGGCTACAAAGGAGTCAATTAATGTCATATATACGTACTTTCTCCCCCATTTCAGAAATCCTGGATGACCCAACAGACTTTGACGAGCTGCTCTTACAACCAGACCTGCCAACACATGTAGTATCACTGCTATATTCCCTTCTATTAAACGTATCTAACCCTGACTATCCAACGTACATGCAGAAATGGGAAACAGATCTACAGCATTCCATCTCCCCTACTGATTGGCAAAAAAGCTTTATCTTAATGCATAGGATCTCTTTGGCAACTAAGACCCAAGAAAAAGGGTTTAAGCTATTGACAAGGTGGTACAGATGCCCGGTGACTATTCAACGGTTTAACCCTTCTCTATCAGGTACTTGTTGGAGATGCCTGTCCTCTAGTGGGACAATGCTCCACATCTGGTGGGCATGCCCTCCAATTCGGAAACTTTGGCAAAAGGTCTTTGATCTATACAGCAGGCTGATGGCGACCTCAATTAAGCCCACACCAGAGATAGCCCTACTATCTATTCTTCCGGGCCCACTCAAGCTGATTAAAAAAGACATACTGCGCCACTTCTTGGCTGCAGTCAGGACAGTAATCCCCAGACATTGGAGAACAATGGATGTGCCTTACTTGGGTGATTGGGCTGTTGAAGTGGATCGGATAAGAGATCTTGAGCGCCTGCTGGTGCAGGAAGCAGGAAGGGAGGAACAATTCTCCATCACCTGGACCTCATGGTCGATGTTTCGTTATTCCGATGACTTCCCCATATGGGTCAGGGATGCCCCATCTCTACCCACCGATTAGCCATGCTGGGGTGCTTCCCACTTCTGTTGTCACCCCTTATCTATCTACATGCTATCATTCTTACCCCTCTCTCTCTGTTTCCTTTTCTTTATGTACTGAACCAGTCACTCAAATATATAAACAAAGATCATATACCCAGAATTGCTCAATAACATGTATATTTATAATAAGTGATTAAATGATCCCTACAGCGTTCCAATCTGATTAGGAGGAACCTCCAGATAACACAAACACGCAAAATCACAAAGGGAGATATAGGATGGTTCACCCACACGTGTTTTTCTATTTTTACATTAAAATCCTCTACATACAATATGATAATATAGTATTTCTTTAGAAGCTGTATACTAAAGCTTATATTTATGTGCGTATATAGTGAAGGGTTCCCTTATTGTTTTGTAGATAATTTATACAATATTATACTGTAAAGTACTCTATCTTTCTGTTCTACCCTTATATTGAAATAAACTAAGATTGAAAAGAATTATTAAACTCCTTTACAATGGTTTTAATATTCTTTTTTGTCCAGTAGGTGGCAACATTACAATACTATATTTTACTTACAACCAAAACGTTGTAGCGCCTATTTTATTATAATTCTAGTTTATGTTTGATTACATTTAAAAAATACATTCTTATGTTTTATCATTTTGAAATATTTTATTTAAAAAAAGTAAGCAGAGTTTATTTGCTGACATACATTTGTTTGACAATTTTATACGGCATCAATTGTGTTTTACATCGATTGATTTGGTAATTAACCATTCAAGCAGATAGAACTGTGTTTACTGGTTACAGGTACAAAATGTTAATTCCTATTTTCATCCTAAAGTTTTATTGTTCTACAATTCTTTTTTTCTGGATTATATTTTAATACAGACAGTTGTCTATTTTTCATTGTAATGAGCCTTGTTTTTTATTTGTTATATATTCAAATCATTAGTTAGTAAAATTTCATATGAAGACATAAATAGTAATTTCTGTCTCTGTTCTGAAAATTAATTTATTCCATGAAATTAACCCAATAAAATTAATGTTGGTGGCTTTCTGAAATGCATTTTGAACAGTTGACCTCACCTAACTTCAATAAATTCAGAACCAAAATGAAATTAAAGGGGGGAATATACAAGCCTGCCCTTAATAGCTACTGCTGGCTCAAAGCTGGAAATTATGGCTGGAAAATTAAAAAATGTAAATACACCTCTCAGTAATAAACATGCAGTGAAGCCCCAGTACTATACTGGAGACCCCAAATAGTGTCTCCACATAGAGCAAGAGACTCCTGCGCTGCTAGCGGACTCCTAAACTAACAGGGGGGGCACTGCTGCAACACCTAAAGACTGCTCCACACAGACAAAAACGCATAAAAACTAGAGGGGGGTGGTGGTTGCGCTGTGATGGGGAAGGGGATGGGAAAAAAAAAAAAAAAAAAAAGGGGGGGAGCTACACTAGAGTGTATCTGGCAAATTGCCAAGTGACCTGAAAGTGAAATATATAAAACAAACACAGCACACTGGTGAATGTGTATAATAACTAAAAAGGTAACTAGTGCATATAGTAAACAAATAGATAAAAAGCACTAAATGGTGTAAGTATAAAGGCAAAGTGGTAATGAATCACATAAAAATGAGCAATGCACCTGATAAGAAGGGCAATCACACTGATGACATATAATGCATATCTCACTAGGTGCACAAAAGAGCTAGTGAGTAAAGAATAGCGAATGGTCATAAACATAAATCAGAAACGCTTGACCAATAAAATACATCAATAAATAATGATAAATAGAATTCCAAAAAAAAAAAATCTAGAAACCGTGGATCTCAAAATGTATATATAAAAATATAATGATGGTGTTGTATATAAACGACAGTCCCACCACCAGGTGTAATAATGCTGGGTCACAGTTCAAGTAAACATCCAAACAAATTGCCAGGTGAAGGAAGGGGGGTGGTCTTTGATGGGGGCACCTCAGTGAACACAAGCCCCTTACCTTACAGCTGTAAGGTATACAGCATAAAAGACACTCAGTGGAATATGGAATCCAGAATGGTTGCGGCTGCCGGTATAGCTTGTAAATGCAGTGATATTACATGCGGAAAAAACATATAGACAGCATATAGTGTGATACCATATGACACTGGGGGGATGGACGAGCTGAAGGAGGAGGGGGGGTTGCACTCACTTTGTGGCAGATGAGCGCAAGCCTCAATCCACGAGTGCCGAACTCGTATAATCCACACTGCTGGCCATAGACCCCTCTAACGTCTCATATCTCCTGTGGCTCTCCACCCGTCATCCGTCATAAAGATAATGTAGTAGCAAGACAAGAAGACCGCATATAGCGTAATCCCGTACAGTAAACACACTTTATTTAAGTTAAAAACAGTGGTACACTTACAAAAAACGGACAGCTGGGGGGTAAAACTCCGCGAGCGCCGTGCTCGTAACATCAGCTGTTGTGTGGCAGCGTCCCGTGCTCCTAACGCGTGTCGTCACGTCACGTGACTTCTTCAGAGGATAACACGGGATAGAAAGCCAATGCTTTTAAATGGTCCCTGGGTAAGCAGGTTTCATTTTTCATTCAGTAATTGCATCTGGCTGTACACATGTACCACTGTTTTTAACTTAAATAAAGTGTGTTTACTGTACGGGATTACGCTATATGCGGTCTTCTTGTCTTGCTACTACATTATCTTTATGACGGATGACGGGTGGAGAGCCACAGGAGATATGAGACGTTAGAGGGGTCTATGGCCAGCAGTGTGGATTATACGAGTTCGGCACTCGTGGATTGAGGCTTGCGCTCATCTGCCACAAAGTGAGTGCAACCCCCCCTCCTCCTTCAGCTCGTCCATCCCCCCAGTGTCATATGGTATCACACTATATGCTGTCTATATGTTTTTTCCGCATGTAATATCACTGCATTTACAAGCTATACCGGCAGCCGCAACCATTCTGGATTCCATATTCCACTGAGTGTCTTTTATGCTGTATACCTTACAGCTGTAAGGTAAGGGGCTTGTGTTCACTGAGGTGCCCCCATCAAAGACCACCCCCCTTCCTTCACCTGGCAATTTGTTTGGATGTTTACTTGAACTGTGACCCAGCATTATTACACCTGGTGGTGGGACTGTCGTTTATATACAACACCATCATTATATTTTTATATATACATTTTGAGATCCACGGTTTCTAGATTTTTTTTTTGGAATTCTATTTATCATTATTTATTGATGTATTTTATTGGTCAAGCGTTTCTGATTTATGTTTATGACCATTCGCTATTCTTTACTCACTAGCTCTTTTGTGCACCTAGTGAGATATGCATTATATGTCATCAGTGTGATTGCCCTTCTTATCAGGTGCATTGCTCATTTTTATGTGATTCATTACCA
The DNA here is from genome assembly GCA_037952925.1 of Lithobates clamitans. Classification (NCBI taxonomy): domain Eukaryota; kingdom Metazoa; phylum Chordata; class Amphibia; order Anura; family Ranidae; genus Lithobates; species Lithobates clamitans. The sequence continues at coordinate 2,739,870 of JBBGZY010000228.1, read as the reverse complement.
CTTTGCCTTTATACTTACACCATTTAGTGCTTTTTATCTATTTGTTTACTATATGCACTAGTTACCTTTTTAGTTATTATACACATTCACCAGTGTGCTGTGTTTGTTTTATATATTTCACTTTCAGGTCACTTGGCAATTTGCCAGATACACTCTAGTGTAGCTCCCCCCCCTTTTTTTTTTTTTTCCCATCCCCTTCCCCATCACAGCGCAACCACCACCCCCCTCTAGTTTTTAAGTGTCTCCACATACCTGTAAATGCATGCTGGGTATTTAGCAGCTTGGGCTTTAAAATTTGGACAAATGCCATTGGTAATTTATTTTTTTCCATTTTTTCTTTTAATATACTGTATACATTTATTTAAATATATTGAGAGCAGGCACAATGATACAGAAAAACTCATAACCTCCTTAAAGGTACAGAAGCACTCTACAAGCCTAGAATACTTGACTACAGCCCAGGTGCAAACTGAAAACCAGTAAGCTTTGACACTTTTGGTAGTTCCTCTCCCATAGGTTCCTAAGCGACAGTAGGGCACCTATCATAGCTATGTTAAGGTGACCAGATTTTTTTAATGAAACCCGGGGACATATTTTTTTTTTATTGGCAAATGGTAAACTATTTTATAAGCATATTTTCCTCAAATGAGCTATACAGTGTTTGTGGTATGTGTTTATTATTAATATTATTCACGATTTATATAGCACCAACAGTTTACGCAGCACTTTACAATGTAGAGGGGGGACAGCACAATTACAGTACAGTTCAATACAGAGGGGACAGGAGGGCCCTGCTTGTACAGCTTACATTCTAAAGGGAGGGGGTGGTGGTACAAAAGGTAATAGATGCAGGGAATGATTTGATGGGGGGTGGCTCGGGGACAGTTGTTAGGTGGGTGTGGGACAGGCTTCCCTGAATACGTGAGTTTTCAGGGACCTCCTAAAGGTGGACAGGTTATCGGCAGATCGGATATACTGGGGCAGGGAATTCCAGAGGATGGGAGAGGCTCTGGAGAAGTCCTGAAGGCTAGCATGAGAGGAGGTAACAAGAGAGCTAGAGAGCAGAAGGTCTTGGGAGGAGCGGAGGGGACAATTTGGGTGATATCTGCAGATGAGGTTGGTGATGTAGCTGGGGGCAATGTTGTGTATGGCCTTGTATGTTGTGGTTAGCATTTTGAATTTTATACGGTGGGATAGGGGAAGCCAGTGAAGGGGTTGGCAGAGAGGGGCAGCAGTCACAGATCGATCAGTGAGGTGTACTGTATTAGTCTAGCAGCAGCATTCATAATAGACTCAAGGGGGGGGGGGTAGCCTGCGTAAGGGTAGGCCATTAAGGAAAGTGTTGCAGTAGTCAAGGCGGGAAATATTTATAAAATGATTGTATGATATATATGTTATTTCTTACATGTTGTCCATAAATAAAGATTAAAAAAAAATACTTCTTAGAATTTTTTGAGGTATGACTACCAAATGTTATGAACTTAAGACATAAAAAATGCAGGGCTAAGGAGCATGCTACATAAAGAATGCAGGGCTAAGTAGCGCTCAGGAGCATGCTACATGAAGAATGCAAGGCTCAGGAGTGCGCTACATAAAGAATGCAGGGCTTAGCAGTGCGCTACATAAAGAATGCAGGGCTCAGGAGTGCGCTACATGAACAATGCAGGGCTCAGGAGTGCGCTACATGAACAATGCAGGACTCAGAAGTGATCTACATTGGGGTTGCGGACCAAAAAATTGTCTGAACGCATCGGTCAGACGGCTACCTTCTCCACCGCTCCTTCTTTGACTGACCGAAGCCTCAGCAACACGTTGTCCAGAAACAGGAGTTTGTAACCTCCCAGTCTCTGGGAACGCGTTGCACAGACCTTTCTGCAAGGCCTCCCGAAGATGTTTCATCCTCTGCTCCCTCTGCGATGGCAAGATAAGGTCCGCAACCTTACCCTTGTAACGTGGATCAAGGAGGGTTGCCAGCCAGTATTGGTCCTTCTCCTTGATACCACGAATACCAGGATCCTTCTGCAGGCTTTGCAGGATCAGGGAGGCCATGCAGCGTAGGTTTGCTGAGGCATTCGGTCCGGAGTCCTCTGGGTCACTAAGGACGACATGGTCCGCAGCCACCTCCTCCCAGCCACGTACAAGTCCATGTGTTTCTTGGGACTGATCCCTTAAAGACTGCTGCTGATGCTGAGTGCCAGGCTCCACCTCCATACTGACACAATCTTCCTCCTCTTCCTCCTCGTCCTCTTCCTGTGTGATCGGCGGGCACGCAGGAACACTGTCTGGATAAAGGGGGCCTTGAGAGCTAAGGAAGTCCTCCTCTTCCTGCCTCTGTTCTGCCTCAAGTGCCCTGTCCATTATTCCACGCAGCGTGTGCTCCAACAGGTGGACAAGGGGGACAGTGTCACTGATGCATGCACTGTCACTGCTCACCATCCTCGTGGCCTCCTCAAATGGTGACAGGACAGTGCATGCATCCCTGATCATGGCCCACTGGCGTGGGGAAAAAAAAACAAGCTCCCCTGACCCTATCCTGGTGCCATAGTCGCACAGGTACTCATTGATGGCCCTCTGCTGCGTGTGCAGCCGCTGCAGCATGGCCAACGTTGAGTTCCACCTGGTGGGCATGTCACAGATTAGGCGGTTCTTGGGCATGTTAAACTCCTTTTAGAGGTCCATCCGCCGAGCACTGGCATTATATGACCAGTGGAAATGCACACAGACTTTCCTGGCCTGCCTCAGGACATCCTGTAAGCCTGGGTACCTGCCCAAGAACCGCTGCACCACCAAGTTAAGGACGTGAGCCAAACATGGCACATGGGTCATTTGTCCCTGTCGGAGGGCAGAGAGGAGGTTGGTGCCATTGTCGCAAACCACCATTCCTGCCTTAAGTTGGCGTGGCATTCACCACCTCTGAACCTGCCCCTGCAGAGCTGACAGAACCTCTGCCCCAGTGTGGCTCCTGTCCCCCAAGCACACCAGCTCAAGCACCGCATGGCATCTTTTGGCCTGCGTACTTGCGTAGCCCCTTGAACGGCTATGGAGCACCGCTGGTTCCGAGGACAAAGCACAGGAAGAGGCCATGGAGGAAGAAAAATAGGAGGGGGTGGAGGAGGGAGGTGTGTCACAATCATTAGCATTTTGGAGGCGTGGTGGCGGAACAACCTCCAACACTACTGCACCTTGTCCTGCATCCTTCCCAGCTGCCAGCAGAGTCACCCAATGCGCCGTGAAACATAGGTAACGTCCTGTCCATGCCTCCTGGACCATGAGTCAGCGGTATGCACCTTACCGCTGACCGCCCTGTACAGCGAGGCATGGACATTGCCTTCCACATGCCGGTAGAGAGCCGGAATTGCCTTCCGTGAGAAAAAGTGGCGTTTGGGTACCTACCACTGAGGAACCGCACATTCCACAAACTCACGGAAGGGGGCAGAGTCTACCAACTGAAAAGGCAGCAGTTGAAGTGCTAGCAATTTTGCCAAGCTAGCATTCAACCGCTGGGCATGTGGATGGCTGGGAGCAAACTTCTTTCAGCGGTGCAGCAGCTGGGGCAGGGAAATTTGCCTGGTACAATCTGACGTCGGTGTACCAAAAGCAGATTGCCCACAAGTACTTGGCTGTGACACACCTAATTCTACACCTTCATTCCTCTCAGTACAGGTCTCAGAGAGGACTGAAGGTCTAGTGGGGTTGGAAATCTCAGCTGATGAGGAGCAAGGAGAGGTCCTCTTTGTTCTTTGGTGTGGGTCTTTTAGGTACGCTTGCCAACGAACTGCATGGCAGGTCAACATATGTCTGGTCAAGCATGTGGTTCCCAAGCGGGAGATGTTTTGGCCACGCGAGATACGCTTGAGACATATGTTGCAAATAGCAGCAGTGTGATCTGATGCACTCGTCTCAAAAAAGGCCCACACCAAAGAACTTTTTGAATAACGCGCAGAGACTGCCAGATTGCTGTCCTTCTTGGGCACCCCCTCTGTCCGTGCTCATGTTACTGCCTTCATCGAGCTCAGTGTCATCATCAGAGCCTTCCAAACGCTGGGCATCCTCCTGGAGCATGTACCCAACACTGTGGTCAAACAGTTCGAGGGACTCCTCAGGAGGACATGGTGGAGCTAGGGAAGGAGTCACTGATGACATTGAGCCGAGGGAAGAGGCCGCTGCTTTGCCAGACAAAGTACCCTGGGCATGGGTGAGAGAGGATGAGGAGGATGAGGACGGCTTGGTCATCCACTTGACCAAGTCTTCCGCATGTTGCGGCTCAACACGGCCAGCTGCCGAAAAAAAGGCCAAGTATGTCCCACGGCCACGTGCTGATGAGGATGCACCGTCTCCACGACCAGCACTAGACACAGAGCCTGCTTGCCCCCTCTTATTGGCTTGTGACTGTCTGCCTCTCCTTCTTGGCCTTCCAGACATACTAATGGCCTGTAGCTGCACTAAGCTGGGATATATATATATATATATATATATATATATGTACTGATACTGCAGCTAGCAAAATCAACTGCCTGCCTATAGTATGAGAACACCACCAACCTTCTACAGGTAGCTTTAGCTGAACACTGTGAGGTGGACGCACCCCACTAACTTGTAGTTTTAGCTGAACACTGTGAGCAGGACGCACCGCACTAACTGTAAATAGTTTAGCTGCCTGACTGTGGTACTAATAGGATCAAAAGAACACCAGCAATTTTCTTCAGGTAGCTGTATTTACTGTAACAAGACAAGCCTGCCTGTCAGTAAGAAGATAACAGGAACGGATCTAGCTGAACACTGTGAGCAGGACGCACCCCACTAGCTTGTAGATTTAGCTGAACACTGTGAGGTGGACGCACCCCACTAACTTGTAGGTTTAGCTGAACACTGTGAGCAGGACGTACTGCACTAACTGTAAATAGTCTAGCTGCCTGACTGTGGTACTAATAGGATCAAAAGAACACCAGCAATTTTCTTCAGGTAGCTTTATATACTGTAACAAGACAAGCCTGCCTGTCAGTATGAAGATAACAGGAACGCATCTAGCTGGACACTGTGAGCAGGACGCACGGCACTAACTTGTAGGTTTAGCTGAACACTGTGAGGTGGACGCACCACACTAACTTGTAGGTTTAGCTGAACACTGAGCAGGACGCACCCCACTAACTTGTAGGTTTAGCTGAACACTGTGAGCAGGACGCACTGCACTAACTGTAAATAGTCTAGCTGCCTGACTGTGGTACTAATAGGATCAAAAGAACACCAGCAATTTTCTTCAGGTAGCTTTATATACTGTAACAAGACAAGCCTGCCTGTCAGTAAGAAGATAACAGGAACGGATCTAGCTGAACACTGTGAACAGGACGCACTGCACTAACTGTGAATAGTCTAGCTGCCTGACTGTGGTACTAATAGGATCAAAAGAACACCAGTAATTTTCTTCAGGTAGCTGTAAATACTGTAACAAGACAAGCCTGCCTGTCAGTAGGAAGATAACAGGAACGGATTTAGCTAAACTGAATACAGTGTATATATATATATATATATATGCAACACCTGGGATGCATATATATACAAAATACACTGTAAGTGCAGCTAACTGACTGACTGTCCTGCCTAATCTAGCTAACTCAAATGAAATGACACTGTCTCTCTCTCTTTCTATCTCTCAGAACACACGAACACACTGCACAGGGCAGCCGTGCAGGTGGCCTCATATAGTGTGGGGCGTGTACTAAATCCCCTGAGCCATAATTGGCCAAAGCCTCCTTGGCCTTGGCCAATTATGGCTCTCTGTTCAGGCGGCGCTGTGATTGGCCAAGCATGCGGGTCATAGTGCATGCTTGGCCAATCATCAGCCAGCAATGCACTGCGATGCCGCAGTGAATTATGGGCCGTGACGCGACACACGAATTTGGCGCGAACGGCTCATATCGTTCGCAATTCGGCGAACGACCGAACAGCCGATGTTCGAGTCGAACACGAAGCTCATCCCTAGTGCCTAGCAATGCAGCCTCACCAGTGCCCATCTATGCAGCCTGACCAGTGCCCAGCAATGCAGCCTGACCAGTGTCCATCTATGCAGCCTCACCGGTGCCCATCTATGCAGCCTCACCAGTGCCCATCTATGCAGCCTCACCAGTGCGCAGGAATGCAGCCTCACCTGTGCCCAGCAATGCAGGCTCACCAGTGACCAGGAATGCAGCCTCACCTTTGCTCAGGTATGCAGCCTCACCTGTGCCATGGAATGCAGCCTCACCTGTACCCAGCAATGCAGTCTTACCAGTGCTCAGCAATGCAGCCTCACCATTGCCCAGGAATGCAGCCTCACCTGTGTCCAGCAATGCAGCCTCACCTGTGCTCAGCAATGCAGCCTCACCGGTGCCCATCAATGCAACCTCACCAGTGCCTAGCAATGCAGCATCACCTGTCTCCAGCAATGCAACCTCACCTGTGCCCAGCAATGCAGCCACACCCGTGAGCAGTAATACAACCTTACCAGTGCCCAGCAATGCAATCTCATCAGTGCCCAGGAACACAGCCTCACCTATGCCCAGCAATGCAACCTCATCAGTGCCCAAAAATGCAACCCCACCAGCGCCCATAAATGCAGCCTCTCCTGTGCCCAGGAATGCAGCCTCACCAGTGCCCAGCAATGCAGCCTCACCAGTGCCCAGAAATGCAGCTTCACCATTGCCCAGCAATGCAGCCTCACCAGTGCGCAAGAATGCAGCCTCACCTGTGCCCAGGAATGCAACCTCACCAGTGCCCAGCAATGCAGCCTCACCAGTGCCCAGGAATGCAGCCTCACCTGTGCAGAGGATCAGAGAGGAGAGCCAGCTGGATCATCACAAATCCTGGGTGGGTACTGAGGCAGAGGGGGTGGGGGTCTGCCCCGCATACCACACACTGTCAGGCTGGTGTCTCCCACTGTGTCAGCTTTAATTTGAACCACTGAGCGCCCGCCGTCACACAAGTCCCGCCTCCTGAACAGCACATGTTCCGGCATTGGACAAGTGTGCTGTCTGTCGAAGAAAACCAGGAGGCAGGACTTGTGTGATGGTGGGTGACCATCGATTCAAATTAAAGCTGACACAGCGGGAGATGCCAGCCGGACCCACCCCATAGTGTGTGGCACTGGGGGCGGACTGCCCCCTCTGCCTTAGCACCCACCCAGAATCAGCCTGCACCTGGCACCGCCCCTGCAATCCAGAGACAGGTCCGGGGACAGACGGGCTCTGGGGACAGTGTCCTCAAACTGGGGACGTCTGGTCACCCTAAGCTATGTGGCAGCAGGGACATGCTGGAGATGAAAGGGGGAAGTGACCAGCATTCACTGTGACCAGGAATTTGTGCTTTTCTGCCCACTTCAGTCCAGTTGCGTGATCCGGCTCTCATATGTCAGCCAGCTGTGGCTGTAGGGGAGAGGAGGAGGCACTAACAATGGCTGGGACATAGAAGCTTATGAATGAAGTCACTGTTCCCAGATTTCCCAGCTGGTGTCGAGAGCTCCCTCCTCCACCGCCGGCTTACACACGGGAGATCACCTGACTGGACCAGAGCAAACTGAAAATGTGTATCTACATCTTTCTTACACAGGTTAGTCAGCATAGGTGTTGGGGGGGCATTTTTAAGAGAAGTGGAATTCTAATTTAAAACATGTTATTTACAGCAATCCAGGATTCATGGCACCCTGGCTAATGATGAAGTAAAGCTATTACCAGTATTAGTAACTCTTTTATTTTATTTTATGTTATTTTTTAAAAAATAGTTTATTCTGCCCCCCTTTTTTATAGCATACATATTGTTTCCCAATCCAACACCTAATGATTTTTAGAAACTATATTTTATGTTTAGATTAAATGAATCATATTGTCTCATTTATAAGACACAATATCAGACAATACAATACCTTTCATTTTAGTTTTAGTGATTTAAAGCCTAGCTCTGGGCTGATAATAAATAAATAATAGTACAGGTAAACTGTTCACTTAATGAACTGGTAAAGTGATCAATCGGATGGGATCTGATCCATAAAATGACTAGCAGAGTGATTATCCTGTTTGAAAGGAATTCTGGTTCTGGACGGTCATCCTTGATTAATTCGGCAAACCACTTGGACCCTCAGTACTGAGAGATACTCAGATGAAAACCATGAAAGAGGAAGTGAAATCACAAAGTGTCTATCTTTTAATGGGCGGACATACAGCTTATATGGGATACAGATCAAAGGAAAGGGGGGGTGTGGTCTAGGGACAGGAGGAAAAAGGCTTTGAGGTACAGATACTAGAAACAGTAAACTAGACATCTGATCATTTAGTCATAAAATGAAGCTGAATTCCTAAAGATAAACAGACATGCATACTTGAAAGGGCTTGACTATAATTACACACTCTAGGATGTATGCTATTATACAGACATTCTTACACAATCATATACTGAAATAGCAGGAATAGATCAAATGATGGGAATTATGAAAAATGGAGTTCTTATGATGCATTAATATTATTACAATCCCCTCTTAAGCCATGAATATGACTTATCATGTAACATACATATCTGGGTGCTTGTAATATAAGCTGAGGTAAGCTCTATTAGCCACGACTGGGTCAGAGATTTGAGTAGCCCAGGAAGTTAGGCACATGACAAGTTTGAAACAAGCATAGACATATAAGACAAAAAGCAAGATCATAATAACCATAGCAATGTCTTTCATCCATGAGAATATCCCACTAAGGCCAAACCCTCCTATGTTTTTAAAAGGGTTTCATGTCTTTTTCTAAGAATAACTCTCTCTTGTGGCAGTGCTTTAGGGGGTACCTGGGGTGTATGCTAGCCTTCAGCAGGTGTCCTCCCTTATTATCCCCCAATATACCCATTATAGGGATACGTTATGCCAGGTAACATCATCAAAGTCATCAGCAACAAGAGGCCCAAGGCCTTCCCAAAAGTTTGTGGTGAAATAAGCGAGGTCATCTTTTTCAGAGTCTTGACCACCTGTTTCACTCACTGTTCGAGAATTTGTATCACCTGCTTCACCTCTCTGTGCTTTATCTTGCTTTTTGAGGTGTTTGGTTCACCTTCTTCACACGACTGGCATGGATGCAAGCCTGTTGTCCCTTTACCAGAATGGCTGGTTGGGTAACCACGATCACTGTAGTCAGGGATCCAAATGGGTACTCTTGCTTTTTGGTATGATTCAGTTGCTGGACCACTACGACATCTCCCACCTGGAGAGGATGAATAGGTTCCTGCAAAGAAAAAGGAAAGGTGCAAGCGACACGTTTTTCAACTCTATCCAAAGTTCCAATCACTTTCTTAACGTACACCTCCTGTATGAGATCAAGATCCCCTCTTTCTAACATTAATGTCTGTCTAGCCCATGGGGTGGGGAAGGGTCTACCCATCAGGACCGAAAGGGGAGTAACTTCTGGTTTTAGAGGGAGTCATTCTTACCTCTGCAAGGACTGCAGGAAGTACCTTTTTCCATCCATTGAAAGTTCCTCCTGTGATTTTCCTGATTTTATCTTTAAGTGTCCTATTCATTCTTTTTACTATCCCTGAACTTTGGGAGTGGTATGGGATGTGAAACTTCCAGTCAATTTTCACTAAATCTTGACATACTTTGGCTATGAAGGCAGGACCATTGTCTGGCTTCATTTGAAGTGGGCAGCCCCACCGTGGGATATCCAATAACCCACATGTAACCTGCCAGCCTCTGTGTCCTACCCCATGATATTGTGAGATAAAATAGGGGTGTACTAGCTACGGGTATGCATGGTCTCCCCTCTTGGCAGATGAGCCCTAATTCAAGGCTTTTCTGCACTCCTTCAATGTTCCATTTCCTAACAGGATGGACACATTGTGAGTAGTGTGCAGTGTGGTTGCATGACCCAGAGTGAATGAAGTAGCCATCTCCACAACCATCGCACAGGATGCTAAAGCTTGGAGGCACGCAGGCAAGCCCAGTACCGGCATAAGCACAACCCTTGAAAAAAATGTAATAGGGTGGAGTTTGCCCCCATGCTTCTGCACTAGGACTCCTGTCATGGTTTCACAGTTGTCCCTGGCAAATAAGTGATACATCTTGCCATATTCAGGTAATCTAAGACCAGGAGCTGTGACCATTGCAGTTTTAGGATATACAAAAGCATTACACATTTCATCATTCCATTTTATACAATCTGGCATATCAATATTAGTGGCTTGTCTCAGGAGTTTATCATAGTAAGAACAATCAGGTATCCATTGGCCGCAGTAACCAATTATACCAAGAAAAGAGCATATCTTTCTTAGTAAGTGGGCGGGACAGACCCACTAGAGCCGTAGCTCTCTTGTGACCGATTTTGCTCTCTCCGTTAGTGAGCACAAAACGTCATTGTAGCTTTTTCCTAGACACCTTGTGACCATTATCTGCTAACCGATGTAACAAATCTATATGCAACCTGGCTTGGACTACACAACAATAAAATATTAGCATATTGGAGTTAGACGGAACCTTGGCAGGGAGTCCAGGACCGCAATGTTGCCTGGAGGGCCACTGAGTAGACTACAGGGGAGTCCACATGACCCTGGGGCATTCTATACCATGTCATCTGGTGGTTTCTAAAACATAATGCAAGCAGTGGCGTCTCCCATAGGGACGGAAAAAAATGCGTTTGTTAAATCAATCACAGAGAAATATTCAGCATCGGATGGAATGGAGGTGACGAGTGATGGCACATCAGGCGATATGGGTGCAATGGGTATAACTAAGTTGTTTATGGCCCTTAAGTCCTGTCTCTTTTTTTTTTTACATTTTTTTTAATTATTTTTTTTTTCTGTTTAGGAAAGTGGGTCACCATCGGAGCAATTTCCTCATTTATCAATTCGGTAATCAGACAATGTTATCTTTTACTCATACAAATAAACTGCCTACACTCTGCAGACAGGACTTGAATGACTTAGTGTAGCACTGGGGCACTTGTCTTCCTGGCATGCAAGACACAGACAATTTGTTAAGGTACACAAGGAGTCTAAGACAGGAAGGACCCCTATGGGTATTAACTGAGGACATTACAGTATGCCCACACATATAACGAAAGTGAGGGTCCTTGGAACAGCCAAGAGCTGGTGACACCCCAAACAATCTTCCTGCACAATTCTTCTCCAGATTTACCGAAAACCATACAATACGAGGCCAGGCCTATATTAACAAATAGCCGCATAAAGCCCAACTAACCAGAAACTCTAGGAGCAAATAGAGCTGCATGGTCACATTGGGCAGGAAACAGTGCTTGAAATACACTTGGGGATACACAGATGTATTGCTAGGGACATTAACATACATTGGCCTGAGGCAATGAGCCAAACTTGAAAAGTAAGTACTGGCTGGGCGTGTAACTAATTACAATAACAGCAGGGGGGGGGGCAAAGCAGTCTTAAACACAAGTCTTGTGAGATAACATGTAATAGAAACATTCACATGTGAAACCCAACAAACCAGGGAAAATAAAACAATCTTGTATAAAGTTGTCTATGGTAGCTGTGATTTCCTTTTGTTCTGAAAGCCATGAAACCCAATTATCGAATCTGAGGGATAAAACACAGATAAAATTTAGTGATAAACATTCCATTTTTCGCATAGAAACAAATTAAACCACTGGTTATATACCTGTAACAAGTACATTAGCATATGAAAACACAAACATACATTACATTACATTCCATAAAGAAAGTCTTTCTTATTTGCTTTACCAGTGCATTTTTTCTAATTTAAAAAAATGTTTGACGTCAAACAAATTTTTACCACGTGGATTTTTTGTATGGTATACCTTTACTATATAAAAAAAACTATTGTTCACCATGGTTAAAAAAAATATTGAGCAGCTCAAAAAACAAACATTTTTATAAGTTCCCCTCTCTATAGGAACGTTATACGTCACCATAAACCATTGGAAAACTCTTCAAACCTGTTTCTTTATGAAAACAAAGATTACAGTTTAATACACATATTTGTACATTACTAAGGGGTAGGGATGAGCTTTGTGTTCAAATCGGACGCAATCAGACGCCAAGGCGGCTTTGGCCAATTATGGCTCAGGGGGTTTAGTACACGCCCCACACTATATAAGGCCGCCTCCATGGCGACCTTGTGTAGTGTGTTGCGGTGGAGACTGGACAGAGATAGTGCAAAAAAAGTGAAAAAATAGATGCAGCGCTAAATAGAAGAGTAAACTAGCACAATATATACTAGTAACATATATGTGGCAACAAATCCTTCAACGTGATAAAAATTAAAAAACCACATTGGGAAAAGTGAAAAAACAAACTTCAATGGCTGAAAGTAATGTTCATAATAAAATAAAAGTTCATCAACCTAGATAACGTGATGCTTCTAGTGACAAAGAGGAGGAACATATGTGGTGGGTATTCTTAAATCGCATATATGGTCTTCATGTGTTGAGAATCCACACGAAAAAATGGAAGGGGTAAATATGCTTACCGGAAAGGGTGGACACATTCACCGTACAGGCTTGTGGATCCACCGATCCAAAAAGATGCTTGTTGGGAGGCGCTAGTGATGAATTCCAATAATTCCTTCTGAAGCGACCGTGGACAGCCGTGGGAAGAGGGTGGAACTCGGATCTACAGAAGATGGATTCACCTTCACAGCAAATAAATAGCTGGAGAATACAACTTTCACCGCGCCAATGTGAGTTCATGTGGAGAAGGGAAAAAATCTCCCTTGCATGGATCAATAAAATAAGGTTTATTGCAAACCACCAAGAGAACGAACAAATTCTTTAACAAACAGCAGATGAGATGATGAAAAGGTGATCACAGATGAATATAAAAAATGTTTGCGTGGTACCAGGGAACAGATGGCTTCAGCAACCCGACATGTTTCGGACAAAGGGTCCTTCTACTGGGGCATACAGCCTAGTGTCTGGCACCACGCTAACATATATAAACAATTTTAAAATGACCATCAGCTGTGAGTACCGCTGCTCGGTGGACCTCACAGCCAATCGAAAACAGATAATTTGTATGTGACCCACGTCACTAGGACATGTGATACGGTCAGCCAATCAGAGCTCCCAATGCCGAGTCACGTGTCGACGCCGTCCAGGATGATGTCATTGCGCACTGACCTATGTGCTCCAAGCCTCGTTCCCATCCCAGGAAGAGGCTGGTGCGATGACGTGGTGAGGGATGGGATAACCCCACCCCAAAGCCAGAAATCAGCATCATTGCACATTCAGGTTGGGCGCTCCTATCCCGGCAGCTTCCTGTGTCAACGGAAGCGCCAAAGGAGGACTCAGATGGACTGGCATGGAAAAACATAAAACAAATATCCAACTAAACAAACTTTTCTTAAAAAATCTACATGGACACCAGGCAGGAACTTCCACAATACTTGTTTACTGACCCAAACATGAGGGCACTACATAAACAACTAAAAGTATCCCGCATTCGTATCCATAAGCTAAAAACAATCTATTGTCATTATGTTACACAACTGTAAGAAGGTATATGAAACGCTAAAGATTTCCATAAGGTATCTCATAGGGATCTATATAGTATAAACAGGGGTTTGCATAGACATCTCAAAATAATATGTAAAATGTATGTAAGGGCATTATCACACAAATACATATAAAAACATGTGAAAAAGACAGGGAAAAAAAAGGGAAAAAAGAAAGGAAAAAACTTTAGTGTCTAAACTTGTAGCATCTAAGGCACCCATGTTATAAGCACATGAATAATAGTATATAATGTCTACCCTATGATTCCAGCTGTCTCAACCTGATTACACATCTTGGAATCGCTGGATATAGCATGGGTGAATGGAGTACAAAACATGGAAAAGGGGGCCAGAGATCTACAACGGATCAAGATTTGTTGATGAACGCATTTAGGTCCCATTCAACATTTAACCCATAGGGGGAGTAACTTTTTAACTGGAAGATCCAGAAAGTTTCAAGTCTGGACACTCCTCTGGTACGTGGACCCCCCCTCCAGTGTGGGATAAATTTATCAATAACTTGGAATTTGGTACCCCTCGGGTTCTTATCATGGGACACTGAAGGAAATGGCGGGGAACACTGTGGTTCGAACGGCCTAATTTGATAGCGGTAATCTGTTCATTTACTCGGGTACTAAACGCTCTTATAGTACGGCCCACGTATTGCTTGTTGCACGGACAAGTAATGAGATATACTATATAGCGGGTAGTACATGTGGTAAAGTGTTTCATGTGGTATACGGTGGAGGTAACCGAGGACTGGAACGACTTTTCTTCATCCACAAAGGTTGTGCATGCATACATTGCATCTTTTACAGGGGTAATAACCCTTGGTTTCTGGGAAGAAGGATGGTTTGGTGGAGGCTTCAATGACATTATGGGAAATACGGTTATGTAGAGATGGGGCTCCCCTGAAAGTGACACCTGCACTGGTGGGAAGCACTGGGCCTAATATTGGGTAATTCTTTAGGACCTTCCAATGGAGATTTAAAATGTGCTTAATTTGTCTATGTTGGATTGAAACCTGTGTAAACAGCGACCATTTAAATCTGTCATCGGGGGGTTGGTTTGGGTCACACGGTGGTAAGTGTGTCATGATCAATAAGGGAGACCCTGGTTATCTCTTGGTCTATAAGTAATGGTTGGTACCCTTTTTCGACGAAACGTTTTTTCAGAAATTGGGCTTGTTTTACAAAATCCAAAAAATTAGTACAGTTTCTGCGCATTCGCAGTAGTTGACTGCGTGGAACGGACTCAAGCCAAGGGCCATAATGGCAGCTATCTGTGGAAATGTAACCATTTCTGTCCGTTGGTTTGAAAAATGTGGTGGTCACAATACGACGGTCAGCTATGGATATCTCTAGGTCTAAAAAGTGAATGGAGACAGTACTCATCTCATATGTGAGAACTATACCCCTCTCATTGTTATTAAGGGTAGCCATGAATTCATGGAGAGTTTCCATGAATTCATGGATTTCGGCCAACTTGAAAGGCCACTTGGAAAAGGAAGAAAGAGATCAACGTACTAAGAAACAGAAGAAATATACACGAGACATTACTGATTATAGGAATAATCTGGTGTTTAATTGACAGAAAAAGGATAGCAGTACATCCATGGAGGCTCCTGGCTCAGCGGGAATGGACATTTCCTCCCCCCTGACCCAGGTAATAGAAGGGCTCCTACAACCCCTCCAGTACATGCTACCCAAACCAACGCATGGAAGAGGGTTGAATACCCCGCCACTCCCAGGAATAAAAATGGGAGGAACCATACCCCCAATTACCCTCCTAGAAATGGTCACCACTATCCTAACAGAGGAAGAGGTATGACTCAGAGGGGTAGGGGTTCTTCCCACGTGAGGAATGTGAGTTATGAATACCCAGATTCAGATACTCACACTAGATCTCCCCAACGTGATTATCATGCTAAGAACTTTTCCAAACAACACCAGAATTACCGTACTCCTACCTCTTTCCGTACTCACAATAGATTTTCATTTTTAGAGAAGAACCTTATAGATATCAATATAACACCCCATATCCTTACATGGAAAATGAACACAACCAATATGACAGATCGCCATACACTTACAACCATGTACACCCCAACCCTCCTCGTAATGAGGATTTTCCCCAAGAAACCCCAGGCCCCAAATGAAGAGCAGACGCAAACGAGGCACCCGAGGGGGGTGGCGGGCCAGGAAAAAGAAGGCAACACTAAAAACCAGTGACATTTTCAATCTGAGCCAGAAATCTTTTTCTAGCGCTAAATTATATGTGCTAGATAAAGGTCTCAAGTTTGCCCCTTCTAAGAAATTGAGCAAATTTGGGACCTTTATAGACATCTTGAAATTTAAAAGAAGACTCAATATCCAAAGACATTTCTTGGCCAATCCAACTAACCCCGAAACCATAAATGTAGGAGGGAATGAGGAAAGCAATGGAGTAGCTGTACACTCCGGGTTAGCGAACCCCTCGCTTTTCAACCCTCCAAACATCACGGCTCCATGTATCAAAGTCTTTTTTGATTTGGTATTAAAGGACCTAGATGGACTACCTGATAAACGTGTTTATGATCACCCTAATATTAAGATTGACCTGAAATCTGTCTGTGAACATAAGGACATCGTGATCCGCCCCGCCAACAAAGGCGGCGGCTTGGAAATCCTTGATAAGGAAGATTACCATCTAGAGATGTGTCGCATTCTCGGACGTCACGGCACTATACACCTGTATCCCACACGCATTAGGACACGGATTAGCCACTGTGAAACATTACCTTGCCACTAGTGAAAATATTCCGCCATTACAGCAATTTTATATTATGGAACTTCTCCACTTTGCTACACAAACCAACTACTTCTGGTACAACAACCAATTTTTCCTGCAGAGGAAGGGCGTGGCAATGGGGGCTAAATTTGCCCCCAGCCTCGCCAATCTTTTCATGGCAATGTTGGAGGAGGATGTCGTCTACCCATCACAGCGACCGGAGCTGTGTTTATGGGCCCGCTACATAGACAACATCCTCCTCCTATGGAAAGGTGACGAGGAAACTCTCCATGAATTCATGGCTACCCTTAATAACAATGAGAGGGGTATAGTCCTCACATATGAGATGAGTACTGTCTCCATTCACTTTTTAGACCTGGCAATATCCATAGCTGACTGTCGTATTGTGACCACCACATTTAGCAAACCGACGGACAGAAATGGTTAAATTTCCACAGATAGCTGCCATTATGGACCTTGGCTTGAGTCTGTTCCACGCAGTCAACTACTGCGAATCCGCAGAGACTATACTAATTCTTCGGATTTTGTAAAACAAGCCCAATTTCTGAAAGAACGTTTAGTCGAAAAAGGGTACCAACCATTACTTATAGACCAAGAGATAACCAGGGTCTCCCTTATTGATCGTGACACACTTACCACCGTGCGACCCAAGCCAACCCCCGATGACAGATTTAAATGGTCGCTGTTTACACAGTTTTCAATCCAACATAGACAAATTAAGCACATTTTAAATCGCCATTGGAAGGTTTCTAAAGAATGACCCAATATTAGGCCCAGTGCTTCCCACAGTGCAGGTGTCACTTTCAGGGGAGCCCCATCACTACGTAACCGTATTTCCCATAATGTCATTGAAGCCCCCACCAAACCATCCTTCTTCCCAGAAACCAAGGGTTATTACCCCTGTAAAAGATGCAATGTATGCATGCACAATCTTTGTGGACGAAGAAACTCTGAGTCGTTCCAGTCCTCGGTTACCTCCACCGTATACCACATGAAACACTTTACCACATGTACTACCCGCTATATAGTATATCTCATTACTTGTCCGTGCAACAAGCAATATGTGGGCCATACTATAAGATCGTTTAGTACCCGAGTAAACAAACACATTACCGCTATCAAATTAGGCCGTACGAACCACAGTGTTCCCCGCCATTTCCTTCAGTCCCATGATAAGAACCCGAGGGGTACCAAATTCCAAGTTTTTGATACATTTATCCCACACTGGAGGGGGGGTCCACGTACCAGAGGAGTGTCCAGACTTGAAACTTTCTGGATCTTCCAGTTAAAAAGTTACTCCCCCTACGGGTTAAATTTTGAATGGGACCTAAATGCCTTCATCAACAAATCTTGAACCGTTGTAGATCTCTGGCCCCCTTTTCCATGTTTTGTACTCCATTCACCCATGCTATGTCCAGCCATGCGATTCCAAGATGTGTAATTGGGTTGAGACAGCTGGAATCATAGGGTAGACAATATATACTATTATTCATGTGCTTATAACATGGGTGCTTTAGATGCTACACGTTTAAACACTAAAGTTTTTTCCTTTCTTTTTTCCCTTTTTTTTCCCTGTCTTTTTCACATGTTTTTATATGCATTTGTATGATAATGCCCTTACATACATTTTACATATTATTTTGAGATGTCTATGCAAAACCCTGTTTATACTATATAGATCCCTACGAGATACCTTATGGAAATCTTTAGGGTTTCATATACCTTCTTACAGTTGTGTAGCATAATGACAATAGATTGTTTTTAGCTTATGGATTTGAATGCGGGATACTTTTAGTTGTTTATGTAGTGCCCTCATGTTTGGGTTGGTAAACAAGTATTGTGGAAGTTCCTGCCTGGTGTCCATGTAGATTTTTAAAGAAAAGTTTGTTTAGTTGGATATTTGTTTTATGTTTTTCCCTGCCAGTCAATCTGCGTCCCCCTTTGGCACTTTCGTTGACACAGGAAGCTGCCGGGATAGGAGTGCCCAACCTGAATGTGCAATGACGCTGATTTCTGGCTTTGGGGTGGAGTTATCCCATCCCTCACCACGTCATCGCACCAGCCTCTTCCTGGGATGGGAATGAGGCTTGGAGCACATAGGTCAGTGCACGATGACATCATCCTGGACGGCGTCGACACGTGACTCGGCATTGGGAGCTCTGATTGGCTGACCGTATCACATGTCCTAGTGACGTGGGTCACATACACATTATCTTTTTTTGATTGGCTGTGAGGTCCGCCGAGCAGCGGTACTCACAGCTGATGGTCATTTTAAAATGTTTTATTGTTTATATATGTTAGCGTGGTGCCGGACACTAGGCTGTATGCCCCAGTAGAAGGACCCTTTGTTCAAAACATGTCGGGTTGCTGAAGCCATCTGTTCCCTGGTACCACGCAAACATTTTATATATTCATCTGTGATCACCTTATTATTCATCTCATCTGCTGTTTGTTAAAGAATTTGTTCATTCTCTTGGTGGTTTGCAATAAATCTTATTTTATTGATCCATGCACTATGTGGATATTTTTTCCCTTCTCCACATGAACTCACATTGGCGCGGTGAAAGTTGTATTCTCCAGCTATCTATTTGCTGTGAAGGAGAATCCATCTATCTTCTGTAGATCCGAGTACCACCCTCTTCCTAAGGCTGTGCACGGTCGCCTCAGAAGGAATTATTGGAATTCATCAACAAGCATCTTTTTGGATCGGTGGATCCACAAGCCTGAATGACACTTAGCCATACGGTGAATGTGTCCACCCTTTCCGGTAAGCGTATTTACCCCTTCCATTTTTTCGTGTGGATTCTCAACACATGGAGACCATATATGCGATTTAAGAATACCCACCACATATGTTCCTCCTCTTTGTCACTAGAAGCATCACATTATCTAGGTTGATGAACTTTTTTTTTATTATGAACATTACTTTCAGCCATTGAAGTTTGTTTTTTCACTTTTCCCAATGTGGTTTTCAATTTTTATCACGTTGAAGGACTTGTTGCCACATATATGTTACTAGTATATATTGTGCTAGTTTACTCTTCTATTTAGCGCTGCATCTATTTTTTCACTTTTTTTGCACTGTCACAATACTGGTGATGCTGGCTGCTATTTTGCACATGCCTCTTGTAGTAGCGCAACAATATTAAGTTATTTTTTGGAGAGAGATAGATAGACAGAGAGACAGTGTCATTTGATTTAAGTTAGATAGAGTAGACAGGTCGAGTCAGTTAGCTGCACTTACAGTGTATTGTGTATATATAGGCATCCCAGGTATATATATATATATACACTGTATTAAGTTTAGCTAGATCCTGTTCTTCTCTTCCTAATATATTGACAGACAGGCAGGTGCTTTTACAGTATTTCCAGTTAGTGTACTGTGTACCCTGCACAGTTGCACCTACAGTATAACTACCTGAAGCCAGGTGCTTGTGTAGGCTCTTGATGTATTTCCAGTTACTGTACTGTGCACCCTGCACAGTCACACCTACAGTATAACTACCTGAAGCCAAGTGCTTGTGTAGGCTCTTTACGTATTTCCAGTTACTGTACTGTGTACCCTGCACAGTTGCACCTACAGTATAACTACCTGAAGCCAGGGGCTTGTGTAGGCTCTTAAAGTATTTCCAGTTACTGTACTGTGTACCCTGCACAGTTGCACCTACAGTATAACTACCTGAAGCCAGGTGCTTGCGTGGGCTCTTTTTTTTTTTTAATTCCTTTATTTTGTTATTGTATGGCAAATTTACAGATAACAGAACAAGTTACGACCTATACTTACTAACAGGTACATTTGACTATCATAGTTTATGAGTCAAATAAGACAAATAAAACCAAGCGCACATAGACTTTTGGACATTGAGGATATGTTCTTGCCAATTTTCTATCATTTACATAAAAGAAAACCAAGGTGGCCTAAAAAGGGGCTTGCCTGTGTAGTTAACAATCTGGTCGTAAACAATAGGGATATGCGTCAAACTATTATACGATTTTGAACCAATCAAATACAGAATATATTGTTGACATGCATTTCCAGCTCGACATGTAATGTACAATCACTATAATTGAATTACCACCGTCTCTACGGCTATGGTAGCGAGCAAAAGTGTACAGAGGATAAATTAGGTAGAAAGAGAAAAGGCAGAAATATAAGGGGGAGAAACAAGGGTCAGGGGTGTGGAGAGACAGAAAAAAGAAAAAGGTAAAGAGAAGAGGAGAAAAAGCAGGGTTGGGCAAGGGAAACAGGGCAGCAACACCGTCCCCTCCAGAAAGGCATTTATTCCCACTCCTATACAATGTACAGGTGAGCGTAGCACGATGATAGGTAAGGAATTGTTACATTACTTGGGTGTGTACATGGGCTATATCTTGTAGGTAAGCGTTGGTGCACATAAAATGTCTCCAGGGCCTCCACATTTCACGCAATTGTTCCTCCGTATTGTGTAGAGTTGCAGTTAATTCCTCCATACGGAGAATACAGTTGACTTTAGAATACCACAGGACCTTAGTTGGTGGGAGGGTTTGTTGCCACAATGCGGGGATACACGCCCGCACCGCATTGAGGAGTTGCATTGTCAGGGTCTTTTTGTACTTTCGGGTGGGTCTCCTTGTCAGGTGTAAAAGACATGCAGCCGAGTTGTCTCTCAGTTCCACTGAGGTCAAGCTACGAATGGTCGTCGTCACCTCCTCCCAAAATGGTCGTAAAACCGGGCATGCCCAGAAGATGTGCACCATGTTTCCAAACCCCTGAATTGCATCTCCAGCATTTATCAGATAACGTTTGGTTCATCTTGTGTAATAAATATGGGACTCTATACCATCGAGTCAAAATTTTATACCCGATTCCTGATAATGGTTTGTGATCGAGGATTTGTGTGCTAGGAGTAGGATTTCTTCCGTTTGTTGTGGAGGGAACTGAATTGCCAAGTCCCTTTCCCATTTATGTATACAGTAAATGCCGGAGTCGGTTCCTCCCTCTGGTATGTTAGAAGGCTGTATAAGAACGAAAGCATGTGTCGCGTCGGTTCCCAGATTTGCAAAAATGACTCAAGGGGGGTGAGGTCTCGCGGGTTGTATGGAGTTTTCTGTAGGGTCAGCAGAAAATGTCTGAGTTGCAGAGTGCTAAGGTTATCTAACGGTGGTTCCGTAAGTCTAGAGATGGTTGACGCAGAGGGAAGCTCCCCCTGCGGCCAAACATCTCCCAGAGAGTGTCTCCCGTGTGCGGTCAACTGTCTCAGCCTTCTGCTAGTTAAACCCAGAGTAAAGTCAGGGTTTCCTATGACAGGAGTCAGAGGAGATGGTAGTGGTGACAGATCTGTGCTACGGAATATCCTCTTCGCTATCGTGAGAGTGGCGCCTATCAAAGGGTGAGCTTTCAAATCTTCAGCAGGCGGGGAGGAAAGCCACGGGGACGAAAGCAGAGGGATGGAGGCATCCTCAATTTCCATCGTTACCCATTGTTTTGAGTCTTTGTTACAGTGCCAATCAACGATCCTTGCGAGGTGAACTGCCTTATAGTACTGAAGGATATCGGGGAGGCCAATGCCTCCCTTCTCCTTGGGCCTAGTTAGTATTTGTATTTTCATCCTAGGCGACCTCTGGACCCAAATGAAGTCCCGTATGATCGTCTGCAATTGTTTAAAGAAAGTGGGCGGAACCCGAATCGGCAACGTTTGAAGTACATACAAAACCCTTGGTAAAAGCCGTCATCTTCAGGGCGTTACACCGTCCAAACCAAGTCAAAGTCAAGGTATTCCAAACACAA
Organism: Lithobates clamitans; assembly: GCA_037952925.1. Classification (NCBI taxonomy): domain Eukaryota; kingdom Metazoa; phylum Chordata; class Amphibia; order Anura; family Ranidae; genus Lithobates; species Lithobates clamitans. The sequence goes on along the minus strand of JBBGZY010000228.1, from coordinate 2,717,824 downwards.
AGGTCTACCCTGAGTCTGTGTAAGAGGGGTAGATAGTTATGAGAGTACAAGTGCGCCAAGTACGGTGTAACATCTATTCCCAGGTAACGTATGGATTTGTCCGCCCATTGAAACAGAAAGGACTTGCACATAATAATAGGCTCTTGACGTATTTCCAGTTACTGTACTGTGTACCCTGCACAGTTGCACCTACAGTATAACTACCTGAAGCCAGGTGCTTGTGTAGGCTCTTGACGTATTTCGAGTTACTGTACTGTGTACCCTGCACAGTTGCACCTACAGTATAGCTACCTGAAGCCAGGTGCTTGTGTAGGCTCTTGACGTATTTCCAGTTACTGTACTGTGTACCCTGCACAGTAGCACCTACAGTATAACTACCTGAAGCAAGGTGCTTGTGTAGGCTCTTGACGTATTTCCAGTTACTGTACTGTGTACCCTGCACAGTTGCACCTACATTATAGCTACCTGAAGCCAGGTGCTTGTGTAGGCTCTTGACGTATTTCCAGTTACTGTACTGTGTACCCTGCACAGTTGCACCAGTATAGCTACCTGAAGCCAGGTGCTTGTGTAGGCTCTTGACGTATTTCCAGTTACTGTACTGTGTACCCTGCACAGTTGCACCTACAGTATAACTACCTGAAGCCAAGTGCTTGTGTAGGCTATTGACGTATTTCCAGTTACTGTACTGTGTACCCTGCACAGTTGCACCTACAGTATAGCTACCTGAAGCCAGGTGCTTGTGTAGGCTCTTGACGTATTTCCAGTTACTGTACTGTGTATCCTGCACTGTTGCACCTACAGTATAGCTACCTGAAGACAAGTGCAGGTGTTCTCATACAAATAATACTAAGGCAGGCAGTTGATTCTGCTAGCTGCAGTATAATTGGCATATAAATACATCCCAGTTTTGTGCAGCTACATCTCACTGCAGGCCAATAGTATGTCTGGAAGGCCAACAAGGAGCGGCAGACAGTCACAAGCCAATAAAAGAGGGCAAGCAGGCTCTGTGTCTAGAGGCAACAGTGCTGGTCGTGGACATGGTGCATCCTCATCAGCACATGGCCGTGGGAAACGATTGGCCTTTTTTCGGCAGCTGGCCGTGCTGAGCCGCAACATGCGGAAGACTTGGTCGAGTGGATGACCAAGCCATCCTCATCCTCCTCATCCTCTCTCACCCAGGCTCAGGGTACTTTGTCTGGCAAAGCAGCTGCCAACGCGGCCTCTTCCCTCAGCTCAATGGCATCAGTGACTCCTTCCATAGCCCCACCATGTCCTCCTGAGGAGTCCCCCAAACTGTTTGACCACAGTGTTGGGTACATGCTCCAGGAGGATTCCCAGCGTTTTGAAGGCTCCGATGATGGTACTCAGCTAGAGGAAGGCAGTAACGTGAGCCCAGACAGAGGGGGTGCCCAAGAAGAACAGCAATCTAGCAGTCATGTTCCCCCTGCTGCAGCATACTTCCAGGTTTGCTCCAGTGATGAGGAGGGAGGGGATGATGAGGTCACTGACTCCACGTGGGTGCCTGATAGGAGAGAGGAGGAGGAGGCACATCACCAACGAGGCAGGATGCCCTCCAGGGGCCAGCCTATGGGCAGCACACTGACTGCATCACACCGCAGAGCTCTGCATGTGCAGGGAGCTGCTGTCTCTGTGCATTATTCCAAAAGTTCTTTGGTGTGGGCCTTTTTTGATACGAGTGCATCAGATCCCAGGGCTGCTATTTGCAACATATGTCTCCTGCTTGGGCACCACATGCTTGACCAGACATATGTTGACCTGCAATGCAGTTCGTTGACAAGCGTACCTAAAAGACCCACACCAAAGAACAAAGAGGACCTCTCCTTGCTCCTCATCAGCTGGGATCTCCAACCCCACTATACCTTCAGTCCTCTCTGAGACGTGCACTGAAAGGAATGAAAGTGTAGAATTAGGTGTGTCACAGCCAAGTACTTGCAGGCAATGTGCTATTGGTACACCAACGTCAGATTGTACCAGGCAAATTTCCCTGCCCCAGCTGCTGCACCGCAGAAAGAAGTTCGCTCCCAGCCATCCACATGCCCAGCGGTTGAATGCTAGCTTGGCAAAATTGCTAGCACTTCAACTGCTGCCTTTTCAGTTGGTAGACTCTGCCCCCTCCTGTGAGTTTGTGGAATGTGCGGTTCCTCAGTGGCAGGTTCCCAAACGCCACTTTTTCTCAGGGAAGGCGATTCCGGCTCTCTACCGGCATGTGGAAGGCCAGGGACGTTACGTTAATTTCACAACGCATTGGGTGACTCTACTGGCAGTTGGAAGGATGCAGAACAAGGTGCAGTAGTGTTGGATGTTTTTCCGCCACCACGCCTCCAAAATGCCACTACTGGTGATTCTGGCACACCTCTCTCCTGCACCCCCTCCTCTTCTTCTTCCTCCATGGTCTCTTCCTGTGCTTTGTCCTCGGAACCAGTGGTGGAGTAGGAGTTCAAGGGGCTACGCAAGTACGCAGGCCAAAAGATGCCATGCGGTGCTTGAGCTGGTGTGCTTGGGGGACAGGAGTCACACTGGGGCAGAGATTCTGTAAGCTCTGCAGGGGCAAGTTCAGAGGTGGTTGACGCCATGCCAGCTTAAGCCAGGAATGGTGGTTTGCGACAATGGTACCAACCTCCTCTCCTCCCTCCGACAGGGACAACTGACCCATGTGCCCTGTTTGGCTCATGTCCTTAACTTGGTGGTACAGCGGTTCTTGGGCAGGTACCCTAGGCTTACAGAATGTCCTGAGGCAGGCCAGGAAAGTCTGTGTGCATGTCCGCAGGTCATATAATGCCAGAGCTCAGCTAGCAGACCTCCAAAAGGAATTTAACCTGCCCAAGATCCGCCTAATCTCTGACATGCCCACCAGGTGGAACTCAACGTTGGCCATGCTGCAGTGGCTGCACATGCAGCAGAGAGCCACCAATGAGTACCTGTGCGACTATGGCACCAGGACAGGGTCAGGGGAGCTTGTTTTTTTTCCCCATGCCAGTGGACCATGATCAGGGATGCATGCACTGTCCTGTCACCATTTGAGGAGGCCACGAGGATGATGAGCAGTGACAGTGCATGCATCAGTGACACTGTCCCCCTTGTCCACCTGTTGGAGCACACCCTGCATGGAATAATGGACAGGCCACTTAAGGCACAACAGAGGTAGAAAGAGGGGGACTTCCTTAGCTCTCAAGGCCCCCTTTATCCAGACAGTGTTCCTGCGTGCCCGCCGATCACACAGGAAGAGGAGGAGGAGAATTGTGTCAGCATGGAGGTGGAGCCTGGCACTCAGCATCAACAGCAGTCTTTAAGGGATCATTTACAGTCCCACGAAACCCAAAACCCATGCACTTGTACGTGGCTAGGAGGAGGTGGCTGCGGATAATGTCGTCCTTAGTGACCCAGAGGCCTCCGGACCGAATGCCTCAGAAAATCTACGCTGCATGGCCTCCCTAAACCTGCAAAGCCTGCGGAAGGATCCTCGTATTCGTGGTATCAAGGAGAGGGATCGTTACTGGCTGGCAACCCTCCTTGATCCACGTTACAAGAGTAAGGTTGCAGACGTTATCTTGCCGTCGCAGAGGGAGCAGAGGATGAAACATCTTCGGGAGGCCTTGCAGAAAGGTCTGTGCAATGCGTTCCCAGAGACTGAGAGGTTACATACTCCTATTCCTGGTCAACGCGTTGCTGAGGCTTCGGTCAGTCAAAGAAGGAGCGGTGGAGAAGGTGGCCGTCTGACCGATGCGTTCAGACAATTTTTTAGTCCGCAGCCCCAAGGTATGATCAGTTCCAGCAACCATCGCCAGCATCTGTTTTACATGGTGCAGGAATAACTAGGGGCAAGATCTTACTTGGACACCTTTCCCACCAAAAATTCTCTGGGTTACTGGTTCTTGAGGATGGACCACTGGCCAGAGCTTGCACAGTATGCAATTGAGCTACTGGCATGTCCTGCATCCAGCGTTCTTTCGGAATGCACATTCAGTGCTGCTGGAGGCTTTGTAACCGATCACAGGGTGCGCCTGTCCACCGACTCGGTCGATCGACTGACCTTCATAAAAATGAATCAGTCTTGGATCACCACCAGATACCAAGCACCTGATGCTGATGTAACCGAATAAATTTTTTTAAAATATCAGATCCCTTGAAAACTGCCTATGCTGATGCTGAGTGACTATCTTGTTATGCTGAGTGACTATCCTCTTACTCCTCAATGATAATGCTGATAGCTTGTAAGAATATTTTTGTTTCTGCGCGCCGCCACCAGTGGCTAAGGCCCAATTTTCAGCCCGTTTAACAGGAGCCTGTAATTACATATTTTGATGCAATTCTTTGCAGCAGGGCTCGTTCCTGCGCTCCAAATAGAGTATCTGTGAGAGGTTTCAGTGTTGTGGCACCAGCACCAGTGCCTAAGGCCCAATTTTTCTGTCCCTGTTCAACAGGGACATGTAATTACAATTCTTGGTCTAATATTTCACAACAGGGCCCGTTCCAGCGCCCACCAAGAGTAACTGTGAGGACTTACAGTGTTGTGGCACCAGCACCACCACCATCACCATCACCAAAGACCCAATTTTTCTGCCCCTGTTCAACAGGGGCATGTAATTACAATTCTTGATCTAATATTTCACAGCAGGGCCCTGTGAGGGCTTACAGTGTTGTGGCAACACCAACACCTAAGGCCACAATTTCTGCAGAGTATATAGGGCAGGCCCCTACTTTCAAACATCCAACTTACAAACGACTCCTACTTGCAAACCGAAGGAGAAAACAGATGAAATCTACCCCTAGGAAGGGAAATTCTCTCCTGTAAGAGTTAATATGGGAAAAACGTTTCTCTTTTCCACTGATGCTTTATCACCAATCCTTGTTTCACTAAAACTCCCAAATTTTCTAAAAATTTTTGTCATTGGGACAGAAAGTGAGGTGAAATCTTCTGAAGAGGAGCACAGACAGCAAAACAAATGTCACAGGGGTGATAACCCTTCCCTATGTTTTCCAAAAAGCTTAAAAATAGATTTTTTGGCTGGAGCTACACTTTAAAAATGTACCAGTTCAAAATTACAAAGAGATTCTACCTAACAACAAACCTACAGTCCCTGTCTTGTTTGCACCGCCTGTATACTGCTGCTCAGAGTATATAGGGCCTGGGGGCCTCACGCCTTTCCTTTTTTCTTTAATTTGGGTGCGGGGTTCCCCTTAATATCCATACAAGACCCAAAGGGCGTGGTAATGGACTGGGGGGGGGTACCCATGCCATTTGTCTCACTGATTTTCATTCATATTGCCGGGACCCGACATTACATTAAAACTGCAAGCAGTTTTAAATGACTTTTATTCCTTTAACAATGTCATTTTGTGCAGGGACTGTTCTAAGCATGGGAAACACGCGACACTTTACAGGCATACTATAGACACCCACTAGGTACGATATTTAAAGGAATATTTCACTTTTTTTTTCACTTTAAGCATCATTAAAATCACTGCTCCCGAAAAAACTGCAGTTTTTGAAACTTTTTTTTGCATTGATACATGTCCCCTGGGGCAGGACCCGGGTCCCCAAATCCTTTTTAGGACAATACCATGCAAATTAGCCTTTCAAATTAGCACTTTTGATTTTGATCGTGCGAGTCCCATAGACTTCAATGGGGTTCTAACGTTCGTGCAAATTTTCGGTCCGTTCGCAGGTTCTGGTGCCAACCGAACCGGGGGGTGTTCGGCTTATCCCTACTAAGGGGTAATTTTACTTTTTTTCAGTTTACTCAACTCACTCAATTTGCATGACACTACCGCTGTTTACACACACACACACAAGCAATGCAATTTAACCTGTGTCAAAGAAAGGGAGGGGGTCAATGCAACTTAAACTATAAGACAGCATTCCTTATTTTTTAAATTTTAATCATCAGGGAAAAAGGCTTCTTTTTTTTTTACGTCACTAATCTTTTAACATTTCACTTTACTTATTTTTTTAATATTATTAACTGCATTGGGTGTGGCTCCAATAACCACATGCTTAGCCACCCCAGCAAGTGTTTAAATTAATGATTTTTAGTTCACAGTATTTAGATCAACTTTTCATTTAAAATAAGCAAATATAATATTTTACGTTTTCTTTTCCATATTAACTTTACCACAGTGCAAAATAACTACACATTGCACACAATTTTTACAATGTAAGTCAATTTTTTTTTTTTAAACTTTAATCGTCAGGGAAAAAGGCTTCTTTTTTTTTAACCTGAATTATATAGATCAAATTGTTCACAATTTTAAATCAGACATAAACATTTTTAAAACATACATAACAAACACAAAACAAATCATCATGAAACCAATATTCAATCTGTGTTATCAACTGTTTTGTTGATATAGCACTTTAGGCATATTAATACACAGGGCTTTTTTTCTTAGAGAATAGGTGCAGGAACTCTGACCTTCACCCTTCGTTTCTGCTCCCTACCCACCCCTGAGCACTGTTCCTTGGTTCCACCTCCTACCGGCCTCCCTGTACGGCCCATTGTAGAAAATACAGAACCAAGTATCATTATTGCTACTCTGAGTGATTTGCACGGAACTTGTAAATGATAACAAAGAAAGACAGTAAAATGGATCCTCTTCAATGAGCAACAATAGACCCTACCCCAGCAACAGTAGACCCCCCCACCAACAATAAAAGACCTCACCCCAGCAAAAATAGAGCCCCCACGCAACAAAATACCACCCCAGCAACAATAGACCCCCGGCAGCAACAACAGATGTCCCAGCGGACGGCATCAATAGACCCTCTAGGAGGCAGCAACAATAGATCTCTCCCTCAACAGTAGATCCCTCCCAGCAACAATTGCCCCCCCTAAACACATAAGACCCCCCTACTAGCAACAATAGATCTAGCCAACAACAAGAGACCTCCACGCAAAAATAGATCCCCACCAGTAACAATAGATCTCACAGCAGCAAGCATCAATAGACCCTCCAGCACACCCCAGTACTCCTTGCCATTACATGCATTCATTGCTGGAGGTGCAAGAACTGCATTCCCCCGCGTTTCTGCTGAAAAAATGCCCTGTTAATACAACTAACACGACATGATATAATCCATGCATCTCACACACCTCTACACAACAAACATATCTCTCACACTTATGCCCCGTACACACGGTCGGACTTTGTTCGGACATTCCGACAACAAAATCCTGGGATTTTTTCAGTCGGATGTTGGCTCAAACTTGTCTTGCATACACACGGTCACACAAAGTTGTCGGAAAATCCGATCGTTCTAAACGCGGTGACGTAAAACACGTACGCCGGGACTATAAACGGGGCAGTGGCCAATAGCTTTCATCTCTTTATTTATTCTGAGCATGCGTGGCACTTTGTCCGTCGGATTTGTGTACACACGATCGGAATTTCCGACAACGGATTTTGTTGTCGGAAAATTTTATCTCCTGTTGTCCAACTTTGTGTGTCGGAAAATCCGATGGAAAATGTCCAATGGAGCCCACACATGGTCGGAATTTCCGACAACACGCTCCGATCGGACATTTTCCATCGGAAAATCCGACCGTGTGTATGGGGCATTAGCCAACTACAACCTGTAGACAAAAATCTTAGCATATTTCTCTTAATAAAACTACACTTTCATGCCTGCCTATACATTGTTTTGTGTATGGTGGAGGGTTGACTGGGAGGGGAGGGGCAGTTGGGTCTGATCTCTTATCTGCCTCATCCTTTTGTTTCTTACTATTTCTCTACTTGAGGTTATTGAAGCTGTATTAGTGCAGTTGTGACAGAGAAAATTGAGTACTGTCCGTGATACTTTTTTCTTTCTTTGATGCTTTTGGGGTGTGTCCCCTTCTTCAAGGTCCAAGCAGTACTGATTCACAAAAGTTTTAGCAGAAGGTAAAATGTTAAAACAAAACAAAAAAAAATCTCTGAGGGAAAGGAAAAAGAAAAAGAAAACACATACAAATCAATAGTATGGCAATGGTAATAAAGCTATCAGCAAGTGAGATATGAGAGAGGGAAAGCTATAGACTGGAGGGGGGGGAGGATAGTCACAGAGGGAGTCATATAACTGTAGTATAGTGGGTGAGGAAACCAATATCTAAATTTAGGCCATTGTTTTTTGTGTCAAAAAGAATTATCGTTCTTAGCTCAAACGTTTTCCTTTCCTGGATAGTTCTGAAATTCCCTTTAGAACTGGAGAGTAGGGATGAGCTTCGAGTTCGAGTCGAACTCATGTTTGTCTCAAACATCGGCTGTTCGCCAGTTCTCCGAACAGCGAACAATTTGGGTGTTCACGGCAAATTTGAAAGCCACGGAACACCCTTTAAAAGTCTATGGGAGAAATCAAAAGTGATCATTTTAAAGGCTTATATGCATGGTATTGTCATAAAAAGTGTTTGGGGACCTGGGTCCTGCCCCAGGGGACATGGATCAATGCAAGAAAAGTTTAAAAAATGGCCGTTTTTTCAGGAGCAGTGATTTTAATAATGCTTAAAGTGAAACAATAAAAGTGTAATATACCTTTAAATTTCATACCTGGGGGGTGTCTATAGTATGCCTGTAAAGGGGCGCATGTTTCCCGTTTAGAAAAGTCTGACAGCAAAATGACATTTCAAAGGAAAAAAGTCATTTAAAACTACTTGCGGCTATTAATGAATTGCCGGTCCGACAATACACTTAAAAGTTTATTGATAAAAACGGCATGGGAATTCCCCACAGAGGAACCCTGAACCAAAATTTTAAAAAAAATGACGTGGGGGGTCCCCCTAAATTCCATACTAGGCCCTTCAGGTCTGGTATGGATATTAAGGGGAACCCCGGCCAAAATTTTTTAAAAAATGGCGTGGGGTCCCCCTCAAAATCTATACCAGACCCTTCAGGTCTGGTATGGATTTTAAGGGGAACGCCGCGCCAAAATTTTTTAAAAAAATGGCTTGGGGTCCCCCCAAAAATCCATACCAGACCCTTATCTGAGTACGCAACCTGGCCGGCCGCAGGAAAAGAGGGGGGACGAGAGAGTGCCCCTGCTCCTGAACTGTACCAGGCCACATGCCCTCAACATTGGGAGGGTGCTTTGGGGTAGCCCCCCAAAACACCTTGTCCCCATGTTGACGGAGACAAGGGCCTCATCCCCACAACCCTTGCCCGGTGGTTGTGGGGGTGTCAGGAAGGGCATGAACCTATAATTATTGACGGGGAGGAAGACTTTGAGGTGGAACAATCTTAGACTGCAGGAAGAGAAGAAATCAGATCCAGTTCCTGATAAAATGGAAAGGGTATGGGCCAGAGAACAACTCCTGGGAACCTGAAGGTAATATCCATGCCCGAAATTTGGTTCAAGCTTTTAAGAACTCCCATTCTAAAAAGTGGGCCAAGTTGGGCATCCGGAGGCTGCCCTTTGGGGGGGGGACAGTGTCAGGAAGGGCATGCCAGCACCCAAGATGGCTGCCGAAGAAGACGACCTGTTACCTCTGCCTGTCAGGAAGGGCATGCCAGCACCCAACATGGCTGCTGAAGAAGATGACCTGTTACCTCTGCCCCTGTCAGAATGCCATTGGTGCACACACACCCTGTGACAGCTTTTGACACCCAAACAGGCTACTTAAACTCAGTCAGTTTCCAGACTCAGAGCTGTCTGTTCTACAGCGTTTCCTGTGTATCCCGCAATTACCTACCTGACTTCCGTTCCTGTTGTGACCCGGCTTGCTTCCTGACGTTCCTGTTTCCTGCCTGCATCCGACCTCGGCCTGTCCTCTACTCTGTATCTGCCTGCTCCTTCTGCCACTTCGCTGCCAGTCTGCTGATGACCCGGCCTGTAATCTGATTCCACTTCCGCTTCAGCCTCTGTTCCTGATGTGCCCGTTTGTGTATGACCCGGCCTGCCTGTACCTGCCTTCTCTTCAGCCTCGAGGGTGCTCCCATCCCTTCTGCTGCACCTGCACTTCTGCCTGTGGGGACCGGTTGTCTACTCACTCCAGCTACCTGCCTACCACTGCTCTGGGATTCCTACAGACACCTCTACAGCCCGGCCGAGTGCTCCGATCCAGCTCCAGGTTCAGCGATCCCGCCAGGCACTCGTGCGACTCTGCATCTCGGTGCTTCCTGTCAGCTCTATCAGGGGCTCCAAGTCAGAGTTGTAAGAGAGGCCGTCCTCTGCATATCAGGCTCCATCACCAAATACATGACAGTAACAGACAGCCATGTCTGAGCCTGTGCAAGGACCCTCTCCTATGGAGGAACTCTGCCAACACCTAGCCGGATTAACACAAGCTGTAAAGGACTTACAACAGGGTTATACCCAGCTGGAAGGCCAAATACAGACCTTGTCTGCCTCTGCTCCTGCTCTAGCACCTTCCACTTCTGGGATGCCAGCAGGTCCCGCAGTCGTTATGCTACCACCTGAACCCAGAGTCCCAACTCCTGAAAAGTTCCACGGAGAACGCAACGAGTTCAGAGCCTTCTGCAACGCATGGAAACTCTATTTTTCGCTACAACCACAAACTTTCTCCCTGGAAGCCACCAAGGTCGGGTTTGTCATTTCCTTGCTTCAGGGTGAACCACAGGCCTGGGATCACTGACTCCTTGAACAAAAGACCACATCTCTGATGGACTTAGCCTCCTTTTTTGGAGCCATGGTTCAGTTATATGAAGACCCCCAGCAAGCCGCTACTGCGGAAGCCATCCTTCACACGCTTCAGCAGGGTCACAGGGCCGTGGAGGACTATGTTTCAGAATTCAGGCGCTTGAGTTCCAGATGGGCCTTTCTGATAAGGATGAGCTAGCATGAACAGGTGTCCCCTCCACCTTGGAGACACTTATAAATTTGTCAATCCAGATTGACCGTCGCTTAAGGGAACGTAGGTTGGAACGAGCCACCGACCAGTCCCGTCCAGTATGGATGCTTCCACAAGTGTCTGGTTCTTTCAGTCCTGCTTCACCTGCTCCTGCCGCATACGCTTCAAACACATCTAAACCCATGAAGCTTGGTCTCCTCCGTCCTTCTCTGACTACAGAAGAACGCCAGCGCAGACGCCAGCTAAATCTTTGCCTGTACTGTGGAGGATCAGGACATTATGTGAGGTCTTGCCCGGTCAAGATCCGCAAGTGCCTCTCAGTTACATTGTCTTCTCCTCCATCTCTACCCAATCACTCTGCTCATCTTGCTCTTCCCATTTTATTACAGCTTCCAGGAGGAACTATCCAGACCCCCGCTATAATTGACTCTGGAGCTTGCAGCTGTTTCATAGATTTAGCTTTTGCTGCCCGACATCACATTCCTCTACTACCCAAGGCGCAGAGACTTTCTGTACATCTGGCAGACGGATCCACCATTAAATCTGGATTGGTTACTCACGAAACTATCCCGTTATCTACCATCATTGCCGAGAACCATCAAGAGTTTCTACGCCTAGATGCAATCGCTTCCCCTCTGTTTCCAATCATTTTGGGTATGCCTTTGTTAAAAGCTCATAACCCTCACATTAACTGGGTTACAGAAGAAATCAAGTTTCTTTCCCCCTATTGCCTTCAGCATTGTTGGCAAAAGAATCATCAGGACCAATCTCCCCTGCTGTGCATCGATTTGGAGTCCGAAGCCCTCCAAGTCGTTCCAGTAGCCTATCGCGACTTTCTAGATGTTTTCAGCAAAAAAAGGGCAGAAACGCTTCCTCCTCATAGGGCTTATGACTGTCCAATTGAGCTCCTTCCTGGGGTTGAAGTTCATTTTGGCAGGATCTTTCCTCTATCTGAATCTGAACGTGTTGCTTTGAAAGACTACATTGATGACAACCTTAAAAAGGGGTTTATTCCCCCCTTCACATCTCCTGCCGGTGCGGGGATCTTCTTTGTAGAAATAAGGACCACTCATTACGGCCCTGTGTGGACTACCGTGAACTTAATAAGGTCACTGTAAAAAAACATTACCCTCTTCCACTTGTGCCTGAATTATTCCAGCGACTCGGTACGGCCACCATTTTCACAAAATTGGATCTTTGGGGGTGCTTATAATCTGGTTCACATACGAGAGGGGGATGAATGGAAGACGGCGTTCTGCACCACGGTTTGGGCATTTTGAATACCTTGTGATGCCCTTTGGACTTTGCAATGCCCCAGCTACCTTTCAGCACTTCATCAACGACGTCTTCCGAGATTTCCTGGATCTATTTGTTGTTGTTTATCTTGATGATATACTAATCTTCTCTTCCTCTCTAGATCACCACCGTAGTCACGTCATGAATGTATTGAGTCGTCTTCGACAACATGGACTTTATGCAAAACCAGAGAAATGTGTATTTGAACGCCAAAGCATCCAATTCTTGGGTTTATTCATTTCCACCAAAGGCATCCAGATGGATCCCCAGAAGGTTACAGCCATCCTGGATTGGCCTGCTCCCAGTGATAAGAAGGGTGTCCAACGTTTCGTGGGGTTTGCAAATTTTTATCGAAAATTCATTAGAAATTTTTCTGCAATCATATCCCCCATTACAAGTTTAACCAAACAAGGTACAAGATTCTCTTGGTCTCTGGAAGCTCAGAAAGCTTTTGACACCCTAAAAAGACTTTTCACATCTGCATCTGTCCTGAAACACCCTGACCCAGCCTTGCCCTACGTCTTGGAAGTAGACGCCTCAGAAACAGCGGTTGAAGCAATATTGTCTCAAAGGGGAGGAGCTAAGGCTCTACTGCATCCAGTTGCTTTTTTTTCCCGCAAGCTGTCAAATGCCGAAAGGAACTACGACGTCGGGGACTGTGAACTTTTGGCCATCAAAGCCGCCCTGGAGGAATGGAGGTATCTTCTAGAGGGGGCCGCACACCCAATCTTGATCTATACCGATCATAAGAACCTCGAGTATTTAAGAACAGCAAAAAGATTGAAACCCCGACAAGCCAGGTGGGCACTATTCTTTTCTATATTCACTTTTCAATTAACGTTCAGGCCCAGATCCAAGAATGCAAAACCCGATGCGCTATCATGCATGTTCAGCAAACCTGAAGAAATCTCATCTCCAGATACCATTCTATCTCCTGGGAACTTCCTGTTACTTCAAGGAGAGTTAATAAAACAAATTAAACAAACTCTAGTAAGGAACCCTTCACCAGCCGGGGTCTCTCTACTGGCAAAGGATGGGCTACTTTGACATGAAGACAGGGTCTTTATGCCGGAAGACCTAAGAATGGCCATCCTGGTGCGATGCCATGATCATGTGCTGGCAGGTAATTTTGGCATTGGCAAGACAACTGAATTAGTACAACGGACTATTTGCTGAGAGGCATGTTGAGTCCATGGAATATTTTATATTTTGACACAAGTTGCGGGAATGTGACACTTTTTTTTTTTTACACAAAGTTGTCACTAAATGATATATTGCTCACACAGGCCATGGGCATATGTGGAATTGCACCCCAAAATACATTTAGCTGCTTCTCCTGAGTATGGGAATACCACATGTGTGGGACTTTTTGGGAGCCTAGCCGTGCACGGGGCCCTGAAAACCAATCACCGCCTTCAGGATTTCTAAGGGTGTACATTTTTGATTTCACTCTTCACTGCTTATCACAGTTTTGGAGGCCATGGAATGCCCAGGTGGCACAAACCCCCCCTCCAATGACCCCATTTTGGAAAGTAGACACCCCAAGCTATTTGCTGAGAGGTATGGTGAGTATTTTGCAGCTCTCATTTGTTTTTGAAAATGAAGACAGACAAGAAAATTTTTTTTTTCTTTTTTCAATTTTCAAAACTTTGTGACAAAAAGTGAGGTCTGCAAAATACTCACTATACCTCTCAGCAAATAGCTTGGGGTGTCTACTTTCCAAAATAGGGTCATTTGGGGGGGGGGGGGTTGTGCCACCTGGGCATTCCATGGCCTCCAAAACTGTGATAGACAGTGAAGAGTGAAATCAAAAATTTACGCCCTTAGAAAGCCTGAAGGCGGTGCTTGGTTTTCAGGGTCCTGTACGCGGCTAGGCTCCCAAAAAGTCCCACACATGTGATATCCCCATACTCAGGAGAAGCAACAGAATGAATTTTGGGGTGTAATTTCACATATTGCCATGGCATGTTTGAGCAATATATCATTTAGTGACAACTTTGTGCAAAAAAAAAAAAATTGTCTTTTTCCCGCAACTTGTGTCACAATATAAAATATTCCATGGACTCGACATGCCTCTCAGCAAATAGCTTGGGGTGTCTACTTTCCAAAATGGGGTCATTTGGGGGGAGTTTGAACTGTCCTGGACATTTTGGTGGCCTGGGGTGGAAAAAGATTGTAGGAAATATGTGTAATCTTGCACCACTTGCATCCGCAATAAAACCAGCAGATCCAGAGCCTGGGGTCTGCTAAAACACCTAACCTGTCCCCAGTAGACCTTGGAAGATGATCTCAATAGATTTTATTGTAGAACTTCCCCCATCTAAGGGCCACAACACCATTTTTGTAGTTGTCGATAGACTATCTAAGATGGCACACTTCCTGCCCATGAAGGGCACACCATCTGCTCGAGAAACAGTTCAAACCTTTGTCAAGGAGATCGTAATGCTTCATGGGATTCCGGCCAATATTGTGTCCAACCGTGGGGTGCAGTTTACATCCAGATTCTGGAGAGCCTTATGTGATTCACTCGGGATTGAAGTTTAATTTTCTTCTGCATATCACCCACAAACGAATGGGCAGACAGAGAGGACTAATCCAACTCTTGAACAGTACCTGAGATGTTTCTCCTCATTTTCTCAGGACGATTGGGTTTCTCTGCTTCCCCTGGCCGAGTTTTCTTATAACAATTCAGTACACTCTGCTACAAAGCAATCTCCATTTTTTGCAAACTACGGTTTCCACCCTTCTTTTTTGTCTAATACAATTCCAGATTCCCCTGTACCAGCTGTTTCCGAAACTATAAATTTCTTCAACACCAATAACAAACTGCTACAGGAAAAAATGGCCAAGACACAGGCATACAATAAGGAAGTTTTTGACAGGAAAAGAAGGGGAGAACTGATCTTGAACCCTGGTGACCAAGTGTGGCTAGCAACTACTAATTTGAAACTGGCCTGTCCCTCGAAGAAACTGGGCCCTAAATTTATAGGACCATTTCCGGTGAAGAGACGGATCGATGAGGTTGCGTATGAATTAGAGTTGCCTGAGTCATTTAGAATCCACCCTGTGTTCCACATAACCTTGTTGAAACCTGCCATTCCTGACCCCTTCCCAGGACGAAGTTCCGGCCCGCCTGAACCTATAATTATTGATGGGGAGGAAGACTTTGAGGTGGAACAATCTTAGACTGCAGGAAGAGAAGAAATCAGATCCAGTTCCTGATAAAATGGAAAGGGTATGGGCCAGAGAACAACTCCTGGGAACCTGAAGGTAATATCCATGCCCGAAATTTGGTTCAAGCTTTTAAGAACTCCCATTCTAAAAAGTGGGCCAAGTTGGGCATCCGGAGGCTGCCCTTTGGGGGGGGACAGTGTCAGGAAGGGCATGCCAGCACCCAAGATGGCTGCCGAAGAAGGCGACCTGTTACCTCTGCCTGTCAGGAAGGGCATGCCAGCACCCAAGATGGCTGCTGAAGAAGATGACCTGTTACCTCTGCCCCTGTCAGAATGCCATTGGTGCACACACACCCTGTGACAGCTTTTGACATCCAAACAGGCTACTTAAACTCAGACAGTTTCCAGACTCAGTGCTGTCTGCTCTACAGCGTTCCCTGTGTATCCTGCAATTACCTACCTGACTTCCGTTCCTGTTGTGACTCGGCTTGCTTCCTGACGTTCCTGTTTCCTGCCTGCATCCGACCCCGGCTTGTCCTCTGCATCTGCCTGCTCCTTCTGCCACTTCGCTGCCAGTCTGCTGACGACCCGGCCTGTAATCTGATTCCGCTTCAGCCTCTGTTCCTGATGTGCCCATTTGTGTATGACCCGGCCTGCCTGTACCTACCTTCTCTTCAGCCTCGAGGGTGCCACCATCCCATCTGCTGCACCTGCACTTCCGCCTGTGGGGACCAGTTGTCTACTCACTCCAGCTACCTGCCTACCACTGCTCTGGGATTCCTACAGACACCTCTACAGCCCGGCCGAGTGCTCTGATCCAGCTCCAGGTTCAGCGATCCCGCCAGGCACTCGTGCGACTCTGCATCTCGGTGCTTCCTGTCAGCTCTATCAGGGGCTACAAGTCAGAGTTGTAAGAGAGGCTGTACCTGCATATCAGGCTCCATCACCAGGTACGTGACAGGGGGTCTGTGGGCGGGGGGGCTTATCGGAATCTGGAAGCCCCCTTTAACAAAGGGACCCCCAGATCCCGGCCCTCCCCCGTGTGTGAAATAGTAAGGGGGTACAAAAAAGTGTCAAAAATGTTAAAAATGATAAGAGACAGTTTTTGACAATTCCTTTATTTAAATGCTTCTTCTATCTTCTATCTTCTTTCTTCTATCCTCTATCTTCTATCTTCCTTTGGTTTCTTCCTCCATCTTCTTCTTCTTCTTCTGGTTCTTCTGGTTCTTCTTCCGGTGTTCTCGTCCGGCATCTTCCTCCGCTGCGTCTTCTTCCCTTCGTCTTCAGGGCCGCTCCGCATTCAGCATGATGGGAGGCTCCCGCCGTGTGATGCTTCTCCTCTGTGTGTCAGAGGGGGCGGGGTCACCGGGTGGCCCCACCCTCCATTATTTAAGAACCGCCAGAAGAGGAGAAGCGTCACACAGTGGGAGCCTCCCATCATGCTGGATGCGGAGCAGCCCAAAAGATGAAGGGAAGAAGACGCCACGGAGGAAGATGCCGGACGAGAACACCGGAGGAGGAACCAGAAGAAGATGGAGGAAGAAACCGAAGGAAGATAGAACATAGAAGAAAGAAGATGGAAGATAGAAGATAGAAGAAGCATTTAAATAAAGGAATTGTCAAAATCTGTCTCTTGTCATTTTAAACATTTTTGACACTTTTTTTGTGAAATGGTAGAGGTACTTTTGTACCCCCTTACCATTTCACACAGGGGGGAGGGCCGGGATCTGGGGGTCCCCTTGTTAAAGGGGGTTTCCAGATTCCAATAAGCCCCCGCCCGCAGACCCCCACAACCACCGGGCAAGGGTTGTGGGGATGGCGCCCTTGTCCCCATCAACATTGGCACAAGGTGTTTTGGGGGCTACCCCAAAGCACCCTCCCAATGTTGAGGGCATGTGGCCTGGTACGGTTCAGGAGGGGGGGCGCTCTCTCGCCCCCCCTCTTTTCCTGTGGCCTGCCAGGATGCGTGCTTGGATAAAGGTCTGGTATAGATTTTTGGGGGGACCCCACGCCATTTAAAAAAAAATTTTGGCCGGGGTTTCCCTTAATATCCATACCAGACCTGAAGGGCCTGGTATGGAATTTAGGGGGACCACCCACATCATTTTTTTTTTATTTTGGTTCGGGGTTCCCCTGTGGGGAATTCCCATGCCGTTTTTATCAATGAACTTTTATGTGTATTGTCGGACCAGCAATTCATTATTAGTAGTTTTAACCACTTCAGCCCCGGAAGGATTTACCCCCTTCCTGACCAGAGCACTTTTTACAATTTGGCACTGCGTCGCTTTAACTGCTTATTGCGCAGTCATGCAATGCTGTACCCAAACTAAATTTGCGTCATTTTCTTCCCACAAATAGAGCTTTCTTTTGATGCTATTTGATCACCTCTGCGGTTTTTATTTTTTGCGCTATAAACGGAAAAAGACAGAAAATTTTGAAAAAAAAATGACATTTTCTTATTTTTGTTATAAAAAAAATCCAATAAACTCAATTTTAGTCGTACATTTAGGCCAAAATGTATTCGGCCACATGTCTTTGGTAAAAAAATGTCAATAAGCGTATATTTATTGGTTTGCGCAAAAGTTATAGCGTCTACAAACTAGGGTATATTTTCTGGAATTTACACAGCTTTTAGTTTGACTGCCTATGTCATTTCTTGAGGTGCTAAAATGGCAGGGCAGTACAACCCCCCCAAATGTCCCCATTTTGGAAAGTAGACACCCCAAGGAAATTGCTAAGAGGCATGTTGAGCCCATTGAATATTAATTTTTTTGTCCCAAGTGATTGAATAACGACAAAAAAAAAAAAAATTACAAAAAGTTGTCACTAAATGATATATTGCTCACACAGGCCATGGGCATATGTGGAATTGCACCCCAAAATACATTCAGCTGCTTCTCCTGAGTACGGGGATACCACATGTGTGGGACTTTTGGGAGCCTAGCCGCGTACGGGGTCCCGAAAACCAATCACCACCTTCAGGATTTCTAAAGGCGTAAATTTTTTATTTCACTCCTCACTACCTATCACAGTTTTGAAGGCCATAAAATGCCCAGATGGCACAACCCCCCCCCCAAATGATACTATTTTGGAAAGTAGACACCCCAAGCTATTTGCTGAGAGGCATGTTGAGTCCATGGAATATTTTATATTTTGACACAAGTTGCGGGAATGTGACACTTTTTTTTTTTTACACAAAGTTGTCACTAAATGATATATTGCTCACACAGGCCATGGGCATATGTGGAATTGCACCCCAAAATACATTTAGCTGCTTCTCCTGAGTATGGGAATACCACATTTGTGGGACTTTTTGGGAGCCTAGCTGTGCACGGGGCCCCGAAAACCAATCACCGCCTTCAGGATTTCTAAGGGTGTACATTTTTGATTTCACTCTTCACTGCTTATCACAGTTTTGGAGGCCATGGAATGCCCAGGTGGCACAAACCCCCCCTCCAATGACCCCATTTTGGAAAGTAGACACCCCAAGCTATTTGCTGAGAGGTATGGTGAGTATTTTGCAGCTCTCATTTGTTTTTAAAAATGAAGACAGACAAGAAAATTTTTTTTTTCTTTTTTCAATTTTCAAAACTTTGTGACAAAAAGTGAGGTCTGCAAAATACTCACTATACCTCTCAGCAAATAGCTTGGGGTGTCTACTTTCCAAAATAGGGTCATTTGGGGGGGGGTTTGTGCCACCTGGGCATTCCATGGCCTCCAAAACTGTGATAGACAGTGAAGAGTGAAATCAAAAATTTACGCCCTTAGAAAGCCTGAAGGCGGTGCTTGGTTTTCAGGGTCCTGTACGCGGCTAGGCTCCCAAAAAGTCCCACACATGTGATATCCCCATACTCAGGAGAAGCAACAGAATGTATTTTGGGGTGTAATTTCACATATTGCCATGGCATGTTTGAGCAATATATCATTTAGTGACAACTTTGTGCAAAAAAAAAAATGTCTTTTTCCCGCAACTTGTGTCACAATATAAAATATTCCATGGACTCGACATGCCTCTCAGCAAATAGCTTGGGGTGTCTACTTTCCAAAATGGGGTCATTTGGGGGGAGTTTGAACTGTCCTGGCATTTTTTGCACAACATTTAGAAGCTTATGTCACACATCACCCACTCTTCTAACCACTTGAAGACAAAGCCCTTTCTGACACTTTTTGTTTACATGAAAACATTTTTTTTTTTTTTGCAAGAAAATTACTTTGAACCCCCAAACATTATATATTTTTTTTAAAGAAAATGCCCTACAGATTAAAATGGTGGGTGTTTCATTTTTTTTTCACACAGTATTTGCGCAGCGATTTTTCAAACGCATTTTTTGGGGAAAAAACAAACTTCTTTAAATTTTAATGCACTAAAACACACTATATTGCCCAAATGTTTGATGAAATAAAAAAGATGATCTTAAACCGAGTACATGTATACCAAACATGACATGCTTTAAAATTGCGCACAAACGTGCAGTGGCAACAAAATAAATACATTTTTAAAAGCCTTTAAAAGCCTTTACAGGTTACCACTTTAGATTTACAGAGGCGGTCTACTGCTAAAATTACTGCCCTCGATCTGACCTTCACGGTGATACCTCACATGCATGGTGCATTTGCTGTTTACATTTGATGCCAAACCGACGCTTGCGCTCGCATTAGCGCGAGAGCAGGGGGGGACAGGGGTGCTTTATTTTTTAATTTTTTTTTTCCTTTATTATTTTTTTGCTTTTTTATCTTATTTTTAAACTGTTCCTTTCATTTTTTTTTAATCATTTCTTTTGTTATCCCAGGGAATGTAAATATCCCCTCAGATAGCAATAGGTATTGACAGGTACTCTTTTTTGAAAAAATTGGGGTCTATTAGACCCTAGATCTCTCCTCTGCCCTCAAAGCATCTGACCACACCAAGATCGGTGTGATAAAATGCTTTCCTAATTTCCCAATGGCGCTGTTTACATCCGGCGAAATCACAGTCATGAAATGCTCGTAGCTTCCGGTTTCTTAGGCCATAGAGATGTTTGGAGCCACTCTGGTCTCTGATCAGCTCTATGGTCAGCTGGCTGAATCACCAGCTGCATTCTCAGGTTCCCTGTTGAGACAGGAGAGCCAGAGAAAAACATGGAAGACGGTAGGGGGGCATTCCTTCCCACTGCTTGTAAAAGCAGTCTAGAGGCTAATTAGCTGCTAGGACTGCTTTTACATGAAAGCCGACCGCTGGCTGAAAAGAATGATACCAAGATGATACCTAAACCTGCAGGCATCATTCTGGTATAACCACTCAAATCGTGAATTGCGTACCTGAAGACAAATAAATGGTTAACAATAAAACACAGTAAACGGTAAAGTATAAAAAATTGCATACCTGAAAAGCAAACATGATAAAACATAATAACAATAAAACATTGCAGAATAGAATACAGTAAAAAAGAGCAGAGCAATAGAGAGAGAACAATGAAACGACAACTATTTTTTTTTCTTTTATATATTTTTTTGTGTTTTTTTTTTTTTTTTTTACACTTTTTTTAGTAACTGTAACTTTTATAACTATAACCGGTTCCAGGTTCGGGTCTCTCAAAATGCGATGGCATCTTGGGAGACCCTGTGCTCCTAGTCTGTGCAATGCTGTACCCTACGCTAATACGCAACTAGTGAATGGTAGCGTTCAAAACATTCACAAATGCAAATACCAGGATTGTCAGGACAGGAGGGACAATAATAGCGGGTGTTACGCCTATATCCGCGCTTGCTGCAGACACGACATCTTTTTTGGTGGGGTTCGTTGGGTAGGGGTACTCGGGAGGACATAAAGAAAATGCTTCTCATGCAGCCGACTGCATTTGGTTGGGGATGTGAATGGGGGAAGTACGGGCGCTGCAGAAGTGGTGGGTTCCCAATTATTAGGATTGGCGAATGCAGCAGGAAGGGCATTATGGGCACGACAGGCCTGTTTGTCTTCTTCTTGGTGGCAGCGGGACACTACTTGTGCTTGCCACCTCACCAGCTTGAACTGCACTTATGGGACTCGCCACGTCACCAAGTGTTACTGCAGTGCTGGTTTGACTACGACCGGGGTGTACTAGGCCACTGGTGCTTGCCAGTTCACCAAAACGCTACCAAAAAAAACTGTTAGCGATCACAGGGATCATGCCTGACTCTGCGAATGCTGCAGTTATGTGTTTAGTGTTTTGTAAGTGACAGTGATCGATCGATACTGCACTTGGGTGGGCTGGGCCAGGCAGAGGGGCAAAACGCAGGTGCTAGCAGGTATCTGGGCTGATCCCGCTAACACTGCGTTTTTGGAAACCCTAAACTGCTGGGGACGCTAGTATAGATCTGATCGGATCAGATATTGATCCGTTCAGATACTATACCACTAAGGGAGGCGTATGCTGCGTGCATGGGTGTTAGCGGGACTGGCACTAATCTGACGCTGCCTGGGGCGACGCATATCACTGCCGGGCGATCAGGGGGCTAAACCTTTATTAAGTAATAAACGGCGGGTGCCCTGACACTATAAAAAATAAACAAACTAAACAGCGTCACCTGTAACAGTTATACGGTGATCAGTGGTGAAAGGGTTAACAAGGGGGCAATCAAGGGGTTAAAACCTTTATTAGGTAGTATATGGGGGTCCCTGACGCTATAAAACGCTGACGGCGAACCTAAATATTTACGTCCCTAACTAGCGTCACCAGTGACACTAATACAGCGATCAGAAAAATGATCACTTAGCGACACTGGTGACGGGGGTGATCAAGGGGTTAAAACTTTATTAGGGGGGGTTAGGGGGTAACCTAGACCTAAAGAGGGCTAACTCTAACTGCCCTACCCCACCAACTGTCACAAACTGACACCATGCAGTAAACATAAAAAAACTGCTTGGTGTCAGTTTGTGACGGGGGGGAGGGGTGATTGGGGGGTCATCGGGGGCGATCGGGGGGGATCGGGGGTGTAAAGTGTGCCTGGCATGTTCTACTGTGTGTGTGTGTGTGTGTGTTGGTGCACTCACAGTGAAGTCTTCTCTCCTCGTCGCCGGAATGGAAAATTCCGAGCCGAGGAGAGATGACATCATTTCCTTTGCTGCTGTTTAGAGGAATGATTCTGATTGGCTGGGAGCGATCGCGAGGCAGGCCACGAACGGATGGTCTCCCCCTCGCCTCTCATCGCTCCCAGACCAAAGCCGACCGCCTCGGGCACCAGGGGGGTCTGATCGGGCCCCCCACTCGCGGGAAGGCAATCACATACCAGGTATGTGATTTTGCCTGCCCGTGCCATTCTGCAGACGTATATCTGCGTGAGGTGGTCGGCAAGTGGTTAAATTACTTTTTTTCCTTTGAAATGTCATTAATTCTGTAGCACTGTTCTAAACACGGGAAATATGCGCCCCTTTACAGGCATACTATAGACACCTCCCAGGTACGAAATTTAAAGGAATATTACACTTTTATTGTTTGACTTTAAGCATTATTAAAATCACTGCTCCTGAAAAAACTGCCGTTTTTAAAACTTTTTTTGCATTGATCCATGTCCCCTGGGGCAGGACCCAGGTCCCCAAACACTTTATATGACAATAACTTGCATATAAGCCTTTAAAATTAGCAGTTTTGATAATTCCTGTTCGTGTCCCATAGACTTTAACGGTGTTCGCGTGTTCGAACAAATTTTTTGCCTGTTCGCATGTTCTGGTGCGAACCGAACAGGGGGGTGTTTGGCTCATCCCTACTGGAGAGGATCTGCAAGGAGGAATGGCAGAGGATCCCCAAATCCAGGTGTGAAAAACTTGTTGCATCTTTCCCAAAAAGACTCAATACTGAGCAAAGGGTCTGAATACTTAGGACCATGTGATATTTCAGTTTTTCTGTTTTAATAAATCTGCAAAAATGTCAACAATTCTGTGTTTTTCTGTCAATATGGGGTTCTGTGTGTACATTAATGAGGAAAAAAATGAACTTAAATGATTTTAGCAAATGGCTGCAATATAACAAAGAGTGAAAAATTTAAGGGGGTCTGAATACTTTCCGTCCCCACTGTATATGGTGTTAACCTGGCAGTAACGCACACAAAACTATATGGCGTTAAACTGGCAGTAACGCACACAGAACTATATGGCGCTAAACTGGCAGTAATGCACACAAAAGTAAATGGTGTTAAACTGGCAGTAACGCACAAAACTATATAGTACAGTAGGGGAAGGCATTTATAACATTAGTGGAATAGAATTGACAAAAGCTGAATTAACCACATTAGATAAAGGATTAAAATATGCCCCCACAAGAAATCTCAAACATCAACATCAAGAAGTACATGCTTACTAAACCCCCTATTATCCATACCACTGAACTCGATACCTCGAGGAGAATTATCAATAGTAATCTGAGAAACAAATCGTTATTCAATCCACCTGTTCTGAATAACGAACACATAGAAGTCTTCAACAGAATGGTTACGCAGGAATTGGAAAATGTGAAATTCAAAAGACTATATGAACCACGAACTATTCAAACTGGAATCAAACAGCTGGAAAAAAATAGGGAAATTGTAGTAAGACCGGCAGATAAAGGAGGAGCCATTGTCGTAAGATTACTATAATAAGGAGTTAGTGGGCCAATTAAGTGCGACAAACACATATATTAAACTTAAAGGCAACCCCACTAAAGAATATAAACGAGAGCTATCAGACCTGGTCCTGAAAGGAGTGGCTAAAAATATTTTAACCAAAAAAGAATCAATAAAATTAATTCCCGATACCTGCAGAATACCCATCATTTATACAATACCGAAAATGCACAAAAATTTGGAACAGCCACCAGGGAGACCCATTATAAACGGATTCAATCAATTAATGCAAGATTGGGGGAATATGTTGACAAATTTTTGCAACCCTTGGTACCTAACACCAGAGCTTACCTCAGGGACACGAAGCATTTGATTCAAGTTTTGGGAAATTTAGTTTTGAAACCAGAGGAAAAATATTTTATTGCAACAGCTGATGTAGCTTCATTATATACAGTAATAGATCACAGTGATGCAATTGAAGCATCTAAATGGGCTATGGAAAAGTTTACCAATCTCATCTCTAAACAAAAATGATTCATCGTAAGAAGTCTGGCCTTTGGGATGCAACACAATAATTTTTTGTATAATACTGATTATTATAGACAACTAACTGGTATAGGAATGGGGGCGAAATATGCCCCAAGCGTCGCTAATATATTTATGGCCAAATGGGAGGAGGAAGCTATATTCTCTGCTGTCCCAGACAACTTAATACTCTATAAAAGATTTATAGATGACTGCATAGTAATATGGAAAGGAGATGAGGCAAGTCTTACTCAGATGTTTGATCAATTAAACCTTAATCAGAAGAACATAAAACCTGAGTATGAAATCAGTGATAAAGTTGTGCATTTTCTAGATCTTGAAATCTCTTTAGAGAAGGGGATTATCACCACTAAAACTTTTTTCAAACCAGTTGAAAGAAATAGCTACATACCAACTGACAGCTGTCATCATGAACCTTGGTTGATAAACATTCCAAAGAGGCAAATGATACGTCTGAGGAGGAACTGTTCGGATAATAAAGAGTATCTTGCTCAAGCACATCAGATGGGGAAAAGGTTTGAGGATAAAGGATATAGTAATATATTTATTAGAGAAAAAATTGAAGAAGTTTACCAGATGCCAAGGGATGCACTGATTCAAGATAAAACTAAGGTGAATAATACAAGTGATGATGTTCCCCTTATAATGAATTTCAGTGTCCAGCATAAGCAAGTGGAGAAAATTATTAAAAACATTGGCCTCTCCTAAAAGCGGATAAATCCCTCTGCAGTATTCTCCCAGACCGCCCTCGGTTCATATATAGGCGAGATCCAACGTTAAGAGATCTGATAGCCAAAAACGTACCGGATCCACCTAAAAGGATCACAGAATTATCATTTTTCCAGGGTAAGGGATTCTTCCTGTGCAAAAAAATGCTATGCCTGCAAGAATACCAATTTTATTGGGCAGAAATGCACCACATTTTCATCAACTAGTTCTAATAAAGAATATGAAATCAAGGACTTTATATCGTGTAGAACTGAAGGTGTAGTATATATATTGCAGTGTTCATGCTCATTACAATATATTGGGAGAACGAAAAGGCCTATGTGGAAGCGCATTAGGGAGCATATTCAGAATATCAAAAAAGCCTTCCCTAAACATAGCGTGTCCAGACATTTTGCAACACATCACAATAGGGATCCCACATGTCTAAAATTTTGGGCGATTCAGAGATATAAATCCCATTGGAGGGGCTCAAACAAAATAAGAGAGTTAAGTAAAAATGAGTCCAGATGGATATTCGAGATGGGTACTCTTGCCCTGAAAGGCCTTAATATTGATTTTGATATTAATTGTTTCATATCAGATTACTAGTTTTTAAATTTAAAATTTTATTTGTCTTAATGATTACAGCATTTTATTCATTATTGATTTATCTTGGTTTTTATGATAATTTTTAACTGTTCTCAATTGTTCTTATATCTAATGGTTTATTTATATACTGTACAATTAGTATATGGTATTGTGTAATATATCGTGATGATTTCTTTGACTATCCCAGCATGTTCTGGCATTGTGCAATACTGACAACTAACCACAAGATGGAGTGTGTATATACGGTGGTATATAGGGTGCTCAATACCAACCAACCACCACTTGGGGGAGTTTGTATCAATAATTGCAGATACCCTCATTCAGTATGCAATACCAGTAACTGCCACTTGAGGGAGTCTTTAAGATTTATAGTATAATTAATTAATTTTTACGCTTTACAAAGTTCTCTCTAAATATAGGTTTTAAATATTGTTTTTTATATATTGTTTTTGTTATTTAATAAAATTAATTACTGTATCTATTAAACATGTTAAAACATATAAGAGGAAGCAGTATGATGAACCTATGATCACACCGCTGTCACTATGGCAACGTAACGATGTTCTGACTTATATACGGAGACTCTGGCATCTCGGGATTATCCTTGAGAAAGTCACGTGGTCTGTGACGTAACGCGTGGGAGGAGCCAGTGTACGATCGCTGCTGTCTCAGCCTTACAGCAGCAGTTCTCTGTATGAGTTTTGTTCACAAGCGGCTGACTGCAAAAACCTCTATGCCTTGTTCGATCGGATGTCTGTGAGTGTATCTCTATGAGATTTATATGCACGTACCTCATGTTAATAAGTTCACTGCGCAATGATATTCCTTTATGTTCCTTTACATAAATCCACCGCTGGTTGAAATTATACATTGAGTCTAAGCGCTAGATGGTCTCTTCAGTCCGGGGAAAAGAAAAGGAAAACTTTTTATCCGTGTTGAATGGAGTTCAAGTTTCTTAACCAGTTGCCGACCGCCGCACGACGATGTACGTTGACAGAGCGGCACGGGCAGGCAAAAGGGCTTACCTGTACGTCCTTGCCTGCCCGCGGGTGGGGGGTCTGATCGGACACCCCCTGGTGCCTGCGGCGGTCGGCAAATCTCCCCCGGCGATCAGTGGTGAGGGGGAGGCCATCCATTCGTGGCCCCCCCTCGCGATCGCTCCCAGCCAATGGGATCATTTCCCTGCCTCTGTATTGTACACAGAGGCAGAGGAAATGATGTCATCTCTCCTCGGCTCGGTATTTTCTGTTCCGGGCCGAGGAGAGAAGACTGTAATGTGAGTGCATCAACACACACACACACAGTAGAACATGCCAGGCACACAAAACACCCCGATCCCCCCCCCATCGCCCCCCGATCCCCCCTCAATCACCCCCCCCGTCACAAACTGACACCAAGCAGGTTTTTTTTTTTTTTTTCTGATTACTGTATTGGTGTCAGTTTGTGACAGTTACTGGACAGTTACTGTTAGCCCCCTTTAGGTCTAGGATACCCCCCTAACCCCCCCTAATAAAGTTTTAACCCCTTGATCACCCCCCGTCACCAGTGTCACTAAGCGATCATTTTTCTGATCGCTGTATTAGTGTCGCTGGTGACGCTAGTTAGGGACGTAAATATTTAGGTTCCCCATCAGCGTTTTATAGCGACAGGGACCCCCATATACTATCTAATAAATGTTTTAACCCCTTGATTGCCCGCTAGTTAACCCTTTCACCACTGATCACCGTATAACCGTTACGGGTGACGCTGGTTAGTTCGTTTATTTTTTATAGTGTCAGGGCACCCGCCGTTTATTACCGAATAAAGGTTTAGCCCCCTGATCGCCCGGCGGTGATATGCGTCGCCCCAGGCAGCGTCAGATTAGCGCCAGTACTGCTAACACCCACACACGCAGCATACGCCTCCCTTAGTGGTATAGTATCTGAACGGATCAATATCTGATCCGATCAGATCTATACTAGCGTCCCCAGCAGTTTAGGGTTCCCAAAAACGCAGTGTTAGCGGGATCAGCCCAGATACCTGCTAGCACCTGCGTTTTGCCCCTCTGCCCGGCCCAGCCCAGCCCACCCAAGTGCAGTATCGATCAATCACTGTCACTTACAAAACACTAAACGCATAACTGCAGCGTTCGCAGAGTCAGGCCTGATCCCTGCGATCACTAACAGTTTTTTTGGTAGCGTTTTGGTGAACTGGCAAGCACCAGCCCAGCCCACCCAAGTGCAGTATCGATCGATCACTGTCACTTACAAAACACTAAACTCATAACTGCAGCGTTCGCAGAGTCAGGCCTGATCCCTGCGATCGCTAACAGTTTTTTGGTAGCGTTTTGGTGAACTGGCAAGTGCCAGCGGCCTAGTACACCCCGGTCGTAGTCAAACCAGCACTGCAGTAACACTTGGTGACGTGGCGAGTCCCATAAGTGCAGCTCAAGCTGGTGAGGTGGCAAGCACAAGTAGTGTCCCGCTGCCACCAAAAAGACAAACACAGGCCCGTCGTGCCCATAGTGCCCTTCCTGCTGCATTCGCTAATCCTAATTGGGAACCCACCACTTCTGCAGAGCCCGTACTTCCCCCATTCACATCCCCAACCAAATGCAGTCGGCTGCATGAGAGGCATTTTCTTTATGTCCTCCCGAGTACCCCTACCCAACGAACCCCCCCAAAAAAGATGTTGTGTCTGCAGCAAGCGCGGATATAGGCGTGACACCCGCTATTATTTTCCCTCCTGTCAATCCTGGTCTTTGCATTGGTGAATGTTTTGAACTCTACCATTCACTAGTTGAGTATTAGCGTAGGGTACAGCATTGCACAGACTAGGCACACTTTCACAGGGTCTCCCAAGATGCCATTGCATTTTGAGAGACCTGAACCTGGAACCGGTTACAGTTATAAAAGTTACAGTTACAAAAAAGTGTAAAAAAAAAAAAAAACACAAACAAAAATATAAAATAAAAAATAATAGTTGTCGCTTTATTGTTCTCTCTCTCTCTATTCTCTCTATTAATCTGCTCTTTTTTACTGTATTCTATTCTGCAATGTTTTATTGTTATTATGTTTTATCATGTTTGCTTTTCAGGTATGCAATTTTTTATACTTTACCGTTTACTGTGCTTTATTGTTAACCATTTTTTTGTCTTCAGGTATGCCATTCACGACTTTGAGTGGTTATACCAGAATGATGCTTGCAGGTTTAGGTATCATCTTGGTATCATTCTTTTCAGCCAGCGGTTGGCTTTCATGTAAAAGTAATCCTAGCAGCTAATTAGCCTCTAGACTGCTTTTACAAGCAGTGGGAGAGAATGCCACCCCCCCACCGTCTTCCGTGTTTTTCTCTGGCTCTCCTGTCTCAACAGGGAACCTGAGAATGCAGCCGGTGATTCAGCCAGCTGAACATAGAGCTGATCAGAGACCAGAGTGGCTCCAAACATCTCTATGGCCTAAGAAACCGTAAGCTACGAGCATTTTATGACTTAGATTTCGCCGGATGTAAATAGCGCCATTGGGAAACTGGGGAAGCATTTTATCACACCGATCTTGGTGTGGTCAGATGCTTTGAGGGCAGAGGAGAAATCTAGGGTCTAATAGACCCCAATTTTTTCAAAAAAAGAGTACCTGTCACTGCCTATTGCTATCATAGGGGATATTTACATTCCCTGAGATAACAATAAAAATGATTAAAAAAAAAAAAAAAAAATGAAAGGAACAGTTTAAAAATAAGATAAAAAAGCAAAAAAATAATAAAGAAAGAAATAAAAAGCACCCCTGTCCCCCCTGCTCTCGCGCTAAGGCGAACGCAAGCGTCGGTCTGGCATCAAATGTAAACAGCAATTGCACCATGCATGTGAGGTATCACCGCGACGGTCAGATCGAGGGCAGTAATTTTAGCAGTAGACCTCCTCTGTAAATCTAAAGTGGTAACCTGTAAAGGCTTTTAAAGGCTTTTAAAAATTAATTTATTTTGTTGCCACTGCACGTTTGTGCGCAATTGTAAAGCATGTCATGTTTGGTATCCATGTACTCGGCCTAAGATCATCTTTTTTATTTCATCAAACATTTGGGCAATATAGTGTGTTTTAGTGCATTAAAATTTTAAAAAGTGTGTTTTTTCCCCAAAAAATGCGTTTGAAAAATCGCTGCGCAAATACTGTGTGAAAAAAAAACGAAACACCCACCATTTTAATCTGTAGGGCATTTGCTTTAAAAAAATATATAATGTTTGGGGGTTCAAAGTAATTTTCTTGCAAAAAAAAATAATTTTTTCATGTAATCAAAAAGTGTCAGAAAGGGCTTTGTCTTCAAGTGGTTAGAAGAGTGGGTGATGTGTGACATAAGCTTCTAAATGTTGTGCATAAAATGCCAGGACAGTTCAACCCCCCCCAAATGACCCCATTTTGGAAAGTAGACACCCCAAGCTATTTGCTGAGAGGCATGTCGAGTCCATGGAATATTTTATATTGTGACACAAGTTGCGGGAAAGAGACAATTTTTTTTTTTTTGCACAAAGTTGTCACTAAATGATAAATGATAATAAATACATTCTGTTGCTTCTCCTGAGTACGGGGATACCACATGTGTGAGACTTTTTGGGAACCTAGCTGCGTACGGGACCCCGAAAACCAAGCACCACCTTCAGGCTTTCTAAGGGTGTAAATTTTTGATTTCACTCTTCACTGCCTATCACAGTCTCGGAGGCCATGGAATGCCCAGGTGCCACAAAACCCCCCCAAATGACCCCATTTTGGAAAGTAGACACCGAAAGCTATTTGCTGAGTGGTATAGTGAGTATTTTGCAGACCTCACTTTTTGTCACAAAGTTTTGAAAATTAAAAAAAGAAAAAAAACATTTTTTTTCTTGTCTTTCTTCATTTTCAAAAACAAATGAGAGCTGCAAAATACTCACCATGCCTCTCATCAAATAGCTTGGGGTGTCTACTTTCCAAAATGGGGTCATTTGGGGGGGGTTTGTGCCACCTGGGCATTCCATGACCTCCGAAACTGTGATAGGCAGTGAAGAGTGAAATCAAAAATGTACACCCTTAGAAATTCTGAAGGCGGTGATTGGTTTTCGGGGCCCTGTACGCGGCTAGGCTCCTAAAAAGTCCCACACATGTGGTATCCCCGTACTCAGGAGAAGCATCAGAATGTATTTTGGGGTGCAATTCCACATATGCCCATGGCCTGTGTGAGCAATATATCATTTAGTGACAACTTTGTGCAAAAAAAAAAAAATTGTCACTTTCCCGCAACTTGTGTCAAAATATAAAATATTCCATGGACTCAACATGCCTCTCAGCAAATAGCTTGGGGTGTCTACTTTCCAAAATGGGGTCATTTGGGGGGGGTTTGTGCCATCTGGGCATTTTATGGCCTTCAAAACTGTGATAGGTAGTGAGGAGTAAAATCAAAAATGTACGCCCTTAGAAATCCTGAAGGCAGTGATTGGTTTTCGGGGCCCCGTACGCAGCTAGGCTCCCAAAAAGTCCCACACATGTGGTATCCCCATACTCAGGAGAAGCAGCTAAATGTATTTTGGGGTGCAATTCCACATATGCCCATGTCTTGTGTGAGCAATATATCATTTAGTGACAACTTTTTGTAATTTTTTTTTTTTGTCATTATTCAATCACTTGGGACAAAAAAAATGAATATTCAATGGGCTCAACATGCCTCTCAGCAATTTCCTTGGGGTGTCTACTTTCCAAAATGGGGTCATTTGTGGGGGTTTTGTACTGCCCTGCCATTTTAGCACCTCAAGAAACGACATAGGTAGTCATAAATTAAAGGCTTTGTAAATTCCAGAAAATGTACCCTAGTTTGTAGGCGCTATAACTTTTGCGCAAACCAATAAATATACGCTTATTGACATTTTTTTTACCAAAGACATGTGGCCGAATACATTTTGGCCTAAATGTATGACTAAAATTGAGTTTATTGGATTTTTTTTAGAACAAAAAGTAGAAAATATCATTTTTTTTCAAAATTTTCGGTCTTTTTCCGTGTATAGCGCAAAAAATAAAAACGGCAGAGGTGATCAAATACCATCAAAAGAAAGCTCTATTTGTGGGAAGAAAAGGACGCAAATTTCGTTTGGGTACAGCATTGCATGACCGTGCAATTAGCAGTTAAAGCGACACAGTGCCAAATTGTAAAAAGTGCTCTGGTCAGGAAGGGGGTAAATCCTTCCGGGGCTGAAGTGGTTAACAGGACTGTCAATAGTTTTAATAGTTAACCCCTTTACTTGATGATGGATGAACTGTTGCGCTAATTGATTTATTGCTATTCTGACTCAATAACCCCCTTTTTGATCAACTTTATATAATATATTACTCTCCTTAGTACATCTATTAGCACTTGCACCTTATTATTATTGTATGTTTAATTTGTGTCACTATATTGGCTTTTAAAATATATATTTTTTATCCCTTGTTACCAACACATATTTAATTTGATTATATAAGCACTTTATCAAGACCATTATAGAGGCTCTGTATGCACTATTATTATTATATTGGGGTTTGTCAATTTGGTGGCACTTATATTAAGCAAAGTTAAAAAGACTATTTATGCACTTTTTGCACTTTAAGTAAACACAGGTATATTTGTATGCGATATAAATCGTGCACAGATTGCTATCAATTAGAGCGCACCAATATTATATATGCACAAAACTATATGGCGTTAAACTGGCAGTAACGCACACAGAAATATATGGCTTTAAGCTGGCAGTAAAGCACACAAAACTATATGGCATTAAACTGGCAGTAATGCACACAAAACTACATGGCGTTAAACTGGCAGTAACACACACAGAACTATATGGCGTTAAACTGGCACTAACGCGCACAAAACTATATGGCATTAAACTGGCAGTAATGCAATCAAATAGATGGTGTTCAACCGTCACTACACTAATGCTATCTGAACTGTCCCTACTCTAGCTATACACTAATGTAAAGATTACTGACACAGTCTCACTACACTACAGTGAAACTATCTGAGCTGTCCTTAGTCTAGCTGCACACTATGCAAAGCTGAATGATGGTCCTCCTCACTACACTCACACTATCCCTAGACTGACACTAAACTAATATATTCTACACTGACAATTGAAGAAAAATAGCACAGTATAGCACACTAACTAACTAATAGCACCGAAGAGAGATCTGTTCTATCTCTCTCCACGCCAAAATCACTGAAAATGGCTGCTATTGAAAGAATACTTTTATACTGTGGGGTGGGAATGAGCCATGATTGGATAAAGTCATGATGACAGTGTCCAATCATGACTCTGACAGTGCTCTGTGCCCTGATTGGCTGAATCTTTCACGGCTTCAGCCAATCAGGGCTTACAATGTACTGGTCAGTGCTGTAATGCATTGAGGTCTGTTCGGGGGGCCAAACAAACGGTTGAACAACCCATTTGTTCGGATGTTCGCAGAATGATCGAACAACAAAAGTTCGGCCTGAACTCAGGCAAAACCGTTTGCCCATCCCTAGTCAGTAGTCATGAATTACACATTTTAGTTGTTAACCCTCCCAGGTTGGGGTTGATGGTCCAACTTTGCAAAGGCAGCAAGGCTGTAACTCCACCTCACTGCCTCTACACACTCTCAGATTCCACATTACATTGACACCAGACCTGGTCAGTAGTCATGGCTTACACATTTTTCACAAAAGCCACCGACTAAACGGTGGTTGCAGGTTTAGTCCATAGGGGTTTTTATCCAACACCAAAGACCCATAGGAATGGGGGTCCAGATAGCAGGTGCAAATCCCTAGAGGAACCTTCCCAATCACTGCTACCAATAACAGACTCTTACTAAACCACCACTTACTCCTGACCATAAACTAGCTGTTAAACTGTCAGCAACGCACAAAACGATATGATGTTAAACTGGCAGTAACGCACACAGAACTATATGGCGTTAAACTAGCAATAACGCACACAGAAGTAGATGGCCTTAAACTGGCAGTAATGCACAAAACTATATGGCATTAAACTGGCAGTAACGCACACAAAACTTTATGGTGTTTAACTGGCAATAACGCACACAGAACTATATGGTGTTAAACTGGCAGTAACACACACATAACGATATGGTGTTAAACTGGCAGCAACACACACAGAAGTAAATGGAGTTAAACTGGCAGTAATCCACACAGAACTATATGTCGTTAAACTTGCAGTAATGCACTTTAATTTGAGTACTCACACTACACAGACACACTCTACTATATGGCGTTAAACTGGCAGTAACGCACACAAAACTATAGGGCGTTAAACTGGCAGTAACACACACAAAACTATATGGCGTGTTAAACTGGCAGTAATGCACACAAAAGTAAATGGCGTTAAACTGGCAGTAATGCACAAAACTATAGGGCGTTAAACTGGCAGTAACACACACAAAACTATATGGCGCGTTAAACTGGCAGTAATGCACACAAAAGTAAATGGCGTTAAACTGGCAGTAATGCACAAAACTATATGGCGTTAACCTGGCAGTCAAGACAATGACCCTAAGCACACAGCTAAAATAATGAAGGAGTAGCTTCACGACAACTCCATGGCCGTTCTTGAATGGCCCAGCCAGAGCCCTGACTTAAACCAAATTGAGCATCTCTGGAGAGACCTAAAAATGGCTGTCCACCAACGTTTACCATCCAACCTGACAGAACTGGAGAGGATCTACAAGGAGGAATGGCAGAGGATCCCCAAATCCAGGTGTGAAAAACTTGTTGCATCTTTCCCAAAAAGACCCATGGCTGTATTAGATCAAAAGGGTGCTTCTACTAAATACTGAGCAAAGGGTCTGAATACTTAGGACCATGTGATGTTTCAGTTTTTCTTTTTTAATAAATCTGCAAAAATGTCAACAATTCTGTGTTTTTCTGTCAATATGGGGTGCTGTGTGTACATTAATGAGGAAAAAAAATGAACTTAAATGATTTTAGCAAATGGCTGCAATATAACAAAGAGTGAAAAATTTAAGGGGGTCTGAATACTTTTCGTCCCCACTGTATATATATATATATAGGCAGGCCTTCTTGTCCACGTCTGCTTTTCTGTTCACCGAGTCTTCCACACATATTTAAAAAGCTCTGCCACACAGTGCAAACCTACAGTATATGGCAGGGCAGTAGACCTGTTTTTTTTCTCAGTTCAATTTTAGTAACACAGGTCTTCTCCCCATCCTCAGACTGTGACTGTATAGTAAAAGGGGAAGGATCAGACTGATAATGTTTTATCTCTGACACTATTGTACAGGATGCCAAGGATTGGTCCAGGATGGGTGCTATGTGGCACCAATATTTGGGTCATGGTCGCTTTAAGGGGAATGTTTTGCATACTCAGGGGTCTCACCTGTGATGGGTGAGGAATTCCAGTTTAGTCAAGTAGAGGAGAGGACTCTCGATATTAATAGAGATGTATTTGGGACACAGAATTTTAGAAGTTCGGAATGACATTTGAGTGGGAAAAGAACCTCCATTTCTGACCACGGGGACTCCAGTCCCTACATGGTTAAGCAGCCTCCAGAAAGCAGCACATAAAATAGGAAGCTCTGAGTAGTAGGTGTGGCAGTGTAGGAGTTGGAAGGAAACCTGGTTGTGTGCTGCACGTGGGCTACAAACTGACAAAGCACCTGAATCTGGAAGCTGCTAACCCTGAGGTAAAACCCCTATTTGACTTTTGCATGTTTAACTGTTTGAGTTGTGCTGAAGATAAGTGGACTTTTGTGTTGCATATCCTGAAGTTTTGTTTTGCTGCTGGAAGCACCTTTTTGCTTAAGAAAAATATAGACTCTTATGTTTAAGATAACGGATTGTTGCACATGGTCCCAAGGTGCTAGACCCTCTAAATATAACACTATGTTTTGTTTTTCTATCCACATGCTCCTTGCCCTGCAGTACAATTGTTTAGATTCTTGTGCTGCTTTTCCTCCCTCTGTCTTGGTTCTGCTTTACAGGTACTGCAAGAGGCTGTACCAGGTTACATTCAGGTACGTACATTTAAAAATACTTGCAATGATGTATTAAAGTGGTTGTAAACCCAATAAAAAACAACACCTGCAAGACAAAGGCATAATGAGCTAGTAGGCATAGCCTACTAGCTCACTTTGTATTACTTACCTGAGATCGAAGAGCCTGCAGTGGTCCTCGTTCACCGCTCCGGTGGTCGACATCGCTCCTGAAGTTACTTCCGGGTATCACGGGCTCCGGCGCTGTGATTGGCCGCAGCCGCGATGACGTCACTCCCACGCATACGCGTGGAAGCCGCTGGTAACGGCACAGTCTTTATTAAGCAACGGCACTTATGTGTGCCGTTGCTTTATTAAGCAACAGCACTTATGTGTGCCGTTGCTTTATTAAGCAACTGCACACGTAAGTGCCGTTGCTTCAGTTTGCTTCAGTGCTCATGTGCCAATGACGTTGGCACATGCAAATACCATTCAGGTTTAGGAGATATTCAGGGTAGCTACAGGTAAGCCTTATTATAGGCTTACCTGTAGCAAATGTGTGTTGTAAGGGTTTACAACCATTTTAATTAATACAAATCTGCATTTATTTTATATTATTAGTCTATTATAGTGTCTGCTAAATCTGCATTATTAGTCTTTTATAGTAGCATGGAGCTCAACTGTAATGCCCTGTACACACAATCGGACATTGATCGGACATTCCGACAACAAAATTCATCAGATTTTTTCCAACAGATTTTGGGCCAAACTTGTCTTGCATACACACGGTCGCACAAAGTTGTCAGAAAATCCGATTGTTCTGAACGCGGTGACGTAAAACACGTTCGTCAGGACTATAAACAGGGCAGTAGCCAATAGCTTTCATCTCTTAATTTATTCTGAGCATGCGTGGCACTTTGTGCATCGGATTTGTGAACACATGATTGGAATTTAAACAATCAGAGTTTGTTGTCTGAAAATTTTATATCCTGCTCTCAAACTTTGTGTGTCGGAAATTCTGACGGAAAAAGTCTGATGGAGACCACACACGATCGGAATTTCCGACAACACAATCCGATCGCACTTTTTCCATCAGAAAACCCGCCCGTGTATACAGGACATAAGAGCTTACAATGGATCACTGTATAATGGAATGACACAGAACATTTAAGAGCTTACTATCTACAAATAAAGAAGGGATACAGAAAGTGGAAGGACTTACTGTTTGTTAGGGTATTTGAAAGGGATACAGAAGATAGCTGATCTTACAAACAGATTTATTGGCTACATTTTGGCAGCTTTCTTTTAAAGTGTATCCCAAGGTGCTCTGTCATCCTGTGTAAATGAGGATCAAAAACCTTTTTGGAGTAAAGAGCCAAATTGAGGATTTCCCCCCAAAAATATTGCATGAGATTTTATTTAATTTTCAGTAATTCTGAGATGAACAATTCAAGTAGAAACAAAATCTCTCAAGTACAAAGAACAATACAAATGGTAATCAAAAATTTAGTTGAAGACATAGTTCAAAGACAATTATAGGCAAGTTAAATCAACATGGTTGTGACACCATAGAACCAATTTTCCACCAGGTATACATCTGCCTATTGTAAAGATTGTAGGTAGAATTAAAGGCACAAGAGAAAATAACTCTCACACTGGTGAAAATAATGGGGGATTTGCTTCCTAACGGTAAATTAAGTATCCATAAGTATCCATTGTGGAAATAAAAAAAAGGGAGGGAACCTCATCAAACTATACAGGATAACTGAAAGCACAGCTCAGAATAAGAGAAAAAGAAGAGAAAAAGAAAAAAGGGGGGGGGGGGGTTAAGTAAAGAGAAGGAGAGAGAAAGTGGTGCCCATATCAGGAGTGTACAGAATTATTTTGGTTATTTTGGAGGGTACAGTTAAGCTTATTATTAACCATAATCCAGTTAAGATTGTGTTTGGCATATTCAAGTGGTACCACTGGCTGTTTTCAATGTTTCGCAATCGTTATTCTGACTGCTGAAGTCATATACAAAATCAACCGATAAAAGTTGTTTGGGACCTCAGGGGGTAATTTCTGGAATACAGCTAATTTTGGAGATCTGTAAATGTATTACCCCATTACCGAACAGATGAGATTGAACATTCTGATTCAAAATCTAAGTGCTGTGGTATATAGTCCCAAGTTGGCCACAGTGCCTAAACCAGGTAGGTGAGGTCGTTGGGTGCATTTTCACAATTCTCTTGGGAACTAGGAAACATCTTAGAAATGTCTTATGGTTGGATTCTATCACAGTTATGTTGCCTGAGATTTTGGATAAATCATTAGCACTTTCCTGCCATTCGGTTAATTCTAATGAGATATTGATATCCATTTCCCAGAGTGTCATATAGTGTTTGCAATTCGGGTGTATCAGGGATCAATATAATGAGGAAATAAAACCTTTCATCAGATTTCTGGACTAGCAGGATAATTCAAAGGATGTAAGTGTCAGGGTTCTGTAAGCAATTTAAGTTTACCCTAACTAAAAGACATTATTTGATTACAGTGAAAAGTTTCTGTTACAGTTTACAAATGAGGTCTTTTGGCATGGACCATAGGGTGAGTACCTGGATTGAAAACCAGCTACATGGGCGTGTCTAAAAGGTGGTGATAAATAGCGATTATTTGGAATGGTCTGGAGTGGTAGGTGGGGTCCCCAAAGGATCTGTCCTTGGACCAATTCTGTTTAATTTATTTTTAAATGATATAGCAGATGGGATAAATAGCTCAATTTCAATATTTGCGGATGATACAAAGTTAAGCAGGGCAATAACTTCTGTGAAGAATGTGGAAACCTTACAAGAAGATCTAAATAACATAATGGGATGGGCAACTACATGGCAAATGATGTTTAACATTGAAAAATGTAAAGTAATGCATTTGGATGCTAAAAATACAAGCACAAGTTACTCGCTAGGGGGAAAACCTCTGGGGGAATCTAGGATGGAAAAGGACCTGGGGGTCCTAGTAGATGACAGGCTCAGCAATGGCATGCAATGCCAAGCTGCTGCAAAAAATGCCAACAGAATATTAGCATGCATTAAAAAGGGGATTCACTCCAGAGATAAAACGATAATTCTGCCACTCTACAAGACTTTGGTCTGGCCGCATCTTGAGTATGCCGTCCAGTTCTGGGTCCCGGTCCTCAAGAAGGATGTGCTAGAACTGGAGAGAGTCCAGAGAAGGGCAACAAAGCTAATAAAGGGACTAGAGGATTTCAGCTATGGGGCAAGACTACAAGCATTAATCGAATTCTCTCTGGAGAGGAAACACTTGAGAGGGGATTTGATAGCGATGTACAAATATTGTACTGGTGACTCTAGCATAGGGAAAAAAAATTGAAGTGAAAGGGAGTTTAAAAAGAGAGGTGGCCATTCACTCAAATTGGAACAGAAGCAGTTTAACTTTAAAGGGGTTGTAAAGGTAAAAATTTTTTCACCTTAATGCATTCTATGCATTAAGGTGAAAAAACTTTTGACAGTACCGCCGCCCCCAGCCCCCCCGTTTTACTTACCCGACCCCTCGAATCTTCGCTGCTCGTTCTCATTGCAGCTCAGCCTGGTCGCTGATTGGCTGCAGTGGATGGATTGAAAGCAGCGCAGCCATTGGCTCGCGCTGCTGTCAATCACATCCGATGACGCGGCGCGCCAGAGGGCGGGGCCGAGTGATACAGCGAGCGGCTATAGCCGCCGGCTGTATCATGGGAGCGCGCCCGCAAGCACTCACCACCGTGCGAGGGAGCTCGCATTAAGGTGGTAAATGCTTGCGGGGAGGAGCCGAAACAGCCGCCGAGGGACCCCAGAAGACCAGGTTTAGGGCCACTCTGTGCAGAACGAGCTGCACAGTGAAGGTAAGTATAACATGTTTGTTATTTAAAAAAAAAAAAAAAATTACCTTTACAATCACTTTAAACTGTGTAGAGTGTGCTATACTGTCAGAGTGGTAAGGATGTAAAAATCTCTTCCACAAGCAGTGGTAACAGCAGAGAGCTTCGATAGTTTTAAAAAAAACTATAAGATGGGCACCTTAACGATTGCAACATGCAGGGATATACAATTAACTATTGACATAAACACAAGCATACCCACACAACACAGGTTGAACATGATGGACTGGTGTCTTTTCTTCAACCGTACCAATTATGTAACTATGTAACTCTTTATATGAAATGGATATCCATCATTGAATCCTGTCACCATACCGGAAGAGCAGAGGAGAATTGAGGAAAACAAAGCTCAGGACCAGAATATTCTCATACAAGCTCATAGTGACTATTAATGCTTAGAGTCAACAACTATTGGTGAGGGAAGCACAGCACCCTGGTTCCTGCACTGAAAACAAAGCTCAGGACTAGGGATGAGCTTTGCGTTCGAGTCGAACCCATGTTCGACTCGAACATCGTCTGTTCAATCGTTCGCCGAATTGCGAACTATATGGGCCGTTCGCGCCAAATTCGTGTGGCGTGTCACGGCCCATAATTCACTGCGGCATCACAGTGCATTGCTGGCTGATGATTGGCCAAGCATGCACTATGACCCGCATGCTTGGCCAATCACAGCGCCGTCGGTAGAGAGAGCTGTAATTGGCCAAAGCCAGGGTGGCTTTGGCCAATTATGGCTCAGGGGGTTTGGAACACGCCCCACACTATATAAGGCCGCCTGCACGGCGGCCCTGTGTAGTGTGTTCTGGCGTGCTTAGAGAGAGAGAGACAGTGTCATTTCGTTTGAGTTAGCAAGATTACGCAGGACAGTCAGTGAGTTAGCTGCACTTACAGTGTATTGTGTATATATATATACATCCCAGGTGTTGTATATATATATATATATATATATATATATATATATACACACACTGTATTCAGTTTAGCTAGATCCGTTCCTGTTATGTATTTACAGCTACCTGAAGAAAATTGCTGGTGTTCTTTTGATCCTATTAGTACCACAGTCAGGCAGCTAGACTATTTACAGTTAGTGTAGTGCGTCCTCATCACAGTGTTCAGTTAAAGCTACAAGTTAGTTTAGTGTGACCTCTGCACAGTGTTCAGCTAAAACTACAAGTTAGTTAGTGCACAGTGTTCAACTAAAGCTACAAGTTAGGGTAGTGCGTCCTCCTCACAGTGTTCAGCTAAAGCTACAAGTTGGTGTAGTGCGTCCTGCTCACAGTGTTCAGCTAAAACTACAAGTTAGTGTAGTGAGACCTCTGCACAGTGTTCAGCTAAAGCTACAAGTTAGTGTAGTGCGTCCTCCTCACAGTGTTCAGCTAAAACTGCAAGTTAGTGTAGTGCGTCCTCCTCACAGTGTTCAGCTAAAGCTACAAGTTAGGGTAGTGAGACCTCTGCACAGTGTTCAGCTAAAGCTACAAGTTATGGTAGTGCGTCCTCCTCACAGTGTTCAGCTAAAGCTACAAGTTGGTGTAGTGTGTCCTACTCACAGTGTTCAGCTAAAACTGCAAGTTAGTGTAGTGAGACCTCTGCACAGTGTTTAGCTAAAGCTACAAGTTAGTGTAGTGCGTCCTCCTCACAGTGTTCAGCTAAAGCTACAAGTTAGTTTAGTGAGACCTCTGCACAGTGTTCAGCTAAAACTACAAGTTAGTTAGTGCACAGTGTTTAACTAAAGCTACAAGTTAGGGTAGTGCGTCCTCCTCACAGTGTTCAGCTAAAGCTATAAGTTGGTGTAGTGCGTCCTCCTCACAGTGTTCAGCTAAAACTACAAGTTAGTGTAGTGCGACCTCTGTACAGTGTTCAGCTAAAGCTACAAGTTAGTGTAGTGCGTCCTCCTCACAGTGTTCAGCTAAAACTGCAAGTTAGTGTAGTGAGACCTCTGCACAGTGTTCAGCTAAAGCTACAAGTTAGTGTAGTGCGTCCTCCTCACAGTGTTCAGCTAAAGCTACAAGTTAGGGTAGTGAGACCTCTGCACAGTGTTCAGCTAAAGCTACAAGTTAGGGTAGTGCGTCCTCCTCACAGTGTTCAGCTAAAGCTACAAGTTGGTGTAGTGTGTCCTCCTAACAGTGTTCAGCTAAAGCTACAAGTTAGTGTAGTGTGTCCTCCTCACAGTGTTCAGCTAAAACTGCAAGTTAGTGTAGTGAGACCTCTGCACAGTGTTCAGCTAAAGCTACAAGTTAGTGTAGTGCGTCCTCCTCACAGTGTTAAGCTAAAGCTACAAGTTAGTTTAGTGAGACCTCTGCACAGTGTTCAGCTAAAGCTACAAGTTAGTGTAGTGCGTCCTCTGAACAGTGTTCAGCTAAAACTACAAGTTAGTGTAGTGCAACGTCTGCACAGTGTTCAGCTAAAGCTACAAGTTAGTGTAGTGCGTCCTCCTCACAGTCTTTAGCTAAAGCTACAAGTTAGTTTAGTATGACCTCTGCACAGTGTTCAGCTAAAGCTAAAAGTTAGTGTAGTGCGTCCTCCTCACAGTCTTTAGCTAAAGCTACAAGTTAGTTTAGTATGACCTCTGCACAGTGTTTAGCTAAAGCTACAAGTTGGTGTAGTGCGTCCTCCTCACAGTGTTCAGCTAAAACTACAAGTTAGTTTAGTGCGACCTCTGCACAGTGTTCAGCTAAAGCCACAAGTTAGTGTAGTGCGTCCTCTTAACAGTGTTCAGCTAAAACTACAAGTTAGTGTAGTGCGATGTCTGCACAGTGTTCAGCTAAAGCTACAAGTTAGTGTAGTGCGTCCTCCTCACAGTGTTCAGCTAAAGCTACAAGTTAGGGTAGTGAGACCTCTGCACAGTGTTCAGCTAAAGCTATAAGTTGGTGTAGTGCGTCCTCCTCACAGTGTTCAGCTAAAACTACAAGTTAGTGTAGTGCGACCTCTGTACAGTGTTCAGCTAAAGCTACAAGTTAGTGTAGTGCGTCCCCCTCACAGTGTTCAGCTAAAACTGCAAGTTAGTGTAGTGAGACCTCTGCACAGTGTTCAGCTAAAGCTACAAGTTAGTGTAGTGCGTCCTCCTCACAGTGTTCAGCTAAAGCTACAAGTTAGGGTAGTGAGACCTCTGCACAGTGTTCAGCTAAAGCTACAAGTTAGGGTAGTGCGTCCTCCTCACAGTGTTCAGCTAAAGCTACAAGTTGGTGTAGTGTGTCCTCCTAACAGTGTTCAGCTAAAGCTACAAGTTAGTGTAGTGCGTCCTCCTCACAGTGTTCAGCTAAAACTGCAAGTTAGTGTAGTGAGACCTCTGCACAGTGTTCAACTAAAGCTACAAGTTAGTGTAGTGCGTCCTCCTCACAGTGTTCAGCTAAAGCTACAAGTTAGTTTAGTGAGACCTCTGCACAGTGTTCAGCTAAAGCTACAAGTTAGTGTAGTGCATCCTCTGAACAGTGTTCAGCTAAAACTACAAGTTAGTGTAGTGCAACGTCTGCACAGTGTTCAGCTAAAGCTACAAGTTAGTGTAGTGCGTCCTCCTCACAGTCTTTAGTAAAGCCACAAGCTAGTTTAGTATGACCTCTGCACAGTGTTCAGCTAAAGCTAAAAGTTAGTGTAGTGCGTCCTCCTCACAGTCTTTAGCTAAAGCTACAAGTTAGTTTAGTATGACCTCTGCACAGTGTTTAGCTAAAGCTACAAGTTGGTGTAGTGCGTCCTCCTCACAGTGTTCAGCTAAAAC
Source organism: Lithobates clamitans (assembly GCA_037952925.1). NCBI lineage: Eukaryota > Metazoa > Chordata > Amphibia > Anura > Ranidae > Lithobates > Lithobates clamitans. Next base: position 2,674,554 of record JBBGZY010000228.1, on the reverse strand, counting down.
TACAAGTTAGTTTAGTGCGACCTCTGCACAGTGTTCAGCTAAAGCTACAAGTTAGTGTAGTGCGTCCTCTGAACAGTATTCAGCTAAAACTACAAGTTAGTGTAGTGCGATGTCTGCACAGTGTTCAGCTAAAGCTACAAGTTAGTGTAGTGCGTCCTCCTCACAGTGTTCAGCTAAAGCTACAAGTTGGTGCAGTGTGTCCTCCTAACAGTGTTTAGCTAAAGCTACAAGTTGGTGTAGTGCGTCCTCCTTACAGTGTTCAGCTAAAACTACAAGTAAGTGTAGTGCGACCTCTGCACAGTGTTCAGCTAAAGCTACAAGTTAGTGTAGTGCGTCCTCCTCACAGTGTTCAGCTAAAACTACAAGTTAGTGTAGTGCGACCTCTGCACAGTGTTCAGCTAAAGCTACAGGTTAGGTTAGTGCGTCCTCTGAACAGTGTTCAGCTAAAACTACAAGTTAGTGTAGTGCGTCCTCTGAACAGTGTTCAGCTAAAACTACAAGTTAGTGTAGTGAGATGTCTGCACAGTGTTCAGCTAAAGCTACAAGTTAGTGTAGTGCGTCCTCCTCACAGTGTTCAGCTAAAGCTACAAGTTAGCTAAGTGTGACCTCTGCATAGTGTTCAGCTAAAGCTACAAGTTAGGGTAGTGCATCCTCCTCACAGTGTTCAGCTAAAGCTACAAGTTGGTGTAGTGTGTCCTCCTCACAGTGTTCAGCGAAAACTACAAGTTAGTTGTCATGGTTATGCAATAGAGTTTGTCGATCAGCATACATGTCTCCATGTGTTCATCTCTAGAGACCAGCTGACCCTCACCTGACTGCTTTTGTAACCTCTCCTCTAAGCATGGCCCCACCCCAGGCCCTATCAGGGAACCCTATATTAACCTGTGCACTGCAAGTCAGCAGTGCTGATCAACCATTGTGTGTTAGCCTCTGTGTGTACTTGCTGTGTTTCCTACGGCTGATTCCTGTTACCGACTTTGGCCTGTTCTTAACTATTCCTGTCTGCTCGTGACTGTGACCTTTGGCGTGTTCCCGACCATCCCTGTTTGCCTGTGACCCTGAACCTTGGCGTGTACTCTGTTGTCCTTGTCTGCTTGTGCCCCCGACCTTGGCTTGTCCCTTACTTTCCTTGTTGTTCCAGCCTGCTACCTCCTTCCTCTTCTCCTGTAGTCTCCCGTGAGCGTGAGCTGTGAGACCCTGGGGGCCGCGACCTGGAGCCAGACTGCAGCTCAGTCCATCCTTACCATTAAAGGCTCTATTGAACACCTGCTGGCTCTTAGACTCCGCGCCCTGGGGAATCTATGTTCTAGCTCCTAGTGGGATCTGTGTCAGTGATCCAGTAGACTGCTTCCTGAACCTCCCAGGGTTCAATCCGCAGCAGTCGGTCATAGGGTCCACTACCTTGCGGTGCATTCCTGATTCCAACGGGGTGCATCTGTCACCTGGATACAGGTGACCTGACATTAGTGTAGTGCAACCTCTGCACAGTGTTCAGCTAAAACTACAAGTTAGTGTAGTGTGACCTCTGCACAGTGTTCAGCTAAAGCTACAAGTTATTGTAGTGCGTCCTCCTCACAGTCTTTAGCTAAAGCTACAAGTTAGTTTAGTATGACCTCTGCACAGTGTTCAGCTAAAGCTACAAGTTAGTGTAGTGCGTCCTCCTCACAGTGTTCAGCTAAAGCTACAAGTAGGTGTAGTGTGTCCTCCTAACAGTGTTCAGCTAAAGCTACAAGTTGGTGTAGTGCGTCCTCCTCACAGTGTTCAGCTAAAACTACAAGTTAGTGTAGTGCGACCTCTGCACAGTGTTCAGCTAAAGCTACAATTTAGTGTAGTGCGTCCTCCTCACAGTGTTCAGCTAAAACTACAAGTTAGTGTAGTGCAAGCTCTGCACAGTGTTCACCTAAAGCTACCTGTAGAAGGTTGGTGGTGTTTTCCTGATCCTATCACTACCGCAGGCAGCTAAATAAGCTACAAGTTAGTTTAGTGCGAGCTGTGCAGTGTTCACCTAAAGCTACCTGTAGAAGGTTGGTGGTGTTTTCCTGATCCTATCACTACCGCAGGCAGCTAAATAAGCTACAAGTTATTTTTTGGCGAGCTCTGCACAGTGGTCATCTAAAGCTACCTGTAGAAGGTTGGTGGTGTTTTCCTGATCCTTTCACTACCGCAAGCAGCTAAATAAGCTACAAGCTATTTTTTGGCAAGCTCTGCACAGTGTTCACTTAAAGCTACCTGTAGAAGGTTGGTGTTTTTTTCCTGATCCTATCACTACCGCATGCAGCTAAATAAGCTACAAGTTATTTTTTGTCGAGCTCTGCACAGTGTTCACCTAAAGCTACCTGTAGAAGGTTGGTGGTGTTTTCCTGATCCTATCACTACCGCATGCAGCTAAATAAGCTACAAGTTAGTGTAGTAGGAGCTCTGCACAGTGTTCACCTAAAGCTACCTGTAGAAGGTTGGTGGTGTTTTCCTGATCCTATCACTACCGCAGGCAACTAAATAAGCTACAAGTTAGTGTAGTGCGAGCTCTGCACAGTGTTCATCTAAAGCTACAAGTTAGTGTAGTGCGTCCTCCTCACAGTGTTCAGCTAAAACTACAAGTTAGTGTAGTGCGAGCTCTGCACAGTGTTCACCTAAAGCTACCTGTAGAAGGTTGGTGGTGTTTTCCTGATCCTATCACTACCGCATGCAGCTAAATAAGCTACAAGTTAGTGTAGTAGGAGCTCTGCACAGTGTTCACCTAAAGCTACCTGTAGAAGGTTGGTGGTGTTTTCCTGATCCTATCACTACCGCAGGCAACTAAATAAGCTACAAGTTAGTGTAGTGCGACCTCTGCACAGTGTTCAGCTAAAGCTACAAGTTAGTGTAGTGCGTCCTCCTCACAGTGTTCAGCTAAAACTACAAGTTAGTGTAGTGCGAGCTCTGCACAGTGTTCACCTAAAGCTACCTGTAGAAGGTTGGTGGTGTTTTCCTGATCCTATCACTACCGCAGGCAGCTAAATAAGCTACAAGTTATTTTTTGGCGAGCTCTGCACAGTGGTCATCTAAAGCTACCTGTAGAAGGTTGGTGGTGTTTTCCTGATCCTATCACTACCGCAGGCAGCTAAAGAAGCTACAAGTTATTTTGTGGCGAGCTCTGCACAGTGTTCACCTAAAGCTACCTGTAGAAGGTTGGTGGTGTTTTCCTGATCCTTTCACTACCGCAAGCAGCTAAAGAAGCTACAAGTTATTTTTTGGCAAGCTCTGCACAGTGTTCACCTAAAGCTACCTGTAGAATGTTGGTGGTGTTTTCCTGATCCTATCACTACCGCATGCAGCTAAATAAGCTACAAGTTAGTGTAGTGCGAGCTCTGCACAGTGTTCACCTAAAGCTACCTGTAGAAGGTTGGTGGTGTTTTCCTGATCCTATCACTACCGCATGCAGCTAAATAAGCTACAAGTTGGTGTAGTACGAGCTCTGCACAGTGTTCACCTAAAGCTACCTGTAGAAGGTTGGTGGTGTTTTCCTGATCCTATCACTACCGCAGGCAACTAAATAAGCTACAAGTTAGTGTAGTGCGAGCTCTGCACAGTGTTCACCTAAAGCTACCTGTAGAAGGTTGGTGGTGTTTTCCTGATCCTATCACTACTGCAGGCAGCTAAATAAGCTAAAAGTTATTTTTTGGCAAGCTCTGCACAGTGTTCACCTAAAGCTACCTGTAGAAGGTTGGTGGTGTTTACCTGATCCTATCACTACCGCAGGCAGCTAAAGAAGCTACAAGTTATTTTTTGGCAAGCTCTGCACAGTGTTCACCTAAAGCTACCTGTAGAAGGTTGGTGGTGTTTTCCTGATCCTATCACTACCGCAGGCAGCTAAATAAGCTACAAGTTAGTGTAGTGCGAGCTCTGCACAGTGTTCACCTAAAGCTACCTGTAGAAGGTTGGTAGTGTTTTCCTGATCCTATCACTACCGCAGGCAACTAAATAAGCTACAAGTTAGTGTAGTGCGAGCTCTGCACAGTGTTCACCTAAAGCTACCTGTAGAAGGTTGGTGGTGTTTTCCTGATCCTATCACTACTGCAGGCAGCTAAATAAGCTACAAGTTATTTTTTGGCAAGCTCTGCACAGTGTTCACCTAAAGCTACCTGTAGAAGGTTGGTGGTGTTTACCTGATCCTATCACTACCGCAGGCAGCTAAAGAAGCTACAAGTTATTTTTTGGCAAGCTCTGCACAGTGTTCACCTAAAGCTACCTGTAGAAGGTTGGTGGTGTTTTCCTGATCCTATCACTACCGCAGGCAGCTAAATAAGCTACAAGTTAGTGTAGTGCGAGCTCTGCACAGTGTTCACCTAAAGCTACCTGTAGAAGGTTGGTAGTGTTTTCCTGATCCTATCACTACCGCAGGCAACTAAATAAGCTACAAGTTAGTGTAGTGCGAGCTCTGCACAGTGTTCACCTAAAGCTACCAGTAGAAGGTTGGTGGTGTTTTCCTGATCCTATCACTACTGCAGGCAGCTAAATAAGCTACAAGTTATTTTTTGGCAAGCTCTGCACAGTGTTCACCTAAAGCTACCTGTAGAAGGTTGGTGGTGTTTACCTGATCCTATCACTACCGCAGGCAGCTAAAGAAGCTACAAGTTATTTTTTGGCAAGCTCTGCACAGTGTTCACCTAAAGCTACCTGTAGAAGGTTGGTGGTGTTTTCCTGATCCTATCACTACCGCATGCAGCTAAAAAAGCTACAAGTTAGTATAGTACGAGCTCTGCACAGTGTTCACCTAAAGCTACCTGTAGAAGGTTGGTGGTGTTTTCCTGATCCTATCACTACCGCAGGCAGCTAAATAAGCTACAAGTTATTTTTTGGCGAGCTCTGCACAGTGTTCACCTAAAGCTACCTGTAGAAGGTTGGTGGTGTTTTCCTGATCCTATCACTACCGCATGCAACTAAATAAGCTACAAGTTAGTGTAGTGCGAGCTCTGCACAGTGTTCACCTAAAGCTACCTGTAAAAGGTTGGTGGTGTTTACCTGATCCTATCACTACCGCAGGCAGCTAAAGAAGCTACAAGTTATTTTTTAGCGAGCTCTGCACAGTGTTCACCTAAAGCTACCTGTAAAAGGTTGGTGGTGTTTTCCTGATCCTCTCACTACCGCAGGCAGCTAAATAAGCTACAAGTTAGTGTAGTGCGAGCTGTGCACAGTGTTCACCTAAAGCTACCTGTAGAAGGTTGGTGGTGTTTTCCTGATCCTATCACTACCGCAGGCAACTAAATAAGCTACAAGTTATTTTTTGGCGAGCTCTGCACAGTGTTCACCTAAAGCTACCTGTAGAAGGTTGGTGATGTTTTCCTGATCCTATCACTACCGCAGGAAGCTAAATAAGCTACAAGTTATTTTTTAGCGAGCTCTGCACAGTATTCACCTAAAGCTACCTGTAGAAGGTTGGTGGTGTTTTCCTGATCCCTGATCCTATCATTCTCGCAGGCAGCTAAATAAGCTACAAGTTATTTTTTGGCGAGCTCTGCACAGTGTTCACCTAAAGCTACCTGTAGAAGGTTGGTGGTGTTTTCCTGATCCTATCACTATCACAGGCAGCTAAATAAGCTGCAAGTTAGTGTAGTGCGAGCTCTGCACAGTGTTCACCTAAAGCTACCTATAGAAGGTTGGTGGTGTTTTCCTGATCCTATCACTACCGCAGGCAGCTAAATAAGCTACAAATTATTTTTTGGCGAGCTCTGCACAGTGTTCACCTAAAGCTACCTGTAGAAGGTTGGTGGTGTTTTCCTGATCCTATCACTACCGCAGGCAGCTAAATAAGCTACAAGTTATTATTTAGCGAGCTCTGCACAGTGTTCACCTAAAGCTACCTGTAGAAGGTTGGTGGTGTTTTCCTGATCCTATCACTACCGCAGGCAGCTAAATAAGCTACAAGTTATTTTTTTGGCAAGCTCTGCACAGTGTTCACCTAAAGCTAACTGTAGAAGGTTGGTGGTGTTTTCCTGATCCTATCACTACCGCAGGCAGCTAAATTAGGTACAAGTTAGTGTAGTGCGAGCACTGCACAGTGTTCACCTAAAGCTACCTGTAGAAGGTTGGTGGTGTTTTCCTGAACCTATCACTACAGCAGGCAGCTAAATAAGCTACAAGTTAGTGTAGTGCGAGCTCTGCACAGTGTTCACCTAAAGCTACCTGTAGAAGGTTGGTGGTGTTTTCCTGATCCTATCACTACCGCAGGCAGCTAAATAAGCTACAAGTTATTTTTTGGCGAGCTCTGCACAGTGGAAAGAACAAGGGGTTGCGCTAATACTAATAGTGCATAATATAAATCTACAGTGCAAAAAGAATTATGCAGTGATCATACATAACATTGAATATAAATATAAAAATAAACCCATGTGCAAAACGTATGATAAAGTGAAAAAAAGAGTCCCATCCAATAATGCATTAGTGAAATGTCATGGTGAGTTTGGAACACAAAAATCAGGAATCAAAAGTCCAAGTGACAATGGGTGTAGTGCTGTAATAGCGAAGAGGGATCCGCCACCAGAGAATAGAAGGGGTTACTTCTTACCAGAAGGCCATGACCCCCCACCACAGAGGGTCACAGCAAGCAGAAAACTTTAAAAGTCAAAGGATGAGAACTGCCAGCGGTCTCCACCAGAGGTCATCTCAACATCAGCCACACCAACGAACTCATAGCAAAGGTTCCATAAAATATAGAAGGGGCTCACATAGTGTAAAACTGATAAAATTTATTGGAATAAATAAAAAGAATGCACACTTACAAGCGTAATTGATAAAACAGCCTTAAGTCCGGCTCCGTGGCCACCGGAGCATGGACAAACCCGTCCTGCTGGAATGCAAATCGCTCGGGGGTGACGTCAGCGCGTCATCTGGCTCCGCCCAGCTCTGCACAGTGTTCACCTAAAGCTACCTGTAGAAGGTTGGTGGTGTTCTCATACTACAGGCAGGCAGTTGATTTTGCTAGCTGCAGTATCAGTACATATATATATATATATATATATATATATATATATATATATATCCCAGCTTAGTGCAGCTACAGGCCATTAGTATGTCTGGAAGGCCAACAAGGAGAGGCAGACAGTCACAAGCCAATAAAAGAGGGCAAGCAGGCTCTGTGTCTAGAGGCAACGGTGCTGGTCGTGGAGACGGTGCATCCTCATCAGCGCGTGGCCGTGGGACACGCTTGGCCTTTTTTTCGGCAGCTGGCCATGTTGAGCCGCAACATGCGGAAGACTTGGTCGAGTGGATGACCAAGCCGTCCTCATCCTCCTCATCCTCTCTCACCCATGCTCAGGGTACTTTTTCTGGCAAAGCAGCTGCCAATGCAGCCTCTTCCCTCAGCTCAATGTCATCAGTGACTTCTGTCTTAGCCCCACCATGTCCTCCTGAGGAGTCCCCAGAACTGTTTGACCACAGTGTTGGGTACATGCTCCAGGAGGTTGCCCAGCGTTTGGAAGGCTCTGATGATGATACTGAGCTAGATGAAGGCAGTGACGTGAGCACGGACAGAGGGGGTGCCCAAGAAGGACAGCAATCTGGCAGTCATGCTCCCCCTGCTGCAGCATACTGCCAGGTTTGCTCCAGTGATGAGGAGGGAGGAGATGATGAGGTCACTGACTCAACGTGGGTGCCTGATAGGAGAGAGGAGGAGGAGGAGGAGGAGGCGGCACATCACCAACGAGGCAGGATGCCCTCCAGGGGCCAGCCTAAGGGCAGCACACTGACGGCATCACATCCCAAAGCTCTGCATGTGTAGGGCGCTGCAGTCTCTGCGCGTTATTCAAAAAGTTCTTTGGTGTGGGCCTTTTTTCAGACGAGTGCATCAGATCGCACCGCTGCTATTTGCAACATATGTCTCAAGCGTATCTCGCGTGGTCAAAACATCTCCCGCTTGGGCACCACATGCTTGACCAGACATATGTTGACCTCCCATGCAGTTCATTGGCAAGCGTATCTAAAAGACCCACACCAAAGAACAAAGAGGACCTCTCCTTGCTCCTCATCAGCTGAGATCTCCAACCCCACTATACCTTCAGTCCTCTCTGAGACTTGCACTGAGAGGAATGAAGGTGTAGAATTAGGTGTGTCACAGCCAAGGGTCACAACATTGAATGCACCGCGCATGCGCGATTTTAAAATGAACGGCGGTAGTGTCGTTTTTTTATTCCTTCTGTTTTTTATTGATGTTTTACATCGTTTTTTGCCAAATAAACAAGCCAAAAGTTATTTGCACCAGCGGAGCATCTCCCTCTGTTTCTTTTTTTTGGCACTACAACCCCAATGTTTTGCACTGGATTTGTGGAAGCTATTAAGTTTGCCCCATGAGAGGATATCCTAGGATAGGATTTTGGAAAACATCCACAGCCGCTGTCGGTTGGTTGACTACCCGGCAAGGAGTCCTGACGCATCGGCCCATTGGTGTCCTTTGGAGTATCCCTGCGGTGGTTCACCCACATCTACTAAGCTTGTTTTGACCCCCCTGAATAAGGGCGGTCACAGGCTTTCTGGTAAACCTTCAATCTATTTATTCGGTGGTGGGCTAACACTGAACAGTGAAGATTTATCCCTGATATCTGCATAGAACATTTTGCATCATTTACACTGTTATGGACTTTTTTGTTTTTTATAAATCCTCAATTTTTCTCACTCATTTATAGTTTATGTGTTTATGCAATATGAAGCAGTCTATATAATTATCACGTATGATTGTGATTTTGTCACTATATTGTTATATTGATTCTGAGAGCTTTTTTCACCATTTTTATAATTGGTTTGTTCATTTCACTATTTATTCACCTGTCCAGCGCTGCACTTTTTATATTGTTTTTTGTGCCCTCATATCGGGGTTATAGTGCACAGCAGCAGGACCTTTTTTTCATTCACATTTATTCACAGTTTTTATGCACCTAGCGCAATTCTTTTTCTTTTTAACTTTTCACAGCCAAGTACCTGTGGGCAATCTGCTTTCGGTACACCGACGTCAGATTGTACCAGGCAAATTTCCCTGCCCCAGCTGCTGCACCGCCGAAAGAAGTTTGCTCCCAGCCATCCACATGCCCAGCGGTTGAATGCTAGCTTGGCAAAATTGCTAGCACTTCAACTGCTGCCTTTTCAGTTGGTAGACTCTGCCCCCTTCCGTGAGTTTGTGGAATGTGCGGTTCCTCAGTGGCAGGTACCCAAACGCCACTTTTTCTCACGGAAGGCGATTCCGGCTCTCTACCAGCATGTGGAAGGCAATGTCCATGCCTCGCTGTACTGGGCGGTCAGCGGTAAGGTGCATACCGCTGACTCATGGTCCAGCAGGCATGGACAGGGACATTACCTAAGTTTCACCGCGCATTGGGTGACTCTGCTGGCAGCTGGGAAGGATGCAGGACAAGGTACAGTAGTGTTGGAGGTTGTTCCGCCACCACGCCTCCAAAATGCCACTACTAATGATTGTGACACACCTCTCTCCTCCACCCCCTCCTCTTCTTCTTCCTCCATGGCCTCTTCCTGTGCTTTGTCCTCGGAACCAGCTGTGCTCCGTAGGCGTTCAAGGGGCTACGCAAGTACGCAGGCCAAAAGATGCCATGCGGTGCTTGAGCTGGTGTGCTTGGGGGACAGGAGCCACACTGGGGCAGAGGTTCTGTCAGCTCTGCAGGGGCAGGTTCAGAGGTGGTTGACGCCATGCCAACTTAAGGCAGGAATTGTGGTTTGCGACAATGGCACCAACCTCCTCTCTGCCCTCCGACAGGGACAAATGACCCATGTGCACTGTTTGGCTCAACTTGGTGGTGCAGCAGTTCTTGGGCAGGTACCCAGGCTTACAGGATGTCCTGAGGCAGGCCAGGAAAGTCTGTGTGCATTTCCGCCGGTCATATAATGCCAGTGCTCGGCTGACGGACCTCCAAAAGGAGTTTAACCTGCCCAAGAACCGCCTAATCTGTGACATGCCCACCTGGTGGAACTCAATGTTGGCAATGCTGCAGCAGCTGCACACGCAGCAGAGGGCCATCAATGAGTACCCGTGCGACTATGGCACCAAGACAGGGTCAGGGGAGCTTGTTTTTTTTCCCCACGCCAGTGGGCAATGATCAGGGATGCATGCACTGTCCTGTCACCATTTGAGGAGGCCACGAGGATGGTAAGCAGTGACAGTGCATGCATCAGTGACTGTCCCCCTTGTCCACCTGTTGGAGCACACACTGCGTGGAACAATGGACAGGGCACTTGAGGCAGAACAGAGGCAGGAAGAGGAGGACTTCCGTAGCTCTCAAGGCCCCCTTTATCCAGACAGTGTTCCTGCGTGCCTGCCGATCACACAGGAAGAGGAGGAGGAGGAGGAGGAGGAAGAGGAGGATTGTGTCAGCATGGAGGTGGAGCCTGGCACTCAGCATCAGCAGCAGTCTTTAAGGGATCAGTCCCAAGAAACACATGGACTTGTACGTGGCTGGGAGGAGGTGGCTGTGGACCATGTCGTCCTTAGTGACCCAGAGGACTCTGGACTGAATGCCTCAGCAAACCTACGCTGCATGGCCTCCCTTAACCTGCAATGCCTGCGTAAAGATCCTCGTATTCGTGGTATCAAGGAGAAGGACCACTACTGGCTGGCAATCCTCCTTGATCCACGTTACAAGGGTAAGGTTGCGGACCTTATCTTGCCATCGCAGAGGGAGCAGAGGATGAAACATCTTTGGGAGGTCTTGCAGTAAGGTCTGTGCAATGCGTTCCCAGAGACTGGGAGGTTACAGCCTCCTGTTTCTGGGCAACGTGTTGCTGAGGCTTCGGTCAGTCAAAGAAGGAGCGGTGGAGAAGGTGGCCATCTGTCAGCAGCCCCAAGGTATGATCGGTTCCAGCAACCATTGCCAGCGTCTGTTTTACATGGTGCAGGAATACCTAGGGGCTAGATCTGACTTGGACACCTTTCCCACCGAAAATCCTCTTTGTTACTGGGTCTTGAGTAGGGATGAGCTTCGAGTTCGAGTCGAACTCATGTTCGACTCGAACATTGGCTGTTCGCAAGTTCGCCGAACAGCGAACAATTTGGGGTGTTCGCGGCAAATTCGAATGCCGGCGGAACACCCTTTAAAAGTCTATGGGAGAAATCCCAAGTGCTAATTTTAAAGGCTAATATGCAAGTTATTGTCATAAAAAGTGTTTGGGGACCTGGGTCCTGCCCCAGGGGACATGGATCAATGCAAAAAATTTTTTTAAAAACGGCCGTTTTTTCAGGAGCAGTGATTTTAATAATGCTTAAAGTCAAACAATAAAAGTGTAATATCCCTTTAAATTTCATACCTGGGGGGTGTCTATAGTATGCCTGTAAAGGGGCGCATGTTTCCTGTGTTTAGAACAGTCTGACAGCAAAATGACATTTTGAAGGAAAAAACTCATTTAAAACTACCGCGGCTATTGCATTGCCGACAATACACATAGAAGTTCATTGATAAAAACAGCATGGGAATTCACCAAAGGGGAACCCCGAACCAAAATTAAAAAAAAAAAAGACGTAGGAGTCCCCCTAAATTCCATACCAGGCCCTTCAGGTCTGATATGGATATTAAGGGGAACCCCGGACAAAATTTTTAAAAAAAAATGACGTGGGGTTCCACCTAAATTCCATACCAGACCCTTCAGGTCTGGTATGGATTTTAACCCCGCGCCCCAAAAAAAAAAACGGCGTGGGGTCCCCCCAAAAATCCATACCAGACCCTTATCCGAGCATGCAACCTGGCAGGCCGCAGGAAAAGAGGGGGGGACGAGAGTGCGGCCCCCCCCCTCCTGAACCGTACCAGGCCACATGCCCTCAACATTGGGAGGGTGCTTTGGGGTAGCCCCCCAAAACACCTTGTCCCCATGTTGATGAGGACAAGGGCCTAATCCCCACAACCCTGGCCGGTGGTTGTGGGGGTCTGCGGGCGGGGGGCTTATCGGAATCTGGAAGCCCCCTTTAACAAGGGGACTCCCAGATCCCGCCCCCCCTGTGTGAAATGGTAAGGGGGTACAAAAGTACCCCTACCATTTCACTAAATAACTGTCAAAAATGTTAAAAATGACAAGAGACAGTTTTTGACAATTCCTTTATTTAAATACTTCTTCTTTCTTCTATCTTCCTTCATCTTCTGGTTCTTCTGGTTCTTCTGGTTCTTCCTCCGGCGTTCTCATCCAGCATCTCCTCCGCAGCGTCTTCTATCTTCTTCTCCTCGGGCCGCTCGCACCCATGGCATGGGGGGAGGCTCTCGCTCTTCTCTTCATCTTCTTCATCTTCTTCTCTTCTTCTTTTCTTCTCTTCTTCTCTTCTTCTCCTCTTCATTTTCTTCTCCGGGATGCTCCGCACCCATGCTGGCATGGAGGGAGGCTCCCGCTGTGTGACGGCGCTCCTCGTCTGACAGTTCTTAAATAACAGGGGGTGGGGCCACCCGGTGACCCCGCCCCCCTCTGACGCACGGTGACTTGACGGGACTTCGCTGTAACGTCACGGGGAATGCCACATCGAAGTCCCGTCATGTCCCGTGCGTCAGAGGGGGGCGGGGTCACTGGGTGGTCCCGCCCCCGTTATTTAAGAACTGTCAGACGAGGAGCGCCGTCACACAGCGGGAGCCTCCCTCCCTGCCAGCATGGGTGCGGAGCGGCCCGGAGAAGAAAATGAAGAAGAGAAGAAGAGAAGAAGAGAAGAAGAGAAGAAGAGAAGAAGATGAAGAAGATGAAGAGAAGAGCGGGAGCCTCCCCCCATGCCATGGGTGCGGAGCGGCCCGAGGAGAAGAAGATAGAAGACGCCGCGGAGGAGATGCTGGACGAGAACGCCGGAGGAAGAACCAGAAGAGCCAGAAGAACCAGAAGAACCAGAAGATGAAGGAAGATAGAAGAAAGAAGAAGTATTTAAATAAAGGAATTGTCAAAAACTGTCTCTTGTCATTTTTAACATTTTTGACAGTTTTTTAGTGAAATGGTAGGGGTACTTTTGTACCCCCTTACCATTTCACACAGGGGGGGGCCGGGATCTGGGGGTCCCCTTGTTAAAGGGGGCTTCCAGATTCCGATAAGCCCCCCGCCCGCAGACCCCCACAACCACCGGCCAGGGTTGTGGGGATGAGGCCCTTGTCCTCATCAACATGGGGACAAGGTGTTTTGGGGGGCTACGCCAAAGCACCCTCCCAATGTTGAGGGCATGTGGCCTGGTATGGTTCAGGAGGGGGGGGGCCGCACTCTCGTCCCCCCTCTTTTCCTGTGGCCTGCCAGGTTGCGTGCTCGGATAAGGGTCTGGTATGGATTTTTGGGGGGACCCCACGTCATTTTTTTTTTTAATTTTGGCCGGGGTTTCCCTTAATATCCATATCAGACCTGAAGGGCCTGGTATGGAATTTAGGGGGACTCCTACGTCTTTTTTTTTTATTTTGGTTCGGGGTTCCCCTTTGGGGAATTCCCATGCCGTTTTTATCAATGAACTTCTATGTGTATTGTCGGCAATGCAATAGCCGCGGTAGTTTTAAATGAGTTTTTTCCTTCAAAATTTCATTTTGCTGTCAGACTGTTCTAAACACAGGAAACATGCGCCCCTTTACAGGCATACTATAGACACCCCCCAGGTATGAAATTTAAAGGGATATTACACTTTTATTGTTTGACTTTAAGCATTATTAAAATCACTGCTCCTGAAAAAACGGCCGTTTTTAAAAAATTTTTTTGCATTGATCCATGTCCCCTGGGGCAGGATCCGGGTCCCCAAACACTTTTTATGACAATAAATTGCATATTAGCCTTTAAAATTAGCAGTTTTGATTATTCATGTTCGTGTCCCATAGACTTTAACGGTGTTCGCGTGTTCGAACGAACTTTTTTCCTGTTCGCATGTTCTGGTGCGAACCGAACAGGAGGGTGTTCGGCTCATCCCTAGTCTTGAGGATGGATCACTGGCCAGAGCTTACACAGTATGCAATTGAGCTACTGGCCTGTCCTGCATCCAGCGTTCTTTCGGAACGCACATTCAGTGCTGCTGGAGGCTTTGTAACCGATCACAGGGTGCGTCTATCCACCGACTCGGTCGATCGACTGACCTTCATAAAAATGAATCAGTCTTGGATCACCACCAGCTACCAAGCACCTGATGCTGATGTAACTGAATAATTTTTTTTGAAATCTCAGATCCCTTCAAAGACTGCCTATGCTGATGCTGAGTGACTATCCTGAGTAATTATCCTCTTCCTCCTCAATGATCACGCTGATAGCTTGTAAGAACATTTTTGGTTCTGGGCGCCGCCACCAGTGCCTAAGGCCCAATTTTTCAGCCCCTGTTTAACAGGGGCATGTAATTACAATTTTTGATGCAATACTTTGCAGCAGGGCTCGTTCTTGCGTTCCAACTAGAGTATCTGTGAGGGGTTGCAGTGTTGTGGCACCAGCACCAGTGCCTAAGGCCCAATTTTTCAGCCCCTGTTTAACAGGGGCATGCAATTACAATTTTTGATACAATACTTTGCAGCAGGGCTCGTTTCTGCATTCCAACTAGAGTATCTGTGAGGGGTTGCAGTGTTGTGGCACCAGCACCACCACCACCAAAGGCCTAATTTTTATGCCCCTGTTCAACAGGGGCATGCAATTACAATTCTTGATCTAATATTTCACAGCAGGGCCCTGTGAGGGCTTACAGTGTTGTGGCCCAAATTTCTGCTGAGTATATAGGGCAGGCCCCTACTTTCAAACATCCAACTTACAATCGACTCCTACTTGCAAACGGAAGGAGACAACAGGAAGTGAGATGAAATCTACCTCTAGGAAGGGAAATTCTCTCCTGTAAGAGTTAATATGGGAAAAACATTTCTCCTTTCCACTGATGCTTTATCACCAATCCTTGTTTCACAAAAAAACCCAAATTTTCAAAAAAGATTTGTCATTGGGAAAAAAAGTGAGGTGAAATCTTCTGAAGAGGAGCACAGACAGCAAAACAAATGTCACAGGGGTGATAACCCTTCCCTATGTTTTCCAAAAAGCTTAAAAAAGATTTTTTGGCTGGAGCAAAACACGTTAAAAATGTACCAGTTCAAAATTACAAACAGATTCTACTTAACAACAAACCTACAGGCCCTGTCTTGTTTGCACCGCCTGTATACTGCTGTTCAGAGTACAGAGCCTGTATACTTCTGTTTCCTTTTTTAATTTGGATGCAGGGTTCCCCTTAATATCCATACAAGACACAAAGGGCCTTGTAATGGACTGGGGGGTACCCATGCCATTTGTCTCACTGATTTTCATCCCTATTGCCAGGACCCGACATTATATTAAAGCCGCAAGCTGTTTTAAATTACTTTTTTTCCTTTCAAAATTACATTTTGTGCAGGGACTGTTATAAGCACGGGAAACACACGCCACTTTACAGGCATACTATAGACACCCCCCAGGTACGATATTTAAAGAAATATTTCACTTTTTTTTTTACTTTAAGCCTCATTAAAATCACTGCTCCCGAAAAAACGGCCATTTGCATTGATACATGTCCCCTGGGGCAGGACCTGGATCCCCAAACCTTTTTTAGGACGATACCATGCAAATTAGCCTTTAAAATTAGCACTTTTGATTTCGAACATTCGAGTCCCATAGATGTCAATGGGGTTCTAATGTTTGTGCAAATTTTTGGTCCGTTCGCAGGTTCTGGTGCGAACCGAACCAGGGGGTGTTCGGCTCATCCCTACTCAGGACCAGAATATTCTCATACAAGCTCATAGTGACTCTTAATGCTTTGAGTCAACAACTGTTGGTGAGGGAAGCACAGCACCCTGGTTCCTGCACTGCAAAAAGTGTTTGCACTTAGTTTTAAAGACTGCACTAAATCTCACTTGGATTGGACTTTTTTATACAAGATAAGGGATTGTCAGACCATTTAAGTCCGCCATTAGATATTTGAAAAGCGGCACGTAGTTTAAGTTCTAAAGGGTCTCAATAGAGCAGGTCAGATGAATTAATTACAAGTCAGAGTATATAAAAAAAATATCCTTCAAAATATCCTTCTCCAAAACAAGCCAAAATCTCAGCCGGTCCAGATTTTCCCCCTCCCACTTGTAAAGATTCCCTCCCCCAGTACAGATGCCCCCCCCCCAAAAAATACCACCACTCCACCCAGTACAGATTTGAAGAAAACACAATCAATGCCTGTGCTCAAACAAATGTGCATGAGCGCAGATTTTATAGAACCGTGCACAGTGTCTGGTCAGTGCATACATCTGCATTAGCATGCTCATGAGTGTGAGCATGCACGTTTCGATTGACTTTGGTGTTCAGTTATCTATTTAAAAGATTTCAAGACTCAGGATCATTGTTGTTCAGTCGTCATCTCCTTCTGCCTGTAACCTAATCCTGTTTTTATAAAGAGAAATGTATGGCGCAAACAAGATTACTAGAAACACTTGAGATCCCAAAGTAGTAATAAATGTCAATGAAAGATAAAAAAGAAATTGGCATGTAACATAAACACCATAGCACAAATGTCAATATCCATTATTATGCCCCGAACACACGATCTGACTTTTCGACAACAAAACCGTGGATTTTTATTTGAAGGATGTTCTACGTTCAAGGTTCCAACTTGTCTTGCATACACACGGTCACACAAATGTTGGTCAACAATTATAAACGTAGTGACGTACAAGACGTACGTGATTTCTCTATTATGCACACTAGTTATATCTCCGGCTTGTACTTGATTCCGAGCATGCGGGAACTTTTGTCCGACGGACTTGTGTACACGCGATCAGAAAGTCTGACAACAAACATTTGTTGGCGGAAAATTTGAGAACCTACTAGCCAACATTTGTTGGCGGAAAGTCTGATCGTTTGTAACAGTCCATGAATTTGGATGAATACACAGTCTCAGTGACTCCTCCAAGAAACAAGAGAAATTTCTGTAATGCAAACACAGAACAACAGGGGGCACCTTCTAAGTGCAGTATAGATAGACTTTATTGGATAAATGACAATTAGCAACTCACATGTTGGTGAATAGTTGTTGGTGAATAGTATGTGACCATCATATACATCATATACATAAAATAACAAATAAATTACTACTAAAAAATGCCTAAGCGCATAGACAGTATACTCCCAGTGAATGATTAACCCCTGTATGACAATATAACTGTTACACTGTATTGAGCCCAAACAACAGGGAGCAAAAGGGATATGGTAAAATAAAAAATGTTCAAATGAAATATAGACATAAAATGTAAACATAAAAATATATAAAATAAAAATAAAAAAGATAATGCAAAATTGATAGATTAAAAACAGGATAACCTAAAAGGGATATATGTAGTGACCCAAAAGGGAGATAACCTAAGGAATAACATGGATGTAGTTAAATACATTGTGACACAAGTTTAAAAACAAACTTACAATGTTACAAGTAAGTATACACAATAGAAATTGCATGTGTATGAAGAGAATAACGTGTATGTGAAAGTCATTTTTTCTATATACTGTCTAATAATTCATATATAACCTCTTCTCTCAGGGTGAGGGGATGGACTACCCAACAGGGACATGGATAGAAAAATAGACCAAAATAAAGGATATGATTGCTAAAACTGAAAAGAAAGAAGAGAAAATTAGAGACCCTTTCTGATTTCGATTTCCTCTTTGAGACTTGCTGGAGTTAAAGGATAAGTTCACCAACAAAATACAATCAATGCATATTTTTTGCAGGTAAAAAAAAGTGCATTTATTATTTTTTGTTGCAGGAGGCTGTAAAGCATTGCACCAGCAATCAGCAAACCGCTGATGCCATGCAGGTCTCCTGCAGACCTGTCAGCTAATCTGCCGATACACTCTGATAGAAAGAGTCAATGAACTACCACAGCGCTCACAGCACCGTATTAGTTCATTGAGAACTACAAGCCAACATTTGCTAAGACTGTCGAGACTTGTAGTTTTCCATTCACAGAAATTGTGACAGTTAACAGGGGAGAAGATCCCCTACTAGCTGTCAAAGGGGGGGGGGGGGAGGGCGGGGGCGAGGTAGTATGCTTACTTGAATTAGAAAACATGATGAGATGGGAGTAGATCATACAAAAATACTTCACATTTTTGTATGGGCTACTGCCATCTCATTACTTTTTTTCCACATATCCTTTGGTGTCAACACAGGTTCTTCCTCTTTCTCTCTTTTTCCAATTCAAGTAGGCATACTACATGGTATATGTATTAATACACAATATTTTATATCTATTTCAGATAGCTTACGGTTACGCTACTCACTTTCCACTTGACCATCCATGGGGTGCCTTACTCCCAGGGACATTTGTCCCCTGAGGGTCTTATTCAGCTTCTTATCTTAGGATATACCACCTCAGCTCCCGGGACTTGTCCGGCTGGCTTGCAGCCCTCATTGCTATCAATCAGACCCATAGGTGATCTATAAGTTTGGGTGGATGTCATTTTTCACTCCACACTGTTTCACTCATACCTTTCTCTCTCTTTTTTTTCCCCCTACACTCTCCCGTTATTTGAGACCCATTATCAATAGTTAAATCTTATTAATTTCAGATATATCAGCATCTGCTCCTGATGAGTGGAGATTTCCACAAAACGCATCAAGCCATTTCGATGCTACTATCATGCTTACCATATGGAATCATTCCATCATTTTTACTATGTTTTACTGTATTATGCTGTAACAATCATGATTTTTTATATACTTACTATGTGATATATGGATCAATGTGCCTGACGTTTTACAATGTTATTATCATTTATTACCATTTATTATATTATAGTGTATTATGTATGTATTATATATGAAATAAATATTATTCCTATGTATACATTGTTATGTGTGCTGGATATTGAGATTCAATGTGTACAGTTACAATATATTATTAATTAGTCAGACACCTATTGCCCAGTATCACTTTTCTAGTTGTTTCATATAAAGTCCCAACTCTTCTCCTTTTAGTCTAATGCCCCGTACATACGGTTGGATTTTCCGACGGAAAATGTGCGATAGGAGCAAGTTGTCGGAAATTCCGACCATGTGTGGGCTCCATCGGACATTTTCCATCTGATTTTCCGACACACAAAGTTTGAGAGCAGGCTATAAAATTTTCCGACAACAAAATCCGATCGTGTCAGTTCTGACCGTGTATGGACAATTCCGATGCACAAAGTGCCACGCATGCTCAGAAGAAATTTAGAGACGGAACAGCTCGGCCTGGTAAAATTAGCGTTCGGAATGGATAGAGCACTTTTGTCATGCTGCAATGTAAAAATGGTTTAATATAGCGTACTCTCTTCTTCTTTATAATGTGAGAAGAATGAAGTAGTTTTGCTGCTCATATTCACACAGAGTTCTCACAAACTTCTTTATTATTTATTGTGATTCCCTCAATATATTTTGATTTGTCACATCTGACCAAATTTGTTTTTTGTATTTTTTTTTTGTTTTGAATTTTTTTCAAGGCTGATATATTTTTTTTTTAATTGTTTTTACTCCATAATATTTTTGGGTGTGTTTTGTGTGTCAAGTTATCACAGCACCATTATTATCTTGTATTATTTAATCTCAAGGAGGTTGCTTGGTGTTGGTGTCCCTTGTTAATTTCACATTATATTTTTGAAATGTACCTGCCTCCTCACAAACAAACTGTCCTTTTTGAAGGAAAACACACATAGGCGAGTATAATTGAACCAAAAATTCCTTTATTAAGGGCTCAGAACCAAACAAAGAGGGAGACAATGCTGGTGAAACATCATAAATTAGCGAAGCCTTGGACCTCCAGGGCACACATCAATTATTTTACAGCAAAATTGGTGGCCTGAGGAGTCCATTTCTAAGGGAGTGCAGTCTGGTCCAGAAGTCCCAGAGATCCGGAAAGCAGCAGATGACATCTGTGTCCCCAGGCTGTGGTACTACAAGAGGCTGCATCTTTTGCCAGACCAGACTGAACCCAGGGTCATCACTCTCTGGTCTTCCTTCCACGCTTCCTTCCTGGCTGTGGCTATGTTCATGCAGAAAAAGATCTGAACAGCCGCACACAGAGATGAACCGGTAAAATCTTCCTTATTCAAAACATGACATAAATCAGTACATGACACCGCTGGAGCAACACAGCTTAGCCGCTAACGCGTTTCACGCTCTCACAGAGCTCTTACTCATAGCTAGCTTACATATAAGTGATAACCACTTTTATACATAAAACACACATGTCACATGATCTAACATTAATGAGATAATGCTGAGCAGCTGAAGGCTTGCAGCCTGAGATCTCAGTGCTCGTTGGCCAGGTTAATGACATGTGGTGGAGTTTACATACAATGCAATGTAGAATGGAAAAAACAAATGCAAATAAACATGAAAAATAAATCAATAAAGTTAAGTGTAAGGGTGATAGAGATGAAAAGACCTATATGAAATGTTTATTGAAATGTTGATAAATAATAAAGCAACATGATTTTAAAGTGTAAAAAATGAAGATGTGAATTTAAAATGCAACTTTCGTGAAACTAGAAACATCTAAAGAAATTCTTATATATGTACTAAGTGTAAACTTATATGTGGAGTGCATATGTGAATACATATACCGTATTTATCGGCGTATAACACGCGCCGGCGTATAACACGCACCCCAAGTTTAGGAGAGAATTTTAAGGAAAAAAACTTTTAGGAGGGAAGTTTAAGGAAAAGAAACTAACATTAAAATGCCCATCAATGCAGCCTCATCAGTGTTCATCTGCAGCCTTGTTAGTGTCATTGCAGCCTTTTCAGTGTCAGTGCAGCCTTGTCAGTGCAGCTTTGCCCCAGTGCAGCCTTGTCAATGCAGCCTTGTCCCCAGTGCAGCCTTGTCAATGCAGCCTTGTCCCCAGTGCAGCCTTATCAATGCAGCCTTGTCCCCAGTGCAGCCTTGTCAATGCAGCCTTGTCCCCAGTGCAGCCTTATTAATGCAGCCTTGTCCCCAGTGCAGCCTTATTAATGCAGCCTTGTCCCTGCAGCCTTGTCCCCAGTGCAGCCTTATTAATGCAGCCTTGTCCCTGCAGCCTTGTCCCCAGTGCAGCCTAGTGTCCATGCCTCCTGCCGCCGCCGCCGCCGCCATACACATAGTAGTTGTTTTAAATATGGCGCCGCGGAGTTCGGAGAGACTCGGCGCCGGCGGAAGTGAACGAACGCCGCCGAGATACACATAGCCGAGGGTTCTCGGCTCTTTCCGGCGCCGCTCACAGTCCCGCCCAGCGTGGGCGTGACAGTGAGCGGCGCCGGAAAGAGCCGAATACACCCGACTATGTGTATCTCGGCTCTGTGATTTCGGCGGCGCTCGTTCAGCACCGCCGAGTCTTTCCGAAAGTCCGCGGCGCCATATTTGAAACTACTCGCTATGTAAATGTCGGCGGCGATCGCCGACATTCACATAGCGATAGCGGGGATCGGCGTATAACACGCACCCACGACTTTCCCCTGATTTTAAGGGGAAAAAAGTGCGTGTTATACGCCGATAAATACGGTATATGAAGGACATAGATATAATTTAATGAAAAATAAAGGATATGTATATAAACATATGTGTGTATAGTGTATACAAATATGGTAATGGTGCAATAATCTAGTCCAATAAAAATATATATATATGATAATGATATGAAGTACCAGTAGAATATGCTAGATATAGAAAAAACAATGATATGTGTATACATATATGTGGAAAAAAGAATGAAGTGCAATGAGCAAAGTGCAACAAGAGAAAACGAAAAAACGAATGCATACAGGATGTGTATGAAAACTAAATGATGCTCAAAGGATTGTTATAATAGGGAAATGGACAACTGAGATCCACATTATCCCAATAAAACATAACAAACAGCACCAAGATCTCGAGCAGCAAATGTACACCTTGATGTTGTAGAATTTGTTTGTGCGTGTATGGTCTTTAATCGCCAATTATAAAATCTGGAAATGAAAATATAAATACAACACACATTAATATTCTCAGAAACTTTTGTGTATACCCACCTGTGACTAATCCATCATAACATTGATATATTCTCTTGAAGCCAAAATTCAAAGCTGTTTAATACTTTGTTTCAATCACACGATAAAAGTTGCTACATAATTAGACAAATTTAAAATGAAAATAAGTTGAACCTAAATTCTGAACCTACATTGTTACTGTTTATATTGTGGGGTGTAGAGATGAAATTAATAAATAAGATCATTTAACACCCCACAAACCAGAACTCTCTGAGATGATGTCTGTTATGGGCTAAAAATAAAGTAAGTAACGTCTTATTATGCTTAATAGCAAACGACCATACACATGTGACTAAAGATGCCCAGACATCTATATGGCACACGCTAATAATGGCCGATTGAGATCGTTAAGAAGAAAACACACAACAAAAGGGAAAAGGAAAGGAAAACAAACTATTATCCTATCTCAGTGTGTATATATATGTATAAGGTTTTATATGGGGATCCAAACCATGGATCAATAAACCCATGGACGATCAAAAAACACTCATGTGTATATAAAATTTGAAAGGATATGAACGCAGCCAAAAAAATACATATAGAGGTGATACTGGGTGAACTATTCATAAAAATGGGAAACATCCCATTCGAAGTTTAATCCTGACGGGATCCTAGTGTCCAATAGAAAAATCCAGAGGACTTCACGCTTGCACAATATCTGAAATCTGTCCCCTCCTCTCACTGGTGTCGTGACCCTTTCGATACCTTGGATTACCAAACTTGATGTGTCTTTATGATGCGTGAAGATCCAATGTTTTGCTACATTAGTCAGGTTGTCTTTTTCAATGTCGTACAAGTGGTCGTACAACCGATCCCTGAGGCGGCGTGTTGTACAACCAACGTACTGAATCTGACAAATAGTGCATGTAATGACATATGTAACAAATTTGGTATTGCAGTTTATGAAGGTAGAGATTTGAAACTCCCTCTTATTGCTGCAAGATTTGATTTGTTTGCCTGTTTTAATGTAGCCACAATAATTACAGGTTTTGATCCCACATCTAAAGTTACCAATAGAACTAAGCCAATTAGGCTTAGATTGGTTGGTCAAAAACAAACTAGGTGAGAGGGAGTGACCTGAAGTGGGTGCTCTGCGGGAGACTACTTTAATCCCTTTGGAAAGAATGCTATTGTAGGCAGGATCATTGTATAGAACAGGAAGTTGCTTGGTTATAATCTTCTTAATTTTAGTGAATTCTGAACTATATGGTGTTGAGAAGACTGGAGCATGAGGGAGGATATCTTTTCTTCGTGAAATTTTCTTGTGTGACTCTTTTTTTATAAGTGAAGATCTAGGAATAGATCTCACTGTATCAAGCGCTTTGTGAATAAGTGCCTCTGAGTAACCTCGGACTTTGAATCTGTGTGCCATATCATTGGCCTCAGTCTTAAAGACCTCTGGAGAACTACACAGATGTTTCAATCTTAAAAACTGTCCATATGATTGCCGTGGGGGGCAGGAGGCGGAGCCTAGCAGAGCAGACATGCATTGTTAGAGCTCCACACCGCTGAGGAGAGAAGAGAAGGACAAAGCGGAGCCTGCAGGCTCAAAAGGTATCCATTTGAATCTTTTTGCCCCAGGGAACAAACTGTGAAAGTTTGGGCAGGAAATATGGTACTGGGAGGAAACCGTGGCAGAAATAAAAATCACCTCACAAAGAGCTCACAGGCACTCACTGCAGCTGAAGCAGCTCCAGTCACCTCACAAGATACAGCATCAGGGCGCTCTCACAGACAGAAAATGTCACAGCAAGACTCTCCATTTGAGTCAGATACAGAACAAATCCTCTCACAAACTTCTCCACAAGCCTCCTCAGTATCCCCAGTAATATTATTACAATTTGAAAAGATGCTTCATAAGGCTTTAAAACAAACCTCAGACCAAATAACAAAAAGCCAAACCAAAGAAATAAGAGAGCTGGGAAACCGCACCGCAGCCTTAGAAAAAAAAATGGATGAAATTGAAATTACAACCCAAGAAAATATAACAGAATTGGAACAATTAAAAAAAGAGAATTTAATACTTCAAACTAAGCTCGAAGATTATGAAAATAGAGCCAGACGTTCAAACTTGCGCATAAGGGGAATACCTGAAACCGTGACAGACCTGCAATCTACTATTACTGCTCTATTACAAGAACTAAAGCCAGATATCCCTATTGAAGGTTTAGAACTGGACAGAGTACACAGAGCCCTCACAGCCAAAAAGAAAGATGGACCCCCACGTGATATAATCACAAAATTTCATTATTACAGAACGAAAGAACAAATACTAATTGCTGCAAGAGAAAAAAAGGAACTTAATTTTCAAGGACACAATTATCAAATTTTTGCTGACCTATCCCAACTTACTATTACTAAAAGACGATCCATGAAACCCCAACTAATGGAACTGCAACGCCACAACATTATGTATCAATGGGGCTTCCCCTTTTCAGTCAGATTTAACTACCAAGGTACAATTTACAGAAGCAGATCAGCAGATGAACTACAACAAACCCTTTTAAAATTAAATCTGACAGAACCCACAAGCAGCAACTCTCCCACACGCAGAAGAATTACATCATCTTCACCTTCAGGCAGCACCCAGAAAATTTCAGAACAAAATGGGAATCATCATTCTCACAAAAGAGGTCGTTATGCCACATCATCCATGGACCAAGAAGATTCAATGGACTGACATCCTAATTCCTGATATCTCTTCATTTATTATACTAAGAGATGGTTCTCTATAAAAAAACTGTATTTATAACTGAATGTAACTGCATTCTGATAGTCACACACTGTGTGGGATCGTTACATTCCAGTTATATTTCTTATTACTTCTGATTCATATAGCCTTAGAATATATAAGTGAAATAAGGAAATTCATGTTCAGTTATATATTATCAGGTAATAACAATAGATTTATTACTTTTTAGGACAAATATGTTCAATAATCCAGAAGTAATAGAAGCTTTTTCTTTCTTTTCTTAAAACAAATATATTATTACCTAGTAATAGTTCCTAGAATTATGTTTTTGTTTATTTTAATCTGAAGCAATACAACCTCAATTTTATGAGTTAACATATCTAAACCGTTACATATGAATAAAATATGTAATGGTTTACTCTAAAAGGGTTAAAATCCCAAAATAATTCAAACTATCTTCATCAATACCAAAGTTATTAACAGTACCTTTCTAACTGAATTATTTAGCCTAGGGCAAGACTAACCATATACAACCACCCTGGAATAAATAATTTCAACAAAAACTATATTCTGCACTCCAATCAATGAAACATCATTTTGATGTCTTTTGACATAGCACTTCTCTCCTGTAAGCGGAAGATCCGTGTTCCCCCATTAGCCCTCCTCATTCTCCCAACCATATTATGTGGGAGTGTGATGAAGGCACTTATTCCCCTGAGAGAGATATTTATTCTCTTTCACGGGTAAATTGTGATTACTTGCAAAAAATAATTTATACAATGTATCATCTAATCTCATATGTTTTTTGTTTACTCTTTACTCCAGAATTCACTGGTTTCTTTTCTATCTATTCATCTCTTCAGTCCACACAGGTTGATCTGCGCAGTCAGCTCTGCATAACAAAAAGTAAGTCAAAACTATTTGATCTGTTGCCATGGCACCACTGAATATACTTTCCCTGAATGTTCAGGGAATAAATGTCCCTCAGAAAAGGACCAAAGCCTTCCGTACTTTCCATAACATGAAGGCTCACATAGTATGCCTCCAAGAAACACACTTCACCAAAGATTCTACTCCAAAATATATTTCTCCTTTTTATCAACAAATTTACACGGCTTCTGCCTGTATCAAGCAAAGGGGAACTCTAATTGCATTTCACCGATCCACACCATTCACCTTATCATCAGAAATTAAAGACCCAGAAGGTAGATACCTGATACTCATGGGTTATATAATGGATACAGCAATCACAGTGATTTCCTACTACGCTCCTAACAAACAACCTACACCATTCCTCTCACATATATTACAAGTGATTAATACACACAAAATAGGAACAGTGATAATGTGTGGGGATTCGAACCAGGTCCTCCTCCCATTTCTAGATAAATCACCTTTTACACCATCCAAAATAACCTCTAGATTACCTTTTTCTCAACTTCTTTCCAAATACAATCTGGTAGATTCGTGGAGAGAAAGTAACCCAATGAAAAAGAAATTCACTTATTTCTCGCACCCTCATCAAACTTTCACCAGAATAGATCATATTTTTCTAACAATAGGAATGATACCAGAAATTATTGCATCAGATATAATTCCGATTCCGTGGTCTGACCATAATGCAGTATACACTACTATAGCCTCAGCCATACCAAAAGCGCATGACCCAACGTGGTACTTACCGGATATAATGCTCAAACACCCACTACATCAGATGGCCATTGAACAAGCTTTAAAGGAATACATATCAATTAATAATACAACAGACATCTCCCCAATAACACTGTGGGAAGCTCATAAGCCTGTCTTGCGTGGTACAATACAAAGACAAATGGCACTATTTAAACGGGAACGCAAAAATCTAGCAAAAAAACTAGAACTCAATTTTAATGCAGCCTACATATCATTTCAAGATAATCCATCTCAGAGTACAAAATCTCATCTGGAAAAATCTAGATTGGAATACGATCTATTTCTCACTGAGTCAGTTGATAAATCCCTCAAACGCTCCAAACACAATTTCTACATGAATACAAACAAACCAGGTACATATTTGGCTCGGGCATTAAATTCAACTAACAAATCTTTCAAACCAATACGTTTGAAATTATCAAAAAATGTTTACACTTGTAATCCAGTTAAAATAGTCCATAAATTTCACTCACATCTCGCAACTTTATACAAGACAAACAATGAATTTAATCCTACAGAGGCTGAATCCTTCTTCTCAAAAATAACCTTACCCGAGTTATTTCAGAATCAAAAAAGCAGTTTGGATGAGCCTATAACTATAGATGAAGTTGCTAACGCCATAAAAGACCTAAAACTTAACAAAAGACTAGGCCCAGACGGCTACTCTGCTTTATACTATAAAACATTCTCAGAAATACTCTCTCCCATTCTCACTGAAACTTTTAACAAACTTCTAGATGGACATTCTTTTCGGCAAGAAACACTAATGGCAATTGTTTGTATGATCCCAAAACCCCTTTCTGATGATACTTCCTGTGTGAATTATCGGCCTATCTCTGTTAAACCTCGATATTAAATTATTAGCAAAAATAATAGCAAAACGCCTCAATAGCATTATAGGAAAATTAATACATAGAGATCAAGTAGGCTTCATGCCAAATAGACAGGCAGGCGATAATATACGCACGGCATTGTTATTGGCACATATTGCTAAAAAACGGAAAATCCCTTTATGTTTTCTATCTCTCGATATTAAGAGGGCATTTGACACAGTATCCTGGCAATATATGCAATATTCATTACAAAAATAGGGTTTTGGACCCCACTTTTTAACATGGATCAAAGCATTATATAATAAACCCAAAGCCTATATAAAATATGCTGGATACAAATCTGAAGCCTTTAATATCGAAAGAGGTACCCGACAGGGTTGCCCAATATCTCCCTTATTATTTGCCCTTATACTCGAACCCATGGCCCAATACATCAGAACAAACCAAACTATAACTGGCATTGAAGTAGGAGGTATTACACACAAATTATGTATATTTGCAGACAATATATTACTTTTTCTATCATCACCACAGGTCTCTGGTCCTAACTTAATACCAGCTCTTAATGGATTTGCAGCCCTATCCGGCCTTATGATTAATCCTAAGAAATGCCTAGTGCTTAATATTTCACTCACAAACATGGAATTGATCCCGGCTAGGGCTGCACTCCCATTCACATGGGCAGAAAAATCAATCCCATATCTTGGAATTCATTTAACAGCATCTCATTCTGACTTATTCTCAACCAATTATCCTCCTGTATTAAGACAGATCACAAATCTAATAAAACAATGGTCGCAACTTCCTTTATCCTGGATAGGGAAGATTAATGCAATCAAAATGACTATTCTACCCAAATTGCTTTATCTATTCAGAGTCCTCCCTATTCCAATTCCTTCCTATTTTTTGAGAATAGTACAAAAAAGAGCAACTTCGTTTATATGGGGCTCTTCTAAACCACGTATACCTATACACACACTACATCTTCCCAAAAATAAAGGAGGCCTGGGATACCCTAATTTTACTAACTACTACAGAGCAGCACATTTGGCCAGTCTGTCCAAATACCATGCAAAACAGGAAATGCCATTATGGGTATTTATAGAGGCTTCAGAAAATGACCCTCTATTAATATCAAATTTATCATGGCTTGATCCTAAAGACCGCTTTAAAATTCATAATCCCATAACTAAACACTTCTTATCTCTCTGGGATAAACTAAAAACCAAATATCAGTTACAATCTCCACACAATCCTCTCCTTTCTTTTATCAGAAATCCGGCCTTTTATCCGGCATGGATCTACCCAAATTCTTTTAAAGCTTGGACAACATCAGGCATTCAGACACTAAATGACTTCATAGCATCTAAATCATTCCTTTCATTCCCATCGCTTAGAGAAAAATATGATCTACCAAACTCTGAGATATTTAGATATCTCCAAATCAAAAATTTCTATACACCATTCCTAAAGGGGGATACACCATTATCCCAATTATCCATTTTTGAATCAATCTGTACAAAAGATCCATTTGCTAAAGGTACAATTTCATCACTTTATAATCAATTATATGGAGTAGCAAATCTTAATAGACCCTCTTACGTTCAGAGGTGGGAGGAGGACCTGGGACGAACTTTAGAAGACACGGACTGGTCTAACATATGGCACACATCTAAGTCATCTTCACCCAACATCTTAGCACTGGAGACAAATTATAAAGTCCTAACTCGCTGGTACCTTGTACCCGCTAGAGTGGCAAAATATTCACCTAATACCTCAGCTCTTTGTTTTCGAGGATGCCCAGAAATAGGCACATATTTACACATATGGTGGACGTGCCCAGTAATCCAAACCTTCTGGAAGGAAGTCTTCGTGATTGCATCTAAAATATTTAAAAAAATAATACAACCAGATCCATATTTAACTTTACTTAATCTAAAACTGCAATGGTTAACACTCTCTCAATTCAAACTTATGATCCAACTAATAACGGCTGCAAAACAAACAGTGGCCAAGGCATGGAAATCTCCTACATTGGTACTAGCAGAAACAATTCACAGAATGAATAATACAATGTCCCATGCTAAGATGGTAGCCATCGATCAAAATCAAATTCCAAAATTTGAAAAACTTTGGCATCCTTGGATAAAACAACAGTTCCTGTCAAACTTCAATGACTCTGTCCTGTTGCCATGGTAACAGATTAAATGACTTACAGAGACACCCATTCTAAGGCTTCAAAGAGAACTAAAAAGAATAATAAACTGACGAGCGGGACAACCTTGTGGACCATACCTCTACCTTTCAACCCTTTTTCTTCTTTCTCTTTCCTTTTCTCCACCTTATGATTAAAGCTCATTATCAGAATTTATTTGACCTATATACACTCTACTTGTAAACAATATGTATAGTAGGTATAAATCATTTAAATACCTACAAAAGTAACTAAGGAAATGATATATATCTTTAATTTAGGTTTACATGAACCCAATGTTTAATATTTGAAATTTCATGATATTTACCTATATAAACCCTACTGTAAAACAATGAGCTTACTTTATAGATCCTTGTAAACTTACTTTATGTATCTTTATAACATTGTATACTCAATAAACTTCTTTTGACAAGGAAAAACTGTCCATATGGTATCTCTCTGATCGTATGGCTGGGATGTGCAGAATCAGCTCTAAGTAGAGTGTTGCCACTGATGGGTTTTCTGTAAAGACCGGATTGAACTATGCCTTCTGCACCCACTAAGTTCACGTCTAAAAAATCGATGGAATTAATTTCTAAATTTTCCGTAAACTTCAAATTTAACAGGTTGTCATTAAGGTATGAAAGCCAAACATCCAAATTTGCATTTTCGTCGGACGTGATAAACAACAAATCGTCAATGAAACGACAGAAAAAAATCGTATCCATCCGGCGGGGGCTATCTGGTCCAAAGATGCGGGACCTCTCCCACCAACCCATATAAAGGTTGGCCAGTGAGGGTGAAAACTTCGTCCCCATGGAGGCCCCGCATCTCTGGCGGTAATAGCCCCCATCAAACATAAAAAAAATTGTGAGTCAAAAGATATTCCAAAGCTTGTAAAATAAATTCCTGAAGAACTAAAGAAAAGTTGCCTGCTTTTTTAAGGAAATAAGAGACCGCTTGAATACCTAAATGGTGTGGTATGCTAGAATACAAGCTAGTAACATCACAGCTAATCCACCTAAAGTTGTCCTCCCATTTAACATTCTGAAGTTTACTTAGTAGATGATTGGTGTCTCTTATATAACTGGATAGGCTGGTTGTTAAAGGTTGTAATTGGGAATCTATCCACTCTCCTAAACGCTCATTTAATGAGCCTATGCCAGCTACAATTGGTCGCCCCATGAGGGGTTACTCGATCACTACAAACCCCTTATGGATCTTAGGCAAATGATGAAATACCGGTGTTATAGGATGTTCTGGAATGAATGATTCCTTATCCTTGGATGTAAATATGCCTGCTTGTACTGCTCTATCTAGTAATGTAATCAGTTCTTTCTTAAAGGAGGTGGTGGGATTAGACAGCAGCCGTTGATATGTGTGTGTATCAGATAATTGGCGCAAAGCCTCGTATGTATACGCCTCTGAATCTAATACTGTGACTATCCCACCTTTGTCTGCATTCCTAATGACAATGCTGTCATCTGTTGATAGGCTTTTAAGTGCTTTTCTCTCCCTAATGGTCAAATTGTCATGTGTTAATTTCTTTTTATTGCAGCTGTGAGCCAGGTGCACCAAATCTCCCTCCACCATTTTTTGGAAAAGATCAAGATCTTTCTCCCTGGATGCCACCGGGTAAAAATCCGATCTACCCTTGACCGGAATCTCATGGTGTATATCGGTGGGATCCAGCGGGGATTGATCCGATTCATCAGCCAAATCAATTAAATCCTGCAAAGCACAGATTTCAGTAAATAACTTTCGTGAAGGTAAAGACTCACCTGTATCGCAGCTGCCTGTAGATCTAGTGGTCTCATCTGATGAGCAATTAAGAAAGTGTTTCTTAAGTGTTAAAGATCATGAAAACTTATTGATATCCAAGATTGTTTAAAAAAGATTAAAAAGTCTGCAAGGACAAAAGTTTAGTCCTCTCGCCAAGAGGTTAATTTCGTCGGGGTTGAGAGTCCTCTTAGAAAGATTGATAACACTGTGCTTCATCTCTTCGACTTCTCTCGTAACGGGCAGCGTGTGTTGTTTGTGGCGTTTGTGTTTCCTGCCCCCTCTTCTTGTCTTTTTGTAGAGGGTTTCTTTTTCTTTGTTTGTCCTGACCTGTGAGGGTTTCCTGGGGGACAGTTGTTGTTCAATCTAGTTGACTCTGAGGGGGTTAAAGATCTGTTGAGTGATGAATCTGACATGGTGCATGCCAGGGTATTATCCGCTGATTCCCCTTCATAATCTGAGAAACTGACTTGTTTGCCCCGATTTCTACGTGATCTATTGAAAGATGACTTGTTCCAGGTATAAACCTTATTGTTTTCATAATCATTTTTGTCACGAGCCATTTTACCTTTCTTGGTATCAATAACTGTTCTTTCCATTTTGTCCAGTTTCTTATTTAATCTCTCAACAAGATCTGTAAAGCCTTTAAGGGTCTGTAAAGTAACCAAATCTTTCTGTATCGACGCAATGTCCAATTGTAACTTTTCCATTTCTTTTCTCACTTAATTTTATTTATTTATTTTTCATGTTTATTTGCATTTGTTTTTTCCATTCTACATTGCATTGTATGTAAACTCCACCACATGTCATTAACCTGGCCAACGAGCGCTGAGATCTCAGGCTGCAAGCTTTCAGCTGCTCAGCATTATCTCATTAATGTTTTATGTATAAAAGTGGTTATGTAAGCTAGCTATGAGTAAGCGCTCTGTGAGAGCGTGAAACGCATTAGCGGCTAAGCTGTGTTGCTCCAGCAGTGTCATGTACTGATTTATGTTGTGTTTTGAATAAAGAAGATTTTACCGGTTCATCTCTGTGTGCGGCTGTCCAGATCTTTTTCCGCATGAACATAATTGCATCAGCAATCGCCAGCACCTGGGGCTCTCACCTCTTTTGCACAGTGGACGTTCAGGAGACTTCAACCTGGTTTGCTTAGAGCAGTGGTAATTATTTCTATTTCATTTTCATGTATCTGGACTCTTGCTACATTTATCCACCAGCTCGGCCATATTCCCACACTGTCAAGAAATACCGTAATCCTAAATCTTGACCTTTCAAAGACTTTTATGAGTTTTACTGTCTGATAGCATATTGGCACTTCATTATGGATCACATCAGTACCTTGACACCCGCTGTTGAAGCGGTCTACAGCAGGACTCTCACGGCACCTTCCAATAATCCCCTGAGACAATCATTGCAAGCACACACGTTACAATCGTCGGATGACGATAGTGTTCAATTAATACGCCTTTTCAGGAGATTGGAACAACTAATGGCCAAAGAGATTAGAGCCTATTGGGACATAACCTTCTTGACAGAATATTTATCGATTTCACATATCCCTTGAGGTCTAAGGATTAAACCTTGGATTTATTTGATGAAGAATTTAAAAAGGAATGGACTGATACCTTGGATACCTGTTCCTTTAGACTCATTAATATCCTTATTGCCTCAAAGAAAAAGGAAACGGAAAAAGTTACAATTGGACATTGCGTCGATACAGAAAGATTTGGTTACTTTACAGACCCTTCAAGGCTTTACAGATCTTGATGAGAGATTAAATAAGATGATGAGAGATTAAATAAGAAACTTGACAAAATGGAAAGAACAGTTATACCAAGAAAGGTAAAATGGCTTGTGACAAAAATGATTATAAAAACAATAAGGTTTATACCTGGAACAAGTCATTTTTCAATAGATCACGTAGAAATCGGGGCAAACAAGTCAGTATCTCAGATTATGAAGGGGAATCAGCGGATAATAACCTGGCATGCACCATGTCAGATTCATCACTCGACAGATCTTTAACCCCCTCAGAGTCAACTAGATTGAACAACAACCGTCCCCCGGGAAACCCTCACAGGTCGGGACAAACAAAGAAAAAGAAACCCTCTACAAAAAGACAAGAAGAGGGGGCAGGAAACACAAACACCACAAACAATGCATGCTACCCGTTACGGGAGAAGTCGAAGAGATGAAGCACAGTGTTATCAATCTTTCTAAGAGGACTCTCAACCCCGACGAAATTAACCTCTTGGCGAGGGGACTAAACTTTTGTCCCAGCAGACATTTTAATATTTTTGAAACAATCTTGGATATCAATACATTTTCACGATCTTTAACACTTAAGAAACTCTTTCTTAATTGCTCATCAGATGAGACCACTAGATCTACAGGCAGCTGCGATACAGGTGAGCCTTTACCTTCACCAAAGTTATTTACTGAAATCTGTGCTTTGCAGGATTTAATTGATTTAGCTGATGAATCGGATCAATTCCCACTGGATCCCACCGATATACACCATGAGATTCCGGTCAAGGGTAGATCGGATTTTTACCCGGTGGCATCCAGGGGGAAATATCTTGATCTTTTCCAAAAAAATGGTGGAGGGAGATTTGGTGCGCCTGGCTCGCAGCTGCAACAAAGAGAAATTAACACATGACTATTTGACCATTAGGGAGAGACAAGAACTTAAAAGCTTATCAAAAGATGACAGGATTGTCATTAGGAATACAGACAAAGGTGGGATAGTCACAGTATTAGATTCAGAGGCGTATAAAGATGAGACTTTGCGCCAATTATCTGATACACACACATATCAACAGCTGCTGTCTAATCCCGCCACCTCCTTTAAGAAAGAACTCATTACATTACTAGATAGAGCAGTACAAGCAGGGATATTTACATCCAAGGATAAGGAATCATTCATTCCGGAACATCCTATAACACCGGTATTTCATCATTTGCCTAAGATCCATAAGGGGTTGAAACCCCTCACGGGGCGACCAATTGTAGCTGGCATAGGCTCATTAAATGAGCGTTTAGGAGAGTGGATAGATCCCCATTTACAACCCTTAACAACCAGCCTACCCAGTTATATAAGAGACACCAATCATCGACTAAGTAAACTTCAGAATGTTAAATGGGAGGACAACTTTAGGTGGATTAGCTGTGATGTTACTAGCTTGTATTCTAGCATACCACACCATTTAGGTATTCAAGCGGTCTCTTATTTCCTTAAAAAAGCAGGCAAATTTTCTTTAGTTCTTCAGGAATTCATTTTACAAGCTTTGGAATATCTTTTGACTCACAATTTTTTTATGTTTGATGGGGGCTATTACCTCCAGAGATGCGGGGCCTCCATGGGGCGAAATTTTCGCCCTCACTGGCCAATCTTTATATGGGTTGGTGGGAGAGGTCCCACATCTTTGGACCAGATAGTCCCTGCCGGATGGATACGATTTTTTTCTGTCATTTCATTGACGATTTGTTGTTTATCATGTCCGACGAAAATGCAAATTTGGATGTTTGGCTTTCATACCTTAATGACAACCTGTTAAATTTGAAGTTTACGGGAAATTTACACATTAATTCCATCGATTTTTTAGACATGAAATTAGTGGGTGCAGAAGGCATAGTTCAATCCGGTCTTTACAGAAAACCCATCAGTGGCAACACTCTACTTAGAGCTGATTCTGCACATCCCAGCCATACGATCAGAGGGATACCATATGGACAGTTTTTAAGATTGAAACGTCTGTTTAGTTCTCCAGAGGTCTTTGAGACTGAGGCCAGTGATATGGCACACAGATTCAAAGTCCGAGGTTACTCAGAGGCACTTATTCACAAAGCGCTTGATACAGTGAGATCTATTCCTAGATCTTCACTTATAAAAAAAAAGGCACACAAGAAAATTTCACGAAAAACAGATAACCGCCCTCATGCTCCAGTCTTCTCAACACCATATAATTCAGAATTCACCAAAATTAAGAAGATTATAACCAAGCACCTTCCTGTTCTATACAATGATCCTGCCTACAATAGCATTCCTTCCAAAGGGATTAAAGTAGTCTCCCGCAGAGCACCCACTTTAGGTCGCTCCCTCTCACCTAGTTTGTTTTTTACCAACCAATCTAAGCCTAATTGGCTTAGTTCTATTGGTAACTTTAGATGTGGGATCAAAACCTGT
Source organism: Lithobates clamitans (assembly GCA_037952925.1). NCBI lineage: Eukaryota > Metazoa > Chordata > Amphibia > Anura > Ranidae > Lithobates > Lithobates clamitans. Next base: position 2,639,193 of record JBBGZY010000228.1, on the reverse strand, counting down.
AATTGTTGTGGCTACATTAAACAGGCAAACAGATCAAATCTTGCAGCAATAAGAGGGAGTTTCAAATCTCTACCTTCATAAACTGCAATATCAAAATTGTTACATATGTCATTACATGCACTATTTGTCAGATTCAGTACGTTGGTTGTACAACACGCCGCCTCAGGGATCGGTTGTACGACCACTTGTACAACATTGAAAAAGATAACCTGACTAATGTAGCAAAACATTGGATCTTCACCATCATAAAGACACATCAAGTTTGGTAATCCAAGGTATCGAAAGGGTCACGACACCAGTGAGAGGAGGGGACAGATTTCAGATATTGTGCAAGCGTGAAGTCCTCTGGATTTTTCTATTGGACACTAGGATCCCGTCAGGATTAAACTTCGAATGGGATGTTTCCCATTTTTATGAATAGTTCACCCTGTATCACCTCTATATGTATTTTTTATCAATGTTATGATGGATTATTCACAGGTGTGTATACACAAAAGTTTCTGTTGTATTTTGTATTTATATTTTCATTTCCAGATTTTATAATTGGCGATTAAAGACCATACACGCACAAACAAATTCTTCAACATCCAGGTATACATTTGCTGCTCGAGATCTTGGTGCTGTTTGTTATGTTTTATTGGGATAATGTGGATCTCAGTTGTAGTCCATTTCCCTATTATAACAATCCTTTGAGCATCATTTAGTTTTCATACACATCCTGTATGCATTCGTTTTTTCGTTTTCTCTTGTTGCACTTTGCTCATTGCACTTCATTCTTTTTTCCACATATATGTATACACATATCGTTGTTTTTTCTATATCCAGCATATTCTACTGGTACTTCATATCATAATCATATATATATATTTTTATTGGACTAGATTATTGCACCCTTACCATAATTGTATACACTATACACACATATGTTTACATACATATCATTTATTTTTCATTAAATTATACCTACCGTATGTCCTTCATATATATGTATTCACATATGCACTCCACATATAAGTTTACACTTAGTACATATATAAGAATTTTCTTTAGATGTTTCTAGTTTCACGTCAGTTGCATTTTATATTCACATTTTCATTTTTTACACTTTAAATTCATGTTGTTTTATTATTTACCAACATTTCAATAAACATTTCATATAGGTCATTTCATCTCTATCACCCTTACACTTAATTTAATTTATTTATTTTTCATGTTTATTTGCATTTGTTTTTTCCATTCTACATTGCATTGTATGTAAACTCCACCACATGTCATTAACCTGGCCAACGAGCGCTGAGATCTCAGGCTGCAAGCCTTCAGCTGCTCAGCATTATCTCATTAATCTTCACAAAGGAGAGGGAGGTATATAGGGATTATAGCAGTGCCAAAGACAACAACCTCATTAAAGTAAAAGCATGTATTTTTATTAACAAAAATCCTAAAAAACAAGTTACAAAGAGTAGGTGTGCATCAAAAATTAAACCATTTAAAATCCTTAGTAGCAATTCTCAACGAGATTCGGCCTGGGAGTGTGGTGGCCCGTCCCGTGAATAGGTATTGAAGGAGTCCTACATGTTTCGCCGGAAACGGCTTCCTCAGGGACAGATGGTATACCTAATGTGCTACTCTATAATCTGTAGAAAAAATAACAATCAGATACTTTGTATAAACTTAACAAATACAATGATATGAGAAGTATTTTACAATGATTGGGGAATATTATTGCTATGTTTGCGGGTCGTCATGCATGAATCCAAACACTCCATGCCCAAAGGAATGGTCACAGGTGCTATACCGCACATTCACATGTCATCCCTCACTCATCCACCCGAACAAAATCACCCAAAAGGGGAAGAAATTTGTGACTACCTTAAGCACCGGGCACGAACACGGACAACTCCGGAACTGCTCCCAAAAGCGCCGAGTACACTAGGTTGCTGCAGGGGCCAGAAAGGAACGATCCTGGCGGGAAAATATCCAGGTATAGTGTTTAAAAGTTAAAAATTGGATATAGATGAAAGTAAAGTGGAGCCACCAAAATAGGTGGGGTCCACATCTATACATATTAAGAATTGGACTAACATAGTCTCAAACTCGTACTTACAGTATTTAGCTTTAAAGTTTGTATACAGGACAACGGATGCGCGTATGTCAAGTATATGAAACCATATGTAGGGAATAGAATCAGAGAGTATATTCATTCTATAATGATAAAAATAAGCAGGGGGGAAGGGGATAAGAAAAAAGACATATATAAAAAAGAAGAAAAACGTGCCATCATAGATAAGTACTGACTATAAATATAGGGACATGGCTGTAAAGGTTCTGAGATATGTTCAAAATATAAGGCAAAAAATGTATCTATTGAACTTACCAAGCAGTGGTACTGGGTTGCTTCAATAGCTGATGTATGGAGATGCATGGATCAAATATATGGTCCAATGCACTGTAAAGAATAAGTGTATGGTGAAAATCAGATCCAGGGAGGGGGGGCTCATGTTAGCCCAAAAAGAGGTTGAGTAAAAAGTATGTATATATGTACCTTGGCCAGATACGAATGAATCGTCCATGTCCTGTGAGTCCCCGGCGGTGTAATGATGAGAAGAGCCGGCGTTCTTATGCCCCCCACACACGTGCAGCGTCTGACATCACTGCACGTGTGAGCGGACAAACGTCGCCACTGCGCATGCGCTGTACGGCAGAGCCGCCGGGCCTACAAAGACCAGGAGGCTTAGCGGTGGGGTCAAATGTAGCGCTGTAATCACGCTACAGACCCGGCGCAGTACTGTGAGAAGAAACAGTACCCTGGAGATGGCTAGATCAACAGATCACCAGGTGTCAGTGGCTGAAAGCGGGCAATTGCTAATAAAGCAATGCCCTCGAGTGTCCATACAGCCAAAGTACCACATAAGCCCTGATGAAAGCACCAGAGTATGTCCGTATCACATCCGGGGAGGGGGGCGCCACAAATCGATGTAAAAATAGATCTCGTCCGGCGAGAGGGAGCCAGAGGATGGTATACAGGGGAGGGAGGGGGAGAGATCCCAAATGGACATGCCAACATGTTGCAAGCTCCATGAACACACCCTAGGCTAGGTGTGAGTGGGTGAGATCACACAGGGGACGGGTGGAGGCCCAAGGGGTCGCCCGCACACAAAGGGCGAGAGGGGGGGGAGGGGGAAAGAGGGGGGGAGGAGAGGGGGGCCAGTCCTCCTAGTGTACTCAGAATACCAGGCATGACAACTCGCAAATATCCAAGCATTACATAGCAAATATAAACAAGTGTTTACAATATAGTACAACATTGGGTGAAAATTGTCATTTTTAACACATTGGATGTTAAACATTAGAAGCCGAATATATGGGCGATAATTTAACAACACTCAAAATTAAAAACATCATATTAACTAAAGACTAAGTCCCAGTTCACCAAGGTCAAACTTAAGTGTGGGGAAGAAGGTAGGGAGAACATAATAGCAAATGAATGTAAGATATTAACGGTTAGAGAAAAGGTTTGAAACGTATATATTCAGTCCTGGGTGTCTAGTAGCATCCAGGATATGTATCCATTTCGTCTCAAGTTGTAATAATTTTTGGTCTATGTCACCACCTCTAACATGTATAGGAACATGTTCCAGAGCAGTAAATCCAATAACATGGGGATCAAATTTATGATTGTCTGCTATGTGTCGATTGATCGAGGTGGATGTTTTTTGCTTGTAAAGTGGTTTTATATGGTCGCGAATTCGTACATTGAATGAACGTTTAGTTTTCCCGACATAGAAACTGCCACAGATACATGTGGCCAGGTACACTATGCTTGGGGACTGGCAGGTGACTTTATGTTTGATTTTGTGAATTTGACCGTTCGGAAGCAGTGTTTCGCATGCATCAGAAACAAAATCGCACATATCGCAGTTGCCACATGAAAATGTGCCAAAGGATGTCAATGTCACATCTTCTCTAGGTGCATGATGACTAGCTATGATTTTATCTCTTAGTGATGGAGAACGTCGATAGGTAATCTGGGGCTGAGATTGAATGTATTTCTTTATAGTCTTGTCTGCAGTGAGAAGGGGCCAAAATTTGTTCAGTATTTCTCTGACTTCATTGTGGTGTCGTGAGAACTGTGTTATCAGGTGGACAGGCTGAGAGTTGTCCCTGTGTTTGTAGGAATGAATCAATTTCTTCCTATCAAGTTTTTTGACTTTGTTAAAAGCTCGTTTTAACAGTCTGTGACTATACCCTCTGTTCTTTAATCTCCCATACAAATCACGGGAGGCTGCAAAAAAATCCTCATCGTGTGAACAGTTACGTCTGATGCGGAGGTATTGGCTGTATGGAATGCTATTTAAAAGTGGTTTAGGATGCGCACTGTTTGCGTGAAGAATAGTGTTTCCAGATGTTTCTTTGCGGTACAAAGATGAAAAGAGATTACCCTCTGGATCCAGTTGGATCTCTAGATCCAGAAAGGTGATCCTGTGCTGACTACATTCCATCGTAAATTTAAGATTGTATGAGTTAGTCCCTAGACTGTCTACAAATTGTTGGAGATGGTCAAACGTGCCAGACCAAAAGAATATAATGTCGTCAATATACCTGTGCCACGACACAACGTGGCACAGAAATCTGGCGAGGTCTGGGTTAGCAAATAGTTCTCTTTCCCACCCCCCCAGGTACAGATTGGCGTAGGACGGTGCACATTTGGTGCCCATAGCGACACCCTGTACCTGGAGGAAGTGGGAAGTGCCGAACAAAAAGTGATTTCGCGTCAAAATGAATTTTAACAAATCAAGAACAAATTGGCTGTAGGCCTCAAATTGTGGGCCCCTTTCTTGTAACAGATGAGAGATTACCTTGATGCCTGTACTATGGGGTATGGTATTGTACAGACTCTCCAAATCTAGCGCCACCAGCCAGACATCGGGCGGTAGGTGTAGAGTCTCCAAAATACGAAGGAGATGTATAGTGTCCTTAACATAAGAAGGAAGTGCCAAAACGTGTGGATTTAAATATTTATCAACAAGCGCACTTGCATTTTCAGTCAAACTTAGACAACCTGACACAATAGGACGGCCAGGTGGACGCTCAAGAGATTTATGAACTTTGGGTAAAGCGTAAAATGTGGGTATTTTAGGGTCCTTTACATTAAGGAATTTCCAGATATTGACATCAATAGTCCCTTTTTGGTACGCAGAAAAAATAAGTTCGTAGTATTCAGTGGCAAAATTATCAATCAAAGTACGTGAAATAGGTCGGTACCAGTTTTTGTTGTCCAGGATGTTGCGGCACATGAGTTCATATGCCACAACATCCATAACGACCACATTCCCACCCTTATCCGCCGGCTTAATTACCAGCCCAGGGTGGTTTTGTAGAGATTTGAGAGCCTGTTTTAGGGCAAGAGACAAATTAGATGGATGAGAAGAGGAAAATTCATGATGTTTGATGGTATGAGAAATTTGTTCCACAAAAGCCCAAATGTTTGGGTTAACTGAAAGGGAAGGGAAGGATTTGGATTTGGGTTTAAAGAACCCTTTGTGTGCGGGCGACCCCTTGGGCCTCCACCCGTCCCCTGTGTGATCTCACCCACTCACACCTAGCCTAGGGTGTGTTCATGGAGCTTGCAACATGTTGGCATGTCCATTTGGGATCTCTCCCCCTCCCTCCCCTGTATACCATCCTCTGGCTCCCTCTCGCCGGACGAGATCTATTTTACATCGATTTGTGGCGCCCCCCTCCCCGGATGTGATACGGACATACTCTGGTGCTTTCATCAGGGCTTATGTGGTACTTTGGCTGTATGGACACTCGAAGGCATTGCTTTATTAGCAATTGCCCGCTTTCAGCCACTGACACCTGGTGATCTGTTGATCTAGCCATCTCCAGGGTACTGTTTCTTCTCACAGTACTGCGCCGGGTCTGTAGCGTGATTACAGCGCTACATTTGACCCCACCGCTAAGCCTCCTGGTCTTTGTAGGCCCGGCGGCTCTGCCGTACAGCGCATGCGCAGTGGCGACGTTTGTCCGCTCACACGTGCAGTGATGTCAGACGCTGCACATGTGTGGGGGGCATAAGAACGCCGGCTCTTCTCATCATTACACCGCCGGGGACTCACAGGACACGGACGATTCATCCGTATCTGGCCAAGGTACATATATACATACTTTTTACTCAACCTCTTTTTGGGCTAACATGAGCCCCCCCTCCCTGGATCTGATTTTCACCATACACTTATTCTTTACAGTGCCTTGGACCATATATTTGATCCATGCATCTCCATACATCAGCTATTGAAGCAACCCAGTACCACTGCTTGGTAAGTTCAATAGATACATTTTTTGCCTTATATTTTGAACATATCTCAGAACCTTTACAGCCATGTCCCTATATTTATAGTCAGTACTTATCTATGATGGCACGTTTTTCTTCTTTTTTATATATGTTTTTTTTCTTATCCCCTTCCCCCCTGCTTATTTTTATCATTATAGATCGAATATACTCTCTGATTCTATTCCCTACATATGGTTTCATATACTTGACATACGCGCATCCGTTGTCCTGTATACAATCTTTAAAGCTAAATACTGTAAGTACGAGTTTGAGACTATGTTAGTCCAATTCTTAATATGTATAGATGTGGACCCCACCTATTTTGGTGGCTCCACTTTACTTTCATCTATATCCAATTTTTAACTTTTAAACACTATACCTGGATATTTTCCCACCAGGATCGTTCCTTTCTGGCCCCTGCAGCAACCTAGTGTACTCAGCGCTTTTGGGAGCAGTTCCGGAGTTGTCCGTGTTCGTGCCCGGTGCTTAAGGTAGTCACAAATTTCTTCCCCTTGTGGGTGATTTTGTTCGGGCGGATGAGTGAGGGATGACATGTGAATGTGCGGTATAGCACCTGTGACCATTCCTTTGGGCATGGAGTGTTTGGATTCATGCATGACGACCCGCAAACATAGCAATAATATTCCCCAAATGTTGTAAAATACTTCTCATATCATTGTATTTGTTAAGTTGTATACAAAATATCTGATTGTTATTTTTTCTACAGATTATAGAGTAGCACATTAGGTATACCATCTGTCCCTGAGGAAGCCGTTTCCGGCGAAACATGTAGGACTCCTTCAATACCTATTCACGGGACGGGCCACCACACTCCCAGGCCGAATCTCGTTGAGAATTGCTACTAAGGATTTTAAATGGTTTAATTTTTGATGCACACCTACTCTTTGTAACTTGTTTTTTTAGGATTTTTGTTAATAAAAATACATGCTTTTACTTTAATGAGGTTGTTGTCTTTGGCACTGCTATAATCCCTATATACCTCCCTCTCCTTTGTGAAGATTTTACAAATCTTGGGATGAGGTGCCGTATAACATAGAGGATCACCCTACCATTTACCAGTACATTATCTCATTAATGTTAGATCATGTGACATGTGTGTTTTATGTATAAAAGTGGTTATCACTTTTATGTAAGCTAGCTATGAGTAAGCGCTCTGTGAGACCGTGAAACACGTTAGCGGCTAAGCTGTGTTGCTCCAGCAGTGTCATGTACCGATTTATGTCGTGTTTTGAATAAAGAGGATTTTACCGGTTCATCTCTGTGTGCGGCTGTCCAGATCTTTTTCTGCATGAACATAATTGCACCAGCAATTGCCAGCCTGGGGCTCTCACCTCTTTTGCACAGTGGACGTTCAGGAGACTTCAACCTGTTTTGCCTAGAGCGGTGGTAATTATTTCTATTCCCGGCTGTGGCTCTGGTGTTGGAGATGTGGCAGGAGGAGGAGAAGGACCTGGAGGAGGAGGAGGAGGAGTAGGACCTGGAGGAGGAGGAGGACCTGGAGGAGGAAGAGAAGGAGGAGGAGTAGGACCTGGAGGAGGAGGAGGACTATGTGTGAGGTCACAAATGTGGGTAGCACATGTTATTTGGCCCCTCAACCCCTTATTGAGAGCTTCCAAAATTAAGAACTCACACAGGAGTCGTTGGCCCTCCTCCATCTGCATCATTTTGCAGGCAGTTATGCCAGCAAAGTCCTCCTCCACAGTGTGGGGGGTTCTCAGGGCCTCTGTAGCCTTCCAAAAGAGGCCTATGACAGCCTCCTCCAGGTTACTCCTCTTCCTGCCACTTTTTCTTTGAAGGTGGAGGGGAGGGACCTGGATATCAGGCAGCCTGCTTGGCCCGGCCACCTCCTGGCTGAGACTTCCCTGTGTATGAAAAAGAGACACGGTTTTAGTTTTTGCTTCATCAATCACAATCATAAATTAGCAATCCAAACTTACATATATTTAACATCATTGATTGGACAACCAGCAATATATAGAAGAATGCTATACCTGGCTCAAGCTGGGCTCCTCCACATGTTGCTGCCTGGAAGGCCCAGGTTGGGCGTCAGAAGCCTCAGCTGGGGGGGAAGGAAGCATGGAAGGAAGAGTGGAGAGTGCTGGCCTAGGTTCAGTCTGACCTGCCAGAAAATGCAGCCTGTCATAGTACCACAGCCTGGGGACATAAATGTCATCAGCAGCTCCTGATCTCTGGGAATCCTGGACCTTCTTGTGCTCCCTTAGATAAGTGCTCCTCAGGCCACCAATTAGGATCTTCAAATAGGTAATGTCTGTTGTGGGGATCACCGTCTTCACAAATTCCAACAAATTATCCAGCGCTGCCTTCCACTTTGTTTGATTCTTATAATCAAGGTGGTTTATCTGCCATAGACAGGGCAGCTCACTGAACATATCAATGAAGATTGGCATAAAGTCCTTATCTTTCAAGATATCCATTTTCACTGCAAGAAACAACACAAAACAAACCCTAATGTCAGCCTAAAGTCTTCTAAACTTGTGCGAATACAGGCCTCAATCTAGAAGCAGTATAGGCCCAATGTTAAATCTTACCTTCGCAATCACGATCGGTGCCTCCGTTACTCCTTCCTCCGCTCACAGATCGTACGTACTACGCACATGTTTTACGCTTTATAGACACTGCGCATGCGTGAAACTCCTCCCGCCCCTGACGTTCTTTCTAGTTTATTCCCCGCCACTTCTCGTTCGGCGCAGTGGGGGAAGAGCACATGGCGGAGTCAGAGCAGGTGTCTGATAATTACACCAACGAGGAGGAGGAGGAGGAAAGCCCGGAGGCAGAAACGTCCCGATCCAGAAGGAGATGATTTAAGGCCTCAAATATGTCCTTTGGGGAGATGTTGGAGATGGTCAACATCCTGAAGAGGGCCGACTATGATGGGAAGTATGGACCTTACCCCAACCCCAATGTCAGAAAGGCCAAGATCATGGCGAAAGTGGTCAAGAGTCTGCACCGGAATTTCGGGGTACGACGATCGAAAGATCAGTTTAGGAAGCGGTGGTCAGACCTCAAATTAAGAGAGCACGAGCAGTACAGAAAGATCCGGAGAGTGCTACAAAAAAGTAAGTAGTTGTGCTGTGTTCCTATTCTTTATGTTTATTACGTTCGTGCTGCTCCATGTGCTTTTCTTAACTGTTATCCAGTTTAAAATGGCAACTTTCATGTTCATGGGCACATTATTCGTTCTTATCAAACATTGTTCGTTCGGCCTAGAAAACACCATTGTTTTGGCCATATGCATTTGCCCACATTTTTTATGGCCTACTTGTCTGCAAATAATTTGGTTGGGTAGATGGGTTTGTAACTAGAATGAAATGCAAACTAGATTCTGTGTAAGGAGAGGACACTCAGTAGCTGTTTACACATCTGGACGCTGGAGCTCTAGTGTGGGACACAAGAACACCCTTTTTATTAGGGGGCCCACACAGGTGCTCCATTGTATACTATAGGGGTGTCTCCATCTGTGAAGCTTGTACAAAACAGATAAAGTATTGAAGCTTGACAAAGGACACTAAAAATTTTACATCTTGGAACTCTGCCAAAATAGACAATTGTACCCCACTTCCAAGCAATGTTTCATATTCCTATTTCTGCCATGAAATATCTGTGTGCTAAGTATACCTATTTTTTTTACATAGGGGATAAAAGACTCGGAGGACACCCCTGATCCGAGGAGACCACAGATCCCCCACCTCTGGAAGAAGGGGAAATCCACCCAAGCCAAGCAGAGCAGGAGGAGGAAGACATGGTGGAAATTGTCACCACAACAGGTGAGTGTCTGCGACCACAGGCTCAGGTAAGAGATGGATGCTGGCATATTTATAATACATGGTGTGTTTTTGTTTCTATCTTTTTAGGTGATCGTGATGTAGTGGATCCAGGGCATTTCACCTCGGAAAGTGCACAGATCCTGATCGGGGAGATCACGGGGTGTAATAGGGACTTGGAAAACATCTAGAAAAGCATCAATGATGTTAAAAAAAAAAATGAAGAACATTATTGATGTTTTAGGGAGAGTTTAAAACCCCTCAAAATCCCTATTTTTTAGGGGGCTTTTTGTGACCTAAAAATTTTTACCATTTTTTGACATATTTGCGAAAAGCCAAATTTTGAAGAGGCACACATTGTGTCAACATGTGCTATCTGCCATCACGGGAGATCAATGGAAGCGTTTTGGGGGTGCAACCCCTTCCTCAATAATAAAGTAGCTGTGAGGAAGGGGTTGCACCCACAAAAGACGTCCCTTGATCCCCCATGATGGCAGCTAGCACATGTTGACATTTGGCAATTGGTGTGCATCTTCAAAATTTGGATTTTCTAGGGGTGATTTCACCCCATCTGAACGCAATGTCAAACACAGTTTGTAAATACTCATGTCTGATATTGCCTTCAAGTTCTACCAAATGTGAACCTTGTAAGTTCAAGATTTGTGTCTTTCTTATTGGTTTTAAACATGCCTGTTTTATCTTAAATAAACATTTCTACTTTTTCTAATGTGACCCCAAAAATTGTTATACAACAAACATGTTGGTTTGTTTTAAAAACCTTTTCTAAATGCACATGTGATTGTGCTGGTATTAAAAAGAGTGTTAATCAAGAATGTGTGGATTATTGTTTCAACGCTCCAACACTTTTGTTGTGCTCTAATTTGTGTTTTCACTGACAATGGGGGTTATTTCCTAAGGGCAAATCCACTTTGCACTACAAGTGCAGTTTCAAGTCTTTGCCTTTAGTAAATAACACCCAACAATGCTTTGTAATGTTACACAATCACGCCATTTTCAGGACTCCACATTTCTGTCAGGGTCAGCTAAAAGAAACACAAACAGTAAATGTCACCAAAGATTTTAGTAGGTAATTTTTTTTATTTGAAAAAGGTTTCAGACATTGTCTGGCATATTGATAGCCCCCCTACCCGCAAAGTATTCAAGGTATCTTAGACGGACATCACGGGCACTCAGGGGGGGCAAGCCAGGACGGCCACTTTCAAGCGCTGTTAGGGTTGGTTCATTTTGAATTCCAGCCTCAGGCCCAACTGAGCCAGCATAGTTGGCAGAATGTTGCTGTAAAAAGTTGTGTAGAACACAGCAAGCCAGGATGATATGATTCAGTTTGTACTCTGCCATGTGTATGGGTGTAAGAAATAGGCGGAACCGGCTGGCCAAGATTCCAAACGTGTTCTCCACCACTCTTCTGGCTCTGGCCAGCCGGTAATGAAAAACCTTCTGGTCCGGGGTGAGGGTCCTCATCAGGAATGGCCGCATAAGATGGTCCCCCAGCGCAAACGCTTCATCTGCAACGAAGACGAATGGGAGTCCTTCCAAATTGTCTTCTGGAGGTGGCAAGTCCAAGCTGCCATTCTGAAGACGCCTGTAGAACTCCAACTGGGCGATGACTCCACCATCGGACATCCGGCCATTCTTCCCCACGTCCACATACAGGAACTTGTCAGTAGCCGACACCACTGCCAATATCACAATACTATTGAACCCCTTATAGTTGAAATAGTATGACCCCCGAGTTGGGTGGTGGGATGATGTGGACGTGTTTCCCATCAATTGCCCCTCCGCAGTTAGGAAAGTCCCACAGCTGGGCAAAGTGGGAAGCCACAGTCTGCCATTCCTGTGGCGTGGAAGGAAACTGTGGAGTCAAACAAGAAAAAAAAAATAGTCATTTTGCACATAAACAGGGAAAGCAGATTAGACACAAACATTCTTGGCCAACATCAAGATAACATTTATTTGAGGGAGTTTTTAAAGACCAAAGTATAAGGTACACCTATCAGACTCCCCCTCCCCCACCCCCTCCCATGGGCCATTTCTAACATTATAGGGGGGGAACTCTTGGGCAGGTAACCCTCTCCACTTCATTGAGAGATGAATGCCTAAATAATGGGTATTACTTTGGCCAGCCCCTCCTTAGTTACACTATTGGCAGCCCACTGGACAGGTAAGAAGTGTCATAATACATATAGATAAATACCCATTGTACACATTTGAGCACATTTGGACATTCTGCTATTACCTATCAAGATAATAATAGTATACAAAAACTTTTAACAGTACCATTTGAAAGTATACAGGCAGGCCCTTGCACTACATGCTTTGGGGAATTCATCCATAAATCTGACCACAAAAGAGATGGGTACAGTGTGTATGGGTTTGGCAAAGTCAGCAGATAGATGATTGAGGATAGATAGAGAATTGGTATCAGCTAACTTAGCAGTTGGGGGAGGGAGGGTTCCAAATGATTTGGGGATCCAAAAAAAATCCTCTGGCACTCTGCTTGAATTTAAAGCACAAATCACATTTAAAAAAAAATTAGGGGGTATTTGGGGTAAAGCACTACTTTGGAGCTGATAAAATACATTGTTAAGTGACTACATGAGGTGAATATAGGGCCAGGAGACCATGCTGGGGAGGTTAGTGAAGGCAAATATGTATGAAGGACAAAAAAAAAATTAAAGAAAAATCCAGCATGCATGAGGACAAAGGGGACGTTCACAGCATATTACAATCATGGTAATTAAGGAATGAGGAAAGAAATACAATATATTATCAAACATTAAATACAATAAAATGTGATATTAAAGGATAAATCTTACCTTAATATACTCCTTCTGCAGAACCTGGATGATGGCAGAACAGGTCTCCGGGATAATGATCCCCAGAGCCTGGGGGGAGATGCCTGTCGAGAACTTCAAGTCCTGCAGGCTTCTCCCTGTCACCAAGTACCGCAGCGTGGTGACGAGCCTCTGCTCCGGAGTGATGGCTTGCCTCATGCAGGTATCCTGCCTGCTGATATAGGGGGTCAGCAAAGCCAACAAATGGTGAAATACGGGGTCCGTCATCCGGAGAAAGTTCCTGAAATCATCAGGATTATTCTCACGGATCTCACGGAGCAAAGGCATGTGACAGAACTGGTCACGCTGAAGCAACCAATTCTTGGTCCATGAACTCCTCCCCACCCTGTTCATGGACTGGACTTGTGCCAAAGTAAGGACCCCAACACCAAGCCCCCGCACAGCACAAACTCTACGAGGAGTAAGTATACACAACATGGCTAGAAGCTGTGCTTCAGACTTACCATTCTCCCAAGGCTGCTGGCCACCCTGGGAGGAATCAACACTTTTGAGCCATTTCCCAACAATTGGTGTTGGAAAATGGCCTAGTCTATGTGCTGATGTAACCGCCTTCATTGCTGCCTGTTCCATGTGTGCTCAGAGTAAGACTCCACAACACCTTTCAGTGGGCCTCCTACAACTCATACCCAATAGAGAGAGGCCTTGGACCCACCTGTCTATGGATTTCATTGTGGAGTTGCTCAATTCCCAGGGCAACACAATTATCTACTTCTAAGGAACTGGCTTCCCTTTTTGCTGGGGAGATCTTTTGCTTACATGGGCTACCCAAGGTGATTGTCTCGGACAGGGGTAGTCAGTTTGTGTCACGGTTCTGGCAAGCTTTTTGTGCACAGTTGGGAATTCAGCTTGGTTTCTCTTCTGCGTATCACCCGCAGTCTAATGGGGCTGCAGAACAAGCCATCAGTCCTTCGAGCAATTCCTATGTTGCTACATTTTTGACCATGATAACAACTGGTCAGATCTGTTACCGTGGGCAGAGTTTGCTCACAATAGTGCCTTGAATTCTGCTTCCCGATTGTCCCCGTTTATGGCGATCTATGGTTTCGAACCTTCCATGTTGCCTGACTCATTTGTTCTGCATAGTATTCCTGCATTAGAGGAGCATCTCCGTGGTCTTCATTCCACTTAGGCACAAGTCCAGGAGGCTTTGCGACATGCTAATGATAGGTACAGACTCCATGCTGATCGCAGACGCCTGCCTGCGCCTTCCTACCAGGTTGAGGACAGAGTCTGGCTGTCTTCTCACAACCTCCGACTTCATGTTCCCTCTCTGAAGTTCGCACCTCGGTTTACTGGACCTTTATGTATTCTTCGCAGGATTGACCCAGTGGCTTACACGTTAGATCTTCCTTCTAAGATGCTTATCTCAAATGTATTTAATGTCTTCTTATTAAACCTTTGGTCTGCAACTGCATTACCACCTCGGTGTCACATCCTCACCCTGTACAGGTTGAGAACCATGAGGAGTATGAAGTACAGTCCATTGTTGACTCAGTTCCGTGGGCACATAGAGTACCTGGTGCATTGGAAGGGGTACGGTCAGGAGGAATGCTCTTGAGTCTCATCCTCGAACGCACAAGCCCCTTTCCTCCTCCGTGATTTCCATAGACATTTTCCCTTCAAGCCTGGTGGTCCTCCGAGGGGGAGGGGTCATTGAGGAGGGGGTACTGTCAGGGCTGGGCTCAGCCCTTCCTTCTCTGAGCTGGCCACTTAGCTGTCAGCTAATTGCCAGCTCCTATCTCTCCACAGATACTCACCTGTTGATGATATCCTACTCGTTAGTCCTGCATACTTCCAGCCCAGAGAATCTCTGCCTTCACCTTGGTCAACATCATAAAGACTATCTCCTGCATTCCTGTTAAAGACTTGTTTGGCTGACATCCCTTCTGACTCCAGATCCTGCTTGCTGTTCCATTACACTGATCACTGACTTTCTGGCATGGCTGACTATCCATTCGGTTACCGAACTTTGGCTATGTTTTGACTACGCATGTTATATTTACTTTTATTATTAAACAAGTGTGATTTAACTGTTATAAAAGGTGTACTAAAGCACTGATACGTGTAAAATATATATAATTAGAAAATAACCAAATAATAAAGCTGCACCATTCACAAAGTGAATCTAACACTCAAAATGAATATAAAACAAAAATGAGTATAAAAAAAATTGTATTTTTTGGAGTATCGCAGGAGCGAGAAAACTCCACCACGATATGAACAAATGACAAACACAAGGAGTCCAAATGCAAGAGGGGATGTCAAGGAGGATTAAGGACCCAAAAGAAAATGAGAATAATTGGGGAAGGGACCCACAATCTAAGTGGAATAGAACTAACTAGAACTGAAATACTTACACTTGATAAAGGATTGAAGTATGCTCCTAAACGTAATTTAAATAAATTTGAAATGTATGTTGACATTCAGAAATATACAAGAAAACTGAATATAAAAAAATACATGCTGAACCATACTCCAAATAATAAACATTACCGAGTGTAGACACCAGGAAGAATCATACACAGAAAATTGCGGAACAAGTCATTGTTTAATCCACCAGTATGCAACAATCAACATATAGAAGTTTTTAACCGGATGGTTATACAGGATCTGGAAAAATTAAAAATTAAAAAATGGAGTGACCCACAAAGTATCAAAAAAGGAATTAAGGAACTGGAAGACAATAAAAAGGTCATAATTAGACCAGCCGATAAAGGGGGAGCAATTGTGGTGTTATCCAAAGACTACTATCTTAAGGAATTACAAGAGCAATAGAGTGATACCAACACATATATTAAATTAAGAGGGAATCCAACTAAGGAATATAAAGAGGAACTGTCTGAGTTAATTTTGAGAGGGAGTATGAAGAATATTCTAACCAAGAAGGAGGAAAAGTACTTGGTGCCTGAAACATGCAGGGTACCAATAATGTATACGGTTCCAAAGATCCACAGAAACCAAACATAACCACCAGTAAGACCCATTATTAATGGGATCCAGTCCGTGAATGCTAGAATTGGACAATATGTGGACAATTTTTTACAGCCCTTGTTACCTAAAACATGTGCCTACTTAAGAGACACTAAACACCTAATACAGATACTTAATTGTGTTGAATTATTACCAGAATGTAATTATTTAATAGCCACAGCAGATGTTTCATCGCTGTATACAATTATAGCTCATGAGGAGGTGATTCAAGCAGCTAAATGGGCTATGGAGGAATTTAGCAACCTTATCTCTAAACAAAAACGATTCATATTAAGATGCTTGGCATACGGATTGCAACATCATTTTTTCTGGCATAATGAAGAATATTATAGGCAACTCTAAGGCGTAGGGATGGGTGCCAAATATGCACCTAGTGTTGCCAATATATTCATGGCTAGGTGGGAGGAGCAGGCCATTTATTCCGATACTTCTGATGATTTAATCTTATACAGGAGATTTATTGATGATTGGATCTTAATATGGAAGGGTGATGAAGATAGCTTGATTCAATTTTTTGAAACTTAATGATAATGGGAAAAATATCAAGCTCACCTTTGAGGTTAGTGAAAAAACTGCACACTTCCTGGATCTAAAAATTCAAATGGATAAAGGCGCTATAATTACAAAAACTTTTTTCAAGCTGGTAGAAAGAAACAGCTATATACCAGTGGATAGCTGTCACCATGATCCGTGGCTTATTAATATTCCGAAGGGTCAAATGATATGCCTGAGGAGAAATTGTACTGATCAAAGTATGTATTTGTAGCAGGCAAAATTATTTGGAAAAAAATTTGTATCCAAAGGATATAATGAAGACTTCATTGAGGAAAAAATACAAGAAGTATATCAAACTCCAAGAGAGCTGTTGATCCAGGATAAGGAAAAGAGTGGAACTCAGTATCAAGAGATCCCCTTAATAATGAACTATAACACTCAACACAGACAAGTGGAACACATCATAAAAAAACATTGGGCACTTCTGAAAGCAGATCAACAATTGCAATCAACCTTGCTTGCAAACCTTGCTTTATATACCGAAGGGCACCTACCAACCAATCACTAAAGCAAAGTGAAGGAGCGAGTACTGAACAGCAGGATATTACTATGGCTGTGGCGTCCTAGGGGAGTGATTTTTTTTAACCATTTGGCATATGTGAAGTGGGAAGTGGTATCTTCCTCTCTTTGGAGGCAACTGCTCATGAGGACTTTAGCTATGTGTGAATACATCTGATTCTATGGTGAGGTGGTATTCCACTAGTGTTGGTGACATTGATTGCGGTCTCAATACACTTAAGACATCCATATATATGTGTCTCACTGTGACACACACATTACAAATTTGCTACTCATCATCATTGTGTATATTATTGTTTACATACACATCACATTTTTGTTGTTAATACTCATCACTATTGTATGTAATATCACTAAGCATCACTGTAATATTCATCTGTGCCCTTTATTAGAAAGTTAATAGTAGCGCACTATTGTTGGTTTTATATGTGATTTAACTGTATTTTTGTCTTGGTCTGATTAATGGTTTCTGACACTCTGCTTACAAATGTGACATCATGCATTCATCATTACCAAAAGGGAGATGAAGCTCATTTCCCCGTTACTGTAATCCAGCAGCAGAACTCTTGCCACCCAAATTCTGTTTACATGATGTTACTATGTAACTTAGAAATTAGTTTGCGTATTAAAAAACATACAGTACATATACCACCAAGCTGCAAGCAGCGTGTATGAAAAAAAAAGTGCAATAAGTGCTGCGCTACCTATATGAACACTCATCAGACATCCATTATTGCCTAAGGTAGGCCATACATAGTGCAAATTTCATTCCTGCAACCATGAGTTGCAGGAAAGACATGTGCTTGATTCCCCTATCAACACAGACAGTTTAGACAGGTAAATCACTCCTGCTGAGCCATTGTTTTCTCCCAGCAGGTGGGTGGGGGAAGCAGTCTCCGCTCGGAGAAGATAGTGATTATTACTAGCAGCTATACCAGCCGCTAGTGATAATCGCTGGTTGTATCCAAGTAGATTCAGTTGAAATAATAAAAAAAAAATAAATAAAAAAGAATAGCAAATATTCAAATCCTGGATCAACCACTTCATAAAGAACAGAAGGGACAGCTAATGGTAATATACCACTGGCTCAGCTGTATCAACCTATCACCTCACAATACATAGAGTGTAGTTCACGTGACAGAAGTAAACAGTACAAAAGGGAAGGCAACGTTTACCAAGACAGTCACAAAGTGGGACACTCTGGTTGAATAAAAAAAACACAGCTTTAATTTTAAAAATAGCACCGAAAAAAAAATAGCAACCATTAATACCTTTACCAACCCCAATTAAAATGAAGACAACATTGTCTAATATAAGGGTACGCAGCTGCACAAACACCCATAAACTCAGCCAATTAGGGATGGGCCGAACACCCCCCAGTTCGATTCGCATTCGGAACATCTTGAACAGGGAAAAAGTTCTAGCTAACATGCAAACGCTATTAAAGTCTATGAGAAATGGTCATGAAAAATCAAAAGTCCTAATTTTAAAGGTTTATATGCAAATTATTGCCATAAAAAGTGTATGGGGACCCGGGAACTGCCCTGGGGGACATGTATCAATGCAAAAAAAAGTTTTTAAAACTATCGTTTTTAAAGGAGCAGTGATTTTAATAATGCTTAAAGTGAAACAATAAAGATGAAATATTCCTTTAAATATTGTGCCTGGGGGATCCCCTTAGTCTACCTGTAGTGGCGCATCTGTAAAATGTATATAACATGCCGCAACAATAATGACATTTTTAAACAAAAAAAGTAATTCAAACTTGCTCGCGGCTGTAATGTTTTGCCGGTTCTTGGCTATACAGATTTAAAAAAATGAAAAAAAAAAGGCGTAGAGCCCGCCCAAAATCCATACCAGGCCCTTATCTGAGCATGCAGCCTGGAAGGTCAGGAAAAGGGGGGGCGAGCAGGTACAATGTGGACAAGGGCCTCTTCCTGACAATCCTGGGCTGTGGTTATCCCAACCCCCCCTATGTGAATGGGTTTTGGGTACATCGTAACCCTACCCATTCACCAAAAAAGTGTCAAAAAGTAAGAAACAAAGGAAACAGTTTCTGACAAATCCTTCATAGTGTCCCTCAATGTAATCCATCGTCAATCACTTCACCCTGCTTTGACAGTTCTCATATAAGCAAGGGGTGGGGCCACCCGATTATGTCACCTGGAGGCCTCCCAAGTGATGAAAGTGCTTTTTTGCTATTTTTGCTGGCAATGTGATTGATGATGGATTACATCGAAGGACACAACTTTTTTTCTTTTTTTAATTAAGGATTTGTTGAAAGCTGTTTCCTGCAGTTATTGTTTTTTGACACTTTTTTTGGTGAATGGGTAGGGGTATGATGTACCCGATATCTATTCACATATCCATTCACTTGTTAAAGGGGGCTTCCAGATTCCGATAAGCCCCCCACCCGTAGACCCCGACAACCACAGCCCAGGGTTGTTGAGAAGAGACTCTTGTCCCCATCAACATGGGGACAAGATGCTTTGGGGGCCCCCCAAAGTACCCTCCCCATGTTGAGGGCAAGCAGCCTGGTATGGTTCAGGAGGGGGGGTGCTTGCTCATCCCCCCCTTTCCTGGCCTGCCAGGCTGCATGCTTGGATAAGGGTCTGGTATGGATTTTGGGAGGGACCCCACGCCATTTTTTCTGTTAAATTTTGGCGTGGAGTTTCCCTTAAGACCCATACCAGACCCGAAGGGCCTGGTATGGATGGGGGGGCACGCCATGTTTTTTTTCATTTTGGCATAGAGTTCCCCATAAAATCTATACCAGACCCAAAGGGCCTGGTATGCATTTTGGGGGTTACCCCATGTCGTTTTTTTCTTAATTCTGTCATAGGGTTTCCATTAACCAATTTAATACAGGGCACTTTTACCCCCTTCCTGCCCAGACCAATTTTCAGCTTTCAGTGCTCTCACACTTTGAATGAAAATTACTCAGTCATGCAACACCCAAACCGCACAAATAGAGCTTTCTTTTGGTGGTATTTAATCACCACTGGGTTTTTTTTTTTTTTTTTTGCGATATAAGTAAAAAAGAGTGAAAATTTTGAGAAAAAAACACTTTTTTTTTTAGTTTCTATTATACATTTTTGCAAATAAGTAATTTTTGTTCATCAATTTGGGCCCAAATCTATGCTGCTGCATATCTTTGGTAAAAATAAACCAAATTAGTGGATATTATTTAGTCTGTGTGAAAGTTATAGAGTCTACAAGCTATGGTGCAAATCATAAAAAATTGATCATACCTGATGTACTGACGGTCTATGTCATTTCTTGAGGGACAGAAATGTAAGAACAATGCAAATATCCCCAAATGACCCCTTTTTGAAAAGTAGATAGTCCAAGGTATTTACTAAGAGGCATGGCAAGTTTTTTGAAGTTGTACTTTTTTCCCACAATTCTTGGAAAAATTAAGAAATAATTTTTTTTTTACACAAAGTTGTCATAAATACAAGTTATTTCTCACACACAGCATATGCATGCTTCCAATAACACCGCAAAATACATTCTGCTACTCCTCCTGAGTATAGCATTACTACATATGTGAGGATTTTTCCCCCGCCTGGCCACATAGAGAGGCCCAATATGCAGGGAGCACCATTAGGCATTCTAGGAGCATAAATTACACATCTAATTTCATGCTTACCTATCACATTTTTTGAGGTCCTATAGCACCAAGAATTAAGAAAGGCCTAAAAACAAACAAACACTGGTGACACAGAAGGAAGACCACTTGCGACTCAGAAGAAAGATTTACCCACAAAATGACCCCATTTTGGAAAGAAAACACCCCAACGTATATTCTATGAGACATAGGCTGCAGATAGGTACTCGGGTACTCTAATGGGCTGCAGGAGGGAGGGAGTGTTCCTGCTGGTGTCATTTTACAATGCGCTGGTAGGGAAATGGTAAAAATCCATACCAGACCCAAAGGGCCCCCCGCACCATTTATTCCCCTTTTTTTTACATTTACATTTTTTTTACAATAATTTTGTTAAATTTAGCTCTCAGTGGGGGAAGCCTTAACACCCTTTTGACTGTGCGCTTGGCGGGTGAACATTACACTAAGTGCCCAGAAAGTTCAGGTGTTAGGCGAGGCCCAAACCGTTTGCCCATCCCTAGTGGTGCCTGAATACTGTAACCCCTCAGTTACTCTTGCTGGGTGCAGGAATGGGCCCTGCTGTTAAAAGTGAGAAAAACAATTAAATTACATGCACATGTCCAACAGGTGCAGAAAAATTGGGCCTCTTCTGCATGTTGTGGCTCAAAAATACGGCCAGCGCCGTAAAAAAGGGAGAGGTGTGCCCTGCCTGCAGAGGATGCACCATGTCTGCGACCATCATTTCTCACTGTAGACACAGAGGCTGCTTTCCCTCTTTTAGTGGCCTGTCAATGTCTGCCTCTCCTTGTTGGCCTTTCAAACTTGAGAATTTTTTGAGGGGATTTTTTTTTAACTTTTTATTACAGAGTGTGGGATGGAAATATGGTGCTTGGGTACAATACTTTTGTGCTTGGTGCACTATAAACCGTTTTATTATTGTTTTTTTATTGGGGGGGATTTTTATAACTTTTTATTATAGAGTGTGGGATGGAAATATGATGCTTATATGAGTGCAATACTTTTGTGCTTGAGCACTATAAACTGTTTTATTATTAAAATAAGGGTGCAGTAATTGTGGAGAATTTTTCTTTACTGCTGCTGCTGCAAAAAAACTACAATAAAAAAAAATAAGAAAGGCCTAAAAACAAACAAACAGTGGTGACACAGAAGGAAGACCACTTGCGACTCAGAAGAAGGAACAGCAATTATGGAGACATTTTTTTTGCTGCTGCTGGAACCACTGCTGACGCAGAAAGAGGAACACCTGCGACGCAGAAGGGGGGACAGCAATTATGCCCTAAATATTCTTAGTGCTGCTGGGTCGCCAAAAAAAAGTATACCACTGCTGTGCTGATGCAGAAGGAATAACACCTGCAACACAGAAGGGGGGGGGTACTAATAATGCAGCAACAGAACCTGATACTGCAAACAAAAAAAAAATGCAAAAAATAAAAAAAAATTAATAAAAAAAAAAATGTGATCAGTGGTGACACAGAAGTGTTGTACACACCAACACTTCAAGAGGAACTGCAGTCGGCTCACATAGTTTGTAATAAAAACATCTTTGCCATACTGAAGCTTCCCTCCAACCACCGCATATTATTTTATACATATTGTGATTCTGTGCTTGCCAAATATACTGCAAAAATCTCCTTCGACTGAGTCTGGAGGCAACAATTTTAACGGTGGGTAGCTGAAGCTGCTGCCTGTTTACTTCCTGGATTCACACAGACACTCAGAAGCACACCTCCAGCTTCACAGCTCTTGTTAGCCCTCTTATGACTCATCCCGCCTCCCTTCCTGGCAAACTCTCATGAGTAAGAGAGAGCCATGCATGATGTCAAAAAGCATAGGCTTTCATCAGGGCTGGGCTCAGCCCTTCCTTCTCTGAGCTGGCCGCTCAGCTGTCGGCTAATTGCCAGCTGCTATCTCTCCACAGGTACTCAGCTGTTGATGATATCCTGCTCATCAATCCTGCCTACTTAAGCCGTCCAGCCCAGAGGAGCTCTGCCTTCACCTTAGTCAACATCACAGAGATGCTCTCCTGCCTGTTTAAAGACTTGCTTGGCTGACATCCCTTCTGGCTCCAGATCCTGCTTGCTGTTTTACTACACTCATCTCCGGCTCCCTGACGTTTGGCTTGTCTGACTATCCGTTCCGGTTCCTGAACTTTGGCTATGTTTTGACTACGTTTGTTCTATTTACTTTTATTATTAAACAAGTGTGATTTAACTGTACTTCTGTCTCAGCCTGATTTCATGGTTTCTGACAGTAGGCGAAGGCCATGAATTCAGAAGATACAGTCAATCCACTTGTTGGTAATATTTTTTCCAGATTGGATGAACTGGATCACCGCATGGATCAGTTTGCCATGGCGTTACAAATGCTCCTAAGTCACACAGCTCACTTGAAATCTCCCACTGTGGCTGCTCCGGTACAACCAGTGTTGCAGGCCGTCCCTGCTGCTGCTCCACCCGCCTCGAGTATTACCTCTATAAGAGGTATGTATGGTTCCGCTCCACTTCCCCAGCGGAAGTGATCCAGTTCAATGCAGAGGGTTTCTCAATGAGGTTGAGATATACTTTGAGATGCTGCCCCAGGCATTTCCCACGGACAGAAGCAAAGTAGGTTTTGTGATATCTTTGCTTTCTGAGAGAGCCTTGGCCTGGGCAAATCCTCTATGGGAGACGCAAAAACCTGTTGTCCTTTAAAAGGGTATTTGACATTCCCGCATGCTCCACTTCTGCTGCCAAGTGCCTCATGTCTATCAAACAGAGTACGAGAACAGTTGCCAACTACGCCATTGAATTCCGTACTCTGGCAGCAGAGGTTACTTGGAACAATGATGCCCTTGTGGCTGCTTTCTCTTATGGTCTCTCGGATTCCATCATGGATGAGATAGCAGCCCGAGATATACCCACTGAGCTGGAGAAGTTGATCACATTTACCAACCTCATTGGCTCCAGACTCAGAGAAAGACTGTCTTTTAAGGAGCTTTGTGGAAGCCTCCTGTATGTTTGCCTCCGAGCTTTGCAGTCCCGCCCATGCCTCCCTCACCTCCCATGCCTCCTGGTACTGAGTCGGCCAGTGAAGATGAACCCATGCACTTGGGCTTCACGCGTCTCTCTGCGGATCAGATAACCTTTAGGAGGAGGGAGAGATTGTGCCTTTTTTGTGGCCAGGCAGGTCACTTTTTGAAGTCTTGTCTCATACCTGTCCAGGAAACGTCCGAACCTTGAGGTTCTGTCACAGACAGACCTTAGGTGGCATTGTTTTGTCCCCAGTTATGCAGAAGGATAAGCCCCTGGTTTCGGTCACCCTTTCTTGGGCTGAGTCGTCCATCAAGATACAGGCTCTAATTGACTCTGGGACTGCAGGCCTATTCATTGATGCTGTCATTGTATCGAAGCACTCGATTCTGCTGCAGCTGCATGACACTCCACTTGCCATTGAGCCTCTTGACGAGAGACCCCTACAGCCTGCCAATGTGACTCAGGAGACGGCTCTGTTGTCCATGGCCATAGGGGCTCTTCACCATGAGATAATTCAATTCCAAGTAGTTTCCTCACCTAAGTTTCCGGTGGTTATTGGTTATCCT
Organism: Lithobates clamitans; assembly: GCA_037952925.1. Taxonomy (NCBI): domain Eukaryota; kingdom Metazoa; phylum Chordata; class Amphibia; order Anura; family Ranidae; genus Lithobates; species Lithobates clamitans. The sequence continues at coordinate 2,614,910 of JBBGZY010000228.1, read as the reverse complement.
TGGTTACAGAGGCAAAACCCCTGTTTTGATTACCTCCGTGCTGAGGCTCTCTCCTGGTCACCACAATGCAGTAAGACATGCTTCCATAGGGAAGCCAAGGTCCTGTGCACCTCTTCACTCTCCTCCTTGCCGGAGTAGTACCACGATTTTAGCGATGTCTTTGACAAAGGTCAAGTAGTTTGCCTCTACACCGGTCTTATGATTGTGCAATTGACTTTCAACCTGGTGCCATACCCCCTCATGGCCGGGTTTACCCTTTGTCGGTCTTGGAGGATAAGGCCATGGAGGAGTATGTTGCAGACTCACTTTCTCAAGATTTCATCCGCAAATGTTCATCCCCTGCTGGTGCTGGTTTCTTCTTCATAAAGAAGAAGAAGAGTGGTGAACTAAGACCTTGTATTGATTATAGGGGTCTCAATCGTTTCACTATTAAGAATGCCTATCCGATTCCATTGATTCCAGAGTTATTTGACCGCCTCGAGGAAGCAACGGTTTTCACAAAGCTTGATTTGAGAGGGGCATACAATCTTGTGAGGATTAAGGAGGGCGACCAGTGGAAAACTGCGTTCAATACTAGAACAGGCCATTATGAGTACCTCATGATGACTTTTGGCCTTTGTAAAGCCCTGGCAGTTTTCCAGGAATTCATTAACAATGTCCTCCAAGATTTGTTGCAGTTATGTGTGATGGTTTATCTCAATGATATCCTCATATTTTTCAAGTCCCTGGAGAGCCACCACACAGATGTCTGTCGTGTGCTTCAGAAACTAAGAGAGAACAATCTCTATTGTAAATTGGAGAAGTGTGAGTTCCTTCCTGTACAGGTTAAATTCCTAGGTTATGTCATTTCCACTGCTGGTTTTTCAATGGACCCAGAGAAACTTTCAGCAGTCCTACAGTGGCCCCGTCCTGTGGGTTTACATCCTCTGCAGCGTTTCCTGGGCTTTGCCAACTATTATCAGAAGTTTATTCGTAACTTCTCATCTCTGGTCAAGCCCCTGACTGATATGACCAGAAAGGACTGTAACCCACAGAGTTGGTCTCCGGAGTCCATTAAGGCCTTTGAGAGTCTCAAGGCTGCCTTTGTTTCTGCTCCTGTGTTTGCACATCCTGATCCCACGTTACCTTTTATCCTTGAGGGTGATGCTTCTGGGACTGGAGTTGGCACCCTGTCTCAATGTCCTACCTCTGAGAGCGCTTTGCTTTCTTGTGGCTACTTTTCCAGGAAATTGTCTCCTGTGGAGTGGAATTATGAGATTGATGACAGAGAGCTGTTGGCAATCATTTTAGCTCTGAAAGAATGGAGACTTCTCCTAGAAGGGACCCCTGTGCTGGTTCTCATTCTTACCTACCATAAGAATCTCACATTCTTGTCTGAGGCTAAATGCCTCTACCAAAAGGGCGTGATGGGCACTTTTCTTGTCAAGTTTCAATTTCATTCTTACCCGGTACTAAGAATGTCACTACAATTTTCCTCCACTTCCAAGTTGGAGTCGGTTCCGGTCCCTGTGATTCCTCCTGATCGTATTCTGGCTACGGTTCACACCAGTCTCACTTCTCCTTTGGGTGACAAAATTCTTGCTGCTCAGGTCCATGCTCCTCCTGAGAAACCTTGTGACTGCTGCTTTGTCCCAGAGAGTCTCTGTACTGCTGTGCTCCAGACTTACCATTCTTCCAAGGCTGCTGGCCACCCTGGGAAGAATCATCTCCTTTGGCAATTTCCCAACAATTCTGGAGGCCTAGTCTACATGCTGATTTAACAGCCTTCGTAGCTGCCTGTTCTGTGTGTGCTCAGAGTAAGACTCCAGGACATCTTCCAGTGGGCCTCCTACAACCTATACACAATGGAGAGAGGCCCTGGACCCACCTGTTTATGGATTTCATTGTGGAGTTACCCAAGTCCCTTATGGTGGTTGACTGGTTCTCAAAAATGTCTCATTGTATTCCACTTAAGAAGTTGCCCACTTCTAAGAAACTGGCTTCCATTTTTGCTGGGAAGATCTTTCGCTTACATGGGCTACCCAAGGTGATTGTCTCGGACAGGGGTAGTCAGTTTGTATTCCGGTTCTGGCAAGCCTTTTGTGCACAGTTGGGAATTCAGCTTGCTTTTTCCTCTGTTGCAGTCTAATGGGGCCCCAGAATGAGCCAATCAGTCCTTGGAGCAATTCCTACATTTCTATATTTCTGACCATCATAACAACTGGTCAGACCTATTACCGTGGGCAGAGTTTGCTCACAATAGTGCCTTGAATTCTGCTTACCGATTGTCCCTGTTTATGGCGAACTATGGTTTCCAACCTTCCATGTTGCCTGACTCGTTTGTTCTGCAGAGTATTCCTGCATTAGAGAAGCATCTCCGTGGTCTTCATTCCACTTGGGCACAAGTGCAGGAGGTTTTGCGACATGCTAATGATAGGTACAGACTCCATGCTGACCGCAGACGCCTGCCCGCGCCTTCCTACCAGGTTGGGGACACGGTCAGACTGTCATCTCGCAACCTCCGACTTCGTGTTCCCTCACTGAAGTTTGCACCTCGGTTTATTGGGCTTTTCCATATTCTTCGCAGGATTAACCCAGTGGCTTACGCATTAGTCCTTCCTTCTAACATGTGTATTTCGAATGTATTTCATGTCTCCTTATTAAAACCTTTGGTCTGCAACCACTTTACCATTTCAGTGCCACGTCCTCACCCTGTACAGGTTGAGAACCATGTATGAAGTACAGTCCATTGTTGACTCCCGTAGGTTCCGTGGGCGCATACAGTACCTGGTGGGTCTTATCCTCGGACGTACATGCCCCTGTCCTCCGTGATTTTCATAGATGTTTTCCCTTCAAGCCTGGTGGTCTTCTGAGGGGGCGGGGTCATTGAGGAGGGGGTACTGTCAGGGCTGGGCTCAGCCCTTCCTTCTCTGAGCTGGCCGCTCAGCTGCTCCAGATCCTGCTTGCTGTTTTACTATGCTCATCTCCAGCACCCTGACGTTTGGCTTGTCTGACTATCCATTCCGGTTCCTGAACTTTGTCTCGGCCTGATTTCATAGTTTCTGACAGCTTTTTACCAGACAAGAAAGTTAAAACAACAAGGGAAGAAGATTTAATAGATGGAAAGATTAAAAAAATGACTAATGTTCCGCTTTCAGTAGCACCACAACACTGTGTTATTCACACTACACTGCACTGTATTATATACACGGCACTACACTGTGTTATATACACTGCACTACACTGTGTTATATACACCGCATTACACTGTGTTATATACACCAAACTACACTGTATTATATACACCACACTACACAGTATTATATACACCACACTACACAGTATTATATACACCACACTACACAGTATTATATACACCACACTACACTGTGTTATATATACTGCACTACCCTGTATTATATACACTACACTGCACTGTGTTATATACACTGCACTACACTGTATTATATACACTACACTACACTGTATTATATACACTACACTACACTATGTTATATACACTGAACTGACTGACCGCACAATGCACTAACTAACCTACCTAATCTCCACTAATACGCAGCACTATACACGGCTGCTGCATAAGCAGCCTTATATAGTGTGGAGCGTGGACTGCCTTTGACCAATCATGGCTCTCATAGTACATCGCGCTGTGATTGGCCAAAGCATACTGGTCAGATGCATGCTTTGGCCAATCAGCAGCAATCAATGAACTGCAATCTCGCAGTGCATTATGGAGCGCTTGGCGGCAGTCGAACTTCCTGTGAGTGCCCCATTTGTTCAATGAACAAACGAACACCTGATGTTCGAGTCGAACTAACACTCTACTCCACGATATGGAGATACTCTGTATCTACTGGAGTAGTTCAAAGATCACCAGCGAAGGTCCATTTTGATGGAGAAAAACCAGTAAGAGATCGTTTATCTCCGGGATGAAAGGAAAGAGGAGGGGAGAGTGAGGATAGAGATGAGAGAAGGAAGAAAGGACACCTAAGGTTATGAAATAGGGGCCGTACTGCCACCTGGATGCTGTGGAGTATTAGTGAATGTAGCCTAAGGATCCCAGATTAAATCAAACTTACGGGTTTTGTCTTGGAGAATACTTACTATATTCTCCTGGGCCATGATCCAGGAGATTTTACGTTTTACTGTGGAGAGCGGTACCAATGGCCTCTTCCAGTTTCTGGCTATGGTAATTTTGGCTCCCAGGAACATGTAGAAGATCAGAGATTGGGTATGTTGGGGTATTTCCTCAACTTTGTGGTTAAGAAGAACTATTTCAAGAACTTGTGGGACCAAAACCTCTGTGACCCTCTGTAGCAAGTGGAAGAATCTGTTCCAAAAAGCTCTGTATTCGTGGGCAATACCACCAGATGTGGAATAGAAAGCCCAAATGATCGTAACCCCTAAGGATAAGCGTCTGGATATATTTTAGCAAGGCTTCCATCAATGAAATGTTCAAGATGCCTTTGAATGAATGTTGGAAGCATTGATACCACTTGTCCAGGTCCCATTCTTCCTCCAGATCCTGTTCCCAGAGTCTGGCGTAAAGAGGTTTAACTAAGGCCTTGGCAAGAGAGGAATAGATGATGGATATAACCCCCCTCTGATCATTGATGTTGGACACCAGGTTTCAAAATCAGTCAGTGTAGGGGGTTCAGGTTTATTATGCATATGGATTGTAGAAAGTGTGAGATTTGTGCTAGTCTATACCTCTCCAAGTTTGGCATCTCTAGTTTACTGATACAGTATCTGACTGAGAGGGGTCCCATTGAATTGAGAAAGTGTCCTATCCTATATAGACCTTTATCGAGCCACCATTTGAATGCCAGGATGTTTTGGCCTGGGGGAAGTCTGGGTTATGGAATAGGTGGGCAAGCTGTCGGTAGGTATAGATGAATGAAGGATGCTTCTGTAGCCTATCCCAGAGTGCCAATGAGTGAGAGAGGGTGGGGGCTAGTATCGCCGGTCTAAGGCGAGAAGGGGACCAAATTAGAAAATCAATAGTATATTGAGATACTGCTTGTCTCTCCATTAGGAGCCAGTCTGGTTTAAGGCCAGGTGTGCATGCAATGGAGATCTGTGCTATTTGTGCTGCCTGGTAATACCATCACATATTAGGAAGGGATAGGCCTCCCTGGGATTTAAGTCTAAAGAGTATGTCTTTGGAACAGCGCTTACCTTTAGACCCCCATATAAATTTCAAGATTGAAGACTGCAATTGTAATAGTTGAGGTTTTCTAATCGGGATCGCAAGGAATCTAAAGAGGTACAGGAGACAGGGTATATTGATTGAGTTCACTCGACCCAGCCAGGATAGTTCATGTTTGGACCATGTGGCCATATCTGCTACTAGCTTTTTAAACATTGGGTCATAGTTACAGAAGTACAGGAGATCAAAATTAGAAGTTAGATTAACACCCAAGTAGGGTATAGACTTCGGGTTCCAGGAGAATGGAAAATGTACTCGCATACCTTTCAACAAGTCAGGGGCAACCGATATGTTCAGAGCCGAGGATTTCGAGACATTAACCTGGAGACCAGAGGCAGCACCAAACTGTTGAAGGAGGCTAAGGATATGGGGGGTGCAGATAGGGGGAGATGTAACAAAGAGAAGCAGATTGTTTGCAAATAGGGCGCATTTATGCTCCTGAGGACTGCACATAACTCCCCTAATGTCAGGGTGGTTTCTGATAGCAACCAATGTTTCTATGGCGATGGCGAAATATTAGGGGTGAAAGTGGGCAGCCCTGTCTGGTGCCTTTTTCTATGTCAAAGGAAGCTGAGTATCTGCCCTGAATTCTTACTTGAGCACTTGGGTTGGAATAAAGGGAGTGTAGTATGCCTAGGAAGTTGGGACCCAGGCCCCACTTCTCCAAAACCCTGAAGATATAAGGCCGTGTTGAAGGCTTTCTAGAAATCTATAGAAAGCAAAAATCCCTCTTGAGGGGCGCCCCCATCCCAGTGTGATCTAAGTAAGGTGATAACGTCTATGGCCCTTCATATCTGGTCCAGTCCCTGCCTCCCTGGGATAAATCTTGCTTGATCCTTATCAACATACTGGGCTATGAAGGACGAGAGTCTGTTTGCAATAATTTTCGTTAAAAGCTTAAGATCATTATTGATCAAAGAAATTGGGCGATAGTTGCCCATCGCACTTGGGTCTTTGCCTGGTTTAGGGAGGACCGATATATATGCAAGGTTTAAGGATTTTTCTAATGGAGTACCCACATGGAGAGAGTTGAAGAACCGGACCAGGTGATAGGTGAACCGAAAACTTATAATAGCCCACTGAAAACCCATCTGGGCCGGGGGCAGAACCCTGTTTGAGGGACTTGATGGCCTCAATGACCTCAGGTGAGGTAATAGGCTGTTCTAAGAGGGCTGTATGCTGCATTCAAGAGTTTGGGTAGAGATACATTATCAAGGAATTCTTTCAGTCAAGTGTGGGAGCGGGAATTATTGGCTTTATAGAGGGTAGCGTGGAATTCTGGAACATACTGTCCAGTTGCTAATCAGTTCACTTTTTCTGGATGGTGGCTCTGAAAAAACACACTATAATTGATATTTTAGGAGGATCAAAGCTGCCTAGTCTCTCTGTCTTACATTGAATATTTCTGGCTCTTGACTGTGACATAATAAACTGAAATATTTTTTTTTTTAATCTAAATAAAATATGCTTAATTTCTTCCTCTGACACAGTGGCCAGTGCTTGCTTAGAGGGCAGCCAGTCTCTATAATATTAAAGACTGCCGGGTTTGTAATATCATGCCCTAAATGTTTTTGTTGGAAAAAAATGACTCACCTATGTCTCTTTCTTCCTCTCCTACATTGCTGACTTGGGCCCTAATCAAACTGCTTGCTTGCTCTCCAGCTGCTGTGTGCAAATGTTTGTTTTTTGTCTTGGAAAGAATGGCATTGTGATTATTTTTTCTTGTTCTGCATAACAACTGCCTCATCTGTGCAGTGTGCGTTTATGGATTGTGGTTTGTAGTTGGTACACAGTACAGTGTGTTACTGAATAGATGATCATATAAGCTATGCTCTGTAACTGGTTTTGCCCCTGTTTGGCAATTATATGACATTAATAGCTTTGTTATGTTACACTGTTAGATTGTTAGCTTTTTTGTTTTAAAAAGTATACCTTATGATAGTTTTTGACTGTATTGCCTCTGCTGCTTTTAATACTCAATTATTAATAAGTATTTTGGCAAAAGCTACCAATTACAAATATCTTTTTGGAGTGGAAATCAATCATATTGGGTTGAAGCTGCTGTACATAAGCCAAGCAATTGTGTTTAAGTAAAGTAAACTATTAGACATGCAATTTATGTGGTGGCAGATTATGATGTCACTGATGCTGTCCCTGTCATAATGTTCTGTAATTCCACATCCAGCTTTAATAAAGAAATTGCCTATTTTCATGTTGCCCTTTGAACTGCTCCAAAATCTCCACAATTCATTTTTTTTTTATTTGAGACCTCAGGTCAGCGCCTGTCCCCTCATTCACTTTCTTAGTCAATCCCTTGACTTTTAGCTTTGAAAATGTCCATTACTGAAAATAAACATTCGGCTCCCATTGATTTCAGTGGGGTTCAGATTCTAGATAACATTGTTTAAATGTTTGCTTAACTGAGCCTAGGTGCATTTACCTCATAACTAGTTAGGACATCAGACCCTTAAGTATAGCATTTGGGTAGGGCAGATTCATTACTTTGTAAAGGGGGGGGGTGGCTTTACTAAAATACACTTATCTCTAAACACAAACATAAAGCCTCATTTGCTATACCATGCTTTTATCAGGTTAAAACCATATAATATGGCAGCACCTGGGTTCTTTCTAGTGAAACTGAGTGGTAAAATACCTTTATGAATGGAAAATGCAGACTTTGACCAAAGAAGCCTAAATAAGAGAAACTTTAGGACAAACAAAAATTTAAAAAGAGAGATTTTACACAAGAAACACATTTTGTTATTTGACATTAGAAAACCTTTAATATCTACTTACAATTTTCACATTACATTGAAAACAGAACACTCATAAAGTAAAAGATTGCCATCTCAGCTTGAACACTACAAATGTATATACCCTGTCCCAAAACTTCATTTTCTCCTTTTTTTCACGCTTACATTTACCCATAATTTTGGACTTGTCTCAGCTGGATCAGCTGCATTTCCCCGGGAAGATTGAGAACACATCAGTCTTAACTCAGTCACAATCCAGAAGGAATTCAGTTACATCAGTAAGTCTCATTACGTGAGATTCTTCTATTGCTTTTTGTTATTTGTCGGCCTGTAAAATACCTGTCTTCTTTCCTGATTCAAATTAAAAGAGTCCAGCAGAGAATGAATTTTCAGTTTCTTTGAAATATCTCTTGAAAGAGTGAAAGCCATCAAAAAATCCTAGTAAAATGGTTAATAAACCCTTTTCTTCCATGCCATAGTAGGCAGTGACACTGTGAATTTTCATGTAATTTGCAGACGGCATCTCATAAAATATGAGCAAAATTTATTCAGTTCAAATTAAATAGATGTAGCACAGAGTAATCTTTCTCTATTAAATATGTCACTTTTTGCAATTGTTTCTTAATATCCCTCACAGCTTCCATCTAAGATTAGCACTTTCTTTGCTGCTACAGTTTCACTAACCTACTGAATTATTCACTGAAGCATAACCTTCAGATATCAGGTTAGAAAGACCTTGATTATAGCAGGAAGTGAACTGTATAAACCATTTTCTTTAAAAGAAATTTCCTTGGTATAGAAAATCCTACACTCGATTGGTATAACCTGCCTAGAAATTAGGGACGTAATTGATAGAACTTGGTCAAGTGCAACATTGCTCCTTTTTGTTTACAATAAATTACTTTAAATAAAGTAAAAGTGATCTGTACATGTAATGGTGAAGGTACAAATATTTTTTACTTTACTAGTTCAGATTAAGTAAGAGCAGTATGGAAAAGCTGTGTTAACATTCCTTTCTTACAAATAACTTAGGATTCAGAATCACAGTCTGGCCATGACACTTAAGAGATTAAAGATTTTCCTTAATTTATGCATATGTAAACACAAAACACAATACAGAGCTCAACAGTTCTGGGTATCCTGGGCTGCTAATGTTTATAATCTGGAGAAGAGTTTTTTTATTCTTGCTACCAAACATATTTTAAAATTCCTTTGTCATTATATAATATTATAAAGTATTAGGAAGACTTACAACATTGTTTAAGAAATTGCCACTGAATTAACCACTTAAGCCCCGGACCATTTGGCTGGCCAAAGACCAGAGCACTTTTTACAATATGGCACTGCGCCGCTTTAACTGGTAATTGCGCGATCATGCAATGTTGTACCCAAACTAAATTTAAGTCCTTTTTTTCCCACAAAAGCTTTCTTTTGATGGTATTTGATTGCCTCTGCGATTTTTATTTTTTGCGATATAAACGGAAAAAGACCGAAAATTTAGAAAAAAAAAATATTTTCTACTTTTTGTTATAAGAAAAATCCAATAAACTCAATATTAGTCATACATTTAGACCAAAATGTATTCAGCCACATGTCTTTGGTAAAAAAAAATGTCAATAAGCGTATATTTATTGGTTTACACAAAAGTTATAGCGTCTACAAACTAGGGTACATTTTCTGGAATTTAAACAGCTTTTAGTTTAGTTTATGACTGCCTATCTCATTTCTTGAGGTACTAAAATGGCAGGGCAGTACAAACCCCACCACATGACCCCATTTCGGAGAGTAGACTACCCAAAGAAATTGCTGAGAGGCATGTTGAGCCCATTGAATATTTAATTTTTTTGTCCAAAGTGATTGAATAATGACAAAAAAAAAATTTGCTGCTTCTCCTGAGTATGGGGATACCACATGTGTGGGACTTTTTGGGAGCCTAGCCGCGTACGGGGCCCCTAAAACCAATCACCGCCTTTAGGATTACTAAGAGCGTAAATTTTTGATTTCACTCCTCACTACCTATCACAGTTTTGAAGGCCATAAAATGCCAAGATGGCACAACCCCAGCCAAATGAGCCCATTTTGGAAAGTAGACACCCCAAGCTATTGCTGAGAGGCATGCTGAGTATTTTGCAGCTCTCATTTGTTTTTGAAAATTAAGAAAGAAAAGAAAAATGTAATGTTTTTTCTTTTTTCAAATTTTAAAACTTTGTTACAAAAAGCGAGGTCTGCAAAATACTCACCATACCAAATAGCTTGGGGTGACTACTTTCCAAAATGGGGTTATTTGGGGGGGGTTGTGCCATCTGGGCATTCCATGGTCTCCGAAACTGTGATAGGCAGTGAGGAGTGATATCAAAAATTTACGCCCTTAGAAATCCTGAAGGCGGTGCTTGGTTTTCGGGGCCTCGTACGTGGCTAGGCTCCCAAAAAGTCCCACACATGTGGTATCCCCGTACTCAGGAGAAGCATCAGAATGTATTTTGGGGTGTAATTCTACATATGCCTGTGGCATGTGTGAGCAATATATCATTTGGTGACAACTTTGTGCAAAAAAAAATTGTCTTTTTCCCGCAACTTGTGTCAAAATATAAAATATTCCATGGACTCGACATCTCTTTCAGCAAATAACTTGGGGTGTCTACTTTCCAAAATAGGGTCCTTGGGGGGTTTTGAACTGTCCTGGCGTTTTATGCACAACATTTACAAGCTTATGTCACACATCACCAACTTTTCTAACCACTTGAAGACAAAGCCCTTTCTGACACTTTTTTTTTGTTTACATGAAAAAATACATTTTTTTTGCAATAAAATTACTTTGAACACCCAAACATTATACATTTTTTAAAGCAAATGCCCTACAGATTAAAATGGTGGGTGTTTCATTTTTTTTCACACAAAATTTGTGCAGCAATTTTTCAAACGCATTTTTTGGGAAAAAACACACTTTTTAAAATTTGAATGCACTAAAACACAGTATATTGCCCAAATGTTTAATGAAATAAAAAAGATGATCTTAGGCCGAGTACATGGATACCAAACACGACATGCTTTAAAATTGTGCACAATTGTGCAGAAGCGACAAACTGCATACATTTTTAAAAGCCTTTAAAAGCCTTTACAGGTTACCACTTTAGATTTACAGAGGAGGTCTACTGCTAAAATTATTGCCCTCAATCTGACCTTCATGGTGATACTTCACATGCATGGTACAATTGCTGTTTACATATGACGCCAGACCGATGCTTGCGTTCGCCTTTGCACGAGAGCAGGAGGGGACAGGGGTGCTTTTTTTTAAAAATTATTTATTTTGCTTTTTTATTTTATTTTTAAACTGTTCCTTTCATTTTTTTTAAATCATTTTTATTGTTATCTCAGGGAATGTAAATACCCCATATGATAGCGATTGGTAGTGACAGGTACTCTTTTTTGAAAAAAATTAGGGTCTGTTAGACCCTAGATCTCTCTTCTGCCCTCAAAGCATCTTACCACACCAAGATCGGTGTGATAAAATGATTTCCAAATTTCCCAATGGTGCTGTTTACATCCGGCGAAATCTAAGTCATGAAATGCTCGTAGCTTCCAGGTTCTTAGGCCATAGAGATGATTGGAGCCATTCTGGTCTCTTATCAGCTCTATGGTCAGCTGGTGGAACCACTGGCTGCATTCTCAGGTTCCCTGTTGGCACAGGAGAGCCAGAGAAAACCATGGAAAATGGTGGGGGGATCATTCCCTCCCACTGCTTGTAAAAGCACTCTAGAGGCTAATTAGCCACTAGGATTGCTTTTACATGAAAGCCGACTGCTGGCTGAAAAGAATGATACCAAGATGATACCTAAACCTGCAGGCATCATTCTGGTATAACCACTCAAAGTCCAGCAACATACCAGTACATTGCTGGTCCTTGTTAGGCTATATTGTAATGTTTTTTTTCATGCAGCCTGTGGGCTGAACGAAAAAAAGAGATTGATCGGTGGGTATGCCCACCAGTAGAATACCTCCCTTCATCCACCCACTTCTAATGATGGGCATACATGCACCATTTTGTTTTTAACTGTGGTGGTGAATTCACCTCCTACAGCGCTGGAGTCACGGCTTTATGTATTGTGGGAGCAAACACTGTTGCTGTCAAGATAAATAAATCAGTGCTGCAGCTTAATGGCCTAAAAAATATATGCCGAAGCATGGGGGCATCCGCCCCAAAAGTGTGGCATACCTGCTAAGCAAATGATGGTTAACAATAAAACAAAGTAACATTACAGTTTAACAGTAATGCACCGTACACACTCAGACATTGATCGGACATTCCGACAACAAAATCCTAGGATTTTTTCAGACGGATGTTGGCTCAAACTTGTTTTGCGTACACACGGTCGCACAAAGTTGTCGGAATTTCCGATTGCCAACAACGCAGTCACGTACACCACGTACGACGAGACTAGAAAAGGTCAGTTCAAAACCAAGTGCGGCACACTTTGGGCTCCTTTTGCTAATCTCGTGTTAGTAAAAGTTTGGTGAGAGACGATTTGCGCTTTTTCAAACTCGTGACTTTCAGATCGTCTTCTGCGGTTCAGTTTGTGCTTGTGGGTTTGTTACTGTTTTTCAGGTCGCTCTTCACAGGCCTTGCTGTTCTTCAGTGCGTTCTGTTACTTCATTCTGAGCAGCCGACCGTTTTCTAGCCATGTTGCGTATACGTACTCCTCGTAGAGTTCGTGCTGTGCGGGGGCTTGGTGTTGGGGTCCTGACCTTGACACAAGTCCAGTCCATGAACAGGGTGGGGAGGAGTTCATGGACCTAGAATTGGTTGCTTCAGCGTGACCAGTTCTCTCATATGCCTTTGCTCCGTGAGATCCGTGAGAATAATCCTGATGATTTCAGGAACTTTCTGCGGATGACGGACCCCGTATTTCACCATTTGTTGGCTTCGCTGACCCCCTATATTAGCAGGCAGAATACCTGCATGAGGCAAGCTATCACTCCGGAGCAGAGGCTCGTCGCTACCCTGCGGTACTTGGCGACAGGGAGAAGCCCGCAAGACTTGAAGTTCTCGACAGGCATCTCCCCCCAGGTTCTGGGGATCATTATCCCAGAGACCTATTCTGCCATCATCCAGGTCCTGCAGAAGGAGTATATGAAGGTAAGATTTGTCCTTTAATATCACATTTTATTGTATTGAATGTTTGCTAATATATTGCATTTCTTTCCTCATTCCCTAATTACCATGATTGTAATATGCTGTGAATGTCCCCTTTGTTCTCATGCATGCTGGATTTTTATGTCATTTTTTTTTTAGTCCTTCATACATATTTGCCTTCACTTACCTCCCCAGCATGGTCTCCTGTACCTATATTCACCTCATGTAGTCACTTAACAATGTATTTTATCAGCTCCATAGTAGTGCTTTACCCCAAACACCCCCTAAAATGTTTAGAAATCTGATTTGTGCTTTAAATTCAGACAGAGTGCCAGAGGCTTTTTTGGGGGGGTTCCCAAATCATTTGGAACCCTCCCTCCCCCCAACTGCTAAGTCAGCTGATACCAATTCTCTATCTATCCTCAATCATCTATCTGCTGACTTTGTCAAACCCATACACACTATACCCATCTCTTTTGTGGTAAGATGTATGGATGAATTCCCCAAAGCATGTAGTGCAAGGGCCTGCCTGTATACTTTCAAATGGTACTGTTTAAAGTTTTTGTATCCTATTATTATCTTGATAGGTAATAGCAGAATGTCCAAATGTGCTCAAATGTGTACAGTGCGTATTTATATCTTTGTATTATGACACTTCTTACCTGTCCAGTGGGCTGCCAATAGTGTAACTAAGGAGGGGCTGTTCCAAGTAATACCCTGTATTTAGGCATTCATCTCTCAATGAAGTGAAGAGGGTTACCTGTCCAAGATTCCCCCCCCCCTATAATGTTAGAAATGGCCCATGAGAGGGGGGGGGATATGATAGGTTTACCTTATACTTTGGTGTTGTAAAATTCCCCTTACTAAATGTTATCTGGATGTTGGCCAAGAATGTTTGTGTCTAATCTGCTTTCCATGTTTATGTGCAAAAATACGTTTCCTTCCACGCCACAGGAATGGCAGACTGTGGCCTCCCACTTTGCCCAGAGGTGGGACTTTCCTAACTGCAGAAGAGCAATTGATGGGAAATACGTCCACATCGTCCCACCACCCAACTCAGGGCTGTACTATTATAATTACAAGGGGTTCAATAGTATTGTGATGTTGGCGGTGGTGTCTGCTAATTACGACTTCCTGTATGTGGACGTGGGGAAGAATGGCCGGATGTCCGATGGTGGAGTCATCGCCCAGATGGAGTTTTACAGGTGTCTCCAGAATGGCAGCTTGGACTTGCCACCTCCAGAAGACAATGTGGAAGGACTCCCATTCGTCTTTGTTGCGGATGAAGCATTTGCACTGGGGGGCCATCTTATGCGGCCATTCCCGATGAGGACCCTCACCCCAGAACAGAGGGTTTTTAATTACCGGCTGGCCAGAGCCAGAAGAGTGGTGGAGAACACATTTGGAATCATGGCCAGCCGGTTCCGCCTATTTCTGACACCCATCCATATGGCGGAGTATAGACTTAATCATATAATCCTGGCATGCTGTGTTCTACATAACTTTTTACGCCAACATTCTGACAACTATGCTGGCTCAGTTGGGCCTGAGGCCAGAATTCTAAATGAAACAACCCTGACGGCGCTTGAAAGTGGCCGTCCTGGCTTGCCCTCCCTGAGTGCCCGTGATGTCCGGTTAAGATACCTTGAATTCTTTGCGGGTAGGGGGGCTATCAATATGCCAGAGAATTTGTGAAGCCTTTATCAAATAAAAACAAAAAAAAGCAAATATTTGGTGACATTTACTGCTTGTGTTTGTTTTAGCTGACCCTGACAGAAATGTGGGGAGTCCTGAAAATGGGGTGATTGTGTAACCTTATACAAAGCACTGTTGGGTGTTATTTACTAAAGGCAAAGACACTTTGCACTACAAGTGCACTTGAAACTGCACTGAAACTGCACTTGTAGTGCAAAGAGGATTTGCCCTTAGGAAATAACCCCCATTTTCACCGAAAGCAGCAATTTCATCTCCACAAAAGTGTTGTAGCGTTGAGACAATAATCCACACATTCTTGATTAACAATCTTTTTAATACCTGCACAATCACATGTGCATTTAGAAAAGGTTTTTAAAACAAACCAACATGTTTGTTGTATAACAATTTTTGGGGTGACATTATAAAAAATAGAAATGTCCATTTAAGGTATGATAGGCATGTGAAAAACCAACAAGAAAGACACAAATCTTGAACTTACAAAGTTCACATTTGGTAGGGGTGAAGGCAATATCAGACATGAGTATTTAGGAACTGTGTTTAATATTGCGTTCAGATGGGGTGAAGTCACCTCAGGAAAAGCCAAATTTGGAAGATGCACACAAATTTCCCAATGTCAACATGTGCTAGCTGCCATCACGGGGGGGATCAAGGGACGTGTTTTGGGGGAGAAACCCCTTCCTCTCAGCTACTTTATTATTGAGGAAGGGGTTGCACCCCCAAAACACGTCCATTGATCTCCCGTGATGGCAGATAGCCCATGTTGGCACACTGTGTGCATCCTCCAAATTTTGCTTTTCGAAAAATCACTAAAACATTTTTAACATTGTAGCACACAAAAAAAACAAAGGGATTTGGAGGGGTTTTAAACTCGCCCCAAAACATCAATGTTTTTATTTTTTTGAATAACATCATTGATGTTTTTCTTGAGGTTTTCCAATTCTAAATTACACCCCATGATCTCCCCGATCAGGATCTGGGCACTTTCTGATGTGAAAGGATCTGGATCCACAACATCACGATCACCTAAAAAGAGAGAAACCAAACAAAAACAGGTATCAAAAATATGCCGGCATCCAACTCCTACCTGAGGCTGTGGTCGCAGACACTCACCTGTTGTGGTGACTAGTTCCACCACATCTTCTTCCTCCTGCTCTTCTTGGGTTGGGGGGATTTCCCCTTCTTCCAGAGGTGGGGGGTCTGTGGTCTCCTCGGATGAGGGGTGTCCTCCGAGTCTTTTCTCCCCTATGTAAAACAAAAATGGTATACTTAGCACACAGATATTTGATGGCAAAACTATAAATAGGAAACATTGTTTGGAAGTAGGGTACAATTGTCTATTTTGGCAGAGTTCCAAAATGTAGCATTTTCAGTGTCCTTTGTCAAGCTGCAATACTTTACCTGTTTGGTACAAGCTTCACAGATGGAGTCACCCCTATAGTATACACTGGACACCTGTGTGGCCCCCCTAAAAAAATGGTGTTCTGGGGTCCCACACTAGTGCTCCAGTGTCCAGATGTGAAAACAGCTGCTCAGTGTCTTCTCCTTACACAGAATCTAGTTTGCATTTCATTCTAGTAACAAACACATCTACACAACCAAATTAGTTTCATACAAGTAGGGCGTAAAAAATGTGGCCAAATGCATATGGCCAAAACAATGGTGTTTTAGAGGCCCAAAGAAAAATGTTGGATACGAACGAATAATGTGCCCATGAACATGAAAGTTGCCATTTTAAAATGTACACTTTTAAGAAAAGCACATGGAGCAGCACGAACGTAATAAACACAAAAAGAATAGGAACACAGCACAACTACTTACTTTTTTGCAGGACTCTCCGGATCTTTCTGTACTGCTCATGTTCTCGTAATTTGAGGTCCGACCACCATTTCCTGAGCTGATCTTTCGATCGTCGTACCCTGAAATTCCGGTGCAGACTTTTGACCACTTTCGCCATGATCTTGGCCTTTCTGACATTGGGGTTGGGGTAAGGTCCATACTTTCCATCATAGTCGGCCTTCTTCAGGATGTCGACCATCTCCAACATCTTAACAAAGGACATATTTGAGGCCTTAAATCTCCTTCTGGATCGGGACGTCTCCGGATCCGGGCTTTCCTCCTCCTCCTCGTTCCTGTAATTAGCACGCACCTGCTGTGTATCCGCCATGTGCTCTTCCCCCACTGCGCAGAACTGAAAGGGTGGGGAATAGACTAGAAAGAATGTCAGGGGCGGGCGGAGTTACGCGCATGCGCAGTGTGTGAATGTCAGGGGCGGGCGGAGTTACACGCATGCGCGTGTGTATTATGTACAATCTGTGAGCGGAGGAAGGAACATCGGAGGCGCTGATTGTGATAACGAAGGTAAGATCTAAACTTGGGCCTATCCAGCTTCGAAATTGAAGCCTTTATTGTAACAAGATTAGGAGAGTTTGGCCTGACCTTAGGGTTTGTCTTGTGTTGTGTCTTGCAGAGAAAATGGATGGCTTCAATGACAACAACTTCCTCCCCCTGTTCATAGACAAATACAGGGAGCTGCCCTGTCTGTGGCACGTGAGACATCCTCATTATAATAATAAACAAAAGAGGCAGGCAGCGCTGGAGAAACTGCTGGAGTTGGTGAAGCTGGTGGTCCCCACAGCAACCATCCCCTATTTAAAAGCCAAAATTGGTGGCCTGAGGAGCACTTATTTTAGGGAGCGCAAGAAGGTCACGGATTCCCAGAGGTCCAGAGCTGCAGAAGATGACATTTATGTCCCCAGGCTGTGGTACTATGAGAGACTGCGATTTCTGTCAGACCACACTGAAGTCAGGGAATCCCTCTCTACTCTTCCTTCCACTTTTCCTTCCACCCCAGCTGAGGCTTCCGATGTCCAACCTGGGCCTTCCAGCCAGGAAGAAGTGGGGGAGCCCAGCTGGAGTCAGGTATAGCATTCTTCTACAGATTTCTTGTCAATAAAGAAATGATCTTTACTAGATGTTATTAATGATCACTAATTGCTGCTTGAAAAAAGTGTTTTACATATCAATAGACAGCAGTGGGCACCCAAAATTGGGACAAGAATGAAAAATGCTGGGCTCAGAATGATAGTCTGTTATATTTGTTATTATTCTATTTGCAACAGTCAGGAGGTGAAAATTGTGTGTGATTGATGAAGAAAAAACTAAAACTATGTCCCTTTTCATACACAGGAAGACCTCAGCCAGGAGGAGGCTGTGGAATGTGGCAGCCAGGAGGAGGCGGGGGTTAGTGGCAGCCAGGAGGAGGCGGGGCTAAGTGTCAGCCAGGACAAGCCTGGGACCAGTCGCAGCCTGATCGAATCGCAGGTTCCACCCCTCCGCCTTCCATACAAAAGACCAAGGAAGGGGAGTCACATTCAGGATTCTGCACTCAGGCTTATTCAGGAGGCTTCTGCATCCTTCAGAGCCTTACCCACTCCTGAAGAGGCCTTTGCCTGCATGGCTGCCACCAAACTGCAGGGCATGCAGGAGGGTCAATGCCTCATGTGTGAGCAACTTATTTATAAAGTCCTAACTAAGGGGGTGAGTGGTGAAATCACACCCAAGACTGACGTGATTGAGTTGGACCATCCTCCTCCTCCTCCTGCTGCCACAACTCCACCACCACAGCCACAGCGTGGAAGGAAGCGTGGAAAGAAGACAAGAGAGTGATGACCCTGGGTTCAGTCTGGTCTGACAAAAGCTGCAGTCTCTTGTATGACCACAACCTGGGGACACAGATGTCATCTGCTGCTTTCCGGATCTCTGGGACTTCTGGACCAGACTGCACTCCCTTAGATAAGGACTCCTCAGGCCACCAATTTTGCTTGAAAATAGTTGATGTGTGCCCTGGGGGTCCAAGGCTTCACCCATTTCTGCTGTTTCTCCAGCATTGCCTCCCTCTTTGTTTAGTTGTGAGCCCTTAATAAATGAATTTTTTGGGAAAATTATAATCTCCTATGTGTGTTTTCATCCAAAAAGGACAGGTACATTTTGAAAGTACAATGTGAAATTAACAAGAGACAACAACACCAAACAATCTCCTACAGATTAAATATAACAACATATCAATGGTGTTGTGGTAACTTGACACACAAAACACACACAAAAATATTCTGGAGTAAAAATAAAAATACAATAACACAAAGATCAGCCTTGAAAAAAAGACAAAACACAAAAAAAATGTTGTCAGATGTGACAAATCAAAATATATTGAGGGAATCCCGATAAATAGTACAGAAAGAAGTTTGTGAGAAGTCTGTGTGAATATGAGCAGCAAAACTACTTCATTCTTCTCACATTATAAAGAAGAAGAGAGTGCGCTGTATTAAACCATTTTTAACATTGCAGCGTGATGAAAGTGCTGTATCCATTGCGAACGCTAAGTTTACCAGACCGAGCTGTTCCATCTCGGAATTTCTTCTGAGCATGCGTGGCACTTTGTGCGTCGGAACAGGCCACACACGGTCAGAATTGACGCGATCGGATTTTGTTGTCGGAAAATTTTATAGCCTGCTCTCAAACTTTGTGTGTCGGAAAATCCGATGGAAGATGTCCGATGGAGCCCACACACGGTCAGAATGTCTGACAACACGCTCCGATCGGACATTTTTCATCGGAAAATTCGGCCGTGTGTATGGGGCATAAGACATACCATACCTGCATAGCAAATACAAAAAATAGTGAAAATTAAAACATTTTTTAACGCAATCTGTGCCTAAACTATATATATATGCTGAAGCATGGGGGCATCTGCCCCAAAAGAGCAAATCGCTCCTCCACCCCTGCTGCCCCCATGCTTCGGCATACAGTATATGCTCTTTTTTTTAACTGTGGTGGTGAAATCACCTCCTACAGCGCTGGAGTCATGGCTTTATGTATCGTGGGAGCAAACGCTGTTGCTGTCAAGATAAATAAATCCACGCTGCAGCTCAATGGCGTACCTGCTAAGCAAATGATGGTTAACAATAAAACAAACATTACAGTATAACATACCATACCTGCAAAGCAAATACAATAAAACATAGTAAACATAAAACAGAGAGAATGATAGATATAGGACAATAGTGAGCGAACAGTAGAGCGGACAGTAGAGAGCAAACCTAAGAGAGAGAACAATAGAGAGAGAGAGAAGAAAAATACAACCACAACTACTACTTCTATGATGTCAGAGCCTGTCATCGCCTCACATTAGGACGGGCGCTCGCCAGCCGGCCGGCGATTTCTGCTCTCTTTTCGCTGCAAAATTGTAAGTGTTTTACCTTTTTTTAAATAAATTTCATCTACGGAGTCACACTATGGATACCTCTTTTTTATCCCTATGTTTGTAATTCGGGGATTGGTATTTCCCTAACCTGCCTTCGGCCACGCCGCCAGAGGGATGCTCTGATGTTGGTTGGATATCCAGGTCTTCATTTCACCCAGTCCACCTGCTGCCTGTCATAGTACACAGAGCGACGCTGCAGATCTATGTCCATCTGGTCTCCGGTTTATTCGATCAAGCTTATTTAGCTTGCTATCTGGTAAGCGTGCACTTCAGGTGGTGGAGGATCACTATGATGGGTGTTTCCTTACTTTCCCCCTTTGCACACCGATCCCTATGAACAGCGATCAAGGGCCTCTTCCCACTGCCTAGTGGACTATCTGTCTATTTGATCTATGGACTTTTTTTTTATTTTGGTTTCACTATATACTTTGTGGTATTGATTATATGCATTTGGTAATAGTTAGATATCAGTTTGGTTTTTCACAAATTTCACCTGGTTTAGGATTTCATATTATTTGTCACATATATTCACATATATGTTTTTAGGGTACAGCGCAGTTCCTCTTCACTACTGTTCCTGCCATTTGACATTTTGGTCTCTAAATTTACTGGTACAGTAGTGAGACTCACAGGTAAAAAAGTCTTGACTGTTAGCGACTGATTCAAACGCTACCAAAAAAACTGTTAGCATTCACAGGGATAAGGCCTGACTCTGCAAACGCTGCAGTTATGTGTGTTGTGTTTTGTAAGTGAAAGTGATCGATTGATACTGCACTTGGGTGGGCTGGGCTGAGGGGCTAAACGCAGGTGCTAGCAGGTATCTGGGCTGATCCAGCTAACGCTGCATTTTTGAGAACCCTAAACTGCTGGGGACAGTAATATAGATCTGATCAGATCAGATATCAATCCGTTCAGACACTATACTACTAAGGGAGGCGTATGGTGCATGCGTGGGTATTAGCGGTACTGGTACTCATCTGACACTGCCTGGGGAGACGCAGACCCTGTCTGACGCTAAAACCTAACTTTGATCACATGCCAGGTGATCAGGGGGTTAAACCTTTATTGGTTAAAATACGCTGGGTGCCCTGACGCTATAAAAAAATCTAGCTAAACTGCTTCACCTGTGACACTTATACTGTGATTACAGGTGACAGGGGGTAAACAAGGGGTTAAACCTTTATGGGGGGGTTAGGGGGGGTCCCTAGACCTATCTGAGCCTAAGACTAATTACCCTAACATTAATTTTTGTCACTAATGACACTAGTACAGCAATAAAAAAGATCTAATTGCTGTACTGGGTGACACAGTGACAGGTGGTGAGAGGTTAACTGGGGGGGTGATCGGAGGTGATCGGGGTGAATTGTGTGCCTACGTGACCTCGTGTCAGTGTAGTGTTGTGCAACTCACTGTTTGATGCTCTCTGCTCTCGGTCTGGAACAATAAGACCGACAAGAGGAGAGATGACATCACTTCCCCTGTCAGTGTTTACAGTTACACAGACAGGGATATCATTCGTCAGGAGCAATCACCAGGTCCAGGCCAGATTTCATTGGCCTGGGCCTGGGGATTGATCGGTTCCTGATCAAATCCAATCGTCGCGGCCGACGTAGCATAACGGTTATTCATCTGCCAGTGCCATTCTACCGCAGTACAAATGCGGCCGATGGACGGTAAGCGTTTAAGGACACTCTCAAAAGATTTAGGAAATATTTCAATGACTAGCTCAGTATAGCTCATCATGATTCTTTCTTTTAACATTTGCTGCTGTGTGTCTAAGTTTAATATACAGGTATTACATTTCTGCTGCTGTGTGTCTAAGTTTAAATTTATTAAATTTCTAGGTAAAGAAATCAAATTAGGATACCCAGTTTATTGCTCCTACATTATACCTTCAACTATTACGTACCAATATTAAACAGAAAATATTAAGCAAATGCTTAATGAAAGGGTATGCAAGTTGACATAAAATGACCTTGCGTGTTAAATGGAGAGGATGCTAATCAGAGAGTCTTTATTAGTCACAGGAACAGAAAGCTGATGTTTTTTTTTTTTTTAGAAAAGCTAAAACCAATGTATGTGGCTTGCCATGTGGGGTGATTAAAAAGAGCAACTTCAATGTAAAAAATAAATAGTGCCTTGTAGGGCTTGTAAAGACACCCTATTACAACCTGGATCACCTGCTGGTGGCACTGTGGTTTCCAGAGCTGAAGGGTGCAGTTCTGGTAGCCCGGCGGGTGTTTCCCAGCATTCAGCAGATCCCAGTAATAAGGGTCCACCTGATGCTGGCTGCTGGGAAGGTATTTAACCCCTCCCTTGATTTGCAACTTTGCTTCAATGTTTTGCCTGCTAGCCAGATCCCTGCTTGCTGATTTTTCCTAATCCTGATTCCTACCATGATCCTGTACCCTGCCACCTCTTATCTACTCTCCTTGTTCCTGATCCTAGTTCCCTCTTTCTGCAGTTGGCCTTTAAAGTGTTTGTTACCCTAACATTTCATATTCCTGATATGTGACTGCTGTACCATGTACTTGTATGAAAAAGTATCCTGTTCTCTTTGTATCGCTTACTTGTGAAAATCCCTGGTGTTCCTGACAGTCCCTCTGTTTTCCTATTAAAAAATGACCATGCTAAGCATGAGAGCACAGTGTGGTCAGTTCTCTAGCTTTGCTGGGAACTCAGCCTGCTTTCCTCCAATGATCATACTTGTCCTGACATGCCTCCTCTGCACAGCCATTCACTGAAGAGTTCAGTGTGTTGTTGCTGCTCCTCCTCCAGCTCTTATGCAGCTGAGAGCAGAGGGAATGTGATCACTTATAAAAAAGAGAAAAAAGGTATTGATGTTTTTTAATATCTATACACAAATGTTTTGCCTTTCTATCTTAAACTGAATGGATTGTTTTACAAGGTTATTGTTTACAATCACAAATACTTGAAAAATATGAATATGAATAATATGGACCATGTGGAACAGGAGTTTTCATTATGTTTCAGAAAAAAAACTAAACATCAGCAATGTTTTAATAATAGTTTATGTGAGTGTTTCTCTATGAATTCTGCCAATGGTGTAGGTTTTCTAGCTTTCCATAAACAATAATAAATGAGTAACATGTTAAATTGCATTAACAATTTATTTAAAATGTGACCTTGCTAGAGTCACCAAGAGTTCAAAAACACTACTCTAATATCATTATATCAACCTATATGTTAAAATTAATATATTTTACAATTTTACGTGGAAAAATCTGTAAAGAATGTAATTTAATTTTGTGTAACAAAATGGTACATTGTAAACCAAATTATATGTTTTTTAAATAAATATTTAATAAAGGAGATGGAGAGACTGCCATCCCTAGCCTTGCCTTTAGAAACTGCTAATTGTCAGGATATCATGCTGATTAAAGGGTTTTGCTATTTCATTGGCCACACACAAGGAAGCTTAGGAAGGTTTGACCTTCCTCTGACATCACTGGCTGTGTGATTCTTGCAACTCTGGCTTAGAAGTTTCTAAAGCCTTTGAATCGGCATGACAGCCAGATAATAGGAAAGAAGCAATTCTATCTATCTATCTATCTATCTATCTATCTATCTATCTATCTATCTATCTATCTATCTATCTATCTATCTATCTATCTATCTATCTATCTATCTATCTATCTATCTATCTATCTATCTATCTATCTATCTATCTACTTGTATTCGTTTTTACACAGCTGATGAAATATTTTGTATGTTGAATATAAAAGCAGACAGCATGTTTAAGTCAAGTCAGAAAGTTATGTAACACTTTTTATTTTCTGTTCATTTTTATTCTTTTTATAGTAAATAAATACATTGAATAGAATTTCAAAAATCACTGACATACTAAGGTAATAACAATGCTAACCCTCTTCTATCATCTTCAAAGTAAAGTCTTGGATGGGCCGACTGCGCACAGCTTTCACTTGGGTTTAATGGCTGTCTAATTTGGCTTTCCTTTTGTTCTTTGTTAGTGAGGGTCAAGCTCAGTGTGTGAATTATGTCATTGTTTGTATGTCCCTAAAATCATTTATTATTCTCTGTATTATTCTCAGTGCATAAAGAAAATGATGAAGGTGACTTGCTTTTCCTCTGCTTCAAAGTACCACGTCATCTTTGGTGGAAAGTGAAAAAGTGAAAACAAATCCAAATATACTAGATTCCAATCTCAATACTGCATTACAATGCTGAAAATACTAATGTAAAATTTATTTGGAGCATGATGCTGTTTTGCTTACTTGTACTACAAGTTTAAAGAGGAAGTAAACCCTGATTTAGTTGAACTCATCTTATCTACCAATGAAATATTGGTGAGATACTGGAGCACAACACAAACATTTAGTCTGGTTAAATGTTTTCCATACCCAGACCAATTTCTTTTATCTCTTACACCTGAAATCCAATACTATAGTGCTTGCCTTCCAAGTGGTTTATTTAGGTACTGCATTTGGCCTATGGCCCTGACATGTCTAGCTCATAGGATATTCTTCAAACTCAACTGTACCTTTCTCAGGTTTCATTGCTTAAAGGGTGCCCTTTCCTTTACTCCAGCTGCAAGTGTCTGCTAGGTGCAAAGTTACATAGTTACATAGTTAGTCAGGTTGAAAAAAGACACATGTCCATTAAGTGATCACCAACAGCCAGTATCCCAAGTCAAAGGTATTTAAAATATTTAATGGGGAAATTTTAATTCTTCTAAATGTTGTATGTTTTAACTTAAAGTGCAGTTCCACTCAAAAGTGGAACTTCTACTTATCCATCTCCTCCCCTCCTCCGGTGCCACATTTGGCACCTTTCAGGGGGGAGGGGGGAATGGGTACCTGTTTTTGACAGGTACCATTCCACACTTCCTGGAGATCAGGCCACCCCTAGTGCACTTGCTACTACTTTTCTGGTGGTGTACGCAGTACACAATACATACAGTACACCCATAGTTTTTATTACACTTCTGTTGGTGTACCCAGTACCGTGCACCCCTAGTGCAGTTGCTACTACTTTCCTGGTGGTGTACACAGTACACAATACATACAGTACACCCATAGTTGTTATTACACTTCTGTTGGTGTACACAGTACCTTGCACCCCTAGTGCAGTTGCTACTTCTTTCCTGGTGGTGTACACAATACATACAGTGCACCCATAGTTGTTATTACACCTATGTTGGTGTACACAGTACCGTGCACCTCCTAGTGCACTTGCTACTACTTTTCTGGTGGTGTACACAGTACACAATACATACAGTGCACCCATAGTTGTTGTTAAACTTCTGTTGGTGTACACAGTACTGTGCACCCCTAGTGCACTTGCTACTACTTTTCTGGTGGTGTACACAGTACACAATACGTTGTAGTGTGGTTTTGCTAAACAAAATTTACAGCATGTCCGGAAGGCCACCAAGGAGAGGCAGATGCTCACAGGCCACTAAAAGAGGGCAAGCAGGCTCTGTGTCTACAGTCGACAGTGCTGGTCCTGGACATGGTGCATCCTCAGTATGTGGCCGTGGGGCACGCTTGTCCTTTTTTTCTGCAGCTGGCCATGTTATTGAGCCACAACATGCAGAAGAGTTGGTGGAATGGATAACAAAGTCCTCCTCATCCTCCTCACCCTCTGTCACCCAGGTTCAGAGTAGTTTGCCTGCCAATGCAGCTGCCGAAGTGGCCTATTCCATTGGCTGCATGTCAACAGTCACTCCTTCCCTTGCCCCACCATCATGCACGGAGGAGTCCCCCGAACTACTCGACCACAGTGTCGGGTGCATGCTGCAGGAGGATGAGCAGCGATTTGAAGGCTCCGATGATGGTACCCAGGTTGAGGAAGGGTGTAACGTGAGCCTAGAGAGAGGGGGTACCCAAGAAGGTCAAGAAACTGGCAGGAATGTTCCCCGAGCTGCAGCATACTGCCAAGTTTGCTCCAGTGATGAGGAGGGAGGGAATGATGAGGTCACTGAATCTACTTGGGTGACTGATAGAAGAAAGGAGGAGGAGGAGGCACATCTCCAACAAGGCAGGATGCCCTCCAGGGGGCAGCTTAAGGGCAGCCACCCTATTGCATCACACCGCAGAGCTAAGCAGGTGCAGGGCGCTGCTGACTCACCACATATTTTGAAAAATTCTTTGGTGTCGGCCTTTTTTGACACGTGTGCAGCAGATTGCACCATTGCTGTTTGCAACATATGTCTGAAGTGTATCAAGCATGGCCAAAACAGCAGCCGCTTGGGCACCACATGCTTGACCATACATATGACGACCTCCCATGCAGTCTGTTGGCAACAGCACTTAAAAGACCTACATCAAAGAACAAGGCGGACCTCTCCTTGCTCCTCATCAGCTGGGATCTCCAACCCCACTATACCTCCAGTCCTCTCAGAAACCTGCACTGAGAGGAAAGAAGGTATAGAAGGTATAGAAATAGATGTCCCAAGTACTTGCAGCCAATCTGCTAGCGGTACACCAACATCAGATTTTAGCAGGCAAATTTTCCTACCCTAGTTGCTAAACCGTCGAAAGAAATTCAGTCCCAGCCACCCACATGCTCAGCGTCTGAATGATAGCTTGGCCAAATTGCTAGCACTGCAGCTGCTGCCTTTTCAGCTGGTAGACTCTGCCCCCTTTCGTGAATTTGTGGAATGTGCAATACCTCAGTGGCAGGTTCCCAAACGCCATTTCTTTTCACGGAAGGCCATTCCGACTCTCTACCAGCCTGTGGGACAGGGTGGTCAGCAGTAAGGTGCATATTACTGCTGACTCATGGTCCAGCAGGCATGGAGAGGGACGTTTCCTCTCTTTCACGGCACACTGGGTAATTCTGCTGGCAGCTAGGAAGAATGCAGGACAGGGTTCAGTATTGTTGGAGCTTGTTCCACTACCACGCCTCCAAAATGCTAGTGGTGATTCTGCCATAGCTCTCTCCTCCACCCCCTCCTCTTCTTCTTCCTCTATGGCCTCTTCCTCTGCAGATTTCTCCTCTGAACCAGCGGTGCTCCGTAGGTGTTAAAGGGGCTACGCAAGCACAGGCAAAAAGATGCCATGCGGTGCTTGAGTTGGTCTGCTTAGGGGACAGGAGCCACACTGGGGCAAAGATTCTGTCAACTCTGCAGGGGCAGGCACAAAGGTGGTTGATGCCATGCCATCTTCAGCCAGGAATGGTTGTATGCGACAATGGCACCAACCTCCTCTCTGCCCTCTGACAGGGACACTTGGCCCATGTTCCCTGTTTGGCTCACATCCTGAATTTGGTGGTGCAGTGGTTCTTGAGCAGGTACCCTGGCTTACAGGATCTCCTGAGGCAGGCCAGGAAAGTCTGTGGTCATTTCCGCCCATCATATAATGCCAGTGCTCGGCTGGCTAACAATCAAAGAGAATGCATCCTGCCCAAGAACCGCCATCTGTGACATTGGCAATGCTGCAGTGGCTGCACACGCAGCAGAGGGCCATCAATCAATGGCACCAGGACAGGGTCAGGGGAGCTTGGCTTTTTTTTGCCATGCCAGTGGCTACTGATCAAGGATGCATGCACTGTCCTGTCTTCATTTGAGGAGGCCACAAGAATGGTGAGCAGTGACAGTGCATGCATCAGTGATACTGTCCCTCTAGTCTTCCTGTTGGAGCACTCGCTTCATGGAATAATGGACAGGGCACTTGAGGCAGAACAGTGGGAGGAAGAGGAGGACTTCCTTACCTCTCAAGGCCCCCTTTATCCAGATACTAGTATTCCTGCAGGCCCGCTGATCACACAGGAAGAAGAAGAGGAGGAGGAGGATGAGGATTGTGTCAGCATGGAGGTGGAGGATAATACTCAGCATCAGCAGCAGTCTTCAAGGGATTGTTTGCAGTCCCCAGAAACCCATGGAGTTGTACGTGGCTGGGAGGAGGTGGTTAAGGAACATGTGATCCTTAGTGACCCACAGAACTCAGGATCGAATGCCTCTGCAAACTTACGCTGCATGGTTACCCTGATCCTGCAAAGCCTGCGAAAGGACCATAGGATTTGTGGTATCAAGGAGAGGGATCATTACTGGCTGGCAACCCCTCTTGATCCACGTTACAAGGGTAAGGTTGCAGAACTTATCCAGCCTTTGCAGAGGGAGCAAAGGATGAAACATCTTCGGGAGGCCTTGCAGAAAGGTTTGTGCAATGCGTTTCCAGAGCCTGGGAGATTACAATTTCCTGGTGCTGGACAACTTGTTGCTGAGGCTTCGTTCAGTCACAGAAAGAGCGGTGGAGAAGGTTGCTGGCTGACTGATGCCTTCAGACAATTCTTCAGTCCTCAGCGCCCAGGTCTGATCGGTTCCAGCAACCATCGCCAGCATCTGAATTACATGGTGCAGGAATATCTAGGGGTAAGATTAGACTTGGAGACCTTTCCACCAGAACATCCACTGGGTTACTGGGTCTTGAGGATGGACCACTGGCCAGAGCTTGCTCAATATGCAATTGAGCTACTGGCCTGTCCTGCATCCAGCGTTCTTTCTGAACGCAAATTCAGTGCTGCTGCAGGCTTTGTAACCTATCATAGAGTGCGCCTGTCCACAGACTCTGTTGATCAGCTCACATTCATAAAAATGAATCAGTCTTGGATCACCAGGTACCAAGCACCTGATGCTGATCTAACCGATTGATTTTTATATGGATGTGGGATCCCTTGAAGACTGCATATGCTGAGTGACTATCCTATTATGCTGAGTGACTATCCTATTCCTTCTCAATCATGCTGATAGCTTCTAGGAATATTTTTGGTTCAAGGCACCACCACCACTGCCTTAACAGGGGCGTGTAGTTACAATTTTTGATCTAATATTTCACAGCAGGGCCTGTTCCTGCGCTTGACAAAAGTATCTGTGAGGCTTTACAGTTTTGTGCCATCACCACCACCGCTTAAGGCCCAATTTTTATGCCCCTGTTTAACAGGGGCACATAATTAAGATTTTTGCTCTAATAGTTCAGAGCAGGGCCTCTTCCTGTGCTCAACAAAAGTATCTGTGAGGCTTTAGAGTGTTGTGCCACCACCACCACCACCGCCTAAGGCGCAATTTTCCACAGAGTGTATAGGGCAGGCTGTATAGTATATACAGGCAGTCCCCTATTTTCAAACATCCAACTTACAAACAACTACTTATAAATGGAGGGAGACAACAAAAAGTGAGACCAATCCTTGTTTTCCTAATAACCCAAAATGTTCTAAATCCAATTGTCATTGGGACAGAATGTGAGGTGAAATCTTCTGAACGAGGCACAGACAGCAAAACAAATGTTACAGGGGTGATGATAACCCTTCCCTATGTTATCCAAAAAGCTTAAAAATAGATTTTTTGGCTGGAGCTGCACTTACAAAATGTACCTGTTCCAAATTACAAACAAATTCAACTTAAGAACAAACCTACAGTCCCTATCTTGTTTTTAACCCAGGGACCACCTGTATACTTCTACTTTTCAGAGTATATAGGGCCTGGGGCCCCCACGCCTTTTTTTTTTTAAATTTGGGTGCGGGGTTCCCCTTAATATCCATACCAGACCCAAAGGGCCTGGTAATGGGCTGGAGGGGGGCAACATTACATTACAGCCGCCAGCAGTTTTAAATGACTATTGTTCCTTTAGAATTGTCACTTTGTGCAGGGACTTTTCTAAACACGGGTAAAAAGTGCCACTTTATAAGCTTACTATAGTCACCCCAGGAACGATATTTAACCACTTCCCTACCCGCCTATAGTCAAATGACGTCCACAGATGGGATCTCCCATCCTGGGTGGACGTCATATGACGGCCTCGGGTTCCCGGCCGCCTAGGGGGCGCGCGCACCGCGTTGCTCGGGACCCGGTGCGTGTGCCCGGCGGCCACGATGTCCTCCGGGCACCCGCGATTGCCCGTTAACCAGGCCGGACCGTGGATCTGTGTGTGTAAACACACAGATCAACGTCCTGTCAGCTCAGAGGAGAGCGATCTGTGTTCCCAGAACAGCGGAACACTGATCAGTCTCCTCCCCTTGTACGTCCCCGCCCCCTACAGTTAGAAGCATTCCCTAGGAAACACATTTAACCCCTTGTGTCCCCCTAGTGGTTAACCCCTTCACTACCTGTCACATTTACACAGTAATCAATGCAATTTTATAGCATTGATCGCTGTATAAATGTGAATGGTCCCAAAAATGTGTCAAAAGTGTCCGATGTGTCCGCCATAATGTCGCAGTCACAAAAAAAAAATTGCGATCGCCGCTATTATTAGTAAAAAAAAATATATATATATATATTTTTTTTTAAATGCCATAAATCTATCCCGTATTTTATAGACGCTATAACTTTTGCGCAAACCAATCAATATACGCTTATTGCGATTTTTTTTACCAAAAATATGTAGAAGAATACGTATTGGCCGAAACTGAGGAAAAAATTGTCGCTCTTCTTTTGTTTATAGCGCAAAAAATAAAAAACGCAGAGGTGATCAAATACCACCAAAAGAAAGCTCTATTTGTGGGGAAAAAAGGAAGTCAATTTTGTTTGGGTACAACGTCACATGACCGCGCAATTGTCATTTAAATTGCACCATCGCTGAAAACTAAAAATTGTTCTGGGAAGGAAGGGGGTGAAAAGGCCCGGTATTGAACCGGTTAAAGGAATATTCCCCTTTTATTTTTTCACTTTAAGCATTATTAAAATCACTGCTCCCGAAAAAAACGTCAGTTTTTAAAACTTTTTTTTTACATTGATACTGTACATGTCCCCTGGGGCAGGACCCGGGTCCCCAAACACTTTTAATGACAATAACTTGCATATTAGCCTTTAAAATTAGCACTTTAGATTTTTCACGTTCGAGTCCCATAGACTTTAACAGTGTTCGCACAAATGTTTTGCCTGTTCGCATGTTCTGCCGCATACCGAACCGGGGGGTGTTTGGCTCATCCCTAATCATAACAAGTAAACAATGCGCATGCACATAGTTATACCATAAGGGCACAAATGCACATAACGCTATATTTGACCTTATGCCGAATACTTGATTAAAGATTGCAAATTAAAAATTGGTAAACAATAATAACTTAATTAGTAATAATTGATAATTAACATACACGCTCAGACTCGTGATGACATGCCTATGTAACAAAGGAGAGCCTGGACCCCATATTGGGCATATCTCTTAAGGGTAGTAGTTCGATCTAAAAAGATCAGGAAGGGGTAAACCAGGATTTTAAGCCCAATACACGATGGGATGGGAGGGGGGGGAGTCAGAAGGGTGCAAGACTTTAACAAACAGGGGGTCATGGTGGGAATAGCAGGACTAGACCAGGCTAGCCAAATTGACAAAAGCCCAAATGAGGTTAGACTTCATTATGCCGTTCTATCCCTTCGTTGAGGCCTTGAGGAACCAGGGATCCTAGAGTGAATATCCAGAAGGCCTCTCTTGTACATAATATTTGGTGTTTATCACTATCAAGATCATTCGTTATAGCCTCAATTCCGACAACGCTTAGGCCATTAACAGAGCTGTTTAAAGAAGCCTCTAACAGGTCATTACCGGTCTCTTTAAAGTGTTTTGGTACTTAGTTCTTTTTTTCTGTTGTGATACTACGCCTATGCTCCCCCATTCTTGTCCTCATAGGACGTGAAGTGCGACCAACATAAAATAGTCCACAGAGACAGAGGAGGCCATATATCACAGACGAGGTACTGCAGTTGATAAACTGTTTGATCTTGTGACTTTTACCGTCCACTCCATTTTGATCAAACATAGTGGTCCAGGGTTTGTTCAGGCCTTTATTCCTAATTTTCTTTATTCTACTTGGAGCAATGATACTTCTTAAATTTTTAGGTATCCTAAAGACCAAGTTTGGGTGTAAAGATAGACTGGTTTCAAAGATTGGATCAGATCTGAGTATTTTCCAATTTTTTCTAAAGATTTTTTGCATCATGGGAACTTTATTGTTGTACCTTGTGCAGAATCTCACTTGTGGTTCCTCATTACTGGCATCATGCTTTACAGATTTTCCTACAAATAGCTATAAGTATTTCTGGAAGGCTTCATCAATATGTATATTGTCATATCCTTTTTCCCTGAATTTGTTCTTCAGAATCAGTCCCTGTTCTTCATTGTCATTCTTAAAGGTGCACGTCCGTCAAAGCCTGCAGAATTGGCCAACGGGAACGTTCCTTATCCACCTGGGATTGTGGTGGCTGTGGGCATGGAGATAGGAGTTCCCTGCACTCGGTTTGAAGTGAGTTCTTGAAAGGAAGCTTTTCTTTCTATAGCTTTCTTTCTATATGTCCCATGACTGAGCCACTGGCAAAAAACAAAAACTCTGAAACATAAAAAGTAGGACTGGGAGTTTGACAGAAAAGGTAACTAGATGAAGATCCAAATCAAAGATCAGAAATTAAACTGGCAACTCACAGGAGAGTGGTTGAATCAAACTGACTCAGAATAAGAATCCTAACCAATAACATAAATTCAAAGTGAACCTGTGGTCAGGCTGTGAACATTTGCAGTAAGTAGTTACATATACTTAACATACAATAACTTAAGCTTTAAAACATGCACCTCACTGATTATAAAGCAAAGATTCCTGATGGCTGCACTTCCAAAAATCCTCTTTATTGAAGCTTATGTGACAGGTGGTTAACAGATGGAGCAGGGGACAAAGAGGTAGACGCGTTTCGCACAAATGGTATTGCTTAGTCATTACATAGTTACATAGTTAGTAAGGTTGAATAAAGACACCAGTCAATCCAGTTCAACCTGAGTGAGTGTGGGTGCATATCTACAATTGTCCCTATTCCTGTACATTGTGTCTC
Organism: Lithobates clamitans; assembly: GCA_037952925.1. NCBI lineage: Eukaryota > Metazoa > Chordata > Amphibia > Anura > Ranidae > Lithobates > Lithobates clamitans. The sequence goes on along the minus strand of JBBGZY010000228.1, from coordinate 2,582,045 downwards.
ATTAAGATGCTCATCTATTATATTATTTGTGGTACCCATATAGCGCTGTCAATTTACATCACACACTCACATCGGTCCCTACCCTCAAGGAGCCCACAATCCAAGGTTCCCAACTCACATTCATATACTAGGCCAATTTTGGACAGCATATCAACAGAAGCCAATTAAACTACCAGCATGTCTTTGGAGTGTGGGAGGAAACCGGAGTACCCAGAGGAAACTCACGCAGGCACAAGGAGAACATGCAAACTCCAGGCAGGTAGTGTCATGGTTGGAATTCGAACCAGCGATCCTTTTTACTGCTAGGCGAGAGTGCTACCCACTACACCACTGTGCCGCCCGTTGACACAGTGGTTTTAACCTATTGGATCTAGTAACCACAATCACAAGGAAAACTTTGCTGCAGTACACAGTACATACACTAATCAACGTCACTGGCTGTATAAAGCTGCAGGAGATCCATTGAGACACAGGACAGGATATGTGCACTAATAGGTTGCAAGAGATCTGCTAAGGGAAGTCTATTAGTGCACATTTCCCACCCTGTGTCTCAATTGGACTCCAGCGATATTTATTTGCGGCTATACACATATACACATAGTTTGAGAATATGTCAGTATTGGCCCTTATGATGTTCAACACTTTGCTTTTAAAATAATTTGTCCTTACATCAGTTTGATTGTGTATATATATATATATATATATATATATATATATATATATATATATATATATATAAAAGTGTGGCATGCATTTGTATTCAGCCTCCTTTACTCTGATACCCCTAACTAAAAGTAAAATCTAGTGGAACCAATTGCATTCAGAAGTCACCTAATTAGTAAATAGAGTCTACCTGTGTGTCATTTAATCTCAGTATAAATACAGCTGTTCTGTGAAGCCCTCAGAGGTTTGTTAGAAAGCCTTAGAGAACAAACAGCATCATGAAGGCCAAGGAACACACCAGACAGTTCAGGGATAAAGTTGTGTAGAAGTTTAAAGCAGGGTTAGGTTCTAAAAAAATATCCCAAGCTTTCAACATCTCATGGAGCACTGTTCAATCCATCAACCGAAAATGGAAAGGGTATGTCACAACTGCAAACCTACCAAGACATGGCCTTCCACCTAGACTGAAAGGCCACGCAAGGAGAGCATTAATCAGAGAAGAAGCCAAGAGGCCCATGGTAACTCTGGAGGAGCTGCAGAGATCCACAACTCAGGTGGGAGAATCTGTCCACAGAATAACTATTAGTTATTTATGGAAGAGTGGCAAGAAGAAAGCCATTGTTGAAAGAAAGCCATTAGAAGTCCCGTTTTCAGTTTGCGAGAAGCCATGTGGGTGACACAGCAAACATGTGGAAGAAGGTGCTCTGGACAGATGAGACCGAAATTGAAAGTTTTGGCCTAAAAGCAAAATGTTATGTGTGGAGAAAACTAACACTGCACATCACACTGAACATACCATTCCCACCATGAAACATGGTGGTTGGAGCATCATATTGTGGAAATGCTTTTCTTCAGCAGAGAAAGGGAAGCTGGTCAGAGTTGATGGGAAGATGGATGGAGCCAAATACAGGGCAATTGTAGAAGACAACCTGTTAGAGTCTGCAAAAGACTTGAGACTGGACAATGACCCTAAACATACAGCCAGAGCTACAATGGAATGGTTTAGATTAAAGCATATTAATGTGTTAGAATGGCCCAGTCAAAGTCCAGACCTAAATCAAATTGAGAATCTGTGACAAGATTTGAAAATTGCTGTTCACCGACATTCTCCATCCAATCTGACAGAGCTTTAGCTATTTTGCACAGAACTGGCAAAAATGTCATTCTTTAGATGTGCAAAGCTGGTAGAGACATACCCAAAAAAACTTGCAGCTGTAATTGCAGCAAAAGGTGGTTCTACAAAGTTTTGACTCAGGGGGCTGAATACAAATACATGCTACACTTTTCAGATATTTACTGGTATTTGTAAAAAAATGTAAAAAACATTTATGATTTGCCTTCTGCTTCACAATTATGTGCCACTCTGTGTTTGTTGGTCTATAACATTAAATCACAATAAAATACATTTAAGTTTTTGGTTGTAACATGAGAACATGTGGAAAATTTCAAGGGGTATAAATACTTTTTCAAGGCACTGTGTATATATATATATATATATATACAGTGGGGACAGAAAGTATTCAGACCCCCTTACATTTTTCACTCTTTGTTATATTGCAGCCATTTGCTAAAATCATTTCAGTTCATTTTTTTCCTCATTATTGTACATACAGCACCCCATATTGACAGAAAAACACAGAATTGTTGACATTATTGCAGATTTATTAAAAAAGAAAAACTGAAATATCACATGGTCCTAAGTATACAGACCCTTTGCTGTGACACTCATATATTTAACTCAGGTGCTGTCCATTTCTTCTGACCATCCTTGAGATGGTTCTATATCTTCATTTGAGTCCAGCTGTGTTTGATTATACTGATTGGAGCTGATTAGGAAAGCCACACACCTGTCTATATAAGACCTTACAGCTCACAGTGCATGTCAGAGCAAATAAGAATCATGAGATCAAAGGAACTGCCTGAAGAGCTCAGAGACAGAATTGTGGCAAGACACAGATTTGGCCAAGGTTACAAAAAAATTTCTGATGCACTTAAGCACAGTGGCCTCCATAATCCTTAAATGGAAGACGTTTGGGACGACCAGAACCCCGTCCGGCCAAACTGAGCTATCGGGGGAGAATAGCCTTGGTGAGAGAGGTAAAGAAGAACCCAAAGATCACTGTGACTGAGCTCCAGAGATGCAGTCGGGAGATGGGAGAAAGTTGCAGAAAGTCAACCATCACTGCAGCCCTCCATCAGTCAGGGCTTTATGGCAGAGTGGCCCGGTGGAAGCCTTTCCTCAGTGCAAGACACATAAAAGCCCGCATGGAGTTTGCTAAAAAAACACCTGAAGGACTCCAAGATGTTGAGAAATAAGATTCTCTGGTCTGATGAGACCAAGATAGAACTTTTTGGCCTTAATTCTAAGCGGTATGTGTGGAGAAAAACAGGCACTGCTCATCACCTGTCCAATATAGTCCCAACAGTGAAGCATGGTGGTGGCAGCATCATGCTGTGGGGGTGTTTTTCAGCTGCAGGAACAGGACGACTGGTTGCAATCGAGGGAAAGATGACTGCAGCCAAGTACAGGGATATCCTTGACGAAAACCTTCTCCAGAGTGCTCAGGACCTCAGACTGGGCCGAAGGTTTACCTTCCAACAAGACAATGACCCTAAGCACACAGCTAAAATAATGAAGGCGTGGCTTCACAACAACTCCGTGACTGTCCTTAAATGTCCCAGCCAGAGCCCTGACTTAAACCCAATTGAGCATCTCTGGAGAAACCTAAAAATGGCTATTCACCAACATTTGCCATCCAACCTGACAGAACTGGAGAGGATGCGCAAGGAGGAATGGCAGAGGATCTCAAAATCCAGGTGTGAAAAACTTGTTGCATCTTTCCCAAAAAGACTCATGGCTGTATTAGATCAAAAGGGTGCTTCTACTAAATACTGAGCAAAGGGTCTGAATACTTAGGACCATGTGATATTTCAGTTTTTCTTTTTTAATAAATCTGCAAAAATGTCAACAATTCTCTGTTTTTCTATCAATATGCTGTGTGTACATTAATGAGGAAAAAAATGAACTTAAATGATTTTAGCAAATGGCTGCAATATAACAAAGAGTGAAAAATTTAAGGGGGTCTGAATACTTTCCATCCCCACTGTATACGTTTTTCTGTATTATTTTGAATATGTTGTTGCTACTATACAATGATTTTGAATGATGTGTCAAGCTTGATACGAGTTCAATTGGTGAATCAGATTCTTTTTGGCAGTGGATCTAGACCGAACTCTTCACATAAGGTTTGAGTGTATGTAACCTGTACTGCAGCTGGGTTTTCTTTGTGATACTGGCTGTTTTTAATTGGTTAGTTCACCTGTAACCTAATGATGGCACATTAGAGCAGTATATAGGTGAAGCTTCAATAAAGAGGATTTTTGGAAATTCAGCTGTCCGGAATCTTTGCTTTATAATACACAGCATGCAAACTGGGCAAGCACCTGACTAGTGCGTGCGGGGATTAACTGGGGACTCACTCACCTGGAGGTGCTTTCTTTTATTTCATTGATGCACTTCACTGACCTCTGTATCTGCAGACACAGTGGAGAAATGCATCCTCAAAGTTCACAAGAGAAACACTGATGACATTTGAGCTGAGTTTTAATATTCTGCTTCTCTCTTCCTGAGTATCTTGCTTCCTTGATTTATGTTTGAATTAGTGATTATGAGTCTGGATAGTCATCAAGTCAATGTAGACAGTGGAGAGCAAAGCATGCTGAACTAGCTTAGACAAGCTCTTCAGTAGTTCTCTTGTGATTTTTAAACTTTACCTATATTTGGTATATATGTTAGGGTACCATTTGCTTGAGAATTTCACACCACAGCATGGATATGGTGTTATGTTATAAATTCTACTAATGCATACTGGGTAGATAAATGAATACATTTAAAAACCTAAAATAATATCTCATGGCTTGATGTTACATCATGGTAGCAGTGCCTTTACCAGTACAAACATGTACACCGCCAGAAAAATTTAGTATGCATTATTTTTTGTAAGGTTTTTCTGACAAAATGGTAAAACAGGAGCCAACATTCTTTTTGTTGGGATGTATAGCCACAAGGGAAATTTTCACTGAAAGAAACTACCCAACCAGGTCAGGTTTCTAAGTGTAAATGATAGAAACCATATTTTGACATTGACTTGGACAGCAGGTTACAATGGCAAATTCAAGACATGTTTATTAAAAATATGAACCACGCAAATGTTATAATATACTTAACATATATATGTAATTTTTGTATCAAATGTGTTTTTAGCATTTATTAAGGAATTAGTGGAAGCTAACAATGCCCTTCTAGATAAAATTCATAAAATATCTTAAACATAATATGTAAGGAAAAAAGTTTAAGCTTGGGCCAGACAATTCAAAACCAAACATAACAAAATATAGCTCAAGAAATTATACAGAAAGACTTTGGATTATAACATGTAAATACATGAAAAGTAATTCTCAAAGTAATGGGCAAAACCTACACATTATGCTTAAAGCGTAACTCCACTTTTGTTGAGAAAAAAAGACCCCCCCCCCCCCTGGGTGCTCTATGTACATTGCAAGGATTATAACAACCTTTGTTGCAGATTCCTACTTTTTGTTATTCTGAAGAAATCCTTGTGTGTTCCTGCGTGCCTCTGTTCTGAGTGGATCTAATGGGAGTGGTTTCATAATTATCTGTCAGCTGTGCAGCTTTAGAGCACTAATAAAGAAATCTGCTGGGCCTGCATCCCTTTAGATGTGTTCCTACTGTATATAGAGGGGTTGAGGGGCGGGACTTTGAGTGAAGCACACGGATGCATTAAAGAAATGAATTTAGAAAGTGGTTTATTAATTGAGTCATCTTAGAGCATAAGTTGGGGGTATACAGTTCAGTACATAAATTGGATATCAATACCTCAAATTACATATCACATATAAATGCAATGTCCAACCAAGGTTTAAAACAGTATTTTACAAATACACGGGTCACGTCATAACATGATTAATTGCATTGCAGGGAATACTCATAAAAGTAGCTTGCGCATTAAAGCGCCATTAGAAATAATAGTAAAGATAAGATAAGTAGGAAAAATTATCTAAAAACATACATAATGACTCTGTTAGAAGATAAATGTCAGTATTTTACAGTTGCACGGGTCACTTCAGAGCGTGATTAATTGCAGTGTAAATGATACTGGAAAACAAAAATGGATGCATTAAAGCATCACTTGGGAAAAAAGGAGTACATATACTGGGTGAAGAGAAACGGTCGTGGTAGGTTCATGAATACACTGTTGTAACGGTAGTTGTTAGCTCTACGCGTTTCGGGACCTTAAAGTTGCTCATCAGGAGCAAAACCGTATTGGTTATCTAAGAAGATGAAAAAATAGGGACATGGGTGGTTATCTGAAAAAATGCATGGGCAAATGCAGAAAATGTGAAAAACCCCACACATATCCATACATTTGTCCCACAAACTTACATGAGCGTGACCACGCATGGGAGAGATCATCGCCGCACAGGACAATGTGTTCCTACTGAAAGTATCTCTCCAAAAATAACATTTTTGTTGCAGGGGATGCCTGAAATCTGACTTGTATTTTGGGCAGACTTCTGGGAAAATTGGTGAGCCAATTACACAAGCAGGAAATTATGTTTCTGGGGTGTGTCCAGTACACATTCTGTGTATAGAACAACTCCATTTAGCCATATTGAAATGCATTTTCAGAAAATTACAGTGGCTGCAGATTGGAAAGGTAATTTTTAATAACAATCAATTACAATATGACTTGTGTCGTAATTATATGCGCTATATTATTTTTTCTTTATTTTCTATTTTTTCCCCACAAAAGTGGAGTTACCCCTTAGGATTTTTGACCAGTAGAGGATATGTATGGATACATTTACAATCCAGTTTTCAAATTGCTAGTTTGTGTTTCTTTCTTTAAATCATATTCCTTTTAGTTATAAAAACCTTCATGTCTACTGTCCCTAGATTTCTTTTCTCATACTTCTGGTGGTACCCTTTAGACTTAATACTGTATTCAAAAAGTCAAAGAAATAACTAATTAAAAACATTGAAAACCCCTAAGGAGAAGCATAGGAGAGAGAAGAAGGACAGTTAAAAGAAGGGAGGATGAGAATGAGTAAGGAGAAAAATAGATGAGTGGAAGGGAGGAGAATGATGGCAAAGAAAAGATGCAGAATAGTAATGCATAGCGTTATTCTACAAAAGAATAAAGTGACTACTTTCCTTTCCTGCTGCCCACACTCATAAATGCTGATCTGATGTAGAGAAAGCATAGCAAGGGCAAAGGACAGCAAGGACAAGGATAGAGAAGCAGACAGGACAATGAAAGGCTGAATGAGTATTTAGGAGGATATGTGAGTAACAGGTATGAACGAACTTAGTAGAACTACAGATTAGGAGACAGAATCTATTTGAATAGGAGAATTCCTACGTTTGTAGGATTACTAACAAAAACATCTGACCCCCAAAATAAGGAGGTACCTAACCACTTATCTCAAATGTAAGGGGGCACTACACTGGTCATCAATGTAAGAGAGCACTATTAGCCATAACATTATGACCATTGATGGATAAAGTCAAGATTTAGATTATCTAGATTATCTTGTTACAATGGCATCTGGAAGTCGACTGAACTCCAGATTTGCAGCATAGGAGAGAATCACGGAGAGCCCTGAGGGGGGGGACTTTGATAAAATGATTCTACAATGAGAAGCACGTTGGATATTTACTTTAAAAGCAACTGAACCCCCAGGCCTCAATGAGGCACTTGGCTATAAACCTTTTTTATAATCTCCTGTTTTGGTATGAGCATCATTGGTAGCCATTCATGCCCTCCCCTGGTTCTCCGTGCTTCTCCTCAATATAGAATTGTTTAGCCCGATATTGAGTTCACAAATGTTTCCCAATATGGGATTTGAAGATATTGGGTAGTCACCCACGTATGTGCCTAGGTATACATTGTTCTGATACACTAAGTGATTTTTGTTAGCCTATATTGTGTGTAAACAAAACAACTAACATGTATTATGTACATGTTAACTGATGTATTTAGCTGGCGGTCGACAATGATCCCTGGTTTGTCTATGGGGCGGACAAATGCGTTCCACACATTCCCATACATCTAGGGAGTGTGTTTATGTGGTGGCCTGGGCAACTTCTATCCCCCAGTCCATATATGCCCCTTCGGCTGTATGAACATTCAGCTGTGACTGGGATGCGGATGCACGCATCGGGTCCTTGCCGATCTGGAGGGCTCTAGGACTGAGCCGCTGCATCTAGTTGGAAGGCCACTGTGTGTGCCTGCACCCTTACTGGAAAGCACACCGTCCTTAGGCAGCAACATGCCTCTTTATGACGTCACCAGCCTACACCAGTGTTCTTTGTGCAACCGATGCTGATAGGCATGGTGTGAGTCTCTGTCCTAGGTAAATAGAATCACAGGCGGACAACGCAGCAGGTGGTATATTCTATTATATTCCTTATGATTGATGTCTGTTTACAGGAGTTTACACCATTATAACCTTGGCCTCTGGTTGACCTCACCAGATTGTCCTTCTATTCCAGGGTGAGATTATTCTAATACCTTTGGCTTGCAATGTTTCTATTATTTAGGGTATAAGTATATGCTGATACACAGTGGTGTGTCTCCCCATTTATATTTTGATTTATAGCCTGCTCCCCTATGAGGACTCCCTAGTTCCATAGTGGGTATCATTGTTGGAGGCATAACATCAAGATATACTGTAAATTTACACGATTATAAGCTAAGTAAGTTCTATGTATAAAATGTTATGGCATAAAGTTTTCTGTTTACATATATACATATGGGGGTACACCAGTGCATTTATACTCACCCATACATTCTCTCTGTAGATTGACTGCCAATGACAGCAGCCCATTTGATCTTTCCATAGCTAGTGCTGATTTCTAGCCTATTTGAACAAGCATACTTTAGCGGATGACTATATGCTAATTTCTAGTCATTTTAACCACTTCAGCCCGGAAGGTTTTCCACCCTACCACTTCAGCCCCGGAAGGTTTACCCCCTTCCTGACCAGAGCACTTTTTACAATTTGGCACTGCACTGCTTTAACTGGTAACTGCGCGGTCATGCAATGCTGTACCCAAACTAAATGTGCGTCTTTTTTCCCTACAAATAGAGCTTTCTTTTGGTGGTATTTGATCACCTCTGCGTTTTTTTATTTTTTGCAATATAAATGAAAAAAGATCAAAAATTTTGAAAAAAAAGATATTTTCTACTTTTTGGTATAAAAAAATAGAATAAACTCAATTTTAGTCATACGTTTAGGTCAAAAAGCATTCAGCCACATGTCTCAGGTAAAAAAAAAATCAATAAGCATATATTTATTGGTTTGCACAAAAGTTATAGCTTCTACAAACAAGGGTAAATTTTCTGGAATTTGTGCAGCTTTTAGTTTATGATTGCCTATCTCATTTCTTGACCTGCTAAAATGGCGGGGCAGTACAACCCCCCCAAATGACCCAATTTTGGAAGGTAGACACCCCAATAAATTTGCTGAGAGGCTTGTTGAGCACATTGGATATTTTGTTTTTTTGTCACAAGTGATTGAAAAATCACACAAAAAAAATGTACACAAAGTTGTCACTGAAATGATATATTGCTCACACATGCCATGGGCATATGTAAAATTACACCCCAAAATACATTCTGCTGCTTCTCCTGAGTATGGCGATACCACATGTGTGGGACTTTTTGGCAGTCTAGCTGTGTACAGGACCCCTGAAAAATAAATAAATAAATAATTATTGAAATTTTCCTAAAAATTGTGGCAAAATATAAAATATTCCATGGATTCAACATGCCTATCAGCAAATAGCTTGGGGTGTCTACTTTCCAAAAAGGGGTAATTTGAGGGGTTTTTTAACTGTTCTGGTATTTTATGCCCAACATTAAAAGCTTATACCTCACATCACCCACTCTTCTAACCACTTGATGACAAAGCCCTTCCTGACACTTTTTGTTTACATGAAAAAAATTTTTTTTTTTGCTAGAAAATTACTTTGAACCCCTAAACATTATATATATTTTTAAAGCAAAGGTCCAGCAGATTAAAATGGTGGGTGTTGCATTTTCTTTTGCACATAGTATTTGCGCAGCGATTTTTCAAATGCATTTTTTTGGGAAAAAGAACACTTTTTTTGAATTTTAATGCACTAAAACACACTGTATTGCCCAAATGTTTGGTAAAATATAAAAGATGATCTTAAGCCGAGTACATAGATACCAAACACGACATGCTTTAAAATTGCACACAACCGCGCAGCGGCGACAAACTACATACATTTTTAAAAGCCTTTAAAAGCCTTTATAGGTTACCACCTTAGATTTATAGAGGAGGTCTACTGTTAGAATTACTGCCCCTTATCTGACGTTCGGGGTGATACCTCACATGCATGGTGCAATTGCTGTTTACATATGACACGAGACCTTGCGTTCGCCTTTGCAGGGACAGGGATTCTTTTTTTAATGGTTTATTTTGCCTTTTTATTTTATTTTTACACTGTTCATTTTTTTCAATTATTTTTATTGTTATCACAGGGAATGTAAATATCCCCTATAATAGTAATAGGTAGTGACAGGTACTCTTTTTTAAAAAATTGGGGTCTATTAGACTCTAGATCTCTCCTCTGCCCTCAAAGCATCTAACCACACCAAGATCAATGTGATAAGATGCTTTCCCAATGGCGCTGTTTATATCCGGTGAAACCGAAGTCATGAAATGCTCGTAGCTTCCGGTTTCTTAGGCCATAGAGATGATTGGAGCCATTCTGGTCTTCTATCAGCTCTATGGTCAGCTGGCGGAACCACTGGTTGCATTCTCAGGTTCCCCCGGTGGGACAGGAGAGCCCGAGAAAACCATGGAAGACAGAGGGGGGTAGTTTCCTCCCACTGCTTGTAAAAGCAGTCTAACTGCTAATTTGCTGCTAGGATTGCTTTTACATGAAAGCTGACCGCTGGCTGAAAATAACGATACCAAGATAATACCTAAATCTGCAGGCAAAACTCTGGTATAACCACTCAAAGTCCAGCAACATACCAATATGTTGCTGGTCCTTGTTGGGCATATATTGTAATGTTCTTTTTTTCCTTGTCAAAAGAAGTTTATTGAGTATACAATATTATAAAGATACATAAAGTAAGTTTACAAGGATCTATAAAGTAAGCTCATTGTTTTACAGTAGGGTTTATATAGGTAAATATCATGAAATTTCAAATATTAAACATTGGGTTCACATAAACCTAAATTAAAGATATATATAATTTCCTTAGTTACTTTTGTAGGTATTTAAATGATTTATTCCTACTATACATATTGTTTACAAGTAGAGTGTATATAGGTCAAATAAATTCTGATAATGAGCTTTAATCGTAAGGTGGAGAAAAGGAAAGAGAAAGAAGAAAAAGGGTTGAAAGGTAGAGGTATGGTCCACAAGGTTGTCCCGCTCGTCAGTTTATTATTCTTCTTTTATTTCTCTTTGAAGCCTTAGAATGGGTGTCTCTGTAAGTCATTTAATCTGTCACCATGGCAACAGGACAGAGTCATTGAAGTTTGACAGGAACTGTTGTTTTATCCAAGGATGCCAAAGTTTTTCAAATTTTGGAATTTGATTTTGATCGATGGCTACCATCTTAGCATGGGACATTGTATTATTCATTCTGTGAATTGTTTCTGCTAGTACCAATGTAGGAGATTTCCATGCCTTGGCCACTGTTTGTTTTGCAGCCGTTATTAGTTGGATCATAAGTTTGAATTGAGAGAGTGTTAACCATTCCGGTTTTAGATTAAGTAAAGTTAAATATGGATCTGGTTGTATTATTTTTTTAAATATTTTAGATGCAATCACAAAGACTTCCTTCCAGAAGGTTTGGATTACTGGGCACGTCCACCATATGTGTAAATATGTGCCTATTTCTGGGCATCCTCGAAAACAAAGAGCTGAGGTATTAGGTGAATATTTTGCCACTCTAGCGGGTACAAGGTACCAGCGAGTTAAGACTTTATAATTTGTCTCCAGTGCTAAGATGATGGGTGAAGATGACTTAGATGTGAGCCATATGTTAGACCAGTCCGTGTCTTCTAAAGTTCATCCCAGGTCCTCCTCCCACCTCTGAACATAAGAGGGTCTATTAAGATTTGCTACTCCATATAATTGATTATAAAGTGATGAAATTGTACCTTTAGCAAATGGATCTTTTGTACAGATTGATTCAAAATGGATAATTGGGATAATGGTGTATCCCCCTTTAGGAATGGTGTATAGAAATTTTTGATTTGGAGATATCTAAATATCTCAGAGTTTGGTAGATCATATTTTTCTCTAAGCGATGGGAATGAAAGGAATGATTTAGATGCTATGAAGTCATTTAGTGTCTGAATGCCTGATGTTGTCCAAGCTTTAAAAGAATTTGGGTAGATCCATGCTGGATAAAAGGCCGGATTTCTGATAAAAGAAAGGAGAGGATTGTGTGGAGATTGTAACTGATATTTGATAAGAAGTGTTTAGTTATGGGATTATGAATTTTAAAGTGGTCTTTAGGATCAAGCCATAATAAATTTGATATTATTAGAGGGTCATTTTCTGAAGCCTCTATAAATACCCATAATGGGATTTCCTGTTTTGCATGGTATTTGGACAGACTGGCCAAATGTGCTGCTCTGTAGTAGTTAGTAAAATTAGGGTATCCCAGGCCTCCTTTATTTTTGGGAAGATGTAGTGTGTGTATAGGTATACGTAGTTTAGAAGAGCCCCATATAAACAAAGTTGCTCTTTTTTGTACTATTCTCAAAAAATAGGAAGGAATTGGAATAGGGAGGACTCTGAATAGATAAAGCAATTTGGGTAGAATAGTCATTTTGATTGCATTAATCTTCCCTATCCAGGATAAAGGAAGTTGCGACCATTGTTTTATTAGATTTGTGATCTGTCTTAATACAGGAGGATAATTGGTTGAGAATAAGTCAGAATGAGATGTTGTTAAATGAATTCCAAGATATGGGATTGATTTTTCTGCCCATGTGAATGGGAGTGCAGCCCTAGCCGGGATCAATTCCATGTTTGTGAGTGAAATAATAAGCACTAGGCATTTCTTAGGATTAATCATAAGGCCGGATAGGGCTGCAAATCCATTAAGAGCTGGTATTAAGTTAGGACCAGAGACCTGTGGTGATGATAGAAAAAGTAATATATCGTCTGCAAATATACATAATTTGTGTGTAATACCTCCTACTTCAATGCCAGTTATAGTTTGGTTTGTTCTGATGTATTGGGCCATGGGTTCGAGTATAAGGGCAAATAATAAGGGAGATAATGGGCAACCCTGTCGGGTACCTCTTTCGATATTAAAGGCTTCAGATTTGTATCCAGCATATTTTATATAGGCTTTGGGTTTATTATATAATGCTTTGATCCATGTAAAAAAGTGGGGTCCAAAACCCCATTTTTGTAATGAATATTGCATATATTGCCAGGATACTGTGTCAAATGCCCTCCTAATATCGAGAGATAGAAAACATAAAGGGATTTTCAGTTTTTTAGCAATATGTGCCAATAACACTGCCCTGCATATATTATCGCCTGCCTATCTATTTGGCATGAAGCCTACTTGATCTCTATGTATTAATTTTCCTATAATGCTATTGAGGCGTTTTGCTATTATTTTTGCTAATAATTTAATATCGAGGTTTAACAGAGAGATAGGCCGATAATTCACACAGGAAGTATCATCAGAAAGGGGTTTTGGGATCATACAAACAATTGCCATTAGTGTTTCTTGCCGAAAAGAATGTCCATATAGAAGTTTGTTAAAAGTTTCAGTGAGAATGGGAGAGAGTATTTCTGAGAATGTTTTATAGTATAAAGCCGAGTAGCCGTCTGGGCCTGGTCTTTTGTTAAGTTTTAGGTCTTTTATGGCGTTAGCAACTTCATCTATAGTTATAGGCTCATCCAAACTGCTTTTTTGATTCTGAGATAACTCGGGTAAGGTTATTTTTGAGAAGAAGGATTCAGCCTCTGTAGGATTAAATATATTGTTTGTCTTGTATAAAGTTGCGAGATGTGAGTGAAATTTATGGACTATTTAACTGGATTACAAGTGTAAACATTTTTTGATAATTTCAAACGTATTGGTTTGAAAGATTTCTTAGTTGAATTTAATGCCCGAGCCAAATATGTACCTGGTTTGTTTGTATTCATGTAGAAATTGTGTTTGGAGCGTTTGAGGGATTTATCAACTGACTCAGTGAGAAATAGATCGTATTCCAATCTAGATTTTTCCAGATGAGATTTTGTACTCTGAGATGGATTATCTTGAAATGATATGTAGGCTGCATTAAAATTGAGTTCTAGTTTTTTTGCTAGATTTTTGAGTTCCCGTTTAAATAGTGCCATTTGTCTTTGTATTGTACCACGCAAGACAGGCTTATGAGCTTCCCACAATGTTATTGGGGAGATGTCTGTTGTATTATTAATTGATATGTATTCCTTTAAAGCTTGTTCAATGGCCATCTGATGTAGTGGGTGTTTGAGCATTATGTCCGGTAAGTACCACGTTGGGTCATGCGCTTTTGGTATGGCTGAGGCTATAGTAGTGTATACTGCATTATGGTCAGACCACGGAATCAGAATTATATCTGATGCAATAATTTCTGGTATCATTCCTATTGTTAGAAAAATATGATCTATTCTGGTGAAGGTTTGATGAGGGTGCGAGAAATAAGTGAATTTCTTTTTCATTGGGTTATTTTCTCTCCACGAATCTACCAGATTGTATTTGGAAAGAAGTTGAGAAAAAGGTAATCTAGAGGTTATTTTGGATGGTGTAAAAGGTGATTTATCTAGAAGTGGGAGGAGGACCTGGTTCGAATCCCCACACATTATCACTGTTCCTATTTTGTGTGTATTAATCACTTGTAATATATGTGAGAGGAATGGTGTAGGTTGTTTGTTAGGAGCATAGTAGGAAATCACCGTGATTGCTGTATCCATTATATAACCCATGAGTATCAGGTATCTACCTTCTGGGTCTTTAATTTCTGATGATAAGGTGAATGGTGTGGATCGGTGAAATGCAATTAGAGTTCCCCTTTGCTTGGTACAGGCAGAAGCCGTGTAAATTTGTTGATAAAAAGGAGAAATATATTTTGTAGTAGAATCTTTGGTGAAGTGTGTTTCTTGGAGGCATACTATGTGAGCCTTCTTGTTATGAAAAGTACGGAAGGCTTTGGTCCTTTTTTGAGCGACATTTATTCCCTGAACATTCAGGGAAAGTATATTCAGTGGTGCCATGGCAACAGATCAAATAGTTTTGACTTACTTTTTGTTATGCAGAGCTGACTGCGCAGATCAACCTGTGTGGACTGAAGAGATGAATAGATAGAAAAGAAACCAGTGAATTCTGGAGTAAAGAGTAAACAAAAAACATATGAGATTAGATGATACATTGTATAAATTATTTTTTGCAAGTAATCACAATTTACCCGTGAAAGAGAGTAAATATCTCTCTCAGGGGAATAAGTGCCTTCGTCACACTCCCACATAATATGGTTGGGAGAATGAGGAGGGCTAATGGGGTTACACGGATCTTCCGCTTACAGGAGAGAAGTGCTATGTCAAAAGACATCAAAATGATGTTTCATTAATTGGAGTGCAGAATATAGTTTTTGTTGAAATTATTTATTCCAGGGTGGTTGTATATGGTTAGTCTTGCCCTAGGCTAAATAATTCAGTTAGAAAGGTACTGTTAATAACTTTGGTATTGATGAAGATAGTTTGAATTATTTGGGGATTTTACCCCTTTTAGAGTAAACAATTACATAATTTATTCATATGTAACTGTTTAGATATGTTAACTCATAAAATTGAGTTTGTATTGCTTCAGATTAGAATAAACAAAAACATAATTCTAGGAACTAGTTAGGTAATAATATATTTGTTTTAAGAAAAGAAAGAAAAATCTTCCATTACTTCTGGATTATTGAACATATTTGTCCTAAAAAGTAATAAATCTATTGTTATTACCTGATAATATATAACTGAACAAGAATTTCCTTATTTCACTTATATATTCTAAGGCTATATGAATCAGAAGTAATAAGAAATATAACTGGAATGTAACATGATCCCACACAGTGTGTGACTATCAGAATGCAGTTACATTCAGTTATAAATACAGTTTTTTTATAGAGAACCATCTCTTAGTATAATAAATGAAGAGATATCAGGAATTAGGATGTCAGTCCATTAAATCTTCTTGGTCCAAGGATAATGTGGCATAACGGCCTCTTTTGTGAGAATGATGATTCCCATTTTGTTCTGAAATTTTCTGAGTGCTGCCTGAAGGTGAAGATGATGTCATTCTTCTGCGTGTGGGAGAGTTGCTGCTTGTGGGTTCTGTCAGATTTAATTTTAAAAGGGTTTGTTGTAGTTCATCTGCTGATCTGCTTCTGTAAATTGTACCTTGGTAGTTAAATCTGACTGAAAAGGGGAAGCCCCATTGATACATAATGTTGTGGCGTTGCAGTTCCATTAGTTGGGGTTTCATGGATCGTCTTTTAGTAATAGTAAGTTGGGATAGGTCAGCAAAAATTTGATAATTGTGTCCTTGAAAATTAAGTTCCTTTTTTTCTCTTGCAGCAATTAGTATTTGTTCTTTCGTTCTGTAATAATGAAATTTTGTGATTATATCACGTGGGGTTCCATCTTTCTTTTTGGCTGTGAGGGCTCTGTGTACTCTGTCCAGTTTTAAACGTTCAATAGGGATATCTGGCTTTAGTTCTTTTAATAGAGCAGTAATAGTAGATTGCAGGTCTGTCACAGTTTCAGGTATTCCCCTTATGCGCAAGTTTGAACGTCTGGCTCTATTTTCGTAATCTTCGAGCTTAGTTTGAAGTATTAAATTCTCTTCTTTTATTTGTTCCAATTCTGTTATATTTACTTGGGTTGTAATTTCAATTTCATCCATTTTTATTTCTAAGGCTGCGGTGCGGTTTCCCAGCTCTCTTATTTCTTTGGTTAGGCTTTTTGTTATTTGGTCTGAGGTTTGTTTTAAAGCCTTATAAAGCATCTTTTCAAATTGTAATAATATTACTGGGGATGCTGAGGAGGCTTGTGGAGAAGTTAGTGAGAGGATTTGTTCTGTATCTGACTCAAATGGAGAGTCTTGCTGTGACATTTTCTGTCTGTGAGAGCGCCCTGATAATGTATCTTGTGAGGTGACTGGAGCTGCTTTAGTTGCAGTGAGTGCCTGTGAGCTCTTTGTGAGGTGATTTTTATTTCTGCCACGGTTTCCTCCCAGTACCATATTTCCTGCCCAAACTTTCACAGTTTGTTCCCTGGGGCAAAAAGGTTCAAATGGATACCTTTTGAGCCTGCAGGCTCTGCTTTGTCCTTCTCTTCTCTCCTCAGCGGTGCAGAGCTCTAACAATGCATGTCTGCTCTGCTAGGCTCCGCCCATCTCCCTTCGTAATGTTCTTTTTTTCATGCAGCCTGTGAGCTGAATGAAAAAAGAGATTGATCGGTGGGTATGCCCACCATTAGAATACCGCCCTGTATCCATCCACTTCTAATGATGGGCATACATGCACTATTTTTTTTTAACTGTGGTGGTGAAATCACCTCCTACAGTGCTGGAGTTGCTAAAATACATATCATGCTGTCAAGATGGATAAATCAGTGCTGCAGCTGAATGGCGTACCTGAAAAGCAAACAATGGTAACAATAAAACATGAACTCAATAAAACAACAACAATCTGTGCCAACCAACCAAAAAAAATATACCGAAGCATGGGGGCAATCCGCCTCTAATGTTAAGGGCAAACCTCCTACAGCACTGGAGTCGCTGATTTAGGTATCATGAGAGCAAATGCTGTGGCTGTTAAGATAATTAAATCAGTGCTGCAGCTGAATGGCGTACCTGAAAAGCAAACAATGGTAACAATAAAACATGAACTCAATAAAACAACAACAATCTGTGCCAACCAACCAAAAAAAATATACCGAAGCATGGGGGCAATCCGCCTCTAATGTTAAGGGCAAACCTCCTACAGCGCTGGAGTCGCTGATTTAGGTATCATGAGAGCAAATGCTGTGGCTGTTAAGATAATTAAATCAGTGCTGCAGCTGAATGGCGTACCTGAAAAGAAAATAATGGTTAACAATAAAACACAGTAAACAGTAAAGTATAAAAGAATTACATACCTGAAAAGCAAATGTGATAAAACACAGTAACAATAAAAAATTGCAGTTATAAAATACAGTACAACAGAGCAGAACAATAGAGAGAGAACAATAGAGAGAGAATAGAGAAAGAAGAACAATAAAACGATAACTATTTTTGGCTTTTTTATTTTATTTTTTTTAAAAATTTTTTAGCTTTTTTTTTCTTTTTTACTCTTTTATTTGTAACTGTAACGGTTCCAAGTTCGGGTCTCTCAAAATGTGATGGAATCTTTGGAGACCCTGTGAAAGTATGTCCTATGACTGTGCAGTGCTGTATTCTATGCTAATGCTCAACTAGTGTGTGTTATGCCACGTACACACCAGCGGGCTTTCCGGCATACTTGGTCCGGCGGACCAGAGTCCGCCTCACAATCCGATCGTGTGTAGGCTCCGGCGGACTTTTTTTCCCCAAAAGTCCGCCGTACCTAGATTTGAAGCATGTTTCAAATCTTGGTCCGCCGGACTCAGTTCCTGACGGAAAGCCCGTTCGTCTCGGTCGTCTGTATGCTGGTCCGACGGACCAGATACGACGCACGGGCAGGGTATTGCATCTCGCGCTCGCTGCAATAGGAAAAACAAATTTTCCTATTGCGGCGAGCGCGGGGCATACCAGGCCCTTAAGTCTGGTATGGATTTTAAAGAGAACCCCCTACGCTGAAAAAACGGCGTGGGGTCCCCCATAGAATCCATACCAGACCCCATCTGAGCATGCAGCCCAGCCGGTCAGGAAAGGGGGTGGGGACGAGCGAGCGCCCCCCCCTCCTGAACTGTACCAGGCTGCATGCCCTCAACAGGGGGGGTGGGTGCTTTGGGGGAGGGGGAACCCTGCAGGGGCCCCCCACCCCAAAGCACCTTATCCCCATGTTGATGAGGACAAGGGCCTCTTCCCGACAACCCTGGCCGTTGGTTGTCGGGGTCTGCGGGTGGGGCTTATTGGAATCCTGGAACCCCCTTTAATAAGAGGGCCCCCAGATCCTGCCCCCCAACCTATGTGAATGAGTATGGGGTACATGGTACCCCTACCCATTCACCTAGGGAAAAAGTGTCAATAATAAAACACACTACACAGGTTTTTAAAGTAATTTATTGGACAGCTCCGGGGGGGTCTTCTTCCTACTTCGGGGGTCCCTCAGGTTCCTCTTCTCCCGGCATCCGGTTGGTTCTTCTCCGCTCTCTCTGGCCTCTTCTCCCGGTGTTTGACCTCTTCTCCCGGTGTTCCAGTTCTGCTGCCGGCTCCTCTGCTGTCTTCATGCTGCTCTTTTGCCAGCGGAGGCCTTGACTTCTGGGCTTCTGGGCTTCTTCTCTTCTTCTCATGTTGACACGATGGTCTCTCAGGCTGGAATGCTCTCTGAGCACTCCGATGTGACTTATATAGGCGGAGACCCCGCCCCCTTATGCGTCACAGTCCCTGGGTATGCTGGGACTGTGACATTTTAGGGGGGCGTGGTCAACATCACCCGGTGATGTAAGTCACATCGGAGCTCTTAGAGAGCATTCCAGCTAGAGAGACCGTCGTGTCAACATGGGAAGAAGAGAAGAAGAGAAGAAGCCCAGAAGCCCAGAAGTCCGGGCCTCCACTGGCAAAAGAGCAGCATGAAGATAGCAGATGAGCCGGCAGAAGAACTGGAAAACTGGGAGAAGAGGCCAGAGAGAGCGGAGAAGAACCAACCAGACGCCGGGAGAAGAGGAACCGGAGGGACCCCCGAAGTCGAAAGAAGACCCCCGAAGCCGGAAGAAGACCCCCCGGAGCTGTCTAATAAATTACTTCAAAAACTTGTGTAGTGTGTTTTTATTATTGACACTTTTTCCCTAGGTAAATGGGTAGGGGTACCATGTACCCCATACTCATTTACATATGGTGGGGGGCCGGGATCTGGGGGCCCCCTTATTAAGCCCTTAAGGGCCTGGTATGCCCCGCGACAGGGCTCGCAAGGTGTCAATCTCGCCGATAAAAGCGGCAAGATTCACTTCCTTTTCTAGTCCCGTCGTACCCGAGTCACGTTCAAAATGAACGGATCCATGTGTGGGCAAGTCCGTTCATTCTGAAAGTCTGTTGTAACTCCGGCGAAAGTCCATCGAAAAGACGGGTGGACCTAGCCTGCTGGAAAGTCCGGTCGTGTGTAGGCAAGTCCGTCCGTTCAGGTAGTCAGCTGGAAAGTCCGGCAGAAAGTCCGTCGGACCAAGTCTATTGAAAAGTCCGATCGTGTGTACGCGGCATTAGTGTTTGAAACATTCACCGATGCAGAAACCAGGTTGGTTAGGCTAGGAGGGACAATAATAGCGGGTGTCACGCCTATGTCCGTGTTTTCTACAGACACGGCATCTTCTTTGGGGTGATCGTTCGGTAGGGGGTACCAGTGAGGACATGCAGCCGGCTCACTGCATTTGCGTTGGGAAGTTGGGCCACAGCACCGACTGGAAACAGAAAGGCTGTGATAATCTCTTCTTGGAATTTAAGGAAGGATCCAGTTCATCCTGACGCTTTGTATAGCACATAAGCATTCAGCAGAGCCAATTGGAAAAAGTATACAGACACTTTTTGTACCAGCGTCTGGCTTTACGGGCAATTAAGTACGGTGCCATCAACTGGTCATTGAGGTCCACCCCTCCCATATTAAGGTTGTATTCGTGGACACAGATGGGTTTCTCCACAACACCAGTCGCCTTTGGAATTTGGACTGTCGTATCTGTGTGAAGGGAGGACAGAATGAAAACATTCCGATTATACCTCCACTTCACTGCAAACATATTGTTACTTCTCAAGCAGGCTCTCTCCCCCAGTCTAAGTTGGGACTCTACAACCTGCTGGGGTAAGCCCTGGCGATTAGATTGCACAGTGACACATGTGCCAATTCCACGGTCAAACAAGTGACTAAAAACTGGCACGCTTGTGTAATAATTGTCCACATACAAGTTGTACCCCTTTCCGAATAAGGGTGACACCAAGTCCCACACAATCTTACCAGTGCTCCCTATGTAGTCTGGGCAGTTCTCAGGCTCCATCTGACTATCTTTTCCCTCGTAAACCATAAAACTCTATGTATAGCCTGTTGCCGTGTCACAGAGCTTATACATCTTGACCCCATATCTGGCACGCTTGCTGGGATGATACTGTTTGAATAACAAGCAGCCAGAAAACTTAATCAGGGGCTTATCAATGCAGACAACTTGATCGGGAGTAAACAAGGCTGAAAACTGTTGGTTTACGAGGGGTAAAATTTTGTGGAGCCGATCGTATTCAGGGACACCCCGAAGACGACAGAGTTCATTGTCATTAAAATGCATAAACTGCAAGATCTGCTCCTATTATGTCCTTGTCATGCAAGCAGAGAACACTGGCATATGGTGAATTGGGTAAGTGGATCAATATGATCGCAACTCACTTTTTTAACTAGGAGGGATAGGCCCAGAAAGTCTTAAAATCAGAAACCGTAATAGGTTTCCATTCTCTGGCAAGGGTCAAATGGGGATTAGCAGCGATGAATTGACCAGCATACAAATTGCTTTGGTCCACAATAGATCTATAGAGATCTTCCATGAAAAACAGCGAATAAAAATCAAGTGACGTAAAATCAACTGGCCAGTGAATGGGGGAAGTATGGGTGCTGCAGAAGTGGTGGGCTCCCAATTACGATTGGCAAATGCAGCAGGAAGGGCACCATGGGCTCGATGGGCCTTTGTTTGTCTTCTTGGTGGCTGCGGGATACTACTTGTGCTAGCCACCGCACCAGCTTGAACTCCACTTATGGGACTCGCTACATCACCATGTAATACTGCAGTGCTGGAAATATGAACAGGATGTACTAGGCCGATGGTGCTTGCCAGTTCACCAGAAGAGTGAGCGCGACTAGTAATGGCTCTCTGCTCCATACGAGAGCCCTGCGGTTCTTGCACCTCAACAAGGTTGGGTACGCCTGACCTTAGCAGGGACCACTACTCCGTTGTCAGAGCTATCTGTCAGGGTGCCGCTGCTGTCTACTGGATCATATTCTGAGTCTGAATCTGACAGATGGGTGACTTCCTCTTCACTCTCATCTGTCATTCTCAGAAACATGTAGGCCTCTTCACTAGTGTACCTTCAATTGGACATTGTGGCCTCTAAATTTACTGGTACTAGCGCGACTCACCGGCAAAAAGAGCACCTGATTGTCAGAGCCTGCTTCAATCGCTACCAAAAAAAACTGTTAGCCTTTGCAGGGATTAGGCCTGACTCTGCGAATGCTGCAGTTATGTATGTTGTGTTTTGTAAGTGACAGTGATTGATTGATACTACACTTGGGTGGGCTGGGCTGAGCTGGGCAGAGGGGCTGAACGCTGGTGCTAGCAGGTATCTGGGCTGTTCCCGCTAACACTGCATTTTTGGGAACCCTAAACTACTGGGGATGCTAGTATAGATATGATCAGATCAAAGATATTGATCCATTCAGACACTACACTACTAAGGGAGGTGTATGCAGGGCCGGACTGGGAATAAAAACCAGCCCTGGAAATAATTTCATACCAGCCCCATAGCATTATTATACCAGCCCCATAGCATTATTATACCAGCCCAACCGCATAACGTCGTTATTTTCTTGTTCACAAAAGGGAAAACCATGCATTTTAAAGCACATTTGAAGAGTGTATTATATATAGATAAGAGAGACATGGAATTTACAAACAGCAGCAATTTTTTTCAAGGCAAAAATCATGGCATTTAATGGCACATTTTTTATTGACACTGCAAAAAAAAGGTGCCGTAAATGGCAGTTTTCAGTGCAAATATCAATATTTAAGCTATAAACTGCTATTAGCAATGTGTTAAGTTAAACAAAAGTCAAAAACCATATTTCTCCATTTACATGAAAGTCAGATTAATATAACCCAACACAGAGTTCCCCCATATATCAGGAGGATTCCCCTTTACAGTGCAAGGGAACTCTGATATAAAGGGGAACATTGCAGATCATGATCTAAGCGGGAACTCTGATATAAAAGGGGGGCACTGGTGACCAGAGACCCCACTTATATCAGAGTCCTCTGCATTCCTCTTTACATCAGAGTTCTCACTTGCACTGTAAGGTGGAATCCTGCAGACTATGATGTAAAGGGGAACTCTGGGAATGTGGGGAGGACTCTGGTGACCAGAGACCACCTTCTGCAGAAAGAAAACACTAAAGTAAGGGGGTTTACTGATATAAGGGGTAAACCTTTTTATCAGTGCCCCCTTACAATATTGCATTGACCCCCCCCCTCTCAGGTAGGCCTGGCGGCGCTGTCACTGACCTCCTCTCAGGTGCACCTTGCAGGGCTCAGTCAGTCGGCTCCAGCTCGGTGGCTCTGGTTTTATCCCATAGTTTCCTCTCCACAGTCCATACACGTCTGACTTCTCCCATGACCCCTATCCCTGAGGCACTCCCACTGTTGACTCCACTCCAGACTGCAGACGTGACATAAGACAATAGATGGTCAGAGGCTGCCGATGGTACAGGGGAGGTCACAGACTGCAGGGGGGGGGGACAGGAGGTCAGAGGCTGCCGATGGTACAGGGGAGGTCAGAGGCTGCAGGGTGGGGGACAGGAGGTCAGTGGCTGCAGGGTGGGGGACAGGAGGTCAGAGGCTGCAGGGTGGGGGACAGGAGGTCAGAGGCTGCCGATGGTACAGGGGAGGTCAGAGGCTGCAGGGTGGGGGACAGGAGGTCAGAGGCTGCAGGGGGGGGGACAGGAGGTCAGAGGCTGCAGGGGGGGGGACAGGAGGTCAGAGGCTGCAGGGGGGGGGACAGGAGGTCAGAGGCTGCAGGGGGGGGACAGGAGGTCAGAGGCTGCAGGGGGGGGGGCAGGAGGTCAGAGGCTGCCGATGGTACAGGGGAGGTCAGAGGCTGCCGATGGTACAGGGGAGGTCAGAGGCTGCCGATGGTACAGGGGAGGTCAGAGGCTGCCGATGGTACAGGGGAGGTCAGAGGCTGCCGATGGTACAGGGGAGGTCAGAGGCTGCCGATGGTACAGGGGAGGTCAGAGGCTGCGGAGGGGGGGTGACAGGAGGTCAGAGGCTGCAGGGGGGGGACAGGAGGTCAGAGGCTGCAGGGGGGGGGACAGGAGGTCAGAGGCTGCAGGGGGGGGACAGGAGGTCAGAGGCTGCAGGGGGGGGACAGGAGGTCAGAGGCTGCAGGGGGGGGACAGGAGGTCAGAGGCTGCAGGGGGGGACAGGAGGTCAGAGGCTGCAGGGGGGGGACAGGAGGTCAGAGGCTGCAGGGGGGGGACAGGAGGTCAGAGGCTGCAGGGGGGGGACAGGAGGTCAGAGGCTGCAGGGGGGGGACAGGAGGTCAGAGGCTGCAGGGGGGGGACAGGAGGTCAGAGGCTGCAGGGGGGGGACAGGAGGTCAGAGGCTGCAGGGGGGGGACAGGAGGTCAGAGGCTGCAGGGGGGGGACAGGAGGTCAGAGGCTGCAGGGGGGGGACAGGAGGTCAGAGGCTGCAGGGGGGGGACAGGAGGTCAGAGGCTGCAGGGGGGGGACAGGAGGTCAGAGGCTGCAGGGGGGGGCAGGTGGTCAGAGGCTGCAGTGGGGGCAGGAGGTCAGAGGCTGCAGTGGGGGCAGGAGGTCAGAGGCTGCAGTGGGGGCAGGAGGTCAGAGGCTGCAGTGGGGGCAGGAGGTCAGAGGCTGCAGTGGGGGCAGGAGGTCAGAGGCTGCAGGGGGGGCAGGAGGTCAGAGGCTGCAGGGGGTCAGGAGGTCAGAGGCTGCAGGAGGTCAGAGGCTGCAGTGGGGGCAGGAGGTCAGAGGCTGCAGGGGGTCAGGAGGTCAGAGGCTGCAGGAGGTCAGAGGCTGCAGGGGGGGCAGGAGGTCAGAGGCTGCAGTGGGGGCAGGAGGTCAGAGGCTGCAGTGGGGGCAGGAGGTCAGAGGCTGCAGTGGGGGCAGGAGGTCAGAGGCTGCAGTGGGGGCAGGAGGTCAGAGGCTGCAGTGGGGGCAGGAGGTCAGAGGCTGCAGGGGGGCAGGAGGTCAGAGGCTGCCGATGGTACAGGGGAGGTCAGAGGCTGCCGATGGTACAGGGGAGGTCAGAGGCTGCCGATGGTACAGGGGAGGTCAGAGGCTGCGGAGGGGGGGGTGACAGGAGGTCAGAGGCTGCAGGGGGGGGGACAGGAGGTCAGAGGCTGCAGGGGGGGGGACAGGAGGTCAGAGGCTGCAGGGGGGGGGACAGGAGGTCAGAGGCTGCAGGGGGGGGGGGCAGGAGGTCAGAGGCTGCAGGGGGGGGGACAGGAGGTCAGAGGCTGCAGGGGGGGGACAGGAGGTCAGAGGCTGCAGGGGGGGGACAGGAGGTCAGAGGCTGCAGGGGGGGGACAGGAGGTCAGAGGCTGCAGGGGGGGGACAGGAGGTCAGAGGCTGCAGGGGGGGGACAGGAGGTCAGAGGCTGCAGGGGGGGACAGGAGGTCAGAGGCTGCAGGGGGGGGACAGGAGGTCAGAGGCTGCAGGGGGGGGCAGGTGGTCAGAGGCTGCAGTGGGGGCAGGAGGTCAGAGGCTGCAGTGGGGGCAGGAGGTCAGAGGCTGCAGTGGGGGCAGGAGGTCAGAGGCTGCAGTGGGGGCAGGAGGTCAGAGGCTGCAGGGGGGGCAGGAGGTCAGAGGCTGCAGGGGGTCAGGAGGTCAGAGGCTGCAGGAGGTCAGAGGCTGCAGTGGGGGCAGGAGGTCAGAGGCTGCAGGGGGTCAGGAG
The DNA here is from genome assembly GCA_037952925.1 of Lithobates clamitans. Classification (NCBI taxonomy): domain Eukaryota; kingdom Metazoa; phylum Chordata; class Amphibia; order Anura; family Ranidae; genus Lithobates; species Lithobates clamitans. Next base: position 2,556,433 of record JBBGZY010000228.1, on the reverse strand, counting down.
GTCAGAGGCTGCAGGAGGTCAGAGGCTGCAGGGGGGGCAGGAGGTCAGAGGCTGCAGTGGGGGCAGGAGGTCAGAGGCTGCAGTGGGGGCAGGAGGTCAGAGGCTGCAGTGGGGGCAGGAGGTCAGAGGCTGCAGTGGGGGCAGGAGGTCAGAGGCTGCAGTGGGGGCAGGAGGTCAGAGGCTGCAGGGGGGGCAGGAGGTCAGAGGCTGCAGTGGGGGCAGGAGGTCAGAGGCTGCAGTGGGGGCAGGAGGTCAGAGGCTGCAGTGGGGGCAGGAGGTCAGAGGCTGCAGGGGGGGCAGGAGGTCAGAGGCTGCAGGGGGGGCAGGAGGTCAGAGGCTGCAGGGGGGGCAGGAGGTCAGAGGCTGCAGTGGGGGCAGGAGGTCAGAGGCTGCAGTGGGGGCAGGAGGTCAGAGGCTGCAGTGGGGGCAGGAGGTCAGAGGCTGCAGTGGGGGCAGGAGGTCAGAGGCTGCAGTGGGGGCAGGAGGTCAGAGGCTGCAGGGGGGGCAGGAGGTCAGAGGCTGCAGTGGGGGCAGGAGGTCAGAGGCTGCAGGGAGGGGGGGGGGAAGAGGCTGCAGTGGGGGCAGGAGGTCAGAGGCTGCAGTGGGGGCAGGAGGTCAGAGGCTGCAGGGGGGGCAGGAGGTCAGAGGCTGCAGGGGGGGCGGGAGGAAGAGGCCACCAGCCGAAGAAGAGGCGAGCAGACGAGTACTCACGGCGGTACTTTTAAAAATGGCGCCGATCGGCGCCATCGTCACTGCGCATGCGCCCGCACTTCCGAGAATTGCCGAGTGTGTACGGACTTTCCCGAGCATGGCTAGCTCGGGAAAGCCCGTACACACTTTCGACAGTAGTGCTGGCGCATGCGCAGTTGCATGTAAGCCTGGCGGCCCCGCGGCCATGTTTCTTTCAGGCGCCGCTGCCCTCACAGCGGCACCAGGGGCAGCCAGACAGCCGGCCCACCGGGGGATTTCCCGGTATCCCGGTCGGCCAGTCCGGCACTGGGTGTATGGTGCATATGTGGGTGTTAGCACTATTGGCACTAATCTGACGCTGCCTGGGGCTGACCTTAACTGACGCTAAAACCTAACTGATGTCACCCATTGGGTGATCAGGGGGTTAACCCTTTATTAGGTAACATACAGCCGGTACCCTGATGCTATAAAAAACAAACTAACTAACCAGCCTCACCCGTGACACTAATCACTGGTGACAGGGGGTGATCAAGGGGTTAAACCTTTATTAGGGGGGTTAGGGGGTACCCTAAAGCTACCTGGGCCTACTACTAACTGCCCTAATGCTGATTAATGTCACAAATGACACCAGTACAGTGATCAGTGAAAAATCATAAAACTACACTGTTGATACTGTGACAGGGATTGAAGGGGTTAACTGGGGGGGGGCGATCGGGGGTGATCGGGGGCAACAAGTGTGCCTACGTGTACTGGCGTTTGTTTACATTGACAGATCCCTGTTCTGGCTCTCTGTGGAGTGATTGCGGGTGTCCGGCAGACATCACGGCCGCTGGCCATGCGCATTGGCTCCAGCGACGTGCCTGCTATAGATATAGGGACCGCCGTACCAGTACGGCGATTCTCGCAGCCGAGTCAACCTGCTGCAGTATAACTGTGGTTAAGTAAGTTGCTCTCTTTAAATACTTATTAGTGTGCTTATGCTTACTATCATATGCATTCATTTTGATATACTCTATACTCACCTTCATGTGTCTACCCTTGAGTTGGCTGACTTCAGCCCCTGTGTCCACCCCCCAGACTGTTATATCGGGAACTAGGAATGTACTGCCAAATGCAAGCCATATATATCATTATATGATCTTTTTTATAGTTTTTAAATTTCTGTCAGCAGCAGTCCTCAATTTAAAGTGCACCAAGCACCAGTTTTTATTCAATAAAGTGCATCCAATTACCGATTTCCTATTATTTATTAAATTGGGGTAATAAACCCCCCATTATGTCTGGGAGACCAACAAGGAGAAGCAGACATTCCCATGCCACTATGAGGGGGCCAGCAGAATCTGTGTCAACAGGCAAAGGTGAATGTATTCCATCCTCAGACAGGGCATGTTTGTCTCTGTTTAGTGATGTTGCCCATGCTATTCAACCACAGCATGTGGTGGACTGGATTACTAAACCATCCTCATCCTCCTCATCCTCTATCACCCAAGCTGACACTAGTCCGCAGTCCACCGCAGCTGGCAGAGCAGCCTATTCTTCCTCCTTGTCCACAGCAACTCCTACCATAGCCCGACCATCATGCACGGAGGAGTCAGCTGAATTATTTGAACACAGCATCAGCCACTTGCTCCTTGATGATACACAGTTATTACTTGATTCTGATGTTGGTTCTGAAGTTGAGGAAGGGAGTAAGATGAGCCTACAAAGAGGGGAGAACACTGATAACCAACACTTTGGCAGTCATGTTTCCCCAGCCGCAGTGTATTGCCAAGTTGGCTACAGTGATGATGAGGAGGGAGGGGATGATGATGAGGTCACTAACTCAACTTGAGTGCCTGATAGAGCAGAAGAAGAAAGTAAGGGGGGAGGAACAACCCCAATAATCCAAGATCTCCTCCAGAGACAGCCATCATGAAACAGTAGAGAGCAACCACCCTATTTCATCAGATTGCAGAGCTCTTATCCCCCTACCCACTTCCCACAGTTCAGCTGTGTGGGCCTTTTTTTAGCACATGTGCAGTCGATCGCACTGTTGCAATTTGCAATCTCTGCCCAAGCAGATCAAGCGTGGCAAAAACAGGAGCCATTTGGGTAACATATGCTTGCAAAGGCATTTAAACTGCGACCACTCAGCCCATTGGTAAAAGCACCTGAAAGACACACAGGAGGGACACACTTCCCCTCCCTCCTCACCTTTCATCTCTACCCCCACTATATCTAATGATAATGACTTCTCAGCAGGCTCCACTGACAGGGATGATGGTATAGCAAAGGATGTCACAGGTCTTTGCAACAAGTCTACCAGCTGTAAACTATAGCAGGCAAATTTCTCTGCCCCAGCTGCTGCAGCAAAAAACAAAGTACACTCCTTGCCACCCGCATGCCCAGTGTCTAAGTTCAAGATTGACCAAATTACTGGCTTTACAACTCCTGCCTTTCTGTCTGGTGGATTCTGCCCCCTTATGCGATTTTTCAGAATGTGCTGTACAACAATGGTAGGTTCTCAGTCCCTATTAATTTGCACATAGTCCTCAGAGCCCATGGCTGTCAGGTTCAACATCCCATCAGTGGCATCTGCATCATGGTGGAAGACTGTCTATGGATGAAAAAAACAGACATGGAGAGCTTTCCAGTAGACAATCCACTGGGTTAATGGGTCATGAGAATAGACCAGAACTTGCCCGGTATGCAATTGCATCCAGTGTGTGCATTCAATCCTGCAGGAGGTTTAGTGACAGGTAAAAGTGTCTTGTCAATATTTCTATTGCACACGTTCCTGGAAAGTATGGCTCTTAAAATGGTGGGTGCTGTAGCGATTGCCAGTTAGGTCCTGGAAACATCAAGCAAGTGAACATATTCGCAAGTACACCATGGATCAACACTTCCGTCCAAGGATTTCTTTTATAAAGAGAGATCACATCACAGAATTAAGTGCAACGTTTCAGAGCCACGCAGGGCCCCTTTGTCACATGCCTGGATGGAAGTGTCGATCCATGATGTGCTGGCGAATATGTTCACTTAGATAAAAGAGTGTGTCTGTCCACAGACTCCGATGACCGGCTGACTTTTAAAAAAAATGAATCAGTCCTGGATTAGCAGCAGCTATCAAACCCCTGATGCCGATGTTGCTGATTAAATGTGTTTGGGATCTGGAATCTCTGCAAGACTGTCTAAGCTGCCTAGCTTTGTGTTATAGGTTTCATGGGCACAATTAACACACAAGGCCCAATTTTTCCGCACCTGTTTTACAGGTGCATATAATTTCAACTTTTTGACAGCAAGGGCAATTCTTGCTTTTATCAAGAGTATCTCTACAGGGTACCACCAACACCCAAAGTCCAATTTTTTTACACCTGTTACCTCTTTTCAAAGTCTGCAAAAGATACACTATACCCAATCTAAAAAAATCATTAATCTTGGCCTGAGTGTACTATTATTTGAGTTCTTCACATAAGACTTGCTCACTGTGATGCAAAACTTTGTTATTTCCATTCAAAGTCTGCCAAAGAGACACCAGAATTTATCTTGTTCTGAGCCGAATCATAGAGACTGGCTCCCCAAGCCATTGTTTACAAAATAAAGAAAGCTTGCAGGAAAAACAATTTAAGTGTAATTTTTTTCCTTTATATGTGTCAGTTTTGCTACAGCAGGTTCAATACACAGTACAGTTGCGCCACTTTACAGGCAGCCTAAGGGAACCCCCCAGGCACTATCTTTAAAGGAATTTTTCATTTTTATTGTTTCACTTTAAGCACCATTAACATCACTGCTCCCTTTAAAACTATCTTTTAAAAAATTGCATTGATACATGTCACCGAGAGCAGTACCTGGGCCCCCATACACTTTTTATGGCCAATAACTTGCACATAGGCCTTTAGAATGGGGACTTTTGATTTTTCAAGTTGGGGTCCCATAGACTTTAATAGGGTTCACGGGTTCGGGTCCGAACCTTTCTATGTTCCGGAGTTCTGGTGCAAACCAAACTGGGGGTGTTTGGCTCCTCTTTAGTTGTGTGTTTATTTACTATGTCATATTTTTTGTGAATGAGTAACAAGGAGTGCTAGGTGCACCTTACTTACTCATGCAGGGAGAACCTGATATCTGGGGGCCCTTTAAAAACCGCCCCCAGCAGATCTCCACATTGACAATGTCAGAGTTTTGAGAAAGAGGCCCATGTCCTCATAAACATGGAGAAAGATACCCTGTCTTTTTGCTCGGGGTTGCCCCAAAATAAACACCTGATCCTTGTCTGGTTGACAAAGAACGGAGTGCCCAGCAATATATGGACCCCATCTAGAAACTTACCAGGCCACATACCCTCCATCAGAACAAACAAAAAAAATTGGCATGGGCTCCGTCAAAATTCATACCTAACCTTTATCCTAGATAGAGGTTTGGTATTAATTTTTAGGGGGGATCCATACAAAAGAACAAAAAAGGTGTAGGGCCCCCCATAATCCATACCAGACCCTTAAGGGGTCATGGAGGTTCAAGGAGTGGTTGACTCATAATACAAGAGAGACTGTGGGACTTTAAATGAGGTCCATGACCATAGGGTCAAGGTATCTCCATCCCTGCTTCAAATGAGAAGCTGAATAAAAGGTTGGGACTTTGAGTGAAGCATGTACAATAAAATAAATAATTATTCATATCCAATTTATTCCATATAAATAAATATAAACAAGACACACAGCACTATGAGTCTTGTGATGCATTTCATATAAACATATAAAATCAATACATATATATATACACACATATACATGCAAGGCACAATATATAATGATGGTTACATGTAGGGATGAGCTTCGTGTTCGAGTCGAACCCATGTTCGACTCGAACATCGGCTGTTCGATTGTTCGCCGAATTACGAACATTATGGGCCGTTCGCGTCAAATTCGTGTGGCGCGTCACGACCCATAATTTACTGCGGCATCGCAGTGCATTGCTGGCTGATGATTAGCCAAGCATGCACTATGACCCGCATGTTTGGCCAATCACAGCATCGTCGGTAGAGAGAGCTGTAATTGGCCAAAGCCAGGGTGGCTTTGGCCAATTATGGCTCAGGGGGTTTAGAACACGCCCCACACTATATAAGGCCGCCTACACGGCGGCCCTGTGTAGTGTGTGTTCCGGCGTTGAGATACATAGATAGACAGAGAGACAGTGTCATTTCATTTGAGTTAGCTAGATTAGGCAGGACAATCAGTGAGTTAGCTGCACTTACAGTGTATTGTGTATATATATGCATCCCAGGTGTTGCATATATATATATATATACACTGTATTCAGTTTAGCTAGATCCGTTCCTGTTATCTTCCTACTGACAGGCAGGCTTGTCTTGTTACAGTATTTACAGCTACCTGAAGAAAATTGCTGGTGTTCTTTTGATCCTATTAGTACCACAGTCAGGCAGCTAGACTGTTTACAGTTAGTGTAGTGCATCATGCTCACAGTGTTCAGCTAAAACTACAAGTTAGTGTAGTGAGACCTCTGCACAGTGTTCAGCTAAAGCTACAAGTTAGTGTAGTACGTACTGCTCACAGTGTTCAGCTAAAACTACAAGTTAGTGTAGTGAGACCTCTGCACAGTGTTCATCTAAAGCTACAAGTTAGTGTAGTGCGTCCTGCTCACAGTGTTCAGCTAAAACTACAAGTTAGTGTGGTGCGTCCTCCTCAAAGAGTTCAGCTAAACCTACAAGTTATTTTTTTGCGAGCTCTGCACAGTGTTCAGCTAAAGCTACCTGTAGAAGGTTGGTGGTGTTTTCCTGATCCTATCACTACTGCAGGCAGCTAAATAAGCTGCAAGTTATTTTTTTGCGAGCTCTGCACAGTGTTCAGCTAAAGCTACCTGTAGAAGGTTGGTGGTGTTTTCCTGATCCTATCACTACCGCAGGCAGCTAAATAAGCTGCAAGTTATTTTTTGGCGAGCTCTGCACAGTGTTCACCTAAAGCTACCTGTAGAAGGTTGGTGGTGTTTTCCTGATCCTATCACTACCGCAGGCAGCTAAAAAAGCTACAAGTTAGTTTTTTGCGAGCTCTGCACAGTGTTCAGCTAAAGCTACCTGTAGAAGGTTGGTGGTGTTCTCATACTACAGGCAGGCAGTTGATTTTGCTAGCTGCAGTATCAGTATATATATGTATATATATATATATATATATATATATATATATATATATATATATATATATATATATATATATCCCAGCTTAGTGCAGCTACAGGCCATTAGTATGTCTGGAAGGCCAAGAAGGAGAGGCAGACAGTCACAAGCCAATAAAAGATGGCAAGCAGGCTCTGTGTCTAGTGCTGGTCATGGGGACGGTGTATCCTCATCAGCACGTGGCCGTGGGACACGCTTGGTCTTTTTTTTGACAGCTGGCTGTGTTGAGCCGCAACATGCGGAAGACTTGGTCGAGTGGATTACCAAGCCATCCTCATCCTTCTCATCCTCTCTCACCCATGCTCAGGGTCTTTTGTCTGGCAAAGCAGCGGCCTCTTCCCTCAGCTCATTGTTATCAGTGACTCCTTCTCTAGCCCCACCATGTCCTCCTGAGGAGTCCCTCAAACTGTTTGACCACAGTGTTGGGTACATGCTCCAGGAGGATGCCCAGCGTTTGGAAGGCTCTGATGATGATACTGAGCTCGATGAAGGCAGTAACGTGAGCATGGACAGAGGGGGTGCCCAAGAAGGACAGCAATCTGGCAGTCATGCTCCCCCTGCTGCAGCATACTGCCAGGTCTGCTCCAGTGATGAGGAGGGAGGGGATAATGACGTCAATGACTCAACATGGGTGCCTGATAGGAGAGAGGAGGAGGAGGCGGCACATCACCAACGAGGCAGGATGCCCTCCAGGGGCCAGCCTAAGGGCAGCACACTGACTGCATCACACCCCAAAGCTCCACATGTGCAGGGCGCTGCAGTCTCTGCGCGTTATTGAAAAAGTTCTTTGGTGTGGGCTTTTTTTGAGATGAGTGCAACAGATCGCACCGCTGCAACGTTTCATTTGCAACATATGTCTCAAGCGTATCTCGCGTGGCCAAAACATCTCCCGCTTGGGTACCACATGCTTGACCAGACATATGTTGACCTGCCATGCAGTTCGTTGGCAAGCGTATCTAAAAGACCCACACCAAAGAACAAGGAGGACCTCTCCTTGCTCCTCATCATCTGAGATCTCCAACCCCACTATACCTTCAGTCCTCTCTGAGACCTGCACTGAGAGGAATGAAGGTGTAGAATTAGGTGTGTCACAGCCAAGTACTTGTGGGCAATCTGCTTTCGGTACACTGACGTCAGATTGTACCAGGCAAATTGCCCTGCCCCAGCTGTTGCACTGCCGAAAGAAGTTTGCTCCCAGCCATCCACATGCACAGCGGTTGAATGCTAGCTTGGCAAAATTGCTAGCACTTCAACTGCTGCCTTTCAGTTGGTAGACTCTGCCCCCTTCCGCGAGTTTGTGGAATGTGCAGTTCCTCAGTGGCAGGTACCCAAACGCCACTTTTTTTCACGGAAGGCGATTCCGGCTCTCTACCGGCATGTGGAAGGCAATGTCCATGCCTTGCTGGACAGGGCGGTCAGCGGTAAGGTGCATATTACCGCTGACTCATGGTCCAGCAGGCATGGACAGGGACATTACCTAAGTTTCACGGCGCATTGGGTGACTCTGCTGGCAGCTGGGAAGGATGCAGGACAAGGTGCAGTAGTGTTGGAGGTTGTTCCGCCACCACGCCTCCAAAATGCCACTACTAATGATTGTGACACACCTCTCTTCTCCACCCCCTCCTCTTCTTCTTCCTCCATGGCCTCTTCCTGTGCTTTGTCTTCAGAACCAGCGGTGCTCCGTAGCCTTTCAAGGGGCTACGCAAGTACACAGGCCAAAAGATGCCATGCGGTGCTTGAGCTGGTGTGCTTGGGGGACAGGAGCCACACTGGGACAGAGGTTCTGTCAACTCTACAGGGGCAGGTTCAGAGGTGGTTGACACCACGCCAACTTAAGGCAGGAATGGTGGTTTGCGACAATGGCACCAACCTCCTCTCTGCCCTCCGACAGGGACAAATGACCCATTTGCCCTGTTTGGCTCACGTCCTTAACTTGGTGGTGCAGCGGTTCTTGGGCAGGTACCCGGGCTTACAGGATGTCCTGAGGCAGGCCAGGAAAGTCTGTGTGCATTTCCACCGGTCATATAATGCCAGTGCTTGGCTGGCGGACCTCCAAAAGGAGTTTAACCTGCCCAAGAACCGCCTAATCTGTGACATGCCCACCAGGTGGAACTCAACGTTGGCCATGCTGCAGCGGCTGCACACACAGCAGAGGGCCATCAATGAGTAACTCTGCGACTATGGCACCAGGACAGGGTTAAGGGAGCTTGTTTTTTTTTCCCCACGCCAGTGGGCCATGATCAGGGATGCATGCACTATCCTGTCACCATTTGAGGAGGCCACGAGGATGGTGAGCAGTGACAGTGCATGCATCATTGACACTGTCCCCCTTGTCCACCTGTTGGAGCACACGCTGCGTGGAATAATGGACAGGGCACTTGAGGCAGAACAGAGGCAGGAAGAAGAGGACTTCCTTAGCTCTCAAGGCCCCCTTTATCCAGACAGTGTTCCTGCGTGCCCGCCGATCACACAGGAAGAGGAGGAGGAGGAGGAAGATTGTGTCAGTATGGAGGTGGAGCCTGGCACTCAGCATCAGCAGCAGTCTTTAAGGGATCAGTCCCAGGAAACACATGGACTTGTAAGTGGCTGGGAGGAGGTGGCTGCGGACCACGTCTTCCTTAGTGACCCAGAGGACTCTGGACCGAATGCCTCAGCAAACCTACGCTGCATGGCCTCCCTGATCCTGCAAAGCTTGCGTAAGGATCCTGGTATTCGTGGTATCAAGGAGAAGGACCAATACTGGCTGGCAACCCTCCTTGATCCACGTTACAAGGGTAAGGTTGCGGACCTTATCTTGCCATCGCAGAGGGAGCAGAGGATGAAACATCTTCGGGAGGCCTTGCAGAAAGGTCTGTGCAACGCGTTCCCAGAGACTGGGAGGTTACAAACTCCTGTTTCTGGACAACGTGTTGTAAGGCTTCGGTCAGTCAAAGAAGGAGCGGTGGAGAAGGTGGCCATCTGACCAATGCGTTCAGACAATTTTTTGGTCCGCAGCCCCAAGGTATGATCGGTTCCAGCAACCATCGCCAGCGTCTGTTTTACATGTTTCGCCTGTTTAACAGGGGCGTGTAGTTACAATTTTTGATGCAATACTTTGCAGCTGGGCTCGTTCCTGCGTTCCAACTAGAGTATCTGTGAGGGGTTGCAGTGTTGTGGCACCAGCACCAGTGCCTAAGACCTAATTTTTCAGCCCCTGTTTAACAGGGGCATGTAATTACAATTTTTGATGCAATACTTTGCAGCAGGGCTCGTTCCTGCGTTCCAACTAGAGTATCTGTGAGGGGTTGCAGTGTTGTGTCACCAGCACCAGTGCCTAAGGCCTAATTTTTCAGCCCCTGTTCAACAGGGGCATGTAATTACAATTCTTGATCTAATATTTCACAGCAGGGCCCTGTGAGGGCTTATAGTGTTGTGGCCACAACAACACCTAAGGCCCAAATTTCTTCTGAGTATATAGGGCAGGCCCCTACTTTCAAACATCTAACTTACAAACGACTCCTACTTGCAAACGGAAGGAGACAACAGGAAGTGAGATGAAATCTACCCCTAGGAAGGGAAATTCTCTCCTATAAGAGTTAATATGGGAAAAACATTTCTCCTTTCCACTGATGCTTTCCAATCCTTGTTCCACAAAAAACCCCAAATTTTCAAAAAAAATTTGTTATTGGGACAAAAAGTGAGGTGAAATCTTCTGAAGAGGAGGACAGACAGCAAAACAAATGTCACAGGGGTGATAACCCTTCCCTATGCTTAAAAAAGATTTTTTGGCTGGAGCTAAACACATTAAAAATGTACCCGTTCAAAATTACAAACAGATTCTACTTAACAGCAAACCTACAGTCCCTGTCTTGTTTGCACCGCCTGTATACTGCTGTTCAGAGTATATAGGGCCTGGTGGCCCCACACCTTTCCTTATTTTAATTTGGGTGCGGGGTTCCCCTTAATATCCATACAAGACCCAAAGGGCCTGGTAATGGACTGGGGGGTACCCATGCCGTTTGTCTCACTGATTTTCATCCATATTGCCAGGACCCAACATTACATTAAAGCTGCAAGCAGTTTTAAATGACTTTTTTTCCTTTAAAAATGACTTTTTGTGCAGGGACTGTTCTAAGCACGGGAAACACATGCCACTTTACAGGCATACTATAGACACCACCCAGGTACGATATTTAAAGGACTATTTCACTTTTTTTTTACTTTAAGCATCATTAAAATCACTGCTCCCGGAAAAAACGTCCGTTTTTAAAAGTTTTTTTTGCATTGATACATATCCCCTGGGGAAGGACCCGGGTCCCCAAACCCTTTTTATGACAATAACATGCAAATTAACCTTTAAAATGAGCACTTTTGATTTTGTACGTTCGAGTCCCATAGACATCAATGGGGTTCTAACGTTCGTGCAAATTTTCGGTCTGTTTGCAGGTTCTGGTGCGAACCGAACCGGGGAGTGTTCGGCTCATCCCTAGTTACATGTAAGTTACTTAAAAAACATGAAATATCAGGGTAAAAAGTAGAAATATAGTCTGGCCATGGATAGGCAAATTGTTGCACATATCTGGATGTAACTGTGAGTAAAGGATGCATGGGTGTAGCATCCGTAGCTCAACGCGTTTCGTGGTTAGTAACCACTCATCAGGAGCAATTGTGGCCAAAGCCTAAAGGATAATGAATATTGGGTCAGACTCCATACCTGAGTCCATACCTAACCTTTATCCTAGATAGAGGTTTGGTATTCATTTTTAGGAGGGCTCCATACAAAAGAACAAAAAAGGTGTAGGGCCCCCATAATCCATACCAGACCCTTAAGGGGTCATGGAGGTTCAAGGAGTGGTTGACTCATGGTTAATCTGAACCTGGAGCTAATCCCAACTCCTGACCATTGCACTTGTAATTTGTGTTATATATTATATACTTGTAACTGCTACATGCTGTATGTTGTGCACACTTTAACCACTTTCTATCTAGACATTATATAGTAATTGCTGGACAGGTCACACCTGAGGTCAGAAGGGCGTATTAAGATATCCTCCTGCTCACGCCACTTGTGCACCCTCTCTAGCACATGCAGCTGTGATAGCTGTGTTCTTTGAATACAGCGGATCACAGAGCGGGGCAAAGGGTCAGCAATCAGCTGTGAAAGAAAATGATCAGCACTGTAGGAAACAATCTGTGATTTTTTTATGTACACAGTCACTAAAGCAGCCACCCAGTGCCCCCGATCAATAGCCATCCCAGTACAGTGCCACTATGGTGCCGCCATACCAGTACAGTGTCATTATACTAGTGCAGTCAGCCACAGTGTCCCTAATCACCACCACACCAGTCACATTGCCATCATTGCAGTGCACCCAGCAATGTGTTCCTGATCACCATCACACCATGACCAGTAACACCAGACCAGTGTAAGGGGCCAACAGTGTTCCTGATTGACACCATACCAATTCCAGTGTCACCAGACCCGTGTCAGCCAGGAACAATGTTCCCGATGGCCATTACACCAGTTTCAGTGTCACCAAACCAGTGCAGCCAGCTACAGTCTTCCTGATCGATGTCACATGATGATGTTTTTAGGTGATTTTTTTTATTTTTATGTATTTTTTTTATCTTTGTTGTTTTTAGACCATAGAAAAAAAGAGTCAGAATAGTAACTTAAAAATTTTAGGTTACAGGGTAGATAAGACATCCAAGAATGTCACTGACATCCGACATAGAAATATACAAGTAAAAATCTAATTTAGTTTGTGAAGATCAGAAAAAAGAGCATACATTCTTCAAAAAACTAGCATCAAATAACCTATTTATATTACCGTACATACTCCAGTATAGGTCAACCTGAATATAAGTCGAGGCCCTTAATTTACCACAAAAAAACTGGGAAAAACGTATTGACCCAAGTATAGGATGAGGGTGAGAAATGCAGCAGTTACTGTAAGTGGAAAAAGAAGGTCAACTATGCCCATCTGCAGCTGCATGCCTCCCTGTGTCCTGTGCATGTGCCCTGTGCAGCCTACCTGTGTCCTGTGCATGTGTCCCTGTGTCCTGTGCATGTGTCCCGTGTGCTGTGCATGTGTCCTGTGTCCTGTGCATGTGTCCTGTGTCCCTGTGCAGCCTGTCTGTGTCCTGTGCAGCCTCCATGATCAGCGTGTGATAATACCATTCGGCGGCCATTCCACTGTTCAAAAGCCGCGCCTCCTCCTCATCTGTGATACGCAGAACACACCATTTCCCAGCAGTCAGCGGTTAGCCTATCACGGACATTCTCTCATTCTCATACCACGGACGAGGATGAGAGAATGTCCGTGATAGGCTGTACACTGACTGCTGGGAAATGGAGTGTTCAGCCTATCACAGACTTGAAAATTGCTGTTCACAGAGGATCCCCATCCAATCTGACAGAGCTTGAGCTATTTTGCAAAGAAGATTGGGCAAAAATTTATTTCACTCTCTAGAATGAAAGCTAGTAGAGACATACCCAAAAAGACGTGAAGCTGTAATTGCAGCGAAGGGTGGTTCTACAAAGTATTGACTCGGGGGGCTGAATACAAATGCACACCACACTTCATATATTTATTTGTAAAAAAATGTAAAAACCATTTATAATTTCCGTTCCACTTCACTTACCACTTTGTGTTGATCTAACACATAAAATCCCAATAAAATACATTTACATTGTTGGTGATAACATGACAAAGTGTGGAAAATTTCAAGAAGTATGAATACTTTTTGAAGGCACTGTAGCAACCACGGTGTCCAGATTTTAAAATATTTTTCAGATTAGTTTTTAATAATTAAGAAATTATTTGTACCATAGGTTGGCTTTTAGAGGCACGTCAGTGTTCTAAAGTTGGGGGATCATTTTTTCCAGAGTGATTTTTTTTATACTGTTTATAAGATATTTGCGTATTATGTAAAAGATAGATGGCTAGTGAGTCTGCAAGGGACCATCCAGTTATATTTTTAGTAGAGGCCTAGACTTCAGACCAGAAGGTAGCAAGCACTGGGCAATCCCAGAAAATGTGTAGAAGGGAACCTTCCACTTTCAGGCAATTTCAGCATAGGGGTGACACTTAAGGGTAAATCTTGTGTAGGAGTTGAGGAATTTTGTACCACCTGGTGAGTATTTTGTAACCATTTTCTTTGTATGTGTTTGCCAATAAGGCTTTGTGAGCAAAAAGAAGAATTTTATCTTTTTGGGTGGGAGAGAACGTCATATTCAGAACTTGTTCCCATTTCATCGGAAGCTCAGAACTTGTTGGTGTTCACCGGCGGCCAACATAGAATAAGATTGTGATAATGCATGTCGGATCAGTACAGCATCCTTGCAAATCCTTTCAAATGATGTTAGAGTGCAGCTAATTTGGTACCCCAGAGCTAGAATCTCAAGCAAGCAAATTTAAGGCAAAAAAAGTAGTTTAGGTCTGAGCCAAATGAAGCTTGGATGTTTGTGGTGGTGGATATAGGTTTGTTCTGAGGATAGAAATGACTCAATCTAAATGTGCCCTTGGCATAGAGATTACATTGTAAGTCTGTGGAGCTATGCGGTAAATAGAGGAGTCAAAAAGTAGAAAAAGTGGGCTGGGGTGCAATGAAAGAGAAGTAGACTTGAAGATAGATTTAACAATTCAGAAAGTATCACCTATTAGAGGATGTGTCAGGATTGATCCAATTGAGCTTGCCAAGCCCAAGCCTTCCAAAGGGACAGATATAGCAGCCTGTTCTATCTCTAATAATGGTTTAACAGTCTTCTGATTAGACCAGTCTATCACTCTCATCAAGTGGACTGCTGCATGATACTTAACCGGGTCAGGAATCCCAATACCACCCCATGGCTTGGGTAGTGTCAAGACATCGAAGCACTCGATTCCGCTGCAGTTGCATGACAGTCCACTTGCCATTGAGGCTCTTGACGGGAGACCCCTACAACCTGCCCATGTGACTCATGAGACAGTTCTGTGTCCATGGCCATAGGGGCTCTTCCCCATGAGATAATCCAATTCCAAGTTATTTCCTCACCTAAGTTTTCGCTGGTTATTGGTTATCCTTGGTTACAGAGGCACAACCCACTCTTTTGATTGCCTCCGTGCTGAGGTTCTCTCCTGGTTGCCACAATGCAGTAAGACATGCTTCCAGAAGGTAGCCAAGGTCCTGTGTACCTCTTCACTCTCCTCCCTGCCGGGGACAAAGGTCAAGCCGGTAGTTTGCCTCCACACCAGCCATATGATTGTGCAATTGACCTTCAACCCGGTGTCATATCCCCTCGTAGCCGTGTTTACCCTTTGTCGGTCTTAGAGAATAAGGCCATGGAGGAGTATGTTGCAGACGCACTTTCTCGAGGTTTCATCCGCAAATCCTCGTCCCCTGCTGGTGCTGGTTTCTTCTTTGTGAAGAAGAAGAGTGGTGAACTGAGACCTTGTATTGATTTTAGGGGTCTCAATTGTTTCACAATTAAGAAAGCCTATCCTATTCCATTGATTTATGGACACATGCTGTGCATGTGTCCTGTGTCCTGTGCATGTGTCCTGTGTCCCTGTGCAGCCTGTCTGTGTCCTGTGCAGCCTCCATGATCAGCGTGTGATAATACCATTCGGCGGCCATTCCACTGTTCAAAAGCCGCGCCTCCTCCTCATCTGTGATACGCAGAACACACCATTTCCCAGCAGTCAGCGGTTAGCCTATCACGGACATTCTCTCATTCTCATACCACGGACGAGGATGAGAGAATGTCCGTGATAGGCTGTACACTGACTGCTGGGAAATGGAGTGTTCAGCCTATCACAGACTTGAAAATTGCTGTTCACAGAGGATCCCCATCCAATCTGACAGAGCTTGAGCTATTTTGCAAAGAAGATTGGGCAAAAATTTATTTCACTCTCTAGAATGAAAGCTAGTAGAGACATACCCAAAAAGACGTGAAGCTGTAATTGCAGCGAAGGGTGGTTCTACAAAGTATTGACTCGGGGGGCTGAATACAAATGCACACCACACTTCATATATTTATTTGTAAAAAAATGTAAAAACCATTTATAATTTCCGTTCCACTTCATTTACCACTTTGTGTTGATCTAACACATAAAATCCCAATAAAATACATTTACATTGTTGGTGATAACATGACAAAGTGTGGAAAATTTCAAGAAGTATGAATACTTTTTGAAGGCACTGTAGCAACCACGGTGTCCAGATTTTAAAATATTTTTCAGATTAGTTTTTAATAATTAAGAAATTATTTGTACCATAGGTTGGCTTTTAGAGGCACGTCAGTGTTCTAAAGTTGGGGGATCATTTTTTCCAGAGTGATTTTTTTTATACTGTTTATAAGATATTTGCGTATTATGTAAAAGATAGATGGCTAGTGAGTCTGCAAGGGACCATCCAGTTATATTTTTAGTAGAGGCCTAGACTTCAGACCAGAAGGTAGCAAGCACTGGGCAATCCCAGAAAATGTGTAGAAGGGAACCTTCCGCTTTCAGGCAATTTCAGCATAGGGGTGACACTTAAGGGTAAATCTTGTGTAGGAGTTGAGGAATTTTGTACCACCTGGTGAGTATTTTGTAACCATTTTCTTTGTATGTGTTTGCCAATAAGGCTTTGTGAGCAAAAAGAAGAATTTTATCTTTTTGGGTGGGAGAGAACGTCATATTCAGAACTTGTTCCCATTTCATCGGAAGCTCAGAACTTGTTGGTGTTCACCGGCGGCCAACATAGAATAAGATTGTGATAATGCATGTCGGATCAGTACAGCATCCTTGCAAATCCTTTCAAATGATGTTAGAGTGCAGCTAATTTGGTACCCCAGAGCTAGAATCTCAAGCAAGCAAATTTAAGGCAAAAAAAAGTAGTTTAGGTCTGAGCCAAATGAAGCTTGGATGTTTGTGGTGGTGGATATAGGTTTGTTCTGAGGATAGAAATGACTCAATCTAAATGTGCCCTTGGCATAGAGATTACATTGTAAGTCTGTGGAGCTATGCGGTAAATAGAGGAGTCAAAAATTAGAAAAAGTGGGCTGGGGTGCAATGAAAGAGAAGTAGACTTGAAGATAGATTTAACAATTCAGAAAGTATCACCTATTAGAGGATGTGTCAGGATTGATCCAATTGAGCTTGCCAAGCCCAAGCCTTCCAAAGGGACAGATATAGCAGCCTGTTCTATCTCTAATAATGGTTTAACAGTCTTCTGATTAGACCAGTCTATCACTCTCATCAAGTGGACTGCTGCATGATACTTAACCGGGTCAGGAATCCCAATACCACCCCATGGCTTGGGTAGTGTCAAGACATCGAAGCACTCGATTCCGCTGCAGTTGCATGACAGTCCACTTGCCATTGAGGCTCTTGACGGGAGACCCCTACAAACTGCCCATGTGACTCATGAGACAGTTCTGTGTCCATGGCCATAGGGGCTCTTCCCCATGAGATAATCCAATTCCAAGTTGTTTCCTCACCTAAGTTTTCGCTGGTTATTGGTTATCCTTGGTTACAGAGGCACAACCCACTCTTTTGATTGCCTCCGTGCTGAGGTTCTCTCCTGGTTGCCACAATGCAGTAAGACATGCTTCCAGAAGGTAGCCAAGGTCCTGTGTACCTCTTCACTCTCCTCCCTGCCGGGGACAAAGGTCAAGCTGGTAGTTTGCCTCCACACCAGCCATATGATTGTGCAATTGACCTTCAACCCGGTGTCATATCCCCTCGTAGCCGTGTTTACCCTTTGTCGGTCTTAGAGAATAAGGCCATGGAGGAGTATGTTGCAGACGCACTTTCTCGAGGTTTCATCCGCAAATCCTCGTCCCCTGCTGGTGCTGGTTTCTTCTTTGTGAAGAAGAAGAGTGGTGAACTGAGACCTTGTATTGATTTTAGGGGTCTCAATTGTTTCACAATTAAGAAAGCCTATCCTATTCCATTGATTTATGGAGTTATTTGACCACCTCAAGGGAGCAACGGTTTTCACGAATCTTGATTTGAGAGGGGCATACAATATCGTGATGATTAAGGAGGGCAACGAGTGGAAAACTGCATTTAATACCAGAACAGTACCTCATAATACCTTTTGGTCTTTGTAACGCCCCAGCAGTTTTCCAACAATTCATTATCGATGTCCTCCGAGATTTGTTGCGGTTATGTGTGGTGGTTTATCTCGAAGATATCCTCATATTTTCCAAGTCCCTGGAGAGCCACCACACAGATGTCTGTTGTGTGCTTCAGAAACTGAGAACAATCTCAGTAAATTGGAGAAGTGCGAGTTCCATCGTGAACAGGTTAAATTCCTGGGTTATGTCATTTCCACTGCTGGTTTTTTAATGGACCCAGAGAAACTTTCAGCAGTCCTACAGCGGTCCTGACCCATGGGTTTACATCCTCTGCAGTGTTTCCTGGGCTTTGCCAACTATTCTGGTGGCCTAGTCTACGTGCTGATATAATCGCCTTCAAAGCTGCCTGTTCCGTGTGTGCTCAGAGTAAGACTCCACGACACCTTCCATTGGGTCTCCTACAACCCATACCCAATGGAGAGAGGCCTTGGACCCACTTGTCTATGGATTTCATTGTAGAGTTACCCAACTCCCAGGGCAACACAGTTATCCTTATGGTGGTTGACCAGTTCTCAAAGATGTAATTATATTCCACTAAAGAATTTGTCCACTTCTAAGGAACTGGCTTCCATTTTTGCTCGGGAGATCTTTCGCTTACATAGGCTACCTAAGGTGATTGTCTCAGACAGGGGTAGTCAGTTTGTGTCCCAGTTCTGGCGAGCCATTTGTGCACAGTTGGGAGTTCAGCTTGCTCTCTCCTCTACGTATCACTCGCAGTCTAATGGGGCCGCAGAACGAACCAGTAAGTCCTTGGAGCAATTCCTACCTTGCTATATTTGTGACCATCATAACAACTGGTCAGACCCATTACCATGGGCAGAGTTTGCTCAGAACAATGCCTTGAATTCTGCTTCCCAATTGTCCCCGTTTATGGTGAATTATGGTTTCCAACCTTCCATGTTGTCTGACTCGTTTGTTCCGCAGAGTATTTCTACGTTAGAGGAGCATCTCCATGGTCTTCGGTCCACTTGGCACAAGTCCAGGAGGCTTTGCAACATGCTAATGATAGGTACAGACTCAGACTACTTGCGCCTTCCTACCAGGTTGGGGACAGGGTCTGGCTGTCATCTCACAACCTCCAACTTCGTATTCCCTCACTGAAGTTCACACCTCGGTTTATTGGGCCTTTCCGTATTCTTCGCAGGATTAACCCAGTGGCTTACGCATTACACCTTCCTTCTAATATGCGGATTTTGAATGTATTTCATGTCTCCTTATTAAAATCTTTGGTCTGCAGCCACTTTACCACCTTGGTGCCATGTCCTCACCCTGTACAGGTTGAAAACCATGAGGAGTATGAAGTACAGTCCATTGTTGACTCTCGTTGGTTCCGTGGGCGCATACAGTACCTGGTACATCTGGAGGAACGCTCTAGGGTCTTATCCTCGGATGTACATGCCCCTGTCCTCCTCCGTGATTTCTATAGATGTTTTCCTTTCAAGCCTGGTGGTCCTCCAAGGGGGAGGGGTCGTTGAGGAGGGGGTACTGTCATGGCTGGGCTCAGCCCTTCCTTCTCTGAGCTGGCTGCTCAGCTGTTGACTAATTGCCAGCTCCTATCTCTCCACAGTTACTCAACTGTTGATGATATCCTGCTCGTCAGTCCTGCCTACTTAAGCCGTCCAGCCCAGAGGATCTCTGCCTTCGCCTTAGTCAACATCACAGAGACGCTCTCCTGCATTCTTGTAAAAAGACTTGCTTGGCTGACATCCCTTCTGGCTCCAGATCCTGCTTGCTGTTTTACTACGCTCATCTCTTGCTCCCTGACATTTGGCTTGTCTGACTACCTGTTCCGGTTCCTGAACTCTGGCTATGTCTTGATTATTTTTGTTCTATTCACTTTTTTTATTATTAAACAAGTGTGATTTAACTGTACCTCTGTCTCGGTCTGATTTCATGGTTTCTGACACCCTCATCATCCGGGCGACTTCCGACCCCTTCCAGGGGAGTTGGATCGAGATGAAAATAGAAGCCCTTTTAGATTTGGAGTTGGGAGAGGTGCTATGAAACAGAGAAGGTTGGGAATTTTATTGGAGCCAAAATGTGTTTCCTGCAGAAACACCACTTGAGCCTTGATAGTTCAGACTTCAGTTTGGAACATTTTACATTTACATTACATTGTACATTATATGAGGTAAACTGAATAGGTGGCATGTTTAAGAATGCACACACTCATTATAGTACAGGCAATGTATGGACAAGGGAGAGTCACTGGAGTTTCAGCCAACAGGAGACCATGGAGAGAGGAGAGGAGAGAGGACCCTTGGGTAAAGGTGATAAGGAATGAGGGTTGGGGAGCGGGTCTGGGGAGATATGAAAAAAGGTGGGGAAGAGGGGGTGCTAAGGAATGGCTGTAGGAGGGGAAGAAGATGATGGAGTGAAGGAAAGATGGTCCCTAGAGCAGGGGTAGATTAGGGGTAGAGGAAGGATGGGGGAGCATACCCCAGCTTCCAGGGTGTGGGAGAACTTTCTACTGGAGAGTAGGGGCAACAAAGGGTGCAAAATAGGGGGGAAAGAAAAGAAAGAGGGGAAGTTGTCAAGGGGGATTAGGAACACATAAAACCTCCCCAATAACACACAGAAAAAAGAAAGAAAAAAGATGCTCCAAATGTAACCCACCCAATAGGTGGAGAAAACGTCTATGCAAGGGGGGGTTATCAACCAGTGGATGGGGTGTAAGATGCATGCACCGAGAGATGATTCCAGAATCTCTGGTTATGTCATAGGCGGCTTCGTATTGGCTTAAACAGCTAGCCAAGGATAACAATAGGACCAAGGAACTTCATGCAGTATTATAACATCACCTAGGCATATCTGAGCAAGCAACAAGCCATAAACTGTATCTCCGGCCAAGCCTAATCATAAAAGCAGTGCACCCATGCAGGGATAATCAACAGATATGATCCATTGACTGTATATATCTGGGGTGGCACCGAAAGCTTTTACAGTTGGTGATGGTGAGATAGAAACACAGCACACTTGACAGTCAGCCCGGCCAACATAGTCTAGGTAGCTCCACTCCTGTCCGCAATAAGGGTCCCATAATCAAGGGATAGTGTGAGAGGCTCCATACATGCCTGAAGCGACTCCTTTGGCAGCCAGGAACAAAAAATTGGTAAGAATCAGCCTAAACATAGTCCAATGGATATGCAATAGGTAGGGGCAAAATGGTGTGGGCAAGTGTCCTGTCAGCCTCCTAACCTATACCAGCTATAGTGCATAATAAGATTATGGAAAAGCAGAACAATAACAATAAAACATTAGAGGAGCAACTCTGAGTACCACTACTGCTGGAGCCTGAAATGCAGAGTATGGGGGGGGGGGGGGCAGGACATACAGCTCTGTCTGTCAGTGATAGGTTCACAAAGGATGGGCAATCAGGATGAGCCCACTAGTCATGTACCAAATACAACTATTGATGATAGAAAAAAAGGCATCTGAGAAGCATTACCCAGCCCTCTCAGCAAGGCACTAAGACAGCTGAACATAATGCAGACATTGTGGCTTCAGAGCATAACCTCAATCAGAAAGCACAAAAAAGTATGAAATCAAAAGTTTTATGTTTGTCTCTGTAAAGAGGAGCAACTCATGTCAGGTTGGGTTCCTAGGACTATGTATGGGAACTTAGAAAAAGAGAGTAAGTCACAACCAGGCCATTCAGGGCCAAGAAGTCTGCAGTGTTAAGAAACAGATGATTACATGCAGACTATCTATTCAGAGTTCATTGTTCTTGGGCGAGTTTGACTGCGTCAACAGTTTCAAGATCGCGGACATCTATGGCTTTTTGGTATTGGAGACAGCAAGATGAAGGGAACTCCTCTAGCGATCCCAGCTAATCCGATAAGTGTAAATACTCATGTTCAAGAAAGCTGTACATAGCAGATAACAAAGAGATTAGGCTCCAGGTGATGACCCCACGTTCACACCATCCTTGCTAGTTTAGGAGATGAAGGGTGCTGGCTCAGCATAGGTAGTCAATAGAAGAAAACAGGATGGACGCTGACACTCCAATATAACACCTTTATTCACATAAAACATGATCCATACACCTACAGAGGCACAGGTTACAGATGCAATAACTGATGCATTTCACACCATTACAGGTGCTAAATCATATGAGTAAGCACCTGTAACGGTGTAATACACGTCAGTCAATTGCATCTGTAACCCGTGCCTCTGTCAGTGTATGGATCACGTTTTATGTGAATAAAGGTGTTATATTGGAGTGCGGTCGTCCATCCTGTTTTCTTCTATTGACTGTCCATAGCAGGTAGTTGGGCATGGGAGTATAATGTGAAATACTGTCTGTCTTTATATGCAGTGAGAGTGAGAGGATATACCCAACGATATGAAACCCCCATAGCTTGCATGCAGTCAAGGAAAGGCTTGAGTATGCATCTTCTGTAGAGTGTTTGCAGGCAGAGGTCCAGAAGGATTTGTTACCCTTACGCCATACCTGGCAGAGGATCTTTTCCTTCACATTAAAAAAGTAGACCTGACACAAAACGTCTCTGAGGGTAGCGTCCGCTGCGGGTCTCGGTGGCTGCAGTTTGTGTACCTAGTTCAATCCAATAAGTTTCATGGGTAGTTTGCCAAGAGCCATGTTCAGGATAGTACTGTGTCATGCATGTCTCTAATGTCGCATACACACGATCGGAAATTCGGCCAGCAAAATACCGATGAGAGCTTTTGGTCGGGAAATGCGACTGTGTGTATGCTCCATCAGACTTTTGCTGGCCGAATTCCAGCCAGCAAAAGATTGAGAGCATGTTCTCAGTTTTTCGGTTGGAAAAAGTTCCTATCCAAAAATACGATCGTCTGTAGCAATTCCGACAAGCAAAATTCCTATGCATGCTCGGAAACAATTTGACGCATGCTATTAGTATTGAACTTCATTTTCTCGGCTCGTCGTAGTGTTGCATGTCACCGTGTTCTTCGCGGTCAAAAGTTCAGCGAACTTTTATGTGACCGTGTGTATGCAAGGCAAGCTTGAGCGGAATCCCGTCGGAAAAGCCATCATATCTTTTTCCGACCAAAATCCCGATCGTGTGTGGCATTCCAGTTGTTCTTCATAAATACATTTATGCAGAAATTTGATTTTTTAAATGTTTTTATTTGATATGTTTTATAACAGAAGGTAGAAAATATGGATTTTTTTGTCTTTTTTCATTTATGTAATAAATGAATAAATAGTAATAAAAACCTTGTGGTGGTCAAATACCATCAAAAGAAAGCTCTATTTGTGTGAAAAAAATTACATTAACTTCAATTGCATACAGTGTTGCATGGCCGCGTAATTGCCAGTTAAAGTAGTGCAGTGTTAAAGAGCAAAAACATTCCCTGGTCATGAAAGGGGTAAAACATTCCAGAGGTCAGGTGGTTAAAACACCTTAAGTAACAATAAACTGTAGGGATGAGCTGAACACCCCCCTGTTCGGTTCGCACCAGAACTTGCGAACAGGCAAAAAATTTGTTCGAACACGCGAACACCGTTAAAGTCTATGGGACACGAACATGAATAATCAAAAGTGCTAATTTTAAAAGCTTATATGCAAGTTATTGTCATAAAAAGTGTTTGGGGACCTGGGTCCTGCCCCAGGGGACATGGATCAATGCAAAAAAAGTTTTAAAAACGGACGTTTTTTCGGGAGCAGTGATTTTAATAATGCTTAAAATGAAACAATAAAAGTGTAATATCCCTTCAAATTTCGTACCTTGTTGGTGTCTATAGTAGGCATGTAAAGGGGCGCATGTTTCCCATTTTTAGAACAGTCTGACAGCAAAATGACATTTCAAAGGAAAAAAAGTCATTTAAAACTAGTCGCGGCTATTAATGAATTGCCGGTCCGACAATACACATAAAAGTTCATTGATAAAAACGGCATAGGAATTCCCCACAGGGGAACCCCGAACCAAAAATAAAAAAATGATGTGGGGGGTGCCCCTAAATTCCATACCAGGCCCTTCAGGTCTGGTATGGATATTAAGGGGAACCCCGTGCCAAAATTTAAAAAAAAATGACTTAGGGGTCCCCCTCAAAATTCATACCAGACCCTTCAGGTCTGGTATGGATTTTAAGGGGAACCCCGTGTCAAAATAAAAAAAAATTGGCGTGGGGTCCCCCCAAAAATCCATACCAGACCCTTATCAGAGCACGCAACCTGGCAGGCCGCAGGAAAAGAGGGGGGACGAGAGAGCAACCCCCCTCCTAAACCGCACCAGGCCACATGCCCTCAACATTGAGAGGGTGCTTTGGGGTAGCCCACCAAAGCACCTTGTCCCCATGTTGATGAGGACAAGGGCCTCATCCCCACAACCCTTGGACAGTGGTTGTGGGGGTCTGCGGGCGGGGGGCTTATTGGAATCTGGAAGCCCCCTTTAACAAGGGGACCCCCAGATCCCGCCCCCCCTGTGTGAAATGGTAAGGGGGTACAAAAGTACCCCTACCATTTCACAAAAAAACTGTCAAGAATGTTAAAAATGACAAGAGACAGTTTTTGACAATTCCTTTATTTAAATGCTTCTTCTTTCTTCTATCTTCTTTTTTCTTTCTTCTATCTTCCTTCGGTTTCTTCCTCCATCTTCTTCTTCTTCTGGTTCTTCTGGTTCTTCCTCCGGTGTTCTCGTCTGGCATCTTCCTCCGCGGCATCTTCTTTCCTTCTTCTCCTGACAAAATAAGGGGTGACAGGCCCCCCTAGGTTTAAAAGAGCAGTGCCACATCCATATGAAAATGGGTTCCCCTAAGCGGACTTTTTAGCCCTTTTTTAAGAAGTTACAGATATTTAACCACTTCAATACCCGCGTATAGTAGAATGACATCCACAGATGGGATCTCCCATCCTGGGTGGACGTCATATGACGGCCTCGGGTTCCCGGCCATCTAGGGCCGCGATGTCCGCCAGGCACCCGCGATTGCCCGTTAAGCGGGCCGGACCGTGGATCTGTGTGTGTAAACACACAGATCCACGTCCTGCCAGCTCAGAGGAGACCGATCTGTGTTCCCAGAACAGCGGAACACTGATCGGTCTCCTCCCCTTGTGCGTCCCCTCTCCCTACAGTTAGAAGCATTCCCTAGGAAACACATTTAACCCCTCCCCGCCCCCTAGTGGTTAACCCCTTCACTGTCTGTCACATTTACACAGTAAATTAATGTAAAGTAATTTTATAGCACTGATCGCTGTATAAATGTGAATGGTCCCAAAAATGTGTCAAAAGTGTCTGATGTGTCCGCCATAATGTCGCAGTCATGAAAAAAAAATCGAGATCGTCGCTATTACTAGTAAAAAAAAAAATAATAATAATTTTTTTTTTTAAAATGCCATAAATCTATCCCATATTTTGTAAACACTATAACTTTTGCGCAAACCAATCAATATGCACTTACTGCGATTTTTTTGACCAAAAATATGTAGAAGAATACGTATCGGTTGAAACTGAGGAAAAAATTTTTTTTTTTTTTTTTAAATTGGGATATTTATTATAGCAAAAAGTAAAAAATATTGTGTTTTTTTCAAAATTGTCGCTCTTCTTTTGTTTATAGCGCAAAAAATAAAAACCGCAGAGGTGATCAAATACCACCAAAAGAAAGCTTTATTTGTGGGGAAAAAAAGGACGTCAATTTTGTTTGGGTACAACATCGCATGACCGCGCAATTGTCATTTAAAGTGTGACAGCGCTGAAAACTAAAAATTGGTCTGGGAAGGAAGGGAGTGAAAATGCCCTGTATTGAACCAGTTAAGGAGTATAGCAAAGTATTTAATTTTTTTTTTTTTTTAACAAAAAAGTTTATTTAGGTTTTCCAAAACGAACAGTTTAAAGTGGATTAGACATAGATAGAAACATCTTACAAAGTTTTCTTACATTTCTTAACAAATGCAGGAGTAACGGTGAATTCAACAGTATGTTAACAAGAACATTACACCCATCTCGGGTGGAGGTATAAGAGGTCACATTGATTACCTTTAGTTCGTACACTTTAATCCCACATTCTCACAGGTAGACACAAAAATCCATTGATGAGGACCAATTTATATCAATTATCATGAGCCACAACCCGGGGGCCTCAGTCAATAGTTAGATGTTTTGCCTTCACCCATGCTGCCCAAATCTTCCCAAATTTTTTGGGGCAATTTCTTCCCATATATGTCATTTTATATAATGGTAATGCCCTATTTATCAAGGACTGCCAAAGCTGTTTGGTGGGTGGCTGGAACTGATTTCACTGTAATAGGATTGCCTTTCTAGCATATAATGTGGCGTAGAAGATAAATAGTTTCTTCCCCAATGAGACCTCTAGGAAGTCGCAAATGCCTAACAAGAGAGGGATCGGGCTGTATGGAATCATCAATCTCCCAATAGAGTTAATTTTAGCAAGTATATTTTCCCAGAATTCCTTCATACCAGGGCAGGACCAGACTATATGGAAGAAGTCAGAATCATCCGAACCACACCTAGCGCACCTCGCCGACCTGTCAGGGTAAATTCTCGCTAAACGTACTGGAGAGTAATATGCACAGTGAAGAAACTTCAGTTGCATGAACCTATCTCTAGCCGAAATTGTAAGGGGTAAATATTGCTGAATCCCCTCCTCCTAGTCCTCATCTGTCAGCTCCGGAATATCCCCCCGCCATAGCTCACACAGCTGGGACACTCTAGATGTGTCATGGGACGCAAATATATTGTACAGTGTGGACAGCGTTTTCCCAGTATCTGGGGATTTAAGTGTATTTTCCACAGGCGACCCTTCCAAATTCAGCGGGCCAGGGAATTGGGACCGGAATGCATGGCGCAGCTGAAGGAATCTGAAGAACATATGGTTTGGGAGGTCCTTATCTCTTTTTAAGGCATCAAAAGAAATCAGTCGGCCCTGTACTGCTATGTCCCTCAAAGTTTTGACCTCATATCTAGCCCACACGATCGGATCAGGAATAGAGCGAAAGTGAGGCAGACGAGGGTTTCCCCATAAAGGAGTCACAGGGGACCAGTCATTGGGTCCCATGAGCTGTTTTTGGACCGTGTCAAAACCTTAAGGGTCGTTTTCATGGGAAGAGTCACCTGAAGATTGGATCCGGGGCCTCTATAAACCAAATTCCCCAACTCTGCAAACGAACTAACCAATGCCGCCTCTGTGGTGGAAGCAGGATTAGTCGGGTCCTCCGAGAACCACCACTTAACAGTCACCAGGACAGCCGCCCAATAGTATTTCAGAAAACAGGGCAAGGCCAGTCCCCCCAGCACACCTGGTAGTTGTAGAGTTGATCTAGCTATTCTAGGAGCCTTCCCATTCCAGATAAATGAGGTAACAATACTGTCCAGATGTTTAAAGAAGGTTATCAGGTATAGAGATTGGAGTTTGACTGAATAAATAGGTAAACTTGGGTAATACCGACATCTTGATTAAGTTAACGCGGCCAACTGGTGTTAGAGGTAAGGATTTCCATGTGGCGCATCTTTGAGAAAGGTGATTAACCACTGGGTTTAGGTTGGGGGTTATATACTTTTTTAAATCCCGATGTATTTCTACACCTAAATACTTAAACTGAGGGACTCTACTAAGCTGCCCATCTGCCTGCGAGGAGGCAGAGCCAGCATGGAGAGGGAACAGGACCGACTTCCCCAATTTATGCATATGCACGAGAATTTGCCAAAGTTATTAATTACTGACAGGGCTGGCTGTAGGGAAGTACCATCATCCCTAAGATACAGCAAGGTGTATAACGACACCTTTTCCTGTATTGAACCCCTTGTGATCCCCCGAATCTCTGGTGCAGCACGGAGAAGGGCAGCCATGGGCTCAATCGCCAGGGCGAAAAGTCCCGGCAAAAGAGGGCACCCCTGCCTGGTCCCCCTACCAAGGGGGAATGCTGGAGAGAGCACCGTACCCATGTGTACCCTGGCCGTTGGGGCCTTGTACACCATCCTGACCCAGGAGAGGAAGACCGGACCGAAACCGAATCTGCAAAGTACCTCCCAGAGATAGCCCCACTCAACAGAATCGAAGGCCTTCTCTGCATCTAGAGAGGCCACAATCCCATCCTCCACATCCTCCTCCCCAGAGGCCAGGACCGCAAACAACCTACGAATGTTTATATCTGTGCCCTTCCCCGGCATAAAGCCTGACTGGTCTTCGTGAATAAGGGTAAGTATTACTTTGTTCAGGCGTCTGGCTAGAATTTTAGTAAGTATTTTTGCATCAGCATTAAGTATAGTTTATAGAATTCGGGGGGGAGACCATCTATTCCCGGGGTCTTCCCCATCTGTATAGAACCCAAGCCCTGCTGAACCTCCTCCAAAGCTATTGGGGCATCTCAGCTTTCCCTTGCTGCGTCTGTAAGGACCGGAAGCGTTACCCTGTCTAAAAAGACTGAGAGCTCTTCAGGAGAATATTGTGTCTTAGAAGAGTACAGAGTCGAGTAGTAATCAGCAAAGCATTAATATTTACCGGGTCTGATACTAGAGTCCCGTCACTCTTTCGAATACGGGCTATGGTGGAGATCAAGGATTGTTCCTAGGCCAACCAGGCTAGGAGACTGCCTGTTTTGTCCCCTTGTATGAATATTCTCTGTGTCTGGGCCAATTGGCGTTTATTTGCCTTGGCCACTCTGAGTAGCATAACCTCCCGATAGGCCAGCTTCATATCCTGTGCTATAATTGGGTTAGAGGTAAGGGCAAACCTAGTCTCTAACTCTCGGGCCTTAGCCTCCGCTTCCTCCAATAACATTGCGTAGTTTCTACGTTCCTTGGCTATGGATGACATATAGCAACCTCTAATGTAGGCTTTAAAGGTGTCCCATACAGTCCCTGGTGTGGCGGAATTGGCATTAGATAACCAGAATTGTTTGATCTCTTTGACCATCTCCACTTCTATAGTAGGATGTTCAATCCAGAACCGAAACAGCCGCCAGATTCTATCTGCCTGTGGGGTAGCAATTTGCAGCGTACATAGCAGCGGGGAATGGTCAGATATCCCCCTTGGGAGTATCTCAATATTTATAATTTTGGGAAGCATGGGTAAACTGGCATAGAAAAGGTCAATACGGGATAATGTATTATAGGAGGAGGGGTGACATGTGTACATACGATCCGATGGGTGTTTCCATCACCACACGTCCTCCAATCCCATTGTCTGGGACCAACGGAACAGCGCCAAATCAGTGGCGGGGTCCGGGGACAGTTTATCTAGAGAGGGGTTCGGAGGGATATTAAAATCCCCCGTTAGGATCACGTTATCCGTGGGAAACTGGGCAATCAGGGTAATCATTTTCTGTAAGAGGGAGATATTAGCCGGAGGCGGCAGATAAACACCCACCACCACCACGGCTATTGTGTCAATAACAGCATGTAACAACACATATCTGCCTTCTGGATCTATAAGTACATCCAGGGGTTCAAAATTGAGAGATCTGTGGACCAAGATACTCGCTCCCCTGGCATAACTAGTGTGCGTAGCATGGTAGTGGTGTCCCACCCACGGCCTCTTCAGTCCCAGTACTCTACCACCCACCAAGTGTGTCTCCTGGAGAACGCAGATATGTGGAGTATACTTTTTAAGGTAATCAAAAACTAGGGAGCGCTTGATTTTATGATTAAGACCTCTGACATTCCAGGACAAGATCTTTAATGGAGCCATATCCCGGGAGGACATATAAATTGAACGGGGAACCACATACCTCAGGGGCTTACATAAGACCCCCCCACCCCACCCCACCCCCATCAGTGGGCAAGCAGGGAATTCGCAGGAAGGTAGTAGGACAGGAGATTTCCTAGCGTAACCTAATCCTCTGATGTTATAGAACCATTTGTATTGAAATGCATTCAAGCATGTAAGTGTAAGAAAACCAAGAACAAAAATAAAACAAAACAAACAAATAAAACCAAACTTTCCTCCCATCCCACCCCACACCCCTTTAAATGAACCTGGGGGTGTTCGAGTACCCATAACAACCAAAAAATCAACTTAAATGTAGGAGAAAGCTCCTATGGGGGCAGTGTGTAGCAATCGACACACCTAGGACCTAATGGAGCGCAGGGACTCCACTACACGCATTACCTGTAGGCCATTGCTGATAAAAAGGAAAAACATGGTAGGGGAACAAGGAAACCCTTAAGCATCTACACAGTAACTCACTCTTAGAACACTCTAAGGGTACAACCTTAGTTACACGAGCTATTCGCTCAACCTGTAGGAAATAAACAAGGTTAAACAGTACATATTAAACAATTATGCTTCTCAATTGAGACCGATCCAAGGGGGAAAGCTTTCCACTCCTAACCTCTCCATCTGATCGACAGTTCCATAGGCAGATCACAGTTCTGGTGGAGATACCAATGTCACGTTTAATCCGATGACTCTGACTGTAAGAGGCCCAGGGAAGCAACTTCAGCCCCCCACCCACCTCAACCGCTCAAATGCAAGATCCATCCCTCACACTTTAGCACTGGAAAAAGGGGGTGATAATTATAGAGAGTATGGATTCCAGTACATCCTGCATCCAGGGGTGGGGCCACGGGAGGGGGGGGAGCAACGGCAAAGAGAGTCAAACGCCGGAGGTGAATCAAAGGTGGCAGACCCCCCCAACCCCGAACACCAGACCATTCAGCAAAGTATCGGTCACCTGCTATGACAACACCAGGCATTGCATCCAGTTCACATTCTAGATCGCCAAACATCTCGGGCATAGGAAAGAGGTATTCTTGGTGGTCTCTGAGTTACAGATCAATGACTGCATGGCAAGGACTCGAGCCATCTGGACGCCTCCTCCGGGGAAGTGAAGAATTTTGTAGTCTCTCCGTCCACCACTCTAAGCCGCGCTGGGAATAGCATGCTGTATTTGAGCCCCCTGGTGCGCTTTTGGGCTTTGACTTGATCGAATGTCCTACGCTGTCTTTGCGTCTCGACCAAATAATCAGGGAACAGCATGATCTTCACGTTTTCGGATCTCAGTTCCCCAGCTTTTCTGGCTTCTCTAAGGATTAAATCACGGCCTCTGAAATTTAGCATGCGGAATATGAAGGTTCGTGGCGGTGCTCCCGGCGGACCCCGGACCGATGGCATCCTATGGGCGCACTCCACCGCAAAATGTGTAGAAGAAGAGTACGTAGCAGATGCTCTGTATAAGCCTCCAGATCTCTTCCCTCCACTCCTTCCGGAAGTCCCACCAGTCGCAGGTTATTTCTGCTATTTCTGTTTTCCTGGTCTTCAGCACGGGATTCCAGCGTTTTCATCTTAACTTGCAATGTACGGATTGAGGCACTATGGTCCCAGATGACATCCTCATTGTCTCCTACCGTTCGTTCAGCCTCCGTCAGCCTATCGCGGTATTTGTCCATATCACGTCTTATGAGGCCCATTTCTGATTGCATCTGTTCTATTTTCGTGGTAAGGGTGGTTTGGCAACCTGTTATCGCCTGCATTAGTGCTTGGAATTGATCTGTAGCCAGTTGAGACGTTTCTGCACAGGGTTCTGTGTGCTCCGTTTGGGACGCCATGTTTAGTCGCACCGCTGTGTGTCCCTGGCCGGCGGTGGAGTTTTTTGGGCCGACTGCCTTTTCTTCTGTGCACCGGAGGTCCTTTTACGCATGCCCAGGCAGGACAGTGTGGTTATGTATCTCAAGGGGCCAAATTAAAGCAGCTGTGCAATGTGAAGCCCCTGTCCCTCACCTCACATCAGGGTGCTCCACGTATGTACTTTCTGCAGTGGCGGCGTTTGCAATGCCGGATGTCACTGTCTTTATGCCCCAGATTAGCTCCCCAGGGAAATCATTGTGCAGTGGGACAAGGAGGATGGCTATAAGTCCTTAGTGGCAAATATCAGCTTCATTGTATCAGGCAAAGCATTGTATGTTAGTATCACAGGGAGTTGGATTGTACTGGATGCACAGCACATAGCTCCTGATTATCACTTCCCCCCAGGCTGCTGCATTGTGCCTGCCTGCGGGGTTTATAAGGCAGGATGCCACCATCTGTGTGCCCCAGAGTATGCCCGCTCGAGCCTGTGGCAGACCCCCTGTTCAGTGGGGTAAGGAGGGTGGCTCTATATCTTAAGGATCAGGTGTGGAGGGCACCATCCAGAGCAGCCAGGGTGGACTATGCTCACATAACAGAGGACCTGAGCGTGAGGCCTGTGCAGCGTGGAGCCCCTGTCTCTCCTGCACACCAGGGCGCTCCACGCGGTCCCGCCAGCAGTGGCGTCTGCTCGCCCGATGCCGATGTCACTACCTCCCAGGTTACCTCACAGGAGAGCCCGTGAACAGCGGCAGCTCAGGAGGACCAGCAGGGTGTCCGTGTAGCACTAGAAGCCAGATAATTGGCTGATCAGGTGCGGAGCTCTTGTCCCTCATGTCCTTCTAGGTCGCCATCTTGACCACACCCCCAAGTATTTAAAATTTAACAAGTTTTATTTAAAGACAAATTATATTAAAACATTGTATACATTACATTCAACAAAACATTAGCTTCTTGAAAAATTCATTACTGTCACCACACAGTAAATTCATGAAGAGACTATTTTCATACCCAACGCATTTCGGGATATATAGTATTTTAGTCCTTCTTCAGGGGTGTAGAAGAGAAGAAAAGAGAAGTTCATCTGAGGTGATTAAAATGTAACATGATAAGTAAATTATCACAACATGTAGATACATATAGTTATCCACTTGGAGTTAAATAATCAACAGATCACTTACATAGTATTTGGAGGTAGAGTAGCTATTGGTATGTTTCGTTAAGTTGCATTAAGAATCTAAGGTTGAGATAGCATTGGACAATTAATGCTGGCGAGGTTGCTGTTTCTTTAACACCATGGTTATAAATTAGCCTGAAAGTATATCACTCAATGGTGACCCAATTCAGAGGGTGTTTTCCTCGCGTTCCATGGATGCGTATCGACCAGAGTGGTATACTGAGGCAAAAAATGGAATCCCTGAGAGTAAAGGAAAAATTGAGGTAAGTCTAAACGGGTTGTAATAAATGTTAAAGAATAAGAGTAAAGTGAAAAATGGAGTATGGGGCATGAAAAATAGAAAAAAGAAATTATTGTATAAATACCATATATCGGGTATAAGTTGGTGCGAGTTTAGTAAAAGATGATGGCCAGTAGTAGAAAACTGAAAGCAAACAATATATGGAGATTGTATAATACTGTACTGTAAAAAGTAGTTGAAAATAAATTTGAAAAATAAATGAATAAATAAAAATTAAGATGAAATATAAAAATACATTTGGCAAGTGGTGAAGGTGAGATTCATGATGATAGCAAAGTAGCCATCATTGCAATATAAGAGTATTGATAAATACTAATGTAGTAGAGTATTCATCATGAAGACATTTAAATAGCCAGTGTAGATAAATATATAATCCACCACTGGTTAACAGCTATTCAAATCAGTATATATATGGTGTATAGGCATATCATATAAATGACTTATGGTTATAAATCTCAGTAGCATTGTAAAACGAAAAGCTAACCGGAGATTATGTAGATAAAAAGGCAAAGTAAAAAATAAACAGCATAATAGAGTGGAACATTACCTTTTTCTTAGAACAAGTGTTAGATAGATCAGTCACACATCCCAGCATCCAGCATGTGTAATGCTCGAGCTGGGAATGAGAGGATCTGGTGTATATGTAGGGTGAACCCACATCAGCTGGCGCCCCTAATTGCGCTCAGCTGAGTATCGAGGTTCGTTTCCAGGGAAAACTGAATGCTGCCTCCTGGGTCAGGGGTGCGCTGCGCCGCCCCTACCGCGCACGCACGGACGCAGGCATGTTGGAGGGGCGTCATGGAAACCTGACCCACCGACACGATTTATCACACCGGCGGACCGCGCATGTCCACCGGAGTAGTAAGATGGAGGCTGTGGGCGGGGATGTCAAAACGTCCAACCAGCCTCCCATGGCGCAGCCCAGATAGTGGGTCTGGGCGGTTTTCCGTGCCGGGCAACCACTCTGGTTCAAAATCCACCAACCCCCCTACACCTCACCACACACCACAGGAAACCACACCAGCACTACTCATGACACTCCCATTTCATGTGAATTGGGTTCTAGTGATCCATCTTTTTTAGACCAAATTCTAGCTGGGGCCAAACCAGCACTACCCAATCTCAACACTTACACTCAACTGACACTTTAACCCCCCACCAGTGAACCCCAATACACTCAAACACAGATCTAAGTGTAATTAACTTGTCCTCACACTCTCTATCTAATGATGAAATTTCAGTCCTGAAGAAATTTCTGTCCTAGTCACAACCTAGACAAATTTGAATTTTACAAAGACCTCCAGCTATTTGTTCGCAAAATAATCTTAAAGAAACTCTATCAGAAACAACACACCAAAATAAATTATACTCCCCAGGAAAATCAAGCTTTAGACCAGCTGATCGCCCTCCTTGAAGAGAGTGACACCTTATTGACTCAATAGACCTTCCCCGAATTCTACAATCTATAGAGGAACTAGACTCAGATACTCGAGTCAATCCAGCCCCATCAAAATTTAAGAAAAAATCTGATTTTTGCCCACCCCCTAGTACCTGTCCAAATGTGGCAGCATTCCTGAAGCTAGTAAAATACGATCTAGGCAAACTAAAGATACAAACCAAGGGACCCTCAAATTTAAGCCCAAAAGAATTAGATGCACTAAACTCCCTTGCTACCAATAGACAAATCACTATAAAACCTTCAGACAAAGGTGGTAATGTGGTTGTTCTGAACAATGAACATTACATTAACATATGTAAGAAGATTCTCAACAACCCAGACTGGTACCGTCGTATCCCGGCAACCATTGTTTAAAAATATAATAAAGACTTCTACACACTACTAGATTCTGCCTTTTTGAACAACACAATCAACAAACAAACCTGGACCTTCATTAGAAACAATTTTCCCAGAACCCCCACGTTCTATACACTCCCGAAAATTCACAAAAATCCTATAGATCCACCAGGTAGGCCGATCATTTCAGGCATTGGTTCAATCAGCGACAATGCCAGCAAATTAGTGGATGAATATTTAAGACCTTTCATAATTTCACTAACATCGTATGTGAGAGATACAGGTCATCTGTTACAAATTTTGGACGAACTTAATATCTCGGACCAAGCCTGCTTAGTAACAATAGATGTAGAAACTCTATACAGCTCAATCCCACACAAGAGAGGACTAGCAGCCATTAGACATGTTCTTCAACAAAATACTACTACTGACGCTACGTATAATGAATTTGTCATTGCACTGCTCGAGTACATCCTTACCCACAATGTTTTTACTTTTGATGGCTCCCACTACCTCCAGGTGCAGGGGGTTGCGATGGGGACATGTTGTGCCCCATCGTATGCCAACCTGTACCTGGGGAGTGGGAGAAAATGTTTCTAACTGATGAAAGCTTGATTCAATACATCAATTACATCATGGGATGGTATTGTTACATAGATGACATTCTTGTCATCTGGGACGAACCCACTGGTGTGCTCGAGCAGTGTTTGTTAAGAATGAACAAAAATGACTTTAACTTAACTTTTACTATGTCTTTTGATAAAAACCAGACAACATTTCTAGATATAGAAATTTATAAAGATGAACAAGGAAAATTAGGTAGCAAGTTATTTAGAAAAAGCACTGCAGGCAACACAATACTCCACGCCACAAGCTTCCGCCCACAACCCCTTTTTAACTCCATCCCATATTCCCAATACTTAAGGATTAAGTGTAATTGCACAGATGAGGATACAGTTATAAAAGAGGCAAACAATCTATGGGATAGACTTCGGGCACGAGGGTATTCACATACCTCCTTGAAAAAATCCTTTAAACAAGTCGAAACCCAGAAACACTCTCTTTCAGGCTACCAAACGTAAAGACACAAACCAACTATGGATTATTACCACATTTAATCAGCAACAACGCCAAGTTAAAAAAATCTTGGAAAGTACTGGCACATGTTGACCCTAGATCCTTCTTTGGGCCACTTTGTTCCAGACAAACCGTGTTTTACATTTAGAAGAGCCACCTCTATCAGTGACAGAATCGTAAATAGTGAATTTAGAAGCGAATCAATGAGGACACACTGCAAATATAAAGGCACTTTTGCATGCGGCTCATGCCATTATTGCAAGTATATGCTCACACAACGAAACCCCATCCTTCCTAATGGGAAAATATTCCACCCTAAACATTTTGCCAATTGCAGAACCCCAGGACTAGTTTATCTACTCCAATGCAATTGCAGCTGCTTTTATGTTGGAAAAATGAAACTAGAATTTTGGAGAAGAGCCTACAGGCACATACTTAGTATGCAAACCTGTGACCCTGACCTCCCCCTAGGACGCCATGTCTCCTTAGTACATGGCAGAATTTTTCCTAGGATTAAACTCCTAATACTAGATCGGATACACCCCAGCCCTGGGGGGGGGGGCGACTGGAATAAGGTCCTCCTCCAAAGAGAACTGAGGTGGATCCATCTATTAAAGGCCACCCTACCTCCAGGCCTAAATGAAGCTGTTTGCTTTAAACCATTCCTTGAAGGATTCTGCTCCGGTGGGGTGGAAAAATAAACCCCAACTACCCCCAATACATTTTCTGTATTGGGCCACACTAAGTATGTTATTCTTCTTACCCTTCCCATTCCCTCTGTGTATTATCTATATGTGGGGCTGTCCTCATTTTGGTATGATACCTTTAGACATGCTATTAATATACTGACTCTGTGCCATATATTGCCCGCAGTTATATGAAATACCTCACCTGTCCTTAATTCATAACCTATACGTTTTCAGTATTCCCATCTATGTGGGGTTATCTTTATTTCTGCACGTTATCTCTAGATATGTTATTAGTACATTGATTTAGTGCCATTTAGTGCATACATATGTATGAAATATTTTACTTGTTCTTAACCCATAGCCTATATGTTTTCAATATTCTTACTCCCACGAATATACTTTTATAGCGTGGACATACAGATCCATTGAAATCGTCCATACGCCTCTGGACTTATGGGCAA
Source organism: Lithobates clamitans (assembly GCA_037952925.1). Classification (NCBI taxonomy): domain Eukaryota; kingdom Metazoa; phylum Chordata; class Amphibia; order Anura; family Ranidae; genus Lithobates; species Lithobates clamitans. The sequence continues at coordinate 2,519,493 of JBBGZY010000228.1, read as the reverse complement.
CATATAATATGCACAGTTGACAATAAGAACGAAAAAAATATGCGAATAGACATGCGAAAATGTATATGGTTATGGATATGCCTTTTTAAACACAATATGATCAATACCTTTCTATTGCTGTGATTTAATGTTTATCCTTTAGGTTTATTATGCTACATACTCTTATGTCACATACTGTTGTGCCACTACACATTCTTGTTTATAAAACAAATAACTTGTGCCTTGATGTTTGTTCCTTATGTTTGTGATGATGAACCTGAGGGATCCAATGTTATCCTTCAAGTTCCCTATGTTACACATGGCTGCGCTACACATTGTGGCGCCCACTGTGCATTTTTGCTTATGGAATGAATAATTTGTACCATAATGTCTGTTTTTCATGTTTATCATGTCATACATTGCTGCACTTGTGCACATTCGTTTGGAGAATGCACAATCTCTACTATTACTAATTATTTCTGTTTGTCCTCATATGATTGGTTGCAGGACACATAATGCCATTATATTGGGATTGGCTGGAGTGGCTTTGCACATTGAAGCACAAGTGAGAGGGCGCTGAGAACGCCAGATCATTCATTTTTTACTCTGCCTGTTTTGAATGTTTTAAATGTAAGAAGAATAACCTAATAAACACCCCCCCTCTTGATTTTAAAATGTTAATACACTAGTGGAGCCTTTCTTCTTTCTCCTCCTCCCCTGTTTATATTCCTTGATACTGAGTTTACCAGAGCGGAGTGACAGAGAAGATAGCATGGAGAGATAACAGCAAAGAAGGAGAGGCTCCCAGACACCGCTTCCACGTCTTAAAGTCATAACAACCCATATGCCTGTTTATTGCATAATCAAGGTGAGAGTTCTGAGAGACCACACTAGGAGACACCACCACAAGATTTATATAACCAGCATACAAGATAGAACAGATCCAAATAGAAAAAACTATTTTTAATATTTTTTCAACATTTGCCACCTTGTTTTCATGAACTTTTACTCATATTTATAACTATCCACCTCACCACTTGCACTCTATAGTCACACTTTTATGAACTTTGACACCCCTTTTAAACAATTATTGCTGAATTGTGATTATTTATGTATTTATGTATAATGGGTTATACATATCATTTGTGGTAGCACTTTAGAACAAATGAAGTTCACTCATAATTATTTATTTATTTATGTTTATTTATCCACGGATTTAATTTGTTCCCACGATTTTTGTGTCACAAGAGTAAAACAGATTCTTTTTTAGTATATTTTAGCACCATCACTTTATCTATAGATAGTGGGTATTGTCTCATGTGGCTAATATAAAGATCTTTGATCCCAGTAATTATAGCCGGAACAACCACTACCCAATAGCTTTGTTTATGTCTACCCAACTTGCACATATGAAGCACTAATATTGCGCGAAATATATTTAATATCTACTGTATCAAGTGTTTGGTGTGAAACACCCGCATTTTGCTGCAATATTGACACCTGCTTATAAGATTTTTTATTAGAAACGATTTAGTCGCCATTTATTTAATTTACATCTACCAGCGCAAAGGAAAAATTTCACTGATCTATCTAACACTTGTTCTAAGAAAAAGGTAATGTTCCACTCTATTATGCTGTTTATTTTTTACTTTGCCTTTTTATCTACATAATCTCCGGTTAGCTTTTCGTCTTTAAATGCTTCTGAGATTTATAACCATAAGTCATTTATATGATATGCCTAGACACCATATATATACTGATTTGAATAGCTGTTAACCAGTGGTGGATTATATATTTATCTACACTGGCTATTTAAATGTCTTCATGATGAATACTCTACTACATTAGTATTTATCAATACTCTTATATTGCAATGATGGCTACTTTGCTATCATCATGAATCTCACCTTCACCACTTGCCAAATGTATTTTTATATTTCATCTTAATTTTTATTTATTCATTTATTTTTCAAATTTATTTTCAACTACTTTTTACAGTACAGTATTATACAATCTCCATATATTGTTTGCTTTCAGTTTTCTACTACTGGCCATCATCTTTTACTACACTCGCACCATACTCTATTTTTCACTTTACTCTTATTCTTTAACATTTATTACAACCCGTTTAGACTTACCTCAATTTTTCCTTTACTCTCAGGGATTCCATTTTTTGCCTCAGTATACCACTCTGGCCGATACGCATCCGCGGAACGCGGGGAAAACACCTTCTGAATTGGGTCACCATTGAGTGATATACTTTCAGGCTAATTTATGATAACCATGGTGTTAAAGAGACAGCAACCTCGCCAGCATTAATTGTCCAATGCTATCGCAACCTTAGATTCTTAATGCAACTTAACGAAACATACCAATAACTACTCTACCTCCAAATACTATGTAAGTGATCTGTCGATTATTTAACTCCAAGTGGATAACTATATGTATCTACGTGTTTTGATAATTTACTTATCATGTTACATTTTAATCACCTCAGTTGAGCTTCTCTTTTCTTCTCTTCTACACCCCTTAAGAAGGACTAAAATACTATATATCCCAAAACGCGTTGGGTGTGAAAAGAGTCTCTTCATGAATTTACTGTGTGGTGACAGTAATGAATTTTTCAAGATGCTAATGTTTCGTTGAATGTAATGTATACAATGTTTTAATATAATTTGTCTTTAAATAAAACTTGTTAAATTTTAAATACTTTACTATACTCCTTAAATATCTGTAACTTCTTAAAAGTGTCTAAAAAGTCCGCTTGGGGAAACCCATTTTCACATTTCCCTTCTTCTCCTCGGCCGCTCCACATCCATGATGGCATGGAGGGAGGCTCCCGCTGTGTGACGCTTCTCCTCTTCTGACGTTTCTTAAATAACGAGGGGGCGGAGCCACCCAGTGACCCCGCCCCCCTCTGATGCACGGGGACTTCACGGGACTTCCCTGTGGCATTCCCTGTGATGTTAGAGGGGGGCAGGGTCACCCGTTACATAACCCCGCCCCCTTCTGACATCACGGGGAATGCCACAGGGAAGTCCCCGTCAAGTCACCGTGTGTCAGAGGGGGCGGGGTCACCGGGTGGCTCCACTCCCCGTAATTTAAAAACCAAGGATGCAGAGTGGCCTGAAAAGAAGATGAAGACAAGAAGATGAAGAGAATAAGATGAAGAGAAAAAGATGAAGAGAAAAAGATGAAGAGAAAAAGATGAAGAGAGAAGCTTCACACAGCAGGAGCCTCCCTCCATGCCATCATGGATGCGGAGCGGCCCGAGGAGAAGAAAAGAAGAAGACGCCAACGCCACGGAGGAAGATGCCGGATGAGAACACCGGAGGAAGAACCAGAAGAACCAGAAGAAGATGGAGGAAGAAACCGAAGGAAGATAGAAGAAAGAAGAAAGAAGAAGCATTTAAATAAAGGAATTGTCAAAAACTGTCTCTTGTCATTTTTAACATTTTTGACAGTTTTTTTGTGAAATGGTAGGGGTACTTTTGTACCCCCTTACCATTTCACACAGGGGGGGCTGGGATCTGGGGGTCCCTTGTTAAAGGGGGCTTCCGGATTCCGATAAGCCCCCTGCCCGCAGACCCCCACAACCACTGGCCAAGGGTTGTGGGGATGAGGCCCTTGTCCCCATCAACATGGGGACAAGGTGTTTTGGGGGGCTACCCCAAAGCACCCTCCCAATGTTGAGGGCATGTGGCCTGGTATGGTTTAGGAGGGGGGAGCTCTCTTGTCCCCCCTCTTTTCCTGCGGCCTGCCAGGTTGCGTGCTCGGATAAGGGTCTGGTATGGATTTTTGAGGGGACCCCAAGCTGTTTTTTTTATTTTGGTGCGGGGTTCCCCTTAAAATCCATACCAGACCTGAAGGGTTTGAATAGATTTTGAGGGGGACCCCACACCATTTTTTTTTTTTATTTTGGCCGGGGTTCCCCTTAACCACTTACCGCCCGCCCTGTAGCGGATTGATGTCCGGAAAGTGGTTCTGTTATCCTGACTGGACGTCATATGACGTCCAGCAGGATAACATGCCGCAGCGCGCCCACGGGGGCGTGCATCGCGGCGATCGGTGGAGCGGTGTGTCAGTCTGACACACCGCTACACTGATCTTGGTAAAAAGCCTCCGGCGGAGGCTCTTTACCACGTGATCAGCCGTGTCCAATCACGGCTGATCACGCTGTCAATAGGAAGAGCTGTTGATCGGCTCTTCCTCACTCGCGTCTGACAGACGCAAGTAGAGGAGAGCCGATCGGCGGCTCTCCTGGCAGGGGGGGTCTGCGCTGATTGTTTATCAGCGCAGCCCCCCCTCAGATCACCCCACTGGACAACCAGGGATGCCACTAGGACCACCAGGGAAGGGGCAACGTGGATGGCCAGGTATCTACCCCATGGCCATCCACATGTGCCCAATCTGTGCCAATCAGTGCCCACAAATGGGCACTGATTGGCACTATTATGTCCATGATCTGCCCAGCAATGCCCAGATCTGCCCAGCAATGTTCTATCAGTGCCACCTGTCAGTGTCCATCTGTGCCCATCTGTGCCCATCAGTGCCCACCTATCAGTGGTGCCACACATCAGTGCCACACATAAGTACCCATCAGTGCCACCCATATATACCAATCAATGCCACCTACGAGTGCCCATCAGTGCCGCCTATGTGTGCCCATCGGTGCCACCTATGAGTGCCCATCAGTGCCGCATACCAGTGCCACCTATCAGTGCCCATCAGTGCCACCTATCAGTGCCGCCTATCAGTGCCCATCATCAGTGCCCCTTAGTGCCACCTCATCAGTGCCACCTCATTGGTGCCACCTCGTCAGTGCCCATCAGTGCCACCTCATCGGTGCCCATCAGTGCCGCCGTATCAGTGCCCATTATTGAAGGAGAAAGCGTACTTATTTACAAAAAAATTTAACAGAAACAAAGAAAAACTTGTTTTTTTTTCGAAATTTTCGGTCTTTTTTTATTTGTTGCGCAAAAAATAAAAACCGCAGAGGTGATCAAATACCACCAAATAAAAGCTCTATTTGTGGGAACAAAATGATAAAAAATTTGTTTGGGTACAGTGTAGCATGATTGCGCAATTGTCATTCAAATTGCAACAGCGCTGAAAGGTGAAAATTGGGCTGGGCGGGAAGGTGTCTAAGTGCCTGGTATTGAAGTGGTTAATATCCATACCACACCTGAAGGGCCTGGTATGGAATTTAGGGGCACCCCCTCATCATTTTTTTTTAAATTTTGGTTCGTGGTTCCCCTGTGGGGAATTCCAATGCCGTTTTTATCAATGAACTTTTATGTGTATTGTCAGACCGGCAATTTATTAATAGCCGCGAGTATTTTTAAATGACTTTTTTTCCTTTGAAATGTCATTTTGCTGTCAGACTGTTCTAAACACAGGAAACATGCGCCCCTTTACAGGCATACTCTAGACACCCCCCAGGTACGAAATTTAAAGGGATATTACACTTTTATTGTTTCACTTTAAGCATTATTAAAATCACTGCTCCCGAAAAAACGGCCGTTTTTAAAACTTTTTTGCATTGATCCATGTCCACTGTGGCAGGACCCAGGTCCCCAAACAATTTTTATGACAATACCATGAATATAAGTCTTTAAAATTAACACTTTTGATTTCTCCCATAGACTTTTAAAGGGTATTCCGCGGCATTCGAATTTACCGCGAACACCCCAAATTGTTCACTGTTCGGTGAACTGGTGAACAGCCGATGTTCGAGTCGAACATGAGTTTGACTCGAACTCGAAGCTCATCCCTAATAAACTGCGTCCAAAAAAGAACACTCAGAACATAACTATAAGATACTCAATAACAATTTAAAACCATTACAGCCTTAAAGACAACATTAACTACCCCAAGCCCAGCTTATTTCCCCTTCTTTTTTACTTCAGTGCAGTCTGCAGAAATTGCAGATTTCATTAATTTGTCTATATAAATAATTGTAAGCAGTCACACAGAGTTAATTACATTTCTAAAAATAATTGTGTGTTCATTCTGTAATAATCCCAGCAGAGGTCAACATGCCAACTTTGCTGCACCTTTTTCCATTTTTTAGAGTATTTTGTAATGTTGTGTTGTGGCCTAGCCATGTGCTGGGGAATATGACTTCCATATGCACAGCCATGTGGTGGGGGAGCATCTGTATTTCAACCCCTTCCTGTTTGAAACTGATTGGCCTTCTAAGGATGACTGAGGCCCTACCGGAACAAGATCCTTGCTTGAGTACCAACATAGTAGCCCATTCGATACCTTCCTCAGGCCTTACAACATTGGATCCTAATAGCTGCTTCACCTAGCACAAGTTTTGTTTCCAGAAGACAGTACCAGCTTAAGGGTTAGGAGAAGGTAGTATTTCACTGAAACACAGTTGATTTACATATTTAACTCCTTTTAGTCACACCCATAATGATACACATAGAGAAAATCCCAATTATGCTTGAACACTATTTGCCTATATCAATAGTGTTGCAACTGTGAAAAATCTTTCTTATTTCTCTTCCCCCTGAGCAGATAGTTATCTGTGCTTTTCTGAGCATGGCTTGTCCCCAGGTGCATCAAGTCCACTGGCCGCACTTTATGGATTCTTCACAGCCCTTGAGCTGATTTGTGCTCCCCCTGGAGCTATGGGCATACTCTCTTGATCCCTCCAGCACTGATGTGGCCTCCTTAGCATCCTTCAGACTCATCCTCGAACATCCAGCACTTTTCTTACATGGTGGTGTCAGATTGTATGCTTTGTAGACTCTCTGGACCAGTTCTGCAGTGAGATCTAAATACATTTTTGATGTCTTCTGTAGCTTGACTTAGGTGGCAGCACCATGCAGTGGATCTCAACACTGGTAGGTTCAGGGGGGACGTTTCAAAGCCCTCCTGTTCACTCTACAGTGCAGTTCCATCCGCCCTGGGTCTGCAACCACAGCTCCCATGGGTCTTACTGATCCAGTGACTGCTTGCAGATGCATGTACAGCAGTTGGGGCAGCATACCTATGGAGTCACATTGGGTGATGGCCACATGCAGACTGGGCATATTGGCCAACCCTCTTAAGCAGTAGACAAATCCTCCTTCTGGGGTACAAACAAGGCCCAGTATCAAGGTAACATCCCCTGGAACAGACATCATATTGCTGTGTGTGCTTTTGGTAATTATGGGCTTGTGTAATGGTAGCCAAGTGTTGGGCAGCAAGTCATCTACATGCAGAGACATGTGGATGGGGGACACTTGTACTCTCCAACCATTTCCTGTCTGGCTTAGGTTGGTGCTCTTAGGCTGACTGAGGTGCTATTAGCACAGGATCGTTCTGAGCACCAATAGAGGAGCACCCCACAGGTGGCTCCTGACCTGGCCTAACCAGCTCAACCCAGTAGTTTCTTTCTGTACATTCCCCAGGCCTTACAGCGAGAAACCCCAACAGAAGCCTCAACCAGCACAAGTTTCAGTTCCAGAAGATGTTCTCATCTTCAGGTTAGGAGAAGGAAGAGACCACACAATGACAGCCTTTAACTTTTTTAATAACATGCAGTGGATTTACATATTTACACTTTCAGTCATCCCCATGGTGATGGTACATTTCTTACCCACACAGGAAAACAACAGAGATGAGAACGCGGTTAAGGAGTTGAATCTACCTTCGGGGTGCCAAAGGATCGTGAGAGGTCCCATTAGTCCTTAATTTCTCTTTCCTTGCTTCATCTCTAAGTGGAAGCTCACAGACATTTGAGCCTCAAAGATTACATATTTGAATGCCCTGGCCTTTGCACTGCTTCCCATCACAAATCTCCTAGGTGGACTCAAGCCAAACTATTTATACAAAGCCCTCTTATCAAAGATGTTTCACACTGGCAGGAGCAGAACTGACACTTGCTTACTATCTAGGTTTCAGTCCACTCATGACTTCTATAAGCTACCTAGTCACTTACCTACTCTTCATTATACGGTTTACTACAAAAGTACACCAGGTCATTATATACCCCTACCTTACAGTAATAAATTTGCTTTAATGGGTCAGGTAATTCACCTACAACATAACGCTGACAACTTGTGGCATGGTTTAGCTGTAAGTTCTTTTCTCACGGAGACCATGAACATGAAGGTACCCATGAAGAAATTCAAAGTGTCCCATAAACCCTAGGTTATAGCATGCAGAACATACAGAACATGATATCATATAGACCTCTTTATGATTTAAAATGTTTCTCATACAGAGAATTGTCAGTAAATTTAAATTTTATGACTGTTGCCAGAAAACCTATTTCTTTAGGTTTCTAGTTCATGTACAACCCGTTTGCTGTCTGACTGGAAGTAACTGTGAAATTCCTCTTCCTGAATGACTGGACGGTTCAGAATTTGAAAAAATGCAATGCTGTCTGGAGTCTTGCCTTACTAGAATCTCTTCAAGTTTCCAGATCTTATTTAAAGTATTCACATTGCCTCACAAATTGGCAAACCCCAGTGGTTCTGAAATATTCTTCTCTTTCTCTTTCTTTCTGTTCTGCAATGTCAATGCAACTGCAGAAGCTGACAATATCCAGACATCTGTCAATCAAATAAACTACTCCTAAGGTGTGCCAGAGGAAGCAATAATGGCAAGACTAAGAACAGAAAGCTGACATCACTCTATCTATCATGACAATTCAAGATGGGCCTAAACTCAAAGTTTAGTTAAAGTTTTAAACAATTAAAGGAGGAATAACTGCATATTCCAGAGGGTCAGTAGGAATAACCAAAATTAAACAGATCTCCTGCTGCTCCAGCTCCACTTTGTATAACCTAAACATGGCATTACATCATGTTATTGCAGCAATGCATTGGGTATGACTGCATTGGGTAAGATTAGCTAAGACTGAAAACTCTACTCACATCACAGCATTGCAAGTGAGGCTTTAGTCCATGTGACCATGCATAATACTGATTACAATAAATTAGTAAATGTATTCACATTTCGGCATCCCCTATCACCTTATGTTATGCTTCTTTAATGCTTCTATAAATATCTTCAAAAGATCTACATTTCCTAAGCATGTCCTCAGCACTTTGGCACCAGGACCTGATGCCTATGAAAAGGTTCTATTGTGGGAGATGTTTTATGGAAATTTTCTATTCACTTAAAGGACTCTTCAGTACCCCAGTGCCACAGAGAAATCTAAATCCAGAATTCTAAAACCAGAATGCCATGTTTAACACTTAACATGCTTAATACCGTATTAGTATGCTTTTGCATATTTTAAAGCAATATGTCCTTATGTTTCCCTAAATATTTACAGCACACCTAAACCCTTGAACTGGTCCCCATTTTTAACAGTTATTATTTAATAACAGCATGCATATGCATTTCTTTCCTAAATTTATAAATATAAAACACTTTTTGTATATTTTGCAAGCATTAAATGTAGGGTGTGTTCCAATTACATAAGAGCACAATTTTAAAGGAACTGATTATTTGAATTTCTCTATCTCAAAATAGCAGCACTGACAGCACAGCTGCTGATGTGTGCCTATAACCAAAAAAAAAAAAAAAAACTTCTTGGCAGCACATGGTTGTGATGGGTTAACAATTGTATAAATGTTACTGTTGTAAAATTACAGCTTGTTGTTCAGATGAATACTCTCAACTTCTCATATAGCTCTAAATTATGGACAAATGCTTGCAATTGTGAACTACCTACATTGTGGTTGCCTGTTCCCAGGCTTCATCAACCCGAGCTGTCCAATGGGATTACTGTAAGCCTTCACGGCAGTCTGCCAGCCACTGATCAGAAATTCATATCCCTGGATGTTAGATTGCTCTCTTTATTCCATCCATGTGACAGTGGTGATTGCTGGTGTTCAGTTAGAAATTAAAATTGTGTGGCCAGGCTGCTGCTTTTCTGGAGAGAATACAAATTAATTTTTTTAAAAAAAATGAAAACACAAAAACAAAATAAATATTAAAAAAGTATGGCATTAATCTTGTATACTTCTGTAATATTGGTTGTAGACATCATTAAGGTATTGATGGCCCTTCTATGTGGTGTTCAGGCAGTTGGCTTCTTTCAGTTACCACATATCAGTCTTCATAGATTAATGGTTTTTCTATGATAAAAAAATGAAAAACAGAGTGAAACTATAGGTGGGCTTCAAGAACTCCTAAATTAAAAAACCAATGCTCTCAAGCAGATACTTTCAAGGACATGCTGAATTAATCACAAGAGGCTGGTTAGCAGGAGGTCAGAGCAAGACTTCTTAGCATCATTTTGGGTCATGTCTAGAGGCAATAGCTATGTATGTGCTGTAGTGCAGAATATCCCTTCTAGTTTAGTTCCCACTCAAAAAAGGATGAAGGCACATTGCATAGATGTAGAGAGAAAAGAAAATCAATGGTAACTATGATTTATTTTTATTACTAGATTGAGTAAAACACTCACACAAACACACAAATGCACACACATATACAGTATATTGTATATAATACATATAATTTTTGTTTTCATTGTATGCATGTGGGTGTGCAAGAAATTGTATTTATGTGAGTGTGTGTGTTTTTGTGCTCATTGAATTTTCAAACCCTGTTTATTTTCCTTATGTGTATTCATACACATGCTAATTGTATCTTGTCATTAGTACTTGTATGCCAAGCTTTTGATATATGACTTGTGTACAATGAGCTAGTAGGTGCTTTTGCATCCAAGCTTATCCATCATTTTTATCTATGCAAATGCAAACCTAATTATTGTGTTTTTATTAAAAAAGGAGGGTGATTTCTGGTAAAATGGTTATAAATATCTGTAAATTAATACAAAAAAGGTGGCAAAGAATTTTTTGACACAGAAGAAAGCTCCACTGATCTTGTGATGCTCATGTCGAACAATGATATTGCTTACAAAAGGATTTCATAAAATGCATCTTGATTCAACTTTGTACAGTTTTTTTAACATTTGATTAGGTTTTATGGTAAAAATAGTGTGCTTGTGTCGTATTTAACTGAAACTGAAATATTACAGACACATTTAATAAGACAGATAATAAAAATCTTTATAAACAATGTATATTTTCACTATGATACATAGCTTTTGTGTGTGTTTTTTTTTCTTATTACATTTTTTCTCTTTTTTGCAGACCTATCACTGCGAATCATCCTGATATTCATAACTTCTAACTCATAGTGTATCTGTTTCAGTAACCTAACAAAAATGTACTTATTTATACACTGGTTCACCCAATCATCAATGATTTCAATATGTCATAGTGTTTACCCTATTTACATATATGAATGTCTACTATTTTTTTAAGACTACAAACAGTATAAGCACTGATTAAAGATGATAAACACATGTGAATTATTTCATACAAATCCAAATCTTTTTTAATATTCTTTAAAATTGGGTTAAGTTCCAACATGTAACTCATTAAGTAATAATACAAATTAACTAGTTGAGGCATTTTTTTAAATTACAAAGCATTTCTTATATGAACACGTAAGACACTATTTTAACCCTTTCATCTGTAAAGGTCATTTGGCAAATAGTAAAAACAAACACACTGAACATGACCACTGTTTTTCTACAGATTTTAAACATAATGTCTCAGACACTTACATTATTTACTATATATATACATAATTTAAAGTAATTAGGCATGCTGTACAAAATAATACAATTTCTGACTGTTTTGTTTAGTACTGTAAACTAATAACATTAAAATTATTACCACTGATGAAATATTACCATAACATATTTAATGTGAGAACAATATAATGCAGTTTATGAAGAGTAATAGTCATAATTATTTAAATGCTCTTTGCAGCTTGAGTAGGGATGGGTAATTACCATATATAAAATCCCTTTTTAGGGATTTTTATTTTTTAAGTGTTTTTTAAGCAGTAGCATGTCAAGGTGCAAATATATAAGGTACATTTTTACTTCAATTCTAAAGGACAGAAACTTAAATTTGATTATAATTCCTAATGTTATTGTTAAGTATTTGACTCTTTGGCTACTGAAAAAAAGTCAGCAAGATCTATGTTTTGATTTAGTAATTCATTGCTTCATATATCCCAGGACACAGTTTGCATAATTTATATTGTGACCTCAGAAACATTAAAAAGGAGAAGACATTCATCTTTGGCATTAATTTTCCAGATATGCTGTATATTAAATTTTAAATGACAAAATGTGTCATTTTGAATATATTCTTTCTTTCTTTCTTTCTTTCTTTCTTTCTTTCTTTCTTTCTTTCTTTCTTTCTTTCTTTCTTTCTTTCTTTCTTTCTTTCTTTCTTTTCTTCCTTCCTCCATATATGTGTGTGTGTTTTTGTGTGTAAAGAAAATATAGTTACACTTAAAATTGTCACTTGAAATTCACAGTCAAAAACAATAAACACGATTGCAAAGAATATACTGTGATGCTCAACTAAGAACAATAGGTGGCAGCATAACCTAATAACAATCCTTGTATTGTTTAAATAATGCATAACATTCATTTTGCATTTCAGCGCAGCTTTGCAAGAAAATTCACAAACATATTTATATTTGTATGTACACATGCAAATATTTAAAGCGGCTAGAACTTATTTTAATACAGTTAAACTTACAGTTAAACTATACAGATTATACATTATTTAATATGCAGTAAATTAGTTATAAAGTTGTTTATCTAAAATAATTATAGTTGTGTTTTCATAAGTATTTTTTCGATATTTGATATGGTATTTAAATCAAATGTACTTATTTTATAGGAATAGAACCTAGAAAATCTTTTTTTTTCTAAACCTAAAAAAATTAATGTTACAGAAATGCAATTAAAACTCTTTTGTATTTTGTAACCTACTTCTACACTTTAGTGAACAGCATTAACATTTATTTTAATGCTTTTCATTTTGTTTATGTGTTTTTCTTTTAAATAATATGCTGTAAAAAAATGAACATGTGACAATTAAACCTTTTATACCAACTAAACTTCTAAATTATAATTATATAATGTAAATGTTATATTAATATATCAATACTAATAATTGTTTTTTAACCTGTAATATAAAAAAATTATATAACTGTACAAATTAGGTATTACATTATTTATAAATTGATATACTCATCAGCTATTAGATGTGTCAAAATTAAAATGTATTTTAATATACCATGTCATATTGTTTTCTGTTCCAACACTTACTACCCCCCAACAACACTGAAGTCCCATCTGGTAGATTAAGGCCAAATGCTTTATTGTTAAAGCATTATTACAAAACAGCTTTCATCATATACACAAATTAGTGCATTATCTATGCACATAATAAATTACATAGACATTAATATGTCCATCACCCCTAACAATTACAATAACTTAAATTATAGGTGACTAATTTGAGGCCGCAACCTCTATTAAAGTTTTCTTCTAATACAAACTCCAGTTTTATCTTTGCATGAAGGAAAGTGGAAACAACAGGCAAAGGGGTTAATTTTTTATTGTGCTTGTGTATAGAATTTGCCCAAAAGTGCATTTTTTAATGTGAAATAGCTTAAGTTGTCCACAATAACAAACCACAAAACTGTAGCATGAGGCTATTTTAGTTCAAGCAACTATAGGCTAACATGTATTATAGACTTAATCACATCAAAGAAAAACATTATCATGCTGCCATTTTTAAAAATAAAATGCAAAATAAAAGACAAAGCAAAAAATATATATAACACATATATTTTATCTGAAATTCAGCTTACAGAATCATGAATCAACAAATTCACACTTAGGTCCTTTAAATATATTTTTTGAAACAGCTTCTATTGCCATGTCATTAAATATTTTCCTTATTTATAAACATAGTTGCCTTCGAAAGTGATCTCTAGTGATAGATATGAATACAGTAAAATTTAGCAGTAAAGGGAATTCCTTAAATGACAATTCTTGTGTTGTGGTTCCACTTTTGTTGTAACAGAGGGAATGCAGTAAAATGGTGTCTATTATTTTTTATGTTAAATGGAAATTTGCTTTTGCCACGTGATCAATGTTTTCGTAGCTGTAACTGAATGTTTTCTCAGTGCTTTCAATATGAATGCAGACATGAATTTCACAGAAACCTTGATAACCGATTTAATACTTCAACAAAACCTGCAAAATTGAATTAATGATTACTTTTCTCAAGACTAAAAGCATAGCCTGTTTGATTTATTCTTATTTTGAATTCAAAACTTTCTCTTTAAGTTTACTTTACCAAATTGAATTCACTCACTTCCTATTCTGGCTAAACTAAAATACAGCTCAACAAATGAAATAGTACATTCTTACAGTAGTATACTTCCCAAAGTTAGATATGTGTGAATATACATATATAATGTAGTTATTTCTTATTGTTTCAAAGACAATTTAAATGTATGTAAACTTTAAATATTGATTTCTGTACAATTCCTATAGCATGTGTATACTGTAAGTGGCAAACAGAACAATTCAAAACTTTATAAATATTCTTAATTATGGTTCATTAATTGACAAATAAGAAAATTATCCTTTGTAAACTCCAGTTACCCAATAGAGTTGATTTACTAAGGGAGTAGAGTACATTCACTGAGAAAATGAGTAAATCAAGTAAACTGCATTTACTTTTAATACCTAATCATTTCCAGAACTGCACAAAAACTAAATTTCACCTTGCATATGATTGGATGATTCATATGAACATACCTTTACTTTCTTCACAAAGCAAAGTGAAAATTTTCTAATGTGTAGATTCTCTACCGACTTGACATAGGCTGTCAGCATGGTGCAGGGTCTTTCTGTACTCACAAGGGAGAGCAGTAAAAATTTGGAGCAGCATTTTTGACAAGTCTGTTTACCTTTTCACCCAAGGTATTCCATTTTATCTTCACTCCATTACATTACCTAGAATACCCATATTTGTCAAAAGTTTATATAGCATTTAAATATTTATTAACAGAAGGTCCTGTTGAGTTGTTGATGTAAAAATGATTTACCAAAATCCCACATGTAACAGATTAAAGCATTGTGAGTCAACTTCTTTACTTCAAATATTTGTATACATTTATGTAATACAAAAAAATAAGATCCAACTCTTACTAAAACCTTTCACACACAAACATAAAACACAATACCTAACACCTAATGGGAGGCAGACTGACAAGGGTACAAATTCAACTTCTGAAAAATGCAAAGGGCAATAGCATTAGAAATTGCCTGCTGACACATATTGGCACATATTGGTTTTATGAGCAGCTGCCAGTGTTTGAACTAATTTTCTGACTACTTCTTTTCAGCATCTGAGAATACTAATTGTGAAGGACATTTCTGCAACCTGTTTTATATATTTAGAGCCAGTGTCTCACTCACAACTTCATAAGCAAATGTTGTTCCGTAGTTTAGAGTCTTCTATATTTAGCTGCTATAATGTATACGATGCCTTAAAAATGGATGGGACCACTGTAAAATTGATTACCAACCTTTCCCTTCCATCTTGATGCATAATTCCATAATGATGAATAATTCCATAATGCATAGTAGCCCCATAGCTCTTTGTACTGTTCAGTTATAAGTAATATAACTGAAGGAAAGTTTAATAACTTTATTTTATCTAAATACATGCTATCAAATACATGCATTGAAATTCACTGAAATAAGTGATGCATTTATCTGTAATCATAGTGAGTATGATGTAATTATTTACACTATAAGGAGGACATGTCTGAATTTTTTTATAGAATAAATATTTACCTTAATTTACAGAATAATAAAATACCTTTCTAAACAGAGTCTTTATTCAAAAGCTTGTTGCTATATGGGCTATTTCTCTTAATGAGATTGAATTTGTCAAAGTGCTGTTGATCCTCCTATTGGTTTGAAAGGTCAGCACATGATAAATATTGTGCTGGAAATGTCAATTCAAATTCAACATTATTTGTAAAAAAAAAAAAAAAAAAAAGACAACTTGCTCCTGAGTCCCTCACCTACCCACCCACTGACACCTAACCACTGTATATCTTTATATGCTTTAATTAATGAATTCAATGAAAATTAATGACCTATTGTACCACTACACTAACAGATTGAGGGAGAACTCCCTTAGTTAGGTCTTCCATATGGTGGCATAGGTTACTTCCTTTCTGTTGGAGAGAGAAAAAATATATTTAATTTAACCCATTTTCTGAAGGTGGGTAGGAATAGGGTAAAAATGAATGCTCTTCCATGGCTGTAGAATGTTTCAAGTCCCCTCTCCTTGATGGACCCACAAATGAACCTTCTCTCTGCAGCAGGTGGAGTGCTACAAATAGAGGACTTGCCGACACACGATCACACCAAAGTCCGACGGATTAGTACATGATGACATACGACCGGACTAAAATAAGGAAGTTCATAGCCAGTAGTCAATAGCTGCCCTAGCGTCGGACTAGCATACAGACGAACAGATTTTTCGACCGGACTCAAATCCGTCGGAAAGATTTGAAACATGTTTTAAATCTAAAGTCTGTCTGATTTTTGACCGAAAAAGTCCGCTGCAGGTCTGATGAAGCCCACACATGTTCGGCTGGTCCGACGGATTCGTACCGTTGGACCAGTCTGATCGAAAATTCCGCCAGTGTGTACATGGCATAAGACCATGGGTACATACATGCCATAAATAGATGGAAATATACAGCACACTGCTTGATTTAATGCTGATCTGAAACTCTTGCATTTCTTTGTTAACAGCAAAATGTGGTTAAACTAGGAATAAATACTTTGCACTTGCAAATTCAGCCTTTAGCCTTCAACTATTTAACTTTCTGTTGCGTTTTCCAGTGAAAGCACACATCATTTAAAAACTTACCTACAACTGCTGATCATGAAGGTTTAGTTGGTTTCTGAATGGCAACTCCAAAAAAAGTTGGTTATCTCAGAAAAAATACCAATTATATGTAAGCTGAAAGAATATAATATGTCATGCTAGGATCTGTGTTTTGCTAAAGTAGCATTTACAAGAGTATATTTTATAAAACCTAATGCGGAACTTTACCCATAACAACTTGATAAAAAATAATGTTCTTTAGCAAGGCACATACAATCCACAATAATAATTATGCTACCAAAATGGGTGTGTGCTGTAAATTACAGCTACAGCATTGCTCCTAATTCTTCTTGCCAGAGGCTGCCATTTTACTGAAGCCCAGAGCCCCTAAGCAGCAGTATATCTTTAGACTGTCAGCAGATCAGTTTCTAGTTGCTCTGATTTTTGGCACAGTACCAACACAGTACTGAAAAACAGAGAGCAACTGTGCATGTGCAGAGCAGGGTTAGACAGTGTATTACTGGATTTTAAACAGTATAGAAACTTATATGTAATGCTTTACATAGCTATACCTGCGAAAGGGACCAGCATGAAGTGAGCTAGCAGGACTTAATTTCCTGATTAAAGTTCCACTTTAAGAACATCCCAGTTGAATTTTTTTGTAAAATTTTGAGTGGCAATGAGAGAAAAGAAAGAAAGGTAACCCAAAACTATAGAAAGTGTGACATTGAGCAACATTCAACTAGATCAAAGCATTGGACTTGTTAACTCATTTTGTAGACAATGAAGAAAATAAAACAATTTGATATGACTCTGCCATTATCAAATACGAATTTGGCTAGTGGTTGATCACCTCTCACAAGCTATTTCAATATAATAAGTATAATTACATACAGTTTATGTTAATTACATTTCAGAGTCTAGTTTTGTCATTGTATAGCTAAGAGGGTACTTCAACCTTACTGTAATAGTGAATTTAACCACTTCAGCCCCGGAAGGTTTTACCCCCTTCCTGACCAGAGCACTTTTTACAATTCGGCACTGCGTCGCTTTAACTGCTAATTGCGCGGTCATGCAATGCTGTACCCAAACGAAATTTGCGTCCTTTTCTTCCCACAAATAGAGCTTTCTTTTGATGGTATTTGATCACCTCTGCCGTTTTTATTTTTTGCGCTATACGCGGAAAAAGACCGAAAATTTTGAAAAAAAATGATATTTTCTACTTTTTGTTCTAAAAAAAATCCAATAAACTCAATTTTAGTCATACATTTAGGCCAAAATGTATTCGGCCACATGTCTTTGGTAAAAAAAATGTCAATAAGTGTATATTTATTGGTTTGCGCAAAAGTTATAGCGTCTACAAACTAGGGTACATTTTCTGGAATTTACACAGCCTTTAATTTATGACTGCCTATGTCGTTTCTTGAGGTGCTAAAATGGCAGGGCAGTACAAAACCCCCACAAATGACCCCATTTTGGAAAGTAGACACCCCAAGGAATTTGCTGAGAGGCATGTTGAGCCCATTGAATATTCATTTTTTTTGTCCCAAGTGATTGAATAATGACAAAAAAAAAAAAAAAAAAAAAAAATTACAAAAAGTTGTCACTAAATGATATATTGCTCACACAGGCCATGGGCATATGTGGAATTGCACCCCAAAATACATTTAGCTGCTTCTCCTGAGTACGGGGATACCACATGTGTGGGACTTTTTGGGAGCCTAGCCGCGTACGGGGCCCCGAAAACCAAGCACCGCCTTCAGGATTTCTAAGGGCGTACATTTTTGATTTTATTCCTCACTACCTATCACAGTTTTGAAGGCCATAAAATGCCCAGATGACATAAAACCCCCCCAAATGACCCCATTTTGGAAAGTAGACACCCCAAGCTATTTGCTTTGAGGCATGTTGAGTCCATGGAATGTTTTATATTTTGACACAAGTTGCGGGAAAGTGACAAATTTTTTTTTTTTTTTTTTTTTTTTGCACAAAGTTGTCACTAAATGATATATTGCTCACACAGGCCATGGGCATATGTGGAATTGCACCCCAAAATACATTTAGCTGCTTCTCCTGAGTACGGGGATACCACATGTGTGGGACTTTTTAGGAGCCTAGCCGCGTACGGGACCCCGAAAACCAAGCACCGCCTTCAGGATTTCTAAGGGCGTACATTTTTGATTTTACTCCTCACTGCCTATCACAGTTTCGGAGGCCATGGAATGCCCAGGTGGCACAAACCCCCCCCAAATGACCCCATTTTGGAAAGTAGACACCCCAAGCTATTTGCTGAGAGGCATGGTGAGTATTTTGCAGCTCTCATTTGTTTTTGAAAATAAAGAAAGACGAGAAAAAAATTTTTTTTTTTTCTTTTTTCAATTTTCAAAACTTTGTGACAAAAAGTGAGGTCTGCAAAATACTCACTATACCTCTCATCAAAAAGCTTGGGGTGTCTACTTTCCAAAATGGGGTCATTTGGGGGGGTTTTGTGCCACCTGGGCATTCCATGGCCTCCGAAACTGTGATAGGCAGTGAAGAGTGAAATCAAAAATTTACGGCCTTAGAAAGCCTGAAGGCGGTGCTTGGTTTTCGGGGTCCCGTACGTGGCTAGGCTCCCAAAAAGTCCCACACATGTGGTATCCCCGTACTCAGGAGAAGCAACAGAATGTATTTTGGGGTGTAATTTCACATATTCCCATGGCATGTTTGAGCAATATATCATTTAGTGACAACTTTGCGCAAAAAAAAATAAAAAAAATAAAAAATTGTCTCTTTCCCGCAACTTGTGTCACAATATAAATTATTCCATGGACTCAACATGACTCTCAGCAAATAGCTTGGGGTGTCTACTTTCCAAAATGGGGTCATTTGGGGGGGGTTTGAACTGTCCTGGCATTTTATGCACAACATCTAGAAGCTTATGTCACACATCACCCACTCTTCTAACCACTTGAAGACAAAGCCCTTTCTGACACTTATTGTTTACATAAAAAAATAATTTTTTTTTGCAAGAAAATTACTTTGAACCCCCAAACATTATATATTTTTTTTAAAGCAAATGCCCTACAGATTAAAATGGTGGGTGTTTCATTTTTTTTTTTCACACAGTATTTGCGCAGCGATTTTTCAAACGCATTTTTTGGGGAAAAAACACACTTTTTTACATTTTAATGCACTAAAACACACTATATTGCCAAAATGTTTGATGAGATAAAAAAGATGATCTTAGGCCGAGTACATGGATACCAAACATGACATGCTTTAAAATTGCGCACAAACGTGCAGTGGCGACAAACTAAATACATTTTTAAAAGCCTTTAAAAGCCTTTACAGGTTACCACTTTAGATTTACAGAGGAGGTCTACTGCTAAACTTACTGCCCTCGATCTGACCTTCGCGGCGATACCTCACATGCATGGTGCAATTGCTGTTTACATTTGACGCCAGACCAACGCTTGCGTTCACCTTAGCGCGAGAGCAGGGGGGACAGGGGTGCTTTTTTTTTTTTTTTTTTTTTTCTTTATTATTATTATTTTTTTATCTTATTTTTAAACTGTTCCTTTCATTTTTTTTTTTTTAAATCATTTTTATTGTTATCTCAGGGAATATAAATATCCCCTATGATAGCAATAGGTAGTGACAGGTACTCTTTTTTGCAAAAATTGGGGTCTATTAGACCCTAGATTTCTCCTCTGCCCTCAAAGCATCTGATCACACCAAGATCGGTGTGATAAAATGCTTTCCCAATTTCCCAATGGCGCTGTTTACATCCGGCGAAATCTACGTCATAAAATGCTCGTAGCTTCCGGTTTCTTAGGTCATAGAGATGTTTGGAGCCACTCTGGTCTCTGATCAGCTCTATGGTCAGCTGGCTGAATCACCGGCTGCATTTTCAGGTTCCCTGTTGAGACAGGAGAGCCAGAGAAAAACACGGAAGATGTTGGGGGGGGGGGGGGCATTCCCTCCCACTGCTTGTAAAAACAGTCTAGAGGCTAATTAGCCACTAGGATTGCTTTTACATGAAAGCCGACCGCTGGCTGAAAAGAATGATACCAAGATGATACCTAAAGCTGCAGGCATCATTCTGGTATAACCACTCAAAGTCGTGAATGGCGTACCTGAAGACAAAAAAATGGTTAACAATGGTTAACAATAAAGCACAGTAAAGTGTAAATAATTACACACCTGAAAAACAAACATGATAAAACATAATAACAATAACAATAACAATCAATAACAATAACAATAACAATAACAATCAATAACAATAACAATAACAATAAAACATTGCAGAATAGAATACAGTAAAAAAGAGCAGAACAATAGAGAGAGAGAATAGAGAGAGAGAGAACAATAAAACAACAACTATTTTTTTTATTTCATATATTTTTTTTTTTTTTACACTTTTTTTGTAACTAACTTTTATAACGGTAACCGGTTCCAGGTTCGGGTCTCTCAAAATGCGATGGCATCTTGGGAGACCCTGTGAAAGTGCGCCTAGTCTGTGCAATGCTGTACCCTACGCTAATAGTCAACTAGTGCATGGTAGCGTTCAAAACATTCACCAATGCAAAGACCAGGATTGTCAGGACAGGAGGGACAATAATAGCGGGTGTCACGCCTATATCCGCGCTTGCTGCAGACACAACATCTTTTTTTGGGGGGTTCGCTGGGTAGGGGTACTCGGGAGGACATAAAAATGCCTCTCATGCAGCCGACTGCATTTGGTTGGGGATGTGAATGGGGAAGTACGGGCGCTGCAGAAGCGGTGGGTTCCCAATTAGGATTGGCGAATGCAGCAGGAAGGGCACTATGGGCACGACGGGCCTGTGTTTGTCTTTTTGGTGGCAGCGGGACACTACTTGTGCTTGCCACCTCACCAGCTTGAACTGCACTTATGGGACTCGCCACGTCACCACGTGTTACTGCAGTGCTGGTTTGACTACGACCGGGGTGTACTAGGCCGCTGGCGCTTGCCAGTTCACCAAAACGCTACCAAAAAAACTGTTAGCGATCGCAGGGATCAGGCCTGACTCTGCGAACGCTGCAGTTATGCGTTTAGTATTTTGTAAGTGACAGTGATCGATCGATACTGCACTTGGGTGGGCTGGGCCGGGCTGGGCGGAGGGGCAAAACGCAGGTGCTAGCAGGTATCTGGGCTGATCCCGCTAACACTGCGTTTTTGGGAACCCTAAACTGCTGGGGACACTAGTATAGATCTAATCGGATCAGATATTGATCCGATCAGATACTATACCACTAAGGGTGGTGTACAGTGCGTGCGTGGGTGTTAGCGGTACTGGCGCTAATCTGACGCTGCCTGGGGCTGGTGCTTGCCAGTTCACCAAAACGCTACCAAAAAAACTGTTAGCGATCGCAGGGATCAGGCCTGACTCTGCGAACGCTGCAGTTATGCGTTTAGTGTTTTGTAAGTGACAGTGATCGATCGATACTGCACTTGGGTGGGCTGGGCTGGGCCGGGCGGAGGGGCAAAACGCAGGTGCTAGCAGGTATCTGGGCTGATCCCGCTAACACTGCGTTTTTGGGAACCCTAAACTGCTGGGGACGCTAGTATAGATTTGATCGGATCAGATATTGATCCGATCAGATACTATACCACTAAGGGAGGTATACGGTGCGTGCGTGGGTGTTAGCGGTACTGGCGCTAACCTGACGCTGCCTGGGGCTGGTGCTTGCCAGTTCACCAAAACGCTACCAAAAAAACTGTTAGCGATCGCAGGGATCAGGCCTGACTCTGCGAACGCTGCAGTTATGCGTTTAGTGTTTTGTAAGTGACAGTGATCGATCGATACTGCACTTGGGTGGGCTGGGCTGGGCGGAGGGGCAAAACGCAGGTGCTAGCGGGTATCTGGGCTGATCCTGCTAACACTGCGTTTTCGGGAACCCTAAACTGCTGGGGACGCTAGTATAGATTTGATCGGATCAGATATTGATCCGATCAGATACTATACCACTAAGGGAGGCATATGCTGCGTGCGTGGGTGTTCGCGGTACTGGCGCTAATTTGACGCTGCCTGGGGCGACGCATATCACCGCCGGGCGATCGGGGGGCTAAACCTTTATTCGGTAATAAACGGCGGGTGTCCTGACACTATAAAAAATAAACGAACTAACCAGCGTCAACCGTAACGGTTATACAGTGATCAGTGGTGAAAGGGTTAACTAGGGGGCAATCAAGGGGTTAAAACATTTATTAGGTAGTATAGGGGGGTCCCTGACGCTATAAAACACTGACGGCGAACCTAAATATTTACGTTCCTAACTACCGTCACCAGCGACACTAATACAGCGATCAGAAAAATGATCGCTTAGCGACACTGGTGACAGGGGGTGATCAAGGGGTTAAAACTTTATTAGGGGGGGTTAGGGGGGTATCCTAGACCTAAAGGGGGGTAATACTCACTGCCCTAACACTAACTGTCACAAACTGACACTATGCAGTAATCAGAAAAAAAAAAAAAAAAAAATACTGCTAATGTCAGTTTGTGACAGGGGGGGGGGGGGGTGATTGGGGGGGGATCGGGGGGCGATCGGGGGGGGATCGGGGGTGTAAAGTATGCCTGGCATGTTCTACTGTGTGTGTGTGTGTGTTGTGCACTCACTTGTCATCTCCCCTCGGCGCTGGAACGGAAACTGCCAGACCGAGGAGAGATGACATCACATCCTCTGCCTGTGTGAAACGACACACAGGCAGAGGAGCATTTCCATTGGCTGGGAGCGATCGCGAGGGGGGGGCCACGATCGGATGGTCTCCCCCTCGCCTCCCGACGCTCCCAGTCAGATGCCGACCGCCGATGGCACCGGGGGGGGGTCCGATCGGACCCCCCGCCCGCGGGAGGCAGATCACGTACAGGTACGTGATTTTGCCTGCCCGTGCCGCTCTGCCGCAGTATATCTGCGTTAGGCGGTCGGCAAGTGGTTAAAGTATACAAAGCTATTTTCATTCACTTCTTGTTGTGGTGACACATCTCTTTATAGTGTGTGTGTGTGTGTGTGTGTGTGGGGGGGGGGGGGGCAGCAGTGAGGGACACAGATAGCAATAATAAACAGAAAGGGGCTCTAACTATTTCACATTATTTCCAAAAATAACCTTTACATACATTTTAAAGGCATAGAAAAGATATACTCTTTGAAGCACTTTTGTCAGCACTATAGTATATAGGTCATTTGACTGTGTTTTTGAAAAATAGATACAAAAAGGACGCTATTATTTATGATTTTTTTTACCATTTTACAATTACTTGAACAGATTTTCATAGGTGTAAATCAATATGCAAACAAATAACTAATGAGTAAAGGGACAGGGGATTATAGCGGTGCTAAAGTATTAAATGTGAAAAAGAGAAGAAAATATAAAATTACAAAATTTTATTTCACAATATTAAATACATGGAGAGAGCAATAAAATGGTTAACAACCAACAAACATATATGTTGCGTGCGACCCAAATGTGATAGGGTGGGCCGGATGGAGACGGCCATCAAAGCAAGGGCTCGGTTTCCTACATGTTTCGCCAAGGCATTGGCTTCCTCAGGGAACAAGAGCTCTAATTCAATATAAAGAGATCTGTGCATTGGGATACAAAGAACATCATATAAACAAGCGGAAATGCCAAAAAATGGACTGTTTTAAGCATAACTGAATATTGGAATATTATGGCTGGACAGTCCCACACAAAGAGGTGACCCTAATAGCCCCGGGATCCCAAACATACCTGAGTGACAGACACCCAGGGGAGGCACGACAAATGACCCCCAAGGGGGAAGGGCAGGTTGCACCGTATTTGTGCTTGCACATTTAATACTTTAGCACCGCTATAATCCCCTGTCCCTTTACTCATTAGTTATTTAATTACTTTGGGATGAGGTGCCGTATCCAACTTAACCATCTAGCCACAACCACATTTTTTCAATATGCAAACAAGTTGCATAATCATATTTCAACATTTTGTCTTTAATGAATACTTAAACATTTCTGCATTGCTGATTGCTGCCAAATACCAGGTGCAGTGGAATTAAAAGATATATTTATGTTGAAATAAATCCAGGCTTCCATGGTCTTCTTCTCAGATCCTTAAGAAGACATCATATATACTTTATAACAAATATATATTATACCTAAAAATGAGAAATATGATGAGAGGAAACAAGTTAAAACACAATACATAATGAAAAATGTCATATGTATGCCATAGGCAAGGTTTACCCTCTGAAATAAAACGTATAGTGAAAAGCTTTTGCCCTGTGGTTTTAATGTCTACTTTAGTTTTCCTTGGACTTATGTTTTCCAGAAGTGAAGGGGGTTTTATCCTATATATACAGGTGTTGCTTCAGCTGTATTATGTTTTTATATACTGCAGCCAACACTGACAGAATCCATCGAAGGCTAAGGTTCAGGTTATTTTCAAACTTTAAACACTTTGCACCTCAAGTAGAACAACCCATCTCTTCATTGTTTAGCATAATGTATTCATGTTAGTGAACTTTGAGACCAACTTTGCCTAAATTAACCACTTGCCGCCCGCCATATAGCAGAATGACGGCGCAAAGTGGTTTCAATAACCTGACTGGGCGTCATATGACGTCCTCAGGATATAGAGCAGCTCCTGGGGGCACGCATCGCAGGGATCGTTGTTGCGGGGTGTCAATCTGACACCCTGCAACACCGATCTAGGTAAAGAGTCTCTGACAGAGACTCTTTACCACGTGATCAGCCATGTCCAATTACGGCTGATCACGATGTAAATAGGAAGAGCCGGTGATCAGCTTTTTCTCATTAGCGTCTGACAGACGCAAGTAGAGGAGAGCCAATTGGCTGCTCTCCTGACAGGGGGATCTATGCTGATTGTTTTTCAGAACAGCCCCCTCTCGGATCCCACCCAGGACCACCAGGGAAGCCGCCCAGGACCACCAGGGAAGCCATCCACACTGGACCACCAGGTATGCCCCCTAGACCCCCAGGAAAAAGCTAATCTGTGCCCAGGCAGCTGCCAATCAATGCCCAGGCAGCTGCCAATCAGTGCCCACTCACAATGCCTACCACTGCCAGTGCCACCAGGGATGCCTATCAGTGCTGCGTATCAGTGCTGCGTATCAGTGCCGCGTATCAGTGCCCATCAGTGCCACGTATCAGTACCCATCAGTGCCACCCATAAGAACCCATCTTTGTAGCCTTTCAGTGCCCATCAGTTTTGCCAATTAGTGCCCATCAGTGCCACCCAGTGCCACCCATGAGTGCCCATCAGTGCCGCCTATCAATGCCAATCAGTGCTGCATATCAGTGCCACCCATCCGTGCCGCCTACCAGTGCCCATCAGTGCCACATATTAGTGCCCATCATCAGTGCCGTCAGGGCCCGCTCATTGGTGCCACCTCATCGGTGCCACCTTATCAGTGCCTGTCTGTGTCACCTTATCAGTGCCCATCAGTGAAAGAGAAAACTTACTTATTTACAAAAATTTTTAACAGAAACAAAAGCAAAACTTTTATTTTTTTCAAAATTTTCAGGCTTTTTTTATTTGTTTCGCAAAAAATAAAAACCGCAGAGGTGATCAAATACCACCAAAAGGAAGCTCTAATTATAGGAACAAAATGATAAAAATGTACTTTGGGTACAGTGTAGCATGACCGTTGTCATTCAAACTGCGACAGCACTGAAAGCTGAAAATTGGTCTGGGCAGGAAGATGTATAAGTGCCCTGTATTGAAGTGGTTAACATTCAAGGGCACCTCTGTGTTGACCCAACCACTTTTCCTCATTAGCGTCTGACAGACGCGAGTAGAGGAGAGCCGCTTGGCTGCTTTCTTGACAGGGGGATCTATGCTGATTGTTTTTCAGCACAGCCCCCCCTCGGATCCCACCCAGGACCACCAGGGAAGCCGCCCAGGACCACCAGGGAAGCCATCCAGACTGGACCACCAGGTATGCCTCCTAGACCCCCAGGGAAATGCTAATTTGTGCCCAAGCATCTGCCAATCAATGCCCAGGCAGCTGCCAATCAGTGCCCACTCACAATGCCTACCACTGCCAGTGCCACCAGGGATGCCTATCAGTGCCACGTATCAGTGCCGCGTATCAGTGCTGCGTATCAGTGCCCATCAGTGCCACGTATCAGTACCCATCAGTGCCACCCATAAGAACCCATCTTTGCAGCCTTTCAGTGCCCATCAGTGTCGCCTATCAGTGCCCATCAGTGCCCACCAGTGCCACCCAGTGCCACCCATGAGTGCCCATCAGTGCCGCCTATCAATGCCCATCAGTGCTGCATATCAGTGCCACCCATCAGTGCCGCCTACCAGTGCCCATCAGTGCCGCATATCAGTGCCCATCATCAGTACCGTCAGTGCCCGCTCATTGGTGCCACCTCATCGGTGCCACCTCATCGGTGCCACCTTATCAGTTCCTGTCAGTGCCGCCTTATCAGTGCCCATTAGTGAAAGAGAAAACTTACTTATTTACAAATTTTTTTAACAGAAACAAAAGCAAAACTTTTATTTTTTTCAAAAAATTTTTTTTTTTTTATTTGTTTCGCAAAAAATAAAAACCGCAGAGGTGATCAAATACCACCAAAAGGAAGCTCTATTTATGGGAACAAAATATTAAAAATTTCGTTTGGGTACAGTGTAGCATGACCGTTGTCATTCAAACTGCGACAGCACTGAAAGCTGAAAATTGGTCTGGGTAGGAAGATGTATAAGTGTCCTGTATTGAAGTGGTTAACATTCAAGGGCACCTCTGTGTTGACCCAACCACTTTCTTTTATCTATTGGAGACTGCTGTGATGAGATTTCCCTGTGCTAGTTTGTATCTCCAAAAAGGTGAAAATTAAGATATGGTTGTATTCCCAATAATTTTTATAATATATATTAAAGAGGATCCACAGAGAGTATGTGGCATAGGCGTTTGCTGTTGTTTAATCTGTGGCAGTATAATGGACTGGGGAATTCTGTTGGTCAACTACTATATCTTTCCTTAATAGACATGGCCTTTAACTGGTATAAATGAGTACAGCTGCTTAGGGATTCAGATAAGACAAAATATAGACAGTGCTCAGTATCAAATCTAATGCCCGTACACACGGTCGGATTTTGCGATGGAAAATGTCCGATTGGAGCGTGTTGTCGGACATTCCGA
This sequence comes from Lithobates clamitans, assembly GCA_037952925.1. Lineage (NCBI taxonomy): Eukaryota > Metazoa > Chordata > Amphibia > Anura > Ranidae > Lithobates > Lithobates clamitans. The sequence continues at coordinate 2,491,601 of JBBGZY010000228.1, read as the reverse complement.
CCATGTGTGGGCTCCATCGGACTTTTTCCATCGGATTTTCCGACACACAAAGTTTGAGAGCAGGCTATAAAATTTTCCGATAACAAAATCCGATTGTGTCAATTCTGACCGTGTGTGGCCAGTTCCGACGCACAAAGTGCAACGCATGCTCAGAAGAAATTCCGAGATGGAACAGCTCGGTCTGGTAAAATTAGTGTTCGCAATGGATACAGCACTTTCGTCACGCTGCAATGTAAAAAATGGTTTAATACAGCGCACTCTCTTCTTCTTTATAATGTGAGAAGAATGAAGTCGTTTTGCTGCTCATATTCACACAGACTTCTCACAAACTTCTTTCTTTATTATTTATTGTGATTCCCTCAATATATTATGATTTGTCACATCTGACCAAATTTTTTTTGTTGGTTTTTAAATATTTCTTTTTTTTTTGGTCAAGGCATTTTTTTTGTGTTTTTTTATTTTTTCCTAGGCTTTTTTGTGTTTTACTCCATAATATTTTTGTGTGTATTTTGTGTGTCAAGTTTCCACAACACCATTGATATCTTGTATTATTTAATCTCAAGGAGGTTGCTTGGTGTTGGTGTCTCTTGTTAATTTCACATTGTATTTTTGAAATGTACCTGCCTCCTCACAAACTGTCCTTTTTGAAGGAAAACACACATAGGCGAGTGTAATTGAAACAAAAATTCCTTTATTAAGGGCTCACAACTAAACAAAGAGGAAGGCAACGCTGGAGAAACAGCTGAAATTGGTGAAGCCTTTGGCCCCCAGGGCACATATCAACTATTTTCAAGTAAAATTGGTGGCCTGAGGAGTCCATATCTAAGGGAGTGCAGTCTGGTCCAGAAGTCCTAGAGATCCAGAAAGCAGCAGATGACATCTGTGTCCCCAGGCTGTGGTCATACAAGAGACTGCATCTTTGGCCAGACCAGACTGAACCCAGGGTCATCACTCTCTGGTCTCCCTTCCACGCTTCCTTCCACGCTGTGGCTCTGGTGGTGGAGTTGTGGCAGGAGGAGGAGGAGGATGTTCCAACTCAATCACATCGTTATTGGGTGTGATTTCGCCACTTACCCTATTAGTTAGGACTTTATAAAGAAGTTTCGCACACATTAGGCGTTGACCCTCCTGCATGCCTTTCAGTTTGGGGCCAGCCATGCAGGCAAAGGCCTCTTCAGGAGTGGGTAAGGCTCTGAGGGACGCAGAAGCCTCCTGAATGAGCCTGAGCGCTGAATCCTGCATGTGCGTCCCCTTCCTGGGTCTTTTGTATGGAAGGCAGTGGGGCGGAACCTGCGATTCTGTCAGGTTGCAACTGGTCCCAGGCTTCTCCTGGCTGCCACTTAGCCCCACCTCCTCCTGGCTGCCACTTAGCCCCGCCTCTTCCTGACTGCCACATTCCACAGCCTCCTCCTGTGTTCCACATTCCACAGCCTCCTCCTGGCTGAGGTCTTCCTGTGTATGAAAAAGGGACATAGTTTTAGTTTTTACTTCATCAATCACACACAATTTTCATCTCATGACTGTTGCAAATTGAATGTTAACAAATATAACAGACTATCATTCCGAGCCCAGCATTTTTCATTCTTGTCCGAATTTTTGGTGCCCACTACTGTCTATTGCTATGTAAAACACTTTATTAAATCAGCAATTAGTGATCAATAATAACATCTAGTAAACATCATTTATTTATTGAGCAGAAATCTGTAGAACAATTCTATACCTGACTCCATCTGGGCTCCTCCACTTCTTCCTGGCTGGAAGTCCCAGGTTGGACATCGGAAGCCTCAGCTGGGGTGGAAGGAAGAGTGGAGAGGGATTCCCTGACACCAGTGTGGTCTGACAGAAATCGCAGTCTCTCATAGTACCACAGCCTGGGGACATAAACATGATCTGCTGCAGCTCTGGATCTCTGGGAATCCATGACCTTCTTGGTCTCCCTAAGATAAGTGCTCCTCAGGCCACCAATTTTTTTTTTTAAATAGGGGATGGTTGCCGTGGGGACCACCAGCGTCACCAACTCCAGCAGTTTCTCCAGCGCTGCCTGCCTCTTTTGTTTATTATTGTAATGTGGATGTCTCACCTGCCACAGACAGGGCAGCTCCCTGTATTTGTATATAAACAGGGGGAGGAAATTGTGGTCATTGAAGCCATCCATTTTCTCTGCAAGACACAACACAAGACAAACACTAATGTCAGGCGAAACTCTCCTAATATAGTTACAATATAGGCCTCAATTTAAAAGCAGTATAGGCCCAAGTTTAGATCTTACCTTCGTTTTCATGATCGGCTCCTCCAATACTCCTTCCTCCGCTCACAGATCGTACTTACTACGCACGCGTGTTACGCTTTATACACACTGCGCATGCGTGTAACTCCACCTGCCCCTGACGTTTTTTCTAGTCTATTCCCCGCCCCTTTTCAGTCTGCGCAGTGGGGAAGAGCACATGGCGGAGTCAGAGCAGGTGCGTGCTAATTACAGCAACGAGGAGGAGGAAGAGGAAAGCCCGGAGCATGAAACGTCCCAATCCTGGAAGAGACGATTTAAGGCATCAAATATGTCCTTTGGGGAGATGTTGGAGATGGTTGACATCCTGAAGAAGGCGGGAAGTATGGACCTTACCCCAACCCCAATGTCGGAAAGGCCAAGATCATGGCGAAAGTGGTCAAGAGTCTGCACCGGAATTTCGGGGTACGATGATCGAAAGATCAGCTCAGGAAGCGGTGGTCGGACCTCAAATTAAGAGAGCACGAGCAGTACAGAAAGATCCGGAGAGTGCTGCAAAAAAGTAAGTAGTTGTGCTGTGTTCCTATTCTTTATGTTTATTAAGTTTGTGCTGCTCCATGTGCTTTTATTAACTGTTATACAGTTTTAAAAGGCAACTTTCATGTTCATGGGCACATTATTCATTTGTATCAAACATAGTTCGTTTGGCCATATACATTTGCCAGCATTTTTTAGGGTCTACTCGTGTGAAAAGAATTGGGTTGTGTAGATGGGTTTGTTACTAGAATGAAATGCCAACTACATTCTGTGTAAGGAGAGGACACTTAGCAGCAGTTTTCACATCTGGACGCTGGAGCACTAGTGTGGGACACAAGAACACCCTTTTTATTAGGGGGGCCACACAGATGTTCCAGTGTATACTATAGGGGTGTCTCCATCTGTGAAGCTTGTACAAGACAGGTAAGTATTCAAGCTTGACAAAGGACAAGAAAAATGCCACATCTTGGAACTCTGCCAAAACAGACAATTGTACCCCACTTCCAAACAATGTTTCATATTCCTATTTCTGCCATCAAATATCTGTGTGCTAAGTATACCTAATTTTTTTACATAGGGGAGAAAAGACTTGGAGGACACCCCTCACCTGAGGAGACCAGAGACCCCCCACCTCCGGAAGAAGGGGAAATCCACCGAAGGCAAGCAGAGCAGGAGGAGGAAGACGTGGTGGAACTAGTCACCACAACAGGTGAGTGTCTGCGACCACAGGCTCATGTAAGAGTGAAAGTGCCCAGATCCTGATCGGGGAGATCATGGGGTGTAATAGGGACTTGGAAAACATCGTGAAATGCATCAATGATGTTCAGCAAAAAATGAAGAACATCATTGATGTTTTAGGGAGTGTTTAAAATCCCTCAAAATGCCTTGCGTTTTTGTTGTGCCAAATTTTTTAGTATTTTTTATGTCAATTTGTAGCAAAGCCAAATTTGGAAGAGGCACACAGTGTGTCAACATGTGCTATCTGCCATCACGGGAGATCAATGGACGTGTTTTGGGGGTGCAATCCCTTCCTCAATAATAAAGTAGCTGTCAGGAAGGGGTTGCACCCCCAAAACACGTCCCTTGAACCCCCGTGATGGCAGCTAGCACATGTTGACATTCGGAAGTTTGTGTGCATCTTCCAAATTTGACTTTTCCTGGGGTAACTTCACCCCATCTGAATGCAATATCAAACACAGTTTGTAAATACTCATGTCTGATATTGCCTTCAAGTTCTACCAATTGTGAACTTTGTAAGTTCTAAAATTGTGTATTTCTTGTTGGTTTTACACATGCCTGTTTTATCTTAAATGGACTTATTCTACTACTTTTTCTAATGTGACCCCAAAAATTGTTAAACAACAAACATGTTGGTTTGTTTTAAAAACCTTTTGGACATGCACATGTGATTGTGCTGTTATTAACCACTTCAGCCCCGGACCATTTGGCTGCCTAAGGACCAGAGGACTTTTTCCAATTTGGCACTGCGTCGCTTTAACTGCTAATTGCGCGGTCATGCTATGCTGTACCCAAAGAAATTTGCGTCCTTTTCTTCCCACAAATAGAGCTTTCTTTTGATGGTATTTGATCACCTCTGCCGTTTTTTTTTTCTGCGCTATAAACGGAAAAAGACCGAAAATTTTGAAAAAAAATGATATTTTCTACTGTTTGTTATAAAAAAATCCAATAAACTCAATTTTAGTCATACATTTAGGCCAAAATGTATTCGGCCACATGTCTTTGGTAAAAAAATGTCAATAAGCATATATTTATTGGTTTGCGCAAAAGTTATAGCGTCTACAAACTAGGGTACATTTTCTGGAATTTACACAGCTTTTAGCTTATGACTGCCTATGTCATTTCTTGAGGTGCTAAAATGGCAGGGCAGTACAAACCCCCCCCCAAATGACCCCATTTTGGAAAGTAGACACCCCAAGGAAATTGCTGAGAGGCATGTTGAACCCATTGAATATTTATTTTTTTTGTCCCAAGTGATTGAATAATGACAAGAAAAAATTTTTTACAAAAAGTTGTCACTAAATGATATATTGCTCACACAGGCCATATGCCTATGTGGAATTGCACCCCAAAATACATTCAGCTGCTTCTCCTGAGTACAGGGATACCACATGTGTGGGACTTTTTGGGAGCCTAGCTGCGTACGGGGCCCCGAAAACCAATCACTGCCTTCAGGATTTCTAAGGGCGTAAATTTTTCATTTCACTCCTCACTACTTATCACAGTTTTGAAGGCCATAAAATGCTAAGATGGCACACCCCCCCCCCCAAATGACCCCATTTTGGAAAGTAGACACCCCATGCTATTTGCTGAGAGGCATGTTGAGTCCATGGAATATTTTATATTTTGACACAAGTTGTGGGAAAGTGACACATTTTTTTTTTTGCACAAAGTTGTCACTAAATGATATATTGCTCACACAGGCCATGGGCATATGTGGAATTGCACCCCAAAATACATTTAGCTGCTTCTCCTGAGTATGGGGATACCACATGTGTGGGACTTTTTGGGAGCCTAGCTGGGTACAGGGCCCCAAAAACCAATCACCGCCTTCAGGATTTCTAAGGGTGTAAATTTTTGATTTCACTCTTCACTGCCTATCACAGTTTCAGAGGCCATGGAATTCCCAGGTGGCACAAAAGCCCACCCAAATGACCCCATTTTGGAAAGTAGACACCCCAAGCTATTTGCTGAGAGGCATGGTGAGTATTTTTCAGCTCTTATTTGTTTTTGAAAATGAAGAAATACAAGAAAAAACATTTTTTTTCTTTTTTCAATTTTCAAAACTTTGTGACAAAAAGTGAGGTCTGCAAAATACTCACTATACCTCTCAGCAAATAGCGTGGGGTGTCTACTTTCCAAATGGGGTCATTTAGGGGGGTTTTGTGCCACCTGGGCATTCCATGGCCTCCAAAACTGTGAAAGGCAGTGAAGAGTGAAATCAAAAATTTACACCCTTAGAAAGCCTGAAGGCGGTGCTTGGTTTTCGGGGTCCCGTACGCGGCTAGGCTCCCAAAAAGTCTCACACATGTGGTATAGCCGTACTCAGGAGAAGCAACAGAATGTATTTTGGGGTGTAATTTCACATATTCCCATGGCATGTTTGAGCAATATATCATTTAGTGACAACTTTGTGCAAAAAAAAAAAAAAAATTGTCTCTTTCCCGCAACTTGTGTCACAATATAAAATATTCCATGGACTCGACATGACTCTCAGCCAATAGCTTGGGGTGTCTACTTTCCAAAATGGGGTCATTTGAGGGGGTTTTGAACTGTCCTGGCATTTTATGCACAACATTTAGAAGCTTATGTCACACATCAGCCACTCTTCTAACCACTTGAAGACAAAGCCCTTTCTGACACTTTTTGTTTACATGAAAAAATTATTTTTTTTTTGCAAGAAAATTACTTTGAACCCCCAAACATTATATATATATTTTTTAAAGCAAATGCCCTACAGATTAAAATGGTGGGTGTTTCATTTTTTTTTTCACACAGTATTTGCGCAGCGATTTTTCAAACGCATTTTTTGGGGAAAAAACACATTTTTTTTAATTTTAATGCACTAAAACACACTATATTGCCCAAATGTTTGATGAAATCCTAATCCCCACCTTTTGGGGTCAACCCACAATCCCGTCCATAAAAAGATGGTTACAGAAGGTCGCAGAGGTTCACCATTTGGAAGACATAACTCATAGCATCAGGGGTACTTCTCAGAGACACTCTTTAACATGGGCACCATTGATAAAATTCATGTCTTCACCCTTCTATAAAGATATTTTAACGCAACCAGACTAAGTCTGCGAATATCTCCTCAGCCACTGGATATGGTCTCTTACTAACTAACTTAATTCTAGGGATTTATCTCCCTCTGAATGTGGATTATTCTTCCTCCTGAATAACTATCTAGCAACTGATATTGCTACTCTAACAAAAAACGACACCCATGCCAACCTTCGCCCACCCCTCCCTCCCCCCTTTTGCTTTTTGTGTTTCTTTTCCTATCCTTTTTCCTATCCCTACCTTTTTACTCTCTTTCCTTTTCTCCACCCATCTTCTTCTTATCTCTTCTCTTGAAAGCATTTTCTAACCACCCGCTCTATCTTGTTGCAATATTAATGTCTGGATTGAATTTCTTTTCTTTCTATTTGTTTATATAGAAGTAAGATTTTGCTTAGTTTTTGGTTATATCTGTTTGTTCAATTCCTTTTTGCATTTACAAGGGCAATTTTTTGAATACTGATATATGCTTGAAGTATGTGCACTTTGAATCCCTTGTTTTCTGTTCAAAAGATTGCTTTCCATATGTTATATGTTTACTTTCTTCTTTATATTAATCTTTAATAAACAATTATTAAACAAAAAAAAATGTTTGATGAAATAAAAAAGATGATCTTAGGCCGAGTACATGGATACCAAACATGACATGCTTTAAAATTGCGCACAAACGTGCAGTGGCGACAAACTAAATACATTTTTAAAAACCTTTAAAAGCCTTTACAGGTTACCACTTTAGATTTACAGAGGAGGTCTACTGCTAAAATTACTGCCCTCGATCTGACGTTCACGGTGACACCTCACATGCATGGTGCAATTGCTGTTTACATTTGACGCCAGACCGACGCTTGCGTTCGCCTTTGCGCGAGAGCAGGGGGGGACAGGGGTGCTTTTTTTTTTTTTTTTTTCTTTATTATTTTTTTGCTTTTTTATCTTATTTTTAAACTGTTCCTTTCATTTTTTTTAAATCATTTTTATTGTTATCTCAGGGAATGTAAATATCCTCTATGATAGCAATAGGTAGTGACAGGTACTCTTTTAAAAAAAAAATGGGGTCTATTAGACCCTAGATCTCTCCTCTGCCCTCAAAGCATCTGACCACACCAAGATCGGTGTGATAAAATGCTTTCCCAATTTCCCAATGGCGCTGTTTACATCCGGCAAAATCTAACTCATGAAATGCTCGTAGCTTCCGGTTTCTTAGGCCATAGAGATGTTTGGAGCCACTCTGGTCTCTGATCAGCTCTATGGTCAGCTGGCTGAATCACCGGCTGCATTCTCAGGTTCCCTGTTGAGACAGGAGAGTCAGAGAAAAACACGGAAGATGGTGGGGGGGCATTCCCTCCCACTGCTTGGGGGGGCATTCCCTCCCACTGCTTGTAAAAGCAGTCCAGAGGCTAATTAGCTGCTAGGATTGCTTTTACATGAAAGCCGACCGCTGGCTGAAAAGAATGATACCAAGATGATACCTAAACCTGCAGGCATCATTCTGGTATAACCACTCAAAGTCGTGAATGGCGTACCTGAAGACAAAAAAATGGTTAACAATAAAACACAGTAAACGGTAAAGTATAAAAAAATTGCATACCTGAAAAGCAAACTTGATAAAACATAATAACAATAAAACATTGCAGAATAGAATACAGTAAAAAAGAGCAGAACAATAGAGAGAGAATAGAGAGAGAGAGAACAATAAAACGACAACTATTTTTTTTTTTATTTTATATATATATTTTTTTTCTTACACTTTTTTTTGTAACTAACTTTTATAACTGTAACCGGTTCCAGTTTCGGGTCTCTCAAAATGCGATGGCATCTTGGGAGACCCTGTGAAAGTGTGCCTAGTCTGTGCAATGCTGTACCCTACGCTAATACTCAACTAGTGTTTAGTAGCGTTCAAAACATTCACCAATGCAAAGACCAGGATTGTCAGGACAGGAGGGACAATAATAGCGGGTGTCACGCCTATATCCGCGCTTGCTGCAGACACAATATCTTTTTTAGGGGGGTTCGTTGGGTAGGGCATAAAGAAAATGCCTCTCATGCAGCCGACTGCATTTAGTTGGGGATGTGAATGGGGGAAGTACGGGCGCTGCAGAAGTGGTGGGTTCCCAATTAGGATTGGCGAATGCAGCAGGGAGGGCACTATGGGCACGACGGGCCTGTTTGTCTTCTTCTTGGTGGCAGCGGGACACTACTTGTGCTTGCCACCTCACCAGCTTGAACTGCACTTATGGGACTCGCCAAGTCACCAAGTGTTACTGCAGTGCTGGTTTGACTACGACCGGGGTGTACTAGGCTGCTGGTGCTTGCCAGTTCACCAAAATGCTACCAAAAAAACTGTTAGCGATCGCAGGGATCAGGCCTGACTCTGTGAACGCTGCAGTTATGCGTTTAGTGTTTTGTAAGTGACAGTGATTGATCGATACTGCACTTTGGTGGGCTGGGCTGGGCGTAGGGGCAAAAGGCAGGTGCTAGCAGGTATCTGGGCTGAACCCGCTAACACTGCGTTTTTGGGAACCCTAAACTGCTGGGGACGCTAGTATAGATCTGATCGGATCAGATAGTGATCCGTACAGATACTATACCACTAAGGGAGGTGTATGCTGCGTGCATGGGTGTTAGCGGTACTGGCGCTAATCTGACGCTGCCTGGGGTGACGCATATTACCGCCGGGGCGATCAGGGGGCTAAACCTTTATTCGGTAATAAACGGTGCCCTGACACTATGAAAAATAAACGAACTAACCAGCGACACCCGTAATGGTTATATGGTGATCAGTGGTGAAAGGGTTAACTAGGGGGCAATCAAGGGGTTAAAACATTTATTAGATAGTATATGGGGTCCTTGTCGCTATAAAATGCTGACGGCGAACCTAAATAGCGTCACCAGTGACATTAATACAGCGATCAGAAAAATGATCGATTAGTGACACTATCGGACCCCCCGCCCGCGGGAGGCAGATCACGTGTATGTACGTGATTCTGCCTGCCCGTGCCACTTTGCCGACGTACATCGGCGTGAGGCGGTCCTTAAGTGGTTAAAAAGATTCTTAATCAAGATTGTGTGGATTATTGTCTCAATGCTCCAACACTTTTGTCGTGCTGTAATTGGTGTTTTCTGTGACAATGGGGGTTATTTCCTAAGGGAAAATACACTTTGCACTACAAGTGCAGTTTCAGTGCAGTTTCAAGTGCACTTGTAGTGCAAAGTGCCTTTGCTTTTAGTAAATAACACCCAACAGTGCTTTGTAATGTTACACAATCACGCCATTTTCAGGACTCACCACATTTCTGTCAGGGTCAGCTCCAAAAAACACAAGCAGTAAAAATGTCACCAAAGATTTGAGTTATTTTTTTTATTTTTAAAAGGTTTTACACATTGTCTGGCATATTGATAGCCCCCCTCCCCGCAAAGAATTCAAGGTATCTTAGCCGGACATCATGGGCACTCAGGGGGGGCAAGCCAGGACGGCCACTTTCAAGCACCGTCAGGGTTGATTCATGTTGAATTCCGGCCTCAGGCCCAACTGAGCCAGCATAGTTGGCAGAATGTTGCCGTAAAAAGTTGTGTAGAACACAGCACACCAGGATGATGTGATTCAGTTTGTACTCCGCCATATGTATGGGTGTAAGAAATAGGCGGAACCGGCTGGCCATGATTCCAAACGTGTTCTCCTCCACTTTTCTGGTTCTGGCCAGCCGGTATTTAAAAACCCTCTTGTCCGGGGTGAGGGTCCTCATAGGGAATGGCCGCATAAGATGGTCCCCCAGCGCAAAAGCTTCATTCACAACGAAGACGAATGGGAGTCCTTCCACATTGTCTTCTGGAGGTGGCAAGTCCAAGCGGCCATTCTGGAGATGCCTGTAGAACTCGGTCTGGGCGATGACTCCACCATCGGACATCCGGCCATTCTTCCCCACGTCCACATACAGAAATTCATAAGTAGCCGACACCACCGCCAACATCACAATACTATAGAACCCCTTATAATTATAATAGTACGACCCCGAGTTGGGTGGTGGGACGATGTGGACGTGTTTCCCATCAATTGCCCCTCCGCAGTTAGGAAAGTGCCACCGCTGGGCAAAGTGGGAGGCCACAGTCTGCCATTCCTGTGGCGTGGAAGGAAACTGTGGAGTCAAAACCAAAAAAAAAAATAGTCTTTGTGCACATAAACAGGGAAAGCAGATTAGACACAAACATTGTTGGCCAATATCAAGATAACATTTATTAGAGGAAATTTTTAGAAACCAAAGTATAAGGTCCAACTATCAGATTCCCCCTCCCCCCCTCTCCTGGGCCATTTCTAACATTATAGGGGGGGGGCTCTGGGACAGGTAACCCTCTCCACTTCATTGAGAGATGAATGCCTAAATAATGGGTATTACTTTGAACAGCCCCGCCTTAGTTACACTATTGGCAGCCCACTGGACAGGTAAGAAGTGTCATAATATAAAGATATAAATACACACTGTACACATTTGAGCACATTTGGACATTCTGCTATTACCTATCAAGATAATAATAGTATACAAAAACTTGAAAGAGTACCATTTGAAAGTATTCAGGCAGGCACTTGCACTACATGCTTTGGGGAATTCATCCATAAATATGACCACAAAAGAGATGGATATAGTGTGTATGGGTTTGGCAAAGTCAGCAGATAGATGATTGAGGATAGATAGAGGATTGGTATCAGCTGACTTAGCAGTTGGGTGGAGGGAGGGTTCCAAATGATTTGGGGACCCCCCCAAAAAGCCTCTGGCACTCTGCCTGAATTTTAAGCACCAATCACATTTCAAAACATTTTAGGGGGTGTTTGGGGTAAAGCACTACTATGGAGCTGATAAAATACATTGTTAAGTGACTACATGAGGTGAATATAGGGACATGAGAGCATGCTGGGGAGGTTAGTGAAGGCAAATATGTATGAAGGACAACAAAAATAATTACATAAAAATCCAGCATGCATGTGAACAAAGAGGACATTCACAGCATATTACAATCATGTAATTAGGGAATTAGGAAAGAAATACAATATATTAATCCAGCATGCATGAGAACAAAGGGGACATTCACAGCATATTACAATCATGTAATTAGGGAATTAGGAAAGAAATACAATATATTAACAAACATTAAATACAATAAAATGTGATATTAAAGGATAAAAATCTTACCTTATTATATTCCTTCTGCCGGACCTGGATGATGGCAGAACAGGTCTCTGGGATAATGATCCCCAGAGCCTGGGGGGAGATGCCTGTCGAGAACTTCAAGTCCTGCAGGCTTCTCCCCGTTGCCAAGTACCGCAGGGTGGCAATGAGCCTCTGCTCCGGAGTGATGGCTTGCCTCATGCAGGTATCCTGCCTGCTGATATAGGGGGTCAGCAAAGCCAACAAACGGTGAAAAACGGGGTCCGTCATCCGGAGAAAGTTCCTGAAATCATCAGGATTATTCTCACGGATCTCACGGAGCAAAGGCATGTGACAGAACTGGTCACGCTGAAGCAACCAATTCTAGGTCCATGAACTCCTCCCCACCCTGTTCATGGACTGGACTTGTGTCAAGGTCAAGACCCCAACACCAAGCCCCCACACAGCACAAACTCTACGAGGAGTGGGTATACGCAACATGGCTAGAAAACGGTCGGCTGCTCAGAACTAAGTAACAGAACGCACTGAAGAACAGCAAGGCCTGTGAAGCGCAACCTGAAAAACAGTAATGAATGAACAAGAACACAATGACAAGTCAATGGTACTCGCTGCACGCACTGAAGAGCAGATACAAACCCACAAGCACAAACTGAACAGCAGAAAACGATCTGAAAACCACGAGTCTGAAAAAGCGCGAATCGTCTCTCACCAAACTTTTACTAACATGAGATTAGCAAAAGGAGCCCAAAGGGTGCCGCGCTTGGTTCTGAACTGGCATTTTCTAGTCTCGTCGTACGTGGTGCACGTCACCGCGTTCTTGGCGATCGGAAATTCCGACAACCTTGTGCGACCATGTGTACGCAAAACAAGTTTGAGCCAACATCCGTCTGAATAAATCCTAGGATTTTGTTGTAGGAATGTCCGATCAATGTCCGACCATGTGTACGGGGCATAAGAGTTAATTAGGTCATGGAATATGATGGGCAAACTGGTTTGAAAGGTAAGTGAAATGGGCAATCTGAAAATTACATATTGTTTTAGTTGTCCTGAACATAAACATGCAAGTTAGTTCAAGCATATGGAATTATACAATTCTTGAATCGTAATTGCCATTATTTTTAAACTGTGAGATTATTTGCAAATTAGTCAAATATTCAGGAAAATAAAAAAGCGATGACTTGGCTATTCTCCTGATTCAAATATACACTATATTACCAAAAGTATTAGGATGTCTGCCTTTAACCACTTGCCGAGCGCTGCATGACGAAATATATTGGTACAATGGCAGCGGTGGGCAAATGGCCGTACTTGTACATCCCCTTTAAGAGGCAGGGCTAGCAGGCACAACCATGCCAGCGGGACTGGTGGACTCAATGTCCGCTGGTCTCCTGGAAATCGTGTCACGGAGCAGCAGGACGGGGAAGTGCCTATGTAAACAAGGCATTTCCCGTTCTGCCTTGTGTCATGACAGAGATCACTGCTCCCTGTCTTCGGGAGCAGTGATCGCTGTCATGTGAGTTGAAGCCCATCCTCCAAACAGTTAGAATCACTCCCTAGGACACACTTAACCCCTTCATCGACCCCCTAGTGGTTAACCCCTTCCCTGCCAGTGTCATTTATACAGTAATCAGTGGCTATTTATAACAAAAATCGCTGTAGAAATGACAATGGCCCCAAAATAGTGTCAAAAGTGTCCGATGTGTCCGACAAAATGTCGCAGTCCCGATAAAAATCGCAGATTGCCATCATTACTAGTAAAAAAAACAAATGAATAATAAAAATGCCATAAATCTATCCCCTATTTTGTAGACGCTTTAACTTTTGTGCAAACCAATCAATATACGCTTATTGCAAATTTCTTTACCAAAAATATGTAGAAGAATACATATCGGACTAAACTGAGGAAAACATTTTTTTATATATATTTTTTGGGGATATTTACTATAGCAAAAATTAAAGAATATTGCTTTTTTTTTCAAAATTGACGCTCTTTTTTGTTTATAGCGCCAAAAAATAAAAATCGCAGAGGTGATCAAATACCACCAAAAGAAAGCTCTATTTGTGGGAAAGAAGGACGTCAATTTTGTTTGGGTACACCATCGCACGACCGGCTGCGCAATTGTCAGCTAATGCGACACAGTGCCTAATCGCAAAAAAAGGGTCTGGTCAGGAAGGGGGTAAATCCTTTCCGGGCTGAAGTGGTTAACCACTTGCCGACCGCCTCATGCATATATACGTGAACAGAGCGGCACGGGAAGTCAAAATCACGTACCTGATACGTGATGCCTTCCCACGGGCGGGGGGTCCGATTGGCCATAGGCGGTCGGCTCTTATTCGCGGGCGATGAGAGGTCAGGGGGAGGCCATCCATTGATGGCCACCCCCTCCCGATCGCTCCCAGCGAATCAAATGCTTCCTCTCCCTCTGTAATGTAAACAGAGGGAGAGGAAGTGATGTCATCCCTCCTCGAGCCAGTCTTTTCGTCCCGGCGCGGAGGAGAGAAGACATCCAAGTAAGTGCACCAACACTACACATTCAGTAGAACACGCAGGCACACTTGTCACCCCCCGATCATCCCCCGATCACCCCCCTGTACCCCTTGACACCAATAGCAGTGTTTTTTTTTGCATTGGTGTCAGTTTGTGACAGTTATAAGTGTTAGGGCAGTTAGGTTAGCCCCCTTTAGGTCTAGGGTACCCCCCTTTAGGTCCAGGGTACCCCCCTAACCCCCCCTAATAAAGGTTAACCCTGTGATCACCCCCCGTCACCAGTGTCGCTAAGCTATCATTTTTCTGATCGCTGTATTAGTGACACAGGTGACGCTAGTTTAGGGAGGTGAGTATATAGGTTCGCTGTCAGTGTTTTAGAGCGACAGGGACCCCCATATACTACCTGCTAAAGGTTTTAACCCCCTGATTGCCCCCTAGTTAACCCTTTCACCAGCGATCACCGTATAAGTGTTACGGGTGACGCTGGTTAGACAGTTTGTTTTTTGTAGTTTATTATAGTTTATTATAGTTTTAGGGCACCCGCCGTTTATTACCTTATAAAGGTTTAACCCCCTAATTGCCCGGTGGTGATATAAGTTAAGTTTTTAGGATCAGATAAGGTCTGCGTCGCCCCAGGCAGCGTCAGGTTAGCGCCAGTACCGCTAAAACCCACGCACACAGCATACACCTCCCTTAGTGCTATAGTATCTGAACGGATCGATATCTGATCCGATCAGATCTATACTCCCCAGCAGTTTAGGGTTCCCTGAAACGCAGTGTTAGCGGGATCAGCCCAGATACCTGCTAGCACCTGCGTTTTGCTCCTCGGCCCAGCCCAGCCCACCCAAGTGCAGTATCGATCGATAACTGTCACTTACAAAACACTAAGCACACATAACTGCAGCGTTTGCAGAGTCAGGCCTGATCCCTGCGATCGCTAACAGTTTTTTGGTAGTGTTTTGATACAGTCGCTGACAGTCAGGAGCTTTTTTGCCTGTGAGTCTCTCTAGTGTACCCCTAAATTTAGAGCCCAAAATGGCAAATCGAAGGTACACTAGTGAAGAGGCCTACACGTTTCTGAGCATGACAGATAGTGAAGAGGAAGTCACTCATCTGTCAGATTCAGGCTCAGAATACGATCCTGTAGAGGACAGCGGCTCCATGACAGATAGCTCTGACGACGGAGTTGTGGTCCCTGCTAAGGTCAGGCGTACCAGACCCCGAACTTATTCTGTCCTTGAAGTGCAAGAACCGCAGGGCTCTCGTATGGAGCAGAGAATTACTAGTGCCGCTATTCCTTCTGGTGAACTGGCAAGCACCAGCGGCCTAGTACACCCTGGTCGTACATCCAGCACTGCAGTAACACTTGGTGACGTGGCGAGTCCCATAAGTGCAGTTCAAGCTGGCGAGGTGGCAAGCACAAGTAGTGTCCCGCTGCCACCAAGAAGACAAAAACAGGCCCGTCATGCCCATAGTGCCCTTCCTGCTGCATTCGCCAATCCGAATTGGGTACCCACCACTTCTGCAGCACCTGTACTTCCCCCTTTCACTGGCCAACCCGGAATTCAGGTGGAAACAGTTGACTTTACGCCACTGGATTTTTATTCACTGTTTTTCACCGAAGATCTCTATAGATTTATTGTAGACCAAAGCAATTTGTACGCTGGTCAACACATCACCACTATTCCCCAGTCCTCCCTTGCCAGAGATAGGAAACCAATTATGGTTTCCGAATTTAAGATCTTTCTGGGCCTTTCCCTCCTCATGGGCTTGAATAAAAAGAGTGAGTTGCGGTCATATTGGTCCACTGACCCAATTTACCATTCGCCCCTGTTCTCTGCCTCCATGGCCAGGGTACGATACGAGCAGATTTTGCGGTTCATGCACTTCAACTACAATGAACTCTGTCGTCCTCGTGGAGACCCTGAATACGATCGGCTCTACAAAATTCGGCCCCTCGTAAACCACTTCAACCAACGTTTTGCAGACTTGTTTACTCCCCATCAAGTTGTCTGTGTTGATGAGTCCCTGGTTAAATTTTCTGGCCGCTTGTCATTCAAACAGTACCTTCCCAGCAAGCGTGCCAGATACGGGGTCAAGATGTATAAGCTCTGTGACAGGGCCACAGGCTATACATGTAGTTTTATGGTTTATGAGGGCAAAGATAGTCACGTAGAGCCGACAAACTGCCCTGACTACATAGGAAGCGCTGGCAAGATAGTGTGGGACTTGGTGTCACCCTTATTCAGAAAGGGGTACCACTTGTACGTGGACAATTATTATACGAGCGTGCCACTTTTTAGCCACCTTTTTGATCATCAGATTGGAGCATGTGGCACCGTGCGACCTAATCGCCGGGGCTTTCCCCAGCGGCTTGTAAATTCCCGTATTAGGCTGGGGGAGAGAGCCTGCTTGAAGTATAATAACTTGCTCGCTATGAAGTGGAGGGATAAGAAGAATGTTTTCGTTCTCACCTCCCTTCATGCAGACACGACGGTCCAAATTCCTACGGCGACTGGTGTTGTGGAGAAACCCCTCTGTGTCCATGAATATAACCTTAATATGGGAGGGGTGGACCTCAACGACCAGTTGTTGGCGCCGTACCTAATTGCCCGTAAGGCCAGACGCTGGTACAAAAAAGTGTCTGTTTATTTATTTCAATTGGCTTTGCTGAACGCTCATGTGCTATACAGAGCTTCAGGACAGACTGGATCCTTCCTTAAATTCCAGGAAGAGATCGTCAGAGCCCTTCTGTATCCAGACGGTGCTCCACCTCACCATTCCCAACCAAATGCAGTAAGCCGGCTGCATGAGAGGCATTTTCTTTATGCCCTCCCGAGTACCCCTACCCAACGAACCCCCCAAAAAAGATGTTGTGTCTGCAGCAAGCGCGGATTTAGGCGTGACACCCAGTATTATTGTCCCCTCTGTCCTGGCAATCCTGGTCTTTGCATTGGTGAATGTTTTGAACGCTACCATACAATAGTGGAGTATTAGCGTAGGGTATAGCACTGCACAGACTAGGACACACTTTCACAGGGTCTCCTAAGATGCTGTCGCATTTTGAGAGACCCAAACCTGGTACCAGTTAAAAAAGTTAAAGTTACAAAAAAAAGTGTAAAAAAAAACAAAAAAAAGTAAAAAAAAAGAAAAAAACAAAAAAATATATAAAATAAAAAAAACAAAAATAGTTGTTGTTTTATTGTTCTCTCTCTATTCTCTCTCTATTGTTCTGCATTCTATACTGCAATGTTTTATTGTTATGTTTTTATCATGTTTGCTTTATAGGTATGCAATTTTTTTATACTTTGTTTTTTTATTGTTAACCACTTTTTTGTTTTCAGGTACGCCATTCAGCTGCAGAGCGGATTTATTTATCTTGACAGCAACAGCGTTTGCTCCCAGGATACATAAAGCCGTGACTCCAGCGCTGTCGGAGGTGATTTCACCACCACAGTTACATACTTCAGCATATATGCCGAAGCGTGGGGGCAGCAGTGGGTGGAGAAGCGATTTGCTCCTGCCTTTTGCGGGAGGATGCCCCCATGCTTCGGCATATATATATTTTAGGTAGGCACAGGTTGCGTTAAATGTTTTATTTTTTACTATGTTTTTTTTATTTTGCTTTGCAGGTATGGTAAGTATTACTGTTATACTGTAATGTTACTTTGTTTTTTTGTTAACCATCATTTGCTTAGCAGGTACGCCATTCAGTTGC
Source organism: Lithobates clamitans (assembly GCA_037952925.1). Taxonomy (NCBI): domain Eukaryota; kingdom Metazoa; phylum Chordata; class Amphibia; order Anura; family Ranidae; genus Lithobates; species Lithobates clamitans. The sequence goes on along the minus strand of JBBGZY010000228.1, from coordinate 2,473,677 downwards.
AGCACGGATTTATTTATCTTGACAGCAACAGCGTTTGCTCCCACGATACATAAAGCCGTGACTCCAGCGCTGTCGAAGGTGATTTCACCACCACAGTTACATACTTCAGCATATATGCCGAAGCGTGGGGGCAGCAGTGGGTGGAGGAGCGATTTGCTCCTGCCTTTTGCGGGAGGATGCCCCCATGCTTCGGCATATATATACGGTGCATGTATGCCCATCATTAGAAGTGGGTGGATGAAGGGAGGTATTCTAATGGTGGGCATACCCACCAATCAATATCTTTTTTTCGTTCAGCCCACAGGCTGCATGGAAAAAAAGTTTACAATGTATGCCCAACAAGGACCAGCAACATACTGGCATGTTGCTGGACTTTGAGTGGTTATACCAGAATGATGCCTGTAGGTTTAGGTATCATCTTGGTATCATTCTTTTCAGCCAGTGGTCGGCTTTCATGTAAAAGCAATCCTAGCGGCTAATTAGCCTCTAGACTGCTTTTACAAGCAGTGGGAGGGAATGCCCCCCCCCACCATCTTCCATGTTTTTCTCTGGCTCTCCTGTCCCAACAGGGAACCTGAGAATGCAGCCGGTGATTCAGCCAGCTGACCATAGAGCTGATCAGAGACCAGAATGGCTCCAAACATCTCTATGGCCTAAGAAACCGGAAGCTACGAGCATTTCATGACTTAGATTCACACCGATCTTGGTGTGGTCAGATGCTTTGAGGGCAGAGGAGAGATCTAGGGTCTAATAGACCCCAATTTTTTCAAAAAAGAGTACCTATCACTACCTATTGCTATCATAGGGGATGTTTACATTCCCTGAGATAACAATAAAAATGATTAAAAAAAAATAAAAATGAAAGGAACAGTTTAAAAATAAGATAAAAAAGCAAAAAAATAATAAAGAAAAAAAAAAAAGCACCCCTGCCCCCCCCTGCTCTCGCACAAAGGCGAACGCAAGCGTCGGTCTGGCGTCAAATGTAAACAGCAATTGCACCATGCATGTGAGGTATCACCGCGAAGGTCAGATCAGGGGGAGTAATTTTGGCAGTAAACCTCCTCTGTAAATCTAAAGTGGTAACCTGTAAAGGCTTTTAAAGGCTTTTAAAAATGTATTTACTTTGTCGCCACTGCAAGTTTGTGCGCAATTTTAAAGCATGTCATGTTTGGTATCCATGTACTCAGCCTAAGATCATCTTTTTTATTTCATCAAACATTTTGACAAAATAGTGTGTTTTAGTGTATAAAAATTTAAAAAAATGTGTTTTTTCCCCAAAAAATGCGTTTGAAAAATCGCTGCGCAAATACTGTGTGAAAAAAAAAATTAAACACCCACCATTTTAATCTGTAGGGCATTTGCTTTAAAAAAATATATAATGTTTGGGGGTTCAAAGTAATTTTCTTGCAAAAAAAAATAACTTTTTCATGTAAACAAAAAGTGTCAGAAAGGGCTTTTCTCTTCAAGTGGTTAGAAGAGTGGGTGATGTGTGACATAAGCTTATAAATGTTGTGCATAAAATGCCAGGACAGTTCAAACCCCCCCAAATGACCCCATTTTGGAAAGTAGACACCCCAAGCTATTTGCTGAGAGGCATGTCGAGTCCATGGAATATTTTATATTGTGACACAAGTTGCGGGAAAAAGACAATTTTTTTTTTTTTGCACAAAGTTGTCACTAAATGATATATTGCTCAAACATGCCATGGGAATATGTGAAATTACACCCCAACATACATTCTGTTGCTTCTCCTGAGTACGGAGATACCACATGTGTGAGACTTTTTGGGAGCCTAGCCGCGTACGGGACCCCGAAAACCAAGCCCCGCCTTCAGGCTTTCTAAGGGTGTAAATTTTTGATTTCACTCTTCACTGCCTATCACAGTTTCGGAGGCCATGGAATGCCCAGATGGCACAAACCCCGCCAAATGACCCCATTTTGGAAAATAGACACCCAAAGCTATTTGCTGAGAGGTATAGTGAGTATTTTGCAGACCTCACTTTTTGTCACAAACTTGAAAATTGAAAAAAGAAAAAAAAAATACATTTTTCTTGTCTTTCTTCATTTTCAAAAACAAATGAGAGCTGAAAAATACTCACCATGCCTCTCAGCAAATAGCTTGGGGTGTCTACTTTCCAAAATGGGGTCATTGGGGGGGTTTTGTGCCATCTTGGCATTTTATGGCCTTCAAAACTGTGATAGGTAGTGAGGAGTGAAATCAAAAATTTATCCCCTTAGAAATCCTAAAGGCGGTGCTTGGTTTTCGGGGCCACGTACGCGGCTAGGCTCCCAAAAAGTCCCACACATGTGGTATCCCCGTACTCAGGAGAAGCAGCAGAATGTATTTTGGGGTGTAATTCCACATATGCCCATGGCATGTTTGAGCAATATATCATTTAGTGACAACTTTGTGCAAAAAAAAAAAAAAATTGTCACTTTCCCGCAACTTGTGTCAAAAAATAAAATATTACATAGACTCAACATGCCTCTCGGCAAATAGCTTGGGGTGTCTACTTTCCAAAATGGGGTCATTTGGGGGGGTTGTGCCATCTTGGCATTTTATGGCCTTCAAAACTGTGATAGGTAGTGAGTAGTGAAATCAAAAATTTATGCCCTTAGAAATCCTGAAGGCGGTGCTTGGTTTTCGGGGCCCCGTACGCGGCTAGGCTCCCAAAAAGTCCCACATATGTGGTATCCCCGTACTCAGGAGAAGCAGCAGAATGTATTTTGGGGTGTAATTCCACATATGCCCATGGCATGTTTGAGCAATATATCATTTAGTGACAACTTTGTGCAAAAAAAAAAAAAAAATTGTCACTTTCCCGCAACTTGTGTCAAAATATAAAATATTCCATGGACTCAACATGCCTCTCAGCAAATAGCTTGGGGTGTCTACTTTCCAAAATGGGGTCATTTGGGGGGAGTTTTGTGCCATCTTGGCATTTTATGACCTTCAAAACTGTGATAGGTAGTGAGGAGTGAAATGAAAAATGTATGCCCTTAGAAATCCTGAAGGCGGTGATTGGTTTTCGGGGCCCCGTATGCGGCTAGGCTCCCAAAAAGTCCCACACATGTGGTATTCCCGTACTCAGGAGAAGCAGCTGAATGTATTTTGGGGTGCAATTCCACATATGCCCATGGCCTGTGTGAGCAATATATCATTTAGTGACAACTTTTTGTAAATTTTTTTTTTTTTGTCATTATTCAATCACCTGGGACAAAAAAAATAAATATTCAATGGGTTCAACATGCCCCTCAGCAATTTCCTTGGGGTGTCTACTTTACAAAATGGGGTCATTTGGGGGGGGGGGTTTGTACTGCCCTGCCATTTTAGCACCTCAAGAAATGACATAGGCAGTCATAAGCTAAAAGCTGTGTAAATTCCAGAAAATGTACCCTAGTTTGTAGACGCTATAACTTTTGCACAAACCAATAAATATACGCTTATTGACATTTTTTTTACCAAAGATATGTGGCCGAATACATTTTGGCCTAAATGTATGACTAAAATTGAGTTTAGTGGATTTTTTTTATAACAAAAAGTAGAAAATATCATTTTTTTTCAAAATTTTCGGTCTTTTTCCATTTATAGCGCAAAAAATAAAAATGGCAGAGGTGATCAAATACCATCAAAAGAAAGCTCTATTTGTGGGAAGAAAAGGACGCAAATTTCGTCTGGGTACAGCATTGCATGACTGCGCAATTAGCAGTTAAAGCGACGCAGTGCCAAATTGTAAAAAGTGCTCTGGTCAGGAAGGGGGTAAACCCTTTCGGGGCTGAAGTGGTTAAAGAGGATCCACAGAGAAAATGTGGCATAGTTGTTTGCTGTTATTTAATCTGTGGCAGTATATTGGACTGGGGAGTTCTGTTGGTCAACTGCTATATCTTTCCTTAATAAACATGGCCTTTAACTGGTATACAGTAAATGAGTACAGCTGCCTAGGGATTCAGATAAGACAAAATATAGACAGTACTCAGTATCAAATCTAAGAGTTAATTAGGTCATGGAATATGATGGGCAAACTGGTTTGAAAGGTAAGTGAAATGGGCAATCTGCAAATTGCATATTGTTTTAATTGTCCTGAACATAAACATGCAAGTTAATTTCAAGCATATGGAATTATACAATTCATGAATCGTAATTGCCTGTATTTTTAAACTGTGAGATTATTTGCAAATTAGTCAAATATTCAGGAGAAGAAAAAAGTGATGCCTTGGCTAGTCTCCTGATTCAAATATACACTATATTACCAGAAGTATTAGGATGTCTGCCTTTACACACACATGAACTTTAATGTCATCCCAGTCTTATGCCGCGTACAAACGATCGGAATTTTGGCCCGCAAAAGACCGATGAGAGTTTTTCGTCAGAAAATGCGACCGTGTGTATGCTCCATGGGACTTTTGCAGGCCGAATTTCAGCCAGCAAAAGATTGAGAGCATGTTCTTAATTTTTCGGTCGGAAAAAGTTCCTATCTGAAAATGCAATAGTCTGTGGCAATTCCGATGCGCTAAATTCCTACGCATGCTCGGAAACAATTCGACGCATGCTCAGAAGCATTGAACTTCATTTTCTCGGCTTGTCTTAGTGTTGTACGTCACTGCATTCTTGACGGTCATAAGATCAGCAAACTTTTGTGTGGCTGTGTGTATGCAAGGCAAACTTGAGCGGAATCCCATCGGAAAAACCGCCATATCTTTTTCCAACGAGAAGTCCGATCGTGTGTACGCCGCATTAGTCCATAGGGTTCAGTACTGAGTTGGTCCACCCTTTGCAGCTATAACAGCTTCAACTATTCTTGGAAGGCTGTCCTCAAGGTTTAGGAGTGTGTCTATGGAAATGTTTGAGCAGTCCTCCAGAAGTGCATTTGTGAGGTCAGGCAATGATGTTGAACAAGAAGGTCTGGCTCGCAATCTCTGCTTGAATTCATCCCAAAAGTGTTCTATCGTGTTGAGGTCAGGACTCTGTGCAGGCCAGTCAAGTTCCTCTACCCCAAACTCGTTAATTCATGTCTTTATGGACTTTGCTTTGTGCACTGGTCAAAATTATTTAGTGGCAGGGGCATTATGGTGTGGCGCTGTTTTTCAGGACTTGAGCTTGGCTCCTTAGTTAGAGTGAAGCGAATTCTTAAGGTGTCAGCATACCAGGAGATTTTGGACAATTTCATATTCCCAACTTTGTGGGAACAGGTTGGGAATGACCCCTTCCTGTTCCAACATGACTGTGCATCAGTGCACAAACAAGGTCCATAAAGACATGGATGAGCGAGATTGGGGTGGAGGAAATTGACTGGACTGCACAGAGTCCTGACCTCAACCTGATAGACCACCTTTGAGATGAGTTAGAGCAGAGACTGCGAGCCAATACTTTTGACAATATAATAGTGATCAAGGCTGACAGAGTCATAGTCATTACATTTTCAACAAATGTATAACTGTTGTCAGTAATGCAGTATGTAAACAGTAACAATAATACAATAGCTATGACTTGATCAAGTGTAACTGCAGCCCAAAACAGGTGCTATTAAGAACAATCATTAATTTGCAATGCATTCCAGCTACTTTTATCATGCATATGCATCATACAAGCGATGTTAAAGCATATCAAATATTTAACATTACCAATGTAATTTGTAGCCAAGTCCCAAAAGAGTGGATGGAATTTAACCTTTTTCCACCTATATAACACATATTTGCAGCAGCAAAAGGGTGGGCTTTAACACCCACACACCGCACATATATGTCAATAGGTGGCTGAAGTTTTTGTGCTGAGATCGCACTCACTGTGCTTTCAGTCCAGACCAACTATTGGTAACCGGCGGGATCAGCTCCTGATCATGTTACCACTGTGACAGCCAATTACAGTGATCAAATAATAGCCAATCCTTCCTGTCCTCCGGCCTTCAGAACCTTTAAAAGGAATGACGAGGGCAGCAAGGGGTTAATACTCAGGTGTGGGTAAAACAGGAGGGCAGCAGGGCACTTAAAATACATTGTACCTACAATAATGGCTCACCAGTTTATCCATGTCACATGTCATGTGTCACTAGAAAAGAGTGTCATAACCTCTCATGTCCAATTTGCATAATCTATATACACAATTCAAATTGCCAGTTTATAACCAACCAATCTTCTGGTAACTATTATAGTGTTTTTTATAACTTTGTTTTTTTTCAACTGTTTTTCTCTTTTGAAAAATAAAGTGTTGATCTCTTCTTTGCAGTGCAGGTACTTGGCCACCCCTAATGCCGCGTACACACGAGCAGACTTTACGGCAGACTTGGTCCGGCGTACTGGATTTCGTTGGACAATTTGATCGTGTGTGGGCTCCAGCGGACTTTGTTTGCACAAAAGTTGGACGGACTTAGATTTGAAACATGTTTTAAATTTATCCGACGGACTCTTCTTTCTAGCGGACAAACCGATCGTCTGTGTGCTAGTCCGACGAACTCAAACTGACGCATGCTCTGAAGCAATTACAAGACGGAAGCGCTCGGTCTGGTAAAACTAGCCTTCGTCTTGAAGCTAGCACATTCCTCTTCTGTGGTCTTTTAATACAGCCTTTTTTTAGGATTGATAATGCGAGAGGAATGAAGTTTTTTTCTGCTTTATATTCACACAGAGTTCTCACAAACTACTTTCTTCATGATTTATCCTCCTGCCATGACTAATATACCGTATTTATCGGCGTATAACACGCGCTGGCGTATAACAAGTTTAGGAGAGAATTTTAAGGAAAAAACATTTTTAGGAGGGAAGTTTAAGGAAAAAAAACTTACATTAAAATGCCCATCAATGCAGCCTTATCTGTCCATCTGCAGCCTTTTCAGTGTCAGTGCAGCCTTGTCAGTGCAGCCTTGTCAGTGCAGCTTTGCCCCAGTGCAGCCTTGCCCCAGTGCAGCTTTGCCCCAGTGCAGCTTTGCCCCAGTGCAGCCTTGCCCCAGTGCAGCTTCGTTAGTGCAGGTCTACCCCAGTCCAGCCATGTCAGTGCAGCCTTGTCAGTGCAGCCTTGTCAGTGCAGCTTTGCCCCAGTGCAGCCTTGACCCAGTGCAGCTTTGCCCCAGTGCAGCCTTGCCCCAGTGCAGCCTTGCCCCAGTGCAGCTTTGCCCCAGTGCAGCCTTGCCTCAGTGCAGCTTTGCCCCAGTGCAGCCTTGCCCCAGTGCAGCTTCATTAGTGCAGGTCTACCCCAGTCCAGCCATGTCAGTGCAGCTTTGTGCACTCGGTGTAGATTCAAAAAATGGCGCCGAAACTGCAGGGAGCCGAGATACACATACTCGAGTGTTCTCGGCTTTTTCCGGCGCCACCGTCACGCCCAGTCCCGCCCCTGGACCTGTGTTATGTCCATCATAGGGCGGGACTGGGCGTGACTATGAGCGGCGCCGAAAAAACCCGAGAACACTCGGGTATGTGTATCTCGGCTCTTGTCGGATCCGAGATACACATGCCCGAGTGTTCTCGGCATTTTTGAATCTCCCCAGGGCTGTGTATGTCGGCGGCGACCGCGGCAATTGACGCGATCGCTCCGATGACACAGAAATCGGCGGGGATCGGCCTATAACACGCACCCACGATTTTCCCCTGATTTTCAGGGGAAAAAAGTGCGTGTTATATGCCGATAAATACGGTAATATTTTGAAAAAGCCAGATCTCCATAAATTCTAAAAATTAAATTCGATTTTGGACTCATTTTTTTTTTATTTTTATTTCAACACTTATCTATTTTACAATGTGTGTTAAATGATAACCACATTTTTTAGGTGTTTTTGGTGTGTATTTTCAAGTTACCACAATAACATTCATATTTTGTGTTGTTGTAATGAACCTTAATGAGGTTGGTGTCCCTTGTTCATTAGACATAGGGGAGTGTATTTAGCAAAGGCAGAATAATTTTTCACTACAAGTGCTAATTCTACATTGAATTCCACAGAAAGAGCATTTTGAAATGCCTTCGCTGTGGATCCGAGGGGCACATGCAAGGAAGCCCAAAAAATTAAATTAATTTTTAGTTCACATGATTTTATGAATAAATCAGCAGAGCTTCCCCTAATTTCAGCTCTTCCCCTCAGATTTACAGCGACTGCACTTCCAACAAGTGCACTTGCTGTGCAATTTCTCAAGTGAACTTTTCACTAGTACTTTTCACTTGATATTCTAAATGATTTAGCCTTTTGTCAAAAACACACATAGGGGTTGATTTACTAAAGGGAAAAAGACTGTGCACTTTGTAAAGTGCAGTTGCCCTCTGCAAGAGCAGTTGCTCCAAAGCTTTAGTAAATGTGCAGAAGCTCTGCTGACTTCCATCATCCAAACATGTGCAAGCAAAAATGCTTTTTTTATAATTTTCCTTGCACAGGATTGGGTACTCTTTGCAAAGTCAAGCTTTTAACTAATTTATGATGCTCTGGAGCAATTGCACTTGCAGAGGACAACTGCCCTCTGCAAAGTGCACAGACTATTTGCTTTTCTCAAATCAACCCCATAGTCTTTTTGACCTGTACCTGCCTACTCTCAAAGAAAATGGCGTTTTTTAATCAAAACATATAGGCAAAAATGTAAGGTAACCAAAAATTTATATATTTTTTTTTTCTACCAAAAATTAGGAAGGCAACACTGGAGACACTTTTAGAATCTGGGAAGCCTTTCGTCCCCCAGGACACACATCAAGTTTGAGGACAAGAAAATTGGTATCTTGCGACTATAGGGAGCACAGGGAGCACAGTCAGACCAGACAGAAGCCACGCAATCACTTTCGACTCTTCCGTGGAGCCTTCCCTCCACGCTTCTCTGCAGCCTTCCCTCCACGCTTCTCTGCAGCCTTCCTTGGAGGTTGTGCCTCTGGTGGTGTACTTGGGGCAGGAGGAGGAGGAGGAGGAGTGGCTTCATCTGCCAGATATGTGGTAGCAGTAAGCTCCCCTCTCAAGCCCTTCTGGTAAGCCTCAAAAATCAGACCCTCACAGAGGAGGCGTTGGCCCTTTTCCAACTTCAGCAATCTGCTGGCTATATAGGTGCCATACGCCTCCTCGGCATTGGGTGGTTTGCTGAGGATGAGGCTTGCTTCCCGTATGAGGGCTAGGGATTCCTGCTCAATTGGTGTCATTCTCCTGGGCCTTTTGTGGAGAATGCGGAGGGGAGGCACCTGACAGGCTTCGACTGCGGCTTCGACTTGGCCCAGCCACAGCCTCCTCCTCTCTCCCACTGGGCAAGGCCTCCTCCTGGCTGAGGTCATCCTGTGTAAAAAAAAGGGACATATAGTTGTAATTTTGTGTTAGGCAATCACACACAATTTTCAGCTCATGACTTTCAAATATAATTACACAAAATAGTAAAGGCTATCTATTTGACACCACCATTATTTCAGCTGATCAACAAGATCTGAAGTTAAAGTATATTTTTGGCCACTACTGTCTAGTGATATGTCTACATATTAATCTTTGTGCAGAAGTCATTTTTTATGAAGCACTTTCAAAATTAACATGTTAACATCATTAATACCATTTACACAATCACAAATTAAAAAAAAAAGGATACCTGGCTGAAGTTGGGTGCATCAACTTCATCAATGCTGAAAAGGCCCAGTTCATCCTGGGACTCCTCAGCTGGGGTGGAGGTGGATGGAAGGCTGGAGGGAAGAGTGGAGGGAAGTCTGGAGGGAAGGGTGGGGGGAAGGGTGGAAAGTGATTGCCTGGCTTCGGTCTGGTCATCCAGGAATCACAGTTTGTTGTACCACAACTTGGGTACATATACTTGGTCAGCTGCTGCACCGGATCTGAGCGACTCCTGGATTTTATTGTGTTCCCGATTATACATGTTTCGCAAGATACCAATTTTCTTGTCCACAAACTTGAGGTCTGCCTGGGGGAGTCGAGTCTTCACAAACTCTAAAAGTGTGCCCAGGGTGGCCTTCCTAACATCCCTATTATAATATAGGGGGTGTTTGACCTCCCACAGGTTTTTCTTGTCCTGATAAAGCTCAATAAATTGGCACAAAAATTCTTCCTCTTTAAAGGGATTCATTTTTTCTGCAAAACAAGACAGAAGATCCAAACTAATGTCAGTCACAAATCACAGGATTAGTTTTGGTTGTAATCTAGGGGACACATACATACATACATACATACACACACACACTTTAATCTTACCTTCGTTTCTGACGCACGCTACTTCCGCACGGACATACGTAGGCCATCGTAATAGCTTTATATACACTGCGCATGTGTCATGCTCCGCCTGCGTCGCCCGCCCCTGACGTTCGTAAGTACGATTTGGCCCCGCCCCTTCACTCTTCGTTGCGCAGTGGGAGTAGATAGCAAAAGATGGCGGAGAGAATCAGTGGAAGTAGTGCGGAGGAAAGCCCGGAGCTCCAAACATCCACATCCCGGAGGAGATATAAGGCCACCAACATGGCTTTTGAAGAGATGGTGGAGATGGTGTCCATATTGAGAAGGAAGGACTACGATGGAAAAAAAAGGCCGTACACACGACCGAATATGTGGAAGGACAAAATAATGTCCTCAGTTGTCACCGCTCTAGAAGAAAAATTTGGCACAAAACGGTCGAAAGAACAATTGAGGAAGTGGTGTCCTGACATCAAAAGTCGGGAGCCAGAACAATATTGGCGAATAAAGAAGCTGCTTAAAAAAAGTAAGTACTTGTTGTGTTTTACTATTGAGATACTTAACTTGCATGCTGATCCTTATTTTTGGACTTTATACAGCATCGTTCGTAAAGACCGTTCTTTGTAAAATATATATGATACTTTAGAAAATTACGTTATTTTTTCGCCAAATACGATGGGACAGGGTTGGACATACATTTATGTCTTGATAATTTGTCAAATTCCTACAATTTGTTGATGTGGTGTAGATGTGTTTGAAAATATAATGCTTCTTCAAAAATGATTCAGTGTAATGTAGGGACAGGACACAGCAGCTGTTTCCACATCTGGACTCACGAGCACTATAGTGTACTATGTGACCATAAAGAAATTTTAGAGGGGTAATACACATAGGAGAGCATTGAGGTGTCTGCATCTGTGAAACTTGCCAGAAAATGTGCATTGTTTATAATTGTTGTTCAGAGGGAATGTTCATCCTGTCTTCAAAATTTATTATGATGAAAAAAGGCAATTGGCCACAACTCATAACCAACGTTTAAGTTTATTTATTAAAATCTAAAATCTCACTGTGTTTTAACTATACCTTTTGTTCAATTCTCATAGGGGAGAAAAGACTCAGACAACAGTCCAATGATCCCAGGACCCCCCCAAGTCACCAGCCTGAGGCAGAAGATACCCCAAGCCCCAGCCCAAGACCACACCCACCCGACGACCTGGAGGAAGGAGAGGTGGAGGAAGTGTGCGAGGTTTCAAGCCCACCAAGTGAGTGACTGACACCCCAGCTTGAGTTAATGTATTTTGGCGTGCATATTGTAAACCTTGTTTTTATTCACTCATTTTAGGTGAGTTTCTGGTTGTGGAAGGCCAAGCGGCAGAGCCCTTCACCACAGACAGTGCGCAAAGACTAATTGGCCAGATAATGCTGTGGAATGGCCAAATCGATAAAATGCGTAACCAAATTCACAGCATGCAAGTTCGCCTGGACTCCATGCAACAGGAAATGAAGAACATGATTGATGTTTTGGGCCGAATATAATCACGTTTGGCCTAAAAACATCAATCATGTTCTTCATTTCCTTGGGAAGTTTGTTTTTTTCCCAAAATGTTTTTTTAATTTTTGGGGTATCCCCAAATTTACATTCTGATGCACACGGTGTGTCATCATGTGCTATCTTCCATCATGGGTTATCAATGTACTTGTTTTGTGTTTGCAACCCCTTCATCCTGAAAATTCTTTGGTGGTGATAGGAACCAAAAAAGGGATTGCACACACAAAACATGTACATTGCTCACCCATGATAGGAGATAGCACATGTTGACTTGACCCTTTTGTAAAGCTCAATTTTGAGCATATTCTAAATGAATGATTTCCAAGGGTGACATCACATGCACCGTTCTCTAAATGTTGAACTTTGTAAGTTCTTTAATCTTTTTTTTGTTTATAAAAACACTGTTGTGTATGTAAATCTTTTTAGAAAGGTCTATATATTTGCTAAAATATGCCTTTAATAATTTTGTAAACAAACAATTTTTTACACAACGTAAAAGATTTTAAACAAAAAAACATTAAAAAAAAAAAATGCACCTTTCAATGTGCACAAAGTAAATTTTTTTTCAGAATACAATGTGTGTGGCTGATTATTGAAGTCAAATTTTTTTGTTTGTTTTTGTGGGCCTGATTAACTAAAGCTAAATGCACTTGACACTACTACAAGTGCACTAGGAGACAGACATAACTAAATGCAAACAAGAATAAAAACAAGACATTTTTTAAAAATATTATTTTTTTAATTTTTGTAAGAAAATTACAGCTGTTGCTGAATAGCAATGGCCCCCCGACCATTAAAATAATTGACATCACGGTCATGCACTTGACGTGCGGTTCGGGGGGCCAAGCCAATACGGCCAATTTCTAGGCCTGTCAAAGTGGTATCCTGTTCCAGTCCGGCCTGAGGCCCAACAGAGGATATATATGTTGCTGAATGTCTCCTTAAAAAGTCATGCAAGATGCAGCAAGCAAGGATGACGTAGTTTAGTTTATAGTCCGCCAAATGAATTGAAGAAAGGAATAAAAGGAACCGGCTGGCCAGAATCCCAAAAGCATGCTCCACAACTCTTCTTGCTCTGGCCAACCGGTAATTAAATACCCTCCTCTCAGGGGTGTGTCCTTTGGGGGAACGGCCTCATCAAGTGCTCACCGAGAGCAAACGCTTCATCAGCAATAAAAACAGAGGGGAGTCCATCCACATTCTCGTCATCAGGTGGCAATTCCAGGCCACCGGTCTGGAGACGATGGCACAGCTCGGTCTGTGCAAAGACTCCTCCATCAGACATCCGGCCGTTCTTCCCCACATCCACAAACAGAAAGTCCAAATGTGCCGAGACCACCGCCATCAAAACTACACTATGGAACCCCTTGTAGTTATAGAAATAAGACCCGAAAGCAGTGGGGGCACAATCCGGACATGCTTCCCGTCAATCGCACCGACACAGTTGGGAAAGTCCCAACGGTCAGCGAACTGGGAGGCCACAGTCTGCCATTCCTGTGTACTTGAAGGAAACTGTGGAGTGCAAAACAGAAAAAAAAATAAGATAAGGACTTTAAAAACAAAATTGGATATCAGATTACACCAAAACATTAGTGAACAACAGCTGTCAAACATTATTAAGATGTGTGTTTGTAATTGAAATGTTCAAAAACATAAGGCACACCTATAAGATTAATCACCCCCTCTGATGGCCCATTGATACATTTGAATGTGGGGGGAGGGGTTCTAATTAGGTTAACAAACACACCTGACTGGTTCAAACATTTGTGGGGTGGGGGAGGGGTTCTAATTAGGTTAACAAACACACCTGACAGGTTCGAACATTTTTGGGGTGGGGGAGGGGTTCTAATTAGGTTAACAAACACACCTGACTGGTTCAAACATTTGTGGGGTGGGGGAGGGGTTCTAATTAGGTTAACAAACACACCTGACTGGTTCAAACATTTGTGGGGTGGGGGAGGGTCAAACAAGACAATGGAGCAGACAATATACATTGTTCAAGGCACTATAGGCTAGAGATATAAAAGGACCCAGGATTGCATGGTGGGGAGGTTAATGAAGGAAAATATGCATGTAGGTCAATAAATGATTAATGTCCAAAAACAGGCATGCATGAAGATAAAGGGGACATTCACAGCATATTGAAAGCATGGCAATTAGGTAAGGAGGACAGTTATACAATACCTCAAAAAACATTTAATACATATCATGTAATGTTAAAGGATAAAACTTACCTTCTGCAGGACCTGAATAATAGCAGAACAGGTCTCTGGGATTATGATCCCCAGAGCCTGGGGGGAGATGCCTGACGAGAACATCAAGTCCTGAAGACTTCTCCCTGTCGCCAAGTAACATAACGTGGCAACTAGCCTCTGCTCCGCACTGATGGCTTGCCTCATGCAGGTATCCTGCCTGCTGATATAGGGGGTCAGCATAGCCAGCAGACGCTCAAAGACGGGGTCTGTCATCCGGAGATAATTCCTGAAATCCTCAGGATTATTCTCATGGATCTCATGGAGCAAAGGCATGTGCGAGAATTGGTCACGCTGGCGCAACCAATTCTTCATCCATGAACTCCTCCCCACCCTGTTCATGGACTGGACTCGGGTCAAAGTATTAACCCCAACACCAAGTCCCCACGCAGCACGAATTTGAGAACGAGAACGTCCACACGACATGGCTTCAAAACGGTCGGCTGGTCAAACAAACAAACTTATAACAAACGCACTGAAGAACAGCAAGGCCTATGAAGAACGACCTGAAAATCAGGAACAAGCAGACCAGAACGGCCAGCAAGGCAGGGTACGAACTGACCAACACGCACTGAAAAGCAGATACAAACCTCACAAGCACAAACTGAACCACAGAAAACGATCGAAATAAGCTGAAGTGTGAAAAGCGCGAATCCTCTCTAACTAAACTTCTACTAACACGAGATAAACACGAGATTAGCAGAAGGAGCCCAAAGGGTGCCGTAGTGGGGCTGGAACTTCCTTTTTATAGTCCCGTCGTACGTGCTATACGTCACCGCGTTCCAAACCAGCGGACTTTTGCAGTGAGCGTGTGTGGCCAAGTCCGTCCGTTTTTAAGTCCGGTGCAAGGAGCCAATAAAGTCTGGCGAAAAGTCCGCCGGGCAAAGTCTGCCGTAAAGTCTGCTCGTGTGTACGCGGCATAAGTCTTTCCTTAATGAAAATCACTATAGTATTTATGGAATGTGAAAAAATTATGGATTCCTATATTCTAGTTTCCACTGATTGATTACAAAAGCTATAAGTGAACAAATGAAGTGACTAATATTGACACTTTTGAACCTGGACTGTTTGATGCTAATGAGAAATGTATTTCTGACAATGTTGATGATGGCAACCACAGATGATACTGCAGTGTTTTCCTTAGAAATCACAGAAGGACTCCCTGGTTGTCCAGGACAGCTCTAACACTGCTTTGGTTAAAAATTGCTTTGATGTGGTTAAAAATGACTTGTGCAGGATGTCTGCTGCCAAGCCACTCAGTCCGCCTGTGTCTTCTTGGGCAGAAGAAGTAGTGCTGTGGGGTCCTGTTGACTGGAGGACAGACATGATAGACTGGGATAGTTTTCCCATAAAGTTAATGGTGTTATTGAAGGCAACCTTCAAGTGTTACTGTGGGGTGGACATGACAGCTGCTGTGACAAATGGAGGGTCTGCAAAGCAGCCAGTAGTCAGGGGTGCATTGGCTGTTGCAGAAGTTAATCCTCTTCAGGCATAAGGACCAGATAAGGGCGCAAACATGGCAGAGGTTTTGTCCACAGCCCAACAGATGAGTAATGTGTCAGAATGACAGTGTACTTGATACTGACTTAAAAAGGCTCATTGTTGCTGAAAATGAGAGGATGAGTATGACACAAGCATCTGGCAATACTCAAGGTGAGCTGCAAGTTGAAAGGTGGAGGTCTGTTTAAATGTCTCAGCCTCTCAAACATTAGCGAATGAGCCCCTCCATGTCGCTAGTAAGGGAAGAGTCCATAAAGTTCTGTGATTATATGAGATGTTATTGGAAATATTGAAATTGGTAAAAAACTCTTTCGCTGTACAGCTGAGTATGTCCACCACAGACAGGCGGCCTGGTACTGCGTAGTACCAATAAGTGTAGACAGGCAATACAAGCAATGTTAAACAATGTTGGTCAAAGTTGGTATTGGTTACTTGTGTGGAAAGTGGTCTCACGGTTCTCTGCGAGAATGCTTCCAGCAGCTGGTTTCATGCGGAAGGCACTCAGTGGAACTGCTAGAGAAATTAGAAATGACAGGAAATAATTACAGTGTTGGTAACTTTAACTGGGAAGTGTGTAACCCATGTTGAAAGTCGTCTCACACTGTGCTGGGTTGCTTCCTATTGTTCTTGTGTATGAGAAGCACTCTAGAGCACTGTTGTACAGACCAGAGGTATTGGTTGAAGTACTAGTGGACACAGAAATGTGTTGAAAAAAGTTGGTTGCTAAAAAAGTTGCTTATTGAGTGTTGGACAACAGGGGGTGATGTGAAACTTTGGGAAGGTTCCATAGGGAGTAACCATTGGCCTGTATGTGGTTCCTCCTCAGACATTGTCCTAGCAAACAACGGGGCAAGATTTCCATGTGAAGGTAACCATAATGGGCTGAGTAATCCATTGTGGAATGTTGCTATTGATAAAAAAGACAAGAATGCTGTGTTAATCTCAGATGATTTGGTTGCCAAGGGTAATCACATAGGGGTTAGGGAACCTGAAAAACAGGTGATGCTGGTTAAGACTGAATTAGGTAGTGAGAGAGGTTGGTCCCTGACAGGTGTCAAAGAAAAAGACCACCTGCAGTCCTGGGAGAGTAGGTCTAGGGGAGGTAAAAAGAAGAAAAGGAACCAAGGCCAGAAGATAGAAGGAATTGTAGAGAGACCAGTGGGCTCCCTAGGTTGAGGAAGAAGTGCCTGTGGAAACATACCCGGAAAAAGAGTTGGGCCTATGCAGCTAATGGCTGGCACAAAGGTGTCTCAGCCACAGTGACTGGTTTATGTGTTCCTCTCTCCATTTCGAAACAAGGGGGGGTAGATATGTGGCAGGGTGAGCCCGTGCCTCTGTTAAAATGGGGGTTTACACCAGATTTTATAAGAAGCAAGAACTCTAATGGCACAGGTGTGTGCTGGCTTCATATAAGAGCAAGAGTTAGTGCTCAGGGCCCCAGCCCCACCCTTCCAAGGGGGTCAGTGTATGAAGGGAGCCGTGAGAGGTGCTGGTGTGCACCATGGTGTCCAGGGCAGGACAGAAGAAGGCCTGAGCCTGAGAGAGGGTCCATGAGCAACAAAACAGCTAGGAAGCTGGAAAGAAGATGCAGAGCTGAAGTGCCTCATCTGTGCATAAACACTGTTCATGGTCAGGAGGATAAAAGAGGTACTGATGGTCAGGATCCTAAAGAGGTACTCGGAGCAGTAAAGCTGCCAAAAAATAGAGCCAGGAGGCTGAATGTTTTGTTTGATTCATAGTGATGGTGAGAACCCCCTGCGTGGGAAGACATACCTGTAAGAATCCTGACTATTTTTTAAATATAAGTGGGCAGGCAAACCCTGAAAACTATATCTGGCACGGAATAAACTCACAGTTTTGGCACTACCATTGAAAAAAAACAAAAAAAAAACCAGACGTGTCACAATATGTATGTTTTTGACATTTTTGTTATGCTGAGTAAATGGGGTTTTCTCAAATTTGACTGCAAAAGTAAAAATACACTTTAAATTTGTTTGCAAAGCAAAATGAGTTTCGCAGTCTGCAGGAAAATGAAAAATCCATTGAGGTAATTAACAACACAAGATCAATAAATGTGGTCAGCACATATGACTAGGCTCTCCACCACCAGGATCTGAACTATTCTTACATGTTAACAGAGCTTTTGTTCAATGTTTACATGATGTCTCCAACTTACAAGCCAACCTCAATGCACTGTTTATTTTGGCAAATGAGGTTTAATGTTGATAAATGTAAAGTTATCTACTTGGGGCTAAGAATATGCATGCATCATACATAGTAGAGGGAGCACAACTGGAGGAATCGATGGTGGAGTAGATCATGAACGTAATGATAGTATGCAATGCCAAGCTGTGGTTTCCAAAGTCCTATTAGGAGAGATATAGACTCCAGAGTAAAAGATATCAATTTGCCACTGTACAAACCAGTAGTAAGACCTCATCTGGAATATGCAGTACAGTTTTGGGCATCAGTTCACAAAAAGGGATATTGGGGAACTGAAAGAAATGCAGAGAGGGGCAACCAAACTGATAAGAGACATAGAGGAGCTCAGCAACAAGGATAGATTAGAGGAAGAAATTAAGATTAAGGGGGGATATGATCAACATGTATAAATACATAAGTGGTCTGTATAGCGAACTTGGTGTTCAGTTATTCACTTTAAGGTCATTACAGAGGACAAGGGGGCACTCTTTACATCTGGAGGAAAAGAGGTGGAATCTTCAAATACGGAAAGGTTTCTTCACAGTAATGCCGTGAACACACAAGCGTTTTTTCCATCGGAATAAACTCTGAAGGTTTCTCCAATGGAATTCCGATGGAATTCCGCACAAGCTGTCTTGCATACACACGGTCACACCAAAGTCCGACCGTCAAGAACTCGGTGACGTACAACACATACGACGGGACTAGAAAAAAGAAGCTCAAAAGCCAGTAGCCAATAGCTTACGTCTCGTTCTTGCTTCAGAGCATGCGTCATTTTTGGTACGTCGGAACAGCACACAGACGAGCGGTTTTCCCGAAAGGAATTGGTTCCGTCGGAAAAATTTTGAACATGTTCTCTTTCTAGGTCCATCAGAATTTTCAATGTAAAAAAGTCCGATGGGGCATACACACGATCAGAATATACGATGAAAAGCTCCCGTCGGACTTTTTCAGTCGGAAATTCCGCTCGTGTGTACACGGCATCAGAGTTCGCTCTGGCTAGCTCAGTAGCTAAAAGGCCTTGATTCTTTCCTAAATGTACACAATATAACTGGGTAATAACATTTATAGGTAAAGTTGATCCAGGGAATATCCGATTGCCTCTCGGGGATCAAGAAGGATTTTTTTATCCTGCAAATTGGATCATACTTTGCTGCGGTTTTTACCTCCCTCTGGATCAACTGTGGGTATAGGATTGTTTATATGAGATTGTATGATGTTTTTTTCTCTTTTATTGGTTGAACTAGATGGACTTTTTTTCAACCTGACTAACTATATGTAACTATATGTTTTAGCAAGGCTTGACCTGACTGCAATTTGGACCCTAGGATTTATGAGAAGACCATAAAATAACTATATTAAGGTTTACACAGGACATACTGTAAATCCTACAAAAAGTAAAGTTTGGTTCCGGTAATGTAAACCTGAACAGGGTTGCTTAAGTAACCCTTAGCCCACATCTGATAAATTTGGACTTATTGGGCATTCTAATACCTTCACTACAGTGCAGCTGGCTTCCTCAACACACCTGTAAATATCCAAGGACTCCAGGGGTCACAGAAAACACCATTTTACTGGTGGGGATCCCTGTACTTCTATGATGTATGGGAGACTTTGAAGTGGGAAGTACTTCACTTTATCACAATAACAGACCTAGCATTACAATGACAAAGAAAATAGGATTTTTATAACAGCTTACCTGTAAAATCCTTTTCTTTTGAAGTACATTATGGGACACAGAGCCATAGTAATTACTATGTGGTTTATAGTCCACCTTCAGGTACTGGACACTGGCACAACCTAAACAGGAAGTTGCCTCCCTATATGACCCCTCCCATACCAGGAGCATCTTAGTTTTGTAGCAAAGCAATACACATGTATACTAGAAAGAGGGGCGGGACCTCTGTGTTCCGTGATGTAGTTAAAAAGAAAAGAATTTTACAGGTAAGCTGTTATAAAAATCCTATTTTCTTTAATCGTACATCACGGGACACAGAGCCATAGTAATTACTATATGGGATGTCCCAGAGCAATGCCAACTGAGGGGAGGGAGACACAACAAAAGTAGGGCACCATAAGATCAGAGGACTTATACTGCTGCCTGCAGTACACTGCGCCCAAAGGCGACATCCTCATGTCTTTTTACATCCACCTAATAGAATCTGGTAAATGTATGGATTGAAGACCAAGTTGCGGCCTTGCAGATTTGAGCCATGGAGGCTTAGTGATACACTTCCCACGAAGCACTAACAGCCCTACTGGAGTGCGTTTTGATTTGAGAGGGTAGAAACTACCTCTTTAAACCATACGCTAGAACGATTACTTGTCGAATACATTTAGAATAGTAGATTTCCATGCTGCCTGTCATCTTTTAGGACCATCAGGCAATATGAACAAAACATCGGTTTTCCGAATCTGAACAGTTGTCTTTAAGTAGACTGCTCTCACCACATCAAGAGAATGTAGTCATTTTTCTTCCATAGAACAGCGTTCTGGAAAAAATGAAGATAGAACACTATCCTGGTTTAGATAAAAACCTGATACTACCTTCGGTAAAAAGTTAGGATTAGGACGCAATACTACTTTATCCTTATGAACAATAATAATATGGCTCTTTACAAGAAAAAGGAGCCAATTCTGATACCCTTCTTGCAGCAGATATGGTTACCAGAAAAAAGTTCCTTCGTCAAAAAAGGACCAAGGGAATATGTCGTATTGGTCCAAAAAAAGGCTGTTTTGTAATGCCGCCAAAAACTAAATTCATGTCCCAAGGGTTCAGGGGTAACCTAACCGGGGATTAAGCCGTGTTACCCCCTGAATAAAATTACGAACCAAAGAAAGCAAAGCAAGTGGTCATTCAAATAATACCTATAAGGCCGAGACCTGTCCTTAGAAAGCACTCAAGGCCAGCTTTATTTCTCACCCCATCTGCAGAAAGTCAAGGATTCTACCTTTGACATATACTTCCCAGACTCCATAATGTATAATTATGGAGGCCGGCTCCCTTGCATTAACCAAGATAGAAACCACTGAACCTGACAGCCCATGTTTCTTCAGAGTGTGGGTCTCAATAACCAAACCATTAAATTTAGCATTTGTAAAGTAGGATGGAATACCAGACCTTGCGAAAGAAGGTCTGGCCGTGGCGGTAGGGTTCATGGGTCCCTTACTGTCATCTTTACGATCCCTGCATACCAAGATTTCTTGGGCTCCGCTGGAGGCCACAAGAATCACCGACTTCCCTTCCTGCTTGATCCTGTGAAGAAGTTGTGGACACAGGCAGAATAGGAGGGAATGCATAAATCAGTGAGAACTGATTCTACAGGAATAGCAAGGCATCTGTTTTTCCGCATGCTAGCAGATGTTTTGTTTTTGACACAAAATTGTCAATTCCTTTGTTGAACCTGGACGTAAACAGATCTATGTCTGGCCCAACCCTGCTCAGCCTCCAAGATCAGAGGAGATTGGACACTTTCAGTGTCATGTGGCCGTAGGCTTTGGAGTCAGATGCATTGGGAATCCAGAGCTTGAACCCTTTGTTCCAAGCCGATAGGATGTTTTGCAGCAGTCTCAAATGAAACTGAGCATAAGGAATGGCCTTGTATCTTGCTTCACCCACCTAAATCATTTCCTTTATGGCACTGATTATTGCCTGGGGCAAGAATACCCTTTTCTGGGTGTACCTGGGTGTACCTATGATCAGACCCAAGTATCTTCCCTTTTCATGGTCATGAAACTGAGCATAAGGAACGGCCTCAAATGAAGCCACCATCTTTCCCAACAACCTCATGCAAAGTTGAATAGAAGAATTCATCTTGCTTCGACCACCTAAATCAGTTCCTTTATGGCACTGATCTTTGCCTGGGGCAAGAATACCCTTTTCTGGGTGTACCTATGATCAGACCCAAGTATCTTCCCTTTTCATGGTTTTAAAGAAGATTTCTCCTAGGCCGAGAATCCAACCTAGATATTCCAGGTAGTTGAATGTGGTGACCATACTTTGGTCTATGTGGGTTACTGACTGGACTATCAAGAATAGATTGTCCAGGTAAACCATAATCGTTATACCTTGGGCCCTTAATCTGGCTAGAAGAGGAGCCAGAACCTTTGTAAACACTCAAGGTGCAGTAGCTAGACCGGAAAGCAAAGCTACACACTGAAAATTAAGATATTCCACCTTGAAAAGTAGATATTACTAGTGAGCGAGGAAATAGGCATATGGAGGTATGCATCTTTGACATAGATTGACGCCTCCTTGTAGGATGGAGATAACTAATTGGATTGACTCCATGCGAAAAAAGAGTGTTTATATTCAGGAATTGAATTTAGATTTTTTAGATCCAGAATGTCCATTTGGATTTAACCAAACCCCAACCTCTGCTCTTACATGGGGCCACCATGATCACTTTTTTGCCAAAAGATAGTCCAATGCTTGAGAGAAAGACTTCTTTTTCTCTGGAACCTTAGGAATGTTTGATCTGAGAAAACGAGGAGACGGGAACTCTTGGAACTCCAGTTTGTACCTTGGAGCTATTGAGGAAGTCCCCCATTCTTCTTGACACTCTTCCTGCCAGATCCTTCAGAACTGCAGAAGAATTCCCCCTATTGAGTGAGCGGGGGCACCTCCTCATAAGGAGGCTTCAGTATCTTGTAGGTTTTCTCCTCCAAGACCTCTTTTGTCAATGGGGTTAACCCTGATGCCGCGTACACACGGTCGGACTTTCTATCCTACTTGGTCCGGCACACTTTCCGACGGACTTTGTCCGCCAGGTGCGCCGGACTTTAAAACGGACGGACTTGCCCACACACGCCGGGACTTTCCGGCGGGCTAAGTCCGCCCGTCTCTCCGACGGACTTTCGCCGGAGTTCCGGCGGACTTTCAGAACGAACGGACTTGCCCACACACGGACAAGTCCGTTCATTTTGAACGTGACTCAGGTGCGACGGGACTAGAAAAGGATGTCAATCTTGCCGCTTTTATCGGCGAGATTGACACCTTGCGAGCCCCGTCGCGGGGCATACCAGGCCCTTAGGTCTGGTATGGATTATAAAGGGGAACCCCTACGCCGAAAAAACGGCGTGGGGCCCCTCCTAAAATCCATACCAGACCCCGATCCGAGCACGCAGCCTGGCCGGTCAGGAAAGGGGGTGGGGACGAGCGAGCGCCGCCCCCCTCCTGAACCGTACCAGGCCGCATGCCCTCAACATGGGGGGTGGGTGCTTTGGGGGAGGGGGGTGCCCTGCGCCCCCCCCCCCAAAGCACCTTGTCCCCATGTTGATGAGGACAAGGGCCTCTTCCCGACAACCCTGGCCGTTGGTTGTCGGGGTCTGCGGGCGGGGGCTTATCGGAATCTGGGAGCCCCCTTTAATAAGGGGGCCCCCAGATCCCGGCCCCCCACCCTATGTAAATGAGTATGGGGTACATGGTACCCCTACCCATTTACCTAGGAAAAAAGTGTAAGTAATAAAACACACTACACAGGTTTTTAAAATATTTTATTAAACAGCTCCAGGGGGGGGATCTTCCTCCGGCTTCGGGGGTCTTCTTCCACGCCCCTAAAACGTCACAGTCCCAGCATGCCCAGGGACTGTGACATCATATGGGGGCGGGGTCTCCGCCTATATAAGTCACAACGCAGCCCTCAGAGACCAGTCCAGCCGGAGAGAGCGTCGTGTCAACATCTGGGGGAAGAGAAGAGAAGAGAAGCCAAGAAGCCAAGAAGCCAAGAAGCCCAGAAGTCCGGACCTCCGCTGGCAATAGAGCTACATGAAGACAGCGGAGGGGCCGGCCAAAGACCTGCGACACCGGGAGAAGAGGCCGGAGAGCGGAGAAGAACCAACCGGACGCCGGGAGAAGATGAAGCGGAGGGACCCCCGAAGCCGGAAGAAGACCCCCGAAGCCGGAGGAAGATCCCCCCCCCGGAGCTGTTTAATAAAATATTTTAAAAACCTGTGTAGTGTGTTTTATTACTTACACTTTTTTCCTAGGTAAATGGGTAGGGGTACCATGTACCCCATACTCATTTACATAGGGTGGGGGGCCGGGATCTGGGGGCCCCCTTATTAAAGGGGGCTCCCAGATTCCGATAAGCCCCCGCCCGCAGACCCCGACAACCAACGGCCAGGGTTGTCGGGAAGAGGCCCTTGTCCTCATCAACATGGGGACAAGGTGCTTTAGGGGGGGGGGCGCAGGGCGCCCCCCTCCCCCAAAGCACCCACCCCCCATGTTGAGGGCATGCGGCCTGGTACGGTTCAGGAGGGGGGGGGGCGCTCGCTCGTCCCCACCCCCTTTCCTGACCGGCCAGGCTGCGTGCTCGGATCGGGGTCTGGTATGGATTTTAGGGGGGCCCCACGCCGTTTTTTCGGCATAGGGGTTCCCCTTTATAATCCATACCAGACCTAAGGGCCTGGTATGCCCCGCGCTCGCCGCAATAGGAAGATTTGTTTTTCCTATTGCAGCGAGCGCGAGATGCAATACCCTGCCCTCGTGTCGTATTTGGTCTGTCGGACCAGCCTACACACGAGCGGGCTTTCCGTCGGACCAGCACACACACGAGCGGACTTTCCGCCCGAACTGAGTCCGACGGAAAGATTTGAAACTTTCTTCAAATCTAGGTCCGGCGGGCTTTTGGGAAGAAGTCCGCCGGAAAAGTCCGCCGCCGCTCACACACGGGCGGATTGTCCGGCACACTCTGGTCCGCCGGACCAAGTATGCCGGAAAGTCCGACCGTGTGTACGCGGCATGAGGATTACCTTTTGAACCTGATGGTGGAAGCCTTCGTGACTGCCTGGAGGCTGATGCCCTTGGCACAGAAGAAGGAGCTTTAAAAAAGAAAATACGTTTACTATTTTTCTTAAATTGCAAAAGTGGTACTTTTTCCACTAGCATTTCTTTGGATGTATTATCCAAAACATCCCCAAATAGCTGTTTCACCGCAAAAAGGAAGACTAGCCAGGAGCTTCTGCATGGTGCTTAGCGAAGGGCGCAAGGCCTGAAGGATAGAATCTCTCATATCAACTATTGCAAACATAAAGCTGCCAGATCCTGGGTCTGCTGAGCAGGATACCCTTGAACACCTGTTTAAACTGGTCTCTCAACGATTAAGCAATTACTGTCAGCACAGGCTGAGACACTCAATCTGCCAGAGAAAAAAGTATTTTTTTTTTCAATAGGAATTCCAACTTTTTATCCGTTGGATCCCTAAGCATTTGAGCATTGTCTGCAGGACAAGTCAAACCCACAGAGGATATAACAGCATTAATTACTGGTATACCCAACTTAGTGAATTTCCTCCACCATAGGATAAAGTGTGAAATCTTTTTAGGATGTAATGCTTATCTGGGTGATCCTCTCAGATACAAAAAAGCTTTTCCAACAATGAATGGACAGGAAAAGGCATTCACAACTTGAGGAGGCTTTAGCGAACCCAAACACTCAGTTAAGGGTATATAAATGTGGAGCGGACCATTCAGTAAGAAATTGCACCATCAATCTTAAGATGGAAACAGCTGATTCTCCCGCATTTGACACCTCAGAAGAGGAGTCATCAGCCTCACCACGGTCCCCTGAGGGAATTTGTCTCCTGGGAAATGGAAGAGAACCTGTCGCATTTAGTCTCACACTGGGATGCGATTAAAGTCGCTAAACTTTTTTTTTTTTTTAAACCTATCATGGCTGAGGAAAAAGGATCTTTTTAGTAAAATAAACAGGGGCTGCAGTATTGAAAACAGTTGCAAACATTTCATGGCCCCGATGCTCACTCTGACCAGCCACCCCCTCTCAGGGGGGGGGATGCCATTTGTAGAGATGAATAGGCTTTCCAGAGCTTGAGGTAGACCCTTTTAGCTCTTTTTTTGGGGGAGTATCAACCTCCCCTTCTGACCTTAGCCTGATGCACAAAGCAGAGGTACCACTAGAAGAAATTGCATCCACTGCTTGAGCAATAGTCCAGCCACTGCTGCTGCTATTAATGCTCAGCCTGATGCAAATAGTACATTTGTGAAATAGGAAATGCTTGTGTCACCAAAACCTCTTTCATGCTCCTCTTTGCTCTTATGTCTCTCCGACAATTTTGGAGCCAGCACAAATTCAGTTTTTTTTTCAAAACACACTCCCGCATTGGAGGATGCCAATGCTGCGCTAAGCCCCGCCCCATCTCACATTGCGCCCCCTCCTTTCTCTTTCTAAAAAAGAGTTTTCCCACGCAAGCACGGGCCTCCGATCTGATGGGATCAGCTTGTGAGTGAGGGAGGGATGGCGTGGAGGAGACCTGGAAGCTGCTGCTGAGTAGGGGTGGAGAAAGAAAACGGCATTGCCGATCATTTTCAGTTCTTCCTTATACTCAGCCTCATGAAGAGGGGAAGAGTTCAGCCCAGGTGGGGGTGTCTGGAGGAAGCAAAACCCTCCAAACTTACCAGAGGTCTGCCTGCTAGCCGGAGGAAATAAAGTCTGCTGCTTCTGTGACACAGTGTGATCTCTGAGCAAAGCATGAGAAGGTACCTGCTCCATGCAGCCCCCAGTGGTGACACTTAGGCATGACAACATTTACTTTAAAGGAGGCATTTCATAAGAAAATTAAAAAAATTCCTTAGAAAACTCCACTTACCTTTCCCGCCGCAGGGTTTTCTGTGGTAAAGCCAACAGACCTAATCTTCACCCTCCACGGTGGGTTTCGTTAACAAACCTTCAGGAACCGGGGACCCTTGGGGAACCCACAATCCTGGACCTGTAATAGCACCTCGCCAGTAAAACTTTATGGTCTTAATATCAAAAGTACTGGATCCCGGGGTCCAGCTCTCTAAAAAGAGAAGCATTTACAAGCAAAACCTTGTTTCTTTGGATACGAGGCCTGGGCACCATTCAATTTGCCCTAAAAGACACTTTGAATGGATCCAGCTGCATAGCTAGCCCCAGCAAGGATTGCTCCAGTGGAGCTCAGCACAGCACATCTTCACTCGTGACCAACACCTTAGACACTGGCGAAAAAACTGAGATGCTCCCAGTATGGGAGGGGTTATATAGGGAGACAACTTCCTGTTTAGGGTGTGTCAGTGTCCAGCACCTGAAAGTGGACTATACCCCACATAGTAATTAATATGGCTCTGTGTCCCGTGATGTACGATTAAAGAAACATTACCGACTGACAACATTCAAAGCTTGGCTATCTTTTTCATATATTGCATTGTAGCTGGGTAAAGTGATACTGCACATTCACTAAGCAGCACTAGGTTTTGTTCTAATAAATCTGGAGAGGAAATAAGAAACAGATACATATAACAAACTGAACATCCCACCTTGAAACAAATTAAACAAGGCTAAAATTACAGAGACAGGGCATTTTATTTATTACTCGATTCAGTAAACATACTGCATATTATTTTGTACAATGTGTTCAAAGTATCTTAGGTCTTTGCTTACCTCATGTGGGTTAAATAAAATAAAAAAAATAGTAAGGTTTATTAAGCGTTTAAAGTAGACATGTTTATGAACTTAAAAAAAAATATGACTATGCATGAATTAATCTAAAGTTAACAAAGTCTTTGTTTTCTGAAATCAGAAAAATTATTTAGCTATATCCTGCAGTGCACCCCAACTGCTACAACCAAACTTCTGACTACCTTACTGTCCTAGACTAATTTCTGCAGAATGGAGTGTCTGCCAATTTATAAATTGTATAAATTTTTACATTTTTATATTTAAAGAATAAAAATCATAGTGTAGACTGCCATGTAGTTCCCCTCTCAATTACATATTTGTGTTAATCTTGATAAAACTCTATGGTACAGTAGTTCCCATAGCACTTTTTTCTTTAGATTTCTTTGCTTGGCCCTTGTAGTTATGTTAATTGTTAATGTTTGTTTAATTTAAATCTAGTTTTATTTTTTTACCACGGTAGATTGCAATCTGGTTTCACAATCTACATGTATTTGCTGCAGCGATTATGCCCATAACGGTTCACTATTGTTGAGGATCTAAGGAGAGTGTCACATTACATGCCTTTATTGACCACCTGTAGTGGATGGTCAACACTAGTAAGCCATGTGTTGATCACTGGGTGGAGGTCTGGACACAGCACATCTTTCTATTGGAAGTCATCATCACACAATTGATTCATAGCACTTATCACGGAGTAAGATCGGATCATTGGGACTGTTGTGGACTATAATTTTCACTATTTCTTTTACTCCTATTAGTATATGATAGGTGGTCACATGTGTTTAGCGCAATATTATTTATTTATTTATTTATTTATTTTACGCTGTGTTTTTACATCACATGGTTGTTGCAGCTGTTTTTTTGTTAAGCATAACTTAGCTTAGTTTTTATTTCTATGACACGTATTTGAATTACTACAATTTTTCGACTGGATAGATCAGTTCTCTATTTACACAGTCTAGAAACTCAGTTAACAATTTGTACAACAAATTGAAAGGGAAAGTCTCTCCTAGGTAAGGGTTATCTGGAAAGCCATATGTCCTCTCCTCTCAATGTTGAATATCCCCCTCCCTTCCAAACAGGTTCCTCTTTAACTACTTCAATACAGGGCACTTACATCCCCTTCCTGCCCAAGCCAATTTTCAGCTTTCAGCGCTGTCGCTGTTTAAATGACAATTGTGCGGTCATGCTACACTGTACCCAAAGAATTTTTATCATTTTATTCCCACAAATAGAGCTTTCTGTTGATGGTATTTGATCACCTCTGCATTATTTATTTCTTGCTAAACAAATAAAAAAATACCTAAAATTTTGAAAAAAAAGGTTTTCTTTTGTTTCTGCTATAAATTTTTTTAAATAAGTAAGTTTTCGCCTTCACTGAAAAGCACTGATAAGGCATCACTGACGGGCACTGATAAGGTGGCACCGTTGAGGTGGCACCAATGAGGTGGCACTGATGGGCATTGACGGGCACTGACAATAAGCACTGCTAGGCGGCACTGATGGATGGCACTGACATGCAGCACAGATGGGCATTTATAGGTGGCACTGATGGGCACTCATGGGTGGCACTGATGGGCACCGATAGGCGAGACTGATGGGCACTGAAAGGCTGCACTGATGGGTACTTATGGGTGGCACTGATAGGCGGCACTGTTCCACACTGATGGGCACTGATAGGCAGCACTGCTGGGCATTGCTGTGCACTGATATGTGGTACTGATGAGTATTGATATGCGGCACTGATAGAGGGCATTGATAGGCATCACTGATGGCACTGGCAGGCATTAGGGATTGGTACTGATTGGCAGCTGCCTGGCATTGATTGGCAGCTGCCTGGGCACTGATTGGCATTTCCCTGGTGGTCTAGGGTGGCATACCTGGTGGTCCAGTGTGGTGGCATCTCTGGTGGTCCTGGCGGCATCCTGGTAGTCCGGGGTGGGCATCCGAGGGGGGCTGCGCTGATAAACAACCAGGACCTCCTGCTCTCTAGCTCCCTTGTTACCTCCTCCCATGCTCGCCTTCAGGACTTCTCCAGAGCCTCTTCTATCCTCTGGAATTCCCTGCCCCAGTATGTCCGATCAGCCCCTACCCTGTCCACCTTTAGGAGATCCCTTATTTATTCAGGGAAGCCTACCCCACACCCACATAACTGTCCCTGAGCCACCCCCATCAAAACATTCTTTGCAGCTATTACCTTTTGTACCACCACCCCCTCCCTTTAGAATGTAAGCTCTACGAGCAGGGTCCTCCTGTACCTTTTGTATTGAACTGTACTGTAATTGTGTTGTCCCCGTATACATTGTACTGCGTAAACTGTTGGCGCTATATAAATCTTGTATAATAATAATAATAATAAACAATCAGCACAGACCCCCCTGTCAGGAGAGCAGCCGATTGGCTCTTCTCAATATTGCAGAAGATGCGCTGTCCCGTTTCAAGTTCACTTTTTTTTTCCAGCAAGAGCCTGGAACCGACCCAACGACTACTCCTATCCCACCCTGGTTGTTGCTGGCAGGGGACCGAAGTCGCACCTCGCCAACACAACCCAGCTCATTACCACTCCTTGGCACGCAACACAATGAAGGCCTATCGCACTGCTTGGATTAATTACTACAAGTTTTTGGCCTCTTGCCCCATAGCAGCGATACGTGATGCTAGACACGTCCTAGCCTTTATATCATATTGCCACATGCAGCTGGCCCTTTCTCACAATACATTCAGACTATACCTAGCCAGGGTCCAGCATTTACTGTCCTTACAGGACCCCAGTAAACCATCAGTATTCATGGCTCATGCAGTCAGGTCCCTCCTACGGGGCATCCAGAAGCACCAGCCCGTAGCCGGCGGCAAACGCCTACCTGCCACGAGAGCCATCTTCAGGGACATGTCTGAAATCCTTACACATTCTCCGTTTGGGGTTTTGCCCAGCCTAGTCATCCAAGCGCACATCTACTTGGCCTTCTATGCTTTCTTGCAGCGTTGCTGCCCTTTCTGACTAGCCCCCTGACAGGCAGTCAGTTTATCAGGCACGTCAGGATCCTTCTAGCAACTTGGCTTTAACCTCAATCCGTTCTCTGGACATTCCTTCAGATTGGAGCAGCTTCAGCTGCATCCCAGGATGGTGTACCAGACCACTTGGTCAAGAAGTTAGGCAGATGGAAGTCCGCTTGCTTTGCCTACATACATCCCAAATGCTCAGGTGGAAATGGCACAGGCCTTCACCGAGCTGGCTCAATAACCACAAGAACCAATAAAGAATTATTCCCTTATCTGAGTGTTTTGCCCCCTTTTCTTGGCATATTGACCAGACCACCAAGGCACACTTCAGGTCTATTGATGTTGCAAGTCTTGTCGTGTGTTTATGTGATCCATATCTGTCTTGGTATGGTGGCCCGGGGGGTATTTAAGCAGCCCACTCGCCCATGCTCTTTGTCAGTTCCAGTGCGCGATACCCTCCCTCCTTTCCCTTTTTCA
Source organism: Lithobates clamitans (assembly GCA_037952925.1). NCBI lineage: Eukaryota > Metazoa > Chordata > Amphibia > Anura > Ranidae > Lithobates > Lithobates clamitans. Next base: position 2,443,146 of record JBBGZY010000228.1, on the reverse strand, counting down.
GGGTACTTCTTAGCACATCCTTCTCTATAACTACCCATTACTTATCTTCGGTGTGCCCCCTTTTTTCTTGGCATACCGACCAGACCACCAAGGCACACTTCAGGTCCATTGATGTTGTATGTCTTGTCGCATGTTTATGTGATCCATATTTGTCTCGGTCATAGGGTCATGACCATAAATATGTGTATATATATATATATATATTTACAATTAGTTTTTAACACACTTTGACCAGAGCAATATAATGTTACCATAGTAACATTGTACTACTCTGGGGAAAAAGAAAAAAGAAAACCCACCAGGTCAGACTTTGGAAGCAGATTGGAACAATCATATGATTTTAAAAGTTTACTTTTATTAAATTCAGCACCGGAAGAATTGGCTGCTCAATGACCAGGCCATTTTTTGCAATACGGCACTACGTTGCTTTAACTGACAATTGCGTTGTCGTGCAACGGTGTACCCAAACAAAATGTACGTCCTTTTTTTCCCACAAATAGAGCCTTCTTTTGGTGGTATTTGATCATCTCTGCGGTTTTATTTTTTGCACTATAAACAAAAAAGAGCAACAATTTTGAAAAAAACAAAATATTTTGTACTTTTAGCTGTAATAAATAGCCTCAATTTTTTTTTAAAAAAGCTAATTTTTTCCTCTATTTAGGCCAATATGTATTCTCCTACATATTTTTGGTAATAAAAATTTCAAAAAGCGTATATTTATTGGTTTGTGCAAAATTTATAGCATCTATAAAATAGGGGATAGATTTATGACATTTTTATTATTTGTTTTTTTTTTTTTTTACTAGTAATGGCAGTGATCTGCGATTTTTATCAAGACTGCGACATTATGGCGGACACATCGGACACTTTTGACACATTTTTGGGTCAATTGACAATTATACAGCGACAAGTGCTATAAAAATGCACTGAATACTGTATAAATGTCACTGGCAGGGAAGGACTTAACACTAGGGGGCGATCAAGGGGTTAACTGTGTTCCCTATGTGTGTGTTCTAACTGTGGGGGATTGCACTGACTATAGGAGATGAGAGATTGTGGTTCCCAGCTCACAGGACCTCACAATCTCTCTCTCCTCTCCTCACAGAACTGAGATGTCACTGTACTGCCTCTTGTGCCCATGATCGCTCATGGCTGGGGTTCATCACGACCGCCGTTCCTGAGCATTGGGACACCCCCCGCTGTGCAGCAGGCATGCGCACACCTGCTATCCCACTTAAAGGGACCGACGTATAGCTACGACGGTTCACGGGATCGTGCCGACCTGCCGAAGTATAATGACGGATGCTGGTCGACAAGTGGTTAAACGTTAACATATGGACATATACAGTATAAAAATTGTGTAAAAAGGTGTTGTCCACTAACAGCCAGGTAGTGGCCAGAAAAAGGGGGACATTACATATACCCCGATGGGAAAATGACGTTCAACGTTTGACATCAGAACATGCATGAGCCCCTGTGCGTCGAACTCTTGGGAAGTGATCAGTGATTTTTTTTTTCGTTTTTTTTACACATTATGTTTGCATATAGCAATACATTTCATTCAAGTTTGTTTTATTATCTCTGATTGGCCACAGCTGATCACATGGCATAAATGGACCGTGATTGGCCCAGTCTGTACCATGTGATCATTATGACCAATCACAGCTAGCAACACAATTGTATACAATGGATGGCTTGAAAGGAAGCCATCCATTGTTTACAACTGTCATGTGACCTGTTGTGATTGGTTACAACAGTTACATAGTAATGGCAGTGGGCTAGTACAGTGATCAGTCATCAGCTGTGTCAGTGGATGCAGCCAGTGACAGATCGCGGCACTGCGTGGCCCCGCGCCTGTGAACGGGCCGCGATCTGGGAGGGCGTCATACAACATATTTTATGCATTCCAATTTAGAGGATCTCTGTCCCTCCTCTTATCCCTCTTTCTCTCTTTTAAGGGAGCAAGGTGGGGGATTGTGAAAATAGAATAGGGATTTAGGATATACACCTTGTTATATATTTCTTTGCTTTTTTTTTTTTTTCTCTCTTTGTGTGGCGAGTATGAGTTTTTAATGTTTGTACAAATCTGTTTTTAGATATCTATTTGTAAACTATTTAAAAAAAAATTAAAAAGATTTAAAACGTAAAACATTTCCTTTTTTTCATTAATGGGATTACTTTATTAATAACGATGTTATTATATGACGTATTTGAATTACTACCATTTTTCAAGAAGAAAGATAGATTAGTTCTCTATTTACAGAGTCTGGAAACTCAGTTAACATTTTGCAGAACAAATTGAAAGTGAAGGTCTCTCCTAGGTAAGGGTTATCTGAAAGCAGAAAAATAGGAACCTAAGTAACATCTGAAAGTATTGATTTTGTAATTTCACCAAATTAAGAACATGACAGGAAACCTATTAAGCTTTTTGACTGGGCATTTTTAGGTGATGCCATAGCTGACATAAAATTGCATACACCTGTTTCTTTAAACACTAACCGTGTAGAAATGATACAGAAGCATTACCAGTGAAGGTACATGCAAATTCAATCTCTTAAAATTTCTTTCTAATTATATATCTGACACATAAAACTTTTGATGCCTGATGATACAAATGCCAAATAACACATCTAAAATTTTCATAAATTATATCTCAACTTAGATGTACTATTATTACATTTTAACAAATTAAAATTTTCACAAAGCCAGAAGAGTTTTGTAATAACAGCAAGAAGAGGACTATGGTAATAGTATTATCTGTCAGAACATTATGAGTAATGATTATAAAAAAATCTATATACCAACCATAAAACGAAGGAGAGATCAAATTATAGGCTTCTGTGTCAAAGTATAACACACAATACTTTATTGCAACAGAGCAAACCAATAGGTATCTTAAAGGGATTTTAAAATTAGGTTTTTTTAATCATTTTTCTAATGTAATTTCAAAGAATCATCAAATTTTGCATCCTTTGCATGTTTTGAATTACTGTATACTCATTTTCCAATAAAGCTCAGTGATTATAAATTATTACAGTTGATATTGGGTATTGAATAATGAAGGTAATAGATTAACATTCAAAAAATTGTTGTAATTTTTTTTGGTAAATATAATATGTGGTGTTATCCAATACAACATTATTATCTTTAGCCAAAAGTTTTGCCTGACAATCTTTATATGCCATACTCCAGTCACTAAATGACAGATCACTGGTGCTACAGTCATCTAGACAGAGAGCTGGAAATCCCAGGTGACCCAGATTTGGTCAATGACAGCATCTGAGATTCCTGGCAAAGTATTTACATTAATGGAGTGTCAGAGATCAGACATTTAGCAACCAGATAGTGGCGTATAAAGCTCATTGACAGATGGGTCATCATAATTGTTGGATGTGGATTTACATCACTGATTGCCATAATTGTTTATATTGCTGGACCACATGATTGATGTTGATTTACATTGGTTAATAACATTTTTGTGTGTTTTTCAAAATACTTTTTACAAGGTGTATGCTTGTTTATTACCTTTTAACTGTTTTTGAGAATAATTAAGGGACATTACTGAACCCTTATAGTCATTCCTTTGGGAGAGGGTGGATATCTGGGTGCTCTCTTGTTATAAAAGGGGCTTCCATATACGACATTAAGACCCCCATATTATCCTCATCTTTTTCTTCGGTGGGGTAGGGGCCCTTGTCACTCAACATTGGTAAAAGGGAGACTTGCAAAGGGGAGGCTCTTCCAGACTGCATGCCTGGATAAGGTTCTTGGTGAAAATGTAAGGACCGTTTTAAGGCACCCTTGCTTCAATGTTGAGGGTCAAGGGTATCTTCCTCACCTTCTATGCCTTCTATGCCCCAGGAAGAAGGTGGGGATAAAATAGGGAGACCTAATGTGGCATTTTGAAAACCCCTTCAATTTAGGGGTGCCAACATATCTGGTCCCTTCCAAGGGAATAGTTACATTGGTACCCTTTACCCATTTCCATGAAAGTTTAAAGTAATTTCGCTAAAGTATTTGACACAGTACCCCATAAACACTTAATCCACAAACTGAGGATAGTATATGTACCTGGATAGAAAACTGATTGCAGGGAAACACAGTTCAATCTCAGTGTTTGCTGATGATACAAAGTTAAGCAGGGTAAAAACTTCACAACAGGATATGTAAACACCACAGGAAGAGTGGGCAAATACATGGCAAATGAGGTTTAATGTAGGGAAATGTAAAGTAATGCACTTGGGAGTTAAAAATGTGAATGCAAGTTACATGCTAGGAGGACCCCTGGGGGAATCAGGGATGGAAAAAGACCTAGGGGTCCTAGTTGCTGACAGACTCAGCAATAGCATGCAATGCCAAGCTGCAACAAACAAGGCCAGCAGAATATTAGTTTAGCAGTATCCCCATAGGAGCTGCTGAGTATTGTGGTCTGTCTGTCAACCTTTCCCAGCCTGGCACACATTTGTCATTCATCCAGAGACATGAAGCAAGTCCTTGCGCTTTGTTTTTTATTGTTTTTTTTTTTCACTTAAACGTTTTTTATTGAGTTTCAATAGCATTACAAAATGCAAGGAAATGAACAGCATATATAATTTCATATAATAAATTATAGAGTCAACATATACGTTTGAGTTTTGAAATCTCATCAAAATTTAATTAGGTCTGAAATCATATAGAAAAGAGGACAATCACGTTTAGTGTTGACCTTATAAAGTTTTCGTACATATGATAACAAATGTAAAACTGTATATGTTTCAATATATATATATATATATATATATATATATATATATATATATATATATACTTATATTTATTATAACTATATATATATATATATATATATATATATATATATAGTTTCAAACTGTAGAAAATAAAGTTAGAGTGGTAACTGCTAAGGAATCAGAGTTTAGGTGGAAACCCAGCATGAACGAGACCTTTAGGAGCTTTAGATTTGATGACGCCCTGGAGGAGGGGCGAAACATGTCAACACAATATCCAGCTCACGTTGCTAACCAGTGACGCTGCTTCCTGTCTTCTCTGGAAACCACACTGATATCGGCGATTATGGAAGTTTCTCTGAATGCCTGTTTGCAAGCCCGATCTCGTGAGTAGCGCTGTTATGTGCATTTGAATTGTACTTCACCATAGTATTTTCTTTTGCTTTTTCGGTGGAACATGATGTCCAAGCACTTATCCCATTGACCACGCTCCAGGGCCATCCTCTTTTCCTTTTTGAACCGCAGTATATCAGGTGACTGTCTGTTATCATAGGCTGAAGGGTTGATATCCTACTATTGCTGACCAGCGGGACTGTTCTTGGGAATTTGCACAGCATTTCAGCTTATGTCACACATGTGTGTACGCTTACTGTCACTTTGTTCATAACAGCATCATGTTTTTTCTTGCTAACCCATTTAATTTTATGTCACTCATTTATATTTAGCACTTATGCAATAGGTAATATTTATGTATGATCACATTATTGTACTTTAGTGTTTTTTCCTCACCAAATATCATATCTACCTTATAGTGTTGTTCTATTGCCAGCACTGTATTCACTTGTTTTATTTATGCCAAGTATCAGTACTTTTTTACAGCAGCGGCAACACATATTTTTCACTTCATTTGTTTTGTTTAGTTGCTAGCGCTGCATTCATCATTTATTGTATATCAATTGGGACTTCATATACATCCTGTATATACATCACTCCTATTCTCCTCCTTTGTAAGCGCGTCGGGACACCAATGGGGTAAAGGACCGTGCTATACCGCAGATGGACACCGGCGGCAAAAGCGCCCTGAGGCGATTCAGTTCGCATAGGTAGCGCTATACAAGTCACTCATTCATTCATTCATTCATCCTCATGCACATCACTTCCTCTCTTTTCTTCTCCAGACTAACTAGCACTGATTTGGTAGGCCTGACACTGGCTCAGCAAGGCCTAAAGCAAGTGGCCTTTATAGGCAGGTACCGTGGGCCCCTATGGTGTAGCGAATAGAGAAGTCCCAGTGTTAGCTGTCCCTGTGGCTACTGCTCCCAGCACCACCTCTTCAGGCACTGCCAGCCCTCCTGGCTACAGCTGCAACTTTCCACTGCCCGTGGCACCACAATCGACCAGACTGGCTCTGTACCCATCCCAGACTGTTCTATCCCAATCCTCTCAGACTTGCCTCCCCAATCTTCCCGATTGTGTGCTCACTCACCAGCCCTCCATCTCCATTCTTAATTCTTCCACCGATCAACTCCTCCCTAGAAGCACTTAAGATGGCAGCTTCCTTGACCATAAAGGGTAGAAGGGTTTAGTTCTGACTTAAAGGTAAGCCTTGCAGAAAAAAAAGGTGTTTTAAACAGGACAGCATGCATAATAAATAAGTAAATAAATAAATCTCCCACAATAATATAATAAAGAATAAAATGCAACAAAGGAAATGATTGCCCAAAGATGTACTGTAGTTATCAGAATACAAGTACAGTTTCTTAATTGACCCTCATCTCTTTCAATGCAGTTTTACAGCTTTCCCTGCAAAATCTTCCAATACCTTACACAGTGCCCATAGGTGTGCACAGGGTGTGTGCTGGATGTGCCTGGGCACCCTGTCCTGTGCATATTTCCCCAAAGTCCACTGTTCTACTGACTGACACCATCCACTGGTCTACTGGCATGTCCCCTGCTCTACTGACGCCATCCATGTTTTAAAATGTTTGTTTACTTAGAGTGTTTGTGCCTGTGTGTATATATATATATATATATATATATATATATATATATATATATACAGTGGGGACAGAAAGTATTCAGACCCCCTTAAATTTTTCACTCTTTGTTATATTGCAGCCATTTGCTAAAATCATTTAAATTCATTTTTTTTCCTCATTAATGTACACACAGCACCCCATATTGACAGAAAAACACAGAATTGTTGACATTTTTGCAGATTTATTAAAAAAAAAAAAGAAATATCACATGGTCCTAAGTAGGGATGAGCTTTGAGTTCGAGTCGAACTCATGTTCAACTCGAACACCGGCTGTTCGCCAGTTCGCCGCACAGCGAACAATTTGGGGTGTTCGCGGCAAATTCGAAAGCTGATGAACACCCTTTAAAAGTCTATAGGAGAAATCAAAAGTGCTAATTTTAAAGGCTTATATGCATGGTATTGTCATAAAAAGTGTTTGGGGACCTGGGTCCTGCCCCAGGGGACTTGGATCAAAAAAAGTTTTAAAAACGGCCGTTTTTTCGGGAGCAGTAATTTTTCTTTCAATAGATTTTTATTGAAGTTTTAACATTGGAAAAATAACATGGTACAGCGAAGTCATATATCAATCAGATAATAAATCGACTGTGTGTTACAGAGGTGCAACAAAGCCAGAACAAAAAAGGTCCTACGTATAGAGTAAAGTCAAGGAGTATTCTGCATCATTATTCGCGAAATGGCGAAACTCCTCAGTCCCAACACCCCTAATGAGAACTAACTGTGTTGGAGTCTGAGAAGTGTCACCCCCTCCCGGGAACCGCTTGCTCAACTATTGTTCGCTTCCCGGCTGTCTAGCCAGGGCCGCTTGTTCGGGAGGACCTGTTTAAAAAGCCTGTAGGAGTCTGGGTACATCCCCAGATTTGCACCTACAGCTCTGTAGCATTTGGTATCTGTGACCTCGACTAGAACCATGCTGTACCTATATATCAAACCAAGACAATAAAGAGATAGCAATAGACAGAAAAAAAGAATAGGGAGGAAAAGGAGAGAGAAATGGAGAGGTGTTGAGAAAGTGACCTAAGACGGAGTGGCGATTGCTCCTCTGCGTTCAATTAGGAGGTGAGACACGATTCAGTGGGCCGGAAATGTATGTGGCCCAGGGTTCCCAAACTGCATTGTTTCTGTCTACCGTATCCAGAAGGATGCTGACTGTTTTTTCCTGAGCCATAATCCAGGATATTTTTTGTTTAACTAACATAAATGAGACTGTAAGCTGTTTCCAAGCTCGAGCTATTGTTATTTTAGTTCCGAGAAGGATGAACCTGATAAGATTTTGGGCCAATTTCGGTATACCCGGGTTGGGGAAGTTTAATAAAGCGTACTGTGGAGTTTTCGAGATAGGTATGTTCGTAATTTTCCTAATGATATGGAATATTTTGTTCCATAAGTCCCTGATTTTGGGGCATTCCCACCAGATATGGAGCATGGAACCAATATGTCCGCAGTTACGGAAGCATAAGGGGGATGCATTCGGGTAGATTTTAGCTATCCATGTGGAAACCATATACCATCTCATTAAAATTTTTAAGTTAGCTTCAACTAATGCTATATTGAGAATGCCTTTTGAAGCAGCGACAGAAGCTTTGTGCCACTCATTCAAGGTCCATTCTTGTTGTAAATCAGCCTCCCATTCTCACCTAAAAAGCGTTTTAGATACAGCTCTAGCAAATGCCTGGTAGATCACTGTTATCCCCCCCCCTCTGCTCCATGGCTTGACCGCACCATAGTTCGTATTCCGTGATGGGTAGAGGTTTGTGAATGGAGAACCGTAGAGATCTGATAAAATGGGATATTTGTTGGAGTCTAAACCTTTCCGTTTCTGGCATGTCAAGTTTACTGGTGCAGTGGGCAAAGGTAAGAGGACCCGTCGGGGTTACAAAGTGGCCGATCCTGTAAAGCCCCTTATCCAGCCACCATTGGAAGGCTTTAATGTCCTGTCCAGGCGGAAATAGGGGATTTCTGAAAATGTGGGATAGAAGGCTCCAATGGGAGATCAAGTGCAAATTGTTTTTAAGGGAGTCCCATAGTGTTAAGGAATGAGAAAGTGTGGGTGCTAGGATGGCCGGTCTGGTCTTGGTTGAACACCAAAGTATATAGTCTAGAGTGTAGTGTGGGATAGCCTGTCATTCCATATGCACCCAATCAGGGTGAGCAATTTTAGAATATATAGTAGATAGTAAATTTGAGCTGCTTGATAGTACCAGAGTATGTTGGGCACACCCACCCCGCCCTGGTCTCTACTGTGGAAGAGAGTCCCCTTGGCAATTCTGTGCCCTTTGGTACCCCATATGAATTTTACAATTTTCGATTGGAAATTCCGGATATGTTCCCTAGGGATGGGGATAGGTAAGGATCTGAAGAGATACAGGATGCGGGGTAGTAGGGTCATTTTTACAGAACTAACCCTGCCTAGCCAGGAAAGGCCCAGTTTGTCCCATGTTGAGAGATCTTCCTCCAATTTACGAAAGATTGCCGGATAGTTGGCTGAGTAAAGTTCATCTATAGTCACAGTCAAATTAATCCCTAAATAGGGGAGTGCGGTCTCTGTCTACCCGAACCTAAAGTTGTTTTTATGCTGAGAGACCAGCTGAGCTGGTAGATTAATATTGAGGGCTAAAGATTTTGAATAATTGACTACAAGTCCCGACACTTTGCCAAAATCATCCAGCACCCTACATAAAATAGGGAGGTGATAGGCGAGGATATAAAGAGCAAGATGTCATCAGCGAACAAAGCGCATTTGTGAGATTGTGGTTCACATTGTAGTCCTTGTATGTCAGGGTTGTCTCTGATGAAAATGGCAATGGTCTCGATGATCATGGCAAAGATTAACGGGGGTAAGAGGCACCCCTGTCTCGTAGCGTGGAGGATTGGGAAGGAATTCGAGTTATATCCCTGCATCTTAATTTTCGCTTCCGGAGTAGAATACAGAGCACCTATTATGTTCATAAACAACTCACCAAATCCCCATTTCTGCAGGGTAGGGACCAGAAAAGACCACAAGATGGAATCGAACGCCTTCATAGGATTCAGTGAAAGCAAAAGACCCTTTTGTTTGGGAGCCCCGTCCCATCCTGAACCCAAGAGCGAGACAACGTTGATAGCCCTCCTGATCTGATCCGGTCCCTGTCACTCTGGAATAAAGCCAACTTGGTCCTTATGAATGTAAAGGCCAATAAAGTTGGAAATCCTGTCAGCTAAAATTTTCGTTAGAATTTTAAGATCATTGTTGATCAAGAGTATGGACCTATAATTGGAGGTGCAACTGGGGTCCTTTCCTGGTTTAGGGATCACTGTAATGAATGCTGAGTTTAAGGTCTTATCAAGGGGCGCTCCAGATCGGAGATGATTAAAATAGCGAGCTAAGTATGGAAAGAGTGTTGGGGAAAAATGCTTATAATACGGAACAAAGAAGCCGTCAAGGCCTGGGGCCGAGTTGTTTTTAAGGTTTTTAATGACCTGTGCTACTTCTTCCATGGAGATTGGAGCCTCCAACTCATCCCTGTGCTGTTGCCTGATTTTTGGGATCTCCACCGATCCTAAAAAGGAGTCTATGTTGTTGGGAGAAGATTCCTTCCCCATCTTGCTGTACAGAGTGCAACAGCAGTCATGAAAGGCTTCCATTATTTTTTTGGGGTTCTGTGTGAGGGACCCGTCATTTAATTTTATTTTAGGGAGCGCATGGGTTCTGAGTTTAGGGGTTAATCGTCTCGCCAATAAAGAGCCTAGTCTATCTTTTTGGTGGTAAAATCGACCCCCCTCCCATCTGAGGCTTTTTTCCGCTTTTGCGGTGAGGGCTAGGTTCAAGGCTGTGCGTGCTGATTCCAGCCTTTTTGCGGTGCTATAGGAAGGTTGGGATTTATGTGATTTGCTTAGGGAAAACTCCCTCTCTAACCTGTCAATATCCATCTTGCGAGCCTTGCAAATTCTAGAAGAAATTTGGATTAGGCTACCCCGAATTGCAGACTTATGAGCTGCCCACAAAGTGGATGGGGAGATGTCATTCGTGTCATTCAGAAGGAAGTATTCCTGAATGTGCTTTTCGATTTCGCTAACGTGCGTGGGGTTGCTAAGGATGGAGGCATTAAGTAAATGAATTGGACCACCGTTCAATGTCAGTACGAGAAGAGAGTGGTCTGACCGGGCAGAGTTCCTAATCTCCGACCTAAGCACCAGCGAAACATATTGATGTAGAATAAAAAAATGGTCTATCCTAGAAAAGGATTGATGCGGATTGGAGTAGTGCGTATAGTCCCGCGCCCATGGATTCATTTCCCTCCAGATATCCACCAAACCGTGATGGAATATTTGTCTGGCCAAGACTCTGCCTGGTAGGACGAACCCGGTTCTTGCCTGGGGGACGGGATTTATCGATTCCTGCATCGAAGGCTAGGTTGGAGTCACCTCCATAAATGACTAGGCCTTCAGTATGCGGTGCTAGTGTGTGGAAGAGGGATTTAAAGAACTTAGCCTGCCCCTTGTTTGGCGCGTAATATGAAACAAGGGAGTAAAGTTGTTCGTCTATGAGGTCCTCCACCAGCAAAAATCTACCCTCCGGATCCTGGAATTCAGATACCAGGGAGAATTGAGTTTTGCGAGAAAAGAACAGGCCAGCGCCTTTGTTCTTATTGTCAGAGTTTGCTAAAAAAAAACTGGGGAATTTGGCATGAATAAATGAAGGGGTATAGGATTTAGGGAAATGGGTTTCCTGCAAGAATAGTATGTCTATTTTTTGGGTATGATAATGTTGGAAGATTTTCCTTCATTTCACAGGGGAATTAAGTCCCTGAACATTGTGGGTGGCAATGCATAGAGCTGGTCTATGTGTGGTGGGGTCAGCCATAGAGCAGTATAGAGGGGCAAGCGGGCGATCCCCAGCCACTTACCTTCGTATCCAGGGTGAGTTCCAGAGCTCGAGCTGCGAAAGGGTTTACCATGTCATCCAACCAGATCCTGCAAAGGAGCGAGACCACTGCCGTCACTGAAAGAAAAATTAGAGAGGTGAAAGAGAGAAAAGAGAGAAAGAGAACAGGGAAGAGAGATGGTAGAAATGATCTCCGGGGGAGAGGGGAAGTCATGCCCGTCCCACCCAGAGATACAATCATGGTGTCCCCCCTCTGGTGGGAGATTTCCTGACCAGAAGCGGAAAAACTGAAACGGTTAGCTGCTCCGAGTACAGGAGATGGTGCATTGGACCCGCTCTGTCCTCCGTGCCCATAAATTCTAACTAGTAAAAAGTAAGATAGAGTTAAAAGCACAAGCAATCAGGATGTCTGACCTGTATAACCTCAAACAGATAGGTCAGAAACCAGGGGTAAATCAGGGTGTGGGCAAGGGAATTGGGGTATGCAAGAGAATGAATATTAAACAATGTGGGACTGTGATCTGTGATTCTGGTCATGAACCAGCCATGGAAGCCCAGATGGGGAAATCAGACAGAACATAGGGAGAAGGGAGGAGGGGGAGGGAAGCCCTATGATTAGGTACTGAGCCCCACCAACGGTGACGAGAGGGGGCTAAAAAAGCTCCCTCTAGGTGCTCGATGCAAGTGCCCCTGGACCAGAAAGAAAAAAAAAAAATTTTAAATGACAATCTGAAGAAATTTTCTTCCGACCTAGGTGAAGTTAGCTTTGTTTAACAGATTTGATATCGGTCGAATTTGGGGTCTTGTAGGGAGTCCAGGGAGTCTCAGGAAGTGCCATGGCCAAGGTTAGGAGAGTCTCCATGAAGTTTCTGTAAGTTCAGATGTCGAGGATCATGGCGGAGAAGACCGTAGAGGGGGGAGTCCGAGTTGCCGGAGGAGCAAAAGGGCTGTGAAGTACAGTAGATTAGTTAGAAGATCTAGTTGGGTGTTGATGCCTGGGAGTCCGGGTGTGACCGGGCCCAAAGAGATGTGTATTTGGAGAAAGGGGAAGGAGTTCCTCTAAATCATGGGGGAAGTCCTTCCTTGGCTTTCTTGTTTCTGGGCTTCGTCCAAAGAGAGGTGATGGGGCTAGATGGAGGTGGTCGTTTGGTCAAGCTGGACACAGAAGTCTGCATTGGAGAGGGTGGGTCCTTGGGAAGCAATCCCAGTGTCTGCAGCAAGTGTTCTCCTTCTTGGAATGTGGAGAATCTGAAGGGTTTACCATTGAAATCAAATTTTAGGCTAAAGGGGAATAGCCACCAATATTTGACATTCTTCTTTGTCAAAACCATTAGAAGGGGTTTGAGTGCCCGTCTTTTCTGAATGGTGAAGGGGGAAATGTCCGCGTAAATTTGGATAGAGTGCCCCATCAGTTGGATGTGTGGGGTAGTGCGGGCTCTCCTCATCACCTCCTCCTTGACATTGTAGTAGTGTGCAATAGATAAAATAGTGTAGCGCTGGACTAAAAATACGCATATAATGATGTATGCGAGTGGACGGAGCCCATAAATGTGTAAATAAAGTGACTAATAGATAAAGACCATATAACATTTAGTCTAAAATAATCAAGTGCATGTATAGTGACATTTAGAAATTAATCAAGTGCACCTGCATATATTTAAAGAGCAAAAAATGATATGAGAGTGAGTGTAAAAATGGCAAACTTTAAGTGAATGAAGATGAACCAATGTGACAGCAAAATGAATAAAAAATATATTATGTCAACATAATACATCTAATCACTAATAGTGCTGATTAATCCTAATGCTTAGTGATCGCAAATGAAAAGGAAATTAAAATAAATAAATAAACAGTCCCAAAAAAAATTAAAGAACAGGTCCCAAAGCGTAGTGACACTCCAACACAGAATCTGGTTCAGTATTCCACCGCAGCTGTTGCCAACCACCAAGGGATAAAAGTTGGAGGCTTACCGGACAGCCTGCGACCACCCTTATTCAGGGGGGTCAAAACAGGCTCAGTAGAAATATGTGAGTCCAGATGATATCCTCACCAATAATCTCCAGGTGTTCTCCAGGTATCTTTTATGGCAAGCCAAGAGGGACTTCCAAACGGGGTACAGCTAGGACTTGACCACAGAATGCAGCAAAGAATTGGCCATAAATAACCCCAGAAAAAGAAAAAGATACTCCAATAGTGCAGAGCGATCTGGCCAGTTTAATAAAAGTTTATACAAACAACTAAATTTAAAAAGCGAAGTTCTGACGGGGAGAAATAAAAGACAAGCTCCACCGCCGTTTAAAATCCAATTGCGCATGCGCGACCCGTGCTCACGTTGTGACCCTACGGCCGTTTCGTCACAACTGACGTCATCAGTATGGCTGGGTCTCACCGAATATTGCAGAGTATGGCAGGGTATCGCCGAGTATCACAGAGTATGGCTGGGTATTGCAGGGTATTGCACAGTATTCCGGGGTTTTGCAGAGTATTGCGGGGTATTGCAGAGTATTGCACAGTGTTGCGTGGTATTGCACAGTATTATGGAGTATTGCAGAGTATTGCACAGTATTGTGGAGTAATGCAGAGTATTGCACAGTTTTGCGAGGTATTGCACAGTGTTGCGGGGTATTGTAGAGTATTGCAGAGTATTGTGGAGTATTGCAGAGTATTGCACAGTATTGTGGAGTATTGCAGAGTATTGCACAGTGTTGCGGGGTATTGCAGAGTATTGCGGGGTATTGCAGAGTATTGCACAGTGTTGCGGGGTATTGCAGAGTATTGTGGGGTATTGCGGGGTATTGCAGAGTATTGCAGAGTATTGCACAGTGTTGCGGGGTATTGCAGAGTATTGCGGGGTATTGCAGAGTATTTCAGGGTATTGTAGACTATTGCACAGTGTTGCGGGGTATTGCAGAGTATTGCGGGATATTGCAGAGTATTGCACAGTGTTGCGGGGTATTGCAGAGTATTGCGGGGTATTGCAGAGTAATGCACAGTATTGTGGGGTATTGCGGAGTATTGCACAGTATTGTGGGGTATTGCGGAGTATTGCACAGTATTGTGGGGTATTGCAGAGTATTGCACAGTATTGTGGGGTATTGCAGAGTATTGCACAGTATTGTGGGGTATTGCAGAATATTGCATAGTATTGTGGGGTATTCAGCAGTGGTGGTCACTGGTCATTAACCTCGCCTCAGCCTCCTCCCCTCCCCCAAGCCAGCTATTTATTCATCTGTTTTTTAGTGTTTACTTACACAAGTTCAGACTCAGAAGTTATGATTCTGAACTTGTGTAAGTAAACACTAAAAAACAGATTAATAAATGGCTGGATTGGGGGAGGGGAGGAGGCTGAGGCGAGGTTAATGACCAGTGACCACCACTGCTGAAGATCTGAGTCAGAACACTGGCACACATAACACTGGCACTGCACTCTTCTACCTTTCAGATTGAATCCAGCAGCCTGAGCCAGCCAGCCAGCCAGCCAGCCAGCAGCTCCTCAGCTCCTCTCCGCTCCGCTTGAGGTAACAGACAGCGCGCCGACACACCTCACAGCTCCCGCCTCCCTGCGCTCGTCTGTGTCCTCCCACCTCGCCTCCGGCCGTGAGTGACGTCACGGCCCTGGCAGAGACTATGGGACTCCTCCGTAGGGGAGTAAACATTGTAGTTGTGTGCTGAGGGAAGGGAAGGGAGGATCATGCAGGAGCGCACAAAGGGAATTTGTACAGTGCCGCTGGGCGCTGTACATGCACTGTAAGACAGCATTATTGTACACACTGGCATGGCAGAACTTCACCTGCAGGCTGCGCCCCCCCCCATACCAAATGGTACTGCCCAGGGCACGTGCCCCTTCCTTGTACCGGCCCTGGCGGGAGGGGAACTTATTGGAATCTGGAAGCCCCCTTTAACAAGGGGACCCCCAGATCCCGACGCTCCCCTCTGTGTGAAATGGTAATGGGGTACAAATGTACCCCTACCATTTAACAAAAAAAGCGTCAAAAATGTTAAAAATGACAAGAGACAGTTTTTGACAATTCCTTTATTTAAATGCTTCTTCTTTCTTCTATCTTCTATCTTCTTTCTGCTATCTTCTATCTTCCTTCGGTTTCTTCCTCCATCTTCTTCTGGTTCTTCTAGTCCTTCTGGTTCTTCCTCCGGTGTTCTCGTCCGGCATCTTCCTCCGCGGCGTCTTCTTCCCTTCTTCTCCTCGGGTCGCTCCGCATCCATGATAGCATGGAGGGAGGCCCAGAGGGGGCGGGGTCACCCGTTATGTAACCCTGCCCCCTTCTGACATCACGGGAATGCCACAGGGAAGTCCCCATCATGTCCCCGTGTGTCAGAGGGGGGCGGGGTCACCGGGTGGCTCAGCACCCTGTTATTTAAGAACCGTCAGAAGAGGAGAAGCGTCACACAGTGGGAGCCTCCCTCCATGCCATCATGGATGCGTAGCGGCCCGAGGAGAAGAAGGGAAGAAGACGCTGCGGAGGAAGATGCCGGATGCGAACACCGGAGGAAGAACCAGCAGAACCAGAAGAACTAGAAGAAGAAGAAGATGGAGGAAGAAACCGAAGGAAAATAGAAGAAAGAAGATAGAAGTTAGAAGAAAGAAGAAGCATTTAAATAAAGGAATTGTCAAAAACTGTCTCTTGTCATTTTTAACATTTTTGACACTTTTTTTGTGAAATGGTAGGGATACTTTTGTACCTCCTTACCATTTTACACAGGGGGGAAGGCCAGGATATGAGGGTCCCCTTGTTAAAGGGGGCTTCCAGATTCCGATAAGCCCCTCGCCCGCAGACCCCCACAACCACCAGGCAAGGGTTGTGGGGATGAGGCCCTTGTCCCCATCAACATGGGGACAAGGTGTTTTGGAGGCTACCCCAAAGCACCCTCCCAATGTTGAGGGCATGTGGCCAGGTACGGTTCAGGAGGGGGGGGCGCTCTCTCATCCCCCTCTTTTCCTGTGGCCTGCCAGGTTGCTTGCTCGGATAAGGGTCTGGTATGGATTTTGAGGGGGACCCCACGCCTTTTTTTTTTTGGCCGGGGTTCCCCTTAATATCCATACCAGACCTGGAGGGCCTGGTATGGAATTTAGGGGGAACCCCCACATCATTTTTTTTTTAAATTTTGGTTCGGGGTTCCCCTGTGGGGAATTCCCATGCCGTTTTTATCAATGAACTTTTATGTGTATTGTCGGACCGGCAATTCATTAATAGCCGCGAGTAGTTTTAAATGACTTTTTTTCCTTTGAAATATCCTTTTGCTGTCAGGCTGTTCTAAACACGGGAAACATGCGCCCCTTTACAGGCATACTATAGACACCCCCCAGGTACAAAAGTTAAAGGAATATTACACTTTTATTGTTTCACCTAAAGTATTATTAAAATTACTGCTTCAGAAAAAACGGCCATTTTTAAAACTTTTTTTGCATTGATCCATGTCCCCTGGGGCAGGACCCAGGTCCCCAAACACTTTTTATGACAATAACTTGCATATAAGCCTTTAAAATTAGCACTTTTGATTATTCATGTTTGTGTCCCATAGACGTTAACGGTGTTCGCGTGTTCAAACAAACTTTTTGCCTGTTCGCAAGTTCTGGTGTGAACCGAACAGGGGGGTGTTTGGCTCATCCCTAGTCCTAATTATTCAGACCCTTTGCTCAGTATTTAGTAGAAGCACCCTTTTGATCTAATACAGCCATGAGTCTTTTTGGGAAAGATGCAACAAGTTTTTCACACCTGGATTTGGGGATCCTCTGCCATTCCTCCTTACAGATCCTCTCCAGTTCTGTCCGGTTGGATGGTAAACGGTGGTCAGCCTTTTTTAGGTCTCTCCAGAGATGCTTAATTGGGTTTAAGTCAGGGCTCTGGCTGAGCCATTCAAGAACAGTCACAGAGTTGTTGTAAAGCCACTCCGTTATTTTAGCTGAGTGCTTAGGGTCATTGTCTTGTTGGAAGGTAAACCTTTGGCCCAGTTTGAGGTCATGAGCACTCCGGAGAAGATTTTTGTCCAGGATATGCCTGTACTTGGCCGCATTCATCTTTCCCTCGATTTCAACCAGTTGTCCTGTCCCTGCAGCTGAAAAACCCCCCCCACAGCATAATGCTGCCACCACATGCTTCACTGTTGGGACTGTATTGGATAGGTGATGAGCAGTGCCTGGTTTTCTCCACACATATCGCTTAGAATTAAGGTTAAAAAGTTCTATCTTGGTCTCATCAGACCAAAGATTCTTATTTCTCACCATCTTGGAGTCCTTCAGGTGTTTTTTAGCAAACTCCATGCAGGCTTTCATGTGTCTTGCACTGAGGAGAGGCTTCCGTAGGGCCACTCTGCCGTAAAGCCCCGACTGGTGGAGGGCTGTGGTGATGGTTGACTTTCTACAACTTTCTCCCATCTCCCGACTGCGTCTCTGGAGCTCTGCCACAGTGATCTTTGGGTTCTTCATTACCTCTCTCACCAAGGCTCTTCTCCCCCGATAGCTCAGTTTGGCCGGACAGCCAGCTCTAGGAAGGGTTCTGGTCATCCCAAACATCTTCCGTTTAAGGAATATGGAGGCCACTGTGCTCTTAGGAACCTTAAGTGCAGCAGAAATTTTTTGTAACCTTGGCCAGATCTGTGCCTTGCCACAATTCTGTCTCTGAGCTCTTCAGGCAGTTCCTTTGACCTCATGATTCTCATTTGCTCTGACATGCAATGTGAGCTGTAAGGTCTTATATAGACAGGTGTGTGGCTTTCCTAATCAAGTCCAATCAGTATAATCAAACACAGCTGGACTCAAATGAAGGTGTAGCACCATCTCAAGGACGATCAGAAGAAATGGACAGCACCTGAGTTAAATATATGAGTGTCACAGCAGAGGGTCTAAACAACTTAGGACCATGTGATATTTCAGTTTTTCTTTTGTAATAAATCTGCAAAAATGTCAACAATTCTGTGTTTTTATGTCAATATGGGGTGCTGTGTGTACATTAATGAGGGAAAAAAATGAACTTACCGTAAATGATTTTAGCAAATGGCTGCAATATAACAAAGAGTGAAACATTTAAGGGAGTCTGAATACTTTCCGTCCCCACTATATATATATATATATATATATATATATATATATATATATATATATATATACACACACACACAGTATCTCACAAAAGTGAGTACAACCCTCACGCTTTTGTAAATATTTTATTTTATCTTTTCATGTGACAACACTGAAGAAATTACACTTTGCTACAATGTAAAGTAGTGAGTGTACAGCTTGTATAACAGTGTACATTTTATGTCCCCTCAAAATAACTCACCACACAGCCATTAATGTCTTAACCCGCTGGCAACAAAAGTGAGTACACCCCTAAGTAAAATTGTCCAAACTGGGCTAAATGAGCCATTTTAGTATTACAAGGTCTCAGGTGTGAATGGGGAGCAGATGTGTTAAATTTGGTGTTATCGCTCTCACTCTCTCATACTGGTCACTGGAAGTTCAACATGGCACCTCATGGCAAAGAACTCTCTGAGGTTCTTAAAAAAAGAATTGTTGCTCTACATAAAGATGGCCTAGGCTACAAGACCCTGAAACTGAACTGCAGCATAGTGGCCAAGACCATACAGCTGTTTAACAGGACAGGTTCCACTCAGAACAGGTCTCGCCATGGTCCACCAAAGAAATTGAGTGCACGTGCTCCGCGTCATATCCAGAGGTTGTCTTTGGGAAATAGATGTATGAGTGCTGCCAGAATTGCTGCAGAGGTTGAATGGGGTGGGGGATCAGCCTGTCAGTGCTCAGACCATACGCCGCACACTGCATCAAATTGGTCTGCATGGCTATTGCCCCAGAAGGAAGCCTCTTCTAAAGATAATGCATAACAAAGCCGCAAACAGTTTGCTGAAGACAAGCTGACTAAGGACATAGATTACTGGAACCATGTTCTGTGGTCTGATGAAACCAAGATAAACTTATTTGGTTCAGATAGTGTCAAGCGTGTGTGGCGGCAACCAGGTGAGGAACACAAAGACAAGTGTGTCTTGCCTACAGTCAAGCATGGTGGTGGGAGTATCATGGACTGGAGCTGCATGAGTGGTGCCGCCAAAGGGGAGTTACAGTTCATTGAGGGAAACATGAATGCCAACATGTACTGTGACATAGCGAAGCAGAGCGTGATCACCTCCCTTCAGAGACTGGGTCGGAGGGCAGTATTCCAACATGATAATGACCCAAAACACACCTCCAAGACGACCACTGCCTTGCTAAAAAGCTGAGGGTAAAGGTGATGGACTGGCCAAGCATGTCTCCAGATCTAGACCCTATTGAGCATCTGTGGGGCATCCTCAAATGGAAGGTGGAGGAGCGCAAGGTCTCTAACATCCACCAGCTCCGTGATGTTGTCATGGAGAAGTGGAAGAGGACTCCAGTGGCAACCTGTGAAGCTCTGGTGAACTCCATGCCCAAGAGGGGGCAGTACTGGAAAATAATTGTGGCCACACAAAATATTGACACTTTGGGCCCAATTTGAACATTTTCTCTTAGGGGTGTACTCACTTTTGTTGCCAGATGTTTAGACATTAATGGCAGTGTGTTGAGATATTTTGAGGGGACAGCCAATTTACACTGTTATACAAGCTGTAACTCAATAATTTACATTGTAGCAAAGTGTAATTTCTTCAGTGTTGTCACATGAAAAGATAAAATAAAAAATTAAAATACAAAATAAAATAAATAAAATATTTATGAAAATGTGAGGGGTGTACTCCCTTTTGTGAGATACTGTATATACATATACTGTATATATATATATATATATGTATATATTATATACACAACCAGGAATGTGCGTTTGAGCTCAGGGGTGCACACCCTAATACAATAGGCTGCGCACACCTATGACAATGCCTGCTCTGTGACCCTCCTTTTATAGTGAGGAGGCTGGCACATAACAAAGCAACCATTATTGGCACTTCAAAGAGATGAGCAAAGTTCAAAATCTCTTGCAATAAATGATCATTACAATGAATTTAGGCAGCTGAATTGTCTGCAGAAATAGTCTGGGTTCACCCAGCATTGAACCCAGTGTTGCCCAAAGTTGATTCTTATACCAAGTCATAAAGTGCACCATCACATGTTCCGAGTACTGCTTAGCCACATTAGACTTTACTAGGATTTTTCTTTTATAGAACAGCAAATATTTAGTTTTTGGTATTGGTGCATTTCACATTTTAAAATAATATTAAATTGCATATAAAATAGTATTTATTGACCAAAGAAGTAGGATGGTTACTTACCTACAAGAAAGTGGTGTTCACTTCAATCATCCAGTCACATGCAAGGGGAATTTCCTATTTTTCTCCTGCACATGTTTAGGCAGTTGAAGTGAAGACAGGTTCAATGGGCTTAGAGAACTAATGTAATATATCAGCCCCTTTAAGAATATATGCTAGTTCCCCTTATGCTACCGAGACATTTAATAATATATTCTTTTATCTTAAGTATGTTCTTGTCTAAGGGCAATTTGACTAAATCTAAGACTATATAGATACTGCACTGGTTTAAGAATGTTTCACAATGTAGCAATCAATAATACTTGCTAAGCTATGGAGAGATCTGTGACAAGCTAATGGAATCATTGGATTTGGTGATTCATGGTTCAAATGTTATATTATTTGCTGAAATTCACGTATGTAGTTATTTATTTTTACAATAAGTCTTAAGGTGGAAAAATAAAAGGATTGAACTGCTTCAGTATAGAAAATTATTTTAAAAAAAATAATCTGTGCCTTAGAAATTCCCAATAACACAATGCTTAATCTATATGGAATAGTCAGTTGCTTTGTTTTCAATAGCCTAATTTTAACAAAAAATCCACTTCAGCTTCATTTGCAGTATTGATGAAATAGATAGCTGTCTAAAAAAAAATAGATGCTGGCTGACTACATATACACAACCTAGCCACCAAACAGTCTCTTTAACTAAAGTTATTTCTACAATAATAGTAGATTCTATTAGGCCAGGGGTGTCAAACTGAATTTCGGGGGCCCGCATCAGGATTATGGTTGCTATCAAAGGGCCGGTTGTATCTGTAAGACTAGATGTCCAGAGCACCGCACTCCCCTTACATCTGATGTCAAGAGCCCCCCTACCATCAGAAGTCAAGAGTCCCTCACCATCCCTTACATCACAGTGCACCCCCTTACCTTGTGCTGCTGCCAGGAAGAAGCTGGGGACAGAGCTCAGAAACAGAAAGTGCAGAGTCTAGAGGAGAGCCAGAGGAGGGCTGGAGTCTGCTGAATGCTGAGACCAGGAGAGTTGGAGAGCAGGGGGTGCTGCAGCTGCTCAGAGAGGCACAGAATCTGTAGGAAGAGTTTTATCCTCTTCTATGCTTCTGACTGCTGAGACGGGGAAGGAGCGGCAGATACAACCCTCTCTGTGGCTGCATGGAAAAGTGAAAAAAAAAAAAAAAAGTGAAAAAAAAAAAACAAGAACAGATACTAACAGCTGCCAGAGGGAGAGAATCTCTTAGCTTCCAGGGCAATACCTATCAACTCTTCACAGATTTGTCCCCACTAACGGTTGCAAAAAGACGTGCACTTAAACCTCAACTCCAGGTACTCCAGAGAAATCAAATTTCCTATCGATGGGGATTTCCTTTTTGTCTCAGATTTACTCATTTGGAAACAAAATATGTTTGTCGCTCTTCAGAGGACTTGAAGTCAGCCCTATTTGATATGGGCCTAGCCGAAGCAATCTTACCAAATGACCAGTCTCATAGGCGCTCAGCTTTTCGTTCTACACAGCAAAACAAAGACCCAAAACCCAGCTTTTCCATATCTTCCCATCAAAACCTTAACAAGCGAGGTCGATATGAACATTCACCACCAAACAATGAGGATTCAATGGACTGACAATCTAAGCCAGACTAGTTATTTGTCCTTGCTACTTTTTTCCAACAGTGTATGCTGACAGAGTTAATAAACTGGCCATATTCATGACTAAAATGACTTATGGCTACATACTACTGTTATGTTACAAAAATTTTTTTTTTTTATATTTTTTTTAATTTTTTTATATTAACTTTTTTCTGTTTTTTTTTCCTCTCAAGTTTTTGAACTTTATTTTTTCTTTTTTTGTAACAATTTAAGCGAAATTTTTCCATGATAGTAATGGAATAGTTCCTGTGGTCCTCCAATGTTATACATCCCTTAGGAATTTCTTGTTGCCCTTTATTCCACCTAAGGACTCCTACCATTGTTATGGGGGTCTCTATTGGTGGTCCCGGACCCTCTCAGAGAGTTCTAAAAACTCTCCTGAGATGCTCCTACACCCTATTATTTTGCCTTTATACACTGCTAAATTGTCTTCATATTGGGTTTGTTCGATTCTCCTCTCCTTTTTTCTTTTTCTATTCTATTGCTTCTTTCTTTAACCACTTGAGCCCCGGACCATTATGCTGCCTAAGGACCAGAGGTCTTTTTGCAATTTGGCACTGTGCCGCTTTAACTGCTAATTGCGCGGTCATGCAATGCTGTACCCAAACGAAATTTGCGTCCTTTTCTTCCCACAAATAGAGCTTTCTTTTGATGGTATTTGATCACCTCTGCAGTTTTTATTTTTTGCGCTATAAACGGAAAAAGACCGAAAATTTTGAAAAAAAATGACATTTTCTACTTTTTGTTATTAAAAAAATCCAATAAACTCAATTTTAGTCATACATTTAGGCCAAAATGTATTCGGCCACATGTCTTTGGTAAAAAAAAGTCAATAAGCGTATATTTTGTTGGTTTGCGCAAAAGTTATAGCGTCTACAAACTAGGGTACATTTTCTGGAATTTACACAGCTTTTAGTTTATGACTGCCTATGTCATTTCTTGAGGTGCTAAAATGGCAGGGCAGTACAAAACCCCCCCAAATGACCCCATTTTGGAAAGTAGACGCCCCAAGGAAATTGCTGATAGGCATGTTGAACCTATTAAATATTTATTTTTTTGTCCCAAGTGATTGAATAATGACAAAAAAAATAAAAATATTTACAAAAAGTTGTCACTAAATGATATATTGCTCACACAGGCCATGGGCCTATGTGGAATTGCACCCCAAAATACATTCAGCTGCTTCTCCTGAGTACGGGGATACCACATGTGTGGGACTCTTTGGGAGCCTAGCCGCGTACGGGACCCCGAAAACCAATCACCGCCTTCAGGATTTCTAAGGGTGTAAATTTTTGATTTCACTCTTCACTGCCTATCACAGTTTTGGAGGCCATGGAATGCCCAGGTGGCACAAACCCCCCCCAAATGACCCCATTTTGGAAAGTAGACACCCCAAGCTATTTGCTGAGAGGCATATTGAGTCCATGGAATATTTTATATTTTGACATAAGTTGCGGGAAAGTGACACTTTTTTTTTTTTTTTTTGCACAAAGTTGTCACTAAATGATATATTGCTCACACAGGCCATGGGCATATGTGGAATTGCACCCCAAAATACATTTAGCTGCTTCTCCTGAGTATGGGGATACCACATGTGTGGGACTTTTTGGGAGCCTAGCCGCGTACGGGGCCCCGAAAACCAATCACCGCCTTCAGCGTTTTAAAGGGGGTGAATTTTTGATTTTACTCTTCACTGCCTATCACCGTTTCGGAGGCCATGGAATGCCCAGGTGGCACAAAACCCCCCCAAATGACCCCATTTTGGAAAGTAGACACCCCAAGCTATTTGCTGAGAGGCATGGTGAGTATTTTGCAGCTCTCATTTGTTTTTGAAAATGAAGAAAGACAAGAAAAAACTTTTTTTTTTTCTTTTTTCAAATTTCAAAGCTTTGTGACAAAAAGTGAGGTCTGCAAAATACTCACTATACCTCTCAGCAAATAGCTTGGGGTGTCTACTTTCCAAAATGGGGTCATTTGGGGGGGTTTTGTGCCACCTGGGCATTCCATGGCCTCCGAAACTGTGATAGGCACGTGGTGCTTGGTTTTGGCTAGGCTCCCAAAAAGTCTCACACATGTGGTATCCCCGTACTCAGGAGAAGCAGCAGAATGTATTTTGGGGTGTAATTTCACATATTCCCATGGCATGTTTGAGCAATATATCATTTAGTGACAACTTTGTGCAAAAAAAAAAAAAAATTGTCTCTTTCCCGCAACTTGTGTCGCAATATAAAATATTCCATGGACTCGACATGACTCTCAGCAAATAGCTTGGGGTGTCTACTTTCCAAAATGGGGTCATTTGGGGGGGTTTTGAACTGTCCTGGCATTTTATGCACAACATTTAGAAGCTTATGTCACACATCACCCACTCTTCTAACCACTTGAAGACAAAGCCCTTTCTGACACTTATTGTTTACATGAAAAAGTTATTTTTTTTGCAAGAAAATTACTTTGAACCCCCAAACATTATATATTTTTTTAAAGCAAATTCCCTACAGATTAAAATGGTGGGTGTTTCATTTTTTTTTTCACACAGTATTTGCGCAGCGATTTTTCGAATGCATTTTTTGGGGAAAAAACACACTTTTTTAAATTTGAATGCACTAAAACACACTATATTGCCCAAATGTTTGATGAAATAAAAAAGATGATCTTAGGCCGAGTACATGGATACCAAACATGACATGCTTTACAATTGCGCACAAACGTGCAGTGGCAACAAAATAAATACATTTTTAAAAGCCTTTAAAAGCCTTTACAGGTTACCACTTTAGATTTGCAGAGGAGGTCTACTGCTAAAATTACTGCCCTTGATCTGACCTTCGCGGTGATACCTTACATGCATGGTGCAATTGCTGTTTACGTTTGACGACAGACCGCCGCTTGCGCTCGCCTTAGCGCAAGAGCAGGGGGCGACAGGGGTGCTTTTTTTCTTTTTTTTTCTTTATTATTTTTTTGCTTTTTTATCTTATTTTTAAACTGTTCCTTTCATTTTTTTTAAATCATTTTTATTGTTATCTAAATATCCCCTATGATAGCAATAGGTAGTGACAGGTACTCTTTTTTGAAAAAATTGGGGTCTATTAGACCCTAGATCTCTCCTCTGCCCTCAAAGCATCTGACCACACCAAGATCGGTGTGATAAAATGCTTCCCCAATTTCCCAATGGCGCTATTTACGTCCGGCGAAATCTAAATCATAAAATGCTCGTAGCTTCCGGTTTCTTAGGCCATAGAGATGTTTGGAGCCACTCTTGTCTCTGATCAGCTCTATGGTCAGCTGGCTGAATCACCGGCTGCATTCTCAGGTTCCCTGTTGAGACAGGAGAGCCAGAGAAAAACACGGAAGACGGTGGGGGGGGTCATTCCCTCCCACGGCTTGTAAAGGCAGTCTAGAGGCTAATTAGCCACTAGGGTTACTTTTACATGAAAGCCGACCGCTGGCTGAAAAGAATGATACCAAGATGATACCTAAACCTGCAGGCATCATTCTGGTATAACCACTCAAAGTCGTGAATGGCGTACCTGAAGACAAAAGAATGGTTAACAATAAAGCACAGTAAACAGTAAAGTATAAATAATTACATACCTGAAAAACAAACATGATAAAACATAATGACAATAAAACATTGCAGAATAGAATACAGTAAAAAAGAGCAGAACAATAGAGAGAGAGAATAGAGAGAGAGAGAGAACAATAAAACGACAACTATTTTTTTTAATTTTATATATATATATATTTTTTTACACTTTTTTTGTAACTAACTTTTATAACTGTAACCGGTTCCAGGTTCGGGTCTCTCAAAATGCGATGGCATCTTGGGAGACCCTGTGAAAGTGTGCCTAGTCTGTGCAATGCTGTACCCTACGCTAATACTCAACTAGTGCATGGTAGCGTTCAAACCATTCACCAATGCAAAGACCAGGATTGTCAGGACAGGAGGGACAATAATAGCGGGTGTCACGCCTATATCCGCGCTTGCTGCAGACACGACATCTTTTTTGGGGGGGTTCGTTGGGTAGGGGTACTCGGGAGGACATAAAAATGCCTCTCATGCAGCCGACTGCATTTGGTTGGGGATGTGAATGGGGGAAGTATGGGCGCTGCAGAAGTGGTTGGTTCCCAATTAGGATTGGCGAATGCAGCAGGAAGGGCATTATGGGCACGACGGGCCTGTGTTTGTCTTTTTGGTGGCAGCGGGACACTACTTGTGCTTGCCACCTCACCAGCTTGAACTGCACTTATGGGACTCGCCACGTCACCAAGTGTTACTGCAGTGCTGGTTTGTACTAGGCCGCTGGTGCTTGCCAGTTCAATAAAAAGCTTCCAAAAAATCTGTTAGCGATCGCAGGGATCAGGCCTGACTCTGCGAACACTGCAGTTATGCGTTTAGTGTTTTGTAAGTGACAGTGATCGATCGATACTTCACTTGGGTGGGCTGGGCTGGGCCGGGCGGAGGGGCAAAACAAAGGTGCTAGCAGGTATCTGGGCTGATCCCGCTAACACTGCGTTTTTGGGAACCCTAAACTGCTGGGGACGCTAGTATAGATCTGATCGGATCAGATATTGATCCGTTCAGATACTATACCACTAAGGGAGGTGTATGCTGCGTGCGTGGGTGTTAGCGGTACTGGCGCTAACCTGACGCTGCCTGGGGCCGGTGCTTGCTAGTTCACAAAAATGCTACCAAAAAAACTGTTAGCGATTGCAGGTATCAGGCCTGACTCTGCGAACGCTGCAGTTATGCGTTTAGTGCCTTGTAAGTGACAGTGATCGATCGATACTGCACTTGGGTGGGCTGGGCAGGGCCGGGCGGAGGGGCAAAACGCAGGTGCTAGCAGGTATCTGGGCTGATCCCGCTAACACTGCGTTTTTGGGAACCCTAAACTGCTGGGGACGCTAGTATAGATCTGATCGGACCAGATATTGATCCGTTCAGATACTATACCACTAAGGGAGGTGTATGGTATGTCCGTGGGTGTTAGCGCTACTGGCGCTAACCTGACGCTGCCTGGGGCTGGTGTTGGCCAGTTCACCAAAATGCTACCAAAAAAACTGTTAGCGATCGCAGGGATCAGGCCTGACTCTGCGAACGCTGCAGTTATGCGTTTAGTGCCTTGTAAGTGACAGTGATCGATCGATACTGCACTTGGGCTGGGCCGGGCGGAGGGACAAAACGCAGGTGCTAGCAGGTATCTGGGCTGATCCCGCTAACACTGCGTTTTTGGGAACCCTAAACTGCTGGGGACGCTAGTATAGATCTGATCGGATCAGATATTGATCCGTTCAGATACTATACCACTAAGGGAGGCGTATGCCGCATGCGTGGGTGTTAGCGGTACTGGCGCTAATCTGACGCTGCCTGGGGTGACGCATATCACCGCCGGGCGATCGGGGGGCTAAACCTTTATTCGGTAATAAACGGCGGGTTCCCTGACACTATAAAAAATAAACGAACTAACCAGCGTCACCCGTAACGGTTATACGGTGATCAGTGGTGAAAGGGTTAACTAGGGGGCAATCAAGGGGTTAAAACATTTATTAGGTAGTATATGGGGGTCCCTGTCGCTATAAAACGCTGACGGCGAACCTAAATATTTACCTCACTAACTAGCGTCACCAGCGACACTAATACAGCGATCAGAAAAATGATCGCTTAGTGACACTGGTGACAGGGGGTGATCAAAGGGTTAAAACTTTATTAGGGGGGGTTAGGGGGGTATCCTAGACCTAAAGGGGGTTAATATTCACTGTCCCAACACTGTAACTGTCAGAAACTGACACCAATGCAGTAATCATAAAAAAAAAAAAAAATGCTGGTGTCAGTTTGTGACAGGGAGGGGGGGGTGATTGGGGGGGGATCGGGGGGCGATCGGGGGGGGATCGGGGTGTTTTGTGTGCCTGGCATGTTCTACTGTGTGTGTGTAGTGTTGTGCACTCACAGTGAAGTCTTCTCTCCTCGGCGCTGCAACGGAATACCGAGCCGAGGAGAGATGACATCATTTCCTTTGCTGCTGTTTAGCATACAGCAGCAAAGGAAGTGATCTGATTGGCCGGCGGCGATCGCGAGGGGGGGGCCACGAACGGATGGCCTCCCCCTCACCTCCGATCACCGGGGGACAAAACAGGACCGCCTCGGGCACCGGGGGGGTCCGATCGGACCCCCCACCCGCGGGAGGCAAATCACGTACATGTACGTGATTTTGCCTGCCCGTGCCGCCTTGCCGACGTACATCGGCGTGAGGCGGTCCTTAAGTGGTTAATCTTTGCTATTCCCTCCTGACTCTCGGGTTGGTGATCCTGGCTCTCGGTGAGTACTCTGCTTGTTATGCTATAATATTCGCATTTGTTGTTTTATGGCTCCTATAAATATCTTGTCATTAAATGTACAGGGGTTTAATACTCCACATAAGCGAACCAAGGCTTTACGCTCTTTTGCTATGAAAAAAGCCAATATTATATGTTTGCAGGAAACGCATTTTACTGACAAAGTTTATCCCAAATTTCTTTCATCATCATATCCACAATTCTATACTGCTTCAGCTACGGTTAAACAGCGTGGAACTCTCATTGGTTTTCACCGTTCCACACCGTTTAATCTTATATCCAAAATAATAGACCCTGAAGGATGATATGTTCTCCTAACAGGATTTATTTCTGATAATCCTATTACTATTGTGTCTTATTATGCCCCTAACAAACGCCCAACTGCTTTCTTATCCCACCTTTTTCAACTTATAGAAGTACATAAGTTTGGTACTGTTGTTATTTGTGGGGATTCTAATGCTACTATTTTCCCGTTCTTAGATAAATCTCCCCCTGGACCTACCACAAACTCAATAAACCTAACTTTTCAACATCTACTCACCACTCATAGCCTGGTAGATACTTGGCGAGAGATGAACCCTATTAGTAGGCGCTTCACTCATTATTCTTATCCGCATAACTCTTTTTCACGAATAGATCATATACTAATCCCGTCAAGTATGCTACCAGAAATCATATCATCCAAAATCATTCCTTTTCCATGGACAGACCACTGCGCAGTATTCATTACCATTGCTTCCACAATTCCTAGATCACAAGATACCACTTGGTGTATAAACGAATTAATTCTGACCCACCCTTCTCATCGTGTTGAGATTGAAAAAGCACTTTCTGATTACCTAAAATCCAATGATACAGACGATGTCTCTGCTATTACATTATGGGAGGCGCACAAGGTAGTCATTAGGGGTAGACTGATACAACAAGCAACTAACCTTAAAAGAGAACGCAAACTGTTATTTGCAAAACTTGAATCTACCTTTAATGACTGTCATCAATCTTTTCAAACCTCCCCGAATGCTACCAACAGTACCAAACTAGAAAAAGCCCGCCTGGATCTAGATCTTTTTCTTACTGATACCGCAGATAAACTTATAAGTAAACGCCAGCATGTTCAATATCGCAGGGCAAATAAACCTGATACACCTATGGCCAGAATTTTAAAAAATTCACAACATATACATACGCCTATCAGATTGAAAGTATCCCGGGAATCTTACACTAGTAACCCAGTGAAAATACTTGAAATTTTTTGCTCTAAGTTATCTAAACTATATTCTTCTGCCTCAAATTTTGATAAAACTAAAGCAGACACACTGTTCTCCAATATCACGCTTCCTAACCTTGATCAACAACAGAAAGATCTTCTTGAATGTCCAATTACAGATACTGAAGTCCTTAACGCAATAAAATCTTTAAAATTACGTAAAAGACCAGGCCCAGATGGATTTTCGGCAACATATTATAGACAATTTGCATCAATCTTAACACCTGTCTTAACTAAAGCCTTCAATTCGATCCTTAAAGGTAACTCATTTAGAACAGAGACTCTCACCTCTATAATAGCAATGATCCCCAAACCACATTCTGACTCCACCTCCTGGACTAATTATCGTCCTGTATCCCTCCTAAATCTTGATATAAAATTAATTGCTAAAATTTTGGCCACTAGACTGAATAATATTTTTGGCCTACTAATCCATAAAGACCAAACAGGCTTTATGCCTAAACGCCAAGCTGGAGATGATATCAGGAGAGCACTCTTACTTATTAATGCGGCTAAAACTAGACGAATCCCAGCTTGCCTTGTATTCTTAGACATAAGGAAAGCATTTGATTCGGTTACGTGGCCTTATATGGAATATGTCCTTGGTAAATGGGTATTTGGAAACAATTTTTTAACCTGGGTCTCATCCTTACACAATAATCCTAGAGCATATATCAAATATGCAGGCTATAAGTCAACAATGATTGATATCAAAATAGGCACTAGACAAGGATGCCCTCTTTCCCCTCTACTTTTTGCCCTAATAATAGAACCCCTGGCACACCTTATTAGAAACAATCCTGACATTAAAGGTATCGAACTAGGTGGTTATCACCATGATCTATGTCTCTTTGCGGATGACATTCTCATATTTTTGTCTCATCCCCATATATCCACCCCTAATCTACTAAAGACACTAGATAATTTTGCCCAAATATCAGGACTACATGTTAATCCAACAAAATCAAATGCATTAAATATTTCCTTATCTTGATTAGAACTTCAGCAGGCACAAACTTCCTTACCCTTTACTTGGATTCCAAAGCAGCTTCCATACCTAGGAATAAAACTCACAATCTCTCTTAAAGACCTTTTTGCGGCAAATTACTTACCCCTCCTTAAACAAACTTCCGGCTTCCTGAAACAATGGGCTCTTCTATCATTGTCATGGTTGGGAAGGATTAATGCGGTAAAGATGTCAATCCTGCCGAAATTCTTATATTTATTTAGGGTACTCCCTATTTCTTTACCATCTTACTTTCTTAGACTTACTCAACGTAGAGTTATGTCCTTCATTTGGGGTACCACCAAACCTTGTATACCTAAATCTACGCTTTACCTTAATAAATTGAGTGGTGGTTTGGGATTACCCAACTTTTCCTCCTATTTCTACGCTGCACAGCTAGCACTTATACCCAAGTATCATACTTCTGTAGAAGCTCCCCTATGGGTAGCTATTGAATCAGTGGAAAGTGACCCTATCTCAGTGGCAAATATGTTTTGGCTCTGTCCTGCTGATAGAATACATCTTTCTAATCCTAGCACGAAACAGACCCTAGCAGTATGGGATAAGTGTAAATTTGCACATAATCTTCAATCAACACATAATCCCTTGCTTTCATTTCTTAATAATCCAGCCTTTTATCCTGCCTGGAAATTCCCAAAATCATTCTCTGCATGGACCTCTACGAACCTGACTCGTTTATACAATCTTTCCTCGACTAAAGCTATTTATACATTTCCTGTACTATGTGAAACCTTTGGGTTACCTAAAACTGAAATATTTCGATATTTACAAATTAAAAATTTTTATGAACCACTTCTTAGTACAGGCTCAATCAAATGACTCAATTTGAGCGGATTTGTATAAGTGATCCACACATTAGAGGACTTATCTCAATATTATATTTTCAACTTAATATGATATCTAGTGAGTTTCTACCCTCATACACAACTAAATGGGCACAAGATATGAATTGAGTGTTTATTAAACAAGATTGGTCGAATATATGGTCAGCCACCAAAACTTCCTCTCCAAATTGTTTTGCTGTAGAAACTAATTACAAGGTTCTAGCACGCTGGTACATTGTACCAGCTAGAATAGCTAAATTTTTTCCCACATATTCACCTAATTGCTTTAGGCAGATGTGACACAGCAGGAACACATTTTCACATATGGTGGCAATGCCCCGTAGTTGAAGAATTCTGGAAGAATATATTTCTTATGGCTTCTAAAGCCCTGGAAATCACGATTCCTCCAGATCCTGCAACGGCACTCCTAAACTTTAAACCCACAATACTCACCCATACTCAATCCCAATTGTTTATCCAACTTAGCACTGCAGCTAAACAAACGATTGCCAAGGCATGGAAGTCCCAAAATCGAATTCTTGCTGAAACTAAACACAGAATCAACAGAGCACTTTTATACGCCAAGATGACAGCTATTGAAGAAAAGAAAATAAATACATTTCGCAAAATTTGGCAACCATGGGTTAAAAACTACCTCCCTACAGATTTTGACCAATCTCTGTTGTTACCACACTAAGATATATATCATATTATTACTGAAATATATATTATATTTGTATACCTAATGGGAGCTGGATCATCATCCCGGGAAACTCTCTTTTTTTTTTTCTCTTCTTTCCTTCTTTCCATCTTTATCTCTCC
The DNA here is from genome assembly GCA_037952925.1 of Lithobates clamitans. NCBI lineage: Eukaryota > Metazoa > Chordata > Amphibia > Anura > Ranidae > Lithobates > Lithobates clamitans. The sequence continues at coordinate 2,410,344 of JBBGZY010000228.1, read as the reverse complement.
TCCCTCTCCTTTTCTTTTATTATTTCCTAAAATATTCCTATGGATACTTAGTCTAATAACTTGATTTATTTCTCTAATCTTACATCTAGAATCCCAACTAGTGTATAGTAAATATGGTTGTAAGATATCTCCAAAATTACTTTATTTTATTAACTTATTTATTTATCTTTTTTATCATACTGCAAAGATCTTCTGATGATTGATATGTATCCATGTATTGTATCATTTTATTTCTTCTTCTGTGAAAACTCAATAAATATATTTAACAAGGAAAAGTGCAGGATCTGGTAGAGGAATTCTGTCCTCCTCTATGCTGCTGACTGCTGAGAGAAGGTAAGGAGGAGGGGTGTGAGTGCCACATGAAATGGCCTGGAGGGCCAGATTCAGCCCCCGGGCCTGTTTGGCACATGTGTATTAGGCAAATTCACTTGTATGTGCCTATGGAGGAAGGAAGTTCACTGTGGGTGAAGACACATTAGTAATCAGGAAAAGGTCATCCTCACAGGCTTGTCCAGAGTAGAGGAGGGACCTGCAAACATAAAAAATTTCCTTGCTGCAGCCAAATGGAGAAAAGGCTGTTTTAAATCTTTAGGCACCTTTAAATAGCTTTTTTGAAAGCCGGAATCACAACTACATTGTGGCTCTGGGGCAAATTCCCTTGCAAAGTGAACAGCCTATTTGCCTTTAGTAAATCAACCCCACTGAATCTCATATCAGTCCCTGAAGGATACCCAAACCAAAGCAACAAAGCAGAGCTAATTCCTAGGATTTCTTCACTAGAGATGGGCCAAACACCCCCCCCCCCCAGTTCTGATTGCGCCAGAACTCCGGAACATTGCAAAAATTCAGACCTGAACCCCGATTGAAGTCTTTGGGACCCGAATTTGAAAAATCAAAAGTCCCCATTTTGAAGGCTAATATGCAAATTACTAACCATAGAAAGGGTATGGGGGCCTGGGTACTGCCCTGGGGGTTATGTACCAATGCAAAAAAACCTTTTAAAAAAGATCGTTTTTAAAGGAGAAGTGATTTTAATGATGTTTAAAGTGAAACAATAAAAATGAAAAAATCCTTTAAATATACTGCCTGGGGGGTCCCCTTAGTCTGTCTGTAACGTGGCACATCTGTACTATGTATAGAACCTACTGCAGCAAAATTGAAATTTATAAAGAAAAATATATATTTAAAGGTTAAGTTCAATTTTGTTTCTAAATTCCAGCTCACCTATGCACCAATATAGCATTCATATACTTTTTTTGCAAAATTATCAAAGCTTTCCATAAAATCTACAGACACGTACCTTGCTGTCCTACATCCATGATTCAAAATGTATCTATTGCTTTTGTCTTACGTCCATACAGACTGTATGTCATGACACAGGAAGGAGTTGACCAGTTGATCCCATTAGCACACACCCTGCACCATCCACCCTCCCACTCCCAGCTCCACATTTTTTAAATGAAATGCAATCAATCAGTGATCACCCTTCTCACTAAATACACAATCAGATTGCATTGTGTACGGCCATATTTATACAAGTACATACTGTAGGAGGGAGTGGACAGAAACACTCAGCTATCAAGCCCCATTCACATCTCTGCATAGCGGGAACTCGAATTCCCACATGCATTTTTTTTTTTTTAGCAAGGCGGGGAGGCATTTTGGAACATTTTCACTCATCACACATAGGGCAGCCCATCCACCTGAATGGGCTGCCCTACATGCAGCAATTGCCTCAAAGAAGCTTCAGAACTTTTTTTAGAGTGGAGCTTGGTGCGTTTTTTCTTGCGATTTTTGGTGCAGCGCATTTCTGAAATGCAAGGAAACACACAAATGTGAATGGAGCCTCATTTTTTTTGTGTAAACGCACCAATTTTACTTTCATGCCCCATTCACACCTAGCATAGTGGGAGTGAACGTTTTGTGTCTCGTTTTTCCTGTGACACACATAGGGCAGCCTGCTGATTTAAATGGGCTGTGCTATATGTGGCTTATGGGACATGTTGGCGTTTTTTGGGTTGCATGATTTTTACTGTGCATGTGCATTCTGTAGCATTTGCCAGTCGTTTTTTCACATGGCAAAATGTGTGTTTGCTTCTGTGATTGGTGTGTCGTTATCAATTAATGGCACTAAAAGCATAACTAGTAATTTTTGCTGTATAAAGGTGGCCATACACTATACAATCTGATTGTACAATCTCCTTTAGATTTACCAAATTTATATAATAGGAGGAAACCCCTATCTAGCCAATCACTCTGTATCCAATCAGACAGGCCCTTGCACTACATAACTGATGGAGAGTGTACAATCAGATTGTATAGTGTATGACCATTAGAGATGAGCCCCCCCGCATCCAGAACATTCGAACAGGCAAAAAATTTGTTCGAACACGCGAACACTGTTAAAGTCTATGGGACACGAACATGAATAACCAAAAGTGCTCATTTTAAAGGCTTATATGCATGGTATTGTCATAAAAAGTGTTGGGGACCTGGGTCCTGCCCCAGGGGACATGTATCAATGCAAAAAGAAGTTTTAAAAACTGACGTTTTTTTTCGGGAGCAGTGATTGTAATAATGCTGAAAGTGAAACAATAAAAGTGTAATATTCCTTTAAATTTCGTACCTGGGGGGTGTCTATAGTATGCCTGTAAAGGGGTGTATGTTTCCCATGTTTAGAACAGTCTGACAGCAAAATGACATTTTTAAAGGAGAAAAAGTCATGTAAAACTACTATCGCTCGCTTTCATTGATAAAAACGGCATGGAATTTCCCCACAGGGGAACCCCGAACAAAAATTTTAAAAAAAATGCGTGGGGGTCCCCCTAATTTCCACACCAGGCCCTTCAGGTCTGGTATGGATATTAAGGGGAACCCCGTGCCAAAATGTAAAAAAAAATGGAGTGGGCCCCCCAAAAATCTATACCAGACCCTTATCCGAGCACGCAACCTGGCAGGCCACAGGAAAAGAGGGTTGGACGAGAGAGCACCCCCCCTCCTGAACCATACCAGGACACATGCCCTCAACATTGGGAGGGTGCTTTGGGTAGCCCCCCAAAGCACCTTGTCCCATGTTGATGGGGAGAAGGGCCTCATCCCCACCATCTTTGCCCGGTGGTTGTGGGGGTCTGCGGGCGGGGGGCTTTTTGGAATCTGGAAGCCCCCTTTAACAAGGGGACCCCCAGATCCTGCCCCCCTGTGTAAATTGGTAATGGGGTACAAAAACTGTGTGTGTTTTTTATTAGTTTCGACACTCATCCATTGTCAAGGACGCAGCAGCCGCTCCTAAACAATCAACTATTTACTATGTCCTGGTTGGGCAAAGCTTTGTGCAGTGCACTGTGGGGCAGGTGAACATCCCGCTGAGCGCCCTTCAAATTTGTGTGTTTGCTGAACGGCCGAACAGGCGATGTTCAGGCCAAACTTTTGCTAGGCTCGAACTGTTCACCCAACTCTATTCTTCACACACATGTTAAAGAAGGCTTTGAAAACATATTTCAATATCTGTTAAACATGCCCAAATGTGAGAGTGTATATAGAGCAGAATGGTCTAGTACAGACCTACAATATACATTCTCACTCTTGCAGCCCACTGCTCCTCTCCATAGACATTTATTTAGTGTTGAATACATTTTTATTGTCATTTTTTTAATAAGACAATATAAGAAAGGACTGAGAGTTCAATCCATGGTTCAAAAAAAATGTATCACAAGAAAAAGAATGAATAGAATACATAGGCAAAGTCAGAAATAAGAAACTGGACCATATTAACAAACACGTATTTTGTTACTAGTATGTCAATGTAGAGTGTGCATATTTATTGGTAAAGTGGGTGCATTCAAAGATTAAATAATATAGAGAGATAATGTACAAAAGATAGATAGAAGAAAAAAGGAGAAATGCAGAGAGGGAAGAAGATGATTGGTCTGGTCTGGAGCCTCCACTACCAAAGGTTAGAATGTAAACTTAGCTAAAAGTTAAACTTAGCAAAGGTAATGTTTGTTGGGGATGATCCATACACAACTGTGAGATTAGGCATTATAGTCTGAAATAACATTCACATTTGAAGTCTATATATCAGAACATCAGAGAAGAAATAACAGATCCACGTGGGATGTAGCCATGTATTTAATCTTATTGCTGGAACCCCAACTGTTTTAAACTAGAAGTTATACAATGGAGTTGAATAAATACAAGAGTAAAGAATGTTTAGCAAAGTAAATGTTCGGTTTACTGAATAAGGAAAAGTTGGGTTTGTTTTAATTAATCAATCGTGAGAAAGCAAAAATCCATTGTTTTAATATCACATACATAATTGGGTATTTCAAATTATAATAATTTCACTTTATCCACAAAGCAAAGTGAACATTCTCCACTTCTTTAATAAATGAACACCAAAACCAAAGGCTATACCATGGAAAAATGGGAACTGCTTCTTACAAATGTATGATCAGCCATGACAGAAGCCCTTTTAGGATGCAGAAACATATTCTCTAGGTTAATTTGGTAGTTTTAAGTAGAATTCACTTGATAAATGGCATCTAAAACAACTTTCTTTCATATACAAAGAATAACACAGTGCTTAAGTATGCCTTATGTCATTTTTAAAGTATGCTGAGCTGCAACTATACCGTACGAACTTCATTTGAAAACACCTTTCCTGCCTGATTTTCCCTTCATGCATGATTGGCCTTTATAGTCTTTACATATTTAGTGTGAAATTAAATTAAAATTAAATTATCACCTGCCTTTAGATGTCTCGTATGCTTGTTGTTTGAATAGAAACTTGACATTACTAAGAAAATCTTTCTTTTCTGAGAGTGTCTAGCATAGAAGTCTCTTAAACTGAATTACCTGACTGTAAAATTATTGATATAATGCAATATATGCACCATTAATATTTTTCTTGGCCATTAGAAAGCTACAAACTGCATCTTGCAGTTGTCTCTCAATAATTGTTTTAACTGAGCCATAAAGAAGTTTTGAAATTGTGTTCAAAGTTTATTGATAGGTAAAACATAAAATCAGACTATGTTCATTGCTCTTTTTAATAGTGGGTGCAGTAGTACCTACAGATCGAAGATTAATATGTACTCAGAACCCACCAACCAAAAGAATATGGATGATTTACAGTGCCTTGCAAAAGTATTCATCCACTTGGCATTTTTCATGTTTTGTTGCTTCACAACCTGGAATTAACATGGATTGTTTGAGGATTTGCATCATTTAATTTACAGAACATGCCCACAACTTTGAAGATTTTTTTTTTTTTTTTTTTTTTTACTGTGATGCAAACAACAAATAGGACAAAATGACAGAAAAATTCAATGTGCATAACTATTCACCCCACTAAAGTCAATACTTTGTAGAGCCACCTTTGTGGCTATCACAGCTCTTTTGTCACTTTTGGATAAGTCTCTATGAGCTTGCCATATCTTACCACTGGTATTTTTGCCCATTCCTCCTTGCAAAACTGCTCCAGCTCCTTCAAGTTGGACGGTTTGTGCTTGTGAACAGCAATCTTTAAGTCTGACCACAGATTTTCTATTGGATTGAGGTCTGGGCTTTGACTAGGCCATTCCAAAACATTTACATGTTTCCCCTTAAACCACTCAAGTGTTGCTTTAGCAGTGTGTTTGGGGTCATTGTCCTGCTGGAAGGTGAACCTCCATCCTTGCCTCAAATCACACACAGGTACAGGTTTTGCTCAAGAACATCCCTGTATTTAGCACCATCCATCTTTCCCTCAACACTGACCAGTTTCTCAGTCCGGACTACTGAAAAACATCCTCATAGCATGATGCTGCCACCACTATGTTTCACTGTGGGGATGGTTTTCTTTGGGTGATGTGATGTGTTGGGGTTGCACCAGACATAGCGTTCTCTTTGGTGGCCACAAAGTTCAATTTTAGTCTCATCAGACCAAAGCACCTTTCTCCATACATTTTGGCAGTCTCCCACATGCCTTTTTGCAAACTCAAAATGTGCCACTCTGCCATAAATCCCAACTCTTTGGAGCGTACGGGTTGTTGTCATCCTATGTACAGATACTCCAGTCTCTGCTATGGAACTCTGCATCTCCTCCAGGATTACCTTAGGTCTCTGTGCTGCCGCTCTGATTAATGTCCTCCTTGCCCGATCTGTGAGTTTTGGTGTGCGGCCATCTTTTGGCAGGTTTGCTGTTGTGCCATGTTCTTTCCATTAACTTATGATAGATTTGATGGTGCTCCTAGGAATCATCAAAGATTTGGATATTTTTTTATAACCTAACCATGACTTGTACTTCTCAACAACATTGTCCCTTACTTGTTTTGAGAGTTCCTTGGTCTTCATGGCAGTGTTTGGTTAGTGGTGCCTCTTGCCTCCAGGTGTTACAGCCTCTGGGGCCTTTCAAAAAGGTGTGTATATGTAATTACAGATCATGTGACACTTAGATTGCACACGGGTGGACATTATTCCACTAATTATGTGACTTCTGAAGGTAATTGGTTGCACCAGAGCTTTTTATGGGCTTCATAACAAAGGAGGTGAGTACATACACACATGCCAATTATCATTTTTTTATTTCTGAAAAAATAGTTTTATGTATATATTTTTCTAATTTTACTTACCAACTTAGACTATTGTATTCTGATCCATCACATATAATTCAGATTAAAAAAAACATTGAACTAAAGGCTGTATTGTAACAAAATAGGTAAAAAGCCAAGGGGGTGAATACTTTTGCAAGGCACTGTATTAAATAAATTGGGAAACTTAAAAAAGTAAGTATTCACTTATAGTTACATTAAACTCTGGTTTAAAAGAAAGATATATTCAAGTATACAGTAATAGATAATATTTACTTATAAAGTACCTTCTATTGCTCTCAGTAAATTGCTGAAATCCATTTTTTTCTGCTGTGACCTGACTTCTTGTTAGAGGATTCTCCATGGTTCCACTGTATGTAGGAATGTAGCCACCCTCTTTTATTCACTCCTGAGATGGACTAGTGACTATGGACTATGGTATTTGTAGTGTGCATAGAGCAGTAAATGACTACAACTGCCCTGCTTGTTCTTGAAAACAGAAGTGGATGGAAAAGGAGATGTTCAAGAGCTCACAGAGGACATTACAAGAAGGCAGAAAACACAGTAAGAATCAATTTTATGAAGAATAAGGGCCAGAGGAACCCGCCGCATGATAGGGGGCACAGCTAGATGAGATTTGTCCCGGCAACTCAATTCTGGAGCTCCGGCGGCGGCCTCGGCCAAGATGGCAGCTGCAAAAACTAAACAAGGTCCTAGTCCAGGATCCAAGGGAATCCATCGCCGATCCAACAATCTTGGACACACGCACAGAGGGATAGCATTCCCCAACAGTGAGTAACCAGCAGCCATCGCTATTATCCCCCACATCCACTGAATCGCTGCTTGGCAGAACCCTGGATGGCCTCCCCCTCACACCAATGGATGATCTTCTCAATACCCCAGATTATCCAGGGGCTCATTACAGAGCAATCCCCGTTACCCCCACAGACTTTTTATCTTTACTGGAGACTTTTTCAAATATGCTCTCCAGAGGACTTGCCCAAACTGCCCCGCAAATTACAACAATACAGGCAGACCTACATCACCTAGGAGCCAGAATAGAGGCGATTGAAGCTAAAACTGACCAAGCTATCGTCATAACTAACCAGAATACTGACAGGATTAAAAAATTACATGAACAACTAGATATTGCATTCTCAAAACTGGATGATCTCGAAAGTAGATTGCGCAGGTACAACTTCAAACTCAGAGGCCTTCCTGAATCGTTTAAGGATATTGATAAAATGGTTCCCTCATTTATCAAAAATCTGATCCCTGACATACCAGAACATCGCCTGGAAATGGATCGTGCACACAGAGCCCTCCAACCACCACGCCAAGATGGCATACCCAGGGAAATTGTGGTAAAGCCACATTTATTCAGATTCAAAGAGGAGGTCATGGACGCGGAGGGATGAGGACGTGATGCGTGACATCAGAGCAGGGGAGGGGTCTGATGGCGGCGCTGGGGTGAGGGTTGGGTACAAGCTGTACCGATCGGGCGGGGTACGTAAGGAGCGGGGTGAGAGCCCATGGCATGCCTGGGAAAGGAATCCCCAAAGGACTACACGATCCTCCCAGCCCTGAAAACGCCAGCAGCGGCGTGAGCCCAGGAGCAGACCCTCTCTGCCAGCAGGAGAGGCTGGGTCAGAGACGGGTTCCCAGCAGTCCCGGACTGGAAGCATCGTGAAGCAAGGGAGGAAGTGGAGGCTTGCCAGGTGATTAGCCCCGACTGTGGAGCCAAAGCTGGAGCAGACAGCAGCATTCGCTGAGCCTGTCCTGGATGCTTGGCAGGCCGGATCTCGCCTCCCCCATCCCCAACTTCAAATGCCTATTACTTTCAACCCTGCAGCTGATTCAAGGTAACAGAATTGGGGCAGTTCAAAGTGTGCGGAGCGCTAGGAAGCTGGTGATAAAAGGTATGAAAGTTTTTGTAACTATAGACTGAAGACTTATAAGGAAGAGTGATGTGGTTTGGAGTTTGGAGTTACTACGAAAAGCTGTCAGAGTAGGGTGATCAATGGTCATCATAGACCAAGACTTTCCCTTGTTTTTTTTCCTTTCCTCATTTTATTGTGCATTATGCGGGATAGCCTATGAGCTGGACAAGATAGACCCCAGGAACCGGGGAGCAGTGATACACCCCATGTGCGTACCATACTAGTCAGGTACAAGAGGGGCGAAAAATTGGGACTTCTCTGCGACAATTAATACAAGTAGTACTAGTGCCCTGGGTGGGAAGGGGCATGGAGTACAACGGAGCAACGAGGCAGTGTCTGGTAGTCGGAGGCCTGGAGAACATAAATTAAACATCTATATTAATTACCAGAGGTAAAGGGCCGCTAGGAGGGCGAAGCATGAGAGGTCGGTCCCAAAGAACAATAGAACCTAAGAACCCAAGGGAAAGTCTAAACTCCAGCTCAATACAAAAATATCTTAAAGAAGCAAGCTTAAAGAGCCCCGGAATGTATACGAAACAATCAGGAACAAAAGATAAAAAGAAAGACCAACAGAAACAAAAGGGGGCACAGGGGGAGAGGCCCAGGGAAGATCCAGAGCCAGAAGGAGCGTATGCCAGCAGTGACATTGAAGAGCAAAGAAGCATGGCGCTCGTCCCAAATAAAACAGAAATGATGGAAATGTTCGCCAAACTCGAAAACGTTATAAAAGCAGAAATATTGAACGTACGCACGGACATGGGACATCTGTTGCGCAGAGTGGAAGAGGCAGAAGAGGTGTCAGGAAAGCAAGTAAAAGAGATTTTAGACCTAAAAGCGCAAGTGAGGAAAATGCAGAATGAAAATCGCATGCTGGCATATAAAATGGAAGAACAAGAGAACCAGAGTCGTCGTCCAAATTTGCACATCAGATTCATCCCGGAGCAACACAACGAGGATTTAGGGGAGAAGATGAGAAAAATATTTAACCCTACCTGGGAAGGCGTGAAGACGAGGCCCTGAGGATTGATAGGGTACACAGGGTTAGGAAACCCCCAAATATAAAACAAGACATTCCCAGAGATGTAATTGTGAAGTTCCATGCCTACGAGGATAAAGAAAAAATTTGGAAGAACCTTAGGGGGCGCCCCCGATATGCTTTGAAAATAAAAATCTTCAGATTTTTACAAATCTCTGCGGGAACTTTGGCTCGAAGAAGGCAGTTGAGACCACTGCTCGAACAACTTAGGCAGGCCAATTTGAACTATAGCTGGGGGTTCCCAACATCCCTGATTGTTATAAAGGAAGGGAGATCCTATAAGATGAGATTCCAGGAAGAGATGCAGGACTTTTGTGACGTCTGGGTTTGCCTATCCCCAACGAGGCAAGAATGGAGAGTCGTCGAGTATAGTGGATACCAACATGGCATTCATTAGATGAACTGAGGGACAACCGGGGGGAGAGGGGGGATGTTGTTATTTTTTTTTTGTTCCCTCTCTCCCATGTGCTATGGGGCGCCCACAGGAAATGACACTGGACTCAAGCTATAAAAATGCCTGGACTGGGAAATAAGGGGGAGGGGGAAGTAATTGATAAAACGGGAGCCGCTGCTGGGTGGGTGGGGGGCTTGGGGAGGCTGATGTTCCTTGTCGGGATGCTCGTTTTCTGCCCTCCTGTCCTCCCCGCCCTATTAAAGGGCGGGGGTACCGGAGGCTGTCGTTGGAGCGCCACCCTCGGAAATGAGTCGCGCAGTATGGGATTTAGATTATCCCCTACGTGCAGGCTCTGGGCTGGTATATGGCCGGGGGGGAGGGGGGTGGGGGGTAGGGGGGTGGAAGGAGGAGGGGGGAGGGGTTTTCCTGCAGGGTGGGCTACAGTTGAGCAGCCGATAAGGGAGTGGGGATAAATCAAGCTAAATGCCAGATTTTAAATTCTTAACATATAATGTGAAGGGATTGAACTCATCTACGAAAAGACACAAAATACTTAAGGAACTTCAACATTATAGAGCTGATATAGTATTTCTTCAGGAGACCCACCTGGCCACTGATTCTAGAATTAGGATGTTCTCCCCAGGTTTGCCCCTGTGGTTCTACAGTGATACGCCTATCAAGAGATCCAAGGGAGTAGCAATAGGGTTCTCAAAGGCCTCTAATGTTTCTCTAGTGGATAGGGTGATGGACCCAGATGGCCGATTTATTTTTTTGAAGGGAATAAAATGTTTACCTTAGCGAATGTCTACTGCCCCAATAAAAATCTGACGGTGTTCCTAGGACAGGTGTTTGCGAAACTAGTGAAGTTTAGGGAGGGGGAGGTGGTTCTGGCGGGGGACTTTAACTTTTGCCTTAACCCTGATCTGGATAGTATGTCCCGGGCTCAGGGGACAAGGAAGGTCCTACTTAGCGCAATAGGGCGTTGGCTGCATCGCTGCCATCTGATGGATGTCTGGAGGATGCAGCATGCAAAGGTTAGGAATTATACCTACTTCTCCCCTGTGCACGGGACATATTCAAGATTAGATTACATACTTACGGACCATAGTTTACTGGATTGGGTGGAGGAAACTAGAATAGGAATTATCTCTCTATCAGACCATTCACCGGTCACGATGAAGTTGAGGATCCCGGAGTTGCAAAGGCAACCCTTCTCGTGGAAGTTGAATAAAAACTTGCTCTATGATCAAAAAGTATTAGAAAGGGTCCAGGAAGAAGCTGACTTTTTCTTTAAATCCAACGACACAGGAGAAGTTTCCCCTCCCATTTTATGGGAAGCGCACAAAGCGTATATTAGAGGGGTCCTCATCTCCATTGGGGCAGGGGTGAAAAAAAAGAGAAAAGAAGAAAGGGAAAGGTTGATCGAGGAAATCTTCTTACTGAACAGAGCCATAAAAAGCTGAAGGGTCAGAGTCAGGAAGGCTTCTGCCAGTTAGCCGCTAAAAAGGAGGAGTTAAGGGATTGTATAGAGCAAGACTCCAAAAAGGCTCTCAATAAGATAACAAGAGATAATTATCCTTGGGCGAATAAGTCGAGCAAGCACCTGGCTAGGTTAGTAAGAAAGAAAAGGGACCGGAATTTTATTGAGAAAATACAGAATAAAAAAGGGAGACAATAGCCACTAGTAAAGGGATAGCAGAAGAGTTCAAAAAGTTCTATGAGGCCCTATACTCCATTGGGCAACATAGAGTAGGTGATCTAACTGATATGGGGAGGGCAGAAGAATTCCTGAGGGGGGCGGGTGTAGTGGAGCTATCTGAGGAAGATAGAGGTATCCTTGATAGACCTATAGGGGCAGAGGAAATCTTGGCAGCTCTGAAAAATTCCTTAAAGGGTAAGAGCCCAGGTCCAGACGGGTTCACTACCCTATACCTAGAAAAATTGAAACACATTCTCGTACCTAGGCTCTGTCATTTTTGGAATGGGTTGGGTTCCAATTGTGTAATGGAGAAAGAAGCCCTAGCAGCCTCTATTACATTGATATTAAAAGAAGATAAAAATGCTAGGCTCTGTTCGAGTTATAGACCTATTTCGCTGCTAAATGCAGATGTTAAACTTTATGCTAAAGTGCTGGCAAGCAGATTGAAGGATAAAATGACCACCCTGGTACATGCAGACCAGGCGGGTTTTGTGGCGGGGAGACAGAGTAGGGACAATGGGGTGCGAGCAGCGCTTTTGTTGGAGTCCAGCAAATGTGGAGGGCCCCCAGTTCTATTCCTGTCAGTGGACGCGGAAAAAGCGTTTGACAGGGTAGACTGGGGGTTCATGATTAACACTTTGGAAGTGATGGGGGTTGGCCCAAGGTTTATTTCTTTGATCAAGATACTCTAAAATAACCCCACGGCATCCGTAAGGGTGAACAGGGTTCTTTCCAGACCCTTTAATATGGAAAATGGTACTAGGCAGGGGTGCCCTCTCTCCCCCCTCCTATTTGTCTTGTCCCTTGAGCCTTTACTAGCCACTATTCAAAACAATCCAGACTGTAGTGGGGTGAAGATAGGAGCAGAGGAACATAAACTCGCGGCTTTTGCCGACGACGTTATGTTCTTTATTTCGAACCCCAGAATTACCATACCTAATGTGCTACAGATTCTTAGAAGATACGGGGAGATTTCCAATTTTAAAATATTTTAAAATAAATCTGAGGAAGTCTGAGTTCCTGAATATCAATGTTGGTAAACAAGAGGAGGCACGCCTTGCAGAGGTGTTCCCCTTTCCTTGGAGAAAGAAAATTAACTACTTAAAATTATCAAATACATTCAAAAAAGTTAAAATGATGTTAACACCTAAAATATTGTATAAATTTCAGATGCTGCCAATTCCACTCCCCCAACCTTATCTAAGAGCTTTACGAGGTCTGATAGCAAGATTTGTCTGGGGCGGTAAAAAGCCACGTATCTCCTACGCTGTCCTGAGTAGGGGAAAAAAAAGGCGGACTAGCTCTGCCAGACTTTAATAAGCACTATCTGTCAGTAATATTGTCACGAGTTATTGAATGGTCAAAAAAGGGTTCGGTGAAGAGATGGGTCAATATAGAACACTATATGAGCAACACTGAATTAGGTCATATTATTTGGAATCCCCCAAAATATAGAGCACTGGGCACCAACACGGTGGTATTGACACGTAACACTCTTAAATTTTGGGGCCAGATTCACACACAGAATAAGTGGACACACAATTCACCTTTGATTTACATGAAAGACAACAAATTTTTTGAGCCTGGGATGAGGAAGGTGGGGGGGAATTGGATAAAAGATGATTGTATTCAACTAAAAAATTTTACCAGCAAGGGGGAAATACGCACGTATGCCAATCTGAAGGCTGTATCAGAGTTTTGGGTAATGGATGGGTGGAGGTACATCCAGCTTTCGCACTTCATAGAGAGGTTACAGAAACCACTCAGAAGCGAGGAGGAATATAGACCACTCGAGCAGCTCTGTGTGAGGGAGCAATCAGGTAGCTCTATCGCTCAAATTTATAGGATTTTGGGAGCTAGGGTTGAGCTGGAGGTGCCTCCATACATCAAGAATTGGGAGTGGGAGTTAGGGTCACAATGTAGTAAATTTTTGAAGATGGTACATTACTCGGCACTTGATACTGAGAGGACTGAAAATAATTTTAAATGTCTTGCAAGATGGTATTAATACAATGTAATTCGGTAAATGTGATGTATACATGTAGGGCTTGGTTTTGTATTGATAAAATATTAAATAAAGAATTTAAAAAAAACAAAGAGGAGGTCATGCGTAGAGCCCGGGAAACAGAAAATCTCACTATACAGGGGCACCCCATCCAAATTTTTGCTGACCTCTCTCCTTATAAGATACATAAAAGGAGATCCTTAAACCCCCTCCTGCAAATCCTGTCACAAAAATCAATCACTTACAGATGGTCGTTTCCTTTCCGCTTAAACTTTGCTCACCTAAATAAATCGTACAGCTTCGCAAACTTTGTGGATGGAGAACGTCTTCTACTTCAACTGGGCCTCATCTCCTAATCTCCTGCCCTTGCATCGGACCCCAAGACTCCAATCTCCACGAAGAGGTCTTTCCCCTTAAGCCCCCATACAACCCCTATGGAGCAAACAACAAGCTAAGAGATCTAAAGAGATCTAAAAATGGATGTCCACCTTAACGAGAATCCTGCACTTAATCTTTTACTTTCCTTCTGGGACTTTACTGACCGTACTCTGGCTAAATGGCTCCCAAAGTCATCCCAGCCCCCCTTACATGAACTAGCCCTGCTCCACGTCCAATAATATCAGAACGATAACCACCTCAAATCTCTACTACAAGGACCTGGACTCCCTACCATTCTCTTACTACCTAGGTTACCAGAACCTAAAGGGCACTACCTAACATATACTGATGTGAATTAGTAACTTTTTCTTTTACAGGGGGAAAAAAAGACTTCCTATAGTCAGTCTCATGATAATCTATTCGCCCAATTGGTTCCTCTAAAGCTGATTTCCCTTTCCCTCCCCTCACTGGGGGAAGGAGACAGAAATCTCAGACCAAAGATGTGTGGTCATTTCACAATAACAGGACCACCATGTCCTTTTACTCGAAAACACTCCTGATATACTAGTCCTAGGTTGCTGCCAATAATTTTTGCTTACATAGCCTTTTGTATTTTATTTTTCTACTGCTTTTTCCCACCTTCCTTTTTTTAGGGGAGCTGGTGGGAAAAGGCAGTAGAAAAATAAAATACAAAAGGCTATGTAAGCAAAAATTATTGGCAGCAACCTAGGACTAGTATATCAGGAGTGTTTTCGAGTAAAAGGACATGGTGGTCCTGTTATTGTGAAATGACCCTTGCTTACATAGCCTTTTGTATTTTATTTTTCTACTGCCTTTTCCCACCTTCCTTTTTTTAGTATTTTTCCTGGCGGAATGGCTGGAGCGGCTGCACTTCGCCTCCACCTGTCTCGGAGTGGCGTTTTCCCTCCGCTCGGAGAATGCTAAACAACCCCCCTGGTTGGGGTTACCTTTTTGGGAAAAGCTTGCAGGGAGAGGATGGCAGCCCCCTCTCCCTGCAAGGGTAATTTGGTTCTACTTAAGCTGCAATTTTTTTGCCTGTTATATTGTTACATACAATGTTTTTTAACATGCCTTGTCTATCTTCCTTAGGATTGGCCTTGTCTCCCCCCTCTTATAACCCTTCTCTCTCTTGTTCCAAGTCACCCAGAGTCTCTTCACAATGCCCGCAGAAACATCATCTAAGCCCTTGGACATCGGTAACCGTGATCTATAATCTACTTCAGGAGGTCAGGGTAAGAACCCAAAGACTGATTCGTACACCCCCCTCTGATCCATGCCCTCTGAAACCATCACACCTTCCCCCCTATGCATTGCTACTCACAATGTCCAGGGGATAAATTCCCCAATTAGGAGACAAAAACTTTTTAAACATCTCAATCTCAAAAGAATGAAGTCATCTTATTACAGGAAACTCATTTCCCGTCATCGTACAACCCCCTCCTTCCTACATAGTAACTATCCCCAGTTTTACCTCTCCAATGCAGGTAATAAAACCAAGGGAGTGGCCATATGTTTCTCTAAAAACCTGAAATTCTCCCTAACAGACACCATAAGAGACCAAGCAGGCAGATACATTTTAGTAAAGGGCTATGTCAAAGGCTCACAGTATTTATTTGTTTCTTACTATGCCCCAAATAAAGGCCAGGCAGCATTTTTTTCCTCCATGATGTCCGCACTAGGCCCACAGTTGGAAGGGAAAA
Organism: Lithobates clamitans; assembly: GCA_037952925.1. Classification (NCBI taxonomy): domain Eukaryota; kingdom Metazoa; phylum Chordata; class Amphibia; order Anura; family Ranidae; genus Lithobates; species Lithobates clamitans. Next base: position 2,394,602 of record JBBGZY010000228.1, on the reverse strand, counting down.
TAATCATGGGAGGTGACACAAAGCTTCCCTTCGATCAATCTCTTGACAAATCGGGGTCAGACCTCTCTCGGCCAAAGAACCATCTGAAACAGGGCACTAAGATAGCCTCCACACTGTACCCTGTGGGCCTTGTGGACATCTGGAGGGAACTGAACCCGAGATCCAAAGACTACACACACTACTCCGACCCACACCAAATTTACACTAGAATTGATCACATTTTTATTCCGTCACACAACATTCCATCAGCCACCAAAGTGATCATCAGGGATACCACCATGTCCCACCATTCTATGGTTCTTTTATACATACAGCATTCTCACAACCCTAACACAAAATTTATTTGGCTTCTCAATGAAGGGCTGATAAGTGACCCAGTTCAATGCACAATCCTCACACGAGAAATTCAAGAAAACTTCCTCCTAAACAATAATGACCCCATCTCCCCAGAAACCCTATGGGCTGCCCACAAGGCAGTGATTAGGGGAAAGATGATCCAAATCACCTCAAGACTTAAAAAGGAACACAAGGCAGATATAAACAAACTCACTAGGGAATTCTAATCCTTAAAGCTGGGTTCCACCCAAATTTTGAACATTATCTCTATGCATTCTCTTCCTTGCCTAGATGCTGTGTAAAAAAATTTAAATCGCCGTAATTACCTTTTTTTTTTCTAATCTTCTTAGCACTTCCTGGTTTTCTTCCCATTGGAGTAGGCATGTTTCTATCCTCTCCCAGACCTCCCACAGTCCCCTGGGAGCTAGTCTCAGGCTTCCCAGCATGCATTGTGCAACAGCGTCATCACAACATCTCGGTGAATGCTGGGAGCACAGCATTCACCGCATCCAGGAAATACATGCTTGTGGGCTTCAAATGCCCACAATGAAGATGGAAACCGCCTTCAGTGAATTTTATAAGTTATTCTTTACAACTAAATCTGACACAGGCGGACTTATTACACAGAACATGTGAGTAGATAATCATGAGAAGAAAAGTTTGTGAATGAACTCCAAAAAAAAAAAACGATAGATAGGTGGACCCCCGCTTTAAGTAAGGCCCATAAACATAATCCCACTAGAGAGTCTCTGGAATCCCTTGAATCAGCCCGAACATCCATGAATCTTGCTCTGACCACCGAAGCTGAGAAACATCTAAGATGGTCAGGAGCCCAATTCTACTCCCAAAAAGACAAAATAGGAGCCAAATTGGCAGCCAAACTTTCTCCCAAACCCCGATCCCTTAACTTTTCAAAGATATGAACTCAGACGGGGGAGTTGACACAAAATCCAATCTGCATCATGGAAATGTTCCATGACTTCTACACCACTTTATATAAAAATGAGCAGTTAAGTACTCAACCTACTCTAGATGAATTCCTAAATAATATCCCTCTCCCAAAACTTTCAGCAGAACATTCTGACCTCCTGGACGAGCCGATATCTGAAGCTTTTCAGTCGTCTATTACAAAAAATGTGCCACCACTCTTGCCCCATACATGCTCAAATTCTTTAATTCTCTCAGGTCTGGTTCTCCCCTGGACAAAGCCCTGAACCTAGCTTATATATCAGTTATTCCTAAGCCTGGTAAGGATTCAACTTTGGTGTCTAACTATTGTCCTATCTCTTTAATTAACAACGATCTCAAGATCTTAACAAAAATACTGTCCAATAGACTCTCATCCTGTATCACTGTATATGTCCATAAGGACCAGGCGGGCTTTGCCCCGGGGAGACAAGGACCTGACCAGATAAGAAGAGCAGTTGACATCATATCCCTCCTCAACTCCCGTTGGGATGGAGGCCCCCACCAGGAAGGATTTTTACTGTTGATTGACCTACAAAAGGCGTTCGACACGTTCACCTGGCCTTACTTATTCAATGTCCTAGGGAGATGGGGGTTTTCGGCCCACACTTTCTAGGGACATTACGAGCCCTGTATTCTAGCCCTAGTGCACAGGATAGACTCCAGGGCTGTTATTACCACCCCTTCCCCATTGAAAAAGGTACCAGACAAGGCTGCCCTCTATCCCCCCTCAATTTTTGCTATAGCTATCGAGACACTTGCCATAGCAATTAGGTCTCACCCTGACATCAGAGGAGTGTTCTGCTATTATTTGTCACCTCTCCACTGATATCAACGCCCAACATTTTCTCCCTGCTTGATAAATTTGGCAAAATCTCCGGCCTCCTCATAAACGTCTCAAAATCTTTAGCATTAAATATCACTATTCCCGCTAATTTACTCAGTAAACCACAGAAACATTTCCCGTTCTGTTGGTGCTCAAATTTCATCCCATACTTGGGGGTCAATCTTCCCCCTAGAATAGACTCCTTATAATCCTCTAATTACCCAGCCGCTTTCCACAAACTGACATCAGACCTCACTACTTGGGCTAAACACAACCTATCTTGGCTAGGCCACATAAACGCAATCAAAATTACCTTCTTCCCTCGCCTCCTGTACTTATTTAGATCTCTACCTATCCCAATCACTACTGCATACGCTTTAATATAAAATTCTACAATTTATTTGGGGACCAAAAGGCAGAAGATGTTCTAAATCTATTTTATTTAGACTCAAATCTCAAGGGGGTTTTGTCCTACCCAATATCTGGTGGTACTACCAAGCAGCACAGTTGGCCCAGATCTCTATTGTATATTCACAAGGTCTAAAACCTGATTGGGTCTCCATGTAGAGACAAGCAGTCCCCCTCCACACCATTGAATTCCAATATGGTCAAACCCTAAATTAGGACCCGCCATTTTAGCTCCCTCTCTGTCCCACTCATTAGCTCTGTGCGACCAAATTCACAAAAACCCATCCCTGATCTCAGCCATTCACCCCCTAACACACATGTTCCATAATCCAGAATTTCTACCGGGAATGAACATATTAGCATTTAGCTGGTGGCTCAATAAAGGACTACTAAGAATAGGTAACTATTTCACTAACGCAGGCCCCATATCTTTCGCATTCTGCATTAGCAAACTAGAGATGCCATCCTGGGGGGCGTGACCGGATGTCGGAGTGAGAGGAGGTTTGTGAGACTTCCCCCCAGCTCGATGCCTCCGTGACCATCCGAACCAGCCTGGTGGAGTTAGCCCAGCTGGATGCTCTCTCTCTCCCTGTAAAGCTTGACGCTTGTTCCGCCACCTGGCTCCCTCTGACCCTGCCTGTGCCTGTGTATAACGCCGGAACACCGACGCTGCTGTTTGGACAGCGGGAGAGGACAAGGATCAGAGAAGGACGGCACTAGCATCTCCTCCCTTGGAGCGGTGAGGAGGTGCTCGGGACACCCGCCGTGTTTGGAAAGGTTGCCGGGGCAACGGCTCCGGCACCTGCGGGAGGAGGAGGCGGGGACGGCGTTCGCCGACAGCAAAGGAAGCGGTCATCAGGAGCGTCCCTGCGCTGCCCAGTTAGTCTGGCAGCATCAAGGTACCAACTATTTTAGCCATTAAAAAATGGACTGTCTCCCCTCTCCCTCCAAGGGCCGAATTGCTGCCTTTGACGTGGTGGGGTGGAGGTTCAGGCAGCTTGATACATCGCTACAGAGTGGCTTGTCCCCTGTGAAGGAGAGAGACATCCCGCTGGTCTGTGGAGGGCTGTATAAACAAGCCAGATGCTGACTTACGGTAATAATGTAAAAACCTAACAGCGCTGAATTATTTATTATATTAGGCTGGGTGATAGCGTAATTGAATACAAGAAGGATACCATTGGGACTGTGATAATATTGAAAACAAGGTCAACTTGACGAGCTGTTAAACCCCTTCATATATTCCCTTGGCCTAGATAATCAGTCATGACTAGAAAAAAGGGAGAGGAGTTGCAACAGCAGGAGAACACTAGCTCCCAAACTACCCATACATCTAAAGAGAAGGGGAACCAGGCAGCAGTAGCAGCAGCAGCCAAATTGGAAAAATTTGCGCACTCCTCTACCTAATCACCATACAAAAGCACTCAGCAACAGCAGGAGAAATCCTATGTGGGGGGTCCTGGGGATAGGAAGAGCCTAGGCAAAGGGTCGGCGGTAATGCACACCACAAATACTGCGAGCAGCAAAAGCTCTGCGGGTGAGCCCTCGGGAATAGCAACCAATAATGTCGCTGAGCAAAATGCATCAGTAACAGTTGAGCCTACACTGAAAGATGTTCTATGCGCTGTTAATTCCTGTAAGGCCTCCCTAAGTGACCTGTGTGACCAGCTGAAGGGGTTAAAGGAAGAGCTAATCACAGTAAGCCAAGAACTGCAAAGGACTATTGCTAGAACAACTACACTGGAGGAGAGGTTGAGTCAGGTAGAGGACGATTTAACCCCAATGCAGCTAGAGCTCAAAGCAATGAAAACGCAGATGGGTGTACATAAAGCCAAAATGGAGGAAATAGAAAATAGGTCTCGCAGGAACAACGTGAGGGTGGGGGGCCTACCGGAGCAGTGTGAGGGTCCCCACCCCGAGGAGTTCTTGGAGAAGTGGCTTAGGGGAATATTTGGGATGGAAACCTTCTCTCACCTCTTTGCCATTGAAAGAGCCCACAGAGTGCCATCTAGGGCCCCATTATCAGGGGGGTATCCCAGGCCAATAATTATGAAACTTTTCAACTATAAAGACAAGGTGATATTGATGCGCAGGGCCAGAGAGCTGGGGGATATCCTGCACAACGGAGCTAAAATCTTATTTTTCCACGACTACTCTCCAGACCTGCAGAAACGAAGGGTCGAATTTAGGGACATTAAGCGTAACCTACGGAACTATAAAATTGAGTATGCCCTGCTGTATCCGGCACGTCAACGCATTACTGCCTTAGGGGCTACCCATTTTTTTGATACGATGACAGGGGCAGCAAAATGGCTTCAAGACAACAAAATTGACCTGTAGAGTTATGGGTTGAATAAGGCTAGTAAAGCTTGGAAAAGAAAAGAGATAATTTTTCTTTTTTTTTCTTTTCTTGCAGCATATAGCGGATGGCATGAGGAGGGGGGAAGGGGGGCGGGTGTGTGACAGACGGAAGCACGGATGAAGGATGTGGTTTCATTGGTTACGTATGTTTTAAGTGTTGCTTTGATGTTTTGGAATTGGGTCGTGGGAGGGGGGGAGGAGATTGGAAGTGAGTCATAATGTACTTGTTCAGTATTTGAGTGGGGAGTTCTTTCTTGAATGGTTCGGGGGAGGAAAAAGGTCACAAATAAAGCCCCTAGGGCTAGCCTAGTTAGGCAGGAGGCGAGTCATGAAAAAGGGCGGGGAGAAGGGGGATAGACAAAATAGAGGTTGTGGGAAGGGGGGCTTATAGTGAGACACAGGGTTAGACTATGGGGTGAACGTAAGGCACACGTATTTAGGAGGAGGGGGTTTACAAAAACAAAGTATATTTGCACACGCTGTTTATATTTTCAGTTAAATAATATAAGGGGAGAGGGTGGAGCAGTTCCTGGATGTGGGGGCCCCTCGCCCCTCCCCCCTTTCACTTTCCCATTTGACACAATCACAGAGATGATGGCAAGTTTTGTAGACACAAATGCACAAACGAATTGCCCCTTCTTTTCTTTTTTTTTTCTTTTCTTTTTCTTTGGGCGTTTTTTTCTCTTTATCGTTTCTATTTTTTTTTTCTTTAGATGCCTTTTAAAACTCTAAAAATAGGTTCTTGGAACATTAGGGGCATGGGCGACCCTGTTAAAAAGGCAGCTGTGTTCTCGGTGATGGAAGCTTATGGTGTTGAACTGGCTTGCCTGCAGGAAACTCACCTTACTAATGAAACTAAACTATATGTTTGGAGCAATAAATTAAAAATCTGTTGATAGGAATAAGATGTGGGAAAGTTGTGGGATAAGCTGATACAATTATACGAGGGGGACACCCTGAAATCTTTTGAGGAACTGAGGCACGAGTATGGGATACCAAACCAAGTATTTTATAGTTACCTACAGATTAGGCATGCTCTGAGTAAGCAGTTTAGTAGACAACCCCCAACATGGTGTAGGATCCCACTTTTACAAAAAATAATCAAATCAGAGACCACCAAGGGTTTAATCACAGAGATATATATGCAACTAACAAAGAGAATAAACACGCAGGCAGGCCTACCTGGGGCTGATGTGGGGGAGATATCGGACGATCAGTGGAAAAGGATTCTGGAATTTGGGTCAGAGGTGTCGGTCTCTCCCTCACAAAAAGCCTCCCACCTGATGTTGCTGCACAGAGCCTATTACACACCCAAAAAGCTGTTTATGTTCGGTCGCAGAACCAACTATGAGTGCCCTAGATGCAGAGGAACAGGCAATTTAATCCATATGGTTTGGAGGTGCCCAAAACTGGTTAGGTATTGGCCTGAGATTTTAAAGAAAATAAACACCACGTTTAGAGTTAATTTAGAGCTTGACCCTAAGACCTGTGTGTTGGGCTACGTTAATAACGGGTTGAGTGACAGGAGTACAGCTGTAGCGGTAGCAAGATGCTTGTTTCAAGCCAGAAAACTAATAGCACAATCTTGGCAATCAAGAACACCTCCGACCCCGGAAGCTTGGGTTGGAACTGTCAACTCTATAGTGTGGAGTGAAAGGACATTCTATACTAGGTCAGGCAACTACAACAACTTTGTGAGACTATGGAACCTGTGGGTCCAAGCGATGCCATGTTCTTTACCAGTGCTACTTTAGTGCCGAGAGCAATCACCATCCTACCAAGGGAGAGATGTTGAGTTAGGCATAGTTTAGTGTTTTGAATCCAAGAGAGAACAACGAAAAGAACAGTAGCCAGATATGGGGTGTGCCTTGGAACTACGCGGGCCCAACAATGGAGGGTCAGTGGGGGGTGGGGGGGTTTATCAGATAGAAAAGTAACAACATATAGTCATGCATAACAATAATAAGAGACTATGTGGCCGGCTGGCCTTGATGTATAAGTCGTGTGTTTTACGTGTTATATTTTGGTACTATTGTAACTATTTAAATATGGATTATATAAAAATATATAAAGTTTGAAAGGCCACAATGATTTGACTGGGTTAGAGACATTTATGAGTATCAATCTGAAAGTTGTCTCTGGATAAAGTTTACTGAAGTGGCTATAAAAAAAAAAAAAAAAAGAGATGACATCCTCCAAAAAATACACATACTCGCAAATACTACATTCCCTTCCCTCGATTTGTCCTAATAAACCAGAACCCCCCAAAGTCACGACCTATGAATCATGGTGCTCGGACATCATGGATCAGATGGGCGAGATCTCCATCATCTATTCCTCCCTAGCCTTGGATATGTCCAAACCCTCCTACGCTCACTCTTGGGAAAGCGACCTCGACATTTCCTGGGACCAGGATAAATGTTTTACCTGTTTCCAACGCTCCTTCAAAGGTATATTAAATGTCTAGGTGGTATAGGGTCCCCTCCCTCCTCGTTAGGATCTATCCAGATGCTTCCCCGCTGTGTTTTCGAAATTGCAACCATATAGGAACAATTTCATATCTGGTGGTCGTGTCCACGCATAAAAGGTCTCTGGAACAAAGTATTTTCCTTGATACGCAAAGTGACGACCATTAACAAAGGCAAAGGCACTCCTTAACCCTAAAGTGAATAAAGTAGACAAACACACTCAAGCACTGATTTTCTTCATCCTGCTGGGCACCAAAATTACAATAGCAGCTTATTGGAAAAAAACTTTAGTTCCGATCACAGCGGTGAAGCATAAAATATCTTGGATCATGGCGCAGGAGAAAATAGTGAGCTTTATGCAAGACAAAACCTGTAAATTTGAATTAACCTGGGAACCCTGGGCTAACTACTGTCATATTCCTCTATACCCATGCGTTGAATCTTCCTAATGGATACGACTCAGAGTGACCCTTCTGAAACCCTCACCTTCTCATATCTCCTTCCCTTGAACTCTTCCCTCCCTTAATTCTTCTTTTCCAATCTTTTTTCTCACCGTTCTACGACAATGTACCTAAGACAAGGCCGATCCTGACTTCTTTACTATGCTTCAGATGTGCATAGTACAGCAACACTTGAGTTCAGTTTCTCTGAAACTCTTATGCCCCGTACACACAATCGGATTTTCCGATGGAAAATGTCCGATCGGAGCGTGTTGTCGGAAATTCCGACCGTGTGTGGGCGCCATCGGACATTTTCCATCGGATTTTCCGACACACAAAGTTGGAGAGCAGGAGATAAAATTTTCCGACAACAAAATCCGATCGTGTCAATTCCGACCGTGTGTGGCCTGTTCCGATGCACAAAGTGCCACGCATGCTCAGAAGAAATTCCGAGACGGGACAGCTCGTTCTGGTAAACTTAGCGTTCGCAATGGATACAGCACTTTCGTCACGCTGCAATGTTCAAAATGGTTTAATACAGCGCACTCTCTTCTTCTTTATAATGTGACAAGAATTAAGTAGTTTTGATGCTCATATTCACACACACTTCTCACAAACTTATTTCGTTACTATTTATCGGGGATTCCCTCAATATATTTTGATTTCTCACATCTGACAACATATTTTTGTATATATTTTTTTTTTTTTTGCCTTTAATGTAGAATCTTTTTTTGTGTTTCTCTTTTTTTCTTTTTTTTTTGGTGATTTTGATTTGTACTCCCGAAAATGTTTGTGTGTTTTTTGTGACAAGTTACCACAACACCATTGATATGTTGTTCTATTTAATCTGTAGGAGATTGTTTGGTGTTGTTGTCCCTTGTTAATTTCACATTTTATGTTAGAAATGTACCTGAATCGTCACCAACAAACTGTCCTTTTTGGATGAAAACACACACAGGAGAGTAGAATTTACCTAAAAAAAATTTATTAAGGGGTCACAACTATAAAAAAACAAAGAGGGAGGCAACGCTGGAGAAACTGCAGAAGTGGGCGAAGCCTTGGACCCCCAGGGCAGACATCAATTATTTAAAAGCAAAATTGGTGGCCTGAGGAGTCCATATCTAAGGGAGGGCAGTCTGGTCCAGAAGTCCCAGAGATCCGGAAAGCAGCAGATGACATCTGTGTCCCCAGGCTGTGGTCGTACGAGAGACTGCATCTTCTGTCAGACCAGACTGAACCCAGGGTCATCACTCTTTGGTCTTCTTTCCACGCCTCCTTCCACGTGGTGGCTCTGGTGGTGGAGTTGTGGCAGCAGGAGGAGGAGGAGGAGGATCATCGATCTCAATGACATCCATCTTGGGTGTCAGTTCCCCACTCTCCCCCTTACGTAGGACTTTATAAATCAGGTCCTCAGAGAGCTTGCGTTGGCCCTCCTGCATGCCCTGCAATTTGGTGGCAGCCATGCAGGCAAAGGCCTCTGCAGGACTGGGGAAGGCTCTGAGGGACGCAGAAGCCTCCTGGATCAGCCTGTATGCTGAATCCTGCACAGATGGAATGGGGGGAGGCTCCCGCTCTTCTCTTCATAACGGGGGCGGGGCCTCCCGGTGACCCTGCCCCCCTCTGACGCACGGGACATGACGGGACTTCCCTGTGGCATTCCCCGTGACGTCACAGGGAAGTCCCGTCAAGTCACTGGGTGGCCCCGCCCCCCGTTATTTAAGAACCGTCAGACGAAGAGACGCCGTCACACAGCGGGAGCCTCCCTCCATGCCAGCATGGCTGCGGAGCGGCCCGGAGAAGAAATGAAGAAGAGAAGAAGGAAGAAGAGATGAAGAAGAAGAAGAAGATGAAGAGAAGAGCGGGAGCCTCCCCCCATGCCATGGGTGCGGAGTGGCCCGAGGAGAAGAAGATAGAAGACGCCGCGGAGGAGATGCTGGACGAGAACGCCGGAGGAAGAATCAGAAGAGCCAGAAGAACCAGAAGAAGATGAAGGAAGAAAGAAGAAGCATTTAAATAAAGGAATTGTCAAAAACTGTCTCTTGTCATTTTTAACATTTTTGACAGTTTTTTAGTGAAATGGTAGGGGTAAGTACCCCCTTACCATTTCACACAGGGGGGGGCCGGGATCTGGGGGTCCCCTTGTATAAAGGGGGCTTCCAGATTCCGATAAGCCCCCCGCCCGCAGACCCCCACAACCACCGGCCAGGGTTGTGGGGATGAGGCCCTTGTCTTCATCAACATGGGGACGAGGTGTTTTGGGAGGCTACCCCAAAGCACCCTCCCAATGTTGAGGGCATGTGGCCTGGTACGGTTCAGGAGGGGGGGGGCCGCACTCTCGTCCCCCCCTCTTTTCCTGCGGCCTGCCAGGTTGCGTGCTCGGATAAGGGTCTGGTATGGATTTTTGGGGGGACCCCATGCCGTTTTTTGTTTTGTGTTTTTGGCGCGGGGTTCCCCTTAAAATCCATACCAGACCTGAAGGGCCTTGTATGGAATTTAGGGGGACTCCCACATCATTTTTTTTTTTTTTTTTTGGTTCGGGGTTGCCCTGTGGGGAATTCCCATGCCGTTTTTATCAATGAACTTCTATGTGTATTGTCGGCAATGCAATAGCCGCGGGTAGTTTTAAATGTGTTTTTTTCTTCAAAATGTCATTTTGCTGTCAGACTGTTCTAAACACAGGAAACATGCGCCCCTTTACAGGCATGCTATAGACACCCCCCAGCTACGAAATTTAAAGGGATATTACACTTTTATTGTTTGACTTTAAGCATTATTAAAATCACTGCTCCTGAAAAAACGTCCGTTTTTAAAACTTTTTTTGCATTGATCCATGTCCCCTGGGGCAGGACCCAGGTCCCCAAACACTTTTTATGACAATAACTTGCATATAAGCCTTTAAAATTTGCACTTTTGATTTCTCCCATAGACTTTTAAAGGGTGTTCCGCGGCATTCGAATTTGCCGCGAACACCCCAAATTGTTCGCTGTTCGGCGAACTTGCGAACAGCCAATGTTCGAGTAGAACATGAGTTCGACTCGAACTCGAAGCTCATCCCTATTCATGGGCACATTATTCGTTCGGATCACACATTTTTATTTCGGACTATAAAATACCATTGTTTAGCCCATATGCATTTGGCCACCATTTTGACGCCCTATACTTGGCTTCAAAGAATTGGGTTGTGTAGATGGCTTTGTTACTAGAATGAAATGCAAACTAGATTCTGTGTAAGGAGAGGACACTCAGCAGCTGTTTTCACATCTGGACACTGGAGCACTAGTGTGGGACACAAGAACACCATTTTTATTAGGGGGGGGCACACAGGTGCTCCAGTGTATACTATAGGGGGGGTCTCCATCTGTGAAGCTTGTACTAAACAGGTAAAGTATTGCAGCTTGACAAAGAACACTAAAAAAGCTACATCTTGGAACTCGACTAAAATAGATCATTGTACCCCACTTCCAAGCAATGTTTCATCTTTATAGTTCTGACATTAAATATCTGTGTGCTAATTATACCATTTTTGTTTTACATAGGGGAGAAAAGACTCAGAGGACACCCCTCATCCGAGGAGACCAGAGCCCCCCCCCCTGGAAGAAGGGGAAATCTCCCCAACACAAGATGAGCAGGAGGATGAAGACGTGGTGGAACTAGTCACCACAACAGGTGAGTGTCTGCGACCACAGGCTCCGATAAGAGATGGATGGCGGCATTTTTTTGGAAACCTAATTTATTTTGGGGTTCCTCTCTTTTTAGGTGATCGTGAGGTTGTGGATGAAGATCCTTTCACATCCGAAAGTGCCCAGATCCTGATCGGGGAGATCATGGGGTGTAATTTACAATTGAAAAACATCAAGCAAAACATCAATGATGTTATTCCAAAATATAAAAACTTCATTGATGTTTTGGGGCGAGTTTAAAGCCCCTCCAAATCACTTTCTTCTTTTGTGTGCTACAATGTGCAAAATGTTTTTGTGATTTTTCCCAAAGCCAAATTTGGAGGATGCACACAGTGTGTCAACATGTGCTATCTGCCATCACGGGAGATCAATGGACGCGTTTTGGGGGTGCGACCCCTTCCTCAATAATAAAGTAGTGGTGAGGAAGGGCTTTCTCCCCCAAAACTCGTCCCTTGATCCCCCCTGATGGCAGATAGCACATGTTGGACAAAGACAATTCCATAGCTCAACTCACCAACCAGTCTGCTGACCAACCAAATTAGCCTGTCTAACCGTCTGTTAAAAGCAGGGGTTTAGTTAGCACACATTTGCAAACGCATGTGAAAGCTGCAAGGCCTCGTCAAGGCACCCTGTATTACTTGCAGTCCTAACACTACTAAATTTATAAGTGTCTCCACAGTGGAAGCACATGCATTGAATGGATAGGTGTAGACAGGTGAGCCTGGAGGCGGCCCAAGCACATGTTGACATTGGGAAATTTGTGTGCATCTTCCAAATTTGGCTTTTCCAGGGGTGATTTCCCCCCCATCTGAACGCAATATCAAACACAGTTCCTAAATACTCATGTCTGATATTGCCTTCCAGTTCTACCAAATGTGAACTTTGTAAGATCAAGATTTGTGTCTTTCTTGTTGGTTTTACACAGGCCTGTTTTCTATAAAATGCACATTTTGATTTTGGATAATGACACCACAAAAATTGATATACAACAAACATGTTGGTTTGTCAGAAAAACCTTTGGTAAATGCACATGTGATTGTGCAGGTATTAAAAAGATTGTTCATCAAGAATGTGTGGATTATTGTCTCAACGCTGCAACACTTTTGGGGTGATGTAATTGTTGTTTTATGAGAAAATGGGGGTAATTTCCTAAGGGCAAACCCACTTTGCACTACAAGTGCTGTTTCAGTGCAGTTGCAAGTGCACTTGTAGTGAAAAGTGTCTTTGCATTTAGTAAATAACAGCCAACAGTGCTTTGCATAAGGTTACACAATCACAACATTTTCTGGACTCCACACATTTCTGTCAGGGTCAGCTCAAACAAACACAAGCAGTAAATGTCCACAAAGAAGAGCCTGGGGGGAGATGCCTGTCGAAACTTGAGGTCCTGCAGGCTTCTCCCTGTGGCCAAATACCGCAGGGTAGCGATGAGCCTCTGCTCCGGAGTAATGGCTTGCCTCATGCAGGTATCCTGCCTGCTGATATAGGAGGTCAGCGAAGCCAACAAATGGTGAAATACGGGGTCCGTCATCCTGAGAAAGTTCCTGAAATCATCAGGATTATTCTCACGGATCTCACAGAGCAAAGGCATATGACAGAACTGGTCACGCTGAAGCAACCAATTCTTGGTCCATGAACTCCTCCCCACCCTGTTCATGGACTGGACTTGTGTCAAGGTCAGGACCCCAACACCAAGCCCCCACACAGCACGAACTGTACGAGGAGTACGCATACGAAACATGGCTAGAAAACGGTCGGCTGCTCAGAACGAAGTAACAGAACGCACTGAAGAATAGCAAGGCCTGTGAAGAGCGACCTGAAAACCAGTAACGAACGAACAAGAATACAATGATTACCTAAAGTCACGCGGAACTTGCTGCACGCACTGAAGAGCAGATACAAACCCACAAGCACAAACTGAACGGCAGAAAACGATCTGAAAAAGCACGAATCGTCTCTCACCAAACTTTTACTAACACGAGATTAGCAAAAGGAGCCCAAAGGGTGCCGCGCTTGGTTCTGAACCGGCCTTTTCTAGTCTCGTCGTACGTGGTGTACGTGACCGCGTGGTTGTCGATCGGAAATTCCCGACAACTTTGTGCGACCGTGTGTAGGCAAAACAAGTTTGAGCCAACATCCGTCGGAAAAAATCCTAGGATTTTGTTGTCGGAATGTCCGAACAAAGTCCGACCGTGTGTACGCCCTATTACTCTTCAAGCTACCTGAGCTCGCCTCCTCTCCCGCTCCTATCAACCGAGTTTAAGTTATGGTTATATTGGTAAGTATTTTTTCCGTTTTGAAGCTCTAACATCTCTACATAATACATACTCTGGCTTCACTCTCCTGAGTGAAGACTAGGGTCAAATATTGATATAGTCGGAGGGAGAGGGGTCCCCCCACCCACAGCATGATCCCTTTAGGGGTGTCTGGGGGTGCTCCCTTTCACCCTCCTCTCTATTACTTACTAAAAGCTAAGGATCAACAATTTCATACTCACCATTGACTCGCTATTAAGCTTATAATTCCGACAGGGGAACATGTTGGAGTTGAAGTTGTTTAGTGTCATAACGTTCTTTTTCATTTACACATACATAGCCTATGCTGTAACCTTTGAGTAAGTCATATGTTATCTCACTCTATGTTTGGCCATGTTGGCCAATATATATACTCCTCAAGTCACATGTACCAAACGTTTCCCTTTGTCTCCTGTTTTTCTTTTGTTTTTTTCTTCTCTGGAACGTACTTTGTGAATATAAAACCAATAAAATTATTGGAAGAAATTGAATATTCACACTTTTTGGAGTGAAGATTCTCATCTCCTTTAGTAAAATGGCTGTTTTTAATGTTGAACCTGAAAGTTTTTTGCAATGTGAATTGAATGTGTTGGTTTAAAAATTCCATATTCAGGTCATTAAGTTTTACTGAAAAAAAAAAATCTTACTTTATATACAATTAAATCCTTCTCTCCTCCTGAACCTTCCCCCCTCCAAACCATATAGACACTAGAAATGGGTGAACGGTTCATCCTGAGCATAAGTTTGTACCGAACTTTGGTTGTTCGGATGTTCTGCAGAACACCGAACAATATGTGGTGTTCGGGGGAAATTCGAAAGCCGCCGGAACACCGTTAAAGTCTATGGGACATTAACATGAAAAATCAAAAGTGTTCATTTTAAAGGCTTATATGCAAGTTATTGTCATAAAAAGTGTGTTTGGGGACCCGGGTCCTGCCCCAGGAGACATGTACCAATGCAAAAAAAGTTTTAAAAACGTCAGTTTTTTCAGGAACAGTGATTTTAATAATGCTTAAAGTAAAACAATAAAAGTGAAATATTCCTTTAAATTTCATACCTGGGGGGGGGGGGGTCTAAAGTATGCCTGTAAAGTGGCGCATTTTTCCTGTGTTTAAAACAGTCCCTGCACAAAATGACATATATAAAGGGAAAAAGGTCATTTAAAAGTACTCGCAGCTATAATGAATTGTCGGTCCCGGGAATACAGATAAAATAAGTCATTGAAAAAAATGGCATGGGATCCCCCTAGTCCATTACCAGGCCCTTTGGGTCTGGTATGAATATTAACCACTTGCTTACTGGGCACTTAAACCCCCCTCCTGTCCAGATGAATTATCTGCTTTCAGCGCTGATGCACTTTGAATGACAATTGCGTGGTCAAACAACACTGTACCCAAATGAAATTTTTATCATTTTTTTTCCCACAAATAGAGCTTTCTTTTGGTGGTATTTGATCACCTCTGTGGTTTTTATTTTTTGTTAAAAAAATATAAAAAGACCGAATTTAAAAAAAAATATTATTTTTTTAAAATTTTGTTGTACAAAATTTAAAACAGGTAATTTTTCTCCTTCATTTATGTACGCTGATGAGGCATCACTGATGGGTGGCAATAATGGGCACTGATCGGTTACACTGATAGGCAGCACTGCCAGGTGGCACTGATTGGCACCACTGGTGGACGTTGATAGGTGGCACTTGTGGGCATTGATAGGTGGCACTTATGGGCATTGATAGGTGGCGCTGGTGGGCACTATGGGCACTGTTAGGTGGCAATGGCAGGTGGCATAGATGAGGCATAATTGCCTCTTCCTCTTCGGGTCCGATGTCCCTTACAGATGAGCCGGTGATCGGCTTTTTTGCGTGAGGACAAAAAAAAAAGATTATCGAGCTTTTGTTTAGATCATGTGATCAGCTGTGATTGGCTGACAGCTGATCACATGGTAAGGGGCCAGGACTGGCCCCTTACTCAGATCTGTGATCTCAGTGACTCAGTGATCACAGCACGCACACTCCATGCGCGCCCTGCAGGGTGCGTGCACAGGGGAACCTGACATATGATGGCCTCCCGGAAATTCAGGTCCGCGCTATGGCCATCATTCAGCTATAGCGCGGATGTCAAGTGGTTAAGGGGAACTCCGAACTAAAATAAAAAAAAAAATTGCATGGGTGTCCCCCCAAATTCCATACCAGGCCCTTCAGATCTGGTATGGATATTAAGGGGAACCCCGTGCCAAAATTAAAAAAGAAAATGGCGTGGTGGTCCCCCCAAAATCCATACCAGACCCTTATCTGAGCACGCAACCTGGCAGGCCGCAGGAAAAGAGGGGGGACGAGAGAGTGCCCCCCCTCCTGAACGGTACCAGGCCACATGACCACAATGTATGTAGTGTATGATAAATTATAGATATCCCCTTAATTGTGTGGTGCCTACTGGATAAACAAAATGACAGAAATGTATAGAGAAGTTACTACAAAATACAAATATTTCAGAACAATTGTGAAAAAACTCCTGTGTGTGATCAGAATAAATTGATTAGGTTTAATAGATGGTTATTCTTTGCTAAAAAAAGAAGAAGAGTCAGAAACAGTGGAAACACCTTATAGGGGGAGAGTGACCAACATGAACTGAACAGTATTTAGCCCAGTGAGAGAGACAAAACACTGAGCATTTCCAGGAATGTGTGCAGCTACAGAGAGAGCCAGTGGAAGCCGGTGCTCACCACCAGGGAAAGCAGAGGGAGTGAGAGAACAAAGACTACTGGAGAAGCATAGGCTTGTGGGAGTTTTAGTCTCTGAGCCTGTGCTGAAGTTTTGCTCTTGAACTACACATTCCAGCAATACGAGTGCTCTGCAGAGCAAAAAAAGGAAGAACTGTTCCAGGGCTCAAGGCAGTAGCTTGGAGGGCATTGTAGAGCACACACATAGCACAGCAGGCTGCTGATGGGACACTTTGCTGCATTGTTGAGGACACAAAGAGAAAGCCATTAATATCTTCTGGTCTGTGGGAAGGCCATTGACATCTGGAGTCAGAGGATTTAAACTACAGTAGTACTAAATATGTAGTAAATATGCATTCTTGGTGAACAATGGTAGTTTCTAAATGAAACACTGAAACACTGAAAAATATATTCCATGAGAAAAAAAAACACTTAGAGAGCTTAGCTAAATTGAAGTAAACATATCACTAAAAAGAAAACAGTGACTAAACAGTCTAAAGAGCTCCTCCATAAATTAAATTACCTGAATACATACATTGGTTGTCATGTATAAAAGGTGCTTAATATTGGGTTCTGTAGTAATGAGCAATACATTTCCAAATCAGGCAAATTGGAAAAATGCAATTTTTGTTTTTTTTTCCCAGTTGTTTGCATGCAGATTCATGAACCTAGATTGTCTACATTTGTGAATTGTGTGATTGTCCTCAGATCAGACAGATGTACAGTACATGAATATATTCAGCCACTGCTGATCCTCTGGATTCGACTAGTGGCCTGGACTTTATTTAGGGCAGCTTATTGCTATAGACAAGTATGAAGTGTCTGAACACATCTGAAGCAAAACTGAAATGTCAAAGAAAACTTCAGCAGTGCACTGATTAACTAACATTCCTCAAAGCCCTCCCTTTTCTACCAAAAATCCACCCAATTACTATTAGGCTGTCACATAACATACATAAAGGGCAAACATATAAACTGGTGTTTGTGTTGATAGACATTAGCACATAGTTAAATAGTTAAAAAAGTTTAAAAAAGACTGATGTCTAGGTTTAGTCGCTTACAACTCAGGAAACACGATTTGTGTCATGGTGCATCATCAGGGAAACAGGAGCATCTGATACCTGGAAATATTAACACAGATTAAAGAAAGAGATCAAGGTACAAAGTCACAGCCCTCTTCACAATCAGATACAAACCTTAGTGAATATTCAACTTTCTCACAGCCAAAAACATTTTTAGTAAACAAAAGCACCAACACAAGAAGAGGAGGGAGAAACATCAAAAGTTGAAGCTCCAGTGGGTAGTGCAACTTAGAGCAAGACAGTACAGACAACTTAGTGGTAAGTCTCATCTTATATCCTCTATTCAGGTAGGTTGGAGAGATTTGTGCAATGAGAGGAACAAGAAATTATGTCACTACCAGAAACAGGAATGGGAAGTGATATCACTCGTGACTGACTGGATGAAGTAGCTATTAGTAGCTGCTACTGCATTTCTGGCTCTGCTTTCCTTTTAATTATTCCATTTTGCATACTGAATTCCTGTATGCATTTGTGAACATCAATTGCTGTTCAGTGGTGCTCACTTTTCTTATGTACATGCATGTATTTTGTTGGTAATAGATTGGAATTAGGAGTGGAGTCATTACCTCTGCTGTATTATACTTAATGTGATATGAGATACTTGGATATTTGTACCTATTGTATAATTTTTCTTATATTCTTCATAAAACTTCATTGCGAAAGCATAATGTGGTAAGCTTACGCTGTATATTTTAAACGATTGTATTGGGAGATTGATACACTATGGAGGGGTTTTAATACTCTAAAAATAATTTGTTATTGATGATGGGGAAATTGCATATTTCATATTTTTTTTTATTATTGGCTCACAATATCTAATAATGAATTCTAAACCTAGTAAAGGGGCCATACAAGATATATGAGTATGGTCACTTTAGCTGATTTCATACTAAAGGAATCTCAGGAATGTGCTATCTTCCTTAGAAGGTAATGTTGTTAATGATTGGGTAGTCCTAATAATTCAATATATATAATATATATATATATATATATATATATATATATATATATATATATATATATATATATATATATATATATACATATATATACAGGGTATATATACTATAGAAAAAGCTTGTAGTAACAGTCTCATCTCAGAGCATGCGTCTGATCTGTGATCATCGGCCACATCATCATGGGGGGACTCCGTGGTGAAACAACATCTTTAGTTAAGTATTCTTGTTATATTTTCTAATATTATTATATGTATCTATCCATACTTAATTAAATGTTATACTTATAAGTATTTGTTTGATCTCTCTTTGCACATATCGAATACAACCCCAAAAAAGATAAATTATCACATATCTCTGATAATATAATAGATTGCAAAATAGTGCAGAAAATAGGGGTGTGCAGATCTTTATTGCTAATTACATTATTTATGGGATTTCCCATAGTAGGGTATTATGAGGTTCAGACCAAAGTATAATTTGTTATGAATTTTGCCTCTTTGGCCTTCAGCAAGCAAGCTAACTCAATGGGGTGTTTGCCTACCTGCCCACCAAAAGAAAACTCTGCAGTGGGCAGTGATACATTTAGCAGCAGTAATGCCACCGCTCCTAAAAATAACAGCTTCCGTCTAAGGCTGCTTGTTACGAAGCCAGCGACCACCAGCTTCCTAGCAACTAACACCCAGTGAAGAATCTCCGCCCAGTCATTCAGTTGTTAGCCAGTAATTCTTGGTTGATTCATTTGGTCAATTACATCAGCCACCACCCACAATTTTTGTTACAAACCAGTTGTAAGTCCTGATCTATCAGCAAAGGATAGTGACAGGAGTGGGTGTGTTGACAGGTGAGTGATACAAAAAAGCTATACAAAAAAGACGCCACTTTCCCCCATTTATAGCTAGTTAGAGCAGTAAGAAGCATTGGAAGGCTAACAACAGGTATAAACAAGGCCAAGGATAAATCCAAGGTAAAAAACCAAGCTTAACTTACCGACCAACCTGCAGACAACCAATTAAACTTGTCTAACAGTATGCGTTAAAAGCAGGGGTTTAGTCTGCACACATTTGCAAATGCATGCGTAAGCCACAGAGCCTCGTTACGGCACCATGGTATCTGTGGTACCTAACACTAACTTATAAGTGTTCCCACAGTGGAGGCACATGCATTCTGATGGATATGTGAGAGCAGGTGGACTGAAGGGGAGTCACCCCTTCTTAAAGTTACAGGGGCACACTGAACACCCAGCATATGGCACAATGGCTGCAAAGGTGTCAGTGCATTGCCTGACCAAGAAAAAACAAGACAGTGATAAAAAAAAGACGCCACTTGCCCCCATCTATAGCTGGCTATCGCAGTAAGAAGCATTGGAAGGCTAACGACAGGTATAAACAAGGCCAAGGATGTTGACAGGTGAGTGTGCTTTATCTTTCCTGAGCGTGGCGGGCATCATTCACCATGATTAATGACTATGATTCACCATGATGCATTGCTGAATGACAGAATTGATTTACATTGTGGGACTCTTTTTTAATAAAAGACTTGTCAAAATGTGCTGGTGTGTTTATGTTTATTTATGTTTACATTTTTTGATGAATGAGTAGGGGTAGTTCCCCCACCCATGGGGGGGTGGTATGTGAGACACACATATTTTTATTCCTATTTTACAGAATCTAATAAGCACCCTGCCTGCAGACCCACAAAACCACTAGCCAAGGGTTGTGGGGAAGAGGCCCTTGTTCTTATGAACATGGGGACAGGATGCTTTGTCAGGAGAAACCCCCGCCCCCATGTTGAGGGCATGTGGCCTGGTATGATTAAAGAAGGCGAGGGTGCCCACTGACTTCCCCTTTTCTGGCCAACCAAGCTGTATGCTCAGATGAGAGGTTTTTTTTATTCATTTAGTGGCATAATCCCCTTTTTTTTACATGGGGAACCCATAACATTTTTGCTGTAGGATATACTACAGCAAAAAAGGCATATTAGAATGAAAGAAAAACAAATTGCTGGTAACATTTCTCTGCAACCTTGCAATTGGGACCCCCAAAATACATAGCAGACCTCTGTCTGGTATTTTTGGGGATGCTTATGCCATTTTTTAGAAAGAAAACAAGGTTTCATAGAGATATTTACCACTTTTCATCACGTCACAGGTTTAGGTAATCTACAAAACATGTTTTCAGGTGAATTGTGCATTTTTATTATTTCACTTAATACATTATTAAAAGAGCGGCTCCCCACCAAATTGTATTTTTTTTAACAGTTTATTTGTCAAAGCTTAACTGAACAAGCTGAAATTAGAAGCTGATTGTTACTATGCACAGCTGCATCAAATCTTCCCCTATTTTTCTATGCAAATTGGATGTTTTGATGAGAAATCTATTGTAACAAATATACTGATAAAATAACAAAGATAGAGCACAACTACATATTAAAACAGAATCTTTACATATCATTTCACAAATGCATCAACAATTTCTTAGTGGGCTTTAAGCAGTATTTCATTTTCTCCCTTTGGTCTTACTAATAACAGAAATATGTTCACAAGATTGAAAAGTATCTTCTAAGGGCAACAATATTAATAAGAGGCATGTCAAGAAAAAGCTATAACGAAAGATTGTCTATCCTGCCATAAACATGTTTTGCCTGCAGCAATGGAGACTGAGGGGGATATTAAACAATCTTTAGGTTTCTCCAGGGAAAAGACATAGTGATCACAAAACATCCCTCAACCATGTGAGGATTTGATCTGCAGGCCAAGGTTACATCTGAGTAGCCTTGCAATTTAGAAAATAACTAGGAATATTTATTCTTTAACAATTATTTATGTTATTTTGAGTTTTGAGATTTTTTTCATGTGTAGTATATAAGTTATACTATATTTTGTAATACATAGTTATAAAATATAATGTTACAAAAAAATGTTTGATAAATACATTACATCATAAATACATTCTAAAAATTCTTGTGTAATAAGGTGCAAGGAGCAATACTATTGCCTTATAGACTAGTTTTCCAGTTAAAAAATATGTTTCTATAATAAATATATCATAAAATTATACTGTATAATATGTAATAAAATCATACTACTGTAATAGTTATCATACTCATAATAGAATATTAATAGTGGTACTAGGAATAGTTAATTGTAGTAAGAATAGTATATGTTGCAGAGGAAATAGTTGTAAATATAGTAGTAAATGATCAATACATTGGTTTCAGCAATTGAACCTCGATCTCATGGTTTCCATTACAGGTCATTAACCACTTCAGCCCCGGAAATAGGATTTACCCCCTTCCTGACCATAGCACTTTTTACAATTTGGCACTGCATCGCTTTAACTGCTAATTGCACGGCCATGCAATGCTGTACCCAAATGAAATTTGCGTCCTTTTGTTCCCACAAATAGAGCTTTGTTTTGATGCTATTTGATCACCTCTGCGGTTTTTATTTTTTGCGCTATAAAAGGAAAAAGACCAAAAACAATATTTTCTACTTTTTGTTATAAAAAAAATACAATAAACTCAATTTTAGTCATACATTTAGTCCAAAATGTATTCAGCCACATGTCTTTGGTAAAAAAAAATGTCAATAAGCGTATATTTTTTGGTTTGCGCAAAAGTTATGACTGCCTATCTCATTTCTTGAGGTGCAGGGCAGTACAACCCCCCCCCCCCCAAATGACCCCATTTTGGAAAGTAGACACCCCAAGGAAATTGCTGAGAGGCATGTTGAGCCCATTGAATATTATTTTTTTGTCCCAAGTGATTGAATAATGACAAAAAAAAAAAAATTTACAAAAAGTTGTCACTAAATGATATATTGCTCACACAGGCCATGGGCATATGTGGAATTGCACCCCAAAATACATTTAGCTGCTTCTGCTGAGTATGGGGATACCACATGTGTGGGACTTTTTGGGAGCCTAGCTGCGTACGGGGCCCCGAAAATCAATCACCGCCTTCAGGATTTCTAAGGGCGTAAATTTTTGATATCACTCCTCACTACCTATCACAGTTTCCAAGGCCATAAAATGCCAAAATGGCACAAACCCACCCCCCCCCCCCAAATGACCCAATTTTAGAAAGTAGACACCCCAAGCTATTTGCTGAGAGGCATGGTGAGTATTTTGCAGCACTCATTTGTTTTTGAAAATGAAGAAAAAAAAAGAAAAAAGTATTTTTTTTTCTTTTTTCAATTTTTAAAACTTTGTGACAAAAAGCGAGGTCTGCAAAATACTCACCATACCTCTCAGCAAATAGCTTGGGGTGTCCACTTTTCAAAATGGGGTCATTTGGGGGGGTTTGTGCCATCTGGGCATTCCATGGCCTCCGAAACTGTGATAGGCAGTGAGGAGTGAAATCAAGCATTTACACCCTTAGAAACCCTGAAGGCGGTGCTTGGTTTTTGGGGTCCCGTATGCAGCTAGGCCCCCAAAAAGTCTCACACATGTGGTATCCCCATACTTAGGAGAAGCAACAGAATGTATTTTGGGGTGTCATTTCACATATTCCCATGGCATGTTTGAGCAATATATCATTTATCATTTATCAATATGCTATATACAATTGTATATGAGATTGTATAGCACATGTACAATTGCAACACACATCAAATTGTAATATATCAATATTAAAATCTATCTTTCCTTTTCAATCTGCAGCACTGTAATTTTCTGTATATACAATACAATATGGCAACCTTGAGGCGTTCTTTACACAGATGGTGTATGGAATGACCTCCAGAAATGTAATTCTGTGCTTGTGTGATTGTCTCACTGATTTTCCCAGACGTCTGCACTAAGATACAAATCACATTTTAGGCATCCTCACATCCTCTGCAACAAAAATTTCAGTTTCGGTAAGATATTCCAAAGGGGTGATCATGTCTATAGGGATTCAGATCCTGCCATTTTCTACATTAAATCCTTGCAAGTGCAGCAGTTGATCAATAAAAAAAAGGCACTTCCATTCACATTGCTGTGGACATGGACGCAAACATAGGCATGCTCACAGGGTGTGCCTGAGCACACCCCAATCACCCCGTGTGGCACTGGCTCCAGGGGGCCTGGGCAGCATAGGATGTGGGCAGCAGAGTAGGTGATCTGTGTGGTGGGGGGCTCTTATAAGAACCAATCCCCTTGTGTATCTCTCCCTGCAGGAGGTGAAAGCTGGCTTCTCCTCCTCTTTGCCCTCTTTCAGCTGTTGCAGGGAGAGACATACAATGAGATTGGTTTTTATTCTTCCCCCACCGCACTGATCACCCTCTATGTCCAGGATTGAATCCCTCTGTTGCCAGGACCCCCCTGTGTGCCCCCCCCCCAATACATGCACAGCACTGCCAGCTTCCCTCCACACCTCTCCCGCCAGCTGCTGCAGACACACAGGGCAGGGACCTTCAGAATGTAGAGCGGGAGAGGGGGCTTGTTAAATATGTCATTTACCTGCCCCTTCCTTTTCTGAATAAAAACAGTGAGTGTACCTATCACTCACTGTGCTTATTCATACCTGAAGCATAGTAAACAATGTTATGCTTCAGTTTGTGAATGAACAGGAGAGCCACCATACACAGCCTTCTGTTCGCCCACTGTCTAGTGCACCTGAGGCTGCAGAGAAAAAGACTGAGGAATGAATATTCTCAGCCACTTTCTATGTCTCAGAAGTGAGACATCAGGGGTTTCTTTAGACCCTAATATTTCACCAAAGCCCCCGACCCAAACAGCATTGCAAAAAAAATTATAATAATTTTAAAAAATTTAAAAAAAATAATTGTAAAAAAATAATTAAAAAATTGAGGCCTCGTTCTCACGTGTTCTCTAGCTCATACAGTAAAAATTATCTTTTTGTTAGTGCAGCTGGAGCTTCCTGTTATTTTATGGTGAACCAGCAGCTGTATGAACAGTTGCAGATCCTAATTTGACGGGTGTGCAGGTGTGGGTGAATGGCCCCAAATGCTGCATCCTCATAGCATAACATATGAATGAGCTCCAAGACCTCATGCACATACAGAAAGATTTATTTATTAACTCAATACAGTTTTATCTTTTAGATCCAGCAGGAATCTTGCGTGTCTGTGTATATATATAAACACATGTGTGTTTGAGCTTTAGGGTGTATTCACAAATGTAATAAGTTGCGCACACCTATGGAAACAAACAAACTTAAATGTTGTTTGTTAAAATTCTTGCAATGTACATAGTTCACTCAAAGGGGATTGCTTTTTTCTCACTGAAAGTAACTAAACCTGAAAACAAATATATAGTATATTGTACCCCACCAGTCCTTAGATGGGGTGGCTGCATTAATTTTCATCTTTCAGGATAAAAACATTTTTAGCAAGTACAGAAAGTACCTGTTGATCTTGTCAGAATAGGAGATTTTTTTGTCACTCTGTGAGAATAACTGGAAGCAAAACAATGTTATCTCTTGGGGAAAACTACTAATCCCAGAACACCCCCATTTGGAGGTGAACAAAGGCAGAGAAGTTTGGAGTCCAGCCTAGGTGGTTACCATAGTTTCTTCCATAGAAACACTAAAGGAGTGAGTGTAGCCACCCAAAGACAGGAATGCATATTTGCAGGATTACCAGATGAAAATAAAAGGAAAAAAACATGAAAAAAGAAAACAAATGCAGCTATCACATGTAATGAGTCATAACTGGTAAGTTACAATATATTACATTTTTGTTTTTTGAGTTTAGTTATGCTTTAAAGTTATTTCATGCTCCTATGTCTAGGGACGACTTGAAATTAAAGTTATATGGGTCAAGGATTCAAATGTCTGGAAAAAAAAAAAAAACAGGATACGCACTATACAGGAAAGAGTGTAGGAAAGAGGGGAGATGGATTTTCTATATATGTCAAAAATTCCATAAGGTTAACGTTAATTCAAAAAACAAATGAAACGCTTGAATACTTCTGGGTTTGCCTTCCGACCAGAGAAGGATCTTCCTTTAGAATTGGTGTAGTACACAGACCCCCAGGACAGTATAAAGATTATGATAACTTATGAATGAATAGATGAAGGGAGAGGTTTTAATTATGGATGACTTTGACATGTCTAATATCATCTGAATTTTTCAAACTGCAATTACAAGGAGGATCAGGGATGTAATGGAAACATGAAATAGGGTTTTACTGAAAAAGTTAGTAAAAATTCAACTCGAGGAGATCATATTCTTGAGTAGTACTGACAAATAGGGATTGACTGTCAGATGTTGAGGTGGGAGAAAATTTGGGTTCTAATAATCATCACCAATGTCTTTGGTTTCATATTACAACAAGAAATGAAAAATCATATTAAAAAAATTTACATTTTGGATTTCAAAAGAACAAATTTTACTGAAATGGTTGAATTTCTAAAAAAATGGTTTAAAAGTTTGCTGTAAAACAACAGTAATGGGGCGTACACACGGTCGGACTTTTTGACCGGACTGGTCTGACGGACGCCGACGGACCAAATCCAACGGACAATCCGATCGTGTGTAGGCTTCACCGGACCTTCAGCGGACTTTAGGTTTGGAAGAGGCTTCAAATCTTTACGTCGTAACTCCGCCGGACCTAGAAATCCGTTCGTCTGTATGCTAGTCCAACGGACAAAAAACGACCCTAGGGCAGCTATTGGCTACTGGCTATCAACTTCCTTAATTTAATCTGGTGTACGTCATCACGTATGAATCCGTCAGACTTTGGTGTGATCGTGTGTAGGCAAGTCCGTTCGTTAGAAAGTTCATCGGAAGTCCATCAAAAGTCTGTCGAAAGTCCGCTGGAAAGTCTGTCAGACCAGTCCGGTCGAAAAGTCCACCCGTGTGTACGCGGCATAAGTCAATAATCAGTAGGCACTTTTAACTTTTACTATCTTGGAGACAACTGGATTATAAGTCAGGCAGATTAGTAAGAGTAAATTGAAGAAAAAACAATATGGTTCAATAAAGAGGTAAGTAGAATAGTAAAGGAGAAAACATTAGCAAATAGGAGAATCAAGGAAACAGTAAGACCCCTTTAACACTGAGGCGTTTTTCAGGTGCTAAAGGGCTAAAAATAGCGCCTGTAAAGCACCTAAAAAATGCCTCCCCTGCAGCCCTAGTGTGAAAACCCTAGTGCTTTTACACTGGAGCGGTACGCTTGCAGGACATTAGAAAAAGTCCTGCAAGCAGCATCTTTGGTGCGGTTTAGGAGTGGTGTATACACCACTCCTCCACAACCCCTGCTCATTGAAATGAATGGGACCACTGCCGAAGCACCTGCAAAGCGATACAGCAGCAGCGCTTTTCGGGCGCATTCAACCCTTTCTTCGGCTGCTAGCGGGGGTTAAAAGCACCCCGCTAGTGGCCGAAAAGCACCACTAAAATGACAGTAAAACTAAATCTAGCAGAGCTTTACCGCTAAATCGGTCACTTTGTGAGTGTGAAAGGGGTCTTAGTGTAGCTGATAGAAGAGTATATAAAAAAAAAATGAGGCCAAACACATTATCAGTGCTGCTGAGTGAAAGAGGAGAAAATTGTTAAATCTATTAAGAAAGGAGACAAAACCTTTTTTAGGTACATGAAAGAAAGAACTACATTGGGTTCACTAACATGAAAAATGGGCAAAACACTTATATTGAGGGAAACCTGGATGTAGCAAACTATTTAACCACTTCCAGACTGCCGCACGCCAATGTACATCCTCACTTTGAGGACAGATATCACTGTTATGGCAGCAGCTAGCTGCCATAACCCCAGTATCCCCGTGTTCAGCCGGCAGTCCAGTACAAGATAAAAGTGGTCTCTGTGGCGAATTGACTGCAAGATCACTTTTATCGGCAGGGGGAGATGGGCCCCCCTCCCGCCACGATTCGGTGCCCTCTGCCGCTTACTGGAGCCGCCGGCAGCAGCCGAAGTGATCTGGTCTTTCTTCTGGCTGTGCATGGAGACGAGTGAGGGAAAGATGGCCCCCACCCGTCTCCATGACACTGCAGGGAGGAAGCGACGTCAGGACGTCACTTCCGCTCATAGCTCTTAAAGGGCCATTTTTTTTTTAAATGACAACATTTGTAAATTTTTTTTATTGAATTTTAGTGTAAATATGACATCTAAGGTCTTTTTGACCCAGATCTCATATTTAAGAGGTCCTGACATGATTTTTTCTATTACAAGGAATGTTTACATTCCTTGTAATAGGAATAAAAGTGATAATTAAAAAAAATAAAAATAAAAAATAACAGGTAAAATAAATAGGGAAAAAACATTTTTTAAAAATGCGCCCGTCCTGCCGAGCTCGCGTGCAGAAGCGAATGCATACGTGAATAGCACCCGCAAATGAAAACTGTGTTCAAACCACACGTGTGAGGTATCGCCACAATCAGTAGAGCGAAACAATAATTTTAGCCCTAGACATCCTCTGTAATGTGAAACATGCAACCTGTAGATTTTTTTAAATGTCGCCTATGGAGATTTTTAAGGGTAAATGTTTGTCGCCATTCCACGAGCGGGCGCAATTTTTAGCGTGACATGTTGGGTGTCAAGTTACTCGGCGTAACATTATCTTTCACAATATAAAAAAATTGAGCTAACTTTACTGTTGTCTTATTTTTTAATTCAAAAAAGTGTATTTTAAAAAAAATAAGTGCATTTGTAAGACCACTGCGCAAATACGGTGTGACAGGAGGTATTGAAACAACCGCCATTTTATTCTATAGGGTGTTAGAAAAAAATGCATAATGTTTTTGCAAAGTAATTTTTTAGCAAAAAAAACCTGTTTTTAACTTGTAAACAACACATCTAAAAAAAGAGGGCCAGTCCTTAAGTATTTAAACAATTATCTCTGTCTTCTTAGAAATACATTGCACTAGCAATAACAAGTTTGGGGATTATGTTGGTTCTAGTAATCCTGGTTAATTTTCAGGGTTTCTAGAGACAGAGGTAGCAGAGGAACTGGCTTGGTTAATCTTCCCGGGCCGCCCACTGTATATATACGCCATTACTTTGACGTTGTTTAAAAAGAGGAGGGTTTGGGACTTTAAATGAGGCATACAGCTACAGTATTCAAGTAGAAAAGCAGTAATATGTTTTTATTTTGACATATAACTACATGCAGAATAAACATGAACTAAAAGTGTAATCAGTATATAAATGATATATACAGTGGGGACGGAAAGTATTCAGACCCCCTTAAATTTTTCACTCTTTGTTATATTGCAGCCATTTGCTAAAATCATTTAAGTTAATTTTTTTCCTCATTAATGTACACACAGCACCCCATATTGACAGAAAAACACAGAATTGTTGACATTTTTCCAGATTTATTAAAAAATAAAAAATAAAATTTATCACATGGTCCTAAGTATTTAGACCCTTTGCTCAGTATTTAGTAGAAGCACCCTTTTGTTTTTCACACCTGGATTTGGGGATCCTCTGCCATTCCTCCTTGCAGATCCTCTCCAGTTCTGTCCGGTTGGATGGTAAACATTGGCGGACAGCCATTTTTAGGTCTCTCCAGAGATGCTCAATTGGGTTTAAGTCAGGGCTCTGGCTGGGCCATTCAAGAACAGTCACGGAGTTGTTGTGAAGCCACTCCTTCGTTATTTTAGCTGTGTGCTTAGGGTCATTGTCTTGTTGGAAGGTAAACCTTCGGCCCAGTCTGAGGTCCTGAGCACTCTGGAGAAGGTTTACGTCCAGGATATCCCTTTACTTGGCCGCATTCATCTTTCCCTCGATTGCAACCAGTCGCCCTGTCCCTGCAGCTGAAAAACACCCCCACAGCATGATGCTGCCACTACCATGCTTCACTGTTGGGACTGTATTAGACAGGTGATGAGCAGTGCCAGGTTTTCTACACACATACCGCTTAGAATTAAGGCAAAAAAGTTCTATCTTGGTCTCATCAGACCAGAGAATCTTATTTCTCACCATCTTGGAGTCCTTCAGGTGTTTTTTAGCAAACTCCATGCGGACTTTAATGTGTCTTGCACTGAGGAGAGTCTTCTGTTGGGCAACTCTGCCTTAAAGCCCCGACTGGTGGAGGGCTACAGTGATGGTTGACTTTTTACAACTTTCTCCCATCTCCCGACTGCATCTCTGGAGCTCAGCCACAGTGATCTTTGGGTTCTTCTTTACCTCTCTCACCAAGGCTCTTCTCCCCCGATAGCTCAGTTTGGGCAGACAGCCAGCTCTAGGAAGGGTTCTGGTCATCCCAAACATCTTCTATTTAAGGATTATGGAGGCCACTGTGCTCATAGGAACCTTAAGTGCAGCAGAATTTTTTTTGTAACCTTGGCCAGATCTGTGCCTTGCCACAATTCTGTCTCTGAGCTCTTCAGGCAGTTCCTTTGACCTTATGATTCTCATTTGCTCTGACATGCACTGTGAGCTGTAAGGTCTTATATAGACAGGTGTGTGGCTTTCCTAATCAAGTCCAATCAATATAATTACACAGCTGGACTCAAATGAAGGTGTAGAACCATCTCAAGGATGATCAGAAGAAATGGACAGCACCTGAGTTAAATATGTGAGTGTCACAGCAAAGGGTCTGAATACTTAGGACCATGTGCTATTTCAGTTTTTTTTTTTAATAAATCTGCAAAAATGTCAACAATTCTGTGTTTTTCTGTCAATATGGGGTGCTGTGTGTACATTAATGAGGGAAAAAAATGAACTTAAATGATTTTAGCAAATGGCTGCAATATAACAAAGAGTGAAAAAATTAAGGGGGTCTGAATACTTTCCGTCCCCACTGTAAATGAATAAGTAACTGAATTCACCCCAGTAGGACATGGACAGTAAAAAGATGAAGGTAAATAATGATTCTAAAAACTCCAAGTGGGTAAACTGGTTGTAGACGTAGATTGTCGCTTGTCGCATCATTAAAAGGCTCTGCGCATTTTGTGGACAACATCTACTTGTCAGGAGCACATGCGAAGTACATCTAGCTTATCCAAAAAATTATATAACCAGTGTGATCTAATGCTCTGCCATGGATACAGGGGAGAAAAGGGGAGGTGAGGAGGAAAAAACACCCATCATACCTTACAAATCACCCTAAACAATCACATAAGGTAATGAGAGCCATGAACATGGTGGGAATATTATCACGGGAGCTGTGGCAGTATGGTCCCGCAGCAAGCAGATCAGCACAAAAAACACATGTAAAAAGGGCATGTCCCAATCGGGATAATAGATGATGAAATAGTAATTCCATAACCATTCTGGGAAAAATGATAAAAAAAGTGTAAGATGTCTATATATAGGTATATAATGTGAGAGCTAGAGCCCACAAAAGTAATACCAAGGATGCTGAACTGGGTGCAAAGCAGCTAGTTGCCATAACCCCAGTATTTTTTATACAGCAGGCGATTCGGCATCCGATAAAAGTGGTCCCAGCTGGTAAAGGGGGAAACAATCTGATCCCCTGGAGCGATGGGCAGGAAGTCAAGTGAGGGCAAGATGGCCCACACTCAACTCTATGCCCTTGGAGGACCAGAGTGACGTCTGATGTCACTTCCGCCTAAAGGCCTTAAAGGGCAATATTTTTTTTTTAGTAAATGTAAAATACATTTTTTCATTATTTTTTGCTTTTAAGGCTGGCCATGCATTATACAATTTTCTTCTATAGTTTTCCTTTAGATTTACCAAAACCATATAATAGGAGGTCAAATCTAAACACTTTCAGTTTGTGTGCAATCAGGCAGGCCCTTGTACTACACAGTTGAAGGTAAATCTAAAGGAAATTGAATAAGAAAATTGTATGGTGTATGGCCAGCTTTAGTGTAATCACTGTTTTAGACCAGGGTGGTGCTGTGGACATTGACACAGTTTCATATAATGATATAATAAAGTTGTACAAGCTAGGACTTAACCCTTGGGTGGTTCGGTGGCTATGCTCTAGGATAAATACCAGAGTGTGATTGTAAATGGAGTTCATTAGGAACAGAAATCAATCACTAGTGGTGTACCACAAGGTTCTGTGCTAGGTCCTGTTCTATTTAATCTATTTTTAAGTGTATATACTAATGGTTTGGTGTGTAAGGTATGTCTTTTTGCTGATGAAGGTTTGCAGTACGGTTGATATGCCTGGAGGTGTATGTAGTATGGAACATGATTTGGCATTGCAGGAAGATTGGTCAGAGCAGTGGAGACTGCAGTTCAATTTTTCTGAATGTAGAAAAATGTACCTAGGGAAAAAGAATCCCTTGATAGAGTGCAATATTGGGGGTACAGTGTTGGCCAGCACTACAACTTCAGTGGGAAAAGCAAACAGAATTCTAGGATGCGTCCTGTTTCCCCTATATAGATCTTTCATTAGACCTCCTTTAAGATACTCTATGTAGTTCTGGAGACCTCGCTTATAAAATGATATTGATAAGATAGAACAAGTCCAAAAAGAAGCAACAAAAATGGTGAATGGTCTGAGGAATAAAACATATTAGGAGAAACTTCAGGAACCTAATATGTACAGTCTGGAGTAAAGAAAGAAAAGGGGAGACATGACTGAAACCTTTACATACATCTATGGGGTGAAAAAAGTTCAGAATGGCAGTATTGAAGCCAAGATCAAGAACACAAGGACATGTGCTGAAATTAACAGGAGGAAAGTTGAAAACTTATCTTAGAAAGTATTTTTTTTACTGAAAAAGTAATTGATGCTTGGAATAGACTTTCAGCAGAGGTAGTGAGTCAGCCAACAGTAAGTGAATTCAAACTTGCTTGTGACAAATACAGATCTAAACCCCCAAACGTACATAAATAATTAAAAAAAAAACATTGATCCACTTGGTCTTTTGTCTGCTGTCACTCTATGTTTCTATATTAAACTCTCAGTTTTTTAGCATTTTCAGCAACAAATTGTATTACTTATACCTATGAGAGCAAAATAAGGTGGGACTTTACATGTACAGGCATACCCCACTTTTAAGTACACAATGGGGTTTATTTACTAAAGCTGGAAAGTGCAAAATCGGGCTCACTTCTGCATAGAAACCAATGAGATTCTAACCCCAGCTTGTTCAATTAAGCTTTGGTAATAAAACCTAGAAACTCATTGGTTTTTATGCAGAAGTGAGCCTGATTTTGCACTTTCCAGCTTTAGTAAATAAACTCCATTGTGTACTTAAAAGTGGGGTATGCCTGTACCTTAATAATTGTATTACTTACTAAGTATTCTTTCTCTTGAATTACTTGTCTATGTTTCAGTTTGTTGCAATGCCAGCTGCCTTGGGTTTCCTTTTTCAGGGTGGCTAATTCTTCTAGCAGCATTCCATGAAATCACTCTTGCATGCAGGTACTAGAGCTATGTCTCTCTACACTGTATGCATTAATAGAAACATACAGCTCTGCAGCCTAGTATGACAGAACACTCCCTCTGTCCTTCCTTTCTCCTCTTCCCACCCTACTCCAAGCTAACTGATTGACTGGAGGCTGTCCTGCCACTTTTAACTCTTTGCTGTGAAGACCAGATATTTAGGAGAGCCGCACTAAGAGAGCCAGGAATACTGAAAGTTGTAAACTGCAAGTGCTGGGGTAATCATTTTAACAAATAGTTTACTGGCAGGGCTTCAGTTCTGCAGGAACGCATTGGAACAGCGTTCCTGTACTTTTTCCACAGCAGGAATTCCGTTCCCATTAGCAGCCACGTCCTGCAGGCAGAGGGGGCTCTTTAATTAGGCAAATTATGCGGGCCAGTTACCTAAGGCCTCTCGGCTGCCTAATTTGCCTAATCAAAGAGAATTCAGGCTCTTACAACAGTGCCACTGCACTCCAGCCTGCAGAGGCTTAACGCTGTGAGCTCCATGGTCATGCAGCGGAGAGAGAGGACAGATCTGTGGCTGTGTGTCTGGGGGAGGAGGCAGAGCCAGCTCTGTGTTGTCCAAGAGAGGAGGAGAAGAGGAGGAGACTCCTTCCAGCAGTCAGAGCAAAATAATTATTTATTTATTTATTTCAGGTACTTATATAGCGCCGTCAATTTACGCAGTGCTTTACATATACATTATACATTCACATCAGTCCCTACACCCTCAAGGAGCTTACAATCTAAGGTCCCTAACTCACATTCATACATACTAGGGCCAATTTTAGACAGAATCCAATTAACCTACCAGCATGTCTTTGGAGTGTGGGAGGAAACCGGAGTACCCGGAGGAAACCCACGCAGACACAGGGAGAACATGCAAACTCCAGGCAGGTAGTGTCGTGGTCGGGATTCGAACCAGCGACCCTTCTTACTGCTAGGCGAGAGTGCTACCACTACACCACTGTGCCGCCCAATTATGAAATTAAATATCGATGCAACGGAGCCACAGATATGCCCCCACTGGAGTGCTCCACGGAGCAGTTTCCGCACACCTGGAGGAGGCAACCCAGCGTCTGGTAAGCATTGATAAGGAGTAGAGGAGGGTCTGGGAGAGGAGGCCTCACCAGGGCTGGATGGAGCCGATAGATCCTGTAGGGAGATGAAAGGGGGAGGTAGGAGGGAAGGGGTGTCCAAGCCACCCCTCTCCAGGGCTGACAATCAGGGTGGGCCAGGCCCCCCATCCATCCTCCCCCAGCATCCAGCCTCCCTCAGCCACAGCGACAGGCCTTTATATCCACCGCCTGTCTCATCCCCTCCACTAGTCGCATTCTTTCCTCATGATTATTAGTGCCACAAAGTCAGGACAGCTCAGACTTCTACTAGTGTCCCAGTTTGCCCACCTGTGATTGACAGCCCCTAACCCCTCCCTCTGCCCTTCCCTCATCTCTGCCCACACAGGGATTTACTGTGGGGGGTTGGGAGGTCCCAGCCCAGTCCAGTGGTGATCCTTAGCCACGGTGGCCCAGCGTTCTATCAGATTACCGCTACCCATGAGATTGTGTAATGGAAGTGATGTTCCCACCAAAAATACTGCACATACACTATGCGTGCCAACATGCGTTCCATGGCGATATGCGTGCCAAAGACTTCAAGATCTGACGGGTAGTGGTAATCTGATAGAACACCCATGCAAACATCTTCCTACACCCAACTACGTCTTGAATTGCAGAGTAATTTTAGCAATAAAGTGAGCGTATATAAATAAATATAGTGTATTGATATCTGTGATGCTGTATAGATGTTAAATTTCGAAAGCCTAAAGGTTTAGTGCTGAGCAGTGTGGGGTGTAGCAACACGGCCTCCGCCACCTTCCTACTGCTGGCGTCCAGCTTCTTTAAAAATGTAACATCAACCAGCATCACAGATGACAATATACTATATTTATTTATATATGCTCACTTTATTGCTAAAATATCTGAATATCAAGGTGTAGCTGGGTGTAGTAAAATGTCTGCATGGGTGTTCTATCAGATTACTGCTACCCGTCAGATCATGAAGTGTTTGGAACAAATAGTGCTGTGGAATGCATGTTTGAACACAGTATCTTTGGTCGGAACATAACTTCCATTACACAATATGATGGGTAGCAGTAATCTGATAGAACACCGGGTGTTCCACATCCTGCACTGGCACTGCCTGCTGATCGGCTTCTCTGTGGCTATCTCCTGCCAGGAGCTCTTCCCCTATGGGGATTCCCGGGGGGACCTACTGCTGTCCAACAGCGATGATGAGACCTCTGAGGTGGTGAAACTCACACAGCCCCTTCTCTTCTATGAGGCCAATTTAAAGGAGCTCTATGAGTACAGCACTGACTGAGACAGAGGACTGACACCAGCACTGACCAAGACAGAGCACTGATACCAGCACTGACCGAGACAGAGCACTGACACCAGCACTGACCGAGACAGAGGACTGACACCAGCACTGTAACAGAGAGCACTGACACCAGCACTGATAGAGACAGAACACTGACACCAGCACTGAGATAGAGAGCACTGACACCAGCACTGGGATAGAGAGTACTGACACCAGCATTGAGATAGAGAGCAATGACACCAGCGCTGAGAGCACACTGACATCAGCACTGAGAGAAAGTGTCCCGACACCAGCACTGAGAGCACACTGAAACCAGTGTTGAGAGAGAGTGCCCCAACACCAGCACTGAAAGAGAGTGCCTCGACATCAGTGCTGAGAGAGAGTGCCCCGACACCAGCACTGAAAGAGAGTGCCTCGACACCAGTGCTGAGAGAAAGTGCCCCGACACCAGCACTGAGATAAAGAGCACTGACAGCAGCGCTGAGAGCACACTGACACCGGCACTGAGATAGAGTGTCTGTATGTACCTGTTCTATATTTATTTGTTTAATGCATGTGAATTTTGGAGGTGTCCCCGTAAACTGGCTCTTTACACTAAATATTGCACTTCATTTGTTAAAAAAGGAGTACGTATTTTATATATATATATATATACAGTATCTCACAAAAGTGAGTACACCCCTCACATTTTTGTAAATATTTTATTCTATCTTTTCATGTGACAACACTGAAGAAATGACACTTTGCTACAATGTAAAGTAGTAAGTGTACAGCTTGCATAAAAGTGTAAATTTGCTGTCCCTCAAAATAACTCAACACACAGCCATTAATATCTAAACCACTGGCAACAAAAGTGAGTACATCCCTAAGTGAAAATGTCCAAATTGAGCCCAAAGTGTCAATATTTTGTGTGTCCACCATTATTTTTCAGCAATGCCTTAACCCACATGGGCATGGAGTTCACCAGAGCTTCACAGGTTGCCAGTGGAGTCATCTTCCACTCCTCTATGACAACATCACAGAGCTGGTGGATGTTACAGACCTTGCGTTCCTCCACCTTCCATTTGAGGATGTCCCACAGATGCTCAGTAGGGTTTAGGTCTGGAGACATGCTTGGCCAGTCCATCAACTTTACCCTCAGCTTCTTTAGTAAGGCAGTGGTCATCTTGGAGGTGTGTTTG
This sequence comes from Lithobates clamitans, assembly GCA_037952925.1. Lineage (NCBI taxonomy): Eukaryota > Metazoa > Chordata > Amphibia > Anura > Ranidae > Lithobates > Lithobates clamitans. Next base: position 2,358,249 of record JBBGZY010000228.1, on the reverse strand, counting down.
GGGTCATGGGGATCATGATGTGCTTCAGTATGTCACAGTACATGTTGGCATTCATGATTTGCTCAATGAACTGTAGCTCCCCAGTGCCAGCAGCACTCATGACACTCCCACCACCATGCTTGACTGTAGGCAAGACACACTTGTCTTTGTACTCCTCAGCTGGTTGCCACCACACACGTTTGAAATCATCTCAACCAAATAAGTTTATCTTGGTCTCATAAGACCACAGGACATGGTTCCAGTAATCCATGTCCTTAGTCTGCTTGTCTTCAGCAAATTGTTTTCTGGGCTTTCTTGTGCATCATCTTTAGAAGAGGCTTCCTTCTAGTACGACAGCCATGCAGACCAATTTGATGTAGTGTGCAGCGTATGGTCTGAGCACTGATAGGCTGACCCCCCCACCCCTTCAACCTCTGCAGCAATGCTGGCAGCACTCATATATCTCATATATCTATTTCTCAAAGACAACCTCTGGATATGACGCTGAACACATGCACTCAATCTCTTTGGTTGACCATGGCGAGGCCTGTTCTGAATGGAACCTGTCCTGTTAAACCGCTGTATGGTCTCGGCCACTGTGCTGCAGCTCAGTTTCAGGGTCTTGGCCATCTTCTTATAGCCTAGGCGTGTACTCACTTATGTTGTTGAGGGGACAGCAAATTTACACTTTTATACAAGCTGTACACTCACTACTTTACATTGTAGCAAAGTGTCATTTCTTCAGTATTGTCACATGAAAAGAGAGAATAAAATATTTACATAAATGTGAGGGGTGTACTCACTTTTGTGAGATACTGTGTGTATATATATATATATATATATATGTATACTGTATACACACACACACACACACACTTTTTTATTTTTGAGGTGGGGGGATCTCTTGGGTGAGTTTCCATACTGTTTTCCCAGGACTTGACCCCTGTTTACTGGGGGATTTTTATTTTTCTGGTTAAGGTACAAAGCGCTCGGGGTTCATATTACTTTAGCCATTGAAGTTGTGAAGTTTCCCAAACTTGCAAAAGCTGCAAAACAAGATAAGTCTTTAGCATCCTAAGCGTTCCCAAATTTCAAGCACTTAACCATCTTTCAAGTAAGTCTGACATTTCAAATATTTGTCCAACCAAAACTTTTTGCTTTTCAGTTTTGCAATGAGTGAGATTCATCTCATTTACACTCCCTGTAGTAACAGTTTCACCAGACAGGAAGTGATGAAAAATCAACAACAACAGTACAGCTATAAATATGTTTTTAAATAAAGTATTATGCGGGGCATTAGAGTGGAGAAAGGCAAGAACCCAAAGTGTCCCTGATGCTGATTTTTTATCTTTTACAGGCTTAAAGACTAAAATTTCTTAGAAAGCTTCATCCCTTGCTGGTATGTAGATTTGGGATGGGGAATCCAGTAAGACACAGGAAAGAGTTTACCAGCTGACCTCAATATCACACACCCTTTACCATCAGCTATGTTTGCACAGCATCCCCACATCTCTACACATGTGTCTCTCCAGACAGGCTCAGGCTGCATGCTATACTCCCTGGGGCTATATGCAGCTCCTGGAGGAAGAGCAAGGGCATGCCTGATTGGATACAGAGTGATTGGATAGATGGTGTGTCCTCCATTAGATAGTATTGGTAAATCCGAAGGAGATTGTACAGAGATTGTACAAGCAGATTGTATAGTGTATGGCCACATGTATACACCTAAAATTACACCTAGTTGCACTTTCAGTGTCTTTAATTGTTAACAACACACCAAACACAGAAGCCAACACACATTTTGCCACATAAAAAAGCAGGTGACAAATGCAGCAAAATGCGGAGTAAAAAACATGCAACTTGCACCACGAGAAAACATCCCATGGGCTCCTTTGCCACGTGTAGCGCAGTCCATTGAAATCAACAGGCTGCCCTATGTGTGTCACTGGAGAAACAAGCCAAAAAACATGCGCTCCCACTACTTGAGGTGTGAATAAAGCCTGAAAGAAAATTTGGTGCATTACACAAGAACAATCAGGTGCCATCTTTGTGTTTCCAAATGAATGGAAAACTGCTCAGAAATGCTGCAAATGTGCATTGTGTTTGTATCAGCATTACATGTTAAAGGCTCATCAAGTACAGCAAATGCACCAAAAACTGCGGTAACACGCCATGTTCTGCTCCAAAAAAATACTGGAGCTTCTCTGGGCCTGACAACGGAGTATCTGTTCACTCCCTCCTATGTACTTGTACTAAGATGTCTATACACTATGCAATCAAAAACATTGGCTAGAGTGTAACTTTTAGTGATTGATTTACTAAAAGCAAATAGGCTATTTACTGTGCAAGATAAATATCCCCAGTACTGTTTTTTCCTTGCATGTGATTGAGTATTATTTGCAAAGTGAAATTCTCACTGCATTCACTAGATTATAGGAAAATTGCCTTACAAACTGAACAGTTTATTTACCTTTAGTAAGTTAACCCTTTTGTCTCAAATTTGTAAATATAGGATAACTTATATTTTCATGTGAATGTTAATACTAGCTGCAAAACTTATTTTGTTTTTAGGTTACAGTTTTTTCAGTATGCTTCTTGGATAGTGCGGAATCTTGTTTTTTGGCAGTACAGCAGTTCTTCTACAAGAAGAATTTTACTTTTGTTTGCCCTTCAGTAGACTGTCCAATTCAAATCATGCAGTCAACCTTGATTTTAGACAAAGCCTACATTTGCCTCAAGATGTTCTGCACAGAAACCAATCAATAAACTTTTTCAGTACCAACTGTGTCATAAAACAATTCCTTTTTGCTCACTAGAAGTCAATCTAGTTAATCCATGCTTGGTTAATCCAGACATCTTAGTGTACATGATATCTAAGTGGTTACAAATCTTTCAACGATAAGTAATATTGACAAAATGCTATGGGAAACGCTGTCAATTCATATAAAAATTGATTGTACTGTGCTTTATAGATTTACAAGACCTCTCTTCTGGGATCGTCCTGTTCAAAGTTTTGGCTGAATAGCAAAGAAAGTATCAAAGGATAAAAAGGATTATTTCATTTATCTGAAAGTTTTAAGATATTGAAGAGCCAAATGACTTTTAGACTCCTCTTTTAGGATTTACCTTTTATTGGTTTCCTTTTTAGGACATATATTTGATCTGTGTTTTTATATTTTATGTTTTACCTATCTGTAAATTAGGTTTAAATAAAAACAAATAATACCTAATAATTGTTTTGCGGGCAATATTTTCTATGCGATTGATAGATAGAGATTGTAGCTTGATAGACATATGTATAGATAATAGGCATGAACAAACAGCCATATTTGGTAATTATATAGCTGGTGACAGCTTGGCTGTGGGTAAGAGGCCAGAAGAGGCACCCCCTTTCTTGTGGCTATGTGTCCTGGTATAGTATATGGTGCAGAAAGAGCAGCACACCAGCCTGCCTTTCATGGACAGCCAGGCTGCATGCACAGATCAAGGGTCTGGTTTGGATTTTGGGGGGAACTATACATAGTATACATAGTAGGTGAGGCTGAAAAAAGACACAAGTCCATCAAGTCCAACCTATGTGTGTGATTATATGTCAGTATTACATTGTATATCCCTGTATTGCGGTCGTTCAGGTGCTTATCTAATAGTTTCTTGAAACTATCAATGCCCCCCGCTGAGACCACCGCCTGTGGAATGGAATTCCACATCCTTGCTGCTCTTACAGTAAAGAACCCTCTACGTGGTTTAAGGCTAAACCTCTTTTCTTCTAATTTTAATTTGTAGCCACGAGTCTTGTTAAACTCCCTTCTGCAAAAAAGTTTTATCCTTATTGTGGGGTCATCAGTATGGTATTTGTATATTGAAATCATATCCCCTCTCAAGTGTCTTTTCTTCAGAGAGAATAAGCTCGCAACCTTTCCTCATAACTAATATCCTCCTTACCCTTTATTAGCTTTGTTGCCCTTCTTGTACTCGCTCCATTTCCAGTACATCCTTCCTGAGGACTGGTGCCCAGAATTGGACAGCATACTCTAGGTGTGGCCGGACCAGAGTCTTGTAGAGCAGGAGAATTATCATTTTATCTCTGGAATGAATCCCCTTTTTAATGCATACCAATATTCTGTTTGCTTTGTTAGCAGCAGCTTGGACCCCCAGGTCCTTTTCTATCCTAGATTTCCATAGAGGTTCTCCCCCCAGTGTGTAGATTGCATTGATATTTTTGCCACCTAAATGCATTATTTGACATTTTTCTACATTGAACCTCATTTGCCATGTAGTTGCCCATCCCATTAATTTGTTCAGATCTTTTTGCAAGGTTTCCACATCCTGCGGAGAAGTTATTGCCCTGCTTAGCTTAGTATCGTCCACAAATGCAGGGATTGAACTGTTTACCCCATCCTCCAGCACAGAACCCTGGGGGACCCCACTACCCACCCCTGACCATTATGAGTACTCCCCATTTATCACCACCCTCTGAACTCTCCCTTGTAGCCAGTTTGCCAACGGACCTTATTTTGTACAGTAAACGTTTATGGGGAACTTTGTCAAATGCTTTTGCAAAATCCAGATACACCACGTCTACGGGCATTCCTTTATCTAGATGGCAACTCATCTTCTAATAGAAGGTTAATAGATTGGTTTGGCAAGAACAATTCTTCATGAATCCATGCTGATTACTGCTAATGATACCGTTCTCATTACTAAAATCTTGTATATAGTCCCTTATTATCCCCTCTAAGAGTTTACATACTATTGATGTTAGGCTAACTGGTCTGTAATTCACAGGGATGTATTTTGGCCCCTTTTTAAATATTGGTGCTACATTGGCTTTTCTCCAATCAGCTAGTACCATTCCAGTCAGTAGACTGTCAGTAAAAATTAGGAACAATGGTCTGGCAATTACTTGACTGAATTCCCTAAATAGCCTTGGGTGCAAGCCATCTGGTCCCGGTGATTTATTAATGTTACGTTTCCCAAGTCTAATTTTAATTATGTCCTGTGTTTACCATGGAGGTGCTTCCTGTGATGTGTCATGAGGATAAACACTGCAGTTTTGGTTACTGAAGCCCCCCGATTCCCTCGAGAAGACTGATGAGAAGAATAAATTCAATACCTTTGCCATCTCTCCATCCTTTGTAACCAGATGTCCTTACTCATTCTTTATGAGGCCAATATGGTCTGTCCTCCCTTTTTTACTGTTTACATACTTAAAGAGTTTCTTGGGATTTTTTTGCTCTCCTCCGCTATGTGTCTTTCATGTTCTATATTAGCCGTCCTTATTGTATCCTTACATTTCTTGTTGCATTCTTTATAAAGTCAGAATGCTGATGATAATCCCTCAACCTTGTATTTTTTGAAGGCCTTCTCCTTTGCTTTTATATGCATGTTTACATTGGGGTTAAGCCATTCAGGACTTTTGTTTGCTCTTTTAAATTTATTACCCAACTCTAAGTCATTATTTTTCATTCTCGCTGTATGATATGCTACAGCAAAAATTAAATTTATAAAGAAAGAAAATGACAGTTTAAATAGTTGGCAAATACAATGTCATTGTTGCTTCCTAAAAAAAATAGACAAAAATGAAAATTTAATTTTTGAATGTCTTTGTTTTGCATTGGTACATGTTCCCAAATGCAGTGCCCATCCTCAATTCCATTTTTTGACACCCCTTGTCTATTATCCCAGAAAATGGGCATTTTTGATTTGATAGATTGGGTGACCATTGGTTCCAATAGGGTTCAGCATTTGAAAGTCGCCTAAACTGCTTGATCTGAACCCAGGGAAGTTTGACTCATCCATAATAGATAGACAGATATTGTTATAAATAATGAATGTTCTCTATGTAAAAAAGAACGTCTATCTTACATCCAGTGGCGCTTGGTGGTTTTTTTTTGGAAGGCAGCAAAAAAACACCCACCGGGCCGCCCCTGCTTACAAATCTTTGGCAGTCTATGAAGAGCCAAAATCCACTTATAAGAGCCAGTTATAAGAGCCACTTATCTCATAGAAATGCAAAGCTTTCTGAAGTGTTGCCCCCCACAGTCTTCTCTCCCCATACACTACATTATCAATCTGTTACAGTCAGAAAAAGTTCAACATAATCAGAAGTGATAGCCACTGCATAGTTAATCTGCTGTCTTATTGTAGTTCAGTGTTCACTCACAGCAGCTCTCATTTTGCGCACAGCAATAGGAGATTAATACTAGTACCAAGGGATAGGGGTAGGAAGGGGTGGAGAACCTGGTCAAATGAGCTTTCAAAGGCCTCTCCTCCAATCACTGGGTGCTCTCTGAAGCATTCTATAGAGAACATTCCATGGAATACTGCATGCTTCATAATGCTGATTTAATTTTATTAATTTTTCATAAGCTGCAGGCACAGTGAGGAGTGAACACTTGGATGTCCAACAAAGTGTGCAGAAAGGTATCTACTTTCCATTACAAATAGGATCCATAACTAATACATTTTAAGGTTAGTAAGAAAAATTAACCTAAATGATACCATCCAGCATAGTGTATATGTTTTGGTTTTGTGTATACGTGTGCATTCATCAGTTTTCTTTTTATGACTTTAGCTTGCCAAGATAACTTAATTAAAATAGGTATTAAAGCCTTTTAATTCATTAATGATGTAATCTTGATTTGCAGTTTTCCTGCTAAGGTAACGTTCTAATTTAAAAAGAAAATGAATTTTAGAAGCAAAAAATGCCTGTGGCAGAGATTGTCTTTGAGTGTATATGGTTAGCAATACTCAAAGGGATATAATTGAGCCTAATTAGTTAAAGTGCAAATGAATTTTTATTTCATATAAAGAAGTGTCATTGATAAACCACGGTATTGAGTTGGAAAAGCATTCAGATTGACAGTGTAGGCTTAAAGTCGGTGGGAAAATCACAAGCTAATTCATTGATTGCCCCTTGGAAATTTTAGTTGTTAATTGTTAGGTAATTAACATAGAGCTACAATTATATTGGCCTTAGGGGGTGATTAATGTTTCAACATGTCAAATTAGCTCTAACTGGATTCTAAAAGCTTTTCTATACACATGCCTTGCAGACAGATGGCATATTGTGTATGGTGAATTGTTGTTTCTCTTGGATATGCTTGATGATTTTTAAAATAGAATTTAAAAAATGAACCTCTTTTTACACTTAACACATTTTCAAATATAGTTTGATGTGTTTAAAATATTTCAGTAGTTATATGTTTGGAAGAAATAAAAGTAAAAAAAATGCTGACAATATTTATTTAAGATAAATATAATAATAATAAGTCCCTGACATCAAAGTTCATATTGTTTTCAGACAATGTAATGAAGCTTTAATAATTAAATTGGTAAAAAGTCTGAGGCAAATAAAATATGTTAGTATAAAATGCAGAAGATATATGATCATTGATAATTAGCCAGAAAGAAGGTAATGAAAAAATGGAAAGAGGCTGTTGCGGTATATTGGGGGGGGGGGGGGGGGTGGCAGATGATTGGCACTAAGATTTTTGGATTCATCACAGTCAAAATGTAATCCTCAGCCCTGTTTCCTTTCTTGTTAAAATAAAGCCTCTGTGTTTGTTCCTATTTCCTATTTGCCAATGAGGCCAACTTTTTTATTTTAGTGACCTGTAGGAAGGCTTGGAGGATTGGTGACCATGGACTAGGAAACTGAGTTTTGGGATCTAAAAGTAAGAATCTTCAGGGACAAACTGCACACCATTAAAGCATTTTAGGTAGGCCACAATTGAAGAAGAACAAACAAGGCATTTTTAATCCAGACATACATTTAAGGAGTGAGTGATGAGGCACAAAAAATTGTATTTTTCTTGTTACCATAGACGTAAGATGATACACACCACATATGTAATGATTCTAAAATGTCTTTTAAACCTCATTGGATACATTACATTTCCATTTATCTTTAGAGGAACTTAAAAAAATGTAAAAGATGTGTTTTTTTTTCTTAGCTCGCATTGACCAAACCACACACCATTTAGCTTTGGAGTGTCCAAAAAAGAGTAAAGCAGATTGTTATTACAATGGAAGGAATATGGTACACACTGCATGAACAAAAGGTAATAAATTCATATCATGCAGCTTTTGAGTGTAAAAAGTAAAATACAGTGTGTTTATTTTTAGCTTTGAAATAAAATAAGTAATACTGTACATACTGCATGGAAAATCTCTATAAGTATGCATTTTGACAGTATTTAAAGTGTTTGTTACCATAAAAAGCTCTCCTCTCTGCTCTCCCCAGTCCTCTACCCCCTCTCCTCCCCTTCCTGCCTGTCAGCTTGAGACACTGCCGCCCCTCCACTCCTGCTGCTATAAAAAATTATATTATATTTATATTACCCCATCGTTATATAACAATATGTGTTCAAGTGCCTGTGCTGTATGAAACAAATGCCAATTTCTACCTTATCTCAGAGCATCTCCGGGAGCTCACGTGACTCCTCTACTCTCTGTTCCTCCCTTCCCCTCCTCCCGGCTGATTGCAGCAGGTGTTTTCGACCCCTCCCACTATAACTGTCAGCCGGGGAGAGGAGAGAGCCGAGGAGTCATGTGAGCGCTGGGAGACACTCTGAGATAAGGTAGAAATTGGCATAGTTTTTATACAGCACAAGCACTAGGACATATATCATTATATAACAGATGGAATGGTATAAATATAATATAGTGACTTAACAACCACTTTAAGCTATTTAGCTTTGTTACATGTTGAACAGGGGTGACCACAGTCAGAAAGCTGCCTCCACCAATAGGAGGCAGCACAAAATGGTAATGCCTGCAGTGGTGGCAGTAGATGGTAATGGTGGCAAGATATGGTAATAAGAAAAACAGGTGAACAAATATCTGCGCTAACTAAAAAGAACAATAAGAGCAGCCAACATAGTTTGTTGATTTCATCAAACACAAATATAAAAAGTGAAAATGCAGCGCTTAGGTGAAACAAATTTACAAATACATGTGATAGTCCATAGAAAATCAATAAAGAGTAGAGATGACGTGAAGCCTCCACTAAACTTCAGTGTGCAAAGGATTGCTCGGGACTGAAGAGAACGAAGAGTGGCAGGGACGGGGCTTAACTGCACAGGCACAGAGAAGAACAGATCCGAGCTGTGAAGGAAATCTTGCTAGGGACCCTGCGGAGCTATGAACCGCTCGTCATATACCTGCAGGCCGTACTGGTTTGGGAAAGACCTCTGCACAGCGCACTGCTCCACCTCAGTCTCAACGCTGCATTCTGGTTCTTTGCTTTGACATCACTCAGAGTTGTATTTTTGGCACGATTTGGTCTGATGATCATTATCTGTGTGGATCAATGGAAGAACAGAATCTGGCCTGAATTGGGAGTCCTGATGTCCTTTTGATATGCGACGACCTGACTATTTCCATGACCTGCCTGTCAATGATGGAGTGTGCCATTCGGATCTACTGTTAACCCTTTGCATCATATGATTACATCGCTTGTTTTCATTTCTTTCTGGTACGCAGATTGATAGCACACTGAAGTTTGGTGGAGGCTTCACGTCATCTCGACTCCTTATTGATTTTCTATGGACTATCACATTTATTTGTAAATTTGTTTCACCTAAGCGCTGCATTTTCACTTTTTAAGATATGGTAATGGTGAAGAGCTGGCACTGGTTTCCGGAAATGGTATAGGTAGCAGGAGATGGTAATGGTGACAGGCCAGCAGTACTGGCAGAAGATGGTAATAATGAAAGGAGTTCATAATGGTGATATGCCAACACTGATGGCAGAAGATGGTAATAGTGACAGGCCAGCAGCAGTGCAGGTGTTGGTAATGATGGCAAGAGATGGTAATTGTGACAGACCAGCAGTGGCGCTAAGAGAAAGTAATAACGACAGGCCAGCAGTGGTGGCAGGAGTTGGTACTGGTTGCTGGGATGGTAATTGGGATAGTCCAGCAGTGGTGCTAGGAAATGGTAATGGTGGCAGGAGATAGTAATGTCAGCAGGCCAGCAGTGGTGGTAGAAGATAGTAAAGCTGTATGATTTAATGTTTTTGGAGTGAGATTCAAAGTAAATTGTTAACATTAGCTTGGGTTTGGTTTGGTACTCATCTCTGATCCAAGACTGGTTGATTTTTTATAAAAGTCAAATGTATCTATGGACAGGCAGATTCTGTCACAAAAACTGCCTGCTACACTTAATGCCCATTCTAAAATGAAACTGACAGCAGGACATCCAGTCAGCTCAATTGCATACTCAGGTCACTGATCTAGCCATGACACCCAGTAGTCAAGTTGGTCATCCAATGTCAGGGTGTCCACCTCCACCCTTGTCCCCATGTAAGCATTGCTCATATGGGTTACACACTGCCTGTAACTTCTGTCAGCAGCCAGGCCTGAACGATGCATTGATGTATAAAGAAGGACCTGAAAGCCTTGTTTAGACAGCCAATACCACTGTTGCTCATCTTTTCATGACCATAAGTATCTGAGACGTGTTGGCCATGAAAGGGGATCCTGACACTGGCTGGGAAAGCTGGTAGGAGGTTTGTCTGCAGCACTTCTTGCATATGAGGCATAGTTTACTTTGTCTATGATGATAGGAATTTTCTCTTTATAATGTACATCCAAAGGATGGCTTGATGGCCTGAATTGTAGGGTTTTTGTGTAGGCACTGCAGCATAAATTATCGCATGAATCACACATTTCTGGAGGTAGAGAAACCTAAGTCCACAATGTTGCTGAGGGCAACAGTGTCCCCAACCATCTGACCCCACCCATGGTGAACTACCAGTGTTTGGGGGTGAAATGTAACCCCTGGAAGTATGCCCCATATCCTCACAACCAGAACCCAGGTCCTCCCCCTCATGCTCTTCCAGTGACTGGTGCTTCCTCACAAGAATAGAGTCGGGATAAAATGGGCCCTGAAACAGCAAGAACTCCCTCTCCTATTCCTGCTGCTATGTCTCCAGTCCACGGTCAGCTACCCCATGCAGTGTGTGCTGAAGTAGGAACACCAAATAAACTGTGTTTAGATCCCTACCTTGTCCATTCTGGTCACCTTTTTTTAATAGTGACCCTTTTTATGGTGACCTCTCCTGTACACTTACCCTGAATGCCACTCATGTGGTGAAAAAAACGTATCACCAGAGCCAGTATTTGCCACATATTTGAACAAATACTCATTTATAGCCCACTGATGCAAGAGCAGCCACTGCAAGTTTTAGCAAATTAAGCAGTGGCTGCACACTTTTCTGGCCTGTCATTTGAGATCATGTAAGCTAGGGTACCCAATTAGGAAACAATTACACCACCAGGCTGAGGAAGTGTGCCAGGCAAGGCACATGTGTGAACTTTCCCTGTTGAAGAACAGATTGGTGCCGTTGTCATGCACAACCTTTCCTGGCACAAACTGGTGTGCGTTCTGCCACAGGATTTCTGCCCCAGTGTATCTCCTTTTCCCCAGGCATAACAGCAGCAAACAGCACATCAGCATTTTTCATAGGTCTTTGGATAGGCTCCTAACCACTTGCATGGAACTGGTAGCTGTGATGATTTACCGGATGAGGCCAATCAAGAGGAGAAGGTAGAGGTGACTGAGCAGTTACCAGCACCAAGTTGCATGATAAGTGGTGGCACCACCAGTTCAAGCAGTGTGCCCAGTCCTGCATCATTCTCAGCTGCCAGAAAATGAACCCAGTGGCCCACGAAGTGCATTGACATATGGCGATGTGCTGCTAACAAAGGGCAGCTTTGCCTTTGACACCTACAAAAAAAGGACATTTAAAGTCTCTATCAAAATAATATAATAATAAAATATACATCCCTCCAAAATACAGCAGATAAATAAACTAAAACCCCAAACAGGAACTCTAAAACAATAGAACCAGAAGCAGTAAAGACCATCCCCCACACAGCACACCAGCTAATACTCCTCAGTAAAGATACTCCTCCCCAACACAGAGTCCTCAGTACAGACAATCCTCTCCAGCACAGACAGCTAAGCATATATGTCCCTCCCCAGTACAGAGCACTCAGTATAAACCCGTCTCCTTAGTACAAACCCCTCAGTAAAGACATTCCTCTCAGTACATCCCCCTCAGTACAGACACTACTCCCCAATACAGAACCCTCAGTACAAACACCCAGACTTTCCAATAGAGACAACCCCCCCCACATAGCACATCAGTACAGACCCCCCAGTACGGAAGGTCCCCTTAGTACAGACACCCCAATACAGACATCCACCCCAGTACAGATCCCTCAGTACAAACACCTGCTTCAATAAAGACCCCTCATAACAGTAACTTCCCAGTACAGACCCCTCAAAATGATCCCCCCCAGTACACATCCCTTTCCCCAGTATAGACCCCTCAGGATAGTCACCCCCCCAGTATGCACTCCACTCAACAGTACAGACCCCTCAGGGCAGTCACTCCCTGGTAAAGTTACCCTCTCTCTAGTACAGACCCCTTGGTGAAGAGACACCACCATCCCCTTCCCTCTTCCCAGTATAGACCTCTAGGAAAGGATTGCAAAACAAATCCTTCTTTATCTTCGTCATTCAGTTGCCTATTCAAATGCTTGCACACTGTCCTGACTCTAGTAAATTTCTAAGAAATACACATCTGAAGTCAATATTTTGGGAACAATTGGGAACACAGACATGGGAGGGGGTCAGGGAATGTGGGGTTGTGGTTTTGAAGTGTGTTTGCACACCTTGTTTTGATATTTAACTAAACCTTTAGGATAATACAGTGTGGCACTGTAAAAAGCTTACAAACTATACAGAAAAGAAAACAGCAGAGGGTGACAACTAAGTGCAGTGTACAGGAAAAGACTATTCAAAATCACAAGTGGCAACTCACAAGGTGCATTAGGAAAGGAGCAAGTAATCCACCCAGTGTGGATTACTGTTGAGCCTCAGTGTGTCTTCAGGAGCCAAGAAGCATGTGCAAATGTCAGGAGTAGGGATGATCTTCGTGTTCGAGTCGAACCCATGTTCGACTCGAACATCGTTTGTTCGATCATTCGCTGAATTGCGAACGATAAGGGCCGTTTGCGACAAATTCGTGTGGCGTGTCACGGCCCATAATTCACTGCGGCATGTTCAGTGTTCAGCTAAAGCTACAAGTTAGTGTATTGCGTCCTCCTCACAGTGTTCAGCTAAAGCTACAAGTTAGTGTAGTGTGACCTCTGCACAGTGTTCAGCTAAAGCTACAAGTTAGTGTAGTGCGTCCTCTGAACAGTGTTCATCTAAAGCTACAAGTTAGTGTAGTACACAGTGTTCAGCTAAAGCTACAAGTTAGTGTAGTGCGTCCTCCTCCCAGTGTTCAGATAAAGCTACATGTTAGTGTAGTGCGTCCTCTGAACAGTGTTCAGCTAAAGCTACAAGTTAGTGTAGTGCGACCTCTGCACAGTGTTCAGCTAAAGCTACCTGTAGAAGATTGGTGGTGTTTTCCTGATCCTATCACTATCGCAGGCAACTACATTATTTTAACGTTAGTGTAGTGCGTCCTCTTCACAGTGTTCAGCTAAAGCTATCTGTAGAAGGTTGGTGTTGTTTTCCTGATCCTTTCACTACCGCAGGCAGCTACATTATTTTAACGTTGGTGTAGTGCGTCCTCTGCACAGTGTTCAGCTAAAGCTACAAGTTAGTGTAGTACAACCTCTGCACAGTGTTCATCTAAAGCTACCTGTAGAAGATTGGTGGTGTTCTCATACTACAGGCAGGCAGTTTGATTTTGCTAGCTGCAGTATCAGTATATATATATATATATATATATATATATATATATATATATATATATATCCCAGCTTAGTGCAGCTACATCTCACTGCAGGCCATTAGTATGTCTGGAAGGTCAACAAGGAGAGGCAGACAGTCACAAGCCAACAAAAGAGGGCAAGCAGGCTCTGTGTCTAGAGGCAACAGTGCTGGTCGTGGAGACAGTGCATCCTCATCAGCACGTGGCCTTGGGACACGCTTGGCCTTTTTTTCAGCAGCTGGCCGTGTTGAGCCGCAACATGCGGAAGACTTGGTCGAGTGGATGACCAAGTCGTCCTCATCCTCCTCATCCTCTCTCACCCATGCTCAGGGTAATTTGTCTGGCAAAGCAGCTGCCAACGCGGCCTCTTCCCTCGGCTCAATGGCATCAGTGACTCCTTCCCTAGCCCCACCATGTCCTCCTGAGGAGTCCCTCGAACTGTTTGACCACAGTGTTGGGTACATGCTCCAGGAGGATGCCCAGCTCTGATGATGATACTGAGCTAGATGAAGCCAGTAACGTGAGCACAGACAGAGGGGGTGCCCAAGAAGGACAGCAATCTGGCAGTCATGCTCCCCCTGCTGCAGCATACTGTCAGGTTTGCTCCAGTGATGAGGAGGGAGGGGATGATGAGGTCACTGACTCAACATGGGTGCCTGATAGGAGAGAGGAGGAGGAGGAGGAGGAGGAGGAGGCACATTACCAGCGAGGCATGATGCCCTCCTGTGGCCAGGCTAAGGGCAGCACACTGACTGCATCACACCGCAAAGCTCCGCATGTGCAGGGCGCTGCTGTTTCTGCACGTTATTCCAAAAGTTCTTAGGTGTGGGCCTTTTTGAGATGACTGCATCAGATTGCACCGCTGCTATTTGCAACATATGTCTCAAGCATATCTCGCGTGGCCAAAACATCTCCTGCTTGGGAACCACATGCTTGACCAGACATATGTTGACCTGCCATGCAGTTTGTTGGCAAGGGTATCTAAAAGACCCACACCAAAGAACAAAGAGGACCTCTCCTTGCTCCTCATCAGCTGAGATCTCCAACCCCACTATACCTTTAGTCCTCTCTGAGACCTGCACTTAGAGGAATGAAAGTGTAGAACCATGCCTCCAAAATGCCACTACTAATGATTCTGACACACCTCTCTCCTCCATCCCTCCTCTTCTTCTTGCTCCATGGCCTCTTCCCGTGCTTTGTCCTCAGAACCAGAGGTGCTCCATAGGCGTTCAAGGGGCTACGCAAGTATGCAGGCTAAAAGATGCCATGCGGTGCTTGAGCTGGTGTGCTTGGGGGACAGGAGCCACACTGGGGCAGAGGTTCTGTCAGCTCTGCAGGGGCAGGTTTAAATGACTTTTTCCTTTAAAAATGACATTTTGTGCAGGGACTGTTCTAAGCACGGGAAACACGCGCCACTTTACAGGCATACTATAGACACCCCCAGGTACAATATTTAGAGGAATATTTAACTTTTTTTTTACTTTAAACATCAATAAAATCACTGCTCTCAAAAAAACGTCAGTTTTTAAAACTTTTTTTTGCATTAATACATGTCCCCTGGGGCAGGACCGGGTCCCCAAACCCCTTTTAGGACAATACCATGCAAATTAGCCTTTAAAATGAGCACTTTTGAATTTGAACGTTCGAGTCCCATAGACGTTAATGGGGTTCTAACGTTCGTGCAAATTTTCGGTCCGTTCGCAGGTTCTGGTGCGAACCAAACCGGGGGGGTGTTTGGCTCATCCCTAGCCAGGAGCTGTGTAGGACACCCAAAACAAAACTGGAAATCCTGGGGCCACCGTGGAGTACATGGACTGTGCAGGACCAGAAGTGACATCTCACCTAGATCTATAATTCTTTTATAGCAAACAAGCTAAAAGGAAGAAAGAATAGAAAGAAATAAAAATGAAAAGAACAAATGGATGAGTACATGCCAATCTGTATCCAATTGAAAAAAAGGCGATTAAAAAAAATAATTGAAAAAAACAAGTAAAACAAGTAAAATAAACTACAAAGAATAACGGCCACTGGAAATGAAATAATATGAAGTGGCAACTTATTAATATAACAAAAATTGCAGAAATTACAATTAGTCAAAAACACATATGTACATACATATACACATGTGTATGCAAGCACATACTGTACTTATGGAACAATACTATCAAAGGATGAAGAATAACATAAGTAAATTCCTATATGGGTGATATATAATATATCCAATGCACACATATGTATGCATGATGCCTGTTAAAGCAAAAATAATCATGAATATAAATATTTCCTAATAGCGGGGGTAGGGGATTGTTAAAGCAAAAATAATCATATATATATATATATATATATATATATATATATATATATAGTCGTGGCCCTAAGACCGAGACAAATGTGGATCACATAAACACGCAACAAGACTCACAACATAAATAGACCTGAGGTGTGGCTTTTGGTTTTCTGGTAGGTATGGCAAGAAAAGGGGCCATACCCAAGATAAGTAATGGATGATTGTGGAGGAGAATTTGCTGAGAAGTGCTGTAAAAAAGGGAATGAGAGGGAGGGTATTGTGCACTGGAACTGACAAAGAGGAAGGGGAAGTGGTCAGCTTAAATACCCTCCGGGCTCCTCCCATAAATTCAGGCCAGCATACTGGCCTTCTAATATATATATATGTATCCACCTTACCAATCGCTCAGCATCTGCCAACCCTCTCCTTCAAGCCCTACTCTGGCTCCCAATCACCCAGCGAATTAATTTCAAAATACTAACCACAACATACAAAGCCATTCACAACTCTTCCCCGAGCTACATCACCAATCTTGTCTGCAAATATCACCCAAATCGTCCTCTCCACTCTTCTCAAGACCTCCTTCTCTCAAGCTCTCTTGTCTCCTCCTCTCATGCTCCTCTCCAAGATTTCTCCAGAGCCTCTCCCATCCTCTGGAACTCACTACCTCCACCTGTCCGGCTATCCCCTACTCTTGCTACCTTTTCAGGCGATCCCTGAAAACCCATCTCTTCAGGAAAGCCTATCACGTCTCTAACTAATCTTTTACCACTTCCATCAGCTCATTCCCCACAGTTACAACCTTTTGTACCACCTGCCCCACCCTATTAGATTGTAAGCTCTTCTGGGCAGGGCCCTCAAATCCTCTTGTATTTTATTGTATTATAACTGTATTGTCTCCCTTTTATATTGTAAAGCGATGAGAAAACTGTTGGCGCTATATAAATCCTGTATAATAATAATAATAATAATAAATATATATCCATGTCCTTAGTCTGCTTATCTTCAGCAAACTGTTTGCGGGCTTTCTTGTGCATCATCTTTAGAAATGTCTTCCTTCTGGGACGACAGCCATGCAGACCAATTTGATGCAGTGTGCGGCGTATGGTCTGAGCACTGACCCCCCAACCTCTGCAGCAATACTGGCAGCACTCATAGGTATATTTCCCAAAGATGACCAGTGGATATGACGCTGAGCACGTGCACTCAACGTCTTTGGTCGACCATGGAGAGGGCTGTTTACTTGTCATCCACAGCTCTCCTGTCCTCCTCTGTCCTCCCCTCTCTGGCTATCAGCTCTGTGTGTGAGCCACCACTCCCCACCCCTTCTAGCACCATTCTGAGCAGTGCAAAAATTACTGCTCTCAATCACTGCCAGCCCCTCTGCTAGGATAACATGTAGTATACAGGGTATGTTGTTTTTTAAAATGCATCTTCTAAATATCTTATTTCTTCTCGCCAATCAGTTGTCACGCGAGGAAGGTCATGCGACCACCCGGAAGATGTCAGAGGGAGATCTCGGCCCCTCCTTCATAGGAAGGGAGCGACGGGCGGCCACGTAACCGCTGATCGACGAGAAGAAATAAGGTATTTAGAAGATGAATTTAAAAAAATGACATCTACTATTTTCTACATGTTATCCTAGCAGAGGGGCTGGCAGTGATTGCGAGCACTGCCTTTACAACCCCTTTAAAGAATACCACTAACAACATTAGACCATTTAGTGTATGAACCATTAATGGCTACTCTCTGAAAATGTTTTTTAATAGTAAGCCACATTTCTATCAATTTATAGGTTGAATTTACAAAGCAAACATACTCCAACTTACACATTAGCTGTTTGTTGGAAACTGTGTCACACAATTTTGAAAAATTCTTTATCCATAGTCCTCATAAAAAAAAGCAGATTTGTTTGATGACCTTGGTCGTTGGTGAATCCAACATTTAGAATATCGTATTCTATCAAAAACTCATCTACTGTATGTGGTCATTTATCAAACTCTCAAGTATCTTCTGGACTATTGGATTTAAACTGGTCTGTAGTTACTTGGTAAAGACTTTGATCCTCTTTAGTCCTTTAAGTATGGGAACCACACAACCTTGTGCCAATCTATTGCTACCACAGCAGCCATTAAAGGGTCTCTAAAAATTAGAAACAAAAAATGTCTTACTAGTGAGACTTATGCTTATATGAATAACGACATTTAATTTGTATGTCTATTAAGATAGCTTTGTTAAATATTCCCTAAAATATTCCCTAGTTTAAATGAAATTAGCAAAGATACTGTAAGTGTCTGTGAAGGGAGAGGTGGGCTAGCAAGAGAACCTGTCAATTTGCCTTTTTAAAGTAAAGCATATTATTTATGACAAATTTCTTAATTTGTCAAGTTTTTGTGTTAAGTTTTTTATCCAGATTTGGCTCCTCATTTTAAATCTGCAAATAGTAAACAATATCTAAATGATATTTACCCTGTTTATGGCATTTTTATTAATAAATACACATTTAATCAACTAATATATTTAGTTTTTTTTTTCTTATTCAGATTAAAATGTTAAAAGCATCCATAAAACACTGATAATCTGCAGATTATCTAAATCAAGTTAAATGTTTGATGCATTGCCATGCTCATGTTTTTAAATTGTCCAAGTTTTAATTTTCTAAACATCACTTTTTAGCTTTTAGTTCTAATAAAAAGTGATTTCCTATAAATATTTGCATTTTGAGAGATTTGTTAGGACATCTGGATTATATAAAGGTGACCTGCTTAATGTTATTGCATGCATTGTACATTTAAAATGTCGTGCTAAGGCCATCTCCAATTTGAAATAGAGTTTTAATCATGACTTGCTCCAAAAAAAAATTAAGAATAAATCAGAATATGCAGAAAGGATTAATTCAAATGCGTATTAGAAGAGTAAAGAAATCTCAGAGGCAAGACTAATCATCATTTAGATTATCAGTAGAAGATGATTAAAAACAATGGATTGTATGACAAGTTATGTTGATGCTGTGTTTCATGTGGCCAAATGTTTTAGCTTCATAAATGAAAAAAGCCTAAGCTGCTTACAATGAGAGAAAGTAATCATTTAAATGAGAAACTTAAGATTTTCAAATTACATACTTCATCAGGTAAAGTCTATTTTACTTAAATATATACAGGGAATGAGTTATTTCAGTAACATTACTACATTTAATATTTTTAATAACAAACCCTAAATGGAAGAATTCTTGTAAAGAGAGGAGATGAAGATGTGCATGTATATTGGTAAATAAATACAATTTTTCTGTTCACTGAGAAAATTAGAAATAATGTACATTGGGAATATTTGAATTGTCAAGATAATGCATGTAGATACTTGATTGTGACTCTGGCTTGTTACTGCTTATTATATTTACTGTTTTGTGCTCTTGTCTGAGGATATGAACTTCAGAAATGACAAGTAAATATGCAAGTAAGCTCTAGAATGAAACAGGCCTGCCTCCTAATTTATTGAATAAAGTTACTTCTAATCCACACGTCATGGTAAAAGGCCACTTTTATGGAGCTGATAAGTTACATAGGACGTCACAAAGCAAACAAATGAGCCTATTTGGAATGTACAGCAATAATTACAAAATGGGCAGAATGTTGTGCAGTGTTCAATAATTGTTTTTTCAAACATAAACCCAAAAAACAAAGTAGCTAAATGCATAAAGCCAATAAGGGATAACTACATCTAAAAAACATAGGGAGGTTTTATAGCTTTCCTCTATACACTGCAAAGTTACTTCACACCGTGGCCTGCATTTTTTTGCTTATTCTTAAAAATCAGGCCGTAGCATGGAGTCTACTTGTTTCCAGGTGTTTTTGCTTTTTTTTGCTTGGTTGGAGTCTGGGCTGTTCTCCCAAAAACAATTTCCAGTAATTTTTTAAGCAAGTAAAGGGCTAAGTCTTTTTTTAACCACTTCAATAATGGCAACTTTCACCCCCTTCCTGCCAATTGACAATTGAATGACAATTGCATGGTCATGCAACACTGTACCCATATAAAAATATTTTTAATTTTTTGAGACAGATAGAGCTTTCTTTTGGCGCTATTTAATCAGCACTGGGTTTTTTACATTTTGATAAACAAATGAAATAAGACCAAATGTTTTTAAAACAAAACATGTTTTTCTGTTTCTGTTATAAAATTTAGCAAATAAGTAATGTTTCTTCTTTACTGATTTTTCTAAAGAGGCTGCACTGGTAGGCACTGATAGGCTGCACTGATGAGCATTGATACGTTACACTGATGAGGCTGCACTGATAGGCACTGATGAAGCGGCACTGATAGGCGCTGATGAGGAGGAACTGATGAGAATGCACTGATGAGGCAGCACTGATTGGCACTGATAGCTGATACTGATGGGCAATGATAAGCTGCACTTATGGACACTGATAAGCTGAAATGATCTGCACTGATGGGCACTGATTGGCACTGATGGGGCTTCACTGATAATCAGGGCACTAATAATCAGCTCCCTGATTATCAGTGTAAACAATGTGCTGCCACCCTTGCCTGTTATCGGCTCTGCTGTTATCTCAGCGTGTGACCAGCAAGTCGGTGTACATGTGATCAGCTATGATTTACATGCGATCAGCAGTCAGAGAGTGTGCCCGATGCATGCCCCAGGAGGTGCACATGGGGCAGGGTTCTGGGAGGATGTCCATGGACACCCTCCCAGAACTTAACAACCGCAATGTAGCCAACTTTCGGCTATAGCGCAGTAATTAAGTGGTTAAATCACACTGCTGTGCTTTATAAACTTGTGCCCCATTTTTGTTTTAAAAAAGTATAGTTTTAGTAAGGTTATACTGTTGCTTTATAAATGAAACACATAGGGGTTCATTTACTAAACCTAGAGAGTGCATCTGAGAGGGAATCGGATTATCTACTATGCACAGCTGTGCCAAATTTTGCACTCTCCAGTTTTAGTAAATCTCCCCCATAACCTAGGGATAGTGTACAGTAAAAGGGTTGAAACATTGTGGTATTTTCTGTTTTTTTTTTCCCTCTACTGCCACTATTAGTCTCATTAGAAGTCTTGCAAAAGCTATACTTACATAGCAAGTCACCATCACACCCACCTCGTTTTGGATTAAAGAAGATGAAAGCCATAACTGAAAGACATTTAGCTTGCCGTTCTGCTGCAGCCCTTTTGCAGCAACTTTCTGTCTATATGCATGCCAGCAATAGCTGCATAACATTTTTTAGAGTGAGTTTTCTGATGGCGACAAGGATGGACTATCCCTGGGCTCTGTGTGATGAAATACTTATAATTATTATAGTCTCCATTGGAAGTCTGTTTGACAGGGGGACAATGCAGCAAATGGAAGACAGAGACAGAGTGCTGCCACTCAAAGGAAGTATACAATTTTACTCAGATAATTTGGGGTTTTAATAAAATTTACTGTTCCAAACAGTGCATACATTATACCCTTCCATTAAGTACAATACAATTCAAGAGGTAGCGAAAGACTGAGAATGACTGAGTATGAAGACAAGCTCGACAGTGGCTAGTATTTGAGTGTCAAATGGTATAGCCAGATTGATTTGGAGCAATGCCCTCTCTTTCTTGAGTGTTGTCACCATATTACATACAGTGCCTTGAAAAAGTATTCATACCCTTGAAATTTTCCACATTTTTATTTGTACAAAATTTTGAAAACCATTTATCATTTTCCTTCTACTTCACAATTGTGTGCCACATAAAATCCCAATAAAGTACATTTATGTTTTTGGTTGCAGCATGACAAAATTTGGAACATTTCAAGGGAGTATGAATACTTTTTTAAGGCACTGTAAATGATGAAACTGAACGGACCTTCATGGCAGAATCACTAGGTATTATTTTAATAAAAGCTGCAGCAAAAACATTGAAAAATACTTTTAAAATGTAATTGACTGCTGAATGTGATTCATGTGAATATGAGATTTTAGTGACTGGGTTTACATACACTTATTTTATACAGTAGTCATTCAGTCAATTGGCACAATTTTTTTCATCATGTCCAGTAAACTGTAGAAAAAAACAACGCTGCTGTGCCCACTAGAGCTAATGTTTTTGCCAGAGTAGACAAAAAGGGGCAGCTGAAATGGTGGAGTATTAATGCAGTACCTACTGGGTAAAAGTTGGGCTTAGAGCATAACTTCAATTAATTTATTAGTTTTAGCTTTTTTCGGAAACTGTTTAAGAGAATCTGAAAGCATATATTCCCAGTAGCAATATCTCTAACACCTCTTAAACACTTATCTTTCTCCAAATTACCAAACATTCTACTTGCCACAATTTCACCTTGTCACCCTTTCTATATCCATGGAGTTTTGACCCTCTAATTCCTCTACCTTACTCATTTATGGCAGAGATCCTTGACAGCAACATGGTAGTCAGCCATAAAGTTCATTTTTAAGTCTCACTCCATACAGCATTAGACAAGTGGAGGCTGTTGCTGCTAATTTTGATCTTTCCTAAAGTGTTACTAAACCCAAGACCCTGCATTCACTCTATACAGTCTCCCACAGTACACAGAACATGGCAATGCAATAGTTTTAGTAAATATAAGCTGCTAAATACCTTTTCTCATCAGCAGTAGGGATGAGCCGAACACCCCCCGGTTCGGTTTGCACCAGAACTTGCGAACAGACCAAAACTTCGCACAAACGTTAAAACCCCATTGGAGTCTATGGGACTAGAACGTTTGAAATCAAAAGTGCTCATTTTAAAGGCTTATATGCATGCTATTGTCCTAAAAAGTGTTTGGGAACCTGAGTCCTGCCCCAGGGGACATGTATCAATGCAAAAACATTTTTTAAAAACTGCTTTTTTTTCAGGAGCAGTGATTTTAATAATGCTTAAAGTCAAAAAATAAAAGTGTAATATTCCTTTAAATTTAGTACTTGGGGGGTGTCTATAGTATGCCTGTAAAGGGGCGCATGTTTCCCGTGTTTAGAACAGTCTGACAGCAAAATGACATTTCAAAGGAAAAAAAGTCATTTAAAACTACTTGCGGCTATTAATGAATTGCCGGTCCGACAATACACATAAAAGTTCATTGATAAAAACGGCATGGGATTTCCCCACAGGGGAACCCCGAACCAAAATTTTAAAAAAAAATGTCGTGGGGGTCCCCCTAAATTCCATACCAGGCCCTTAAGGTCTGGTATGGATATTAAGGGGAACCCTGAAACTTGTGTTTTTAAAACTTTTTTTCGCATTGATACATGTCCACTGGGGCAGGACCCAGGCCCCCAAACACTTTTTATGACAATACCATGCATAAAAGCCTTTAAAATTAGCACTTTTGATTTCTCCCATAGACTTTTAAAGGGTGTTCCGTGGCTTTCGAATTTGCCACGAACACCCCAAATTGTTCGCTGTTCGCAAGACTGGCGAACAGCCGATGTTCGAGTCGAACATGAGTTCAACTTGAACTCGAAGCTCATCCCTAATCAGCAGTATATAGCAGTCTTGAGACTTTTAGTGTCTATTAGTGTCTGAGTAAAGCTTGTAGGAGGAGTTTTCTTTCTCCCCTGATTGTACTACGAGGCTGCAGGACCCCTGACCCTTTGTCTGGACAGTGCTGATTGGCCTTGTGCTAATCACATGCACTCTCCCAAGAAAATAAAAACTCTCTAGCAATATACACTAAACTGAGCATGTGCAGCTTGCCCGCAAGGCTCTGTTCTATCAGCAGATGGTTTGGGGACAGTGGAAAAAGGGGAGGATCAGAGAAGACAGGATCAAACAGCCTTTTTACACAATGCACAGGATTAACCCCATACGTTTCACATTGAGTATAACAAGGATACTTTACTGCATATACAGACTGATTTTACTGTTGTGGGTTTAACACTTTAAGAAGTGAAACATAATTTTTGAGCTGTTGAAATAGAAGGTGGCATAACTTAATAAGCTATGGTATATACTCAGCTTTTGTCAACGTTCAATGATCAGACAACTCCTAGTACCACATGTGAGAATGAGGCCCTTCTCTTCTTCATTGCATTGTAACTCTTTCACCTCAGCCTTCTCTGCCAGCACTGTGAAAAATTGCACTAGTATTGAACATAAAAAAGTGCCTGACTAAGCCTATAAGCCATAGCTATAAAAGATTCTTTTCAGTTATTTGGACTGCCCCTGACTTCAGATTCTTTATCCAATGGTCCAATAGATTACTGGGCATAAAGCACAAATTAGTGATCTGAACGGACCCTGTTTCACATTCATGTACTTTTATTTTAGGTTTTTAGTTCCATGCCCTCCTGTTCTGGTGACTCCTTTTCCTCCCTGTTCTTATCCTGTCTAGGGGTAAAAAAAGTGAGCTGAAATAACTTCTATAGATTCACAGACAGATTATAAAAAGAAAAAACAGAAGTTCTTCACTCTGATCAAGAAAAAAAAGAAACCTTTGTCTGACATTAGGATTTAGGCTTGGTTCACACTGGATGCCAATGTGGCTCCCAGCAGAGGTCCTGTGCATCCTGGTTCACCATTTCGGGTCTGATATCAGCCCGAATTTCGCACAGGACTCCTGTGCAAATTCACACCGGAGCCGCATCAGAGATATGTGAATCGGCTTCATAGAGATTCCGTCACATTCTCCTGCTATCGTGAATTGGATGCAGGGATCCCGCATCCAATTCGCAATAGTGTGAACCCGCCCTAAAAGTGGTAGTAAACTCTGTTACACCACTTATACCTACAGGTAAGCCTATAATAAGGCTTACCTGTAGGCACTGTGAATACCTCCTAAACTTGCACTGTTTAAGAAATATTCAGAGTGCATGCAGCCGGTCCTGTAACTGGCATGGGCGATCTGGCATACAGTGCCAGACCTTCAGAGCCCATGCCGTAAACAGTGACTACCACATGCATGCGATGGAGTGATATCATCATGCCACCAGCCACTCATGTGGCTGGGGGCCGTGAACCCGGTAGGAAGACTGGGGGAAGATGGAAGCCCCCTGGAAGGCTTTGTTTTAAGGTACGTTTCTCATAATGTGCTAGTATGCGATTCATACTAACACATTTATGACATTGCCTTGCAGGGAGATTTTTTTTTTCAATTGCGGTTTAATGCAATTTAAACCCATAGTTGGGACCTAACCAGTTTTCTGTGGTCTCTTTAGCTGCAGATAAGATTTTATAGTTTGGGTAAATTCAATATGGAGAGGATACTGTTAAAATGCTCATTGTGTAATGTTAGATTGCAGATTGAGTATTTAAATGATTCATCTAATACAAAACTATGATCTACTTACAATAATTGAATACATTTATGTAATGTGTAGCTATTTTCTAAATAGAAAATAAAACTCTTTCCATATAAATACATTAAAATAAGATTAGTCATTAAAATATATTATGGAGAAAAGACACCCTCTAGTAGAGATTTATTATTTCAGTCAGCTTCCTTTTTACCATGTTGCCCAGGCTAGACTCTATTACACAGTGAATGTGCTTTAAAAGCAGTTGGTAAGTGAAAGAACTGCAGATAGTAACCTGTGCTGAATAGTTTAGAGAAAGCAGTTATCAATAAGAGGCAAAGAGTTATATTGATCCAGGTCATGACATCCCTCTAGCAATGTCACTAAAATGAAAAGAGTCACCAAATTAACCAAAAAAATAAAGTGTTGTAGCATGTGTCATCTTCCTCTTGGGAGTTGTTCGATTATAAGACTGTCACCCTTTTCTTGAGTTTATGAATTCCTGCAGTAA
Source organism: Lithobates clamitans (assembly GCA_037952925.1). Lineage (NCBI taxonomy): Eukaryota > Metazoa > Chordata > Amphibia > Anura > Ranidae > Lithobates > Lithobates clamitans. Next base: position 2,332,507 of record JBBGZY010000228.1, on the reverse strand, counting down.
AAACAGCAACATTTATTTTTGTGTACATAAATAGCTACTTCTATACACATAATGAAAATGTATGCATTTTACAAACATGTCAATCATATCTACTTGAAAATCACATATGTCACAAAGAGTTTTCTCTATTTGATTTTTGCCGTTTTGATTGCACAATCAATTCTTGTCATGGGCCACTGACTATTAAGTGTGTCAACTGACTGCATATAATAAAGGGTAAGAGGCATGGACATAGTGGATGCCAGGATCTCTAAAAATCGCTGACCATAAATATTTAATCCACAGTGAAAATCACTGAACACATGTTTGTATTTATTTTGCGTATTATTCAGATTAGATATGAATTCTAGTTAAGTGGCATCTGGCAACAACTTCTTTTTGCATTTTGTCTGGGATCCTAAAATTTGTGTATTATTAAAAGTAAAAAAGATGTTGATAAAACAAAGTGATTTTAATTGAACTGGGCATTTTCATTTTTGATATCTGTATTATTTCTGAGTGTTCTCTTACATCGATTACAGACCATGAGTTCATTCATGCACATAAAAAAAGAGAATAAGAAAATGTATAGTTCCAGGGCATACAGTGATTTCTCTTTACTCTATGCTCAGCAGGCAGCTTTTCTCCCCTTTTCCTTGCACACAGTAAACAGGGGACATGGTTTCAACAGCTTCATGCTACAGGCAGGTATAGGAGGAGTTACTGTTAAAATATGTTTTGTAGGTTTAACAAGCTGATATTAAAGTATTATTAAACCCTCAAAATAAAAAATAAAAAAAACACAACAGGGTTGATTTACTAAATGTGTAGGGATAGTTCGCTTTGCAAAATCAATGAGGTGAAGTTAGGTAAAATTTTATTGTTTAGAGAATACCCAATCACGAGCAAGGGAAATTGAAATAAATAATAAGATTTTAGCTTGCATATAATTGGATGAATGAAATCAGTATGATTTCATCTCATTTATTAAGCTAAGTGAAAATTTCCCATGCAAAGTTAAAATTCAGTTAGCTTAGTAAATAAGGCCAAACTCTGTGGACATCAATCACATCATTCAATGTGCAAGCAAAAAATCATGTATTTTCTTTATTTTCCTTGAATATGATTGGGCACTCTATGCAAAGTTAATTTTACTTGGCTTTCCCTCATTCATTAAACTAATTTAAAATTCACTTTGCAAAGTTTACAAGCTCCAAACCAGGGGTCTCAAACTGGTGGCCCTCCAGCTGTTATGAAACTACAAGTCCCATCATCCCTCTGCTTGTGGGAGTCATGCTTTTAACTGTCAGCCTTGCAATGCCTCATGGGACTTGTAGTTTAGCAACAGCTGGAGGGCCGCCAGTTTGAGACCCCTGCTCTAAACCTTTAGAAAATCAGCCCTAAGGATGGATGGTACTCATTTTTTTTCTTTCATTTTTTTTCCTTTCATATTCTGTGCATGGTTCAGCTGAAGTTTTCCTGTCCCACTTCCTTTTTGAAGTAGGTGCATGTTTTTTCTATAGTCAATCAAAAAGGTGGGCAGGATGGATTTCAAACAGACTCATAGAAAGCAGTGGTTGCAACGGAGAATGCATCATTATTATTATTATTATTATACAGTATTTATATAGCGCCAACAGTTTACGTAGCACTTTACAACTTGAGGGTCGACAGTACAAATACAATACAATTTGATACAGTAGGAATCAGAGGGCCCTGCTCCTTAGAGCTTACAATCTAAGAGGGAAGGTCAAGAGATACAAGAGGTAATAACTATGGGTGATGTGCTGATTGAGAAGATAAATGTACAGTTGTTAGGTGGGGGCCAGGTAGGCTTCTCTGAAGAGATGAGTTTTCAGTGATCGTCTGAAAGTGGATAAAGTAGGAGAAAATCGGACGGATTGGGGTAGAGCATTCCAGAGGATGGGGGAGGCTCTGGAGAAGTCCTGAAGGTGAGCATGGGATGAGGTGACAAGGGAGTTTGAGAGCAGGAGGTCTTGGGAGGAGCAAAGAGAACGATTAGGTTGGTATTTTGTGACTAGGTTAGAGATGTAGCTGGGGGCCAGGTTGTGGATGGCTTTGTAAGTTATAGTTAGTATCTTGAATTTAATTCGGTGACTGAGTGGCAGCCAATGGAGGGATTGGCAGAGGGGTGTGGCAGATGCTGAGCGGTTTGTGTGGTGGATGAGCCTGGCAGCAGCGTTCATGATGGAGTGAAGTGGGGATAGCCTATTTAGAGGTAAACCAATGAGGAGGGAGTTGCAGTAGTCGAGGCGGGAGATGACCAGGGAGTGGATTAGAAGCTTTGTGGTGTCATTGGTTAGGAAGGGGCGTATCTTGGAGATTTTGCGAAGACTGAGGCGGCAAGCTTTGGATAGTGATAGAATGTGGGGTCGAAAGGTTAGTTCAGAGTCCAGGATTACACCTAGGACCTTGGTGTGGGGAGATGGGTTGATAGTTGAGTCGTTGATCTTGACAGGGAAATCCGGGGAAGTGGCACCTGAGGGAGGAAATATCATGAGCTCGGTTTTGGATAGGTTGAGTTTGAGAAAGTGATGTGACATCCAGGCCGATATGTCTGCTAGTAAGTTGGTAATGCGTGAGGAGACAGATGGAGAGAGCTGGGGGGTGGAGAGATAGATTTGGGTGTCATCAGCGTAGAGATGATATTTAAAGCCGTGGGAGGCAATCAACTGACCCAAGGAGGTGGTGTAGATTGAGAAAAGGAGAGGTCCAAGAACAGAACCTTGGGGGACCCCAACGGAAAAAGGAAGAGGAGAGGAGGAAGTAGAGTTGTAAGTGACACTGAAGGAGCGGTGGGATAGGTAGGATGAGAACCAGCGAAGAGTACAGTCACGGAGACCAAAGGAGTGGAGTTTTTTGAGGAGGAGGGGGTGGTCCACTGTGTCAAAGGCAGCAGAGAGATCCAGGAGAAGTAGTACAGAATAGTGTCCATTGGCTTTAGCCATTAGTAGGTCATATTGCTGCCACTTCAAGCAGGGCTTAGTATAGCAGCATAGTCATCCCTATACAGAGTGTGCTAGAAGCGGGATTTCTTTTTTAATATATATATATTTTTTTGTTTTCAAAAAGTTTTTTATTTTGTTTTTAAGAATAACAGAGAAGGAGTTACAAATCCAAGACAATCAGAGCAATGAATACAAAGAGTGTAGGGATACAGATTATATGCAAAGACTAAGTACAAATATATACTGTTGAGTTATATATATCTATTAGAGCTATCGACATATTCTGAAAGTCTGAGATTTAGCTAAATAGATGAAACATGTCTAGAGACCAAATCAAAGAGAAAAGAAATAAAAAAAGCCCCAAGCAGAAAGATAAAACGTACAAAATCAAAAATAAAAAGGAAAGAGAAACATAAAACTGTCAGGTTTGGAGCCTAAATAAGAACCAAGGATTCCAGATGGCATCATATTGAGGGATAGTGTCATGTAGGGTGTGATAGATCTTGTCAGCCAACATCATGTGGTCTATTCTTGCAATAACTTGAGAATATGGTACTGAAGCTGATTTCCAATGCAGAGCAACCACCCAATGCAAAGCTATACAAATAGAGTGGATCAGTTTAACCAACGGTTTAGGGGTGTCTGAAGGGGATTGAAATAATAGACAGTGTTGGTATGAGATGTTAAGAGGTTTGCCCGCTAATTTGTCTATTACTTTCAGGATCTCATTCCATGTAGGGCGTAGTTTCTTGCAGTCCCAAAATATGTGGAGAAATGAGCCTTGTTGCATGCATCCCCTAAAACAGAGAGGGGATGATTGTGGGTAGATCTTATGAATACGCATTGGGGTGTAGTACCAGCGTGTCATCAGTTTAATAGCAGTTTCATGCACCATGATAGATTTAGTGCATTTGCGTAGGTTCTGCCAGCCCTTCACCCAGTCTATATCATCGACCTCAGGGTCTAATTCAGCTTCCCATTGGGATCTATATTTTAGGGTTGTGACCTCTGTGTTAGCTTCCAGGTTGACGTAGACTAGTGAAATCAGACCTTTTTGGCGGGGTGAGTCGTGGCATATGTCCTCATATAGAGTGGTGGAGGTCGCAGAAGGGCCTGTGTAGTGCTTTTGGAAGAAGTGACGTATTTGTAAAAAGTGATAGAATTCAGTGTTTGGGATGTGGTACGTGGATTGCAACTGAGAAAAGGAGATAAATTTTGAGTTTATAAAAAATTTATCTAACGTAGTTAGTTTTAAATCAATCCAGAGTTGGAAAGAGGAGGGTCTATCAAAGGCCAATAGGAATCTAGAATCTCCTAGAAATGAGGCACCCAGAGGAACAGCCGAGATGAGATTATATGTTTTTTTATATGAGTCCCAGAGTTGAAGGCCTGCTTGCGTAATCAAATTTTTAGTGCCTACTTCTGATCTAGTCTGATTGTTTGACCACATAAGGCCAGGGAGATATAGAGGGGCGATGGATTCGCTTTCAAACTGCACCCAGGGGACTCTGGAGTTATGAATATTCCATTGCGCTTGTTGAGTGTATCTACTGGCTAAGTAGTAAAACCATATTTGAGGAACCCCTAAACCCCCCCTTTTGGAAGATCGGTACAGGACTTCTTTGGCAAAGCATGGGGGTTTGTCCTTCCAAATGAATCTATTAAGCAACACCTGAATAGTGTGGAGGTATGTTTTAGATATTTTAAGTGGCAGGGATCTAAAAAGGTAGAGAAGTTTAGGGAGAATAGTCATCTTGAGTGCAGTGATTCTGCCAAGAAATGAAATGTGGAGGTGTGACCATTGTTTGAGGATACCTTTCAATTTAGAAACCATAGGTGGGAAATTTACTTCAAAGAGTCTGCCGAAATCCTTAGTCAGGTTAATTCCCAGGTATAGAAGGTGAGAATCTGCCCAAATAAAGGGATAGACTGACTGAAGATGATGCAGTTCTCCAGGAGAGTAACCTATAGGGAGGGCGCTTGATTTTGCCATGTTAATGGATAGACCTGAGATCTCTGCAAACTTTGATAGAGTCTGAAATAAGTTCGGCAGAGAAACCAGGGGGTTGGTGAGAAACATTAGAACGTCATCAGCATACATCCCAAATTTGTATGTCGAATGGCCCTTCACATAACCCTAAATATCAGGATCTTGGAGTATAGCTATGGCCAGAGGTTCGAGAGCTAACGCAAAAATTAAAGGTGACAACGGGAACCCTTGTCTCGTACCCCTGCCCAGGTCAAAAAACCTAGAATTACAGCCAGGGAGCCTAATCTGAGTTTTCGGGTTACGATAAAGGGCCAAGAATGCTTGTAGGAAAGCTCCCTGGAATCCCATACGTTGTAGGAGTGTAGTGATGTATGTCCATGAGACGCTGTCAAATGCCTTCTGTATGTCTAGGCTAAGCATTAGGAGTTTACGTGAAAAAAGGTTGGCATCTTGTATTATATTTGTCGCCAGGCGAATGTTATCGGTGATAAGTCTATGGGGTATAAATCCAGACTGAAAAGGGGAAATCAAAGAGGGGATAACCTCCGCTAGTCTGTCAGCCATGATCCTGCTAAAAAATTTTAAATCATTATTAATGACCGAGATAGGTCGGTAATTTTGGGGTAGGGTGTGGTTTTTGTGAGGTTTCGGTATCAGGGACATATTGGCTAGTAACATCTCTTCAGGGAAACTACCCCCTTGTAGGACCCAATTAAATAAATGAACCAACCTAGTGGTAAGGAGGGATGAGAATTTCTTATAGTATATAGAGGAAAATCCGTCGGGGCCTGGGTCTGAGCCTGATTTTAAAGATTTAATTACATTCAAAACCTCTGCTGGTGTGATGGGGACGTTCAGTTTATCAAGTTGTGTAGGTGTAAGATGTGGTAGAGGAATGTTCTGAAACCAGGCCTCATCTGCTGGTGAGGGTTTTAATTGGGAAGGGGCTAGCAGAGAGGAGTAAAATTGTTCAAAGATATGAAGGACCTCTTGGGGATGGGAAGTGAGATGTCCTGAGGGAGTCATTAATCTATATACGTGGGGTGGGCGGGATGAGTGATTTAACTTTCTGGCGAAGAGGGTAGAAGCGGAGCTCTCATGAAGGAGAAATTTGGCTTTAGACCAACGCAGAGCTTTTTCCACCCTCTTCGACAAGATGCCATCCAACTCTAGTCTCTTTTGATCAATCAGCTGTCTGGTGGAATCTAAGTGTAGGAGATTGGTATTTTTGTAGAGATTATCTAGGTCTTTAGTAAGGGTTAAGATGTTTTGTTTGTCAATTTTGTTCTGGGCTGAGGCTAAACTAATTAATTTGCCCCTAAGGACTGCTTTATGCGCCGACCAAACAATGGCAGGGGGAGTTTCTGCAATATATATATTTTTTAAGATAGTGAATAGATGCAGAAAAGAGCTCCAATGAATAAAGGACTAAATCAGTATTAGGAAACAGAATACAGATTAGACAAGAGCAGATGGCTAGGGGAAGGGTCAAAACCGTGAAAGGACGAGGTCAGGATAGCTAGCAACATTGTCAGTTCTGTCATTATACTAACTCCATACTGTTGGTCCTCTGATAGCCACACCCAGATCTGCCTATAAACATGCCCTCTTAAAAGCTTGCTGTCCCCACAAGCTAATGGAATATGTAGATAAGTACAGCACTTGCAACTATGCAAAAATACAAATGATCAAATCAGATTAAAAGTCCAAAAAATATCCAAAAAAGAAATTAAGATGCAAATATCGTCTCAATATAATAAAGTACTTTTGTGCTCCAATCTTCTTATACGTTCTGATGTTCTCCAAATAAAGTCACTCCATGATGTGGCACAAACCCCTCCTGTATCACTACTTACCAAAGGTAATGGACACCCAGCTTTTCAGTCTGGGGGGTAAAACAGGCTTAAATCTGGCATAGGGAATGGCAGGTCACAAGGGTCCGGTATGGATCTCCCCAGCGTGGCTCTCAGAAATTCGAGATGCTAATCAAGCTCAGAATAAAAGAGGGAATCAATAATAAAGTACTGTAAGGCTAATATTTATTGAGCAGTAGTAGAAATACACTTACAGGACAAAAGATAAAAACAGGCATGTAAAGTGCAAGGAGTCTTTCCAGGAATGCCATAACCAGTGTGCATTCCACGGCAACCGAAAGTGAAATTGTTAGGACTCAGAGCCAGAAATTGCATCAACGCGTTTCACCCTCCCTCAGGGCATCATCAAGGAGTCCTAATGACGTCACTTCTGGTTGCTGTGGAACGCACGTTAGTTATATTATTCCCAGAAAGACTCCTTGCACTTTACATGCCAAACCAGTGTGCGTTCCACAGCAACCCAGCCCAGCCATCCTTTGCAAGTGGTTAAAGTGACAGTGCAAAAATAAAAAAATGAAATAAAATAAATAAGGAAAAATAAAATGTAAAACGCCCCATCCATCCGCACTCGCACACAGAAGAGAATGCATACGTAAGTCGCGACCACAAATGTAAACAGTGCTCAAACCACACATGTGAGGTATCGTTGTGATCATTAGAGCGAGAGCAATAATTCTAGCACAAGACCTCCTCTGTAACTCTAAACTGGAAACCCATAGAAGTTTTTAGAGCGTTGCCTATGGAGAATTTAAGTACCGTAGTTTGTTGCCATTCCACGATTGTGCGCAATTTACAAGCATAACATGGGGGTCTGTGTAATTTGCAGGGGGGCTGGGTAGGGGAGGGTTGTGTAATATTCAGGGGGGGCTGGGTAGGGGGTTGTGTAATATTCAGGGGGGGCTGTGTAATATACAGGGGGGCTGTGTAATGTAATGGAGTCCAGATGTGCGGGACAGTGTAATGTAAAGGGGTCCAGATTATTAACTTCATTTATTAGCAGGTGAATGAGGCCCTTCATTCATTCACATACTTTGAATCTGGCCGTTAGGTGGGAAAAGGTTGCTGACCCCTGATTTACACTGTGTTGTAGTTTCCAACAAATTTAAGCAAGTTCTTTTAGGTAGGATCAGACAAAGTGTTATCTTTCTATATTCTGTGTGAGTCTTTAGATATTTTACTACCCCACTGATTTGAGGTTATTGCTTGCCATGTCACCTTGCTAGGGGTTATCATTGCTAGCCATGACACTTGCTGGGGGCTTCTGATTGCTGGCCCTAATTAAGTTTTTTTTACTTCCACAATCTCTTTAGTGTACCTCCAGGTCCTATTTAGTCTATACAAAGGGGAAAAGGTGGCACGATATGAGCTATAGTCTAGGAAGAAACACTCACTTTCAACCATGTCCATTTTGGCTACACCCACCCTTTAAACACACCCACACATGCAAAGTGCATGAACCCCCTCACTCATGCTTCCAGCACCTGCACATCACCCCCAAATAATTTTGTTATTTTAATCATATGTTATATTTTGTGCATTTAGAAACACATCAAGTTTTTTTTTTATTATCTTCTGTGGAGGACTATTCCACATTTCTGCAGCTCTTACTGTAACACAAAAAAAATGAAAGGGAGGGGTGCAAACAGTCTCATAGCATATTACTGTCTTTATTAACCACTTTAGCCCCAGAAGGATTTACCCCCTTCCTGACCAGAGCGTTTTTTTTGATTCGGCACTGAGTCACTTTAATTGACAATTGCACGGTCGTGCGACATGGCTCCGAAACAAAATTGACGTCCTTTTTTTCCCACAAATAGAGCTTTCTTTTGGTGGTATTTGCACATCTCTGCAATTTTTATTTTTTGCGCCATAAACAAAATAAGAGCGACAATTTTGAAAAAAAGCATTATTTTTTACATTTTGCTATAATAATTATCCCCCAAAAATTTATAAAAAAAACATTTTTTTCCTCAGTTTAGGCCGATACATATTATTCTACATATTTTTGGTAAAAAAAAAATCGCAATAAGCGTTTATTGATTTGTTTGCACAAAAGTTATAGCGTTTACAAAATAGGGGATAGTTTTATGGCATTTTTATTAATAATTTTTTTTTTACTAGTAATGGCGGCGATCAGCGATTTTTATTGTGACTACGACATTATGGCGGACATGACGGACATTTTTTACACATTTTTGGGACCATTATCATTTATACAGCAATCAGTGCTATAAAAATGCATTGATTCCTGTATAAATTACACTGGCAGTGAAGGGGTTAACCACTAGGGGGCGGGGAGGGGTTAATTATGTCCTAGGGGAGTGATTTCTAACTGTCAGGGGGATGGGCTGGTGTGTGACGTCACTGATCTCTGCTCCGATGACAGGGAGCAGAGATCGAGTGACACAACGGCATCTCCCCGCTCGTCCTCTTCGTGAGGCGATCGCGGGTATGCCCACGGTGATCGAGTCCGTGGGACCCGCGACCTGACTCACGGAGATCGCGGCAGGTGCTGCGCACACGGCGGCAGATTCAAAGTAACGTACGGGTACGTTACGCACACACAACAATATGGCGTTAAACTGGCAGTAACGCACACAGAACTAAATGGCATTAAACTAGCAGTAACGCACAAAACCATATGGCCTTAAACTGGCAGCAACGCACATAGAACTATATCGCGTTAAACTGGCAGTAATGCACACAGAACTATATGCCATTAAACTGGCAGTAACACACACAGAACTATATGGCATTAAACTGGCAGTAACGCACACAAAACTATATGGCGTTAAACTGGCAGTAATGCAATCAAATAGACGGTGTTCAACCGTCACTACACTGACGCTATCTAAACTGTCCCTACTCTAGCTATACACTAATGTAAAGATTACTGACACAATCTCACTACACTACACTGAAACTATCTGAGCTGTCCCTACTCTAGTTGCACACTATGCAAATCTGAATGATGGTCCTCCTCACTACACTCACGCTATCCTTAGACTGACACTAAACTAATATTCTACACTGACAATGAAGCAAAATAGCACAGTATAGCAGACTAACTAATAGCACTGAACAGAGCCCTGTTCTATCTCTCTCCATGCCAAAATCCCACTGAAAATGGCTGCCATTGAAAGAATTCTTTTATACTGTGGGGCGGTAATGAGCCATGATTGGATAAATTCATGATGACAGTGTCCAACAGTGCTCTGTGCCCTGATTGGCTGAAGCTTTCCCTGCTTCAGCCAATCAGGGCTTGCAATGCACTGTTCAGCACCGCAATGCATTGTGGTCTGTTTGGGGGTGAACAAACAGTTGAACGACCCATTTGTTTGGCTGTTCATCGAACGTCTGAACAGCTAAAGTTCGGCCTGAACTTATGGTCGAGCCAAACCTTTCACCTATCCCTACTCATCACACACACTGAAGCAGGGTGAACTGGACATGCACAAGTAGCTCTTATTTTAGATATTGAAGATAAGAAATGTAGCACCAGTCAGACTGATCATGGTTTCATGGTAAAGTTCTGAGGAAAAGGCAGAACAGCAGTGAGGAACGATTTTGGCCAGGGAAACGGCAGCTTGTAGAAGATTGGAGGGAGTAAATCAGGGTATACGTGGACTGAAAATTGGCTGATTTAGCAGAAGCCAGGCTAATGACCATCTTCTGTCAAATGGTCATGCGGAAAAAACAGCATCTTGATCAGCACTCACAGCCAATGGCTGCAAGTGCTTTTCTGTGTATTCTGGTGGGGAAGTCCCCTATGTCAGAATTAGTGCGGCAGGGGAGATGCATCACACATCGTTTTTGTTGTTGCTGGGATCTGTCAGTTATTTTTTGTCAGTTTTTTTGTTTTTTTTTTGTTCAACCTGTTGGTTGAATGAAAAGACTGAACCTGTGTATTCAGCTTCCACTGCTATCCCCAGGGTCAGACCACAGAACTCTGCAGTGTGGGCCATTTTACTATATCTGCTGTCATCAGTTATGTTGTTGTTTGCAGCATCTGTATGCAGCAAACTAGCTGTTGTGAGCCATTTGGGTACCACATACATGAGGAGAGTTAGGACTCTGCACTAGAAAGCTCAGTAGGAGCACCACCTCAATGAGATAGCAGTAGCAGGCCAGCACCTCTTTATGTTCCCCACTTTCCATATATATATTGTACTCTCTTCTCCTCACTGATTCAGCCCTCAACTCCTCAGAACCAGTAAGCCCCCCAAATTCTCCAGAGCATATGCAACATCCTAGGCTTAACACTGCGATGCTGTGTTGCAGCTAGTGTATCTGAAGGACAGGAGCCACACTGGGTCAAAGCCTCTGGGAGCTCTCCAGGCCCAGGCTGACGAATGACTGAGCCCACACTATCTTCAGCCAAGCAATGTGGTGTGGGATAATACTAACCTGCTAACCCCCTTAACCATGGAAAATTCAAACGTATACATTGCCTGGCACATGTCCTTAGGCTGATGGTGTAGTAGTTCATTATGTACCCTGGCTCTGAGGAAGTTCTGCATCAGTCTAGAAGGGTTTGTGGCCACTCATGGCAGTCTTACACAGCCAGTGTTCACCTGGCAGAAACAAAAGCTGCCCATAACCCACCTCATCTGTGACAACCCCACACACTGGAACTCATGAGAGGCTGCACCAGCAGTTCATCAATGAGTACCTGTGCAAGTATGGTTCAAAAATAACTTCCGTGAAGATGGGGTTCTTTTCACTGGGTCAATGTTTCATTTGTGGCTGTCGTCTCTCAAATAATACACTATGAGGTTGATTTACTAAAGGGAAAAAGACTGTGCACTTTGCAAAGTTCAGTTGCCTTCTGCAAGAGCAGTTGCTCCAGAGCTTAGTAAATGAGCAGAAGCTCTGCTGACTTCCATCATCCAATCATGTGCAAGCAAAAATGCTGTTTTTTTAATTGTCCTTGCACAGGATTGGGTACTCTTTGCAAAGTCAAGCCTTACCTCATTTACTAAGCTCTGGAGCAATTGCACTTGCAGAGGGCAACTGCACTCTGCAAAGTGCACAGTCTATTTGCCTTTAGTAAATCAACCCCTATATTTTTTCTTGCAAGATATTCCATCTTCCTTAAGGTGATTTAGAAAGAAACAACTGATCCATGATACTGATACTATCCATGATACTTTTTTATTTGCACTAGCATACAATTTTTTAGGACAAGCTTTTGGGGTATGTCCCCCTTCTTAAAAGGCCAAGCAGTACTAATGCGCAAAGTTTTAGCAGAATGTTAAAAAAGTGCTTGTCCTGAAAAATTGTACAACCCTACAGTAGCCAATTTTTACTAAAACTAGCCTGTACCCGTGTATCCATGTAACCCAATAAAGGACTTTTATTCAAGCGCATCCGAGTCGCCAGCCCTTTTTTGATTCAAATTTTTACTAAACACATACTATACCAAAAGTCTATATTTTGAATATTTTAGAATCAATTGGAGATAAAGGGATAGGGGTCAGGCATTGTGGAGTTTGGGTTTTAAAGTGTTTCTGTGCACGCTGTTTGTGCATTTTATTAAACGTTTAAGACAATGCAGTGTGGTATTACAAAATAAGCTTACAAACTTTACATTAAACGGATATGCTACATTACCTGAAGTCAGAGGCTTAAGTTTTATTTCTTAAGAAGTAAACTTTTCCATTGCCTTTAGATCTACTGTATTGTTGCTGCCCAAAACTACTTTTTTAAAGTTGAAATGATTCATATTGTGGTGCTGCTTAACATCAACTACACACCAAAACATACTGTATGTGATACCAGCATACAGTGTTACTGTATTGGCTGTGAAAATCATACTGTTTCATAACACACAATGTAGCTTAAAGGCATCTCCTAAGCTCCTAATTGAAAGAATTGGTGTTTTTTTGGTGTCACCCTTCGACTCACATAAAGGACCCTCTCCCCACTGTATTCCCCATAGCATTTTTATTTCCTTTATCTTTGTTAAATGTCCCTCGTAGCAGTGCCCAGCTCCCTAAACCCTTTTTTTTAAATAACAGCCTACCTATTAGTTCTTAAAATTGCCAGAAATTACTGTCAATTCCACCCCTTACATTTCAGTGGTGTTTCCTGCTAAATTTGGATTTAGCTGATTTCAACCAGGATTTGACGAACCCTTACAAATTGATCTGAGCAAACCCTAACCAGGAAGTGCACTGCTAATTTTAGGAGAAAATCAAGACAATGTACAGTACATATTTCAGGGTACTGCATAGGTACAAATAACATTTCTAATTGTTCCCTATAGCATAACAAAATGTACTTTTTGAATTCAGGCACTTTTCAAATAGTGGAAATATTCAATTCAATTGGCCCATGCCTATGCATTCTCAATTGCTTAACTTATGTTTATTATTCCCTTAACCTCCCTGGCGGTATGATTATTTCGGATTTTAGGTGCTGAAAGTGGTACAATTATTTTGCATGGAAATTTGGCGTTTTATATTGTAGGCCTGTAATTCTTAGTAATAACACACTTAAATCTGTCCAAACAAGAGTCTAGTAGACATCCCGGGTATGATAAAGTTTGAAACACAAAAACATAAATTATAATATAATAAATAAATATAAATAATTAAAAAAAATAATAATATAATAATAATAAAATTAATTTCTCCATAAATCACTATCGCTCAATTCTGCAAGTGTTCTAATTTACTATTGCTGTTTTCTAGCTGGTCTAAAGCCACTTTTGACGTAAAGGGACACTTTTTGGTTGCTATGGACAATCTCCAGTTTCCAGGCAGAAAGAACAGTATATATAACATAAAACTGCATGCAGGGCAGACAAAGCATTGGGGACAAAAGGGATCTGAAATAATTTCATACAGTACTGTAATCTGTAAGATTACAGTACTGTATGTGTTATGATTTTTAAAATTTTTTGAATTTGCCGCCAGGCTCCACCCCCGTGCGTCGCGACGCTCACAGGGAATGGAACCTGGCACGGAGAGGCTTCGGAGGAGACAGAGCCCACGGACACTGCGGGGGACATCGCAGGATCCTGGGGACAAGGTAAGTAACGCGGCACCAGGATCCTGCAATGTAATCCCGAGTGTGGCTCGGGGTTACCGCTAATGGGACTGAATTTTAACCCCGAGCCACACTCGGGAAAACCGTCAGGGAGGTTAAATCTGAAGTTTAGGTATGAATTATTCTGCATTGTTATATTGTTCCAGCTTGGACTAATGTAAGTATGCATGTGGTATACCCATGAGAAAGTATGCATGTGGTTTACCTGAGAGACTATAGTGATTGTTGCTAGATTCTTGGTTCTGTGCTAAATGGTTGCCCTGCTGCTTACCGAACATATCAGATCATTCACTTGACATGGGCACCATTTAGAAAACACATTGCATATTCTCAATGAATGCAAAGCATTCTCTGATTGGATGAGGTGGAGATTATGATGTCATCACTATGCCTCTTCACCTTTTCCAATCAGGGAACGTGACCTGGAAGCTAGCGGCAATCACTGTAGTAGTGGTACCTACTACAATGATCTCCAACTTCCATGGGATTGGCCAAGTATGGCACATGCGTACTTACAAATGGGACCAATGTAACTATACAAAATAGTTAAAAACTAGTCCTTACCTAAGCTTAAGCTTAGGTAAGAACTTTCATGATAATCTTAAGAACATGAGGAAATACTATACAATATTTTATCCTAAATTTATAAAGATATGAATGTTGTTTTTTAAAACGATGAAGGTAAATTACTTTTAATAGAGTACTCTCATTCACCATATGAATAACCAATTTGTAATTAACAAAGCTGTTGCGCTGCTCTGATTAATTTCAGGTAATGATTTTCTTATACACTAGAGAAATAGAGACGGTTTTATTATAATTAGACTTTGAATGCCAAGGTCATGATCAATAGAAGTTAGAAGACCATTTGAAAAGCTTTGCATAAATAATTTATTAAGACAAACATTTTCTCAATTGCAGTAAATGTCACAATAATGAAAAAATATATTTACAATATAACCACTATATTTGAAGTTATTATGTATAGTAAATAAAACAATAAACACAACTTTGTGGTTTGTGAATGGGGAAATAAGTATTTATTCTTTACAATGTACACAGGGCAATAATTAGATAAATGTCATTATGTATTAACTGAAATGATCGTACAAGTCATCTTATTGACAAAGTCTTTCAAGAGTAGATTTGCATTTGCAGTTTTGTGCCTTATCTTTCACACCAGTGCCAGAAAATTATCTTACATCAGTTTAGTCAAATGTATAGCAAACAAAACAAAATGCATTTCTTAGCACAACCAGCTAGCCAACCCCCCCTCCCCCCCACAAACACATTACACACAACATATATGTGGAAGACGCAAATTGTTAGTGTAATATTTTTTCCTTTTTTTGTCTAGCTGGTAAGTGTGCTGGGAAATTCATTTTATTTTATTTGCCATGCAAAACCCTTCCATGTGCACTTTGCTGTAAAAGCAAGTTATACATTGTGACTGCTGCCATTTTTTTTAGCTGGCTGGATATTAGATGCTTTGATCTGCCATTGTGCTCTGCTGCGGGCTTCTGGTTTGTGTTTCCACCTTTAAGAAGGAATGGAAATAAAATATACCTTTGCTCAAATACAAATAGCTTATACATATATATGTAACCCATAAGGTGATAAAGGTATGAGACCCCATGTTAACACTATAAATTCTGAATGGACCCTCTGCCCTCAGCTATACACCCTTTCTAGCAAACTTTGCACAAAAACAGAGATTTTTTTTGGACAGCAAGGGACACTCATAGGAGTGTAGACAAATGGGCTGCGCACCCCATAAAGTGCATAAAGAAACTACGACAACCCCCTATCGGGGCTTTAAAGCAGCCAATAAAATTCAGCAAGGGTAGTCAAAAAAGGTTGATTTTATTAGTACAAAAATTTGTATAAAAATAGATAAATAGCTTCTGACAATTCAAGTCAGGACATGAACTGAATACAGCATAAAAATTGCAACAAACAATATTCGTCGTTAGAAGCAATACAAGGTACAATGTATTATGGAACAGCCAGGGTTTCTTCAAATGTTGAATCCTTATGACATTGCAAAAAAGCAGGGCCTGTGAATAGGAGCAATGTACAGTACAGTATATGGGACAACAAGAATATTATATATTAAAACTGACGCGTTTCGACCCTCACTGGGTCTTCTTCAGAGGATGGGTTGCCCACTGTGGAAATGTAAACATATATCGAACACAGCATAAGACTCAATAATAGCAAACCCATGTGCATGCAGTGTAACATATTTACGTAAATTCCATAATTATCACAGGTTTCCTGGCAGTATAGAGTATTTAAAGAAAAATAGTTCCTCCTAGGTCCTCCGACTCCCCCGTATCGGGTCAGCTCCCCAGAGGGCAGGTGGAAAATTCACTATCATTATTCACTATCATTAGTGGTTTGTTTGAGCTGTTGCCCCATTGCCTTCCACTCAATACTCCTACGGTCATATGGTCCTTGATGGTCGCCAGGGCTTTTGCTGCCTGTCTGTTCAATCTTGCCACACACCTTCACCATTTCTTCACACCCAGCTGGTCACTTCTTTAGCACCCACATTCATTCCTTTTTTTTTTTTTTCTGTATGTGCTTCCCTGTAGACCCATCATATTGCTCCACGATAGGGAAATTTTCAACCATTTGGAGGAGTTAATTGACTCCTCACCTTTTACCTTGTTTCTAGTACCTACGTGAATTTATCTGGGTGCAGCTTTTGGCCATTTGCAGTCCCTTCCCTCCCCTGCACATGTGGGGGTATGCAGACGTGATCCCTCGTAAGGCGCATTTGGTTTTCCACCTGCCCACCAACAAATGTGTGTTGTCGGACTTTTCCGAACGTGTGTACACAAGTCCGTCGGACAAAAGTCCAAAGTACAAACAAGCATGCTCGGAAGCAGAAGCGGTCGGTCTTGTAAACTAGCGTTTACAATGGAGAATGAACATTCGTGACGTTGCAAATTGTGAAATCTCCAAATGCAGCGCACAATTCTCTTCTTCTTTAATGGGGTAATAATGAAGCTGCTTTGCTGGTGATACTGATGGAGTTATTGCAAACAAATTTTCAAAGGATTTTTTTCTAGTGATATCAAGAATAATATTACAACTATGTTGGTATCCCTTGTCAATTTTACATTGTATTTTTTTAAATGTAACTGTCTACTCCCAAACTATCATTTGAAGTAAAACACATAGCCAAGTATTATTCTCCACAATTTTTTTATTGTGCATTAAAAAAATTTCAAAAATAAAATTAGACATGCTATCTGCCAATAGAACTTAACCATAAAGTGCAACCAAAAAAATAATGTCAAAGCAATAACTCCAAGGCCAATAATAAATAGCACGTTATCTCCTCCGATTCCACAACATGTCTGGTTGATGAACGGCTGTTCAGAACCGAACTGAAAAGCATGAAATGAAAAGTGCAAACTGAAAAGCGCTAAATGAAAAATGAGAAAAGAAAAGCCTGAATCAACACTCACCAAACGTCTACTAACACGAAATTAGCAGAAGGGGCCCAAAAGGTGTTGCAAAACAGCTGAAAAACCACGTAGTACGTCTAGTATGTCACTACGTTCGTAATTGTTGGGCAACATTTGTGTGACCGTGTGTATGCTAGACAAGTATGAGCCAACGTCCTTCGAACAAAATTCCACAGTTTTGTTGGCAGAAAGTCCGATCGTGTGTACGAGGCATTAGTGTTGGGAAAACAAAAATTATATTTCAATGATCCCGATGAGTCAGTGAAACAAAAAATTACCTTTTGTTTCCCTGATGTTTCAGTAAAGTGCACTGAAGCCAGTTAGGACCAAATTTTACTGAAATTTTGCCAGAGACAAATTTGGTAACTTTTCAGCAAACTCTGTTTTGCCAAAGTCATTCTGCTCATGCCTAATGGAAAATGATATTCGGAGTTACCATGGAAGACTAAGGCTGGGTTCACATATTGCGAGTCTGGTTTTGGTGCCGGTGTGGTTTCTATTCAGTGGTTCAGGTGCAATTCAGATGCTAATTTGACACTAAAATTTCACCTGAACCAGATTGAAAAATGCAGCGGACCCTTTTAGCAGGCCTTCATACATGTGAAAGCCAGTCTGGTTCACATGTTGTGTGAATCGGATGCAGTTCAAAATGCATCCAATTCGCATATATGTGAACCAAAGTTAAAATGGAAGGAAAAACACCAGATAGTGAATGGAAATATGACAAAATAAACTACAAAAACTGGAAATGTAAGAAAACAAAAAAGACTATCACAAGTGTAAAATGTATAATTCACTTCAAAACCTTGATGCCTAAGGGCAGACAGAGATCAAAATGAGAAGGAAGTAACACACAAGCAATGGCTATATTTCTGTTATCTTCAATTATCATTTAGAAGTCTGTGTTTAAAGTGTCAGTTTTGCAAACTATACTAATCTTGTTATGATTTGAGGCTTTGATGTGATTAATAGGCTTCAATGGCAATGAAAATAAACTTCATAGACAAAGCGACTTACAAGGCTAATAAATCAAATACTATGAACCCTGTTTGCAGATTATAAGTGACTATTTGCATAACTTTGAAGTTGTTATAATGATGGAAGTCAAATAATTAAAATGACACCCTAAATTTGAATTGCCAAATGCATTTCTTTGTGGGAATCTCTACTGGATGTCTCATTTCACGTGCAATATCAAAAATGAATAAAATTATTAATTTTGTTAAAAAATTATTTTTACAAAGTACTACCAAATATAATGTTTCTAACACATGAGATTAGATTCATTATGGCTTATATTAAAAGTCTATATGAAACTGGTTGTTTGCAGACTGAATAAACCTTAATTTTCTCCTTTTTTCTCAAGCAATGTGATATAATCTCTGCTCCATCCAGCAGCAACAGTGTTACAGATTTAAGTGGATCCTTTGTGGGTTATTTACGAAAGGCAAATCCACTTTGCACTGCAAGTGCACTGCAAGTGCACTGAAAGTGCACTTGCAAGTGCAGTTGCTGAAGATCTGAGGGGGAGATGCAAGGAAAATAAAAAACAGAATTTTTGCTTGCACATAATTGGATGAAGAAATCATCAGGAGAACTCCCCTAATTTCAGAGCTTCCACTGAGATCTACAGTGATCTACAAGTGCACTTGCAGTGCAGAGTAGATTTCTCTTTAGATTTCTCTTTAGTAAATCAACCCCATTCTGTCAAAGTAGATAGAGCCAACTGTAAAGGTTCTTTGTCTTCACCTGATGAGAAGATTGTGTGCTTGAAAACTTGCTTCAGAACAGCTTCCTGACTCTTCTCTAGGGATTGCTTTGCTTGCGACTATTCACCATCCATACAGGACTAAGCAATCATTATCTTAGTCAGTTCAGAGATCAGTAAAATTGGGTAAAGGAATTCCTATCAAATGCTGTTCAGAGAGGAAGATAGTATATAGAATTGTACACACGATCGGATTGTTGGCCAACAAAACTGTGGACTTGTCCGAATGGCGTTGGCCCAAACTTGTCTTGCATACACACGGCCACACAATTGTTGGCCAACAATTATGAACATAGTGACGTACTAGACGTACTATGTGGTTTTTCAGCTCTTTAGCGCCATCCTTTGGGCTCCTTCTGCTTATTTCGTGTTAGTAGAAGTTTGGTGAGTGTTGATTCACGCTTTTCATTTCACACTTTTCATTTCGCACTTTTCATTTTACGCTTTTCAGTTCGCGCTTTTCAATTCATTTCTGAACGGCCGTTAGTCAACCAGACATGCTGTGGAATCAGAGGAGATGACTAGTTATTTATTATTGGCCTTGGAGTTATTACTTTGACATTATTTTTTTGATTGAATAATGATTTGATTTGGTATATTTTCTATATTTTTGGATGCATAGAATGCACTTTATGGTTAAGTTCTACTGGCAGATAACATGTCTAATTTTATTTGTTTTGTTTTTTTAATGCACAATAAAAAAAATTGTGGAGAATAATACTTGGCTATGTGTTTTACTTCAAATGACAGTTTGGCAGTAGGCAGTTACGTTTTAAAAATACAATGTAAAATTGACAAGGGACACCAACATAGTTGTATCTTTGATCATAAAAACTACGGGATGATGGTGTTGTGGTAACTTGCCCAAATAAAAAAAAAAAAGCATTATAATATTCTTCTTGATATCACTAGAAAAAAGAAGCCTTTGAAAATTTGTTTGCAATAACTCCATCAGTATCACCAGCTAAGCAGCTTCATTATTATCCCATTAAAGAAGAAGAGAATTGTGAGCTGCATTTGGAGATTTCATAATTTGCCACGTCACAAATGTAAATTCTCCATTACGAACGCTAGTTTACAAGACCGACGGCTTCTGGCTTGCCCTTGCTTCTGAGCATCCATTTTTGTACTTTGAACTTTTGTCCAACGGACTTGTGTACACACACTCAAAAAATGCGACAACACACATTTGTCCACGGAACATTTTGAAAACCTGCTAGCTAACATTTGTTGGCGGGAAGCCCGACAACAATTGTCCAATGGAGCATACACACGGTAAGAGTTCATCACATAGCACTGGTAATTAGCACCTATACCAATCTAGTATTGCTATACCTACCATATTTGCTAAAAGGTCAGGACAGGCAATAAATAAAAAAAACAAAAAAAAATTAAGTCAATCCATAATCAAGGGAATTTATTCAGAAGCAGCTGACAATGGAAAAGCCAAATTCACAACCTACCCAAGATTTCCCCATCTACCACTGGCAATCACTATCTTTACTAATCCAGAACCATTGTAACTACCATCTTAGCTCAAAAGTCAGAACAGGAAATACACAAAGAAAATAAACCAGAATTTAAGCCAACCAATGATCAAAGGAATCCAGTCAGAAGCAGATGACAGTGGTCAAGCCAAGTTCTGACCAGAAGCATGGGATCAGGGTCTAAAGTTCTAAAATTGGATGAAGATCCAAATAATCTTAGGAATATCTTTACAAATGCTGATTAAAAAACAACCATAGCTGTCTAAATCAGATTGAAAGTTTACCCCTCTCCCGCATTTACCAGCCTTAAAAAAATGTGAGCTTTTTTTACTCACCGGACTCTCTCATTCATGTCTCTTGCTGGAGTTACTTTTAGGATCAATGATCAGTAATCGTTTGCTGCAGCCAGTGACCTTGACCACGCTTCTGCTAGACAGCCAATAGAACATGTCAACAGCACCCATGCAGTAGCACGGAGGCCCAAAAAAGGTCTTCATTACAGGTGAAAAAAACAGGCGACTTAGAACCTGGCACAGCAGATGACCATGGATTTAGGTAAGTAAATGGGGCTTCCAACTTGGTTTAGATTGTTGTTTAAACTAACTTAACAATAGGGGAAAATGAAGAGCCGCTGCTCCGCAATTACCTTACTGTATACACAAGTTTATTCCACAAAGTAATCCTCAACTGAAGACCATCTACTCTAATGTGCTTCACCCACTAGGACTTAGTCATAGAGCGATTAGTTGGGGGAGAAGAGGGGGCTTAATGCCCATAGTTTCACTTCCAACCTAGTGAGCACAAAAAATAGTTTAATTACTGAGAACATATCACCTGCATGTGCACCTAAGCAGAAAATATTTGACTAAATCCTTTAGGATGATGCCAAAAAGGTAAGCAGTCATGGGCAGTTCATTATAAAAAATAACTATCAAACAGGGTCTTCTCTAACCCAGAATACTCCATTCAGTTAAAATTTGTGAAAATGTAGAAGAACAGGCTTGATCAACCTATTTACGTAAAGTGCTCAATTAAGGCTTGGTTTAGTTTCAGCTAGGGATGAGCTGAACAACCCATGGTTCGGTTCGCACCAGAACCTGCGAACCAACCAAAAATTTGCACGAACGTTAGAACCCCATTGACGTCTATGGGACTCGAACGTTCAAAATCAAAAGTGCTCATTTTAAAGGCTAATTTGCATGGTATTGTCCTAAAAAAGGGTTTGGGGACCCGGGTCCTGCTCCAGGGGACATGTACCAATGCAAAAAAACCTTTTAAAAACGGCCGTTTTTTTGGGATCAGTGATTTTAATGATGCTTAAAGTAAAAAAAAAAAAAAGTGAACTATTCCTTTAAATATCGTACCTGGGGGGTGTCTATAGTATGCCTGTAAAGTGGCGCATTTTTCCCGTGCTTAGAACAGTCCCTGCGCAAAATGTGATTTTTAAAGGAAAAAAGTCATTTAAAACTGCTTGCGGCTTTAATGTAATTTCGGGTCCTGGCAATATGGATGAAAATCAGTGAGACAAACGGCATGGGTACCCCCAAGTCCATTACCAGGTCCTTGTATGGATATTAAGGGGAACCCCGCACCCAAATTAAAAAAGGAAAGGTGTAGGGCCCCTAGGCCCTATATACTCTGAACAGCAGTATACAGGCGGTGCAAACAAGACAGGGACTGTAGCTTTGTTGTTAAGTAGAATCTGTTTGTAATTTTGAACTGGTACATTTTTAACCTGTTTAGCTCCAGCCAAAAAATCTATTTTAAGCTTTTTGGAAAACCTAGGGAAGGGTTATCACCCCTGTGACATTTGTTTTGCTGTCCGTGCTCCTCTTCAGAAGATTTCACCTCACTTTTTGTCCCAATGACAAATGTTTTTTGAAAATTTGGGTTTTTTTGTGAAACAAGGATTGGTAATAAAGCATCAGTGGAAAAGAGAAAAGTTTTTTCCATATTAACTCTTACAGAAGAGAATTTCCTTTCCTAGGGGTAGATTTCATCTCACTTCCTGTTGTCTCCTTCCGTTTGCAAGTAGGAGTCGTTTGTAAGTTGGATGTTTGAAAGTAGGGGTCTGCCCTATATACTCAGCAGAAATTTGGGCCTTAGGTGTTGTTGCGGCCACAACACTGTAAGCCTTCACTGGGCCCTGCTGTGAAATATTAGATCAAGAATTGCAAATACATGCCCCTATTGAACAGGGGCAGAAAAATTGGGCCTTTGGTGGTGGTGGTGGTGCTGGTGCCACAACACTGTAAGTCCTCACAGATACTCTTGGTGGGTGCAGAAACAGGCCCTGCTGTGAAATATTAGATCAAGAATTCAAATGACATGTCCCTGTTGAACAGGGGCTGAAAAATTGGGCCTTAGGCACTGGTGCTGGTCCTACAACACTGGAACCCCTCACAGATACTCTAGTTGGAGTGCAGGAACTAGCCCTGCTGCAAAGAATTGCATCAAAAATTGTAATTACACGCCCCTGTTAAACAGGGGCTGAAAAATTGGGCCTTAGGCACTGGTGGAGGGACTGGCGGCGCCCAGAACCAAAAATGTTCTTACAAGCTATCAGCATGATCATTGAGGAGGAAGAGGATAATTACTCAGCATAACAGGATAGTCACTGAGTATCAGCATAGGCAGTCTTTGAAGGGATCTGACATTTCAAAAAAATGTATTCGGTTACATCAGCATCAGGTGCTTGGTAGCTGGTGGTGATCCAAGACTGATTCATTTTTATGAAGGTCAGTCGATCAACCGAGTTGGTGGACAGACGCACCCTGTGATCGGTTACAAAGAATCCAGCAGCACGGAATGTGTGTTCCGAAAGAATGCTGGATGCAGGACAGGCCAGTAGCTCAATTGCATACTGTGCAAGCTCTGGCCAGTGATCCATCCTCAAGACCCAGTAACCCAGAGGATTTTCGATGGGAAACGTGTCCAAGTCAGATCTTGCCCCTAGGTATTCCTGAACCATGTAAAACAGACACTGGCGATGTTGCTGGAACTGATCATACCTTGGGGCTGCTGATTAAAAAATTGTCTGAACGCATCGGTCAGACGGCCACCTTCTCCACCGCTCCTTTGACTGACCGAAGCCTCAGCAACACGTTGTCCAGAAACAGGAGTTTGTAACCTCCCAGTCTCTGGGAAGGCGTTGCACAGACCTTTCTGCAAGGCCTCCCGAAGACGTTTCATCCTCTGCTCCCTCTGCCTCGGCAAGATAAGGTCAGCAACCTTACCCTTGTAACGTGGATCAAGGAGGGTTGCCAGCCAGTATTGTTCCTTCTCCTTGATACCACGAATACGAGGATCCTTCTGCAGGCTTTGCAGGATCAGGGAGGCCATGCAGCATAGGTTTGCTGAGGCATTCGGTCCAGAGTCCTCTGGGTCACATGATCTGCAGCCAACTCCTCCCAGCCACGTACAAGTCCATGTGTTTCTTGGGACTGTAAATGATCCCTCAAAGACTGCTGCTGATGCTGAGTGCCAGGCTCCACCTCCATACTGACACAATCCTCCTCCTCGTCCTCTTCCTGTGTGATCGGTGGGCATGCAGAAACACTGTCTGGATAAAGGGGGCCTTGAGAGCTAAGGAAGTCCTCCTCTTCCTGCCTCAAGTGCCCTGTCCATTATTCCATGCAGCGTGTGCTTCAACAGGTATACAAGGGGGACAGTGTCACTGATGCATGAACTGTCACTGCTCACCATCCTCGTTGCCTCCTCAAATGGTGACAGGACAGAGCATGCATCCCTGATCATGGCCCACTGGCGTGGGGAAAAAAAAACAAGCTCCCCTGATCCTGTCCTGGTGCCATAGTTGCACAGGTACTCATTGATGGCCCTCTGCTGCATGTGCAGCCGCTGCAGCATGGCCAATGTTCAGTTCCACCTGGTGGGCATGTCACAGATTAGGCGGTTCTTGGGCAGGTTAAATTCCTTTTGAAGGTCTGCCAGCTGAGCACTGGCATTATATGAGCAGTGGAAATGCACACAGACTTTCCTGGCCTGCCTCAGGACATCCTGTAAGCCCTGGTACTTGCCCAAGAACCGCTAAACCACCAAGTTAAGGACTTGAGCCAAACATGGCACATGGGTCATTTGTCCCTGTCGGAGGGCGGAGGTTGGTGCCATTGTCGCAAACCACAATTCCTACCTTAAGTTGGCGCGGCGTCAACCACATCTGAACCTGCCCTGCAGAGCTGACAGAACCTCTGCCCCAGTGTGGCTCCTGTTCCTCAAGCACACCAGCTCAAGCACCGCATGGCATCTTTTGGCCTGCATACTTGCGTAGCCCCTTGAACGCCTACGGAGCACCACTGGTTCCGAGGACAAAGCACAGGAAGAGGCCAGGGAGGAAGAAGAAGAGGAGGGGGTGGAGGAGAGAGGTGTGTCAGAATCATTAGTAGAAGCATTCTGGAGGCGTGGTGGCGGAACAACCTCCAACATTACTGCACCTTGTCCTGCATCCTTCCCAGCTGCCAGCAAAGTCACCCAATGCGTTGTGAAACTTAGGTAACATCCCTGTCCATGCCTGCTGGACCATGAGTCAGCGATAAAATGCACCTTACCACTGACCACCCTGTCCAGCCAGGCATGGACATTGCCTTCCACATGCCAGAATCGCATTGCCAGGGGGAAGAGTCTACCAACTGAAAAGGTAACAGTTGAAGTGCTAGCAATTTTGCCAAGCTAGCATTCAACCGCTGGGCAAGTGGATGGCTGGGAGCGAACTTCTTTCGGCGGTGCAGCAGCTGGGGCAGGGAAATTTGCCTGGTACAATCTGACGTTGGTGTACTGAAAGCAGATTGCCCACAAGTACTTGGCTGTGACACACCTAATTCTACACCTTCATTCCTCTTAGTGCAGGTCTCAGAGAGGACTGAAGGTATAGTGGGGTTGGAGATCTCAGCTGATGAGGAGCAAGGAGAGGTTCTCTTTGTTCTTTGGTGTGGGTCTTTTAGGTACGCTTGCCAACGAACTGCATGGCAGGTCAACATATGTCTGGGCAAGCATGTGGTGCCCAAGCGGGAGATGTTTTGGCCACGCGAGGTACGCTTGAGACATATGTTGCAAATAGCAGCAGTGCGATCTGATGCACTCGTCTCAAAAAAGGCCCACACCAAAGAACTTTTGGAATAACACGCAGAGACAGCAGTGCCCTGCACATGCGGAGCTTTGCAGTGTGATGCAGTCAGTGTGCTGCCCATAGGCTGGCCCCTGTAGGGCATCCTGCCTCGTTGGTGATGTACCTCCTCCTCTCTCCTATCAGGCACCCACATGGAGTCAGTGACCTCATCATCCCCTTCCTCCTCATCACTGGAGCAAACCTGGCAGTATGCTGCAGCTGGGGGAGCATGACTGCCAGAATGATGTCCTTCTTGGGCACCCCCTCTGTCTGCGCTCACGTTACTGCCTTCATCTAGCTCAGTATCATCATCAGAGCCTTCTAAGCGCTGGGCATCCTCCTGGAGCATGTACCCAACACTGTGGTTAAACAGTTCGAGGGACTCCTCAGGAGGACATGGTGGGGGTAGGGAAGAAGTCACTGATGCCATTGAGACAAGGGAAGAGGCCCTGTTGGCAGCTGCTTTGCCAGACAAAGTACCCTGAGCATGGGTGAGAGAGGATGAGGAGGATGGGGACGGCATGGTCAACCACTTAAACAAGTCTTCCGCATGTTGCGGCTCAACACGGCCAGCTGCCGAAAAAAAGGCCAAGTGTGTCCCAGGGCCACGTGCTGATGAGGATGCACTGTGTCCACGACCAGCACTGTTGCCTCTAGACACAGAGCCTGCTTGCCCACTTGGCTTGTGACTGTCTGCCTCTCCTTGTTAGCCTTCCAGACATACTAATGGCCTGCAGTGAGATGTAGCTGCACTAAGCTGGGATATATATATATATATACTGATACTGCAGCTAGCAAAATCAACTGCCTGCCTATAGTATGAGAACACCACCAATCTTCTACAGGTAGCTTTAGCTGAACACTGTGCAGAGGTCTCACTACACTAACTTGTAACTTTAGCTGAACACTGTTTTGAGGACGCACTACAACAACGTTAAAATAATGTAACTGCCTGCAGTAGTGATAGGATCAGGAAAACACCACCAACCTTCTACAGGTAGCTTTAGCTGAACACTGTTTTGAGGACGCACTACACTAACGTGTAAATAATGTAGTTCCTTGCGGTAGTGATAGGATCAGGAAAACACCACCAACCTTCTACAGGTAGCTTTAGCTGAACACTGCTGAGGTCGCACTACACTAATGTGTAAATAATGTAGCTGCCTGCGGTAGTGATAAGATCAGGAAAAAACCACCAGCTTCTACAGGTAGCTTTAGCTGAACACTGTGCAGAGGTCGCACTACACTAACTATTAGATTTAGCTGAACACTGTGCACTACACTAACTTGTAGCTTTAGCTGAACACAGTTCAGAGGACGCACTACACTAACTTGTAGCTTTAGCTGAACACTGTGCAGAGGTTGCACTACACTAACTTGTAGCTTTAGCTGAACACTGTGAGGAGGACACACTACACTAATTTGTAGCTTTAGCTGAACACTGTGCAGAGGACGCACTACACTAATTTGTAGCTTTAGCTGAACACTGTGAGGAGGACGCACTACACTAACTTGTAGCTTTAGCTGAACACTGTGCAGAGGACGCACTACACTAACTTGTAGCTTTAGCTGAACACTGTTCAGAGGACGCACTACACTAATTTGTAGCTTTAGCTGAACACTGTGCAGAGGTTGCACTACACTAACTTGTAGCTTCAGGTGAACACTGTGAGGAGGACGCACTACACTAACTTGTAGCTTTAGCTGAACACTGTGCAGAGGTCGCACTACACTAACTTGTAGCTTTAGTTGAACACAGTTCAGAGGATGCACTACACTAACTTATAGCTTTAGCTGAACACTGTTCAGAGGTCGCACTACACTAACTGTAGCTTTAGCTGAACACTGTGCACTACATTAACTTGTAGCTTTAGCTGAACACTGTTCAGAGGATGCACTACACTAACTTGTAGCTTTAGCTGAACACTGTGCAGAAGTTGCACTACACTAACTTGAAGCTTTAGTTGAACACTGTTCAGAGGACGCACTACACTAACTTGTAGCCTTAGCTGAACACTGTGCAGAGGTCGCACTATACTAACTTGTAGCTTTAGCTGAACACTGTGCACTACACTAACTTGTAGCTTTAGCTGAACACTGTTCAGAGGACGCACTACACTAACTTGTAGCTTTATCTGAACACTGTGCAGAGGTTGCACTACATTAACTTGTAGCTTTAGCTGAACACTGTGAGGAGGACGCACTATACTAACTGGTAGCTTTAGCTGAACACTGTGCAGAGGTTGCACTACACTAACTTGTAGCTTTAGCTGAACACTGTGCACTACACTAACTTGTAGCTTTAGCT
Organism: Lithobates clamitans; assembly: GCA_037952925.1. Classification (NCBI taxonomy): domain Eukaryota; kingdom Metazoa; phylum Chordata; class Amphibia; order Anura; family Ranidae; genus Lithobates; species Lithobates clamitans. The sequence goes on along the minus strand of JBBGZY010000228.1, from coordinate 2,304,478 downwards.
GAACACTGTTTAGAGAACGCACTACACTAACTTGTAGCTTTAGCTGAACACTGTGCACTACACTAACTTGTAGCTTTAGCTGAACACTGTGCAGAGGTCGCACTACACTAACTTGTAGCTTTAGCTGAACACTGTGAGGAGGATGCACTATACTAACTGGTAGCTTTAGCTGAACACTGTGCAGAGGTTGCACTACACTAACTTGTAGCTTTAACTGAACACTGTGCACTACACTAACTTTTAGCTTTAGCTGAACACTGTTCAGAGGACGCACTACACTTACTTCTAGCTTTAGCTAAACACTGTGCAGAGATCGTACTACACTAACTTGTAGCTTTAGCTGAACACTATGAGGAGGACGCACTACACTAACTTGTAACTTCAGCTGAACACTGTGCACTACACTAACTTGTAGCTTTAGCTGAACACTGTTTAGAGGTCGCACTACACTAAATTGCAGCTTTAGCTGAAAACTGGGAGGAGGACGCACTACACTAATTTGTAGCCTTAGCTAAACACTGTGCAAAGGTGGCACTATACTAACTTGTAGCTTTAGCTGAACACTGTGCACCACACTAACTTGTAGCTTTAGCTCAACATTGTGCAGAGGTCGCACTACACTAACTTGTAGCTTTAGCTGAACACTGTTCAGAGGACGCACTACACTAACTTGTAGCTTTTGCTGAACACTGTGCAGAGGTCGCACTACACTAACTTGTAGCTTTAGCTGCACACTGTGAGGAGGACGCACTACACTAACTTGTAGCCTTAGCTGAACACTGTGCAGAGGTCGCACTATACTAACTTGTAGCTTTAGCTGAACACTGTGCACCACACTAACTTGTAGCTTTAGCTGAACACTGTTCAGAGGACGCACTACACTAACTTGTAGCTTTAGTTGAACACTATGCAGAGGTCACACTACACTAACTTGTAGCTTTAGCTGAAAACTGTGCACTACACTAACTTGTAGCTTTAGCTGAACACTGTGAGGAGGACGCACTACACTAACTGTAAATAGTGTAGCTGCCTGACTGTGGTACTAATAGGATCAGAAGAACACCAACAATTTTCTTCAGGTAGCTGTACTGTAACAACACCTGCCTGCCTGTCAGTAGGAAGATAATAGCAGGAAGGGATCTAGCTAAACTGAATACAGATTTTATATAAATATATATATATATATTTATATATACAACACCTGGGATGCATATATATACACAATACACTGTAAGTGCAGCTAACTGACTGACTGTCCTGCCTAATCTATCTAACTTAATTCAAATGACACTATCTCTCTGTCTCTGTCTCTCAACGCCGGACCACACTACACAGGGCCGCCATGTAGGTGACCTTATATAGTGTGGGGCGTGTACTAAACCCCCTGAGCCATAATTGGCCAAAGCCACCCTGGCTTTGGCCAATTACAGCTCTCTCTACAGACGGCGCTGTGATTGGCCAAGCATGCGGGTCATAGTGCATGCTTGGCCAATCATCAGCCAGCAATGCACTGTGATGCCGCAGTGAATTATGGGCCGTGACGCGCCACACGAATTTGGCGCGAACGGCCCATATCGTTCGCAATTCGGCGAACGGACGAACAGACAATGTTTGAGTCGAACATGGGTTCAACTCGAACACGAAGCTCATCCCTAGTTTCAGCTATGTTTCCCTGACTGAGTATTTGAAGTGAACAAACAGTAGGTTGAAATTTACACCTTTAATATATCTTCTACAAGCAGAATAAGTCAACATTAACATGAAAACATATGATGACTAAAACAACAAAACAACCTCAATAAACTTCAATCTTTTTGAAATATAGAAATAAACTATGGAAAGCCCAGAAAGCTGCCATTCGGGGCAAATTGATCCAACAGGCAGCATCCCTTAAGCGAGACTGTAAAATTTTATTTAAACAATTAGAAGCCAACTTCAATGCATTCCAATGCGACTTTTCATATTTCTTACGCCTTACGCAGAGTGATATCCTACATATGGGGTGCTACCAAACCTCGTATCCCTAAATCAACTCTTTACCTTTCTAAACTGAGAGGTGGTTTAGGCATTCCAAATTTCTCATCTTACTATTACACAGCACAACTCGCACAACTGCCCAAGTACCACGCTACAGCAGAAATGCCACTGTGGGTAGTGGTCAAATCGATTGACTGCGACCCCAGTTCTGTAGCAAACATGCTGTGGCTCCAACCGAAAGACAGAGCTTACCTCTCGAATCACATTACTAAACACTCCCTAAACATCTAGGACAAATTTAGGGACACTTGTAATCTTCAATCCCCGTATAACCCCCTCCTCTCCTTCCTCAGAAATCCAGCATTTTATCCAGCTTGGGAATCTCCTATGGCATTCACAGCCTGGTCTGCCAAAAACCTATTCAGATTCCAAATATTGGACTCTAACAATGCTATCCAAGCATTTCCTACCCTATGCAAGACTTTTGGACTCCCTAGATCTGAACTGTTTAGCTACCTGCAAATAAAAAAATTCTATATGCCCTTCCTCAGAACAGGATCACCACTGAGTCAGATGACACAATTCAAATGCATTTGCAAGAGTGACCTACACATCAAGGGACTAATACCAATCCTTTATAAACACCTAAATGTAATCTCAAACAATGCACCACCATCTTACACCACTAAATGGGCACAAGATAAGGAGAGCACATTCGAGATCGCAGATTGGTCCGGTATCTGGCTGGCCACTAAATTCTCCTCTCCCAATTGCTCGACAATTGAAACTAACTATATATATAAATCCTAGCACTAACTATATACATAAGTCCCCTCACAAATACTCTAGTTGAGTGCAGCAATGAACCCTCCTTGCAAAATATTGCATCAAAAATTGCAATTACATGCCCCTGTTACACAGGGGCTGAAAAATTGTGCCTTAGCCACTGGTGGCGGTGCCCAGAACCAAAAATATTCTTACAAGCTATCAGCATGATCATTGAGGAGGAAGAGGATATTCACTCAGCATAACAGGATAGTCACTCAGCATCAGCATAGGCAGTCTTAAAGGGATCTGACATTTACATCAGCATCAGGTAAAATCAGCATCAGGTGTTGGTTACATCAGCATCAGGTAATTGGTAGCTGGTGGTGATCCAAGACTGATTCATTTTAATAAAGGTCAGTCGATCGACCGAGTCGGTGGACAGGTGCACCCTGCGATCGTTTACAAAACCTCCAGTAGCACTGAATGTGCGTTCCGAAAGAACGCTGGATGCAGGACCGGCCAGTAGCTCAATTGCATACTGTGCAAGCTCTGGCCAGTGATCCATCCTCAAGACCCAGTAACCCAGAGGATTTTAGGTGGGAAAGGTGTCCAAGTCAGATCTTGCCCCTAGGTATTCCTGCACCATGTAAATCAGACGCTGGCGATGGTTGCTGGAACCGATCATACCTTGGGGCTGCCTGACTAAAAAATTGTCTGAACGCATCGGTCAGACAGCCACCTTCTCCACAGCTCCTTCTTTGACTGACTGAAGCCTCAGCAACACATTGTCCAGGAACAGGAGTTTGTAACCTCCCAGTCTCTGGGAACGCATTGCACAGACCTTTCTGCAAGGCCTCCTGAAGATGTTTCATCCTCTGCTTCCTCTGCAACGGCAAGATAAGGTCCGCAACCTTACCCTTGTAACGTGGATCAAGGAGGGTTGGCCGCCAGTATTGATCCCTCTCCTTGATATCATGAATACGAGGATCCTTCCGCAGGCTTTGCAGGATCAGGGAGGCCATGCAGCGTAGGTTTGCTGAGGGATTCCATCCAGGATCCTCTGGGTCACTAAGGACGACATGATCCGCAGCCACCTCCTCCCAGCCACTTACAAGTCCATGGATTTTTTGGGCATGTAAATGATCCCTTAAAGACTGCTGCTGATGCTGAGTGCCAGGCTCCACCTCCATGCTGACACAATCCTCCTCTTCCTCCTCCACCTCCTCCTCCTCTTCCTGTGTGATCGGCGGGCACGCAGGAACACTATCTGGATAAAGGGGGCCTTGAGAGCTAAGGAAGTCCTCCTCTTCCTGCCTCTGTTCTGCCTCAAGTGCCCTGCCCATTATTCCACGCAGCGTGTGCTCCAACAGGTGGACAAGGGGGACAGTGTCACTGATGCATACACTGTCACTGCTCACCATCCTCGTGGCCTCCTCAAATGGTGACAGGACAGTGCATGCATCCCTGATCATGACCCACTGGTGTAGGGAAAAAAAACAAGCTCCCCTGACCCTGTCTTGGTGCCATAGTCACACAGGTACTCATTGATGGCCCTCTGCTGCATTTGCAGCCGCTGCAGCATGGCCAATGTTGAGTTCCACCTGGTGGGCATGTCACAGATTTGGTCGGTTCTTGGGCAGGTTAAATTCCTTTTGGAGGTCAGCCAGCCGAGCACTGGCATTATATGACCTGCGGAAATGCACACAGACTTTCCTGGCCTGCCTCGGGACATCCTGTAAGCCCGGGTACCTGCCCAAGAACCGCTGCACCACCAAGTTAAGGACATGAGCCAGGGCACATGGGTCATTTGTCCCTGTCGGAGGGCAGAGAGGAGGTTGGTCCCATTGTCGCAAACCACCATACCTGCCTTAAGCTGGCGTGGCTTCAACCACCTCTAAACCTGCCCCTGCAGAGCTGACAGAATCTCCCCAGTGTGGCTCCTGTCCCCCAAGCACACCAGCTCAAGCACAACATGGCATCTTTAGACCTGCGTGCTTGTGAAGCTCGCCTTGAACGCCTACGGAGCACCGCTGGTTCCGAAGTCAAATCAGCACAGAAAGAGACCATGGAGGAAGAAGAAGAGGAGGGGGTGGAGTAGAGAGGTGTGGTAGAATCACCACTAGTAGTATTTTGGAGGCGTGGTGGCGGAACAACCTCCAACACTACTGCACCCTGTCCTGCATCCTTCCCAGCTGCCAGAAGAGTCACCCAGTGTGCGGTGAAAGACAGGTAACGTCCCTGTCCATGCCTGCTGGACCATGAGTCAGCGGTAATATGCACCTTACCGCTAGGGATGAGCCGAACACCCCCCTGTTCGGTTCGCACCAGAACATGCGAACAGGAAAAAAGTTCGTTCGAACACGCGAACACCGTTAAAGTCTATGGGACACGAACATGAATAATCAAAAATGCTAATTTTAAAGGCTTATATGCAAGTTATTGCCATTAAAAGTGTTTGGGGACCCGGGTCCTGCCCCAGGGGACATGAATCAATGCAAAAAAAAGTTTTAAAAACGGCCGTTTTTTCAGGAGCAGTGATTTTAATAATGCTTAAAGTCAAACAATAAAAGTGTAATATCCCTTTAAATTTCGTACCTGGGGGGTGTCTATAGTATGCCTGTAAAGGGGCGCATGTTTCCCGTGTTTAGAACAGTCTGACAGCAAAATGACATTTTGAAGGAAAAAACACATTTAAAACTACCCGCGGCTATTGCATTGCCGACAATACACATAGAAGTTCATTGATAAAAACGGCATGGTAATTCCCCACAGGGCAACCCCGAACCAAAATTAAAAAAAAAAAATGATGTGGGAGTCCCCCTAAATTCCATACAAGGCCCTTCAGGTCTGGTATGGATATTAAGGGGAACCCCAGCCAAAATTTAAAAAAAAAATGACGTGAGGTTCCCCCTAAATTCCATACCAGACCCTTCAGGTCTGGTATGGATTTTAAGGGGAACCCCGCGCCAAAAAAAAAAAAAAACGGCGTGGGGTCCCCCCAAAAATCCATACCAGACCCTTATCCGAGCACGCAACCTGGCAGGCCGCAGGAAAAGAGGGGGGGACGAGAGTGCGGCCCCCCCCCTCCTGAACCGTACCAGGCCACATGCCCTCAACATTGGGAGGGTGCTTTGGGGTAGCCCCCCAAAACACCTTGTCCCCATATTGATGAAGACAAGGGCCTCATCCCCACAACCCTGGCCGGTTGTTGTGGGGGTCTGCGGGCGGGGGGCTTATCGGAATCTGGAAGCCCCCTTTAACAAGGGGACCCCCAGATCCCGGCCCCCCCCCTGTGTGAAATGGTAAGGGGGTACTTACCCCTACCATTTCACTAAAAAACTGTCAAAAATGTTAAAAATGACAAGAGACAGTTTTTGACAATTCCTTCATTTAAATGCTTCTTCTTTCTTCCTTCATCTTCTTCTGGTTCTTCTGGCTCTTTTGGTTCTTCCTCCAGCGTTCTCGTCCAGCATCTCCTCCGCGGCATCTTCTATCTTCTTCTCCTCGGGCCGCTCCGCACCCATGGCATTGGAGGGGAGGCTCCCGCTCTTCTCTTCATCTTCTTCATCTTCTTCTTCTTCTTCATCTCTTCTTCCTTCTTCATTTCTTCTCCGGGCCGCTCCGCAGCCATGCTGGCATGGAGGGAGGCTCCCGCTGTGTGACGGCGTCTCTTCGTCTGACGGTTCTTAAATAACGGGGGGCGGGGCCACCCGGTGACCCCGCCCCCCTCTGACGCACGGGACATGACGGGACTTCCCTGTGGCATTCCCCGTGACGTCACAGGGAAGTCCCGTCAAGTCACCGTGCGTCAGAGGGGGGCGGGGTCACCGGGTGGCCCCGCCCCCCGTTATTTAAGAACCGTCAGACGAAGAGACACCGTCACACAGCGGGAGCCTCCCTCCATGCCAGCATGGCTGCGGAGCGGCCCGGAGAAGAAATGAAGAAGGAAGAAGAGATGAAGAAGAAGAAGATGAAGAGAAGAGCGGGAGCCTCCCCCCCAATGCCATGGGTGCGGAGCGGCCCGAGGAGAAGAAGATAGAAGACGCCGCGGAGGAGATGCTGGACGAGAACACCGGAGGAAGAACCAGAAGAGCCAGAAGAACCAGAAGAAGATGAAGGAAGAAAGAAGAAGCATTTATATAAAGGAATTGTCAAAAACTGTCTCTTGTCATTTTTAACATTCTTGACAGTTTTTTAGTGAAATGGTAGGGGTAAGTACCCCCTTACCATTTCACACAGGGGGGGGGCCGGGATCTGGGGGTCCCCTTGTTAAAGGGGGCTTCCAGATTCCGATAAGCCCCCCGCCCGCAGACCCCCACAACCACCGGCCAGGGTTGTGGGGATGAGGCCCTTGTCTTCATCAACATGGGGGCAAGGTGTTTTGGGGGGCTACCCCAAAGCACCCTCCCAATGTTGAGGGCATGTGGCCTGGTACGGTTCAGGAGGGGGGGGTCGCACTCTCGCCCCCCCTCTTTTCCTGCGGCCTGCCAGGTTGCATGCTCGGATAAGGGTCTGGTATGGATTTTTGGGGGGACCCCACGCTGTTTTTTTTTTTGTTTTTTTTGGCGCGGGGTTCCCCTTAAAATCCATACCAGACCTGAAGGGTCTGGTATGGAATTTAGGGGGAACCCCACGTCATTTTTTTTTTACATTTTGGCTGGGGTTCCCCTTAATATTCATACCAGACCTGAAGGGCCTTGTATGGAATTTAGGGGGACTCCCACATCATTTTTTTTTTATTATTTTGGTTCGGGGTTGCCCTGTGGGGAATTCCCATGCCGTTTTTATCAATGAACTTCTATGTGTATTGTCGGCAATGCAATAGCCGCGGGTAGTTTTAAATGTGTTTTTTTCTTCAAAATGTCATTTTGCTGTCAGACTGTTCTAAACACAGGAAACATGCGCCCCTTTACAGGCATACTATAGACACCCCCCAGGTACGAAATTTAAAGGGATATTACACTTTTATTGTTTGACTTTAAGCATTATTAAAATCACTGCTCCTGAAAAAACGTCCGTTTTTAAAACTTTTTTTTGCATTGATCCATGTCCCCTGGGGCAGGACCCAGGTCCCCAAACACTTTTTATGACAATAACTTGCATATAAGCCTTTAAAATTTGCACTTTTGATTTCTCCCATAGACTTTTAAAGGGTGTTCCGCGGCATTCGAATTTGCCGCGATACACCCCAAATTGTTCGCTGTTCGGCGAACTTGCGAACAGCCAATGTTTGAGTCGAACATGAGTTCGACTCGAACTCGAAGCTCATCCCTACTTACCGCTGACCACCCTGTCCAGTGAAGCCAAGACATTCTCTTCCACATGCCGGTAGAGAGCCGGAATCGCCGTGAGAAAAAGTGGCGTTTGGGAACCTGCCACTGAAGAACCGCACATTCCACAAACTCATGGAAGGGGGCAGAGTCTACCAACTGAAAAGGCAGCAGTTGAAGTGCTAGCAATTTAGCCAAGCTAGCATTCAACCGCTGGGCATGTGGATGGCTGGGAGTGAACTTCTTTCGGCGGTGCAGCAGCTGGGGCAGAGAAATATCCCTGGTACAATCTGAGGTCGGTGTACCGATAGCAGATTGCCCCCAAATACTTGGCTGTGACACACCTAATTCTACACCTTCATTCCTCTCAGTGCAGGTTTCAGAGAGGACTGAAGGTATAGTGGGGTTGGAGATCCCAGCTGATGAGGAGCAAGGAGAGGTCCTCTTTGTTTTTTGGTGTGGGTCTTTTAGGTACGCTTGCCAACGAACTGCATGGCAGGTCAACATATGTCTGGTCAAGCATGTGGTGCCCAAGCGGGAGATGTTTTGGCCACGAGAGATACGCTTAAGACATATGTTGCAAATAGCAGCGGTGGGATCTGATGCACTCGTCTCAAAAAAGGCCCACATCAAGGAACTTTTGGAATAACGCGCAGAGACAGCAGCACCCTGCACATGCGGACCTCTGCGTGTGAAGTAGTCGGTGTGCTGCCCTTAAGCTGACCCCTGAAGGGCATCCTGCCTCGTTGGTGATGTGCCTCCTCCTCCTCCTCTCTCCTATCAGGCACCCACGTGGAGTCAGTGACCTCATCATCCCCTCCCTCCTCATCACTGGAGCAAAGCTGGCAGTATGCTGCAGCTGGGGGAACATGACTGCCAGATTGCTGTCCTTTTTGGGCACCCCCTCTCTCTGGGCTCATGTTACTGCCTTCCTCTAGCTGGGTACCATCATCAGAGCCTTCAAAACGCTGGGCATCCTCCTGGAGTATGTACCCAACACTGTGGTCAAACAGTTTGGTGGACTCCTCAGGAGGACATGGTGCGGCTAGGGAAGGAGTGACTGATGCCATTGAGCCGAGGGAAGAGGCCGCATTGACAGCTGCTTTGCCAGACAAAGTACCCTGAGCCTGGGTGAGAGAGGATGAGGAGGATGAGTACGGCTTGGTCATCCACTCTACTAAGTCTTCTGCATGTTGCGGCTCAACACGACCAGCTGCCAAAAAAAGGACAAGCGTGTCCCCCGGCCACGTGCTGATGATGATGCACCGTCTCCACGACCAGCACTGCAGACACAGAGCCTGCTTGTCCTCTTTTATTGGCTTGTGACTGTCTGCCTCTCCTTGTTGGCCTTCCAGACATACTAATGGCCTGCAGTGAGATGTAGCTGCACAAAGTATAAATATATATACTGATACTGCAGCTAGCAGAATCAACTGCCTGCCTGTAGTATTATTAGCATGAGAACACCAGCAATTGTCTTCAGGTAGCTTTAGGTGCACACTGTGCAGAGGACGCAGTACACTAACTGTAAATACTGTAACTGCCTGCCTGTGGTATTAATAGGAGCAGAACAACGGCAATTGTCTTCAGGTAGCTTTAGGTGCACACTGTGCAGAGGATGCAGTACACTAACTGTAAATACTGTAGCTGCCTGCCTGTGGTATTAATAGGATCAGAAGAACACCACAAATTTTCTTCAGGTAGCTTTAGGTGCACACTGTGCAGAGGACGCACTACACTAACTTGTAAATACTACAGCTGCCTGTGGTACTGTACTAATAGGATCAGAAGAACACCATTAATTTTCTTCAGGTAGCTTTAGGTGCACACTGTGCAGAAGATGCACTACACTAACTTGTAAATACTGCAGTTGCCTACGGTACTGTACTAATAGGATCAGAAGAACACCACTAATTTTCTTCAGTTAATATAATAACAAGTATAGGTGCAATCACTCAGAACCCACAGGATCAAATCTACAAAGATAAATAAACCAAAAACAGTCAGGTGGTGAAAAATGGGAAATGACAAGCCGTATAGCAAGTACGAACCAATAGTCTATGAATTGCTGTTGTAGAAATGGAGGGGTAAAAACGTCCAAAAGGAGCAAGCAGGGCTGCCATCATAATAGGAAAGAAACCATGTTCCTGAGACTGAAAAACAACAAGTAGAGAGGCGCCTCTGGGTGCAGTCGTTTTTACAAGTATAAAATGCTTTAATCAATCATAGATAAACTCACATTGCAGTAGTAAAAACAGGCATGGTAGTGTAAGTCATGGATGGCGCTCCCAATCCTGTGCCTGGAGACAGTCTCTGCGGTGGATGTTTACAACGCTCTTCCGGATGTAAAAAGCCGGCTTCACACACGGAGGAGCGGCCTCAGAACGAGGCTTGTGACACACGAGACCGCTGGCTGCAGGGGGATGATGTCATCAGCAGTGGACGCGTTTCTTGGGCATGCACGCTTGGATGGTTAGCAAGCCGCGCCCCTTTATCAACAGACAAATCTACTCACCATGCAAGGAGGTTAAATAGGGAAAGGGGAGGGAAAGGGGAAGGGAACGGGGCGGGGTATGGAGCAGGAAGGACGGGGAACGAGGGATATGTACGAAGCCCAATACAAATGAACGTGATCAGTGACATAAATGGGCAAAGCAGAAAACAGAAAACGGAATAGGGCTCAGGGTGTCACCAAGGAGAAATGGAAAACTGTGTGACCAAAAAATGAAGGGACAAAAGAAAAAGGGACAAAAGAAAAAAGAAAAGAGAAAGAAAAAGGAGAAAGAAGGGGGAGAGGAAGGGGGGAGGGGGGAAAAGGAAAAAAGGGGGGATGAAATATCCCTAAAACAAAGAAGGAAAAATAGGGGGGGGGGGAGGGGGGAAAAAGGGGGGGGGATAAACCAGACTAGCAAACACCTATGGCGCATGTCTGAAGATCAGTATCTCAAACATCTAAAAAGCATATAGATATACAATTATCATAATGAATATTGTGAAAAGGATAATAATCATAAAAACTCATCATAACAGTGTTAAAATTATTAAAATATTAATATATATATATATATATATATATATATATATATATATATATATATATATATACACAAAATGTGCATATATACAGCATGTGGATAAAATACACTAGAATATATCGATATCAACAAGTGAATAAATCTACATTACATGGCATCACATAACTACTGCCAGTGCAGTAGTAATGGAATTGTAGCAGTGAGAAAGGTATATGTGTATATTAAAATTATGTATATAGACTAATATAAATAAGGTAAACTGGTATAATGAATGTAGAAATGGGGGCGTATGATGAATACATAGAATGTCAGAGCCTAAATGGGCATAGTAAACAAAAAAGGGAAGGAAGGACCAGTGGACCATAAATAACGGAACTCGTGGATAATAGATAACGGCAAAAAAATATATATGAAAACTTGTATATTTTATGAAAACCTGTATTATTATGGAAATCTATGTGCTATATCTCAACAATGAAACTAATGCCGCGTACACACGGTCGGACTTTTCAGCTACAAAAGTCCGACAGCCTGTCCGACAGACTTTCGACGGACTTTTGGCGGACTTTCGACGGACTTGCGGCGGACTTTCTAACGAACAGACTTGCCTACACACGATCACACAAAAGTCCGTCGAATTCTTACGTGATGACGTACACCGGACTAAAATAAGGAAGTTCATAGCCAGTAGCCAATAGCTGCCCTAGCGTGGGTTTTTGTCCGTCGGACTAGCATACAGACGAGCGGATTTTTCGACCGGACTCGAGTCCGTCGGAAAGATTTGAAGCATGTTTCAAATCTAAAGTACGTCGGATTTGAGGCTAAAAAAGTCAGTTGAAAGTCCGGAGAAGCCCACACACGATCGGATTACTAGCCAGCTTTAGTCCGTCAGCGTCCGTTGGACTTTTGTAGACGAAAAGTCCGACCGTGTGTACGCGGCTTAAGAGAGGGGGGAAAAAAAGGAAAGAAGAAATAGTACCAAATTTTACAATATAGTGGAAATCTCTCTTCCTTCGTTCATACCCCCAGGTGAAAGAACATCTAACTGGTAAATCCAGAACGTTTCACGGGCACATAGATTCTTGAAACGTTCCGCAGCTGGTAAGTATTTGGGGATTTGTTCAATAACCCATACTTTTAGCCCTGTGGTGGATTTTTGGTGAGCTTGGGAAAAATGTTTGGGCACGCTATGTGGCACCTTCAGAGGATCCATACCACCCTCGATTGATCTCCGATGTTCACCAAGCCTAGTCCTAAGTGCTCGTATTGTGCGGCCTACATACAGTAGGCCACAAGGGTAAGATAGTCCATAGATCACAAAGTCGGAGGAGCAGCTGTAAAACTCTTTCAGCATGTGGGTGACCCCTTTGGTAGTAAATGATTTCTGGCCATGATGAACGAATCTACAGGTTTTACACAACGGTTTGCGACACTGGAACATCCCAACTAGTTGGATAAGTACAGGCTTGTTGGGAGAGCAGTGTCTAAATCGAGTTTTGCTGGGGGCTATTTTCATGTTGAGGTTAGGGGCTCTACGATATGTGACCTTAGGTTTATCAGAAATATAAGGTTTTAACAGTGGATCCTGTAGTAGTATATCCCAATGATCCGCTAGGATTTTTTCCATCTTTTTGAATTGGTAATGGAAAGTGCTGGTGAACCGTACTGTATGATGATCGAGGTCCCGGGATTGTTTCGGAGGTTTGCCTTTTACATAGTGCTTGAAAGCTTGATCAGTTAGAGCTAGAGGGTAGTCCTTATCTTTGAACTTATTTTTTAGCAGAATACTCTGGTCAACGTAATCACATTCCCTGCTGTATATATGCACATTTTGTGTGTATATATATATATATATATATATATATATATATATATATATATATATATTTTTTTTTTTTTTTATATTTTAATAATTTTAACATTGTTATGATGAGTTTTTATGATTATTATCCTTATCACAATATTCATTATGATAATTGTATATCTAGATGCTTTTTAGATGTTTGAGATACTGATCTTCAGACATGCGCCATAGGTGTTTGCTAGTCTGGTTTATCTCCCCACCCCTTCCCCCCCCCCCCTATTTTTTCCTTCTTTGTTTTAGGGATATTTCATTCCCCCCCCCCTTTTTTCCTTTCCCCCCCCTCTTTTTTTTTGTCTCTTTTTCTTTTGTCCCTTCATTTTTTGGTCACACAGTTTTCTATTTCTCCTTGGTGCCACCCTGAGCCCTATTCCATTTTCTGTTTTCTGCTTTGCCCATTTATGTCACTGATCACGTTCATTTGTATTGGGCTTTGTACATATCCCTCGTTCCCCGTCCTTCCTGCTCCATACCCCGCCCCGTTCCCTTCCCCTTTCCGTCCCCCTTTCCCTATTTAACCTCGTTGCATGGTGAGAAGATTTGTGTGTTGATAAAGGGGCGCGGCTTGCTAAACATCCAAGCGTGCATGCCCAAGAAACGCGTCCACTGCTGATGACGTCATCCCCCTGCAGCCAGCGGTCTCGTGTGTCACAAGCCTCATTCTGAGGCCGCTCCTCCGTGTCTGAAGCCGGCTTTTTACGGAAGAGCGTTGTAAACATCCACCGCAGATGTCCAAGCACAGGATTGGGAGCACCATCCATGACTTACACTACCATGCCTGTTTTTACTACTGCAATGTGAGTTTATCTATGATTGATTAAAGCATTTTATACTTGTAAAAGCGACTGCACCCAGAGGTGCCTCTCTACTTGTTGTTTTTCTAATTTTCTTCAGGTAGCTTTAGGTGCACACTGTGCAGAGGACGCACTACTCTAACTTGTAAATACTGAAGCTGCCTGTGGTACTGTACTAATAGGATCAGAAGAACACCACTAATTTTCTTCAGGTAGCTTTAGGTGCACACTGTGCAGAGGACGCACTAAACTAACTTGTGACTACTGCAGCTGCATGTGGTACTGTACTAATAGGTTTAGAAGAACACCACAAATTTTCTTCAGGTAGCTTTAGTTGCACACTGTGCAGAGGAAACACTACACTAACTGTAAATACTGTAGCTGATAGAACTAATAGGATCAGAAGAACACCAGCAATTTTCTTCAGGCAGATGTAAATACTGTAAAAACACGTGCCTGCCTGTCAGTAGTAGGAAGAGAATAACAGGAACGGATCTAGCTAAACTGAATACAGTGTATATATATATATATATATATATATATATATATATATAAACACAATGCACTGTAAGTGCAACTAACTGACTTGCCTGTCTACTCTATCAAACTTAAATCAAATGACACTGTCTCTCTGTCTATCTATCTCTCTCTCAACGCCGGAACACACTACACAGGGCCGCTGTGCAGGTGGCCTTACATGGTGTGGGGCGTGTACTAAACCCCCTGAGCCATAATTGGCCAAAGCCATCCTGGCTTTGGCCAATAACGGCTCTCTGTACAGACGGCGCCCTGATTGGCCAAGGATGCGGGTCATAGTGCATGCTTGGCCAACCATCATCCAACAATGCACTGCGATGCTACAGTGAATTATGGGCCGTGACGCGACACTTAAATTTGGTGCCAAAGGTCCATATCATTCGTAATTCGGTGAACGACCGAACAGGCGATGTTGAGTCGAACATGCGTTTGATTCGAACACGAAGCTCATCCCTACTGAGGACATGGATTACTGGAACCATGTCCTGTGGTATGATGAGACCAAGATAAACTTATTAGGTTCAGATGGTGTCAAGTGTGTGTGGCAGCAACCGGGTGAGGAGTACAAAGACAAGTGTGTCTTGCCTACAGTCAATCACAGTGGTGGGAGTCTCATGGTCTGGGGCTGCATGAGTGCTGCCGGCACTGGGGAGCTGCAGTTCATTGAGGGAACCATGAATTTCTAGTTTAATATTTCTTTATTGGATTTTCAGAAAAAGGTACATACATGTCATGACCAAACCAATAGTATTAGCAGGAACAGATGTTCCATCTAGAAACAAGCTATTTTTACAGACAACTCTGTGTAAAATAAAAGTAAACAGCAACATTTCAAATGGGTTGGCTGAAGCAGGTAGTCGAGTAAGGAGAGAATCTAGATGGAGAGGGGGTGGGATGGGGAGGGGGAGAAAGGAATTGGGTTATAGGGAGGGGGGGGAGCAGGGCACCAGCGGACCAGAGATAAAGACAAGAATGTTCATATGAATTCAGTTACACTTGAACAGTACATTTTGGGTGTTGTAACCAGAGTGACCACAAAGCCATATGTTTCCGGACAGTTAAATTTTTCCTAGCCACTATCCTTTCCATTTCGCACTGGAAGTTGAAATCAGCGACGGTACTAGAAATGGAGGGGGCTGTGGTGGTTTTCCATAGTCTGGTGATGTTTAATTTGGTGGCATATAGTAGGTGGAGAATTACACATCTAGATTGAGTTGGAAAATTTTCTATGCCAATGTGTAAGAGAGCCAGGGCAGGAGTCGGGGAGCATGAAATCCCAGTGATGGAGGAGATCAGAGCAAATACTTGGTTCCAAAAAAGGATTAGCAAAACCACAGCGTATGTGCAATGGAGCCTATACTGCCACAATTTCTCCAGCAGGATGGTGATTGGCCTGGATACATTTTAGACAATCGGTAGGGGGTGAGATACCATCTGTGGATGGTCTTTTAGTAGGATTCCCAGTGATTTGAGCAGCGAGACGCTTTATGAGTTTCTGTGAATGCTCGTTGCCACTGGGTTTGGGTGAGGGGGACTTTCAACTCCTCCGCCCATTTGTTTAGGGAGTGCACTTGGGAGCACAGTCGAGTGTCGCTGAGACACGAGTACATCAGGGAGATACCTCTACTGGGGCATGGAGTAGTGGAGTAGTAGTGGTAGATTGGTACTGGGATATTCACTGTGGAGGGTAGTTTAACAAGGTTTAGGAAGTGTGAGATTCGCATGTATGTGAAAGCTTCTGAGCTTGGGAGTTTGAATTTGACTTGGAGAAATTCAAATGTAAGCAGCGAACCATGACCTCTCAAGTCGCCAATGGTCAGGATACCAGCGGATTGCCACCTGGAGAGGTTCAGATCAGGGATGCAGAGGGATATGGCTTTTAATGGTATCGGTAGAGTTTTACTAGGTGAGTTTTGCGGGTAAATATTTAAAAGTTTTCTCCAAGCCAATATGGAAGAAGCTATCATTGGGTTAATTTTCCGAGGGGCCGGAGAGTATCCAGCTGTCATTAGTAGGAGGTAGTCTGTCAAGGTAGCTCTTTGTGCGTAAGAAGCTTCTATGCTGGACCATATTTTTTTGTGTGTGGGATGCCACCAATGGTAAATTTGGTCTAGGATTGAGGCATAGTAGTAGTTGTCGATACTGGGCAAGCCCATTCCTCCTTGGTCCTGGCATCTAGTAAATATGTAGCCAGCACATCTAGGTGGTTTAGAATTCCAAATATATTTAGTCAGTTGACTTTGGATTGAGGACAGGAGAGAGCATGGAAGAGGCAGAATGAGTGTTCAGAATAAGTAAAGCAGCTTGGGCAGTATGATCATTTTAAAGGAAGCTATGCAACCTAAAGTAGAGAGGCCTGTGCTGCGCAGAGATTTTAGTAGGGCAGGTAAGTTGCGAGAGAAGGTAAGGTAGTTTAAGTCAATCAGTGGTTTTGGGTTGGGGGAAATCTGAATTCCCAAATATGAGATAGAAGTGCTCGCCCACATGTAGGGCAAGGTAGATTTCAACCGGGCAGTCATTTGTGGTGGCAGGAGTATGGGGAGGAGTATAGATTTTGTGGTATTTAGTTTATAGTAGGATACGGAGCTAAATTGGTGGAGGGTGTCTTGAATTTTTTGTATGGACTGAATGGGATTAGTGATCATCAGGATCACGTCATCAGCAAATAAGCTAATTTTGTGATCTGTGCCATCATGGGGAATACCTGTTATTAGTGGATCGGATCTAATTTTGGATGCCAAGGGTTCCATCAGCAGGGTAAAGATAAGTGGGGAGAGAGGGCACCCCTGTCGTGTGCCGTTGGTGATCTCGAAAGGGGTGGATAGAGTCCCTCCCGTGAGTACTTTAGCTGGTGGGTTGGAGTATAGGGACAAAATTACAGCTTGAAACCACCCTGTAATACCAAATTTAGTCAACACTGCTTGAAGAAAAGACCAGTGGACTCTATCAAACGCCTTCTCTGCATCAAGGGATAATAGCAGAGAAGGCGTTTGAGTGTGTGCGGCATGTTGAATGAGGTTGAGGACTCTTCTAGTTGCGTCAGGGGCTTGTCTACCCGGGACGAACCCAACCTGGTCCGGGTGTACTAGCTCAGGGAGGAACACCATCAGTCTGTTGGCAATAACTTTAACAAGTAGCTTGATATCGGTGTTCAAGAGCGATATTTGTCTATAGTTCGAGGCAACAGAGGTATCCTTCCCAGGCTTTGGGATGGTGGATATGATTGACCTTAACATATCAGCAGGTAGAGAGCCCGAGGAGCCAGCAGCATTAAAGAGGTCTGTCAGTCTAGGGACTAGGGTGTCGGCAAATTTTTTGTAAAAGGCATTGGTGAAGCCATCCTCTCCTGGAGCTTTATGCAGAGGGAGAGCCTTGATTGCTCTAAGGACTTCCTCTGGAGTGAATGGTTTAGAGATATAGTCGAATTGGGATTTAGAGATTTTGGGGAGATTTATCGGTGTGAGAAAGTTTTGTATTTGTTCTGCAGTTGGTTGTGGGGTGAGAGGGTCATGTTTTAGATTATATAGGGATGCATAATATTCACTGAATGCGTTAGCAATTTCCTGAGGGTTGGTTAAGAGTCGTCTTGAAGTAGGGTGATGGAGAGAGAGAATTTTGGCTTTCGTACGTTGGGCCTTAACTTGTTTTGCTAGGATCGACCCAGCTCTGTTGCCTAGGGCATAGTAATTGGCCTTCGAGAATTTAAAGTTGTGCTCAAATTTGTGGAGTAGGAGAGTGCGTAATTTCTGTAGGAGCTCCAGGAGCTGGATGGCTTGTGTGTGAGAGGGAGAGGATTTGTTTGTTTTTTCTATGTTAGATATTTGGGACAAGACCTCGTCAATCTGCTGGGTCCTCAGGCGTCTCGCTCTTTTACTCATTTTTATAAAAAAGAAGGTACGCTTTGTATGTTGACCAGAGTACAAATTTGTCAGTGTCGGGCAGTTCATTATGTTCGAAGAAGGAGTGGTGCTCGGCTTCAATTTCCTGTCGGACTTTAGGGTCTTCTAACAAGGAGGGGTCTAGTCTCCAAAGTCTCGGAGGCCCAGGTCGTTGATTGCCCAGGGATATGGAAATAGGGGCATGGTCTGACCATGATATTAGGCCAATGTCAGATTGCATGACGTTTTGTAGGGTCCATTTGTCTACTATGAAGGTGTCAAGTCTTGAGTAAGATAGCTGTGAGTGAGAAAAGTATGTGTAGTCGCGTTCTGAGCCATGTTGTGCTCTCCACACATCAAAGAGATCCAGGTCGTGGAGTAGGGGGTTCAAAGCCGGCCGGCTTTGGCCTTTGGTAGTAGAGGCATCTATGGAGGGATCGCCAACTATATTGAGGTCGCCTCCCATTATTATGATTCCTTTGCGCAGGCTGTTGACCTTCTTGTAGAGGCGTTGGAAGAAGCGGAATTGTCTGGAATTAGGTCCATATATATTGACCAAGGTGTAGGTGGTTTGAGCAACGGTACAGATGAGTATCAGGTATCGGCCCTGCGGATCAGCATAGGTGTGATGGTGCTGGAACTGAAGGGTGTCTCGGACAACTGTCATGACTCCATTTTTCTTCTTTGGGCCTGAGGCGAAGTAGACAGTGTCATATCCCTTGAGTCTAAACTTAGGGGTTTTGGATTCCGCAAAGTGCGTCTCCTGTAGGAATGCAATGTCTGCATGTTCAAAAAGTATTCAAATCTATGACGTGGCGCTATCTCTAAATAATGATTGTAATCCCACCTATTCCAGTGATTAACCTAATCTAGTGAACACACTTTTACGGGTGTATGTTAAAAAACGCATAAATAAATGAATTAATAATAATAAACCAAATGAAATAAAAAACACCAACTAAAACATAGTACATAAAGTGACTCAGTGTTATCACTGCTTACAATCATATGTGTCAATCCCTATACAATTGTTAAATATACCCAATGTATAGTATTCAGGCAAATAACAATATTTATATGTCACACAATGACTATGTGACTAAAAATAAATGTCAGGATAAATGTCGGAACAGTATATATCGGTTCGCCTACATGCGGGCTGCGGTAGTAAGCAAAAATCAGTGGGATGCTGGTGTGGAACAGGGCAGGGAATAAAAAAGAAGAGCCCGTTAGGAATACGGGTTCAATGTGCAGATTAACTGCTAACAACTTGAAACGGGGGGATTTCCTCCAGTGGCGTCTCAGAACACAGAGCCAGTGGAGTGAAAGAGAGGCTTGGGAGAGACAGTAATCCGCTGCAACCCGGCTATGTATAAAGTAGGGTCAAATGTGCGGACGGGATAATTCAGGCATCTTGAAGTGACCAGTCAGCTTCCATTTGCGAAGGAGGTGAAGGAGGAGGACGTGGAGTTTCCTCAGGGATTATGCGCCAGAGCCGTAGAAGTTGTAGGCCAGCTTGCAGCGTGCACACAGCATGGGTTTTGCCCTGGTATGTGATCAGCAATTTAGTGGGAAACCCCCATTTGTACTGTATATGGTGGTTTTGGAGTGCTTTAGTGATCGTGGCGAGTTGTCGACGATTCTCCATAGTTGCCTTAGATAGATCTGTGTACATCGCAATTGCAGTGAACGGATCAGGAAGGTTTGGGGACCTCTTGGCGGCAAACATCACTTTTTCCTTAGTGCTGTAGAAATGTATTCGCGCTAATACATCTTGTGACTTCTCTGGTGGGAGGTGAGATGGCTTTGGGAGCCTATGGGCTCTATCAATTTCCAGATCTCTGTCGGATAGCTCAGGTACTAGCGCTCGCATTAGAGATTGCAGGAATTGCACCAGATCAGGTTGCGGTACCGATTCAGGTATGTTGCGGAACTTAATATTGTTCCTGCGCGAACGATCTTCGAGATCCGCCAATTTAAGGTTGATCGCCTGCAAGTCTGCCTCATGTTCTGTGCATACTTCCATGGAATCATTATGGGCAGTGAGGAGATCAGACATTTTGTTTTCTATGTAATGCAGACGCTGGTCCTGTTGCTGTACTACAGTAGCCAGTGAGGACACTGCAGCCGAGAGATCAGTATACAGGGTCTGCTTAAGGGAGATGAGCATGTTCTTCATTGTTTGCTCAGAGATGGGCTGGTCTGAGGCAGGGAAGTTATCAATGGCTGCAGGATGCTGTACATTAGGAGGAGGCAGGATGAAAGGTAAGCTGGGGTTCTGACCTGGGGCATCCTCCTCTCTCCTGGGCTTAGATTTGACTGGAGAGGCAGAGGCAGGAGAGCGGGGGGGAAGAGTACTCACAATTTGTGATCGTGGGATAGCCTGGGCGTTGTGATCCGCCACCGCCAGCGTGAGGTGATAGCTGAGCTGGGAATCTGTGTGAAGTGCCGGCGCCATCTTGTCCCCCTCCCGCTCTGGCCAGACAGAAGAAGTCCGTCAGCTTCTGAGGCATGGGGATCTGTTTTCTTCGTTTCAGCATGATGCCTGGCTGATGTGGAAGTGGTTGTGGGTTCGGTCGGGTGATTTTCATCCTGTTTTTAGCGCTGTGGAGCCACTGATAGCCGGGTGCTGTGCGGAGCAGAGATTCTAAGCAGCCATTCACGGTGCTGGCAAGCCACGCCCCCCGGGAACCATGAATTTCAACATGTACTGTGTACTGTGACATACTGAAGCAGAGCATGATCCCCTCCTTTCGGAGACTGGGCCTCAGGGCAGTATTCCAACATGATAATGACCCCAAACACACCTCCAAGACGACCACTGCCTTGCTAAAGAAGCTGAGGGTAAAGGTGATGGAGCAGCCAAGCATGTCTCCAGACCCAAACCCTATTGAGCATCTGTGGGGCATCCTCAAATGCAAGGTCTATAACATCCACCAGCTCCGTGATGTCATCATGGAGGAGTGGAAGAGGACTCCAGTGGCAACCTGTGAAGCTCTCGTGAACTCCATGCCCAAGAGGGTTAAGGCAGTGCTGGAAAATAATGGTGGCCACAAAAAATATTGACACTTTGGGCCCAATTTGGACATTTTTACTTAGGGGTGTACTCACTTTTGTTGCCAGCGGTTTAGACATGAATGGCTGTGTGTTGAGTTATTTTGAGGGGACAAAAAATGTATACTGTTATACAAGCTGTACACTCACTACTTGTAGCAAAGTGTAATTTCTTCAGTGTTGTCACATGAAAAGATATAATAAAATATTTATAAAAATGTGAGGGGTGTACTCTCACTATATACACACAGTATAATATATTTGGATTTGAGCATGAGGGTATATCTTATCTCTGTTGCATGGTGCAGGTCAATGTCCAGACCTGATCCTGTGTCTCTCCTACAACTTGTGCCTATTTGCCCCTTATTGGCACTGTATCCATTGGAGCATTTTCATTTTGCATAGCAGAGTGAGGGATGCACTAACTTTTGTGAGGCACTGTATAAGTATATATATATATATATATATATATATATATATATATATATATATATATATATATATATTCATATTTAAAAAAAAAGCAAATTTGTCTTAGTAACAACAAAAAAAACTTCAGCTGAGGATGCCAGATCAAAAAACATTTGTTTTTCTTAGATTCAACTGCATCATTTTGTATAGCCATATAGGGGACCAAATGAGGTGCAGGCAGGCCACAGAGTATTTTTGTATCCTTAGCAAAGTGAGGATTTCATAATTTGCCACCAGTAATTATAGAATGCTGATTACAAATGAATATATGGCCTATAATTATTGGACATTTGTTCAAAATAAAGCAAAAAAGCATATTAAACAAAAGAAAATAAGCAAATCCAATGTAGACCTCAAGTGCAGTTCCATGTGTTATTTAAAATGTCACATTTATGTTAGCTGCTGTCTAGGCCTTTATCCCACATATGTGTACAGCATATTCTATTTACATTTTTTCTACATTAGATCTTTAAACAATAATATTAACAAATTATATATATATATATATATATATATATATATATATATATATATATATAGTCTCTGGAGTTAACATAATAAAGAACAGAAGTCAAAATATGATTATACAATTCCAACCACCAGTGATGGAGAGCAATGAAGATATGTTGTTTCACTCCAAAAATTATGTCTTTCAAAAGTATAGCAGGTGTCAAATGAAATGTAATTTGAGATTTTATTCATGCTTCATTCATTGATAAGTTGGCTGTACTTGCCATATTAAAGGTTAAATTAAAGGATGTTTCAGGTATGTGACATTAATGTACAGAAATAAAAGAATTGATTGGAAGATTGAATGACAAACTTGGCAACACCTATTGATAGCTTCATTCATCAGCCAGTAGCCATTAGTCATTATAAAGTGTTGATCTTAGCACTCATTGTTAAGTTAATAATATACTTTCAGTGCAATTTTTCTTATTATATAATTTAATACAGCGCAAATAGTTAAAAAAAAAAAAAAAACAGCAATGGTGTACTTAAAGCATAACTTTTTGTGGAAAAAAATGCAAATAAAAAAAATCTAGCAACTACAATTGCTACACAACCTATAATATGTTATTAAAATGATTTTCCTTTTTAATCTGCAGTGCTGTAATTTTCTGTAAAATTCATTACAATTATGCAACCTGGAGGCATACTGAACACAGTGGTTGTAACAGAACCATCCCACAAATGCTGTCAATCAAAGTCGGTGAGCCAATGAGGGGAGATAGAGGCTGAGCCACAACTCGTGTCTGAATGGACACACAGAGCAGTGGCTTGGCTTGGGTGCTCCTTTAGCAAGCTGCTTGCAGTGGCGGCACTCGGCAGAAGGGAGGGACTAGTAATGCTGGCGAGGGACCTGAGAAGAGGAGGATCTGTGCTGCTCTGTGCAAAACTACTGCACAGAGCAGGTAAGTATAACAGGTTTGTTACTTTTAAACAAAAAAATGTGACTTTAATATAACTTTAATATCACTTTAAACTTTAAACTTAAGTAAGTTATATTGAGGTTAATTTATATTTCAAATATTTTTTTATTTTTTTTTATGTAATTCTACTAACTATTCACA
The DNA here is from genome assembly GCA_037952925.1 of Lithobates clamitans. Lineage (NCBI taxonomy): Eukaryota > Metazoa > Chordata > Amphibia > Anura > Ranidae > Lithobates > Lithobates clamitans. The sequence goes on along the minus strand of JBBGZY010000228.1, from coordinate 2,281,259 downwards.
ATAATGACTGAACAGTTTTAACAGTTTCAATGCTAAGAAATAGCATATACACATTCAGTACAATATAAGAAGATCAGCTTTTCTTTGACAGTGACAGTGAACACATTCAGAGTGAGTCATAAGACAAAAGCTCTGACCTTGATTCAAGAGTATTTCTTTCCCCTCATTGCACCAATGGAAACATGATTATTGTTGTGCTATACAGTGTAAAGCATTATTGTATAGGATAAGTGTTGCTAATTTGAAGTTGACAACAGAGAACCTTAGTTCCCCTTTCATAGCAGGTCCCAGTCATATTTAGCATTGCTCATATGAAATAGGACTTTAGGCCAACTATGTCAATGTTCCTTTTAGGCTTGTGTTGTGTTAGTGATTTTTAGCTGTACGAACTGCCTATAACAAAACAATTTGTGGTTGCTTCTGAAATCCTGAAGCTATTTACAAAAAAAAGGTTTAATCCCAAGAGACTAACTTTTTATATCAAACTAGCAATAATGTGTTTTACTCATGGCAATCAGATATACATACACTTTCAAATGAAGCCTGAAGTGAAAGAAATACACGCTGACATTGCTGACCTGATATAAAAAGGTTTAGCTGTCTGTCTGTCTTTGCTTCAATACTTTGCCTCAAATAAGCCAACGGCAAGCAAAATTAAAGAGTAGCCAGGACTTTTTGCATATTTGTTCTTGGTCAATGATTTAATGTATTAATGTTGCTGGATCAACCTAACAGCTAGTCAACTAATATTTTGAAGAAAAAAGTGAACCTACATATTATTAGTGTCCCTTAAAATTAATCTTTAGACAAATGTTAAAAAACACTGAAGAATATAGAAATATATTTAATAATAAAAAAAAATTATAGCTCACCTTAGGCTCCACAGAGTGTATAGGAATGTAAAAATACCGCGCTGACAAATAGCAAAAAGCAGCAGCATACAGTGCAATAACACAAGAACGTCTATGGAATGGGGGAAGCTGCACTAAAAAAAAGTCCATATCAGTTGACATCAAGGTAAACAAAATGTCCATTGAAAACATAAAGTATTGTAATGACACCACAATGTGCATGAACAAACAAAGTGCCCAACCACCGTAGCTGTAGATTGAGCTTACCAGACAGCAAGCTTAAAAAGGCAAGTGGCTATAGCCCAGCCAAGACCTCTAAGCTTGCTGATGACCACAGTATTCGGATGGCAGATATCGCTCCCTAGGACTCACTTCCGGTATCCACACACTCATCAGATTGCCCAGAAGAAAAAAAAACTGGCCATAGTGTAATAAATTCCAAATGGTTTTAATAAAAACAAGTAGTACACTTACAATTAGAAGGCGATAACATCGCATATAAAAGAGCCGGCCGGCATATACAAAAACAGAGCCCATTCTCCTACTCCGATGGCGTGGTGACGTCAATACGTGCCTTTATTAAAACCGCTTGGAATTTATTACACTATGGCCAGTTTTTTTTTCTTCTGGGCAATCTAATGAGTGTGTGGATACCGAAAGTGAGTCCTAGGGAGCGATTTCTGCCATCCGAATACTGTGGTCATCAGCAAGCTTAGAGGCCTTGGCTGGGCTATAGCCACTTGCCTTTTTAAGCTTGCTGTCCGGTAAGCTCAATCTACAGCTACAGTGTTTGGGCACTTTGTTCATGCACATTGTGGTGTCATTACGATCCTTTATGTTTTCAATGGACATTTTGTTTACCTTGATGTCAACTGTTATGGACTTTATTTTTAGCGCAGCTTCCCCTATTCCACAGAGTGTATGCTTGCTATAAAAGAAAAAAGCTCTGCTTCTTTTATGACAGATTGAAAAAATTATCAGCTGCACAGATACACAAAAAACATCAATTCATTCAGCAAATGATATGTTTTGATAGGCCAAACTAAATACAAAAAAATATCAGTAAACTCATAGTGAGTAGATGGAGACTGCAGATAAGCTAATAAAACTGTGCCAATTATACCTGGTTCACTCAGCTGATTCAGTCACATAAACAGGAGGCCCATACAGGAACCAGTGTAGATTTTAATGTTGTAGTGTGTGTAATGGCCTAATAAGGAAGAATATTATGGATATTATGAAATAGTGTACTTATATCTTTTTAAATGCTATTCTGAAGGGTCTGGTATGGATTTTGGGGGGACCCCCACGCAATTTTTTTTTAAATTTTTGGTTTGGGGTTCCCCTTAATATTCATACCAGACCCAAAGGGCCTAGTAATGGACTGGGGGGAACCCATGCCATTTTTTTCAATGAGTTTTATCTTTATTGCCGAGACCCGACAATTCATTATAGCCGCTATCAGTTTTAAATTACTTTTTTCCTTTATAAATGTCATTTTGCTGTGGTACTGTTCTAAACATGGGAAAACTGTGCCACTTTACAGGCATACTATAGACACCCCCCAGGCACCATATTTAAAGGAATAGTTAATTTTTATTGGTTCATTTTAAGCACTAATAAAACCACTGCTCTACTGCGCTAAAAATAGTGCCTGCATAGCACCTGTAAATAGCCTCTCCTCTCAATCCAGTGTTAAAGCCCGAGTGCTTTCACACTGTAGCAGTGCGCTTGCAGGACGATAAAAAAAAGTCCTGCAAGCAGCATCTTTGCAGCGCTGTAGGAGCGGTGTGCACACTGTTCCTAAAGTGCCCCTGCCCATTGAAATCAATAGGCAGCGCCGCCAAATCTCCCCCAAATCGCCGCCAAAGCACCATTGCAGCGGCGCTTTGTAGACAGTTTTAACCCTTTTGCGGCTGCTAGCAGGGGTTAAAAGTGCTCCGCTATCGGCCGAATAGTGCCACTAAAATGAGGGTAAAGCGTCGCTAAAAATAGAAGGGCTTTACCACAGACGCTGCCAACGCCTCGGTGGGAAAGCACCCTAACTTGCATATAAGCCTTTAAAATTAGCACTTTTGATTTTTTATGTTTGTGTCCCATAGACTTTAATGGTGTTCATTTGTTCGTCTGAATTTTTTGCCTGTTCGAATGTTCTGGTGTGAACCGAACCGGGGGTGTTCAGCTCATCTTTAGTACATAGTATCTAATACAGTGTGTACAGTTTCTACTACTTTTCTGGTGGTGTAGACAGTATCTAATACAGTGTATATGGTTTCTAATACACTTCAGGTGGTGTACACAGTATCTAATACAGTGTGTACAGTTTCTACTACACTTCTGGTGGTATACACAGTACACAATACAATGCGGCCATAGTACAGTTTCTAATACACTTCAGGCGGTGTACACATTATCTAATACAGTGTGTACAGTTTCTATTACTTTTCCGGCGGTGTATGCAGTATCTAATACAGTGTGTACAGTTTCTACTAGTTTTCTGGTGGTGTACACAGTATCTAATACACATGTACAGTTTCTAATACACGTCAGGCAGTGTACACAGTATCTAATACAGTGTGTACAGATTCTACTACTATTCTGATGGTGTACGCAGTATCTAATACAGTGTGTACAGTTTCTACTACTTTTCTGGTGGTGTACACAGTATCTAATACAGGGTGTACAGTTTCTAATAAACTTCAGGTGGTGTATTAATATATCTATACAGTCTATTATATATATACAGTGGAGACGGAAAGTATTCAGACCCCCTTACATTTTTCACTCTTTGTTATATTGCAGCCATTTGCTAAAATTATTTAAGTTCATTTTTTTTCCTCATTAATTTACACACAGCACCCCATATTGACAGAAAAACAAAGAATTGTTGACATTTTTGCAGATTTATTAAAAAAGAAAAACTGAAATATCACATGGTCCTAAGTATTCAGACCCTTTGCTGTGACACTCATATATTTAACTCAGGTGCTGTCCATTTCTTTTGATCATCCTTGAGATGGTTCTACACCTTCATTTGAGTCCAGTTGTGTTTGATTATACTGATTGGACTTGATTAGGAAAGCCACACACCTGTCTATATAAGACCTTACAGCTCACAGTGCATGTCAGAGCAAATGAGAATCATGAGGTCAAAGGAACTGCCTGAAGAGCTCAGAAACAGAATTGTGGCAAGGCACAGATCTTTCCAAGGTTACAAAAAAATTCTGCTGCACTTAAGGTTCCTAAGAGCACAGTGGCCTCCATAATCCTTAAATGGAAGATGTTTGGGATGACCAGAATCCCTTCTAGAGCTGGCCGTCTGGCCAAACTGAGCTATCAGGGGGAGAAGAGCCTTGGTGAGAGAGATAAAGAAGAAGTCAAAGATCACCTTGGCTAAGCTCCAGAGATGCAGTCGGGAGATTTCTGCAAAAATGTCAACAATTCTGTGTTTTTCTGTCAATATGGGGTGCTGTGTGTACATTAATGAGGAAAAAAATGAACTTAAATGATTTTAGCAAATGGCTGCAATATAACAAAGAGTGAAAAATTTAAGGGGGTCTGAATACTTTCAGTCCCCACTGTATATATATATATATATATATATATATATATATATATATATATATATATATATATATATATATATATAGTATCTCACAAAAGTGAGTACACCCCTCACATTTTTGTAAATATTTTATTATATCTTTTCATTTGACACTGAAGAAATGACACTTTGCTACGATGTAAAGTAGTGAGTGTACAGCTTGTATAACAGTGTAAATTTGCTGTCCCCTCAAAATAACTAAACACACAAACATTAATGTCTAAACAGCTGGCAACAAAAGTGAGTACACTCCTAAGTGAAAATCTCCAAATGGGGCCCAAAGTGTCAATATTTTGTGTGACCACCATTATTTTCCAGCACTGCCTTAACCCTTTTGAGCATGGAGTTCACCTGAGCTTCACAGGTTGCCACTAAAGTCCTCTTCCACTCCTCCATGATGACATCACAGAGCTGGTGGATGTTAGAGACCTTGCACTTTTCCACCTTCCATTTGAGGATGCCCCACAGAAGCCCAATAGGGTTTAGGTCTGGAGACATGCTTGGCCAGTGCATCACCTTTACCCTCAGCTTCTTTAGCAAGGCAGTGGTCATCTTGGAGGTGTGTTTGGGGTCATTATCATGTTGGAATATTGCCCTGTGGCCCAGTCTTCGAAGGGAGAAGGGGCTCTGCTTCAGTATGTCACAGTGCATGTTGGCATTCATGGTTCCCTCAATGAACTGTAGCTCCCCAGTGCCGAAAGCACTCATGCAGCCCCAGACCATGACACTCCCACCACCATGCTTGACTGTAGGCAAGACACACTTGTCTTTATACTCCTAACCTGGTTGCTGCCACACACGCTTGACACCATCTGAACCAATGAAGTTTATCTTGGTCTCATCAGACCACAGGGCATGGTTCCAGTAATCCATGTCCTTAGTCTGCTTGTCTTCAGCAAACTGTTTGCGGACTTTCTTGTGCATCATCTTTAGAAGAGGCTTCCTTCTGGGATGACAGCCATGCAGACCAATTTGATGCAGTGTGCGGTATATGGTCTGAGCACTGACAGGCTGACCCCCTGCCCCTTCAACCTTTACAGCAATGCTGGCAGCACTCATATGTCTATTTCCCAAAGACAACCTCTGGATATGACGCTGAGCACGTGCACTCAACTTCTTCGGTCGGCCATGGTGAGGCCTGTTCTGTGTGGAACCTGTCCTGTTAAACCACCATGCTGCAGCTCAGTTTTAGGGTCTTGGAAATCTTCTTATAGCCCAGGTCATCTTTATGTAGAGCAGCAATTCTTTTTTTCAGATCCTCAGAGAGTTCTTTGCCATGAGGTGCCATGTTGAACTTCCAGTGACCAGTATGAGAGAGTGAGAGCGAAAACACCAAATTAACACACCTGCTCCCCATTCACACCTGAGACCTTCTAACACTAACGAGTCACATGACACCAGGGAGGAAAAATGGCTAATTGGGCCCAATATGGACATTTTTACTTAGGGGTGTAATCACTTTTGTTGCCAGTGGTTTAGACATTAATGGCTGTGTGTTGAGTTATTTTGAGGGGACAGCACATTTACACTGTTATACAAGCTGTACACTCACTACTTTACATTGCAAAGTGTCATTTCTTCAGTGTTGTCACAGATAGAATAAAATATTTACAAAAATGTGAGGGGTGTACTCACTTTTGTTATATATATACACACACATATATACACACACATATATATATATATTTTAGATAGGTGACCTTTCTTGGTAGTTTTCATGCCAGGTAAATTTAAACAGGCTTGTGCTATTACAGCAGGCCTGTCTGTTGTCAATTTCCATTTTTGAGTGGCAGGTAGTTTGTATGCTAGTCTCGGCCAATCATTAATCTGCTTGGGAATACCCGGGACTCTCATATAAAAGGGGGTTACGTGGTGTCCGGAGAGTTTCGTTTGCAGTCCTGCTCTGAGGAGCGGAGGAGGCCAGCCTGGTTCCCGGAGGGGGGAGGGAGGTTTTCCCCTCCGGGGAACCGATGGAGCTTCTCCCTTGCAGTAAAGGGGGAACGGAGAACTGGTCCTCCATGAAGGAACAGACAACACTCCACAGCATGTGATCGCTGGTGCCGTTGGCCGCCCCTGCGGGGAGGGGAGTGGGCCACAAAGAGGAAAAGGAGCTAAGGAGAAGTAGCAACAAAGTGGAAGGAAACTGGGCGATCGATCGCTTATGAGTGACACATGGACTGTTGATCACGTGAGTGAAAGCCCAAGGGAAATGGTACTATCAGGGACTGAGGGTTGTTAGTGCACAAGTCAGTGAGATGGGCGGTGATGGCCTATGACTTTGGGTTCAGCAATACACTGGGGATTCCAATCAGTCAAGCGGGAAAAGTTATTCAGAGTGACTCTTCTTTAGCTCAACTTGGGAGTACCACGCAGACGGGAAGTAGTGGCAAATAGGTAGCGATGAAGCTGCAAGCATATATAAAGAGATACGGACAGTTCTTTAAAAGTCGCATTGATGAAGAAATTATTCAGAGTGAATAATTCCCTGAGTAAATTCCCGGAGTAAATCTTCCCTGATTTAAGAGATCATTTGAGGATGATTTCTTAACTATCCGCAACTGATCATAGTATTCCTGCAAAATTTATTCAGAAGATGATAATGTAACAAAAGAGCATCTCAGAGGAAATCCTTCTCCCATCCCAGTTTTGTGTTGTTAAATAAAGCAAGTGGAAAAAAGCACTAAGGACTATGACTTGTAAATCTATGGGCTGCGAGGGTTAGGTGATAAACGTGAGTTACGGATATAACATTTAATCAGCCGCTCCTCCGGGAGTATGTGCTACATATATATATATACAGTGCATTCGGTTGTGTATAGCTTCTAATAAACTTTAGGCGGTGTACACAGTATATAATACAGTGTAGTGTGGTGTTGCAAAACAAAAAATACATCATGTCTGTCACTAAAAGCAGGCAAGCAGACTCTGTGTCTACAGTCAGCAGTGGTGGTCATGGACATGGTGCATCCTCAGCAGGTGGCTGTGTGGCATGCTTGTCCTTTTTTTCTGCTGCTGGCCGTGTTATTGAGCAACAACATGCAGACGAGTTGGTGGAGTGGATAACAAAGCAGTCCTCATCCTCCTCATCCTCTGTCACCCAGGCTCAGAGTAGTTTGCCTTCCAACGCAGCTGCCAAAGTGGCCTATTCCATCTGCTCCCTGTCCACAGTCACTCCTTCCCTTGCCCCACCATCATGCACGGAGGAGTCCCCAGAATTATTCAACCACAGTGTCGGGTACATGCTGTTGAAAGATGTGTAGCAATTTGAAGGCTCCGATGTTGGTTCCCAGGTTGAGGAAGGAAGTAACATGAGCCTAGAGAGAGTGGGTCCCACAGAAGGACAAGAAACTGGCAGTCATGTTCCCCCAGCTGCAGCATGCTGCCAAGTTTTCTCCAGTGACACGGAGGGAGGGGATGATGAGGTCACTGACTGTACTTCGGTGCCTGAGAGAAGAGAAAAGGAAAGTGAGGAGGAGGCACAACTCCAACGAGGCAGGATGTCCTCTAGGAGCAGATTAAGGGCAGCCACCACAGAGCTCCACAGGTGAAGGGCGCTGTTGACTACCTGCTGACTTTTAAAAGTTCCCTGGTGTGGGCCTTTTTCGTCACGTTTGCAGCAGATTGCACTGTTGCTGTTTTTTAACCTATGTCGGAAGTGAATCAAGCGTGGCCAGAACAGCAGCCGCTTGGGCACCACATGCTTGACCAGACATATGACGACCTGCCATACAGTCCATTGGCAACAGCACTTGAAAGACCCACATCAAAGAAAAAGGCAGACTTCTCCTTGCTCCTCATCTGGGATCTCCAACCCTACTATAACTCCAGTCCTCTCAAAAACCTGCACTGAGAGGAATGAAAGTATAGCAATAGGTATCCCAAGTACTTGCAGCCAATCTGCTATCAGTACATCATCCATTGATTTTAGAAGGCAAATTTCCCTACCCCAGTTGCTGAAAAGAAAAAGAAATTCGGTCCCAGCCATCCACATGCTCAGTGTCTAAATGCTAGCTTGGCCAAATTGCTAGCACTGCAACTGCTGCCTTTTCAGCTGGTAGACTCTGCCCCCTATTGTGAATTTGTGGAATGTGCTTTACCTCAGTGGCAGGTTCCAAAATACCATTTTTTTTCATGGAAGGCCATTCCGACTCTCTACCAGCATGTGGAAGGCAATGTTTTGGGCTCGTTGGACAGGGCGGCCAGCAGTAAGGTTCATATTACTGCTGACTCCTGGTCCAGCAGGCATGGGCAGGGACGTTACCTTTCCTTCACGGCACACTGGGTAACTCTGCTGGCAACTGGGATGAATGCAGGACAGGGTTCAATGTTGTTGGAGCTTGTTCCACCACCACGCCTCCAAAATGCTAGTGGTGATTCTTCCACAGCTCTCTCCTCCACCCCCTCCTCTTCTTCTTCCTCTATGGCCTCTTCTGCAGATTTGTCCTCTGCACCAGCAGTGCTCCATAAGCATTCAAGGGGCTATGCAAGCAGTCAGGCTAAAAGATGCCATGCAGTGCTTGAGTTGGTCTGCTTAGGGGACAGGAGCCACACTGGGGCAGAGATTCTGTCAGCTCTGCAGGGGCAGTGCATGGTAGCCAATCAGCTTCTAAGTTCAGGTTATTTAGTTAAGCTTTGAAAAAAAACCTTTAAGCTGATTGGCTTCTGTGCAAAGCTGCATCCAATTTTTCCTAAGACTCCCTGGCCAATAGGGGCTATCTAATTGGACGGGAGTTGAATGAAGCAGAATAGCGAATATTCATTCGCTAGTGTCACGCAACAGGGTGGGATCGGGAAACACTACAGTTTAGTCACCAATAAGGGAGGGACATCTTGCTTATCCAACCATGAAGGGGGTGACACATGGAAGTAAGTGAGTATTTCACTTCTGTTTGGCTTTGTATGATCTTTTTGCTGATGAGTTCTCAACAGTGACAGGAACACTAGTGTGACATGGACCTTTGAGAGATGTCCATTTCATGTTCAGTCCTGACAATAAGTGATGGGAAATCCCAATAAAATCACAGAAGACAAAAACTTACAGAAATGCTAACCTTTCCCCTGCTCTATCTAAAAAAAGAAAAACAAATTGGGCTTCAATTGGGTTTTTAAAAAGCAACCTCAGACTATGCAAAAATGCATACTGTATGTGCCCAGCCCCTTTAAAGTGATTCTAAAGGTTAAACTTAAAAAGATATACTTACCTGCTCTGTGCAATGATATTGCACAGAGCAGTCTCCTACCTCCTCTTCTGGAGTCTCTCGCTGGCACTCTCCTGCTCTTCTTTTCTCTGTGTGCTCCCTCAGCAAGCATGGCTGCGCTCCCGACCTGGGCAGTGTATGTCCATAGACACCTGCAAATGCCCCCTGCTCCCTCCCCACAGGATTCTACTGACAGCTGCAGGAGCCTATGGCTGCCACTGCACTCAGAGTCTCCTGTTAGACTAGGAAGAGGGATCAGTGCTGCTGCAGACTGGAACCGCACTGGAACAGTGGAGGTGTCAGGTAGGTGTTTAGGGATAGGGGAGGGGGCACATCATGTGGTAGCATGTCTTTTACTGTATTGCAGGGAATGCATTAAGGTAAGAAAAATAAACAGTTAGAATTTATAACCACTTTAACTGTACTAAAGAATAAAAAACATCTTTCTAACATAAAAGTAATACACCTTTAAATATAACAATTTGGCAACATGTACCGTCCGTAGCTAAATGAACGTTTAAGGAGAAACCTTTTCTTATGCTTGAGACATATGTTAACCTTTAATACAATAATTGCAGTAATATAGGTGAAAAATGTCTTCCCTCACCTGGTCAGGTCTGTCATATATTATTCAGGTTAGCTGTATTTGTCCTGAACTGTATCATTCTGTAACAGTGTCATGTGTGAAATATATTCTCTGTAATTCTTTCAGACTTCTTGAGGCTGATTAAAACAAATCACCTTTCTGTGTGAGGAAAGCTGTCTTTGCTGGTGGAGTGAGAAGTACTTATTGGTCTTTTCTTTATCATAAAGAAAAATCAGAACCATGTTAATTATTAACTGTACAGTATGACCATTGTTATGTGCAATTATTCCATGTGGATTAAACTATATTTGCAGCATTTATGAGATATATTAAATATATACTGAGATATATTAGGATGAAGTTGTATCAATGTGACAAACAGTCCAGCAACTTGCATTTACAGAAGAAGAGGTCAGCAATGGCAGCTCACATATTCCTCTTCAAGTGTATCTATGGTTAAAGATGAAAACTGATGTGCATTTCAGTGTGCAAATCTAATCTTATCTAGCATGTCTTTTTATTATTTTTAAATTTTAAATTTTTAAATTTCTCTATTTTTTTACCAATCCCCTTATTGATCTGTTCATCCTGCCACCCAACTGAGGTTTACTCAACTTTCTCCAGCCTGGGGACAACACTGAGGCAAGCTCTGCAAATTTACCTTCAGCAATAGCAGCCTCTGGAAAGAGCTGCTCTATTGAGCCTATGAAAATGGGGTGACTTTGCCATCATCAAGTATTCCTCTGTACAGCTTTTTCTCCTAGCAAAGGTTTGCATGAGTTCTTCTCTCAGTATCAGTCAAGCTGAAAGTCAATTTCTTTACGTAGTTGGAGTGCCGAGGGAGAGGGATCTACATTCTCCTATTTAGTAGTGCCTCTACACCAGGGGTCTCAAACTGGTGGCCCTCCAGCTGTTGTGAAACTACAAGTCCCATCATGCCTCTGTCTGTTGGAGTCATGCTTGTAATGGTCAGCCTTGCAACGCCTTATGGGACTTGTAGTTTCAGCCCCGGAAAAATTTGGCTGCCTAATGACCAGGCCATTTTTTGCAATTTGGCACTGCGTTGCTTTAACTTACAATTGTGCGGTCGTGCGATGCTGTACCCAAACAAAATTGACGTCCGTTTTTTCCCACAAGTAGAGCTTTCTTTTGGTGGTATTTGATCACCTCTGCTGTTTTTATTTTTTGCGCTATAAACAAAAGAAGAGCGACAATTTTGAAAAAAACACAATATCTTTTACTTTTTGCTTTAATAAATTTCCCACATTTTTTATCAGAAAAACTAATTTTTTTCTCAGTTTAGGCCGATATGTATTCTTCTACATATTCTTGGTAAAAAAAATTGCAATAAGCGTATATTGGTTGGTTTGCACAAAAGTCATAGTGTCTATAAAATAGCGGATAGATTTATGGCATTTTTATTATTTTTTTAAAATTTACAGTAAACTGAGGTGGCTGGTCGGCAAACGATTAAAATGGTACTTAACCCCTTGATGCCGACCTCACATAAATATGCAGCCCCACTAGACTGGGCTTTTTTTTGGCTGCTTAACCACTTCAGCTCTGGGAGATTTACCCCCTTCCTGACCAGGTAATTTTTTGTGATACAGCACTGCTTTACGTTAATTGACAATTGTGCGGTCATGCGATGCTATACCCAAATAAATATTATGTCCTTTTTTTTCCCACAAATAGAGCTTTCTTTTGGTGGTATTTGATCACCTCTGCGGTTTTTATTTTTTGCGCTATAAACAAAAAAAAAAAAGAAAATATTTTGAAAAAAAAAAAAAACAATATTCCTTACTTTCTGCTATAAAACATATCCAATAAAAATAAAAAAAAAATCTAATTTCTTCATAAATTTAGACCAATATGTATTCTGCCACATATTTTTGGTAAAACAATCCCAATAAGCGTATATTGATTGGTTATAGTGTCTACAAACTATGGGATATATTTATAGAATAATTTTTTTTTCTGCGATCAGTGATTTATAGCTGGACTGCGATATTGCTGTGGACAAATTGGACACTAACTGACACTTTTGACACTTTTTGGGGGGGACCAGTGACATTATTACAGTGATCATTGCTAAAAATATGCACTGTTACTGTACTAATGACACTGGCTGGAAAGGGGTTAACATAAGGTTGATCAAAGGGTTAACTATGTGCCTAGCTGGTGTTTCAGTGTAGTGGGGAAGGTGCTTTTACTTGTGGAAGGCATGGATTGGTGCTTCTGCTTTACATGAACACAAGATCTATGCCTTCTGTACTGACAGAACTCGCGCCCGATACCTGGAAGTGCAGGATCACAGTAAAAGTGCTATGGGGTGGTCGACAAGGGAATATTTGTGTATCCCCCTTTGCGTTGGGAGTGCACCACAATGCACACTCCCAGTACAGAGACCGGGGCCTCACAGAGAGCCCCAGGCCCCGTACTATCGATCTGGACCCATCCAGGTAACCTGGACCCGATTCCAGGTTACCCGATCGCTGTGAGCCTTTAAGTGGCTACCACAGTGATAAGTCACTGTGAAGCCTGCCCCCATGTTTTCTCTCTCTGTGAATGGAGGACAGAGATACATCATATCTCTCTCTTTCCTTGCAAAGAGAGAAAAAAGTGTATGTAAAAAAAAAAATAATAAAAAAGAGAAAAAGTTTTGCGCTAGGTGCTAAATGATAATGTTAATAAATGAGAAAAAATGAAAAAAAAACGTGAAGAAGATCCTGCAGCTAAGCACTATAACCCCAATACGAGGGCGCATAGAGAAATTTGTCAAAAAGAGTAGTGCAGCGCTGGATTAGTAACAAAGTGAATAAATGTGTGGTTATGCACATATAAATTAATTTGACCAAAAAATAGTGTTTAAAGCATTAGATTGACCTATAAAAAAGACCAACAAGTGATAATGGCTAGTGAAAAAGCTATACCATACAAAGCGTGTAGGTGGTGAAAACACAAATATAAATGTATAAAACAAAGTTCATAAATGAGATGACTTTGAAGAAACAAATCCGCAGATAAGCAAAATGTAGAGTTCGAAGTTGTGTGATACACCGCTAATACAGCCCGCCACCAGATGATAAAAATTGGAGGCTTACCAGAGAGCCTGCGACCGTCCTTACTCAGGGGGGTCAAAACAGGCTTAGTAGTGGAGGTTAGACTCCTGGGCATGTCCCACAGTAGATTCCATGGGTTGTCCTGCCGGTCTCCTTCTCAGGCAGCTAATCAGCAGTAACCAGGGCACCAATGCAGAGGAACTGCTCCCAGGGACGCTTCCAATCCTTCTTCCCAAAAAGATCAAGCGAGGTGAACCACAGATCCCAAAAAAAGAGAAGGGAACTCCAGTAGTGTAGACAAACTTTGACCATTTGCTTTATTAAGTAAAAAAAGTAGTTTAAAAACAATTACAGCAAGGCAACAAGAATAGAAACTCCTTCGCCGTTTAAAATAAGATTGTGCATGCGCGATACGTGCTTGTGTTGTGACCCTACGGCCGTTTCGTCACAACTGACATCATCAGGGGTACGCCCAGGGGTGACGTCAGTTGTGACGAAACGGCCATAGGGTCACAACACAAGCACGTATCGCGCATGCGTGATCTTATTTTAAACGGCGAAGGAGTTTCTATTCTTGTTGCCTTGCTGTAATTGTTTTTAACCGCTTCAGATCCGGGCCATTGCCAAATGACGGCAACAGCGCGGATCTAAATTGCCGGGACTACATCTATTGATGTCGTCCTGTGCACTAGCGGCCTGCGCGCCCCCTGCAGGGCGCGTGCGGCACGCTCAGTGATCAGCGAGTCTATGAGACTCGCCTGATCACAGATCAGAGTAAGGGGTCGACCCCTTACCACATGATCAGCTGTCAACCAATGACAGCTGATCATGTGATGTAAACAGAGCCGGTAATCGGCTATTTTTCCTCCTCGCGCTGACAGTGTGAGGAGGAAAAAGAAACCCGATCACCGGCGGCCGTGATCGGGACATCAGTCCCGATCACGGCGATCTTCTGACACACAGCAATAGGCAGCAGTGCCGCCTACCAGTGCCCATCAGCGTCACCCATCAGTGCCCTCAGTGCCACCCATCAGTGCCCTCAGTGCCACCCATAAGTGTCCACAGTGCCACCCATCAGTGCCACCCATCAGTGCCACCCATCAGCACCCACATCAGCGCCACCCATCGGCACCCACATCAGTGCAACCTATCAGTGCCCATCAGTGTCACCTACCAGTGCCCATAAGTGCCCATCAGTGCCGCCCATCACTGCCCATCAGTGCCCCCCATCAGTGCTGCCCATCAGTGCCCCCCATCAGTGCTGCCCATCAGTGCCCCCCATCAGTGGTACCTATCAGTGCCCATCCATGCCACCTATCCATGCCACCCATCCGTGCCACCCATCCGTGCCACCCATCAGCGCCCATCAGTGGCCATCAGTGCCGCCTTATCTTTGCCCATCAGTACCGCCTTATCTGTCCCCATCAGTGCGGCCTTAACTGTGCCTATCAGTGCGGCCTTAACTGTGCCTATCAGTGCGACCTTAACTATGCCTATCAGTACCACCTTATCTGTGCCTATCCGTGCCCATCAGTGCAGCCTATCAGTGCCCACCAGTGCCGCCTCATCAGCGCATATCAATAAAGGAGAAAAATGACCTGTTTGCAAAATTTTATAACAAACTATTACACATGATTTTTTTTTTTTCAAAAATTTCCATCTTTTTTGTTTGTTTAGCAAAAAATAAAAACCCAGCTGTGATTAAATACCACAAAAAGAAAGCTCTATTTGTGGGAAAAAAATGATAAAAATTTCATTTGGGTACAGTGTTGTATGACCGCACAATTGTCATTCAAATTGCGACAGCGCTGAAAGCTCAAAATTGATCTGGGCAGGAGGGGGGTTTAAGAGCCCAGTAAGCAAGTGGTTAAACTTCTCTTTTCACTTAATAAACCAAATGGTCAAAGTTTGTCTACACTACTGGAGTTCCCTTCTCTTTTTTTGGGATCTGTGGTTCACCTCGTTTGATCTTTTTGGGAAGAAGGATTGGAAGCGTCCCCGGGAGCATTTCCTCTGCATTGGTGCCCTGGTTACTGCTGATTAGCTGCCTGAGAAGGAGACCGGCAGGACAACCCATGGAATCTACTGTGGGACATTCCCAGGAGTCTATCCTTCACTACTAAGCCTGATTTGTAGTGCGGATTTGTTTCTTCAAAGTCATCTCATTTATGAACTTTGTTTTATACATTTACAGTATATTTGTGTTTTCACCACCTACACGCTTTGTATGGTATAGCTTTTTCACTAGCCATTATCACTTGGCCTTTTTTATAGGTCAATCTAATGCTTTAAACACTATTTTTTGGTCAAATTAATTTATATGTGCATAACCACACATTTATTTACTTTGTTACTAATCCAGCGCTGCACTACTCTTTTTGACAAAAAAACATAATAACAATAATAATAATAAAAAAAAAAAAATAAAGAATAAAAAAAGACAAAAATACCTAGATCAAGTTTTGATCTAGGTCAGTGCCATGGTTAGTGTTTGGGTCAATGTAAGGGAAAAATGTCAGGGTCAAAGGTCATGGTCATTTTTTTTTTTTTTTAAGGATTTTTTTAAACTATTTGCTGTCCAGGCCTTTTCTGGAACTTTTTATTTATAAGTTTAAATTAGTATTTTTTGCTAAAAAATGACTTAGAACCCCCAAACAATATTTTTTTTTTATCAGAGACCCTAGAGAACAAAATGGTGATTTATTGTCACAATATATTTGCGCGGTGGTCTTTCAAGCACACTTTTTTTGGAAAACAATGCACTTTAATGAATAAAAAAAAACAAATCACAATAGCTACCCCATTTTTTTTTGCATAATATGAAAGGTGATATTATGTCAAGTAAATAGATACCTAACATGTCATGATAAGAATATAGTTAAGCGCTACCTCACCCAACTGCTCCCTGTTGGGTTCAACTCAGTGAACAAATAAATCAGTGCAAGGAAAATCAATATGCAATATCCCATAAAAATCACAGTATGCTGTGCAAAATATATCTATAACATAAGTCCATAAGTAAAAAAAAAACAGTTTATGTGAGTGGTAAACTTGATGCAGTGGTTTATCAATTCCAATCTGTAAGTGCTCTCTTCTTAGTGCAAGTGTCTATTTATCCAATAGTGACAATCCAAAATAATCATGACTATGCATACCACAGTGTCCTCCACCGGTCACTCTATGTGCTCACATCACAAGAAGACCCACCATAGGGTCCAATGGCACCTTCCCGTTAGGGGAACATATCCAGCAAACTGCTGTTCCTCTATCTGTCTAAGGACTCCCAGTCTCTCAAATGGCGTACCTCACAGGTATATATCATAAGGGTAGAAAAACGGAAAATTGTATCATGCTTACCGTAATTTTCCTTTCCTGACGCCAATCCATGGCAGCATACTAGTGATAGGCTCCGCCTTTCTCCCCTCCCTCAGGACCAATGAAATAGCATAAATTAAAGGCCAGTTAGGCCCTGTTAGGCCCTGCCTCATTCTTCGTAATTAGCTAGATAACGAAACGCACAAGGGTGAGTCCGTATGCTGCCACGGATTGGCGTCAGGAAAGGAAAATTACGGTAAGTATGATACAATTTTCCATTTTCCTGACTCCACCATGGCAGCATACTAGTGATACATATCCTAGCTGACAGGGTGGGTTCTACTTAACAAACCAAAATAATTATTTTATATATACTATATATTTTTTTATTTTTAAATGGGACAGAAGACTGAACAGTTATTCCTCCGAAGCCCACTGATGACAAGGCACCCAGATCTACTCTGTAAAGGTTGAAAAGGTATGCTGGGAAAAAGTATGCCACTTTCCTGTAGAATGAATCCATAGATGCTTTCAACTGGGCCACCTATGAGGCCTCAACCCCTCTGGACGAGGATGCATCCCGCTACTGAAGGAGGCTCACGACCCATCTTCCATCTGCACAACCAATCTTGCTAAAGTCCAGGAAGCAACCTCTTCTCTTGCCTGATGAATTCCAGCTGGAACAGTGAAAGACTTATCATATGAACTGAAAAGAGCAATTGTGGACAGAAACTTCTTTTAAGCTCTGGGAATGACCAATTTGTGTGGTTTTCTTGCTTGGACGTCTGGAAAGTTAGGCAATGGACAGATGATTGATAGATGGAGGGCTGTCGCTACCTCTGATATAAGCTGAACTACAGGATGCAGCTCTACTCCTTCTGTAACAAAAGCAATATGCTTTCCTGAAGCTCTAAGGGTTTGAAACTCAAACAGACTTCTGTTTGACGATTTGCACCAAATACTGGTTAGTAAGCAATGTCTTAAACCGAACACTGCTCTGTTGGAGTAAACAGTTGATTTGAAATAAACCCCAACAGCATCGAAAGATTTTAATTGTTAAAGATTCTCTCTCGCGGTTGACAAAACCTCTTGGCTGTCTTCAAAGTTTTGCAAACTAAAGGGCCTTCGGCCAAATTAACCCTTCTTATTGCTGACACCTGCAACCACAAAAGAGTATAGGGTAAGGTTCATGTCCAATCTGACCTACAAGAAGACCAGAACAGCTGCCACCAGAGGTGCAGTAAGAATAATATCTTGCCATGCAAAATAGAAAAAAAGACAAGTTTGTTCCAGATCTTGGCATAGAAGTTGTTAGTAGAGTGCCTCCCCCCCCCCCAAAGTAGAGCTCACTCTTGGAGCAACTCTGGAGCAAGCTAGGTTCTGTGGCTTCCCCTTCCCGCCATCATGATTGCATCTCTGGTCTGTGCATGTGTGAAGGGGAATCGACTTCTGTATTCTGAAGTAGATAGCAAGGAAGCACCAAGACTCCTATGGTCAGAATGGAGGGGTGGTCATTACTACCATGCTCATTCTTGACAGCTTTAAGAGGAATTTCATTACAAGAGAATTTTGGGAAAAACATATACTGTAGGCTTGATTGCAGTTTTATGGAGAAACTCAGCTTCTGTTCTCTCTGCTTCGGGGTACGGAAAAAGGGTGTCAGACCTCTTCTTAAATTGGCATTTGCTGTGAGAAGCAAAGAAGCCTGTCTGTGGTAGGCCACCTGTGAACAAGCCTCCCCCTCATGCTCTGGCAAGCTTGCATGATGGACAGTATGTCTGTGTATTCCAGTCCCCTAGAAGTAAATTGCTTCCCGAATTTGCTGGTGATCTTCCTACCCAGACATTCTGGGTTCTACATCTCTCAATAGCCTATTGCTGCAAGATCCTCCCGGGAGCTGAAAATACGCAATTGCTGTCCTGTTGCTCACCGCAAGATGACTGGTCACCCTTGATTCTGTGTAGCAAGGTCAAAGTGATAAAAAAGGCTGCCTGATTTTCCAGCGCTTTCAAGACTAACCTCCTTGGCTAGCAATCTCAGCTTGCCTTGACCGACAAACCTTTGCAGTGCACCTTCCAGGCTCCCTTGCTGATATGATTCCTCACATTGATCTAGTCCAATGGTTTGTGACATCCTCAAGGTCTTTCCATCACCACGGACTGCTATACATGCTGCGTGACACTGACCATAGCTGCGCCGGATCCTGTTTCCTCCATTGTAGTTGAAACTGGCACAGGTGCCCATGTACCCAAGGAATCATCGGTATGAATGACAACATTACGGCCAGGAGGCCGAGACATCTAGAAGTCGTCTAGGAAGTAGAGGCAACTGACCTCGAGAATTCTCCTCCTGTCCGTCTTCGTCCTTTTCTGATGGAAGCAAAACAGAGGAACCAGTGGAGACCCCACAGGTACCTTAATAGTTGGAAAGCCAAAGTTGGCTTTTCTTTTTTTTGTAGAAAGGAATGATGCCCAGGTAGTGGCGAACCTGGAGACCCAGTTCTCCAAGAGGAACTGACACGGCACTGAAACCTCTGTGAAAATTTTTAGAGATATTCATAGGCTAAAAGGTAGGCTGATAAAGCAGAGATGTGTCCAACTGATCACCAAATTTACTTACTTTGGAATAAAAAAGAAAAGAAAAAAAAATTTGGGGTGTAAGGATAAGATTCCTGACGATCTAGTGAAAGCCTCCAGCCATCTGCTGCAAGCGAATGCTCATCTTCAACCCCCGCGACCTACAAACAGGGGTGGGTAGGAAGCCTACAATCTTTCCTGTGAGATGGGACCAGGACAGCTCCCTCCTGAGTCTGAAGTGTCTGTAAGTATTGTAACCGCCATCGTTGCGATGGATCTAGCAGCTCCGTGGGGGAGAAAAGGTCCGGAGAAGGAATAGTGAAGAATCCACCGAAGTGATCATGAGTGCCTATCCTCCAAGGATCTGCACAACCCACTGTCCAGTAACCTGTGAAGCGTGCCCACTGGGACTTACCTTAAAAGTCTGGGCATGCGCCCGGTAAAAGGATTTTGTGGGTACCTGCGGTACACCCAAAGATTTTCATTTATGGACCTTATGAAACGTTGCCCCTAGAGGAGCAGAACCTAGCGGGAGAAACACATTTCTCCCTTTATTTATTATTATTTATTTTTCGTTATTTTTTTTTTTTTTACTTTGCTGCTTTCTGTTATGGGAGAAGAACGGACCCCCTCCTGTCACTTCCGATATGGCTGTCTTGCACTATCTTGCACTATAAAGTGACTATTCCAATTCTGTTTCTAGGAAGCCAAACACAGCCCCGAGTACCCCTAGCTGACTGAGTATAGCGTTGCCTTGGCCAGGTACCAGGTTGAGACTATTGCTGCTTCCGCAGTGAAATTTGCCGATACATCTTGGCCGGGACCAGAAGGTATCCGTCCTAAGGATTTCCTGCCCAACTACATCCTGGGAGCAGAAACCCAAAGTACCCATCACCAAGGTAAGGGCCACTGTTGAGTGGCAGGCCCTTCTTAGCCACCACCCTATTGGACAACAGCTGGTCCCACTGTAGGCATGGATTTCAGCGATGCTATATCTGCTTTGATGTAAACCGATTTCCTAATGGAAAAGTGATTGCTCATTGAAAGGGTAAATATGACTTTGTCTTTTAACCCATGTAATGGTCTGCATGACTGCCTGGATACACAGTTCTCCAAAGAAAAACTGACCCCAAGTAGCTCCAGATCTTCCTCTGGTGCAAGGGAGCTAAAATCATTTGCAGGCTGCCCCCCCTCATCAGGAGAATTGAGAGGATGAGTGATCCATGTGGCAGGTTGTTCTGCTAGTGGCTAGACCCGGGGGGTTAATAGCTAGAGTAATTATAGTGAGTTTAAAACAGAAGTTTTACCACCTTAAAAGTAATAAAGACATTGGGTATTACCTGTCAGTTGCAAACTTCAACCAGGCCGACTTTACTCACCAGCCTCCTGGGCATAGGCACTGCGCCACAGGTCCTACAGGACTCTTGTTGGGGTGCTGGATCTGGGAAAGAGGAGCTAAGACGTTTTCTTTGGAATCTCTCTCCTGAGTGGGAGTGGCATTCGAGCTCTGCTTCTCTGAAGAACGTCCACCTTTCCCTGGCCTCTGGCTCTGGCCTTTGAGAGCATGAGCGCGTGGAGCTGAAGCAAATCAAAGCAATCTGCATGAGAGGGCACTCTTTTCCTAAAAACTTATGGACACGGTGGTTCCCACCCTAAGTGTTGAGGGTCTTTTGTATGGGTGGTGACTGATACTCGAACCATGGAGAAATGGGATGACCAGCTGAGAGATGGACAGCTGCAGAAAGACAGAGAAGAGGGAAAAAATAGATAAGGCACCAGTGACTTTGCTTCTCCCTCTATTAATGTATATATAAATATATATACCCACATACACATATACACACTCTCTTCCTTCTTTTTTTTTTATTTAACAATATGCATGCATATATAAATACATGCACATACCACTCCATATAACACCCCCCCCCACATACATACATACATACATACCAACCAACATAAGTACACACATATACACAAACATATATACATACATATCTCACTGACCTAGCAGCCGGAGCATAGCATGAACAAGAAAAAGTCTCTGCCACAGACTTGAGAAGAATAAAGTAACTGCACGATCCTCTGCCACAGGACGTAGTAGTTTTAGATGAACAGCAACACAGTACCAGAACCTTTAAGCCGACCTGGCAGTACTATGTGGTAGGTTGACTTAAGATGCGTCCTCCAATTGAGTCACCAGGCCCCTCTCCAGATCAGCGCTCTGCATGATCCTTCCAAGACAGGGCCTCCCCTGGATTCTTCTCAATTGTCCGGCTTCTTCCCTCAAGACAGACAGCACAGGACCATCTCTGCTGTAGTAGTAGTAGGCCCCAGACAGACTTCTGGGCCCACCCACACGCTGCAGCAAAACAGTCTTCCGGCCCGGAGGACCACGAGGTAAGACTCCTAGCACATACCTGTCGGCCAGGAGGGCCAGCAATTGGAAAGAAAGAGACCCAGAAATATATGGCGTCTGTCCCTTAAATACCCCTTCCCAGAATCCACCACAGGGGACAACCTCTGCCGAGTTACTTCTGGGAAAGAAGAGCACTCAATACACCTCAGTCTGTTGCTTTCCAGCTCCGGTCTGTAGTGACACCGACATCTACAGTCGACGGAGTGGAACTGCACGCAACGCAACCAAGGCTGGAACAGAAGCTAATTTAGCCATAGATTAAATCTGAACTATGTACAGAACAGATAACCCACTAAATTTACACATAAGCGGTAGATTAAAAATCTACCAGCGCTACATACTCCCCCCACTACAATAGATGTTGTCCTCAATGTCTGCCAAAGTATGACTCTCAAGCCTGAGAGTAGGTATTTAAACTTAAAAAAACTTGGATAGAAGGAAGAGAAAACAGTAAGGAAAATGTTACAGTCTAAAACATTAATACAACAACATATTCACATTTAGTCATGTCACAAACCCCACTATCTACCTATCTGAAAGGCCTAACAGCTTGATAGGAGATCTAGTTGTTCCTGAAAGAAACAAAGTTAAACACACACAAAATAAACGTACATTATCATCACTGAACAATTTAGGAGCAAAGCCTCATTCCCCAGACAATGACACTTTCTTCCCCACATATTTTCCTTCTAAAGAAAATGAACTAAGCTAACTTTAAAAGTCCATCCCTATCTCTGGGCAAATTATATCATTTCAGTAAAAGAAAATCCAGCTAGCAAAAAGTCTTTGGATATAGAAGCGCTGAGGTGAATAAAGTCTCTTGACCACGGAGTTCTCTAAACCCTGACACTATCTGGCTATATACCCCAAAGTTCTCTTTTCTTTTAGCAGAACAGAAGACAACAGTCTCTTTGCGTAATCACGAATAAAACCGGGGATCTGGTAATGTCAGTTTCTTCCCCTGTTTATCCACGGTGGTGATAAAATAAACAATGTCATCTTTTCCGGGTCTGCAAATGACCACCTTGTTAGCATAGATGTGCCGAACATAGTTCCAATGCAGCAAACATCCATTGAAACGTTCATCAATAGCAGCAGAATACACAGCTCTCCGGAAAGGTTTTGGTACAGACAAATAGTCCCAGACAGCTTCATGGTACCACTGTTCCCGGTTGGCCTCAATTTCCTGCATAATTTCCTGGGTAACGTAAGGAAATTCCAGACCATGTTCTGTGGCAACTCATTTGGTGAGCACTCTGTGAAAACGGGCAAGTCTAGGTCAAGCTCTATTTTTCCCCAAACCAGGAGGCACACAAGAATTTGGTGATTTGCACACCATAGATCCGATGGGCATCGGCTCAAACTCAAGCAAACTAGCAACTTTAGACAATGTCTCTTTGGTAGTACTGTGCGGCTCAAGGTAATGTCTCTCCAGAATCCATGGCTATCCATTCTGAGAAAGTGAAGGCAGAAGCAACATCTTCACCCTAGGCCCACAATAGTTCCTGTGACATTGTCTCAAACAAATCATCATCACCGGAGAGATTTGACATACAATCTATCTCCAAGTCTCTCAACTCTTCCGCTGGCAAATATTTACAAAGAGTCCCAGATATGTTCCCCTTTGATCTCTCACCCGTTCCTAACGTGGACTTCTCCGGATCCATGTATTCCTCCGACTCCAGTTCGGGTAGTCTCTGGGGCAGGCCTCGACCACGGCCGCGGGAAGCCTTCACATATCCCACCTTCCTTGTTTACACAGGCAGATCCCCGCTCTGTCACTGCGGGGAACGATCACGGGTGGCTGGCGTACATCAAGTTCTTTGGCTCCCCTGAGCCACAAACTAGAGTTCCTGAGCTGACGTACAATGACGGTGATTCGTCGGAACGAGCCAACCTGCAGTACAACAACAGCGGCTGGTCGGCAAGTGGTTAATTAACTACTTCTTATATCATACAACTGCTTACCAATGTAGTGTACATTTAAGTAAAAACTAAAACCAATTATATTAACTGCACATTAAAATAAATAGCAAAATGCACATAAAACAATATACTACGGACAAACTACTTAAAATAAACACTTTAAAACATAGAAAAAGACCCATTTTGCTCTTTAAGAGGGAAGAAAGAAAGACATCAGTTCATGTTAATTTTATGATTTTTTTTTCAATATTTCTATAGAATAAGATGGAGAGAAATAAAATGAAATGTTCAAATGCAAAATGAAATGTATTATCATCATTCTGAAATTGGGAAGTGTTAGTCTTTAGCTCTGCTCTGGAAATCATATATTTCTGACAAATGTGACATCTATAGTAAAAGAACAGCATGATTAATACTCTAAATGATTAATTTGTTTCTGTATGAATTCAGTTGATTGTTACTTGGCACCTAGAACGTTTAGTAATTTAAAGTTTTTTATGATTGCACTTTAAGATTAGAATATTTTATTTCCACCCATTTTTTATATTAACAGTCATTAAACAATAGAGAGGAATTGCATGGAAAGTCATTAGGAAATTTGCATGCACTCTTCATTACTCATCTTTATGTAAAGTTAATGCATAAATGAAACTTGGAAACTGAAATTAAAAATAGATAGCATGGTTTAGCAAGTAATAAATCAAGGTGCCCTAAAGCTAAGTGGTTTGAGAAGAAAGTTTCAATATAGTTACTGTACAGGCAGGAAGGCAACTAGGCATGATTGGACACCTCTGCAGGCACTTACAATATCACTACTGTTCATAGTGTCAGCCTTAACTTTTTTTTAATGAGAATTAGATGGTTATGCATCATTTGATAACAAACTTCCAAGCATTGGATGGCCTGAAAAAAGTGCAGTGACCCATAGTAACCAATGCAATTATATAAATTAATGAAAATACATTTTCAGCACAAATATTATTTTACAACCACTTAGTAAAAATCCAAAAGTAATGTAATGCTAGTACTGTATGAATACCCCACATTTTTGCCCATTTCAAGAAATGACTTTGAGTCAATGAAAACCTGTATCTCAGGGAGAAACCCTCTATGTCTGATTTACTAAAGTGCACATTAACATGTAGTGAGGTTCAACAAAGCAGAATAACATGTTTGTTTCCAAGATAAGAATTTCTGCCATGAAGTTACATTAGTAGCAGTATTTGTTGGCTAACATTATTTTGTTTAATGTTACATTAAGTGGCTACATCTCATACATGGTACAAACTTCTACAGTGTATTGTTTAGCTTTTACGCCTTTAGCCCAGATGTTACTGTAGCCTCCACCACTTAAGTAAATCTCCTACTTTTGTAACAAAATTGTTTTAAAAAAATTCCTATTCTTACTTTCAAGTGCAAAAAAGTAAATTCATGCTCCCAGACTGGAATACATTTTTTTTCATTAAATTCCAGGTCATTATATTGTAGCAATGAAGCTGGCACATGTATAATGCTCAGTGTTTAGAGTGAACCTGGTGTAGCTATTATCAGGGCTTTTTTTTCTCAGAGAATAGGTGCAGGAATTCCCCCTTTCTGAGTCACTTCTTGTCTCCACCCTGTCGTGAATATTCAGTCAGAATAAGTTGTGCCTTTTTAAGGACAGGTTTCCCGCACAATAATTATCCTTGAGTAATTTTTAACGAAGATATTTTTAAGATACAAAATCAATCAATATGACACAGTCTATGCTTGTGAAACTTATTCACGGAGACGTGTGGTCATACGAAAAAGAAATTTTATTGGTAAACAAACACAATTAATCACATGAAATTAAGATACCGATTGCGTTCCATGAACGTCTTGAAAATCAATAAAAACACTTGCAAAAATGGGCGTACCGTCCCTTTGACATAATACCACCATGATAACTTCTCGGTAGAATCAATAACCTTGTGAACTTGACATTTAAACAGAACATCTGTATTTCACATGTACAACCGTTACTTTGCTGCAGGTAAGTAAGTGGTTAAAATTGTGAAATAAATTAGACGTTTGCTTTGTCAATAAATGTGGCAACTATGCAAAAAGAAAAATATAATGAAAAATCTGAATCTTGAGAGAAAAATCTACAAGGCGGTTATTGATTCGGGAGAATGATTATCAACTGTATAATATTCAATACATCAATATTTGTGAGAACATATCAATATTTGAGAGAACATGCAAAATAAAATCAACATGACATAATTACCCATTCCAGGATGGCTGCAATTCCTATGGGCTAGTTACCAGAGTTAAGATGGCTGCCGTAGTTTCAAAATGGATACTCCTAAAGAGGATTTACTTCTTGTGACCTCCGAGTTCTAAGTATTAGGTGTTGAGGAATTTTCATGAATGTAAAGATATGTATTCATGCATGGTGCATGAGTGTCAGTCTGGGAGTGTGTGTGTCTCCCAGTGTCCCCCCTTCAGGGTGGATCCCTGAGCTCTCCCCCTGAGCTCTCTCCTCCTTCCCTTCGTCCCTTCGTTGGTCCTTGTCTCCCATCTTCCTTGCCTCTAAATACCATTTCAGATAATAAGACCATAAAAATTATAATGGCTCTGCCCAAAAGGAGGTGGCTCACTTCCCATTGGGTTAGGAGACGTAACGATTAACTTCCTCTGGAAATTTAGTGAGTTCAAATAATACCACCTTCAACCACCAGGTGTCTCACACGTGTTTTGAGTCCATCCTTTTAAGTTAATACGTTCTATTTTCATAATAGGTATAATGGTAAGGATAAGTATATACCTTTAAATATTCTGGTACTCGGTCTAATGTAAAATACACTCAGTATAAGTTGATTAGGGATGAGCCGAACACCCCCCGGTTCGGTTCGCACCAGAACCCGCGAACGGACCGCAAGTTCGCACGAACGTTAGAACCCCATTGACGTCTATGGGACTCGAACGTTCGAAATCAAAAGTGCTCATTTTAAAGGCTAATTTGCATGGTATTGTCCTAAAAAGGGTTTGGGGACCCGGGTCCTACCCCAGGGGACATGTATCAATGCAAAAAAAACTTTTAAAAACGGCCGTTTTTTCGGGAGCAGTGATTTTAATGATGCTTAAAGTAAAAAAAAAAAAGTGAAATATTCCTTTAAATATCGTACCTGGGGGGTGTCTATAGTATGCCTGTAAAGTGACGCGTGTTTCCCATGTTTAGAACAGTCCCTGCACCAAATGTCATTTTTAAAGGAAAAAATCTCATTTAAAACTGCTTGCGGGTTTAATGTCATGTCGGGTCATGGCAATATGGATGAAAATCAGTGAGACAAACGGCATGGGTACCCCCCAGTCCATTACCAGGCCCTTTGGGTCTTGTATGGATATTAAGGGGAACCCCGCACCCAAATTAAAATAAGGAAAGGTCCCTATATACTCTGAACAGCAGTATACAGGCGGTGCAAACAAGACAGGGACTGTAGGTTTGTTGTTAAGTAGAATCTGTTTGTAATTTTGAACATTTTTAATGTGTTTAGCTCCAGCCAAAAAATCTTTTCTAAGCTTTTTGGAAAACATAGGGAAGGGTTATCACCCCTGTGACATTTGTTTTGCGTCTTTCCTCCTCTTCAGAAGATTTCACCTCACTTTTTTGTCCCAATGAAAAATGTTTTTTGAAAATTTGGGTTTTTTTGTGGAACAAGGATTGGAAAGCATCAGTGGAAAGGAAAAATTGTTTTCCCATATTAACTCTTACAGGAGAGAATTTCCCTTCCTTAGGGGTAGATTTCATCTCACTTCCTGTTGTCTCCTTCCGTTTGCAAGTAGGAGTCGTTTGTAAGTTAGATGTTTGAAAGTAGGGTCCTGCCCTATATACTCAGCAGAAATTTGGGCCTTAGGTGTTGCTGTGGCCAAAACACTGTAAGCCCTCACAGGGCCCTGCTGTGAAATATTAGATCAAGAATTGTAATTACATGCCCCTGTTGAACAGGAGCTGAAAAATTAGGCCTTAGGCACTGGTGCTGGTGCCACAACACTGCAACCCCTCACAGACACTCTAGTTGAAACGCAGGAACAAGCCCAGCTGCAAAGTATTGCATCAAAAATTGTAATTACACGCCCCTGTTAGACAGGGGCTGAAAAATTGGGTCTTAGGCACTGGTGCTGGTGCCACAACACTGCAACCCCTCACAGACACTCTAGTTGAAACGCAGGAACAAGCCCTGCTGCAAAGTATTGCATCAAAAATTGTAATTACACGCCCCTGTTAGACAGGGGCTGAAAAATTGGGTCTTAGGCACTGGTGCTGGTGCCACAACACTGCAACCCCTCACAGACACTCTAGTTGGAATGCAGGAACAAGCCCTGCTGCAAAGTATTGCATCAAAAATTGTAATTACACGCCCCTGTTAGACAGGGGCAGAAAAATTGGGTCTTAGGCACTGGTGCTGGTGCCACAACACTGCAACCCCTCACAGACACTCTAGTTGGAATGCAGGAACGAGCCCTGCTGCAAAGTATTACATCAAAAATTGTAATTACACGCCCCTGTTAAACAGGGGCTGAAAAATTGTGCCTTAGGCACTGGTGGTGGCGCCCAGAACCAAAAATGTTCTTACAAGCTATCAGCGTGATGATTGAGGAGGAAGAGGATAATTACTCAGGGATAGTCACTCAGCATCAGCATAGGCAGTCTTTGAAGGGATCTGAGATTTCAAAAAAAATTATTCGGTTACATCTGCATCAGGTGCTTGGTAGCTGGTGGTGATCCAAGACTGATTCATTTTTATGAAGGTCAGCCGATCGACCGAGTCGGTGGACAGACGCACCCTGTGATCGGTTACCACGCCTCCAGCAGCACTGAATGTGCGTTCCGAAAGAACGCTGGATGCAGGACAGGCCAGTAGCTCAATTGCATACTGTGCAAGCTCTGGCCAGTGATCCATCCTCAAGACCCAGTAACCCAGAGGATTTTCGGTGGGAAAGGTGTCCAAGTCTGATCTTGCCCCTAGGTATTCCTGCACCATGTAAAACAGACGCTGGCGATGGTTGCTGGAACCGATCATACCTTGGGGCTGCGGACCAAAAAATTGTCTGAACGCATCGGTCAGACGGCCACCTTCTCCACCGCTCCTTCTTTGACTGACCGAAGCCTCAGCAACACGTTGTCCAGAAACAGGAGTTTGTAACCTCCCAGTCTCTGGGAACGCGTTGCACAGACCTTTCTGCAAGGCCTCCCGAAGATGTTTCATCCTCTGCTCCCTCTGCGATGGCAAGATAAGGTCCGCAACCTTACCCTTGTAACGTGGATCAAGGAGGGTTGCCAGCCAGTATTGGTCCTTCTCCTTGATACCACGAATACGAGGATCCTTACGCAGGCTTTGCAGGATCAGGGAGGCCATGCAGCGTAGGTTTGCTGAGGCATTCGGTCCGGAGTCCTCTGGGTCACTAAGGACAACAACGTCCGCAGCCACCTCCTCCCAGCCACGTACAAGTCCATGTGTTCCTTGGGACTGATCCCTTAAAGACTGCTGATGCTGAGTGCCAGGCTCCACCTCCATACTGACACAATCTTCCTCCTCCTCCTCCTCCTCCTCCTCGTCCTCTTCCTGTGTGATCGGCGGGCACGCAGGAACACTGTCTGGATAAAGGGGGCCTTGAGAGCTAAGGAAGTCCTCCTCTTCCTGCCTCTGTTCTGCCTCAAGTGCCCTGTCCATTATCCCACGCAGCGTGTGCTCCAACAGGTGGACAAGGGGGACAGTGTCACTGATGCATGCACTGTCAGTGCTCACCATCCTCGTGGCCTCCTCGAATGGTGACAGGACAGTGCATGCATCCCTGATCATGGCCCACTGGCGTGGGGAAAAAAAACCAAGGTCCCCTGACCCTGTCCTGGTGCCATAGTCGCACAGGTACTCATTGATGGCCCTCTGCTGCGTGTGCAGCCGCTGCAGCATGGCCAACGTCGAGTTCCACCTGGTGGGCATGTCACAGATTAGGCGGTTCTTGGGCAGGTTAAACTCCTTTTGGAGGTCCGTCAGCCGAGCACTGGCATTATATGACCGGCGGAAATGCACAGAGACTTTCCTGGCCTGCCTCAGGACATCCTGTAAGCCCGGGTACCTGCCCAAGAACCGCTGCACCACCAAGTTAAGGACGTGAGCCAAACAGGGCACATGGGTCAGTTGTCCCTGTCGGAGGGCAGAGAGGAGGTTGGTGCCATTGTCGCAAACCACCATTCCTGCCTTAAGTTGGCGTGGCGTCAACCACCTCTGAACCTGCCCCTGCAGAGCTGACAGAACCTCTGCCCCAGTGTGGCTCCTGTCCCCCAAGCACACCAGCTCAAGCACCGCATGGCATCTTTTGGCCTGCGTACTTGCGTAGCCCCTTGAACGCCTACGGAGCACCGCTGGTTCCGAGGAAGAGGCCATGGAGGAAGAAGAAGAGGAGGGGGTGGAGGAGAGAGGTGTGTCACAATCAGCATTTTGGAGGCGTGGTGGCGGAACAACCTCCAACACTACTGCACCTTGTCCTGCATCCTTCCCAGCTGCCAGCAGAGTCACCCAATGCGCCGTGAAACTTAAGTAACGTCCCTGTCCATGCCTGCTGGACCATGAGTCAGCGGTAATATGCACCTTACCGCTGACCGCCCTGTCCAGCGAGGCATGGACATTGCCTTCCACATGCCGGTAGAGAGCCGGAATCGCCTTCCGTGAGAAAAAGTGGCGTTTGGGTACCTGCCACTGAGGAACCGCACATTCCACAAACTCACGGAAGGGGGCAGAGTCTACCAACTGAAAAGGCAGCAGTTGAAGTGCTAGCAATTTTGCCAAGCTAGCATTCAACCGCTGGGCATGTGGATGGCTGGGAGCAAACTTCTTTCGGCGGTGCAGCAGCTGGGGCAGGGAAATTTGCCTGGTACAATCTGACGTCGGTGTACCAAAAGCAGATTGCCCATAAGTACTTGGCTGTGACACACCTAATTCTACACCTTCATTCCTCTCACTGCAGGTCGCAGAGAGGACTGAAGGTCTAGTGGGGTTGGAAATCTCAGCTGATGAGGAGCAAGGAGAGATCGTCTTTGTTCTTTGGTGTGGGTCTTTTAGATACGCTTGCCAACGAACTGCATGGCAGGTCAACATATGTCTGGTCAAGCATGTGGTACCCAAGCGGGAGATGTTTTGGCCACGCGAGATACGCTTGAGACATATATTGCAAATAGCAGCGGTGCGATCTGATGCACTCGTCTCAAAAAAGGCCCACACCAAAGAACTTTTTGAATAACGCGCAGAGACTGCAGCGCCCTGCACATGTGGAGCTTTGGGGTGTGATGCAGTCAATGTGCTGCCCTTAGGCTGGCCCCTGGAGGGCATCCTGCCTAGTTGGTGATGTGCCACCTCCTCCTCCTCCTCCTCCTCCTCCTCCTCCTCCTCCTCTCTCCTATCAGGCACCCACGTTGAGTCAGTGACCTCATCATCCCCTCCCTCCTCATCACTGGAGCAAACCTGGCAGTATGCTGCAGCAGGGGGAGCATGACTGCCAGATTGCTGTCCTTCTTGGGCACCCCCTCTGTCCGTGCTCATGTTACTGCCTTCATTGAGCTCAGTATCATCATCAGAGCCTTCCAAACGCTGGGCATCCTCCTGGAGCATGTACCCAACACTGTGGTCAAACAGTTCGAGGGAATCCTCAGGAGGACATGGTGGGGCTAGGGAAGGAGTCACTGATGACATTGAGCTGAGGGAAGAGGCCGCTGCTTTGCCAGACAAAGCACCCTGGGCATGGGTGAGAGAGGATGAGGAGGATGAGGACGGCTTGGTCATCCACTCGACCAAGTCTTCCGCATGTTGCGGCTCAACACGGCCAGCTGCCGAAAAAAAGGCCAAGCGTGTCCCATGGCCACGTGCTGATGAGGATGCACCGTCTCCACGACCAGCACTAGACACAGAGCCTGCTTGCCCTCTCTTATTGGCTTGTGACTGTCTGCCTCTCCTTCTTGGCCTTCCAGACATACTAATGGCCTGTAGCTGCACTAAGCTGGGATAGAACACCTGTAATTTTCTTCAGGTAGCTTTATATACTGTAACCAGACAAGCCTGCCTGTCAGTAGGAAGATAACAGGAACGGATCTAGCTGAACACTGTGAGCAGGACGTACTGCACTAAATGTATATAGCAGGAACGGATCTAGCTGAACACTGTGAGCAGCACGCACTGCACTGAATGTAAATAGCAGGAACGGATCTAGCTGAACACTGTGAGCAGGACGCACTGTACTGAATGTAAATAGCAGGAACGGATCTAGCTGAACACTGTGAGCAGGACACACTGCACTGAATGTAAATAACAGGAACGGATCTAGCTGAACACTGTGAGCAGGACACACTGTACTAAATGTAAATAGTCTAGCTGCCTGACCGTGGTACTAATAGGATCAAAAAGAACACCTGTAATTTTCTTCAGGTAGCTTTATATACTGTAACCAGACAAGCCTGCCTGTCAGTAGGAAGATAACAGGAACGGATCTAGCTGAACACTGTGAGCAGGACGTACTGCACTAAATGTATATAGCAGGAACGGATCTAGCTGAACACTGTGAGCAGCACGCACTGTACTGAATGTAAATAGCAGGAACGGATCTAGCTGAACACTGTGAGCAGGACACACTGCACTGAATGTAAATAACAGGAACGGATCTAGCTGAACACTGTGAGCAGGACACACTGTACTAAATGTAAATAGTCTAGCTGCCTGACCGTGGTACTAATAGGATCAAAAAGAACACCTGTAATTTTCTTCAGGTAGCTTTATATACTGTAACCAGACAAGCCTGCCTGTCAGTAGGAAGATAACAGGAACGGATCTAGCTGAACACTGTGAGCAGGACGCACTGCACTGAATGTAAATAGCAGGAACGGATCTAGCTGAACACTGTGAGCAGCACGCACTGCACTGAATGTAAATAGCAGGAACGGATCTAGCTGAACACTGTGAGCAGGACGCACTGCACTGAATGTAAATAGCAGGAACGGATCTAGCTGAACACTGTGAGCAGGACGCACTGCACTGAATGTAAATAGCAGGAACGGATCTAGCTGAACACTGTGAGCAGCACGCACTGCACTGAATGTAAATAGCAGGAACGGATCTAGCTGAACACTGTGAGCAGCACGCACTGCACTGAATGTAAATAGCAGGAACGGATCTAGCTGAACACTGTGAGCAGGAAGCACTGTACTGAATGTAAATAGCAGGAACGGATCTAGCTGAACACTGTGAGCAGGACACACTGCACTGAATGTAAATAGTCTAGATAGAAGATAACAGGAACGGATCTAGCTAAACTGAATACAGTGTATATATATATATGCAACACCTGGGATGCATATATATACACAATACACTGTAAGTGCAGCTAACTGACTGACTGTTCTGCCTAATCTATCTAACTCAAATCAAACACTGTCTCTCTGTCTATCTCTTTCAACGCCGGAACACACACTACACAGGGCCGCCGTGCAGGCGGCCTTATATAGTGTGGGGCGTGTACTAAATCCCCTGAGCCATAATTGGCCAAAGCCTCCTTGGCTTTGGCCAATTACGGCTCTCTGTTCAGGCGGCGCTGTGATTGGCCAAGCATGCGGGTCATAGTGCATGCTTGGCCAATCATCAGCCAGCAATGCACTGCGATGCCGCAGTGAATTATGGGCCGTGACGCGCCACACGAATTTGGCGCGAACGGCCCATATCGTTCGCAATTCGACGGACGGTCGAACAGCCGATGTTCGAGTCGAACATGGGTTCGACTCGAACACGAAGCTCATCCCTAAAGTTGATTAATCATCTTTACATAACCTGGTTATATACCTGTATCTCTATAAATGTATATCTGTTAACTGGTCTATCTAGGAAACACACACATTGTTATATATTTCATCAATTCCACATAAAAATGATTATCTATATGGATACCTGTATAACTTCTGGTATCTCCACTGAACATTTGTTTATCTTAAGTGTAGGCTACAATCTTACAAGATTATAATCATGATTATATGTTTTTCCTAATACTAATTCGTTACTTAAAACACTTCTACTTATAAAATCACACTTTCATATACATTTTCTTCATAGCAAAGTTGTTGGGTCCGCAGACGCCAACATTATAATGTCTCTGTGACCTACAATGTCAGAGATAGTTTAAAATGACTTATGATAACCTTATTGATACCTTATGTTATTTTTGACTAGCACAATTTTCAACTTTCACTAATGTGTTGAGAGGGACCTTGAACCTTCTCGCTGGGTGTTTAGAACTGACTTGTTTGTCTAAACCATCCTAAAAAGTTCATACAATGGGTTCTATTAGCCAAGGTGTTAGCTATTTAAACAGTTCTCCACTCGAACACAATGAGTGAGGCTATCTCTATGCTATAAAAGTCTATGTCACCTTGTGTCCTTTGGCAGCTTTCGTTTATTCACAATACCATGTAAATATCTCCTTGTTTTGTGACAGGAATAGTCTTTGTTCCAACAGCTTCCTTTACAATACATGCTTGTAAAAGTCTTCAATATTTGAGGTAGTAGAGAAAGGCTTGGTCAAACATGAGAATGTCCATTTTATCCTAAAAGTCCCCAAGAGGGCAACAGTTCAACTATTTAACATCACAGTTCATCTACTTGGTGAGGCCTAAGCATCTCTCATGTTTCTGCCAGGAAATATAAAATATATTTCTTCATGAATTCACAACAAATCCCCCCTTGTGAAGTGTTCAAATGCCGGGAGTCGTTTGAAAGACTTCACCAATGCAAAACGTTGAAGAAAGATGGCCTCATTCGGGTCTTGTAAATCTAGCTGTGGAGATGGATCCGTATTGTGGATCTATGCTTAAAGGGTGTAGACACCTTCATGTGGGTGTAATTCTTTGAAGGGAAAACACAAAATGGGTTGGTGATCGATGTGTGCATCTCTGGGCCATCATCCGTTGGTTGGCGGGAAATGGATCACTTCGGGCACCTTTGGGTCTTGGCCGTCCTGGGAGGTTTGTCCGTGTAGACTGGCCCTCAGTCGTGTTCCGGAATCCCCCCTACGGTTCCTTCGCTGGATGTTTCACACACATTGGGCTCTCGGTTCTGTTGACCGGCTCATGGACATCTTAGTCCTGTAAGGGAAAATGGATTCCGTTAGAAAAGACATATATAGTCTCCTTTTTTTTTTTTACATGATCTGTGTTTGAGATCTCAATATTAAGCTGGTATCCTGGGCTTCCTCAGAGCCCTTTTTTTTTTCCATTGTGTCATCAGTCCTTTAACTAAACGCTCTGGATAGCATGACAATATATGAAACATTTGCTATGGGAGACAAAGCTCAGGGCTTATTAACATGAGGACATTTCTTTACAGCTGTGGATACCAGACATGAATGACTGACTGACATTCTTCAGAACCATTTTTTTTTTTTAGCTTACTTGTAGCAGTTCTGGAATAATAACAATTAGAACATTTAAGTTTGACATGTGACACTTATTGTCGGTACTAAGATATTTGACATTATAGTCAACCTTCTACTTGTGAGGAATAAAACAAATAAAATCTCCCCCCTTTGGGGGTCAATACAAATCTTTTGAAGCAATCAAACTACCTTATGCGGGTGACTCCTCATCTTTTACCAAAATATCAAACCATTTAGGCCTCCTGATATTAATGTCTTTAGGATTCGGTCTTCCTCTGGAATCACCGTCTTAGGCGACTTCTTGAAATTAGGCTGTTTGGAGCGACCTGTGTATGTCAGAGGAATGAAGTGACCACTGAAAAATAGGAGAATAATTAATATCTAACAACCACCATCCCCCGGTAGGGATTTCAGGATCCTCATTACTGTGACCTGGGGAAAAACATGGTGTTAGAACTTCTGTCTCCTATACCTTTATTCAGTGCATTCCTCTGATTTATTTTACCATAGGCGCTTCAAAGGCTCTGTGGCCCTTGGTTGGCCACAGGATTTGCCCCTTGAAGAAATGCTATTCACGTTCCGTACAGCAATAAAACCGTGTAACATATTCATAATTTGAACGATTTTGGATTTTGCATTGCTTACGGGTTGATCAGAATTGGGTCGTGGGACCCGGTTTCTGTGCCTTCTAGGGACTACTGGCTCAGTTTGATCAGACATATCCCCATCAGAACCACTGTCTTCATTTTGGGATATTTTTCTGGGCCTTAGTTGCTCCCTATTTTTCCAGGGATTTTGGGGTGTCCTACCCCGTGATTGCTCCCTATTTACCTGTGTAGGTCCCCGGGGCCAATTACACTGGTGAGGGTGTCTACCCTTAGGTTTAAATCTGACCCGTGGGAGATACACCCTATAGTTTCTTTCAAACTTTGGGCCAGGATCCCATGGGTGATACTCCTGAGGTGGTCTTTGCTCCCCCCTTCTATTTGGTGGGGTATCTGGTCTGCTGCTGGGGAAACTCTTTGGCACGTCTCCTCTGACTATGTCAGCGTATGTCTTTTTCTGGGTTTCAACATGTACTGATTTAGGAGATGCATGAATTTCATTCACAAATTTATTTGAGGGCTCAGGTCCCCCTTTGTTTTCACCAGTCTGTTGGATAGAATACAAATTGTTACTCTCTTTTACCAATGACTCCGGTGAACACCCCCCTTTGTAATCTTTTGCTAAACTCACATTTATGTAGTTAGGTAGGGCCTTGAAAGATGTGGATTTAAACTCAGGGTGGTTGTGATCTGGCTCCTTTTCTGCTACGTGGGAAGCACTTTTGAGCACAGACAGATTTCCGTTGGGGCTTTGATTACTGTTACATCTGAGCTTGGGAATAGCCGCTGTAGCCGCGGTAACATTTTCACATGGGCCAAATTTTAGATGACAGCAGTGTTTAATTTCTTGCCATGAAGCACCATACAGACCTTTTAAAGATTCGCAGAATCTACGGTATTTGGTTTCAAATACCCATGGCAGGAAATTAATCCTAGACTGGTCATCATCTAGGCCTAAAACTGATAGGGTATTTTCATAGGTCTCGATGTGGTCAATAACGCACATGGATCCCTCTTCCTTAAGGACTGGGACAGCATCATTTACAAATTTTATTATTTCTGAGGTGTCTTGTTTAGGGGTGTCTCGCTTTTCCTCTGATCCCAAAGAAAATTGATTAGACCCCCTTTCATGTGGTGGTTCAATTTTTACCCCCCTTTGCTCTACAGATGGCTGGGGGTAGGATATTGGTTCTTTTTCTGATTCCTCCTCATTGTCTGACTCCCAACTTTCATATTCAGAATCAGATTCAGAGTCAGATTCTGAAGTCCTGTCAGACTCGTCACTAAAGACTGGGACAGGATCATTTACAAATTTTATTATTTCTGAGTTGTCTTGTTTAGGGGTGTCTGGCTTTTTCTCTGATCCCAAAGAAAATTGATTAGACCCCCTTTCATATGGTGGTTCAATTTTTACCCCCCTTTGCTCTACAGATGGCTGGGGGTAGGATATTGGTTCTTTTTCCGATTCCTCCTCATTGTCTGACTCCCAACTTTCATATTCAGAATCAGATTCAGAGTCAGATTCTGAAGTACCGTCAGACTCGTCGCTAAAGACTGGGACAGCATCATTTACAAATTTTATTATTTCTGCGGTGTCTTGGTTAGGGGTGTCTGTCTTTTTCTCTGATCCCAAAGAAAACTGGTTAGATCCCCTTTCATGTGGTGGTTCACTTTTTACCCCCTTTGCTCTACAGATGGCTTGGGGTAGGATATTGATTCTTTTTCTGATTCCTCCTCATCGTCTGACTCCCAACCTTCATATTCAGAATCAGAGACAGAATCAGATTCAGAGTCAGATTCTGAAGTACTGTCAAACTCGTCCTTTTCAGGGATGCGTGTCTGAGTATTACCCTGGGGCATAAACTTCATTTGTTCTAATAATTTTTCTAATTGCTTAATTAGGGATTCCTGCCAACTTCCTGAATTTCCACTGCCTATTACTCGGCAACTTTCGTCAGGAGACTCGTTTTCCTGCAGAAAACTCTCCCTCTCCTCTATTAATTGTTCCCACTTTTTATTTATTTGGTGAAGTCCGTCCATAATTATTTTAGCGTCTTTTTTTGATTGTTCAAATTTATCTAGAAAATCTAAGATATCATTTTTCTGTTGGGTACTTTGATATTTAAACTCATTATGAAGATACATCAGGATAAGGCATAATTCCACAAGAAGGCGATCCCGCCTTTTTATTCCCTTTACCTCAGGGAAATTGTCTGTGAGTCCACAGATTTGCCATCCTACAGACCACATGCCCTTTTTTAAATTATTGGCGTGGTTTCTAAGGCCTTTAACAAATACTTTTAGATCAGACTCATTAGACAAACTATTTCCGGCTTGATCTGCCGTTTCCATTTTATAAATTATTTCCAACATTTCCTGTACCTGTATCAATTCTTCCTGAGTGCTCATACTACCACTAAGGGCTGACTCTTGATAGTCCCCATCAACATAAAATTCATTTTGACCAGACATTTTGGCATAAAAATAAAATTTTTTTTTTTTTTTTTTTTAATTAATAATTAATTTCATGCAAAATATTATGTATGTCACCACCATAACTATGATTGATCTTGTACAAAACATCGACGTTATCTCAGCTCAGTGCCTCCATTATGTCGTGAATATTTAGTCAGAATAAGTTGTGCCTTTTTAAGGACAGGTTTCCCGCACAATAATTATCCTTGAGTAATTTTTAACGAAGATATTTTTAAGATACAAAATCAATCAATATGACACAGTCTATGCTTGTGAAACTTATTCACGGAGACGTGTGGTCATACGAAATAGAAATTTTATTGGTAAACAAACACAATTAATCACATGAAATTAAGATACCGATTGCGTTCCATGAACGTCTTGAAAATCAATAAAAACACTTGCAAAAATGGGCGTACCGTCCCTTTGACATAATACCACCATGATAACTTCTCGGTAGAATCAATAACCTTGTGAACTTGACATTTAAACAGAACATCTGTATTTCACACGTACAACCGTTACTTTGCTGCAGGTAAGTAAGTGGTTAAAATTGTGAAATAAATTAGACGTTTGCTTTGTCAATAAATGTGGCAACTATGCAAAAAGAAAAATATAATGAAAAATCTGAATCTTTAGAGAAAAATCTACAAGGCGGTTATTGATTCGGGAGAATGATTATCAACTGTATAATATTCAATACATCAATATTTGTGAGAACATATCAATATTTGAGAGAACATGCAAAATAAAATCAACATGACATAATTACCCATTCCAGGATGGCTGCAATTCCTATGGGCTAGTTACCAGAGTTAAGATGGCTGCCGTAGTTTCAAAATGGATACTCCTAAAGAGGATTTACTTCTTGTGACCTCCGAGTTCTAAGTATTAGGTGTTGAGGAATTTTCATGAATGTAAAGATATGTATTCATGCATGGTGCATGAGTGTCAGTCTGGGAGTGTGTGTGTCTCCCAGTGTCCCCCCTTCAGGGTGGATCCCTGAGCTCTCCCCCTGAGCTCTCTCCTCCTTCCCTTCGTCCCTTCGTTGGTCCTTGTCTCCCATCTTCCTTGCCTCTAAATACCATTTCAGATAATAAGACCATAAAAATTATAATGGCTCTGCCCAAAAGGAGGTGGCTCACTTCCCATTGGGTTAGGAGACGTAACGATTAACTTCCTCTGGAAATTTAGTGAGTTCAAATAATACCACCTTCAACCACCAGGTGTCTCACACGTGTTTTGAGTCCATCCTTTTAAGTTAATACGTTCTATTTTCATAATAGGTATAATGGTAAGGATAAGTATATACCTTTAAATATTCTGGTACTCGGTCTAATGTAAAATACACTCAGTATAAGTTGATTAATCATCCTTACATAACTTGGTTATATACCTGTATCTCTATAAATGTATATCTGTTAACTGGTCTATCTAGGAAACACACACATTGTTATATATTTCATCAATACCACATAAAAATGATTATCTATATGGATACCTGTATAACTTCTGGTATCTCCACTGAACATTTGTTTATCTTAAGTGTAGGCTACAATCTTATAAGATTATAATCATGATTATATGTTTTTCCTAATACTAATTCGTTACTTAAAACACTTCTACTTATAAAATCACACTTTCATATACATTTTCTTCATAGCAAAGTTGTTGGGTCCGCAGACGCCAACATTATAATGTCTCTGTGACCTACAATGTCAGAGATAGTTTAAAATGACTTATGATAACCTTATTGATACCTTATATTATTTTTGACTAGCACAATTTTCAACTTTCACTAATGTGTTGAGAGGGACCTTGAACCTTCTCACTGGGTGTTTAGAACTGACTTGTTTGTCTAAACCATCCTAAAAAGTTCATACAATGGGTTCTATTAGCCAAGGTGTTAGCTATTTAAACAGTTCTCCACTCGAACACAATGAGTGAGGCTATCTCTATGCTATAAAAGTCTATGTCACCTTGTGTCCTTTGGCAGCTTTCGTTTATTCACAATACCATGTAAATATCTCCTTGTTTTGTGACAGGAATAGTCTTTGTTCCAACAGCTTCCTTTACAATACATGCTTGTAAAAGTCTTCAATATTTGAGGTAGTAGAGAAAGGCTTGGTCAAACATGAGAATGTCCATTTTATCCTAAAAGTCCCCAAGAGGGCAACAGTTCAACTATTTAACATCACAGTTCATCTACTTGGTGAGGCCTAAGCATCTCTCATGTTTCTGCCAGGAAATAAAAAATATATTTCTTCATGAATTCACAACAACCCCCTACCCACTTCCAAGCACCATCCCTTGGTTCCACCCTCTACTTACCTCCCGGTATCGCCCCTGTTAGAGAATACAGAACCAAGTATCATTTTGTGGTAATAAGTAATTTGTATGGAATTTGTTAATAACAACAAGAAAAGCAGTAAAGTAGATCTTCCATGACCAGCAGCAATAGACCCTTCCCAGCAACAATAGATCCCAACAGCAACAACAGATTTCCCAGCAGCCAACCCAGCATCAATAGACTCTCCAGCATCCAGCAACAACAGACCTTCTCCCTCAACAGTAGATCCCTTCCAGCAACAATTGACCCCCCAGCAATATAAGCCCAACCAGCAGCAATAAATTCCTCACCAACAACAATAGACCTCCCCAGCAACAATAGACTGCCATGCAAAAACAGATGCCCCCCAGCAATAATAGATCCCCCACCAGCAACAATAATAGACCTCCCCAGCAATAATAGATCACATTCAAAAATAGATCTTCTTCAGGTACACTAGATCCCGCAGCAGCCAGCATCAATGAACCCTTCAGCACACCCCAGCACCCCTTGACATTACATACATTTAGCGCTGGGGGTTCCGGAACTGCATTCCCACTGGCTATTATTTTTACAGGTGCTTATACAACACCATTAATTTACTCAGCACTTTTCATACAGTATATATTTTATATTCACATCAGTCCCTGCCCTCAAGGAGCTTACAATCTAAGATCCCTAACTCATATATACTAAGGCCAATTTACATATCAGCATGTCTTTGAAGTGTGGGAGAAAACCTACACAGACAAAAGGATAACATGTTAACGCCAAGCAGGTAATGCCATGGTTGGGAATGGAACTGATGACCATAGTGTTGCTAGGCAAATGTGTTAACCATCTACCTACTGTGCTGATATTCATACTAGGTGCTGTGGCAGCTTTTGATATTGGCCTGATGAAATCTCCTGCATAATAAGACTCAGGTTGGGAGAAAGAATGGACACCTCTCTGAGTGAGTAAGGTTCTACTGGCTTGCACAGCTATCAGTCATGCTTACAAGTGCAGACGTGTGACATTAACAGTAGGAGTGAGGTATCAGGTTAACCTCTACCATGGATGGGGACCTTTATGACTAAGCCCCGTGAGTGGGGTGAAACATGTCAGGGGGCGTGGCCTGGATGGAGTTAGGCTGAGGCTGTTATCACCTATTACAACCTGGGCTTGTATAGTGTGCAGTAGCTGAGATTTTTCTCTCCTTGTTCTGCTGTTCCAGATTCATGGTCCCAGCAAAATACAGCTACCTCATTAAAAAAGAGGGGGCACAGAGAAGTCATAGTGTCAGTAAATTGGAAATTGTTGTAGGGAAAGCACAGGGAAAACTGACAAACTGCAAAGGTAGATAGCAGGCTCAGTTAAGAGAAAGTACTTTAATTATGATTGCTACCCTTTTTGCTGTTCTTATTGGGTGTTTTATTCTCTTTCATTTTATTTTGTGGGTAATTTGAGGCTAGTGGTAAATTTAAGCTTTTGGCCTGTTCATAAAAAAACTATTTTTTGCTGCAAGGTTTCCCTTTAATAAAGTGGACTTTTATTTTAAGGGTGGTGTTTTAGTTTTTTTTATTATTATTATTAATTGGGGGGGGGGTGTATTTTTATGTTGCTAAGGCCTTATTTAAGTTTTCAATGTTTAAAGCAGAGCCTTCACTTGTTACTGACCAGGGATGCTTTTAGAAATCATAGGGCCCCGTACAGCCCACCTGACCCACTCTCCATCCTAAAGCGATCCCCCATACCCTGCTGTAGCGTTT
This sequence comes from Lithobates clamitans, assembly GCA_037952925.1. Classification (NCBI taxonomy): domain Eukaryota; kingdom Metazoa; phylum Chordata; class Amphibia; order Anura; family Ranidae; genus Lithobates; species Lithobates clamitans. The sequence continues at coordinate 2,239,129 of JBBGZY010000228.1, read as the reverse complement.
GGCTACAGCAGGGTGATGTCTGCTTAGATGAAACACGTCGGTACGAGCCCTGATGATGCCATTACGTTACTTTGACTGTTATTGAATACTCCTCTAAGCGCTTTTTATTCATGAAAATGTGAGTGTTCCTGCTTTTTTAAATAAATCTATTTTTTTTACACCTAATGTTTTCCACTATGTGGAGCATTTGTTTGTTTCTTTTGGCTGTACTGTTTGAGTGTATAAGGAAGACATGGTCCACCCTTTGATTGGAGGCTGCCAGTCCTGACCAGTTATTACAATGTTGAGCTGGTGGAGGGATCATCCCCTATTGTGGCCAGGATTAAGAGGCATGGAAGCTCTATCCTATTGGTGTATATACACCTCAAGCCTTGTCGACTCATCAGGCATATGCCTTATTGAGTCCACACATTCCGGTAAACCTTTTCAAAGTTGTTAGTTGTCTCCTCTACACACGTGATTCCTAGCAGCACCACCATAGGAGTGTAGGGCCAGCAATCTAAGCCAGTCAGGTTCTGCTATCATGCATGGGTGTTTAAAATTAACAAGATGACAACAGAAGCAAGCATGAGTTGAAGGTAGACCTTTCGGTGAAGGGGGGCATTTTAACCTTGTATGCTTGAACAAGAGGTGCTGGAGCTGCAGTGGAGGTTTAGGGCTTGGCTGCATTGTCCAGTGGTGTGTGTGTTGATAAAAAAATTGGTTGCACAGATTTGGAAATCCATATATATATATATATATATATATATATATATATATATATATATATATATATATATATATATTCCATGTATGCAATTTAATTATGTAAGAGACTTCTTATTTTAAGTTAAAATTGCATGTCCAGCCATTACCCAAATTTACATCCAATCCTCCCTTTCTCTCTATAAAGCATTTCCAAAAATTGGGGTTGATTTACTAAAACTGGAGAGTGCAAAATCTGGTGCAGCTGGGTACAATCAGCTTCTCACTTCAGCTGGTTCGATTAAGCTTTGACAATAAAAGCTGGAAGCTGATTGGTTTCTATGCAGGGCTGCACCAGATTTTGCACTCTCCAGTTTTATTAAATCAACCCCATTGTTTTTATTTGACCTTTTTCCTATAGTGAGAACTTAGTTTCTATTTCCTTACACACGGAGTCTATTTATAAAAAGTTTGTTCGGCGAATGTGAAAGCATTCACCTATCCATAACAAATTGTGATTGTATTTTGCTTCCTACAGGGATTTCCTATGATTGTCAAGCTCCATCTAGTGACCTTATTGTGGTATTTTCCTGAAATGCCTCAATCAGAAAAAATACCACATTATGGACACTAGATGGATCTGAAAATTAAAAGAAAGCACTATACAGAGAGGGAGTGTTTGATCCCCTGCTGATTTTGTACATTTGCTCACTGATAGTCTATAATTTTGTTGGTAGGTTTATTTTTTTAGTTTACAAACATTTTTTTTTTTTTTTTTAAAGAAGGATAAAATAAAAAATAAAACAAAATCATACAATCATGTAACAGTGCATATCATAAAATTGACATCCAAAGAATAACATGAAAGGGTGAAATGAGGAACAATTCTGAAGCATACGGAAAAAAAATATAGAAAAGGTAAATATATAGGTATCAAGCAGTTAAGACATAACAACCAGGAACTGCCTTTAGCTTTGTGCTAACAAAATGTGTCTATGGGTTTTACAGGCTTCCCATCTGCGATCGAATAGGTGCAACTTATCTTGTAGGGTATACACAAATAGTATGTATGAGACATTCTTCCCTACATAGGACCCCTGGGATTGTTGCTCCGAGTAAACACATTGGGACCGTGAGCTCCAATGGAGTTCCAGATATTGCAGAAACGACAGCAGTCACTCTTGTGCATAGCGGGGCAAGTAGCGCACAATCCCAAAAAATGTGTTTGAAGGTGCCTGGCAGTTGGCAGCCTCTAAATCACAGTCCATACATTCCTTGAAACATTACCTGGAGTCTGAAAGGAGTGTAATACCACCTGGTCATTACCTTGTAGACCGTTTCCCTAACCTCTAGTGATTTAGTGGCCCTCCGTAGGTTTGTGAGCATGGTATTCCAGTCCTCTGGGGCAAACTAATCATTACAGTCAGACGCCCATTTATTTCTATATAGAGGTTCACCTGAAAAATACGAACCCAATACTGTTTTGTAGAGAGTTGAAATGAGGCCCTTACCTCTGGGGGCATCGCAGTAGATCTGTTCGAAGGATGTGGGGGGGGGGGAGGAAGGGGTAAGGTTACAATGAGAGATATAAAAATGTCTTATTTGTATAAAATAAAAGTGTTCCCAAAGCTGGATTTGTTTTTGTGCGCGGAGGAGATCGAACATAGCGAATGTATCTCCAATCTGAAGGTCCGCTAAGGTGATCAGGGAATTGGATTTCCACCATGCAAAACATTTGGGGTGATTAAACGCTGTGGCGAATAATGGTTCCCCAAGAAAGGACGAGCCCGGAGGGGCAGGTGAAATTAGGCTAAGCTTACTTTTATAACAGTGCCAAAGAGTAAGAGAATGGGAAACGATTGAGTTGAGGGAAGTAAGCTTATGTGTAAAGTTGGAGGGTGACCATAGCATGGACAAGAGGCAATAGGGCCTAAGGGAATTGTCTTCAAATTTGACCCAGGGTACTTTTGATTCCGGGATGTTCCATTGCGCTATCTGGGAGAAACGTGCAGCCAAGAAGTAGAACCAAAGGTTAGGAAGACAAAGACCTCCGGAGGATCGGGATTTATAAAGAATGTGTTTGGAAAATCTGGGGCGTTTATTCTGCCAAAGAAATCTATTAATATCTTGTTGTAGCTTGTCAAGAAAGGATTTAGGGATATTGATAGGGAGGGATCAGAATAGGAATAAGAGTTTCGGTAACAGGGTCATTTTAATCGCCATGACTCTCCCTAGAAATGATACGAACTCCAAATTTTAAGCAGGTTCCGCAAAGGGGACACACATGTTGGGTAGTTAGCTGTATAAAAAGATGAGAATTGTGGTGTGATGTAGATGCCAAGATAAGGAATTTTGTCATTCGACCATTGGAATGGAAAAGATCCTCGGAGTGTTTCACACTGGGCAGAGGGTAGATTAACTGGAAGAGCAGTGGACTTAGTTGTGTTTACTGTAAGTTCGGAGATAGAGGAAAATTTAGTCAATATGGTAAACAAGTTGGGAAGAGAGATGTGGGGTTGGGTCAAAAAAATCATGACATCGTCCACATACATGCAGAGTTTAAAGTGGGACAATTCAAGGGGATAACCGGATATGTCTGAGTGTTGTTTGATGGCGATTGCAAGGGGCTCTAGTGCTAGGGTACATAACAAGGGAGACAGAGGGCATCCCTGTCTGGTGCCTCTGCCCAGTGTGAAGAATTCTGAGTTGCACCCTGGTAATTTAATTCTTGTTTTGGGCTGATAGTAGAGGGCCTGTATACCTTGTAAAAATTCATCCCTAAAGCCCATCTGTTGTAGGACCGAAAACAAGTAGGGCCAGAGCACACTATCAAAGGCCTTATTGATGTCAAGGCTCAGTAGTAGGACTTGCTTTTTGTGTAGGTTAGCATCTTGCAAAACGTTCAGGGCTAGCCGAATATTGTCTGTGATCAGTTTATTTGGGATAAAGCCTGATTGCTCAGAAGATGTCAGAGTTTCAATGATATTGGCTAATCTATCTGCCAGGGCGCGACTAAAAATTTTGGTAGGTTTGTTTTAACAGTGAGAGACAGGATAAAACAACCAAAATATATCCATAAAAAACACATTTCAAAAAAAGTTATAAAGTGATTTGCATTTTAATGAGTGAAATAAGTATTTGATCCCCTATCAATCAGCAAGATTTCTGGCTCCTAGGTGTCTTGTATACAGGTAACAAGCTGAGATTAGGAACACTCTCTTAAAGGGTGTGCTCCTAATCTCAGCTTGTTACCTGTGAAAAATACACCTGTCTACAGAAGCAATCAGATTCCAATCTCTCCACCATGGCCAAGACCAAAGAGCTGCCCAAGGATGTCAGGGACAAGATTGTAGACCTACACAAGGCTGGAATGGGCTACATTACCATCACCAAGCAGCTTGGTGAGATTGTGACAACAGTTGGTGTGATTATTTTCAAATGGAAGAAACAGAAAATAACGGTCAATCTCTCTTGGTCTGGGGCTCCATGCAAACCTCACGGAGTTTCAATGACAATGAGAACAGTGAGGAATCAGCCCAGAACTACACAGGAGAATCTTGTCAATAATTCTCATGGCAGCTGGGATCATAGTCACCAAGAAAACAATTGGTAACACACTACTCCATGAAGGACTAAAATCCTGCAGTGCCCACAAGGTCCCCCTGCTCAAGAAAGCACATGTACAGACCCATCTGACATTTGTTAATGAACATCTGAATGATTCAGAGGAGAAATGGGTGAAAGTGTTGTGGTTAGATGAGACCACAATTGAGCTCTTTGGCATCAACTCAACTCGCCATGTTTGGAGGAGGAGGAATGCTGCCTATGACTCCAAGAACACCATCCCCACCGTCAAACATGGAGGTGAAAACATTATGCTTTGGGGATGTTTTTCTGCTAAGGAGACACAACAACTTAACCGCAAAGGGACAATGAACGGGACCATGTACCATCAAATCTTGGGTGAGAACCTCCTTGCCTCAGCCAGGGCATTGAAAATTGGTCGTGGATGGGTATTCCAGCATGACAATGACCCAAAACACACAACCAAGGCAACAAAAGAGTGGCTCAAGAAGAAGCACATTAAGGTCTTGGAGTGGCCTAGCCAGTCTCCAGACCTTAATCTCAAAGAAAATATGCGGAGGAAGCTGAAGGTTCGAGTTACCAAACGTTAGCCTCAAAACCCTAATGACTTGGTGAGGATCTGCAAAGAGGAGTGGGACAAAATCCCTCCTGAGATGTGTGCAAACATGGTGGCAAATTATAAGAAACATCTGACTTTTATGATTGCCAACAAGGGTTTTAACACCAAGTACTTAGTGATGTTTTGTGAAGGGGTCAAATACTTATATATATAAATATATGTGTTTTTCTGAATATTTTTGTTGTTGCTCTGTCTCTCACTGTTAAACAAAACCTACCATTAAAATTATAGACTGATCATTTCTTTGTCAGTAAGCAAATGTGCAAAATCAGCAGGGGCTCAAATACTTTTTCCCTCACTGTATTAAGCAAAGTATGGTAAAAAATCATCAAATATTGATAAATGCTTGTCACATTTGTCCAAAAAATGTTTTAAAAGCCTCTTAGTTTGTGTGCAGGCTTTTCAGAGTCAAGGCAGCAACATTGTTTTCGGGGGAAAAGATAAATGTATGCATGTGAAGTGGAAACGGGTGGGGAAGTCCTGTAAATCAGCAGGCAGGGATGACAACACTGGTTAAGATTTCAGTACAGCATCGGCAGTATACTCAAACCGGACGTTAGGAACACACTAGATTTTTGTCAGAACAACGGGTATTTTTCTGTACATAAAACCGAGGAGTACAAAATCTGGTGCCGCTGTGCATGATGAAGCTGATCAGCTTCTAACTTCAACTTGTTCAATTAATCTTTCAGAAAAAAAACTGGAAGCCGGTTTCTATGTAGAGCTGCACCAGATTTTGCACTCTCCAGTTTTAGTAAATCAACCCTAAACTGTTTTAAAAGGTATACATCACAGAAAAAAAAATCAGGGCCGGTCCTGGGCGGGTGCACGGGGTGCACTGCACCCCGGCGCCGCAGAGCGGGGGGCGCCAAAGTGCCAGGGTATCATCAGTCCCGTCCCGAGTGTGCTGTCTCGCGCCCGCAGCAGTGTGCATATTCCCTGCCCCCCCGGCGTGCCCGCAGCACTGTGTATAAATTAGCATATTCCCTGCCCCACGGGGAGTGTCCAGATAGCATATGCCCCGAATCCCCGCCCAACGGCAGTGTGCATATAGCATATTCCCACCCGCGCTCCCCGCCCGCTGCACATCCCTCGCCCGGCGCCCACTGTATATTCAGTACGAGGAGGAGGTAGGCTAGGTCTGCCCCACCTCCTCCCCATGTCCCCCCTGTGCCCGCCCACAACCCCTTCATGCAGCCAATCTGTGCCTGGGAAAGGAGTGTGGGCGGGAGGTTTCAAATCAGCCAGTGAGCCAGCGATCCTGCCTGATGTCGCTGCCTGAGTGCCTGTGCCTCTGAAGACAGTGCAGCCTGGGTGAGTGATCTCTCCCCTCTCTCTTTTTTCTAAATGTGCCATAGTGTTCCAAGCTTCCATGTATAGTCTTTCATGTGCCATAGCCTTCCATGTTCCATAGCCTTCCAGCCTTCCATGTTCCATAGCCTTCCAGCCTTTTATGTTCCATAGCCTTCCAGCCTTTCATGTTCCATAGTCTTCCAGCCTTCCATGTGCCATAGCCTTCCATGTTCCATAGCCTTCCAGCCTTCCATGTTCCATAGCCTTCCAGCCTTCCATGTTCCATAGCCTTCCAGCCTTCCATGTGCCATAGTCTTCCAGCCTTCCATGTGCCATAGCCTTCCATGTGCCATAGCCTTCCATGTCCCATAGTCTTCCAGCCTTCCATGTCCCATAGCCTTCCATGTGTCAGTCTTCCAGCCTTCCATGTATCATAGTGATCCTTCCTGCCTTCCATATACCATAGTGGTTCTTCCTTCCTGCCTTCCATGTGCCATAGTGATCCCTCTTTCCTGCCTTCCATGTACCATAGTAATTCTTCCTGCCTTCCAGGTGTCATAGTGATCCTTCCTGCCTTCTGTGTGCCATAGTGGTCCTTCCTTCCTGCCTTTCATGTGCCATAGTGATCCTTCTTTCCTATCTTCCATGTACCATAGTAATCCTTCCTGCCTTCCAGATGTCATAGTGATCCTTCCTGCCTTCTGCGTACCATAGTGGTTCTTACTTCCTGCCTTCCATGTGCCATAGTGATCCCTCTTTCCTGCCTTCCATGTACCATAGTAATCCTTCCTGCCTTCTATGTGCCATAGTGATCCTTCCATGTACCATAGTGATCCCTCCTTCCTTTCTTCTATGTATCATAGTGATCCTTCCTGCCTTCCATGTACCATAGTGAGTCCTCTTTCCTTTCTTCCATGTACCATAGTGATCCTTCCTGCCTTCTGTGTGCCATAGTGGTCCTTCCTTCCTGCCTTCCATGTGCCATAGTGATCCCTCTTTCCTGCCTTCCATGTACCATAGTAATCCTTCCTGCCTTCTATGTGCCATAGTGATCCTTCCATGTACCATTGTGATCCTTCCTGCCTTCTATGTACCATAGTGATCCCTCCTTCCTTTTCTTCCATGTATCATAGTGATCCTTTCTGCCTTCCATGTACCATAGTGAGTCCTCTTTCTTTTCTTCCATGTACCATAGTGATCCTTCCTGCCTTCTGTGTGCCATAGTGGTCCTTCCTTCCTGCCTTCCATGTGCTATAGTGATCCCTCTTTCCTGCCTTCCATGTACCATAGTAATCCTTCCTGCCTTCCAGGTGTCATGGTGATCCTTCCTGTCTTCTGTGTGCCATAGTGATCCTTCCTTCCTGCCTTCCATGTGCCATAGTGATCCCTCTTTCCTGCCTTCCATGCACCATAGTAATCCTTCCTGCCTTCCAGGTGTCATAGTGATCCTTCCTGCCTTCTGTGTGCCATAGTGGTCCTTCCTTCTTGCCTTCCATGTGCCATAGTCATCCCTCTTTCCTGCCTTCCATGTACCATAGTAATCCTTCCTGCCTTCTGGGTACCATAGTGTTTCTTCCTTCCTGCCTTCCATAAAGCATAGTGTTCCCCCTTCCTTTCTTCCATATACCATAGTGATCCCTCCTTTCTTCCATGTACCAAAGTGATCCTTCCTTCCATGTACCATAGTGACCCCTCCTTCCATGCACCATAGTGATCCCTCCTTCCTTTCTTCCATGTACCATAGGGACTCTTCCTTCCTGTCTTCCATGTACCATAGTGATCCCTCCTTCCTTTCTTCCATGTACCATAGTGATCCCTCCTTCCTTTCTTCCATGTACCATAGTGACCCCCCTTTCTTTCTTCCATGTACCATAGTTATCCCTCCTTCCTGCCTTTCATGTACCATAGTGATCCCTCCTTCCTTTCTACCATGTGCCATAGTGATCACTCCTTCCTGCCTTCCATGTACCATAGTGATTCCTCCTTCCTTTCTTCCATAGTGATCTTTCCTTCCTGCCTTCAAGTCTGCATTTGGTGGGCACAGGTAGGCTACAATTGGTGGGCACTGGTAGGCTGCAATTGATGGGCACTGGTGAGGCTGCATTTGATGGGTACTGGTAGGCTACAATTGGTGGGCACTGGTAGGCTGCAATTGGTGGGCACCGATAAGGCTGCAATTGGTGGGCACTAATGAGGCTACATTGAACTCTTGTATCATGTCTGCAATCTTTGACCATCTCCTGTATCATGTCTGCAATCTTTGACCATCTCCTGTATCATGTCTGCAGTCTCTGACCATCTCCTGTATCATGTCTGCAGTCTCTGACCATCTATTGTATCATGTCTGCAGTCTCTGACCATCTCCTGTATCATGTCTGCAGTCTCTGACCATCTATTGTATCATGTCTGCAGTCTCTGACCATCCATTGTATCATGTCTGCAGTCTCTGGCCATCTATTGTATCATGTCTGCAGTCTTTGACCATCCATTGTATCATGTCTGCAGTCTCTGACCATCCATTGTATCATGTCTGCAGTCTCTGGCCATCTATTGTATCATGTCTGCAGTCTCTGACCATCCATTGTATCATGTCTGCAGTCTCTGACCATCCATTGTATCCTGTCTGCAGTCTCTGACCATCTATTGTATCATGTCTGCAGTCTCTGGCCATCTATTGTATCATGTCTGCAGTCTCTGACCATCTATTGTATCCTGTCTGCAGTCTATGGCCATCTATTGTATCATGTCTGCAGTCTCTGACCATCTATTGTAGTATGTCTGGTGGCTCTGTGTACATTAGAGAGACTCCTCCTCCAAGTCCCATTAGAGTACTTCGCTTCTCTTTCTGTATTTTGTTTATTGTTAAGAGATCATGGGAGGATCCCAGGGTAGCGAAGACTCCTTAAGGGAGCATCTCTGTGTTTGAGTCGTTGCCATAGAAACTTTTGTAAAGGGGAGGAGTTAGTAAGATAACCACGCCCATGTGAGGGCGCCAGAAATATTTCTGCACCCAGGCGTCTGTGACCCTAGGATCGGCCCTGAGAAAAATACATGCATTGCTGAGATGTACTGGAAATGTTTTTTTCTTTATGCATTAAATAACATTTTCCTATCACCTTTCAGCATGTTGGCATTGATTAGCTTCAAATAATTTAATTAATGATAAAACCACTGTTAAAGTGATAAGATTTGACCTTGTTGAGATGATACCCTCTAAAATGAATATGGAACAAGATTCTTACCTTGTCTACTGGCTGCTGTTGCCTCCTAAAGTTGTAGAATTAATGATCTGCATCTCCTCAGACTTACATCAGTGTCCACATCTGCAGAAACAGTAGCATATTCTGGGGTAACACCTATACTTCACAAAAATGTCCATCAAATATAGTACTGCTATAGCTGATGAAATAGAAAGAAGGTTCCTGTACATTATCTATGAAACATGCTCTTAGAGAGTTTAAAAGCAAAACAAATACTCTAGATGAATTGCTGCTTTGTTGCTGGTTACTGTTTCAATCAAACTGGGTTTATTTAAAATCAAATGTAATGAACAGTAATGCACGTTTCCCCTTTTTGCTTGTCAGTATCAAGCAAATAACAAGATTTTTTTTATTTATTTCTTTTACAATATTTTTTGGTACTTAATGGATTTCTGAAAAGAGCAAAAAACAGAAGCAATCTAGCAAGTGATTTAACAAAAGCCACTATACTACCGTGGATGCAGTATATAACACATTTGCTTTGAATTTGAGGTTCTTCACCATATGGTGTACAATATATGACTCAGAGTGTGTCTTTATTTTAAGTTGCTGGGACTAGCACATGACAGTTAAGTAAAAATTTTGATTGTATAAGTGGTTTCACAGCAATCTTCAAGCATAAATAAACTAGTAAAGCACATATTTTCTATCTAGCCTTTCCTTTCATCTTTGCTGAAGAAAGCCATGTATGCAGTGTATTAGAAAAATAAAGCATGTTTTGAAAGTGGCAATTGCATGTACCATCTCATACTTTTCTAAAGTAATGCACATACCAGGCTAGATGAAAGCAAAAGTGTTTTCATCAAAGGTCTCCATTTAGACTTTGCAAGAACTTGTTAGATTGCAATAATTTTAGGCTATTATTTTGCTTGTGCTAGAAGAAAAAATATATATGCCTATAATTATCAACAAGCAATTGATCGGCCAATAAACATTCTATTAAAAAGTATTTTTTTTTTTACACTGTATTTTAGTAATAGGTATTTCCTATTTTTAACAAATAAAAATATAGTTCACAATTTCTCTTAGATTGGTTGTCCATTCTGACTGAGTGTCAGTCTCATCATTTTCCTTTGCACCCTTTTTTTCTTGCTGCTCTATTCTAGACATAGACTTCAAGGTAAAATATAATTGACTAGGTTTATACAAATGTTATTGTGTGCATAACTGAACCTTAACTCAGTTATTAGAAAGTATGATCTAAAGTTTGCTTGATCGCAGATTTTTAAAGCTGACCTTCAGCTTTAAATATCTGCGCAAATCTTCAGAAAATACATATAAGTTAGCTGTTTTACTTGCCAAAGTATTTGTATTTCTGTCCACCCTGTCTGGATATTTTTTTATGTTTCAAAGTTTTTATTGATTTATAATAAAACGTTAATACAGAAAGGAGAAAAATAATGACATTGACCATTTCAGAAGCAATACTTATATATGTTGCATGACTGCGCTTCCCAATAGACTGAGCTGCAGTTCTAATTGTAGGCAACAAAAATACATATATCAGAATAATCAAAAGAACCGCGCTAACAGATAAATTATATAAGTGTGAATAAACCACAAACTGCCAAAATTAATAAAAACTAATCATTAAAAGTACAACACAGTTTGTAAATGAAAAACACACAGTGTGATATATAGTCCAAACGAAATTGTGATAAATGAAAACCATTAGTGACTTAAATTAAAAAAATGAAAAAAATGAATAAAAAATAAATAACGATGACTGAAAGAAGGAAAATCCTTGAGATCAAATAAATACACGGATGGTGATTGAAAAGTTCATCAGCAAGCACCCAGTGAAAAATCCGCCACCTATAAAAATGCACGCTTACCAAAGGCAAGCTTTAAATCAGCCTCTATGTGGAAATCCCCTCAGTGGGGACAACACCATCAATCTCTTCACAGAGGGAGGGCAACAGGAACTCTCCGTCCAATGAAACCGAATGGTCAGCAAGGGGAACTTGCTGTCTCTTCTGATTCTCCTTATCATAACCCTTCAATGCAATGCAAAAGAAATCCTCCTGGAACTTTGCACCCTAGGAAACTTTCCTTAGAAAAAAAAATAAATCAGCTCACCTCCTAGTGAGCATAGGCTGTGTAAAAGTCTCACACATGTGGTATCGCCATACTCAGAATGAGTAGCAGAATGCGTTTTGGGGTGTAATTTTTGCTATATACATGCTTTGAGTTAGAAATATCTTATAAACTGACCACTTTGTGTAAAAAAAAAATAAGTTTTAATTTTCTTTCCACGTTTACCGAAGACTTGTGGAAAAAAATTAACCATTTAAAAGACTCATTGTGCCTCATAGACTAGACATTGGGGTGTTTGCTTTCCAAAATGGGGTCATTTTGTGGGTAATTCCATTGTCTTGGTGCTCCGGGGCCTTCACAAATGTAATAGGTCGTTAGGAAGTTAGATGTGTAATTTATGCTCCTAGAACCCCTGATGGTGCTCCCTGCATGTTGGACCTCTCTGTGTGGCCAGGCTGTGTAAAAGTCACATACGTGGTATCACCATACTCGGGAAGAGTAGCAGAATGTATTTTGGGGTGTAATTTGAGGTATTCATATGCTGTGTGTGAGAAATAACTTGTTATTATGACAATTTTATGGAAAAAATAATAATTTTCCCAAGAATTGTGGGAAAAAAATTACAACTTCAAAAAACTCACCATGCCTCTTACTAAATACCTTTGACTGTCTACTTTTCAAAAAAGGGTCATTTGGGGGGTAATTTTACTTTCCTGACATTTCAGTGCCTCAAGAAATGAGATATGCCGTCAGTGCATCAGGTGTGATCAATTTTCAATGATTTGCACCATAGCTTTTAGACTCTATAACATTCACAGATACCAAATAATATCCACAAATTTGGGTTATTTTTACCAAAGAGATGTAGCAGTATAAATTTGGCCTAAATTTATGAACAAAAATGACTTATTTGCAAAATGTTATCATAGAAACTAAAAAAAAAGTGTTGTTTTTTTTTAATTTTCGCTCTTATGTCGCAAAAAAATAAAAAACCCAGTGGTGATTAAATACCACCAAAAGAAAGCTCTATTTGTATGAAAAAAATGAAAAAAATGTTGTTTGGGTACAGTGTTGCATGACTGAGTAAGTGGCATTCAAAGTGTGAGAGCGCTAAAAGCTAAACATTTGTCTGGGCAGGAAGAGTGTATAAATGTCCTGTATTGAAGTGGTTAATTTGTGTCTTTTAGTTCAGTGCCATTCAGTGCCAGGAATGGTCCTGAAGCTGTGGGTTTCACTGTAAAGAATAAGTTGAACATGAAGGGTCACTAGGCACCTGCACATCAGCTTTACTTTTCACTAGGAGCATGCATCCTATAGTATTTATTAGGCATAAACTTACATGTGGGGGAGTGTGGTCACAATAGGAATGGACAAAAGGTTTTTTTTCTCAGAGAATAGGTACAGGAACTCACCCTCCTCGATCAACTCCCTGCCCCACAACCATACCCCAATCCTGCCCCTAGCCACACCTTCCTTAGAAGAGAGCAGTATAGTGGTGCCAAATAATGGTAATATGTTACGGCTAAGAGCTGTGTGTTACACAAGGTGCATGGTTCAGAAATTTGTGTCACACCCAAAGTATAAGACTCAGGGTTCAGGAGTGAGTATTGTTCAATGGTGAGAAGTGTGTATCACACAGGGCACAGAAAAAATCATCATCAAAAGTACTTACATTCCCTTGTGTGTCCCTTGTGCTCAGGAATAGGCATCATATAACCCTGTGTACAGAGTGCAGGGGTCAGGAATATGTAACAGAGCCTAGCACACAGGGTGCCGTAGTAAAGTCTATGTGATATGCAGTCCAGCATACAGAATGCAGGGCTCAGGAATATGTAATGCAAAACCTATTGTACAGAGTATAGCATTCAAGAGTACAGCAGTGTATAGCGTATATACACAGAGTATAGCAGTTCTAAGTATGTAATGTCTAAGGTATGTTACAAAAATCTCACCACTTCACCCTGCATGTATCAGAAAGGACATTCCAACAGACAGAATGACGGGTCCATGCAATATGCAGGACCCACATGGGAGAGCCAAAGGGGAATGCACGTTTCCCTATTCTGTGTTTGAGGATTGCCATTGGTTATCAGCAGCCTCCGTGGAGAAGATGGAGGAGTCTGCAGCAGACATGCGCAGTCCGCCCTCACAGCTGAGGAGGGCAAAGAAGAAAGCCAGAGCAGAGGCTTCTCAGTGTCCTAATGGCAAGGGGAGAGCCAGCAGCGTTCCATATAGGAAGACCCCCCCACGTCAGGATAGTGCTACTCAGCCAGCTGTTGTGGCCAGCAGTGAGCATACCAGGAGTTTGCCTATGGGTTAGACACGCGCTCTTAGAAATGTCACTGATTTTAATATGTTGGTTGACACTTTGTCTAGTATTGTGAACGATCTTAAAGGGGCACACACAGTTGGTGCTAATGTTGGTATTAGTGAATCTGCTCCTGTCCAAGGCGGCTGACTGCTATAGTAAAACCTGCATATGCCTTATCATTATAAGGCACACGTGAGGGGATTGAAGTTTGCCTGTGTACCTTGCTAATAGTTAGTATCCTAATTATTGCACAATGATTGTTTTTTTTCTCCTATCTGCCTGTCAAATGAGATCTGTTTATGATTCTCACATTGGTTGTGAACAGAAGCAAAGGAAACATTGTTACTATAAATGTCAATGAGCACCTTAATTAAGCAAGTGTTATTAAACAGCTTTGCTAGTGGGACTGGATCAAAGCTCTATACCAATCGGATTCTACACTTGTATAATTGAACCTTCTGAATACATCCCTATATATTTATGTTGATTTTTTATGTGGATTTTTTTACACATTTGGTGGCACTAATAATTTTACACTTTTTTGATTGCTGGATTTTTTTAGGAATTTTACTCACCGCTGGATTTATTTGAGCATTTATATTTATCTATATTTATTCATATATACTCATTTTTATGCACATTGTGAAGCGCTTCAAATATCATTATTTAATGTTGGTACATCCCTAGGTGCACAGTGCTCTGGTGCTTTCCATATCACTGATCATAATCCTGTTTTACATGGGGCACAGCTATCTGGGGCTATTAACCACTTGACCACTGGGCACTTAAACCCCCTTAATAACCAGACCAATTTTCAGCTTTCGGTGCTCTCACACTTTGAATAACAATTACTCAGTCATGCAACACTGTACCCAAATGAAATTTTGTCCTTTTTTCACACAAATATAGCTTTCTTTTGGTGGTATTTAATCACCGCTGGGTTCTTTATTTTTTGCGCTATAAAAGAAAAAAGACCGAAAATTCTGTAAAAAATGCATTTTTCTTCGCTTCTGTTATAAAAGTCCACAAGCTATGGTGCCAATCTCTGAAAATTGATCACACCTGAATTACTGACGGCCTCTCTCATTTCTTGAGACCCTAACATGCCAGAAAAGTACAAATACCCCCCAAATGACCCCTTTTTTGAAAGAAGACATTCCAAGGTATTTAGAAAGATGCATGATGAGTTTTTTGAAGTTGTCTTTATTTCCCACAATTCTTTGCAAAATCAAGATTTTTTTTTTCTTTTTTTTTTTTTTCACAAAATTGTCATATTAGCAGGTTATTTCTCACACACAGCATATGCATACCACAAATTACACCCCAAAACACATTCTGCTATTACTCCCGAGTACGGCAATACCACATGTGTGAGATTTTTACACAGCATGGCCACATACAGAGGGCCAACATGCAGGGGGCACCATCAGGCATTCTAGGAGCACCCAGGCCAATTCTGACATTTCTCTCCTAGATGTAAAAATCATAATTTATTTGCTAGAAAATTACATAGAACCCCAAAACATTATAAATATTTTTTTAGCAAAGACCCTAGAGAATACAATGGCCGTCGTTGCAACTTTTTATCTCACACGGTATTTGCGCAGCAATTTTTCGAACGCTTTAAAAAAAAAAAAAACAGTTTTGTGCTTTGAAAAAAAACAAAATAGTAAAGTTAGCCCAATATTTTTGCATAATGTGAAAGATGAAGTTATGCCGAGTAAATAGATACCTAACATGTCACCCTTCAATATTGCACACGCTCGTGGAATGGCGCCAAACGTCGCTACTTAAAAATCCCCATAGGAGACGCTTTAAAATTTTTTACTGGTTACATGTTGTGAGTTACAGAGAAGGTCTAGGGCCAACATTATTGCTCTCGCTCTATCGATCGCAGCGATACCTCACATGTGTGGTTTGAACACCATTTTCATATGTGGGTGCAACTTACGTATGCGTTCGCTTCTCCATGCGAGCACACTGGAAAATGGGGAATTTTTTTTTTTTTATTGTTCATTTTACTTTATTTATTTTAGTTTGAGGATTTTTTCCAAAATATAAATTTTTTGATCACTTTTATTTCTATTACAAGGAATGTAAACATCCCCTGTAATAGGAATATGGCATGACGGGTCCTCTTTACAGTGAGATATGGGGTCAATAAGACCCCACATCTCACCTCTAGGCTGGGAATCCTGAAATAAAAAAATAAAAAAATGATCCTGGCTTCGATCGTAGCGGTGAGTCGGTAGAAGCACCTGAGGGCGGCGAGAGGGGGCGTCCCCTCTCGCCTCCCGTAAGAACGATCAAGCAGTGGAACAGCCGCTATGGTCATTCTTATGGTGTAGGGAATCGCCGGCTGTAAAAGCTGATATCTGAATGATGCCTGTAGCTGCATCCATCATTCAGATATCCCCACGCAAAATCAAGGACGTTGTATGATGGCCGGCAGGCGGGAAGTGGTTAAAACACTTTTTTTAACATGGATGAGTATGGCAGAGTATGGCTGGGTATGGCTGAGCATGGCAAAGTATGGCTGGGTATCACCGAGTATTGCAGAGTATGGCGGGGTATTGCAGAGTATTGCAGGGTATTGCAGAGTATTGCGGGGCATTGCAGAGTATTGCATAGGGTATTGCAGAGTATTGCACAGGGTATTGCAGAGTATTGTGGGGTATTGCAGAGTATTGTGGGGTATTGCAGAGTATTGTGGGGTATTGCAGAGTATTGCAGGGCATTGCAGAGTATTGCGGGCCATTGCAGAGTATTGCGGGGCATTGCAGAGTATTGCATAGGGTATTGCAGAGTATTGTGGGGCATTGCAGAGTATTGCGGGGCATTGCAGAGTTTTGCACAGGGTATTGCAGAGTATTGTGGGGTATTGCAGAGTATTGTGGGGTATTGCAGAGTATTGCGGGGCATTGCAGAGTATTACGGGGCATTGCAGAGTATTGCAAAGTATTGTGGGGCATTGCAGAGTATTGCACAGGGTATTGCAGAGTATTGCACAGGGTATTGCAGAGTATTGTGGGGTATTGCAGAGTATTGCGGGGTATTGCAGAGTATTGCACTGGGTATTGCAGAATATTGTGGGGTATTGCACAGGGTATTGCGGGGTATTGCAGTGTATTGCACAGGGTATTGCAGAGTATTGTGGGGTATTGCACACTGTATTGCGGGGTATTGCAGAGTATTGCACAGGGTATTGCAGAGTATTGTGGGGTATCGCACAGGGTATTGCGGGGTATTGCAGAGTATTGCACAGGGTATTGCAGAGTATTGTGGGGTATTGCAGAGTATTGTGGGGTATTGCAGAGTATTGCACAGGGTATTGCAGAGTATTGTGGGGTATTGCACAGGGTATTGCACAGGGAATTGCAGAGTATTGCCCAGGGAATTGCAGAGCATGGGAGGGATGGCTGAGCATGGAGGGATGGATGGGTGGATGTGACTGTACATGTCACTGAGCTGCGCTGTGGGTACTACACATCCAGCCCACAGCGTGGCTCCCATCCAATCTCTCCCTCTCTGTACTGATCAGTACAGAGAGGGGAGGGAGGAACCGGCGTCATGACATGACGGCGGTTTGTTTACATGTGATCGCTCCGTCATTTGACGGAGCGATCACATGATAAACGGCCACGATCAGCGGCCATTTACCGTGATCTGTGGACCGCCAGGTCCTCTGGACCCGGCAGTCACGGATGTTCCTGTGTGCACGCCCCAGGTGGCGCGTGGGAGCAGTTTTCTGGAATCACGTCATATGACATGATCCCAGAGTTATCCAACCACCCTGCAGCCGTCATTTGGCTATGGGGCGATTGGCAAGTGGTTAAACAGACCAATGATGGCATGTCACAGCATAGTTTGGATGACGTCAGCCCAATATGGCACAATTTGGCAGAGGTGCCCTTTGTCACCAATGTGACAATCAATGCTAGTGCACCAACACAGAAACCTTTTCAAATGCTCCATTCTACTAACCCCTCTCCACGCTCCACTCATCCTATAGTGGCGGAGTCCTCC
The DNA here is from genome assembly GCA_037952925.1 of Lithobates clamitans. NCBI lineage: Eukaryota > Metazoa > Chordata > Amphibia > Anura > Ranidae > Lithobates > Lithobates clamitans. The sequence continues at coordinate 2,221,314 of JBBGZY010000228.1, read as the reverse complement.
TTTAAGATCCCTATGCCGTGTGAAATTTCACCGTTAGTTTTCCACTTACCTGACGCTGTTAAAGGAAAAATTTGGAGGGGTGAATTTGTAGATTTATTGACATTATTGCCTGCTTCCAAAAAATATCTATCCAAATCTGATAGGAAGGCAGAGGACCGCTCTGAGGAAGATAGGAGACGATCTGTCCCCAAAACTTTTCTGAATTGGTTGCAAGCTTTCTGCATTCATGCAGTGGTGCTGGGAGAGTAATTTCCAGAAAAATATTCAGGCTTATTTCAGCATGTGGACATAATTGCTGAAGCTTTTCGTCATTTCGGTGGTACCTCATGGTTCACATATGATGAAAATTTTAGACAGAAATTGGCGGTTCATCGATCTTTGAAATGGGGATGTAAGGATGTGGGTTTATTGTTGAATCTCATGCTGCCGCAGAAACCCCCATTCGCACCTCGAACAGTAAGCCCACAGAATGCCTTTCGCAAAGGGTTCTGTTTTGCCTTTAATGAGGGGCAGTGTAAATTCCTGTCAAACTGTAGGTACAAGCATGAGTGTTCTTACTGCAATGGGGCTCATCCAACTAGTAGGTGCTTTCGGAAGTCATCAGCAACTTCCCTCCCATCTTTATCCCGGGACACTGGTGGCAAAAGCCATGACTCCAGTGAGTTTGTCAAAAATGCAACTGTGGTTAGATCTCTTCCCAGATGGCACAATGGCATGGCTCCTAATTGACGGTTTCCAGGATGGTTTCTTGGTTCCCTCATTTTCTGGGCCGGGATGCGTTTTTGTAAAAAACTTGCTGTCTGCTAGGAGGCATCCTGACATTGTTCGGGAAAAAAATTCTAAAGAGGTTAATGAAGGCCGGGTAGCTGGCCCTTTCACCAGTCTGCCTTTTTCAAATTTCCATCTTTCTCCCTTGGACATTGTCCCCAAGAAGGAACATGGTAGTTTCAGACTCATCCATCATTTGTCCTTCCCGTCTAACACTTCACTTAATGATGAAGTTTCCAAAATATTAGCCCCTGTTTCTTACTCCTCTTTTGATGAAGCACTAGTGCTTTTAAGACGTTTTGGGCAGGGAGCGTTATTAGCGAAGGCAAATCTGCCTTCCGTCTGCTACCCGTGCATCTGCAAGGTTTCAATTCACTGGGTTTCCATTTCCAAAACAAATTTTATTTTGATAGATGTATGCCCATGGGCTTCTCCTTATCATGTTTTTATTTTGAGGCTTTCTCTACATTTTTGCATTGGGTTTTGTCGGAAAGTCCCCCTACCGGGGGTTTACTGCATTATTTAGATGATTTCCTGTTTATTGGCCCAAATGACTCACAATTATGTCTTGGATCACTCAACTCATTTTTTCATATTTGTGATTCCTTTGGAATCCCTATTGCGCATGAAAAAACTTTGTTTCCATCACCCACTATTGAATTTATGGGGATTATTATTGACTCCTCCTTGATGGAATTGCTCATCACATTTCAGGGATCGATAATACAATAGCTGACACTCTATCTTGTTAGCAGTTTCACAGATTTCGGGAATTGGTTCCAGCAGCGGATCGACATGGCACCCCCAGCCCAGATTGCCTCTGGGGCTTGATTTGGGACTGATATCTGCTCATCTCCGGAATTTGGTAGCACAGAAAACATGGCGAGACTATAACCTAGCATGGTCCAAATGGTGTTCTTTTTGCTCTAACATGCTGGTGGATGTATTAGATGTGAATGATTATATGGCATTGGCTTTTGTGTCCTCCCTCATTCAGGCCCAACTCATCCCTGCCTCAGTTAGTAAAATTTTGGCCGGGGTTTCATTTTTTCTTACATTTTCTGGTAGGCCTGCTTTGACCTTTGACTTTTTTCTCAGTCAGTCAAATCCTTAAAGGATTTCGGAAGTCCACCCCTACAAAGGATGCTAGGCGCCCTATTTCAGTCTCTTTACTGATCAAACTAATGTTGGTTTTAGAAGATGTTTGTTTTTCTAGTTTCAAACTCTTGCTTTTCAGGGCAGCATTTTCGGTTACCCTTTTCGGTGCCCTGCGAGTGGGTGAGTTTACAGCTTAAAACAAATCATCCTCTTCTTTTCTGTTGTTCTCTCATGTGTCACTTGCGCCGGACGGTTTACGTCTTTTTCTTTGTAGGTCTAATGCCCCGTACACACGGTCGGACTTTGTTCGGACATTCCGACAACAAAATCCTAGGATTTTTTCCGACGCATGTTGGCTCAAACTTGTCTTGCACACACACGGTCACACAAAGTTGTCGGAAAATCCGATCGTTCTGAACGCGGGGACGTAAAAAAACTTACGTCGGGACTATAAACGGGGCAGTGGTCAATAGCTTTCATCTATTTATTTATTCTGAGCATGCGTGGCACTTTGTCCGTCGGATTTGTGTGCACACGATCGGAATTTCCGACAACGGATTTTGTTGTCAGAAAATTTTATAGCCTGCTCATCAAACTTTGTGTGTCGGAAAATCCGATGGAAAATGTGTGATGGAGCCTACACACGGTCGGAATTTCCGACAACAAGGTCCTATCACACATTTTCCGTCGGAAAATGCGACCATGTGTACGGGGCATTAGACTTTTGAGTTGGGTAATGGTCAGTGGATATCTCTGGCCTCCTCTCCCAACCTGTTGTTATGCAAGGTGTCCCACATGGCCAATTATATAGCGGTTAGACCCTCCTTTGACGGTTCCTTCTTTATCCATCAGGACTTGTCTCCTCTGACCAGATACCAGTTTTCTGCTGTGCTTTCTTCTTGCCTTAGGCGCCTCAACCTCTCAGGTTTAAAATTCTCATCACACTCCTTTAAAATTGCCCCCTGAAGGTCAAAAGAGGGTTGGCAGGTGGGCTAGTAGTAGGTATAAGCTTTATGTTCGCCCTTTATTCTGGATAGTAGGCCACTCCTACGTCTATTGGACTGAAAGGCTGGCTGAATCCAGGAGTTATTCCAGCAATTTAGGTCTGGACTTTAATAAATTTGAAGTTTTGTGGTCTGGCATTCAGGGTCTGAGATGGCGTAATCTTAGAGACCATTTAATACATTTATCTTTTGTTTGGCCCTCTCCTGTAATCTTAGTTATTCATTTGGGAGCGAACGATATTGGCAAAGTTAGGACGTGGGAACTGCTTTGAGAAATGAAGAACAATATTTTTGCCATTAAGCTTCTGTTTCTACGCGCTATTTTGGCCTTTTCTGAGATGGTCCCTAGACTCCTTTGGTCTCCCTGGGGGGAAATTCTTTTATGTGGATAAAATTAGGAGACATTTAAATAGAACCATACATAATTACCTTACATCATCTGGACGTTTGTCTTTCCGTCACTTGTAGTTGGAGGGCTTTATACCAGGTTTGTTTAGGGAGGATTTGGTTCACTTAACAGACATTGGAATTTATATTTTCCATATGGGTCTGCAGAGTTTAATTGAGAGTGCCATGGTGTTGGGGGGACCTCAGCCAGCAGCCGCTCTGCTGGCCTCGGTCGGTGGGGAATAGTCGTCCAGCATTGTCTGGATGGACACCATATAAATTTTGAGTTGTGGTTATATAGCCAAGGTGGCTTCATATTTATTTGTATTTTCATTTAAACATTAACAGGTTACCCTTGAACAACACCATGGCCAAAATGTATTTACCAAAACAATAAATGGTTTAAAGAAAGAATTGTTGTTGTCTCTTTTCTTTAATGACTCCTTTGTGCTAGCCCATGACGGATCCATGCAATATGCAGGACCCACATGGGAGAGCCAAAGGGGAATGCACGTTTCCCTATTCTGTGCTTCAGTATTGCCATTGGTTATCAGCAGCCTCCGCAGGGTAGCAACAAGCAGCTGATTGGTGTAATTTGGAGGGCCTCTAAGCCCGCGAATTTCGGAGGTGATAAAAGAGGGCTGTCCGGCCGTTACCTTCAGACCGTTTGGTACAGGACCGGGACTCCCACCCCCCCTCCCCTGTTTCTGAAAAAGTCATGGTGTTGTTCAGTGGGGGAATAGTCGTCCAGCATTGTCTGGATGGACACCTTATAAATTTTGAGTTGTGGTTATATAGCCAAGGTGGCTTCATATTTATTTGTATTTTCATTTAGACATTAACAGGTTACCCTTGAACAACACCATGGCCAAAATGTATTTACCAAAACCATAAATGGTTTAAAGAAAGAATTGTTGTTGTCTCTTTTGTTTAATGACTCCTTTGTGCTAGCCCATGGCTCTTCTAGACAGCTTCCTGTGCATAGGCACATAATTATTTGTATTCCTGTTCATGCTTATAGAAGTTGTCAAAGTGCTTGTGCACCTGTTTCTCATGTGCGCGCATCTGTTGCTTGCATTGGCACCAAGCAGGCTATTTAAACTGAGCCTATGCTATGCTTCAGTGGTGTCCTGTCTACAGCATTCCCGTGCATACCTGCAACCTGTTACTTTGCATGTGACCACTGTTACTGACCCAGCTTTCTTGACTTCTGAACTCTGCCTGCATTGATCCCGGCTTGCCTTTGACCACGCTTCTGCCTACAGATCTGCACCTGATCCGTCTGCCTGTGTATGACCCAGTTTGTCTAAATACTTCTGTCTCTACTGCTGCTGGACTGCCTGCTGCCTCATGTGCTCCCAACCAAGGGATAAATGGACTTGTTACCCAAAGATTACAATAGCATTTATAAAATAGATATAGATACATATTTATCCATGATTAAAAACAAAGACATATGTTCATAGAAGTAAAATGCATCAATTGCAAAGATATTTTAAAGATCCTTAATATTCCAAGCTGGTATTTGCTGATGAAATGTAGCTGCTCTTTGGATGTATGCTGAATACTCTACATTAGGGATGAGCCGAACACCCCCCTGTTCGGTTCGCACCAGAACATGCGAACAGGAAAAAAATTCGTTCGAACACGCGAACACCGTTAAAGTCTATGGGACACGAACATGAATAATCAAAAGTGCTAATTTTAAAGGCTAATATGCAAGTTATTGTCAATAAAAGTGTTTGGGGACCTGGGTCCTGCCCCAGGGGACATGGATCAATGCAAAAAAAAGTTTTAAAAACGGACGTTTTTTCAGGAGCAGTGATTTTAATAATGCTTAAAGTCAAACAATAAAAGTGTAATATCCCTTTAAATTTCATACCTGGGGGGTGTCTATAGTATGCCTGTAAAGGGGCGCATGTTTCCCGTGTTTAGAACATTCTGACAGCAAAATGACATTTTGAAGGAAAAAACTCATTTAAAACTACCGTGGCTATTGCATTGCCGACAATACACATAGAAGTTCATTGATAAAAACGGCATGGGAATTCCCCACAGGGCAACCCCGAACCAAAATTAAAAAAAAAAAATGATGTGGGAGTCCCCCTAAATTCCATACAAGGCCCTTCAGGTCTGGTATGGATATTAAGGGGAACCCCAGCCAAAATTTAAAAAAAAAATTGACGTGGGGTTCCCCCTAAATTCCATACCAGACCCTTCAGGTCTGGTATGGATTTTAAGGGGAACCCCGCGCCCAAAAAAAAAAAAAAAACGGCGTGGGGTCCCCCTAAAAATCCATACCAGACCCTTATCCGAGCACGCAACCTGGCAGGCCGCAGGAAAAGAGGGGGGGACGAGAGTGCGCCCCCCCCCTCCTGAACCATACCAGGCCACATGCCCTCAACATTGGGAGGGTGCTTTGGGGTAGCCCCCCAAAGCACCTTGTCCCCATGTTGATGAAGACAAGGGCCTCATCCCCACAACCGTGGCCGGTGGTTGTGGGGGTCTGCGGGCGGGGGGCTTATCGGAATCAACAAGAATTTAACAAGGGGACCCCCAGATCCCGGCCCCCCCCTGTGTGAAATGGTAAGGGGGTACTTACCCCTACCATTTCACTAAAAAACTGTCAAAAATGTTAAAAATGACAAGAGACAGTTTTTGACAATTCTTTTATTTAAATGCTTCTTCTTTCTTCCTTCATCTTCTTCTTCTTCTGGTTCTTCTGGCTCTTCTGGTTCTTCCTCCGGCGTTCTCGTCCAGCATCTCCTCCGCGGCGTCTTCTATCTTCTTCTCCTCGGGCCGCTCCGCACCCATGGCATGAGGGGGGAGGCTCCCGCTCTTCTCTTCATCTTCTTCTTCATCTTCATCTTCTTCTTCATCTTCTTCTTCTTCTTCTTCTCTTCTTCATCTCTTCTTCCTTCTTCATTTCTTCTGCGGGCCGCTCCGCATCCATGCATGGAGGGAGGCTCCTGCTGTGTGACGGCGTCTCTTCGTCTGACGGTTCTTAAATAACGGGGGGCGGGGCCACCCGGTGACCCCGCCCCCCTCTGACGCACGGGACATGACGGGACTTCCCTGTGGCATTCCCCGTGACGTCACAGGGAAGTCCCGTCAATTCACCGTGCGTCAGAGGGGGGCGGGGTCACCGGATGGCCCCGCCCCCCGTTATTTAAGAACCGTCAGACGAAGAGACGCCGTCACACAGCGGGAGCCTCCCACCATGCCAGCATGGCTGCGGAGCGGCCCGGAGAAGAAATGAAGAAGGAAGAAGAGATGAAGAAGAGAAGAAGAAGAAGAAGATGAAGAAGAAGATGAAGATGAAGAAGAAGATGAAGAGAAGAGCGGGAGCCTCCCCCCTCATGCCATGGGTGCGGAGCGGCCCGAGGAGAAGAAGATAGAAGACGCCGCGGAGGAGATGCTGGACGAGAACGCCGGAGGAAGAACCAGAAGAGCCAGAAGAACCAGAAGAAGAAGAAGATGAAGGAAGAAAGAAGAAGCATTTAAATAAAGGAATTGTCAAAAACTGTCTCTTGTCATTTTTAACATTTTTGACAGTTTTTTAGTGAAATGGTAGGGGTAAGTACCCCCTTACCATTTCACACAGGGGGGGGGCCGGGATCTGGGGGTCCCCTTGTTAAAGGGGGCTTCCAGATTCCGATAAGCCCCCCGCCCGCAGACCCCCACAACCACCGGCCACGGTTGTGGGGATGAGGCCCTTGTCTTCATCAACATGGGGACAAGGTGTTTTGGGGGGCTACCCCAAAGCACCCTCCCAATGTTGAGGGCATGTGGCCTGGTACGGTTCAGGAGGGGGGGGGCCGCACTCTCGTCCCCCCCTCTTTTCCTGCGGCCTGCCAGGTTGCGTGCTCGGATAAGGGTCTGGTATGGATTTTTAGGGGGACCCCACGCCGTTTTTTTTTTTTTTTTTTTGGCGCGGGGTTCCCCTTAAAATCCATACCAGACCTGAAGGGTCTGGTATGGAATTTAGGGGGAACCCCACGTCAATTTTTTTTTAAAATTTTGGCTGGGGTTCCCCTTAATATCCATACCAGACCTGAAGGGCCTTGTATGGAATTTAGGGGGACCCCCACATCATTTTTTTTTTTTTATTTTGGTTCGGGGTTGCCCTGTGGGGAATTCCCATGCCGTTTTTATCAATGAACTTCTATGTGTATTGTCGGCAATGCAATAGCCGCGGGTAGTTTTAAATGAGTTTTTTCCTTCCAAATGTCATTTTGCTGTCAGACTGTTCTAAACACAGGAAACATGCGCCCCTTTACAGGCATACTATAGACACCCCCCAGGTACGAAATTTAAAGGGATATTACACTTTTATTGTTTGACTTTAAGCATTAATAAAATCACTGCTCCTGAAAAAACGTCCGTTTTTAAAACTTTTTTTTGCATTGATCCATGTCCCCTGGGGCAGGACCCGGGTCCCCAAACACTTTTTATGACAATAACTTGCATATAAGCCTTTAAAATTAGCACTTTTGATTTCTCCCATAGACTTTTAAAGGGTGTTCCGCGGCATTCGAATTTGCCGCGAACACCCCAAATTGTTCGCTGTTCGGCGAACTTGCGAACAGCCAATGTTCGAGTAGAACATGAGTTCGACTCGAACTCGAAGCTCATCCCTACTCTACATGTTTCGTGATGAAAACCGCATCTCTAGAAGGAGTTAAACATAATTCATCAACAGCGATACAATTTCCAATCACCACAATGCAAATAATGTATACCAAAGCATGATAATGATAAGTGAGGAAAGGGGGTATCATAGTTACTTACCCAGAAAAAACATGCAAATAGGGACAGCAAGGATAAGGGGTGCCCGAGGACACTCCCTCATGGCAGACACGGGGGTCAGTAAGCGGACACACATAGCCAGGTAATAAAAATAACTATAATAAAGTAAGAAGTGTATGTGTATTATTTATTAACAGAACTAATTAGGATATTAACCCCCACTACACCAGAGAAAGAAAGGGAGGGAGGGTTAAGAAAGAAAAGGTGCAGGGAAACGGGGGAAAGGGGGAGGGAAAAAGCAAAAGATGGGGGAGGGAGGAAAAGGGAGGAAGGGAGGGAGGAAGAGGGAGGAAGGGGGGGGAGAGGGAAGAGAAGAGAAGGGACAAAAAGGGGGGATGGGGAAGGGGAATACAAGGGGAAGGAGGCAAAGGAAGGGAAAAGGCTGGAGTGGAGGAAGAGAAAGAGAAATGGAGAGGGGGAGAAGGGAAAGAAGGCTGGGGTTGAAAGAGAGGGGATGCAGGGTGTGAGCAACTAAAAAAGACTGTAATCTCAAACAATTAATAAACTGACCTGAAACTAATCTTGGGAAAGAAAAACTCCCAGGGAGGAATGAGGGAGGGGGTTGTTGTATTCAGCCCACCTCACTAGACAGCCACTCAATGATGAACGGTGAGGGGAAATGGCTTGTTAAGATAGTGGTGCAGAGGTTATCACTGTATAGTTGAAATAAAATCTCAAAGCAGTAGTCGCTGAAGAGATTTCCTAAAGAGGTGTAGAACAATAAAATTAATCAGAAGCTAATTATGATTAGTTTAAAGCATACAAAAAAGCCACTAGAGCCGCAGAAAACATGAGTCAGAGAAGGCTGGACTGCAAACAAGTACACAGTGCTAAAGGCTACTACACTATCTCAGCTACAGTAACACAAGTATACCAATAAGTATGTAGAGCTGGCATGGATAGGGTTAGAAACAGGTAACACTGTATGCGTGCACAGGCAGATCAACCTAACATTGGAAGTCCAGAAGGCTGAATGTTCCTCCACAGGGAAAGGGGGACGCTGAAAGAGAGGCCTCCCCATGTGCCCTTAAATACCCCCAACCCAGTGAGTACAGCGCGCCGGATGATGCCAGCGTGTGACATCAGCAGGTTAGTTCCCCTACACTGTACATGCGCAAAAGATTGCGCATGTGCATGGCCATACATTAAAGCGGCTGGAACCGCTGGACGTGATCCAAGCAGGGAGGGGGCAGAAATGACTGGCCAGCAGTCGGACTGCCCTCCAACCTTAGGGGAACACATACCCGCCATAGGGGTTTAAAAAAAAAACATTTATCCCTTGGTTAGGATAAACTTCTGTGTTAAATGACAGGTTAGAGAGAAGAGGGCTGCCGAAGGGGCCAGAATGGAGTTTCGGCACGTTCCGGCTGAAAAAAAGCCCTGGTAATGGAAGTTTCAAAGAAGGCAGGTTTACCAGATGCAGATAACAAAAGTCTGCAGTGTTAAAGCAATACACTAATATTGTGGGATAGGCTATTTATATATATATATATATATATATATATATATATATATATATATATATATATATATACACCCAATTCAAAGCTAAGAGAAATGCAAGTAAGCATGGATAAAAAAAATGGGAAAGAAGGAAAGAAAAAGGATAAAAGAATAGAAGATAAAAAAGTGGCTCCCAACATGGCCATACCAACACCAAGATATGTCATTCAAACAGAGTATTGAAGGTACCTTATCCAGGGATTCCAAACCTTTTCAAAACTGGTTTGTTCAAAATACTCACCAGCTTCTCATGAAGCATGATCCAAGATATTTTATGTTTGACCAACACGAAAGAAACAACAGGGATTTTACATAATCGCGCTATGGTGATTTTAGCACCCAACAAAATAAAAAAAAAACTAGTGTTCGAAGATGTCTGGGGATTTAATCCAAAAGATTATTATTATTATTATTAATATACACGATTTATGTAGCTTCGACAGTTTGTGCAGCGCTTTACAACATTAGGGCAGACAGTACAATTACAATACAATTCAATACAGGAGGGGAATCAGAGAGCCCTGCTCGTTAGAGCTTACAATCTAGGAGGGAGGGTCAAGTTATACAAAAGGGTAATAGCTGTGGTGGATGAGCTAATGGAGAAAATAGTGCAGTTGTTAAATGGAGGCAGGATAGGCTTCTGTACGCGGCATTATTCCACGTACAGACGATCGGAATTTTCGACAACAAATGTTCGATGTGAGCTTGTTGTAGGAAATTCCGACCGTGTTTATGCTCCATCGGACATTTGCTGTCGGAATTTCCGACAACTGTTTGAGAGCTGGTTCTCAAATTTTTCCTGACAAAAAAAAAATGTTGTTGGAAATGTGTATACAACTCCGACGCACAAAAGTCCACGCATGCTCGGAATCAAGCAGAAGAGCCACACTGGCTATTGAACTTCATTTTTCTCAGCTCATCATACGTGTAGAAAAAAACTTGTTGTCAGACATTCCAAGTGTATGTACACAATTCCGACAACAACTGTAATGTCGCGTCGTACAGACGATCTGAATTTCCAACAACAAATGTTCCATGTGAGCTTGTTGTCGGAAATTACGACCGTGTGTATGCTCCTTCGGACATTTGCTGTCGGAATTTCCAACAACAACTGTTTGAGGGCTGGTTCTCAAATTTTGCGACAAAAAAACTTGTTGTCGGAAATTCCGAGCATGTGTACACAATTCCGACCCACAAAAGTCCACGCATGCTCGGAATCAAGCAGAAGAGCCGCACTGGCTATTGAACTTCATTTTTCTCGGCTCATCCTACGTGTTGTATGTCACCATGTTCTTGGCGATCGGAATTCACAACAACATTTGTTCCATCGTGTGTAGGCAGACAAGTTTGAGCCAAGATCCGTCAGAAAAAAATCCATGGTTTGGTTGTCGGAATGTCCGATCGTCTGTACGTGGCATTAGTCTTGTGTCACAGACGCTCAAGAGCACGACTACGTTTCTTTTTTTTTTAATTAAACAGATTTTTTATTTTTGAAAAATTACATTTCAATATTATATTTCTACTACTAAATCATATCCCAACCTTTTCCCTTCCCTATTCCTCCCTCCCCCCCCCCCCCCTACCTCCACTACTACAATCGTCTCCTGTGACTTACAATATTTTATTCACCACACTCTCATTTGCCACTGACTTCCCCCACAGCCAATATTCTTTCTTATCTAATTATACAATCATTACTCCTTTGGGCCATCTTTTTCTTTTTTCTCTTCTTCCCCCCTTCCATTCTCCTTCCTCTCTCCTCCTCCTTTCCCTCTTCTGTTCCTATCTACCCTTTCCTCTCTCATATTCCCCCCATATCTCTACAACTGAAGCCTTTCCACTACCAGTTGATGTGGTGCTAAGTCCACACCCCCCAGCCATGGTTGCCATATCTTGTCAAATTTGCCCTTGTCACTTCTGCGGCTATAGGCAAGTCGCTCTCTAGGAAGCAAAGAATTTACATACAAAATCCATTGCTTCCCTGTGGGTACCGTTGGGGCCATCCAGTGCTTTGCAATAAGTTTTCTAGCTAAATACATCAGTCTAGTTAACCTATAATACTTTCCTCCCGGCAACATTTTTACGTTTATGGCTCCAAGCAAGTATACTATCGGGTTTAGGGGAATGGGGACTTGCGCCAGCCTAGTAATGCACTGGGAGACTTCATCCCAATACCTATGCAGCTTTGGGCACCTCCAGATTAGGTGAATGAAGTCCCCCTTGTGCACTCTACACTTAGGGCACAACGGGGAATGTCTCTTCCTCCCCATTTATATAGCTGTGCTGATGTCCTGTAGGCCCTATGTAAAATAAATAGTTGTGACAACCTTTGGGATGCGGATAACGATACCACTGGAATAGCTTCAAGTGCCATTTCCCACTGTTTTTCGTCAATCTCCCCTATGTCTTCTGCCCATTTATTTCGACACTTTAACGAGGCATGATCCTGAACCGAGATCAGTAATTCCCTATATATTTTTGATATTAACCCTTTCCTCGTATCTGCTATTAAAACGTCACTCAATAATGATGATGCTGATACTGTCAGAGAGTGTGTTGTTTGTTGTGCCTGCAACGCATGGTGAACTTGGAGATATTGATAAAAACCCCTGGGGTTCAAATGAAATTCCCTACATAGTTGTTCATATGTCTTTAGCACCTCCCCTCGTAGAGCTGTGAGAAAAACCAAATCCCCTTTTCTTTCCAATGTGTAAAACCTTGTAGTTCCTGAACCTCAGTGTATCTTTTGTTATACCATATCAGTGTAAATGGGAGCAAATGGGAGCACACTATGTTTCTTGAGAAGTCTAGTGTTATCTGTTTGCCAGGGTTGTAGGGGTCGAGGCCTGATTCTGCGTGTAGTGAGGGGAGCGAGCTTGTCCAGGGTGGAGGACAGGGATTTATTGTAGTTGGAAGTGGCTTGGTTTGGGCAGGACAGGGGAGAGATTTTGTCATAGAGGTGGTCAGTAGCAGAATAGAGGAGAGAAGAGTTAAAGTTGCGAAAGTTTCTACGAGTGAAGGTTAGGCGATTTGTGGGAAAGGTGGTAGAAGACAGAGGGAGAGAGAAACTAAGGTGGTGGTTGGAGAGAGGAAAAGGATTGTTGGAGAAGTTGCATGGAGTGCATAGGTAAGAGAATACAAGGTCAAGGGTGTTGCCATTAGTGTGAGTAGAAGCCTGTACCCATTGCTTCAGGTCAAATGAAGAGGTTAGACTAAGAAGTTTAGAAGTAGCAGGGGTGTTTATATTAGCAGGGATATTGAAATCACCAAGAAGGATTGTAGGAATTTCCGAAGAGAGAAAGTTGGGTAGCCAGGCAGAAAATTCATCAAGGAAAGTCGATAATGGTCCAGGGGGTCGGTAGATCACAGCAATTCTTAGGGAAGTTGGAGAGAATAGACGTATACAGTGAGCTTCAAATGATGAGAAGGAAAGAGAGGGAATAACCTTGATGGTGCTCTGGGGGGATAGGAGGAACCCCACTCCACCTCCTTTGTGTTCATTAGGCCTAGGGGAGTGAGTCCAGAGAAGGCCATCTTGGGAGAGGGAAGCAGGAGAAGGGGTGTCAGATTTGTGGAGCCAGGTTTCGGTGACAGCAAGTAGATTAAAGGAATTAATGACAAAGAGGTCATGAGAACGATCAGTAAACAGTGCCACCCTGGAATTTCTGGATATATTAACTCCGGTTACTGAGTAATGACAGTTGAATATTCTTATACAAAATCTCTGAATCTTACCTTCAAGCAGGACCACCAGATGTGAAACCTACTTCTCTCCTGTCTACACCCTTAGAAGCACTGAGAAGAGGCATCGGGATACATTGTTGCTAACCGCAGTGGGTCTAAATACCAACAGGATAAAATGTTATAATTTGCTTCAACCAATGTGGAGTTGAGAATCCCCTTATGCATCACGGTTGACCATCGCACCTACTCTTCCTTGTCTATCTCTTCCCCCAGGTCTGCCTTCTTGCAATAAAGCTCATGAGTTCACTTCTTTTGCCAATCATACTTTACAACATGCGGAAATGTTTGTAACTTGTTACAATGCACTGCGACAAAATGGTTTGCACTGCACTGCAACAAATATAGGGTGTTAGCATGATCTGGCTCTATTGAAAATGAGGATTTTTTTTTTGGAGCTGACATTGAGCAACGCAGCTCAAAGCAGGTGGTGTAAATGAGCCCTGAAATCAGAGTGAAACCAATGGCCATACTTGTTTCAGGTCAGTGAATAAGGATGCACTTGCATTACCCAATTTTCTTTCCTTCAACCAGAGCACTTGATTCCCCCATCAACAATTTCTGTGTTGATGGAGGGGAATCCCTCCCACTGCGCTATTATATTCTGATAGCAGGAGGTTTACCCACCATCAGAAGTCAATCATTACTGCTGCAGGCTGGTTGTATCAACATACCGACTACAATACAATCGGCCTGCCCATAGGTGGATCGAAATTCAGACGGTTCCTGCCAAACAGAATAGATTTCGTTCGGCCTATGGCCGACTTAAGACAGTATTGAAGCCACTGGATCAGCATGACAGCCAGACATCTAGAGTTTTCTGAAGAAGCCAACAAGGACATCCTCTGTACTTCTCTCAATGGGAAGCACTACCTTTTCATACCTGCTAGGTTATACACAAAGAGAGACGAAGCTGAAATATTCTGTGTGGCCATTAACATTATAATGGGACTATTTTGTATAAGTTATTTTAAAACTAGTTGCAAGTTATCATTGCAAAAATCAGACCTTGATATAGACCTGAGAAAACAGTTTCTTGCAACAAAGAGATAAAGAAAAAAATCATAAATGTTTACCTCTAGAATCTTGATTAGTATGTTATAATTAAAGCTTCAATGACAAAGCATCAGTGTAATCCTTTCTGCTCCATTACAGAAAAGACTTCATCAATGACCTCAAAAGACCTTTAAACTGGAACACCACAAACTTCTATTCTGCAGAAGTTCTCAAGTTCTTGAATACTAGTCATGAATTACTGTCTTAGCTCAAATAACACTTCAATAAATCCAGCCTTAAGTGAGTCAAAAGAGCCATATCACTGAATGAATCATATAATTTCCTTTTTTTTTTTTGCTAGACAAAAATATACATCACATTCTACAAATTGTTCCCTGTCATGTGTCTTTTTCTGAAAAGCCTTTGATGTTTGCAAAATACAGCTCACGATAAGAAGCAGCAACTAGTAGCTTACCAAATTGCCCAAAAAGTATATAATGGATTAAATATGCAATTGAATGTATACCTGATTTATATCACACCGTTCCAGCAAAAGGTGGGCTTTCATATTCAAATCAGTTCTGATGAGCTTTCATAAATGCTTGTGCTTTTGTTCTGAGCAGCTCCTTTTTTTACATCACAATTTACTCCAATGCACTAGATTATATGCAGTAGTTGAGAAAGTCATAGGACCAATTTGTCAAAAGGAACTTTTCTGATGCAGCATTAGGAAATAGGTTTGTGATTAATGTCAATGATAGCTGTGGACTGTCCTTAGTAGCATATGATTTATTCAAAAGTGAAAGAACAAAACAAATAAAAATGCATTAAATCATTGCAGTGTTTTTTTTTTATTTGTTTTTCGACAGTCTTGACAAGTGCTCCCCTTCAGTTATTATTCATGACTGTGACTTTACAGGCGAGTTTATTCTTAATGGCCCAGCTTTGTATTTCTTTACTAGAGACATTATAAATGTGTCAGGTGAAACTAAACGTACTGTGCTGTGAGATGTAACTGAAATTTTAAATGATATTTTTGGTTAAAAGAATATTGTTATTATTTGTAAGCTCTCAGTGATCTCTGTGTATATACTGAGTGGTCACTTGAATGTCTAGAGTAAAATCTATAGTGAGATGGACACAGAAGGAACCAAAAGTCATCTATTTAACCACTTCAGCCCCGGAAGGATTTACCCCCTTCCTGACCAGAGCACTTTTTACAATTTGGCACTGCGTCGCTTTAACTGCTAATTGCGCGGTCATGCAATGCTGTACCCAAACGAAATTTGCGTCCTTTTCTTCCCACAAATAGAGCTTTATTTTGATGGTATTTGATCACCTCTGCCGCTTTTATTTTTTGCGCTATAAACGGAAAAAGACCGAAAATTTTGAAAAAAAATGATATTTTCTACTTTTTGTTATAAAAAAAATCCATTAAAATCAATTTTAGTCATACATTTAGGCCAAAATGTATTCGGCCACATGTCTTTGGTAAAAAAAATGCCAATAAGCGTATATTTATTGGTTTGCGCAAAAGTTATAGCGCCTACAAACTAGGGTACATTTTCTGGAATTTACACAGCTTTTAGTTTATGACTGTCCATGTCATTTCATGAGGTGCTAAAATGGCAGGGCAGTACAAAACCCCCACAAATGACCCCATTTTGGAAAGTAGACACCCCAAGGAAATTGCTGAGAGGCATGTTGAACCCATTGAATATTTTTTTTTTTTGTCCCAAGTGATTGAATAATGACAAAAAAAAAAAAAAAAATTACAAAAAGTTGTCACTAAATGATATATTGCTCACACAGGCCATGGGCATATGTGGAATTGCACCCCAAAATACATTCAGCTGCTTCTCCTGAGTACGGGGATACCAAATGTGTGGGACTTTTTGGGAGCCTAGCCGCGTACGGGGCCCCGAAAACCAAGCACCGCCTTCAGGATTTCAAAGGGCATACATTTTTGATTTTACTCCTCACTACCTATCACAGTTTTGAAGGCCATAAAATGCCAGGATGGCACAACCCCCCCCCAAATTACCCCATTTTGGAAAGTAGACACCCCAAGCTATTTGCTGAGAGGCATGTTAAGTCCATGGAATATTTTATATTTGGACACAAGTTGCGGGAAAGTGACAATTTTTTTTTTTTGCACAAAGTTGTCACTAAATGATATATTGCTCAAACATGCCATGGGCATATGTGGAATTACACCCCAAAATACATTCTGCTGCTTCTCCTGAGTACGGGGATACCACATGTGTGGGACTTTTTTGGAGCCTAGCCGCGTACGGGGCCCCGAAAACCAAGCACCGCCTTCAGGATTTCAAAGGGCATAAATTTTTGATTTTACTCCCCACTACCTATCACAGTTTTGAAGGCCATAAAATGCCAAGATGGCACAAAACCCCCCCAAATGACCCCATTTTGGAAAGTAGACACCCCAAGCTATTTGCTGAGAGGCATGTTGAGTCCATGGAATATTTTATATTTGGACACAAGTTGCGGGAAAGTGACAATTTTTTTTTTTTTTTGCACAAAGTTGTCACTAAATGATATACTGCTCAAACATGCCATGGGCATATGTGGAATTACACCCCAAAATACATTCTGCTGCTTCTCCTGAGTACGGGGATACCACATGTGTGGGACTTTTTGGGAGCCTAGCCACGTACGGGGCCCCAAAAACCAAGCACCGCCTTCAGGATTTCTAAGGGCATAAATTTTTGATTTTACTCCTCACTACCTATCACAGTTTTGAAGGCCATAAAATGCCAAGATGGCACAAACCCCCCCCAAATGACCCCATTTTGGAAAGTAGACACCCCAAGCTATTTGCTGAGAGGCATGTTGAGTCCATGGAATATTTTATTTTTTGACACAAGTTGCGGGAAAGTGACAATTTTTTTTTTTTTTGCACAAAGTTGTCACTAAATGATATATTGCTCACACAGGCTATGGGCTTATGTGGAATTGCACCCCAAAATACATTCTGCTGATTCTCCTGAGTATGGGGATACCACATGTGTGGGACTTTTTGGGAGCCTAGCCGCGTACGGGGCCCCGAAAACCCAGCACCGCCTTCAGGATTTCTAAGGGCGTAAAGTTGTGATTTCACTCCTCACTACTTATCACATTTTTGAAGGCCATAAAATGCCCAGATGGCACAAAACCCCCCCAAATGACCCCATTTTGGAAAGAAGACACCCCAAGCTATTTGCTGAGAGGCATGATGAGTACATGGAATATTTTATATTTTGACACAAGTTGCGAGAAAGTGACAATTGTTTTTTTTTTTTTGCACAAAGTTGTCACTAAATGATATATTACTCAAACATGCCATGGGCATATGTGGAATTACACCCCAAAATACATTCTGCTGCTTCTCCTGAGTACGGGGATACCACATGTGTGGGACTTTTTGGGAGCCTAGCCGCGTACGGGGCCCCGAAAACCAAGCACCGCCTTCAGGATTTCAAAGGGCATAAATTTTTGATTTTACTCCCCACTACCTATCACAGTTTTGAAGGCCATAAAATGCCAAGATGGCACAAAACCCCCCAAATGACCCCATTTTGGAAAGTAGACACCCCAAGCTATTTGCTGAGAGGCATAGTGAGTATTTTGCAGCTCTCATTTGTTTTTGAAAATGAAGAAAGACAAGAAAAACGTATTTTTTTTTTCTTTTTTCAATTTTCAAAAGTTTGTGACAAAAAGTGAGGTCTGCAAATTACTCACTATACCTCTCAGCAAATAGCTTTGGGTGTCTATTTTCCAAAATGGGGTCATTTGGGGGGGTTTGTGCCATCTGGGCATTACATGGCCTCCGAAACTGTGATAGGCAGTGAAGAGTGAAATCAAAAATTTACGCCCTTAGAAAGCCTGAAGGCGGTGCTTGGTTTTCGGGGTCCCCTATGCGGTTAGGCTCCCAAAAAGTCTCACACATGTGGTATCCCCGTACTCAGGAGAGGCAAAAGAATGTATTTTGGGGTGTAATTTCACATATTCCCATGGCATGTTTGAGCAATATATCATTTAGTGACAACTTTGTGCAAAAAAAAAAAAAAATAATAATAATTTGTCTTTTTCCCGCAACTTGTGTCACAATATAAAATATTCCATGGACTCGACATGCCTCTCAGCAAATAGCTTGGGGTGTCTACTTTCCAAAATTGGGTCATTTGGGGGGGTTTTGAACTGTCCTGGCATTTTATGCACAACATTTAGAAGCTTATGTCACACATCACCCACTCTTCTAACCACTGGAAGACAAAGCCCTTTCTGACACTTTTTGTTTACATGAAAAAATTATTTTTTTTTGCAAGAAAATTACTTTGAACCCCCAAACATTATATATTTTTTTAAAGCAAATGCCCTACAGATTAAAATGGTGGGTATTTGATTTTTTTTTTTCACACAGTATTTGCGCAGCGATTTTTCAAACGCATTTTTTGGGGAAAAAACACACTTTTTAAAATTTTAATGCACTAAAACACACTATATTGCCCAAATGTTTGATGAAATAAAAAAGATGATCTTAGGCCGAGTACATGGATACCAAACATGACATGTTTTAAAATTGCGCACAAACGTGCAGTGGCGACAAACTAAATACATTTTTAAAAGCCTTTAAAAGCCTTTACAGGTTACCACTTTAGATTTACAGAGGAGGTCTACTGCTAAAATTACTGCCCTCGATCTAACCTTCGCGGTGATACCTCACATGCATGGTGCAATTGCTGTTTACATTTGACGCCAGACCAACGCTTGCGTTCCCCTTTGCGCGAGAGCAGGGGGGGACGGGGGTGCTTTTTTTTTTTTTTTTTTAATTATTTTTTTGATTTTTTATCTTATTTTTAAACTGTTCCTTTCATTTTTATTTTATTTAAATCATTTTTATTGTTATCTCAGGGAATGTAAATATCCCCTATGATAGCAATAGGTAGTGACAGGTACTCTTTTTTGAAAAAATTGGGGTCTATTAGACCCTAGATCTCTCCTCTGCCCTCAAAGCATCTGACCACACCAAGATCGGTGTGATAAAATGCTTTCCCAATTTCCCAATGGCGCTGTTTACATCCGGCGAAATCTAAGTCTTGAAATGCTCGTAGCTTCCGGATTCTTAGGCCATAGAGATATTTGGAGCCATTCTGGTCTCCGATCAGCTCTATGGTCAGCTGGCCGAATCACTGGCTGCATTCTCAGGTTCCCTGTTGGGACAGGAGAGCCAGAGAAAAACATGGAAGACGGTGGGGGGGGGGGGCATTTCCTCCCACTGCTTGTAAAAGCAGTCTAGAGGCTAATTAGCCACTAGGATTGCTTTTACATGAAAGCCGACCGCTGGCTGAAAAGAATGATACCAAGATGATACCTAAACCTGCAGGCATCATTCTGGTATAACCACTCAAAGTCCAGCAACATACCAGTACGTTGCTGGTCCTTGTTGGGCATATATTGTAAACTTTTTTTTCATGCAGCCTGTGGGCTGAACGAAAAAAAGATATTGATCGGTGGGTATGCCCACCATTAGAATACCTCCCTTCATCCACCCACTTCTAATGATGGGCATACATGCACCATTTATATATGCCGAAGCATGGGGGCATCCTCCCGCAAAAGGCAGGAGCAAATTGCTCCTCCACCCACTGCCCCCACGCTTCGGCATATATGCTGAAGTATGTAACTGTGGTGGTGAAATCACCTCCGACAGCGTTGGAGTCACGGCTTTATGTATCGTGGGAGCAAACGCTGTTGCTGTCAAGATAAATAAATCCGCGCTGCAACTGAATGGCGTACCTGCTAAGCAAATGATGGTTAACAAAAAACAAAGTAACATTACAGTATAACAGTAATACTTACCATACCTGCAAAGCAAATACAAAAAAAAACCATAGTAAAAAATAAAACATTTAACGCAACCTGTGCCTACCTAAAATATATATATGCCGAAGCATGGGGGCATCCTCCCGCAAAAGGCAGGAGCAAATCGCTCCTCCACCCACTTCTGCCCCCACGCTTCGGCATATATGCTGAAGTATGTAACTGTGGTGGTGAAATCACCTCCGACAGCGCTGGAGTCACGGCTTTATATATCGTGGGAGCAAACGCTGTTGCTGTCAAGATAAATAAATCCGCGCTGCAACTGAATGGCGTACCTGCTAAGCAAATGATGGTTAACAAAAAACAAAGTAACATTACAGTATAACAGTAATACTTACCATACCTGCAAAGCAAATACAAAAAAAAACCATAGTAAAAAATAAAACATTTAACGCAACCTGTGCCTACCTAAAATATATATATGCCGAAGCATGGGGGCATCCTACCGCAAAAGGCAGGAGCAAATCGCTCCTCCACCCACTTCTGCCCCCACGCTTCGGCATATATGCTGAAGTATGTAACTGTGGTGGTGAAATCACCTCCGACAGCGCTGGAGTCACGGCTTTATATATCGTGGGAGCAAACGCTGTTGCTGTCAAGATAAATAAATCCGCGCTGCAACTGAATGGCGTACCTGCTAAGCAAATGATGGTTAACAAAAAACAAAGTAACATTACAGTATAACAGTAATACTTACCATACCTGCAAAGCAAATACAAAAAAAAACCATAGTAAAAAATAAAACATTTAACGCAACCTGTGCCTACCTAAAATATATATATGCCGAAGCATGGGGGCATCCTCCCGCAAAAGGCAGGAGCAAATCGCTCCTCCACCCACTTCTGCCCCCACGCTTCGGCATATATGCTGAAGTATGTAACTGTGGTGGTGAAATCACCTCCGACAGCGCTGGAGTCGCGGCTTTATGTATCGTGGGAGCAAACGCTGTTGCTGTCAAGATAAATAAATCCGCGCTGCAGCTGAATGGCGTACCTGAAAACAAAAAAATGTTGAAAAGCAAACATGATAAAACATAACAATAAAACAATGCAGAATAGAATACAGTAAAAAAGAGCAGAACAATAGAGAGAAAATAGAGAGAGAGAGAACAACAAAACGACAACTATTTTTGGTTTTTTTATTTTATATTTTTTTTGTGTATTTTTTTTTTTTTTTTACTTTTTTTTTTTTTTTTTTTTACTTTTTTTTTTTATAACTGTAACTTTTAAAACTGTAACGGTTCCAGGTTTGGGTCTCTCAAAATGCGATGGCATCTTGGGAGACCCTGTGGAAGTGTGTCCTAGTCTGTGCAGTGCTGTACCCTACGCTAATACTCAACTAGTGTATGGTAGCGTTCAAAACATTCACCAATGCAAAGACCAGGATTGCCAGGACAGGAGGGACAATAATACCGGGTGTCACGCCTAAATCCGCGCTTTCTGCAGACACGACATTTTCTTTGGGGGGCTCGTTGGGTAGGGGTACTCTGGAGGACATAAGGAAAATGCCTCTCATGCAGCCGGCCTACTGCATTTGGATTGGGAAGGTGAGGTGGAGCACCGTCTGGAAACAGAAGGGCTCTGACGATCTCTTCCTGGAATTTAAGGAAGGATCCAGTCCGTCCTGAAGCTCTGTATAGCACATGAGCGTTCAGCAAAGCCAATTGAAATAAATAAACAGACACTTTTTTGTACCAGCGTCTGGCCTTACGGGCAATTAGGTACGGCGCCAACAACTGGTCGTTGAGGTCCACCCCTCCCATATTAAGGTTGTATTCGTGGACACAGAGGGGTTTCTCCACAACACCAGTCGCCGTAGTAATTTGGGTCATCGTGTCTGCATGAAGGGAGGTGAGAACGAAAACATTCTTCTTATCCCTCCACTTCATAGCGAGCAAATTATTATACTGCAAGCAGGCTCTCTCCCCCAGCCTAAGACGGGAATCTACAAGCCGCTGGGGAAAGCCCCGGCGATTAGGTCGCACGGTGCCACATGCTCCAATCTGATGATCAAACAAGTGACTAAAAAGTGGCACGCTCGTATAATAATTGTCCACGTACAAGTGGTACCCCTTTCCGAATAAGGGTGACACCAAGTCCCACACTATCTTGCCAGCGCTTCCTATGTATTCAGGGCAGTTTATCGGCTCTACGTGACTATCTTTGCCCTCGTAAACCATAAATCTACATGTATAGCCTGTGGCCCTGTCACAGAGCTTATACATCTTGACCCCGTATCTGGCACGCTTGCTGGGAAGGTACTGTTTGAAGGACAAGCGGCCAGAAAACTTAATCAGGGACTCATCAACGCAGACAACTTGATGGGGGGTAAACAAGTCTGCAAAACGTTGGTTGAAGTGGTTTACGAGGGGCCGAATTTTGTAGAGCCGATCGTATGCAGGGTCTCCACGAGGACGACAGAGTTCATTGTCGTTGAAGTGCATGAACCGCAAAATCTGCTCGTATCGTGCCCTGGCCATTGAAGCAGAGAACACGGGCATATGGTGAATTGGGTCAGTGGACCAATATGACCGCAACTCACTCTTTTTGGTTATGCCCATGTTGAGGGAAAGGCCCAGAAAGATCTTAAATTCGGAGACCGTAATTGGTCTCCAATCTCTGGCAAGGGAGGACTGGGGATTAGCGGCGATGTGTTGACCAGCGTACAAATTGCTTTGGTCCACAATAGATCTATAGAGATCTTCGGTGAAAAACAGTGAATAAAAATCCAGTGGCATAAAGTCAACTGTTTCCACCTGAATTCCGGGTTGGCCAGTGAAAGGGGGAAGTACGGGTGCTGCAGAAGTGGTGGGTACCCAATTCGGATTGGCGAATGCAGCAGGAAGGGCACTATGGGCACGACGGGCCTGTCTTTGTCTTATTGGTGGCAGCGGGACACTAGTTGTGCTTGCCACCTCGCCAGCTTGAACTGCACTTATGGGACTCGCCACGTCACCACGTGATACTGCAGTGCTGGATGTACGACCAGGGTGTACTAGGCCGCTGGTGCTTGCCAGTTCACCAGAAGGAGTAGCGGCGCTAGTACCTCTCTGCTCCCTACGAGAGCCCTGCGGTTCTTGCACGTCAAGGACAGAAGAAGAAGATCGGGGTCTGGTACGCCTGACCCTAGCAGGGACCACAACTCCGTCGTCAGAGCTATCTGTCATGGAGCCGCTGTCCTCTACAGGTTCGTATTCTGAGCTTGAACTTGACAGATGAGTGACTTCCTCTTCACTATCTGTCATGCTCAGAATCCTGTAGGCCTCTTCACTAGTGTACCTTCTATTTGCCATTTTGGGCTCTAAATTTAGGGGTACACTAGTGAGACTCACAGGCAAAAAAGCTCCTGACTGTCAGCGACTGTATCAAAACGCTACCAAAAAACTGTTAGCGATCGCAGGGATCAGGCCTGACTCTGCGACCGCTGCAGTTATGTGTGCTTAGTGTTTTGTAAGTGTCAGTTATCGATCGATACTGCACTTGGGTGGGCTGGGCTGGGCTGGGCCGAGGAGCAAAACGCAGGTGCTAGCAGGTATCTGGGCTGATCCCGCTAACACTGCGTTTTTTGGGGGGACCCTAAACTGCTGGGGAGTATAGATCTGATCGGATCAGATATCGATCCGTTCAGATACTATAGCACTAAGGGAGGTGTATGCTGCGTGCGTGGGTTTTAGCGGTACTAGCGCTAACCTGACGCTGCCTGGGGCGACGCAGACCTTATCTGATCCTAAAAACTTAACTTCTATCACCGCCGGGCAATTAGGGGGTTAAACCTTTATAGGGTAATAAACGGCGGGTGCCCTAAAACTGTAATAAACTATAATAAACTGTAATAAACTACAAAAAACAAACCAACTAACCAGCGTCACCTGTAACAATTATATGGTGATCGCTGGTGAAAGGGTTAACTAGGGGGCAATCAAGGGGTTAAAACCTTTAGCAGGTAGTATATGGGGGTCCCTGTCGCTATAAAACACTGACAGCGAACCTATATACTTACCTCCCTAACTAGCGTCACCTGTGTCACTAATACAGCGATCAGAAAAACGATTGCTTAGTGACACTGGCGACGGGGGGTGATCACGGGGTTAAAACTTTATTAGGGGGGTTAGGGGGGTACCCTGGACCTAAAGGGGGGTACCCCTGACCTAAAGGGGCCTAACCTAACTGCCCTAACACTTGTTACTGTCACAAACTGACACCAATGCAAAAAATCAGAAAAAAAAAAAAACTGCTATTGGTGTCAGAGTGACAGGGGGTACAGGGGGGTGATCAGGGGGTGATCGGGGGGTGACAGGGGGGTGGCAAGTGTGCCTGCGTGTTCTACTGTATGTGTAGTGTTGGTGCACTTACTTGGATGTCTTCTCTCCTCGGCGCCGGACGAAAAGACCGGCTCAAGGAGAGATGACATCACTTCCTCTGCTTCTGTTTACATTCACAGAAGCCGAGGAAGATTGTCATTGGCCAGGAGCGATCGCGAGGTGGGGGCCACGAATGAGTGGCCTCCCCCTCACCTTTGATCGACCCTGACCTCGATCTGACCGCCGCAGGCACCGGGGGGGGGTCCGATCGGACCCCCCACCCGCGGGCAGGCAGGGACGTACAGGTAAGCCCTTTTGCCTGCCCGTGCCGCTCTGTCGACGTACATCGTCGTGCGGCGGTCGGCAAGTGGTTAAATAACTTTAAAGCCCACAAAGCCTTCTTAAAAAAGAAGATACTATATATACATATCATTGCTTCTGACAAAAATCTAAAAATAAAGGGTTTATAATATTGGGTGAAACCATATAAGTCTTTCTTTGTGCCCCTGTGGATCAGAAACTAATATTTTATCAAATACAATTTTCAGTCATTTACTTCAGCTTGCACGCACTGTTGCTGGTCACTTGGCCCTCAGCAGTACAAGGTGTAAGAGTTGTGTGAGTGCTGTAAACCAGCAGCTCTGCATGCAGAGTTGGTTTATAGCAGAATTATTTACATGGTCTTGACTGCTATTGAAAAAAAAGGATTTATTTTGGAAGTAGTGACATAAAAATCAATTCTGTTTTAAAAAAGGCACACTCTGTTTTAAAATGTTGCTGAGGCACAAGAGGGCCAACTACAGGTAAGAAATGCAGTTACCAACAACAGCCCCTCTGACCTTTCCATCATAGCTAAATCCCTAGCTGTTCAAAGAATGCAAAGTTCCAAAACTTCTGGGTAGCTGGAGAGTTCCATTTAGCCCTGTCCCCATATGTTTCTATTGGCCTATTGGTTTGTTACTATGATGTTCAACCTCGCTGGCTTCCCTGTGCCAGGGACGTTTTGAAGGCTTCTGTAAGTATGTGCAGGTACTATGACTGTTTTTAAAGGATAAATTAATTTTTTAAATAATTAATGCACATTTTTTTAGATTAAAAAAAAATGTGCATTTTTTTTTTGAGCCTGTAAAGCATTGTACCAGCGATCAGCAGATCGCTGGTGCCATGCAGGTCTCCTTCAGATCTGTCAGTGTATCTGTGTGCCTGTATGGGCATACGTCAAGCAGATACACTGACAGGAAGAATCAATGCACTACCACGGCACTCTACAGCACCATGGTAGTTCATTGAGAACTACAAGCCAACAATTACAAAGGGTGTTAGGGTTTGTAGTTCATTCACACACAGATGGATGAATGAATGACGTGGCTGTGTGGGTGGAGCCCGCACGACCATGCTGATTTTAAGAAGTGACAGCTAGTACGGGGAACTTTTCCCAGTACTACTGTCACGGGGGGGGGGGGGTCAGGCAGTGGCTACAGCATTCGGAGCATATTACATGTTCCACCCAGAAAACAGGTGGAACATGTAACATTTTGCCAAAGGTGAACTTATCCTTTAAAGCTGAACTCCAGGAAACCCAGGGTGACCTGCTTGTTGATATCTAGGGGTAGGGATAAGCCGAACACCCACCTGTTCGGTTCGCACCAGAACATGCGAACAGGAAAAAAGTTCGCTCGAACGCGCGAACACCGTTAAAGTCTATGGGACACGAACATGAATAATCAAAAGTGCTAATTTTAAAGGCTAATATGCAAGTTATTGTCATAAAAAGTGTTTGGGGACCCGGGTCCTGCCCCAGGGGACATGGATCAATGCAAAAAAAAGTTTTAAAAATGGCCGTTTTTTCAGGAGCAGTGATTTTAATAATGCTTAAAGTCAAACAATAAAAGTGTAATATCCCTTTAAATTTCGTACCTGGGGGGTGTCTATAATATGCCTGTAAAGGGGCGCATGTTTCCTGTGTTTAGAACAGTCTGACAGCAAAATGACGAAGGAAAAAACATTTAAAACTACCCGCGGCTATTGCATTGCCGACAATACACATAGAAGTTCATTGATAAAAACGGCATGGGAATTCCCCACAGGGAAACCCCGAACCAAAATTTAAAAAAAAAAATGACGTGGGAGTCCCCCTAAATTCCATACAAGGCCCTTTAGGTAGGGTATGGATATTAAGGGGAACCCCGGCCAAAATTAAAAAAAAAAAAATGACGTGGGGTTCCCCCTAAATTTCATACCAGACCCTTCAGGTCTGGTATGGATTTTAAGGGGAACCCCGCGCCAAAAAAAAAAAAAAAAACGGCGTGGGGTCCCCCCAAAAATCCATACCAGACCCTTATCCGAGCACGCAACCTGGCAGGCCACAGGAAAAGAGGGGAGGCGAGAGTGCGGCCCCCCCCTCCTGAACCATACCAGGCCACATGCCCTCAACATTGGGAGGGTGCTTTGGGGTAGCCCCCCAAAACACCTTGTCCCCATGTTGATGAGGACAAGGGCCTCATCCCCACAACCCTGGCCAGTGGTTGTGGGGGTCTGCGGGCAGGGGGCTTATCGGAATCTGGAAGCCCCCTTTAACAAGGGGACCCCCAGATCCTGCCCCCCCCTGTGTGAAATGGTAAGGGGGTACTTACCCCTACCATTTCACTAAAAAACTGTCAAAAATGTTAAAAATGACAAGAGACAGTTTTTGACAATTCCTTTATTTAAATGCTTCTTCCTTCATCTTCTTCTTCTTCTGGTTCTTCTGGCTCTTCTGGTTCTTCATCCGGCGTTCTCGTCCAGCATCTCCTCTGCGGCGTCTTCTATCTTCTTCTCCTCGGGCCGCTCCGCACCCATGGCATGAGGGGAGGCTCCCGCTCTTCTCTTCATCTTCTTCTTCATCCTCTTCTCTTCTTCCTTCTTCTCTTCTTCTCTTGTTCATTTTCTTCTCCGGGCCGCTCCGCATCCATGCTGTCATGGAGGGAGGCTCCCGCTGTGTGACGGCGTCTCTTCGTCTGACGGCTCTTAAATAACGGGGGCGGGGCCACCCGGTGACACCGGTGACACCGCCCCCCTCTGACGCACGGTGACTTGATGGGACTTCCCTGTGACGTCACGGGGAATGCCACAGGGAAGTCCCGTCATGTCCCGTGCGTCAGAGGGGGCGGGGTCACTGGGTGGCCCTGCCCCCCGTTATTTAAGAGCCGTCAGACGAAGAGACGCCGTCACACAGCGGGAGCCTCCCTCCATGACAGCATGGATGCGGAGCGGCCCGGAG
This sequence comes from Lithobates clamitans, assembly GCA_037952925.1. NCBI lineage: Eukaryota > Metazoa > Chordata > Amphibia > Anura > Ranidae > Lithobates > Lithobates clamitans. The sequence continues at coordinate 2,193,566 of JBBGZY010000228.1, read as the reverse complement.
AAGAAAATGAAGAAAAGAAGAAGAGAAGAAGGAAGAAGAGAAGAGGATGAAGAAGAAGATGAAGAGAAGAGCGGGAGCCTCCCCTCATGCCATAGGTGCGGAGCGGCCCGAGGAGAAGAAGATAGAAGACGCCGCGGAGGAGATGCTGGACGAGAACGCCAGAGGAAGAACCAGAAGAAGATGAAGGAAGAAAGAAGAAGCATTTAAATAAAGGAATTGTCAAAAACTGTCTCTTGTCATTTTTATCATTTTTGACAGTTTTTTAGTGAAATGGTAGGGGTAAGTACCCCCTTACCATTTCACACAGGGGGGGCCGGGATCTGGGGGTCCCCTTGTTAAAGGGGGCTTCCAGATTCCGATAAGCCCCCCGCCCGCAGACTCCCACAACCACCGGCCAGGGTTGTGGGGATGAGGCCCTTGTCCTCATCAACATGGGGACAAGGTGTTTTGGGGGCTACCCCAAAGCACCCTCCCAATGTTGAGGGCATGTGGCCTGGTACGGTTCAGGAGGGGGGGGCACTCTCACTCCCCCCTCTTTTCCTGCGGCCTGCCAGGTTGCGTGCTCGGATAAGGGTCTGGTACGGATTTTTGGGGGGACCCCACGCCGTTTTTTTTTTTTTGGCGCGGGGTTCCCCTTAAAATCCATACCAGACCTGAAGGGTCTGGTATGGAATTTAGGGGGAACCCCACGTCATTTTTTTTTAAAATTTTGGCCAGGGTTCCCCTTAATATCCATACCAGACCTGAAGGGCCTGGTATGGAATTTAGGGGGTCTCCCACGTCATTTTTTAAAAAAATTTTGGTTCGGGGTTGCCCTGTGGGGAATTCCCATGCCAATTTTTATCAATGAACTTCTATGTGTATTGTCGGCAATGCAATAGCCGCGGGTAGTTTTAAATGTCTTTTTTTCCTTCGAAATGTCATTTTGCTGTCAGACTGTTCTAAACACAGGAAACATGCGCCCCTTTACAGGCATACTATAGACACCCCCTAGGTACGAAATTTAAAGGGATATTACACTTTTATTGTTTGACTTTAAGCATTATTAAAATCACTGCTCCTGAAAAAACGGCCGTTTTTAAAACTTTTTTTGCATTGATCCATGTCCTCTGGGGCAGGACCCAGGTCCCCAAACACTTTTTATGACAATAACTTGCATATAAGCCTTTAAAATTAGCACTTTTGATTTCTCCCATAGACTTTTAAAGGGTGTTCCGCGGCATTCGAATTTGCCGCGAACACCCCAAATTGTTCGCTGTTCGGCGAACTTGCGAACAGCCAATGTTCGAGTCGAACATGAGTTCGACTCGAACTCGAAGCTCATCCCTATCTAGGGGACTTGGTAAAGCAGTTTTATTTACCTGATTCCCTACTCCTACAGGCTTCTCTGCACTGCTAGACTGGTCCCCATAGACTTCTCTCCCTCATGCCCTAGCAGTCTAAGTTCCTCTGACATCATCAATGCTCAATTTTTGCAGGTAACAATGCTGTAAAGTATTGCACCCATGATCAGCAGATTGTGGGTACAATGCCAGGCTTCTGCAGACTGTCAGTAGAGCCTGTACCTCCGATATGGTCAGGCAGTAATTGAGTTGCAGGAAGATCATTGAACTACGAGAGTGCTCACCCAGTGCCTTCATAGTTCATTGAGAACTACAAGCTGTCAGCAGCAATAGCTGACAGTAGTAGTAGTTCACAGTTTTGCATTTGCATGGGTACAACATGTAACATGTTACTAACATGCTACTAAAGGGGAACTTATCATTTAAGAAAACGTTTACAGTGAGCCATGTTGCTAAATACACTTTAAAGATATTATCATTGTACCACAGCTCCATTGACAAATCCTGCCTTGACCAACCAATCCCTACATCTCCCAACAGTCTGTAATAAATGGTTGCTAAGATTCAGTGGGGAAAAGAAAAAATGGGTTATGGGCCTTTACATGAGGCCTTTATATGTGGATGATGTTATATAGAAATGCCTAATTGTAAAATGGATGTCACAATCCCCATAGGGAAGTCCATATAACCATGATGAATAAATAAATTGATAAATCCAATAAATTAAATTAAATTGATAGATACAATAATGAATATGATTAATAATGTATAATATAGATAATATATAATACATGATGTAAGCAAAAAAGAACATAATAAATATAATAATAATCATATTGACATATTTAATATCAATGATAGATAGACATGATTGGTACAAACGATAACAATTATGAATTATATAAACATACGAATCAGATAGACATAAGGCCCCTTTCACACTGGGGTGGTTTGCAGGCGCTGTTGTGCTAAAAATAGCGCCTGCAAACCAACCTGAAAGTGCCGCTGCTTTGTCTCCAATGTGAAAGCCCCGAGGGCTTTCACATTGGAGTGGTGCGCTAGCAGGATGGGAAAAAAGTCCTGCTAGCAGCATCTTTGGAGCGGTGAAGGAGCGGTGTGTATAATGCTCCTCCACCGTTCCTGCCCATTGAAACGCGTTTCATGGCGTTTACAGCCAATCATCAGGAGTAGGATGCATGAATTTTGGCTACAAAGTTGAATAAAATAGATGGCATTGGGGGATGGGCTGACTCCTGCTGAGGTCTCTGCACCGGAAGTGGGAGTTCCCCTCATTCTGCACATTGCCACTACATTGACACGTGATGCTGGCGGGTACCCACCCCAGGCCGTGGGTACTTTGGCCAGGGCAGACCGGCGGCTCACTCCACGCGGCTCCATTCTGAGGAGAGGTTCCTTGGGTCCCCATTCACATATCAGGTAACTGGGAGGACTATACCTACATGCACAGGTACATACATATACATACCCACACATGGGCACAAACACATATACACACACATACATACATTCACATACACCATTGTATTGGCACCCCATTTTTGGAAGTGTCCACATTATTAAGTCACATGCATTTTTATATTCACTTTTATTTGTTATCATTCATTTTTTAGTCCAAGTGAAATCACTGGAGTAGATATACACATATCATGTAACACATACACATACTCACTGTGGGTACACAGAGTTGTTTCAATCATTATCCTACACTGTCCCTCCCCCATTCATTTTCACCTTTTTTCACTTAGTTTTAACCACTTTTTTCCTCAATGTTTTTTTACACATTTTTTCACAGAACTGGGCATGTGTCTCATGTGTGCACACCTCACAATTTGGAGCTGCTGTGGGTGTCCGGCCCGCTCCATGGCTGCTGCTTCCCATGGCCCACTCTCTGGTCTCCGTTGGTTGTTGGGGAGGGAGGTTTGTCCACGCCTCAACCCCGGGGGAGATGGCTCACTCAGGGCCACCGTCCCTCTCCATCTTGGGAACTGCTGGGTCATACCAATGGACTGCTCCATAGGTAATGTAAAAAATTGCTAGCTCCTGCCCACTTTTAGAAAGCATGGTATATCATCTGAGACTCTATTTACCCATCTATCTATTTTATTCAACTTTGTAGCCAAAATTCATGCACCCCACTCCTGATGATTGGCTGTAAACGCCATGAAACGCGTTGAGTCTTCATTCAAGGGTGCCAATTCAAGCTTGCTCAAAATCATGAATTCTGTCAATGGCATTTTTTATTTGCATTCATCATGATTATTATGTCTGATCTGATTTGTGTATATTTATTATGTTCTTTTTTGCTTACATCATGTATTATATATTACTTATATTATAAATTATATATCATATTCATTATTGTATCTATCATTAAATTTATTGGATTTATCAATTTATTAATTCATCGTGATTATATGGACTTCGCTACGGGGATTGTGACATCCATTTTACAATCAGGTATTTCTATATAACATTATCCACATATACATGCCTCGTGCAAGGTCCCAAAACCAATTTTCTCTACATATATATAGGGATGGAAGCATGTCTCAGTGGGGCTCTACAGTAAATAATGAAACAAGAGTGAGTGAGTAAATAAAATATGTGTTAAGATATGTTACTCATACTCATTATTTAATATTATTTTTGCATAATCAAATGTATTTTTTCACTACCCAGATGTATCTTTTTGATTCTGACAGAATATAAGCAGTCTATCCACCCCTATCACAATGTCAAAACTTTGTGTAATTTTGTTACCAAGCTAGGTTAACAGACTAATACAATACATGATAAAAGGCTCATTCTCTTTTGTCACTTAAGGTCCTTTCACATATAGGTGCTCCGATCCATTCTGTTCATTAACCACTTCAGCCCCAGAAGGATTTGCCCCCTTCCTGACTAGGCCATTTTTTGTGATACGGAACTGCGTCACTTTAACTGACAAATGCGATGTTGTTGAACTAGATGGACTTGTGTCTTTTTTCAACCTGATTAACTATGTAACCCAAACTAAATGTATGTCCTTTTTTCACCACAAATAGAGGTTTCTTTTGGTGGCATTTAATCACCTCTGTGGTTTTTATTTTTTGCACTATAAACAAAAAGAGTGACAATTTTGAAAAAAACACAATATTTTGTACTTTTTGGTATAAAAAATATCCCCCAAAAAATGTTAAAAAGTAATTTCTTCATCAGTTTAGGCTGATATGTATTCTTCTACATATTTTTGGTAAAAAATTTGCAATGAGCGTATATTGATTGGTTTGCGCAAAAGTTATAGCGTCTACAAAATAGGGGATAGATTTATGGCATTTTTATTATTTTTTTACTAGTAATGGCGGTGATCTGCAAATTTTTATCAGGACTGCAATATTGCGATGGACACAACGGACATTTTTGACACTTTTTTGGGACCAATGACATTTATACAGCGATCAGTGCTAAAAATAGCCACTGATTACTGTATAAATGTCACTGGCAGGAAAAGGGTTAACGCTAGCTGGCGATCAAGGGGTTACCTGTGTTCCCTATGTGTATTTATAACTGTGGGGGGAATGTGGGTGACTAGAGGAGGAGAGAGATTGTTGTTCCTACTTAGTAGGAACACACGATCTGTCTCCTCTCTCGACAGATCCGTGATTTGAGTGTTTACACACACAGATCCTGGTTGTCACTTTGTCACAGGTGCCCGGCGGGCGCAATGACAGCAGCGCATCAGCTCCGTGGACACGCTGCGGGGGCGTGCCTGCTACAGCATCTTAAGGAGCCAACGTACAGCTACGACGGCTCGCCCAGGGGAGCCAACCTGCCGCAGTATAACTGCAGCGGCTGGTCGGGAAGTGGTTAAGCAATCCATGAATAGATCTCCTGCTGAATAAGAGCAGAATATGATGTATGTCAGTTTTGTAACATCTGTGCCCATTCATTTTTGTCAGTGTTTTTAAATTTGCTATTTTTTTTTGCCTTATGGTATTAGCCCTGGGACACATTGGATGCCATCAGCTGCCATTATGCTTAGCTGGGTGCTTGGTGTATCCCTGTGCCTGTAAGAAAGGATGACCTGCCTTTTTAATGATAAATTGCTTTATATGATCCAACATAGGAGCTCTCATAGAGAGTAAGGACCATAATATACAGCGGGGTCTTGATGAGACAGTGTGGCTTTCACATATATTTGAAAATATTGTGCAACTAAAACCTCTGTTTTAATGCAAATTGTCAGACAATGTATTTTTTTTGTTGTCGGTGGCTAGCTGGTAAGTTTGTTCTGTGTTAAGCCTTTCCATGCCTGAGAAATGCCAAAAAACAATGGTACCAAAATTGTCCATAAACACTTTAAAAACAATATCAATTAAATAAAAAATTACATTTAAAAAAAAAATAACTAAAAAGATCAATTTAAAGTTAAAGGTTGTAATAAACAAGGGTTTTTTTTTATCTTAATGCATTCCATGCATTAAGTAAAAATCCTTCTGTTTGCAGCAGCCCCCCTCAGCCCCCCCTAACACTTACCTGAGGTATTTTTAGCTTGGTCAAAGCCATACAAGGAGAGGTGGGGGGTGGTCAGTAGGCAACACCAACTGAGAATAAGGGGTCTCACCCCAAGTCTAATGGAAAGAGGTAGACAGAAAACAGCTAGGTCAAATCGTGAAATACCCTACTATGCACTGATAGAGAATCCCTCCTATGACAGTAGAAACAAAATGACATATAATAAATGTCAACATCATGCAATAGCACATAGAAGGTGTGTCGATCAGTGCAGAGTGGTAGCTCTACACATAGTTGCATTGGTCCAAGCTATGTAAAAATATCCATACATTGAATGCTAGTTTAATGAATTCCCTTTAATCTACTCACACTGTAAAATGTGATTGGTCACATCCACCATTTGCTTTTACCTTAATCAAAAATGTAATATTCACTCCCGTAAAGTGTCGAAAAACTATAGAAAACAAAACACACCGAAAAGGAAAAACTGGGTTGCTGCAACTTTAAATGGCGTGTGTGAACCATAAACAAAATACATTATTATGGAACCTGTGCCACCCTATTACATGTACCATGAATCAATGTGTGCAGTATATAGTGCTATTAGTGCGTAAAAAAATTCTTCAGAATACAATAAATACAAAAATACAAAATTAGATACAGCGGGGGTTATTTACGAAAGGTAAATCCCAGCGGTAGGTCTGAAATGAGGGGAAGCTCTGCTGATCTTATCATCCAATCATGTGCAAGCTAAAATGCTGTCTTTTATTTTCCTTGCATGTCACCCTCGGATTTACAGCAACTGCACTTCCAAGTGCCCTTGCAGAGCACTTGTAGTGCAAAAGTGATTTGCCTTTCGTAAATAACCCCCAGTGTGTTTAATGTGTATACACGTAAGTAAGGTGCTAATTAGTGCACTTAAAGTGCTATAAGTAAAATAAGTGTAAAATGACTCTATAGAGTACTATGAAAGTCCATACGGAAAATTAAAAAAATCTATACTTTAGTCCACCCGGTAACACACAAATTTTTACCTTTCCCAGTCCTTAAAGAAAAACATGCCCTACCGAAATCTACAGAATACTTTTACCTACAAATTAAACATTTTTTCCAATCTTGCTTTCCCTCTTTATCCTTAGAAAATCCCACTGCTTTTGAATTATTATGTACAAATGGCCCCTACGAACCAAACTTAATCTCATCCATATATAAAATACTCCAGACAACACCCCCCTTAACTGACTCCATACATAGATACATGACTAAATGGTCCAAAATGCTAAACAGATCAATTTCTTTAATAGACTGGGGTAAAATCTGGGAGTCGGCTTTTAAAGTTTCCAGATGCGTGGCACAAAAAGAGACCGCTATTAAGATAATATTTCTTTGGTACAAAACTCCTGAGTTGCTACATGCCCAAAATGCGTCTCTTTCCAGTTTGTGCTGGAGATGTGGGCAGTCCGTAGGTACACACCTTCATATTTTCTGGGAATGTCATGTCCTAAATGCATATTGGATTGAGATACAAAATTTATTGCAATCACTTTTCGCCACGTCTATTCAATTAAAACCCATACATTTCCTGTTAGGTCTACCCTTCCCAGGTATCCCTAAATCACTACAGAGACTAGGGTCCTTTGTACTTTTGGCAGCAAAAAGAGCCATCCCTAGACTTTGGCTCTCTACCAATGCTCCCACTTTACACCACGTCCTATCCATTGTTACAGATATACGTAAAATGGAACATTTAACAGCAAAAATTGAAGGTAAAATTCCCCAATTCGAAAAAATCTGGAAACCTTGGGATGATTCAACATTTTGTTCTATACCTTCCATTTCTGCTCCTTTTTGATTCCAAATTACATGTCGTCTTGAGCATCCTTATGTTTTGAACATGTTATTGAGTTAACAACATAGATACTGTATGGAATTATTTCTTCCTTACTATATATGACCCAAGTCGGGAAGAAGCTGACTTCTGTCTATACAGATATCCTCACCATGTTACTTCTCTTTACAATGTTTGCACTACTTTTATTTTGATTGTTTTCTATGCAAATTGTCATGCCTTTTTGTTATGCTGATTTATATTTGTTGAAAAACTTATTGAAAATAAAAAATTACAAAAAAAAAAAAAATCTATACAGTTTGAATCAGGTATGCTCCCAGTGAAGGCAGTGAAGATAGTTCATCAAGAAATTTCCAAACATGAGTTCTCCATGCACAAGAAAATATATCACTGCAAATCACCATGCATGCTCCCACCGGGGTGCACACTCACTCACTAATATGGACCCCCTAGGCATATACCAAGGCAGGTCTACAAGACTTCTGTATAATGCTGTATCACTCAAAAGTATGGAGGTCACTTTGCTAAATCCAACTGTTAGCGAAAGATGTGCTTCGAGACTGTATCTTCATAAAGGTAAATGTTTTTTGATCATGGATAATGCATTAAACACCAACAACACAATTCACAGTGCAGGGATGGTGACTTCTTCAGGAAGATGTATGAAACATGTTCAAAGATGTCCTCCCCATCTCCTAATGGCCTAATTTAAAAAGTCTGCCTGTGTTGTACAGACAGCCTTGTTATTTTCAGCTCATCCCTAGCCCTGACCCATGCCTTGCCTCTGATTGTTTCTGTTCACCCTCCCTGGATAACAGATGAACTACTGATTGCTGCCTTGCCTGATCTTTGCCTGGTTAATGAATATGCTATGATTTCTGCCTGCTCTGATTCATGCTTGTATAATGGACTCTGCCACTGTGTGCTGCAAGTCAGCCCAGACCACTACAAAGCTTGGTGTCCAGCCAGTAGGGATGGGCCAAATGGACCCCTGTTTGGTTCGGACCAAAACTTCCGAACACCGCGAACGTTCGGACCCGAATAGCGAACCCCAAAGTCAATGGGACCCGAACGTCAAATATCAAAAGTGCCCATTTTGAAGGCTTAAATGCAAGTAATTAGGCATAAAATGGTTATAGGGGTCTGGGTCCTGCCCTGGGGGACAATGATCAAAAAAAAAAAGTCTGTGAAAAACGTTATTTTGAAATGAGCACTGATTTTTTGATTTTCAAAGTGAAAGCCTAAAAATGAAAATATCTTTCCAATATAGTGCCAGGGGGTCCCCTTATTCTAACTGTAAAGTGGCAGATCTGTACCATGTCTAGAATCTGCTGCAGCAATAATTGAATTTATAAAACCAAAAAAAATTTAATTTTTCCTGCAAGCTGCCTTTATTTTGCTCAGCAAACCAGGGGAGCCAGTGTGTATGATGAGGCCACAATGTAGTGCACTGGGAATAAGATTAGAGATTTTTTGGATACATTCTGATGTCACTTTGACTTTGGATAGAAGTAATGGGTGCGTTAAAATTGGTCTTTGGGTGTCGGTGGCGCCTTCCCACCGTAACCCTATAGCGATAATCTTGATGAAAGCAAGAATGTGGGTGGCAGGGACTATATTTTTTTTTCCACTGGTCCACTGGTGGTGTGCTGCTGGTAGATGAGCTGCTAGGACCTTGGACACCCTCTGCTATACCATCATCCCTGTCAGTGGAGGCTGCTGAAAGGTAATGACTCAGTATCGCAGGGGCAGACTGAAGTGGGTAAGGAGGAGGGACAGATTTGTGCCTCTTTTGTGTGGCTTTTAGGTGCTCTTGCCAACGGACTGAGTGGTTGGACGTTAAATGCCTTGTTAGGCATGTGGTACCCAAATGGTTGGTGTTTTTTCCACATTTGATGTGCCTGTGACACAGTTTGCAGATAGCAACAGTGCAATCTGCTGCAGATGTGCTGAAAAAGGCCCAGACAGCTGAGCTGTGGGGAGTGGGCCGGGAGATAACAGCTGCAGAATGTGATGGAATAGGGTGGCTGCTCTCTACTCTTTCTTGATGCCGACCTCCTTGGGGTTGTGCCGCATCACCTTCAGTTTCCTCCTCTGCTCTATCTGGCACCCAAGTCACATCAGTTACCTCATCATCATCATCGTCATCATCTCCATCTCCTCCATCGTCATCATTACCACTGGGGACAACTTGGAAATATGCTGCGGCTTGGGGAACATGAATGCCAAATTGTCTACCAGTGTTTCTCCCTCTCTCTAGGCTCATGTTTCTGTCATCCTCAACCTCAGAACCAGCATCTGAATCCAGTAATGGCTGGGCATCATCAAGGAGCAAGTGGCTGACACTGTGGTCAAATAACTCAACGGACATCTCAATGGCTGATGTTGGGGCTATGGCAGGAATAGATGTGGACAAGTAGGCAGGTTTATCCACTCTGGCAACTGCAGGGGACTGCACACTTATCTCTGCTTGTATGACAGAGGATGAGGAGGATGAGGAAGGTTTAGTAAGCCAGTCCACCACCTCCTCTGCATGGGCAAACTCACTAAACAGAGGAAATGATGCCCTGCCTGAGGACTGACCATCACGTCCACCTTTGCCTGTGAAAATTTGTTGCTGGCCCCCTTACAGTGCCAAGGGAATGTCTACCTCTCCTTGTTGTTCTCCCAGACATTATTGGGAGGGAGTGGTGCTTATAAGCAAATGTAAAGGAGAAGTTAAAATCTGTACATAGATGCACTTAAATCAATGTAAAGAGATGTTTGGTGCCCTTTAATTCGAGTACTCGCACTACACAGACACACTCCACGGATACAATAAAATATACTGCAATATAATGCACCAAACGTACAGTGATGCAAAGAACTATATGGCGTTAAACTGGAAGTAACGCACACAGAAGTAAATGGCGTTAAACTGGCAGTAAGGCACAAAACTTTATGGCGTTAAACTTGTAGTAACGCACACAGAACTATATGGCATTAAACTGACAGTAACGCACGTAAAACTGTATGGCGTTAAACAGGCAGTAATGCATGCAAAACGATATGGCGTTAAACTGGCTGTAATGCATGCAAAACGATATGGCGTTAAACTGGCAGTAATACACACAAAACGATATGGCGTTAAACTGGCAGTAACACAGGTAAAACTATATGGCATCAAACAGGCAGTAACGCACGCAAAACTATATGGCGTTAAACTGGCAGTAACACAATCAAATAGACGGTGTTCAACACTGAAGCTATCTGAACTGTCCCTACTCTAGCTATATAATAATGTCAAGATTACTGACACGGTCTCACTACACTACACTGGAACTATCTGAGCTGTCCCTACTCTAGCTGCACACTATGAAAAGCTAAATGATGGTCCTCCTCACTACACTCACACTATCCCTAGACTGACACTAAACTAATATTCTACACTGACAATTGAAGCAAAATAGCACAGTATAGCCCTGTTCTATGTCTCTCCATACCAAAATCACACTGAAAATGGCTGCCATTGAAAGAATACTTTTATACTGTGGGATGGGAATGAGCCATGATTGGATAAAGTCATAATGACAGTGTCCAATCATGACTCTGACAGTGCTCTGTGCCCTGATTGGCTGAAGCTTTCACTGCTTCAGCCAATCAGGGCTTGAAATGCACTGCTCAAAGGCACAATGCATTGAGGTCAGTTTGGGGGGCCGAACAAACGGTCAAACGTCCTGTTTGTTCGGCTGTTAGCTGAACTTCCGAACAATGAAAGTTCGGCCTGAACTTATGCTCGAACCGTTCTCCCATCCCTACCAGCCAGACACTAGTCCTCATCACTTCTGCATATTGCACCAACATTAAACCATTTCAGACTATTCGCAGACTAGGACATGAATTGGTAAGCCTTACAGTATCACAAGCCCTACACTGTTATAATTGATCTCTTACAGGCCCTGTTATTGGCAGATGAATGCTGCAAGCTGACCTGCCAGGTTTTAACACTCTCGGTCCGGTATTCTCAATGGTTCCCAACCCCCTACTTCAAAAACTCTCACAAATTGTACTTCCAACTGTGACCCTGGTTATTGGGTTCAGAACAGCAGCAAATAAAGACGATAATATCACAAATCCTCTGAGTGGATCTATTGATCTGGGCCTTCAGTTTTGTTTCCCTTGACCTTGTCCTGTTTTCTGTGCATATGTCCTTTAATACTTTAGATCTCCTTTATAATGACCCAGACCGTGTGCACACAGCAGAAGCAAACCAGGTTTTCCAGGAGATAAACCCTGGACTCTAGCTGAAATGATCCATTGCTTCATAGCCAGTTTAGAGTGCGGTTGTCTGAAGCTATGAAGGATGTTCAGGTAATCAACCCACAAAAGCCACAAAGCTGGAAGAAGCCATGTTATTGGAAGCCCGTATTGGTTGGCGTTTTCATGAGCGCCACTCTGAAAGATGGCCCATTTCTTCCAGGTCTTTTCCGTTCTCCTTGCCCTTATCTGAGAACATAATTTTTTCATGAACATTGGCTCTTCCCTACGCATTCCATCATAAATTACATCTTCCATATTTTAATGCCTCAGAAGACGTAATTTATGATGAAACATGTAGAAGAGTCTAATGTCATCCCACAATCGGAGTCTAGAAGAAGCCCTCGTCATTCATGGAACTGGCTGGTTTCTTACATGTGCTGTATATGTGAGTACTTTGACCTATTTTTAATAAAACTCGTTTGGAGGGTTTTACGCTATGTGGTACCCTTGGTATTTCTCTCTTTGAGTTCTATTGAGAACTGCATGATAATCAGCAGACCTGAGTGGAGTAAATAATGTACCCTGTGACAGGAGCCTAATTGTTTCAAATACTATTTGACTTCTCTAAAAAAGAGGGGCAAATCATTCTAGTAAGCATAGCTAATATAGCAGGCAGTGGATACATTGGAAGGACACACGTCAATAAAATTTCAATAAATTTGTTTGTGTACGGACTTATATTGCAGACTTATATTGGTGGGGATTTCCCTCTCCTTTTGGGGTTTATTGCGCACACTTTAGTTTATTTTTTATTTTATGTTCTTTTATTTCTTTTCTATTTTTTAAGTTTCATATAATTTATTATTATATAAGTTTGTATTAGTTTAGCACTTGTCTATGTGAATGTTTAACAATTGATATCTATTGATGTGCTAGCAGCTTGGATTTATTTCACACATCAGCCCAATTTCATTTAAATTTTTTACTTTATGGCTTTACCCAAGCTGCGTCCACTCCTTTTCATACACGAATCCATCCTTGCCAGACCCTGGTCATTTTCTTCTCATACGTCTAATTTTCCAGAGGTGCTCAACAGACCTGAGAATGCCTCTGCCCCCTAGAAAGTCTCTGCTGATAATCAATGTTTGGCTACCCCATACTTTAAGATGTGGCCTGACTATTCACCCACAATATCTCTTTCAAATTCCACTCTCAGAAAGTAGCACTAAGATTCATTAGATTATTTGATGCAATTCGTGAGGACATTGCCACTGTGCGTACGTCTTCCCCACCCATCATACCTTGCCCAGCAGCACATTCAACACTCTCCTCTTTTGAATTGGCTACTACGGAAGAGGTTACAAAAATTTTCTCGGATGCCCACCTAACCAATTGTCCCTTGGATCCTGTTCCCTCACAACTACTACGGTCACCCTCTTCTTCTATCCTATGCTCCCTCACCCACATCTTCAATCTCTCCCTTTCTAGTGGCATTTTCCCCTCCCCTCTAAAACATGCGCAGATCACTCCCATTCTTAAAAAGCCCTCACTGGACCCTACCGACCTGAACAACTTAAGACCCATCTCATTACTCCCATTCACCTCTAAACTTCTAGAACGCTTAGTCTACAACCGTCTTAGCTCCTACCTCAATGAAAATAACCTTCTTGACCCCTTACAGTCTGGCTTTCGCTCGCAGCACTCCACGGAAACTACCTTACTAAAACTCACTAACGATTTACTAACTGCTAAAACCAACAGCCAGTACTCCATACTCCTACTACTTGACCTCTCTGCGGCCTTTGATACTGTTGACCACACGCTCCTTCTCAATAAACTACATTCCCTTGGCCTCCGAGATTCTGCTCTATCCTGGTTCTCTGGCTATTTATCACAGCGCTCCTTCAGTGTCACCTACAACTCTGTCTCCTCCTCTCCATTGCCCCTTTCTGTGGGGGTCCCCCAAGGCTCGGTTCTTGGACCCCTTCTCTTCTCTATCTACACCTCCTCCCTTGGTCACTTAATAACTGCCCACGGCTTCCAATACCACTTATACGCTGATGACACCCAAATCTATCTGTCTACTCCTCACCTCACTCCTTCAGTCTCCTCTCGCATTACTAACTTACTAACTGACATATCAGCATGGATGTTGCACCACTTCCTTAAACTAAATCTCTCTAAAACTGAGCTATTAATATTCCCCCCCGCCCGTGCCCCCCTCCATGACTTTTCCATCAAAATCAACAATGCAACCATCAGTCCCTCCCCTCACGCCAGGGTACTAGGTGTAATCCTAGACTCTGACTTGTCATTTCAGCCTCAAATCCAATCGCTGTCAAAAGTTTGTAGAATTCACCTCCGTAACATCTCTAAAATTCGCCCTTTTTTAACAAATGAAACCACCAAGCTCCTCATTCACTCCCTTGTTATCTCTCGCCTTGACTATTGCAACTCCCTTCTCATTGGCCTACCTCTTCATAGGCTATCCCCTCTTCAGTCTATCATGAATGCTGCTGCCAGACTTATCCACCTTACCAACCGCTCAGTGTCTGCCAACCCTCTACTTCAATCCCTACACTGGCTCCCAATCACCCAGCGAATTAAATTCAAAATTCTAACCACAACATACAAAGCCATTCACAACTCTGCCCCAAGCTACATCACTAATCTTGTCTCCAAATATCACCCAAATCGACCTCTCCGCTCTTCTCAAGACCTCCTGCTTTCAAGCTCCCTCATCTCCTCCTCCCATGCTCGTCTCCAGGATTTCTCCAGAGCCTCTCCCATCCTCTGGAACTCGCTACCTCCATCTATCCGGCTATCCCCTACTCTTGCTACCTTCAGGCAATCCCTGAAAACTCATCTCTTCAGGAAAGCCTATCACGTCTCCAACTAATCTCTTACCACTTCCACCAGCTCATTCCCCACAGTTACAACCTTTTGTACCACCTGCCCCACCCTATTAGATTGTAAGCTCTTCTGAGCAGGGCCCTCTTAATCCTATTGTATTGTATTGTATTATAACTGTATTGTCTCCCTTTTATATTGTAAAGCGCTGCGTAAACTGTTGGCACTATATAAATCCTGAATAAGAATAATAATAATAATAATATTCAAAATCATCAAAAACTCAGCCTTGATAGTTTGTGTATGGAACTCTCTACCTCCACGAGGATACCCATTTTAGACTCCAATAAGATTCAGAACTCACTCACTTTTAGCCAGAGTTTTAGCCAGAAGAACATTATTGGGTACCAGTCCCCTCTGGTAATGTTGATTGTCTTATAAGGTGTGTTTATCACCTTCATTCTGCTTAATATGCTCCCTTACGCCTAAAAGCCTACTCTCAAGGGTGAGGCTGAAATTAGGAAGGTCCAAAGCACTCTCCCTCTCCCTGCAGCTGCTGCTTTCACTGTTCATATAGCTGCTCTTTCATCTATCTTTTTTGCTGAGTGATTCCTTCCCTACTTCTTTTGGCCAGCAGAGGTACTCTTCTCATGTGGTGCCTTCGGTGCCAGGCAGTGGTTTGGCTCTGTCTGCCTTACTTCCTCTCCCCTGACTGCTGGGCAATGCTGTGGCACTTTATTTAAACATCACAAGCCTTGTGATAGCATTCATTGTACTGGCCCCTGCATCAAGTGTATTGCCTTTGATTGTTCCTGTCCATTCTGCCCTGACCCATGCCTTGCCTCCTGTTCTTGTTTACCCTTACGTCTGCCTGGATAATGGGTACACTGCTGATTGCTGACTGCTTTGACCTTTTCCTGGATAACTGATATGCAACTAATTGTCACCTGCCCTGCATTTTTTGTTGAGGGGGGGGTTATTTCCCTTTCACTGCCTAATGTGGAACTTTATCAGCACATCAAGCAAATCTACCAGATGTTTGGCGCTGAAATTGGTGCATTTGTGCTATGAATTTTTTTTGTGCACAAAAGAATAAGACACAAACCTAACTTCTGAAGGCATCTACTAGGATTTGATTGCAACGCTGGGGAAGGATACCCCATCCTACAACACTGTTAAGAAGTGAGCAGTGGAATTCATGTGGGGATGGGACAGACTCAAAGATGATCCCTGCCCTGGCAGACCTACAGTTGTGACCACACCAGAAAACATTAACAGTGTGCACAATGAGGTAATGGCAGACTGCCGAGTTCACATCTGGACAATTGCTAAGGTGTCAGCAGGGGACGCCAGGCGGAACTTTGAGAGGGGCAGCAAATTGATGCCCAACAAGATTTTTTTTTTCCAGCAGTTTGTTGTGAACCGCCAGCACCAGATCAGATGTACAGCTTCCCCAGCAGGCGTGGCAGGTCTGTGCCTTCCATAAGATCGTAGCATGCCCCCTCTCCCCCCCTACCTTATTTACACAAGACAGGAAGCATGGCAGGTCTGGACAAAGGGCAGGACTTTTCAGGTTAAGAAGCAGATGATTGGTTACTAGACAGCATGGCAGTCCCAGCAATCATCACCTGCCTTTCACATGAAAAGTCCCATACTTTGTACGGACCTGCCGTGCTTCCCGTTTTGTGTAACTAAGGCAGGGGAGGGGCAATCTGTAATATCGATGCAGGGATGTGATGGGGTCTGTGAAGAGGGGGTCTGGGATGGGGGGGAGTCTGTTATAGGGGAATCTGTGATGGAGAGGAGTCTGTGAGGGAGTCTGTGATGGGGGATCTGTGGTGGAGAGGAATCTGTGATGAGGGGGGAATCTGTGAAGAGGGGGGATCTGTGATGAGAGAGGAGTCTGAGGGGGGATCTGTGATGGGAGAGGAGTCTGATGGAGGGGGGATCTGTGATGGGAGAGGAGTCTGATAGGGGGATCTGTGATGGAGGGGAGTCTGTGATGAAAGGGGGGAGATCTGTGTTGGGATGGTCTGTGATGAGGGGAGTCTGATATGGAGTTTGTGGTTTGGAATTGAACATAATGGTATGTCATATCATTTTGCATATAGACAAGGCTGTTGCATGTAAATCTGACTTCCTGATAAATGTAATTTTAGTTTTAATTATCATGATATAAAATAATGGCTGTGGGGGCCTTTTGGTGGGCATAATTTTTTTTGGGGGGGGTTGGGGGGCAGCATTTCATTCTTGGAACCAGGCAGCACAATGTCTTGGGCCAGCCCTAGGTAACAGGCATATCAAAAACCATACTTCAGCATATCTTGATCCAAAATATTGAAACGCACAAGTTTTATGCCCAATGGGTCCCACAATTGCAGATGCTTGATCAAAAATGCACACAACTCACCACATATATAATCAATCTACAGCTGCTCAGGAGAGATACAGGGAATTTTTATGCCAGGTTTGTGGATGTGGAGGAAACTTGGCTCCACCACTTCCAACCTGAGAGCAAATCTCAATCGGAACAGTGGAAACACACTTTCTCCCCTATGCAGAAGAATGCTCCCAGTGTTCCATCAGAGAGCAAAGAGACATTCTTCTGAGATTGCAAGGGTGTACTGTTCACCGATTACGTTCAGAAAGGACATCCTATTACCAGGGACTATGCAACCTTGATTCATTATTTATGTGTTTCCATCAAGGCTATGACATGGTATGCTCTGGAAAGGATTCCATCAAGACAATGCGCTTCCACACTGATTTGCTGTGGTGATGGCTGACATCCATTCTTGTGTTTTTTCTCTGGTTACACATCTACTATACTTACCAAACTCTGCACCATCTCCGACTACCACCTATTCCCAAAACTGAAAAAGGAACCGTCTGGTGTTCATTTCTCCAGTGCCAGTGACAATGATTTATTTGATGCTATAACTACTTTTTTTAACAGGGATTCAAGAACTAGAGCACCATTGGGCTAAATGTGTGGACATCAAAAAATAGTATTACGTCATTGACATTAGACGCTTTCTTCTAAGTCAGGCCAAGAACTTTTGGCATGCCCCTCTGTATGCATAGATGTTACATGCAGCTGCGCAACAACAGTGTTAGGAAGATCAAGTACTTCTTCTGCTCATCTGTTATTGCTCCCATCCTGGTTTCTGATCTTGCTTCTGCCTTCCAGATTTTGACCTCTTCTGCCTGTGTTCTGGATTACGGTTCCAATACAGTCAGGGGATAATGTTACCACAATATCAACATAATTTATAAATGAATTTCGTCCATAACAGCTGTGATTCCTATAGTGATGATGTGATTGGCCCACAGCTATCACATAGTACTTGGACCAATCACAGCATCCTGCACCATGTGATAACTGTGAACAAATCACAGCATCACTAGCATAAGCACAGCTGTTATGAATGAAATCCATTCATGACAGTTCAAACTATTGCTGTTACCGTGATCATCACTAACAGCAATCACAATGTAAAAAAAAAATCCTTGGTCACCCCCCCAAAGTAGTACAGTGTAAATTGTAAAATAAAGAAAAAAATGCTTCTTAAATTAAATAAAATTTTACTTTTTTTTATTTTTTAATACATACAGTCACCAGTCAGTATCCCTGATCACAGCCACACCAGCCATATGTTCTGCAAGCTCCTGCACAGAATCTTTTTTTTTCTCTTTATCCTATATTCACACACTGACCCATCAAATCCAGTGCTGTCCTGCTATAAACTACTGCCACAGTGTTTCCCGCCACCATCTGTCCTTACTAGAGATGGGCCCAATATTCGAGTCACATGCAGGTTCCACCTGAACATTGGGTGTTTGTTTGTTTGTAGAACAAACAAACATATGGGGTGCTCGTCGGCAGGCGAACATCCCGTGAGCACCCCAATGCACTGTGAGATTGCAGTTCATTGATGCCTGATGATTGGCCAAAGCATGCACCTGACCTGTATGCTTTGGCCAATCACAGCGCAATGTACAGTGAGAGCCATGATTGGCCAAAAGCAGGGTGCCTTTGGCCAATCGTGGCTCAGGGGCTAAGTCCATGCCCCACACTATATAAGGCTGCTTCCAATGGCGGCCATGTATAGTCTGCAATAATGGAGAGAGATTAGGCAGAGTAGTTAGTGGATTGAGTGTGCCGTCAGTGTAGTGTATATAATGCAGTGCAGATTATATAGTGCAGTCAGTGTAGTGTATATAACGCAGTGCTGAGTATATAGTGCAGTCAGTGTAGTGTATATATTGCAGTGCAGAGTATATAGTGCAGTGCAGAGTATATGGTGCAAAGTAGTGCAGAGTATATAACACAGTGTATTGCAGAGTATATAGTGCAGTGCAGAGTATATAGTGCAGTGTAGTGCAGAGTATATATATCACAGTGCAGTGCAGATTATATAGTGCAGTACATAGTATATAACACCATGTAGTACAGAGTATATAATACAGTGTAGTGCAGCGTATATAGTACAGTGCAGAGTAAATAATACAGTGCATTGAAGTGGTTAAGGGGAACCCTATGATAGAATTAGGAAACAAAAAGGCATGCCCCCCCAATCCATAACATGGCCTTTGGGTCTGGTATAGATAATAAGGGGAACTCCGTGCCCAAAAAAGACGCGTGATCCCTCCCAAAATCCATACCAGGCCCATGCCAAAATTAAAAAAATGGCGTAGGGTCCCCCCAAAATTCATACCAGACTCTAATCCAAACATGCAGCCTGGCAGACCAGGAAGGGGCAGGATGAGTGAGCGCCCCCCCTCCTGAACCATACCAGGCCATTTCCCCTCAACAAGGGGGCCCCTAGATCCCCCCCTATGTGAATGGTCATCGGGTACCTTGTACCCCTACCCATTCACCAAAAAAGTATCAAAAAGTAAAAACCACAAGAGACAGTTTTTGACAAATCCTTTATTAAAAAATAAAAAAAGTTTCCCGCAAAGCAAATCCACCGTCAATCACGCCGCCCGACGGACCCAAAAAATAGCAAAAATGGAAAAAACTCCGCCTCCATGGGAGGCCTCCCACCTACTGCACTCTCTTCACTTTGACAGCTCTTATATAGGCAAGGGCGAGGCCACCTGGTGATGTAACAGGGTGAACCCGACCCCCTTCTGATGTCATGTGATGTCACATGATGTCCGACGGGGTGGGGTTACCTGGTTACATCACCAGGTGCCCCCTCCCTTGCCTATATAAGAGCTATCAAAACAAAGAGAAAGACTTCATCATGATTGACGGTGGATTTCCATCATGGGACACTTTTTTTAAGGATTTTTCAAAAACTCTCTCTTATGGTTTTTACTTTTTGGTGAATGAGTAGGGGTACGTTGTACCCCTACCCATTCACATATGGGGGCCGAATCTGGGGGCCCCCAAGTTAAAGGGGGATTCCAGATTTTGATAAGCCCCCCCGCCCGCAGACCCCGACAACCACAGCCCAGGGTTTTCAGTTAGAGGCCCTTGTCCCCATCAGGCATGTGGCCTGGTATGGTTCAGGAGGTGGGGCACTCGCTGGCCCCCCCTTTTCCTGATCTGCCAGGCTGCATGATCGGTTAAAGGTTTGGTATGGATTTTGGGGGGAACCCCATGTGGGCGAAATCCAGACTG
The DNA here is from genome assembly GCA_037952925.1 of Lithobates clamitans. Taxonomy (NCBI): domain Eukaryota; kingdom Metazoa; phylum Chordata; class Amphibia; order Anura; family Ranidae; genus Lithobates; species Lithobates clamitans. Next base: position 2,173,138 of record JBBGZY010000228.1, on the reverse strand, counting down.
AAGGGGATCAAGAAGGTTATTCACAATGAGGTGGTCGCTCAGTCGGTTGTAGACTAAACGTTCAAGGAGTTTGGAGGCAAAAGGGAGTAAAGAGATGGGTCTTAGGTTGTTAAGATTGGTGGGGTCTGAGGCCTTTTTTGGTATGGGAGTGACTAGCGCATGTTTTAGAGCATTGGTTCTCAACCTGGGGGTCGGGACCCTCTCAGGGGTCGAATGACGATTTTCCAGGGGTCACCGAATCCTGGGCTGTTTCTGAAGCCCGCGCTGCTCTCCCAGGCTTTTACGACCGTTCAGCAGGGCTGTCCCTGGAGCTCACGGCCGCCCACTCAGCCTCTTTGCAGCCGCCCATTCAGTTCACGGCATGGCTGGGGGACAGAGACTAGAGGTTAGCTGAGTATGTTTGTGAAGTGGGAGGGGCTGGAGGAGACCCTATCTCCTGATTTCGGCATAGATGTCACTGCTATCAGACAGCACAAAGTCAGAGACATAGTGAGTAACACTACCTGTGATTATAGTTGCCATCAACTACAGTTCTCAGATCAGCAGATGACCTTGATCAAGAGCACCTAACTTGGCTGATCAGAACTCCCCCCAGGACTGCCACTGATCCCACCCCCCACCAGCACTGCCACTCCTCCCAACTCCCCACCAGCACTGCCACTCATCCCATTCCCCCCCCACCAAGGAGTAAGAGAAGGAATAAAAAATAGAGAATACATGGAAGGGAGAGGAAAAGAGGGGAAGGAACAAAGAAAAGGGGAGAGAAAGAATACGAAAAGGAAGAAGAAAAACGGCTAGAGAAAGGGATGGGGGGAAAAAAAACAAGAAATTAGCATAGAGAGAGATAAAAGGGAAAGGAAGGAGAACTAAGAGAAAGAGTGATACATCCTAAAATGTACCATAAAGGGTTTTAATACTGTACGGGTGAAAGGGACTCAGGGAACGCTAAATGTTCATGGGTTAGGGGCACAAATTACTTGTCTTGCATTGGGTGCTGACAACCCATGCTATGAAAATAATTTTACTATTAGGGGTCCCCACTACTTGGGAAATTTTATCAAGGGGTCACGGCACTAGAAAGGTTGAGAACCACTGTTTTAGAGGGTTGGGGAAGATGCCAGTAGAGAGTGAGAGGTTGAAGATATGAGTTAAGGAGTGTAGGATTGAGTCAGATGGTGACCGTAGTATTTGAGAAGGAACAGGGTCCAGGGGGCAGGAGGTTAGGTGGGCATTAGAAAGAAGTTTAGTGATTTCCTCTACAGTAGCTGGGTTAAGAAAGGGAAGTATTGATTGTGCAGGAGGACAAGGAGTGTAAAGTGAGGGAGATATCTGTAGATGAATTATCTCAATCTTATTTTTGAAGTGATTAGCAATATCCTGGGCAGTGAGTAAGTTAGTGGGTGGGGGTAATGGAGGACGAAATAGAGTGGTAAAGGTAGAAAAGAGTTGACGGGGACTGCGTGAGAGGGTGTTAATGAGAATGATGAAGTAGGTCTGTTTGGCAGTGTAGAGGCAGGAATGGTATTTTTGGAGGGCAGATTTATATTGGCTGAAATCTTGCTGTGACTTAGTTTTACGCCACAGATGCTCAAGAGCGCCACTACATTTTTTGAGGCTTCTGGTATTGTCTGTCTGCCAGGGTTGTAGCGGTTGGGGTCTGATTCTGTGTGTCGTGAGGGGGGCCAAGGTATATAGGGTGGATGACAGTGAACTGTTGTAGATAGAAGTGGCCAAGTTGGGGCAGGACAAGGATGAGATTTTATCGTAGAGACAATCTGTAGCAGAAAAAAGAAGAGAAGAGTTAAGATGCCTTGGTCACATCTCTAGACATGCTCTCCTGTGTTCCTGTTAAAGACTTTCTTGGATGAAATTTCTTCTGGATCCAGATCCTGCTTGCTGTTCTACTACGCTCATCTCTGGCTCCCTGACATTTTGGCTTGTCTGACTATCCGTACTGGTTCCTGAACTCTGGCTGTGTTTTGACTACGTTTACTCTGTTTACCTTTTTTATTATTAAACAAGTGTGATTTAACTGTACTTCTTTCTCAGTTTGATTCATGGTTCCTGACAGCCACAAACAGTTGTAAAGTCAAGTTTTTTACTTTGGATCGGTTCCACCCCAGCTCCTGGGGTGGGGATTGGAACAAATTTCTCCTCCAGAGGGAGCTGAGGTGGATTCATTCCCTCAAAGCTGCCATTTACCCTGGCCTCAATTACAAGCCCTTTTTGGAGGGGCTTGTCTCAGGAGGAATTGAGAAATAATCAATTTTCTTCTCTTTCTCTCTCCCCTCATGATTCATCTGTTTGTTCTCCATTATCTAATCTTACCAATTTATGACTTCTTTTAGGCCAGTGATGTTCATTGTCACGTTGTATGTATTTCACTTTTCCCTTTTTCTTCTTCATCAGCAAGTTCACAGCCAAAATCACTGACTGGGAGCCTGCTGACAAACTTGTGCTGTGTCCAACCACAGCACAAGCAGTAGGTGGCGTGCTCACCCATGAACAGAGAAGTCTACCCATACGTCGCAGGGGATCAATGGAGCTGCCGACCAGCAGTAAAACTGCTGCTGGTCTGCAAGTGGTTAAAACCTGTACTTCAACTTACATTCTTGTTTTTCTTTAGCTATTGTCATCGTGTGGAAAGAAGGAGTGAAAGAAGATGAACAACCAAGAAGAGATAAGGGAGAATGCACAATCTCATCTGGATGATGATTGATAAATATGAGATAAAGAACCGGGACAAGGCCCCAAAAATAGAGAGGAGGAGATGGCAGCACAAATAAAGAAGGCAAAGAAGGATAGGAAGAAAGAGATAATGAAGAAGATAAAGAAGGAGGAGGAAAGAAAGAAACAGAAGAAGAAGGAGGAGGAGAAAAAGTTAACATAGGAAGAAAAAAAAAGAAAAGGAAAGAAATAAGTTGATGAAGAAAGAAGGAAAGAAAGAAAAAGGAGGAAAAGTAGAGATAAAGGACAAATAAATTGGCGTAGGAGGAGGAGGGAGGAGACACCCGGCTGCCGTGATTTTGAGGAGACACAGGGAAGCTGCCGTCCAGCGCTGCCCGTGCCATAGATGGGGTAAGTGCGGGGCTGGTAACCGACCGACCGGGGGGAGGGATGGTACGGGTGACCCGACCGACCGGGGGGTTACTGTGGGTGCATGGTTTGCCACCCCCCAAAAAATATACCACCAGCCGCCACTGCTAACCAGACAGCTATACAGAGCTCTAACCTTTAAAGGCCAGTGTGGAGCAGCAGAAGGGTTTAGAGCAGCTGCTACTGTCAGTCTAAGAGAGCCACCAACACTCCTGGATATGCCACAGGTCGAAGAGAACTTTGGAGCCCTTTATTGACAAAAGAGACTCTGGCTCAATTTGATTACGGCTTTGATTCCTGCATTTGGAATTTCTGTGCCCCCATCTGTGTGATAGTATTCTGAACAAGGTCCAGTCTAGCATCCAGGAAGTGTCTAGACTGTCATCTGACCACCCACTGTGTCAGGACCTACCACAAGCACCCATGCAACTCCTTGTCCTGCTACACCTTGTCAAAAAGGACGGAAGGTGTAAGGGAAGTCCTCTCATCAGCTCAGCCTCTACCAAGTACTTAACAAACAGATTACTTCCAATAGTGAAATATAGCTTGCTGCAAAAAGCCTGCAATAGATCACTATAGCAGTGATCTACTGCAGCAGGGAGTGGCTGGACAGTGCTGCAACCATTTTGCCTGAGCCCCTGTATTGATAGGAAGTGCTGTGATATCACTCCTGTCATCACTATACTTCAGTTGTGAACACAATGTAGCATTAGTCTTGGACATTGACTGTCAGTTGCAGATGTCAGACCCAGCATTAGAAGCGGCTGGGACCCTCAGGAACCACTGAGTCTTAGAGCTGTTTTTAAATAATGCTGAGACAAACAGTGGTTGTCCCTGCAAAGTTTTAACATAGAACCTGGATTTTAAGTGGTTAAGTGGAATTCCAGTCAACAAATAAAATCTACCATTCCGTTGTATGTACAAAGTAATCACTTCTTGTATTATAGTTTATTGTTATTTATTTATGCATATCTCCAAAGTACCTGGGTGTGCTGTCAATTCACATAGCTCTTGTGTTGTCTTTCTTAACCATTTAATTCCCAGGGCCTTTTTTTCTTTAAAATGTCATTGTCCTAAAGTATATTTTTTTATTTCAGTAATATCAGGGCAGCATAGTAGCTACCAGCCTACCAGGGTCATTGTATTGAATCCCAGCCATAGCACTACCTACAGGGTGTTTGCATGTTCCCCCTGTGTCTGCATGGGTTTCCTACCATGCTCCAAAAGTATGCTGATAGTTTTTTTTGGCTCCTGTGTAAAATTGGCCCTAGTGTGTATGTCTGAATGTGAGTTAGGGACTTTAGATTGGATTGTAAGCTTGTGCAGGGACTGGTCAGTGGGGAACTGATCAGTGGAGACCAATGCCAGACTTCCTAAGCTGCTCTGCAGCACTAGATAGCTCCTAACAGTGATCTGCCTAGGGTTGCCACCTCTTCCCCTTTAAAACTGAACACATATTAATTACACAGATTCTGTGGCTGATTAAGGGGGTAATTAAACTCACTTAGTGGCTTATCTGCATTAAATTAGTCTCAGAACCTGTGTAATTAATATGTGTTCGGGTTTTAAGTGGTGAGGTGGCAACCCTAGATCTGGAGAACTGTGTAGAAAGTTAAAATACCCAGAAAGAGATCCTTTCAATTTGTGGGCTTATTGTTGGACTCTAGCTGTCATTTACAGCTGGTGGTTCCATTGCTAGTACTGGTGAGTAGTCCTCAGAATCCGCTGAGCTCAGGTGCCATTTTAAAAATGGCACTGGGACAAACAACTGTCCCTATGCCATTTTAAACAGCAGCCAGGACTCAAAGGGTTAAGCAAACTAAAATGTGATTGATTTTCCTTCTTTACCTACACATCACCTTTGCTCTTTAACAAATTAATCTTTTTACTATAATTTAAATAGAGCTTAATTCTATTTTAATGTTGTACCCTTTGTAATATGCTATTAGATAAGATTTGGGATAAAATAGATCTTTTTTATATAGTTTAGCATTCGTGTAACAGCTTATCTAATGTCTCCTGGTCAATTTAATGTGCACATATGTGTTGTTATTGTCCCGTATTTCTTTTAGTCAGGCTTGCAATAATTAGAATCTGCTCCATTTCAATCTGTAAAGTCCATGTTTATTCCATCTGTCATCCTTTGAATATAATTTCAGCTAATCTTGAAGCCATTTCATTTGGGCAGAAAAGCATGCAGTATTAGCCGTTCTTTAATTGATAGGGGCAACACACAATAAATAAGATTCTTAATTGTATTTGTTATATTAAAATTCAGCTTAATTTTCTTCTTATTTCTTTGGTGGCACTGTGGTGTATTCATATAGCTACCTCTAAATGAATGTCAACTTGTTTTACCTCGTCTACAACAGATCGATACTTCATTAGGCTGAATTGTCTTGTGCCCATGCAACCTTGAAACGGTGGCTTAATTACCACTCCTATTATGCAGTGGTTTAAAAAGCTGTGCTCAGCTGTGTCAGACCAAACAAAAGCCAGCCTGTTGTCCAGAGTTAAGAAAATGCACTTCTGAACTGTAGAAACTACCGTTTTTTTTTTTCATAAACAAACAATTAAACTAGGAAAGGGAATTATTGCTACTTAGTAGAGGGTTCGCTATGGGCAGGAATAATATAAAATTAATTGCAAATCGAGCTTATGCTAAAACAGAGGACAGAGGGAAGTGTAGCCAAATGGCAATCATGACAAATGACATCTCATGTCTCAAAATCATTTTTCTTTACTGGACTGATTTGTCATCCTCACTTTTGACATTTTTCATTCTGCAGCAAAATCATGTTGACAGAATGAGCTATTTCTACTCTTACTGGTGGGACACGGAAAATGGTTTCATGCTTTCTCTTTTAAATTTCAGTGTGATTACTAAACACTATTGTGCCAATGATACTGTGTGATCCCCAAAACTTTCCAACTGGAACAGATATATTTTTAAAATAATCCTGCTGTATCTTTCCAGAAAAAAATATTATCTTACTAGCACAGAATGGTGAAGGGCGTCTTAGCTGATATATTCAATGTACAGCAAATTCTAATCTAGATTTAAATACAATGGACAAATAAAAAGACTTTAAGTTTATGTACACCCTAAAATGAAAAACTGTGACATGATAGCTTACTACCTATTTGTTCAAGTGAGGTTTATAATTTTTATTAAAACTTTGCTTTTCTTGAATTTTCACTGGTGATCCTGACTCTATGCAACTTCCTGTTCTAGGGAAAAAACAAATTTTACTGTCAGTGTATAGCGGAGCAGCATTGTCACCTTAGGATTCTGCAGTACAAGCTGACATGTTTACATGTGTTCAGCTTGTTTTCTATTAGTGAGAGATGTCCCTATTTCAAAAACATTTACAAAGCTGCTTACAGGTGGTGCATGTTGTACTAGTCACATAATTTCCCACAGGCATGCATTGGCACCAGAAGCTATCTTCCACATTCTCAGCAGCTTATACTGCATTATCATTGAAGAACATACTGCAGCTGCTGACTTTTAATAATCAGACACTTACCTGTCCTGGAGTCCAGCGATGTCGGCACAGCAGCTGATGTTTCCAGCAGCTGTCGGGTGCATGCCGCTTCCACTGCGAGTAAGGGAACCCAGCAGTGAAGCCTTATGGCTTCACGCCGGGAACCCTACTGTGCATGCACAAGGCTCTGCTCCTCTCTCCTACTGGCCCGACAGCCGGTGAAGGAGGAGGGAGGAGGAGGGAGCCCGGGTGGTAATGTCAATATCCGCGGCTGATGCTCCCGGAAGTGAGAACAGGATGCCTGTGAAAGACAGATATCCCCCCCCCCAAAGGTGCCAAATGTGGCACCTGAGGGGGGAAGGAGTACAACGAGCGGAAGTTCCACTTTTGGGTGGAACTCCGCTTTAACTTGCATATACCCACAGTATTTGTTGTATACTTAATTTTCCTATTGAATTTATCCAAAGTAACTCAGCAGCTCAGCAGGCTTGACTTTGGAATCTCACGCTCATCGTCTTATATCTGTTTAGTATAAATTGTATTGTGCCTAGTTTGAGAGTTGCTTTGCATCATCTTTGTTCTTATGTGGTTGCTGTTCATGCTTCCACTGTAGATTTTGGGAAACTCCGAGGAGAGGTCGGGCTCTATGTGGTTTTGCACTGGAGCATTGGTTCCGCCTGGAATGCCTCATTACACACAAGGCTGTAAGTGATTTACATAAGCAACTCACATTCAGGCCCCAATCCCCAAGTTTTTATTTCTGCCTCTGTTTCCCTTCAGCTAAATACTCCTATGAAAACTGACTCTTGGTGTATTCCTGTTTACATTTCTTGCTGACCCCCCCCATATTATCTATATTTGTTTTATTATCAACAGATACAGTCATGCTCAACAGTTTGCATACCCTGGCAGAAATTGTGAAATTTCGGCATTAGTATTGAAAATATGACCGATCATGCCAAAAAAAAGTCTTTTATTTAACCACTTGCCGACCAGCCACCGTCATTATACTGCGGCAGGTTGGCACGATCCCGCGAACCATCGTAGCTTTACATCCGTCCCTTTAAGCAGGATAGCAGGTGCGCGCATGCACCCACTGCACAGCGGGGGTGCCAATGCTCATGACCGGCGGTTGCCATGACTGCCGGCCACGAGCGATCGCGGGCACGAGAGGCAGAACAGGGACGTGTGTATGTAAACACACACATCCCAGTTCTGTGAGGAGAGGAGAGAGAGATCATGAGTTCCTATGAGCTGGGAATCATGATCTGTCATCTCCTATAGTCAGTTCCAACCCCCACAGTTAGAACACACACATAGGGAACACAGTTAACCCCTTGATCACCCCCTAGTGTTAACCCCTTCCCTGCCAGGTACATTTATACAGTAATCAGTGCATTTTTATAGCACTGATCGCAGTATAATTGTCAATCGACCCAAAAATGTCAAAAATGTCCAATGTGTCCGCCATAATGTCGCAGTCTTGATAAAAATTGAAGATTGCCGCCGTTACTAGTAAAAAAAAATAATAATAAAAATGCCATAAATCTATCCCCTATTTTGTAGACGCTATAACTTTTGCACAAACCAATAAATATATGCTTTTATGCGATTTTTATTACCAAAAATATGTAGAAGTATACATATTGGCCTAACTGAGGAAAAAATTTGCTTTTTAAAAAAAATTAGGGCTATTTATTACAGCAAAAAGTCCAAAATATTGTGTTTTTTTCAAAATTGATGCATTTTTTTGTTTATAGCGCAAAAAATAAAAACTACAGAGATGATCAAATACCACCAAAAGAAAGCTCTATTTGTGGGAAAAAAGGGATATCAATTTTGTTTGGGTACAGCGTTGCACGACCGCGCATTTGTCAGTTAAAGCTACGCAGTGCTGTATCGCAAAAAATGGCCTGATCATTAAGCAGCCAATTCTTCCGGGGCTGAAGTGGTTAAGGATAGCAATCACATGAAGCCATTTATTATCACTTAGTTTTTTGGATCCTTTTTAAATCATAATAATAACAGAAATCACCCAAAAGGTCCTGATAAAAAGTTTACATACCCAGAAATGTTTGGCCTTGGTACAGACACAGAAGGTGGCACACACAGGTTAAAATGGCAGTTAAAGGTAATTTCCCACATTTGTGGCCTTTTAAATCACAATTAGTGTCTGTGTATAAGTAGTCAATGAGTTTGTTATCTCTCTCATGGATGCACTAAGCAAGCTAGACATTGAGCCATGAGGAGGAAGAAAAGAACAGTCAAAAGACCTGCTTAACAAGGTAATTAAACTTTACAAAGATGGAAAAGGATATAAAAAGATATCAAAAGGGGGCGTGGTCTAACCTCACTAGAAGATGGACGTCTAACTCCGGAGCTCCCGCCGCCACAGTTAACTACTGCCAAGCTACGGAGGTACAGTCGAGCCTCACTCCCCCCACTCCGACCACACAGCATGGGGACAGTCTCCCTCACCTCGTCGGCATCACGGTCCCACTCCCCCCACAAGCAGAGCGGGGCAATCAGCCAAAACATCAGATGTTCAGATCACAGAGGGGCAATACGGCGTCTTCCCACCCTGCACACAGGCAGACCGCATCCTCTCAGGAGACAGGATCCCTTCTCCCATCCTCCACTCAAAGTGCAGCGGGATCAGGAGATTCAGGGACCCCTGCCCCACCACTTCAACAGCTTAGTATCCATGACCTGAGGACCATAGCTGCAGACATTAAGGACACCCTGTCAGCTGCTATTTTAGAGCTCTGGCTGGACATACACACGCTGGCTTACAGGGTTCAGGTAGTGGAGACTGTCACACAGCAGCATGACATGGTCCTCCGTAGAGCCACTTGGAGGGTAGATACTCACACTCTCCAACTCAGGGAGCTGCAGAGACATAAGGAGGACTTGGACAACAGGGGGAGATGCCACAACCTAAGAATCCATGGCATGCCTGAATGCATTGAATCAGATCAGCTCTCCCCCACTGTTGTGCGCCTGTTCAATGACATCCTTAACAGACCACCACAGATGCAGATTGCAATGGAACGGATCCACAGGGCCCTTAGACCTAAAGGCAGGAATACTGATCCCACACAGAGACATCATCTGCTGCATAGTAGACTATAAAGTTAAAGAAGACATACTAAAGCAGGCCAGAAGCAGAGCACAGGTTCTCCATGCAGGAGTACACATCCAGATCTTTTAGGATCTCTCCAGCATCACCCTGCAGCACCATAGAGACCTGAAACCTCTGCTAGACACACTGCGCACTCAGGGGATACCTTATAGGTGGAAGTTCCCCTTCTGTCTTTCTGCTACCGCACAGGGCCGTACCGCATTGATGAAGGTACCTGAAGACATACCACATTTCTGCAACACCCTAGGCATCCTGCTGATTGACGTCCCTAACTGGTATGCAGAATTCTGTGGTACAGTGACCAAGAAGGATCCGCAACCTGAGGAGCCCATGGATGCACAAAACACCCGGTACCACTGATGCCGGTCCCCTTCAGTAACCCGGAGCCACCCAGGCACCCACAGTTCCCGCCGTGATGCAAGCCCAACTGACTCGCTGAGTACAAGGAGAGCCCGACGCGGCCGCTAACGCTGCATCAGGACCCCCAGATGACCGGTTACTTCCAGACATGTTTTGATACAGTTACCTCCCCCATGGGTACTCAGTGATTTGCTGTTATTGTTGAGCCATGTTTGGCTTCTATGAGTTCCAATTGACGATTGTTTTAATTGACTTAGTCTTCTTAAAGACACTCTGTTTTGGTATTGCGGACCATAGTACCCTTAACTATGCTTGCCTTCAATCCCCACTAACTTTTCTCCACGCTACGGCCTTCCACATACACGGACGAGAACCACTGAGATCCCACAGTGAACGGCCGAAACTACAATTCCCACAACACCCTGCAGCCTTCTACCTGTCCTATACAGGAAGAACTGTGAACTATCAGCGTGACCTACTTCCGGCTTCGCACTCTCCGGGAAACAACACAGCACAAGGACCATCTCTCCCACACTGCTACATCTATGTGCAGGGTAACGAATTCTTCTACCCGGGACGCAACCTTAACAAAACCTGCATGGACGGAAACAAGACTCACCGACCCTCTTCCCTAAGGTACCCCAATGACTATGCTAATTACGAATATTCATTTTCCCAGCAACTGTACTAGAGACTTCAGATAGTGGGTAGGACTGGCGAACCCTCATACCCAATTTACTAATGGAAGCTGTGGGGAGCAGTGCCCCATCCCACGCGCTCCCATTTGGGAACTATCTCTATCCTCCTTCTCACCTATCCAATGCCATGTGGCGGTGGGATACCCGAGATCTACAGATACTTTCCCTTGCTAGGAACTAGCCAACCCCCACACAGCAGTGAGACAGTGTGCAGTCACTCCGATTAGGGTGCGCACACTGCTTTCGCTCTGTAACTTACCGATTCTACTAGATATTGAGGCAGGCGGACAGATTCCCCACCGCCTCATCGGTACTCCTGTAGTGTTTACTACACCTGACTCAAACCTACAACCAATACAACAGATCCCCCCCTTGTTTTTCTTTTTACCATTTTTACCTAACTACCCCCTACCCCCCACACTCCTCCCCTCATAGCGGAGGACATTGGTCCACACGCCGCGCTACACTGTGCGACTCAACCCCACACGCGTACCTCAAGATTTGCTCTAGAAACATCTATGGACTCAACACCCCTGAAAAGAGAACACAATTACTTTACTCTCTCCAGAAAACTAAGGGTCATATAGCTCTTATTCAGGAATCTGATTTTAGAACAGATAGTATCCCCAAATTGCACAACAAACACTTTCCAACGGTCTATCATGCATCAAATAAAGACACCAAATCTAAGGGAGTATCTATTCTAATAGCTAAACATTGCCCAATCCAAATATCAGAAGTCCAAAGGGACCCACAGGGGATGTTCTTGTTTCTCAAAGGCACACTTCATTATAGGCCCATCACGATTGTAAATGTCTACGCCCCAAACACTCAACAATTGTCGGTGGCGACTTTAATGTAGCCCTGAACCCCTCCCTTGACACATCTAATGACTCAAACCTAACTTACCCTAACTTACAGTGGCCTCCGAGCAATAAAATCACAATTCAGCGACCTAACACTACATGATACTTGGCTCACACTGCATCCCAAAGATAAAGACTTCACATTTTTCTCCCCGCCACATAACAAGTACTCCAGACTTGATCACCTCTTTCTATCCCAAAATGACCTAACCTTTCTGACTAAAGCCACAATTGAACCCATGATACTTTCGGACCACAACCCCATCACCGTGACACTAACTTTCCCTATGACACATGTCAGATCTAATATCTGGCACCTTGACAATTCCCTCCTAACGGATCTGGAGATCTCTCCAAAAATTACTAAAAGCCTTTCCCATTACTTTACTGAAAACCTAGCGGGAGACTCCTTCCCGGCAACAATTTGGGCTACACACAAGTGTGTAATTAGGGGTGAATTCATCTCTTTGGCGCCAAAAGGAATAAACTCAGGAAGGCGTGAATTGATGAACTCACTAAACTTATTCACACAGTGGAACAAACGCACAAATATTCTTTGGCCGCTAGCTCCTTGACTGAACTGATACAAACCAGGGAGGAACTCTTAGGAGAATTGCACAAAACACTAAAACGTAAATATGCCCTTACCCAAAAATGATTTTATGAATTTGGCAACAAATCTGGGACGCTGTTAGCCAGAGCCCTACAGGTCAAAAAAGCAACCCACACTATCCACACGATACCTCCTGCAACACCTTAGCTACATCAGAAAACATTGCAGATCAATTTGTACAGTACTTCTCCAAATTGTACAATCTCCCCATCTCACAACCGACAGCCACCCCAATGACCGGGCGGCAGCCATTCAGGACTTCCTACGTACAACAATACAGCCCAACTCCTCTCACCATTGAAGAATCAACAGGCCTAGACCTCCCGCTCCCTCATTGAAACAATTAAAGACAGGCAAAAGCCCAGGCCCGGACGGCCTGGCTGTCAGTTATTATAAGTTCTTCCCCGGCGCCCTCATCCCCCAGCTTGTTAAGGCTTTCAACGACCTCTCACCCTCTAACATCACCAACAGAGATATACTAGAAGCCCACGTTACCCTTATTCTAAAACAGGGCAAAGATGCCACGTTGGTATCGAACTATCGTCCCATATCATTTCTTAATGTAGACATGAAACTTTACGCCAAAGCGCTAGAAAACTGCATTCTACCCCTGCTCCTGAGATTAATCTCTCTGGACCAAGTTGGTTTTGTCCCTGGTAGGGAGGCCAAAGATAACACCACTAAAGCTTTAAATATTCATCATTGGCTATCGAATACATCCACTCAGGGCTTCTTCTTGTCCCTGGATGCGGAGAAGGCATTCGACAGAGTGGCCTGGGACTATATGGAGGAGGCACTACATGCAATGGGACTACCACATCAACTACTCCATATGATCCTAGCTCTTTATTCGTCCCCTACAGCTAAAATTACAGTTAACGGCCGCCTGTCGAACGCCTTCTCCATTTCAAATGACACTCCCCAGGGATGTCCCTTATCCCCTTTATTTTCTCATACTCACCATGAAACCTCTACTCCGCAAACTGAGAGATAACTCGGATATCAAAGGCATTGATATCAACGGAAAAAAATTATAAAATAGCGATCTACGCTATGATGATATTCTACTCTTTTTGACAGACCCTATAAACACCATTCCCAACCTCCTCAAAGACCTTGCGCTTTTCAAAACTCTCTCTAATCTGCAAATTAATTTTGCAAAGTCCAAAGCTCAGAACATCACCCTCCCGACTGCACTCGTTACACAATGTAAAAGTAATTTCCCCTTTGGCTGGGAACCCCAGGCTATCACTTACTTGGGTATCAAAATCCCTACCAGGCTAAATGACCTTTATGTGCAAAACTTTTAACCTGTTCTCCAAGTCATCCAGGGAGACCTTCACACATGGCACCCAGGTCCTTTTTCTTGGTTTGGTAGAATAGCTATCCTAAAAATGAATGTTCTACCAAGACTTCTCTATCTCTTTCAAGCAATCCCCATCAAACTCCCCTCCTCCTTCTTCTCGTCTTATAAATGAATATGCAGAAATCTCATTTGGACCTCTAGAACACCCAGACTAAGCTGGGAAAGACTGACTCTCCCCAAACTGCAAGGGGGTCTAGGCCTCCCAGACATTCAAAGATATCACTGGGCAAGTTACCTAACCAGAATAGTCGACTGGAATGTACATAGGAATAGTAAGAACTGGATTCAGTATGAGAGTTCCTTTGCTCAGATCTCACTATCCCATTTGCCTTGGATCAACCACATCCATGTCCCTAAAGGATTTACTTCACACCCGCTAATTAATGCCACCATGCTGCACTTCAGAGCTGCCAGCAAAAAAACTGAATTTAAAGCCTTCACCAGGACCCATGACCCCTCTAGACAATAACCCAGATTTTCCACTGGGCCTGTCCCTACACAACTCAACTGGCGTACCACACAGACCCCACATAAAAGCTCAGCAATTTTTCCAGAACAATGAACTTCTGTACTATCAAGCAATGTCTTTTAAATTCCCAGAATATAAAATTCCCTTCTTTAAATTCCTACAACTCCGACACTTCTTCAAAGATACCAAACCCAACACAATGTGGCACCGGGCATTCCCATCATTCAAATTACTTTATAACAGTGAAGAACTCCAAAGAAACCTAATCTCGACTGTGTATGCGCTCCTCTTCTCGAACCACAACATCAAAGAAGACAAAATTGTCCGACAATGTGAATCAGACCTCAATATAGATCTATCCAAAGAGGAGTGGGAACGCATATACAGTCATATTCACAAAGGTTCCATCAATGTTTCTACCCAAGAAAGCAGATACAAGATATTCTCCAGGTGGTACAGGACACCCGATAAGATCCACAAATTTCATCTGAGTCTCCCCCCACTATGCTGGAGATGCAATACGGCGCAAGGTTCACTATTACACATTTGGTGGGAATGTTCACTCAATTAACCATTCTGGATAGAAATCCACCGCATAATTACCCAAATTACTACATACACCCCGGATTTTACACCCGCACAATTTCTACTTCACTACACTTCCATTCCTCTGTCAACTTACAAAAAATCCCTTGTCCTACACCTAATTAATGCAGCCAATCAATGTATCCCGGTCCACTGGAGAAGCACCTCACCTCCTACAGTTAAAGAATGGTTCCAACGGGTTGATAGAAAAGCAGAGATGGAAAACCTCATACACCAAGCCAGAGACAACCTGACTAAATACAGGGAAACATGGACATGCTGGACACACTTCAGAGAATCCACAGAGGCAAACAGTCCGAATAATGACTAACCCTCCATAACATAGAGATATCCATCTCTAGACCCCATAAACTCACCATGAACCCCCCCCCCCAACCCCCCCATCCACTGACCCCCTCCAAACTACTCTGTTGACCGACAATTTTTACCAGACATCTGAACAAGGTTTTTATCGGCCTCCACAGCTAGATATACACACCTGCATGGTTTTTAGAGCTCTGCACCGCGTACCTCTCCCAGGCTTTTTACGCACACTTAAAGATAGGGTTCACCTACACAATGCAGTATACTGACCTTACTCACTCCACGTATGCACATACCTACAGCCCCCACCCAGTCACAGTCAGATCCCTTTAGGGGTGACTGGGGATGGGGCTAGTTGCTGTCGGTATACATCTCTCCATGGCCCTGAACCTAAAGCATTCCAACACCACAACCCTCCAATACGGAGTTACATTGAAAACCTCATAACCACATCCATAAAGGCCAAACTACCCACACAATAATACAGACATATCTGACTACGATAGTTCAAGTTTACCTCATGCGCCAGGACTCTGTTAAGATGTCAACTAACCACGCCTTTGTTGTTATACGCAATGTTTGCCTTTCATCAGTTTCTTTTGATGACTATTTACTGTACTTTATGCTTGTAATTACTGTAAACCTGTAAAACGTTAATAACATTTCTTTGAAGAAAGAAAAAAAAGGATATCCAAAGCCTTATGCCAGTCAGTACTGTTTAATCACTTATTAAGAAGTGGAAAATTAGGGGCTCTTTTGATACCAAACCAAGGTCAGGTAGACTAAGAACGATTGCAGACACAACTGGCGTAAGAATTGCTCAGGATACAAAAAAACCCACAGGTAACCGCAGGAGAAATGCAGGCTGCTCTCCAAAAAGATGGTGTGGTTGTTTTTAAGGAGCACAATTCAACGATACTTGAACAAAAAGGAGCTGCATGGTTGAGGTGCCAGAAGGAAGCCTTTACTGCGCCAATGCCACAAAAAAGTCAATGAGGCATGTCAAGGTGTTGTTGGGCATATTGTAACCAGGATTTTTTGTGGAACTTGTGCAGTAAAGGCTTCTTTCTGGCAACTTGACCATGCAGCTCTTTTTTGTTCAAGTATCATCATATTGTGCTCATTAAAAAAAACAACCACACCATCTTTTTTCAGAGCAGCTTGTATTTCTCCTGAGATTACCAGTGTTTTTTTCTTTGTATCCTGAACAGTTTCTATGGCAGTTGTGGCTGAAATCTTTCTTAAGCTACCTGACCTTGGCTTCGTATCAAGAGATTCACAAATTCTCCACTTCTTATTAAGTGATTGAACAGTACTGACTGGCATATTCAAGGTTTGGATATCTTTTTATATCCTTTTCCATCTTTGTAAATTTTCATTACCTTGTTACACAGGTCTCTTGACTGTTCTTTTCTACCTCCTCATGGCTCAGTGTCTAGTCTGCTTAGTGCATCCACATGAGAGCTAACAAACTCATTGACTATTTATACACAGACACTAATTGTGATTTAAAAAGCCACAAATGTGAGAAATTTACCTTTAATTGCAATTTTAACCTGTGTGTGCCACCTTCTGTGTCTGTACCAAGGCCAAACATTCCAGGATATGTAAACTTTTTATCAGGGCCATTTGGGTGATTTCTGCTATTATTATGATTTAAAAGGATCCAAAAAACTATGTGATAATAAATGGCTTCATGTGATTGCTATCCTTAAATAAAAGACAGTTTTTTGGCATGATCAGTCATATTTTCAATATCAATGTCAAAATTTCACAATTTCTGCCAGGGTATGAAAATTTTGAGCACAACTGTATGGGTTGATATTTCTCTTACCAGCCCCTCATTCACCTTCTTCCCTTTACTCATTTACCCCCTCCCCTTTTATCCCCTATACCCTCCCCCCTTTCCCCAGCTCTCTCCTTTCCTACCCTCCCTGCCTTTTCCATCCCACCCTTCCCCTTTTTTTCATTTCCCATCCTCGTAAGTTATAAAGTAATTGACAAGTTATCTTTGAAACCATACTGGGTACTTGGAGGTCATGTTTTTTTCCCCTCAACTCCTCTAGCTATATATAGGGTTAGGAAACTGTTGAGAAGCCCCACTTGTTTATGGTATTAGGCATAGGAAATACTAGAATGTCCTATAGGGGTTGATTTGCTAAAACTGGAGAGTGCAAAATGTGGTGCAGCTCTGCATTGAAACCAATCAGCTTTCATTTTTTTTGTCAAAGCTTTATTAAACAAGCTGAAGATAAAAAGCTTATTGAGCACCATGCAGAGCTGCACCAAATTTTGCACTCTCCAGTTTTCGTAAATTAACCCCACTGAGACTCTGGGTTATTTTACTCTAAATGAGCATGTTATAGCTAAGCAATGAGACTGTCTTCTGGAAATTCACAGAGGTTTACATAAATAGGTTTAACCAGTTTTGATGAGAGGTACGTCATATGTTAAATTTATCAGCTTCTTTGCATAAATAATCAATTGATATAAATATATCACACAATCTAAACAATTTTGAAGTTTCCTCTTTGCTGTTATACATAATCTTGAATTACTGTATATTTTAACCACTTCTCCTGGGTAGACATCATATGACATCATTTATTTTGAGAGAAGATATCTGGATGATCTCTGCAGCTACAGGCATTATCTAGATATCTTTTTTCAACCAGTGATTCCCTACATTGTACAAGCCATCATATTGGCTGTTTAGCCACTTGATTGCTTTTACAGGAGGCAAAAGGGGATGCACCCCCTTACGCCGCCCTCCAGTGATCCTCCGGTCTCTCCCGTGCAGTCGGGAAGCCAGAGAATGAATCCGGTGGCAGCGGTTTACCATAGAGCTGCGCTTGGACCAGATGGTCCCGGCCATCTCTATGACCCTCGTAGGCCAAAAACAACGTGGTCACTTCTGGCACAGGCAGATGTAAACACTACCATTTTTTTTGTTGGAAAGCCTGAAATCGATATTTTTTTTATCTCAGGCTTTCCAGCATAGAGGAGAGATGTGGGGACTTATAGATCCCAGATCTCTCTGTAAAGAGGACCTGTCATACCCTATTTCTATTACAAGAGATGTTTACATTTCTTATAACAAGAATAAAAGTGATCAAAAAATAAAAAATGAAAGGGAAAGTGTAAAAATAAAAAATAAAATAAACAATAAAATGTAAAGTGCCCCCATCCTTTTGTGAAGCGAATGCATACGTAGGTCGCATCCACATATATAAACAGCGTTCAAACCACACATGTGAGCTATTGCTGCAATCATAAGAGTGAGAGCAATATTTCTAACACTAGCTCTCCTCTGTAACTTTAAACTGGTAACCTATAAAAGTTTTTAAAGCGTTGCCTATGGAGATTTTTAGATTCCACGAGTGTGCACAATTTTAAAGCGTGACATATTTGGTATTTATTTACTCAGCGTAATGTCATCTTTCACATTATACAAAAAAATGGCGTAATATTGTGCTTTATTTATTTTTTATTCCATGAAAGTGTTTTTTTTATGAAAAAATTGTGTTCTAAAAACTGCTGCGCAAATACCATGTGACATAAAAATTTGCAATGACCGCTATTTTATTCCCTAGAGCCCCTGCTAAATATAAATATAAATATGAACACTTCTACCACAGATGGTGGAGAGTGCAGGCATCTATAATTGCTTTTCATACCAAGATGGCTGGACTCTATAGGTAATGCCGCGTACACACGAGCGGACTTTATGGCAGACTTTGCCCGGCGGACGGGATTTCGTCGGACAATTCAATCATGTGTGGGCTCCAGCGGACTTTGTTTTCTCAAAAGTTGGACGGACTTAGATTTGAAACATGTTTTAAATCTATCCGTCGAACTCGAGTCTGGTCGAAAAGTCCGCTCGTCTGTATGCTAGTTCGACGGACAAAAAGCCACGCTAGGGCAGCTATTGGCTACTGGCTATGAACTTCTTTGTTTTAGAACGGTTGTACGTCATCACGTTCGAATTCAACGGACTTTGGTGGATTGTGTGTAGGCAAGTCCGTTCATTCGGAAAGTCCGTCATAAAGTCCGTTGAAAAGTCTGCCGGGCAAAGTCTGCCATAAAGTCCACTCGTGTGTACGCGGCATAAGATTTACTTGCCAAAGTTTCTCCTCTCCTGCTGAGTCTTTGTGAAATGTGGTAAAATCATAAGCATGCACACAGGGTGTGCCTGGTGTGCTTGGGAATACCCTAATCATCTTGTGAAGCACAGATTACCCCTACTCAGACCAGCCTCTGCCCAACTGACATGTCCACTGCTCTACTGACACCATCCATATTTTAATATACACGCACTCAATTTTTTTTCATGGACCATGGCAAGGCCTGTTCTGAGTGGACCTGGTAAACCACTGTATGGTCCTGTTAAAACGCTGTATGGTCTTGACCACCGTGCTGCAGCTCAGTTTCAGGGTCTTGGCAATCTTCATATAGCTTAGACCGGGAATATGCAATTAGCGGACCTCCAGCTGTTGCAGAACTACAAGTTCCATGAGGCATTGCAAGACCATGACAGCCACAAGCATGACACCCAGAGGCAGAGCATGATGGAACTTGTAGTTTTGCAACAATTGGAGGTCCGCTAATTGCATATCCTTGGCCTAGACCATCTTTATGTAGAGCAACAATTCTTTTTTCACATCCTCAGAGAGTTCTGTGCCATGAGGTGCCATGTTGAACTTCCAGTGACCAGTATGAGAACGTGAGAGTGAGAACACCAAATGTAATACACCTGCTCCCTTTCACACCTGAGACCTTGTAACACTAACAAGTCACATGACACGAGGGAGGTAAAATGGCTATGTGGGCCCAATTTGGACATTTTCTTTTTTTTCAATAAATGTTTATTAAAATTTTTCAGATTTACATAAAATCATAGTTATCAGGTATACATTGAAACAGAAGCTGTTAATACAATCAATAAGTAATACAATTGATAAATAAAACAGGATTGAAAGAACAAGTTCATAATGCGGCCAACTGAGCCTCTTACTAGGTCACTTCTGTATTAGTGGTGTAGGTGAAGTTCCGACCCAGTAAAGTATTCCTATGGTAAAGCAGGAATACCCTAATTAACAAGTGTATAAACTAAGGATCTTTAAACATCTCTGTGTGAGGGAGAAGGGGTTGGTGTGGGGGTAGGGGTCCAATCGGGGTAATGTTATGTACCGATCAAAGCCACCCTTAAACCCATTCACCCCTAAAGGGTTCTAACTGTGAATGGGTGGGGGCCATGTGTAGTAATGTGTGTGGTTTTAAACCTATTCAGTACCCATATGTTTGAGAGGAAGCTCCTTAATACTAATATAACGTTTAGGAGTGGGGGGTAAGGAGACTAGAAACCATTAGGGTGTATGCTCCTGCCGGAACAGTGAAGGAGTTATGTTGGTATCAGGTTGAGAGGGTGTGGAGATCGCCTAAGTATGATCGGTGAGGATCAATTGGGTAAGAGGAAGGGTATGGATGGAGGGAGGGCACGATCAGCCAGACACTATAGAGGTTGGGTCACCGGGCGGAATGATCTGCGTCGAGGAAACTCTAAAGTGCAACCAGCAAGCCCATGTTGTATTAAATTTTGTCGGATTGTCTTTTGCTTGGTAAATTAGTTTTTTCATCTCGGACGTTCTATCGACTCTTTTGTACCATTCAGCCACTGTGGGTGGTGTGGAAGTCCTCTAGTGAACCGGGACACAGAGGTTGGCTGCATTGATAAGGTGTAGGGTAAGGGATTTTTTGTAGGAGAAGACGGGCATAGAGGTGTGGTGGAGCATGTATTGGGATGGAATGAAGTCTTGGGCGTAAGAGGTAATTTGGGTGATAAGGCGGTTAATTTCCGTCCAGTACAGTAGGATAAGAGGACATTCCCACCAGATATGAATGAGGGTGCCAAGCGCCGCATTGCAACACCAGCATGTCAGGGGGACTGAGGGGTGCATTTTGTGGATCTTGTCAGGTGTCCTATACCAGTTGGTGAATATTTTGTATCTGTTTTCCTGGGTGGATACATTAATGGAGCCCTTATGAATATGGTTGTGTATACGTTCCCATTCAGTGGAGGTTAAGTCTATAAACAGTTCTGATTCCCAACGACGGATAAGCTTATCATCTTTAATTTTGCAAGTTGAAAATAAGAATGCGTAAACAGTACAGATCACATGACGTTGGGGTTCTGAACTATCACATAGCAATTTAAAGGGTGTTCGCTCTCGGTACCATAGATGGATTTGGCGTCAGCAAAAAAGTGTATTAATTGTAGGTACTTGTAAAAGGGGATGTTGTATTCAGTGAGTTTGGCTGCCATGGCTTGGTGGGGGAGGAGTTTACCATTTTGGAAGAAGTGGTGTGCCCTGATGGGGGCTGTGCATGATTCCCTGTGCAGATCTGTAAGGCAAGGCCTGGCAGGAAGTCAGGATTACGGATCAAAAGGGTCATAGGGCCTGGGTGCGGTGTGTAATCAAGTGCTTTGCCGGCTAATTTAAGATGGGACAATGTGGCTCCAATAAAGGGATGTGTCACCAAATCTCTAGGAATGGAGTTGTGATTGATCCAGGGTAGATGTGACAGCGGGGTTTTAGCGAATAAGTCCTCAAGTGTAATCCAGGCTTTATTGGAACGATGCAGATGCCAATCTACAATCCTAGTTAAATGACATGCCCAGTGGTATTTTTGAATGTCAGGGAGGCCAAGGCCCCCTAATAGCTTGGGGAGTACTAGCCTATCCCAGCTTAGTCGGGGGGTCTTGGACGCCCAGATAAAAGTCCTGCACATACGCTTGTATGATGTAAAAATGAAGGTGGGTAGCTTCATGGGGATTGCCTGAAAAAGGTAAAGAAGTCTGGGCAGTACATTCATTTTTAATATGGCTGTCCTACCCAACCAGGAGAAGGACCCAAAATGCCATTTATTTAAATCAGCTTGTATGTTTTGAAGTGCGGGTTGGAAGTTTCTCATGTAGAGATCCTGTAATTTAGTAGGTATTTTGATGCCCAGGTATGTAATGTCCTCTGATTCCCATGTAAAGGGGAAGTTCTGTTTGCATTGGGTGACCAGTGTGGCTGGTAGGGTGATGTTCAGTACTTTCGATTTTGTAAAGTTAATTTGAAGGTTTTACAAGGTTGTGAATAATGAGAAATCTTTAAGAAGATTGGGGATAGTGACTATAGGGTCCATGAGGAAGAGTAAAACGTCATCCGCATAAGCTGCTAATTTAAAGTGGTTATCACCAATGTTAATGCCTTTGACGTCCGGGTTGTCTCTTAATCTGTGGAGCATTGGTTCCATAGTAAGGATGAATATGAGCGGGGATAGGGGGCATCCCTGACGGGTTTTGTTTGAGACAGAGAAGGCGCTCGACAGGCGGCCATTGATCCTAAGTTTAGCTGTAGGTGCAGAGTATAGCGCCAGGATCATTTGGAGTAGATGCGATGGGAAACCCATTACTCTTAAATTTGCTTCCATATAGTCCCAGGCCACCCTGTCGAATGCCTTCTCCGCGTCCAAAGACAGGAAAAAACCTTGTGTGAATGTTTTGGAGAGCCAGTGATGGATATTTATAGCCTTGATAGTATTGTCCCTGGCCTCCCTGCTAGGGACAAAACCTACTTGATCAAGGAAGATTAATTTGGGTAGCAGAGGGAGAATGCGGTTTGCCAACACTTTGGCGTAGAGCTTTAGGTCTACATTCAGAAGTGAAATCGGGCGGTAGTTAGAGACCAATGAGGGGTCTTTGCCTTGTTTGGGAATGAGAGTTACCTGTGCTTCAAGGATGTCCCTCATCGTATTAGAGGTAGGTGATAGATTATTGAAGGCTTTGGTGAGGTGGGGAATGAGGGTGTCTGGGAAGGACTTATAATAGCTAACTGTCAGGCCATCTGGGCCAGGGCTTTTGCCCAGTTTCATTTGCTTTAATGCAGTTAAAATTTCTTCTCCTGAGAGTGGGAGATCAAGGTCCGAGGATTCATCTGAAGAGAGGGGGGAGGGACAGTATTGTGCAAGGAAGTCTGTAATGGCTGTCATTCGGTCCGAGGTGGCTGCAGGGGGGAGCGTGGTGGGGGGTTGTATAGTTTGGAGAAGTACTGAACAAAATGGTCAGAGATGTCATCCGTAGTAACAAGGGCGTCGCAAGTCGGTGTTGTAATTTTGTGAATGGTGTGGGCCACTTTCTTAACTTGAAGCGCTCTGGCTAAAAGTTTACCCGACTTGTTGCCAAATTCATAGAATAATTTTTGGGCGTAGTTACGTTTTAGTGTGTGGTTAAGTTAATCTAGAAGTTCTTCTCTGGTCTGAGTTAGTTCCGTTAATGTAAAAGTTGCTAGCGATGCTTTGTGTGCTTGTTCAAGTGTTAGTATGCGGTCGGTCAGCTCATTAATTCGTGCTTTTCTAAGTTTGTTTTGTTGGGCCGCAAGGGAGATAAATTTCCCCCTTATAACGCATTTGTGTGCTGCCCAAACGGAGATGGGAGAGGTGTCTTCTGTTGTATTTTCTGCAAAGTAGTGGGTAAGGCTCGTGGTAATTTGTTGTATATGGTTCAGGTCGGTCAGTAGAGAATTATCAAGTCGCCATATGTTGGACCTACCATGGGTCGTCCGGAGGGTTAGAGTTATAAATATGGGGTTGTGATCATAAACAACCATGGGTTCAATCGTAGCTTTTGAGAGGTGTGTGAGATCATTTTGGGATAAGAAAAAGTGGTCTATTCTGGAGTATTTGTTATGAGGTGCAGAAAAGAAGGTGAAGTCCTTAGTGTTGGGGTGTAATGTGCGCCAGGCATTGTGAAGTAACAGGTTGCTGAGTTGCAATTTAATAGCTTGTAAGGCTCTGTAGGTTAGGGAGGAAGCACCATTGGATGTGTCAAGGGAGGGATTCAGAGCGACATTGAAGTTGCCTCCTACTATGAGAGTACCCGATTGGAAGCTGAGTAGTTGTTGGAAGGTGTCTCTAAAAAAGGCCACTTGTTGCGAGTTAGGGGCGTAAATGTTAGCTATTGTGACAGGCCTGTGGTGCAGAGTGCCTTTAATGAATAGGAATCTCCCTTGGGAGTTTCTTTGGACTTCTGTTACCTGCAGGGGGCATTGTTTAGAAATTTAGACTGAGACTCCTTTGGATTTAGCCTCGGGGTTGGAAGCGTGGTACACCAGTGGGAATTGGTGATTATACAGTTTAGGGATGCTATCCATCCTGAAGTGCGTTTCCTGTATAAGTGCTACATGTATTTTCGATCGTTGTAGGAAATAAAACAGTTTAGACCTTTTCCCTGGGATTTTAAGGCCTTCTATATTGATTGAGCAGAGTTTGAGTGTCTGTAGGTGCTTGTGTAGGTCAGGCGGTAAGGCCTGGGGGTCTGTGTCATCCGCCATAAGTAGGAGTGAAGGGAGAGGGACGACCTAGGCGATCAGGATGTGGGTCTGTTCAGTGTATGGCAGGCTTAAGTGTAATGTTGTGGTAACTGGGGTGAAACCGATGAGGTTTGAGGGTGACTTGCTCCCCTACCTCTAAACTGTACAGTATCGGTAAGGTACAGTGCGGGCACGATGTGTGCACCCTAAGGGGTGTAACAGCACTGTGACTCACAACTGTGTGGGGGTTGACAATCACCAAGCAGTGAAGGAGGACTATAGGTAAAGAAAGAATGGTATAGTCCGCCACCACAGGGTCTTCAGGTGATAAAGGGAGGAGGTCTTGGAGAACGTATTTTCGGGGGGATATATAATAATAGGGCGAGGGGATACTCTCAAAGAAACATGGGTTCTGGGTGGTGGGATTTGGGTGCGTAAATGCATCATTTCAAAAATAGTATACAAGAACCATCATATAGAAATATTGGGAGTTCTGAAACCACCACCCAGCCCCCATACCAGAAGGCACCCAAAACGCCCTTAAATACTATCATGGCTAAATGTGGGATTTGTAAAGGTCGGTGCCCTCACATGGGTCAAGTGTTGGCCTCAGAAAGTGTGAGGTAATTAAACAGAGGACATTTATAGGGCCTAAAAACAGCACAAAAATCTCAAAAGAGGGATAGAACACTGTAACCGGAGTAACATGTAAATAAACAAGTAAATCAGTAAGCAAGCTAACCATGCAATCAGTGACAGACCTCCAACTAGAAAGTCTGAGTAATACTAAACTTGTAGACTAGAAGATTTCCCATAGAGAGAGTGTGGAATATACCTCATACATTGCCGTGCAGTCTAACATGCCAGCAAGTGTGATTGGGTAAAGTTACAGTTACAGGCCAGTAGATGGCGGTAGTGCACTCTGCATAAGCCTTCAGGTAGGTGCCACATCAGTTCCCAGCAGCGAGTGCCTGTACAGGGCATGTAGATGGCGGTAGTGCACTCTGCATAAGCCTTCAGGTAGGTGCCACATCAGTTCCCAGCAGCGAGTGCCTGTACAGGGCATGTAGATGGAGGTAGTGCACTCTGCATAAGCCTCCAGGTAGGTGCCACATCAGTTCCCAGCAGCGAGTGCCTGTACAGGGCGTGTAGATGGAGGGGGATAGTCCGTGTAGGCTCCTCAGTCAGTGCACGAGTCGTTGCAGCCAGCGATGAAGTGGAAAAGGAGACTGTGTGAGACGTGGCTTTGGAAGTCAGCCTTGAGTGTGATGATCTGTGTGAGGCGTTGTCCAGGTAACAGTCGCAGTGTTCGTTGGGCGTTCTTGAGGCTTTTCTTTAGTGTCAGGGAGCTTGTGGGCGGAAGTGGCACTGTACAGAACTGCTGCCAGGTCAGGGGCAGTTACAAACTGCAGGGTGTTGTGGGTCATGTAGTTTTAGAACACTCCACTAGACATATGGGCAGTGTTCATTCCATAGGCAAGTGCTGCTGCTTTTTAGCTAAACTTGCCATGACAGGGACACAATCGGAACCCAGTACAAGATGCAAAACATCTATTGTGCCGAGTATCTCTTGAAGAAAGTCAGTCACATAAACATTGAATTAAAGGTTAACAGTGTGAGAGAACTTATTTAAGCCGAACAGGGCAAACTGAGATTGCATGGTAGCGTGTATCTGAGGCTGGCTAGCGGTATTGGCGAGCTCTCCTGAGCCTCGGCAAGTTTGTGGGGCTGCCCTCCTGAAAGTGAGTGCAGGTACCGGTAGGGTGCCTGGGGGCGGATGGGGACTTTCGCCTACGGTACCTGGTATCTTAAGCCTCCATGGGTTCTTCCTGAGGTGATTCTTTTCTTGTCACTGAGCGGCGAAACTCCGCATACCAGTTAGGGACATCTACCAGGGGTATGCCCAGGGTTCCACAGAAGTGTAGGAGATCCTCTGGTACTCTCAGGAGATCCGTGCGGCCCTGCGTGGAGGCAGAAAGGCAAAACAGGAATTTCCATTTATATTGAATACCTTTCGTGCGAAAGGCATCCAGCAGAGGCTTCAGATGGCGTTGGTGCTGTAAGGTGAATCCTGAGAGGTCCTGATAGATTTGAAGTGCTCTCCCATCATGGAGAATTTGAGGCCTGCTTCTTGCTTGTCTGATAATTTCTTCCTTCAGTTTGAAGTCTATTATACAGCAAATGATGTCCCTCTGGGGATCCGTCTCCCTTCCCTTGGGACGTAAAGCCCGGTGGATCCTTTCCATGTCAATGGGCGTATGAGGTGGTCTATTAAGCAGACCATTGAAGATTCCAGTCACAGTGGGGGCTATTTGTTCTCCCTCAATGGCCTCTGGCAGTCCTCTGACTCTGAGATTATGGCGCCTACCTCTGTTGTCGAGGTCTTTCAGATGGTGTTGCATATCTCTCATTTGTAATGTGTGGGAGTCAATGCGATTCGCAGCTTTGCGGATAGTCACATCATGGTGTTCAGTCACTCTTTCAACTGTGAGAACTCTGTCACTGAGCGTACGGATATCGAGCTTGGGCTCTGAAATGGCAGCAGATAAGGTGTCTTTGATATCCTCTGCGATGGTCCGCATGTCCTGCATGTTTAACTGTGGCTGTGGTGAGAGTTCAATGCCATTTCTATCCCTATGAGGGTTTGGAGATCCCGCGTGTGGCGATTCTGTCAGGGCCGCCTCAGAAGCCTGAGAGTGTGAGTGTCTATGGCGGGAAGGCACCGTGTTCCCTCTGCCGGTATGAAGCATTTCAGGAATATTATGACCCCCATCCCCTAATTCTTTGCAAGGGTAACGGGAGCGGGAGGCAGAAGAGTTCCGCGATGCAGTCCCCATGATTTGGAGGTATTTAGGGGCAATTTTACCTCAGATTCCAGTCAGCTTTTCCCTGTGGTGGCAGGACCTCAGGGATTAAGCTTCCATCTTCATGCTAGGTCAGGCCACGCCCCCTCCCCCCAATGTGGACATTTTCAATTAGGAGTGTACTCACTTTTGTTGCCAGCGGTTTAGACATTAATGGCAGTGTGTTGAATTATTTTGAGGGGACAGCAAGTTTACATTGTTATACAAGCTGTACACTCACTACTTTACATTGTAGCAAAGTGTCATTTTTCCAGTGTTGTCACATTAAAAGATGTAATAAAATATTTACAAAAATGTAAATATATAAATATATATATATATATATATATATATATATATATATATATATATACAGTATCTCACAAAAGTGAGTACACCCCTCACATTATTGTAAGTATTTTATTATATCTTTTCATGTGACAAGACTGAACAAATTACACTTTGCTACAATGTAAACTAGTGAGTGTACAGCTTGTATAACAGTGCAAATTTGCTGTCCCCGCAAAATAACTCAACACACAGTCATTAATGTCTAAACCGCTGCCAACAAAAGTGAGTGCACCCCTAAGTGAAAATGTCAAATATGGGCCGAATTAGCCATTTTCCCTCCCCGGTGTCATGTGACTCATTAGTGTTACAAGGTCTCAGGTGTGAATGGGGAGCAGGTGTGTTAAATTTGGTGTTATTGCTTTCACTCTCTCATAATAATCACTGGACGTTCAACATGGCACCTCTCTGCAATGAACTTTCGGTGGATCTGAAAAAAAGAATTGTTGCTCTAAATAATGACGGCCTAGAAGATTGCCAAGACCCTGAAACTGAGC
Organism: Lithobates clamitans; assembly: GCA_037952925.1. Taxonomy (NCBI): domain Eukaryota; kingdom Metazoa; phylum Chordata; class Amphibia; order Anura; family Ranidae; genus Lithobates; species Lithobates clamitans. The sequence continues at coordinate 2,145,087 of JBBGZY010000228.1, read as the reverse complement.
TGCAGCATGGTGGCCAAGACCATACAGCGGTTTAACAGGACAGGTTCCACTCAGAACAGGCCTTGCCATGGTTGACCACAGAAGTTGAGTGCACATGCTCAGCATCATATCCAGAGGTTGTCCTTGGGAAATAGCCGTATGAATGCTACCAGCATTGCTGCAGAGGTTGAAGGGGTGAGGGGTCAGCCTGTCAGTGCTCAGACCATACGTCACACACTGCATCAAATTGGTCTGCATGGCTGTCGTCCCAGAAGGATGCCTCTTCTAAAGATGATACACAAGAAAGCCTGCAAAGAGTTTGCTGAAAACAAGCAGACTAAGGACATGGATTACTGGAACCTTGTCCTGTGGTCTGATGAGACCAAGATAAACTTCATTGAGGGAACCATGAATGCCAACATGTACTGTGACATGCTGAAGCTGAGCATGATCACCTCCTTTCGGAGACTGGGCTGCAGGGCAGTATTCCAACATGATAACGACCCCAAACACACCTCCAAGAATACCAGTGCCTTGCTAAAGAAACTGACGGTAAAGGTGATGGACAGGCCAAGCAGGTCTCCACATCTAAAAATGGAAGGTGGAGGAGCGCAAGGTCTCTAACATCCACCAGCTTCGTAATGTCATCATGGAGAAATGGAAGAGGACTCCAGTGGTAACGTGTTAAGCTCTGGTGAACTCCATGCCCAAGAGGGTTAAGGCAGTGCTGGAAAATAATGGTGGCCACACAAAATATTGACACTTTAGGCCCAATTTGGACATTTTCATTTAGGGGTGTATTCACTTTTGTTGCCAGCAGTTTAGACATTAATGGCTGTGCGTTGAGTTATTTTGAGGGGACAGAAAATTTGCACTGTTATACAAGCTGTACACTCACTACTTTATATTGTAGCAAAGTGTAATTTCTTCAGTGTTGTCACATGAAAAGATATAATAAAATATTTACAAAAATGTGAGGGGTTTACTCACTTTTGTGAGATACTGTATATATGTATATATTACGTTTTTGTAAATATTTTATTATATCTTTTCATGTGAAAACACTGAAGAAATGGCACTTTGCTACAATGTAAAGTAGTGATTGTACAGCTTGTATAACAGTGTAAATGTGTTGTCCCCTCAAAATAACTCAACACACAGCTATTAATGTCTGAACCGCTGGCAACAAAAGTGCATACACCCCTACATGAAAATGTCCAAATTGGGCCCAAAGTGTCAATATTTTGTGTGACCACCATCATTTTCCAGCACTGCCTTAACCCTCTTGGGCATGGAGTACGCCAGCGGTTCATAGGTTGCCACTGGATTCCTCTTCCACTCCTCCATGACAACATCATGGAGCTGGTGGATGTTAGAGACCTTGCGCTCCTCCACCTTCAATTTGAAGATGCCCCACAGATGCTCAATAGGGTTTAGGTCTGGAGACATGCTTGGCCTGTCCATCACCTTTACCCTCAGCTTCTTTAGCAAGGCAGTGGTCATCTTGGAGGTGTGTTTGGGGTCATTATCATGTTGGAATACTGACATGTGGCCCAGTCCTCGACAGGGGAAGGATCGTGCTCTGCTTTAGTATGTCACAGTACAAGTCTTTTTTTCAGATCCTCAGAGAGTTCTTTGCCATGAGGTGCCATGTTGAACCTCCAGTAACCAGTATGAGAGAGTGAGAGCGATAACACCAAATTTAACACACCTGCTTCCCATTCACCCCTTCAGACTTTGTTACACTAACGAGTCACGTGACACCGGGGAGAGAAAATGGCTAATTGGGCCCAATTTGGACATTTTCACTTAGGGGCGTACTCACTTTTGTTGCCAGCCGTTTAGACATTAATGTCTGTGTGTTGAGTTATTTTGAGGGGCAAATTTACACCGTTATACAAGCTGTACACTCACTACTTTCCAAAAAAGTGTAATTTCTTCAGTGTTGTCATGTGAAAAGATATAAAATATTTACAAAAATATGAGGGTGTACTCACTTTTGTGAAATACTGTATATACACTATGTTACCAAAAGTATTGGGTCGCCTGCCTTTAAACACACATTACATTTAATGGCATCACAGTCTTAGTCCCTAGGGTTCAACACTGAGTTGGCGTACCCTTTGCAGCTATAACAGCTTCAACTCTTCTAGGAAGGCTGCCCACAAGGTTTAGGAGTGTGTCTATGGGAATTTTTGACCATTCTTCCAGAAGTGCATTTGTGAGGTCAGGCACTGATGTTGGAGAGAAGACCTGGCTCACAGTCTCAACTCTAATTCATCCTAAAGGTGTTCTATCGGGTTAAGGTCAGATCAGTCAAGTTCTTCCACCCCAAACTCGCTCATCCATGTCTTTATGGACCTTGCTTTCTGCACTGGTGCACAGTCATGTTGGAACAGGAAGGGACCATCCCAAAACTGTTCCCACAAACTTGGGAGCATGAAATTGTCCAAAATGTTTTGGTATGCTGATGCCTTAAGAGTTTCCTTCACTGGAACTAAGAGACCAAGCCTGACCCCTTAAAAACAACCCCACACCATAATCCCCATTCCACTAATTGATTTGGACCAGTGTCCTGGCCTTCTCCTTCAATATCAGTGTCTGACCTCACAAATGTGCTTCTGGAAGAATTGTCAAACATTCCCACAGACCAGTGATCGCGAACCTTGGCACCCCAGATGTTTTGGAACTACATTTCCCATGATGCTCAACTACACTGCAGAGTGCATGAGCATCATGAAAAACGTAGTTCCAAAACATCTGGGGTGCCAAGGTTTGCCATCACTGCCATAGTCACACTCCTCAACCTTGTGGACAGCCTTACCAGAAGCTGTTATAGCTTTATGTTAAGGGGAGTTTCAATTACTTTGCTAAAAATGGGAATGCCTCTGACAAGAAGGCTAATAAAATTTCATGTTTTTTAAAGTAACTTTCAGAATGTTTAGAACCTTGGTCTCTACAGATAACATTAATTTCCTGTGTGGAAGAAGTACCTTAAAGTACTGTTAAACTTGAGTTAGGAGAAATGTTTTTGTTTTCCTGGGGTGCATGTATTCTATGGAGCTCTCATAAATCTCATAAGGGAACATTTAACCACTTCAGCCCAGGAAGGATTTACCCCCTTCCTGACCAGAGCATTTTTTGCGATACGGCACTGCATTGCTTTAACTGACAATTGCACGATCATGCGACGTTGCACCCAAACAAAATTGACGTCCTTTTTTTCCTACAAATAGAGCTTTCTTTTGATGGTATTTGATCACCTCTGCGGTTTTTACTTTTTAGCGCAATAAACAAAAAAAAAGCAATATTTTTTACTTTTTGCTATAATAAATAGCCCCCCAAAAAATAAAAAAACATTTCTTTCTCAGTTTAGGCTGATATGTATTCTTCTACATATTTTTAGTTAAAAAAAATCGCAATAAGCGTATATTGATTGGTTTGCGCAAAAGTTATAGCGTCTACAAAATAGGGGATAGATTGATGGCATTTTTAAAATATTTTTTTTGTATAAGTAATGGCGGCGATCTGCGATTTTTATCATGACTGCAACATTGCGGGGGACAGATCGGACACTTTTGACACTATTTTGGGACCAGTGACATTTATACAGCTATCAGTGCTATAAAAATGCACTGATTACTGTGTAAATGACACTGGCAGGGAAAGGGTTAAACACTAGGGAGCGATCAATGGGTTAAATGTGTTCCCTCGGTGAGTTCTAACTGTAGGGGGAATGGGCTCACTAGAACATGACAGCGATCACTGCTCCCGATGACATGGAGCAGTAGATCCCTGTCATGTTGCTAGGTAGAACAGGGAAATGCTCATGTGGCGCATGGCGGGTGTGCTCATGCCCAGTAGCCCGCAATTTAAAGTGGACATACAGGTACGCCCATTTGCGCAGCCGTGCCAACGTATATCGACGTGCGCTGGATAGCAAGCGGTTAAACAAGGCGAAAGAGTGGAAACAGGTAGCTAGATGCCTGTCTAGGTGGGTTGGATCCCATTTTCTTAGATGGATTTAAGAAAAGCTTGGGCCTATTTCTTAAGCCAACGATTGCTATTATAGTTTTAATAATCTTAGCCCCATGATCCATAAGGAGTTCATTCAAGCTGTATGGGCCACAACACCCGAGTTTTGGATACAATTAATTTAAAACCATTATAATATACATTTTTTTTAGTTTTAGACAAAGACCTAAAATTTATGTTAACAATGTATTTCTGCCTGTGACCCAATTGTGGGGGTGGGTAGCAGAATAGTGCCAACATCTTTCGGGGGGCAGCTTACGCCAGCATTAGTGAATGATGCAACAAAGTCCTTTGCTGCATTCACTAACCTGCCCACCTGAAACATTCCAAGCAGTAAATAAAATTTTTTGGTAAATGCTCACCTGAGTCCATTTAGGTACAGTCAGAATGTATAAGCCCTGATGAAGGGGGGTATGTTTGGCCCCCAAAATGCATTGGCTCTATTCTGCTATGAATCAATTTTATCATTAAATTACCTCGGACTCTTGGAAGTTTGTTTGGTGCTCTCATTGGATTGTGTGTGTAGATTTTCAACTCTAGGCCCTTTTTCTTTTTTCCTGAAATTGGTCCCCATTTTGCAGAGTGCTGCCAAACCAGAGCCAGTGAACCCAAAGACACTTTCAGTGGCTCTTAGAAAATTTAAATCATATCAAGTGCCCCATGTGTTCTTGTGTTTGATTTCCTCTTTTTATACCATGTTTCATGTTACACCTACTGTATATTTAAGGAGTAAATGAAATATTATTGCATACATCATTCCACCAAACCACCATTGATATCCTAAATAGCAGCATTTTTACACCTGTAGCACCTTGTAAATATTTGAATACACAACAATTTAACAGAGCCAGATATTCGCAGCATATATGTAAAAATAGAATTTGTTATTGTACAAATATATCAAAACCAATAAAATGAAAACAAAATCTCACAAATCTCAACAATCTCATTGTTTACAAAACAATTTCATATACAATGTACCACTAAATAAAGGGCATTAAGCAATACATATACATCATTCTTAAGTTACGTTGTGCCACAGTTTCCCTACGTGTTTTGATTGCTACATAATATTCATCAGGGTAAGATATAGTTACACAATCAACCAGAAATAGACCATATTAGTCATTCAGTATTCACGTTGGTGAAATCCTGGGGCCCAAATAGACCCAATCATCAAACTCACAGGGTGCCGGGAAGGGTTCCTACAGACATTGGGGCAAAAGCCCTTGTCTTCACCCTTGTCAGGATTGGAAGCGTTATACTGATTCATACATATGACATGATATGTGCCATCTCAAATTTGGAAGCTCATAGCAGTCCATATCTCCCATCCTGATTCTCCTGAACATTACATTGAGGACTCAGTTTTAGGCAGCTTTTGCCCCAAAGTCTGTGGGAAGCCTTAACAGCACCCTGTGGGTTTGACATTTAGGTCAATTTGGGCCACAGGATTTCACCAAAGCAAATGCTGAACGACTCATATGGTCTATTGCTGGTTGGTATGTACCTCTATCTTCCCCTGTTGAAGATTGGGTAGCAATCACAATGCATTGGGAAACTGTGGCAAACATATCTTAAGAATGATGTATATGCATTGCATAGTGCTCTTTATTTAGGGGTACATTCTATATGGAATTGTTTTGTGAACAACCAGAATGCTATGAGATTTTGTTTTTATTTTATTGTTTTTTATATATGTGTACAATAAAAATTTATATTTTTACATATATGCTATTGATTTTTGGCTGCATTAAATTCCCATGTATTGACTTAAGGGGCGTGGCAGCCCCTGACTCATGAGGCCTCACCCAGCCCCTTACCAAATTTATCAGAGTCATGCACGGCCACATTATCAAGGCCTAGGAGTTCTCACTGTAAGTTTCTACCATGGCAGAGGGACTATGCAGAACACCCCAGGTATTCCCCTCCCCACTCTGTAGTTCAGCAGGATTTTCTCAACCTGGTCAGCACATCTACATATACTGTACCTGAGCCTGTGGGATGTATTGGAAGAACCTGTACATTTCACATGTGATGCACTGTTCACAGGTACAATGCTCTGCAAGCTTCATTGACAAAAAGGTAGTAAGTTCACATTAATTATTAGATAAATGTTGCTGCATTTACTACTTGTTTGCAAATGGGGACTTAGACAGTCATTTGGCTGAATACAAAACTAAAGATAAATAACAAAGAAACAAATCATTGTGGTCTCAGATAAGTATGTGGTAGTTATTTTTTTAAATAACAATGCTTTTTTTAAATATCCATAAATGTATCATATCAATTTATTCTGAATAACCATGGCAAACATACCCCTAATTAGAGGTACAGTATATAGTTATCCTGACATGCACTCTTAAATCCTAATCTAAGGACTGTTTCTTCTGCTTTTCTTAAAAGGTCATTCACAATTTCTATTATTTTTTCTCTGTTGTGATCATTCAAAAGTATCTTCCATTGTGTGCTCTCATATGTGCTTTATCTCTCTACCATCACCATTTAAATTAAATGTCTTTACTCAGAATTTCTTCAAAGAAAAAGTGACATTATGCAGAGATACTAGTTTGTCAAACTAGTTACAGAAGTGTAGCTATATGTGGATAGGTGACCAAATTGTTGGCAGATATTTTAGATAAATAAAATAATTAAAATAAAATAAATTCCAACACCAGAAGTAAAACATATTTATCTTAGCTGTAACTGGCAAAGGTTCACCATTGGTCATCTATAATGTCATTTGCATAAATGGATTTGGGTGACCTTGCACAGAGACTTTGGATGGGTAAATTGCTTTGACCAGTTTTACATTTGACATAAACTAAACTGATATAAGCTTAAAATTTTCAAACAATTGAAACATGCAGTTGAGGCCAATTGCAAAATAGTGATTGTGGTAGAGTGGATATTGTGGTGGCTGCTGTGTGAGCGTGCAAAGGAGAAAAGACTGCAAGGACTGCTGTGTGAGTGTGCAGCCATGAAATCTCAGAGCAGCGTAGTGACAGTATAGCATTTGTGAAGCTGCCTCGTGGGGGGTGCTGTGCTGTGCTCTATGGAAAGTTTGAGGGGACACCTTGGATCAGGGGCATAGAGAAGTCATGATATGATGTGCATGCACATCACAAGGAGGGGGGCTAGTGCGGCTGCAGGTTAGATCATAGATGTGATAAAACAAGCACTATACTAAGTGTATAGTTTCTGAGCAAGACTGGAGTTAAGACCTGTATCCAAGCTAAAGAGCTAAAAAGTTTATTGTAGTAGCTTTGTGAATAGATAACCCATAGGACTTAATAAAATGTAAAGGTTGTTAAGTTCACCAGGGTTAAACATATTTAGTACTGACACTGGGCTGTATAAAAAATAAAGAAAAAAGAATATAAGCAGCCACACAAAGTAAAGGCAATCATGTTGTCCTTGAGTGGTAATGCAACCCAATGCACATTCTGCTCCATGCATGCGCTCAGTGAGCAGCTATTCGAAGGTGAATACTGCTTTGTAAGATGTGAGAAGTTGTTCTTTTAGAAGTCCAGAGTTTGGATCAAAAGAATCAGCTGCCAAGACTGTAGACCATGGGCAAGTTGGAAAGGAAATGGGACCTTACACAAGTGTTGGTTGGGTCTAGCATAGAAGGGGGGGGGGGTGAAAAAAAAAAAGAAGCCTAGGACCCTGGGATGAGTAACTTGGTAACAGTTAGAAGTCAGGATAGAAGGACAAGTGTTAAAGAGGCTGGTCAAGAGTTGATACATCCCAACAAATATCCTTGCTTGCATGATGTAGCACTGCTGGAGCAGAACACCACATCTATCTGCCAAGGGACTGTCTGCCCCAGTAAGAATGAGGAAAGGCTTACAAGCAAGGATGCATTAGTACTGGTAATAGGGGACCAATTATTAGGAGGAAAGACAATGTAATCTGTCACAAAGACCACCAAACAGTCTGTTGTTTACCGGGCACTAAGGTTTGACACACTGTGGATTGGGTTGACAGATTTTTGGGGAAGACCTGAAGGTCAGAACACAAGTTTGCAACGAACCATGGAATCCCCAGTTATGTAAGTAAAGAGGCAGGGGTAGTTTAAAAAAAAAAGAAAAGTGTGGGGGTTCCTCCCTAATTCATACCATGCCCTTTAGGCCCTGCATTCTTGGAAAAGGGCCTGATATGTATTTTGGGCAAGAGCCTATGCCTTTTTTTCTCGATTTTTGCATGAGGTTCCGGCTAAATTCTAACCAGACCTGAACAGGTAAATGTCCGGGTGTTCATCCAAATGCCTGAACGGCCTAGCTTTATTAACTCATCCCTAGTGCAGAGTCACCACAGGGATGGTGGGTGTCCCTCATAATGGTCAATGCAGTGTTTAGACTAGGGTACACAGTGTATGGGTGGTGGGAACCATTCATAATGGGCAATACCACTGTGCAACAGAACTGGGAACTAAGGTCAAGGATGATGGGGTCCCTCATTATGGACCTCAGCACAGAAATCTTACCCAAAGCTGAAACATCCCTTTTGAGGGAACCGATCCTTTACAAGGCTATGTTCACTTTTTTGAAAAAAATAAATAAATGCACATCTTTTTGCAGGTAAAACAAGTGTGCATTTATTATGTTTTTACTTGGAGCCTGTAAAGCATTGAACCCGCAATCAGCATATTGGAGGTGCCATGCAGGACTCCTGCAAACTTGTCAGTGTATCTGTGTGCTCATACCGGCAGGGCAGGCAAATACACACTGACAGGAAGAGAGAATGAACTACCAGAACACTCAATAGCGCCATGGTAATTCATTGAAAGCTGACAGCCACAAAGGCTGACGGGACTTGTAGTTAGTTTTTCCATTCACAGAACACTATGAATAGATGACACAGCCAAGCGGCGGAGCCCTACATGGCTGCATTTTCTTTAGCTTGTGGTATTGAGTGGGGGGAGAATGTCCCCCGCTCGCTGTCAAAACCAGGGACTCAAGGGAGTTCTGGGGCCAGTCCATTTGTAACATGTTACACCCTGAATATGTGTGTACCACGTGACAAGTTACAAAGGGTGAACTTATCCTTTAAATTACTACTAAGCAGCCTAGGAAAGACCCAAAAGCCTTAAATTTATGCACATTGAGATTAAGCCAAAACACAAAAGCTGTTCCAATCATCCAAAGCAGCTCAGGGAAACCTAAATAGTTTATGTAGCAATGCAGCTGCCAATATATACATGGAAAATATACTGATAGAGTCCATCATAGGCATGCCTGGGGGGGGTGTCAGGTGTGCCTGGGCACACCCTAATCACTCTGTGTGGTGCTGACTACCCCTATTGCCTGGGCTTCCCCCCATGTTGCCCCCCCCCCCGCATTGCAGCTGGCTTCTCTCCTCTTCCCATGGCTGCTGTGGGGGATGTTTCAGGATGGAAAGTGGATAAAAGGGCTAGTCAAAATGTAATTTACTGGCCCCTCCCTTTTCTAAATTAACACATTGAACACACTCACTCACTGTGTTCATTCATAACTGAGGTATAGTAAGTGTTTACTAGGCTTCAGTTTGTGAATGAACAGGAAGCCGCTCAGCACAGAGCACTTCCCATTCATTCACTTCCAGTGCAGCCGAGGCTTCAGAGAAAGGCATGTGTGTTTGAGCTTTGGGGTGCACACCCTAATGCAATGGGGTGCACACACCTATGGAAGTCATGTACAACAAAGGCTTACCATACACCTTACAATCTGACTGTACAATGTCATTTAAATCTACCATCAACTATATAGTACAAGGGCCTCTCTGATTTGATACTGATTCAAGTTATTGTTTAGGTCTGTCTTTATTAGGGATGAGCCGAACACCCCCCGGTTTGGTTTGCACCAGAACCCGTGAACGGACCGAAAGTTCGCACGAACGTTAGAACCCCATTGACGTCTATGGGACTCGAACGTTCGAAATCAAAAGTGCTCATTTTAAAGGCTAATTTGCATGGTATTGTCCTAAAAAGGGTTTGGGGACCCGGGTCCTACCCCAGGGGACATGTATCAATGCAAAAAAAACTTTTAAAAACGGACGTTTTTTCGGGAGCAGTGATTTTAATGATGCTTAAAGTAAAAAAAAAAAGTGAAATATTCCTTTAAATATCGTACCTGGGGGGTGTCTATAGTATGCCTGTAAAGTGACGCGTGTTTCCCATGTTTAGAACAGTCCCTGCACCAAATGTCATTTTTAAAGGAAAAAATCTCATTTAAAACTGCTTGCGGGTTTAATGTCATGTCGGGTCATGGCAATATGGATGAAAATCAGTGAGACAAACGGCATGGGTACCCCCCAGTCCATTACCAGGCCCTTTGGGTCTTGTATGGATATTAAGGGGAACCCCGCACCCAAATTAAAATAAGGAAAGGTGTGGGGCCACCAGGCCCTATATACTCTGAACAGCAGTATACAGGCGGTGCAAACAAGACAGGGACTGTAGGTTTGTTGTTAAGTAGAATCTGTTTGTAATTTTGAACGGGTACATTTTTAACGTGTTTAGCTCCAGCCAAAAAATCTTTTTTAAGCTTTTTGGAAAACATAGGGAAGGGTTATCACCCCTGTGACATTTGTTTTGCTGTCTTTCCTCCTCTTCAGAAGATTTCACCTCACTTTTTTGTCCCAATGAAAAATGTTTTTTGAAAATTTGGGTTTTTTTGTGGAACAAGGATTGGAAAGCATCAGTGGAAAGGAGAAATTGTTTTCCCATATTAACTCTTACAGGAGAGAATTTCCTTTCCTAGGGGTAGATTTCATCTCACTTCCTGTTGTCTCCTTCCGTTTGCAAGTAGGAGTCGTTTGTAAGTTAGATGTTTGAAAGTAGGGTCCTGCCCTATATACTCAGCAGAAATTTGGGCCTTAGGTGTTGCTGTGGCCACAACACTGTAAGCCCTCACAGGGCCCTGCTGTGAAATATTAGATCAAGAATTGTAATTACATGCCCCTGTTGAACAGGAGCTGAAAAATTAGGCCTTAGGCACTGGTGCTGGTGCCACAACACTGCAACCCCTCACAAACACTCTAGTTGGAACGCAGGAACGAGCCCTGCTGCAAAGTATTGCATCAAAAATTGTAATTACACGCCCCTGTTAGACAGGGGCAGAAAAATTGGGCCTTAGGCACTGGTGCTGGTGCCACAACACTGCAACCCCTCACAGACACTCTAGTTGGAACGCAGGAACGAGCCCTGCTGCAAAGTATTGCATCAAAAATTGTAATTACACGCCCCTGTTAGACAGGGGCAGAAAAATTGGGCCTTAGGCACTGGTGCTGGTGCCACAACACTGCAACCCCTCACAGACACTCTAGTTGGAATGCAGGAACGAGCCCTGCTGCAAAGTATTACATCAAAAATTGTAATTACACGCCCCTGTTAAACAGGGGCTGAAAAATTGTGCCTTAGGCACTGGTGGTGGCTCCCAGAACCAAAAATGTTCTTACAAGCTATCAGCGTGATGATTGAGGAGGAAGAGGATAATTACTCAGGGATAGTCACTCAGCATCAGCATAGGCAGTCTTTGAAGGGATCTGAGATTTCAAAAAAAATTATTCGGTTACATCAGCATCAGGTGCTTGGTAGCTGGTGGTGATCCAAGACTGATTCATTTTTATGAAGGTCAGCCGATCGACCGAGTCGGTGGACAGACGCACCCTGTGATCGGTTACCACGCCTCCAGCAGCACTGAATGTGGGTTCCGAAAGAACGCAGGATGCAGGACAGGCCAGTAGCTCAATTGCATACTGTGCAAGCTCTGGCCAGTGATCCATCCTCAAGACCCACTAACCCAGAGGATTTTCGGTGGGAAAGGTGTCCAAGTCTGATCTTGCCCCTAGGTATTCCTGCACCATGTAAAACAGACGCTGGCGATGGTTGCTGAAACCGATCATACCTTGGGGCTGCGGACCAAAAAATTGTCTGAACGCATCGGTCAGACGGCCACCTTCTCCACCGCTCCTTCTTAGACTGACCGAAGCCTCAGCAACACGTTGTCCAGAAACAGGAGTTTGTAACCTCCCAGTCTCTGGGAACGCGTTGCACAGACCTTTCTGCAAGGCCTCCCGAAGATGTTTCATCCTCTGCTCCCTCTGCGATGGCAAGATAAGGTCCGCAACCTTACCCTTGTAACGTGAATCAAGGAGGGTTGCCAGCCAGTAATGATCCCCCCCTTGATACCACGAATACGAGGATCCTTACGCAGGCTTTGCAGGATCAGGGAGGCCATGCAGCGTAGGTTTGCTGAGGCATTCGGTCCGGAGTCCTCTGGGTCACTAAGGACAACAACGTCCGCAGCCACCTCCTCCCAGCCACGTACAAGTCCATGTGTTCCTTGGGACTGATCCCTTAAAGACTGCTGCTGATGCTGAGTGCCAGGCTCCACCTCCATACTGACACAATCTTCCTCCTCCTCCTCCTCCTCGTCCTCTTCCTGTGTGATCGGCGGGCTCGCAGGAACACTGTCTGGATAAAGGGGGCCTTGAGAGCTAAGGAATTCCTCCTCTTCCTGCCTCTGTTCTGCCTCAAGTGCCCTGTCCATTATTCCAAGCAGCGTGTGCTCCAACAGGTGGACAAGGGGGACAGTGTCACTGATGCATGCACTGTCAGTGCTCACCATCCTTGTGGCCTCCTTGAATGGTGACAGGACAGTGCATGCATCCCTGATCATGGCCCACTGGCGTGGGGAAAAAAAACCAAGCTCCCCTGACCCTGTCCTGGTGCCATAGTCGCACAGGTACTCATTGATGGCCCTCTGCTGCATGTGAAGCCGCTGCAGCATGGCCAACGTTGAGTTCCACCTGGTGGGCATGTCGCAGATTAGGCGGTTCTTGGGCAGGTTAAACTCCTTTTGGAGGTCCGTCAGCCGAGCACTGGCATTATATGACCGGCGGAAATGCACACAGACTTTCCTGGCCTGCCTCAGGACATCCTGTAAGCCCGGGTACCTGCCCAAGAACCGCTGCACCACCAAGTTAAGGACGTGAGCCAAACAGGGCACATGGGTCATTTGTCCCTGTCGGAGGGCAGAGAGGAGGTTGGTGCCATTGTCGCAAACCACCATTCCTGCCTTAAGTTGGCGTGGCGTCAACCACCTCTGAACCTGCCCCTGCAGAGCTGACAGAACCTCTGCCCCAGTGTGGCTCCTGTCCCCCAAGCACACCAGCTCAAGCACCGCATGGCATCTTTTGGCCTGCGTACTTGCGTAGCCCCTTGAACGCCTACGGAGCACCGCTGGTTCCGAGGAAGAGGCCATGGAGGAAGAAGAAGAGGAGGGGGTGGAGGAGAGAGGTGTGTCACAATCAGCATTTTGGAGGCGTGGTGGCGGAACAACCTCCAACACTACTGCACCTTGTCCTGCATCCTTCCCAGCTGCCAGCAGAGTCACCCAATGCGCCGTGAAACTTAGGTAACGTCCCTGTCCATGCCTGCTGGACCATGAGTCAGCAGTAATATGCACCTTACCGCTGACCGCCCTGTCCAGCAAGGCATGGACATTGCCTTCCACATGCCGGTAGAGAGCCGGAATCGCCTTCCGTGAGAAAAAGTGGCGTTTGGGTACCTGCCACTGAGGAACCGCACATTCCACAAACTCACGGAAGGGGGCAGAGTCTACCAACTGAAAAGGCAGCAGTTGAAGTGCTAGCAATTTTGCCAAGCTAGCATTCAACCGCTGGGCATGTGGATGGTTGGGAGCAAACTTATTTCGGCGGTGCAGCAGCTGGGGCAGGGAAATTTGCCTGGTACAATCTGACGTCGGTGTACCAAAAGCAGATTGCCCACAAGTACTTGGCTGTGACACACCTAATTCTACACCTTCATTCCTCTCACTGCAGGTCTCAGAGAGGACTGAAGGTCTAGTGGGGTTGGAAATCTCAGCTGATGAGGAGCAAGGAGAGATCCTCTTTGTTCTTTGGTGTGGGTCTTTTAGATACGCTTGCCAACGAACTGCATGGCAGGTCAACATATGTCTGGTCAAGCATGTGGTACCCAAGCGGGAGATGTTTTGGCCACGCGAGATACGCTTGAGACATATGTTGCAAATAGCAGTGGTGCGATCTGATGCACTCGTCTCAAAAAAGGCCCACACCAAAGAACTTTTTGAATAACGCGCAGAGACTGCAGCGCCCTGCACATGTGGAGCTTTGGGGTGTGATGCAGTCAATGTGCTGCCCTTAGGCTGGCCCCTGGAGGGCATCCTGCCTCGCTGGTGATGTGCCGCCTCCTCCTCCTCCTCCTCCTCCTCCTCTCTCCTATCAGGCACCCACGTTGAGTCAGTGACCTCATCATCCCCTCCCTCCTTATCACTGGAGCAAACCTGGCAGTATGCTGCAGCAGGGGGAGCATGACTGCCAGATTGCTGTCCTTCTTGGGCACCCCCTCTGTCCGTGCTCATGTTACTGCCTTCATCGAGCTCAGTATCATCATCAGAGCCTTCCAAACGCTGGGCATCCTCCTGGAGCATGTACCCAACACTGTGGTCAAACAGTTCGAGGGAATCCTCATGAGGACATGGTGGAGCTAGGGAAGGAGTCACTGATGACATTGAGCTGAGGGAAGAGGCCGCTGCTTTGCCAGACAAAGCACCCTGGGCATGGGTGAGAGAGGATGAGGAGGATGAGGACGGCTTGGTCATCCACTCGACCAAGTCTTCCACATGTTGCGGCTCAACACGGCCAGCTGCCGAAAAAAAGGCCAAGCGTGTCCCATGGCCACGTGCTGATGAAGATGCACCGTCTCCACGACCAGCATTAGACACAGAGCCTGCTTGCCCTCTCTTATTGGCTTGTGACTGTCTGCCTCTCCTTCTTGGCCTTCCAGACATACTAATGGCCTAAGCTGGGATAGAACACCTGTAATTTTCTTCAGGTAGCTTTATATACTGTAACCAGACAAGCCTGCCTGTCAGTAGGAAGATAACAGGAACGGATCTAGCTGAACACTGTGAGCAGGACGCACTGCACTAAATGTAAATAGCAGGAACGGATCTAGCTGAACACTGTGAGCAGGACGCACTGCACTAAATGTAAATAGTCTAGAAGATAACAGGAACGGATCTAGCTGAACACTGTGAGCAGGACGCACTGCACTAAATGTAAATAGCAGGAACGGATCTAGCTGAACACTGTGAGCAGGACGCACTGCACTAAATGTAAATAGCAGGAACGGATCTAGCTGAACACTGTGAGCAGGACGCACTGCACTAAATGTAAATAGCAGGAACGGATCTAGCTGAACACTGTGAGCAGGACGCACTGCACTAAATGTAAATGGCAGGAACGGATCTAGCTGAACACTGTGAGCAGGACGCACTGCACTAAATGTAAATAGCAGGAACGGATCTAGCTGAACACTGTGAGCAGGACGCACTGCACCAAATGTAAATAGTCTAGAAGATAACAGGAACGGATCTAGCTGAACACTGTGAGCAGGACGCACTGCACTAAATGTAAATAGCAGGAACGGATCTAGCTGAACACTGTGAGCAGGACGCACTGCACTAAATGTAAATAGCAGGAACGGATCTAGCTGAACACTGTGAGCAGGACGCACTGCACTAAATGTAAATGGCAGGAACGGATCTAGCTGAACACTGTGAGCAGGACGCACTGCACTAAATGTAAATAGCAGGAACGGATCTAGCTGAACACTGTGAGCAGGACGCACTGCACTAAATGTAAATAGTCTAGAAGATAACAGGAACGGATCTAGCTGAACACTGTGAGCAGGACGCACTGCACTAAATGTAAATAGCAGGAACGGATCTAGCTGAACACTGTGAGCAGGACGCACTGCACTAAATGTAAATAGCAGGAACGGATCTAGCTGAACACTGTGAGCAGGACGCACTGCACTAAATGTAAATAGCAGGAACGGATCTAGCTGAACACTGTGAGCAGGACGCACTGCACTAAATGTAAATAGCAGGAACGGATCTAGCTGAACACTGTGAGCAGGACGCACTGCACTAAATGTAAATAGCAGGAACGGATCTAGCTGAACACTGTGAGCAGGACGCACTGCACTAAATGTAAATAGCAGGAACGGATCTAGCTGAACACTGTGAGCAGGACGCACTGCACTAAATGTAAATAGCAGGAACGGATCTAGCTGAACACTGTGAGCAGGACGCACTGCACTAAATGTAAATAGCAGGAACGGATCTAGCTGAACACTGTGAGCAGGACGCACTGCACTAAATGTAAATAGCAGGAACGGATCTAGCTGAACACTGTGAGCAGGACGCACTGCACTAAATGAAAATAGCAGGAACGGATCTAGCTGAACACTGTGAGCAGGACGCACTGCACTAAATGTAAATAGCAGGAACGGATCTAGCTGAACACTGTGAGCAGGACGCACTGCACTAAATGTAAATAGCAGGAACGGATCTAGCTGAACACTGTGAGCAGGACGCACTGCACTAAATGTAAATAGCAGGAACGGATCTAGCTGAACACTGTGAGCAGGACGCACTGCACTAAATGTAAATAGCAGGAACGGATCTAGCTGAACACTGTGAGCAGGACGCACTGCACTAAATGTAAATAACAGGAACGGATCTAGCTGAACACTGTGAGCAGGACGCACTGCACTAAATGTAAATAGTCTAGATAGAAGATAACAGGAACGGATCTAGCTAAACTGAATACAGTGTATATATATATATGCAACACCTGGGATGCATATATATACACAATACACTGTAAGTGCAGCTAACTGACTGACTGTTCTGCCTAATCTATCTAACTCAAATCAAATGACACTGTCTCTCTCTCTCTCTATCTCTTAGCACACCGGAACACACACTACACAGGGCCGCCGTGCAGGCAGCCTTATATAGTGTGGGGCATGTACTAAATCCCCTGAGCCATAATTGGCCAAAGCCACCCTGGCTTTGGCCAATTACAGCTCTCTCTACTGACGGCGCTGTGATTGGCCAAGCATGCGGGTCATAGTGCATGCTTGGCCAATCATCAGCCAGCAATGCACTGCGATGTCGCAGTGAATTATGGGCCGTGACGCGCCACACGAATTTGGCGCAAACGGCCCATATCGTTCGCAATTCGGCGAACGGGCGAACAGCCGATGTTCGAGTCGAACATGGGTTCGACTCGAACACGAAGCTCATCCCTAGTCTTTATATTTCATTGTTTTGGTAAAGCTAAAGTCAATTGAACAGTGATTGTACAATTAGATAACCTAACACTATCCTCTCCCCAGATCGCCAATGTTGCTCTCCAAAGACATCACCATTGCTCCTGCAGTCTCTCTGGGCCAATATTATATTTGTTGTTTTTTTTCCCAGTTTATAGGTTTTTAAAGCTGAATAGACATGTGCGGTTAATTTTTTGTTCCAAATAAATCTTCGGACAAATTTTTCATTATTCAGGAATTTGAATATATCTGCATACCCGAATTACAGTATAAACAAAGTTTACTGAATGCTCCGCATAACGAAATTAAATTCATCCACATTCTCAAAATTTGAATTGAAATTCAAATTGAATTTTACATCAAATTCCAGTCTAATTCAAACTGTAAACATATTTCTGAAATTAAAGACTGTGTGTGTTATTAGAGTATCATTTTGAAATAATGCTGTTTTAAAGTGACACTAAAGGTTCAGTTTTTTCTTTAAAATAACAAACATGTCATACTTACCTCCACTGTGCAGTTCATTTTGCACAGAGTGGCCCCGATCCACCTGTACTGGGGTCCACCGGCGGCTCTCGCGGCTCCTCCCCGCAATAGATAACCCCCTCTGGAAAGGTCTCTCCCGGGGGGGGGTTACCTTGCGCTCGTGCTCCCATGTCATACACTCGGTGCCCATAGCCTCCGTGTGTATGACTCGGCCCCGCCCCCCAGCACCTACGTCATTGGATTTGATTGACAGCAGCAGGAGCCAATGGCTGCATTGCTATCAATCTATCCAATGAAGAGCCGAGAAGCCGTGGAGAGAGCGAGGGGGATCACGCCCATGGAACTTCGGGACTTAGGTAAGTAAGATGGGGGGCTGGGGGGCTAGACACTGCAAGGCGTTTTTTTACCTTAATGCATAGGATGCATCAACCACTTGCCGCCCGCCCTATTACCAAATGACGGCGGCAAAGTGGTTTGATATTCCTGACCGGACGTCATATGACAAGATCAGGAATATCAAGCCGCTGCATGCCCCCGGGGGCGCGCATCGCGGCAATCGTTGTTGCGGGGTGTCAGTCTGACGGAGACTCTTTACCATGTGATCAGCCATATCCAATCACAGCTGATCACGATGTAAATAGAAAGAGCCGGTGATCGGCTTTTCCTCACTTGCGTCTGACAGACGCGAGTAGAGGAGAGCCGATCGGCTGCTCTCCTGACGGGGGGGTCTGTGCTGATTGTTTATAAGCACAGCCCCCCTCGGATCCTACCCAGGACCACCAGGGAAGCCGCCCAGGACCACCAGGGAAGCCATCCACACTGGACCACCAGGTATGCCCCTAGACCCCCAGGGAAATACCACTGGGTGCCCAGGCAGCTGCCAATCTATGCCCAGGCAGCTGCCAATCAGTTCTCACTGCCAGTGCCACCAGGGATGCCCATCAGTGCCTCATATCAGTGCCGCGTATCAGTGCCCATCAGTGCCACGTATCAGTGCCCAACAGTGCCCAGCAGTGCCGCCTATCAGTGCCCATCAGTGCCCAGCAGTGCCACCTATCAGTGCCGCCTATCAGCGCCACCCTATCAGTGCCCAGCAGTGCCCAGCAGTGCCGCCTTTCATTGCCCATCAGTGTCGCCTATCAGTGCCCATCAGTGCCAACCAGTGCAACCCAGTGCCACCCATCAGTGCCCATCAGTGCCGCCTATCAATGCCCATCAGTGCTGCATATGAGTGCCACCCATCAGTGCCGCCTACCAGTGCCCATCAGTGCCGCCTACCAGTGCCCATCGTCAGTGCCCGTCAGTGCCCGTTCATTGGTGCCACCTCAACGGTGCCACCGTATCAGTGCCTGTCAGTGCTGCCTTATCAGTGCCCATCAGTGAAAGAGAAAACTTACTTATTTACAATTTTTTTTTAACAGAAACAAAAGCAAAACTTTTATTTTTTTCAAAATTTTCGGTCTTTTTTTTATTTGTTTAGCTAAAAAATAAAAACCGCAGAGGTGATAAAATACCACCAAAAGAAAGCTCTATTTGTGGGAACAAAATGCTAAAAATTTAGTTTGGGTACAGTGTTGTATGACTGCGCAATTGTCATTCAAACTGCAACAGCGCTGAAAGCTGAAAATTGGTCTGGGCAGGAAGGGGTCTAAGTGCCCTGTATTGAAGTGGTTAAGGTAAAAAAACACAAGCCTTTACAACCCCTTTAAGCCAAAGATAATTTAAAGAGTCGTTGTAATCATTTGATGAGGATTTTTATTTTCTTTGTTCACTTTGCCACATTCAAAAAAAAAAATCTAAAGTTTTCGATTAGGCCGATTCAAATTTTTATTGATTCAAACGATTTGAATCGAAAAAAAATCGGTAAGTTCAAAGAAAATTTGAAAAACAAAAAAACTATAAAATGAATTGTGAATATGAATTGTGAATATGAATCCCGAATGCGAATTGAACAAATCAACCGAATTTAACTAAACTAAATAATTTGATTAACAAACCTAAACGAAACAAAACAAAACAAATATTTTCGTCATGCACATGTCTAAAGCTGAAAATTTCTTTTTTATCTAAAATCTGTCTTATAAGTTGCTGTAGAAATTGTACAACACAATTGTTAAAGTAGTTGTTAAGCCACTTTATGCACTTTATACCATCCTCTGTGTTTAATAATCCTATGTGCCACTGTGTCTGTGTTTTATAAAAATAAGCCGCTCTTCACCTGTTTTCAGAGCGCTAATCGTAGCTTATGTGACCCACCACCTCTCTGCTCTCCCCGTCTAACAGCTGCAGAGGGCGGGGCCGAGGATTCCCCGCTGATATCAGTTGGGTGAAAAGGAGGAGAGAGGCGGCGGATCACCTAAGCAACGATTGGCTCTTCAAAAACAGGTAAAGAATGTCTTATTTCTATCAACACAGACACAAGGGCACATAGGATTATTAAACACAGAGGATGGAATGAAACTTTAAATGAAACTTCAGCAGCAGGGGGGGGGGCAGGAACTGAAAAGGGAGCTGACAGGCAGTGAGGGGAGAGAGAGGACAGAGGAGGACAGGAGAGCTGCATATGATGGAGGCACGTAAATTGACACGTAAAGTGTCAGGGCTCAGCATTCATGATAAACCCTGGTCAGTTTACAGCGGGAGGGCATAGCTAGGCAGGATCAGCCAGGTTATTTAGGTGATAGAAGGGGCCAAATTACACAGCACAAGCACTATAACATTCTTTAAGGGAACAAGTTCAACATTTTTTTTTTTAGGTTAACAAACACTTTAATGTAAATGCTGAATGTTACTTTAACAATTTTATGTGCATGCACAAGAACATGTATTGTCTCCAGGCAGGCAAGTTGTTCCACTCACAGTCTGTCTTCCCTATAAGGCTCAATTGACCTCAATTCACATACTCACCGTACCAGTGAATCCAACATGTTCCTAATGCACTCTGCTGTTCTGATGTAAGAAACTGGGTCAGACACTGACATATTATTTATTTGGGCAGCTGTTTCTTCCAGGTTCTGACAGCTGGCCTCCAGATGATGTCACCCATTGTCTCAATGGCCAATGGTGCTAATGCAGCCTCTTGGAAAATCCTACTTCTGCAACCTTCTAGGATATGTGACAAGGCTATTCCAAGAAACTGCAGGCACACAACACCTAATTCTTATATATATATATATATATATATATATATATATATATATATATATATATATATATATATATATATATATATATATATATATATATATATATATATATATATATATAAATATATATATATATAGTATATACATTCTGTATATCTATGTATTATTTATTTTCTTATGATACTTAGTGCCATCTAGTGGTCAAATTTGGTATTTTTCATTATAAAAGGAAGGAAACAGGAAGTCAGAGAACTTTAAAATTCAGCCAGGATAAGGAGTGACATAACAGACACAAAAACCTGCTTTATACAGCTAAAGAAGATAAGTTAATCTTGCACTGACACTGTGGTTATGATTCATTTACATGCACAATGCATCTGTTGTTTTGGGGGATAAAAGCTGGAGTTTTTAAGCATTTTTGTGCTAATTAAAGTATTCTATTGTACCATACATATTTGTCCTCGCTGAAAAATTTGCAAGTGCATACTAAGGTCACAAATAAAATAATTATTTACTATCAAATTCATCTCATTCTATTGTTTTATATTACCTCTAAAATTTCTTTAACACTGAGTAATAGACTTGTGCACAACGGCAAATTTTCGTTTAGTTTCGGTTCGTTGTCATTCCTAAAATACATAATTTTGTTCTGTTATATTCATTATGTTACGTTAATTTGTTTTCGGATAATTCGTTATTATTCATAGTGTCAATATTCATTATACTGAATCTCGAATCATGTCCAATTCATTCATTATATCAGCTATAATTTCTTTTGTATTAGTTGAAATTCGATATTTATGTATGTATATATATTTGTGATAATGATTCGTAGTTTGGAAAGTCGATTGTTTATTGAATCTTTTAACACATACAATGACAATATCTCTTCTCCTCTGCTCAAATACAATATAACACCCTTCTCACTCAGTTCTCAGGAATGCACTATGCCAGTAATCCAACCTCCAGCACAAAATTAATCAGCTGATTGGACTGTAAGATTTACTTTGCGTTGACCTTTTGTTTCATTAGATCTTTAACGAATTACCGAATCATGTCAAATTCATTCGTTATATTCGCTATAAATTTTTTGGTATTAGTTGAAATTTGTTATTTTTTTATTCGGGCATTCGGATGCATCCGAATGTCCGAAAGATGCAAAATTCGGCCGAATTTCAATTCGTTACGAAATGCATTGCACATGTCTACTGAGTAAAATGTTCTCTTGCTGAAGTTTAAAGCCGCTGCTGAAACATTATTACATACACACACATATGTGTGCACAGCCTATTGCATTAGGGTGTGTACCCTAAAACTCAAACACATATGCGTGAGTGTGCATGTATATATACTGACAGTGTCAGTAGGGCAGAGATTGGTGTCAGTAGGACAGAGATTGGTGTTTTTTTAGGAGCCCCATTAGGGGGCTTTGGTGAAAAATCCGGAGTCTAATCAGGGGGAATCTGTGCCACATGGGGTGATTAGGCTGTGCCCAAGCACACCTGGCACACCATGTGTTTTTTTAGGAGCCTCATTAGGGGGATTTGGTGAAAAATCCAGAGTCTAATCAGGGGGAATCTGTGCCACATGGGCTGATTAGGCTGTGCCCAAGCACACCTGGCATACCATGTGTGCACGTCTATGCACACACAGTATATAAGCAATCTCCTATGCAATATGTCAGTTAAACTATATTATACTAATATGTGCTATATTTGGGGAGCATCTAAATAGTTAGTGTGGACCATAGCCTAAGAGAGGATGGATCCAACCATTACAGTTCCCTTTACCCAGACAAAGAATTTGATATACATAATAGCCTTCCTATTTACACTTTAAGCTATATTAACTGACCTAAAGAATGACAGCATACCCATGTAACTAGTCATACTTCATTACACTGCAGCAAAGTTGTATCATCTGAAATAAATCATTTGCTTTTTATGTACGAGACCCACTAATGACTTTTCAAAATAGATACTATTTTTACTATTGCTAAATCCTTTTTTTTTGGCTAAAAAGTAACAGTTGCAGGCATTAATCTAGGGCAACTGACCAAAACCAGTGTAAATTAGACTTTCTAATGTCACACATTTAAAAGAGTGAAAAATGCAGTTAAATTTTGCACCATTATTATAAACATGCTCAATGTTGTTACTAGTGTGTACATATTTTGCTGCAAAAAAAGGAGATGCTAAAGTTTGCTATAATTGAAGTAAGATTTTTAATTAAAGCACACAGTGAGTGGTTAAGTAAAGGGACATTAAGGGGGGTCACACAGCAAGAGTGGTAAAAATGTATTTGTTTTAAATTGCTTCCCTGAGGAAAATCACACTTAGACAATATGCTTGTGTTACCAATAGATCCCAGAACAGCAATAGAAAAGTGACATAGTGCTGCATATAATTGCACATCATATCTCTTCTACACAATGACTTTTAAATGTTTCTCCTTTTTTTAATACAGCTAAAAATAATTGCAAGCACATATCCTGTTGTGCTGTTGTGCTATTATTATAGAGTAAAATTCTCTCTCTCTCTCTCTCTCTCTCTCTCTCTCTCTCTCTCTCTCTCTCTCTCTCTCTCTATATATATATATATATATATATAGAGAGAGAGAGAGAAAGAGAGAGAGAGAGAGAAAGAGAGAGAGAGAGAGAGAGAGAGAGAGAGGGAGAGAGAGAGAGAGAGATAATATCAGAGAATTTATTCCAGTGAAAATGTTACAAGGGAATACAGAGGAAAATAGTTTAAGGCAATACAGCCCTTTCCCCGAGTTCAAGGTAAACAAACATAATCACAGGTAGGTTGAACCGATTCCCTTCTAGCCTATATGTCTGTCGAGTGGAAGTGCTGCCATCCTGAATGGACATCACATGACTGGACAAAGCAGATGACAGATCTGTGTACCGACCCACTGTCTGTGCCATGTGATCACTGTTACCAATCACAGCAGATCACAAGGCAATTGTACACGACAAATGGCTTCCATTCATAGCCATTCATTGAGTAATATTGTTTTGATCTCTGTAATTGGTCATGGTGATTATATGGTACAGACAGGGCCAATTACAATGCATCTGTACCATGTGATAGCCGTGGCCAATCACAGCTTCACAGTAGTAGACAATGAATGAATGGATGTAATTTATATAAAAAAAAATATGGTTGCTTAAAACAGTGATTTTCACTGTTATAAGCAATCAAAGTGTGTAACAAAATCCTGATCTCCCCTCAAGAGTAGTACAGTGTCACTATGATAACACTGTATTCTTCTGGTCATAGTTTGTAAAAAAAAAAAAAAAATTGTAAAAATACTTTGTACTTTCAAATATAAACTATATTACCAAAAGTATTGGTACACGCACATGGCCTTTAATAGCATCGCAGTCTTATGCCCTGTACACACGGTCGGATTTTCCGATGGAAAATGTCCGATCGGAGTGTGTTGTCGGAAATCCCGACCATGTGTGGGCTCCATCGGACATTTTTCATCGGATTTTCCGACACACAAAGATGGAGAGCAGGAGATAAAATTTTCCGACAACAAAATCCGATCGCGTCAATTCTGACCGTGTGTGGCCTGTTCCGACACACAAAGTGCCACGCATGCTCAGAAGAAATTCAGACACAGAACAGCTCGTTCTGGTAAACTTAGCGTTCGCAATGGATACAGCACTTTCGTCACGCTGCAATGTCAAAAATGGTTTAATACAGCGCACTCTCTTCTTCTTTATAATGTGAGAAGAATTAAGTAGTTTTGCTGCTCATATTCACACACACTTCTCCCAAACTTTTTTTTTGTTTTTTTATTGGGATTCCCTGAATATATTGTTATTTGTCACATCTGACATAATGTTTTTTTTTTGTTTGTTTTTTTTGGGGGATTTTAAGCCATTTTTGGTTTAGATTTTATGTTTGTATTTTTTCCAAGGCTGATCTTTGTTCAATGTTATTTTTATTTTTACTCCAGACTATTTTTGTGTGTGTTTTGTGTGTCAAGTTACTACAACACCATTGATATCTTTTATTATTTAATCTCAAGGAGATTGTTTGTTGTTGGTGTCCCTTGTTAATTTCACATTGTATTTTTGAAATGTACCTGAATCCTCACAAACAAACTGTCCTTTTTGAAGTAAAACACACATAGGCAAGTATAATTCAAACCAAAATTCCTTTATTAAGGGCTCCGAACCAAACAAAGAGGAAGGCAACACTGGATCAACAGGAGAAATTAGCGAAGCCTGGGACCCCCACGGCAGACATCAATTCTTGAACATCAAAATTGGTGGCCTGGGGAGTCCATATGTAAGGGAGGGCAGTCTGGTCCAGAATTCGCAGAGATCCGGAAAGCAGCAGATGACATGTGTGTCCCCAGGCTGTGGTACCACAAGAGGCTGCATCTTTTGGCCGACCAGACTGGATCCAGGGTCCTCACTTTCTGGTCTTCCTTCCACGCTTCCTTCCACGCTGTGGATCTGCTGTTGGAGATGTGGCAGGAGGAGGAGGAGGACCTGGAAGAGGAGGAGGACTGGGAGGACCTGGAGGAGAAGGAGGAGGAGGACCTGCCGGAGGAGGAGGAGGACCATCTGTGAGTTCGCAAAGGTGTGTCTGAGCTGTAATTTGGCCCCTCATACCTTTGTTAAGAGCCTCCAATATGAGCGACTCACACATGACTTGTTGTCCCTCCTCCATCCTCTGCATTTTATAGGTAATGGTGGCAGCAATGTCCTCCTCCATGGTGTGTGGTGCTCCCAGGACCTCTGTAGCCCTCCAAAAGAGTCCTCTGCCAGCCTCCTCTAGGGCACTCCTCCTGCCACTTTCTCTTTCCAGGGGGAGTGGAGGGACCTGTAGATCAGCCAGCCGGCTCGGCCCGGCCACCTCCTGGCTGCGACTTCCCTGTGTATGAAAAAGGGACATGGTTTTAGTTTTTGCTTCATCAATCACAATCCTAAATTAGTACTCCCAACTAACATCTAGTTAACATCATTGATTGGACAACCAGAAATATTTAGAGGAATGCTATACCTGGCTCAATCTGGGCTCCTCCACATGTTGCCTGGAAGGCCCAGGTTGGGCGTCAGAAGCCTCACCCGGGGGGGAAGGAAGCGTGGAAGGAAGACTGGAGAGGGATGGCCTGGGTTCAGTCTGGCCTGCCAGAAAATGCAGCCTGTCATAGTACCACATCCTGGGGACATAGATGTCATCTGCTGCTCCGGATCTCTGTGAATCCAGGACTTTCTTGCGCTCCCTTACATATGTGCTCCTCAGGCCACCAATTAAGATCTTCAAATAGGTGATGTCTGCCGTGGGGATCACCTGCTTCACAATTTCACACAATTGCTCCAGTGCTGCCTTCCTCCTTGCTTGGTTCTTGTAATGTGGGTGGTTAATCTCCCACAGACATGGCAACTCCCTTAACATATCAATGAATAGTGACATTAAGTCATTATCTTTAACTAAGATATCCATGTTCACTGCAAGACACAACACAAGACAAAGCCTAATGTCAGACAAAACTCTCTTAATCTTGTTACAATATAGGCCTCAATGTAGAAGCAGTATAGGCACAAGTTTGTCTCTTACCTTCGTTCTTACGATTGGCGCGTCCAATGCTCCTTCCTCCTCTCACAGATCGTACGTAATACGCACGTGTGTTACGCTTTATATACACTGCGCATGCGTGTCACTCCGCCCGCCCCTGACGTTCTTTCTATTCTATTCCCCACCCCTTTTCGTTCGGCGCAGAGGGGGAAGAGCACATGGCGGAGTCACAGCAGCTGCGTGCTAATTACAGGAACGAGGAGGAGGAGGAGGAAAGCCTGGATCCGGACACGTCCCGATCCAGAAGGAGAAGATTTAAGGCCACAAATATGTCCTTTGGGGAGATGTTGGAGATGGTGGACATCCTGAAGAAGGCCGACTATGATGGAAAGTATGGGCCTTACCCCAACCCCAATATCAGAAAGGCCAAGATCATGGCAAAAGTGGTCAAAAGTCTTTAGGAATTTCGGGGTACGACGATCGAAAGATCAGCTCAGGAAGCGGTGGTCGGACCTGAAATTAAGAGAGCCCGAGCAGTACAGAAAGATCCGGAGAGTGCTGCAAAAAAGTAAGTCGTTGTGCTGTGTTCCTATTCTTTTTGTCTTTCTTACGTTCGTGCTGCTCCATATGCTTTTCTTAATTGTACAGTTTAAAATGTCAATTTTAATGTTCGTGGGCCCATTATTCGTTCGTATCAAACATTTTTTTGGACCCCTCTAAAACACCATTGTTTAGGCCATATGCATTTTCTGACATTTTTTAGGGCCTACTTGGATGCGAAATATTTGTTGATGTAGATGGGTTTGTTACCAGAATGAAATGCAAACTAGATTCTGTTAAGGAGAGGACACTGAGCAGCTGTTTTCACATCTGGACACTGGAGCACTAGTGTGGGACACAAGAACACCATTTTTATTAGGGGGGGCCACACAGGTGCTCCAGTGTATACTATAGGGGGGGTCTCCATCTGTGAAGCTTGTACTAAACAGGTAAAGTATTGCAGCTTGACAAAGGCCAATAAAAAAGCGACATCTTGGAACTCGGCTAAAATAGACAATTGTACCCCACTTCCAAGCAATGTTTCCTATTTCTAGTTCTGCCATCAAATATCTGTGTGCTAATTATACCATTTTTTTTTTACATAGGGGAGAAAAGACTCGGAGGATACCCCACATCCGAGGAGACCACAGACCCCCCACCTATGGAAGAAGGTGAAATACCCCCAACCCAAGAAGAGCAGGAGGAGGAAGAAGATGTGGTGGAAATTGGCACCACAACAGGTGAGTGTCTGCGACCACAGGCTCAGGTAAGAGATGGATGGTGGCAGATTTTTGATACCTGTTTTTGTTTGGTTTCTCTCTTTTTAGGTGATCGTGATGTTAGGGAACGAGATCCTTTCACATCTGAAAGTGCCCAGATCCTGATCGGGGAGATAATGGGGTGTTAATGTAGAATTGCAAAACATCCAGAAAAAAATAAATGATGTGATTCAAAAAAATAATAACATCATTGATGTTTTGGGGCGAATTTAAAACCCCACAAAATCACTTTTTTAGTGTGGTCCAATGTTTTAAATATTTTAGCAATGTTTCGAAAAGCCAAATTTGGAGGATGCACACAGTGTGCCAACATGTGCTATCTGCCATCACGGGAGATCAATGGACGCGTTTTGGGGGTGCAACCCCTTCCTCAATTATAAAGTCGCGGTGAGGAAGGGCTTGCTCCCCCAAAACACGTCCCTTGATCCCCCGTGAGGGCAGCTAGCACATGTTTACATTCGTAAATTGGTGTGCATCTTCCAAATTTGGCTTTTCCTGGGGTGATTTGACCCCATCTGAACGCAATATCAAACACAGTTCCTAAATACTCATGTCTGATATTGCCTTCAGGTTTTACCATATGTGAACTTTGTAAGTTCAAGTTTTTTGTCTTTCTTGTTGGTTTTACACAGGCCTGTTTTATCTTAAATGGACATTTATATTTTTGATAATGCCACCACAAAAATTGTTACACAACAAACATGTTGGTTTGTTTTAAAAACCTTTGGTAAATGCACATGTGATTGTGCAGGTATAAAAAAGTTTGTTAATCAAGAATGTGTGGATTATTGTCTCAACACTACAACACATTTGGGGTGATGTAATTGCTGTTTTCAGCAAAAATGGGGGTTATTTCCTAAGGGCAAATCCTCTTTGCACTACAAGAGCATTTTCATTGCAGTTTCAAGAGCACTTGTAGTATAAAAAGTGTATACGCCTTTAGTAAATAACAGCCAACAGTGCTTTGTATAAGGTTACACAATCACGCCATTTTCAGGACTCCACACATTTCTGTCAGGGTCAGCTAAAACAAACACAAGCAGTAAATGTCCACAAAGATTTTCATTTGTTTGCTTTTTTATTGGAAAAAGGTTTCACATATTTGCTGGCATATTGATGGCCCCCCTACCCGCAAAGAACTCCAGGTATCATAACCGGACATCACGGGCACTCAGGGAGGGCAAGCCAGAATGGCTTTCAAGCGCCATCAGTGTTTCAGGTATCACTCCGGCCTCAGGCCCAACTGAGCCAGCATAGTTGGCCGAATGTTTCCTTAAAAACTTATGGAGAATACAGCACGCCAGTATAATATGGTTCAGTTTATACTCCGCCATATGGATAGGTGTCAGAAATAGGCGGAACCGACTGGCCAGGATTCCAAATGTGTTCTCCACCACTCTTTGGGCTCTGGCCAGCCGGTAATTAAAAACCCTCTTTTCCGGGGTGAGGGTCCTCATCGGGAATGGCCGCATCAGGTGGTCCCCCAGCGCAAACGCTTCATCAGCAACGAACACGAATGGGAGTCCTTCCACATTGTCCTCTGGAGCTGGCAAGTCCAAGCTGCCATTCTGGAGACGCCTGCAGAACTCCGTCTGGGCGATGACTCCACCATTGGACATCCGGCCATTCTTCCCCACGTCCACATACAGGAACTCGTAATTAGCCGACACCACCGCCAACATCACAATACTATTGAATCCCTTATATTTGAAATAGTATGACCCCGAGTTGGGTGGTGGGGTGATGTGGACGTGTTTCCCATCAATTGCCCCTCCGCAGTTAGGAAAGTCCCACCGCTGGGCAAAGTGGGAGGCCACAGTCTGCCATTCCTTTGGCGTGGAAGGAAACTGTTGAGGAAAAAAAAAATTACTATTTTTGCACAGAAACATGGCAAGCAGATTAAGCACAAACATTATGGGGCAACCTCCAGATAGCATTTATTAAGGGGAATTTAACAACGCCAAAGTATAAGGTACACCTATCATATTCCCCCTCCCCCCCTCTCATGAGCCATTTCTAACATTATGGGGGGTGTGGAAATCTTGGAGAGGTAACCCTCTTCACTTCATTGAGAGATGAATGCCTAAATACAGGGTATTACTTGGAACAACCCATCCTTAGTTACACTATTGGCAGCCCACTGGACAGGTAAGAAGTGTCATAATACAAAGATATAAATACACATTGTACACATTTTAGGACATTTGGACATTCTGCTATTACCTGTCAAGATAATAATAGGATACAAAAACTTTAAACAGTACCATTTGAAAGTATACAGGCAGGCCCTTGCACTACATGCTTTTGGTAATTCATCCATACATCAGAGCACAAAACAGATGGGTATAGTGTGTATGGGTTTGGCAAAGTCAGCAGATAGATGATTGAGGATAGATAGAGAATTGGTATCAGCTGACTTAGCAGTTGGGGGAGGGAGGGTTACTAAAAATGATTTGGGGACACCACAAAAAAAAAGGCTCTGGCACTCTGCCTGAATTTAAAGCTAAAATAACATTTCAAAACATTTTAGGGGGTGTTTGGGGTAAAGCACTACTATGGAGCTGATAAAATACATTGTTAAGTGACTACATGAGGTGAATATAGGGCCAGGAGAGAACATGCTTGGGAGGTTATTGAAGGTCAATCTGTATGAAGGACCTAAAAAAATAATTACATAAAAATCCTGCATGCATGAGAACAAAGGGGACATTCACAGCATATTCCAATCATGGTCATTAGGGAATGAGGAAAGAAATACAATATATTATCAAACATTCAATACAATAAAATGTGATATTAAAATAAAAAAATCTTACCTTCATATACTCCTTCTGCAGGACCTGTATGATGGCAGAACAGGTCTCTGGGATGATGATACCCAGAGCCTGGGGGGAGATGCCTGTCGAGAACTTCAAGTCCTGCAGGCTTCTCCCTGTCGCCAAATACCGCAGGATAGCGACCAACCTCTGCTCCGGAGTGATGGCTTGCCTCATGCAGGTATCCTGCCTTCTAATATAAGGGGTCAGCAAAGCTAACAGAAGGTGAAACATGGGGTCCATCATCCTGAGAAAGTTCCTGAAATCATCAGGATTATTCTCACGGATCTCATGGAGCAAAGGCATATGAGAGAACTGGTCACGCTGAAGCAACCAATTCTTGGTCCATGAACTCCTCCCCACCCTGTTCATGGAATGGACTTGTGTCAAGGTCAGGACCCCAACACCAAGCCCCCGCACAGCACAAACTCTATGAGGAGTACGCATACGCAACATGGCTAGAAAACGGTCGGCTGCTCAAAACGAAGTAACAGAACGCACTGAAGAACAGCAAGGCCTGTGAAGAGCGACCTGAAAAACAGTAATGAATGAACAAGAATACAATTACTAATTAAAGTCACGCGGAACTTGCTTGCACGCACTGAAGAGCAGATACAAACCCACAAGCACAAACTGAATGGCAGAAAACGATCTGAAAGCCACGAGTCTGAAAAAGCGCGAATCGTCTCTCACCAAACTTTTACTAACACGAGATTAGCAAAAGGAGCCCAAAGGGTGCCGCGCTTGGTTCTGAACTGGCCTTTTCTAGTCTTGTCGTACGTGCTTGACGTCACCGCGTTCTTGGCGATCGGAAATTCCGTCAACTTTGCGTGACCGTGTGTACGCAAAACAAGTTTGAGCCAACATCCGTCTGAAAAAATCCTAGGATTTTGTTGTCGGAATGTCCGAACAAAGTCCGAACGTGTGTACGGGGCATTAGTCCGTAGGGTTCAATTTTGAGTTGGCCCACCCCTTGCAGCTATAACAGCTTCAACTCTTCTGGGAAGGCTGTCCACAAGGTTTATGAGTGTGTCTGTGAGAATATTTGACCATTCTTCTAGAAGCATATTTGTGAGGTCAGGGATTGGTCTGCATGACTGTCGTCCCAGAAGGAAGCCTTTTCTAAAGATGATACAGAAGAAAGCCTGCAAACCGTTTGCTGAAGACAAGCGGACTAAGGACATGGATTACTGGAACCATGTCCTGTGGTCTTATAAGACCAAGATAAACTTATTTGGTTTAGATGGTGTCAAACGTGTGTGGCGGCAACCAGGTGAAGAGTATAAAGACAAGTAGGTCTTGGCTACAGTCAAGCATGGTGGTGGGAGTGTCATGGTCTGGGGCTTCATGAGTGCTGCCAGCACTAGGGAGCTACAACTCATTGAGGGAACCATGAATGCCAACATGTACTGTGACATACTGAATAAGATCATGATCCCCTCCCTTCGGAGACTGGGCCGCAGGGCAGTATTTCAACATGATAATGACCCCAAACAAAACTCCAAGATGACCTCTGCCTTGCTAAAGAAACTTGAGGTAAAGGTGATGGACTAACCAAGCATGTCTCCACACCTAAACCCTATTGAGCATCTGTGGAGTACCACACCTTGAATGGCTCTGCAGCTGTAAGTACAGCTGTAAGTACAGCTGCAGAGCCATTCAAGGTGTGGTACTCTATTTTTATTAGAACAAAACGAAGCTGGACTTGTTTGCATTAAAAGCTTTGATTGGAGTGATGCCCTCTTTGATGTAACATGGAGTGAGATGAGTGAGAACATTCTTGTTACTTCTTGTGGAGACGGATCTCTTCAGTTGTGGGATGCATCCAAACCACAAGGACCTTTACATGTATTCAGAGAGCACCTCCAGGAGGTTTACAGTGTGGACTGGAGTCAGACAAGAGGAGAGCAGTTCCTGGTGTCAGGGTCTTGGGATCATACTGCTAAACTAGTCTGTGACTTGGGGTGTGGTAACCCCCTCCCTCCCCATGCATGCCCGCGGCATACTGCTTGAGTGATGTCCTGATGCTGGTTGGATACCTGGATTCAAGGTCTTGCAAGTTGCCTGCCATCTGCCACGCTATATAAAGGGATGCTCCTATACCTGCTGGTTATCGAGTCCTTGGTTTATTTACAAGCTTGTTGAGCTTACTATCTGGTAAGCATGCATTCCTAAAGGTGGAGGATCACTGTAAGGGGTGTTTTTCCCACTTTCCACTTTTATACACTGATCCCTATGAAGAGCTATTCGGGGACTCTTCCCATCTCTTTAGAAGATTTCCTTTCTGGTCCTGGGACTTTGTTGCTTATGTATTTATTTTTCACTATTTTGTGCTTTTGGCACTTTTTTGATTCATATGCACTTGTTATTGATTGTTAATAATTGGTCTTGTTGTGTCATATAATTTTTGTATGATTCCCTATATACTTTCACATTTAATTTGGTGTCCTTTCACATATACCCTATCACACATCATGAGGGTTTAGTGCAGTTTTTTCTTTGTTTTTCTTTCCCATTGTTGTGTACATCGCACATTTAAACTGCAGCTTTTGTTTGTTTTTTTAGCGCTGTGTTTTTTTGTTTTGTTTTACAAGAGGGTTAAGGCAGTGCTGGAAAATAATGGTGGCCACACAAAATATTGACACTTTCAGGGTCTTGGCAATCTTCTTATAGCCTAGGCTATCTTAATTTAAAGCAAGAATGTTTTAAGAAAGTTTTTTTCAGATCCTCAGAGAGTTCTTTGCCATGAGGTGTCATGTTGAACTTCCAGTGACCAGTATGAGAGAGAGCGATAACATCAAATTTAACACACCTGCTCCCCATTCACACCTGAGACCTTGTAACACTAATGAGTCACATGACACCGGGGAGGGAAAATGGCTAATTGGGTCCAATTTGGACATTTTAACTTAGGGGTGTACTCACTTTTGTTGCCAGCGGTTTAGACATTAATGGCTGTGTGTTGAGTTATTTTGAAGGGACAGCAAATTTACACTGTTATACAAGATGTACGCTCACTACTTTACATTGTAGCAAAGTGTCATTTTTTCAGTGTTGTCACATGAAAAGATATAGTAAAATATTTACAAAAATGAGAGGGGTGTTCTCACTTTTCTGAGATACTGTATATACCATAGTTTGTTGATTCTATAACTTTCCTACGGACTAAATAATATACACTGATTTGGGTTATTTTTACCCAAGAAATGTAGCAGTATATATTTCTCCCTCAAATTTAGGAAAAGAGATTATAAATTTGCAAACTTTTATAACACAAATGAAGAAAAACACTATTTGTGTGCATTTTTTTTTTTTTATAAAAATTTAATTTGGGTACAGTGTTGCATGACTAATTGTCAGTCAAGGTTTGAAAGTGCCGAAAGCTGAACATTGGCCTTAGCAGGAAAGGGGTGAAAGTGCCCAATATTGAAGTGGTTAAATATCCACACAGGAGGAAATATGTAATCAGAATGCATTCAAACAGCAAAAAAAACAAACCACAGACATCTCAACCTGCAAAAAAAGATATAGTTTGTTTCATCTTCACAGGGCACCTCACATCTTTGAAAACTGCAAAACATAAAACTTTAAAACAAATCTCCACCTAAATAAATAAAATCCTTGTTGATGCAGGGAAGACTGCCTGTCAATCCAAATCCACCACACCTTTGTTTTTTTATGGAACATTACTGTATTATCAACCCCCCCCCCCAACTTCTAGGTACATTGACCAAGACCATAACTTTCAAATCTATTTCAGAATGAGCTTTATGAACAAAACATTTGAGACCCTTAAAAAGCTCAATCCGACGTTCACCCAACAATGTATGTTGGTGTTACATTTACAATTTCAATTTTGGCACTATGACTTTTGATCACTCATTTCATTTTGTGCAAATCTGAATGAACATGACTCATACCCCAGACATACAATTTAATATGACAATAGATACCAAAAAAGTAGTACACATTGGTATATGTGGAAGCAGGACATTTATTCTAGTTAGACCTAATCGTGAATATGCAGTTCAGTTTTGGTCATAAATCTGCAAGAAAGTTGTTGCTGAATACGAAAGAGTTCAGCTAAAATTAAGGGGGGTGGAGAACCTCACCTATAAGGATCGATTGCATAGATTACAGTTATTTACTCCAGAAGAGATATGCCTAATGCTGCGTACACACGAGCGGACTTTCCGGCATACTTGGTCCGGCGGACCAAAGTCCGCCGAACAATCCGACTGTGTGTAGGCTCCGGCTGACTTTTCCGGCGGACTTTTTCCCAAAAGCCCGCCGGACCTAGATTTGAAACACGGACTCAGTTTCTGGCGGAAAGTCTGCTCGTCTGTGTGCTGGTCCGACGGAAAGCCCGCTCGTCTGTATGCTGGTCCAACAGACCAGATACGACGCAAAGGCAGGGTATTGCATTTCACGCTCACTGCAATAGGAAAAACACATTTTCCTATTGCCGTGAGCGCGGTGCATACCAGGCCCTTAGGTCTGGTATGGATTATAAAGGGAAGCCCCTACGCCGAAAAAACGGCGTGGGGTCCCCCCTAAAATCCATACCAGACCCCGATCTGAGCACGCAGCCCCGCCGGTCAGGAAAGAGGGTGGGGACGAGTGAGCGCAACCCCCTCCTGAACCATACCAGGCCGCAAGTCCGTAACATGGGGGGTGGGTGCTTTGGGGAAGGGGGGCCCTGCGGGGCCCCCCCCACCCCAAAGCACCTTGTCCCCATGTTGATGAGGACAAGGGCCTTTTCCCGACAACCCTGGCCGTTGGTTGTCGGGGTCTGCGGGCGGGGGGCTTATCGGAATCCGGGAGCCCCCTATAATAATAAGAGGGCCCCCAGATCCTGGCCCCCCCACCCTATGTGAATGAGTATGGGGTACATGGTACCCCTACCCATTCACCTAGGGAAAAAGTGTCAATAATAAAACACACTACACAGGTTTTTAAAATGATTTATTAAACAGCTCTGGGGGGGTCTTCCTCCAGCTTCATGGGTCTTCCTCCGGCTTCGGGGGTCTTCTTCCGGCTTTTGGGGTCCCTCCGGTTCCTCTTCACCCGGCGTCTGGTTGGTTCTTCTCCGCTCTCTCCGGCCTCTTCTCCCGGTGTTCCAGTTCTTCAGCCGGCTCCTCCGCTGTCTTCAGGCAGCTCTCTTGCCAGCGGAGGTCTGAACTTCTGGGCTTCTTGTCTTCTTGTCTTCTTCCCTCTTCTCTTCTCCAGATGTTGACACGACACTCTCTCCAGCTGGACTGCTCTCTGAGGGCTCCGTTGTGACTTATATAGGTGGAGACCCCGCCCACTTATGATGTCACAGTTCCTGGGCATGCTGGGACTGTGACATTTCAGGGGGCGTGGTCAACATCACCCACTGACCACGCCCCCTAAAACGTCACAGAGCATCGTGTCAACATCTGGAGAAGAGAAGAGGGAAGAAGACAAGAAGACAAGAAGCCCAGAAGTCCGGACCTCCGCTGGCAAGAGAGCTGCCTGAAGACAGCGGAGGAGCTGGCCAAAGAACTGGAACACCGGGAGAAGAGGCCAGAGAGAGCGGAGAAGAACCAACCGGACGCCGGGAGAAGAGGAACCGGAGGGACCCCCGAAGCCAGAAGAAGACCCCCGAAGCCGGAGGAAGACCCCCCCGGACATGTTTAATAAATCATTTTAAAAACCTGTGTAGTGTGTTTTATTATTGACATTTTTTCCCTAGGTGAATGGGTAGCGGTACAATATACCCCATACTCATTCACATAGGGTGGGGGGCCGGGATCTGGGGGCTCTCTTATTATAGGGGGCTCCCGGATTCCGATAAGCAGACCCCGACAACCAATGGCCAGGGTTGTAGGGAAGAGGCCCTTGTCCTCATCAACATGGGGACAAGGTGCTTTGGGGTGGGGGGGGCCCCGCAGGGCCCCCCTCCCCCAAAGCACCCACCCCCCATGTTGAGGGCATGCGGCCTGGTAAGGTTCAGGAGGGGGGGCGCTCGCTCGTCCCCACCCCCTTTCCTGACCGGCCGGGCTGCGTGCTCGGATCGGGGTCTGGTATGGATTTTAGGGGGTACCCCACGCCGTATTTTCGGCGTAGGGGCTTCCCTTTATAATCCATACCAGACCTAAGGGCCTGGTATGCCCCGCGACGGGGCTCGCAAGGTGTCAATCTCGCCGTTAAAAGCGGCAAGATTGACTTCTTTTTCTAGTCCCGTCGCACCTGAGTCACGTTCAAAATGAACGGACTTGTCCGTGTGTGGGCAAGTCCGTTCATTCTGAAAGTCCGCCGTAACTCCGGCGAAAGTCCGTCAGAAAGACAGGCGGACTTAGCCCGCCGGTCGTGTGTGGGGAAGTCCGTCCGTTTCAAAGTCCGGACAAAGTCCGTTGGAAAGTGTGCCGGACCAAGTATACCAGAAAGTCCGATCGTGTGTACGCGGCATAAGAGGTATTATTACAATGTACAAATATGTTAAAGGCGATTTCAGTAACTGTGATAAACTGTTTACTATAAGGTCCCTGAAGAGGACATGTGGCCATGATTTGGGGTTAGATGAAAGGTGGTTTAACCTTGGCTTGTGGAAAGGATTCTTTACTGTTAGAGCAGTTAAAATGTGGAACTTCCTCCCCCAAAAAGTGATACTAGCTGTGAGTGTTGACAACTTCATAACATTTTTGGATTTCTTTCTCAAAAAGCAGGATATACAGGGCTATATAAATTGTTAGAGAATAAAAATCACACACACATACATTCACACACACGTTGAACTGGATGGACCTGTGTCTTTTTTTCAATCTTATAAGTTATATCACTATGTGACATACAGACATTTATACTTAATCGACGGATAAGAACCAGTTAGTATGGTTTGATAGTTTGACAGACATAAGGAATCAGTTCTGCAGCATTGCTAGGATTGTTTCTGATCATGTGTACACAAGTCCGACGCACAAAAGTTCACGCATGCTCAGAATCAAGCAGAAGGAGCCGCACTGGCTATTGAACCTCCATTTTCTCGGCTCGTCATAAGTCTTGTACGTCACCACCTTCCCACGCTCGTAATTGTTGGGCAACATGTGACTGTGTGTATGCAAGACAAGTTGGAGCCAACAACCTTCAAACAAAGTTTCACGGTTTTGTTGTCAGAAAGTCCAATTGTGTGAACAGGGCATAAGTATGAAGAAGCCTTTCCGTATGTGAAGGTTAAAGTGGTGCTAAAGGCAGAAGTTTTTTTTTTATCTTAATGCATTCTATACAATACTTACCTGAGCCCATCTCTATCCAAGGATGTTGCAGCCTACTCATTGGCTGAGATAGCAGTTGAGCGCCATTGGCTCCCACTTCTGTTAATCAAAGTCAGTGAGCCAATGAGAAGAGAGGGGATGGGGCCTAGCCACGGCTCTGTGTCTTAATGGACACGGGGAGCTGCAGCTTCCCTTGGGTATTCCCATAGCAAGCTGCATGCTGTAGGGGCACTCGGCAGGACGGAGGGGCCAGGAGCACAAAAGAGGGACCAGAGAAGAGGAGGATTGGGGCTGCTCTGTGCAAAACAACTTCACAGAGCAGGTAAGTATAAAGTTTGTTATTTTTAAACACCAAAAATTATACTTTAGTATCACTTTAAAGGCTGCACTCTTGTCCTTTGTAATGATCTGAAAGTGAATAACTCTACACCAAGTTCACTATAAGGACCAATTATGTATTTACACATGGTGATCATATCTACCTTTAATAGTCTCTTCTCAAAAGAGGATAAATTCAGTTCCTGTAATCTTTCCTCAAAACTGAGCTCCTTCATGCTTCTTTTCAATCTGGTTGCCCTTCTCTCCCTTTTCTCTAATTCCCTGTTATCCTTTTTGTGAACTGGTGCTCAAAACTGAACTGCATATTCAAGATGAGGTCTTACCAAAAATTTGTACAGGAGCAAAATATGTATCTCTCTCTCTCTGGAGTCTTTTCCCTCCCCCCTTTGCTTGCTTGGATAAGGTATGGAATGGATTTTGGGGGGACCCCATGCCAATTTTTTAAAAAAATTTGGCGTGGAGTTCCCCTTAAAATCTATGCCAGACCTAAAGGGCCTGGCATGGATTTTGGGGGGACACTATGCTGTTTTTTTTTGTAATTCCTTGTATAGAGACCTTGTATAAAGATTCAAATGATTCAAATGTTGCAACTACATACAATAAAAACAGAATAATGTGCCGGGAAGCAAGACATTCTGGCAGCCAATGGACTCAGGAGAGGAGGAGAAAACTGTCAATATACATATGGAAAGTCAAAAACTGAATGGTGTAATACCCCAAGACTGAGTCAAATACAAGAGGCAGGGGATAGACACAGGGGGAGGGGGGAAGGAAGATGTGAAGAACAAAGAAAGGGAGAGCAGTCTGAAAAGAAACAGAGAGAAGGGACCATACATCCCATGTACAGAAGAGAGGTTGTGTAACCTCCCGGAGGTAAGCGTCAGTATATATGAAATGTTGCCAGGGCCTCAAAGTGTCATGAAAGGTCTCCTCCTGGTTGTTCAGGGTAGATATGAGTTCCTCCATGTCCCTGAGCTCATTGACTTTAGAAAACCAGAGGGACCTCGACGGTGGGTTCTCAGATCTTCAACACAGGGGGATGCATGCCTTAGCCACATTTAAGAGTTGAATTGTAAGGGAGGCCTTGTATTTCTTGATTGGTCTTTATGAGAGATGCAGTAGGCAGGCCGCAGGGTTTCCCTCTCGATCAACATTGGTCAAATGTCTGACAGTATAGATCACCTCTTGCCAGAAAGGTCTAAGTTTGGGGCAGTCCCAGAAAATATGTAACATTGTACCCTAAGCATTGCCACATTGCCAGCATTCCCTAGGAACCTGAGGGAGAAAATGGTGCAGGGTAGATGGTAACCAGTACCATCTAGTCAAGATCTTGTAACTGGTCTCTTAGATCCTGGGGCAATGGAAAACTTCTGAGCTAAATGTAGGAATGTCTCTTTCTGTGTGTTAGTGAATTGGGTTTTGAGATCAGATTCCCACTTGGAGAGGAACGCAGGGACAAACTCTGACGCTGGGCAATTTAAAGAAGCATAGATTGCCGAGAGGCAGTAGCGGATCAGTTCCCCTCTGTGGCATATACTCTTAGCTCTGTAAGCTGGTGAAGAACACCTGACAATCGAGAGCACCAAGGGAGAAAGTTACGGAACTGGAGACTGCTCCAGAAGTCTAAGGGAGGATCAGTAGGGGTTGCGCAGGCAGTAGGGGAAAGTCGACCATCTGATCCCAAGAAATCACAAAGATGAA
This sequence comes from Lithobates clamitans, assembly GCA_037952925.1. Lineage (NCBI taxonomy): Eukaryota > Metazoa > Chordata > Amphibia > Anura > Ranidae > Lithobates > Lithobates clamitans. The sequence continues at coordinate 2,105,338 of JBBGZY010000228.1, read as the reverse complement.
GATGACCATTTGACAGCAGTGGTTGAAAATGAGGGTTCTGGAGGTCTGGTTTAAATCCTGGATTGCCCAATATAGGCACCATAAGGGAGGGTAATGGTGACACCGAAGAGTGTCAGAAGCCATCCCTGGCAACCAACAGCATGCTGCCAAGGGTGGGATGGTCACTAATGACTTTTGGCAAAGGAGAAGTGATCCAAGGCTAGCTCTTTGCTGTACCATTGGAGTCCTCCAACTCCATGGCCACCCAATGTTTCGCTTCTGCATGGCAGAACCAATCCACAATCCTGGTGGAGATGGGTTGCTCTGTAATAGGCCCGCACATCTGGAAGGCCAACCCCTCCCTTGGGTTTTTCCACCTATGTAAGTATGATTTCTAGTGAAAAATAGGGATGTCCCGATGTTCAAGTCGAATGTAAGTTCGACTCAAACATCGGGTGTTCGCCTGTTCACCAAATAGCAATTTAGAACAATTTGGAACTAAATATTCTGGGTTTCCCCATGACTCAGAATCCAGAAACTTCAGCGCAGCACTGGATAAAAGATGCAAGGGTCTGTCAGGAGTCTAGAAACTCGTTGATTTTTTATACACACACTAATTACAAACAAACAGATCGCAGGTGAGGATGGTTACCTTTAATAGCGATTCAAATCCCTTTGTGTCAACGTTTGTGCATGTTATCAGGCCAAAATCACCAGGGTATGTAAACTTTTGATCAGGGTCATTTGGGTAGTTTTTGTTTTTATGAGGATTTAAAAAGAGTAAACACAGTTGATTGATAATAAATGGCTTCAGCCAAACACTAACCATGAGTGAAAGAAAAGTTTTTGTGTTATCATTCATATTCTCTGAAAAATGACCAAGAAATTATTAATTCTGCCAGGGTATGTAGACTTATGAGCACAACTGTGTGTGTATAATATATATATATTATATATAGTAAAAAATAAAAAGTGTTTGCAAAAATTATGAATGTGCATATTTGCTGCATAATTATTTAAAGTGACAAAATAATAAGTGTGTGCATATGTGTGAATTGTAAAATAAATCAGATATATAAATGTTTTGCACAGGCACCTTCCAAAAATATTTAGTTTAGTTAAAACTCAATTTTAAATATATATATATATATATATATATATATATATATATATATATATATATATATATATATATATATATATATATATAAAGGCTACACAAAATAATATAATATTACCTGTGATGTTACTACCCCACCTCACCACAAATTGTTTTGGTAAATCATCAAGTTTTAACTAAACTAAATATTTTTGGAAGGTGCCTGTGCAAAACATTTGTATATCTGATTTTTTTTACAATTTACACATATGCAAACACTTATTATTTTGTCACTTTAAATAATTATGCAGCAAACATGCACATTCACAATTTTTGTTTAAAAAATGATGACTATATATGCTTACTGCATCATTAAATATTCATGTTGACAAACTGACTATATACTGTGTGTATATAAATGTATATGTACGGATGTGTACATAGAGCTATTAGTGAGACTTTTGTGATTTAATAGCAGTTGCCTTTATGTGTTTTAACACTGTGCATTAAGGTCAGCTTTTTCTAGAAATGAATACGACAGTTAGCTCCCTCATCTTCATGCATGCTCTTTATTAATGTGTATTATTATTTCAAGTTTGTCAAAAAAGAGACAGAGGCAAACATTCTGCCTTAATTCACTCTTGCCAACAAAATAGAACACAAAATTATTCAGGGGAAAAAATACAATTTTCTGTCATCTCTGCAATACACTGATAAAGCTAAAGGCTAATATGTTTTGATATTTTTGTCACTCATTTGTCATGTGACCTTTCATGCTATCATTAATACTGCTGAGGGACAGAGTAGATAGACTAAAACAGGGGTGTGGAGAAGTCAGATTGCTTCTCTAACAACTAATGGTCAGTCATAGCAATTTATGTTCCCCATTGGTAAAGCCCTGACTGAAGAGAATTTTTGTTATTAAAATTTGATATTACTGTCTCGGTGCTGCCATAGAAAATTTGGAGCTATCAATGCTGATGAAAGTACTGGGGGTTAATAAACCTATGTATGAATTATGATGTTAATGGAATTGAACATGCTTGTTCAAACATTTAAAGTTTAGGCAAAGCTATGTTTGATATTTAAGCACATTACACATCATGCACATTTAATGCGAATACAAAAGAATAGTGACAAAAATGAAAAGGGGGTTACAGTTTCACAAGGTACAAAACTCATTGTGTAATAAGATGTTAATAGTAAATGCCAGGCAATTATGAAAATGCTGCATTTTCATTGGCTTGTATCACTTTCTGAATTGCAATAATTATCAGGTTTTTTGCACCACTAGCTGTATTATTTTAGTTGATGATATCCTTGCTTTGAATGATTGTTCCTGAACCTGACTTTATGTGAATACAGGCCAGTGTACGCTCTGGTTTAGGCACTGCCATCTTTTTAAGCTTACTTTAACCTTGCAACAAACACTCAGTAGAGGATGAAGCTGAGATGGGTGAGTAGAGCGATTTTGGTGAAATAGATTTTTTTGTCAGCAAAACTTTGCAAAAGCAAAACTCTTATTTCTGTTCAATTAAATAATTATTTTACTAGGAGAGTTTATTTATTTTTTTTCTGGGGAAGGGGGTGTATTTAGGGTAGTTTAATTTATTTTATTTAGTGGTCTTTGTTTTTACGTTTTTGTGTGTGTATTTGATTATTTGCATACTGTTGTGTTCTGAACATTTCTGCTCTATGACAGGCTTCTGTAACCCTCAGGAGCAAGCCCATTATACCATTACAAACCACAAAAGTAGTTGTAAAGAAAAGAAAATAAGAAACATTAACAGTGGTTAATCCTCCTCTTATTGGGTCCCCTGCTGGCACTCTGGGCCCCTCCTCCTTGCCGAGTGCCCCCATAGCAAGCAATTGCAACACTTTATCCAAACAAAATTTGTATCATTTTTTTTTTGTGACAGATAGAGCTTTCCTTTGGTGGTATTTAATCATCACTGGTTTTTTTATCTGAAAAAAAAAGTTTTTCTTAGTTTATGTTATGCAATTTTTGTCCTTCACTGATGTGCACTGATGAGGTTGCACTGATGGGCACTAATGAGGTTGCACTGATGGGCACTGATAAGCTGCACTGATGAGCACTGATGAGGCAGCACTAATGGGGAGCACTGATTGGCACCAATAGGAGGCACTGATGAGGAGGCACTGATGGGCACTGACAGGCATCACTGATGGTCATCGAAAGGCAGCACTAATGGGAACTTATAGGCACCACTGATGGGCACTGAATGGCAGCACTAATGGGCATTGATAACCAGGGCACTAATGATCAGTGCCCTGATTGTCAGTGTAGATGTCCCCAGTGTGGCTTTCCACTCACTGGCTCTCCTCTCCTCACGCGCTATCAGCACGTGGAGAGGAATGCTGCTAATCGGCAAATCCTGTTTACACTGTAATCATCTGTGATTGGACACAGCTGATTACATGGTAAGGAGCTGCTATGATTGGCTCTTTGTCTACCCCAATCTGTGATCAGCTGTGTCTTAAGGATACAGCAATCACAGAACACTCCCAATACGCGAGTTCTGGGATGACTTCAATACATGCCCTCCTGGGAATTTGTGACCATGCTGTAGCTGTCATTCGGCTATAGAGTGGTCAGCTAGAGGTTAATTGAAATTTCTGGGATGTTCCTGTATGTACAGTACTATTCAAAAGTTTTAGGCAGCTGTGTAGAAATACTGTAAAGTAAGAATTTAAAATATATATATATATATATATATATATTAATTGTTTATTTTTATCAATTTACAAAATTCAAAAGTGAATGAACATAAGAAATATCAAATTAATATTTGGTGTGACCACCCTTTGACTTTACAACAGCATAAATTCTTCAAGGTACACTTGCACACAGTTTTTGAAGGAACTTGACAGGTAGCTTGCTCCAAACATCTTGGGGAACTAACCACAGATCTCCTGTGCACGTAGGCTGCTCTAATCCTTCTATCTCTTCATGAAATCCTAGACAGGCTCGATGAAGTTGCGATCAGGGCTCTGTGGGGGCCAAATCATCACTTCCAGGACTCCTGTCTCTTCTTTACACTAAAAATAAGTGTTAATTGACCCTGACTGTATGGCATGATGAATATGTATCTACCTGTATTTCTCAGCATTGATGGCCCCATTGATCCTGACTAGGGATGAGCCGAACACCCCCCGGTTCGGTTCGCACCAGAACCCGCGAACGGACCGCAAGTTCGCACGAACGTTAGAACCCCATTGACGTCTATGGGACTCGAACGTTCGAAATCAAAAGTGCTCATTTTAAAGGCTAATTTGCATGGTATTGTCCTAAAAAGGGTTTGGGGACCCGGGTCCTACCCCAGGGGACATGTATCAATGCAAAAAAAACTTTTAAAAACGGCCGTTTTTTCGGGAGCAGTGATTTTAATGATGCTTAAAGTAAAAAAAAAAAAGTGAAATATTCCTTTAAATATCGTACCTGGGGGGTGTCTATAGTATGCCTGTAAAGTGACGCGTGTTTCCCATGTTTAGAACAGTCCCTGCACCAAATGTCATTTTTAAAGGAAAAAATCTCATTTAAAACTGCTTGCGGGTTTAATGTCATGTCGGGTCATGGCAATATGGATGAAAATCAGTGAGACAAACAGCATGGGTACCCCCCAGTCCATTACCAGGCCCTTTGGGTCTTGTATGGATATTAAGGGGAACCCCGCACCCAAATTAAAATAAGGAAAGGTCCCTATATACTCTGAACAGCAGTATTCAGGCGGTGCAAACAAGACAGGGACTGTAGGTTTGTTGTTAAGTAGAATCTGTTTGTAATTTTGAACATTTTTAATGTGTTTAGCTCCAGCCAAAAAATCTTTTCTAAGCTTTTTGGAAAACATAGGGAAGGGTTATCACCCCTGTGACATTTGTTTTGCGTCTTTCCTCCTCTTCAGAAGATTTCACCTCACTTTTTTGTCCCAATGAAAAATGTTTTTTGAAAATTTGGGTTTTTTTGTGGAACAAGGATTGGAAAGCATCAGTGGAAAGGAGAAATTGTTTTCCCATATTAACTCTTACAGGAGAGAATTTCCCTTCCTTAGGGGTAGATTTCATCTCACTTCCTGTTGTCTCCTTCCGTTTGCAAGTAGGAGTCGTTTGTAAGTTAGATGTTTGAAAGTAGGGTCCTGCCCTATATACTCAGCAGAAATTTGGGCCTTAGGTGTTGCTGTGGCCAAAACACTGTAAGCCCTCACAGGGCCCTGCTGTGAAATATTAGATCAAGAATTGTAATTACATGCCCCTGTTGAACAGGAGCTGAAAAATTAGGCCTTAGGCACTGGTGCTGGTGCCACAACACTGCAACCCCTCACAGACACTCTAGTTGGAACGCAGGAACGAGCCCTGCTGCAAAGTATTGCATCAAAAATTGTAATTACACGCCCCTGTTAGACAGGGGCAGAAAAATTGGGCCTTAGGCACTGGTGCTGGTGCCACAACACTGCAACCCCTCACAGACACTCTAGTTGGAACGCAGGAACGAGCCCTGCTGCAAAGTATTGCATCAAAAATTGTAATTACACGCCCCTGTTAGACAGGGGCAGAAAAATTGGGTCTTAGGCACTGGTGCTGGTGCCACAACACTGCAACCCCTCACAGACACTCTAGTTGAAACGCAGGAACAAGCCCTGCTGCAAAGTATTGCATCAAAAATTGTAATTACACGCCCCTGTTAGACAGGGGCTGAAAAATTGGGTCTTAGGCACTGGTGCTGGTGCCACAACACTGCAACCCCTCACAGACACTCTAGTTGGAACGCAGGAACGAGCCCTGCTGCAAAGTATTGCATCAAAAATTGTAATTACACGCCCCTGTTAGACAGGGGCAGAAAAATTGGGTCTTAGGCACTGGTGCTGGTGCCACAACACTGCAACCCCTCACAGACACTCTAGTTGAAACGCAGGAACAAGCCCTGCTGCAAAGTATTGCATCAAAAATTGTAATTACACGCCCCTGTTAGACAGGGGCTGAAAAATTGGGTCTTAGGCACTGGTGCTGGTGCCACAACACTGCAACCCCTCACAGACACTCTAGTTGGAATGCAGGAACGAGCCCTGCTGCAAAGTATTACATCAAAAATTGTAATTACACGCCCCTGTTAAACAGGGGCTGAAAAATTGTGCCTTAGGCACTGGTGGTGGCGCCCAGAACCAAAAATGTTCTTACAAGCTATCAGCGTGATGATTGAGGAGGAAGAGGATAATTACTCAGGGATAGTCACTCAGCATCAGCATAGGCAGTCTTTGAAGGGATCTGAGATTTCAAAAAAAATTATTCGGTTACATCTGCATCAGGTGCTTGGTAGCTGGTGGTGATCCAAGACTGATTCATTTTTATGAAGGTCAGCCGATCGACCGAGTCGGTGGACAGACGCACCCTGTGATCGGTTACCACGCCTCCAGCAGCACTGAATGTGCGTTCCGAAAGAACGCTGGATGCAGGACAGGCCAGTAGCTCAATTGCATACTGTGCAAGCTCTGGCCAGTGATCCATCCTCAAGACCCAGTAACCCAGAGGATTTTCGGTGGGAAAGGTGTCCAAGTCTGATCTTGCCCCTAGGTATTCCTGCACCATGTAAAACAGACGCTGGCGATGGTTGCTGGAACCGATCATACCTTGGGGCTGCGGACCAAAAAATTGTCTGAACGCATCGGTCAGACGGCCACCTTCTCCACCGCTCCTTCTTTGACTGACCGAAGCCTCAGCAACACGTTGTCCAGAAACAGGAGTTTGTAACCTCCCAGTCTCTGGGAACGCGTTGCACAGACCTTTCTGCAAGGCCTCCCGAAGATGTTTCATCCTCTGCTCCCTCTGCGATGGCAAGATAAGGTCCGCAACCTTACCCTTGTAACGTGGATCAAGGAGGGTTGCCAGCCAGTATTGGTCCTTCTCCTTGATACCACGAATACGAGGATCCTTACGCAGGCTTTGCAGGATCAGGGAGGCCATGCAGCGTAGGTTTGCTGAGGCATTCGGTCCGGAGTCCTCTGGGTCACTAAGGACAACAACGTCCGCAGCCACCTCCTCCCAGCCACGTACAAGTCCATGTGTTCCTTGGGACTGATCCCTTAAAGACTGCTGATGCTGAGTGCCAGGCTCCACCTCCATACTGACACAATCTTCCTCCTCCTCCTCCTCCTCCTCCTCGTCCTCTTCCTGTGTGATCGGCGGGCACGCAGGAACACTGTCTGGATAAAGGGGGCCTTGAGAGCTAAGGAAGTCCTCCTCTTCCTGCCTCTGTTCTGCCTCAAGTGCCCTGTCCATTATTCCACGCAGCGTGTGCTCCAACAGGTGGACAAGGGGGACAGTGTCACTGATGCATGCACTGTCAGTGCTCACCATCCTCGTGGCCTCCTCGAATGGTGACAGGACAGTGCATGCATCCCTGATCATGGCCCACTGGCGTGGGGAAAAAAAACCAAGGTCCCCTGACCCTGTCCTGGTGCCATAGTCGCACAGGTACTCATTGATGGCCCTCTGCTGCGTGTGCAGCCGCTGCAGCATGGCCAACGTCGAGTTCCACCTGGTGGGCATGTCACAGATTAGGCGGTTCTTGGGCAGGTTAAACTCCTTTTGGAGGTCCGTCAGCCGAGCACTGGCATTATATGACCGGCGGAAATGCACAGAGACTTTCCTGGCCTGCCTCAGGACATCCTGTAAGCCCGGGTACCTGCCCAAGAACCGCTGCACCACCAAGTTAAGGACGTGAGCCAAACAGGGCACATGGGTCAGTTGTCCCTGTCGGAGGGCAGAGAGGAGGTTGGTGCCATTGTCGCAAACCACCATTCCTGCCTTAAGTTGGCGTGGCGTCAACCACCTCTGAACCTGCCCCTGCAGAGCTGACAGAACCTCTGCCCCAGTGTGGCTCCTGTCCCCCAAGCACACCAGCTCAAGCACCGCATGGCATCTTTTGGCCTGCGTACTTGCGTAGCCCCTTGAACGCCTACGGAGCACCGCTGGTTCCGAGGAAGAGGCCATGGAGGAAGAAGAAGAGGAGGGGGTGGAGGAGAGAGGTGTGTCACAATCAGCATTTTGGAGGCGTGGTGGCGGAACAACCTCCAACACTACTGCACCTTGTCCTGCATCCTTCCCAGCTGCCAGCAGAGTCACCCAATGCGCCGTGAAACTTAAGTAACGTCCCTGTCCATGCCTGCTGGACCATGAGTCAGCGGTAATATGCACCTTACCGCTGACCGCCCTGTCCAGCGAGGCATGGACATTGCCTTCCACATGCCGGTAGAGAGCCGGAATCGCCTTCCGTGAGAAAAAGTGGCGTTTGGGTACCTGCCACTGAGGAACCGCACATTCCACAAACTCACGGAAGGGGGCAGAGTCTACCAACTGAAAAGGCAGCAGTTGAAGTGCTAGCAATTTTGCCAAGCTAGCATTCAACCGCTGGGCATGTGGATGGCTGGGAGCAAACTTCTTTCGGCGGTGCAGCAGCTGGGGCAGGGAAATTTGCCTGGTACAATCTGACGTCGGTGTACCAAAAGCAGATTGCCCACAAGTACTTGGCTGTGACACACCTAATTCTACACCTTCATTCCTCTCACTGCAGGTCTCAGAGAGGACTGAAGGTCTAGTGGGGTTGGAAATCTCAGCTGATGAGGAGCAAGGAGAGATCGTCTTTGTTCTTTGGTGTGGGTCTTTTAGATACGCTTGCCAACGAACTGCATGGCAGGTCAACATATGTCTGGTCAAGCATGTGGTACCCAAGCGGGAGATGTTTTGGCCACGCGAGATATGCTTGAGACATATGTTGCAAATAGCAGCGGTGCGATCTGATGCACTCGTCTCAAAAAAGGCCCACACCAAAGAACTTTTTGAATAACGCGCAGAGACTGCAGCGCCCTGCACATGTGGAGCTTTGGGGTGTGATGCAGTCAATGTGCTGCCCTTAGGCTGGCCCCTGGAGGGCATCCTGCCTAGTTGGTGATGTGCCACCTCCTCCTCCTCCTCCTCCTCCTCCTCTCTCCTATCAGGCACCCACGTTGAGTCAGTGACCTCATCATCCCCTCCCTCCTCATCACTGGAGCAAACCTGGCAGTATGCTGCAGCAGGGGGAGCATGACTGCCAGATTGCTGTCCTTCTTGGGCACCCCCTCTGTCCGTGCTCATGTTACTGCTTTCATTGAGCTCAGTATCATCATCAGAGCCTTCCAAACGCTGGGCATCCTCCTGGAGCATGTACCCAACACTGTGGTCAAACAGTTCGAGGGAATCCTCATGAGGACATGGTGGAGCTAGGGAAGGAGTCACTGATGACATTGAGCTGAGGGAAGAGGCCGCTGCTTTGCCAGACAAAGCACCCTGGGCATGGGTGAGAGAGAATGAGGAGGATGAGGACGGCTTGGTCATCCACTCGACCAAGTCTTCCGCATGTTGCGGCTCAACACGGCCAGCTGCCGAAAAAAAGGCCAAGCGTGTCCCATGGCCACGTGCTGATGAGGATGCACCGTCTCCACGACCAGCACTAGACACAGAGCCTGCTTGCCCTCTCTTATTGGCTTGTGACTGTCTGCCTCTCCTTCTTGGCCTTCCAGACATACTAATGGCCTGTAGCTGCACTAAGCTGGGATAGAACACCTGTAATTTTCTTAAGGTAGCTTTATATACTGTAACCAGACAAGCCTGCCTGTCAGTAGGAAGATAACAGGAACGGATCTAGCTGAACACTGTGAGCAGGACGCACTGTACTAAATGTAAATAGTCTAGCTGCCTGACCGTGGTACTAATAGGATCAAAAAGAACACCTGTAATTTTCTTAAGGTAGCTTTATATACTGTAACCAGACAAGCCTGCCTGTCAGTAGGAAGATAACAGGAACGGATCTAGCTGAACACTGTGAGCAGGACGTACTGCACTAAATGTATATAGCAGGAACGGATCTAGCTGAACACTGTGAGCAGGACGCACTGCACTGAATGTAAATAGCAGGAACGGATCTAGCTGAACACTGTGAGCAGGACGCACTGCACTAAATGTAAATACCAGGAACGGATCTAGCTGAACACTGTGAGCAGGACGCACTGCACTGAATGTAAATAGCAAGAACGGATCTAGCTGAACACTGTGAGCAGGACGCACTGTACTAAATGTAAATAGTCTAGCTGCCTGACCGTGGTACTAATAGGATCAAAAAGAACACCTGTAATTTTCTTAAGGTAGCTTTATATACTGTAACCAGACAAGCCTGCCTGTCAGTAGGAAGATAACAGGAACGGATCTAGCTGAACACTGTGAGCAGGACGCACTGTACTAAATGTAAATAGTCTAGCTGCCTGACCGTGGTACTAATAGGATCAAAAAGAACACCTGTAATTTTCTTAAGGTAGCTTTATATACTGTAACCAGACAAGCCTGCCTGTCAGTAGGAAGATAACAGGAACGGATCTAGCTGAACACTGTGAGCAGGACACACTGTACTAAATGTAAATAGTCTAGCTGCCTGACCGTGGTACTAATAGGATCAAAAAGAACACCTGTAATTTTCTTCAGGTAGCTTTATATACTGTAACCAGACAAGCCTGCCTGTCAGTAGGAAGATAACAGGAACGGATCTAGCTGAACACTGTGAGCAGGACGCACTGTACTAAATGTAAATAGTCTAGCTGCCTGACCGTGGTACTAATAGGATCAAAAAGAACACCTGTAATTTTCTTAAGGTAGCTTTATATACTGTAACCAGACAAGCCTGCCTGTCAGTAGGAAGATAACAGGAACGGATCTAGCTGAACACTGTGAGCAGGACACACTGTACTAAATGTAAATAGTCTAGCTGCCTGACCGTGGTACTAATAGGATCAAAAAGAACACCTGTAATTTTCTTCAGGTAGCTTTATATACTGTAACCAGACAAGCCTGCCTGTCAGTAGGAAGATAACAGGAACGGATCTAGCTGAACACTGTGAGCAGGACGTACTGCACTAAATGTATATAGCAGGAACGGATCTAGCTGAACACTGTGAGCAGGACGCACTGCACTGAATGTAAATAGCAGGAACGGATCTAGCTGAACACTGTGAGCAGGACGCACTGCACTAAATGTAAATACCAGGAACGGATCTAGCTGAACACTGTGAGCAGGACGCACTGCACTGAATGTAAATAGCAGGAACGGATCTAGCTGAACACTGTGAGCAGGACGCACTGCACTGAATGTAAATAGCAGGAACGGATGTAGCTGAACACTGTGAGCAGGACGCACTGCACTAAATGTAAATACCAGGAACGGATCTAGCTGAACACTGTGAGCAGGACGCACTGCACTGAATGTAAATAGCAGGAACGGATCTAGCTGAACACTGTGAGCAGGACGCACTGCACTGAATGTAAATAGCAGGAACGGATCTAGCTGAACACTGTGAGCAGGACGCACTGCACTGAATGTAAATAGCAGGAACGGATGTAGCTGAACACTGTGAGCACAACGCACTGCACTAAATGTAAATACCAGGAACGGATCTAGCTGAACACTGTGAGCAGGACGCACTGCACTGAATGTAAATAGCAGGAACGGATCTAGCTGAACACTGTGAGCAGGACGCACTGCACTAAATGTAAATACCAGGAACGGATCTAGCTGAACACTGTGAGCAGGACGCACTGCACTGAATGTAAATAGCAGGAACGGATCTAGCTGAACACTGTGAGCAGGACGCACTGCACTGAATGTAAATAGCAGGAACGGATCTAGCTGAACACTGTGAGCAGGACGCACTGCACTAAATGTAAATACCAGGAACGGATCTAGCTGAACACTGTGAGCAGGACGCACTGCACTGAATGTAAATAGCAGGAACGGATCTAGCTGAACACTGTGAGCAGGACGCACTGCACTAAATGTAAATACCAGGAACGGATCTAGCTGAACACTGTGAGCAGGACGCACTGCACTGAATGTAAATAGCAGGAACGGATCTAGCTGAACACTGTGAGCAGGACGCACTGCACTGAATGTAAATAGCAGGAACGGATCTAGCTGAACACTGTGAGCAGGACGCACTGCACTAAATGTAAATACCAGGAACGGATCTAGCTGAACACTGTGAGCAGGACGCACTGCACTGAATGTAAATAGCAGGAACGGATCTAGCTGAACACTGTGAGCAGGACGCACTGCACTAAATGTAAATACCAGGAACGGATCTAGCTGAACACTGTGAGCAGGACGCACTGCACTGAATGTAAATAGCAGGAACGGATCTAGCTGAACACTGTGAGCAGGACACACTGCACTAAATGTAAATAGTCTAGATAGAAGATAACAGGAACGGATCTAGCTAAACTGAATACAGTGTATATATATATATGCAACACCTGGGATGCATATATATACACAATACACTGTAAGTGCAGCTAACTGACTGACTGTTCTGCCTAATCTATCTAACTCAAATCAAATGACACTGTCTCTCTCTCTCTCTATCTCTCAGCACTAGGGATGAGCTTCGAGTTCGAGTCGAACTCATGTTCTACTCGAACATTGGCTGTTCGCAAGTTCGCCGAACAGCGAACAATTTGGGGTGTTCGCGGCAAATTCGAATGCCGCGGAACACCCTTTAAAAGTCTATGGGAGAAATCAAAAGTGCTAATTTTAAAGGCTTATATGCAAGTTATTGTCATAAAAAGTGTTTGGGGACCCGGGTCCTGCCCCAGGGGACATGGATCAATGCAAAAAAAAGTTTTAAAAACGGCCGTTTTTTCAGGAGCAGTGATTTTATTAATGCTTAAAGTCAAACAATAAAAGTGTAATATCCCTTTAAATTTCGTACCTGGGGGGTGTCTATAGTATGCCTGTAAAGGGGCGCATGTTTCCTGTGTTTAGAACAGTCTGACAGCAAAATGACATTTGGAAGGAAAAAACTCATTTAAAACTACCCGCGGCTATTGCATTGCCGACAATACACATAGAAGTTCATTGATAAAAACGGCATGGTAATTCCCCACAGGGGAACCCCGAACCAAAAAAAAAAAAAAAAAAATGATGTGGGGGTCCCCCTAAATTCCATACAAGGCCCTTCAGGTCTGGTATGGATATTAAGGGGAACCCCAGCCAAAATTTAAAAAAAAAATTGACGTGGGGTTCCCCCTAAATTCCATACCAGACCCTTCAGGTCTGGTATGGATTTTAAGGGGAACCCCGCGCCAAAAAAAAAAAAAAAAAAAAGGCGTGGGGTCCCCCTAAAAATCCATACCAGACCCTTATCCGAGCACGCAACCTGGCAGGCCGCAGGAAAAGAGGGGGGGACGAGAGTGCGGCCCCCCCCCCCTCCTGAACCGTACCAGGCCACATGCCCTCAACATTGGGAGGGTGCTTTGGGGTAGCCCCCCAAAACACCTTGTCCCCATGTTGATGAGGACAAGGGCCTCATCCTCACAACCGTGGCCGGTGGTTGTGAGGGTCTGCGGGCGGGGGGCTTATCGGAATCTGGAAGCCCCCTTTAACAAGGGGACCCCCAGATCCCGGCCCCCCCCCTGTGTGAAATGGTAAGGGGGTACTTACCCCTACCATTTCACTAAAAAACTGTCAAAAATGTTAAAAATGACAAGAGACAGTTTTTGACAATTCCTTTATTTAAATGCTTCTTCTTTCTTCTTTCTTCCTTCATCTTCTTCTTCTTCTGGTTCTTCTGGCTCTTCTGGTTCTTCCTCCGGCGTTCTCGTCCAGCATCTTCTCCGCGGCGTCTTCTATCTTCTTCTCCTCGGGCCGCTCCGCACCCATGGCATGAGGGGAGGCTCCCGCTCTTCTCTTCATCTTCTTCTCTTCTTCATCTTCTTCTTCATCTTCTTCTTCTTCTTCTTCTTCCTTCTTCTCTTCTTCCTGTCTTCTCCGGGCCGCTCCGCAATCCATGCTGTGGCATGGAGGGAGGCTCCCGCTGTGTGACGGCGTCTCTTCGTCTGACGGTTCTTAAATAACGGGGGGCGGGGCCATCCGGTGACCCCGCCCCCCTCTGACGCACGGTGACTTGAGGGACTTCCCTGTGACGTCACGGGGAATGCCACAGGAAAGTCCCGTCATGTCACCGTGCGTCAGAGGGGGGCGGGGTCACCGGGTGGCCCCGCCCCCCGTTATTTAAGAACCGTCAGACGAAGAGACGCCGTCACACAGCGGGAGCCTCCCTCCATGCCACAGCATGGATTGCGGAGCGGCCCGGAGAAGACAGGAAGAAGAGAAGAAGAGAAGAAGGAAGAAGAAGAAAAAGAAGAAGAAGAAGATGAAGAAGAAGATGAAGAAGAGAAGAAGATGAAGAGAAGAGCGGGAGCCTCCCCCCAAATGCCATGGGTGCGGAGCGGCCCGAGGAGAAGAAGATAGAAGACGCCGCGGAGAAGATGCTGGACGAGAACGCCGGAGGAAGAACCAGAAGAACCAGAAGAAGAAGAAGATGAAGGAAGAAAGAAGAAAGAAGAAGCATTTAAATAAAGGAATTGTCAAAAACTGTCTCTTGTCATTTTTAACATTTTTGACAGTTTTTTAGTGAAATGGTAGGGGTAAGTACCCCCTTACCATTTCACACAGGGGGGGGGCCGGGATCTGGGGGTCCCCTTGTTAAAGGGGGCTTCCAGATTCCGATAAGCCCCCCGCCCGCAGACCCTCACAACCACCGGCCACGGTTGTGAGGATGAGGCCCTTGTCCTCATCAACATGGGGACAAGGTGTTTTGGGGGGCTACCCCAAAGCACCCTCCCAATGTTGAGGGCATGTGGCCTGGTACGGTTCAGGAGGGGGGGGGGGCCGCACTCTCGTCCCCCCCTCTTTTCCTGCGGCCTGCCAGGTTGCGTGCTCGGATAAGGGTCTGGTATGGATTTTTAGGGGGACCCCACGCCTTTTTTTTTTTTTTTTTTTGGCGCGGGGTTCCCCTTAAAATCCATACCAGACCTGAAGGGTCTGGTATGGAATTTAGGGGGAACCCCACGTCAATTTTTTTTTTAAATTTTGGCTGGGGTTCCCCTTAATATCCATACCAGACCTGAAGGGCCTTGTATGGAATTTAGGGGGACCCCCACATCATTTTTTTTTTTTTTTTTTTTGGTTCGGGGTTCCCCTGTGGGGAATTCCCATGCCGTTTTTATCAATGAACTTCTATGTGTATTGTCGGCAATGCAATAGCCGCGGTAGTTTTAAATGTGTTTTTTCCTTCCAAATGTCACTTTGCTGTCAGACTGTTCTAAACACGGGAAACATGCGCCCCTTTACAGGCATACTATAGACACCCCCCAGGTATGAAATTTAAAGGGATATTACACTTTTATTGTTTGACTTTAAGCATTATTAAAATCACTGCTCCTGAAAAAACGGCCGTTTTTAAAACTTTTTTTTGCATTGATTCATGTCCCCTGGGGGAGGACCCGGGTCCCCAAACACTTTTTATGACAATAACTTGCATATTAGCCTTTAAAATTAGCACTTTTGATTATTCATGTTCGTGTCCCATAGACTTTAACGGCGTTCGCGTGTTCGAACGAATTTTTTTCCTGTTCGCATGTTCTGGTGCGAACCGAACAGGGGGGTGTTCGGCTCATCCCTACTCAGCACACCGGAACACACACTACACAGGGCCGCCGTGCAGGCGGCCTTATATAGTGTGGGGTGTGTACTAAATCCCCTGAGCCATAATTGGCCAAAGCCACCCTGGCTTTGGCCAATTACAGCTCTCTCTACTGACGGCGCTGTGATTGGCCAAGCATGCGGGTCATAGTGCATGCTTGGCCAATCATCAGCCAGCAATGCACTGCGATGCCGCAGTGAATTATGGGCCGTGACGCGCCACACGAATTTGGCGCGAACGGCCCATATCGTTCGCAATTCGGCGAACGACCGAACAGCCGATGTTCGAGTCGAACATGGGTTCGACTCGAACACGAAGCTCATCCCTAATCCTGACCTTGATCCTGATGGGTCTATTGCAATCAATTACCCACAATGCACTTCCTGGTAGTCAGGTGGCTTAAAAGGATCAACATTTTTTTTTACGTGCCAACCCCTGCCTGGTAAAAGTCAGGGTTCCCAGCAGTGTGTGTTGCGGCAGTTATGGAGTAGTTAGAGAAAGCTCACAGACTGTATGCAGGTAAAGCTAGGTACTGGTGCTAATGCTGCTGCTAATTGCTGAAAACATCTATATACACAGACACAATCACATTGTGTTGGAAAGTGCTATAGCTGATCAGGGAAAAGTCACAGATTGTTTCCAGGTAGAGTTGTTGGCACTATATAAATCCTGAATGGTAATAATAATAATAACAATAATTATAATAATGACAGGTAATTGTTTTTTATGGCAATGAACAATCCCATTAGTTCACTATTTTCTTAACCAGAGCTCAAAGCTAATCCCTAGCCATTGCCTCTGCAAGGCAAGTATGTTGTAAGAAATACCTTTTTTTGTAATTTTTCCATAGGGGCAAAATAGTGCTTAGGCCTTGGACTTTTTTAAGCTAGCTCCCAGTTTGCATTGCAACCAAATAAACAAACCTCTGCCATGCACTTTAGACCTTGATTACCTTGTTTTTTCTTGTTTTGGCAGATATGGCAAAGTGGGGTGGGGGGGTCATTAGTGCACACTGTACCGCAGGAATATGAAGTGACAAGCAACAAGCACAGGGCACTGTTTTCCTGTGTCATTACAAGTGGCAAACAAAAGCCCCCTTCACCTATACCTCCAGTGTGCCAGCCACCAGATTAAATAACTGTAATGGTGTTATTGCAAATGAGGGGACAAAATAGGTGGTGCTTTGGAGCACAAGTGTGCATTGATGCTTCACACACAAAGGGCAGCTTTGCCAGTGTCAGCAAAAAAAATAGCAAAAACCAAGGACACCCAGTGGGAAGGTGGACAGCAGATTCTGGCAGATTTTTTACTTGTATCAGGAAGGATGATATGCCCCCTTTGAAGTCTCCTAAAAGATTCCTCCTTCTCCTTCTAATCACCAGCACTCTAACACTCTGCCACCTCCTATTCCTACTTTTCTTCCTGCTTCACTTAGCATTCCTTGCTGGTGAAGGGAAAACAAATGGTGCTGGCTTGCCTTTTTGGTCAAAATAATAGTGTCTGGATATCTACTACTGTGGTGTGCCACAAGCCACACAAAAATGGGAGTCCAATAAGAATTGAAACCTATGCACCCTTGGGAAGGAGGAGGAACATCCCGCATTATAAGTCCATAAAAACTGCATATTTGCTCGTCTATGGGGAGAAGGAAGAAAAGAGCACATCATCAGGCCTAAAAATAAGCCTGATATGCACCCTGTAAGGAGAAAGAGGAACAGCCCACATTAAAATACTATATGAATGGCCTATATGAGTGTCTGTGGGGAGGGAGAAAAGGGAAAAAGGCACATTGGTAGGCCAAAAAAAAAAAGATTGCTATGCTCCATACATGTTTTTTTTCCTACCTACTTGTAATGTGCTGCTCCCACCAAGCTTTTTGCTGAAGAATCATTTGTTTGCTTATGCACGTGCCACCCAAAGGGCTATTGATTTTAGCCCAGCTGAAACACTAAATGGAAGAGGCTAGAGACCACAACACTGCTTTTTGACAGTAGATATGTTAAAAAGGTACACACTGCAGAGTCCTTTCTATTTGCTGCATATTCAATTGCTCATGTACTGTCATTTTACAATTTCTAACAAATACACAACAAAAATCTATATTTAGAGTATTCTGGGAATAACTGGTAATTCAAGGGTTGGAGAGTATTCTCTTTTTTGATGTTTTATTAAAGTTTTAAGACAAGGCAGTGTGTTACTGTGAAAAAAGAACTCACAAACTATACTATGAAACAATTTTGACACTGCCCAATTGTTATAAATTTGGGGGGAGTTTATCTTTTTTAAGAGTAAACTTTCCTATAGCTTTTAGAACCGATGTGGCTGATACTCCCACCAATCAATTCAAGCCTGTTATTGCTGGAAGAAAAAATCCAAGTTGAAATAAATCAGATTGGGGTACTGACTTTGTACTTTAGCCAAGCTAAATGTAAAACTCAAAAAAAAAATTACATATGCAAAATTTGTTTCTTACTGTCTATGAGAATCATACTGTTTCACACCATTTAAATGCATTTCCCAATCATGTACATAAAAGGAGTGGTGTTTTTCTATATACAATGTATAATAAATAACATGTATAATTAAATTTATTTAATAATTAAATGTATATCCTACCTCATTGAACGTTTTTTTTTTTAAATGTATTTTACATGTCCCCACAGCAGTGCCTAGCTCCTTATGGCTCCTGTTTGCAAATTCCTTGCCTATTATCCTTGAAAATTTGGCAGAATAGATTTTCAAGGTTTACACCTATAGACTTTATTGGCATTAGGATATAAAGTGTTTTTAAACCCTAGAAAAAAAATAGTGCTGCAGACCTCAGCACTTACCATGTTTGCATGTTTGTTTGTTTTTTAAGCCTGTGGCTGCTCTAAGTTACTCTTTTTCACAATTCCCACTTCTTTTGTTCCTGACATCATGTGTGTGTTTTTTATTTTCTTTACAGGGTCACATGAAGCCACCTTTGAATGTGTGCTCTCAGCTGGCACTCTAGTCTCTTGCACTATACTCTTTGCATCCATAGAAACAGCCCTGGTGGCAAACCACTGCCCTGCTCTTTCCTCCTTCCTGCACCTGCACATGAAGGAGGCATGTGCTCTCCTACCTGAAAGTTTGGGGAAGGCACAATGTGAGAACAGGAAATGCATTAGAATGTTTGAGTACACTGGGGTATGTAAATGTACTGGGGTGTGTTTAACTGCTTCCTGAGAATGCATTAAAAAAAAAATCTAATTTCAGACTTTACTACACTTCACTTCAGGCTTTACGGACAGTCTGCAAACAGAACTCAAACACATCCACTCTTCCCTACTATTTTTCACATTTTAGAATCTCAATGTACCTTATCATTGGAACAAAAGCAACATTGTTGGGATGTTTCTTGGACACTGCAAACAGGGATTGCAAAATATGCAGAATATGAGTATAGCAGATCAGTATGGAAACCATGACCAGTGGGTACCCATACATTTACATGCTTATGTGACCCCCGCATTGCAAGTGTCCAGTCATCTTCACAGTGAATTATCTCTAATATTCTACAGTTAATTTTGGCAATTAGACACTTTATTTCTTTATTTCTTCTATTTCCCTTTAAACGTATCTATTATATATATATATATATATATATATATATATATATATATATATATATATATATATTGTATATATAGAGTTCTTTTAAAACATACACTGTACAAAGAATAGTTGACATTTATCTGTAAGTGGAGAGAAATAACGATGACAGCTGTAAATTGCAAGACTCTAAATAGGTCCCTCAGAGACTGTGCATACAGAAAGTGCACAGTAAATTTCTTTATAATAACTACAGTTTTATGGTACCTAACATATTAGTGCTCATTCTTGCTTTATATCACCTATTTTTGCCTAATCGTAATCAATATTTAGCTAGAGAGAGATCATGGAGAAATGCAATGACGTCTAATGTATCATTTCACATTAAAAATTCTTATTGAGAATAGTCTGATTCTCTTCAGCAAGGGTTTCTAAGTGTATAAGTGAAATAATTTTGCAAACGTAACAAATTCTTTTGCAGAGGTTTGCAGTGCTGAACTCATCTTATCATTTGTATTTCTTTATATGTGGCAAATTAACTTACATCCTGTAAACTGGAACAAAAGATTGTAATGACTGTAAGTACATATTTTCATTATGTAGGAACCATTATCTGCAATAAATGAACATAAATTCTAGCTACTTTTTTCTTTTTCTTTTCTTATACCCGCTAAGCCAACGTTATGATTGTGAGTTGCTTAATGAAGCTAATTTTGTTAATGAAATATTGTTGATGGTTATGTTAATTATCATTGTGTTAATATTTACCAATTTATTAAGAACCTAATCCATCCTCTCACCATCACTACAAGCTATTTGTACTATAAGCCAAAATCCTGATTATGTGGCTAGAGTGACTGCTCTTCAGCTATTAAAAGATATGGAGAGAGATTGAAAAACCTTAAAAAACATCATTAGAATATTAAAAAAGCACAACAAACAGGAGACAATCCAGATTTATAATGGACTGATTTATTGACTTATAAACCTCAACAATAAACCAACAAAAGCTTGGCAGTTTATTATGTTATACATTGTGAAAATTGAAAAGTTTTTTTGTAATTCCATAATTGTGTTCTGTTGTTAATACTTTGTCTATTTGCACTAACAATTTACAGTATTTATTTTTTTTGGAAAAGCTTTTGGGGGTCTATCCCTTTGTTCAAGCAGTACTGAACCAGCCAAGAAGAAGTGGAAAGACACCAAAAGATTGCCCTGAAAAAATAACTGCGAATAAAAATTATTACTGACAACTGTGCTCTTGCAAGTGCAGTAATGCAGCTACTTCCCTGCAGAAGACCCACCATTCCCAGCCCTGACTACTCCTCTTCAAAGTTTAATGACAGCCAGCATCATCCAGCCTATCTCCTGTGAGTCCAGACTGTCCATGAAGCCACCCCTTGGGGCACTTAATCATGCAGACTGGGATAATGCTGTGTTAGAAGAGCATCATCCTGTCTCGAAGTTAGGTTCACCCATCGCTGCCACATGATAAGATGTAGGATCAGTGACATCACCGAACTGGAAATAACAGGACCTGTCTTTTTAAAGGTCATACAGCAACTTACAATATACACAATGACCAGGCATCCCTCTGTTTAGGCAGATGGTCTACCCAGCCTTCCTCTAAAGTAAGATTAGCTAATACTAGTCACTATTTGTTTGCTTTTAGATATGATGCTGACATATTACATAGTGGTTACAGTGAGTGACTCACTAGATTCACCACTACCTACCCAAATGATGCTTACATTTTTATAGATAGAATGGCCACTCAGACATACATATTTTCAGATTATTTTCTTAGAGAGCTAACCTACCTTGGTATTTGCTTAAGCCACCTTACTTCTCTAGCAGACACACTGGGGCTGGTTTAATAATGAAAATAAACAAAAGCATGGACAAATCATTATGGCACACCATGCCAGCACACATGGTGGCTGTAATGCCTGAACCCATATAGCTGACTGTACATTGATGTTCAATGCATACCACATGGTGCTAGCTTGATGTGTGTGTTAAACATACAACTAATGATACTTTCAAGTTTTATGTTCCTGCAGGGTGCACTACTGAATGCACACCTCAATATTTACTTAACAATTAATTAGAATGAAAAATAAAAATGCAACTGGCTAGCTAGGCAAAGAAATGTTCATGTGGCAAGCTAAACGGCGTATCTCTTATGCTCTGTAGCCATAGCAAAAAAGACAGGAAATTATCATTGGAATCTCTATTCAAAACATGTAATCTCATATGCCAACAAGTAATCAAACTTCTGCACATACTGTATGCACAAAGATTTAGAATGCACATTAAAAAAAAAGCTAACAGAAGTTATATAGGCCAAATACATTTTTAGGAAATTCACAATTTTATTTTAGGCATGCCTTGGTTTAGCTGTGTGCGTTTGAATGCTTTTGTGTACAATCCATAGCCAAGCATGTTAGAAAATCCTGTATGTATATGTGTGTGTATCTATATATATATATATATATATATATATATATATATATATATATATATATATATATATATACACTTTTAATTATATATATATATGCTTTTATTTATATATATATATATATATATATATATATATATATATATATATATATATATATATATATATATATATACTCTGTATATTCTGTAGTCTGTTAGTCTGTGCATCCTCCTGAGCATATAATGGGCTCATAGTAAATTCCATAAAGTTTCAAACTGTTTGCCAATGATCAATGAGCCAACATGTATGTTTCTTGATTGGAATTTAAAATATAATAGCTCTCCTAATGAGCCATTGTAATTGCATTGATATACATTTCACAAGCAGCTATCACTGGATTGTATAATCTCACCTCTCATTCCAGTGAGACATAAAAGCTATTGGAGGCTTCTGTTTAGTTATTGTGTGACTCATAAGTGTGACTCGAAACCTTGCACTACAATCTGTCTAGCTAGTCAAAAATTGGTATCACCCTAAATACAATTCTTCTTTTGTTGATGGTTAACACTCTGCTGTTGGGCTCACAAAAAACAGGTGACTTTGCATTTAAAATATAGCTCCACTTTAAGGCTCGGTTCACAACTAAAACGTCCACGGATCGCACAGCAATGTTGTCCGTGCCTGTTCTCTGTTTCAGGGATGAATCAGACAGAATCTTTGCCTGAATTAGACCCTGAAATGGAGGCAAAGACACACAGCGTTTCTGTGCAGTGTGCTCCGCAGCTGCCCCGGAGACATGTGAACATGTGAACCGGCTCCATAGAGAGCATATTCTCCTGCTATGCAAATTGGATACAGGGAAACCCACATCCTATTCGCATAGGTGTGAACCTGGCCTTAGTGAGGTTATGCTTAGTAGGCTTTGTGCCCCCCTCTGATCCCTCTTGACATGCCACACACAAAAAATGGGCATAGATTGAGAGAATTTCACATGGAAAGATTTTGTTTGCTTTTAAAATTTAATTTTGGAAATGAATAGACTTTACCAAATGACAACTACATACACTGTTAGAAAATTCATTTGTTCAAGAAAATTTTTCCATCCCCACTCCTAAAAAAATTCTCATCACTGCGGTCACCCACTAATGATTAGCAGAATGCACTTACTTTCTTAGAACATTCTTTTCACAGGGATTTTTGTTCAAAATACTACCCATCTATGGCCAGCTTAACTTGCCCTGCTCTACTGGGTCTTTTGAGTTAGGACTGCTCATTGACATGCAAACTTTATACACCAAATCTTCACTTTTCCTGCTTCTCCCATGAATTACAGTACTGGTGCAGTGTTCACCTGTCACACCCATGTCCTTTAAATCACACCCTTAAAATATAGGTGCACACCACTTTTATTTCATTGGAATTGTACATCTTTACTGAACATACCTTTAAAGTGACACTCACTAGAGAGGCAAAGATAACAACAATAAATATAATTTAACAAGCACGATAAAATAAATAAAGAATCTTAAACTGGAACTATGGGAAAAATTGGCTTTCTCCCAATAGCATTAACACAGCAGTCTTTGTTTTTTTGAATCCTCCCTGTAACATAGTTTACTACTTACTGTTCCTCCCAATAGGTCTGTTATATTTCTACTTCTTTTACTAAGTTCACCACAAATGTTATAATCTGACTGTACAATCTCTTTTATATCTACCAACAACGAAGTACAATACCCTGCCTGGTTGGATACAAATTGATTGAATAGATTACTCATGCCCTGATTTTGATCAATCAAGGTATTCATAAAACTTAAAATTTTTGGTAAATCTAAAGTTGATTGTACAATGATTGTATGGTTAGATATTAATGTGTATGGTGACTCTTAAGCCTGGTACACACAGGCTGAATGTCGACATTTGACCCATGTGTGGCAGCCAGTTCGACAGAAGCTGGCCATTTAAATGAGCATGCTGGAAAACCAGCAGCGGACCAGCAACCAGCTCCCAATCAGCGCTCTCAGCCAATGGAAGAAGAGAAGAGGGGAGAAGACGGTGAAGATAGCGGAGGAGCCCAGCAGAAGAACCGGACACCGGGAGAAGAGGCCAAACACCGGGAGAAGAGGCCAAACACCGGGAGAAGAGGCCAAACACCGGGAGAAGAGGCCGAACACCGGGAGAAGAGGCCAAACACTGGGAGAAGAGGCCGAACACCGGGAGAAGAACCGGACACTGGGAGAAGAGGCCGGAGAGAGTGGAGAAGACGGAAGAAGACCCCCGGAGCTGCCTAATAAATTACTTTAAAAACCTGTGTAGTGTGTTTTAATTATTGACACTTTTCTCCCTGGGTGAATGGGTAGGGGCTTATTAAAGGGAGCTCCCAGATTCTGATAAGATCCACGCCCGCAGACCCTGACAACCAATGGCCAGGGTTGTCGGGAAGAGGCTCTTGTCCTCATCAACATGGGGACAAGGTGCTTTGGGTGGGGGGTCAATAGGGCACCCCCTCCCCCAAAGCACCCACCCCCCATGTTGAGGGCATGCGGCCTGGTACAGTTAGGGAGGGGGGGCGCTCGCTCATCTCAACACCCTTTCCTGACCGGCCGGGCTGCGTGCTCGGATAAGAGTCTGATATGGATTTTGGGGGGACCCCCACGCCGATTTTTTCAAAGGGCCTGGTATGCTTCTGGAGGGGAACCCATGCCGGTTTTTTATTTAAAATTTGGCACGGCGTTCCCTCTCATGATTTATACCAGACACCTGTCAGCAATGCGTGTCGCTCATCGGGAAAGGAAAAAGCTAATTTTTCCTTTCCCGGTGAGCGAATCAGCTCGGCGCTGGCTCCCGCGATGGGGCTCGCAGGTGTTAAATTTTGACGATAACAACGGTGAGATTGACACAATATCTTGGTCACCTACTGTATATAGACAGGTGTGTGGCTTTCCTAATCAAGTCCAATCAGTATAATCAAACACAGCTGGACTCAAATGAAGGTGTAGAACCGTCTCAAGGATGATCAAAAGAAATGGACAGCACCTGAGTTAAATATATGAGTGTCACAGCAAAGGGTCTGAATACTTAGGACCATGTGATATTTCAGTTTTTCTTTTTTAGTAAATCTGTAAAAATGTCAACAATTCGGTGTTTTTCTGTCAATATGGGGTGCTGTGTGTACATTAATGAGGAAAAAAATGAACTTAAATGATTTTAGCAAATGGCTGCAATATAACAAAGAGTGAAAAATTTAAGGGGGTCTGAATACTTTCCGTCTCCACTATATATATATATATATATATATATATATATATATATATATATATATATATACAGTGGGGCAAAAAAGTATTTAGTCAGCCACCAATTGTGCAAGTTCTCCCACTTATAAAAATGAGAGAGGCCTGTAATTGTCATCATAGGTATACCTCAACTACGAGAGACAAAATTTGGAAACAAATCCAGACAATCACATTGTCTGACTTTTTTAAGTATTTTTTTTTGCAAATTATGGCGGAAAATAAGTATTTTGGTAATATCAAAAGTTCATCTCAATACTTTGTTATATATCCTTTGTTGGCAATGACAGAGGTCAAACATTTTCTGTAAGTCTTCACAAGGTTGTCACACACTGTTGCTGGTATGTTGGCCCATTCTTCCATGCAGATCTCCTCTAGAGAACTGATGTTTTGGGGCTGTCGCTGGGCAACACGGACTTTCAACTTCCTCCAAAGGTTTTCTATGGGGTTGAGATCTGGAGACTGGCCAGGCCACTCCAGGACCTTGAGATGCTTCTTACGAAGCCACTCCTTCGTTGCCCGGGCAGTGTGATTGGGATCATTGTCATGCTGAAAGACCCAGCCACGTTTCATCTTCAACGCCCTTGCTGATGGGAGGAGGTTTGCACTCAAAATCTCACAATACACGGTCCAATTCATTCTTTCATGTACACGGATCAGTCGTCCTGTTCCCTTTACAGAGAAACAGCCCCAAAGCATGATGTTGCCACCCCCATGTTTCACAGTAGGTATGGTTTTCTTTGGTTGCAACTCAACATTCTCTCTCCTCCAAAAACGACGAGTTGTGTTTCTACCAAACAGTTCTACTTTGGTTTCATCTGACCATATGACATTCTCCCAATCCTCTTCTGGATCATCCAAATGCTCTCTAGCAAACCTCAGACGGGCCCGGACATGTAGTAGCTTAAGCAGGGGGACACGTCTGGCACTGCAGGATCTGAGTTCCTGGCAGCATAGTGTGTTACTGATGGTAGCCTTTGTTACATTGGTCCCAGCTCTCTGTAGGTCATTCACTAGGTCCCCCTGTGTGGTTCTGGGATTTTTGCTCACCGTTCTTGTGATCATTTTGACCCCACGTGGTGAGATCTTGCGTAGAGCCCCAGATCGAGGGAGATTATCAGTGGTCTTGTATGTCTCCCATTTACTAATTATTGCTCCCACAGTTGATTTCTTCACACCAAGCTGCTTGCCTATTGCAGATTCAGTCTTCCCAGCCTGGTGCAGGTCTACAATTTTGTTTCTGGTGTCCTTCGACAGCTCTTTGGTCTTCATCATAGTGGAGTTTGGAGTGTGACCGCTTGAGGTTGAGGACAGGTGTCTTTTATACTGATAACAATTTCAAACAGGTGCCATTAATACAGGTAATGAGTGGAGGACAGATGAGCCTTTTAAAGAAGAAGATACAGGTCTGTGAGAACCAGAAATCTTGCTTGTTTGTAGGTGACCAAATACTTATTTTCCACCATAATTTTCAAATAAATTCTTTCAAAAATCAGACAATGTGATCGTCTGGATTTTTTCTCTCATAGTTGAGTTATACCTATGATGACAATTACAGATCTCTCTCATCTTTTTAAGTGGGAGAACTTGCACAATTGGTGGCTCACTAAATACTTCTTTGCCCCACTGTATGTTTTATATATATATATATATATATATATATATATAGTCATGCATAAAAGTTTGCATACCTTTGCAGAAATTGTGAAATGTTGGCATTAATATTGAAAATATGACTGATTATGCCAAAAAATCCTTTTTAAACCACACCGTCTTTGTGTCTAACCTGTTTTGTGATTTAAAAAGCCACAAATGTGGGAAATGACCCTTTAAATGGCATTTTAACATGTGTGTGCCACCTTCTGTGTCTGTACCGAGACCAAACATTCCAGGGTATGTAAACTTTTTATCAGGGCCATTTGAGTGATTTCTGTTATTATGATTTAAAAAGGATCCAAAAAACGATGTGATAATAACTGGCTTCATGTGATTGCTATCCGTAAATAAAAGACAGTTTTTTGGCATGATCAATCACATTTTCGATATTAACGCCAAAATTTCACAATTTCTACCAGGGTATGCAAACTTTTGAACACAACTATATATATATATATATATATATATATATATATATATAGTATATATATAGTATATATACAGTATCTATCTATCTTTTCATGTAACAACATTGAAGAAATTACACTTTGCTACAATGTAAAGATGTAAAGTAGTGAGAGTACAGCTTGTAGAACCATGTAAATTTGCTGTCCCCTCAAAATAACTCAACATACAGCCATTAATGTCCCTAAGTGAAAATGTCAAAATTGGGCCCAAAGTGTCAATATTTTGTGTGGCCACCATTATTTTCCAGCTCTGCCTTAACCCTCTTGGGCATGGAGTTCACCAAAGCTTCACAGGTTGCCACTGGAGTCCTCTTCCACACGTCCATGACAACACCACGCGGCTGGTGGATGTTAGAGACCTTGCACTCCCCCACCTTCCATTTGAGGGTGCCCCACAGATGCTCAATGGGGTTTAGGTCTGGAGACATGCTTGGCCAGACCAGCACCTTTACCCTCAGCTTCTTTAGTAAGGCAGTGGTCAACTTGGAGGTTTGTTTGGGGTCATTATCATGTTGGAATACTGCCCTGCGGCCCAGTCTCTTAAGGGAGGGGATCATGCTATGATTCATTATGTCACAGTACATGTTGGCATTCATGGTTCCCTCAATGAACTGTAGCTCCCCAGTGCCCGTAGCACTCATGCAGCCCCCAGACCATGAAGCTCCCACCACCATGCTTGACTGTAGGCAAGACACACTGGCCTTTGTACTCCTCACCTGGTTGCCGCCACACACGCCTGACACCATCTAAACCAAATAAGTTTATCTTGGTCTCATCAGACCACAGGGCATGGTTCCAGTAATCTATGTCCTTAGTCTGCTTGTCTTCAGCAAACTGTTTGCAGGCTTTCTTGTGCATGATCTTTAGAAGAGGCTTCCTTCTGGGACAACAGCCATGCAGACCAATTTGATGCAGTGTGCGGCGTATGGTCTAAGTACTGACAGGCTGACCCCCCCCCCCCCCCACCCCTTTAAACCTCTGCAGCAATGCTGGTAGCACTTATATGTCTATTTCCCAAAGACAACCTCTGGATATGACGCTGAGCACATGCACTCAACTTCTTTGGTCGGCAATGGCGAGGCCTGCTCTGAGTGGAACCTGTCCTGTTAAACCGCTGTATGGTCTTGGCCACCATGCTGCAGCTCAGTTTCAGGGTCTTGGCAATATTCTTATAGCCTAGGCCATCTTTATGTATGTAGAGAAATAATTCTTTTTTTCAAAACCTCAGAGAGTTCTTTGCCATGAGGTGCCATGTTGAACTTCCAGTGACCAGTATGAGAGAGTGAGAGCGATAAACCAAATTTAACACACCTGCTCCCCATTCACATCTGAGACCTTGTAACACTAACGAGTCACTTGACATTGGGGAGTGAATATGGCTAATTGGGCCCAATTTTGACATATTTACTTAGACGGGGGAACTCACTTTTTTTGCCAGCGGTTTAGACATTAATGGATGTGTGTTGAGTTATTTTGAGGGGATAGCAAATTTACACTGTTATACAAGCTGTACACTCACTGCTTTACATTGTAGCAAAGTGTCCTTTCTGCAGTGTTGTTACATGAAAAGATATAATAAAATATTTACAAAAATGTGAGGGGTGTACTCATTTTTGTGAGATACTGTGTGTGTGTGTGTGTGTGTATATATATATATATATATATATATATATATATATATATATATATATATATGTATAAAATTGTTTTTACATACTGTGATCAGAGCATTGCAATGTTACCATAGTAATTGATCACTATAATAAGTAATTGGTAAAAGACTGCGTAAAAGTGTCATTCATGAAACCTTCTGTGCTACTGTGATGTTGTGATTGATCTCAGCTATCACATGGTCCAGGGTCGATGTGATTGGCCCTGGTACCATTTGATCGCTGTAATAAATCAAAGAGCTCAGACAGTAGTAAACAATGACATCATGGCGATTTCTGTGGGGTGAGTGGTTATGTCTATGTGGTCTGTAGTGTAGATTCTGCTCACCCACAATGTGTCAGTCTATGTCATTAAGCTTAATAACAATAATATTTGTCCTAATACCTTTTTCTTTTTGCAATATTTAGTTTGTTATACCAACCTTTCTCTGAATTGCTCATGAATGAATGAATGAATGAATGAAGGATTTGTAGAGCGCTGCAAATGCGAACTGAATCGCCTCAAGGCGCTAGAATGCGTTCTCTGTTGCCAGCTCCTTAGAAAAGGAAGGCCTTTGGTTTTTTCCTGAAGGCCTGATGGTTTTCTTCCATGCGGATGTGGGTCAGAAGAGCATTCCATAGTCGAGGTCCTTGGACTGCGAATCTTCGTTCTCCCTTTGCTTTGTAGCGATATTTGGGAACGATGAGGAGGTTTTGGTTAGCTGATCGAAGGCTGCGATTGGGTGTGTAGTGTTTTATTTTCTCCTGGAGAAAGTAGCGGAGCGTTTCCTTGTATACATTTGTGGGTGAGGCAGAGGGTCTTGAATTTGATCCGATTCTTTACGGTTAGCCAGTGTAGGCACTTTAGGGATGGTTAAATAGATTTCCAGGGTTTTTTTCCTGGTAACAGTCTTGCCGCCGTGTTTTGAATGAGTTGTAAGCGCGCAAGCTGATATTGGGGTAGTCCTATGTAGAGCGAATTTGCGTAGTCGAGTCGGGAATTGATGATTGTTCCCACAACTGCCGCTTTGTCTTCTTCTGGGATTAAGGGGATGAGTGTACGTAGGAGGCGGAGGAGATGGTGGGATCCGCTCACCGCTGATCCTATTTGTGCATCCATTGTCATTCCTGAGTCAAAGATGACTCCAAGACTCTTGGCTTTGATGCTTGGAGCGATGGTCTGTCCGAGGATTGTAGGAGGTGTCCACGGGGTCTTAATTTTGGAATTTTTGTTGGCGTGTAGGAGAAGAAGTTCTGTTTTAGAACCGTTAAGTTTGAGGGAGCTGATGGTCATCCAGTCATCAATTAAACTGAGGCATTCCTCTAATTGTTGATGATGGTTTTTTTGTCCGGTAATACAAAAGTAGAGTTGGGTGTCATCAGCGTATGAGTGGAAACAGAGGTCCGTTTTCCTGATGATATTGAGAAGTGGGCGGATGTAGATGTTGAATAGCACTGGTGACAGGGATGAGCCCTGAGGAACTCCGCAGGAGATTGCCCGGGTTTCCGAGGTGAATGTTCCTAGTTTCACTATCTGAGAGCGATTCTCTAGGAAGGATGCAAGCCATTTTAGAGCAGGACCTGTGGCTCCTGCCACTTCTGAGAGGCAGACAAGTAAAGTATTGTGGTCCACTGTATCAAATGCTGTGCTGAGGTCCAACAGTACCAGGAGACTTGATTCTCCATCATCTGCTGCTTCAAGGGCGTCGTCCCATATTTTGAGGAGTGCTGTTTCTGTGCCATGGCCCGGGCAGAAGCCTGATTGCAGTGGGTCCAGGAGTTGGTGTGTGTGCAGGTGGCGTTGTAGCTGCAGTACTACTGCTTTCTGCATAATCTTGGAGATGGTGTTGAGGCTTGTTATCAGTCTGCGGCAGTTAGGGTCCTTAGGGTCGAGATTGGGTTTCTTCAGCAGGGGTTTGACGATGCCTTGCTTGAGGGAGGTTGGTACAGTCCCTTCTTTGAATGATTGATTTATGAGGTGTGTAAGAGTAGGGGCCAGGATGTCGGAACATTCTTTCAGGAGTTTTGTGGGAATGATGTCGTTTGGTGATGTGCTGTCTCGAAGGCTCTGATGATGTTTATAGTCGTATCAGAGGTGATAGGGAACAAAGAAAAATTCGGTGGTTGTGTGATGTTCGTGTTAATATCCTCTTTTTGCTTTGGTTAAATGAGGTTGGTTGTTCTTTTCTGATGAATTGATTTCCGGATGTTGTCGATTTTGTCGATGAAATAATCTGATAATTCAATGCAGAATTCTTGAGTATTGTTTCCGGGTGGCTCTAAGCAAGTCGGGTTCATTGACTGAGTGACTAATTTGAAAAGTTCCCGCGGACGGTTTAGGGCAGTTGAG
This sequence comes from Lithobates clamitans, assembly GCA_037952925.1. NCBI lineage: Eukaryota > Metazoa > Chordata > Amphibia > Anura > Ranidae > Lithobates > Lithobates clamitans. The sequence goes on along the minus strand of JBBGZY010000228.1, from coordinate 2,074,247 downwards.
TTGGTGTCCGAGAAATGTTCTTTTTTGGCTTTGAAGATTGCCTTGTGGTATTTTACAGTAAGTTCTTTGTAGTCGGTACGGTTTTCCTTGGTGGGATTTCTTCTCCATGCTCTTTCATCTCTTCTACGTTCCTGCTTGAGTAGGGTGAGCGTGGCATTAAACCATCTTGAGTTTTTATTGCGGATAGGTGTTCTGCGTTTTGGCGCCACTGAGTCTGCTGTTTGTAGTAATACCTTGTTTAAGGAGTTGAGTGTTTGTTCCGTTGAGAGGTTTGAGTTTAGCAGAAGTATTTTGTTTGATAATGTGGTTTTGAAGAGTTCGGAGTGTAGTTTCTTCTGGGATCTATTCCAGTTTGTTGTTGTTGCCCGTTTCTGTTTTTGGGAGGTGGTGTTGATGGTGATTTTAAATTTGATAGCGTGGTGGTCCGTCCACGGTAGTGGAGTGTTGTCCAGTATGTTGATGTCCATATTCTGTTTGAAGATGAGGTCTAGAGTGTGTCCTGAACCGTGTGTGGGAGCATTTATCAGCTGTTGAAGGCCTAGTTCTTCCATTTGGTTGACGCAGGCGGTTGCGATACAGCCTTGGGCAGAGTTTGCCCAGAGGTTAAAATCCCCAAGTACCAGCAGGTTTTTGGTTTTCAGTGTATTGAGAAGAATTCAGTGAGTGGAGTAAGGAGATTGGTCTTTGGTCCTGGTGGTCTGTAGCATAGTAGTATGTGAATGGTGTCTTGAGGTGTTGTTTGAAGATGCAGTGAGAGAGTTTCCATGAAAGGCACTGAGTTCTGTAAAGTTGGTTTGGTAAACCCAAGGTGCGATTTGAAAATCACTGCTAGGCCTCCTCCTTTTTTTCCTATTCTATGCTCGGTTAGGATACTGTAGTTCTCCGGCACCAATTCAGTTAGGATGGTGTTGCAGTCAGGTGTTAACCAGCTTTCTGTAATGAAGAGGCAGTCAATGTTGTTTTCGATGATAAAGTCGTGAATTTCCAGCCTGTGCTTGACTGCAGATCTGGTGTTGATCATGGCGCATGCTAGTTGTTGTGGTTGGATCGATGTCTCCCTGTTTCTGATGGTTGATTGTGGCTTGGTCCTTAGTAATTGTTCTTTTTTCAGTCTTTTTTGAGTGGCGGTTGGCAAAATTGAGGCAGTGTTTCTTAGCCTGTGAAGGGCGTCTGCTGTGTATTTGAAGTTGCACATGATGAGGAGGCAGAGTTGTTGAAGGAAGGTTAATCTAATGATGATGATGATACTGATGTAGCGATAACAAGCTTGCTGGAGGATGTAGGGATCAGATGGTCACCACTGCTTCTGGAGTGGTACGGGTTAAATGTGGTGCGGAGGTCCTGGCGGAGGTGGTGTGCCTACCACCCTCTTGTTGATCCAGAGGAAGGCAAAAAACCTCCAGCTGCAATAGCCAATTGCGCAGCAGAGGAAAAAAATTCCTTCCTGACCCCCGAGGGGCGATCGGGCTCGGCCCCTGGATCAACTGCTAGTGACCCTCGGTGCTTACCTGTAGGATGGTGGGTGGTGCGGTGGCTGCGTCTAGGGCGATCTGCAGTGGATTGGCGTGTGGCTGCTGGAGCTGGGCCGCAGCCGTGGTCTGTCCCACCAATTTAGCGGCTAGAGCGGGGTGGCTAGACCGCGGCTGCGGTGGTGTCCAGGGGGGTACAACTAGGGGGGCTGTGGGAGGAGGGTCCAGTCGGAGGTGATGCGGCCGGAGTGCTTGCGGCCTCAAGAGGGAGGCCCAGAAGCTGTACCGTTCAGCCTAGAGGTGTAGCAAGATGGCCGCCGGCTAGGCCCGAGCCGTGGACTGGCCAGCAATTGGTGTTCCAAGATGGCCGCCAGCTAGGCCCGAGCCACGGGCTGTCCTAGCGTAGTTACCCAGGCCCTTCTGCTGTTAGTAGGCGGGTAGATCCGGTGTGGAATAGGCAGGCAGGAGGGGGGGCGAGGGTCCGCCGAATGAGCTACCTGACGGTTGGTGTGAGGAGCGGCGGTAATGTGCTGCCGGGCAGTCAGCCGGAGCTAGGCCGGAGCCGCGGAGTGTCCTGATCGGCCGGCCGGCTGGCTGAATGCAGCGCCCGGATGTGGGTCAGTGAGGGGGGATCCCGGTGTACTGCTGAAGGGGGAGATGGGCTGAATCCGGATCCGAGGATGGGTGGCTGGAGACCGGAGCTGAGAGGCCGGGTGACCGAGGCTGAAGTGTGGGGTGGCAGTATTGTCCTGCCGAGCTAGCAGCCGGAGTTAGGCCGGGCCGCAGAGGATCCTGAGCGGCCGGCCTGCTGGCTGAGCGCGGCACCCGGAGAAGGTCAGTAGGGGAGGAGGGAGAGGGATTCCGGAGTGACGCTGCAGGGGGGGGTCAGCGATGAGTTCGAGGATTAACGGAGGGGTGGTCGGATGGTCAGAGCTGGTGGTCGGATGATCGGAGAATAGAGAGGAGTGGCGGTGATGTGATACCGAGCTAGCAGAGGAGCTAGGCCGGGGCCGCGGAGTGTCCTAAGCGGCCGGCCGGCTGGCTGGATGTGGCCCTCGGATGTAGGTCAGTGAGGGGGTTCCCGGTGACCGCTGCAAAGGGGTCAGGATGGATTCAAGGGTCCAAGATGGATGGCCGGATGGCTGGAGCTGGGTGGCCGGATGGCCGGAGCTGCTTCAGGGAGCTGCTTACAGAGGTCTGCTCTCCACAGTGTCAGCACACCACATCCCCTGAAGAAGCAATCAGCGAAACATAGAATGAGGGGAGGGGGTGCTACGCTATCCAGAAATGCTAATGGGAATAATCCATAAGAGGGACTCCTAGATAGGGTGGTTCAGCTGGTAGGGGGAATAATGATATCAAAATAACAATTCTATATCATGCCGCTATTCTCATTAACAATATCTATAGGTGCAAAGTGAAGCATGTGCTGCAAAAAACAAATCTTCTGTAGATAAATACTAAATGTACGCTATACACACTAAAGATAACTATTCAAACATGAGCTGAAACGATTGCAATAAAACAATCTAATAATCAACGCATTCAGAACGTGCAACTTAAATATCTATTACCGCATGCAGAAAACGCATGAAAAGTGCATAGTGCTAAGTGACTATAAAAACTCTATAAAATCACACAGTGTACCGACAGTAGTGCTCCTATGTGCACTATATTGAAAATTCAAGATAGCATAACATACACCTGTGTATAAAAGTAAAATACAATAAATAAAAATAAACAATTCATAAATATAAAAGTGATAATGTCCACGGTGTGAATGTGATAGTGTCCTTGGGTGTGCAGTTAGAAGGGTTCAATGTGCTCAATCCAATAATAATAAGAGTGGAGTGCCAGAAAAGTGATTGGAATCTGTGTCCTCTTCGTGTAATATCACACTTAAGTAAGCAGTGGCCCCTTACCTAGCGGTGCTAGGTCAACCACAAAAATCAACTGGCCGGTGGTTGTAGTCTTTACTCGGGGTCCTGGACTGCATAGATTCTGTCCCTGCTTCCACGCCTGGTGGTGCTCGATAAGCCGCAGGCTAATGTAGGTGGCTGTGGTCTTTAATTCTGGTCCTAGACCAGCACGGGTCTTATCTACGCCTCCGTGCCTCAAATTAGGGTATACCAATAATAAAGGACAAGGGGGTACCGCATAGTGTAGTAGATTAAAAGATAGGGCTTTATTGCAAATAAATACAGGTACTCACATTAAAAATATCAGACCGGTGCTTATCTCCCACAAGCAGCGAGCTCGTTAGCCTCAATCAATCTGAAGTGCCCATTCCGTCCCTACGCGTGACGTCACCTATCACGTGACTTCATGAAGTCACGTGATAGGTGACATCACGCGTAGGGACAGAATGGGCACTTCAGATTGATTGAGGCTTTCATAAGTTTTGTTGGCACCGTAAAAATCCCCTCAATTTTGCTCTTTTCATCCTAACATTGTTTACTGCTGTTCATGTGCTTGCTGTGATTGTTTGCAGCAATAACATGATATCAGTGATTGGTTATGTTTCGTTGACACAGTGGGTCACCGATCCCACAGCTGTGCACTCTAGAGACCATGTATGAGCAGGCGATGCGGGAGGACGTACGGATATGTCCACCTGCATCAGTGCTGCTGGTTAAGATGGCCAGAAATGGCCATCAATTGCTCAATAACATTCTCCATCTATATATTTTTCCTTTTTATATACTCTTCCGTTTGTATGGGTTTCTCTTTAATGCTCCAATTTGATTCCACAATCCGTAAACAGTATGCCATTTTAAAAGTGGCCCAGTATTAATGGTCTAAAGCTTTTTGTAAAGTGATATTAAACTTCTTGCCACATATTCATTTTTATACACAAATAAATAAACTTTTAAAGCGTTATTAAGCCCAAAAGTAAACATTTATTATATGGCAGATTACCAATTCTTAGATGTGGTGGCTGCATTTGTTTTCTTTTTTAGTCTTTCTTTCCCTTATTTATAACTAGTGAGCTGGCCAGCAAGCCTATTGTTTTTCAAAAGAACAAACTGTCTTGCAGGTGTAGCAGTTATCAGGATAATACAATCAATTTACCACCGACAGGGGTGCTTACAAAGATCAGTTTTTATTTATTTATGTAAAACCTTTATCTGAAACAGGAATAAAAATGTTTTTTGCAAAACAAAAAAAATGTTTTCTGCAACCTCTTATTAAGTGTTAGCTGGAGTTTTGTTTCAATCTGTTAGTGTATCTAAAGCCTCGTGCACATGATTAGATTTTCGGATGACCGAGCGTCTGTTTTTTGTGGCATGCTAGTCTCATGTCGAAAGTGAAGAGGTTACTTACAATATGAACATTTTTGTACAACAGAATACAACGTCAGAAGTGATGTAATGTGTTGAATAGTTTTGTATGTATTCTTTCGTTTCTGATCATGTGTAGTCTTGCTCTTACGATTTTTTCGTACGAAAACCATACTAATGGAATGAAAATCGGACGTTGAGGTCACATCCGAAAGCACCGTAGTAACGATCCTAAAATCGGCAGATAGCTTGTCGTGGTGCCCCCTGTGCTCATTCCTCCAGAGTTGTGTCTCTCTAATACAGTAGGTGTGGTACTTGTCAGATCACCAGGTGAAAACAGAGGAAAAAAGCCTAAAGAAAGAAAACTAATGCACCCACCACATCTAATGATTGATAAGCTGAAATAGGTTCCATTTTTGTTTTTGGGTTTAATACCAATTTAACTGTGCTGCTTTAATTACAACCTAAGCCTATTTACTGTATACACTGCACACATACGCCTTACACGTTATACCTTTAACCTGCAAAATATACAGTACTTTATTTACTCTGCCACATGTAACAGTAAAAAAAACTCCCTTTAGAATAAGTCATATAACCATATACACCAGATTCCAGCAACATGAATCAGCATATTCTTGCAGCTAGATTAATGGGTGTAAGTAGCAGGGGCCATTCAGCCTGTAAAAACTATTAACAGGCTGACAGCAGTTGTTAAGAAGAAAATGGAGACAGAAACCGCAATGCGAGGCACCACATCCAATTATGTATACAGAAGAACAAAAAAAATTGAAAAGCAGACTTTTAAGACTGCCACTAAAATCCCAGTGGGGAAGAAAAAACACTCAAAAGAGAAATAAAATATCAAAATTTATTTAAGTATCATTATAAAAACATGCAGAAAATGTGAATACATGGGTATGCCATAGTATGTACAATCTCCCACATAAGACCAAATATGGCTGGTCAAGGAAACTTGTACGGGTGGCCTTAGGGATATTGAGTATGCTGTCATAACAGTAATCTTCTATCTAAAGGCCAGCTAACGGGCAAACAACGCCAACACCAATGGATCATTACGCGTTTGGCTGTTAGCTTCCTCAGGAGATCCTATTGAGACGTCTCATTCACCCTGTGGCAGGGGTAACCCTGGTAACAAGGACTGGCTGCCGTGCATACATATGCTCTACCAGAGAGTAGGGATGGGCCGAACTAACCCCTGTTCAGTTCGCACCAGAACTTTCGAACACCACGAAAGTTCTGACCTAAATAACGAACCCCATTAAAAAGTCAATGGGACCCAATCCTCAAAAATCAAAAGGGCCCATTTTTAAGGTTTATATGCAAGTAATTGGGCATACAATGGTTATAAACAATAAACAAAAAGTTTGTGAAAAACGTCATTTTTAAATGAGCAGTGATTTTTTTATTTTTAAAGTGAAAGCATAAAAATGAAAAGTCCTGCAGAGATTCCACATCCCAAAAAGACTTAATCAGTGACATCGGCATCAGGGGCTTCATAGCTGGTAATCCAGGACTGATTAATTTTTATAAAAGTCAAATGGTCCACGGAGTCTGTGGACAGATGCGTTCTATGATCAGTAACGAAACCTCCTGCAGCACTGAATGCCCGTTCTGAAAGCATGCTGTATGCAGGGCAGCCCAACAACTCAAGAGCATACTGGGCAAGTTCTGGCCAGTGGTCAATTCTCATGACCCAGTAAGTCAGTGGATCGTCAGCTGAAAAGCTCTCAATCTATGTTTTGGCCCCGAGGTAATCGTCCACCATTTGATACAGATGCTGCTGATGGGATGTGGAACCTGACAGCCCTGGGCGGCGAGGACTAAAAAAATGTCAAAATGCCTCACTTAGGCGGACGCCTTCTCCAATGCTCCTCTCTTGACCAACAGAAGACTCAAACTGTTTTCTACGACACTGTAACCTACTGGAGTCAGAAATAACTTTCAATGGAGGGGCGTGGCCAAGGCAGGCATGTGAGAGGACGCATCTCCCACAGCTCCCAGCAGTGATCCGGTAACCGATCCTCCCCCAGCCCACTTACCGACTTTATTTTGCCCTATGCAGCACGGGCACGATCCTGAGACCCCAGGGGATCATCCGCCGGCACTCTGCACTAGAGGAAAGTTCCGAAAAGGACAGATTGAGATGACGGGCCTGGAGATCCAAGATGGCGCCGCGGCGTCTTCAGCGAAACACACACCGCGCGGACAGGACAGGCAGAAGGACTCTTGGCCTAAAGCAAGTAAGACACCTAAAACCACTGGTAAAGACGCCCCCAGAGACATGATTTATTATACTCAGAAAATGGCTGGGGCATTGGGAACAGAGCAATCATCTAGCCAGGCTGGGACACATGCTATGCAGGCAGACATCACACAGGCTCCCTGGGGAGAGGAGGAGGGGGAGCAGGCGGCCCTTGAATCTGGGGAACCACAGAGCTCAGCGGACCCGGACGCCACGCAGCCTACTCTAGCTGACATACTCAGAGCTGTGAACAACTGCACAGCTTCAGTTAACACTTTGAAGGAGCAGTTTGGGGGTCTGAGAGAAGATGTGTCATTACTGAGGCAAGACATGCAAAAGATACGTGAACGCACCACGGCTGTGGAAAGCAGAGTCAGTGACATGGAAGACCAGCTACCACCTTTGACACAGGATACCAGAACAGCACTGCAATTAGCCAGGGATGCATGCGATCATGCAGAGGATTTGGAAAATCGCTTAAGGCGTAACAATGTCCGCATAGTAGGGTTGCCTGAGAAAGTGGAGGGCAGGGACCCCACCACCTATGTTGAAAATTGGCTAATGGAACTTTTTGGGAAAAATGCATTCTCCCCATTGTTTGCGGTGGAACGTGCCCACAGAGTGCCCTCACGCCCTCCTCCGCCAGGGGGCCCTCCAAGATCCATTCTTGCAAGAATTTTACATTACAAGGATAGAGAAGCAGTGTTGAGACATGCTCGTGAGAAGGCAAATGTCCTCCATAATGGTGTTCGGGTGTCTTTCTATCCGGACTTTTCGGCAGAAGTCCAGAGGCGCAGAGCTAAATTCACAGACGTGAAACGCAGACTGTGACTTCTGCAACTCCCATACGCCATGTTATATCCGGCGAAGCTTCGGATTGTGGTGAGAGGCCAAGCACAATTCTTTGAATCTGCTAAGGACGCCTCAGTCTGGCTGGATAGAAATGAGCAGGCATTGAAACGGCAGGCTCCACAAGAAGAAGATTGACAAGACTAAATCGGATACTTGCAGAAGACTGGGACACTAGAAACAGTCGTTTTGTTTCCCCTTTTTTTTCTAGATGGGCAACCAGAGCATACCTCATTTTCTATTTCCAGTGTTGTCAGATGTTCCTTGGCTGGGGGACTGAATATTCCTAAGCAGTGCACTGAGAGCGAATTGGATTAAAAGTCGAATTTACAAATGATTGTTTCCAGTAAAAAAGAGCGATGTACGGTCACATGCGTTACTAAAGTTGCCATGTTGGCAGAATGTGCAGTTTATAGCACAAGAAAGTTTTCCTTTCCATCACCCCCAATTGAAGCGGGGAAAGTTTTAGCAATAAGAGTTACAAGCAGAGAGAAGAATATCTCAACAAGACACGACTACCTCAACCTTACGGCAAACCTAGCAGAACCTCGCTACAGAAGTGGATACCCAAAGTACCGGTCAACACTACTTACCTACCAGCGGACATGGCGGACATCCCATTAGTATCCTGGAACGTTAGGGGATTACATTCCCCGCTGAAGCGCACCATGATTCGCATGTGCCTGAAGAAGTACATTCCCGGAATTCTTTGCTACCAAGAAACCCACTTGACTGCGGACACTGTGAGCTTCCTGAGATACTCCTGGGTGGGAAAGGCTTATCACTCCACGCACACCTCCTATTCCAGGGGGGTAAGCGTGTTGATCCATGGTAACCTGGACTTTGAAGAAATCGCACATGAAATTGATAGTGAAGGTCGATATGTTTTTCTTCATTGCAGGTTGGGCACATTGACTTGTGTGCTGGCGGTAGTATATATTCCCCCCCCCTTCACGGCGGCGGTGCTTAGGTCCCTGCTGACATTTATGGATGGCAGGCCTGACGCACCGTTGTTGGCAACGGGGGACTTTAACTGCTGCTTAAATCCAGTGGAAGATAGACACCCAGGACCCGGAGCCTCTGCCCTCTCCAGGGTTACCCCCCTGGCGCGGTTGTTGTTTTAAGAGGTGGGCTGGGTGGATGTCTGGAGACATAGGAACCCAGGAGTGAGACAATTTACATGCTTTTCCAAAACACATGGTTGTTTATCTAGAATTGACCTGGGGGTGTGCAGCTTAAACATGCTCCCGTTTGTTTCTGATATGATACATAGGCCCCGCAGTGTATCCGACCACTCACCAGTGGTTATACGGCTTATAATTGCCCCAATAGCTACACTACCTAAAGCCCCTTGGAAGTTCAATGCTTTTTGGTTGAAACTGTTCCGCTCACATGAGGGGATAGTTGGGAGCATGTGTGAGTTTTTCCGCACCCAGGATCCAAATGAATCGATAATTGGGCAATGGGATGCCTTCAAGGCATATTTGAGGGGTGTGTTAATAGCTGAAATGAATAAGGTTAAACAGGACTCTTCCGCACTTAAAAATGAACTTGAAACCAAGGTACAAGAGATGGAACAGTTATATGTCACGGATCCTTCTGATTCGACCAGGGATGCATGGCAGGCAGCTCTCTCTGCATACCGACAGCTGCTATCCTCCTCGGCCGATAAGAAGAGATTCTTTGCTAAGCAGGCGTTTTTTGAGGAGGGCGAGAAAACAGGCCGCATACTAGCGAGAATCGCAAATTCGTACCAGAAGTCCCCAACTATAGGTGCTATCAGGACTAAAGCGGGTAACATAGTTAACACGCCTGAGAAAGTGATGCAGGAACTAAACACTTTTTATGAAGATTTGTATAAGCCGGGTACATCTTATACATCTGAGGAGTTAGAACAATACTTAGATCAGATAGATTTCCCTAGATTAAACGAAGATCAGAGAGGGCTCTTGGAGAATCCTCTTACAATGGAAGAACTACAGGATGCTGTATGATCTTTTCCTAACTGCAAAGCGCCCGGGGAAGACGGAATCCCCATAGAAATATACAAACAGTATCCTACTGAATTATTGCCCCAGTTGCTTAAAGTCTTTAATAGAGCCCGGGAGGAAGGCCGTCTACCAACATCAATGTCAAAGGCCAATATTGTTTTGCTGCTCAAGCCTGGTAAGGATCCAGTAGATCCCGGGGCGTATCGCCCGATTTCTTTGCTACAGAGTGACGTGAAAATATTAGCGAAAGCTCTGGCCATTAGACTAAATGGAGTTATTACTTTGATTGTTCATGGAGACCAAGCTGGTTTTATGCCCAACAAATCGACGGCAGTCAATTTGAGAAGGCTATTCCTTAACATGCAATCCAAAGCAGACAATATGGGTTCCAGGGCCTTGCTGTCATTGGATGCCACTAAGGCATTTGACAGCATAGACTGGAATTATCTGTGGTCGGTCTTGCGGAGTTTCGGATTCGGCCCCCGGTATGTCTCTTGGGTTAGGCTCCTTTATAGCCAGCCGGAGGCCGCTGTGAGGGTTGCAGGATACCTATCCCCAAGTTTTGTGTTGAGGAGGGGTACAAGGCAGGGATGCCCCCTGTCTCCCCTCCTCTTTGCACTGGCTATTGAGCCTTTGGCGATCGGGATCAGGGCAAATCTGGGCATTACGGGCTTCTGCTACGGTGACATGCAGGAAAAAATTATGTTGTATGCTGATGACACCATGCTCCTACTCGGTGACACTGGCCCCTCCCTTCAAGAGGCCATGTCGACCATATCTAAATTTGGGAAGTTCTCTGGCCTTCACATAAATTGGTCAAAGTCTGCCCTTCTCTTATTGGATGGAGATGATTCACAGGAGGTCTGCGCCACTTGCCCCATCCCGATTGCCACTACTTTCAAATATTTGGGGATTCAAATTACGTCCCAGCCTCGAGACTTTATACATCTAAATATATTTCCACTCCTACAGCGTTTTAGAGACAAAATTAAGACATGGAACTCTCTTTTAATGTCAGTAGCAGGTAGAGTAAATTTAGTGAAAATGATTCTCATGCCCCAGTTACTTTATTTTCTACACAATACCCCTATGGTTATTCCCTTAAAAATATTTCACATAGTCAATGCCATTTTCCGAACCCTTATTTGGAAAAATGGTCCCGCCCGGATCAAATTAGAACACCTACAGAGACCCAAGGACTGCGGTGGATTGGCATTGCCCAATCCATGGCTGTACTACCTGGCCTCCCAACTGCAGCATCTGATTGGTACATTCGTCCCGTCACACAACTCATCCCACAGGCTAATGATCCATACAGTAGGTAAGGGACCGATACACATGGCTTTAGAGGCATTGGCCTTCACTAAACCACATAAAAAATACCCAACGTTTAGCCTAATTCAAAAGGTGTGGAATAAGACCAAATATCTCCAAAATGTAGATGGATATACGGAATACAGTCCCATTTGGCACAATGACACATATGGGGAACTAGCTAAATTACAATGCGGAACTCGCTGGAAGCAGTTTGGAATCACTCATATCAAGCATATATTCAGGGAAGGTGTGTTGCGAACATTTGCTGATCTAAAAGAAGCGTATAACCTGCCAGCATCAATGTTATTCCATTATATGCAACTTAGACACGCAGTACAGATACAGGGCCGCTCCTCGGAGTGGCACTTGTCCCCGACCCCGGTTTTCAACCTTCTGGAGGATGCTGGCTCATCTAAAGGATTTATCTCTCAATGCTATGCCATCCTGTTGCAATCCGTGATGAGACGTCATCCCTTGAGGGTGAGAGAGAGGTGGGAGGCAGAGGTGGGACAGCTAGACGAGGATCAGTGGGAGGAGATCTTTCAGGCAGTGAACCAATGTTCACTTAATGTGTCACAAAAACTCACCCAACTATATATCCTATTGAGAACATATTATACTCCGCACAGATTACATTTAATGAACAGGCTGACGGAACCAACATGTACTAGGTGTAAACGGGAACATGGAGATCTGATTCATATGCTGTGGAGATGCCCCAAGTTGCATACGTACTGGGCAGGAGTGGTTCAAACTATTAACTCAATCTTTAATGTGGGTCTTCCACAGGACCCTAGAGCGTGTCTCTTGGGTGCTCTGGAGGAATACGAATGGGAAGGTCACAACAGAGAAGCTGTGCATAGAGTACTCTTTCAGGCCAGAAGGCTGATTATGACTCACTGGAAGTCCGATAGGTCACCGACTATTAAGGAGTGGACTGAAAGTATTAACACAACTCTAAAAATGGAAAAATTGATTTACCAACATAGAGGTAGCATGCAAAAATTTGAAAAAATATGGGGTCCATGGTTAGATGTACCGGGATTGGCACCTATGGAACTGGTATATGACAGGTTGTTAGGTAATAATGCCAGGTGAGACCTGGATAGAGGTTGACTGTGACTAGAAAAACCTTTTAACAATGTTATATGGAGATTGTTACTCTACTATTGGATTATGTGTAGCACAAGTGGTGATGTGTAAACCTGGCTACAATGCTTGTAATGATTTCCCTGCAAACTCAATAAAACCTTGTTGGATTAAAAAAAAAAGAAATAACTTTCAATAAAATCCTCTTTAATGTGTCCTCAAGAGATTTTATTTTCTGCACTCTCTGTGGCAAAGGGATGATCTCTGAGAACTTCCCCTTATAATGGTGGTCAAGGAGGATGGCCAACCAGTAATCATCCTTCTCTTTTATGCCACATATTCTTGGGTCCCTTTGTAGACTTTAAAGCATGAGGTTGCCCATGCACCTCAAATTTGCAGAGGCCTGAGAAGCAGACTCCTCGGGGTCACTCAGGATGACAGCATCTGGAACTTCCTCCTCCCAGCCACGTACTACTCAAAAGGGTCCTGGGGTTGGAAAGCCGTCGCTTACAGATTGGTGCATGTCTTCCTCTTCTTCCAAGCCTATAAAAGTGCCAAAATCCTCCTCCTCATCCTCCTGCCCTCTCTCCTCCTGTGTGTTCTGTGACATAGGAATGATGGTGTCTGGATAAAGTGGGCCTTGAGAGGAAAGGAAGTCATCCTCTTCCTTCTGCTGCTCTGCCTCCAGTGCCCTGTCCATAATGCCATGCAGGGTCTGCTCCAGCAGGAACACAACAAGGATTGTGTCATTGATGCATGCACTGTCACGACTCACCATTAGGGATGAGCTTCGAGTTCGAGTCGAACTCATGTTCTACTCGAACATTGGCTGTTCGCAAGTTCGCCGAACAGCGAACAATTTGGGGTGTTCGCGGCAAATTCGAATGCCGCGGAACACCCTTTAAAAGTCTATGGGAGAAATCAAAAGTGCTAATTTTAAAGGCTTATATGCAAGTTATTGTCATAAAAAGTGTTTGGGGACCCGGGTCCTGCCCCAGGGGACATGGATCAATGCAAAAAAAAGTTTTAAAAACGGACGTTTTTTCCCCACAGGGGAACCCCGAACCAAAAAAATAAAAAATAAAAATGATGTGGGGGTCCCCCTAAATTCCATACAAGGCCCTTCAGGTCTGGTATGGATTTTAAGGGGAACCCCGCGCCAAAAAAAAAAAAAAAACGGCGTGGGGTCCCCCTAAAAATCCATACCAGACCCTTATCCGAGCACGCAACCTGGCAGGCTGCAGGAAAAGAGGGGGGGACGAGAGTGCGGCCCCCCCCTCCTGAACCGTACCAGGCCACATGCCCTCAACATTTGGAGGGTGCTTTGGGGTAGCCCCCCAAAACACCTTGTCCCCATGTTGATGAGGACAAGGGCCTCATCCTCACAACCGTGGCCGGTGGTTGTGGGGGTCTGCGGGTGGGGGGCTTATCGGAATCTGGAAGCCCCCTTTAACAAGGGGACCCCCAGATCCCGGCCCCCCCCTGTGTGAAATGGTAAGGGGGTACTTACCCCTACCATTTCACTAAAAAACTGTCAAAAATGTTAAAAATGACAAGAGACAGTTTTTGACAATTCCTTTATTTAAATGCTTCTTCTTTCTTCCTTCATCTTCTTCTTCTTCTGGTTCTTCTGGCTCTTCTGGTTCTTCCTCCGGCGTTCTCGTCCAGCATCTTCTCCGCGGCGTCTTCTATCTTCTTCTCCTCGGGCCGCTCCGCACCCATGGCATGAGGGGAGGCTCCCGCTCTTCTCTTCATCTTCTTCTCTTCTTCATCTTCTTCTTCATCTTCTTCTTCATCTTCTTCTTCTTCTTCTCTTCTTCATGTCTTCTCCGGGCCGCTCCGCAGCCATGCTGTGGCATGGAGGGAGGCTCCCGCTGTGTGACGGCGTCTCTTCGTCTGACGGTTCTTAAATAACGGGGGGCGGGGCCACCCGGTGACCCCGCCCCCTCTGACGCACGGTGACATGACGGGACTTCCCTGTGGCATTCCCCGTGACGTCACAGGGAAGTCCCGTCAAGTCACCGTGCGTCAGAGGGGGGCGGGGTCACCGGATGGCCCCGCCCCCGTTATTTAAGAACCGTCAGACGAAGAGACGCCGTCACACAGCGGGAGCCTCCCTCCATGCCACAGCATGGCTGCGGAGCGGCCCGGAGAAGACATGAAGAAGAGAAGAAGAAGAAGAAGATGAAGAAGAAGATGAAGAAGAAGATGAAGAAGAGAAGAAGATGAAGAGAAGAGCGGGAGCCTCCCCTCATGCCATGGGTGCGGAGCGGCCCGAGGAGAAGAAGATAGAAGACGCCGCGGAGAAGATGCTGGACGAGAACGCCGGAGGAAGAACCAGAAGAGCCAGAAGAACCAGAAGAAGAAGAAGATGAAGGAAGAAAGAAGAAGCATTTAAATAAAGGAATTGTCAAAAACTGTCTCTTGTCATTTTTAACATTTTTGACAGTTTTTTAGTGAAATGGTAGGGGTAAGTACCCCCTTACCATTTCACACAGGGGGGGGCCGGGATCTGGGGGTCCCCTTGTTAAAGGGGGCTTCCAGATTCCGATAAGCCCCCCGCCCGCAGACCCCCACAACCACCGGCCACGGTTGTGAGGATGAGGCCCTTGTCCTCATCAACATGGGGACAAGGTGTTTTGGGGGGCTACCCCAAAGCACCCTCCCAATGTTGAGGGCATGTGGCCTGGTACGGTTCAGGAGGGGGGGGGCCGCACTCTCGTCCCCCCCTCTTTTCCTGCGGCCTGCCAGGTTGCGTGCTCGGATAAGGGTCTGGTATGGATTTTTAGGGGGACCCCACGCCGTTTTTTTTTTTTTTTTTGGCGCGGGGTTCCCCTTAAAATCCATACCAGACCTGAAGGGTCTGGTATGGAATTTAGGGGGAACCCCACGTCAATTTTTTTTTTAAATTTTGGCTGGGGTTCCCCTTAATATCCATACCAGACCTGAAGGGCCTTGTATGGAATTTAGGGGGACTCCCACATCATTTTTTTTTTAAATTTTGGTTCGGGGTTGCCCTGTGGGGAATTCCCATGCCGTTTTTATCAATGAACTTCTATGTGTATTGTCGGCAATGCAATAGCCGCGGTAGTTTTAAATGTGTTTTTTCCTTCAAAATGACATTTTGCTGTCAGACTGTTCTAAACACGGGAAACATGCGCCCCTTTACAGGCATACTATAGACACCCCCCAGGTATGAAATTTAAAGGGATATTACACTTTTATTGTTTGACTTTAAGCATTATTAAAATCACTGCTCTTGAAAAAACGGCCGTTTTTAAAACTTTTTTTTGCATTGATTCATGTCCCCTGGGGCAGGACCCAGGTCCCCAAACACTTTTATTGACAATAACTTGCATATTAGCCTTTAAAATTAGCACTTTTGATTATTCATGTTCGTGTCCCATAGACTTTAACGGTGTTCGCGTGTTCGAACGAATTTTTTTCCTGTTCGCATGTTCTGGTGCGAACCGAACAGGGGGGTGTTCGGCTCATCCCTACTCACCATCCTTGTGGCCTCCTCAAATAGTGATAATACAGTGCTTGCATCCTTAAGGAACATTCATTGGCGTGGGGAAAAAAAGCCGAGGTGGCCTGAGCCTGTCGTCATACCGTACTGGCACAGGTACTCGTTGACGGCCCTCTGCTGCATGTATAGCTGCTGCAGCATTCCTAAAGTTGAGTTCCACCTCAATATGGGCATGTCAAAAATCAGGCGGTTTACGGACAAGTGGAATTCCCACTGAATTTCAGCCAGCCGAGCACTGGATGTGTATAACTGCCTGAAAAAGCTTCAGAATTCTCTGGCCTGCTTTAGTACATCTTACAACCCTGGGTACGTACTTAGAAAACGCTGCACCACCAAATTGAGGACATATGCCAGGCATGGCACATGTGTAAACATTCCCTGTCTAAGGGCGGACAGGAGGTTTGAGCCATTATCAGACACCACCATTCCTGGCTCCAGCTGGCATGGTGTGAACCACCTCTGGGCCTGGCCTCGAAAGAGCTGCAAGAATCTCTGCTCTGGTGTGGTTCCTGTCCTCTAAACACACCAGCTGAAACACTACATGACACCTTTTAGCATGACTCTTGCAATAGCCCTTTGAAAGCTTAGGGGGTACCTGATGTTCATAGGACAATTCTGCAGAGGAGGGCATGAAGGTGGTGGAGGAGAAGGGGGGGGTAGAGCTCACAGGTCTGGCATCATCAGCACCAGCTGTATGGAGACGTGGGGGCAAAACAAGCTGCAGCACCAAGCCCTGTCCTGCATCCTTTTGAGTTGCAAGCAGTGTTACCCAGTGTGCTGTGAATTAAATATATCATCCCTGCCCATGCTTTCTTTACCACATGTCAACAGTAAGGTGGATTTTACTGCTGACTGCCTTGCCCAACGATGCCAGAACATTCCCTTCCACGTAATGGTAGAGAGACGGAACGGCCTTACGTGAAAAGTATTAGTGATTGGGAACCTGCTTTTGTGGTAGAGCACATTGTGCGAATTCACAGAAGGGGGCAGAATCCACCAGGCTGAATAGCAGAAGTTGGAGAGCCAACAGCTTTGACAAGCTTGCATTCAGACGCTGGGCATGTGGGTGGCAGGGACTGTATTTTTTTTTCTGCTGCAGCAGATGGGGCAGAGAAATTTACCAGCTACAGTCTACAGCTGATGTGGGGCTGCTGGAAGATGTGCTGCTAGGACCTGGGACACCCTGTGCTATACCATCATCCCTGTCAGTGGAGGCTGCTGAGAGGTAATGACTCAGTATAGCAGGGGCAGACTGAAGTGGGTAAGGAGGAGGGACAGATTTGTGCCCCTATTGTGTGACTTTTAGGTGCTCTTGCCAATGGGCTGAGTGGTTGGACGTTAAATGCTTTGTTAAGCATGTGGTATCCAAATGGTTGGTGTTTTTGCCATGTTTGATGTGCCTGAGTTTGCAGATAGCAACAGTGCGATCTGCTGCAGATATGCTGAAAAAGGCCCAGATAGCTGAGCTTTGGGGAGTGGGCCGGGAGATAAGAGCTGCAGAATGTGATAAAATAGGGTGGCTGCTTTCTACTCTTTCTTGATGTTGGCCTCCTTGGGGTTGTGCCGCTTCACCTTCAGTTTCCTCCTCTGCTCTATCTGGCACCCAAGTCGCATCAGTGACATCATCATCATCATCAACATCATCATATCATCATCTCCATCTCCTCCATCTTCATCATTACCACTGGAGACAACTTGGCAATATGCTGCAGCTTGGGGAACATGAATGCCAATTTGCCTACCAGTGTTCCTCCCTCTCTCTAGGGTCATGTTCCTGTCATCCTCAACCTCAGAGCCAACATCTGAATCCAGTAATGGTTGGGCATCATCAAAGAGCAAGTGGCTGACGCTGTGGTCAAATAACTCAACTGACTCCTCAATGGCTGGTGTTGGGGCTATGGCAGGAATAGATGTGGACAAGGAGGCAGGTTTATCCACTCTGGCAACTGCACTGCGCACTTGTCTCTTCTTGTGTGACAGAGGATGAGGAGAATGAGGATGGTTTAGTAAGCCAGTCCACCACCTCCTCTGCATGCTGTGGCTGGATAGCACAGGCAAAATCACTAAACAGAGGAAATGATCCCCTCAGGAAGGGAATGTCTGCCTCTCCTTGTTGTCCTCCCAGACATTATTGGGAAGGAGGGCGGTGCTTATAAGCAAATGTAAAAAAGAAGTTGAAATCTGTACGTAGATGAACTTTAATCAATGTAAAGAGGTGTTTGGTGCACTTTAATTTGAGTACTCACACTACACTGACACACTCCACGGATCTCCTATAATATACTGCACTATAATGTGCCAAACATACAGTGACACACAGAACTATATGGCATTAAACTGGTAGTAACGCACACAAAACTATATGGCTTTAAACTGGCAGTAACGCACACAGAACTATATGGCTTTAAACTGGCAATAACACACACAAAACGATATGGCGTTAACCAGTCAGTAACTCACACAGAAGTAATTGGCGTTAAACTGGCAGTAAGGTACAAAACTATATGGCGTTAAACTGGCAGTAACGCACATAAAACTATATGGCATTAAACTGACAGTAATGCACACAGAAGTAAATGGTGTTAAACTGGCAGTAACGCACACAGAAGTAAATGGCGTTAAACTGGCAGTAACACACAAACCTATATAGCATTAAACTGGCAGTAACGCACACAGAAGTAAATGGCGTTAAATTGGCAGTAAAGCACAAACCGATATGGTGTTAAACTGGCAGTAACGCACACAAAGTGATATGGCGTTAAACTGGCAGTAATGCACACAGAAGTAAATAGAGTTAAACTGTCAGTAACGCACACAGAACTATGTGGCGTTAAACTGGCAGTAACGCACACAGAAGTAAATGGTCTTAAACTGGCAATGACGCACAAAACTATATAGCGTTAAACTGACAGTAACGCACACAAAACGATATGGCATCAAACTGGCAGTAACGCACACAGAATTATATGGTGTTAAACTGGCAGTAACGCACACAAAACGATATTGCGTCAAGCCTGCAGTAACGCACACAGAAGTAAATGGTGTTAAACTGGCTGTAACGCACAAAACTATATGGTGTTAAACTGGCAGTAACACACAAAACTTTATGGCGTTAAACTGGCAGTAACGCACAAAACTATATGGCGTTAAACTGGCAGTAATGCACACAAAACAATATGTCGTTAAACTGGCAGTAACGCACACAAGACTATAAGGCGTTAAACTGACAGTAAGGCACACAGAAGTAAATGGTGTTAAACTGGCAGTAGCGCAATCAAATAGACGGTGTTCAACTGTCACTACACAACTCTATCTGAACTGTCCCTACTCTAGCTATACTCTAATGTAAAGATTACTGACATGGTCTCACTACACTACACTGAAACTATATGAGCTGTCCCTACTCTAGCTGCACACTATGCAAAGCTGAATGATGTTCCTCCTCACTACACTCACACTATCCCTAGACTGACACTAAACTAATATTCTACACTGACAATTGAAGCAAAATAGCATAGTATAGCACATTAACTAATTAATAGCACTGAACAAAGCCCTGTTCTATCTCTCTCTACGCTGAAAACACAATGAAAATGGCTGCCATTGAAAGAATACTTTTATACTGTGGGGGCGGGAATGAGCCATGATTGGATAAAGCCATGATGACAGTGTCTAATCATGACTCTGACAGTGCTCTGTGCCCTGATTGGCTGAAGCTTTCACTGCTTCAGCCAATCAGGGCTTGCAATGCACTGTTCAGCGCCACAATGCATTGTGGTCGGTTCAGGGGGACGTATAAACGGTTGAACGACCCATTTGTTTGGCTATTCGCTGAACGACCGAACAACGAAAGTTCATGCCCGAACCTATGCTCGTGCTGAACCGTTTGTCCATCCCTACCAGAGAGGACAGCACCTTTGACTATTTCCATCAGGAATACTCAAATATGATACATCACATCGTGTATCCTGTCTAGTCCAAGAGAATAATTTTTTTTAACAAAAAAGTTTATTTAGGTTTTCCAAAACAAACAGTTTAAAATGGATTAGACATAGATAAAGACATCTAACAAAGTTTTCTTACATTTCTTAACAAATGCAGGAGTAGTAGTCAAATCAACAATATGTTTACAAGAACATTGCTCCCATCTCAGGTGGAGGTATAAGAGGTCAGATTGATTACATTTAGTTTGTACATTTTAACCCCACACTCTCACAGGTAGACACAAAAATCTATTTATGGGGAATAATAATGCAAAAAAGATGCGGCGCTAAAACATAATTATGAGCTGTTATAATGAATTAACATGAAATAACCGTATAAATAAATAATAATAACAATGCAGGATAAGTAATGACATACACTAATGTCCCAAAAATAATAAATGAATAATATGCATATACGTGGATAAGTAAATAAAGTCCAAAACCAAACAAAAAAATCCATGATAAAATGAGGAAAAAGTGCCAGAAAGTGCCACAACAAAGATGAAGATGCAGTAGGAGAAATCTTCTACGGTTCCTCACACCCAAGGTAGAATTTCAGATGTGCTTACCAGATCCCGATGACTGCTATTACAGCAGTCAAAAACGGCACAGGGAAATTTAGGGCTCCCCACAACCTTACGCGTTTCATCACAAATGGACGTCGTCTGGAGCTTGGCCAATCCCCAGACGACGTCCATTTGTGACGAAACGCGTAGGGAGGAGCCTACGACGTCACCACGTCCGTTCTTGTGTAGGGCTGTGTACGAACTCAGGAGGCGGAGGCAGCAGACGGAGACGCTGACTGTTGTTGATTATACGATACATGCTGATTACTTCATGGATGCTCTGTAAGTGCAATTCCTTTTAATAAATTGATTGTACAGACTGTATCACGCTATGGTTTGTCCTTTTGTTTTTGAATCTTGAGATATCATCGGTCGCTTACTGGTACCTTATGCTGAGGTTGTGGGGAGCCCTAAATTTCCCTGTGCCGTTTTTGACTGCTGTAATAGCAGTCATCGGGATCTGGTAAGCACATCTGAAATTCTACATTGGGTGTGAGGAACCGTAGAAGATTTCTCCTACTGCATCTTCATCTTTGTTGTGGCACTTTCTGGCACTTTTTCCTCATTTTATCACGGATTTTTTTGTTTGGTTTTGGACTTTATTTACTTATCCACGTATATGCATATTATTCATTTATTATTTTTGGGACATTAGTGTATGTCATTACTTATCCTGCATTGTTATTATTATTTATTTATACGGTTATTTCATGTTAATTCATTATAACAGCTCATAATTATGTTTTAGCGCCGCATCTTTTTTGCATTATTATCTATGATGGGATTTGGAGACTAGATCTCGGTGCAGGCTGCTTTGATTTCACTACATTTTCTATTTCACTTCTCACCTTGAGCGCAGCTTTTACTTTTTGTTTTTGCCATCTATTTATGGGGACCAGTTTATATCAACCATCGTGAGCCCCGACCCGGGGGCCTCAATCAATAGTTAGATGTTTTGCCTTCACCCATGCTGCCCAAATCTTCCCAAACTTCTTGGGGCAGTTTCTTCCCATATATGTCATTTTATATAATGGTAATGCCCTATTTATCAAGGACTGCCAAAGCTGTCTGGTAGGTGGCAGGGACTGATTCCACTGTAATAGGATAGCCTTTCTAGCATACAGTGTGGCGTAGAAGATAAATAATTTCTTCCCCCATGAGACCTCCAGGAAGTCGCAAATACCTAACAAAAGAGGGATCGGGCTGTATGGAACCACCACTCTCCCAATAGTATTAATATCGGCAAGAATATTTTCCTAGAATTCCTTCACACCAGGGCAGGACCAGACTATATGCAAGAAGTCAGCGTCATCCGAACCACACCTAGCACACCTCGCCGACCTATCAGGGTAAATTCTCGCTAAATGTACTGGAGAGTAATATGCACGGTGAAGAAACTTCAGTTGCATGAATCTATCTCTAGCTGAGATTGTAAGGGGTAGATATTGCTGAATCCCCTCCTCCCAGTCCTCATCTGTCAGTTCCAGGATATCCCCCCGCCATAACTCACACAGCCGGGACACTCCAGATGTGTCGTGGGACGCAAATATGTTGTACAGTGTGGACAACGTTTTCCCTATATCTGGGGGTTTAAGTGTATTTTCCACTGGCGACCCCTCCAAATTTAGCGGGCCAGGGAATTGGGACCGGAATGCATGGCGCAACTGAAGGAATCTGAAGAACATATGATTCGGGAGTTCCTTATCTCTTTTTAAGGCATCAAAAGAGACTAGTCGGCCCTGTGCTACTATGTCTCCCAAAGTTTTGACCTCATATCTAGCCCACACGACCGGGTCAGGAATAGAGCGAAAGTGAGGCAGACGAGGGTTGCCCCACAAGGGAGTCGCAGGGGACCAGTCATTGGGTCCCATGAGTTGTTTTTGGACCGTGTCCCAAACCCTAAGGGTCGTCTTCATGGGAAGAGTCACCCGAAGATTGGATCTGGGGCCTCTATAAACCAGATTCCCCAACTCCGCAAATGAACCAATCAATGCCGCCTCCGTGGTGGAAGCGGGATTAGTCGGGTCCTCCGAGAACCACCACTTAACAGTCACCAGGACCGCCGCCCAATAGTATTTCAGAAAACAGGGCAAAGCCAATCCCCCAGCACACCTGGCAACTGTAGAGTTGATCTAGCTATTCTAGGGGCCTTCCCATTCCAAATAAATGAGGTAACAATACTGTCCAAGTGTTTAAAGAAGGTTATCGGTATAGAGATTGGAGTTTGACTGAATAAATAGGTAAACTTGGGCAATACCGACATCTTGATTAAGTTAACGCGGCCAACTGGTGTTAGAGGTAAGGATTTCCATGTGGCGCATCTTTGGGAAAGGTGACTAACCACTGGGTTTAGGTTAAGGGTTATATATTTTTTTAAATCCCGATGTATTTCTACACCTAAATATTTAAACTGAGAGACTCTACTAAGCTGCCCATCTGCCTGCGAGGGGGCAGAGCCAGCATGGAGAGGGAACAGGACCGACCCAAGAGAATAATTAGGGCACTTTCACCCACCATCAAATCTATTACCCACGATCTATCCCAGAGCATCATTCAAAATACCAATAGGATCTCCTGAGGAGGCTAACATCTATTACCCACGATCTATCCCAGAGCATCATTCAAAATACCAATAGGATCTCCTGAGGAGGCTAACAGCGAAACGCTTAGTGATCCATTGATGCTACTGTTGTGAGTCCGTCTGCTGGCCTTCAGATAGAAGATTACTGTTATGACAGCATACTCAATATTCCTAAGGCCACCCATACAGGTTTCCTTGTCCAGCCATATTTGTCTTATATGGGAGATTGTACATACTATGGCATACCCATGTATTCACCTTTGCCACATGTTTTTATTATGATATTTTAATAATTTTGATATTTTACTTTTGAGTATTTTTCCTTCCCTACTGGGATTTTAGTGGCAGCCTTAAAAGTCTGCTTTGCAATTTTTATTTTTATTTTAGGCTGACAGCAATTATCGCTGTTTGCATGTAGCCACACAAAAGCAGTTACTTGCGGTTAGGGATGGGTGTCTGAGTCTGGACGCATCTGACCCTAGATTCCCTAGGGGAATGAGTATAGGGGTATATTAGTACCCCTTACCCATTCCTATAAAGAGTTGAATGTAAATAAAAAAACACCCACAATGTCCTTTAATAATAAGCCTGCCATGTAAATCAATTGTCAATCAATTCAACCAGCAAGGTAAATCCAGCATCATTCATAAAGATCTGCCCACCCAGCAAAGTTTCCCCACTACACTACCACTGCTAAATGGAGTCAGATCCCTGGCTTCTGTTTGTAAACAAATCAGCTGGGATTCTGGGTGATGTTAATGCTCAACTGTGGTCATGACCATATAAAATATATTGTATTTATTGGGGTATAACACGCACAGGTATATAACACGCACCATAATTTTAAGATGGAAGTTTCGGGAAAAAACGCCTGAATTTGAAATAAAGAACTTTGAAGCAAAATAAGGGTCAGTGCCCATATATACAGCATTATCAGTGCTCATCTGCAGCCTAACCATTGCCCATCAATGCAGCCTGATCATTGCCTATTTGCAGCCTCACCATTGCAGCCCGATCAGTGCCCATCTGCAGCCTCACCAGTGTCCATCAATGGAGCCTCACCATTGCCCCTCAATGCAGCCTGATCAGTACCCATCTGCAACCTCACCATTGCAGAATGATTTGTGGCCATCTGCAGCCTCACCATTGCAGCCTGATCAGTGCCCCTCTGCAGCCTCACCATTGCAGCCTAATCAGTGCCCATCTGCAGCCTCACCATTGCAGCCTGATCAGTGCACATCTACAGCCTCGCCATTGCACAGAGATTAGAGATACTGGATTACACAGAGCAGGGATCTCCTGTTTACTCAGTGGGCCTCTGTAATATGAAGTCCCCCCTCCTGGACCAGCTCCAATGATAGACAGAACACTGGTACAATGCCGGGACCTCTACCATAGGAGCTGGTCCAGGAGGCGGGACTTCCTATTAGAGAGGTCACTGAGTAAATGGGAGATCCCTGCTCTGTGTAATCTGATGGCACTTGCCCCACCTTCTCCTCTGAGGCAGCCTAATGAAAATATTGGCATATAACATGCACACATTATTTGCACTCAGTTTTCAGGGGGAAAAAAGTGTGTGTTAAACACTGATAAATACAGTAATTAATGATATCACCCAAAACCTCTGATTGGTTTGATTAAAAATACTTGTTGGCCAAAGACCTGTCATTCAGCAGTGACAGCAGTACTGTTGCAAAACGACAGATCCCCTGACCACTGCTGTTTGTTAAAAACAAAACAGTCTGGGATTTTTCTTTTAGTGGCAATAGAGCTAGCATGTCAGTAGTACTTGTGGTGGTGTGACAGTAAATGTATTTCTCACATCCGGTCCCCAAGCGAATGTTGCCTCTGCAGCATTTCCAGAATAAGCCCCTTTTTAACTAATGACACCACCAAGCTTCTAATTCACTCCCTGGTTATCTCTCGCCTCGACTACTACAACTCCATCCTCATTGGATTACCTTTACATAGACTACCCCCCCTTCAAGCCATAATGAATGCCGCTGCAAGATTCATCCACCTTACCAATCATTCAGTGTCCTCCATCCCTCTCTGCCAATCTCTCCACTGGTTTCCACTCACCCAACGAAACAATTTCAAAGTACTAATAATAATTTACAAAGCCATCCATAACTCTGCCCCCAGCTACATCACTAACCTAGTCCCAAAATACCTACCAAGCTGCTCTCTTCTTTCTTCCCAAGATCTCCTGCTCTCTAGCTCCCTACCCCAATCTGTCCGACTGTACCCTAATCTATCCATCTTTAGACAATCCCTGAAAACCCTCACAGAAAAAAAGAATTACCTTTTGTATTATTTGCCCCTCCTTTTTAGATTGTAAGCTCTAATGAGCAGGGCCCTCTGATTCCTCTTGTACCAAATTGTAATAGAATTGTAATAAAGGTGAAAGGTGGGGCAGAATGTCCCCATCCCAACACCTATGAGATCATGACAAAAAAATATATATATATATATATATATATATATATATATATATATATATATATATATATATATGCAGTGGGGCAAAAAAGTATTTAGTCAGCCACCAATTGTGTAAGTTCTCCCACTTAAAAAGATGAGAGAGGCCTGTAATTGTCATCATAGGTATACCTCAATTATGAGAGACAAAATGTAGAAACAAATCCAGACAATCACAATCATGTCTGATTTTTGAAAGAATTTATTTGCAAATTATGGGGGAAAATAAGTATTTGGTCACCTACAATAAATCAAGCTTTCTGGCTCTCACAGACCTGTATCTTCTTCTTTAAGAGCCTCCTCTGTCCTCCACTCATTACCTGTATTAATGTCACTACTGTGAAGCATGGGGGTGGCAACATCATGCTTTGGGGCTGTTTCTCTGCAAAGGGAACAGGACGACTGATCCATGTACATGAAAGAATGAATGGGGCCATGTATCGTGAGATTTTGAGTGCAAACCTCCTCCCATCAGCAAGGGCATTAAGGATGAAACATGGCTGGGTCTTTCAGCATGACAATAATCCCAAACACACTGCCCGGGCAACGAAGGAGTGGCTTCGTAAGAAGCATTTCAAGGTCCTGGAGTGGCCTAGCCAGTCTGCAGATCTCAACCCCATAAAAAACCTTTGGAGGGAGTTAAAAGTCTGTGTTGCCCAGCGACAGCCCCAAAACATCACTGTTCTAGAGGAGATCTGCATGGAGGAATGGGCCAACATAACAGCAACAGTGTGTGACAACCTTGTGAAGACTTATGCCCCGTACACAGGGTCGGATTTTCCGATGGAAAATGTCCGATCGGAGCGTGTTGTCGGAAATTCCGACCGTGTGTGGGCTCCATCGGACATTTTCCATCGGATTTTCCGACACACAAAGTTGGAGAGCAGGAGAAAAAATTTTCCGACAACAAAATCCGATCGCGTCAATTCCGACTGTGTGTGGCCTGTTGCAACGCACAAAGTGCCACGCATGCTTAGCGTTCACAATGGATACAGCAATTTCGTCACGCTGCAATGTTAAAAATGGTTTAATACAGCGCACTCTCTTCTTCTTTATAATGTGACAAGAATTAAGTAGTTTTGCTGCTCATATTCACACACACTTCTCACAAACTTATTTTGTTACTATTTATCGGGATTCCCTCAATATATTTTGATTTCTCACATCTGACAACATATTTTTGTATAATTTTTATATATTTTTTGGCTTTAATGTAGATTCTTTTTTTGTGTTTGTATTTTTTTTTTTTTTTGGGCGATTTTGATTTGTACTCCCGAAAATGTTTGTGTGTGTTTTTTGTGTCAAGTTCCCACAACACCATTGATATGTTGTTCTATTTAATCTGTAGGAGATTGTTTGGTGTTGTTGTCCCTTGTTAATTTCACATTTTATGTTAGAAATGTACCTGAATCGTCACCAACAAACTGTCATTTTTGGATGAAAACACACAGGAGAGTATAATTTACCTAAAAAATTTTATTAAGGGGTCACAACTAAACAAAGAGGGAGGCAACACTGGAGAAACTGCAGAAGTGGGTGAAGCCTTGGACCCCCAGGGCACACATCAATAATTTTTAATCAAAATTGGTGGCCTGAGGAGTCTTTATCTAAGGGAGGGCAGTCTGGTCCAGAAGTCCCAGAGATCCGGAAAGCAGCAGATGACATCTGTGTCCCCAGGCTGTGGTCATACGAGAGACTGCATCTTCTGTCAGACCGGACTGAACCCAGGGTCATCACTCTTTGGTCTTCCTTCCACGCTTCCTTACATGCTGTGGCTCTGGTGGTGGAGTTGTGGCAGCAGGAGGAGGAGGAGGATGGTCCAACTCAATGACATCCGTCTTGGGTGTTAGTTCCCCACTCACCCCCTTACGTAGGACTTTGTACAGAAGGTCCTCACAGAGCCTGCGTTGACCCTCCTGCATACCCTGCAATTTGGTGGCAGCCATGCAGGCAAAGGCCTCTTCAGGAGTGGGTAAGGCTCTGAGGGACGCAGAAGCTTCCTGGATCAGCCTGAATGCTGAATCCTGCACGGGACTCGGAGTCGCCTTCCTGGCTCGTTTATGTGGCAGGCGAAGGGGAGGGACCTGAGACTCAGTCAGGCTGCGACTGGTCCCAGGCTTCTCCTGGCTGACACTTAGCCCCGCCTCCTCCTGGCTGCCACTAATCCCCACCTCCTCCTGACTGCCACATTCCACAACCTCCTCTTGGCTGAGGTCTTCCTGTGTATGAAAAAGGGACATAGTTTTAGTATTGTTTTCATCAATCACACACAATTTTCACCTCCTGACTGTTGCAAATTGAATGTTAACAAATATAACAGACTATCTTTCTGAGCCCAGCACTTTTCATTTGTGTCCCAATTTTGGGTGCCCACAACTGTCTATTGATATGTAAAACACTTTCAAGCAGCAATTCGTGATCAATAAGAACATCTAGTAAACATCATTTATTTATTGACCAGAAATCTGTAGAAGAATGCTATGCCTGACTCCAGCTGGGCTCCTCCACTTCTTCCTGGCTGGAAGGCCCAGGTTGGATGTTGGAAGCCTCAGCTGGTATGGAAGGAAGGGTGGAAGGAAGAGTAGAGAGTGATTCCCTGACTTCAGTGTGGTCTGACAGAAATCGCAGTCTCTCATAGTATCAAAGCCTGGGGACATAAATGTCATCTGCTGCAGCTCCAGATCTCTGGGAATCTGTGACCTTCTTGCGCTCCCTAAGATACGTGCTCCTCAGGCCACCAATTTTAGCTTTTAAATAAGGGATGGTTGCTGTGGGGACCACTGGCTTCACCAACTCCAGCAGTTTCTCCAGTGCTGCCTGCCTCTTCTGTTTGTGATTATAGTGGGGGTGTCTCACTTGCCACAGACAGGGCAGCTCCCTGTATTTGTCAATGAACAGGGGCAGGAAATTGTGGTCATTGAACCCATCCATTTTCTCTGCAAGACACAACACAAGACAAACCCTAATGTCAGGCCAAACTCCCCTAATCTTGTTACAATATAGGCTTCCATTTCGAAGCAGTATAGGCGCAAGTTTAGATCTTACCTTCGTTATCACGATCGGCGTCTCCGATGCTCCTTCCTCCGCTCACAGATCGTATGTAATACGCACGTGTGTTATGCTTTATACACACTGCGCATGCGTATAACTCCGCCCGCCCCTGACGTTCTTTCTAGTCTATTCCCCGCCCCTTTTCGTTCGGCGCAGTGGGGGAAGAGCACATGGCGGATAGCCACTTGAGCCCCGGACCATTATGCTGCCTAAGGACCAGAGGTTTTTTTCCAATTTGGCACTGCGTCGCTTTAACTTTTAATTGCGTGGTCATGCAATGCTGTACCCAAACGAAATTTGCGTCCTTTTCTTCCCACAAATAGAGCTTTCTTTTGATGGTATTTGATCACCTCTGCAGTTTTTATTTTTTGCGCTATAAACGGAAAAAGACCGAAAATTTTGAAAAAAAATGATATTTTCTACTTTTTGTTATAAAAAAAATCCAATAAACTCAATTTTAGTCATACATTTAGGCCAAAATGTATTTGGCCACATGTCTTTGGTAAAAAAAATGTCAATAAGTGTATATTTATTGGTTTGCGCAAAAGTTATAGCGTCTACAAACTAGGGTACATTTTCTGGAATTTACACAGCTTTTAGTTTATGACTGCCTATGTCATTTCTTGAGGTGCTAAAATGGCAGGGCAGTACAAAACCCCCACAAATGACCCCATTTTGGAAAGTAGACACCCCAAGGAAATTGCTGATAGGCATGTTGAACCCATTGAATATTTTTTTTTTTTTGTCCCAAGTGATTGAATAATGACAAAAAAAAAAAAAAATATTTACAAAAAGTTGTCACTAAATGATATATTGCTCACACAGGCCATGGGCCTATGTGGAATTGCACCCCAAAATACATTCAGCTGCTTCTCCTGAGTACGGGGATACCACATGTGTGGGACTTTTTGGGAGCCTAGCCGCGTACGGGACCCCGAAAACCAATCACCGCCTTCAGGATTTCTAAGGGTGTAAATTTTTGATTTCACTCTTCACTGCCTATCACAGTTTCGGAGGCCATAAAAGGCCCAGGTGGCACAAACCCCCCCCCCCAAATGACCCCATTTTGGAAAGTAGACACCCCAAGCTATTTGCTGAGAGGCATATTGAGTCCATGGAATATTTTATATTTTGATACAAGTTGCGGGAATGTGACACTTTTTTTTTTTTTTTGCACAAAGTTGTCACTAAATGATATATTGCTCACACAGGCCATGGGCATATGTGGAATTGCACCCCAAAATACATTTAGCTGCTTCTCCTGAGTATGGGGATACCACATGTGTGGGACTTTTTGGGAGCCTAGATGCGTACGGGGCCCCGAAAACCAATCACCGCCTTCAGGATTTCTAAGGGTGTAAATTTTTGATTTCACTCTTCACTGCCTATCACAGTTTCGGAGGCCATAAAAGGCCCAGGTGGCACAAACCCCCCCCCCCCAAATGACCCCATTTTGGAAAGTAGACACCCCAAGCTATTTGCTGAGAGGCATATTGAGTCCATGGAATATTTTATATTTTGATACAAGTTGCGGGAATGTGACACTTTTTTTTTTTTTTTGCACAAAGTTGTCACTAAATGATATATTGCTCACACAGGCCATGGGCATATGTGGAATTGCACCCCGAAATACATTTAGCTGCTTCTCCTGAGTATGGGGATACCACATGTGTGGGACTTTTTGGGAGCCTAGATGCGTACGGGGCCCCGAAAACCAATCACCGCCTTCAGCGTTTTTAAGGGCGTGAATTTTTGATTTTACTCTTCACTGCCAATCACCGTTTCGGAGGCCATGGAATGCCCAGGTGGCACAAAACCCCCCCAAATGACCACATTTTGGAAAGTAAACACCCCAAGCTATTTGCTGAGAGGCATGGTGAGTATTTTGCAGCTCTCATTTGTTTTTGAAAATGAAGAAAGACAAGAAAAAACATTTTTTTTTTCTTTTTTCAAATTTCAAAACTTTGTGACAAAAAGTAAGGTCTGCAAAATACTCACTATACCTCTCAGCAAATAGCTTGGGGTGTCTACTTTCCAAAATGTGGTCATTTGGGGGGGTTTTGTGCCACCTGGACATTCCATGGCCTCCGAAACTGTGATAGGCAGTGAAGAGTGAAATCAAAAATTCACGCCCTTAGAAAGCCTGAAGGCGGTGCTTGGTTTTCGGGGTCCCGTACGCGGCTAGGCTCCCAAAAAGTCTCACACATGTGGTATCCCCGTACTCAGGAGAAGCAGCAGAATGTATTTTGGGGTATCATTTCACATATTCCCATGGCATGTTTGAGCAATATATCATTTAGTGACAACTTTGTGCAAAAAAAACAAAAAACATTTGTCTCTTTCCCGCAACTTGTGTCGCAATATAAAATATTCCATGGACTCGACATGCCTCTCAGCAAATAGCATGGGGTGTCTACTTTCCAAAATGGGGTCATTTGGGAGGGTTTGAACTGTCCTGGCATTTTATGCACAACATTTAGAAGCTTATGTCACACATCACCCACTCTTCTAACCACTTGAAGACAAAGCCCTTTCTGACACTTATTGTTTACATGAAAAAGTTATTTTTTTTTGCAAGAAAATTACTTTGAACCCCCAAACATTATATATTTTTTTAAAGCAAATGCCCTACAGATTAAAATGGTGGGTGTTTCATTTTTTTTTTTTCACACAGTATTTGCGCAGCGATTTTTCAAACGCATTTTTTGGGGAAAAAAACACACTTTTTTAAATTTTAATGCACTAAAACACACTATAGTGCCCAAATGTTTGATGAAATAAAAAAGATGATCTTAGGCCGAGTACATGGATACCAAACATGACATGCTTTACAATTGCGCACAAACGTGCAGTGGCAACAAAATAAATACATTTTTAAAAGCCTTTAAAAGCCTTTACAGGTTACCACTTTAGATTTGCAGAGGAGGTCTACTGCTAAAATTACTGCCCTCGATCTGACCTTCGCGGTGATACCCCACATGCATGGTGCAATTGCTGTTTACATTTGACGACAGACCGCCACTTGCGTTCGCCTTAGCGCAAGAGCAGGGGGCGACAGGGGTGCTTTTTTTTTTTTTTTTTTTTTTTTCTTAATTATTTTTTTGCTTTTTTATCTTATTTTTAAACTGTTCCTTTCATTTTTTTTTAAATCATTTTTATTGTTATCTCGGGGAATGTAAATATCCCCTATGATAGCAATAGGTAGTGACAGGTACTCTTTTTTGAAAAAATCGGGGTCTATTAGACCCTAGATCTCTCCTCTGCCCTCAAAGCATCTGACCACACCAAGATCGGTGTGATAAAATGCTTCCCCAATTTCCCAATGGCGCTATTTACATCCGGTGAAATCTAAGTCATAAAATGCTCGTAGCTTCCGGTTTCTTAGGCCATAGAGATGTGTGGAGCCACTGTGGTCTCTGATCAGCTCTATGGTCAGCTGGCTGAATCACCGGCTGCATTCTCAGGTTCCCTGTTGAGACAGGAGAGCCAGAGAAAAACACAGAAGACAGTGGGGGGGGCATTCCCTCCCACGGCTTGTAAAGGCTGTCTAGAGGCTAATTAGCTGCTAGGATTGCTTTTACATGAAAGCTGACCGCTGGCTGAAAAGAATGATGCCAAGATGATACCTAAACCTGCAGGCATCATTCTGGTATAACCACTCAAAGTCGTGAATGGCGTACCTGAAGACAAAAAAATGGTTAACAATAAAGCACAGTAAACGGTAAAGTATAAATAATTACATACCTGAAAAACAAACATGATAAAACATAATAACAATAAAACATTGCAGAATAGAATACAGTAAAAAAGAGCAGAACAATAGAGAGAGAGAATAGAGAGAGAGAGAGAGAACAATAAAACGACAACAATTTTTTTTTATTTTATATATATATATTTTTTTACACTTTTTTTGTAACTAACTTTTATAACGGTAACCGGTTCCAGGTTCGGGTCTCTCAAAATGCGATGGCATCTTGGGAGACCCTGTGAAAGTGTGTCTAGTCTGTGGAATGCTGTACCCTACGCTAATACTTAACTAGTGCATGGTAGCGTTCAAAACATTCACCAATGCAAAGACCAGGATTGTCAGGACAGGAGGGACAATAATAGCGGGTGTCACGCCTATATCCGCGCTTGCTGCAGACACGACATCTTTTTTGGGGGGGTTCGTTGGGTAGGGGTACTCGGGAGGACATAAAGAACTCTCATGCAGCCAACTGCATTTGGTTGGGGATGTGAATGGGGGAAGTACAGGCGCTGCAGAAGCGGTGAGTTCCCAATTAGGATTGGCGAATGCAGCAGGAAGGGCATTATGGGCATGATGGGCCTGTGTTTGTCTTCTTGGTGGCAGCGGGACACTACTTGTGCTTGCCACCTCACCAGCTTGAACTGCACTTATGGGACTCGCCACGTCACCAAGTGTTACTGCAGTGCTGGTTTGACTATGACCGGGGTGTACTAGGCCGCTGGTGCTTGCCAGTTCACCAAAACGCTACAAAAAAAACTGTTAGCGATCGCAGGGATCAGGCCTGACTCTGCGAACGCTGCAGTTATGCGTTTAGTGTTTTGTAAGTGACAGTGATCGATCGATACTGCACTTGGGTGGGCTGGGCTGGGCTGGGCGGAGGGGCAAAACGCAGGTGCTAGCAGGTATCTGGGCTGATCCCGCTAACACTGCGTTTTTGGGAACCCTAAACTGCTGGGGACGCCAGTATATATCTGATCAGATCAGATATTGATCCGTTCAGATACTATACCACTAAGGGAGGTGTATGGTGCGTGCGTGGGTGTTAGCGGTACTGGCGCTAACCTGACGCTGCCTGGGGCTGGTGCTTGCTAGTTCACCAAAATGCTACCAAAAAAACTGTTAGCGATCGCAGGGATCAGGCCTGACTCTGCGAACGCTGCAGTTATGCGTTTAGTGTTTTGTAAGTGACAGTGATCGATCAATACTGCACTTGGGTGGGCTGGGCTGGGCCGGGCGGAGGGGCAAAAAGCAGGTGCTAGCAGGTATCTGGGCTGATCCCGCTAACACTGCGTTTTTGGGAACCCTAAACTGCTGGGGACGCTAGTATAGATCTGATCGGACCAGATATTGATCCGATCAGATACTATACCACTAAGGGAGGTGTACGGTGCATGCGTGGGTGTTAGCGCTACTGGCGCTAACCTGACGCTGCCTGGGGCTGGTGCTTGCCAGTTCACCAAAATGCTACCAAAAAAACTGTTAGCGATCGCAGGGATCAGGCCTGACTCTGCGAACGCTGCAGTTATGCGTTTAGTGCCTTGTAAGTGACAGTGATCGATCGATACTGCACTTGGGCTGGGCCGGGCGGAGGGACAAAACGCAGGTGCTAGCAGGTATCTGGGCTGATCCCACTAACACTGCGTTTTTGGGAACCCTAAACTGCTGGGGACGCTAGTATAGATCTGATCGGATCAGATATTGATCCGTTCAGATACTATACCACTAAGGGAGGCGTATGCTGCGTGCGTGGGTGTTAGCGATACTGGCGCTAATCTGACGCTGCCTGGGGCGACGCATATCACCTTTATTCGGTAATAAACGGCGGGTTCCCTGACACTATAAAAAATAAACAAACTAACCAGCGTCACCCGTAACGGTTATACGGTGATCAGTGGTGAAAGGGTTAACTAGGGGGCAATCAAGGGGTTAAAACATTTATTAGGTAGTATATGAGGGTCCCTGTCGCTATAAAACGCTGACGGCGAACCTAAATATTTACCTCACTAACTAGCGCCACCAGCGACACTAATACAGCGATCAGAAAAATGATCGCTTAGTGACACTGGCGACAGGGGGTGATCAAGGGGTTAAAACTTTATTAGGGGGGTTAGGGGGGTACCCTAGACCTAAAGGGGGCTAATATTCACTGTCCCAACACTGTAACTGTCACAAACTGACACCAATGCAGTAATCAGAAGAAAAAAAAAAACTGCTGGTGTCAGTTTGTGACAGGGGGGGTGATTGGGGGGGATCGGGGGGCGATCGGGGGGGGATCGGGGTGTTTTGTGTGCCTGGCATGTTCTACTGTGTTGTGTAGTGTTTGTGCACTAACAGTGAAGTCTTCTCTCCTCGGCGCTGCAACGGAATACCGAGCCGAGGAGAGATGACATAATTTCCTTTGCTGCTGTTTAGCATACAGCAGCAAAGGAAGTGATCTGATTGGCCGGCGGCGATCACGAGGGGGGGGCCACAAACGGATGGCCTCCCCCTCACCTCCGATCGCCGGGGGACAAAACGGGACTGCCTCGGCCACCGGGGGGGGTCCGATCGGACCCCCCACCCGCGGGAGGCAAATCACGTACATGTACGTGATTTTGCCTGCCCGTGCCGCCTTGCCGACGTACATCGGCGTGAGGCGGTCCTTAAGTGGATAGACAGCAGGTGCGTGCTAATTGTAGCAACGAGGAGGAGGGGGAGGATAGGCCGGAGCCTGAAACGTCCAGATCCAGAAGGAGATTTAAGGACTCAAATATGTCCTTTGGGGAGATGTTGAAGATGGTCGATATCCTGAAGAAGGCCGACTATGATGGAAAGTATGGGCCTTACCCCAACCCCAATGTCTGAAAGGCCAAGATCATGGCGAAAGTGGTCAGGAGTCTTCACCGGAATTTCGGGGTACGACGATCGAAAGATCAGCTCAGGAAGCGGTGGTCGGACCTCAAATTACGAGAACACAAGCAGTACAGAAAGATCCGGAGAGTGCTGCAAAAAAGTAAGTAGTTGTGCTGTGTTCCTATTCTTTTTGTCTTTATTACGTTCGTGCTGCTCCATGTGCTTTTAGGAACTGTTGTACCGTTTAAAATGGCAACTTTCATGTTCATGGGCACATTATTCGTTCGGATCAAACATTTTTCGTTCAAACTATAAAATACCATTGTTTAGGCCATATGCATTTGGCCACCATTTTGACGCCCTATACTTATCTTCAAAGAATTGGGTTGTGTAGATGGATTTGTTACTAGAATGAAATGCAAACTAGATTCTGTTTAAGGAGAGGACACTCAGCAGCTGTTTTCACATCTGGACACTGGAGCACTAGTGTGGGACAAAAGAACACCATTTTTATTAGGGGGCCACACAGATGCTCCAGTGTATACTATAGGGGGGTCTCCATCTGTGAAGCTTGTACCAAACAGGTAAAGTATTGCAGCTGGACAAAGGACACTAAAAAAGCTACATCTTGGAACTCTGCTAAAATAGACAATTGTACCCCACTTCCAAGCAATGTTTCATCTTTATAGTTCTGCCATCAAATATCTGCTAAGTATACCATTTTTGTTTTACATAGGGGATAAAAGACTTGGAAGACACCCCTCATCCGAGGAGACCAGAGCCCCCCCTCTGGAAGAAGGGGAAATCCTGCCAACACAAGCTGAGCAGGAGGAGGAAGACGTGGTGGAACTAGTCACCACAACAGGTGAGTGTCTGCGACCACAGGCTCAGATAAGAGATGGATGGCGGAATTTTTTTTAGACCTAATTTATTTTGGGGTTCCTCTCTTTTTAGGTGATCGTGAGGTTGTGGATCCAGATCCTTTCACATCCGAAAGTGCCCAGATCCTGATCGGGGAGATCATGGGGTGTAATTTACAATTGGAAATCATCAAGCAAAACATCAATGATGTTATTCCAAAAAATAAAAAAATCATTGATGTTTTGGGGCGAGTTTAAAGCCCCTCCAAATCACTTTCTTCTTTTGTGTGCTACAATGTGCGAAATGTTTTTGTGATTTTTCCCAAAGCCAAATTTGGAGGATGCACACAGTGTGTCAACATGTGCTATCTGCCATCACGGGAGATCAATGGACGCGTTTTGGGGGTGCAACCCCCTTCCTCAATTATAAAGTAGCTGAGAGGAAGGGCTTGCTCCCCCAAAACACATCCCTTGATCCCCCGTGATGGCAGCTAGCACATGTTGACATTCGTAAATTGGTGTGCATCTTCCAAATTTGGCCTTTCCAGGGGTGACTTCACCCCATCTGAACGCAATATCAAACACAGTTCCTAAATACTCATGTATGATATTGCCTTCAAGTTCTACCAAATGTGAACTTTGTAAGTTCAAGATTTGTGTCTTTCTTGTTGGTTTTACACGTACCTGTAAAAAAGGTGTAGAAATTGCGCCAACTCTTGTAAAGCAGCCAACACAGCAATTTGACCGTTGCAAGTAGGAATAAGGATAGAAGAGTGTGGCGCTAGTGAATGGTGATGTAGAGATTATAGGTCAGGTAATGGTAATCCTTAAAAAGAACAAATAACAATTACAGTGTGGATTTGTGAAACCAAAAGCAATTGTTTTTTTTTGGAGGACATCTAAAAGAGTGTGTATAGAAAATAAATTGATGATGGAAAACTTAGGTGTGTGGGGGAGTGAAATTCTCGATAACAACCTGTAGGGTGGCTAAGAAACAATCATGCATACACAACCATATTTCAAAGTGACATTGCAGGAGGATGGATAAAAAATACAAGGTATCTTAGTATGCTAAATATACAGCTCCACGCAAAAATACTGTTCATTGTTGTTAGAACCAGAAGAGGGGACGTCCAAATCCCTATAAGGGGATACGCATATGTGAATGGTCGATGTTAGTTGGAGGACAGATAGAGTACTACTAAATAAGTCCCACAAATATCTGGACGTAAGCCGTCTTCCTATGGGGTGATAACAGATCCTTAAGTGCGGGAAGGTTCTTGACTCATGTGGATGGTCCCAACATCGAAAAAGAAAAGACAAAAGGATGCCCTTACCGGATCTGGTGGACTCACAGGCCGTTGGCGGTGAGTCAATCGGGCTTGTACCGTCAAGCGGTGTGGGATGGAGGTCTGTGCGAAGGCGGGTGCGAAATCTCGTCAGACGTCCTTGGATGGTGTGCCAGGATGGGATCCAGGGCCCCCAGGATTCGGTTGCGGTCGCCGAATGACCGTTTCCTCAACAGCCAGCCACGTGAGCCAATAGGCAAAGAAAGGAAAAAGAAAAAAGCTTCCACATAGTGTGAATCCTTAATGATAAAAAGCGTTGCAGCACTTTATTGGGGAGTATACTTCCAAAAATTTACAAATGAGGGCGGTAAAAACTCGGCTCAGAATAAAATTTGCATCAAACAGCATAGAAATAGTATAAAATAGCGCAGTGGGTAGTGGTGGGGTATAGTCATAGGAACCCGACGCGTTTCGCCTCCATAGGCTTCTGCTGGGGTATGAATAAGCCCCCCACACAACTGCGCTTTATATATTGTGACCAAAATGAAGTGTAACAGCTGATTAGCGCTGTTGCACGAGATGACTTCCGGGTTCGGCAGCGTCATTAGTGACAACACGTCACATGGTGTTTTTGTGGCCAATCAGAGTGACAAGAGGTGGTCAGAGACCAAGCCTCACTCCTGGTGTCCATTCGTCCTCGCGGTCATGTGCCGGTCACATGACGTGCTTTCCAAAGGAGTGACGATAGGACGCTCTCCGTTTGCGTGTCAAAGGAGACAGGAAGTGAGGACTTGTCAAGTCGCGCCGTGGACCGCAAACATAGCGGCGATCCATGGTGTTACTGTCTCATTTAAAATTGTATTGAGCAATCCAATAATGTGGGCTTGATCCCGGAAGTCCTCGCAGACTGTCCTCCTGGGCGATAATCAGACAATAAGAAATAAAAAATAAGAAATTCTGCATATCGTGCAAAAATTGACAGAAAGGTTCTCAATATGCGAGCAGGTAATACGGATTGGTGGCTATACCACATATCATTCTAATAGTAACAGTACCTGAATAAAATAGAAAACAAAGGAAGAATAGTGGAGAAAATTGGCAAAATACCTAAAAGTGCAGATAGGTCATATAGCAGAGACCAATGTAAGGTGATGTAAGTGAATCCTGAG
Source organism: Lithobates clamitans (assembly GCA_037952925.1). Classification (NCBI taxonomy): domain Eukaryota; kingdom Metazoa; phylum Chordata; class Amphibia; order Anura; family Ranidae; genus Lithobates; species Lithobates clamitans. The sequence goes on along the minus strand of JBBGZY010000228.1, from coordinate 2,035,893 downwards.
ACCGTTAATGATGGTAGCATCTGAGTGTGGATCAGAAAACGGGCAACATAAACGAAAAAGTCAAGGAAAAAAGTATCAAAACATAACTAAAGAGGTAGTGTGTATAAAAGAACAAATTGTACTCAATGTTCAAAATAGGGGTACAGTTCCATAAAGAACATGCTTGTACGTTATATAAGGTGAGAGAAAGCAGTGTGGATTCGGAATAGTTTCCACATACATATAAATTCTGTAAAAAATATTTTGTGAAAGTGTATATTCTGTAGTGTAAGGATAAGGACACCAAAAGGGGTCTAGTGGAAAAAACTCATGACCTTAAACAAATTGCGTGGGATAATATCCACTAATGAGAATAGAGATGATGGATGTAGAAAAAGTTCAAAGATCTCCGTGATCTAAGGGGGGGGGGCACCACGCGAACCCCGGGCCTCTAGGGATAACCGCCATCTGGGGGACATCAGCGCCTAAGATTGATTTATAAAGGCGTTGATGTCCCACTTGACGTTGAGTCCGTGTGCTGCATAGCACTTCATGAGGTGTATCCAAAAAGTTTCAAGTTTGGAGACCCCCCTGGTGCTAGGTTTACCCCTCCAATGTGGAACAAATTTGTCAATGATTTGGAACTTCGTTCCAGATGGATTTTGATTGTGGTGGTGTAAGTAGTGTTTAGGAATGCTATGATTGGTGCGCCCTTTTAGTATGGCTGTTATATGCTTGTTCACTCGTATAGAGAAATTACGAATAGTTCGACCATATACTGCTTGCCACAAGGGCAAGTGATAAGGTAAACTATAAACTTTGTGATACATGTTGCAAATTGCTTCATCTTGTATTCCTTTCCAGTTGTGGATGACATGAAAGTTTCAATTTTACGGGATTTGCAGACATTAAGTTTGCATACTGTACATTTTCTGCAGGGGTAGAAGCCTTTAAAGTCATGGAAGAAGGATGGCGTCTTCGGAGGGTCTACTTCCCCTGGTGCGATTCTACCCCCTATCGATGGTGCGCCTTTGTAGATTACTCCAGCCTGATTGGGGAGTAGTGGGCCCAATATTCGGTCATTTTTAAGTATTTTCCAATGTCTTGAGATAATACTTTTTATTTGTTTATGTTGAATGGAGTAGTTAGTGAGGAAGGCCCATCTGTGTCTATCATCTAAAGGTTTTTTAGGCTGTTCCACTAGTAGAGATGAGCGATCGATATGGGCTACTTTCTGGATCTCCTGGTCAATTAGTTCTCCATCATAACCCTTTTCTTCGAATCTGGATTTAATAGTCTCTGCTTGTGTGTAATAGTCCGACAGAAGAGAGCAGTTGCGTCTGATTCTCATCAGTTGGCTTCGAGGGACTGATTTCAGCCATGCTGTATGGTGACAGCTGTCAATCGGAATGTAACCGTTATGGTCAGTGACCTTGAAGAAAGTTTTCGTCTCCAGTCGACCGTTGACAGCTGTGATTTCCAGATCCAAGAAATGTATTGCAGAGATACTCGCTTCGTAAGACAAGTGAATACCCACCTCGTTCTCATTGAGAGTGGACATGAAGTGGTTCAGGGATTCCATGGAGCCTCTCCATAGGAGGAGGATGTCGTCGATGTACCTGGCCCATAGAGCCAGCTGTGGGGGTTGCAGGACTCCGACGACATCCTCCTCCCATTTGGCCATGAAGATATTGGCCAAACTGGGGGCAAATTTTGCCCCCATGGCTACCCCCTTTGTCTGCAGATAATAGTGATTATTGTACCAGAAGTAATTTGACTTTGTGGCAAAATGTAGCAGATCCATAATGAACCTCTTTTGGGTCAAAGGGATATTTTTGTCCCTTGATAGAAAAAGTTCCACCGCTCCTAGGCCTAGTTCGTGAGGGATGATAGTGTAAAGGGACGTAACGTCCGCGGTTACTAGTATGAGATCGTTACTAAAGGTAACCTGTTGTAATTTGTTGATGGTATCCCGGGTATCCTTCAGGAAAGATGGTATCGTTTTCACTCTGGGCTGTAAATAATGGTCAATGTATTTCCCTATGCGGGAAGTTACGGAGTTGATTCCGCTAATAATTGGGCGGCCAGGAGGTTGGGTGATATTTTTGTGCACCTTGGGCAGATAGTACATTATAGGGATGCGTGGGACCGCTGGGACCAAGAAATTTTTTTCTTTTTTTATCCAATATGCCTAGTTGGAAGCCAGTATCGATCAGATCCGCTAGTCTTTTTTTAAAGCCCATAGTGGGATTAGATGCGAGGGGCAGATAAGTTTCTGTGTCACTTAAGATTCTGATCATCTCAGCTTGGTAGTCTTTGCTATCAAGGACAACAATTCCTCCGCCCTTGTCCGCCGGGCGGATGACGAGGTCTTTACGCTCGCAGAGGGATTTTAAACCTACTTTAATGTTGGGATCAGTGTAGTATTTCTTCTTTGGGAGTCCATCTAAGTCTTCCAATACCAGGTCGCGAAACACTTTGATGGATGAAGCTATAGGCGCTGGGGGGTTGAATAGAGATGGGTTGGCTAACCCTGAGTGAAATGAGCGGGAGTTTGCAAGAAGGTTTGAAGGCCTACTTGAATTAGATGCAATGTATCTTTGCACATTGAGTTTGCGCACAAATTTGTGCACATCTATAAATGTGGAAAATTTGCTTAATGTTTTAGGGGGGGGCAAATTTAAATCCTTTGTTCAAAACACTAAGTTCCGCCGGAGAGAAGTTAGCTTTACTTAGATTGAAAATGCCATCATCCTTCAGACCCGTTTTCTCTTTATTGGTACGCCTCCCCCCTCGGGTGCCGCGTTTTGTTCTGGATTTCGTGTGGGGTAATCTTGTTCTCTGTGAAAACCCCCCGGGTGTAAAGGTTTTGGTCTAGCCTGGTTGTAGTTAAAAGGTGATCTCTCCGAATAATCCCTGTCCCCATAATCATATCGATATTGGGAGTTTCGATAAACGGTAGGTCGTTCGTCTCTGAGTGGTGAAAATCTATTACTAGTGTTAATGGGGGTTCTTTGCGGATAAGGATAATAGTAATGATGTTCATTCTGACTCATATTGTGTCTTCGGGGGGAATGGTCCTGTCTGTAATCTTCGTAATGGACAGAACGATCCCTGTTACCCCTACCCTTCCCCCTGTTATTACGACCTCTATTTCCAGACGTAGAGGGGGGACCATTGTATTGGGATGTAGATGCAGGGGGGGGATGGGAGGGACGTCTATTGTTCCCAATGGGGGGAGGAGGAGGCATTAAGGGGATATGTGAAACCCTAGATTCATCCAAACTTCCCATCTCCATAGGGTGACTTGAGCTGGCGGATGGGTCTTTAGCTTGGCTGGTGGTTTGCCAACTAAAAACACTGCCATTTTTGTAATCACTTAGGTCTCTGCTGTATTTCTACTGTTTTTTTGTTTTTTGTTCACGTTCTTCCTTTTCTAGATGGTTCTTCAGGTTGGTAGAGAGATTAGTATACTCTATAGTAGATTTGTGTGGAAGGAGTTTGTCTCTAATTTCCTTGATTTCTCTGTCGATAGTAGTTCTTCTAGTACGTTTTCTATCCACAAGGAACCCCAGGAGGGATATCCCTGCTTCATTAAAGTAGTGATACCATGACTCAATGTCTGGGTCACCTTGTTGTGGGTGAATTGTCCACCTTAGGCCTCTAGGGACCATGCGTTCCTTGGTGTACTGTTCCAGGAAGGCAATGTCCCATTCTAGGTGTAACTCAGAGACCATCAGGTTTTTTAGCCTAAGAAAAAGGCCGCCTATCTCTGAATCTGTGTCAAGAGCTGTGAAAACTCCTTCTGTGTTAAAAGTGCGACTAGTTCGATAGTCGAACACATCCATGTTGGGTGAGTGACAAGGTGTGTGGAGAGGCTGCAATAATACTGTCAAAACAGAAACGTGTAAAAAAGGTGTAGAAATTGCGCCAACTCTTGTAAAGCAGCCAACACAGCAATTTGACCGTTGCAAGTAGGAATAAGGATAGAAGAGTGTGGCGCTAGTGAATGGTGATGTAGAGATTATAGGTCAGGTAATGGTAATCCTTAAAAAGAACAAATAAAAATTACAGTGTGGATTTGTGAAACCAAAAGCAATTGTTTTTTTTGGAGGACATCTAAAAGAGTGTGTATAGAAAATAAATTGATGATGGAAAACTTAGGTGTGTGGGGGAGTGAAATACTCGATAACAACCTGTAGGGTGGCTAAGAAACAATCATGCATACACAACCATATTTCAAAGTGACATTGCAGGAGGATAGATAAAAAATACAAGGTATCTTAGTATGCTAAATATACAGCTCCACACAAAAATACTGTTCATTGGTGTTAGAACCAGAAGAGGGGACGTCCTAATCCCTATAAGGGGATACGCATATGTGAATGGTCAATGTTAGTTGGAGGACAGATAGAGTACTACTAAATAAGTCCCACAAATATCTGGACGTAAGCCATCTTCCTATGGGGTGATAACAGATCCTTAAGTGCGGGAAGGTTCTTGACTCATGTGGATGGTCCTAACATCGAAAAAGAAAAGACAAAAGGATGCCCTTACCGGATCTGGTGGACTCACAGGCCGTTGGTGGTGAGTCAATCGGGCTTGTACCGTCAAGCGGTGTGGGATGGAGGTCTGTGCGAAGGCGGGTGCGAAATCTCGTCAGACGTCCTCGGATGGTGTGCCAGGATGGGATCCAGGGCCCCCAGGATTCGGTTGCGGTCGCCGAATGACCGTTTCCTCAACAGCCAGCCACGTGAGCCAATAGGCAAAGAAAGGAAAAAGAAAAAAGCTTCCACATAGTGTGAATCCTTAATGATAAAAAGCGTTGCAGCACTTTATTGGGGTGTATACTTCCAAAAATTTACAAATGAGGGCGGTAAAAACTCAGCTCAGAATAAAATTTGCATCAAACAGCATAGAAATAGTATAAAATAGCGCAGTGGGTAGTGGTGGGGTATAGTCATAGGAATCCGACGCGTTTCGCCTCCATAGGCTTCTGCTGGGGTATGAATAAGCCCCCCACACAACTGCGCTTTATATATTGTGACCAAAAAACGTACCTGTTTTATGTAAAATTGACATTTTGAGTTTTGATAATGCCACCACAAAAATTCGTATACCACAAACATGTTGTTTTTTTTTCTAAACCTTTGGTAAATGCACATGTGATTGTGCAGGTATTAAAAAGATTGTTAATCAAGAATGTGTGGATTATTATCTCAACGCTACAACACTTTTGGGGTGATGTAATTGCTGTTTTCATTGCAAATGGGGGTTATTTACTAAGGGCAAATCCTCTTGGCACTACAAGTGCATTTTCAGTGCATTTGCAAGTGCACTTGTAGTGAAATTTGTTTTTGCATTTAGGAAATAACAGCCAACAGTGCTTTGTATAAGGTTACACAATCACGACATTTTCTGCACTCAAAACATTTCTGTCAGGGTCAGCTAAAACAAACACAAGCAGTAAATGTCCACCAAGAATTTCTTTTTTTGTTTTAATATAAAAAGGCTTCACAGATTGTCTGGCATATTGATAGCCCCCCTACCCGCAAAGAACTCCAGGTAGCGTAACCGTACATCACGGGCACTCAGGGAGGGCAAGCCAGGACTGCCACTTTCAAGCGCCGTCAGTGTGGTTTGATGTAGGATTCCGGCCTCAGGCCCAACGAAGCCAGCATAGTTGGCCGAATGTTTTCTTAAAAATTTATGGAGAACACAGCACGCCAGTATAATATGGTTCAGTTTATACTCCGCCATATGGATGGGTGTCAGAAATAGTCGGAACCGGCTGGCCAGGATTCCAAATGTGTTCTCCACCACTCTTCGGGCTCTGGCCAGCCGGTAATTAAAAACCCTCTGTTCCGGGGTGAGGGTCCTCATTGGGAATGGCCGCATCAGGTGGTCCCCCAGCGCAAACGCTTCATCAGCAACTAACACAAATGGGAGTCCTTCCACATTGTCCTCTGGAGCTGGCAAGTCCAAGCTGCCATTCTGGAGATGCCTGTAAAACTCAGTCTGGGTGATGACTCCACCTTCGGACATCCGGCCATTCTTCCCCACGTCCACATACAAGAAGTCGTAATTAGCCGACACCACCGCCAACATCACTATACTATTAAACCCCTTGTAATTATAATAGTACGACCCCGAGTTGGGTGGTGGGACGATGGGGACGTGTTTCCCATCAATTGCCCCTCCACAGTTAGGAAAGTCCCACCGCTGGGCAAAGTGGGAGGCCACAGTCTGCCATTCCTGTGGCGTGGAAGGAAACTGTTGAGGAAGAAACAATAAACATTACTATTTTTACTCAGAAACATGGCAAGCAGATTATACACAAACATTATGGGGCAACCTCCAGATAGCATTTACTAAGGGGAATTTAACAAGGCCAAAGTATAAGGTACACCTATCATATCCCCCCTCCCCCCTCTCATGGGCCATTTCTAACATTATAGGGGGTGTGTGGAAATCTTGGACAGGTAACCCTCTTCACTTCATTGAGAGATGAATGCCTAAATAATGGGTATTACTTTGAACAGACCCTCCTTAGTTACACTATTGGCAGACCACTGGACAGGTAAGAAGTGTCATAATACAAAGATATAAATACACATTGTACACATTTGAGGACATTTGGACATTCTGCTATTACCTATCAAGATAATAATAGGATACAAGAACTTTAAACAGTACCATTTGAAAGTATACAGGCAGGTCCTTGCACTACATGCTTTGGGGAATTCATCCATAAATCTGAGCACTAAAGCGATGGGTATAGTGTGTATGGGTTTGGCAAAGTCAGCAGATAGATGATTGAGGATGGATAGAGAATTGGGATCAGCTGACTTAGCAGTTGGGGGAGGGAGGGTTACTAAAAATTTTTGGGGGACACCACAAAAAAAACCTCTGGCACTCTGCCTGATTTTAAATAAAAAATAACATTTCCAAACATTTTAGGGGGTGTTTGGGGTAAAGCACTACTATGGAGCTGATAAAATACATTGTTAAGTGACTAAATGAGGTGAATATAGGGCAGGAGACACCATGCTGGGGAGGTTAGTGAAGGGCAAATATGTATGAAGGACCCAAAATAATAATTACATAAAAATCCAGCATGCATGAGGACAAAGGGGACATTCACAGCATATTCCAATCATGGTAATTAGGGAATGAGGAAATAAATACAATATATTAAAAAAAAAACATTCAATATAATAAAATGTGATATTAAAGGATAAAAATCTTACCTTCATATACTCCTTCTGCAGGACCTCTATGATGGCAGAACAGGTCTCTGGGATAATGATCCCCAGAGCCTGGGGGGAGATGCCTGTCGAGAACTTCAAGTCCTGCAGACTTCTCCCTGTGGCCAAATACCACAGGGTAGGGACCAACCTCTGCTCCGGAGTGATGGCTTGCCTCATGCAGGTATCCTGTCTGCTGATATAGGGGGTCAGCAAAGCCAACAAACGGTGAAACACGGGGTCCGTCATCCTGAAATCATCAGGATTATTCTCACGGATCTCACGGAGCAAAGGCATATGACAGAACTGGTCACGCTGAAGCAACCAATTCTTGGTCCATGAACTCCTCCCCACCCTGTTCATGGACTGGACTTGTGTCAAGGTCAGGACCCCAACACCAAGCCCCCGCACAGCACGAACTCTACGAGGAGTATGCATACGAAACATGGCTAGAAAACGGTCGGCTGCTCAGAATGAAGTAACAGAACACACTGAAGAACAGCAAGGCCTGTGAAGAGCGACCTGAAAAACAGCAACGAGCGGGCAAGATCGCACAGAAAACTCTGAAACGAACTGACTGCACGCACTGAAGAGCAGATACAAACCCACAAGCACAAACTGAATGGCAGAAAACGATCTGAAAGCCACGAGTCTGAAAAAGCACGAATCGTCTCTCACCAAACTTTTACTAACACGAGATTAGCAAAAGGAGCCCAAAGGGTGCCGCGTTTGGTTCTGAACTGGCCTTTTCTAGTCTCGTCGTATGTGGTGTACATGACCACGTGGTTGGCGATTGGAAATTCCGACAACTTTGTGCGACCGTGTGTAGACAAAATAAGTTTGAGCCAACATCCGTCGGAAAAAATCCTAGGATTTTGTTGTCGGAATGTCCGAACAAAGTCCGACCGTGTGTACGCCCTATTACAGAAAACCTTTGACCTCTGTTATTGCCAACAAAGATTATAAAACAAAATATTGAGATGAACTTTTGATATTGACCAAATACTTGGAGTGGAGTATGGAGTGTGACTGTTTGAGGTTGAGGATAGGTGTCTTTTATACTGATAACAATTTCAAACAGGTGCCATTAGTACAGGTAATGAGTGGAGGACAGAGGAGCCTCTTAAAGAAGAAGATAACAGGTCTGTGAGAACCAGAAATCTTGCTTGTTTGTAGGTGACCAAATACTTATTTTCCACCATAACTTGAAAATAAATTCTTTCAAAAATCAGATAATGTGATCGTCTGGATTTATTTCCACATTTTGTCTCTCATAGTTGAGGTATACCTATGATGACAATTACAGGCCTCTCCCATGTTTTTAAGTGGGAGAACTTGCACAATTGGTGGCTGACTAAATACTTTTTTGCCCCACTGTTTATATATATATATATATATATATATATATATATATATATATATACTTGCCTGATTGGCAGTTGATTTCATATTAACCAATTAAATGCTGACTGGCACGAGCAGGCATCCTTATAAAAAGAAAGAAAAGAAAGAGATGCATCACTAGCAGGCAGAAGAGAGAAGACAGAAGTTAACTTGCTGTACCTGCTGTTATGGAGTCCTTGTTGCACAAGATGATGGATCGCGCCGCCGCCGAGGATGGGGATGCCTGGATGCATCGCTGCCTCTCGACGCCCATGTCGGCTCCATTGCCTAATGTCCGGAATGATGTTTCCTGTGCTGCTGTGGACGCGTTCGATGCCTGAGGGGACGGTATGTGTTGTGGACCCGGGATGCCTTCCTCTTCTCTGTCCGACCCTACTGCTTCTGGTTCCGGGTTAAACTCACAGGCGTGTTTATCTCCCACAGGTCCGCCTTCAACCATCGTCACTTTGGGCTAATCTGCTGACTGCGTCATTGCTCCGCCCGCTGATCGGCTTGATAGACAGGGCAATTATGCAGATAGGCCTGGAAGAAAATTGCATAGGACATTGAAGAGACCTCGTCAGTTTGAATCCCCTGTAGGTCGTGTACCTGGGGATAAAGGAAAAAAGAAAAGAGATAATGACAGTATTACAAAAAATTATCGAAGTGATGCTTCTGCTACAAAATTTTATACAAATAGAAATATTGCCTCTTCTTCTGATATAAAGTCTGTAAAAGGTGTTGATTTTCATGATTCTAAATATGTAAATTTTTCAGACGTGGGACGTGTTACTGGTGATTCGGATGTGATAGCATTGTGCCCTTTGTTACCTGAAGCTCATAATGCAACCATCCCCGCTTCTATTCACGCAAGTGGTGAGTCCGAAAATGTGTCTCAATTAAAAACAATTTTTTCCTCGTTTCAAGATTTAATTGATAAATTTACAGCGACACAAAATATACTTGCTTACGTGAAGTTATTACCTGCGAATTGTGACGTTTAGGATTCCATTTGAATAGTAGGGATGAGCTTCGAGTTCGAGTCGAACTCATGTTCTACTCGAACATTGGCTGTTCGCAAGTTCGCCGAACAGCGAACAATTTGGGGTGTTCGCGGCAAATTCGAATGCCGCGGAACACCCTTTAAAAGTCTATGGGAGAAATCAAAAGTGCTAATTTTAAAGGCTTATATGCAAGTTATTGTCATTAAAAAGTGTTTGGGGACCCGGGTCCTGCCCCAGGGGACATGGATCAATGCAAAAAAAAGTTTTAAAAACGGACGTTTTTTCAGGAGCAGTGATTTTATTAATGCTTAAAGTCAAACAATAAAAGTGTAATATCCCTTTAAATTTCGTACCTGGGGGGTGTCTATAGTATGCCTGTAAAGGGGCGCATGTTTCCTGTGTTTAGAACAGTCTGACAGCAAAATGACATTTGGAAGGAAAAAACTCATTTAAAACTACCCGCGGCTATTGCATTGCCGACAATACACATAGAAGTTCATTGATAAAAACGGCATGGGAATTCCCCACAGGGGAACCCCGAACCAAAATAAAAAAAAAATAATGATGTGGGGGTCCCCCTAAATTCCATACAAGGCCCTTCAGGTCTGGTATGGATATTAAGGGGAACCCCAGCCAAAATTAAAAAAAAAATTGACGTGGGGTTCCCCCTAAATTCCATACCAGACCCTTCAGGTCTGGTATGGATTTTAAGGGGAACCCCGCGCCAAAAAAAAAAAAAAACGGCGTGGGGTCCCCCTAAAAATCCATACCAGACCCTTATCCGAGCACGCAACCTGGCAGGCCACAGGAAAAGAGGGGGGGACGAGAGTGCGGCCCCCCCCCTCCTGAACCATACCAGGCCACATGCCCTCAACATTGGGAGGGTGCTTTGGGGTAGCCCCCCAAAACACCTTGTCCCCATGTTGACGAGGACAAGGGCCTCATCCTCACAACCGTGGCCGGTGGTTGTGGGGGTCTGCGGGCGGGGGGCTTATCGGAATCTGGAAGCCCCCTTTAACAAGGGGACCCCCAGATCCCGGCCCCCCCCCCTGTGTGAAATGGTAAGGGGGTACTTACCCCTACCATTTCACTAAAAAACTGTCAAAAATGTTAAAAATGACAAGAGACAGTTTTTGACAATTCCTTTATTTAAATGCTTCTTCTTTCTTCCTTCATCTTCTTCTTCTTCTGGTTCTTCTGGCTCTTCTGGTTCTTCCTCCGGCGTTCTCGTCCAGCATCTTCTCCGCGGCGTCTTCTATCTTCTTCTCCTCGGGCCGCTCCGCACCCATGGCATGAGGGGAGGCTCCCGCTCTTCTCTTCATCTTCTTCTCTTCTTCATCTTCTTCTTCATCTTCTTCTTCATCTTCTTCTTCTTCTTCTCTTCTTCATGTCTTCTCCGGGCCGATCCGCAGCCATGCTGTGGCATGGAGGGAGGCTCCCGCTGTGTGACGGCGTCTCTTCGTCTGACGGTTCTTAAATAACGGGGGGCGGGGCCACCCGGTGACCCCGCCCCCCTCTGACGCACGGTGACATGACGGGACTTCCCTGTGGCATTCCCCGTGACGTCACAGGGAAGTCCCGTCAAGTCACCGTGCGTCAGAGGGGGGCGGGGTCACCGGATGGCACCGCCCCCGTTATTTAAGAACCGTCAGACGAAGAGACGCCGTCACACAGCGGGAGCCTCCCTCCATGCCACAGCATGGCTGCGGAGCGGCCCGGAGAAGACATGAAGAAGAGAAGAAGAAGATGAAGAAGAAGATGAAGAAGAAGATGAAGAAGAGAAGAAGATGAAGAGAAGAGCGGGAGCCTCCCCTCATGCCATGGGTGCGGAGCAGCCTGAGGAGAAGAAGATAGAAGACGCCGCGGAGAAGATGCTGGACGAGAACGCCGGAGGAAGAACCAGAAGAGCCAGAAGAACCAGAAGAAGAAGAAGATGAAGGAAGAAAGAAGAAGCATTTAAATAAAGGAATTGTCAAAAACTGTCTCTTGTCATTTTTAACATTTTTGACAGTTTTTTAGTGAAATGGTAGGAGTAAGTACCCCCTTACCATTTCACACAGGGGGGGGGCCGGGATCTGGGGGTCCCCTTGTTAAAGGGGGCTTCCAGATTCCGATAAGCCCCCCGCCCGCAGACCCCCACAACCACCGGCCACGGTTGTGAGGATGAGGCCCTTGTCCTCATCAACATGGGGACAAGGTGTTTTGGGGGGCTACCCCAAAGCACCCTCCCAATGTTGAGGGCATGTGGCCTGGTACGGTTCAGGAGGGGGGGGGGGCGCACTCTCGTCCCCCCCTCTTTTCCTGCGGCCTGCCAGGTTGCGTGCTCGGATAAGGGTCTGGTATGGATTTTTAGGGGGACCCCAAGCCGTTTTTTTTTTTTTTTTGGCGCGGGGTTCCCCTTAAAATCCATACCAGACCTGAAGGGTCTGGTATGGAATTTAGGGGGAACCCCACGTCAATTTTTTTTTAAAATTTTGGCTGGGGTTCCCCTTAATATCCATACCAGACCTGAAGGGCCTTGTATGGAATTTAGGGGGACTCCCACATCATTTTTTTTTTTTAATTTTGGTTCGGGGTTGCCCTGTGGGGAATTCCCATGCCGTTTTTATCAATGAACTTCTATGTGTATTGTCGGCAATGCAATAGCCGCGGTAGTTTTAAATGTGTTTTTTCCTTCAAAATGTCATTTTGCTGTCAGACTGTTCTAAACACGGGAAACATGCGCCCCTTTACAGGCATACTATAGACACCCCCCAGGTATGAAATTTAAAGGGATATTACACTTTTATTGTTTGACTTTAAGCATTATTAAAATCACTGCTCCTGAAAAAACGGCCGTTTTTAAAACTTTTTTTTGCATTGATTCATGTCCCCTGGGGCAGGACCCGGGTCCCCAAACACTTTTATTGACAATAACTTGCATATTAGCCTTTAAAATTAGCACTTTTGATTATTCATGTTCGTGTCCCATAGACTTTAACGGTGTTCGCGTGTTCGAACGAATTTTTTTCCTGTTCGCATGTTCTGGTGCGAACCGAACAGGGGGGTGTTCGGCTCATCCCTATTGAATAGTACCTTAAAAGAAAGAATTTGGAAGGGTGATTATGTTGAGATTCTAAGTCTGCTCCCTTTGCATAAAGAATTTAGACCGGATAGGAAGGAGGGTGATAAATTTGATGACGATAAGCGTAAATCTCCCCCACGATCATTTAACAATTGGCTGCAAGCATTTTGCATTTATTTAAGTGTGCTCGGAGAAAAATGCCCTGACTTGTGCTGCGGTTTATTTCAGCATGTTGAGAAAATACTTGAGGCTCATAAGAGGCTCATAAGAACCAGGCCTCTCTTGGTTTGCGTATGATGCATCATGTTGCTTTAAGAAATCTTCTGCTACTGTACCCGTATCTGCTAAAGAGCCCTTTCTCAAAAGCAACATCTCCAGTGAGGCTCACAAATATGTTACCATGGCTCCATCAACACCCAGAATGTCAGAAAGTTAAAATTTGATGTGATGGTTTTTTGTTTGGTTTTATGCTGCCTTCATTTCAGCTCTGGTTGTGTGATTTTTGAGAATCTAAGGTCTATTGTTTTGCATTCTGATATTGTGCGTGCAAAGTTGTTGAAGGAGATTGGTGATGGTAGGATTGCTGGCCCTTTTCAGAATCCTCCTTTTCCAAATTTTCGTGTGTCTCCTTTGGGAATCATACCTAAGAAGGAAACAAATACTTATAGACTGATATACCACTTGTCATATCCTTATGGGCTTTCGTTGAATGATGACATTAATCCAAATTTTTGCTCAGTTCATTATGCCTCATTTGATGATGCTTTACGTATAATTAGGGGAGTTGGTGGTTCTGCATTACTTGCGAAAGCGGATATTAAATAGGCATTTCACCTACTGCCCATACAGCCTTCGGTGTTTAATTCCATAGGTTTTCGATTTGACAATGAGTTTTATTTTGATCGCTGTCTTCCTAGGGGGTGTTCTCTGTCCTGCCATTATTTTTAATTATTCTCTTCCTTTCTTGATTGGGTGGTTTGTCATAAGACTGCTTTGGACTCAGTTTTACATCATCTTGATGATTTATTTTTGTTGGTAAAGCTGATTCTAATGATTGTTTCTTTTCACTGAGTTTCGTATTGTTTGCATGGACTTTGGTGTTCTTTTGGTGGAAGAAAAGTCTGTTTATCCCACCTCTTGTCTACAATTTCTAGGCATTCAAATTGATATAATTGCCATGGAATTTAGATTGCCCATTGAAAAAATTTTGCGCATTCAAAAATTGTTAGTTTTTGTCATGTCTAAGAACATGGTGCGTATGAAGATCTTACAATCATTACTGGATTTACTGGCATTTGCATCCAGAATTATGCCAATGGGTAGGGTTTTGTCTAAGCATCTTTATTGTGCGATTTCTGGTTTTTCTTCTCCATCACATTTTGTGCATTCGTACAATGGTTGTTCAGTTTGGCAATTTCCTTTTTGTTCAGTGTCAGCTTTACAGTTACATACTGATGCTGCTGGATCATGTGGTTACGGCGCAATCTGGAATGGCCATTGGTCAGCTGCTGTTTGGCCTGATACATGGAAATCTAGAGGTTTGACGTGTAATATTGTATTATTGAAATTATTTCCAGTTTTAGTGGCTCTGGATCTTTGGGGTTCTCAGTTGGTTAATAGGCAGATATTGATTCATTCGGATAATAGAGGGGTTGTTTTTGCGATCAATTGTTTATTATCAAAATCTTTACCGGTTATTTCTATACAACGACAGATTATATTTAGATGTTTGAATTTTAATATTTATTTGAAAGCTAAATATATTCCTGGTGTTGAAAATATTATAGCGGATTCTTTTTCCCGTTTATAGATTCAAGAATTTCGGAAGTTGGTACCGGATGCAGACCAAGTAGGTCTGGATTGTCCTCCGCAATTGTGGGCGGTGGTATGACCCCAGTCATTTCAGCAATTAAGAATTCCATTGCACATTCTACATGGTCAGCTTACTGTTCAGCATTGAATTTATGGAATTCCTTTCTGGCTTCATCAAATTTCGCTTGTGATTCTTTCTCTGAGAATTTGGTGTTGTCATTTTTGGATTATTTAATGTCAGCCTCTTACTCTTACTCATACATAGTAAAGACATTGGCTGGGATATCCTTTTTTAAGTGTTTAACGGGTGCAGCCTTCTGCATGCAATTTTTTGCTGTCAAATGTGCTTTAAAAGGATATCGTAAGGACCATGTGGTTGCTGATTCCAGATTGCCGATATCACCTGATTTACTGTTTAGGATTGGTGATTCTACCAGCAATGTCTGTTTCTCTCTATTTGAAGCTTTGTTATTTAATTTGGCCTTTTATTTGTGTTTTTCCAGTACTTTTAGGGTTTCTGAGCTGTTGCCTATGAAAATTGGGGATGGCGGGGGGAGATGGGCGCAGACATGCATTGTTAGAGCTCCGCACCGCTGAGGAGAGAAGAGAAGGACAAAGCGGAGCCTGCAGGCTCAAAAGGTATCCATTTGAACCTTTTTGCCCCAGGGAACAAACTGTGAAAGTTTGGGCAGGAAATATGGTACTGGGAGGAAGCCGTGGCAGAAATAAAAATCACCTCACAAAGAGCTCACAGGCACTTACTGCAACTAAAGCAGCTCCAGTCACCTCACAATATACAGCATCAGGGCGCTCTCACAGACAGAAAATGTCACAGCAAGACTCTCCATTTGAGTCAGATACAGAACAAATTCTCTCACAAACTTCTCCACAAGCCTCCTCAGCATCCCCAGTAATATTATTACAATTTGAAAAGATGCTTCATAAGGCTTTAAAACAAACCTCAGACCAAATAACAAAAAGCCTAACCAAAGAAATAAGAGAGCTGGGAAACCGCACCGCAGCCTTAGAAATAAAAATGGATGAAATTGAAATTACAACCCATGAAAATATAACAGAATTGGAACAATTAAAAGAAGAGAATTTAATACTTCAAACTAAGCTCGAAGATTACGAAAATAGAGCCAGGCGTTCAAACTTGCGCATAAGGGGAATACCTGAAACTGTGACAGACCTGCAATCTACTATTACTGCTCTATTACAAGAACTAAAGCCAGATATCCCTATTGAACGTTTAGAACTGGACAGAGTACACAGAGCCCTCACAGCCAAAAAGAAAGATGGACCCCCACGTGATATAATCACAAAATTTCATTATTACAGAACGAAAGAACAAATACTAATTGCTGCAAGAGAAAAAAAGGAACTTAATTTTCAAGGACACAATTATCAAATTTTTGCTGACCTATCCCAACTTACTATTACTAAAAGATGAAACCCCAACTAATGGAACTGCAACGCCACAACATTATGTATCAATGGGGCTTCCCTTTTCAGTCAGATTTAACTACCAAGGTACAATTTACAGAAGCAGATCAGCAGATGAACTACAACAAACCCTTTTAAAATTAAATCTGACAGAACCCACAAGCAGCAACTCTCCCACACGCAGAAGAATGGCATCATCTTCACCTTCAGGCAGCACCCAGAAAATTTCAGAACAAAATGGGAATCATCATTCTCACAAAAGAGGCCATTATGCCACATCATCCATGGACCAAGAAGATTCAATGGACTGACATCCTAATTCCTGATATCTCTTCATTTATTATACTAAGAGATGGTTCTCTATAAAAAACCTGTATTTATAACTGAATGTGACTGCATTCTGATAGTCACACACTGTGTGGGATCATGTTACATTCCAGTTATATTTCTTATTACTTCTGATTCATATAGCCTTAGAATATATAAGTGAAATAAGGAAATTCTTGTTCAGTTATATATTTTCAGGTAATAGCCATAGATTTATTACTTTTTAGGACAAATATGTTCAATAATCCAGAAGTAATGGAAGCTTTTTCTTTCTTTTCTTAAAACAAATATATTATTACCTAACTAGTTCCTAGAACTATGTTTTTGTTTATTCTAATCTGAAGCAATACAACCTCAATTTTATGAGTTAACATATCTAAACAGTTACATATGAATAAAATATGTAATTGTTTACTCTAAAAGGGTTAAAATCCCAAAATAATTCAAACTATCTTTATCAATACCAAAGTTATTAACAGTACCTTTCTAACTGAATTATTTAGCCTAGGGCAAGACTAACCATATACAACCACCCTGGAATAAATAATTTCAACAAAAACCATATTCTGCACTCCAATTAATGAATCATCATTTTGATGTCTTTTGACATAGCACTTCTCTCCTGTAAGCGGAAGATCCGTGTACCCCCATTAGCCCTCCTCATTCTCCCAACCATATTATGTGGGAGTGTGACGAAGGCACTTATTCCCCTGAGAGAGATATTTATTCTCTTTCACGGGTAAATTGTGATTACTTGCAAAAAATAATTTATACAATGTATCATCTAATCTAATATGTTTTTTGTTTACTCTTTACTCCAGAATTCACTGGTTTCTTTTCTATCTTTTCATCTCTTCAGTCCACACAGGTTGATCTGCGCAGTCAGCTCTGCATAACAAAAAGTAAGTCAAAACTATTTGATCTGTTGCCATGGCACCACTGAATATACTTTCCCTGAATGTTCAGGGAATAAATGTCCCTCAAAAAAGGACCAAAGCCTTCCGTACTTTCCATAACAAGAAGGCTCACATAGTATGCCTCCAAGAAACACACTTCACCAAAGATTCTACTCCAAAATATATTTCTCCTTTTTATCAACAAATTTACACGGCTTCTGCCTGTACCAAACAAAGGGGAACTCTAATTGCATTTCACCGATCCACACCATTCACCTTATCATCAGAAATTAAAGACCCAGAAGGTAGATACCTGATACTCATAGGTTATATAATGGATACAGCAATCACAGTGATTTCCTACTACGCTCCTAACAAACAACCTACACCATTCCTCTCACATATATTACAAGTGATTAATACACACAAAATAGGAACAGTGATAATGTGCGGGGATTCGAACCAGGTCCTCCTCCCATTTCTAGATAAATCACCTTTTACACCATCCAAAATAACCTCTAGATTACCTTTTTCTCAACTTCTTTCCAAATACAATCTGGTAGATTCGTGGAGAGAAAGTAACCCAATGAAAAAGAAATTCACTTATTTCTCGCACCCTCATCAAACCTTCACCAGAATAGATCATATTTTTCTAACAATAGGAATGATACCAGAAATTATTGCATCAGATATAATTCCGATGTCTGACCATAATGCAGTATACACTACTATAGCCTCAGCCATACCAAAAGCGCATGACCCAACGTGGTACTTACCGGACATAATGCTCAAACACCCACTACATCAGATGGCCATTGAACAAGCTTTAACCACTTGCCGACCGCCTACCGCATATATACTGCGGCAGAATGGCACGGGCAGGCAGAATCACGTACCCGTACGTGATCTGCCTCCCGCGGGCGGGGGGTCCGATCGGACCCCCCCCCGGTGCCATCGGCGGTCGGCATTTGACTGGGAGCGTCGGGAGGCGAGGGGGAGACCATCCGATCGTGGCCCCCCCCTCGCGATCGCTCCCAGCCAATGGGAATCCTCCTCTGCCTGTGTGTCGTTTCACACAGGCAGAGGATGTGATGTCATCTCTCCTCGGTCTGGCAGTTTCCGTTCCAGCGCCGAGGAGAGAAGACAAGTGAGTGCACAACACACACACACACACAGTAGAACATGCCAGGCATACTTTACACCCCCGATCCCCCCCCGATCGCCCCCCGATCCCCCCCCAATCACCCCCCCCCTGTCACAAACTGACATTAGCAGTATTTTTTTTTTTTTTTTTCTGATTACTGCATAGTGTCAGTTTGTGACAGTTACAGTGTTAGGGCAGTGAGTATTACCCCCCTTTAGGTCTAGGATACCCCCCTAACCCCCCCTAATAAAGTTTTAACCCCTTGATCACCCCCTGTCACCAGTGTCGCTAAGCGATCATTTTTCTGATCGCTGTATTAGTGTCGCTGGTGACGCTAGTTAGGAACGTAAATATTTAGGTTCGCCGTCAGTGTTTTATAGCGACAGGGACCCCCATATACTATCTAATAAATGTTTTAACCCCTTGATTGCCCCCTAGTTAACCCTTTCACCACTGATCACCGTATAACTGTTACGGGTGACGCTGGTTAGTTCGATTATTTTTTATAGTGTCAGGGCACCCGCCGCTTATTACCGAATAAAGGTTTAGCCCCCTGATCGCCCGGCGGTGATATGCGTCGCCCCAGGCAGCGTCAGATTAGCGCCAGTACCGCTAACACCCACGCACGCAGCATACGCCTCCCTTAGTGGTATAGTATCTGATCGGATCAATATCTGATCCGATCAAATCTATACTAGCGTCCCCAGCAGTTTAGGGTTCCCGAAAACGCAGTGTTAGCGGGATCAGCCCAGATACCCGCTAGCACCTGCGTTTTGCCCCTCCGCCCAGCCCAGCCCAGCCCACCCAAGTGCAGTATCGATCGATCACTGTCACTTACAAAACACTAAACGCATAACTGCAGCGTTCGCAGAGTCAGGCCTGATCCCTGCGATCGCTAACAGTTTTTTTGGTAGTATTTTGGTGAACTGGCAAGCACCAGCCCCAGGCAGCGTCAGATTAGCGCCAGTACCGCTAACACCCACGCACCGTATACCTCCCTTAGTGGTATAGTATCTGATCGGATCAATATCTGATCCGATCAGATCTATACTAGCGTCCCCAGCAGTTTAGGGTTCCCAAACACGCAGTGTTAGCGGGATCAGCCCAGATACCTGCTAGCACCTGCGTTTTGCCCCTCCGCCCGGCCCAGCCCAGCCCACCCAAGTGCAGTATCGATCGATCACTGTCACTTACAAAACACTAAACGCATAACTGCAGCGTTCGCAGAGTCAGGCCTGATCCCTGTGATCGCTAACAGTTTTTTTTGTAGCGTTTTGGTGAACTGGCAAGCACCAGTGGCCTAGTACACCCTGGTCGTAGTCAAACCAGCACTGCAGTAACACTTGGTGACGTGGCGAGTCACATAAGTGCAGTTCAAGCTGGTGAGGTGGCAAGCACAAGTAGTGTCCCGCTGCCACCAAAAAGACAAACACAGGCCCGTCGTGCCCATAATGCCCTTCCTGCTGCATTCGCCAATCCTAATTGGGAACCCACCGCTTCTGCAGCGCCCATACTTCCCCCATTCACATCCCCAACCAAATGCAGTTGGCTGCATGAGAGGCATTTTCTTTATGTCCTCCCGAGTACCCCTACCCAACGAACCCCCCAAAAAAGATGTTGTGTCTGCAGCTAGCGCGGATATAGGCGTGACACCCACTATTATTGTCCCTCCTGTCCTGACAATCCTGGTCTTTGCATTGGTGAATGTTTTGAACGCTACCATGCACTAGTTGAGTATTAGCATAGGGTACAGCATTGCACAGACTAGGCACACTTTCACAGGGTCCCCCAAGATGCCATCGCATTTTGAGAGACCCGAACCTGGAACCGGTTACAGTTATAAAAGTTAGTTACAAAAAAAGTGTAAAAAAAAAAAACACAAACAAAAATATAAAATAAAAATAGTTGTCGTTTTATTGTTCTCTCTCTCTCTATTCTCTCTCTATTGTTCTGCTCTTTTTTACTGTATTCTATTCTGCAATGTTTTATTGTTATTATGTTTTATCATGTTTGCTTTTCAGGTATGCAATTTTTTAAACCTTACCGTTTACTGTTTTTTATTGTTAACCATTTTTTTGTCTTCAGGTATGCCATTCACGACTTTGAGTGGTTATACCAGAATGATGCCTGCAGGTTTAGGTATCATCTTGGTATCATTCTTTTCAGCCAGCGGTCGGCTTTCATGTAAAAGCAATCCTAGTGGCTAATTAGCCTCTAGACTGCTTTTACAAGCAGTGGGAGGGAATGCCCCCCCCCCAACGTCTTCCGTGTTTTTCTCTGGCTCTCCTGTCTCAACAGGGAACCTGAAAATGCAGCCGGTGATTCAGCCAGCTGACCATAGAGCTGATCAGAGACCAGAGTGGCTCCAAACATCTCTATGACCTAAGAAACCGGAAGCTACGAGCATTTTATGACTTAGATTTCGCCGGATGTAAACAGCGCCATTGGGAAATTGGGAAAGCATTTTATCACACCGATCTTGGTGTGGTCAGATGCTTTGAGGGCAGAGGAGAAATCTAGGGTCTAATAGACCCCAATTTTTGCAAAAAAGAGTACCTGTCACTACCTATTGCTATCATAGGGGATATTTACATTCCCTGAGATAACAATAAAAATGATTTAAAAAAAAAAAATGAAAGGAACAGTTTAAAAATAAGATAAAAAATTAATAATAATAAAGAAAAAAAAAAAAAAAAAAAAAAAGCACCCCTGTCCCCCTGCTCTCGCGCTAAGGTGAACGCAAGCGTTGGTCTGGCGTCAAATGTAAACAGCAATTGCACCATGCATGTGAGGTATCGCCGCGAAGGTCAGATCGAGGGCAGTAAGTTTAGCAGTAGACCTCCTCTGTAAATCTAAAGTGGTAACCTGTAAAGGCTTTTAAAGGCTTTTAAAAATGTATTTAGTTTGTCGCCACTGCACGTTTGTGCGCAATTTTAAAGCATGTCATGTTTGGTATCCATGTACTCGGCCTAAGATCATCTTTTTTATTTCATCAAACATTTGGGCAATATAGTGTGTTTTAGTGCATTAAAATGTAAAAAAGTGTGTTTTTTCCCCCCAAAAATGCGTTTGAAAAATCACTGCGCAAATACTGTGTGAAAAAAAAAAAAATGAAACACCCACCATTTTAATCTGTAGGGCATTTGCTTTAAAAAAATATATAATGTTTGGGGGTTCAAAGTAATTTTCTTGCAAAAAAAATTATTTTTTTATGTAAACAATAAGTGTCAGAAAGGGCTTTGTCTTCAAGTGGTTAGAAGAGTGGGTGATGTGTGACATAAGCCTCTAGATGTTGTGCATAAAATGCCAGGACAGTTCAAAACCCCCCCAAATGACCCCATTTTGGAAAGTAGACACCCCAAGCTATTTGCTGAGAGTCATGTTGAGTCCATGGAATAATTTATATTGTGACACAAGTTGCGGGAAAGAGACAATTTTTTATTTTTTTTATTTTTTTTTGCGCAAAGTTGTCACTTAATGATATATTGCTCAAACATGCCATGGGAATATGTGAAATTACACCCCAAAATACATTCTGTTGCTTCTCCTGAGTACGGGGATACCACATGTGTGGGACTTTTTGGGAGCCTAGCCGCGTACGGGACCCCGAAAACCAAGCACCGCCTTCAGGCTTTCTAAGGCCGTAAATTTTTGATTTCACTCTTCACTGCCTATCACAGTTTTGGAGGCCATGGAATGCCCAGGTGGCACAAAACCCCCCCAAATGACCCCATTTTGGAAAGTAGAAACCCCCCAAGCTATTTGATGAGAGGTATAGTGAGAGTATCTAGAGTGAGCATCAAAAATGTACGTCCTTAGAAATCCTGAAGGCGGTGCTTGGTTTTCGGGGTCCCGTAAAAGGCTCCCAAAAAGTCCAACACATGTGGTATCCCCGTACTCAGGAGAAGCAGCTAAATGTATTTTGGGGTGCAATTCCACATATGCCCATGGCCTGTGTGAGCAATATATCATTTAGTGACAACTTTGTGCAAAAAAAAAAAAAAAAAATATGTCACTTTCCCGCAACTTGTGTCAAAATATAAAACATTCCATGGACTCAACATGCCTCAAAGCAAATAGCTTGGGGTGTCTACTTTCCAAAATGGGGTCATTTGGGGGGTTTTATGTCATCTGGGCATTTTATGGCCTTCAAAACTGTGATAGGTAGTGAGGAGTAAAATCAAAAATGTACGCCCTTAGAAATCCTGAAGGCGGTGCTTGGTTTTCGGGGCCCCATACGTGGCTAGGCTCCCAAAAAGTCCCACACATGTGGTATCCCCGTACTCAAGAGAAGCAGCTAAATGTATTTTGGGGTGCAATTCCACATATGCCCATGGACTGTGTGAGCAATATATCATTTAGTGACAACTTTTTGTAATTTTTTTTTTTTTTTTTTGTCATTATTCAATCACTTGGGACAAAAAAAATGAATATTCAATGGGCTCAACATGCCTCTCAGCAAATTCCTTGGGGTGTCTACTTTCCAAAATGGGGTCATTTGTGGGGGTTTTGTACTGCCCTGCCATTTTAGCACCTCAAGAAATGACATAGACAGTCATAAATTAAAGGCTGTGTAAATTCCAGAAAATGTACCCTGGTTTGTAGACGCTATAACTTTTGCGCAAACCAATAAATATACACTTATTGACATTTTTTTTACCAAAGACATGTGGCCGAATACATTTTGGCCTAAATGTATGACTAAAATTGAGTTTATTGGATTTTTTTTAGAACAAAAAGTAGAAAATATCCTTTTTTTTCAAAATTTTCGGTCTTTTTCCGTGTATAGCGCAAAAAATAAAAACGGCAGAGGTGATCAAATATGATCAAAAGAAAGCTCTATTTGTGGGAAGAAAAGGACGCAAATTTCGTTTGGGTACAGCATTGCATGACCGCGCAATTAGCAGTTAAAGCGACGCAGTGCCGAATTGTAAAAAGTGCTCTGGTCAGGAAGGGGGTAAAACCTTCCGGGGCTGAAGTGGTTAAAGGAATACATATCAATTAATAATACAACAGACATTTCCCCAATAACACTGTGGGAAGCTCATAAGCCTGTCTTGCGTGGTACAATACAAAGACAAATGGCACTATTTAAACGGGAACGCAAAAATCTAGCAAAAAAACTAGAACTCAATTTTAATGCAGCCTACATATCATTCCAAGATAATCCATCTCAGAGTATAAAATCTCATCTGGAAAAATCTAGATTGGAATACGATCTATTTCTCACTGAGTCAGTTGATAAATCCCTCAAACGCTCCAAACACGATTTCTACATGAATACAAACAAACCAGGTACATATTTGGCTCGGGCATTAAATTCAACTAACAAATCTTTCAAACCAATACGTTTTAAATTTTCAAAAAATGTTTATACTTGTAATCCAGTTAAAATAGTCCATAAATTTCACTCACATCTCGCAACTTTATACAAGACAAACAATGAATTTAATCCTACAGAGGCTGAATCCTTCTTCTCAAAAATAACCTTACCTGAGTTGTCTCAGAATCAAAAAAGCAGTTTGGATGAGCCTATAACTATAGATGAAGTTGCTAACGCCATAAAAGACCTAAAACTTAACAAAAGACCAGGCCCAGACGGCTACTCGGCTTTATACTATAAAACATTCTCAGAAATACTCTCTCATTCTCACTGAAACTTTTAACAAACTTCTAGAAGGACATTCTTTTCGGCAAGAAACACTAATGGCAATTGTTTGTATGATCCCAAAACCCCTTTCTGATTATACTTCCTGTGTGAATTATCGGCCTATCTCTCTGTTAAACCTTGATATTAAATTATTAGCAAAAATAATAGCAAAACGCCTCAATAGCATTATAGGAAAATTAATACATAGAGATCAAGTAGGCTTCATGCCAAATAGACAAGCAGGCGATAATATACGCAGGGCAGTGTTATTGGCACATATTGCTAAAAAACGGAAAATCCCTTTATGTTTTCTATCTCTCGATATTAAGAGGGCATTTGACACAGTATCCTGGCAATATATGCAATATTCATTACAAAAATGAGGTTTTGGACCCCACTTTTTAACATGGATCAAAGCATTATATAATAAACCCAAAGCCTATATAAAATATGCTGGATACAAATCTGATGCCTTTAATATCGAAAGAGGTACCCGACAGGGTTGCCCATTATCTCCCTTATTATTTGCCCTTATACTCGAACCCATGGCCCAATACATCAGAACAAACCAAACTATAACTGGCATTGAAGTAGGAGGTATTACACACAAATGATGTATATTTGCAGACGATATATTACTTTTTCTATCATCACCACAGGTCTCTGGTCCTAACTTAATACCAGCTCTTGATGGATCTGCAGCCCTATCCGGCCTTATGATTAATCCTAAGAAATGCCTAGTGCTTAATATTTCGCTCACAAACATGGAATTGATCCCGGCTAGGGCTGCACTCCCATTCACATGGGCAGAAAAATCAATCCCATATCTTGGAATTCATTTAACAGCATCTCATTCTGACTTATTCTCAACCAATTATCCTCCTGTATTAAGACAGATCACAAATCTAATAAAACAATGGTCACAACTTCCTTTATCCTGGATAGGGAAGATTAATGCAATCAAAATGACTATTCTACCCAAATTGCTTTATCTATTCAGAGTCCTCCCTATTCCAATTCCTTCCTATTTTTTGAGAATAGTACAAAAAAGAGCAACTTCGTTTATATGGGGCTCTTCTAAACCACGTATACCTATACACACACTACATCTTCCCAAAAATAAAGGAGGCCTGGGATAACCTAATTTTACTAACTACTACAGAGCAGCACATTTGGCCAGTCTGTCCAAATACCATGCAAAACAGGAAATCCCCATGTGGGTATTTATAGAGGCTTCAGAAAATGACCCTCTATTAATATCAAACTTGTTATGGCTTGATCCTAAAGACCGCTTTAAAATTCATAATCCCATAACTAAACACTTCTTATCTCTCTGGGATAAACTAAAAACCAAATATCAGTTACAATCTCCACACAATCCTCTCCTTTCTTTTATCAGAAATCCGGCCTTTTATCCGGAATTGATCTACAAAAATTCATTTAAAGCTTGGACAACATCAGGCATTCAGACACTAAATGACTTCATAGCATCTAAATCATACCTTTCATTCCCATCGCTTAGAGAAAAATATGATCTACCAAACTCTGAGATATTTAGATATCTCCAAATCAAAAATTTCTATACACCATTCCTAAAGGGGGATACACCATTATCCCAATTATCCATTTTTGAATCAATCTGTACAAAATCCATTTGATCCAGATCCATTTGCTAAAGGTACAATTTCATCACTTTATAATCAATTATATGGAGTAGTAAATCTTAATAGACCCTCTTACGTTCAGAAGTGGGAGGAGGACCTGGGACAAACTTTAGAAGACACGGACTGGTCTAACATATGACTCACATCTAAGTCATCTTCACCCAACATCTTAGCACTGGAGACAAATTATAAAGTCCTAACTCGCTGGTACCTTGTACCCGCTAGAGTGGCAAAATATTCACCTAATACCTCAGCTCTTTGTTTTCGAGGATGCCCAGAAATAGGCACACATTTACACATATGGTGGACGTGCCCAGTAATCCAAACCTTCTGGACGGAAGTCTTCGTGATTGCATCTAAAATATTTAAAAAAATAATACAACCAGATCCATATATAACTTTACTTAATCTAAAACCGGAATGGTTAACACTCTCTCAATTCAAACTTATTATCCAACTAATAACGGCTGCAAAACAAACAGTGGCAAAGGCATAGAAATCTCCTACATTGGTACTAGCAGAAACAATTCACAGAATGAATAATACAATGTCCCATGCTAAGATGGTAGCCATCGATCAAAATCAAATTCCAAAATTTGAAAAACTTTGGCATCCTTGGATAAAACAACAGTTCCTGTCAAATTTCAATGACTCTGTCCTGTTGCCATGGTAACAGATTAAATGACTTACAGAGACACCCATTCTAAGGCTTCAAAGAGAACTAAAAAGAATAATAAACTGACGAGCGGAACAACCTTGTGGACCATACCTCTGCCTTTCTACCCTTTTTCTTCTTTCTCTTTCCTTTTCTCCACCTTACGATTAAAGCTCATTATCAGAATTTATTTGACCTATATACACTCTACTTGTAAACAATATGTATAGTAGGTATAAATAATTTAAATACCTACAAAAGTAACTAAGGAAATGATTTATATCTTTAATTTAGGTTTACGTGAACCCAATGTTTAATATTTGAATTTTCATGATATTTACCTATATAAACCCTACTGTAAAACAATGAGCTTACTTTATAGATCCTTGTAAACTTACTTTATGTATCTTTATAATATTGTCTACTCAATAAACTTCTTTTGACAAGGAAAATTGGGGATGGCTACGATATTTTATTTGATGATGTTTATTTAGGATTTAATTCTCTTTCTATATTGTTGAGAAAAAGCAAGACTGATTCTGTCGGGAAAGGATGTTGGATCAAGTTACAGAAAAATATAGGATCTAAGGTTTGTGTTTTGGATTTGGTTTGTAGATATTTGCAGTTACGTCCCTGTTTCTTCTTCCTTGCTTATCCATGAGAATGGGAAACATTTAAAAAGAAAGAAATCTGCTGCGGTTATATGAACATATATGAACATTTTCTTAAACAGGACACTTTCCATGTTCGGCAGAAACTATTCATTTTGAAGCTTCTCGATTATGCCATGGAGCACAACTATTTCTGGCATAATGGCTCATTTTATTTACAGAACAAAGGGGTGGCCATGGGGGCTAAATTTGCTCCGAGCTTGGCCAACCTCTTCATGGCCAAGTGGGAGGAGGATGTCGTCTATGGCTTTCATGGGCTTTTTTCTAATTATCACCTGTATGCTGGTTGCGTTCTGGTCACTGAGGGATGTTCACTTCCTTTGACCCGGGCGCATAATGTTGATAAAGATTTTTCTTTTACACTCTCTTATATATATTTTCTTTTTGTTTTGTTAGTTTTTTTAGTTTGTAATTTATGACCTTGAGTGGTATGATTACGATCTTAGGTTCTTAATACTTCTTGCTTGTTTTTGTCTTTTTCCCCTCTCTGCTTACAGTTCTGGTGTGATCTTTTTTCATTGGATGTAAGATCACTATAGTTTTGGTGGGATGTCTCTCATTGGACGTGGGGTTATCACTTCTGTCTGGGGGATGATGAGCAGACTTCCTGGAGGATGGTTCACGGGCCGGGGGACCGTCACTTCCGCCCTGTGGATCATATTCAATTGGCTATAGTGTGGTTCAAGGGTTGGGGAATGACTACTTCCGCCTGTTGGAACGCACGCAATATCCGGTCTGGTACTTAAGTCCACTCCCTATATAACCTAGTGTCACACGTTGTAGCCACGCTCCTAATGATGCGCGTTTGTGACGAAACGTCGGGCAATGAGGGATGAGAGACGTGGTGTGTATAGAGGAGTGGCCGCCGCCTTGATGGTAGGAAGCGCTGGACACTTTCCTTTTGTCTTATGCTCGCTTTTTAGTGTTCAAATGTGAGTTTACATTTTTATCTCTTTCAATAAATGTTTGAAATTTCAGATGTCTGCGCAATGAGTTTGTTCTTTCATCCTTTACATATGTCTGATTGAGCTGCTCCTGTGGAGTCCATCTGCCAGCTGAGGTTACCATACAGCAGCCATCTGTCTCTGGTGGATCTATGTGAGGGGATTCTTTTGGTGGACTATTCGTTTAAAACTAGCGGTGAAATTACCTGCAATTGCTTAAAGTGTATGTTCTATACACTGACGGTAAGAGTCAGTTTTGTTTGGTGTCGGTGATGGTGCTAATGGGAAACATTTAACTGTATAT
Source organism: Lithobates clamitans (assembly GCA_037952925.1). Taxonomy (NCBI): domain Eukaryota; kingdom Metazoa; phylum Chordata; class Amphibia; order Anura; family Ranidae; genus Lithobates; species Lithobates clamitans. The sequence continues at coordinate 2,007,703 of JBBGZY010000228.1, read as the reverse complement.
CAATTTAAGGCAGAGTTGAAGAAATGTCTGTTAAGCTTGCAGTTAGGTCATCTGAATATTACTTCTCACTAATTCTGCATAGGAGCAGCCACAGAAGCAGCTAAGCTCGGTTTAACTGATGAGATGATTAAACCTATTGGCAAATGGAAATCTGACCGCTTTCGTTCTTATGTTAGACCTAATGCTTCTTTTTAATTTCAGGTCACCTTATTAATATCTGGATAATCGGCCATTCTTTTGTATTTTAGGCCAAGCATAGAGCTGATCGTTGGAAATATAGTTCTAATCTAAGTATGGCATTTGACGCATTTAAAGTTCAATGGTTTGGAAGAAAAGGCATGCAATGGAAAATGCTTCGCGACTCCTTGTCTCACTTGCATGAGAGGTGGCCAATGCCTAATGTTATTATTTTACATTTGTCAGGAAATGATGTAGGTAAATGTAATACATTAGAGTTGATTGCTAAGACGAAATTAGATTTGAAATGTATGCATGCAGTTTTACCTAATACGACAGTTTTTTTCAGAAATAATCCCTAGTTTGGCTTGGCTTATTTCTTCGGAGTTTCATTACTTTGAAAAAGTTTGCAAGTAAGTAAATAGAGCAATGGCTAAATTTATGCCTTCAGTGGCTGGTTTCTCTTTGTTAACTTGTAAGGAGGGCTGTCAGGCTTCGCAGATATGATAATGTTCATTTATCTGACATTGCTCTGGACATTTTCAACCTGTTGGCGCTATATAAATCCTGTATAATAATAATGATAATAATAATAATAATGTGAGAGTTGGTGGTGGGGGAAGGGGAATTTTCAGAATCTGGAAGCCCCATTTATAATAAGGGGGCCCCCAGATATCCAGCCTCCTAGAGAATTGATTATAGGGTGCATTAATACCCACTATAGCTCATCCCCAGAAAGAGATACATGTAAATAAACACACCAACACCTTGGACAAAGTCTTTTGTTACATAACAATTTAAAAAAGTAAACAGTGTCATCAAGTGATGTAGAAACAGCATCAACTACAAAGTCCTGCGACCCACCTCTCATCCATGGAAAAAATATAATCAGTTTGTTTTAGCACTTTGCTGAACTGCTAACAGGTTAGGTCTCTAAAGCTGATCCCTAGTGGGACATGCCCCCTTTCATTTGTGCTTAGTAGTGACATGGCTCTTTATGTTAACCACTTTAGGTGTGCCCTATAGCAGTTTTACTGCTACAGGGCAGCACCTGTGCCCGGCCAGGTAGGGGCTTGCATGCGCGCCGCTGGCAGCTCGCTTTGGCTGTAACTACACACAGCAAAATCTGATCAATGGATGCAAGGTACTCATTGTCTTTTTTTGTTTACAGCGCAAAAAAAAAATGCGAAGGTGATTAAATACCACTAAAAGAAATCTCTGTTTGTGGGAAAGAAAAGGACTTACATTTTATTTGGGTACAGCATTACATGAACGCGCAATTGTCAGTTAAAATTATGCAGTGTTGTATCGCAAAAATGGCTTGGTCATGGGGGGTAAATCTTCTGGAGGTCAAGTGGTTAAAGTTCATTGAGAGCTAAGCTAAACAGTTTTTATTACAGTGTTTATTTGAGAGCAGAAATGTTTTACTGCTCATATGAAGCTGAATCTGCTGATTTAAGCCAACTCTGGAACTATTCGGGCACTGCTCCTGCACACAAAGTGGCATAATGCATATGTAGCTTCCTTTTGAAAACAGTGTGAGAAATTACTAAGATCATTTATTATAGATTAATTTTAACTGCAGTTGGCCTCCCCCAATAGACCTGGCTGTTGGCATTCCCCTGGTATCGTACAGGGAGAAGCTGTCCTGATATGAACATAAGTCGGTGGACACTAACAGATGGTTTTAGACTTTCAATGTGGAGGGAAAGTCTGGAAAGTTTAAACTGTTCGCTCTTTGTAAGCAAAATTAAAGCTGGGCTGCAAAGCAATTCAGTCTTTTTTATTAAGACACCAGACCCAGACAACACATCTAGGTACTGCACTCTCTGAGAATTTTTGCAGATTATATTGTGTTTATGCAATAAAGCCTGGACTAGCACCTTCCCCAGCTTTTGGTTAGGCAATAAAAAAACAGAAGTACTGATGAGGTTGTTGCTTTGCTCAATCTATTTAAGAAACTTCTATTGTTAGGTGGTCAGTGCTTAGCAATGCAGCAAAAAACAATTGTGTACAGTCCTGCCTCTCCATGTACAAGTGTGACTGTTACCATAAACAATATTGCAGGAGGCTAATATCAAGAGAAATTCTGCTGCTTTGACAGGTTTATGCAGATATACATGTAACATGTTTAATACCAAGCAAAGACTTTAGTTTAGACTTTGGAAATGGGAGGAGAAGAAGAGCTGAAAGTGTTAAACAGTTTTGCATTGCAGTACAATGTGGCAACAAGTGAGGAGCTTTACGTTCTTTAGCAGAGGATAACGTGTTCATATAGTGTCAATGGATGTATTTGTATATCAGAAGATGGGCTAACCAGATAATAAAAATAATCTATAAGGGTCTTCTTGTTTTGAAGTCCTATGCTGAGTTCCCCTCATTATTGGGAAATTCAATCAAGAGTTTACATTGGGAGGAGCAGTAGCACCAGCAAAGGCCTTACTAAGTGCATGCTTCATACCCGTTATAGATATGCCCATTAAACTTTATAGCTGGGCCAGATACATACTTCATTTTTTCAGCAATGCTGTAAGATATAAACACATCACCAGGCCCTGGCCAAACCACTGTATTAAGAATATACCTTTGTATGACCTAAAGTCCTTAACTACATTTACAAAATATATGAGGAAAGCAAGGGTAGTTGGGATTTGGGGTTGTGTTATAAATATAGGTTATCATTAAAGCAGAACCGTATCTAGTCTATTACATTTTAAAAATATAAATCACTCCCAAAAATTGTATCAATCTTGTAGTCCTGATCATTAAGGCCCTTGTTTCCCATTTATTGCAGCAATATCCTTACTCTCCATTTTTAGGTAGATTGCTCTGTCCTCTTCCAGGATCAGAAACAGCTATCTACTATCTACTACTGCATCTCCTATGCATGCATACAGTGCCAGTGCTGATCTTTGCTGTACGGTATCCTGAGAACTGAAACTGATACCAGTGGAGAGACAGCCTACATAATTATGGCATAAAAATCCTGCTCAGCAGTGATGCCAAAAATTAGGAAAATGTGTACATGTGTAGTGAGAAGCACACAATTACATCAGATGACTCACAAAATTGTGTGCTGCTTTCCCAACCAAGCAAATGCTAAAAGCATTATAATATGTATTATTATTGTTCCTATTACCTAATACCAAGGTTTAGTAAAGGTCTTCCTTAAACAAAGAACTAGTTAAAAAAAGTAGAAACAGTAAATGAAAAAAATAAATGAAAATCGGAGTAAGTGAAGCGGTGGAAAGTGTTTAGGTTCAAGCTAACCTGGACAAAGTTGGCCATTCATTCAAAGACTCCATTTTCTAAACCAAACTTAGCTCAACCTTGAGTGGCCCCACATGTCATAATGGGGGTTATTTACTAAAGGCAAATCCACTTTGCACTACAAGTGCACTGCAAGTGCACTTGTAAATGCAGTTGCTGTAGATCGTCTGAGGGTAAGTTCTGAAATGAGTGCAAGCTCTGTTGATTTTATCATCCAATCATTTGCAAGCAAAAATGCTGTTTTTTATTTTCCTTGCATATCCCCCTCAGATCTACAATGACTGCACTCCCAAGTGCACTTTCACTGCACTTTCAAGTGCACTTGTAGTGCAAAGTGGATTTGCCTTTAGTAAATAAACCCCACTGTTCCTGTGCTTGATAGGGTGATTTGGCACTTCAGTAATATATTTAAGTTAGGAGAAAAATAATTTACTCACATATACCAGGTAATTTGATTATTCAGTTAAAATCTTGAAGCTCTCTGAAACAATGGCCAGCAAATGAAGATGGCAAATGGTCTCCTATGCCCATTTTTTTAAAATTCTATTCCTGACCATTCTCTAGCTAATAGCACCCCCCCCCCACCCCACAGCCTTAACCCTCATCTAACCATCCTCTATTTGCAACCAAACACCATGTATTACTTTTTTATTGCTATGCTATCCTGAAAATTCATTCAAATAGTAGTATTGTATATTATACCAGTTTGGCCCAACACAGGTCCCAATAACGCTGGTGCATTGAGTGAGGCATTTGTTTTTAGTGCATCATTGTCATATACAGTAAACAATTACAGAAACAGACTGCAAGATGATTAAAAAAATGTCAGTGGTAATTATAAATAATAATAATATTATTAATATTTTTTTAATTATTATTATTATTATTATTATTATTATTATTATTATTATTATTATTATTAATACTATTATTATTATCTACATAGTTTTACTATAAGTTAATAATGAATGCATAACATGTAAAAATGTCATCAACTCACAAATATAATGTCATATCTACAAAACTACAGTAGTTACATTTTTATAATATTTTTTTTAACATTCAGCACCTTTAAATGACTGTAACAAATATAATACACATCATAATGTCAAGCAGTTATTCTTCCTTCACCATTTACATAATTTAGTCAGTAAACATTTACATTTTATGCAATTTTTCATGATTTGTTTTTTTCATGATTATTTTTTAGGAGGAAAAAAATGAACATCTCTATGAACAAACTATATCACTAAAAGCACATAAGAAAGCATGCTGTGCAGGTCATTGTTAAACTTCTCTGTCCGTAATGACAACTGTGACCTACAGAGGTAGCCCTTTCCTAATAAAGAGATGGCAGAGCAGTACATGGGTTCATTGTTTCTTTCCAAAATGAATAAATTGCTAAGCAAATACATAATCATCACAGCACTGACTTTTTATTGAATAGGCTGCAGTGATGACTGTCATTTTAAATGCTGAATTTCTAATTTTCTCTGTGCAGCAGAGGCCATCTAAATAGTATGCAGATCACTGGTAGTCAAATAAATTGTCAAGGAATGAGGGCACTGTAATATTGATACAGGAGAAATTAATACATATCTATACTCCCTGCTCTAATTTGCCTTCTTGTCAGGCTTTCTTTTCTATAAATACTGAGATATATATATATATATATATATATATATATATATGTGTGTGTGTTTTACACAAACAGGTTTTCAATTAAGGCATGTAAAAGCACCAAGGATAAATAAATATACATACACATTGATGGGCAAAATGAATATGCCTCTAATATTGATAATAAATACATATCATTATATATATATATATATATATATATATATATATATATATATATATATATATATATATATGTATGTAACAAAATTGTTTTATTTACTAAATATGTCATTAATTAATATCTATAATTATACACCATTTTCACCATGGCATTAGAACAGTTTGAACCATTTTTTAAGCCTGACATTTATGTTTGCATGTAAATAAAGGCAAAATGACAAACAAAGAATACAATCTCATATAGTAGAATTCAGCAGTAAAAGAGAGATAGCCCGCTTGCTGCTCCCAATCACCAAGTGGTTGCTATAGTTACAAGGTCAGGAAATATGCCTTATCCCCAGTTGTCCAAGGCTTGCACATGTCACTTCTGAAACTATGAATTTTATATACAGGTCAGGATAAGAATGCCTAAGAAATAAACAGAGAACTGGACAATAATTGCAGATAATGCTTTTATATCTTTGCATCTTTTGGAGATGCAATTTTTTTCAGGGTTATGTGTAAAACCAGATAGTTGTTTTTATTTTTTCAGTTTACTTTTACTTATTTTTTACTACAAATTTCACAGTGTCTTTATATTTTTTTTTTAATTTTTAACTATTTCTCACTAACTTAATGAAATGGCAATCTACAAACCTAATTTACAATCTTAAGAATCAGCTATTTTAATTATTTCATAAAGATTTTTTGTTGTTACAATATGAAATCAAAAATGGAATAATTCCACTGACATGCTATTTGTCAGTATATAAACTGTTGTCAGTGTATCAATGCATAATATCCTGTGTACATAATTTTTAAGTCAACTAAATTGGAGATTTTTGAAAATGTTCAGCAATGATAATTAAAAGGCCCTAAGGATACTAAAAAGTGCAACATCAGGTAGGTCAAATACATTTAGAAAATTACAAATGTGCATGTGTTATAATATATATATATATATATATATATATATATATATATATATATATATATATATATATATATATATATATATATATATATATATATATAGTGTTCTGTTATTAAGTATACATAGAAATATGTTATTAAGGACATATATAGCATGCTTTGGTACGTTTATACTGATATACGTAGATATGGTGCATGGATATTTATATGCTTTCAGTAACTTAACGGTAAATGCCCAATTGTTGTTGTTTGAGATTTCTGAAAAAATGTAATAGAAAATATTAAAAGAAAAATATTTTACTATTAGTGTTTTTTTTTCCATTTGTAGTTTTTCTGTGGTGTTGCTTAACTTGCTTATATTTTCTCTAAATTTTAAAGACTTCCTTTTCTACAATGTTCATAATTTTAAAATACTTGAATAGAGCAAAATGGGCATATAAGACATAATGGTAGATATATTGGTCCACCTTTCCTTTGGATTGATGCCTTTGTTCAGATGAACCTGTTTTTCCTTTCTTTTATGTTGGTCAGAAAAGATTAGTCCTCACATTGATAACAATCCTTCCTTTTTTTTTTTTTTTTTTTTTAGAAAGCAGCATTCAAATGAGAAACTAAGTACATTTCTTTTCAACAGGCAATTTACCCCATGATGAGATATGCTTTCACTTTATTCTCTGACATTCTAGCATCTAGCAGCACAGCAGGTATCCAGAGGTTAGGCTTCAAATAAAGGATAACTACATTCTTACATTAATAGATGCCATTGTATGAATTTGTCATATTATTGCAGCATTTAGTCCCTTTAATTGTGCTTTTAAAATTATACATGATAAAGCTGTCCAGACTGAGGTTACAAAATATCCTACCCATTCTTTAATAATAATTGCTCTGTTTCTAGAATGCTCTTGTGGGTTTTTTCCACACTCTCTTTATATGATTGAAGACCAAAGACGATTTGAAGCTTCTTACTTAAACACCATTTTAACCTTTGTTTTTCTTTTTGGAATATCATTTAATAATATTGTAAAAAATAGTGTGATTTTGCTATTGCAGTATGCACAAGAATAAATACCTTTTTTCCCCTCACTGTACACACACATATACACACTCTCTCTCTCTCTCTCTCTCTCTCTCTCTCTCTCTCTCTCTCTCTCTCTCTCTCTCTCTCTCTCTATATATATATATGTTGTTTACATTAGACTTAATTATATGTACTAATTTAACACTATGGAACTTGTTTTTTTTTCTATGACCTTTTTTGTATGGTCATGTGAGGCTAGGTTGTATGTCTTCTGGCCTACATGCAACCTTGCCTATTAGTCAGTCCCCAAACCATTGATGTGAACCATCAGCCCTATGATTTCTGTGGTTCATTCATTTTGTGGTTCTCTAACGATCTCTGCCCTAGCTCTAAATCCTGCTTTTATTGTAGACAGAGCTGACAACAGGCAGCCTTGTCTTTCATTTCCTTGATGTACTTTGTACTGCAGTATGGCTTTTGTTAGTATTGATGCAAACATTACCATAAACCACCACCTAGGGACCAGAAACAATTGACTAACTGTTTTCAAATCCAATACACTTAAGTTGATCAGACACAAAGTTTAAGTACAGTTTGCTATAACAGCAACTATGCTGTGTGGCCTCAACCTTTATAGACTGAAAAATAAAGGTCAATGGCACGTAGCTACTTATGTCAAGACAGAGTACAAAGCTATGTATAACAGAAGTGTACATATAGAGCCTGCAATATTTCCTTTGCCAGCCCTGCTTTCACCAGTGTATCACCCTCCCTGTCCTCAATACACAGTTGACAAAAATATAAATGTGTTAATATAATATTTATTGAAAAGGTATGATTTGATTTTGATGGTGTACTTTTATTCATTTCAAATTGACGCGCATAGAATTTTTTCCAGTAAAATACTAAACAGCAGGCTAACAATCACTGGACTCATTAAAACAGAATATTTTGCAGCATATGGACAATTTTCAAAGTTAGCTGTGTGGTAAATGCAAAACAGTGGCTGACCCTTTTTGTGTAAAGAGCAGTGAAAGGGTCATTTGCTTTTTAAGCATCGTTAGATCCAGATTCAAGCCTTTGTAAAAAGGGCCATTCACTTTCCATATGATGCTTCAAAGATGTCAGCTGAATCTTTGAAGTTTTTCCCTAAATTAAGCAGAGAGAAACATAGAGTAGAAAAATTGCAAATATGATGTTATAAGAAAAAAAACTCATAATATTATGGTAAAAAAATTCATGGTGTTCGTAAAAAAAAAAGGTGTCTTTTTTGCAACTTCTAAAACTTATGAAATGCTAAAAGCGAATCTGTACAATCCTGTAACCTTCCATGTTCTCAAAAGGCAACACAAATATTTTAAAGAATGTTAAAAAAAATGTCTTGCTGCATTTGAGATACTACGATCAATACATTTAGTGTTATTGTTACACACAATAGGTATTTTAAACATATATAATTAAGCTTTATGTATACATACACATACAACCACACAAATATGTAAAATGTCTTCACACGTGGGAAAATACTGCACATCTGTATGAAACCAATGTCTTAAATACATATGGTATCTACCACATCTTACACTTCACATAGACAGAATAACCAATACTTTCGAAAAAATCTGCTTACATTAGAAGGCATTTAAGTGGCTATATATTATATATTTATAATTTAGGAAAACTGTACAGTATTTAAAATAAAGCTTCATATAGCAAGCCAAATAATAATAATAATTTATTGTGTGAACATCTTAAAAGGATCTCAGTGCAGTTTACTCCATCCTCACAACAGATGCTGGAAAGTAAAAATGATTTAGGCTTTGAGTTCAACGTGTCATACCCTCTTTGACATCATTTTATTTTTTAAGCATCATCCAATGGACCGTGTAAGATATATAGGGGTTGATAGCTTTGGCTATAGAATTTATATTCAGCTCTTTGGACTGAAATACCCTGTAATAGGATTTTGTGATAGACTTTCCCATGTTTTTTTTAATTTATATCCAAGGTAAATACTTGGATGAATGGTTCTTAGTTACATATGCATCCTAATTTATAAGGCATAATTAAACTCAAAATATTAAAGTGGTATTACTGTATTTTGCAACCAATAGGAGGCATCATAATTCCACTCCATAATTGTAGTGAGTGAAACGTTTTATAATGTGTTGAGAAATTTGGTGAGTGCATTGTGCATTTTGCTGGGGAATGTATGCAGAGAAGTGTTAATTATACAAGTGCACATTTTTTTAAATATTTAACTGAATTTTTTATATAATTATTGATGGCTAACAAAACAATCAATAATATGATGTTTAGATCATCTGCAATACAAATTATCTGTTGATCTGTCAGAAATCAGGTGTGCTCCCAACTTCCTGCTTGAGCTGACAACACATTTGCTTAGCTGAAATCCCAAGCAGCATTTTTAGCCTTAGCTTCTGAACTACAGAACACTGTCTATTCCTGACCCCTCTCTGTCCCATTCCCCATGCATACAATAAATTCTGCTGCCTGATCACTGTGTGTAAGAAAAGGCATTTTGGGAGATGTAGTTCTGGGGGCAGGCTTATGTCAAAAGCAGTTGTCCACACAGCAGCCACCACTCCACAATTTTACAAGCCTGATGATGATGTCACAGGGAAAATAAAAGCTGCTTCTGACTATAGAACAAAAACAATAATGCTGGGAAATGCTGTAGAGATGGCAAGGGAGGTTGGAGTGTAAATTTGAGTAGTGCCCAAGTTGTATACATTTAAGCCCAATACATTCTTATTTTAAACTCTCTTCCTTCTTTAAAGCTCGGTAGTATCTAATTGGGCACAATTTTCCTTATCCATAGTTATATTGGAAAATCAATAAGTGATTTGCAGGTTTTATTTTCAAACATCTATCACCCGAACAAGATGCTTCCAACAGAGAATCATTCCAGGTACTGCTTTAAGCAAACCTCCTGGCAAACAACTGCATACACAATTGGCATACATATAAGTGATTTGTAATTCTGCTCATCAAGCCATGTGATTCTCACATCTTTTTCACACTGCAGTAATTCTGTTCATACAGTCAAATTGTCACAGTGTGGGATAAGGCTCAGTCTAGTATAAGCAGCAATAGCAGCATAGGTGTTCAAGCTAAATTCAGTAGCTAAAGATTTCAAGGCTATATTTTAGCAGTAGCAAAAAACAGCAAATAACTGACATAAGCATGATAATCTGGCAAACAGGAAGTGTAGGTGCATGGTTTAAATAGGAAGTTCATAGGAGGAGCTAGAGATTCAGAATTCAGAAGAAAACTGAGTATCGGTGAAGACTGATCAAGAGACCAGTCAAAGAACTATTCAGAGCTTCAGGTGGCTCAGTAGGAAGTTCCACTTCTAGGCACAATAGAGGTTCAGATCTGGATTCTGAAAAGTACCAACTTCAATCTAGAATTTCTCTTTGATGTCTTAGGGTCTAGTATGTGAGGAAATATCTGACAAAATTCTCTTGTTAGCCTGTGAGCATGAACATATTCTTCCTGTTCCAAATAAATTTCTTCTGATCCAATATCTCCAATAAACCCAATACTGTAATTTGTTCTTATAAATCCTGGAATCAGGAATTATCTTAACTGTAAATTCTTTGTTGCCTTGTACATCAACAAGTGGATGGGGTGAAAACATTATTCCAGAAAAAGGATTTTTGCTAAAAGGGACAATAATGAGACATGAAAAACAGGGTGAATCTTGATACTGCCAGGAAGTTCTTTTTATAATAGTAAATGTTTATTTAACATTTTCAGTACAAAACAAAGTACAGGAAGGGTACAAAGAGTTGACAAATCAAATAAAAGAACAGTTATTTAAAGGCAGGAATGAGTGATAGGTACCTAGGTTTGATTTGATGCAGATCCAGTGCACATTACAAGTTACTGGTAAAGTCCAGATCCTGAATGTGAAAGTGTTTTTAAAGGCAGGATATGAATATCTTAATGCATTCCCTGCATTGGGGTAAAGCATGTTCCACTAGTTGTATTGCCTCCCTCACCCCCCTCTTATATTTATCTGAGAAATAAGAGATGAGCGGGTTTAATCACAAACCCAGCTTTGGCTGTTTGTGTGTTTTGCTGAATTTTGCCAGTCTGGCCCCTGCTTGCAGAAGCCAAACATTATATATAAAAACAGCTTTTCTACTGCTTCTATATATGTTTCTTGCTGTCACTGGAATCCATGGGTGCTTGCACCTGCAGCCTCCCTAGGAGCCACTGACGTCACGAGGGCAGTGATAGCAATGACATCACTGTAAAAATATGGGCACTGCCCATTTTTGGTTAATAATGTCACCACTATCCCTATCTCCCTAATTAGAGAGAGAAAGCACACAGATTTTATCTAAATTAAATATAAAACAAATAACAGTGCATTTTTTTTAGACTGAAAACCAAACAAATAGCACATATTTGCAGCAGTTTTTTTGAACCTTTATAGTCTGCTATTATAGAGGGAGAGAGCAGGTGGATTTCATGTAAAAAAAAGAATAGTCTATTTCTTCAGACTGATGACCAAAAAGATTTATAGCACATTTTTTAAGCCTTTTTTGGATAGGTATATAGCAAGAGAAAAGCACATTTTAGCTGACAATAAAAAATGTATGTATTTTTATGAGATTGAATATAAAAAAAAGTTACAAATTTGCAGCACAGACATTAACATGCATTGGAAGGCTGCAAAATTTGAGTGATTAAGCACAAATACTAACTGGAAATAAAAAAATTAGTCTTGATTCAGAGACCGAAGAGGGAAATATTTTAGAGTTTAGCAACACAGCTAGTAAACCATTTTTGAAAGGCCTCATATTCTTAGGAAGTGTGCAGGCATATTGTATATGGAAATATAAAATGTCTATTTGTTTAAAAAGAAAAAGAAAATCACAAATTTGAAGTATACCTTTGAAGCCTTTGTTGGATTGACCACAGTTTCTGAGGGAGAGGGGGGACACTTGGAAATAAAAAAAATGTATTCGATAGAAGACTGAAGAAAAAATGTTACTGATTTGCACCACAAATATTAGGCCTGTATGAATAGACTGCAATTTCTGATTGGAAATATTACATCTGTAAATTAAAATTTAGACTGCATTCAGATGAGCGACCAGGGACATGTGCAAACAAATTGATTAGCTGTGACCAGCATCCAGGGTCATTTGGAGACTCTCTTTGCATGTAATCGCTTGGAGAAGTTACATGTGAATGAACAGTGGTGGTCCTGACTATTGATTTGTACAAAGTAGAAACGTGACAGCTTCTACTGATAGCCACTGCTGTTCGCACATTGTGAGGTTGATTTACTAGGTAAATAGACTGTGTTCTTTGAAAGAGTAGTTTCACAATTTTTCTGAGAGCTTAGTGAATGTAGTAAAGCTCCACTGATTTCTGTGATCAAATAATGTGTAAGCAAAAATACTGTTATATATATATATATATATATATATATATATATATATATATATATATATATATATATATATATATCCTTTGCACTTGATTGGGTATTCTTTGCAAAGTTAGGCTTCACCACATTCACTAAGCTCTGGGGAAAATTAGTGCAAGTGCACTTGCAAAGTGCACAGTCTATGTGCCTTAGTAAATCAACCCCACTGTGGGCATGTAGCTTGTATCCCCACCTGCAGATTCTTGCTAGCAGCCATCCCTGCCCTCTTATCTGATTGTAGCCTTGGTGTCTTGATTCAGGGATTGATGAGGCAAACATTTTATAGTTTTGCATCATGGATATTAGGCCAGGCTGAAATTTCTGAGTGGGTGAGCATGCATATTGCATCTGGAGTAAAAAAAAAAAAGAGTATATTGTTTTGGAGACTGAAAATGAAAAAATGTTACAGATTTGCATCACAGATATTAGAACTGTATGGACAGGCTGCAATTTCTGAGCAATTGAGTGGTTATATTACATCTGGAAATAAAAACATAGTATCTATTTTTATAGAATTTAAGAGAAAAAAAATCACAAATTTGTAACACACATTTGAATCCTGTATTGGATAGACCACAGCTTTGGAGGAAAAGAGCAAGTACAGATATTAAGCTTGCAGCAACAAGCTACAAATGTTGAGTGGCTGAGAGTGCATATTGCATCTGGAAATAAAAAAAATTGTGCCTTGATTCAGAGACAAAAAAGGATTAATTTTATAGTTTTGCAACATAACTATTAGGCACTTTTAAAAAGCATGCCATTTCTTAGGGATTGAGTAGCCATATTCCATTTGGAAATATGTTAGTCTGTTTTTTTTTAAATGTAAAAGAAAAAAAATTGTGCAGATTTGCAGCACACCTTTGAAGCCTTTATCCAAATAGGCCACAATGTATGAGGGTGAAAGCAAACACATTGTAAAAAACAATATATTTATTTTTAAGGAGACTGAAGATGGGAAAAATGTTACAGACTTGTAAGGACAGGCTGCAATACTGAGCAAGTGGGCTGGCATGTTACATCTGTACTTAAAAAAAAATGTATTTCGAGTCAGACACTGATAAGGGAAAACAATTACAGTTTTGCACCATGGATATTTATTCTTTTCGGAAAGGCTGCTATTTATTAGAGAATGAACAGGTATATTTCATCTTGAAATATAAAATTAGTGTCCATTTGTGATTCATTGATCAGAGAAGTCAATTGAAGAAATTATTTACAATGATCAGAAGCAAAAGTTACATAGTCCCTGTACCACAACTGATGAAGGGATTTGGAGTAGAAAACCAAGGGTTTCCAGAATGATAAGAAATTTGGGTAATTCATTCAGCTGAAAGTCTCTTAAAGGTTGGGCTATATTTGAAGTTCAATAGGAAGAGTCTAATGGGAAATTGGCCCTGAAGATGAAGGTGAACTATAAACAGTCTCCATATCAATAGTTCCAGCTTTATTTCTCATTTCTTTATCATTGCTGTAAGCAAATTCTATGTTCATTAGCTTTCCCGGGTTTCAGAGTCCAACGTAGAAGAACAAGGAATTGTACAGCTCTCAGGGATGAGTGGGTTAGGAATGATGAAACAAGATGGTAGAGAATATATACGCATTTTTTTTTCTTGAATTAATAGTGAGACAGACTGATTAATGGAGTTTTTTATTAAACACTTTAGAATGACTCATGGCAATTGTCTCTTTAATTTGTTTGGACAATTAATTGCTTAATGTCCAGAATCACTGCAGTAAAGACATAAGTTCTCAGAATGCCATCTCTCTTTCTGCTGAATAGAAATAAATATCCTTTTTTTGCATGAATCTGGATTTAGGAGTGATGGATTGTAGGAAAATGTAGGACCCTTCTGAACTGACTGGCTAATGGAAAATCGTATGCCTCCTTTACTTTTAAACATCCCTTGCCTCTTCTTTCTCCTTTCAGTAAGTCTTTAATACATTTTGCCACATAATTGGATGAAAATTCCAAGATCATTAGAAGTCTCTACTCAAAACCTTTTATTTATAACCTTTTGCACAGTGGCTTTACTTTCTTTTTGATGGTCCGGAGAAAGGTCCACTGTAAGTGCATTGGAGTCCATAATGGCTCCATCTTGGAAATGTAAATCCTGTACTTATTTCTGCAGATCATAGCTCTCCTCTATTTTAAACTTTCTTTAAATTTTGAACCTCAAAACATGTTTCTTGGTAACACCAAACTTTTACAACTCTTCAATCTGCACCTAAATGGGCCATGGAGCTGCCACAGTGGATTCCATGTTGTGACCAGATTACTCTCTCACAATCTGGGATCAGGATTGGTTTCCAGTAGCTGTAATAGCGGGCTAGTTTGTGGTTATTAACTGTCTGGATTCACTACACAAGCAGGTGGTAGCAGCAAAGGTGAAAGCAGGACAACGTTTGGTGATCAAGCTGAAGTCACCAGCCATAGGTATCAAGTTTATAACTGGGAGTGATAAGAGTGGTTGGTAAATCAGCAGCCAAGGGTTGGTGCAGATGTATTGGTAATAAGGACACAGTGTAGCAGTAGCAACAAGAAAGAAGATACTTGCATAGGCACAGTAATTGTGTAAACAGAAATTGCAGATGCATGGCTTAAATACAAAGTTTAGTGGTGGAGCAAGGAGTTCAGAATTCAGAAGAAAACTAACAGTTGAGACTGATCGAGAGGTCAGGGATGGTGTCATACATAGTTTCAGATGAATCAGTAGGAAGAGCCATTGCCCGGCACAACATAATGGATCTGGATCTCAACATGTTTCCTGCACCCCAGCCTCACTGCATAGAAAGCTTTTTTTACTTATTGCAACTTCATGTCATTGCCAGTTGCTGTGTTATGTAAAATTACTGTTGTTTGTTGAAATGAATGAAGTGTAGAGTTTTAATTTCTGTAAAAAAATTTTGCAAAATATTTCCACTTTTCAAAATGTATTGGAGGCAATAGGGCAGGTAACATTGGAGTTATTTGTGTTTTTAAGGGTGTAATGTATTTTAAATGGCTCCAAGGCAGTAGATAAGCTCTTTCAACTATCCCTAACCTGTTCTTGTGCCAAAATATGCCCTCTATTAGGCTAATTTTTTTACATTTTGTTCACAGAAATAAAAAAAAACTGTGAAAAACAAAACTGGCAAAAGTTAACTATCAAATAAACAAAAGGGGAAAAAAATCAAAATGACAAACAACACTATTAAATAAACTAAATTATCATAAAAGGGTTGTAAAAACCTTGTTTTTTTTTAAATAAAAATAACAAACATGCCTATACTTACCTGCTCTGTGCAATCGTTTTGCACAGAACAGCCCCGATCCTCTTCTTCTGGGGTGCCCTGCCAGTGCTCCAGGCTGCTCCTCCTCATTGGGTGCCCCCACGGAAACCTGCTTTCCCTGGGGGCACCCATGTGAGCTGAGTCCTGCTGCTGTGTCCACTCACATAGACAGCTGGACTCAGCCCCGCCCCCTACTCCCATGTCACTGGATTTGATTGACAGCAGCGGGAACCAATGGCCCCTGCTGCTATCAATCAGTCCAATGAGGAGGGAGACAGTGGCTGGGGCTACTGCGTTCATGCACGTTGCTGGATCAGATTGGGATCAGGTAAGAAAAAGATGGGGTCTGGGGGGAGCTACAGCACAGAAGGTTTTTCACCTTAATGCATAGGAGGCATTAAAGTGAAAAACCTTGAGGCTTTCCAACCACTTTAAGAAAAGCAAAAACAACAGCAGCCATTTCATTTCTACTATTTACACTAACCATCATGTAGTTCATTCAAAATGCTTAGGCAACAGGCATTTCACAGAGTTAGTCTAGGGAAACGGTATATAGGTTTCATATATGCATTTCAAGCTAAGACCATGATGTGTGGGGATATGTTTGTCTGACTGTGTGTATGTGGTATGTGCACGAGTGGACCTAAACAGAATGGCTATTTTTTTATCAATTGCAACTGCATATTAAGCTGTTTTTTTTTTTTTATTTCTTTTTATTGAAAAAATTTTTGATATACAATTCCTGAGAATCTGCCAACATAGCAAGATTCCCAGTACAACTTCTGGCCGCACAGGGCCTATGCAAACATTCTCCTATACTACTATATCCCCCCCCCCCTTGTCACAGCTCACAAATCATATTATACAATGCCAACCCTCTGCATTCGGTCTTCCTTCTTTGTTTATACAACCATGTTTTGGTGATCCTATATAAAGGGTTATAAAATTAGCAAACTTTATTCTTCTGTCATACTATTGCCAATCTGTACCTTACCAAACTATATATGCCTACAACCTCATGTCTTTCGCATTACCTTTTGATTGATCTTACTGACAACTATATCAACCCTACTCATCCCACAGTGGTGTTTGATTCATACCATACTTTCCATATTTTATCAAATTTTTTAATACATCCCCTTGCTTCGCATGTATATTTATAATGGGGCAACATTGAGTTCACCAGAGTTTTCCAAAAGTTTATGTCGGGAGCTTTGGCATTTTTCCATTTAAGCAGAATGGCCTTTTTCCCGTAAAACAATAAAATAGTGAGTAGCGTTCTCATGGCTCGTTTTGGAACCACCTCGTCCACCAGTCCCAATAGGCACACCCTAATTGTCATTGGTATAGGTACCGATATGAGATCTGAAATGCATGTTATAGCCTCTTTCCAAAAACATTGTATATGTGAACATAGCCAAAAAATATGTTCCGCATCGGTCGGGGATGCAGAGCATCTCCAACATTCAGCCGATGCACCACAATAAATCCTGGCCAACCTGGCTGACGTATAGTAACTTCTATGTAAGAACTTGACTTGTATTAGTCTGTCTCTAGCCGATACTAGATGTCTGAACGGTTGATTCCAAAGGTCATCCCAGTCCTCCCCCTGCAGTTCTGGAACTTCCATTTCCCATTTGGTTCGACATTTTGTTATTGCCTTTGGTGTTGATTTAAAAAATTATTTGTACGTCACCGAGAGGACTTTGCTCAAATCCTCCGCTGACAGTAGGGATTCGAGTGTGGAGGGCAGAGACTCCACCCTCAACTCTCTAAATTGGTTCTGAAATGCATGTCTAATCTGGAAGAAGCGAAATAGGTATGAGTTGGGCAGTTCATGTCTTGATTGCAGCTGAGAGAAAGTCATAAGTTCCCCAAATGTTGTGATATCTTTGAGTGTTTTTACGTCCTTAACCGCCCAAATCCCTGGATCAGGTAAGTTATAAAAATTAGGTAAAGTTTTGTTCATTCAAATTGGGGTCGATGGGGACAGTCCTACATAACTGGGTGATGCCAACCTTACCGCCATTTCCCAGGCCTTAATAGTAGCTTTCATAGTCATAGTCAAAGGTAGGTCAGATTTTGTACCACGAAACAGCGCCAATCTCAGGCTTTCATAAGCTCCCAGATGTGCCGCTTCTAAGACAGTGGCAGAGTCCCCGTCATCCGACACTAACCATCTCCGGGCAAACACCATCTGGCCAGCCAGATAGCATTTGTGCCAGTCTGGCAGCGCCATTCCTCCCTGATCACAAGGTTCTTGTAATACTTTGGTTCCTATCCTAGGGGGCTTAGGGGCCCAGAGGAAGGAACCTATAATTCCTTTGATTTGTTTGAAAAATGTTTTGGGTTTCCAAACTGGGCAGTGGCAAATGAAGTAAAGTAGTACCGGTAGAAACTTCATCTTAAGCACGCTGATTCTACCTATAAGCGAAAGAGGTAATTTGCTCCAAGAAAGTACTTTTTGTTTAAGAAGGGTCAATAGGGGAAATAAGTTCAGAGGGATATAGTCCTGTATATTTGCCGTAATTTTCACCCCCAGGTACTTAAGTGATGTTACCCATTGCAAAGGCACTCCTGAGTTTGCTTTTTCCCTAGCTTTGGTATCTAGTGGTAGTATAGACGACTCGTTCTAATTTACTTTCAACCCAGAGAAATCCCCAAATTCATTTAGAATCTTTAGTACTGCCTCCAACGAGGCCTCGGAGTCACTTAGAAACAGGAGCATGTCATCGGCGTATAAAGCTAGTGTTTCTTGAATTGTACCTACTCTGATTGCCTGCACTTCTCCAGAGGTTCTCAAAGCGATGGCCAGGGGCTCCATAACCAGAGCGAACAAGATAGGTGACAATGGGCATGCTTGTCTCGTGCCCCTGCCCACCGCAAAGAAATCAGAAATCCTCGATCCCATTCTAATAGCCACCTTTGGGTTACTATACAGCATGGATATCCATCTTCTCAATTCTGCCCCAAAACCCATTGCCTCTAGGACCTTGGTCATAAACACCCAATCTACCGTATCAAAGGCTTTTTCTATATCTATTGATACTACTATCCTGGTATCAGTATCTGTCCGTGGAAGTTGTATGTGAGTGAAAAGTCTTCTTAGGTTAGTATCAGTCGATTTACCTGGCATGAACCCGGTCTGACCTATATTAACCACCGTTTGAATGACTAGAGCTAGTCTAGAGGCCAGTATTTTAGTTAAAATTTTAAGGTCTGATCTTAGTAGTGCTATGGGGCGGTACGAGGCACACTCTGTCGGATCTTTCCCTGGTTTGGGCAGGAGGATCATGTAGGCCTCAAGCATGGAGACTGGCAGGGAAGAGTTTTCAGAGCTATGTTCTAGTAGCCAGTTAAATCTCTCGGCCAGTGGATCCACATGCGCCTTATAAAAGTCGTCCGGAAAGCCATCAGGACCCGGGGCCTTGTTTGGGGGAAAGGCAAAGATTGCCTTCTGAACCTCTTTAACTGTTATTTTAGCGTCTAATGTAATACTGTCTTCTATAGTTAGTCTTGGTATATTCAAATTAGTGAGTAGCAAGTCTAGTTCTGCTGTGTCTTTTTGTGGTATGGGGTATATATTGTAGAAAAGAAATCAATGAATTCCTGCATAATCAAAGACGAGTCAGTGACTAATGTACCCCCCTTGTCTCTTATAGCTGGTATATGAGCCACTAGGTGATAATCTGCCACTAGCATTGCCAAAAATTTCCCATTTTTGTCTCCTTCAGCGAATATCGTGTGCGTATTTCTAATTAATTCTGTTCATGTTAGCCCTTTAATATGCAGTGACAACTCTCTCCTAGCCTCCAGATGAGCCTCATATGCTACCTTTGTGGGGGCTTCTGCCTGCTCTTTCGCACACTCCCTCTCTTTTTGTTTTAATGTATTTAAAGTTTCGTTATCATTTACTCTGGCTGTCTTAATGGCTGAGATACATTCTCCTCTTATTACCGCCTTGAAGGCATCCCATACTACTGGTGGCTCTGCCGAGTCAGTATTAGTAGACCAATACGTTTTTATCGCTTCCGCCAGTTGAGCCCCAACCTGTTCATGTTGTAGCCAACTGGGCGAAAGTCGCCACCCTCCCTTTGTTAGACCCGTTGCAAAAGATAAAGTTAAGGATAGAGGATTATGATCTGACAGACCTCCTGCTAAATATTCAACATCACTTATATATTGTAAAGTTCGAGCGGTACCAAAAGCCAGGTCAATCCTGGCCGATGACCCATGCGACTGTGATATATGGGAGTATTCCTTTACTTTTGGATGTTTCCATCTCCAGAGCTCAATCATCCCAGCCACAGAGGCCCATCCATTCAAGTCAGCCGAGCTTCCTCTGCTTAAATTGGAAGAGTCCAAGGCCGAGTCTAAGATCGCGTTGAAATCTCCCAAAAAAAGGGCAGGTAGATGTAAATATTGGGCTAGACTAGTTAGCATGTCAAATAATAGTTGGCCTTGAAATGGAGGGGGTATGTACACATTTACCAACAGGATTTGACATTGATATATGGTTATCACAACCGCCACAAACCTTCCTCCTGGATCAGTAACGACCCTATGTATAGTGCACGGGATCGATTTGCTTATTAAAATGGACACTCCTCTGGCAAAGGTAGAATACGTTGAGTGTAAAGCCCGCTGTATCCACGGTTTGCGCAGGGACATGATCCTATTGCCATCCAAGTGCGTTTCCTGCAAAAGAATTACGTGTGGTTTAGACTTTTTTAAGTATTGAAATACCGAGGCCCTTTTAAATTTATTGTTCATGCCTCTGACATTCCAAGACACCATTTTTAGTTTATCCGCCATTGTTATTTTTCCTGTAATAATTTGCCTCACCGCATTTTGGTGAGATTAGCTTTTCACTTTCCCTGACCACCATACATCCTAGAAAAACTTTCTACATCAAAGGTTATTACGTTAGTATTAGTTTTGTGAGCCGTGACAAGTGACTTTCCCTCCCCTGCTATTATACCAGAAACATCAAAATAAATACCCTGTAAAAAAAAAGGGTATATCAAAAAACAAAAAACAAAAAAGTTCCGGTATGTAGCTTTTCCCCAAAAACACGAACCAATCTTGATGATAACGATAAAATTTACCATAAAAAATTAAAAAGAAAAAAAAAAGGAAAAAAAGGAGGACTCTGTGGTGAAGGAGAGAGACTTCTGAGCAAAAAATAAAAAACTCAGGACCACGAATTCCTCTTTTGACCTGTAAACTTTTAGTGACTTTAAGGGAGTGATGGTCTTCCTCCCCTCGTGTTCCTGCATTCTCGTCAGAGAGTCAAGAAACATTTGTTGATCCTCCCACGTGGTCAGACAGCTATTTCAATGAACGCCATGCGATTAAAAGCTTGAAATGTTGGCTCCTAGTACAGTTAGGCCTTGATGCTAGCCCATTCAGATAGCTGACTCAGCCGTATGTCAGGTGAAATATTCCTGCTCAGGGACTTTGTAGCATCCACCAGATTTTTCTTGTCCAGGATTTGTTCTTAGCCTGCGTTCAATCCTTAGTGGCATTCAGTAAAAAAATCTGTGCATGCGTGTGTTCGACCCTTATGACAGTCAGTCCACTGCAATTCACTGGCCAAACAACTGTCCAATCTAATTATTGCAGGGCCTGGGCAATTAGGAACAAAGTAACCCGCACCAACTGGTGCAACTTGTAGAGAAAATAACATTTTCTTACTTGTTGATTCGGTCCAACTTCTGCTTCAGGAGCTTAAGCCAGTTCCTTATCCATCCATTCGCAAGCCTCCGTAGGATTTTCAAAGAACTTCACTGTGCCCTTATATTGTACTCGTAGTTTACTCGGGTATAACATACTGTATTGCACCTCTCTTTCCCAAAGTCTCCTGCATACATCATTGACCGAGCGGCGTCTCTGCTGCGTGGCAGCTGAAAAATCCGGGAACATCATAAGGCGCGTGTTTTCATACTTCAAGTCTGGGATTCTTCTTGATTTTGCAAGGATCATATCCCTGTCTCTATAGTTCAGGAAACTTACCAGGAAAGGTCTGGGATATGCACCAGGGGGTCTACGTCCTGTTGGGACCCTGTGAGCTCTCTCCACCACATACGTGGGGGGTAAATCTTCCAGGGAAAGCAATTTTTTAACAGGGCTTCAGCAAGATTTGTAGATTTGTCCCCTTCAGCACCTTCTGGCAGGCCCACCACCCTAATATTGTTCCTCCTTTGGCAGTCTTCAGCATCATCTGCCCTATATTGCAAGGATTTCACCAGGTCCCGGAGTTCAGCTAGATGTATGCCTTGTGTGTGAGAAATGTCCTCCACCCCTGAGACCCTGTCCTCCACTGTGGTGAGCCTGCTCCTAATTTTATCCAGGTCATGTCTTATCAAGGTGCATTCGGATGATAAATGGTCTATGCGCCCCATGAGCTCCGACTTACTCTGATTAATGGCTTCTAGGATCGGGCCGGTTATTGCTTCCGCGTCTACCGCCAGCATTTGATCATCCACAGCCTCCTGTTCAGCGTTCGGCTCTTTCAGGCTCCCAGTCGGCGCCATGTTTGCCATCCTGTGCTTGGCGCGCTGTTCAGGCTCCCTTACAGGCAAGATGGTGGGGCGGAGTATTTCACTGTATCCTTCGCAGAGCGTGTCTGGCGCTAGTCCTGCTGCTACTTCTGTGTCTTTCTGGATGCCGAGGAATGCATGGTCAGAGTCTGCTCACCTTCCCCCAGAAGTTGGTATTAGTTAAATGTAGGAAATTTCACTATTTATCGGAGAATTAGCTCAGGATATCTGGAGCTCCTCAGAGACGCGTGCTGCCCCGATCACATCTGGCCACGCCCCCATATTAAGCTGTTTCAGATCTATTCCACTGATAATTCACTGAAAATATATTTATGTTCATCAATAAAAAAATATTCATACTGTTGACCAAAATCTGATCCCCATATTCATCTGGATTTCTCAGCAAAGCAAATTGACAAATCAGTTCACCACTCGTTTAATAGATAGGATGCTTTTGTTCCTTATCCAGATACATTTTATGCTGAACACTTTTTTTAAGGTTAACACTAATACCAGTGTATCAGAGATTCCAAAAACAACACTGCTCCTGTAACACCTTTAAACTTAAACAAGGCACCATCTAGGACTAAATCCAACTATTTCAAGTTTAAAACATATAAGCATATATGTATGGTAAAATTAAAGATTTGCAAAAAACAAATTTCAAACAGAAAAGTTCATATAATATTTTTTTAGAAAGCAAATGTTGCATAATGAGTTCATACTCTGAAGCATTTTATTGATTCTCTTTACTCCAGTCTCATGTTGTGCTATAATGGAGTGTAAACCCTACCAATGATGGTCACTAGTGTGTCAATGTACTTGTGCTTTACTTAGTAAATGACCCTGAACAACTTTATTCCTGCTGCGAAAAATGTCCATGTATAATAAATGTAATGAATAAAATAAACATTTAAAAAAAAAAATTATAAATACTGAACACAATAAACTAAAATGAAAAGCCACAAAGTTAACAAATTAGCAGGACTATGCATCTTTGTGTTCTTGACAACTAAAATCAGATAACACAAATTTATATTTAAATTTGAAAGCATGTTTTGTTAAAGCTAAAATAATATTAGGCATATTTGTTTCATAAATAAATGATGCGTTTAAAATTATTTATATACTGATAGACATAATATATGAAATATAAACTGGTAAATTTAACTGTAAACTATCTAAAAGAAACATTGATATAAACATTAATGGGCTGTTTAGTAAAATAAACAGCCTATTTTTAATGTCTGTGATGAATTTGTGTTTGCTTTACTCATCAAATCATTTGCATGTGTCCGCTTCTGGAAACAATCATGTTTGGTCCATCTCTTCCTGTCTTCTTCACTTCCATTTTCCACAGAAAGTGTATAGGGCCTTATTGTTCAACTGACAAAAATGTGGCCATGTATTGAATGGGCAGAATATGAACATGTGTGTGCCAGTAAATGCAAGAGTGTGCATGGGTGTAGTGGCAGTGAGTGTAATGCCCTGTACACACGGTCGGACATTGATCGGACATTCCGACAACAAAATCCATGGATTTTTTCCGACGGATGTTGGCTCAAACTTGTCTTGCATACACACGGTCACACAAAGTTATCGGAAAATTCGATCGTTCTGAACGCGGTGACGTAAAACACGTACGCCAGGACTATAAACGGGGCAGTAGCCAATAGCTTTCGTCTCTTAATTTATTCTGTGCATGCATGGCACTTTGTGCATTGGATTTGTCTACACACGATCGGAATTTCCGACAACAGATTTTGTTGTCGGAAAATTTTATAGCAAGCTCTCAAACTTTGTGTGTCGGAAATTCCGATGGAAAATGTGTGATGGAGCCCACACACGATCGGAATTTCTGACAACAAGGTCCTATCACACATTTTCCATCAGAAAATTTGACCGTGTGTACGGGGCATAAGAGTGTGCAGGGGTGCTGTAGCAGTGAATATAAAAATGTGTGTGGGTGCAGTGGCAGCAATGGTGAGAGCACATCAGATGCAGTGGTGGCAAATACAAGAGAGTGCATCCAGTGCAGTAGTACTGGAGTGAGTGTGCTAAATTTAAGTATCCCTGTTAGTGCAGTAGCAGCCAGTGCAAGAGTGTGTGTCCTTGCAATGGGGAGAAGTGGCAGAGAGTGGGGTTGTGAGCATTGCACAGCTGGGAGTTGAGAGGCAAAGCGAGCTGTGCGCGCTGATCACCTCCTGGCCAATAGCAGAGTGAACTCAAAATGGACATGAGGTGTTGATATTTTTTTATCATAAAAGTGGCCACGGTCAGCAGTGAAAGTCCTAAAACCTACTGTAGTAAACACACCTGTCTGTAGCTGGCTGTGCTAATCTGGGCATAGGGGCTGTTTGCTTGTAAATAAAACCCAACTATAGCACCTATATTTTTATTATTTCAGATATCTTTAGCTGCTTAAACACTCTATGCCTTAAGCTGACAATGCACTAGTGGATTTTTTAAAAAAATGTTCATAAGAATATCTGTACAAACATTTGTACAAAGATTCTCATTAGTAAATTCAATGACTTAACTTTAAAAAGATGGAGTGTAGGAATTTCTTTCTCTGCCCCTCCTACCCTCTTGAATTACTTGTTTCAGTAATTCCCTGCCCCCTCCCCATTTTTTTTGCTTTACCTCCACCTCGTTTTTGACATGTTTCTGCCAACTGAGGGAATGAGAGCATTTAAAATGTAAGAATCTATACATTGGGCAACTAAATTACATCATTCTTAGTTTCAGCCCCCAGACAGAACGTACTGAGTCCCATTCTTTATTTACATGAGCCACCTGTAACACATCCATGCAACTTGCGGGATACTGCGACCTTGTGTATTTTTGTTTAAATGTCATTCTTTATGTTCCTTTGCTTTTCATTGCTAAACTGTAAATGGAAGAGCACTGCTTGTGTGTGATCCTATATGCTTATGAAAGTAATATGTATTGGTGATGCTTTTACATGACTGTATTGTTATGGAACAGCCTTTGTAATTGCACAATGCTTAAATAACAAATTTTAAAATGTAAAAATCTGTACACGATGTAAAGAAAAATTAAAGCATAAAAAATAATTGTAGTGAAGAGTGGGAAAATGACTGGTCTGAACCAGTGTTTGGTTCTCAGGTTTCTGCCCTTTCTGCCATCTCACCACTTTTAATAAGACCTAATCTGTGTCAAAGATCAGCAGTAAAGAAAATATGATATATGTGGTTCTATTACCAGTAGATATCTCCTTCCTTGTTACAGCATTCTTTGTTCCAGGACTGGAAGGTGAAAGCATCACCAGAACTCACCTGCTGGTTTATATAGCATCTCCAAGATAGGTTCCTGCCCTGTTTGTAAATCATGGTGCCTATTTAGCTGTACTCAGACTTACAACTGTTGGCTGAGCATTACGTTTATTTCCAAGCCCATTTATGTTTTTTTTTGCTTTCCTTTTTCTCCTTTTACCAACTTTAGCTTATATCTGCCTGTCCTTGTTAACTACCCAGCTTGACTGTTTGCCTGTCTCTGTTTGTGATATTGCCTGTCAACTGTGTACATTGATCTGATTCTGTTTCTCTTTAGTTGCCACCTGCACTGGTGTGTCTGGCACCAGTGTGTCTGAGGATCCCAAGCTGTTACACCCACCAATAAAATCCATCATTCTTTGGGGGCATTCTCTGGTGAAGATCTGGTGTATGTGCCTACACTATTTGCCTAATTGTAAGGACTCACTCTTTTCAGAGTACAGATAGCAAAGATTGTCCAATATCTATTTTTTCCTGAGACTATCTGGTTCTCGCTATCAAATATGTTCTAAATAGGGGAATGGCGCTGTTCACAAACTATAAAAACAAAAAACCAACAAACCAAAATAACACCAAGAAAAATGAATGATAATGTGTGTATGTGGACAGAAAATGTGAAGTGTGCACCAAAGTCCACAGCAAGTGCAATATTCTACATAAAACCCTACAAGCTATTCCATAACATACATAGCATAGGGTGTGGGTGTGCAGATCACTGGCATTAGTGAAAAAATAAAAATAAAAAAGCGTGCATGTTGCAAATATTAATAGAAAATACCATAAAAAATGTTTAAAAATCCCACTCATGTGCCCAATAACATAAAAAATGCATGTGAAAGGACCAGTTATAAATAAACATTAATACCCCCTCTGGCATGAATTGTGAGCAAGAGGTGGGTATGTATTAGAAAAAAGATCAAAGGGAATTAATTAGTGATAATAAATAAATGCGGTCAAAAAAACAACACATAAAAAATACAATGTAAAGTGTATGTGCTGCAAACAATATCGTCCAATGTAAATTGTCCAATGAGTGGCGGAAATTCCTCTCCACAGATGGTAGGTGTATTCAACAAATGTGTAATCCCCAACGAATATACAATGATGATGTGTCCATGTCAAACAGGCCCCCTCTTGTGCCCTCACTCACCAGAGAGCCCAACCCCTGCAGGGGTAAAGGGCATAGATAGATCCTGTGGCCGAAATCCTGGACGCCCGAAATCCCCCTCTCTATATATTTTGTATAATTTTTCCATTTTGCCTTTTGGAACTGATGACTCATTGTTTGAGCACTTTGTACTACAAGGCGTGGGACTGTTCACCATTTAGTTATTTACTTAGAGTCACCATTAAGTATTTGCTGAGTTACTACATATGTGCTAGTATGGTACTAGCCCTTTTGCACTGAGATTTTTCTTTTGATAAGTATTTGCTGAGTTACCACATATGTGCTAGTATGGTACTAGCCCTTTTGCACTGAGATTTTTCTTTTCTTCTGTTTCAGTATTTACATGATATTTTTTATGTGCTGGTATGATACTAGCCCTCATGCTCATTATACCTTTATAATTTTTTCATTTTTCATTCACCTCTCTATACATTTGAGCTAGCCCCTTCCCCTCCCTCCTCCTTCCTTCCCCTCTTATCACAGTGCAATCACCACTTACTTTATTTATACCAGACAGTCTAGCCTCTGGACGCAAACTACCTTGGATGCAGACACCCTTCTTTCAATTACGCAACCTAGTTCATCCGGTTACTCGCAAATTACATGCCTTTGCAAAACTACAGGAAAAAAATCTCTATTCCTTAAAGTCTATTTTATTGCTACCTTCAAATCAGACATTTCTTCCACTCACTATCCCCGACTCTAACCCTAGAAATCCACACTCCCTTTAATTTATGTGTGGAGGGTCCTCACTAATTACACTTAATATCCTCCATTTATCATATCTTACATAAATTCACTAAGATAATACCTGATACCCATTTATACATGCCTAAATTGAATACATTACTGGGACGTCCAATTCAGGCGCAGTTATGGTCTAAAATATGGACATTAACTTTTAAGTCTTCCAAATGTGTTGTTCAGAAAGAAACGGCGGTGAAGATCTTGATGTTTTGATACAGGACCTCGGAGTGTATCCACCATATAGATCCCCCCCTCTCATTTAGGTGTTGGAGATGCTGTATGGAGACGGGTTCCACACTTCCATATTTTTTGGACCTGCTCACTTATACAGGCATTTTGGTTAGAAGTTATGCAAACACTTCAGAGTATAACAGACCAGACACTCCCTTTGGATCCTATCCTTTACTTACAGGGGGTCCCCTTTTCAAGCATTGCTAAACCAACTATGCGGTTGATCGCATACATTCTTTTAGCGGCCAAGAGAGTTATACCAATGTGTTGACTGTCCACTACCCCTCCCTCCCACCTACAATTTCTACAAATTATAGCAGAGATTATACAGGGGGCTGCACATACAGGGGGTTCTTCCAAAGAAGTGGGGTTATTTAAATAAGTGGCACTTCCGCTCTTGCACCATCCATCTGAACATTTTCTTCTCTCTTCACAGGTAAATCTGCATTTATACTCCCATGTCCTTCAAACGGAACATTAACTGACTGCTTACATGCATATTTGGTAAACCTGCGTTTATACTCCTGTCATGAAGCTTGCCTCTGCCCTCAACTAACAGAAGAGGGAGTTCCTGTGGTAGTGGATGGGACTTCGGTCTCCACTGACACAACCCCAGAAAATGGTGCAACACTGAGACAGGAGGATGTCAGCCATGCTTTGCAAGCACTGGGGGATTTTCATCTACTAAAAGTGGATGGGACTTGTATACCCCAGGGATGCTGGGCAGTCGGCCCAGATTCCCAACAGCATGACAGAGTGAGCCCAGTCACCCTTTCTTCTCTCCAGCAGCTGAAAGCACTCCAGGGAGAAGGGTCAGTCCAGGCCTGTCCCCAGTGGCAGGCGTATTCTCTAAGAGAGGCAGAGGTTGGCTGGGTAAGTAATGCTCTGTATGGAACAATTTGTTTGGGGTACTGTGTGGGTACAGGCATTAGGGGACTGGAACTATGGACTAACTTCGGAGTAAATCCGTCTGGGGTCTCCTCTTGTGTTAGTCATCTGCCGACAAGGGAGAAATGTGACAGACTGAGCCAGGACAGAGGCTTTTGGAGGGGACTGAATGCTAGCCTCTTGCCGACCGATCGTGGGCCCTGGCATTTGGGGGAACAGTGCTCTTTGTGAGCTGTATGCCTGAGGACCCTTGAGGTTGTGTTACTTTGGATTCAGGTCCATATCCCCCTAAGAGTCACAGACTCTGGGAAATTGTATTTCCCATATTACAGTGTGACCGATTCATACTGTTGGAACCTTAAGACTACTTTTCCAACATCCTCGAGTTGACCCATTCGGGGTCCCACTGTGGCTGTTGGACTGTTTTCCAGGGGGGAGTATTGTCATGAAGCTTGGAATACTGAAGTATTTCTCCTTTGATTCTATTACACAGTGGGGGGGATCTTCTACCCTGTTTTAAGGCTAACCCCCTCCAGACGGCTCCATGGTCTGGAAGGAAGGCATTGTTCTGTGTTTGACTGTTTGTTTATGTACTTTAATTACCCCCTGGGTCTTCTCTGTGTCATTACACATATCAGTCCTCCTATTCAAGCTATCAGACCAATCCCTGCTGACCCTGTTTCAAGTCCTCATTTGCATGGCCAAGAGGACATAATTGAAGACTAAAGTGTACTTTACAATTGACCAATAGGAAAGTGGTTGTTGGGGGCGGGGTGTTCGAACTACTGTGTATAAAATTGTGTTGTGTGCATCCAATAAAAGTGAGATTCCTGTTTGAACTTACATACAGCCTGCCTGGTGTTTGTTCTGAGCTATCACAACTGGATTTGAATGCCACATAGCTGTAGTTCGATTTCTGGAGCATCGGATGACCGAACCATCAGACGTTGCAATCTGATTCAATAGCCACAGAGGAGTGTCGGGATAGTGGAACCGAGCGAGCAGGGGCTCGTTACAACTCCCATGTCCTTCAAACTGAACATTAAATGACTGCTTACATGCATATTTGGTAAATCTGCGTTTATAGTCCCATGTCCTTCAAACTGAACATTAACTGACTGCTTACATGCATATTTGGTAAATCTGTTTGTCACCGCCCTTTCAACTCCATCTGTAGCCATGCTCACATTATTTCAATGTTTATTTAGCTATTGAGTCTTACCTAAATTATGGGTTCCCTTATCTTTACAATTTTGGCCTCTTGGTCCTCTAGCAGTTTGATTGTGGTGTGAAAGTTTTGCTCTGCTAGCTGTGTGCCTAATATCACCTCCGGATTGATTAATTGCCAGATTCAACCCACACCCAACACAGTATAAAAACAAGGCTTTCTTTATGGGGGAACACATACAGGGGGCTGAACATACAGGGGGTTCTTCCAAAGAAGTGGGGTTCTTTAAAAAAGTGTCACTTCTGCTCTCGCACTTCAACGATTTGCACAAAGCAAACCACAGCAGACTTCAGGTGACCACATTTCCATATTATCTCACCTTCCTCTCTGAAACATGCTCTCTTTACCTCTCTTCCTCTTCACAATTGCAGCCTCTCTCCTCAAATTCTCTTTTCCTCACCCTTCTGCTCCATCCCACAATCTGTCCATATCACCCTCACTTCTCCCCTCCCCCTATTACTGCACTCATCACCTCTTTCTAATTCTAAGCCCACTTGCTAACAAACCCCCCAGGGTACTGAAGCATGTCCCCTCATACAAATCGTATTGTCATATTACCTCCCTTACTCTTCTGCTTCTCCTAACTGCTGGAGATATTTTCCCAAACCCTGGGCCTCCCTTATTTAACTGTACCCGACACACCCATCACCCTACACCTCCTGGCAGCAGTCGCAATCTACGCAATTTAGTCTCCATTCCTCTTCTTCCCAACGCCAGCCTCCCTCTCTCCTGCACCCTCTGGAACGCCCGCTCTGTCTGCAACAAACTCACCGCTATTCATGACCTCTTAGTCACTAATTCCCTTAATCTACTTGCTGTCACCGAAACCTGGCTCCATGAATCTGACACCCCTTCTCCTGCTTCCCTATCCCAGGATGGCCTTCACTGGACTCACTCCCCTAGGCCTAATGGACACAAGGGAGGTGGAGTGGGATTCCTCCTATCCCCCCCCCAGAGCACCTTCCAGGTTATTCACTCTCCTCCCTCTTATCATTTGAAGCCCATTGTATACGTCTATTCTCTACAACTTCCCTAAGAATTGCTGTGATCTACCTGCCCCTGGACCATTATCGACGTTCCTTAAAGAGTTTTCTGCCTGGCTACCCTACTTTCTCTCCTCGGAAATTCCCACAATCCTTCTCGGTGATTTCAACATCCCTGCTAATACAAACACTCCTGCTACTTCTAAACTTCTTAGTCCAACCTCTTCATTTGACCTGAAGCAATGGGTACAGGCTCCTACTCACTCTGATGGCAACACCCTTGACCTTGTATTCTCCTACCTATGCACTCCATGAAGCTTCTCAAACAATCCGTTTCCTCTCTCCGACCACCACCTTATTAGTTTCTCTCTCCCCCTGTCTTCCACCACCTTTCCCTCCAATCGCCTAACCATCACCCGTAGAAACTTTCAAAACTTCAACTCCTCTCTCCTCTATTCTGCTACTGACCACCTCTATGACAAAATCTCTCCCCTGTCCTGCCCCAACCAAGCCACATCCATCTACATTAAATCCCTGTCCTCCATCCTGGACAAGCTCGCTCCCCTCACTACACGCAGAATCAGGCCTCGACCCCTACAACCCTGGCAAACAGATGACACTAAAATTCTCAAAAAACATAGTCACGCTCTTGAGCATCTGTGGCACAAGACTAATGCCGCGTACACACTGTCGGACTTTTCGTCTACAAAAATCCGACAGCCTGTCCGACAGACTTTCGGCGGACTTTTGGCGGACTTGCGGCGGACTTGCGGCAGACTTTCTAACAAACGGACTTGCCTACATACGATCACACAAAAGTCCGAGGGATTCGTATGTAATGACGTACACCAGACTAAAATAAGGAAGTTGATATCCAATAGCCAATAGCTGCCCTAGCGTGGGTTTTTGTCCGTCGGACTAGCACACAGACGAGCAGATTTCTAGGTCCGGCGTAGTTACGACGTAAAGATTTGAAGCATGTTTCAAACCTAAAGTCCGTCAGATTTGAGGCTGGAAAAGTCCGCTGAAAGTCCGGGGAAGCCCACACACGATCGGATTGTCAGCCAGCTTTAGTCCGTCGGACTTTTGTAGACGAAAAGTCCGACCGTGTGTACGCGGTTAGTCTCTCAAAGACTTCAACCAATACAAATCTGCCCTCCAAAAATACTATTCTTTCCTCCACACTGCCAAGCAGACCTATTTTACAACTTTTATTAACACCTTCTCATCCAGTCACCGTAAACTCTTCTCTACCTTCAACTCTCTACTTCGTCCTCCACAGCCTCCACCCACGGACTCACTTACTGCCCAGGAGATTGCTAGTCATTTCAAAAACAAGATTGATACAATCTGTGATGAAACCTCCACTCTACAGGTATCTCCCCCAGTTAAGACCCCATGTCAACAGGTACAACTGACACTCCCCTTATTCAAATCTGCTACTACAGATGAAGCTGCTAAACTCCTTTCTATTGCCCACCTAACCAACTGTTCCCTGGACCCCATTCCCTCTCAAATGCTACGGTCGCCCTCTGAATCCATCCTACACTCTCTTACCCACATCTTCAACCTCTGACATCTTCCCCAAGGCTCTAAAACATGCACTGGTCACCCCCATACTTAAAAAGCCATCCTTGGACCCTACCAATCTTAACAACCTACGCCGTATCTCCTTGCTCCCCTTTTCCTCTAAACTCCTTGAACGCCTGGTTTACAACCAACTGAGTGACCACCTTATTAATAATAACCTTCTTGATCCCCTCCAGCCTGGATTTCGCCCTCAACACTTCACAGAAACTGCTCTTTTAAAAATCACAAATGACCTGCTATCTGCAAAAA
The DNA here is from genome assembly GCA_037952925.1 of Lithobates clamitans. Taxonomy (NCBI): domain Eukaryota; kingdom Metazoa; phylum Chordata; class Amphibia; order Anura; family Ranidae; genus Lithobates; species Lithobates clamitans. The sequence goes on along the minus strand of JBBGZY010000228.1, from coordinate 1,974,858 downwards.
CCAACGGACGCTATTCTGTACTCCTACTTCTGGACCTTTCAGCTGCCTTTGACATGGTTGACCACCCCCTCCTCCTCAAAAAACTTTACTCCCTCGGTCTCCGTGACTGTGCTCTTCAGTGGCTCTCATCCTACCTATCCCAATGCACCTTCAGTGTCACTTACAATTCTACTTCCTCCACTCCTCTTCCCTTCTCCATCGGGGTCCCCCAAGGTTCTGTTCTTGGGCCTCTTTTATTTTCAATCTACACCTCTTCCCTGGGTCAGCTGATAGCCTCTCACAGCTTTCAATATCATTTCTACGCTGATGACACACAAATCTATCTCTCCACCCCTCAACTCGCTCCATCAGTCTCCTCATGCATCACTAACTTACTAACAGACATATCTGTATGGATGTCACACCACTTCCTCAAACTCAACTTGTCCAAAACCGAGCTTAACCGAAAACCGAAAAATGTGCCTCTTCCCCTGTTTTATGTGTCAAGTGCAATGGCACAACCATCCACCCATCCCCACATGTCAGGGTGCTAGGTGTTATCCTGGACTCTGAACTCTCCTTTAGGCCCCACATCCAATCACTTTTCAAAGCTTGCCGCCTCAATCTCCGCAACATCTCTAAACTATGTCCCTATCTAACCAATGAAACCACAAAGCTCCTGATTCACTCCATGGTTATCTCTCGCCTTGACTACTGCAACTCACTCCTCATTGGCTTACCTTTAAATAGACTATCCCCCTTCAGTCCATCATGAATGCTGCTGCCAGACTCATCCACCTTACAAACCGCTCAGTGTCTGCTACCCCTCTCTGCCAATCCCTCCATTGGCTGCCACTCACCCAACAAATTAAATTAAAAATACTAACGATAAGTTACAAAGCCATCCACAACTCTGCCCCCAGCTACATCACTAGCCTAGTCTCAAAATACCAACCTAATCACCTTCATCGTTCCTCCAAAGACCTCCTGCTCTCTAGCTCCCTCATCACCTCCTCCTCAAATATCCGGCTCCAGGACTTCTCCTGAGCCTAGCCCCTCCTCTGGAATTTCCTACCCCAATCTGTCAGACTGTCTCCAAATGTATCCACTTTTAGGCGATCCCTGAAAACTTTCCTCTTCAGAGAAGCCTATCCTGCCTCCATCTAACAACTGCACTATTTTCTCCATTAGCTCATCCCCCATAGCTATTACCCTTTTGTATAACTTGACCCTCCCTCCTAGATTGTAAGCTCTAATGAGCAGGGCCCTCTGATTCCTCATATATTGAATTGTATTGTTATTGTACTGTCTGCCCTAATGTTGTAAAGTGCTGCCTAAACTGTCGGCGCTATATAAATCCTATATAATAATAATAATAATAATAATAATAATTAGAAAGATGGAATTTCTAGTGGCCATGGTACATGACTCGGTCTCCCAATTTAATAAAATTTGGGAGCCCAGGGACCAATCGAAGTACGGGGACCACACAAACTGAATGATTCCTGGTTAATCAAGGTAGAAGAGTTATGTTTTTTCTACTACAAGTACTTTTTCTTTTTTCTTTTTCATTTTCATTTGGTATTGCTCTAGTACGGACCCTTTCATTGTGAGAAGACATTTATGAATATACACTCTGTAAAATATGCCTTTGCCCTGTGTTGACTATTATTGTTCCTTATCCAGGATACGCTGGAAACGTTTTAATAATACTCCATGGAATATGTTATCTTTACATTCTGAATCATATGTACTTCTTTTATTTTATGTTTTTCTTTTTCATTATTGTACATTTTGTGATATACTTGTCATGCCTTTACTATTTCTTGAATTAATAGAAATTACAATTACAAAAAAAAAAAAACTTTATACATTTTTTGCTAAATTGCCTGTTTCCCTCTGAAGAATTGCTTTTTGGAATTGCTTCAATTCCTGTTTTTTTTAAAGGTGATGTTTAGGCCTAAGACTTTCTTGTTTTTTACAATGAAAATAAATACATTAAATAACTGACTGCTGACCTTGTTTTTTTAAACATTGTGCATACATATTCTAGACATGGCCTCAATTAGGTGGGGAGTGCACATTAGGGGGCCCCCTTACTTTAAAGAGGGCTTCCAGATTCTGTTATATTCCGCCCCACAGACCCCCACATCCATTAGGACAGGAATGTGGGGATGGGGACAAGGTGCCTCACCAGGGGTAGCCCCTGGCAATGTACCATCTCCATGTTAAGGGCAAGTGACCTGGTATAGTGCAAGAAGGGGGGTATGCAGGCATGCTGCCTCCTCTTTCCTGGCCAGCTAGGCTGCATGCCTGGCTAGTGGTATAATATGATTTTTTTGGGGGGGTTAAGTATTTTTCTTTTTTGTTTTTGTGTAGTGTAACTTGTTAAAAACCATGCAGACCCTTACCAAGGATAGGGACCTGGTATGCATCCTGAGGGAAGAACCAAACATTTGTTTGTTTGTTTTTTGCATAAGATCTCCCCTTATTATCCATACCAGACCCTCATCTAGGATAAAGATCTGGTATGGGTGTTGAGGGGGAGCCAGGCTGACACTGGAAAATTTAATTAAGCATCAATTTAATGCCCACATGCCGATGTACGTCGGCAGAATGGCACAGGCAGGCATATGGGCTTACCCGTACGTCCCTGCCTCCCAGCGGGCGGGGGACCTGATTAGGCCCCCCCCATGACTGCGGAGGTCGGAATCATTACAGGAACGATCCGTGCTGAGGGGGAGGCCACCGATTCATGGCCAACCCTCGCGATCCCTCCTGATGAATGAAAAGCTTCCTCTGCTTCTGTAATGTAAACAGAAGCAGAGGAAGTGATGTCATCTCTCCTCGTGTCGGTCTTTTCATTCCAGCGCCGAGGAGAGGAGACATCAAGTAAGTGTGCACCAATACTACACTAACAGTAGAACACGTAGGCACACAAATCACCCCCCAATCATCCCCGATCACCCCCCCTGCACCCCCTGTCACAGTGACACCAATAGCAGTTTTTTTTTTTTTACTGATTACTGCATTGGTGTCATTTGTGACAGTTATAAGTGGTAGGGCAGTTCGTGGTAGACCCCTTTAGGTCTAGAGTACCCCCTAACCCCCTAATAAAGATTTAACCCCTTGATCACCCCCCAGTTAACCCCTTCTTCGCTTGTCACCAGTGTCACTAAGCGATCTTTATTCTGATCGCCGTATTAGTGTCACAGATGACGCTAGTTAGCCAGGTAAGTATTTAGGTTCACCGTCAGCTTTTTATAGCGTCAGGTACCCCCATATATTACCTAATAAAGGTTTTAACCCTCTGATTGCCCCCTAGTTAACCCTTTCACCTATAATCATCGTTTAACTGTTACGGGTGATGCTGGTTAGTTAGTGTGTTTTTTATACCCGCCGTTTATTACCCAATAAAGGTTTAACTCCCTGATCACCCGGCGGGTGATATAAGTTAGGTTTTAGTGTCAGATAGGGTCTGCATCACCCCAGGCAGCGTCAGATTAGTGCCAGTACCGCTAACACCAATGCACGCAGCATACACCTCCCTTAGTGGTATAGTATCTGAACGGATCGATATCTGATCTGATCAGATCTATACTAGCATCCCCAGCAGTTTAGGGTTCCCAAAAATGCAGTGTTAGTGGGATCAGCCAAGATACCTGCTAGCACCTGCGTTTTGCCCCTTCACCCAGCCGAGCCCAGCCCACCCAAGTGTAGTATCGATCAATCACTGTCACTTACAAAACATTAAACACACATAACTGCAGCGTTCACAGAGTCAGGCCTGATCCCTGCGATCGCTAACAGTTTTTTTGGTAGCATTTGAATCAGTCGCTAACAGTCAGGAGCTTTTTTTATCTGTGAGTCTCACTACTGTACCAGTAAATTTAGTACCCAAAATGGCAAATCGATGATACAGTAGTGAAGAGGCCTACACGTTTCTGAGCATGACAGCTAGTGAAGAGAAAGTCACTCATCTGTCAGATTCAGGCTCAGAATAGATCCTGTAGACGACAGCGGCTCATGACAGATAGCTATGACAACGGAGTTGTGGCCCCTGCCAAGGTCAGGCGTACTAGACCCCGATCTTCTTCTGCTGCTGAGGTGCAAGAACCACGGGCTCTCATATGGAGCAGAGAAGTACTAGCTCCGTTATTCCTTCAGGTGAACTGGCAAGCACCAGCGGCCTAGTACACCCTGGTTGTACATCCAGCACTGCAGTAACACGTGGTGACATGGCGAGTCCCATAAGTGCAGTTCAAGCTAGTGAGGAGGCAAGCACAAGTAGTGTCCCGCTGCCACTGAGAAAACAAAGACAGGTCGGTCATGCCCATAGTGTCCTTACTGCAGAATTCGCTAATACTAATTGGGAGCCCACCACTTCTGCAGCACCCGTACTTCCCCCATTCACTGGCCAACCCGGTATTCATGTGGAAACAGTTGATTTTACGTCACTTGATTTTTATTCGCTGTTTTTCACCGAAGCTCTCTATAGATCTATTGTGGACCAAAGCAATTTGTATGCTGGTCAATACATCGCCACTATTCCCCAGTCCTCCCTTGCCAGAGATTGGAAACCAATTACGGTTTCTGAATTTAAGACCTTTCTGGGCCTATCCCTCGACATGGGCATAACTAAAAAGAGTGAGTTGCGGTCATATTGGTCCACTGACCCAATTCACCATATGCCCGTGTTCTCTGCTTCCATGGCCATAGCATGATACGAGCAGATTTTGCGGTTCATGCACTTCAACAACAATGAACTCTGTCGTCCTCGTGGAGACCCTGGATACGATCGGCTCTACAAAATTCAGCCCTTCGTAAACCACTTCAACCAATGTTTTGCAGACTTGTTTGCTCCCCATCAAGTTGTCTGTGTTGATGAGTCCCCGATTACGTTTTCTGGCCGCTTGTCATTCAAACAGTATCTTCCCAGCAAGCGTGCCAGATACGGGGTCAAGATGTATAAGCTCTGTGACAGGGCCACAGGCTATACATGTAGTTTCATGGTTTACGAGGGAAGAGATAGTCACGTAGAGCCGACAAACTGCCCTGACTACATAGGAAGAGCTGGCAAGATCGTGTGGGACTTGGTGTCACCCTTATTCGGAAAGGGGTACCATTTGCATGTGGACAATTATTACACAAACGTGCCACTTTTTAGTCACTTGGTTTGATCTTCAGATTGGAGCATGTGGCACCGTGTGATCTAATAACCGGGGCTTTCCCCAGTGGCATGTAGATTCCCGTCTTAGGCTGGGGGAGAGAGCCTGCTTGAAGTGTATTAACTTGCTCGCTATGAAGTGGAGGGATAATAAGAAAGTTTTCGTTCTTACCTCCCTTCCTGCAGACATAACGGACCAAATTACTACGGCAACTGGTGTTGTGGAGAAACCCCTCTGTGTCCACAAATATAACCAAAATATGGGAGGGGTGGACCTCAACGACCAGTTGTTGGTGCCGTACCTAGTTGCCCATAAGGCCAGACACTGGTATAAAAAAGTGTCTATATACTTATTTCAATTGGCTTTGCTGAACGCTCATGTGCTATACAGAGCTTCAGGATGGACCGGATCTTTCCTTAAATTCCAGGACGAGATTGTCAGAGCCCTTCTGTTTCCAGACGGTGCTCCACCTCACCTTCCCAATCCAAATGCAGTGAGCCGGCTGCATGAGAGGCATTTTCTGTATGTCCTCCAGAGTACCCCTACCCAACGAGCCCCCCAAAGAAAATGTTGTGTCTGTAGAAAGCGCGGATATAGGCGTGAAACCCTCTATTTTTGTCCCTCCTGTCCTGACAATCCTGGTCTTTGCATTTGTGAATGTTTTGAACGCTACCATACACTAGTTGAGTAGTCACACTTTCACAGGGTCTCACAAGATGCCATCACATTTTGAGAGACCCAAACCTGGAACCAAACCATTACAGTTACAGTTACAAATAAAAGTGTAAAAAAAAATAAAAATTAAAAAAAAACACAAAAAAAATATAAAATTAAAAAAAAACAAAAATAGTTGTAGTTTTATTGTTCTCTCTCTATATATTCTCTCTCTATTGTTCTGCTCTTTTTTACTGTATTCTATTCTGCAATGTTTTATTGTGTTTTATTGTTAACCATTTTTTTGTTTTCAGGTACGCCATTCAGCTGCAGCGTAGATTTTTTTATCTTGACAGCAACAGCGTTTGCTCCCATGATACATAAAGCCGTGAATCTAGCGCTGTCAGGGGTGATTTCACCACCACAGTTAAAAAAAAAGAGCATATATGCCAAAGCACGGGGGCAGCAGGGGTGGAGGAATGATTTGCTCCCAACTTTTGGGGCGGATGCCCCCATGCTTCGGCATATATATATGTATTTTAGGCACAGGTTGCAGTAAAAAATGTTTTATTTTTACTATGTTTTTTTTTTGTATTTGCTTTGCAGGTATGATAAGTCTTACTGTTATACTGTAATGTTACTTTGTTTTATTGTTAACCATCATTTACTTAGCACGTACACCATTTGGCTGCAGCGTGGATTTACATTGACAGCAACAGTGTTTGCTCCCACGATACATAAACCTGTGACTTCAGCGCTGTAGGAGGTGATTTCATCACCACAATTAAAAACAAAATGGTTTATGTATGCCCATCATTAGAAGTGAGTGGATAAAGGGAGGTATTCTAATGGTGGGCATACCCACCGATCAATCTCTATTTTTCGTTCAGTCCACAGGCTGCATGAAAATAAAGATTACAATATATGCCCAACAAGGACCAGCAATGTAGTGGTATGTTGCTGGACTTTGATTGGTTATACCAGAATGATGCCTGCGGGTTTAGGTATCATCTTGGTATCATTCTTTTCAGCCAGCGGTCAGCTTTCATGTAAAAGCAATCCTAGCGGCTAATTAGCCTCTTTACACACAGTGGGAGGGAATGCCCCCCCCACCATCTTCCATGGATTTCTCTGGCTCTCCTGTCCCAACAGGGAACCTGAGAATGCAGCCAGTGGTTCCGCCAGCTGACCATAGAGCTGATCAGAGACCATAATGGCTCCAATCATCTCTATGGCCTAAGAAACTGGAAGCTACAAGCATTTTGTGACTTAGATTTCGCCGGATATAAACAGCGCCATTGGGAAATTGGGAAAGCATTTTATCACACTGATCTTGGTGTGGTCAGATGCTTTGAGGGCAGAGGAGAGATCTAGGGTCTAATAGACGCCAATTTTTTCAAAAAAGAGTACCTGTCACTACCTATTGCTATCATAGGGGATATTTACATTCCCTGAGAGAACAATAAAAATGATTAAAAAAATATAAATGAAAGGAACAGTTTAAAAATAGAATAAAAAAGCAAAATAAATAATTAAAAAAAAAAGCACCCCTCTTCCCCCTGCTCTCGCGCAAAGGTGAACACAAGCGTCAGTCTGGCGTCAAATATAAACATCAATTGCACCATGCATGTGAGGTATCACCATGAAGGTCAGATTGAGGGCAGTATTTTTAGCAGTAGACCCCCTCCGTAAATCTAAAGTGGTAACCTGTAAAGGCGTTTAAAGGCTTTTAAAAATGTATGTAGTTTGTCACCGCTGCACGTTTGTGCGCAATTTTAAAGCATGTCGTGTTTGGCATCCATGTACTCGGCCTAAGATCATCTTTTTTATTTCATCAAACATTGGGGCAATATAGTGTGTTTTAGTGCATTGAAATGAAAAAAGTATGTTTTTTCCCCAAAAAAAAAAATGCGTTTGAAAAATCGCTGCGCAAATACTGTGTGAAAAAAAAATGAAACACCCACCATTTTAATCTGTAGGGCCTTTGCTTTTAAAAATATATATAATGTTTGGGGTGTAAAGTAATTTTCTTGCAAAAATTTTTTTTTTTCATGTAAACAAAAAGTGTCAGAAAGGGCTTTGTGTTCAAGTGGTTAGAAGAGTGGATGATGTGTGACATAAGCTTCTAAATGTGGTGCATAAAATGCCAGGACAGTTCAAACCCCCCCCAAATTACCCCATTTTGGAAAGTAGACACCCCAAGCTATTTGCTGAGAGGCATGTCTAGTCCATGGAATATTTTATATTTTGACACAAGTTGCGGGAAAAAGACATTTTTTTTTTTTTTTTTGCACAAAGTTGTCACCAAATGATATATTGCTCAAACATGCCATGGGAATATATATGAAATTACACCCCAAAATACATTCTGTTGCTTCTCCTGAGTATGGGGATACCACATGCGTGAGACTCTTTGGGAGCCTAGCCGTGTACGGAACCCCAAAAACCAAGCACCGCCTTCAGGCTTTTTAAGGGTGTCAATTTTTGATTTCACCCCTCACTGCCTATCACAGTTTCGGAGGCCATGATGGCACAAAACCCCCCAAATGACCCCATTTTGGAAAGTAGACACCCCAAGCTATTTTCTAAGAGGTATGGTGAGTATTTTGCAGATCTCACTTTTTGTCACAAAGTTTTGAAAATTGAAAAAAGAAAAAAAAAACATTTTTCTTTTCTTTCTTCATTTTCAAAAACAAATGAGAGCTGCAAAATACTCACCATGACTCTCAGCAAATTCCATGGACTCAACATGCCTCTTAGCAAATAGCTTGGGGTGTCTACTTTCCAAAATTGGGTCATTTGGGAGGGTTTGTGCCATCTCGGCATTTTATGGCCTTCAAAACTGTAATAGGTAGTGAGGAGTGAAATCAAAAATTTACACCCTTAGAAATCCTGAAGGTGGTGCTTGGTTTTTGGGGCCCTGTACGCGGCTAGGCTCCCAAAAAGTCCCACACATGTGGTTTCCCCCTTCTCAGGAGAAGCAGTAGAATTTATTGTTGGGTGTAATTCCACATATGCCCATGGCATGTGTGAGGAATATATCATTTTGTGACAACTTTGTGCAACAAAAAAAAAAATTGTAATTTTCCCGCAACTTGTGTCAAAATATAAAATATTCCAAGGACTCAACATGCCTCTCAGCAAATAGCTTGGAGTGTTTACTTTCCAAAATGGGGTCATTTGGCAGGGTTTTGTGCCATCTTGGCATTTTATGGTCTTCAAAACTGTGATAGGTAGTGAGGAGTGAAATACATGTGGTATCCCCGTACTCAGGAGAAGCAGCAAAATGTATTTTGGGGTGCAATTCCACATATAACCATGGCATGTGTGAGCAATATATCATTTAGTGACAACTTTTTGAATCATTATTCAATCACTTGGGACAAAAAATAAAATATTCAATGGGCTCAACATGCCTCTTAGCAATTTATTTAGGGTGTCTACTTTCCAAAATGGGGTCGTTTGGGGGGGTTTGTACTGCCCTGCCATTTTAGCACCTCAAGAAATGAGATAGGCAGTCATACACTAAAAGCTGCGTAAATTCCAGAAATGTACCCTAGTTTGTAGACGCTATAACTTTTGCACAAACTAATAAATATACGCTTATTGACTTTTTTTTTACCAAAGACATGTGGCTGAATACATTTTGGCCTAAATGTATGACTAAAGTTGAGTTTATTGGATTTTACTTATAACAAAAAGTAGAAAATATAATTTTTTTCAAAATTTTCGGTCTTTGTCCATTTATATCGCAAAAAATAAAAATCGCAGAGGCAATCAAATATCATCAAAAGAAAGCTCCATTTGTGGGAAAAAAGACGCAAATTTCGTTTGGGTACAACTCTGCATGCGCAATTACCAGTTAAAGCAGTGCAGTGCCAAATTGTAAAAAGTCTTCTGGTCTTTGACTTTTGCTTTAGTACATTGAAGAAGAGTGTCCCATGTGCAGATTTAAGGCATCTCCATAGCATATTATTTACCCATTTACTTTATTTTCATGATATACAGTATCTCACAAAAGTGAGTACACCCTTTACATTTTTGTAAATATTTTATTATACCTTTTCATGTGAAAACACTGGAGAAATTACACTTTGCTACAATGTAAAATAGTGTACAGCTTGGATAACAGTGTAAATTTGCTGTCCCCTCAAAATAAATAAACACACAGCCATTAAGCTATCCCCGATGTCATGTGACTCATTAGTGTTACAAGGTCTCAGTTGTGAATGGGGAGCAGGTGTGTTAAATTTGGTTTTATCGCTCTCACTCTCTCATACTGGTCACTGGAAGTTCCACACGGCACCTCATGGCAAAGAACTCTCTGAGGATCTGAAAAAAAGAATTGTTGCTTTACATTAAGATGGCCTAGGCTATAAGAAGATTGCCAAGACCCTGAAACTAAGCTGCAGCACGGTGGCTAAGACCATACAGTGGTTTAACAGAACAGGTTCCACTCAGAACAGGCCTCGCCATGGTTGACCAAAGAAGCTGAGTGCATGTTCAGCGTCATATACAGAGGTTGTCTTTGGGTAATAGACGTATGAGTGCTGCCAGCATTGCTGCAGAGGTTGAAGGGGTGAGGTGGAGGTCAGATTGTCAGTGCTCAGACCATGTGCCGCATGCTGCATCAAATTGGTCTGCATGGCTGTCGTCCCAGAAGGAAGTCTCTTCTAAAGATGATGCACAAGAAAGCTCACAAACAGTTTGCTGAAGATAAGCAGACTAAGGTAATGGATTACTGGAACCATGTCCTGTGGTCTGCTGAGACCAGATAAACTTATTTTGTTTAGATGGTGTCAAGCATGTGTCATCAACCAGGTGAGGAGTAAAAAGAAAAGTGTGTCTTGATTACAGTCAAGCATGGTGGTGGGAGGGTTATGGTCTGGGGCTGCATGAGTGCTGCCGGCACTGGGGAGCTACAGTTAATTGAGGGAACCATGAATGCCAACATGTACTTTGACATACTGAAGCAGAGCATGATCCCCTCCCTTTGGAGACTGGGCTGCAGGGCAGTATTCCAACATGATAACGACCCCAAGCACACCTCCAAGACAACCACTGCCTTGCTAAAGAAGCTGAGGGTAAAGGTGATGGACTGGTCAAGCATGTCTCCAGACCTAAAACCCTATTGAGTATCTGTGGGGCATTCTCAAACGGAAGGTGGAGGAGTGCAAGGTCTCTAACATCCACCAGCTTCATGATGTCATCATGGAGGCGTGGAAAAGGACTCCAGTAGCAACCTGCCAAGCTCTGGTGAACTCCATGACCAAGAGGGTTATGGCAGTGCTGGGAAATAATGGTGGCCACACAAAATATTGACATTTTGGGCTCAATTTGGGCATTTTCACTTAGGGGTGTACTCACTTTTGTTTCCAGCATTGTTAGACATTAATGGCTGTGCGTTGAGTTATTTTGAGGGGACAGCAAATTTACACTGTTATACAAGCTGTATACTCACTGCTTTACAGCAAAGTGTAATTTCTTCAGTGTTGTCACATGAAAAGTTATAATAAAATTACAAAAATGTCGGGGGTGTGCTCACTTTTGAGAGATACTGTATGTGTTTTGCACTCCTGGCTACTGTATATATTAACACATCTCATGCTGTCTTTACCCCACAACTGACCCTTCTGGGGATAGGGCTTGAAATGTGGCCTAAGCAATTCCACGCTATGCCCACACAAACTCTCATTGCAGCCCGACTGCAAGTTCTCAATGACCATTTCCTCATGGAACATGTTTGCCAATACTTCATAAACAATGGGAACAATGGGAACCCTGGATCCAGGATGCCAGAAGTGCCTCTTTGTTATAGTTGACCATTCCCTTCAGAAGTTTAACTTCCTTTTCTTTTTTTCTTCTTCATTGTTTATCTGATTACATCTCTCTCTGCTTTGACATTACTTCAGGATTTGTTCTTCTGCATTACTTTATTATCATTATTAATAGTATTATTTGACTTCTTATCTTTGGTACTTGTAAGGCTACTTTCATTTTAGTGTTGCTGACATAAGAAGGGCAACTTGCTACATTTGAATTCACTACAGAACCAATACCTCACTAATAATTCCCCCTAGTGATTTTTTTTTACTTTAAAGTACGTTATATATCAATACCCTGTTCTATTTCTACTTGTTCTGCTTTCTTAGTACTAGACCTTTGTACTATTGTTATGTCTTTACTCGTTGGCTCTTGTACCCTTTAATTGAAATTAAAAAAAGAACAAAAAAAACCTCTACCCATGACGAAGGCTCTCCGCCGACTGATATTTCTTAAATAGGTAAGGGACGGGGCCACCTGGCGACATCACCTGGGTGCACCGCCAGCATGTGACATCACTGACCCAGCATGCATCAGTCGGTAATATTTCTATGATGTCTATTAGAAATATATTAGTAATTGATAACTTTGTGCAAAAAAAAAATGATAATTTTCCAAAAGCTTGTGGCACAATATGACAATTTCAAAAGACTTACTATGCCTTTTAAAAATTACCTTGGGGTCCTTGCTTTACAAAATGTGGTCAATTTGTGGGTGTTTCTCCTGTCCTGACACTTAAGGAGATATAATAGGTAGTCAATAAATTAGACACATAATTTAAGCTCCTTGAAAGCCCAAAGTTGCTTTCTGGATTTTGGGCCCCTCTATGCATCTAGATTGTGAAAAAGTCTCACAAGTTTTCCCAAAAAATTGTGACAAAAAATGACAACATCAAAAACCTCACCATGTTTCTTACTTAATATCTTGTACTGTATATTTTCCAAAAAGGGGTCATTTAGGTAGTATTTGTACTATTCTGGTATTTTAGAGCCAAGAAATTAGATTTGATTAGGCAGGCAGTACATCAGGATAAATCAATGTTCAAATAAATATACCATAGTTTGTAGACTCGATAACTTTTACACAGACTAAATTATCATTTTGGCCTAAGTTTATAAAGAAATAATATTCATTTGGAAAATCTTATAAAAAAAAAACTAAGAACAATGTATTTTTTCTCAAAAGTTTAGTTCTTTGTTTCTTCATATATAAAAAAATAAAAATAAAAAATGGTTATTTACTACCACCAAAATAAAACCTTATCTGTCCCAAAGAAATCATATTAGATTAATTTGGGTAAGGTGTTGCATGACTGGCTAATTGTCGTTCAAGTGTGACAGCACTGAAATATGAATAATTGCCTTGGCAGAAAGGGGTGAAACAGTCCCGTCTTGAAGTGGTTAATTCCTAAATGTATTTTGTAAGTGCATAATGTGTAAGAACCTGAATTTGTCTTAGTATTACGGTAGTTGTTATCAGTTCAGCGTACAGTAGAGTTCAAACTGGGCAGAAGAGGAAGCACTAGAAGGAGCTAGTCCATTGCACTGCAGTGCTCATGGACTAACAAGGGACATGCTGATAAAAGGAGAGAGAAGCATGACAAAGAGATGAGTTCATCAGTCTGCTACTCCTCTTTTCACTGTCCACTCGGGGATAGGAAGAGACCTCCAAGTGTTACTTAACTACAGCAGAAAAAATCCAGACAGAATTGTTCTGTGTGACAAAGCTTTGTAAATTTCAAGACTGGATAGACAGAAATAGACAGCTATTTTCCCGGGGTTAAGCTTTAAAGTGAAACTGCACTCTATTTACACCCACCAAGGATCAGACTTCAAATGATGCCTGTTGTTATTTTTATTAAACAAGCCCCTTTTGTGACTCTCCCTGATTCAGCTTAATTGTGTTACTGGGGCATTGCTCCTCCTGACTTTAAGGCTAAGTTTATTCTATTCCACAGTGCTAAATCCTGGCCACAGAGACAGTCTCAATGGATGGTGGAATTACAGTTTGCAACAGTTAGCCAAGAAATTATAGAAAGTCAGGAATCAGTAAATAAGTAAAACTAAACTGTGATAGAGGTAATACACCACCCAGGTGTACTTCAGGTAATGCAGGAAGAGCTTCAGTGACCCCCAAATTTGTGAGAAACCAAATAAGACACATGGAAACAAGCTGGGGTGTGTTCATAAGATCTCTAACCTTTACTGAATACCACAGTGGCTTATATGCAAAAGAAAGAAGGGAGGAGCTGTGTTTTAATGCATATGTTTCTAAAAGTTTATACAAACTCAATATTTTCTTACCATGATTAAAACTGCTGAATTTAGTTTAACAAGAACTAGTTGATGATTTTGCTTATAGAACAGGCTGCTAGACTAGATAACAAGATATAGCTAATGACTTTTGCTGACACACATTTGGCTTAACCACAATATCTCATAGGGTGCGGTTGTATGCAAACCTTTAAGCTGATTATGGTAAAACACACACAGCAAAATGTTCACTTCTACTGTTCGTAAAATCTTTAAGATGGAGTCACAGTTGTTTATATATTCTATCACAAACTGGAGAAACACACGTTAATTTTTTATTGATAAAAAAAATGTGGTAGCAGGCATCTTGTGGCATCTGCTTAAATGTAGCACAGATTTATTTTACAGTAGCAAAAAGAGCAATAAAACAAATATATGTTGCTGCAAAGCGTTATATTTACCCTCACTCACTCTACCTGCTTTATGATATTCTACCTATGTTCATTAACCTATACCATGTACACATCTTCTTGCTGATCCATACTTTTTTTGTTTCATTACAGTACATTTTATTGTAACTATTGTTCTCCCCATTTGGCTGTTTTTCTCTTATGTTTTTACACTTTGGGAAAACCTTATTGTAAATCTCCGGTATCAACTCATGTCACAACTTTCTAGTGTTTGATACTTGCCACAATAAATATTTGATCAGTTTATCTTGTATCTTACCTATTGTTTGCTAGACCTTGCATGGACACTACTGTTGTTAAACTTTTTTTGTAGACGAAATAAAAATTATTGAAACCGAAAGAAGCAGATAAAGTATCCTTGACTTAGGTAAACACTCTGTAATAGTAATTAAATAAAAATTAGGATACTAGTCCCTTAACATTCACATAATATGCTGAGTATTGGTTAAAGTCATCTGTATTGATCAGCAACCACACACATTGTCTAAAATAAATACTGAATATATAAATTTGTATATGTTTTCTAGTATGATTTGTAAAACTTTTTTCTAGATACAAACAATTAAAAAAGTGATAGTAAGAAAGATGTTATCAGTTATTCTAAACACCTTATTCACAAGGAGGCTAAAATGTTCATAAAAAACCCCATTTATTTACCTATCCAATCAAAAGCATGTGCCTGTTTGTAATGGATATTTTGTCACCATTAATGGAATGTTAAACAGTAGTGCAGCACCAATATGCAAAGTAAGCAAATAAATCTGCAATATGTAACATATAGTGACATATGAAATAACGTATGCAAAATTGTGAAATAAAATAATTGAAAGTCCAGAAGTGACAAAAAATAAAGTCGCACAGTGTGTTTAGGTGAGAAGATCTTGTTCCAGTATCACCAATGATTATGGATGTATATCTCAAGTGGTGTTCTAATGACCAAACACCAACATCAAGTGAGTTGAAAACTCACCAGAACAAAAGACTACCATTACAGTAGCATATTCAGCTGAAAATAAATTAAGTCAAACTGTGCTCAAGTGACCAGTCACCAACATCAAGTGAATTCAAAACTCACCAGAGTTAATGGCAACCATTACAGCAGCATAAACACCTTGATAACATCTTGATAACATCCTATTGGACAAAACACATTGGGGTGGAGATTCTGGTTCTGATGTCACATCGCTGCGTGATCCTGGGTTGGCAGCTGTTTTACATGTGAGTTCTAGTACTAGAAGGTACCATTGGGAGCGAGTTGCCACACTGATTCCTACTGGATTTCATACATATTTAGGTGTTTATACTGCTGTAATGGTAGCCATTAACTCTGGTGAGTTTTGAATTCACTTGATATTGGTGACTGGTCACTTGAGCACTGTTTGACTTAATTTATATTCAGGCAAATATGCTGCTGTAATGGTAGCCTTTTGTTCTATTGATTTTTGATCTCACTTGATGTTGGTGTTTGGTCATTTGAACACCACTTGAGATATACATCCGTAATCGTTGATCCTGCTGGAACAAGATCTTCTCACCTTTTTTTTATCACCTAAACACACTGTGGGACTTTATTTGTTGTCACTTCTGGACTTTCAATTATTTTATTTCACAATTTTGTATAAGTTATTTAACATGTCACTATATGTTACATATTGCATATTTATTTGTTTACTTTGCATATTGGCGCTGCGCTACTGTTTAATACTTATGTTTTGAGGTTAGCTATACTAACATCTGTGCTAGCAGTCTACCTACCACTTTTAAAAAGATTTTTTTTCACAGCGCAGATTCCACCACATTCATTAATGGAATGTTATTGTTGGTTTTATTGTAGATCTTACATTAAAAAGCCTTAAATTCAGCAAACTTTAAAGATGTTTTTTGGATATACCTGATTACTAGCATACATAATACAATAGGACATATATGAGCAGACACCAAGACTAAAGAAAAGAAAAAAGTATTGAGTCAGAATATATACATATATAATCATAATATCAAAGAAATGGTGGTCTATGACCCCAGCCCTCTTAAATAAAAGAGTAGGGGCAGATTTTAGTTGCATGGTGCTAAGATATATATCATTGATGGGCTTTATAGCTGAGGGTCAACAGAGGTCCAGAGACCTCTGCTTGGAGGCCAAGTGCAATCTCATAAAAATATATTATATTTATTAGAAAAGCTAATTAAAATTGGGAAGCTGACAATATGCTATTTGCCTGAAATTGGTGAGTTTAGTGATGAATGACAAGCTTTAACATCTCTTTTACCAGTGGAACCCTATGAAATGAACTAAGCATTGTTGTCACATTAAAAAGAACAGTATCTGTAAATAAAGTCTAGTTTATTTCTAATTTTGTACATTGTGTTTTCTAGTTCCAGTATTTGTATATTATAATATATAACTATAGCTCACTCCCCGTTTGCATTTACTGGTGTTGATTTTTCTAAGGGAGCAGCTACTGTAGTGGTTCTCAACTTCTGTCCTCAGGACCCACCAACAGGCCAGGTTTGCAAGATAACTGAAATACATCACAGGTGATATCAATTGCTGCTCAGTGATTGCAGTATTCTAGTCTGCATCTCCCACCCTAAGGTAATACTTTAAATTTGGCCTGTTAGTGGGTCTGAGGACAGGAGTTGAGAACCACTGAGCTACTGCTTACTTTGCAAATCACATCCTTTCTAAGCTTGGTAAAATATTGAAGCTGGGTTGACTTTAAATACCCAATAATGAGCAAAGGAAATTTAAAAAAGTATTTTTTCTTGAAAAATCTTTGGATAACTGAAGCGAACAAAGCTTCACCTTATTTTCTAACCCCAGCAAAAATAAAAAAGTGAACATTCTCTATTTCTTTTTATACATTGACCCCAAAGCTTTTGGCAATCCTTTGAGCCATGAGAAGCACAACAATTTGTATGTGGTCAGTGCTGGGGGAGGGGGAGAGGGAACTATCACACAACCCATGACGACCACTAAAAAATGAAAGACAATGTAGGTTATACTGTTAAAATGTTACTTTTTGTGCATGAATAGATGTCATTTAATTAAATAACTGAATAGGTTTTTAGTACTGTCTGTAATGACTATAAAGGCTTTACCATTGAGTTGATAAATGTTCATACCTGCCATGAACAGTAGGAAACTAACACATTTTAGTAATTACAAAATTTATTTTACAGTAGAAGTAGAAGTCTAGCCAAAACTTTTCCCCCAGATAAAATAGGAAGGGTTACAAAAGCTTATCAAGTTTTCATTGATATCTGTGTGCTTGCTGGTGAGATTTTTCCTTACTCTCTGTTACAGGTGGCACCAGAAAGAGGCATGAATGACATTTTTCTGTCTTTGTTCCATGTCAGGGCTCAATATAAATGCCTCTTTCAGTTTTTTAATGTTTCAATAGTCAATCTTCTGCTTTTTTTCTGAATCTCAACATTAAGGCTAGGTTCACACATGCCCAGCTGCGGTTTGCAGTTAGTTTTTAAAAGGAGCCCGGTGCAGCTTTTTTCACTGCTTCAGGTGCGGACCTAAAAATGCACAGGACTCCATACATATGTTCCGTAACCGCAAACCAGCTCCATTGCAGGCTGGTTTGGTTCACATGTTATGCAAATCAGATGCAGTTCTAAACGTATACGATTTGCATATATTTTAACCAAGCCTAAATTCTATACATCACATACATTTTATAGTAATGGGTAAGGTATGTACATTGTAGATGACACATAACTGATACTGTATTAGATAGTTCTCTTATACAACTTGAAATCATTCATGATATTATGAATAGAAGTTTTACATTTTTAATTCCTCTCAGTGCCAAAACAGGGCAGATTGAATTGTGAACCTGAACAACTAAGCACAGTCCTTATGCAAAATTGTGTTTGTTTTCATTGTTTAACATTTCTCTGATTTCTACTATTAGGCAGTTGATGTGTAGCTTACATATACAAAACCATTTCCTTTTGGTTTGTGAGACTTTGATTTATTTTATTGTATTTACTAGCATTTTTTCATTTTTGTGAATCATTATGTCTCATATACCTGATACAAAACTAAGAAAAATGGTTTCTTTTACCAGACGAGTTTAAGGTTTCCAGCCTCTATAACAATGAATGCATGAAACATTTTTTTTAATCATAGCCACTGTATTACTTTTCCCATCTTACCTCCATCTACTGTCTCCTCAGCACCTGTCAATCACAATGAATTTTTACCCTGCCATAATTTAAGGTTAGCTTCAAAGAAAATTAATCTAGAAAAAATAACATGCAGTTTGTTCCACAGAAATAACATCCATTTCACTTGTTCCTCTTAAAACTAATCTCACTGTCTATGATATTGGCTATTTTCGCTAAATGTAGCAAAATTGGAATCTGAATGAAAGCCTACAGAGGACATGGAGAAAATAAAGTGCTTGTTTCACAAGTGTTTTGTATCAAATAAATTAAAAATTGTTTCAAGTGCAGTAACTCATGAGAATCAGAGCTTTATGACCTCTGATTCCTCTTTAATACAACTTGATTGCTGCAGGCTGAATTTGACATTACTGAATACTATACAGGTAGGTTTTATATATAAAATGTACAATATATAAACATTGACATTGTATGTAAACAACTATATACACATACATATATTTATATATATATATATATATATATATATATGTACCAAAAGACACAAACATACACACAGTGCAGCGCTACTACAGTGATAATTCAATACTATATTTAGTGCTATGTATACATGCAATAAAAATCAATTTCATAAAAAATTCATAATAAATGTCCCATAAATCAATATCAATCTTGATAGTAGTGCTCCAGTGTTATTATCATATCACCGTGCTTCTCAATAATTCTTATTGTTTGTGCACACCACCAGCTATTTAATCTACTCACCTCAAGGATGAGTCAGGAAGACTCAAATTAACTCTTTAATTTAGCTCCCCAAACGTCTTTTCTTTCTCTCAGGACTCAGCTGTTCAATTTCTCCCTTTCATGATCTCCACTCCACCCAATGTGTCTCTCACAGATAAGGGGTTGATCGCCGAGATTATTCAGCTGTTCCTCCACTTCAAGGGACACATGTATCACGTAATCAAAAACACAGCCGACATAGTGCTCTCTGCTATAAAACTTTTATTTAAAACACTGCTAAAAGAGCACACTTACTATTGTTTTTATTGCCATGTGTATCCAGACTGCAAGGGTAGTAGATGAGAGGAAATAATTTCAACTGGAAAACATACACTTTTAGCAGAGTGAGGAAAAGTTAGATATTTGGACAACTATTTTATAGCTATCCCTGCCTTTATGTCCAATGATGCCCATCCCCCGCGGACACAAATAGACCTAAAAACCTAACATCAATTTTAATTTTTTTTAAGATTCCCCTAGTCTGTCCAAAACTCAGACACATTTGGCTAATATCAGGAAATAAAATAGCCTGGACTAGGGTTTCCAACCACAGAACTTTGGAGTTTTTTTGAATTTTATGGGAATATGTTTATGTTTTCAAGTACATTCTACCATTATTTGACATGAACACACATCCAGGTTAATATATTTTAGGATAGAGGCATTTTTTTAAGGCAAAATAAGTATTATCAGATTTTAGACCATGAAGGGCGGATAATAAAATAAGAAGAAAACAACAACAAAAATGATCTAGGTATGGCAGATACCAATATCTAGGTATAGCAGATTCCAGAAACCACTGAGGTTTTTTCAAATGTGGCCAAATTTGGCAAAAACTTGTCAAAAAAGCCCACAGATCCTGAAACTGAACTAGAAATGTATTTAGTGAAAACATTTATTCACAGGATATGGCTATGCCACAGGAAAAACTATGAAGTACAACCTTGAAAATCAGCCTGTATGCTGGTTTTCTGTTGTAAAATTAAAAAATAAATAAATGCTGGTGGTTTTAAATTTAGGAACATCAACAGAAGAGCGGCACAAGACAGGAAGGCATGAGCAGATCATTTTTAATCCCCTCCCAGTGCAAATCAGCATGATCTAGATTGAATTTTAAATGGGGCAGGCCAGCTTTCTTATCTCTAGCTATAAAGACTCAACAAGTGGAAAGCAGCATATAATGAAGATAAACAAATAGGCATAAAAAATAGACATGATTTCTTACCCGACATCAGCTATTGATGAATTACAGTTTTTTTGTAACAGTAGAGATGTCTGCACTGTGCCTAAAATGAAATTATAGTTTACCTTCAGGTAACCTGCTTAGAGTGAAAAGATTTACAGCAAACTTTATTGGAGATGCTTATTTGCTCTATTTAATAGATATCTGATTCAAACTGACTGCTATGTGAGATGATCTTCCTTTATTATAACCAAGAATTCTTATGCCGCGTACACACGAGCAGACTTTACGGCAGACTTTGCCCGGCGGACTTTTCGACGGACTTTACAACTGACTTTCTGAATGAATGGACTTGCCTACACACAATCGACCAAAGTCCGTCGAATTCGTACGTGATGACATATGACCGGACTAAAATAAGGAAGTTCATAGCCAGTAGCCAATAGCTGCCCTAGCGTGGCTTTTTGTCAGTCGAACTAGCATACAGAGGAGCGGACTTTTCGACCGGACTCGAGTCCGTCGGATAGATTCGAAACATGTTTCAAAACGAAATAGTGGAGCCCACACACGATTGAATTGTCCGCCGAAATCCCGTCCGCCGGGCAAAGTCTGCTGTAAAGTCTGCTCGTGTGTACGCGGCATTAGTGTTGTAGCAAGAGATGGAACAACTGTGGCACCCCTTTAGTCTTATGCCCCGTACACACGGTCGGACTTTGATCGGACATTCCGACAACAAAATCCTAGGTTTTTTCCGATGGATGTTGGCTCAAACTTGTCTTGCATACACATGGTCACACAAAGTTGTCGGAAAATCCGATCATTCTGAACGTGGTGACGTAAAACACGTATGTCGGGACTATAAACGGGGCAGTAGCCATTAACTTTTATCTCTTTATTTATTCTGAGCATGCGTGGCACTTTGTGCGTCAGATTTGTGTACACACGATCAGAATTTCCGACAACGGATTTTGTTGTCGGAAAATTTTATAGCAAGCTCTCAAACTTTGTGTGTTGGAAATTCTGATGGAAAATGTGTGATGAAGCCCACACACGGTTGGAATTTCCGACAACAAGGTCCTATCACACATTTTCCATCGGAAAATCCGACCGTGTGTACGGGGCATAAGAAGTCTTTGAAAGTATTTCAACAGAAAACAAACTTCCATTACAGTGGATGCTTGTAATTTAACCTAAATTGCTCTATACATTTTTTAATAAATCAGTGAGGCTTTAACACACATATGACATTTGCTTTTTAGCAATGCTCTGTACACATCTAGTATAAAAAATACTCTAATATGCTATATTTTCGAGAAAATATTTGTATTTTTGGTAGTATTAGAAAATCATGGCAGTGACAGGTGGAAAGGAAAATATATTTTGAAACTTTAAATTGCTAAATGGCTAGCGCAGTATTTATATGTCTGAATTATTATATTGCAACCTGCTTTAAAAGGTAATGCACAAAATCACATGCATTATTTATTGCTTAAGAATAACAACACACTCTTTATTTAATCTTTATTTCATTTTTTACATATACTAGTACTGATATCTGGCATGTATTTACATTTTTCTGAAGCACGGTATAGCCTAAGTTTTGCTGGGAAGCTTCAATTTGCACAGGAAAGAACGTTTGCCAAAAATAGTAATGCTCAAAAACAACAGGATAATAGTCACGGTAATAGTTTATCTTTGTAGTTGTTGTAGTTATCATAGTTAGTCTTTCTTAGAGTAAACCATTTGGATACCGAGAGTTGAAATGTGGATACATGTGGAACAAGCACTGGGAGCAGAGGTGTAGGTTTTGTTCAGCACTACTTCAATAAATGTAGGATGAGGATGAACAAAAAATGGAGAGAGTAGTGTAGGGTTTCAACAGCGCTACTAATCCATGGAGGTCTGATGACAATTATAGGTATACAGAACACTCAATGTCCCTAACCATAAAAGCCTTGTCAAGCTTGGAAAAGGAAATATGTACTTTACTTACTGTATATACTCCTGCAGTGCAATGAATAGTGACAGATATTGCAACCCCTCCTATTAGGTTGAGGGATGAGACAGAAAAGACAAAGGTGAGGACTTTAGGTTAGGATATTGGAGTCTGCTGGATATCATCTCAATCTTAAAATGCTAGTGTTAAGTGAGGCATAACGTTTGTGAATCTCATTCAAGGAATCAATCCATATTTGGTGAATTGTTTCACAATCCATGGCCAAAAGGACAAACTTTCAAGCTTGCAAGCTATAGCAGCCGCTAGAAATAATCATGAGAATCCGGCAGGCTGGTTGTACCCAAGTTGATCAATTGATCGACTTGGTACATTGAGCCTGCTCATTAATGGTTCGAATCTCGGCCGGTACCTGCTGAACCGACCAAAATTCGAACCATGTAAGACCGGCCCTAGGTACAGTAGTAGGAGAAATAAAGACTGTCTGACTGCTAACTTAGGTGTTTCACTGCTGTGCTCTCAGACTACCATTGTTTTTGCATCTCATCTTGAATGCCAGGCCATTTGCCAATTGTCAACAGATGAGCCTGCCATTCTGAACTGATGTTTGTTTGCTCATATTTCACTCTAGTATAAAATATATGACAGCCTGCATAAATGCCTGTCCATTTGCTAGCATTCCATCAGAGGAGAAAGACAGCTTGTGCTTTGCCATATATGTCAACATTACTGAAACTTGTTTGCCAAAAACTTCCTGCAGTAATCCATATCTGAGACTCTCACACTAGTCACTGCAATGCTACTCTATTTTCAAAACTACCAACAGACTTGACTCTCAGCAGGAATTTTGCACATTTTGTTTATTCAGTATTTTCTTAGGTGAAAGATATCTTTTTTTCATATATTTGTTTATCTCTAGTCTGCATTGTGTGTTTTGTGGCAGTGTACAATGTGGCATAGTACATGAGTGCATTCCTATGGGATTTGGATCATCTAGGTTATCCTGGAGGCAGTGGCTGGCACAGAAAGTGGACAAATGATGGTGTTCAAGGTAATTATTTTAATTCTTTAACAAAAAAAAACAAAAAACTTGGGGAGCTGAAGGTGTACTTTAAAAAGACAGCAGGGGTTATTTACTAAAATTACAGAGTGGAAAATCTGGTGCAACTCTACATAGGAACCAATACATTTCCAGGGTTTTGTATGTTTATTGACGTTTTCAAGAGGTATCATCAAATATATCAATATCCAAAAAAAATCTATTTTTGCCGAAGTGTTTTTAACCCTAAAAAAACAATGGATCCTGTTCCCTTATAGCAGGTCAACCGCTTCAGCCCCGGAAGATTTTACCCCCTTCCTGACCAGAGCACTTTTTACAATTTGGCACTGCATTGCTTTAACTGACAATTGTGCGGCCATGCAATACTGTACCCAAACAAAATTTGCGTCCTTTTTTCCCCACAAATAGAGCTTTCTTTTGGTGGTATTTGATCACCTCTACGTTTTTTATTTTTTGTGCTATAAACAAAAAAAGAGTGACAATTTTGAAAAAAAAAAACAATATTTTTTACTTTTTTGCTATAATAAATATACCTAAAAATGTTTTTTTACAAACATTTTTTTCATCAGTTTCCAATATATATATTCTTCTACATACTTTAGGAAAAAAAACAATATTTTCTACTTTTTGCTATTCTAAATATCCCAAAAAAAAATAATTAAAAAAAAAATAATTTCTTCATCAGTTTAGGCCAATATGTATTCTACATATTTTTGGTCAAAAAAATGCAATAAGTGTATTTTGATTGGTTTGAGCAAAAGTTATAGTGTCTAAATACTATGGTAAAGATTTATGGCATTTTTATATATTTTTTTTTTACTAGTAATGGTGGTGATCTGCGATTTTTAGCAGTACTGCGACATTGCGGTGGACAGATTGGACACATTTGACACATTTTTGGGACCATTGACATTTATACAGTGATCAGTGCTATTAAAAATCACTGTCACTGGTAGAGAAGGGGTTAACAAGGGGTTGATCAAGGGGCTAAATGTGTTCCCTAGTTAGTGTTTCTAACTGTATGGGGATAGGACTGACTGGGGAGGAGACGTATCGTTGTTCCTACTTACTAGGACATACTAGTTTATACACACAAATCCCCGTGCTGGCTCTCATGCCCGGCCACGCGCATCAGGTCCCCCACTTGGCGGCTCTTAAAAGAACAATGTACCCATATGGGGTTTAGCCCAGCAGGGTCATTTTGCCGACGTATATCGGCGCGAGCTGGTCGGCAAGTGGTTAACCACTTGACCACTGGGCACTTAAACCTCCTTAATAACAGACCAATTTTCAGCTTTCAGTGCTCTCAAATTTTTAATGACAATTACTCAGTCATGCAACACTGTACCTATATGAAATTTTGTCCTTTTTTTACACAAACAGAGCTTTCTTTTGGTGGTATTTAATCACCGCTGGGTTCTTTATTTTTTGCTCTATAAAAGAAAAAAGACCGAAAATTCTGTAAAAAATGCATTTTTCTTTGTTTCTGTTATAAAAATTGCAAATTGCAATTTTTCTTCATATATTTTGGCCAAAATTTATACCGCTACATATCTTTGGTAAAAATAACCCCAATCAGTGTATATTATTTGGTCTTTGTGAAAGTTATAGAGTCCAAAAGCTATGGTGCCAATATCTGAAAATTGATCACACCTGAAGTACTGACGGCCTATCTAATTTCTTGAGACTCTAACATGCCAGAAAAGTACAAATACCCCCCAAATGACCCCTCTTTGGAAAGAAGACATTCCAAGGTATTTAGAAAGATGCATGATGAGTTTTTTTGAAGTTGTCATTTTTTCCCACAATTCTTTGCAAAATCAAGATTTTTTTTAAATTTTTTTTTTTAAATTGTCATATTAGCAGGTTATTTCTCACACACAGCATATGCATACCACAAATTACACCCCATGACACATTCTTCTATTACTCCCGAGTATGGCGATACCACATGTGTGAGACTTTTACACAGCCTGGCCACATACAGAGGCCCAACATGCACGGAGCACCTTTAGGAGCTCTGGAGCACCCAGGCCAATTCTGACATTTCTCTCCTAAAAATCATAATTTATTTGCTAGAAAATTACATAGAACCCCAAAACATTATTTATTTTTTTAGCAAAGACCCTAGAGAATACAATGGCGGTCGTTGCAACTTTTTATCTCGCATGGTATTTGCGCAGCAATTTTTCGAACGTGTTTTTTTGGAAAAAAAACAGTTTTGTGCTATAAAAAAACAAAACAGTAAAGTTAGCCCAATGTTTTTACATAATGTGAAAGATGAAGTTATGCCAAGTAAATAGATACCTAACATGTCACCCTTCAAAATTGCACATGCTCTTGGAATGGCGCCAAACTTCGCTACTTAAAAATCCCCATAGGCGACTTTTTAAAATTTTTTACTGGTTACATGTTTTGAGTTACAGAGGAGATCTAGGGCCAAAATTATTGCTCTCACTCTACCGATCGCAGCGATACCTCACATGTATGGTTTGAACACCGTTTTCATTTGTGGGCGGGACTTACATATGCGTTCGCTTCTGCATGCAATCACACGGGGACAGGGGCGCTTTAAACATTTTTTTTTTATTGTTCATTTTACTTTATTTATTTTAGTTTGATGCTTTTTTCCAAAAAATAAACTTTTTGATCACTTTTATTCCTATTACAAGGAATGTAAACATCCCTTGTAATAGGAATATGGCATGACAGGTCCTCTTTACAGTGAGATATGGGGTCAATAAGACCCCACATCTCACCTCTAGGCTGGGAAGCCTGAAATAAAAAATAAAAAAATGATCCTGGCTTCGATAGTAGTGGTAAGTCGGTAGAAGCACCTGAGGACGGCGGGAGGGGGGACGTCCCCTCTCACCTACCCTAAGAATGATCAAGCAGTGGAACAGCTGCTATGATCATTCTTATGGTGTAGGAAATCGCCGGCTGAAAAAGCTGATATCTGAATGATGCCTGTAGCTGAAGGCATCATTCAGATATCCCTACACAAAGTCAAGGACGTCGTATGACGGCCGGCGGGCGGGAAGTGGTTAAAACACATTTTTTTTAACACAAAGTTGTCCATTTATACAATATTTCTAACACATAGCATGTACATACCAAAAATGACACCCCAAAATAGATTCTCCTACTCCTTCTGAGTACTGCGATACTACATGTGTGAGACTTCCACAGCCTGGCCACATACAGAGGCGAAGTAAAGCCGAGTATGGCTGAGCATGGCTGAGTATGGCTGCGCATGGCTGGGTATGGCTGAGTATGGCAGGGTATTGCATGGTATTGCTGAGTATGGCTGGGTATCACTGAGTATTGCAGAGTATGGTTGGGTATTGCAGAGTATGGCTGGGTATCATTGAGTATTGCAGAGTATGGTTGGGTATTGCAGTGTATGGCTGGGTATTGCAGAGTATGGCAGAATTTGGCTGGGTATTGCAGGGTATTGCAGGGTATGGCAGAGTATGGCTGGGTATTGCAGAGTATTGCAGTGTATGACACAGTATTGCAGAGTATGGCAGGGTCTTGCAGGGTATGGCTGGGTATTGCAGAGTATGGCTGGGTATGGCAGAGTATGGCAGGGTATTGCAGGGTATGGCAGGGTATTGCAGAGTATGGCACGGTATTGCAGAGTATAGCAGGGTATTGCAGAGTATTGCAGAGTATGGCACAGTATTGTAGGGTATTGCAGGGTATGGCAGGGTATGGCAGAGTATTGCAGGGTATTGCAGTGTATTGCGGGGTATTGCAGGGTATTGCAGAGTATTGCAGGGTATTGCAGAGTATTACGGGGTATTGCAGAGTATTGCAGGGTATTGCAGAGTATTGCAGGGTATTGCAGGGCATTGCAGAGTATTGCAGGGCATTGCAAAGTATTGCGGGGTATTGCAGGGCATTGCAAAGTATTGCGGGGTATTGCAGGGTATTGCAGAGTATTGCAAGGTATTGCAGAGTATTGCAGGGTATTGCAGGGTATTGCAGAATATTGCAGGGCATTGCTGAGTATTGCAGAGTATTGCAGAGTATTGCAGGGTATTGCAGGGTATTGCAGGGCATTGCAAAGTATTGCAGGGCATTGCAGAGTATTGCAGGGCATTGCAAAGTATTGCAGAGTAGTGCAGGGTATTGCTGAGCATGGAGGGATGGCTGAGCATGGATGGATGGATGGTTGAATGTGACTGCATTTGTCACAGAGCAGCGCTGTGGGCACTACACATCCAGCCCACAGTGCTGCTGCCATCAGATCTCTCCCCCTCTGTACCGATCGGTACAGACATGACACCGGTTTGTTTACATGTGATCGCTCAGTCATTTGACGGACCAATCACACGGTAAACGGCTGTGATCAGCCGCGGTTTACCGTGATCTGTGATGCGCCGGGTCCCAGGGGGCGCATGAGAGTGGGATTCTGGGAGGACGTCATAGTACGCCCTCCCAGTGTTAAGCAACCACCCTGTAGCCATCATTCAGCTATGGGCCGGGTGCTAAGTGGTTAAACAGCACAGTGCTTGTGCGGTCTAACCTGCCCCTCTCTAAACTGTAAAAAACTCTGTCTGATCCTGCCTGTTTCTGCCCTCCCCTCTGTACAGTATGCGTCAGGTGCCAGTGCTCATCAGCTATGATAAACTGTGGTCAGTTTACATGCTTCCATCAGCTGCAGCTCTCCTCTGTCCTCCCCCCTGCCTGTCAGCTCTGTGTGTCTGTGTGAGCTGTCCTCACCCCCTCCTGCCACTATTAATAGTACATTCAACTTTAAAAATGTCACTGCCCCTCTCTTTTATCTGGCAATAATTTACAGTGTAAGTATTTATTGGAATCAATGCCTCTAAATACCTTTTTCAGCTATCTTCAGGTCGGTCACGTGACTCCCGGCCGCTATCCTACTCCAATCCAGGGCTACAGCGGGAGGGGCTGAGCAGCCACCACGGTGGTCACGTGACCTCCTGGTTAATGTCAGAGGGAGATCTCTGTCCCTACCGCTGTAGCTCAGGGATCGGAGTAGCAGAGCAGCCGGGAGTCACGTGACCGGTCTGAAGATTCCTGAGAAAAAGGTATTAAGAAGCATCAATTTCAAATAACACTAATGGGCCGAGAACATTTGTGTGACCTTGTGTATGCAAGACAAGTTTGAGCCAACATCCTTCAGAAAAAAATCCACGGTTTTGTTGTCAGAAAATCCTATCGTGTGTACATAGCATTTGATGACACAGTGTCCGCAATTGATAGGCACAGTGGCTGTGTTTGATGGCACAGTGGCTGTGTTTGATGGCACAGTGGCTGTGTTTGATGGCACAGTGGCTGCGTTTGATGGGCACAGTGGCTGCGTTTGATGGCACAGTGGCTGCATTTGGTGGGCACAGTGGCTGCTTTTGATGGCAAAGTGGCTGAGTTTGATGGGCACAGTGGCTGTGTTTGATGGGCACAGTGAGGCTGCAATTGAAGTTTTTTTTTGCAGAATTTGTCAGTTTGTTTGCACCCCCCAATCCCCCCCACCCCACAAGCGGCCACTATTATCAAGTACAGTACTTATAATTGCATTTTAATACAAACTGTACTCGCAATCAGTTTTTACATGATGCAGCCCTTTTACAAACACACACATTAACTGGAAGTTAATTGTGCCATCAGAAAATGCATCTGAAACTCATCGGAGTAAAATTCTTCATATAGATATAATTAGGTGAATATTTAAAGGGCAACCCCAGTTTTGTGGAGAAAACAATATAGCTAGCAATATATATATATATTATAAGATATAAAATTGCAACACAAACCCTATTGTAATTTCATGTTACAAAAAATTACCTTCCCATTACAAACTGCAGCTGCTGTAATTTCCAATGTAAATGTAATAGTCAATGCAATATGGCTCCTGGAGGCATTTCATACACAATTGGTGTACATAACACCTCCAGAAATGTTATTTCCTGCCTGTATGAAGAACTGTTAAGATACAAGTTTTGAATCATCTGCAACAAAAGTTTCATTTTTGGTGAGATACCCTCTAAGGATTAATCACATCTAAAGAGATACTGGCACTGCAGCTTTTCCCACAGAACAGAGTGCACCAGGCGATTAAAACAAATTAGTCACTCCCATTCAGAGCCAGTATCCAAAAAACACAGTGGGACAAACAGCTCTTTAATCAGAGCAAAAAAAGTTAGGAACCTATAACAAAGTTTGTTAAAATCTTTGCAGTTTACAATGACCACCCAGAGGGGAATGTTTTTTTTTTTCTTTTTCCCAACAAAAGTAAAGTTACTCTTTAAACAGGTACATGGGTCCCCTATGGGTGGCAAAAGGGAATAACAGCTCCACAGAGAGGCATATTGAATTTACACTTTAAATATAGTACAAAGGAAATGCAAATTTCCTGGTGCCTCCATGGCAGCATACCAATGGTTGGTTGCTGCGCCCCCGACCAACCCACAGGACCACTTTAACTCTATAAATAAAAGAGTTGTTCCTCCCCACCGTCATTCTTTTCTCTGTCCTCGTTCCTACAGGATCAAGCGCTCAGCCCTACCTCACCGCTTTATGGTGTGACCATTGCAGGTTCATGCTCTCCTGCAGTATGGAGTCCCATTGCTTGGGCTGCTAAAAGCGCCAGATAAGTATGGGAGCCCGTTTTTCTGTGGATCTTTTTGGGGCTGGTGGGTTAACAGGAGCCAGTTTTTCTCTCCTATATATTCCCTTGTTCGGCATACTAAAACCCTGAATGCTTAAATGCTTATGCTTTTTACAAAAACGCTATGAGGTTTTTGCCTACCTCCACAGCATGCCTCATGTGCCTGTGTAGCTCTCCTCTGAGTGTGCAGGGCGGGGCCTTGGCGTGATGTCACGGTGCATGCTCAGTAGCACTGTGAAGCCGACGGTGGCCATCTTGGGACTCCCAGACCGCTCTCTAGTATATAAGAGAGCTTACTGTCAGTAGAGGAGCAGCTGCCTTAGAGGAAGCATCTATGAGGTGTCCTCTCCAGCTCCTTTATCCTTTTTTTGATTCTGTGCTATGGAGCCCAGCCAAGGTACTAGGGAGGAATGGGAGTATATATATATTTATATGTGTATATATATATAAAAAAAAAAAAATTGTTGTTGTTCTTCCCTCCTCTGCAAAATCCTTTTTTGTTTTTAACTACTTTTATATTAAATGTTAATCGTTCCTTTTCAGCTGTCCCTAGTACTATAATGCCGCATCAAAAGGATCCTCAACATACCACTAGGTAAGGACTGCAACTTTCAGGTAAGTTTTTTTATCAAGAGAAAAGAGCACCCTGGGCTGATTGAAACACCCTTGTCTTTGTTTCTATTTTTTGTCTTAGCCCGCATCACGGATCTTCCCGCAGATCATCCCATAGAGATTCTACGGATAGAAGATCAAAGGACCATAGGAGCTCGGGTCATTCTCATTCGTCCTCGGCCCATACTTCCCGCAGTGGGAACAGATCATCCCGACATACCTCTAGTAAACAGGACTCCCAGCACAGACCTGTGTATCCAGGAGAGAAAGCATGCTGGGTGTGTGGCAAACAAGCCCTCCCTGATAAATTGGTATGTGGTCAATGCCTCCTGGAAGCTACAGGAGACAAATGGAGAGAGAAACTCGAGTCAATGGAATCAATCAAAAGAATGATCAAAGACTCTATCTGGGAGTTAGCCTTATCCCAAGATCAAGCAACCCCACCCGCAGATGAAGCAGCAGTGAATACACCCAATCCACAGCCAGACACAGAAGTTATTTCTGAAAGCGATTCGGATGTGGGAGAAGAGAATGCTTCAGCCTTTGATTTTGCTCTAGTGGAACCCTTTATCAATGCGGTAAAGGACGCAATCCAATGGGAGCAAGATCCAGAGCCTCCATCTAAAGCAAAGAAAAATTTTCCACACCTGAAGAAAAAATTATCAACCTTCCCCTTAATGGAAGAAATAAAGGAAGTTGTGACAGATGAATGGCAGAAGGTGGATAAAAGATCCTTAGCTTACAATCGTTTTCTCAACTTATACCCACTTGCTGAAGCAGATGTCCAGCTTTTTGATTCGCTTCCAACGGTAGATGCTTCAATTATGAGATTAGCCAGGAATACAACACTGCCTCTAGAGGATGCGGTCTCTTTCAGGGATGTACTTGATCGAAGGATCGATTCAGATCTAAAAAAATCTTACCATGCTGCAGGAGGGGCATGTAAGCCAGCAGTAGCCCTGACTTCAATCTCTCGGGCTACTAGAGTATGGTCAGACAATATTGAGACAGCCCTCAGACAGGGGGTGGGGTCTAACGAGATCATCAAAGCACTAGATGAG
Organism: Lithobates clamitans; assembly: GCA_037952925.1. Taxonomy (NCBI): domain Eukaryota; kingdom Metazoa; phylum Chordata; class Amphibia; order Anura; family Ranidae; genus Lithobates; species Lithobates clamitans. Next base: position 1,943,082 of record JBBGZY010000228.1, on the reverse strand, counting down.
CTGAAGCTGGCCTCAGATTTCATGGCAGAGGCCGCCATTGATGTCCTCAAGTGTTCCTCCAGAGCTATGCTGTATTCCATCACTGCCAGAAGGGCATTGTGGCTAAAACCATGGTCAGCCGACCCAACCTCAAAACAATCGTGGTGTCGCATACCATACAATGGGAAAGCTCTGTTCAGCGACAAAATGGATGCAGCGATTACCAGAGTCACAGGAGGGAAAAGTGGTCTAATTCCCCAGGACAGAAGCAGGAGGAAAAGATTTGTGTCACGTACAGCTGGTCAGCAGAGAGCAAGAGACTCCAGAACATATCGCCCGGGCAGGGAGTACAGAAGAGGCTGGAAGGGCTCGCAGGCAACTTTCTTGAAGGCGGGGAAGCCGAAAACATCAACATCCATGGTTGAGGGCCAGAAGTCCTTTTGACTCCCTATCCACCCAAACCGCTCCAGTAGGAGCTCAACTCAGGGTGTTCGCCCAGGTTTGGGTGGAGAATTGTACAGATCAATGGGCAGTCTCCACTGTCATTCAGGGGCATTTCTGGACATTCAGAAAACGCCCCCCACCCTTTTCATTCCAGCCAACGAAGATACCAACCTCCAAAGAGAAGAAAGAGGTCCGTCTTCAGTATGTACAAATTCTTATCCGGCAGCAAGCAGTAGTTCCAGTTCCGGACTTGGAAAAACACTCAGGGTTCTATTCCCCAGTCTTTTTGGTCCCCAAAAAATCGGGCGGCTGGAGACCCGTGTTGGACCTGAAGAGGTTAAACAGATACATCCGTACAGAGCATTTCAAAATGGAATCCTTAAATACAGTGATCCTATCGGTACAGCCAGGGGATTGGATGGTCTCTATAGACCTTCAAGACGCATATCTCCATATACCTATCCTGCAGCAGTTTCAACCTTTTCTACGTTTCAAAGTAGGCGACTTACACCTACAGTTTCAATGCCTGCCGTTCGGGATCTCAACAGCTCCCAGAACCTTTACCAAGGTGCTAGTGGCAATCCTGGCTCCTCTTCGAGAAAAAGGGATTCGAGTGCTTCACTACTTGGACGACATCCTTATTCTATCCCAGCACAAAAGGAGCCTAGAAATGCATGTACGGCTGGTCCTAGACACCCTGAGCAAGTTCGGGTGGTTAATCAATTACTCGAAAAGCCAGCTCACACCTACACAAAAGATGACATATCTAGGAGCACTTTTCAACACTCAAGAGAGGGCAGTTCCACTTCCCCTAGAAAAGATTCCTGTCCTGATAAGGAAGGTAAAGAGAATATTGGCAAGCCACTCCATGTTGGCATCAGACTGTCTGAGTCTCCTGGGCTCCCTTTCCTCTTGTATACCCATGGTGAAGTGGGCATCTGCGGGGATTCCAACTGGGCTTTCTGGCACAGTGGAGGAAGAATCGCCTGGATCAGAGGATATTAGTCACATCCATAATGAAGTCCACTCTCTGGTGGTTGACGAGACCATCCAACCTGCAGATTCACTGTTCCCTAGGGCCCATCTCATGGACCATTCTTACGTCAGACGCAAGTCTGGGGTGCGCACTTCCAAGGTCAACTAGTCCAAGGGAGATGGCAGTTCGATTCGGAGGTGGTAGTATTGAACATACTGGAACTAAGGGCGGCATGGATGGCAATCTTACATTTAGCCACCTACCTCAGAGGAAAATCCATACTCCTACAGATGGACAACAAAGCGGCAGTGGCCTATGTCCAGAACCAGGGGGGAACACACAGCAGGTCTCTACTCAGCGAAGTGACACCCATTCTGACCTGGGCCGAGAGGAACTTAATCAACCTGCGGGCCTCATACATCCCAGGGTCCGAGAACCAGTTAGCCGACAATCTGTCAAGATCATTCGTCAACAACGAGTGGTCCCTGAATCCCAAGGTTTTCGACTGGATATGCCAACAATGGGGCACCCCCCAAATCGACCTATTTGCCTCTCCACTCAACGCGAAGACGCCTCTGTTCTTCTCAAGGTTCCCGTCCCCAGGGTCAGCAGGAGTAGACACTCTAGTCCAGCCTTGGAATTTTCAGAAAGGATACGCATTTCCTCCGACTCCTCTGATATTGAGGTTTCTTCAGCGCCTGACGACGGAGAAAGTCACAGTCTTGGCAGTAATCCCATACTGGCCCAAGAGACCGTGGTTCACACTCCTAGTCAACTTGGCTGTATGCAGACCGCTTCCTCTTCCACACCTGAACGACCTTCTGTCTCAAAACGACTTCTCTCACCTGCATCCGGAAATCCTAGACTTGAGGGTCTGGAAATTGAGCGGAAAAGGCTGGATGATTTAGGGTGCTCACATAATGTTATTCAAACACTTCTACAGGCAAGGAAGTCTTCCACTAATTCCACCTATTACAGAATATGGAGAAAATGTACAGAACTGGCAGAGCTTAATCATTTCGATCCCATGGACCCTGGGGTCCAGAATGTGCTTCTCTTCCTACAGAATGGCTTGGATCTAGGTTTAGGTCTAAACACTCTTAAGGTCCAGGTCTCGGCTCTCTCAGCCCTGACAGATACACGATGGGCTTTGAACCCTCTGGTCGAACGCTTTTTGAAGGCAGTCCTGAGATTGCGACCTCCCAGGAAAGCATTATACCCCAAATGGGACTTGACGATTGTGCTGGATGTCCTATCAAATCCTCCCTTTGCTCCCACAGAAGATTGCACCCTAGAGGACATTACCTTAAAAGCAGTATTCTTGATTGCCATCACCTCGGCTCGCAGAGTATCGGAAATCCAAGCTCTAGGATCACGGGAACCTTACATCACCTTCTTTTGCAACCCATCCATCAATTCATTCCTAAGGTACCTTCTCTTTATCATCTTAATCAGGAATGGGTTCTCCCAGCATTTGGAGAAGATCCAGAGTCTTCAAGATTACATGAGCTAGATGTGGCCAGATCCCTGAGACACTATTTAAACTCAACACAACAGTTTCGCAAAGATCAAAGACTGTTTGTCATACCAAAAGGCGCCAGAAAGGGAATGGCAGCATCCAAGATGACCTTAGCAAGCTGGATCGTTAAATTAATCCAAAGGGCCTATCGGGCTAGTGGCCTGGCAGTTCCAGATGCGGTCAGCGCGCATTCCACTCGGGGAATGGCCTCTTCTTGGGCAGCATTGGTGCGGGTCTCCCCTGAGACAATTTGCCGAGCAGCTAGTTGGCCGTCATTCAACACTTTCATGTCTCACTATAGTGTAGACCCAGCGGTTCTTACTTCCCGGGAATTTGGGGAAAGAACCTTACAGATGTCAAGGCTGTAGTTTTTCATTAAATTTCTTATTGCAGTACCCTCCCTGTAAGCGAGTTATTTACCATTGGTATGCTGCCATGGAGGCACCAGGAAAACGGAAAATTGAATACTTACCTTTCCGTAATTTTCCTTTCCTGGTGCCTACACATGGCAGCATACACCCTCCCTTCAATAATTCTTAGTTTTCTGAGATCTAGTTACAAGAATGACGGTGGGGAGGAACAACTCTTTTATTTATAGAGTTAAAGTGGTCCTGTGGGTTGGTCGGGGGCGGAGCAACCAACCATTGGTATGCTGCCATGGGTAGGCACCAGGAAAGGAAAATTACGGAAAGGTAAGTATTCAATTTTCCGTTTTCTCACTCACTTGCTTCCTTATTGAAAGGTTATGTTGCTACAACTCTGTGCTCCCTAAGTTTGTACATGAACCCCCTTTAACAGATGGGATAATTTTGATTATTTGTTGCTCTGGGTATATATACCAAACAAGAATACACCATATTGGATCTTGATATATAGATCATTTAGGTGTATCTCCTAGTCAACGTTGTTTGTTTGAGTGATTTTATCCATTTATTATTCATTTGTTTCTTTTTTTTTTATCGTGACCATGTCAATGTACAGTACATGAGTAAGGACATCCATGAACACTGGGGCATCTAGTACTTTTTTCATTTTATTTTTGTTGTTTTGCTTTTCTCTAACTTGTCTTCCCTTTAGATCATTTATTGTTTTACTTTTTTTGTTTGAGCCTTGATGGGTCCATACCTTTATGTTGTATGGCCAAACTATGAGACTAGGTTCCACTGACAACCATTTCACTAGACATGTGCACACTGAAATATTTCGTTTTGGAATTTCGTTCACGTCCGAAAAATAAATTTATTTAGTTACTCCCGAAATTCGTTTTTATTTATTTTGTTTTTTGTTAAAAATTGCATTCGTCCGAAAATCCTAATTAATTAAGGTCGAATCTGTCATTGAAGGCTTATGGTGTCTGTCCAATGTTCAAAGAAGATTCGACAGAGCAGCTAAACTGTACGTGTACATTTCCGGTCGAATTTTCCGCCTACAAGCTAACTGCAGTAGAATTCTAATGTTATATGACTAGTAATAATTATATTTATGAATTATTTTACTAGTCAACCAACATTAGAATTTTTCTATAACCTATGGGCGGATGCATTTGACCGAAAATGTACGATTGCAGCGTCGTACAGTTTAGCTGCTCCGTCGAATCTTCTTAGAACTTTCGACAGACACCATAAGCCAAAGATTTGACGTTTGTATGTTTTTCGTTGCTTTGTCGAATCTTCGTCGTTCATGTTGAATGGTCTACTCTACCCCAACAGTCATATATATCTGTATTTTCGGACAAAAATGCATTTGGAACGAATGCACATGTCTACATTTTCCTATGGGTGCCACTTCTGCTGGGGGACTCCTCACTAGCATACTGTACATTGCTGTTAATGTTGCAGTCCATTGCTGTTAATGTTGTTAGGTGTTATTGAACATGCTGAGGGACACAGCTTCTTCAGAAGCCACACATGGATCCTGGTTGCCAAGCTACAGTTGCTCTGGGAGGACACTCTATTCCAGCCTCCTGTGATTCCACACATTCAAATTTTCTTTGGATTCCACACATTCCAATCTCTGCATGTCAATAATCTCTACCAGGGGCACAAATACATATACTAACATGAGGTAAACATTTATTGCAATATTAAAGGTATCACCATTAATGTACTAACAATTATTAAGACCATTTTTTTATGTAATTTTGGCAGGACTATGATGTCACATTATAATAGCAATTGGTGTTTTTCAGTGATGTTTCATTTCACATATGTGTATACACAGTATACAGTATCTCACAAAAGTGAGTACACCCCTCACATTAATGTAAATATTTTATTATATCTTTTCATGTGACAACACTGAAGAAATGACACTTTGTTACAATGTAAAGTAGTGAGTGTACAGCTTGTATAACAATATACATCTGCTATCCCCTCAAAATAACTCAAACACAGCCATTAATGTCTAAGCCTCTGGCAAAAAAAGTGAGTACCGTATATACTCAAGTATAGGCCGACCCGAATATAAGCCGAGGCACCTAATTTTAGCACAAAAAACTGTGAAAACGTATTGACTTGAGTATAAGCCTAGGGTGGGAAATGCAGCAGCTACTGGTTTAAACAATGCCCATCTGCAGCCTCACTGTGCCCATTTGTAGCCTCACTGTGCCCATTTGCAGCCTCACTGTGCCCATGTGCAGTCTCAATGTGCCCATCTGCAGCCTCACTATGCCCATCTGCAGCTGTACCTTTGATAACTAAAACAGCGGGTGTCTCTCGCTGTGTCATGCAGTCTGTTCAGTGGCTGTCCATTGTAACAAAGCCCCGCCCCCTTGTCTGTGATAGACGGAACACTGATACAGTTTCCCAGAATTGTATCAGTGTTCCTCTATCATGGACGAGGAGGAGGCGGGGCTTTGTTACAATGGACGGCCGCCAAACAGACTGCATGACACAGTGGGAGACACCCGCTGTTTTCGTTATCAAAGGTACGGCTGCAGATGGGCACAGTGAGGCTGCAGATGGGCACAGTGAGGCTGAGCCCTCACTTGAGACCCTCACTTGAGTATAAGCCGAGGGGGGTTTTCAGCCTAAAAAATGTGCTGAAAAACTCGGCTTATACTCGAGTATATACAGTAGTTTTGAGGGGACAGCAAATTTACACTGTTATACAAGCTGTACACTCACTACTTTACATTGTAGCAAAGTGTCACTTCTTTAGTGTTGTCACATAAAAAGATATAATAAAATATTTACAATATGTGAGGGGTGTACTCACTTATGTGAGATACTGTATATGTTGGTGTTTTCTGCGCATTTTTCTGCCACTTTCCCTGGTGAAGGGTACCTTTGTGTGTTCAAAACATTGCATTTCTTGTATGACATGCAGAACTAATCTCAATAAAGGTGGTTTTATTGCAAGAAGACTGAGGTGTGCTGGCACAATCGTTTCTAATCAGTGAAGTTACAGATTTCTTACCAAATAGCAACCTCATCTCAAACTAAAAATACTCAGAGGACAAACTATATTAGAGAATAATGGAAAAATGAAGATATTCATCAGACATAAGACTCTCATACAAAGTGTCCATGCAGTCAATAAAGTCATCTGGATTCATTTTCAGCTCAAATATCCACAATAACCAAGCTAGGAGTACTTAAATGCTATGAGTATGTGTCTGCTTTATAATCCAGAGATAGCTTTTTCATGTTTAGTTACTCACTCATTTTATTTTACTTGTCCATTCTCTCTTCAGTCTAACTGTGCTTCAGGCAATTGAAGTGCCCCATTTCTCATAGACAAAACCCCCTTTGTCAAAAGAAAAACCCTTCTAATCCTCAGACAGGAGACGCTTCAGAGGACATATCATCTCAATATACACATCTTTGAATGGTGACTCCAGCATTGGGAGAAAACTATTTAACCTAAGGTCTCTAAAAAACACATGTAACCACACAATGAAGTTGGATAAGAAGTGGTTCAATCTTAAACCGCATAAGGGCTTCTTTACTCATAGAGCGGTAGGCATGTGGACCTTTTATAGTTGGTGGAGTGTAGATAAATTAAAAAAAAAAAACTTTTAGATGTGCTTCTTAGCTAGTGTAATGTACAGGGATATAGAAACTAGTAGTCACTCACATACACACACACTTTGATGGTCTTGTGTCTTTATTCAACCTTACCAAATATCTAATTATGTAAACCAGTAAAACTTCTGTGCAAGGCACGAATTCTGTTGATATCACTTAAAAGAAGATGTTCATTATATAACCCCTAGCAAAAAATATAGAATCCCCACTCTAATGCCCCGTACACACGGTCGGATTTTCCGATGCAAAATGTCCGATCGGAGTGTGTTGTCGGAAATTCTGACCGTGTGTGGGCGCCATCGGACATTTTCCATCGGATTTTCCGACACACAAAGTTGGACAGCAGGAGATAAAATTTTCCGACAACAAAATCCGATCGCGTCAATTCCGACCGTGTGTGGCCTGTTCCGACGCACAAAGTGCCACGCATGCTCAGAAGAAATTCCGACATGGGACAGCTCGTTCTGGTAAACTTAGCGTTCGTAATGGATAAAGCACTTTCGTCACGCTGCAATGTAAAAAATGGTTTAATACAGCGCACTCTCTTCTTCTTTATAATGTGACAAGAATTAAGTCGTTTTGATGCTCATATTCACACACACTTCTCACAAACTTTTTTCGTTACTATTTATTGGGATTCCCTCAATATATTTTGATTTCTCACATCTGACAACATATTTTTTTTTTTTTTTTTACTTTAATGTAGAATCTTTTTTTGTGTTTCTCTTTTTATTTATTTATTTTTTTGGTGATTTTGATTTGTACTTCCGAAAATGTTTGTGTGTTTTTTGTGACAAGTTCCCACAACACCATTGATATGTTGTTCTATTTAATCTGTAGGAGGAGATAGTTTGGTGTTGTTGTCCCTTGTTAATTTCACATTGTACTTTAGAAATGTACCTGAATACTCACCAACAAACTGTCCTTTTTGGATGAAAACACACACAGGAGAGTAGAATTTACCTAAAAATATTTTATTAAGGGGTCACAACTATAAACAAAGAGGGAGGCAACGCTGGAGAAACTGCAGTAGTGGGCGAAGCCTTGGACTCCCAGGGCAGACATCAATTATTTAAAAGCAAAATTGGTGGCCTGAGGAGTCCATATCTAAGGGAGGGCAGTCTGGTCCAGAAGTCCCAGAGATCCGGAAAGCAGCAGATGACATCTGTGTCCCCAGGCTGTGGTCATACGAGAGACTGCATCTTCTGTCAGACCAGACTGAACCCAGGGTCATCACTCTCAGGTCTTCTTTCCACGTTTCCTTACAGGCTTTGGCTGTGGTGATGGAGTTGTGGCAGCAGGAGGAGGAGGAGGAGGAGGAGGATCGTCCCTCTCCATGACATCCGTCTTGGGTGTCAGTTCCCCACTCTCCCCCTTACGAAGGACTTTATAAATCAGGTCCTCAGAAATCTTGCGTTGGCCCTCCTGCATGCCCAGCAATTTGGTGGCAGCCATGCAGGCAAAGGCCTCTGCAGGACTGGGGAAGGCTCTGAGGGACGCCGAAGCCTCCTGGATCAGCCTGTACGCTGAATCCTGCACAGGACTGGGAGTGGCCTTCCTGGCCCTTTTATATGGCAGGCGGAGGGGAGGGACCTGAGACTCAGTCAGGCTGCGACTTGTCCCTGGCTTCTCTTGGCTGACACTTAGCCCCGCCTCCTCCTGGCTGCCACTAATCCCCGCCTCCTCCTGACTGCCACATTCCACAGCCTCCTCCTGGCTGAGGTCTTCCTGTGTATGAAAAAGGGACATAGTTTTAGTATTGTTTTCATCAATCACACACAATTTTCACCTCCTGACTGCTGCAAATTCAATGTTAACAAATATAACAGACTATCCTTCTGAGCCCAGCATTTTGCATTCTTGTCCCAATTATTTTCGCCCACTACTCTCTATTGATATGTAAAAAACTTTTTTTAATCTTCAATTAGTGATCAATAATAACATCTAGTAAACATCATTTCTGTATTGCCCAGAAATCTGTAGAGGAATGCTATACCTGACTCCAGCTGGGCTCCTCCACTTCTTCCTGGCTGGAAGGCCCAGGTTGGACATCGGAAGCCTCAGCTGGGATGGAAGGAAGAGTGGAAGGAAGAGTGGAGAGGGATTCCCTGACTTCAGTGTGGTCTGACAGAAATCGCAGTCTCTCATAGTACCACAGCCTGGGGACATAAACGTCATCTGCTGCAGCTCCGGACCTCTGGGAATCTGTGACCTTCTTGCACTCCCTCAGATAAGTGCTCCTCAGGCCACCAATTTTAGCTTTTAAATAAGGGATGGTTGCTGTGGGGACCACCGGCGTCACCAACTCCAGCAGTTTCTCCAGCGCTGCCTGCCTCTTCTGTTTATGGTTATAATGGGGGTGTCTGACCTGCCACAGACAGGGCAGCTCCCTGTACTTGTCAATAAACAGGGGCAGGAAATTGTGGTCGTTGAACCCATCCATTTTCTCTGCAAGACACAACACAAGACAAACCCTAATGTCAGGCCAAACTCCCCTAATCTTGTTACAATATAGGCTTCAATTTCGAAGCAGTATAGGCCCAAGTTTAGATCCTACCTTCGTTAGCACGATCGGCGTCTCCGATGCTCCTTCCTCCGCTCACAGATCGTACGTAAGACGCGTGCGTTACGATTTATACACACTGCGCATGCGTATAACTCCGCCCGCCCCTGATGTTCTTTCTATTCTATTCCCCGCCCCTTTTTGTTCGGCGCAGTGGAGGAAGAGCACATGGCGGAGAGACAGCAGGATAGTGCTAAGTACAGCAACGAGGAGGAGGAGGAGGAGGAAAGGCCGGAGCCTGAAACGTCCCTATCCAGAAGGAGATTAAAGGACTCAAATATGTCCTTTGGGGATATGTTGGAAATGGTGGACATCCTGAAGAAGGCCGACTATGATGGAACGTATGGGCCTTACCCCAACCACAATGTCCGAAAGGCCAAGATCATGGCGAAAGTGGTCAGGAGTCTGCACCGGAAATTCGGGGTACGACGATCGAAAGATCAGCTCAGGAAGCGGTGGTCGGACCTGAAATTACGAGAACATGAGCAGTACAGAAAGATCCGGAGAGTGCTGCAAAAAAGTAAGTAGTTGTGCTGTGTTCCTATTCTTTATGTTTATTACGTTTGTGCTGCTCCATGTGCTTTTAGGAACTGTTGTACAGTTTAAAATGGCAACTTTCATGTTCATGGGCACATTATTCGTTCGGATCACACATTTTTTGTTCGGACTATAAAATACCATTGTTTGGGCCATATTCATTTGGCCACCATTTTGAGTCCCTATACTTGTCTTCAAAGAATTGGGTTGTGTAGATGGGTTTGTTACTAGAATGAAATGCAAACTAGATTCTGTGTAAGGAGAGGACACTGAGCAGCTGTTTTCACATCTGGACACTGGAGCACTAGTGTGGGACCCCAGAACACCCTTTTTATTAGGGGGGCCACACAGGTGCTCCAGTGTATACTATAGGGGTGTCTCCATCTGTGAAGCTTGTACAAAACAGGTAAAGTATTGCAGGTTGACAAAGGACACTAAAAAAGCTAGATCTTGGAACTCTGCTAAAATAGATAATTGTACCCCACTTCCAAGCAATGTTTCATCTTTAGAGTTCTGCCATCAAATATCTGTGTGCTAATTATACCATTTTTGTTTTACATAGGGGAGAAAAGACTCAGAGGACACCCCTCAGCCGAGGAGACCAGAGCCCCCCCCCCCCCTCTGGAAGAAGGGGAAATACCAACACAAGCTGAGCAGGAGGAAGAAGTAGTGGTGGAAGTAGTCACCACAACAGGTGAGTGTCCGCGACCACAGGCTCAGATAAGAGATGGATGGCGGCATTTTTTTGAGACCTAATTTATTTTGGGTTTCCTTTCTTTTTAGGTGATCGTGAGGTTGTGGGTGAAGATCCTTTCACATCCGAAAGTGCCCAGATCCTGATCGGGGAGATCATGGGGTGTAATTTACAATTGGAAAACATCAAGCAAAACATCAATGATGTTATTCCAAAATATAAAAACATCATTGATGTTTAGGGGCGAGTTTAAAACCCCTCCAAATCACTTTCTTCTTTTGTCTGCTACAATGTGCGAAATGTTTTTGTGATTTTTCCCAAAGCCAAATTTGGAGGATGCACACAGTGTGTCAACATGTGCTATCTGCCATCACGGGAGATCAATGGACGCGTTTTGGGGGTGCAACCCCTTCCTCAATAATAAAGTAGCGGTGAGGAAGGGCTTTCTCCCCCAAAACACGTCCCTTGATCCCCCCTGTTGGCAGATAGCACATGTTGACATTGGGAAATTTGTGTGCATCTTCCAAATTTGGCTTTTCCTGGGGTGATTTCCCCCCATCTGAACGCAATATCAAACACAGTTCCTAAATACTCATGTCTGATATTGCCTTCAAGTTCTACCAAATATGAACTTTGTAAGATCAAGATTTGTGTCTTTCTTGTGGGTTTTACACAGGCCTGTTTTCTATAAAATGCACATTTTGATTTTGGATAATGACACCACAAAATATGTTATACAACAAACATGTCGGTTTGTCAGAAAAACCTTTGGTAAATGCAATGTGATTGTGCTGGTATTAAAAAGATTGTTCATCAAGAATGTGTGGATTATTGTCTCAATGCTACAACACTTTTGGGGTGATGTAATTGTTGTTTTAGGAGAAAATGGGGGTAATTTCCTAAGGGCAAATCCACTTTGCACTACAAGTGCAGTTTCAGTGCAGTTGCAAGTGCACTTGTAGTGAAAAGTGTCTTTGCATTTAGTAAATAACAGCCAACAGTGCTTTGTATAAGGTTACACAATCACGACATTTTCTGCACTCCACACATTTCTGTCAGGGTCAGCTAAAACAAACACAAGCAGTAAATGTCCACAAAGAAGAGCCTGGGGGGAGATGCCTGTCGAGAACTTGAGGTCCTGCAGGCTTCTCCCTGTGGCCAAATACCGCAAGGTAGCGACCAACCTCTGCTCCGGAGTGATGGCTTGCCTCATGCAGGTATCCTGCCTGCTGATATAGGGGGTCAGCGAAGCCAACAAACGGTGAAATACGGGGTCCGTCATCCGGAGAAAGATCCTGAAATCATCAGGATTATTCTCACGGATCTCACGGAGCAAAGGCATATGACAGAACTTGTCACGCTGAAGCAAACAATTCTTGGTCCATGAACTCCTCCCCGCCCTGTTCATGGACTGGACTTGTGTCAAGGTCAGGACCCCAACACCAAGCCCCCGCACAGCACAAACTGTACGAGGAGTACGCATACGAAACATGGCTAGAAAACGGTCGGCTGCTCAGAACGAAGTAACAGAACGCACTGAAGAACAGCAAGGCCTGTGAAGAGTGACCTGAAAAACAGCAACGAGCGGACAAGATCGCACAGAAAACTCCGATACGAACTGACTGCACGCACTGAAGAGCAAATACAAACCCACAAGCACAAACTGAACGGCAGAAAACGATCTGAAAGCCACGAGTCTGAAAAAGCGTGAATCGTCTCTCACCAAACTTTTACTAACACGAGATTAGCAAAAGGAGCCCAAAGGGTGCCTCGCTTGGTTCTGAACCGGCCTTTTCTAGTCTCGTCGTACGTGCTTGACGTCACCGCGTTCTCGGCGATCGGATATTCCGACAACTTTGTGCGACCGTGTGTAGGCAAAACAAGTTTGAGCCAACATATGTAGGAAAAAATCAGAGGATTTTGTTGTCGGAATGTCCGATCAATGTCCGACCGTGTGTACGGGGCATTAGAAAATGTTCATTCAATTGTTTAACCACTTAACCCCTGGAAGATTTACCCCTTAATGACTAGACAATTTTTTGCGAAACGGCACTGTGTCACTTTAACTGACAATTGCGTGTGACGCTGTATCCAAAAAAAGGACGTCCTTTTAACCCACAAATAGAGCTTTCTTTTGGTGGTATTTGATCACCTCTGTGGTTTTAATTTTTTGCACTATAAACAAAAAAAGACCGACAACTTTGAAAAAAAAACAATATTTTCTACTTTTTGCTATTATAAATATCCAAAAAAATAAATATTAAAAAAAAACAAAAACAAATTTCTTCACCAGTTTAGGCCAATATATAATCTACTTATTTTTGGTAAAAAAATTGCAATAAGCGTATATTGATTGGTTTGCATAAAAGTTATAGCTTCTACAAAATAGGGGATATATTTATGGCATTTTTATTATTATTCTTTTTTTTTTTACTAGTAATGGCGGTGATCAGAGATTTTGAGCGGGGCTGCGACATTGTGGAGGACAAATCGGACACTTTTGACACTTTTTTGGGACCAGTGACATTTATTCAGCGATCAGTGCTATAAAAATGCACTAATTACTCTATAAATGACACTGGCAGGGAAGGGGTTAACACTGGGGGGCGATAAAGGGGTTAAATTTGTTCCTTGGGAGGTGTTTCTAACTGTGGGGGGAGTGGACTGACAGGGAGTATAGAGAGATTGCTGTTCCTAATCACTAGGAACAGATAATCACACTGTACTCCCCTGACAGAACGGGGATCTGTTTGTTTACATTGACAGATCTCCATTCTGTATCTCTGTGGAGAGATTGCTGATGGCTGGTGGTGCACCTGCTATAGCTGTTAAAGGGACCGACCTACAGCTACAGCGATTTGTGGGATCGAGCTGATCTGCCGCAGTATAATGACAGCAGCTGGTCGGCAAGTGGTTAATTGTGTAAAAAACAAACTAATCACAGAAATGCCTCAAAACTATTTTCGTTTAACATTCCAACCTTAAAAGAATAAAGAAGAATAAAAAAAAAGAAAGAAAACTTTAGTCAATTGCAACCGTTTTTGCAGATCAAGCAGAGGAAAAAAATATGAAATCACTCAGTTGTATAGAAAATAAAATGGAATCATGAAGAAAAACACTACCTCACAACACTAGTACTTTGTTGCGCCACCTCTGGCTTTTATAACAGCTTGAACTCTCTGAGGCATAGATTTAACTATCAACAAACAGTATTCTTCATCAATCCGGCTCCAACTTTCTTTTATTGCAGTTGCCAGATCAGTTTTGCAGGTTTCAGGCATGTCTGTGATTAGTTTTTTTCCTACACAAATAAACAATTGAATGAACATTTTTGAAGAGTTGTGATTCCATACTTTTTGCCAGGGGTTGTACTCACAAATTTCATAGAATAAAATTATATATCACAAATACAAACTTCCAGTCCACTAATAAGGTTAAAATTGGGGATTTAAGGGACTTTGAGTGAACCTGTGGCCTGGTAAGGCCAACTGTTCCATCCCTTGGGACTTTAAATGAAAATGTGGCCAGGTAGGGTCACATATTTCCATCCCTGTCATCTATCAAGAAAAAAGGGGGCAAAAGCAAGGGGGGTGGGACTTTGTTCCAGTCCAGATTTTGTTTAGCTTAGTGTTTTCCTCTTCTTCATATGGCTTTTTCTCGGTGCTGCAAATATGTTTCCCACCCTATGGCACCTTGAAAAAATATTTTTTTCTTCTTCAGCACCTCAGCTATACACCTCTACAGTCGTTAATGGTTGAGCTACAAACAGTGTTAGTTTATTGAGGTTACCTCATTATACTTAAAGTGACTGTAAAATCTTGATTTTTTCCTATAAAAATAACAAATATATTATACTTACCTGCTCTGTTGCAGTGGATTTGCACAAAGCAGCTCTGATCCTGCCTCTTCTGTGATCAGGGCTGGTGCAAGAATTCTTGACACCCTAGGCGAAACCTAATTTTGCCCCCCCTGGCTCCATCCCTGACTGCACCCCCTTTGCCCTGCATATGTACAGGCATACCCCACTTTTAAGTACACAATGGGGTTTATTTACTAAAGCTGAAAAGTGCAAAATCAGGCTCACTTCTGCATAGAAACCAATGAGCTCCTAACCCCAGCTTGTTCAATTAAGCTTTGGTAATAAAACCTGGAAACTCATTGGTTTCTATGCAGAAGTGAGCCTGATTTTGCACTTTCCAGCTTTAGTAAATAAACCCCATTGTGTACTTAAAAATGGGGCATGCCTGTATACTCCACCTTTTTATTGAAGCAGCCTACCCAGTGCTCATCAATGCAGCCTACCAGCGCCCATCAATGCAGCGTACCAGCGCCCATCAATCCAGCCTACCAGTGCCTATCAATACAGCCTACCAGTGCCCATCAATGAATGTTTGCTTGCTTCCATTCATTCTGGAGTTGGGACACAGACACAGTCCTTCACTGCCGCTGCGCCACTGACACTATGTGCAAATGGAGCTGTGGCTGCCTGCTGATGCTGAGACTTAGTTGCTTGCTGCAGAGAGAAGAGAGTAGGAACATCAGTGACCAGGCGACCTAGGCACTCTGTTGAAGTGGATTTGCACAGAGCAGCTCTGATCCTGCCTCCTCTGTGATCAGGGCTGGTGCAAGGATTTTAGACACCCTAGACGAAACCTCATTTTGCTGCCCCCCTGGCTCCACCCCTGACTCCACCCCCTTTGCCCTGCCCATATATACCCACCTTTTTAATGAAGCGCCCATCAAATGCAGCCTACCAGTGCCTATCAATGCAGCCTCACCAGCGCCCATTAATGCAGCCTCACCAGTGCCCATCAATGCAGCCTCCTCAGTGCCCATCAATGCAGCCTACCAGCCCCCATCAATGCAGCCTAGCAGTGGCTATCAATGCAGCCTACCAGTGCCCATCAATGAATGTTTGCTTACTTCCATTTATTCAGGAATTGGGACACAGACACAGTTGTCCGCCGCTGCTGTGCCTCTGACACAATGTGAAAATGGAGCAGTGGCTGCCTGCTCTCTCCCTTGATTGGCTAGCTGACTTTGATTGACAGCAGCGACAGCCAATGGCGCCGCTGCTGTGTCTCAGCCAATCAGGAGGGAGAATCTCGGATGGCTGAGACACTCGTAGACATTGCTGGACAGAGAGGGACCTCAGGTAAGTATTGATTAAGATAGGTGCTACATTTTGCATCATGTGTACTTTTGAGCAACATACTGGGTTGAAACTAATATTTATAAATAATAGTTATGATGGTTCAAAATAACAGGTGGGCAGGGATCACAACACAGTTAGGAGGGCTCAGGTGGGCAGGATCAATACAAGTATGGCCCTTGGCAACAGTGGCAATTGGGGATTTGAGTAGCAAGGCTGTCAGCTCGAAATGAAAGCTGTTTAGACCCCCTGAATCAGCACAAATTGAATACTTTTATGTTTACTCAATTATAAATACTATGTGCAGCATATTAGCGTAT
Organism: Lithobates clamitans; assembly: GCA_037952925.1. NCBI lineage: Eukaryota > Metazoa > Chordata > Amphibia > Anura > Ranidae > Lithobates > Lithobates clamitans. The sequence goes on along the minus strand of JBBGZY010000228.1, from coordinate 1,926,870 downwards.
TATGAGTATTTAGAACTCTTACCTTTTAATACTGGGGCCCTGGGTAAATTTACCACTGGTTTCTCTCTGTGTAAAACTTGTTTTTTGTTTCATCATTTATGTATATGTGAGTGTTTCCATAAGATGCTGAATATTCCTCTGACAAACTGTCATGTAAAGCTGAACTCTAGAATTCTGAAAAAATAACCTTGCATTGCACCCCACAATGCAAGTAATGATGAGCCAAATGCCTAGGGTCCAGATTCTGGATCCGAAACACATGGATATCAAAGGGAACTGAATCTTACATGTCAGTAATGGTCATTTTCTGACCTAATAGGCAAAGGATTATCAAACAAAAGGCATGGGGAGCTGGGCAGTGCCCTGGGGTACATACACCAATGCAGAATTTAATTTCAGGTGGCTTAAGGAACAACATTAAAAATAAGAAATTCCTTTAAATTACATGCTTGGGGATCCATAAAAGCTGTATGTGGTTTTACAGACCATTACAATTCCCAGGGGCAACATCAGCGACACTGTATTGTAACATCACCTTATTCATTGGCTTACATGTAGCAGCAGTAAACCAATAATTGATTTTCATTAAAAAAAAACCTTCATTAGGTAGTAAACAAGCCTTTTTTGTGTGCAACAGTGATAGACCAAAATTGAGCACTGTAAGTAGCAGAACCAATATAAATAAAAGCTATTGCAGAGTATATCCTTTAAATAATATAAAGCTAAAAATTTCAACTTCAAACAAATTGCCAAACAGCATCAAAACAATTCACATTGCATAGCTTGTTATCTATTTTCAGTACCACACTATATAGTGTCAAGATACCTCAAAGCCACAAACCTACATTGCAGAGATAAGGCAGCTGTTAAAGCATACAAAAAAAATCACAATGCTATTTTTTAGAGACAACCACATATGGCAATGTAGCCATAGTAAATGTAAGCAGTTTGATTAGGGCTCTGAGACAGCAATTTAAAAAGAATTGATGGTCATGGTAGAGTTCACTCACTTATCAGGCTGTTTTATTAGCAGATGTAGTTAATGTTGAATTTTACCCAGCTGAGGTATGAATATCTGAAATGTCTACAAACGCTTCTAGCCTGCCTCCTTAGGTTTTGTAAGCCAGAATACCTAACCAGGAAGAGTTTCACCACCAGGTTGAGGATGTGTGCTAGGAAAGGGATGTGTGAACTTTCCATACTGAAGGACAGACAGAAGGACAGACAACAGGTTGGTGCCATTGTCACACACAACATTTCTTGCAACAAGATAGTGTGGAGTTAGCCATCTCTGGGCCTGTCCCTACAAAACTGACAATCTTTGTCCCAGTGTGGCTCCTGACCTCTAGGCATACCAGCTGCAGAAAAATTGCATGCCATGGAGCCATCATATAGCCTCTTGGTTGCTTGGGGGGAACTATTGGTCCTGGAGGAGACTTACCAACAGAAGGCATTGAGGTAGAGGATGTGGAGAATACTGGTCTGTCACTATGTGTCAGGAAACACAGTGGAGCAAGCAGCTCCAGCAGCGTGCCTCATCCTGAATCCTTCCTGGCCACACACAAAGTGACCCACTGGGCAATAATCAAGAAGATCCCCACCCAAATTTGCTGGATCATGTGTCAGTGGTCAGGTGGACTCTGCAGCTGATTATGTGGTCCAACACCGGGGAACATTATCTTCCATGTAATGGTCGAAGGCAGAGTTGGCCTTATGGGTGAAAACATGTCAGCCAGAAATCTGCCACTACACTGTACGTCACAGGCCACATTTTTCAGACTACACCAGACTCCACCAATTGCTAATAGACCCCTTCCTAATTACTATACCACCTCTATTCATTTCAACCTACTTTTTCCTTTAAGGTAGCCATACACTGTACCATTTGATTGTACAATATCTCCTTAAGATCTACCATCAGCTATTGCTATCTTGCTACTGCAAGGGCCTGCCTGATTTGATACAAAATGAATTGATTGTTCAGGTGGGTTCCCCTATTACATCATTTTGGTAAATCTAAAGGAAATTGTACAGCGATTGTACAATCAGATTGCATAGCTTATGGCAAGCTTTATACAATTACATGTGGTGAGCTATTCAGTTGTCAATGTTCTTGCAATCAAGGTCCAGCTTAGGAAGGGGGCGTGTGTAAACACACCAATTTCACTTTCAGGTCCTATTCACACAGCATAGTGGGAGGGCATGTTTTTGGTGCATTTTTCCTGTGACATGCATGACAAATGCAGCAAAGTAGCTCATGGGGCATTTTGGCATGTTTTGGTTTCCACATTTTTTTTCATTTGACAAAATGTGCATTTGCTTCCGTGTCTGGGGTGCCATTAACACATAATGGCACCAAAAGTGCACCTAGTTCCTTTTAGGTTTATAACGGTGGCCAAACACCACACAATCTGATTGTACAATCTCCTAGATTTCCCAGAACTATATAATAGGAGGACACATCTATCTATCCAAAAATTCTGTATCCAATCAGGCAGGTCCTTGCACTACACCATCAGATTATATAGTGTGTGGTGAGCTTTACAGACTTCCAGGGACACACTTCTCCTGTTTTCAGTTTTACAGCTCTGCTCAACATAGGCTGTTATGTGATCCCTTAGCTCCTGCACACTCTGCCAAAAAGATCTATGCAAAAAGAAAGTAAGGTAGAAAACAATCGATCAGCAGAGAAAGACACCGGCCTCGAATTTAATGAGAATGGTGCTCACTGGCGTTCCCTTCATTGGAGAAGCATGAAACTACAGAGGTGGAGGGAGCAATCTCCTTGAGGGAGAGGGCAGGTGCATGGTGTGTTTAAATGAGGACAGGAAGTACTTCCTTCTAATAATTTTTCTTTCCCAAATACCAGGACGAATAGCAGGAAGTAATGGAGGAGTTTTCGATAGGAGACACTGGAAGCTGAGGTTAAGACTGCTCTAGAATATAGAGAAAGCTTTTTCTTTCCTGCAACAGAGGTACATTAAGGGTATATTGGTACATAGGGAAGCTAAAATTTATAAAACAAAAAGTTGTACTTGGTCTATAACTTTTGTGTATTTTTTTTACAGAGCTTTTGTTTTGATAATTTGCACTAATATTGTTGGATATAGAAAATATATAGCTACAGCTATTTTATTCTCCAGGGTCTTTGATTTCAGAAAATATATAATTTTTTGGAGGGGGGGTTAACCAAACTTCAGGCCTAAAATGTGCATTTTAACATGTGTACAAAAAAAGATACTGTAAAGGAATGAAGGTGTAGTCTTCAGCATGTAACCTTGGTGCTAGATTATGAACACCGCAAAAGCTGGGGAAGCCAAACCCCCGCAGTTATATTGTGAGGTCACATTCCCTGAGGTGAGGATAATACCACTGGGGGGAAGCACGAGAGTGGTGGCACATTGATTATGTTTGGAGCACTATCACATGGATCAATCCTAATTAAGAAGTTCACTAAGAACACTTATTGACACACTTGAAATTTATGAGCACTAAATAGTGCATGTATTGGGAATTTTTTTTAGCTATTGTTATTATTATTGTTTTTCAAGTTATTCAATATTGTTATGCACTTATATATGTTGTTTATATATGCTGTTTTGATTTAATTCACTGGATATATTTGGATGCACACTATAGCGCGACACTATTTTTGTTTTAAACTCCCACAGTCACCAGGGAGAAAGGTGCAGGCTGCTAAAGGTGCTTATCTGAAGCGATGCATGTATAAGTTCAAAGAAGCGCTGCACTCCCATACAGCCAACCCAGTGTAGACTTATTAAATCTAGTGTAAATCTAAGGTGACTACTCACTCTACTCCTCTGAGAGCTGCTTTCAGATGACATCCTGCCTTGCTGATGTTGTCCCTCTCCCCCACTTTCCTTCTACATTATGCCTGGTACCCAGGGATGGTTGGAGACCCTATCATCGCCCCTCCCCCTCCCATCCTCATTGCTGGAGCCAACTTGACAGTAAGCTGTAACTGCAGGAACATTAGTGCCAATCGGCTCCTCCCTCTATGCTCCCGTTGCTCTCCTCCTCAACCCCAGATTCAATTAATGACTGCACATTCTCCTGCAGCAAATATCTGACACTGTGCTCAAATAATTTAGCTGACTCCTCTAAGCCAGTTTTCAAGGCAATGACTGGATTAGCTGTGGGTCAGCAAGTTCACCATGCCCTCTGCGTGTTCTGGCTCTATAGCATATATACTGCCAAAAAAGAAAGGGATACATGACTTCTGATGTTGCACCTTGACCATCACTTTGCTCTGGCTATAGTACTATAAGCCTCATTTTTCTTGCAATACTGGGAGCTGTCCCTTTCTCTAACTAAACTCCAACACATTGAAAAATGGCTCCTGGGAGGGCAGCCTTTTATGATGCATGGGCTGGGAATTTGCTCAAAACTGTTATTGACCAAAGTCTTGCACCTGACTTTTGGTCAGGTGACACACCGGAAGTCAGGTGCAAGTCTATGGTCAAAAATGGCTTTTTGCAAAGCATTATGGGATGTTTGGCAGGGCAATTCCAAAACAATGCCTGTGAAGCTCAGTTTGGTCTGAACCTGGTTTCTGTCCAAACCTTGAGCTCATCCTTAGTTGCAAGGGTTAATTGCTTATTTTGTCCAAGGGGTAAGTAATTTGGTGAAATATTTACTTTATTATATGCACATACATGCCTCTTTACACTGTAATATGGAACTTTTAATTTCTACTCCATGGGTTGCAGCATTGTCAGTGCTATCACAAGAGGACAAGGGGGCCTGCCCACATACCAAGAGAGAAGGGGAGAGCTCTGGATGCAAGGGGAGCTAGGAATAAGGTAAGCATTGTGCTTATTTCGATTTCCCTAGACCAGTTTTGTCCAAACTATGGCCCTCCAGTTGTTAAGGAACTACAACTCCCATCATGCCTAGTCATATCTGTGAATGTCAGAGTTTTACAATGCCTCATGGGAAGTGTAGTTCCGCAACAGCTGGAGGGCCGTAGTTTGGACATCCCTGCCCTAGACAAAATGTGCAATTACAATTAATTTGTGCAATGTGGGAGGCAACTGAAAGGTGAATTTTTACAGAAGACTGAAGTTCAGCATTAGCTGGTCTCCAGCCAAAGTAGCCTAGACTTCCATGGCTGTTAAAGGGACACTTTACTTTATAAAGTAATTGTATAATATGTATAATATGTTAGTTTCATATCAATGTAGAAATAAATGTGCTGATGTGTATAAATGACAAATCCCTTTTTAATATTAGAACACGCAACGGTATACTTACAGTTGTTGGCGGTTTTTAACCAAAAAAAATGTTCCAATGTAGTTGCAATGCAGACATTGATTAAACTCTTTAGTGTTCATGAAACTGACAGGATTTCAAAGAAGGAATATAAAACTTGAAGCTCTAGTACCACAGTGACATTTCACGCTATAAAGCTGCCAATACTGCAATCCAGCACGTAAATCATTTTCCTCAGTTCAATTTCATATCTTAACTTGTGTGGTAAATAGAGTATTAAATTATTTGGCACTTTATAAATAAACTAATTTTATTAGCTATTTTACATAGGAATACTTTGAACAAAAACATGATTTGACTTTTAATTTCACTTAGTTGACAATTGCAGGAGAAGGGCTGTGTCCTGTAACATAAAGGATTTTACTCTTTATTGGTTTGGCGTTTCTTCATGGGCAGTATTTTATGGAAACAAAGTATGATTTTGTGAATGATTGATATGGGAATTCCTAGTGTTTGTTTGAAGCAATATCTATCAATAAAGAGGCTAAAGACTCAAATAGTGCAGTGATCTGAATCTGTTCCTATTGAAGATCTTTCATATGCCTATTGACTTGCTGTCCAAATGTTGTTACTTACCTGATGATTTCACTGTTTAAGTGGTATAGACACTGATATTGAGCAAACCTTTTACAATGTGTGCCTTACTGTGTAGATGCAATGTTTTTATACACTACTTTATGTTACATTACTAGAAAAGGCAGACTGCATGTGGCATACACACACACACACATATAAATCTTGTGCATTAACAATCGCTTTGATTGCATCATTCTTCAAGACATTTTCTTTCTTGAGGTCTTTCTGAAATGAATGCTGAGTGGGTGTTTTTCTTTTTTTATTGATTAATTGAATGTGGTTTATCCAATTCATTTGGTTACATTATGGAGATGTAAAGGCAGGTTTTACAAAGTCCTGGGAAGGAAGAAACAATAATAGACTGACATCTACCACTACCCTGTCTTACCTTTTATTTCTGATTCTGTGAGTCAATAAGGACTTCTTAGAAGTCACATTTTGGTATGGATAAAAAATTGCCTGATTCAATCCAGTGTATAGTTTATGCTTGGGAAAGGCTCAATTGGCCACCTCTATCTCCCTAATATGGATATACCTATGTTATATGAAACCATGCATTACCTATTGATTCAGTGGAGAGAGGCTCTGCTCTTATGCACAGCGCTGGATTGAGATCTGGCTCATGTATTCTTGAAAGAACAACAGCAAGTAATGTAAAGAACTGTGAACTATATATATGCATTATACCTGTCTATACCAGCAGGTGGCACTGCACCGTTATGGTTTGTATTCTATGACAATGTAATGAGAGGAATTGCTTGTCTTTACTACATATATGTTCTTGTTTATTCCTGCTTCCTGTTACATTATGTAAAGTCATTATAAAGGTATCCTCCATTAAGGTAAAGATGTTCTGCTGTATACAAGAAGCTCCCAGTGCATTATTTCAATACTCTGCACAATAGGTTATGGGCCCAGGCACAGCCAGCAAACCCAGCAGCACACAGGCACTGGAAAAAGAATTCTGAAAGTCTGTCAGTACTGTATGCAAACTGCTGAAAAATAGCAAGCAGTTCAGATGTGAAGTTTGCAATTGCAAAGCTGAACAATGCCAATTACCAGCTGTGGAAGTTTAAACTAAAAATGATTCTAAGCAAGGATGACTTGTGGCAAGTGCTAAATACAGACATACCAAGAAATGGAAAGATGGAGGACTGGGACAGGAAGGATAGACAGGGAAAAGTGACTATAATCTTACTAGTGAAAGATGACCAGCTTATCCACATAAGAGCAGAGAAAGTGGCCAAAGGTATGTGGACTTCAAAATTACAAAAACTGCATGAGCGTTCAAATCTAAACAGCAAACTGTTTCTACTAAGAAAGTTGTACAAGATGAGACTAGAAAAAGAACAGCAAATGTGTAACCACAGGAAAGCTATGCTAGAGATCATAGAGCAGCTACGCACTATCAGAGAGGAAATCAAAGATTAACTATACTGTTGCCCTGCTCCTCTGCAGCCTTCCAGAGACATATACTGCTTTTAATAACACTTTAGAAACTAGACCCAAGCAGGAGCTGACACTGGAATATGTCAAAGGTAAGTTAATCGATTAATATGACAGAAGGAAGGAAAATACGCACCATGATGACAAAGCTCTTAAGATATACAAAGGCACAAAAGCACAACAAAGAAAGCAGAACCTGTTTTCACTGTAAAAGAAACGGTCACTTAAAAAAGGACTGTTCCGTCTGGAAAGCCGAGCAGCAAAAGCTACAGCTATCAACCAAAGAAAGAGTCAAAGCAGCCACAAAGGAAACTGCAAACACATCATGGAGTGGTACCTTTAAAGTGACACAAAGCGGCAAGCCTAGCGGCTGGTGCATAGACTCAGGAACGACAAGCCACATGACCAGTGATGAGACCTTCTTCACAAACATTGATTACAGTGCAAAAGACAAAGTTTTCCTAGCAAACGAGAAAAGCATCACATCCGAAGATAAAGGCCAGGGCTTCCTGAACTGCATTGCACCAGAAGGAGATGAGTACAGTATCCTTGTAAAGAGAGTGCTGTATGTTCCAGAACTAGAAGGCAGCCATCTATCAGTGAAAAGTCATGCAAACAATGGTCTCACAGTTAAGTTCCAGGGTGTTAAATTCACAATAATAAGCAATTCCTCACAAAAAGGAAAACTGGATAACCACTTATACAGGCTCATCACCACCGACCAGCAAGCTAATATAGTCTCTAATGACCTACACAGAAAATGTATTCACTTATGGCACAGACGGCTGGGGCACAGAAGCCCAGAAGCTATAGAGAACATTATAAAGAGAGGCTTATCAGAAGATTTGACAATAGCATCTTGCAAAGTGCTCATGAATTGCACGTGCTGTATTGAAGCAAAAGTCACACGTGCTCCCCTTCCACAGGCATCTCAAAGAAAAGCTACCCACCCCCTGTAGCTCATACACAGTGATGTATGCGGTCCAATGAAAACTCCCACATCCGGCAGGAGCAGATATCTATTGACTTTCATTGATGATTATTCCAGGTACACAACTACTTATGTGATAAAAACACAAAAATGAAACATCAGAGAAACTTCAACAGTTTGTTGCCATGTCTAGCAACAAATTCTAACGTGAACCAGGAATAATACATACCAACAATGGGGGGGGGGAATACATAAACAAAAAAGTGGCCTCATATCTGAAGAAACAAGGAATAGTACACCAGACAACTGCACCATACTCTCCTGACTAAAATGGTGTAGCAGAAAGGAAAAATCGCACTCTTATAGAAATGGCCAGATGCATGTTGTCCGATGCCAACCTACCTCACCAATACTGGGGAGAAGCAGTCATGACTGCAACTTACCTACAGAACAGACTACCCTCAAAAGCCATTAAAGGTACTGCATTTGAAATTAGGCATGGAACAAAGCCTAGCATAGGGCACATAAGAGTGTTTAGATGTAAAGCATATGCCTATATTCCAAGTGAAAAGTGATCCAAGCTGGAGAACAGAGCCATAGAGGGCATTCTAGTAGGCTACAGCGTGCAAACTAAGGGTTACAAAATCCTACACCCAAAGACTGACAAAGTGACAATAAGCCGTAGTGTTTATTTTGATGAGAGTCCATCATCAGAAACACCAATCCCTGAAAGCTGTGAAGTGAATATGCCAAGCAAACCAGAAGAAAAGGACGACCAAAGCAAACCTGTCTCCTTTGAGCAAGGAGACAACCTTGTGTGTAAACTTTAGAAGAGCATCTACGGTCTTAAGCAATCTGAAAGGATGTGGAATGAGAAAGTGAACAAAGTACTTACCAGAGAGGGATTCTCAAGAAGTAAAGCAGACGCCTGTCTCTACTACAAAAATCAAGAAGACAGATGGATATATATCCTTATCTATTTTGATGACATTATAACTTGTTTTGAACAAGAAGGGGATTACAATCAGTTCACAAGCTGAAAGAACATTTTGAAATTAAACAGCTAGGGAACATTAGCTACTATCTGTGAATTCAATTAGAGAGAGAAGAGGATGGAAGTTATCTTCTCAATCAATCTCAGAAAATCTCTGAAATCCTGGAACTCTTCCATATGCAAGATGCAAATGAAGTGAAAACTCCTGTGGAACCAGACTATCTATAGAGTAATGAATATAACAAATAATTTCAAATCTTGTGACGTGCTAGTGGTGTCCTACACCCACGTGAAGAATCAAAAATTGTGGCGCTATCCTAAACACACTTGTGTTAACGCTGTATCCAGTGTACAAAACTAATCTAGTGAACCCATTATTTCAGGTGTAAAATCAAAAAATCAAAAATGAATACTCAATAAATCAAATAAATACATCAAATAACTGCCATACCAACAGTGACTTAGTGCTGATAATAACAAATTATATATGTGACACCTTCCTTAGATAATAAAATATATATAGATAACTTAATATAAATAACTAGCACCTTGCACATTAACAATGTGACTGATAAATAAAGTCTGTGGAAGATACACACATATGTGTGAAAAAAAGTCTGTGATAGTGGTTTAGTAAAGAGCAACAGTTGTGCCACAGCAAGTCCTTAGTGTATCTTGATGTTAGATGGAACCTTCCACCACACCTCTGTGTTTAGTGCTCCCTCTCCCAATAGACAGTCTCTCACCAGCTCTCTCTGCCTCCACTCTCGTATGAGGCTATAAAGCATAGGAGTATCCAGGCTACCAGCAGGGGTTAGGTCTCATTCATCCAGGGATTTGCTCCATATAAGAATGAAAAAAAACTCCCAATAGTGTGATAACGTAACAACTTTTAATAACACACACTTCAAATAACACTTCAAAGGATGCATTCACATTGTGTAAAATCTATAAAAGCACAGCACAAATCCACAGCAATCTGCACACAGCAATATCAACACAGCGATCTGGACAAGCCTCCCTGGGGGGTATGTGGTCACGGCGGACCCTGTCACGGCTGGCGTGTAAGAAGACTCTCTCACCCTCTCCTCGCTTGCTCGTCCACCGGACCCACCGTCTCCCCTGTTAGGCAAACCTCAACGATCGCTTCCTTCTGTCACTTAGTATGTAGTGTTTAATCTCCGCTCGGCCACGCCCCCGACATGTTTCGCTACGTCTGTAGCTTATTCATGGGATAGGCCGCTCAAAGCATCAATCTCCTTTTATGTACTCCCCTCCTCTCCATTCAAGCAGAGAGATCACAGTGCGCATGCGCATCCTGTGTGTCTCGCGCCTGCGCAGTTCGAGTGTCCCCGTGAGCGCAAACCCCCGCTACTCATACAGGCCGGTCTGTAGTGTGTAGTACAACTCAAACAGATTGTCGGCAGCTCTCTACTGGATCATCCATATTACTGGCAATCTTACAGAGCAATGGGTGATTTTACAGCATTCTAGCGTTCTGACATGTTTTTCCAACACACTTTATATGTTCTAAAATTCATTAAAATATGCAATATTATTTCAACATATATATTAAAAACTCTCCAAGCGCTATCTAATCAGGTTATTAATAACACAACTACTTAGTGTTTAGTAACACAACTACTTAGTGTTTAAAATTAAATATCCGCAAAAGCAAATGAACTACAAAATGCATGCAGAGTGATATAATAACATGAATGGGAAAACTAAGACTTAAATAAAATAATATATTATAAAAATATTAGATATCATGAACAGTCTTGCCAAATACGACTGGCATAGCTGATGTATAGTATTGGACAAATAAAAATATTAAATAAATATGGCTGGGCTAAGCTTGACATATCAAAACTGAAAGCAGATACTCCATGATTCAGTCTTGAATCATTCTAAAATCATACTGGTTACAATATTCCTTCACTATAATACTTATCCTTGATTAAAACGTTGCTCACATAATATCCCAGGTTCCTATATCCGACTATCCATTCCTGAAATATCCATAAATACTGCTATTGATCATTCGTGCGATTATATTAATTGCACTACTGTTACCTAAAAAGCAGATTCATGTATGGACCACTAAAAATCTTATATGAGACAATATTAGGCTAAAAATAGAACATGTACTTCAATCACATTGGGGGATTCTTGAAATCATTCCCATATCATATCTGAACGAGATTGTTTAGTTGGTTAAAAGTCATTAATGAAGCAGTTGAGGTCTAATTCAATGTTAAGCCCCCTCGGGGTGAGACTTTTAAAAAGGAATATCCATTCCGTTTCTCTGCGTGACAAGTCTCTCACTCTGTTTGAGCCCCTCCATGAGGGGTATACCACATCAATGCCACAAAATTGCAGCAGAGATGGGTCCTGTTGATGTTTTTCCTTAAAGTGCATGGATACGCTGTGGTACTTGTAACCGTTTTTTATGTTGGTCAAATGTTCATTGATACGAACCTTCAGTTGCCTTTTAGTTCTACCAACATAATACAGACCACAGGGGCACCACATGAGGTAGACAACATGTGTTGTGGTACAAGTACTAAATTCTTTGATCTCAAAGCTCTCTCCTTCTCTGTTGGTGACACTGGTGATGCCTCTATTACTAACCTTCACTGTTTTGCAGCAGACACACCTCCTACAGCAAAAAAAACCTCTAAAATTAAAAGATAAGGACCTTGGATTTGGTGGATCCAAAATCTTTTTAACTATTTTGTCTCCTATACTTGGGGCCCTCCTATAAATAAATTTCGGTTGGGTTGGTAAAATTTCTCCCAAGTGTTTGTCCTTACAGAGGATGTACCAATATTTTCTAAAGATGTGCTCAATTTCCTTATACTGGCAGTGAAATCCAGATATAAAGCTTATTTGATGTTGGGTGTCCTCTTTTACCACTTCCTTTTCCTTTAAACATCGTTCTCTAGGAATTTCTGCTATTTCTTGTGTAATTTTGGTTAGTATATCTTCCTTGTAACCCTTCTGAATGAACTTCTTCTTCAAGATCTCCGATTGGGTTAAGAAGTCTTCCTTCAGAGTGCAATTCCGACGGATCCGCAATAGTTGGCCCTTTTAATAACCTGATTAGATAGCGCTTGGAGAGTTTTTAATATATATGTTGAAATAATATTGCATATTTTAATGAATTTTAGAACATATAAAGTGTGTTGGAAAAACATGTCAGAACGCTAGAATGCTGTAAAATCACCCATTGCTCTGTAAGATTGCCAGTAATATGGATGATCCAGTAGAGAGCTGCCGACAATCTGTTTGAGTTGTACTACACACTACAGACCGGCCTGTATGAGTAGCGGGGGTTTGCGCTCACGGGGACACTCGAACTGCGCAGGCGCGAGACACACAGGATGCGCATGCGCACTGTGATCTCTCTGCTTGAATGGAGAGGAGGGGAGTACATAAAAGGAGATTGATGCTTTGAGCGGCCTATCCCATGAATAAGCTACAGACGTAGCGAAACATGTCGGGGGCGTGGCCGAGCGGAGATTAAACACTACATACTAAGTGACAGAAGGAAGCGATCGTTGAGGTTTGCCTAACAGGGGAGAAGGTGGGTCCGGTGGACGAGCAAGCGAGGAGAGGGTGAGAGAGTCTTCTTACATGCCAGCCGTGACAGGGTCCGCCGTGACCACATACCCCCCAGGGAGGCTTGTCCAGATCGCTGTGTTGATATTGCTGTGTGCAGATTGCTGTGGATTTGTGCTGTGCTTTTATAGATTTTACACAATGTGAGTGCATCCTTTGAAGTGTTATTTGAAGTGTGTGCTATTAAAAGTTGTTACGTTATCACACTATTGGGAGTTTTTTTTCATTCTTATATGGAGCAAATCCCTGGATGGATGAGACCTAACCCCTGCTGGTAGCCTGGATACTCCTATGCTTTATAGCCTCATACGAGAGTGGAGGCAGAGAGAGCTGGTGAGAGACTGTCTATTAGGAGAGGGAGCACTAAACACAGAGGTGTGGTGGAAGGTTCCATCTAACATCAAGATACACTAAGGACTTGCTGTGGCACAACTGTTGCTCTTTACTAAACCACTATCACAGACTTTTTTTCACACATATGTGTGTATCTTCCACAGACTTTATTTATCAGTCACATTGTTAATGTGCAAGGTGCTAGTTATTTATATTAAGTTATCTATATATATTTTATTATCTAAGGAAGGTGTCACATATATAATTTGTTATTATCAGCACTAAGTCACTGTTGGTATGGCAGTTATTTGATGTATTTATTTGATTTATTGAGTATTCATTTTTGATTTTTTGATTTTACACCTGAAATAATGGGTTCACTAGATTAGTTTTGTACACTGGATACAGCGTTAACACAAGTGTGTTTAGGATAGCGCCACAATTTTTGATTCTTCACGTGGGTGTAGGACACCACTAGCACGTCACAAGATTTGAAATTATTTGTTATATGGTTTATATTCACTAAAGTGGCAGCTATAGGTAGAAAGTACCAACTGAGGATAGTCATAATCTAGGTTGATCTCCAGAGGCGCAGTGGTGGTCTACTAAGTATAGGGAGGGTATCATACCTAGAAGGACCGCACGTTTATAGAGTAATGAAGCCAAAAACTTGCTACCCAACAATGATAGCAATCGGTAAACTGCTATACTGTATGTTGCCACTGTGACAAGACCAGACATAGCCACAGCACCAAACATACTATGCAGGAAAGGCTCAGCTCAACATGACTAGAACGTAGTAAAAAGAGTGATGCAATACCTCAAAGGAACAATTCAGATCAAGTGACAGTTACCAGCAACATCGAATCCAAAACTGGTTGGATTTGTGGATGATGGTTGGACCAGGGATGGCACAGACCGCAAATTCACAAGCAGATTCATCTTCCAGTATGGGGAAGGAACCCTAAGGTGGTCTAGTTGAAAACAAGCAACTGTCTCCAACTGAAGCAGAGTACATTGCAGCAGCACACGCTTGTCAAGAAGCAATATGGATTTGTCAACTTTTTGTGGACATTGGAATAGACATGTCTAAACCAACTCTCATTTTTGAAGACAACCAGGGATGTATAAAGCTTACGTAATCAGAAAGGGTCAATCCTTGGACCAAACACATTGATGTCAAGTATCACCTACTGAGGGAAATCAAGAACAAGGTGTTATTGACATTCAATACTGCCCGTCAGTGGAGTCTTTGTTGAAGGAGCATCATAGTTATTTCCAGAAGAAGCTGAATATAATTTGACAAAGCACATGCTGTTGAGAAGGGGTGTTGAAAGAAAAACAGCAAGTAATGTAAAGTACTGTGAACTATATATATGCTTTATACCCGTCTATACCAGCAGGTGGCACTGCAGTGTTATGGTTAGTATTCTATGGCAATGTAATGAGAGGAAGTGCTTGTCTTTCCTATATATATATTCTTGTAAATTCATGCTTCCTGTTTCTGTTTACATTATGTAAAGCCATGATAATGATATTCTCTATGAAAGTAAAGGAGTTATGCTGTATACAAGAAGCTCCCAGTGCATGATTTCAATACTCTGCATAACATGTATAAGGGGGCAATGGGTGGAGCTGCATACAGCCACTTTAAGACTAGTGCAGCTTTTTATATTATAGAAAAAGAAAAAAATAATAATATTAATATGAATAAACAAACACACATTTTTTACATTTCCAAACCATAGCTAAAAATAAATAAATAAATAAATAAATAAAAATAGAAAATCATGCTAACTGCTACTACAGCATATATCCATATGATACAATTTATTGTGAATCTTCAGAACCTGTGTACTGTACTAGTAATGTGAGTGAGCACAGTAAGCACAAATAGGCACTGTGAAAAATGAAAACTTGTATAAGTTGATCTGAAAAGATTCTCAAAGCTGACATTATGTATAGCACTAGTTACTGACAGTACATCTATTACCTACCTTCTGCCCATTTACTAAGTATCATAGTATCATAGTATCATAGTAGGTGAGGTTGAAAAAAGGCACACGTCCATCAAGTCCAAACCATGTGTGTGATTATATGTCAGTATTACCTTGTATATCCCTGTATATTGCGGTCATTCAGGTGCTTATCTAATAGTTTCCTGAAACTATTGATGCTCCCCGCTGAGACTACCGCCTGTGGAAGGGAATTCCACATCCTTGCCACTCTTATGCCCGGTACACACGGTCAGACATTGATCGGACATTCCAACAACAAAATCCTAGGGTTTTTTCCGAGGGATGTTGGCTCAAACTTGCCTTGCATACACACAGTCACACAAAGTTGTCAGAAAATCCAATCATTCTGAATGCGGTGACGTAAAACACGTACGTCGGGACTATAAACAGGGCAGTAGCCAATAGCTTTCATCTCTTTATTTATTCTGAGCAGGCGTGGCACTTCGTGCGTCGGATTTGTGTACACACGATCGGAAATTCCAACAACGGATTTTATTGTCGGAAAATTTTATAGCCTGCTCTCAAACTGTGTGTGTGTCGGAAAATCCGATGGAAAATGTGTGATGGAGCCTACACACGGTCGGAATTTCCCACAACAAGGTCCTATCACACATCACACAATCCGACTGTGTGTACGGGGCAGTACAGTAAAGAACCCTCTACGTAGTTTAAGGTTAAACCTCTTTTCTTCTAATTTTAATGAGTGGTCATAAATCTTGTTAAACTCCCTTCTGCAAAAAGGTTTTATGCCTTTTGTGGGGTTGACAGTATGGTATTTGTATATTGAAATCATATCCCCTCTTAAGCGTCTCTTCTCCAGAGAGAATAAGTTCAGTGCTCGCAACCTTTCCTCGTAACTAATCTCCTCCAGACCCTTTATTAGCTTTGTTGCCCTTCTTTGTACTCGCTCGATTTCCAGTAGATCCTTCCTGAGGACTGGTGCCCAGAACTGGACAACATACTCTAGGTGTGGTCGGACCAGAGTCTTGTAGAGCGGGAGAATTATCGTTTTATCTCTGGAGTTGATCCCTTTTTAATACATGCCAATATTCTGTTTGCTTTGTTAGCAGCAGCTTAGCATTGCATGCCATTGCTGAGCCTTCATCTAATAGGACCCCCAGGTCCTTTTCCATCTTAGATTCCCCCAGAAGTTATCCCCCCAGTGTATAGATTGCATTCATATTTTTGCCACCCAAATGCATTATTTTACATTTTTATACATTGAACCTCATTTGCCATGTAGTTTCCCACCCCATTAATTTGTTCAGATCTTTTTGCAAGGTTTCCACATCCTGCGGAGAAGTTATTGAATTGAAAGAGATTGAATACAGAGATTGAACTGTTTACCCCATCCTCCAGGTTGTTTATGAACAAATTAAATAGGATTGGTCCCAGCAAAGAACCCTAGGGGGCCCCACTACCCACCCCTGACCATTCCGAGTACTCCCCATTTATCACCACCCTCTGAATTCGCCCTTGTAGCCAGTTTTCAAACCATGTACTCACCCTATGGTCCTTGCCAATGGACCTTATTTTGTACAGTAAACGTTTATGGGGAATAGGGATGAGCTTTGAGTTCGAGTCGAACCCATGTTCAACTCGATCATCGCATGTTTGACCATTTGTCGAATTGCGAATGATATGGGCCGCTCGCGCCAAATTCGAGTGGCGCGTCACAGCCCATAATTCACTGCGGCATCGCAGTGCATTGCTGGCTGATGATTGGCCAAGCATGCACTATAACCCACATGCTTGGCCAATCACAGCGCCGTCTGTACAGAGATGGGTGGCTTTGGCCAATTATGGCTCAGGGGGTTTAGTAGACGCCCCACACTATTTAAGGTCGCCTGCACGAAGGCCCTGTGTAGTGTGTTCTGGCATTGAGAGAGAGAGAGAGAGAGACAGTGTCATTTGATTTAAGTTAGATAGAGTAGGCAGGTGAGTCAGTTAGCTGCACTTACAGTGTATTGTGTATATATATGCAACCTAGTTGTTGTACATATATATGTATATATACACTGTATTCAGTTTAGCTAGATCCGTTCCTGTTATTCTCTTCCTACTGACAGGCAGGCAGGTGTTTTTACAGTATTTACAGCTACCTGAAGAAAATTGCTGGTGTTCTGATCCTATTAGTCCTATTAGCTACAGTATTTACAGTTAGTGTAGTGCGTCCTCTGCACAGTGTGCACCTAAAGCTACCTGAAGAAAATTGGTGGTGTTCTTCTGATCCTATTAGTACCGCAGGCAGCTGCAGTATTTACAAGTTAGTGTAGTGCATCCCCTGCAAAATGTGAGAACATGAAGAATATTGGTGGTGTTCTTCTGATCCTATTAGTACCGCAGGCAGCTGCAGTATTTATAAGTTAGTGTAGTACGTCCTCTGCATAGTGTGCACCTAAAGCTACCTGAAGAAAATTGGTGGTGTTCTTCTGATTCTAGTAATACCGCAGGCAGCTGCAGTATTTACAAGTTAGTGTAGTGCGTCCTCTGCACAGTGTGCACCTAAAGCTACCTGAAGAAAATTGGTGGTGTTCTTCTGATGCTATTAGTACCGCAGGCAGCTACAGTATTTACAGTTAGTGTACTGTGTCCTCTGCACAGTGTGCACCTAAAGCTACCTGAAGTCAATTGCTGTTGTTCTGATCCTATTAATACCACAGGCAGGCAGCTACAGTATTTACAGTTAGAGTACTGTGTCCTCTGCACAGTGTGCACCTAAAGCTACCTGAAGAAAATTGGTGGTGTTCTTCTGATCCTATTAGTACCACAGGCAGGCAGCTACAGTATTTACAGTTAGTGTACTGCATCCTCCGCACAGCGTGCCCCTAAAGCTACCTAAAGAAAATTGGTGGTGTTCTTCTGATCCTATTAGTACCACAGGCAGGCAGCTGCAGTATTTACAGTTAGTGTACTGCGTCCTCTGCACCGTGTGCACCTAAAGCTACCTGAAGACAATTGCTGTTGTTCTGATCCTATTAATACCACAGGCAGGCAGCTACAGTATTTACAGTTAGTGTATTGTGTCCTCTGCACAGTGTGCACCTAAAGCTACCTGAAGAAAATTGGTGGTTTTCTTCTGATCCTATTAGTACCACAGGCAGGCAGCTGAAGTATTTACAGTTAGTGTACTGCGTCCTCTGCACAGTGTGCACATAAAGCTACCTGAAGACAGTTGCTGTTGTTCTGATCCTATTAATACCACAGGCAGGCAGCTACAGTATTTACAGTTAGTGTACTGTGTCCTCTGCACAGTGTGCACCTAAAGCTACCTGAAAAAAATTGGTGGTGTTCTTCTGATCCTATTAGTACAACAGGCAGGCAGCTGCAGTATTTACAGTTAGTGTAGTGTGTCCTCTGCACAGTGTGCACCTAAAGCTACATGAAGACAATTGCTGTTGTTCTGATCCTATTAAAACCACAAACAGGCAGCTACACTATTTACAGTTAGTGTACTGTGTGCTCTGCACAGTGTGCACCTAAAGCTACCTGAAAAAAATTGGTGGTGTTCTTCTGATCTTATTAGTACCACAGGCAGGCAGCTGCAGTATTTAAAGTTAGTGTACTGCGTCCTCTGCAGTGTGCACATAAAGCTAACTGAAGAAAATTGGTGGTGTTCTTCTGACCCTATTAGTACCACAGGCAGGCAGCTGCAGTATTTAAAGTTAGTGTACTGTGTCCTCTGCACAGTGTGCACGTAAAGCTACCTGAAGACAATTGCTGTTGTTCTGATCCTATTAAAACCACAGGCAGGCAGCTACACTATTTACAGTTAGTGTAATATGTCCTCTGCACAGTGTGCACCTAAAGCTACCTGAAGAAAATTGGTGGTGTTCTTCTGATCCTATTAGTACCACAGGCAGGCAGCTGCAGTATTTACAGTTAGTGTCCTGTGTCCTCTGCACATTGTGCACCTAAAGCTACCTGAAGACAATTGCTGTTGTCCTGATCCTATTAATACCACAGGCAGGCCGCTACAGTATTTACAGATAGTGTACTGTGTCCTCTGCACAGTGTGCACCTAAAGCTACCTGAAGACAATTGCTGTTGTTCTGATCCTCTTAAAACCACAGGCAGGCAGCTACAATATTTACAGTTAGTGTAATATGTCCTCTGCACAGTGTGCACCTAAAGCTACCTGAAGAAAATTGGTGGTGTTCTTCTGATCCTATTAGTACCACAGGCAGGCAGCTGCAGTATTTACAGTTAGTGTACTGCATTCTCCGCACAGCGTGCCCCTAAAGCTACCTGAAGAAAATCGGTGGTGTTCTTCTGATCCTATTAGTACCACAGGCAGGCAGATGCAGTATTTACAGTTAGTGTACTGTGTCCTCTGCACTGTGTGCACCTAAAGCTACCTGAAGAAAATTGGGGGTGTTCTTCTGATCCTATTAGTACCACAGGCAGGCAGCTACAGTATTTACAGTTAGTGTACTGCATCCTCCGCACAGCGTGCCCCTAAAGCTACCTAAAGAAAATTGGTGGTGTTCTTCTGATCCTATTAGTACCACAGGCAGGCAGCTGCAGTATTTACAGTTAGTGTACTGCGTCCTCTGCACCGTGTGCACCTAAAGCTACCTGAAGACAATTGCTGTTGTTCTGATCCTATTAATACCACAGGCAGGCAGCTACAGTATTTACAGTTAGTGTATTGTGTCCTCTGCACAGTGTGCACCTAAAGCTACCTGAAGAAAATTGGTGGTTTTCTTCTGATCCTATTAGTACCACAGGCAGGCAGCTGAAGTATTTACAGTTAGTGTACTGCGTCCTCTGCACAGTGTGCACATAAAGCTACCTGAAGACAGTTGCTGTTGTTCTGATCCTATTAATACCACAGGCAGGCAGCTACAGTATTTACAGTTAGTGTACTGTGTTCTCTGCACAGTGTGCACCTAAAGCTACCTGAAAAAAATTGGTGGTGTTCTTCTGATCCTATTAGTACAACAGGCAGGCAGCTGCAGTATTTACAGTTAGTGTAGTGTGTCCTCTGCACAGTGTGCACCTAAAGCTACATGAAGACAATTGCTGTTGTTCTGATCCTATTAAAACCACAAACAGGCAGCTACACTATTTACAGTTAGTGTACTGTGTGCTCTGCACAGTGTGCACCTAAAGCTACCTGAAAAAAATTGGTGGTGTTCTTCTGATCTTATTAGTACCACAGGCAGGCAGCTGCAGTATTTAAAGTTAGTGTACTGCGTCCCCTGCAGTGTGCACATAAAGCTAACTGAAGAAAATTGGTGGTGTTCTTCTGACCCTATTAGTACCACAGGCAGGCAGCTGCAGTATTTAAAGTTAGTGTACTGTGTCCTCTGCACAGTGTGCACGTAAAGCTACCTGAAGACAATTGCTGTTGTTCTGATCCTATTAAAACCACAGGCAGGCAGCTACACTATTTACAGTTAGTGTAATATGTCCTCTGCACAGTGTGCACCTAAAGCTACCTGAAGAAAATTGCTGTTGTTCTGATCCTCTTAAAACCACAGGCAGGCAGCTACAATATTTACAGTTAGTGTAATATGTCCTCTGCACAGTGTGCACCTAAAGCTACCTGAAGAAAATTGGTGGTGTTCTTCTGATCCTATTAGTACCACAGGCAGGCAGCTGCAGTATTTACAGTTAGTGTACTGCATTCTCCGCACAGCGTGCCCCTAAAGCTACCTGAAGAAAATCGGTGGTGTTCTTCTGATCCTATTAGTACCACAGGCAGGCAGATGCAGTATTTACAGTTAGTGTACTGTGTCCTCTGCACTGTGTGCACCTAAAGCTACCTGAAGAAAATTGGGGGTGTTCTTCTGATCCTATTAGTACCACAAGCAGGCAGATGCAGTATTTACAGTTAGTGTACTGCGTCCTCTGCACAGTGTGCACCTAAAGCTACCTGAAGACAATTGCTGTTGTTCTGATCCTATTAAAACCATAGGCAGGCAGCTACACTATTTACAGTTAGTGTACTGTGTCCTCTGCACAGTGTGCACCGAAAGCTACCTGAAGAAAATTGGTGGTGTTCTTCTGATCCTATTAGTACCACAGGCAGGCAGCTGCAGTATTTACAGTTAGTGTACTGTGTCCTCTGCACAGCGTGCACATAAAGCTACCTGAAGACAGTTGCTGTTGTTCTGATCCTATTAATACCACAGGCAGACAGCTACAGTATTTACAGTTAGTGTACTGTGTTCTCTGCACAGTGTGCACCTAAAGCTACCTGAAGAAAATTGGTGGTGTTCTTCTGATCCTATTAGTACCACAGGCAGGCAGTTGCAGTATTTACAGTTAGTGTACTGCGTTCTCTGCACAGCGTGCCCCTAAAGCTACCTGAAGAAAATCGGTGGTGTTCTTCTGATCCTTTTAGTACCACAGGCAGGCAGATGCAGTATTTACAGTTAGTGTACTGTGTCCTCTGCACTGTGTGCACCTAAAGCTACCTGAAGAAAATTGGGGGTGTTCTTCTGATCCTATTAGTACCACAGGCAGGCAGATGCAGTATTTACAGTTAGTGTACTGCGTCCTCTGCACAGTGTGCACCTAAAGCTACCTGAAGACAATTGCTGTTGTTCTGATCCTATTAAAACCACAGGCAGGCAGCTACACTATTTACAGTTAGTGTACTGTGTCCTCTGCACAGTGTGCACCGAAAGCTACCTGAAGAAAATTGGTGGTGTTCTTCTGATCCTATTAGTACCACAGGCAGGCAGCTGCAGTATTTACAGTTAGTGTACTGTGTCCTCTGCACAGCGTGCACATAAAGCTACCTGAAGACAGTTGCTGTTGTTCTGATCCTATTAATACCACAGGCAGACAGCTACAGTATTTACAGTTAGTGTACTGTCTTCTCTGCACAGTGTGCACCTAAAGCTACCTGAAAAAAATTGGTGGTGTTCTTCTGATCCTATTAGTACCACAGGCAGGCAGTTGCAGTATTTACAGTTAGTGTACTGCGTCCTCTGCACAGTGTGCACCTAAGGCTACCTGAAGACAATTGCTGTTGTTCTGATCCTATTAAAACCACAGGCAGGAGTGCGCATGTGCGAGAGCTCCAACATGGCCGCTTGAGCCAAGAGCTCCGCTCCACCCCGGACCGCCGAGCCGCACACCGGCCGCCTCAGCACAATAGCGGGTAAAGCAACATCGCACCCGAGTAGGGGAACGCCCGGGTAACCGGGGGAGATGTCTGGGCCTATGGCGAGACGCGATCTCGGCCCACAATTCGCCACATCTAGCGCGGACGGGAGTCCCAAGATGGCCGCCAGCACGGACGGACCACAACAACAGACAGGCATCAACTCCAGGACACAGGAGCACAGGCCAGTACTCGCTCCCCCGACCCTGACCTATGCTCAGGCAGCACAGGGACCCCCCCCTAACGCCCCAATCACAATTACAAGGCCACACAAAGCCCCAGGCCACAGCAAAGGCCTCCACTGAGGTACTAAGCCTCACATACCAGGAGCTGGGCTCACAAGCCCTCCCTGCACAGGCCCACCTTCCACTTCCAGTCATCCAGCAACCAGGCTTCTCAGTAACTGACCTCACAGCACTGCAGGAAGACATGTTTGCTAAATTCTCATCCCTGTTAGAGAAAGGACTGGCTAATACTGCAAAACAGATTACCAACACTATTAAAGCGGACCTTTCCAATCTGGGTGCCAGAATTGAAGCCATTGAGGATAAGGTGGAATGCACATCCGCGAGAACCAACCAAAATGCAGCACACCTCATGACCATTCAAGATCAATTAGAGGTCGCCCTTTCTAGGATCGTCGAGCTCGAAAACCGATCTAGGAGATATAACTTTCGAATTAGAGGCCTCCCCGAAACTTTTTCGGACATTCCCTCCACGGTTCAGGACATTATTGCAGCCCTCATTCCTAACATACCCCCACAACGTCTGGAACTAGACAGAGCTCACAGGTCTCTCGGTCCCCCCAGACAAGATGGATCCCCAAGGGACATAATAGTCAAGCCGCATTTCTTTGCGGTTAAGGAAGAGGTCATGCGACAATCTCGACAAAATCCTAAGCTGCAACACCAGGGTCACCAGATCCATATTTTTGCGGACCTAGCTCCTACGACTATTCAAAGACAGAGAACACTAAAACCCCTCCTCACGGTCCTCTCCCAACGGGATATCAAATACCGCTGGACCTTCCCCTTTGCTGTAAAGTTCACTATGCAGGGCAAGACCCACTCTTTTGCGAGCCTCCAGGAAGGTGAAAGGCTGTTCCTCGCCCTCAGGCTAATCTCCCAGGAGGCGCCAATGGACTTTACGTCTTCTTCCTCTGGCTCCACTAAACGCCCCCCTCCTGGCAGCCCCATATCTCCACTCTGGCTGAAGGGACCTTCTAAGAAGAGCAAGGATGGGAAACCACCCTAAGGTCCGCTTTGCGCATCATTTCCCTTTAGTCTCGGTGGAGACATCTTTGGGCCAGTTCTCCCCCCAAGTTGACGGAGCTAGTGCTCCAAACCCTCTCACCTCTTATGGACATGGAAATCCCTGCATCTTGATTCTCATCGAACTTTTCGGTTTACACACCATTTTTCTACTTTAGCAAAATTATTTTGATTTGGGAAGTCGGAATCTAACACTTTCCAACCTTTACCTCCACTTGCTTCCCTCAAGAACCAGCTACCCTTCTCAGAGGAAGAAAACTTCTACAGAGAATATGCTCCTCCATGAAGATCTCGGTTTTTCTTAGATAAAGTTTAGAATACAGGACTAGAATTCCAGTTTTCATTAGGATGTGTCATTTCTTAGTCCAGTTAGAAGTCTAGGTTTATCTGATATACCCATATTTCTTCCCCACTTTCAGAGGGAGGTCCGGTTTGCTAGACCATTAAGGCCGCCCTTATTATCCGGTGACCCCCCAGGAATTCTCCCCCACATAGTCAGATAGGGTGGGGGGTAGACTTTGGCGGATGTGCAGGGGGCAGGATTCGCAGGGTCTTCGATTATACGTTCCTGTCTGGGTTGTTTTTAGTTTCAGGTGATTAGAGCCCCGTAACAAGGGCTAACACTATAGTTTTTATGTTTACCGTTATGGTGTGTTTTTGTTATGCTCCAGGTTTGACATAACAAGGGTCCGGGGTGGAACCCTTGTGCCTCCACTCGATTCCAAAGAACCTATAGAGTCCTTTGGTGTCGGAACTTTGGACGCCCCTCGGGGCGGTCTGAAGTGATTCATTGGGGCTATAGCGGATTTCGATTCGCATAACTCCAAGGGTATTTTTTTGGTACCCATATCTTTTCTTGTGTCTGTATTTGTCAGTAAGTCTCTTTCTTTTTTCTCCCCCATCTCCTCCCTTTTCTTTCTTCTAGCCATCCGGGGGGGGTTTCCCCCCTAGCCCCTGAGTCGGTCCTGGGACTTCCCCGCACAACCTGGCCGAAATCTGGTATGAGAAGACACCCAAGGGTAAGTGACTGCTTGATCACTGGCTTCTATCCCCTCTGCTCCTATGACTGACCTGAGTGCGAAGGTTAATGATCTCAAAATAGGCTCACATAATGTCCAGGGCCTAAACTCCCCTAGGAAACGGAGACTAGCACTGGATCATTATAAATCACTGAGAATCGATGTGGTGCTTCTGCAGGAGACGCACTTCCCCATCCGGTACACCCCCAAGTTCCTACATGCTCACTTTCCAACTTTTTATTTAGCAAATGCCCCTAACAAGACGAAAGGAGTAGCTATTCTCTTCTCCAAAAATTGCAAATTTTCACATCTCGCTGACTTTAGAGATCCAGAGGGCAGATTCATTTTGGTGAAGGGTATCCTAGAAGGTGTTTTATATTCCCTCGTCTCCTACTGCACCCCAAACAAGGGCCAAGCGTCATACTTCCAGGACCTGTTCGCAACTTTGGAACCGCTCCTGGAAGGCAAAGTCATCCTGGGAGGGGACTCAAATGTGGCGTTTGACCAGGGTCTAGACAAAACTAAGCCCCCTAAAGACCAACTCATTTGCCCAACAAAACTTAGCACTAGGATTGCCAAGATGATACACGCACAGGGCCTGGTAGACGCATGGAGGGAAATGAACCCCAACAAAAGGGACTACACACACTTTTCTGCTCCCCACCAGTCTTACGCTAGAATTGACCACATCCTCACCCAGACAGCCCTCATTCCCTTGTACACTAAGGCAGCAATACTGGATACCGCATGGTCGGATCATTCATTGGTTCTTCTTACCTTGAGAAATGTTCTGTCTGGGCGAGGAGGCTTCTTCTGGCGACTAAACGAATCCATTTTGGCTGACCCTAGTCTGGTACAAGAAATAGCAAAATCTATCAAAGAATACTTCCTCTTAAATGATGTGGAGAACATATCACCCGAAACCCTGTGGGCAGCCCACAAGGCAACTATTCGAGGAGTTATAATTAGGCTAGCAACCAAATTTAAGAAGGAGCGTTTGATCGACATTCAAAGACTTGAAAAATCCTTCCTCCAACTAAAAGCGGAACACAAACGACACCCGTCTAGGACCCTTCTAAGCAAACTCGACGCCACCAGACTTGAGCTGAATCTCGCTTTAACGGCTAAAGCAGAGAAAAAACTTAGATGGTGTGGAGCCAAATTTTACTGCCACAAGGATAGATTCGGCTCAATGTTGGCATCTAAACTCTCACCTAAATTTCGCTCCCTCTCCTTCCCCAAACTGAGGATAGCAGGTCAACCCCCTACAGCAAATCCAACCAGTATTATGTCTGCTTTCCACGATTTTTATGCTAACCTTTACAACCCACCCCAATCGGATAAAGGCCCCTTAGTTAATGAATTCCTTCTGAATCTACAACTCCCCACGCTCTCAAGAGAATGTAAAGAATTAATGGAAACCCCCATTTTGGAGGCCGAAATTAGGGAGGTAATTAAAGGTCTTAAATCAGGCTCCGCCCCTGGGCCAGACGGCCTCTCAGTCCCCTACTATAAAGAATATAGCGCTATCCTAGCCCCATACCTGGCGAAGTTCTTTAACTCCAAAAAGTCAGGATCCCCCATTGAAACCCAACTAAACACAGCTTTTATCTCAGTGATCCCCAAACCCAACAAAAACCATGAGGAAGTTGAGAACTACAGGCCCATATCTTTAATTAACAATGATCTCAAAATTCTAACTAAAATCCTAGCCAACCGCCTTTCCTCTTTCATCAATCTCTATATACACAAGGACCAGGTTGGCTTTATACCTGGTAGGCAAGGTCCCGATCAAATTAGGAGAGCAATAGATATAGTATCCATTCTACAATCTAACTGGGAGGGGGGGCCAAAACAAGAAGGTATGATCCTCTCGCTGGATCTCCACAAAGCTTTCGACTCGATCGAATGGCCTTACCTTTTCTCCATATTGGAGAAGTGGGGATTCGGACCCAACTTTTTAGGAACTCTAAAATCTCTATACTCCTCACCTCAAGCTGTGATTCGTTTACAAGGTCAATACTCTAAACCCCTAACCATTACAAGAGGCACTAGGCAGGGATGCCCACTCTCCCCCCTAATTTTTGCTATCGCTATCGAAACGTTAGCGATAGCAATAAGAGCAGATCCCAACATTCAAGGGGTCGCCTGCGGCGACCAGGTCCACAAATGTGGATTGTTTGCGGACGATATACTCCTTTTTATCACGTCCCCAACCACCTCCCTTCCAAACCTCTGTAAACTCCTGAAAGACTTCTCGAAGGTCGCTGGACTGAAGGTCAACTATACCAAATCTTCAGCCTTAAACATCTCCCTTAACTCATCCATATTAGCATCCCTGCAGAGTGCCTTTGAATTCAAATGGAGTGACTCATACATTGATTATTTGGGGATAAGGCTCACAGCTAAGACAGAACTCCTTTACGCAACTAACTTTCCTCACACATACCGCAAACTGGAGGCAGACTTATCCAAATGGACTAATGGGGGTTTATCCTGGTTAGGGAGGATTCATGCAGTCAAGATGACTTTGCTCCCCAGAATCCTCTACCTCTTTAGAGCCATTCCAATAAGCATCAATAAAGAGCACTTGAAAGCATTCCAAAGGAAAATATTAAAATTTATTTGGGGAGGGAAGGGGTACAGACTTCCACAGAGTACACTATACTTAAATAGACCACAAGGGGGTTTAGGTCTCCCGCAGCTCTTTTGGTATTATCAATCAGCCAGGCTAGCCCAGATCTCGACGGTATACGCGAAGGCTGAAAGACCGGATTGGATTCTCATTGAGAGACAGGCAGTCCCTTCTTTTACTATCGACTTTCTTTTATGGGTCCCCCCCAAAAAACGCCCCCCCATTTTATCCCCTATCCTCTCGCAATCCTTTCAATTATGGGATTCTCTCAGAAACCTTCAATCCATAACTTCCTATAGACACCCCCTGGCTCACATCTTCAATAATCCTGACTTTCCCCCGGGAACTGACATTAAAGCATTCCGCTGGTGGTTGAACAAGGGGTTGTACCGGATCGGACACTACTTCACATCAATGGGGCCTATCACCAGGGCCTTCTGTGTGAAGAGATGCCTAACTCCGAGAACTTTCGTTTCCAGCAGATCAGACACTTCCTTACTCAGATGGGAAAAGACAAATCTTCAAACCATGCATTCACCCCATATGAAATGTGGTGCGGTCAGGCTTCGGAGCAGAGGGGTGGAATCTCCATCATCTATCAGTCACTCTCTAGTCAGTCCGCCAAGACCTCATACATGACAGCATGGGAGTCAGACCTTTCCGTGGAGTGGACCCTAGAGAAGTGGAGGGTCGCCTTTAGCAGGGCATACAAGAGCATTTTGAACATCTCTCTGGTTGAATCTAGCGTGAAGGTTATCACAAGATGGTATCTGCCACCGGAGGGACTGGCCAAAATGTTCCCCTCCACGGACCCCAGTTGCTTCAGGGGCTGTCTGCTCAGGGGCTCCCTTGCACATATCTTCTGGGAATGTCCACGATTGAGGCCTTTCTGGTGCAGGATTTTCCGCATGATTAAGAAAGTTACTGGAGTCCAGATCCCGAGGTGCCCCGCCTTAGCTCTATTAAACGATCACTTACATAAAACACCTAAACTGGCACGTAAACTGATACATTTCATTTTGCTGGGAGCTAAGCTATCTATTGCCAAGGCATGGAAACAACCTAGGGTTTCCTTCAAAGCGGCTACCCGCAAAATCTCTTGGATCATGGCCCAAGAGAAACTTGCCAGTACCCTGAACAACACCAAAGAGAAATTTGAAGCTATTTGGGAACCCTGGGCCAATTTCATAGGCATTTCCTTGATTTCAGGGATTCAACCATGATGCGTCGGGCTGCCTCGGGGTCGGGGGGGAGTCCTCCCGTGGATTGGCTTTTGACTACTCTTTTCTCTCTCTCTCTCTCTCCCCCCTCTCATCTCTACTCCTTTTCTTCTCCTTTCTTATTTTAATTATCTGGTTGATTTAACAAGTTGATGTGTTGCCTGTTTTATTTCATACCGCAGTAGGGAACCCTGGGGGTCAATCTCCCAAGGGAAGCTCACGACGTAGGTTTTTACGGCTTTGTTAGACGCCAAGAGCCTTTTTATGTCTGCTGAGGGGGGGATGGGGATGGGTTGGAGAGCTCCGTTCAAGCACAGTGTGTTCCCATTCGGGGTGCTGTCGGTCTCTCCTCCCCCCCTTCTCTCAACCAGTTCAAATCTCAGGGTTCTATGGTTTACGTGATCGAACTTTGCACTAGAATGGTATTATTGTACTGTCACAGTCCAGAATCCTACTCATACCTACTGTCACAAGTTTGAACTGTACCCCCAAGGGGGTTCGATTTTCCCTGCTGTGTATTCCCTCATTTAATGTTGATGATTTGTAAGCTTTTTTCTGAAAATTCAATAAAATACTTTGAAAATTAAAACCACAGGCAGGCAGCTACACTATTTACAGTTAGTGTACTGTGTCCTCTGCACAGTGTGCACCTAAAGCTACCTGAAGAAAATTGGTGGTGTTCTTTTGATCCTATTAGTACAACAGGCAGGCAGCTGCAGTATTTACAGTTAGTGTACTGTGTCCTCTGCACAGTGTGCACCTAAAGCTACCCGAAGACAATTGTTATTGTTCTGATCCTATTAATACCACGGGCAGGCAGCTACAGTATTTACAGTTAGTGTACTGTGTCCTCTGCACAGTGTGCCCCTAAAGCTACCTGAAGAAAATTGGTGGTGTTTTTCTGATCCTATTAGTACCACAGGCAGGCAGCTGCAGTATTTACAGTTAGTGTACTGCATCCTACGCACAGCGTGCCCCTAAAGCTACCTAAAGAAAATCGGTGGTGTTCTTCTGATCCTATTAGTACCACAGGCAGGCAGCTGCAGTATTTACAGTTAGTGTACTGCGTCCTCTGCACAGTGTGCACCTAGAGCTACCTGAAGAATTAGGTATGACACAGCCAAGTACTTGCGGGCAATCTACTATCGGTACACCAAGGTCAGATTGTACCAGGCAAATTTCCCTGCCCCAGCTTCTGCACCGCCGAAAGAAGTTCGCTCCCAGCCATCCACATGCCCAGCAGTTGAATGCTAGCTTGGCTAAATTGCTAGCACTTCAACTGCTGCCTTTTCAGTTGGTAGACTCTGTCCACTTCCGTGAGTTTGTGGAATGTGCGGTTCCTCAGTGGCAGGTCCCAAATGCCACTTTTTCTCACAGAAGGCGATTCCAGCTCTCTACCGGCATGTGGAAGGCAATGTCTTGGCCTTACTGGACAGGACAGTCAATGGTAAGGTGCATATTACCACTGACTCATGTTCCAGCAGGCATGGACAGGGACGTTACCTATCTTTCACTGCGGGTGACTCTTCTGGCAGCTGGGAAGGATGCAGAACAGGGTGCGGTAGTGTTGGAGGTTGTTCCGCCACCACACCTCCAAAATTCTACTACTGGTGATTCTGCCACACCTCTCTCCTCCACCCCCTCCTCTTCTTCTTCTTCTTCCATGGCCTCTTCCATTGTCCTCGGAACCAGCTGTGCTCCGTAGGCGTTCAAGGGGCTACGCAATCACGCAGGCAAAAAGATGCCATGTGGTGCTTGAGCTGGTGTGCTTGGGGGACAGCAGCCACACTGGGGCAGAGATTTTGTCAGCTCTGCAGGGGCAGGTTCAGAGGTGCTTGATGCCACGCCAGCTTAAGGCAGGTATGGTGGTTAGCGACAATGGCACCAACCTCCTCTCCGCCCTCTGACAGGGACAACTGACCCATGTGCCCTGTTTGGCTCATGTCCTTAACTTGGTGGTGCAGCAGTTCTTGGACAGGTACCCGGGCTTACAGGATGTCCTTAGGATGGCCAGGAAAGTCTGTGTGCATTTCCGCAGGTCATATAATGCCAGTGCTCAGCTGGCTGAACTTCTAAAGGAATTTAACCTGCCCAAGATCCGCATAATCTGTGACATGCCCACCCGGTGTAACTCAACATTGGCCATGCTGCAGCGGCTGCACGCACAGCAGAGGGCCATCAATCAGTACCTATGTGACTATGGCACCAGGACAGGGTCAGGGGAGCTTGGTTTTTTCCCCACGCCAGTGGGCTATGATCAGGGATGCATGCACTGTCCTGTCACCATTTGAGGAGGCCACGAGGATGGTGAGCAGTGACACTGCATGCATCAGTGACACTGTCCCTCTTGTCTACCTGTTGGAGCACACGCTGTGTGGAATAATGGACAGGGCACTTGAGGCAGAACAAAGGCAGGAAGAGGACGACTTCCTTATCTCTCAAGGCCCCCTTTATCCAGACAGTGTTCCTGCGTGCCCACCGATCACACAAGAAAAGGATGAGGAGGAGGTGAAGGATTGTGTCAGCATGGAGGTGGATCCTGGCACTCAGCATCAGCAGCAGTCTTCAATTGTTTATTTACAGTCCGAAGAAACCCATGGACTTGTACTTGGCTGGGAGGAGGTGGCTGCGGATCATGTCGTCCTTAGTGACCCAGAGGACTCTGGGCCGAATGCCTCAGCAAACCTATGCTGCATGGCCTCCCTGATCCTGCAAAGCCTGCGGAAGGATCTTCGTATTCGTGGTATCAAGGGGAGGGATGATTACTGGCTAGCCTCCTTGAACCCTCCTTGATCCACATTACAAGGTTAAGGTTGCGGACCTTATCCTGCCATCGCAGAGGGAGCAGAGGATGAAACATCTTCGGGAGGCCTTGCAGAAAGGTTTGTGCAACGTGTTTCCAGAGCCTGGGAGGTTACAATTTCCTGGTCCTCCTGGACAACGTGTTGCTGAGGCTTCGGTCAGTCAAAGAAGAAGTGGTGGAGAAGGTGGCCGTCTGACCAATGCGTTCAGACAGTTTTTTAGTCTGCAGCCCCAAGGTCTGATCGGTTCCAGCAACCATCGCCAGCATCTGATTCACATGGTGCAGGATTAACTAGGGGCAAGATTAGACTTGGACACCTTTCCCACCGAAAATCCTTTGGGTTGCTGGGTCTTGAGGATGGATCACTGGCCAGAGCTTGCACAGTATGCAATTGAGCTACTGGCCTGTCCTGCATCCAGCGTTCTTTCAGAACGCACATTCAGTGCTGCTAGAGGCTTTGTAACCGATCATAGGGGGCGCCTATCCACCGAATCGGTCAATCGGCTGACCTTCATAAAAATGGATCAGTCTTGGATCACCAGCTACCAAGCACCTGATGCTGATGTAACCAATTGATTTTTTTTTTTAATGTGAGATCCCTTCAAGACTGCCTATGCTGATGCTGAGTGACTATCCTGTTATGCTGAGTCACAATCCTCTTCCTCCTCAATTTTCATGCTGATAGCTTGTAAGAACATTTTTGGTTCTGGGCACCGCCACCAGTGCCCAAGGCCCAATTTTTCAGCCCCTGTTTAACAGGGGGGTATAACAATTTTTGATACAATACTTTGCAGCAGGGCTCATTCCTGCGCCCCAACTATAGTATCTGTGAGGGGTTGCAGTGTTGTGGCACCAGCATCAGTGCCCAAGGCCCAATTTTTAAGCCCCTGTTTAACAGGGGCATATAAATACAATTTTTGATGCAATACTTTGCAGCAGGGCTCATTCCTGCGTTCCAACTAGAGTGTCTGTGAGGGGTTGAAGTGTTGTGGCACCAGCACTAGTGCCCAAGGCCCAATTTTTCTGCCACTGTTTAACAGGGGCGTGTAATTACAATTTTTGATGCAATACTTTGCAGCAGGGCTCATTCCTGCGCTCCAACTAGAGTATCTGTGAGGGTTTGCAGTGTTGTGGCACCAGCACCAGTGCCCAAGGCCCAAATTTTCAGCCCCTGTTTAACAGGGGCTTGTAATTACAATTTTTGATGCAATACTTTGCAGCAGGGCTTATTCTTGCGCTCCAACTACAGCATCTGTGAGGGGTTGCAGTGTTGTGGCACCAGTGCCTAAGGCCCAATTTTTCTGCCCCTGTTCAACAGGGACATGTAATTACAATTCTTGATCTAATATTTCACAGCAGGGCCCATTTCTGCGCCCACCAAGAGTAACTGTGAGGGTTTACAGTGTTGTGGCAAAAACACCACCACCACCACCACCAAAGGCCCAATTTTTCTGCCCCTGTTCAAGAAGTGCATGTAATTACAATTCTTGATATACTATTTTACAGCAGGGCCTGTTCCAGATCCCACCAAGAGTAACTGTGAGGATTTACAGTGTTGTGGCACCAGCACCACCACCACCACCACCAAAGGCCCAATTTTTCTGCCCCTGTTCAACAATGGCATGTAATTACAATTCTTGATCTAATATTTCACAGCAGGGCCCGTTCCTGCGCCCACCAAGAGTAACTGTGAGGGCTTACAGTGTTGTGGAAATACCAACACCTAAGGCCCCAATTTCTGCAGAGTATATAGGGCAGGCCCCTACTTTCAAACATCCAACTTACAAACGACTCCTACTTGCAAACGGAACAACAGGAAGTGGGATGAAATCTACCCCTAGGAAGGGAAATTCTCTCCTGTAAGAATTAATATGGGAAAAACGTGTCTCCTCTTCACTGATGCTTTATCACCAATCCTTGTTTCACTAAAAACCCCAAATTTTCAAAAAACATTTGTCATTGGGACAGAAAGTGAGGTGAAATCTTCTGAAGAGGTGCACAGACAGCAAAACAAATGTGACAGGGGTGATAACCCTTCCCTATGTTTTCCAAAAAGCTTAAAAATAGATTTTTTGGCTGAATCTACACTTTAAAAATGTACCAGTTCAAAATTACAAACAGATTCTACTTAACAACAAACCTACAGTCCCTGTCTTGTTTGCACCGCCTGTATACTGCTGTTCAGAGTATATAGGGCCTGGGGGCCCCACGCCTTTCCTTTTTTTAATTTGGGTGCGGGGTTCCCCTTAATATCCATACAAGACCCAAAGGGCCTGGTAATGGACTGGGGGGTACCCATGCTGTTTGTATCACTGATTTTCATCCATATTGCCGGGTCCCTACATTACATTAAAGCCGCAAGCAGTTATAAATTACTTTTATTCCTTTAAAAATGTCATTTTGTGCAGGGACTGTTCTAAGCACGGGAAACACGTGCCACTTTACAGGCATACTATAGGCACCCCCCAGGTACGATATTTAAAGGAATATTTCACTTTTTGTGTTCACTTTAAGCATCATTAAAATCACTGCTCTCGAAAAACCGGCCATTTTTAAAAGTTTTTTTGCTTTGATACTTGTCCCCTGGGACAGTTCCCTGCTCCCCAAACCCTTTTTAGGACAATAACTTGCATATTAGCCTTTAAAATGAGCACTTTTTATTTCGAACGTTCGAGTCCCATCGCATGGTTGAAGGATAAAGTAGCCGACATAGAGGATAGTTCAGGGAGGAATGACATTAAAATCAGGGGGCATCACTGAGTAAGTGCCTAAGTCCCAGCTGCAGCAATTTGCCCAGGACCTTTTCTCTTCCCTGGTACCATCCCTGACAGATCCAGACCTCACCATCGACAGAATACACAGGATACCTAAACCTACCTATCTTCCTGCGGAGGTGACTACAGATGTTCTACTTAGAGTGCACTTCTTTCAAGCGAAAGAAAAGTTCCTATCAGCATTCCAACAATAGGATAGTCTACCAGAGTGCTCCTCCACAATACAATTGCTCCCTGACCTATCTTGGCATACTCTTCAATGCCGCAAGAATCTGGCGATGGTAATGAAGGCGCTACCAAACCACAAAATACTCCACAAATGGAAGTACCCTGCAGCTCTTTCCATTACCCACAATGGAGTGACTGTGAATGTACCTAGCTTATATGAGGGCCTTCAGGTTCTGCGACAGTGGGGTATTCTTCCTGACCCCCTTCCAGGGGGACCCCACCAGCAACAGCCCACAGACTTAATTCCTGACTATCAAGTGGTCTCCTACAAACGATCCTTCAAGAAAAATGAATCTGGAGGCACCGGATCTTAACTTGTTAAATAAATATCTACATACCCCGGCCGAGGGGATGTTTGAACCCTTTCCCTATGTCCCCTCAGCTGATGCTGGCGCAGATTTTTTTGCTCACAGTCCTAACCAAAGGGCCTTTTTTTACATTCCTTCTGTTTGTTTTGTTCTGTAGAGCACAAACTCTCTACCGTTTCTTGTTCACAAGTACAGATACAGCTCTCCTGCTGTCAGAAACCATGAATGAGTTCAGGAGCCGGAATGCATAGTCAGACAAGCCAAAATGTCAGGGAGCCAGAGATGAGCGTAGTAAAACAGCAAGCAGGATCTGGAGCCAGAAGAAATGTCAGCCAAGCAAACCTTTAACAGGAACACAGGAGTGTGTCTCTAGAGGTGTGACCAAGGTGAAGGTAGAGATCATCTGGACTGGATGGTTTAAGTAGGCAGGACTGACGAACAGGATATCATCAACAGTTAAGTCACCTTTGAGAGATAGCAGCTGGCAATCAGACAGCTGAGCGGCCAGCTTTGAGAAGGAAGGGCTGAGCCCAGCCCTGAAAGTACCCCCCTCAGAGGACCACCACGCTTGAGGGGAAAACATCTATGGAAATCACGGAGAAGGACAGGGGCATGTATGTCTGAGGATGAGACCCAAGAGCGTTCCTCCGGACTGTACCCTTTCTAATGCACCAGGTACTGTATGCGCTCACAAAACCTATGGGAGTCAACAATGAACTATATTTCATACTCCTCATGGGTCTTAACCTGTACAGGGTGAGGACGAGGCACCGAGTTGGTAAAGCAGTTACAGACCAAAGGTTTTAATAAGGAGACATGAAATACATTCAAAATATGCATATTAGAAGGAAGGTCTAATGCGTAAGCCCCTGGGTTAATCCTGCGAAGAATACGGAAAGGCCCAATAAACCAAGGTGCGAACTTCAGAGAGGGAACACGGAGTCGGAGGTTGCGAGATGACAGCCAGACCCTGTCCCCAACCTTGTAGGAAGGCGCAGGCAGGCATCTGTAGTCAGCGTGGAGTATGTACCTATCATTAGCATGTCGCAAAGCCCCCATCTGAGACAATCATCTTGGGTAGCCCATGTAGGTGAAAGATCTCCCGAGCAAAAATGGAAGCCAAGTCCTTAGAAGTGGGCAACTTCTTAAGTGGAATACAATGGGATATTTCTGAGAACTGGTCAACCACCATAAGGATAACTGTGTTGCCCTGGGAGTTGGGTAACTCCACACTGAAATCCATAGACAGGTGGGTCCAGGGCCTCTCTCCATTGGGTATGGGTTGTAGGAGGCTTACTGGAAGGTGTCGTGGAGTCTTACTCTGAGCACACACAGAACAGGCAACTACGAAGCCGGTTACATCAGCACATAGACTAGGCCACCAGAATTGTTGGGAAATGGTCCAGAAGAGTTGATTCTTCCCAGGGCCAGCAGCCTTGGGAGAATGGTAAGTCTGGAGCACAGCAGTACAGAGACTCTCTGGGACAAAGCAGCGGTCACAAGGTTTCTCAGGAGGAGCATGGACCTGAGCAGCAAGAATTTTGTCACCCAAAGGAGAAGTGAGACTAGAGTGAACCGTAGCCAGAATACGATCAGGAGGAATCACAGGAACCGGAACCGACTCCATCTTGGAAGTGGAGGAAAATTGTCGTGACAAATGTCAGCCCTTACATTCTTAGTACCGGGTAAGAATGAGACAATATAATTGAATCTAGACAAGAAAAGAGCCCATTGCGCCCTTCTGGGAGAGAGGCGTTTAGCTTCAGACAAGAATGTGCGTATCTTTTGGTCAGTAAGAATGAGAACCAGCACAGTGGTACCTTCGAGGAGATGTCTCCATTCTTTCATGGGTAAAATGATCGCTATCAGTTTTCAGTCACCAATCTCGTAACTAATTACACTGTGCAGGTGACAATTTCTTGAAAAAGTAGCCACAAAGATGCATAGCGCTCTCAGAGGTAGGATGTGGAGACAGAAGGGCGCCAACTCCAGTCTCAAAAGCATCAACCTCAACAATAAAAGGTAACATAGGATCAGGATGTGCCAACACAGGAGCAGAAACAAAGTCAGCCTTGAGACTCTCAAAGGACTTAATGGACTCTGGAGACCAACTCTGTGGGTTACCGTCCTTTCTGGTCATATCAGTCAGGGGCTTGACCAGAGACAAGATGTTACAAATAAACTTCCGATAATAGTTGGCAAAGCCAGGAAAACGCTGCAGAGGACATAAACCCATGGGTCGGGGCCACTGTAGGACTACTGAAAGTTTCTCTGGGTTCATAGAAAAACCAGCAGTGGAAATGACATAACCCAGGAATTTAACCTGTTCACGATGGAATTCGCACTTCTCCAATTTACAATAGAGATTGTTCTCTCTTAGTTTAAGAAGCACACGACAGACATCTGTGTGGTGGCTCTCCAGGGACTTGGAAAATATGAGGATATCGTCGAGATAAACCACCACACATAACTGCAACATATCTCAGAGGACATCGTTATTAAATTACTGGAAAACTGCCGGGGCATTACAAAGGCCAAAAGGCATTACGAGGTTCTCATATTGGCCTTTTCTGGTATTAAATGCAGTTTTCCACTTGTTGCCCTCCTTAATCCTCATAAGAATGTATGCCCCTTTCAAATCAAGCTTTGTGAAAATCGTTGCTCCTTTGAGGCAGTCAAATAACTCTGTAATCATCAGAATCGGATAGGCATTCCTAATCGTGAAACGATTGAGACCCTGATAATCAATACAAGGTCTCAGTTGACCACTCTTCTCCTTCACAAAGAAGAAACCAGCACCAGCAGGAGACGAGGATTTGCAAATGAAACCTCGAGAAAGTGCGTCCTCCATGGCCTTATCCTCCAAGACCGACAAAGGGTAAACCTGGCCACAAGGGGGGATTTGGTACCAGGTTGAAGGTCAATTGTGCAATCATACGACCGGTGTGGAGGCCGACTTAACCTTTGTCAAAAGCATCACTAAAATCTTGGTACTCCTCCAGCAGGGAGGAGAGTGAAGAGGTGCACAGGACCTTGGCTACCTGTGTACCTTGGCTACTTGCATTGTGGCGACCAGGAGAGAACCTCAGCACGGAGGCAATCAAAGAGGAGTTAACCAGTAACCAGCAGAAACTTAGGTGAGGAAAAAACTTGGAATTAGTTTATCTCATTTATCCCTATGGCCATGGACAACGGAACAGTCTCATGAGTCACATGGGCAGGCTGTAGAGGTCTTCCATCAAGAGCCTCAATGGCAAGTGGAGTGTCACACAGCTGCAGCGGAATTGATTCCTTCGATACAAAGGCAGCATCAATGAACAGGCTTGCAGCTCCAGAGTCGATTAAAGGCTGTATCTCGACGGACGACTCAGCCCAAGAAAGGGTAACCGAAACCAGGGGCTTATTCTTCTGGATAACTGGGGATGAAACAATGCCACCTAAGGTCTGTCCCTTACAGGACCTCAAGGTTCGGGCATTCCCTGGATGGGTAGGACAAGACTTCAAAAAGTGACCTGCCTGGCCACAATAAAGGCACAATCTCTCCCTCCTCCTAAGGGTTCTCTTATCCGCAGAGAGACGCGTGAACCCCAAGTGCATGGGTTCATCTTCACAGACCAACTCGGTACCAGGAGACATGGAAGGTGAGGGAGGCACGGGTGGGACTACAAAGTTCAGAGACAAATGTACAGGAGGCTTCCGCAAGTGCTCTTTAAAAGGGAGTCTTTCTCTGAGTCTGGAGTCAATGAGGATGGCAAACATGATCAACCTCTCCAGCTCAGTGGGTATATCTCGGGCTGCTATCTCATCCTTGGTGGTATCTGAAAGACCATGAGAAAAAGCAGCCACGAGGGCCCCATTGTTCCAAGCAACCTCTGCTGCCAGAGTATGGAATTCAACGGCGTTATCAGCAACAGTTCTTGTACTCTGTTTGATGGACATGAGGCACTTGGCAGCAGAAGCAGAGCATGTGGGAATGTCAAATACCCTTTTAAAAGAAGTCAAAAACTCAGGGTAACTCAAGACAACAGGTTTTTGCATCTCCCATACAGGGTTTGCCTAGGCCAAGGCTCTCTCAGAAAGCAAAGATATCACGAAACCTATTTTGCTTCTGTCCATGGGAAATGCCTGGGGCAGCATCTCAAAGTATATCTCAACCTGGTTGAGAAACACGCTGCATTGGACTGGATCACCCCCAAAATCGCTGGGGAAGTGGAGCGGAACCATACATACCTCTTATAGACGTAATACTCAAAGCGGGTGCCTGCACAGGGACTGGAGCAGCAGCAGGGATAGCCTGCAACACAGGTTGTACTTGAGCAGCCACAGTGGGCGATTCCAGGTGAGTCATGTGAATCAAGAGCATTTGTACCGCCATGGCAAACTGATCCATGCAGTGATCCTGCTCATCCAATCTGGAAAAAATATTACCAACAAGCTGCATCTTCTTAATTCGTGGCCTTCGCCTACTGTCAGAAACCATGAATCAGACTGAGACAGAAGTACAGTTAAATCACACTTGTTTAATATTAATAAAAAAAAGGTAAACAGAGTACACGTAATCAAAACATAACCAGAGTTCAGGAACCGGAATGGATTGTCAGACAAGCAGAATCGTGGGAACCAGTGGACATCCTTGTCAGGTACCATTTGTTATACTGTACCAAAGGGTTTGGACAGGAAACCAGAGGCATCTGGGAGTCAAACAAACTACAAAATCTAGTCTTGAATCTCAGTTTCCATTTATATGGAGCTCTGAGGGGATCCAGTATCTTGGCATCACCCTTACAGCCACCTCTAAATCCTTGGCCCCTACTAACTACAAACCCTTGATTTCTAAGATTGAGAAAGAGCTCAAACACTTCACACAATTTGAATTTTTATTGTATGGTAGGTTGGCGGCTCTGAAGATAAACATTCTTCCCCAAATCCTGTACATTTTTAGGTATTTGCCTATACCCATTGCAAATCATCTTATATCCCTGTCGGGTATCATAAATATGGAAAGGGAAAAGTGCCAGATGTCCATACTCCTGTCTGATCAAACATAAAACAATAGGTGGAGCAGGATTACCAGATCTCAAAGACTATTATTGGGTGGCCCTACTACACAAGTTCAAACACTGATTCCCATCAGAAGAGAAACCATTGTGGGTAGAGATAGAGTCATCCTTTACTCCTAACAAGGACTTTCACTTGTTCCTCCTGAGTGACAGCTGGTGAACACAGGATCCTAAACCCCTGTCCCTGCCTGTGTAGGCATCGCTATTGGCTTGGCTAACTCCCCAAAATCAAGTCATGCTGCTCCCATTCAACCATCACCTCCAATTAGCATTCTTGAGACTTTAATCCCGTCTCTATCCACTACCTCCCTGCCACATTATGGTATATCCAAAGTAAAAAACAATGGTTAGTAGCGCTGTTGCTGGATTGAGATAGATATAGTATAAATGTCCACTGGAAATTTAGTCATGAACAGAAAAAAACGGTGTGAAAAGAATAAAAAGCAAGTGGGCAAAAAACCTTTGTGTATACTGGCTAGCAGTCCGTACTCCAGGGCAAGCCTTCAGGGAAGCATGAAGCAGGCTCCAAATACATTAAAAAGAACAAACAGAAAAAAGCGCCTCAGGATCAGTTAGATTTATTGAATATATAAACAATTATGTCCACTTACATATGTTGAAAGGCAAGTTGAGCACAAATTATCCTCAAGTAGTAGCGTCCGCCCAGCGTTGTAAGCCTGTGTAAAGAAATCCACCCATAGGAGAGAATACAGTCCTGTCCAGCAGGGTTTTCTGATTCTGTCCTAGGGGTTGAAACCGAGGCTTGGCTCTGGTTAGCTGTGGAATACAGGCATCTGGCGCGGTGACATCACTAGCGGTGCGACGTTTTGGCACATGGGCACTGTGTTAAACAGGCACGCGCCTTCCTCAAGCTTAGAGGACACAGGCTCCTTTGAGCCTTATATGTGCTACCGTTTGGCGCCATCTAGTGGGGACTGTGTAAAACGAACCAAGATATAGCAAATGCAAAGTGGCTCTAAACATATAACTGGATGAGGGTCTAGTGATAAGGGGTACAATGAGTGAAAATCAAAATAAGAACAGTGGTGAAAGAAGAAAAAAGAAGAAAAAAGAAAAAAGAAGGAAGAAAAGAGAAAAAATGTTTTCAGATAATAAAATGAAAAAAAATAAAATAAAATGAAATAAAAATATAATTGAAAAAATAAAAATAAAGATAAATATAGATAAAAAAGTAAAAATAAATATACATAAAAAATAAATAAATATAAAAAGTGAAGAAAAAGAGGGGGGGAAGAGGGGGAAAAATATATGTATATATGGAACTGTTTAATGGGGATAAAAATAACTATATGTGAGCAATACTACAACATATACATAATATACTGAGTATTAAAAACAACATGTATGAAACACATAAAGAAAGAATAAAACCATTCAAAATGGTTGGATCAGGATAAAAGACACCATTGCATGATCATTGGACGAGGGGAAATTTTCTAAAAAAGTATATGCATTAAACATTGAACAATAAAAACATCTTTTAGTTAATTGTAAGATAAAAATAAAAAGAAGAGAATTAATAGTAATCTATAGAGAACATGGTTAGGTATATATGTATATGAATACCTTGGTATGTTTAAATAACCTTATTATCTTTTTAGTAGATGATAAATAGCCATTGTAAAAATGATTAAAAGGAAGAAACTTGATAAGCAGCTTAATGATGAAAAACTATAAAAAGGAGGGGGGGGACTAGATATTTATAAAATCGTAGACAACTCCAAAGTCTCATTAATTCCCCCAGGTGACAAAGTATCAAGGGAATATATCCAAAAAGTTTTGCATTCACACAGCCTAAAGAACTTCTCTGCCTCAGATAGATTTTTGGGCATTTGTTCTAAGACCCATACCTTAAGGCCATGGGTGGAGACTTTTTGGCACTTGGAAAAATGGTGAGGGACGCTATGTTTATCCTTTCCTTCCTCAATCTTTCTGCAATGTTCTCCAAATCTTTGTCTCAGTGGACGGATAGTACGGCCCACATAAAGTAAATGGCAGGGACAATAGAGGCAATAAACCACAAAATCAGATGAGCAGTTGTAAAACTCATTGAAATCATAGGTCTTGCCCTTGGTGGAGAAATGTTTCTGGCCATGTTGTACATAATCACAAGTTTTGCACAAAGGTTTTTTGCACTGAAACATGCCATGCAGTGGGAGTAAACATAAGCGTGGACTGGACTGAATGGAAAGAGGTTTCAGCTTGCTAGGGGCAATTTTATTTTTTACATTGAGTGCTCTTCTATAGGTTACTTTAGGGAGTTTGGGTAGAAGAGTTTTCAAATGTAGGTCCTCTAGGAGTATTAGCTAGTGCTTTTTCAAGATGGATTCCATTTTTTTATGGTCATGATGGTAAACTGGTGGTAAACCGGACTGATTGATCTGTAACCTCTTTTTTGCTCTGTGGTGGGGTATCTGGGGTAAGTAGTACATTAGGCCTCCTGAATGAGTGATTCTGATTCTAAGCACACTACTTGCCTTAATAAAATCATTGTGGTTTGTGCAATCGTGTTTGAGGCGGCAGAATTGGCCTCTTGCTATGTTAGTGGCAACTTCTGTAATGTAACAGTGAGTTGCCAGCAGTAGGTTTTGAGTAGTTTCTACCATGTATTATGTCCTCATCATGATACAACTCAAGATCCAAAAATGCCAATTTTTCCGCATCCAAAACATAGGTGAATCTTAAGCCATATGGATTGTCATTGCAGTGGTTGACAAAATCTGCTGTGTCCTGAGGGGAACCATTCCAAATGATAACAATAACAATGCTAACAATATTTTTTCTTTTTTCTTTTTCCTTCTTATTTCACCACTGTTCTTAATTTGATTTTCACTCATTGTACCCCTTATCACTAGACCCCCATCCAGTTATATGTTTAGAGTCACTTTGCATTTGCTATACATAATCTATTTGAGTTTGTAGTCCTTTTGTGTAAATTGGTTCGTTTTACACAGTCCCCACTAGATGGCACCAAACGGTAGCACATATAAGGCTCAAAGGAGCCTGTGTCCTCTAAGTTCGAGGAAGGCGCATGCCTGTTTAAACGTTGTTGCACCACTAGTGATGTTACCACGCCAGATGCCTGTATTCGACAGCTAACCAGAGTCAAACCTTGGTTTCAACCCCTAGGACAGAATCAGGATATCCTGCTGGATGGGACTGTATTCTTTCCTATGGATGGATTTCTTTACACAGGCTTACAACGCTGGACGGATGCCCCTACTTGAGGATTATTTGTGCTCAACTTGCCTTTCACCATATGTAAGTGGACATAATTGTTTGTATATTCAATAAATCTAACTGATCCTGATCCGGAGGCACTTTTTTCTGTTTGTTCTTTTTGGTATATCCAAAGTGTCTGATCTCCTTAATGGGAATACTCCATATACGCTTGTGAAATTAGAAAAGAAACACCTTATACCTGAGCAGCTACGGTTCACTTGCTTTAGAATGCTCTACTTCTAATCTAAACACCCTATTCCCAAACTCAACCTACACCCCAAAGCCTAGGGTTTTTATAACAAGCCCAAAGAGAAGGCATCTCCTTTTTTATTCTATCCTCCAAGATAAACTTACCTTCTGCACATCCAAGTCCATGTCACTATGGGAGAAAGAACTCCATACCCCCCTCTCACCCTCTCAATGGCAGACCACTCTGAGATCGATTCTTAAAGCAACCTACTGCATTAATCATATTGAATAGACATTGAAAATCACCAATAGATGGTACTATACTCCATATCGTATGGTGTATTGCGTTCACGCAATTGCGGCCACGTAGGAAACTTAGTTCATATTCTTTGGGGATTGCCTAGTCTCAATAATTTCTGGGGACAGACGTTCCAGCTACTGGCCAAATGCACCAGGATCTTGATGAGCCCTACCCCTGTTCTATCTTTGCTGAATATGGGGATAGATTTGTATCCATCTTCATACCAACCAGTTGTGACCCACATTTTACTTGCAGCTTGCCTAGTGGTCTTACAAAATTGGAAATCAAACCTAGCTCCTAATATCTCCGATGTGGTGAGATTGGTTGATCTTAACTATGCCTTTGAGCAATTACTGGCCATTAATGCCTTGAACTACACTGCCTTCTCCAAGTCAAGGAAAAAGTGTGGCAATTCCATTAGTGATGTTGTACTCCCATTATCATTTATTTACCCACCCAACCAATAAGTTAAACAATTTCTGAACTGTAGTTTACTTTGTCTTATGCAATGTTTGTTTTTCTTTCATGCTAAATCAATAAAAATGTAATTAAATCAAAAAAAGTACAAACTTAATCCAGCTCCAAATATATCTAAGGTATGAAAACTTGTAATCAGGGACAGTTCCATTATTCCAAGGTGGTGTTCTAGCATTCTTTTCAGTAAATATCAAAAATGATAAGCCATTTTCAGTTGCCTGCTTTGAATCAGTGGACTTTAACATCCCTTCTATCTAATGATCTAATGATTGCAACTATTATAATATTGTAATTATCTTTTGTTGAATCTGCAATACACTTCCCTGAATTTCTAATTTCTACCTTCAATGTGTTCCTCCGTTTAATAGCAAAAGAGCACAAACAACCCGCTGTATAGAGTGCGATCTTAGTTATTAAATAAAAAAAATAAAAAAATAAAAAAAAAAAAAAAAAAAAACACACTTACATTCTACTAGCGCATACAGAAACGACAAGTACAGTGCCTTGCAAAAGTATTCACCCCTTGGCTTTTTACCTATTTTGTTACATTATAGCCTTTAGTTCAATATTTTTTATATTATATGTTATATATTTATTATATGTGATGGATCAGAACACAATAGTCTAAGTTACTAAAATTAGAAAAATATATACATAAAACAATTTTTCAGAAATAAAAAACTGATAATTGGCATGT
This sequence comes from Lithobates clamitans, assembly GCA_037952925.1. Taxonomy (NCBI): domain Eukaryota; kingdom Metazoa; phylum Chordata; class Amphibia; order Anura; family Ranidae; genus Lithobates; species Lithobates clamitans. Next base: position 1,882,311 of record JBBGZY010000228.1, on the reverse strand, counting down.
GCATATGTATTCACCCCCTTTGTTATGAAGCCCATAAAAATCTCTAGTGCAACCAATTATCTTCAGAAGTCACATAATTAATGAAATGATGTCCACCTGTGTGCAATATAAGTGTCACATGATCTGTCATTACATATAAACACCTTTTTGAAAGGCCCCAGAGGCTGCAACACCTAAGCAAGAGGCACCACTAACCAAACACTGCCATGAAGACCAAGGAACTCTCCAAACAAGTAAGGGATAATATTGTGGAGAAGTACAAGTCAGGGTTAGGTTATAAAAAAATATCCAAATCTTTGATGATCTCTAGGAGCACCATCAAATCTATCATACCAAATGGAAAGTACATGGCACAACAGCAAACCTGCCAAGAGACGGCCGCACACCAAAACTCACGGACCGGGCAAGGAGGGCATTAATCAGAGTGGCAGCACAGAGACCTAAGGTAACCCTGGGGGAGCTGCAGAGTTCCACAGCAGTGACTGGAGTATCTGTACATAGAACGACAATAAGCCATATGCTCCATAGAGCTGAGCTTTATGACAGAGTGGCCAGAAGAAAGCCATTACTTTCAGCAAAAAGCAAAATGGCATGTTTTGAGTTTGCGAAAAGGCATGTGGGAGACTCCCAAAATATATGGAGGAAGGTGCTCTGGTCTGATGAGACTAAAATTGAACCTTTTGGCCATCAAAGAAAATGCTATGTCTTGCGCAAACCCAACACATCACATCACCCAAAGAACACTATCCCCACAGTGAAACATGGTAGTGGCAGAAAAAAAGAGGTTTCCATCATGTCAAAGTGTAGAGTGTGGTGGTCCCATCCCTATTGGCATGAAACAAAGACAAATTTGCCTCCTATATGGGACTTTGACAGACCACCAGCTCTATTTGGTAAAAAAATATAATTTTATTGATGTACAGTAAAAAGACGTGAAAGTGTGTGCACAAAAAACTACATTCCATAAAGAAAACAAGACAAAAATTGTACAGAGATGTATCATATGTACTCTCCTAGGGGTAGTATACCCCAAAACCCGATATGGTAGTGGCAGCATCATGCTATGGGGATGTTTTTCTGCAGTCAGGCTGGGAAACTGGTCAGAGTTGAGGGAAAGATGGATGGTGCTAAATACAGGGATATTCTTGAGCAAAATCTATACCACTCTGTGTGTGATTTGAGGCTAGGACAGAGGTTCAAAACACACTGCTAACAATGGGCCCAAACTCACTGCTAAAGCAACACTTGAGTAGTTTAAGGGGAAAAATGTAAATGTGTTGGAATGGCCAAGCCAAAGCCCAGACCCCAATCAAATAGAAAATCTGTGGTCAGACTTAAAGATTGCTTTTCACAGGCGCAAACCATCCAACTGGAAGGAGCTGGAGCAGTTTTGCAAGGAGGAATGGGCAAAAATCCCAGTGGTAAGATGTGGCAAGCTCATAGAGACTTATCCAAAGCGACTTGGAGCTGTGATAGCTGCAAAAAGTGGCTCTACAAAGTATTGACTTTAGGGGGGTGAATAGTTATGCACATTGGCTTTTTCTGTTATTTTGTCCTATTTGTTGTTTGCTTCACAATAATAATAAAAAAAAATCTTCAAAGTTGTGGGCATGTTCTGTAAATTAAATGATACAACTCTTCAAGCAATCCATGTTAATTCCAGGTTGTGAGGCAACAAAACACGAAAAATACCAAGGTGGGTGAATACTGTTGCATGGCACTGTATATACACCTCTCTGTCTACATGCTTCTGCATCTAAAGTTGATAGAACACCAATGTGTGGTGAGGACCAAGCTTCCAACACTTCCAGAATCAGGTTGAGCTCTGCAAGAGAGTGAAGGTTTGAGGAAGGGGCAATGGAATATATATGTATAAACAGCTTTCTTTCTTAGAAGATGTCAAACAATTTTAGAATTTTCAAAAAACAAAGTAGTATGTTTTGATACAATAACTGTGACTCATGAAAAGGGCCAATCCAGAGAGTAACAGTTCTCCACTACAAACAGGACATGTAGGGGCTGATTTACTAAAGGCAAATAGGCTGTTGACTTTGCAAGGTAAATTGCACTGTTCAGTGGAATTTTCCCCACAACTTAGTGATTGTGGTGCAACTCACCTTGCAAAGAAGACCCATACAGGGAAAATAAATAAAACAGCATTTTGCTTGCACATGATTGGATGATGGAAGTCAAAGCTCCTCATTCACTAAGCTCTTGGGAAAGTTCCCTTGCAAAGAGCAACTTTCCTGGCAAATGATCAGTCTATTTTTCCTTATTAAATTAGCCTTAAATGTCCTGTCATCTGTATTGCTATGATTTTCTCTTAAATCGGTAGTAAACTGCAAAAAAAAAAAGAAAAAACTTCTACCTGCAAATTAATGTCATAATGTGCTGGTATGCATTGCCATGGCACGGCTCTCTCTATGGACGGCACGCCATCCATAGGGAGCGCAGTGCGCATGTACCGGTGACATCACCGGCAATGCTAAAGTAAATATCTCATGAACAATGCATGTTTAGGAGATGTTTACTGTACCTACAGGTAAGCCTTATTATAGTCTTACCTGTAGGTATCAATTTAAAAAACCGCCTTTACTACCACTTTAAAGGTTTCTTATACTTATAGCGATTGACTATCCATTATAAATCTTTTTGGTTAGACAGGACTTTCACCTATAAGTCAGAATCTTTGCCAGGGTTTTAATATTGCTTGAAAGCAAATATATTATAAGAGACTATGTTAAATTCTTATAATTAAATCCTTGTTAAATCTTTGTCTAATTTTATTTGTTTTTTTCCTTCCAGTTATACTGTTGTCACTCAATTGTTAGCAAAGGGCCAGCACAGAGGATGTCCCCATAGTCAAAGCTTGTCAGCTTTTTCCAGTGCATCACAGTACCAGCTTGAAAGCCAGTTTGCTTTTCCACATAGATTTCACCAATTAAAAAAATAAAAATCATCCTTTTTTATTTCTGAAAATCCCACAAATAATAAATTCCACCCTAAACCAGGTATTATCTCCAACAGAACTGTCCATGGACAATCTGAACTACATTTAGCGGGGGACAAGAAAAATGTTAACAATAATATAGATAGCTTTCAATAGTATTACAAAGAAAAAGGGTTTATAGCTCCCAATGGTAGGATTTTACAAACTACAGACTGCAAGCTACAGATCATTTTAACTTAACTATGCATTTTTATACAAAGCTATTAAAGTCCCAGGTTAATGAAACATTTCAGCACAGAATTCAACCTGCAAGTGCAAGATGACATATTCCAAATGGATTAAAAACTGTGTCTGTCTTTAGCTCACTCCAAATGAATTTCCTACATCTAAGTTTTTTTTTACATTAACCACTGGAGCTCCAGAAGATTTACCCCCTTCATGAACAGGCTATTTTTTGCAGTTCGGCACTGCTCAATTTAAACTGGTGATTGTGCGGTCATGCAATGCTGTACACAAATGAAATTTATATTATTTTTTTCAGACAAATAGAGCTTTCTTTTGGTGATATTTGATCATCACTGGGTTTTTTATTTTTTGTTATATAAGCGAAAAAAGACTCAAAATTTTGAAAAAATATATGAATATTTTCTACTTTCTGCTATAAAAAAATATATCCAATAAAAAAATGAATAAAAGATAAAAAAGATTTAAAAAAATAAAAAATGGCACATCACTGCTGTGCGAAGAGAGCCCTGTGTTGTTCACCAACACAGGCTCTCTTCTGTCATTCTTTCAACCTATGAGCTGGTGCTGGCCATAAATCATTGTAATGACCATAATGTGTTAATAAATACAATCCGTTTTTCTTTTGCAGTATTTTTTTTAACATGACACTTTTTTTTTTTTACTTTTTTAATACTTTTTTTTTCAATAAGGACAATTAAGAAAAGAAGTACAACGTTGTAAAGTTGTACAGATAAATATTTTTTTCTACTATACAGCCATTTATTTCACTGGCCAGGAAGGAGAGGCATTATTCCATTGCTGCAGAATGTCACTTGCCACTGACCAAGAGAAGCCTCACTCATCTGGTCATCGGGCTATACTCACAATATAAAGTATTGTGTTAAAGTGTAGGAGTTTAAAGCAAACCTTGTATAAAAATCAAGGTCTGCTTATTTAATCATGCCCACATCAACATGCCAACAAGTAAAAATAGTACATGAGGAGAAATATTTATGTATATATTATATATATATATATATATATATATATATATATATATATATATATATATATATATATATATATATATATATTAACCTTACCCTCAACATCTGCACTGGAGTGTGTGATGTTACCATCCCTCTGGAGAGATCCTGAGAACTCTGTTTAATCCATTCACATTTTGTGTCACATTGAGGGAGATTTACTAAAACTAGTTGCACACTGAATCTGGTCCAGCTGTGCATAGTAACCAACCAGCTTCTAATTTCACCTTGTTGAATTAATTTCTGTGGGACAAGAACATGAAAAATCAAAAGTGCTAATTTTAAAGGCTTATATGCAAGTTATTGTCATAAAAAGTGTTTGGGGACCCGGGTCCTGCTCCAGGGCACATGTATCAATGCAAAAAAGAGTTTTAAAAACAAATGTTTTTTTCAGGAGCAGTGATTTTAATAATGCTTAAAGTGAAACAATAAAAAAGAAATATTCCTTTAAATATGTTTAGAACAGTACCGCAGCAAAATTACATTTCTAAAGGAAAAAAGTAATTTAAAACTGATCACGGCTGTAATGAATTGTCAGGTCTCGGCAATATAGATAAAACTCATTGAAAAAGACATGGGTTCCCCCCCCCAGTCCATCACCAGGGTCTGGTATGAATATTAAGGGGAACCCCGAACCGAAAATAAAAAAGAATTGCGTGGGGGTCCCCCCAAAATCCATATCAGACCCTTATCCGAGCATGCAACCTGGCAGGCCGCAGGAAAAGAGGGAGGATGAGAGAGCGCCCCCCCCCCTGAACCGTACCAGGCCACATGACCTCAACAAGGGGAGGGTGCTTTGGAGTAGCCCCTCAAAGTATCTTGTCCCCATGTTGATGGGGACAAGGTGCCCCATCAACATCTATCTATCTAATCTATCTACACTTTTCAAAAACTGGAAAAAAAGTTTTGCCTCTAGTTAAACTTTACGGTGCTGAGCTCTGTGAATGTAGTAGTTAATCACATTCAGTAAGATATGTTCGGTAATGTGAAGGGTGTTTCGCTACTCATCCCAGCTGCTTCAGTTCTAATAAGTGTCAGGACCATACCTCAGCATTCATAGCCTCATGGGTAACTCAATCACCCTAATCTAACCACAATGGAATGTGTTATAGAAGATGTTTATTGTCTACAAACATATTGTGTGAACGTTTGTAAAACCACACTGTTTTGATTACAGAATCCTGTCACCATTGTATTTTAAAGTTAAAGGGCTCATTCACACCATGAAAGGCGGGTGGTAAATGTGTGCTGAGACAGGTGTTAATTGTTTGAGTAACATGGCTGAAGTCTCAGCATTGTAAAAATGCATATTATTATTAATTACAGATAGGATATTGGAACTATTTTATATAAAATGATATGTCTATTTTACAAGCTTTACTGTCATGCACAGGGATGAGTTTTAAGTTCACTACTACCATGGGAAATATTCACAGTCCTGGGAAATGTATGTACAGATTACCCAGGAGATTTTTTTTAAAAGTATAATGCACTGAATGGTCTATTAATTTTTGGCCAGTTGTCTTAGAAAAGCCAACAAGATATCTTTTGGTTAAGCCAATCCTCTCACTATAAAAGGGGAGCACACTGGTCTAGTTGGACTTTACTTCTCTACTTGAAGCTGTTGTAGGCTAAGCTTAGAGAAAGTTGATAATCTGCATAGGGAGAGTCAGTTAGGGAACTACTCTGATTGCTAACTCTTTGGTCAATCAACCTCTCCCCTTCAGTATCTTAATTATAGAGTAAAGCCCTAGACTGCTAGACTGTGCTTTTTGTCTTTTGTAAATCCGGAATTTGTATTATTATTTACGTTCAATTGTTTTTTATTAGGAAGTATAAAAAAACCATAAAAGGGTTTCCAAAATATATCTTTATTAATAACACTAATTACTTGGATGCACTTTATTAATATATGTTTTATTTAGTAAGCACCACATTCCCATAGCTTTTATATTTACTGTACGTAGTGTGAGAACACAATTTATGTTGGCAGCTACTGTTTAGTTATTTTCTTATCTTGTGGTTTGTGCATTAGTATCCTCTTTTTTCCTTACACATATTTTTTTCATTACTGTTATTTTGGTTTTGCACATTAGTTTACCCCCCATTTCCAAAATTTAGCGATCTCAGACCAAAGATCATCAGTATCAAATAAAAAAAATAACACAATACATAAAAGGAACACATATAAAAATGTTGAAGTCCAGTGGGTAAGCCAGTGTGACTTTAGCCATAGCTATATATTTCATCTCACAGTAGGCAGGCCCCACAACGTTCTTAGTTGCATTCCCAAATCACAATATGGCAAGAGTTCGTTTTTTGTCAGGAAGAAATAGGAAAATTGAGAAAAAAAAGAAACAAGGAATTAAAAAGGGAAAGTGTTCAGGCCTAGAGGTCTCCTATATGCAATAAAGCTGGTTTATTTGTCTTAACATAAACCAATCAGTGTTGTGCTTTACACCACTTAAATAAAAACTTAAAAGTAAAAACTCAAAAGTAAACTTAAATATAAAGTCCATCATGACAACAATCTGTTTTATACACTTTTCTCTGCGTGCGTAACTTTTTATGGTGATTTACCCATCCAGGTCGGTGTCTTTAACCACTTCAGCCCCAGAAGATTTGGCTGCTCAATGACCAGAGCACTTTTTATAATTTAGCACTGTGCTGCTTTAACTGGTAATTGCGTGGTCATGCAATGCTGTACCCAAACAAAACTTGTCCTTTTTTTCCCCACAAATAGAGCTTTCTTTTGATGGTATTTGATTGCCTCTGCGATTTTTATTTTTTGTGATATAAGCAGAAAAAGACAGAAAATGTTGCAAAAAAAATGATATTTTCTAATTTTTGTTATTAAAAAATCCAATAAACTCAATTTTAGTCATACATTTAGGCCAAAATGTATTCAACCACATGTTTGGTAAAAAAATGTCAATAAGCGTATATTTATTGGTTTGCACAAAAGTTATAGCGTCTACAAACTAGGGTACATTTTCTGGAATTTACACAGCTTTTAGTTTATGACTGCCTATCTCATTTCTTGAGGTACTAAAATGGCAGGGCAGTACAAACCCCACCCCCCAAATGACCCCATTTTGGAAAGTAGACACCCCAAGAAAATTGCTGAGAGGCATGTTGAGCCCATTGAATATTTTATTTTTTGTCATTGTGATTGAAAAATGACAAAAAAAAATTACACAAAGCTGTCACTAAATGATATATTGCTCACACATGCCATGGTTATATGTGGAATTACACCCCAAAATACATTATGCTACTTCTCCTGAGTATGGGGATACTACATGTGTGAGACTTTTTGGGAGCCTAGCCGCGTACAGGACCCCGAAAACCAAGCACCGTCTTCAGGATTTCTAAGGGTGTAAATTTTTGATTTCACTCCTCACTACCTATCAGAGTTTTGAAGGCCATAAAATGCCAAGATAGCACAAAATTCCCCAAATAACCCCATTTTGGAAAGCAGAAAGAGTCCATGGAATATTTTATATTTTGCCACAAGTTTCAGGAAAATTAAAACTTTTATTTTTATTTTTACACAAAGTTGTCACTAATTGATATATTGTTCAAGCACGGCATGGTTATATGTGGAATTACATCCTAAAATACATTCTGCTGCTTCTCCTGAGTATGGGGATACCACATGTGTGAGACTTTTTGGGAGCCTAGATGCGTACAGGACCCCAAAAACCAAACACCGCCTTCAGGCTTTCTAAAGGCAAAAAATTGTGATTTTACTCCTCACTACTAGGGATGAGATGAACACTCCTCTGTTCGGTTCGTACCAGAACATGCGAACAGGCAAAAAATTTTTTCAAACACCGTTAAAGTCTATGGGACTCGAACATGAATAATCAAAAGTGCTAATTTAAAGGCTTATATGCAATTAATTGTTATGAAAAGTCAAATATTTACACCCTTAGAAAGCCTAGGCTCCCAAAAAGTCACACACATGTGGTATCCCCGAACTCAGGAGAAGCAAAATAATGTAGTTTGGGTGTAATTTCACATATTCCCAAGCAATATATCATTAAGTGACAACTTTGTGCAAAAAAAAGTGTCTTTTTCCTGCAACTTGCGCCACAATATAAAATATTCCATGGACTCGACATGCCTGTCAGCAAATAGCTTGGGGTGTCTACGTTCCAAAATGGGGTCATTTGGGGGGGTTTTGAACTGTCCTGGCATTTTATGCACAACATTTAGAAGCTTTTGTCACACATCACCCACTCTTCTAACCACTTGAAGGCAAAGCCCTTTCTGACACTTTTTGTTTACATGAAAAAATTATTTTTTTTGCAAGAAAATTACTTTGAACCCCCAAAAATTATATATTTTGTTAAAGCAAAGGCCCTACAGAATAAAATGGTGGGGGTTTCATTTTTTTTTTCACACAGAATTTGCACAGCAGTTTTTCAAATGCATTTTTTGAGGAAAAAACACACTTTTTTAAATTTTAATGCACTAAAACACACTATATTTCCCAAATGTTTGATGCAATAAAAAAGATGATCTTAGGCCGAGTACATGGATACCAAACATGACATGCTTTAAAATTGCGCACAAACGTGCAGTGGCGACAAACTAAATACATTTTTAAAAGCCTTTACAGGTTACCACTTTAGATTTACAGAGGAGGTCTACTGGTAAAATTACTGCCCTCAATCTGACCTTTGCGGTGATACCTCACATGCATGGTGCAATTGCTGTTTACATTTGACGCCAGACCGACGCTTGCGTTTGCCTTTTTCGCGAGAGCGGGGGGGACAGGGGTGCTTCTTTTTTTTTATTCTTTTTTTTTTTTTGCTTTTTTATCCTAATTTTGAACTGTTCCTTTCATTTTTTTTTTAGCATTTTTATTGTTATCTCAGGGAATGTAAATATCCCCTATGATAGCAATGGTTAGTGACAGGTACTCTTTTTTGAAAAAATTGGGGTCTATTAGACCCTAGATCTCTCCTCCGCCCTCAAAGCATCTGAGCACACCAAGATCGGTGTGATAAAATGCTTTCCCAATTTCCCAATACATCCAGCGAAATCTAAGTCATAAAATGCTTGTAGCTTCAGGTTTCTTAGGCCATAGAGATGATTGGAGCCATTCTGGTCTCTGATCAGCTCTATGGTCAGCTGGCCGAATCAAAGGCTGCATTCTCAGGTTCCCTGATGGGACAGGAGAGCCAGAGAAAAACATGGAAGACGGTGGGAGGGGGGGCATTCCCTCCCACTGCTTGTAAAAGCAGTCTAGAGGCTATATAGCTGCTAGGATTTCTTTTACATGAAAGCCGACCACTGGCTGAAAAGAATGATATCAAGATGATACCTAAATCTGCAGGCATCGTTCTGGTATAACCACTCAAAGTCCAGCAACATACCAGTACATTGCTGGTGCTTGTTGGGCATATATTGTAAACTTTTTTTTCATGCAGCCTGTGGGCTGCATGAAAAAAAAGAGATTGATCGGTGCGTATGCCCACCATTAGAATACCTCCCTTCATCCACCCACTTCTAATGATGGGCATACATGCACCGTTTTTATATGCCGAAGCATGGGGGCATCCGCCCCAAAAAATACGAGCAAATCACTCCTGTGCCCCTGCTGCCCCCATGTTTCGGCATATATGCTCTTTTTTTAACTATGGTGGTGAAATCACCTCCTACAGCGCTGGAGTCATGGCTTTATGTATCGTGGGAGCAAACGCTGTTGCTGTCAATAGGGATGAGCTTCGAGTTCGAGTCGAAATCATGTTCGACTCGAACATTGGCTGTTCGCAAGTTCGCCGAACAGCGAACAATTTGGGGTGTTCCCGGCAAATTCGAATGCCACGGAACACCCTTTAAAAGTCTATGGGAGAAATCAAAAGTGCTAATTTTAAAGGCTAATATGCAAGTTATTGTCATAAAAAGTGTTTGGGGACCTGGGTCCTGCCCCAGGGGACATGGATCAATGCAAAAAAAAGTTTTAAAAACGGCCGTTTTTTCGGGAGCAGTGTCTTTAATAATGCTTAAAGTAAAACAACAAAAGTGTAATATTCCTTTAATTTTCTTTTGTGTTTACAAAAGTTTATTTGGAAGACAAGAAATGAAACATTTACAAGTATGCCATAAGGTTCGTACAGGTGAGAGAAGTGTTACTATTAGTACAAGGGTTTAGGATATAGTATCACATTATACAGTACAATGGTGTGGTATTTAAGGGAAAAGTTTGAGAGGTAAAGATACAATATGAGAAGCACAATGACAAGGCATAGTAATTGGATTTTAGAGAGCATTTTCGTGTGAGGACCAAAATAACCATTTGTCATTAAAGATATGCATGCTATCTGATAGAGTATGATGGACCCTTTCTGAGAGTCTGAGAATTTCCATTCTGGATTCAACCTGGGGCCAAGGTAGATTATGTGTTTTCCAGTTTTCCATTGGATGGAGCTGATTAGAGAGTGGATTAATCTGTTACATGGAAGAGGAATATCTGGAACTAAGGCGTATAGGAGGCAAATTTGTGGTAAGAGGGAGATTTTCTAATTTTCTGATTACTGCATTCCATATTGGCTCCAGGTATTTGCAGTTCCAGAATATGTGGATGTAGTTGCCTTTTTCGGGGCAACCCCTGAAACTGTCAGGGGATGTTGTGGGATAGAAAGAATGAATTTTGGCTGGTGTCATATACCATCTAATAAAGAGTTTCAGAGGGGATTCTCTGAATGCAGCAGCACAGTTGCTTTTACGAAGGTTTTTTATCATTTTAGACCATGATTCTATGGGGAATGAACAACCCATTTCTGTTTCCCACCGAATCATAGGGCTAGATTTTTTGGGTTGGTATAGGTTATTGAGGTAGTTGTATAATTGAGAGATCAGTCCCCTATCCCTAGGGGTAGAAATGCAGATATGTTCAAATAACGTATATGGTGGGTTGATGGATAGAGAGTAGTTTGTTGAGAAACATTCTCGGATAAAGTTATACTGGTGGAGTTCTGAAGAGGGGAGTTTAAATCTAGATTGTAAAGAAGCGAAGAAAGAGAAATTTATATTGAGTGTGAATGACTTTAATGTGGTGAGATTTTTTTCAATCCAAATATTAAAGAGAGAGTTATCTAAAAACGCCTGGGGGAGTCTAAGATCACCTAGGAATGAGGCTAATGGAGGGGTTTCTGATAAAAGTTTGAAGTTATCTTTAATTCTATTCCATAATTGAATAAAGTGGGCAATTATAGTGTTACAATTATTTAGGCAATGATGTGATTTTAGATTAGACCATAGGATGCCTTTGAGGTTTAGAGGGAGAATAGAAGAGGCCTCAAAGACTAGCCAGGAGATATTTGTGTCAGGAGAGAACCATTGAGCCAGCTGTACCAATCTGGCTGCTCAAAAATAGAGCCAGAGGTTGGGGAGTTCCAGACCACCACTGTGTTCAGTTCTGTGCATTAGAGAATAACTGCATCTGGGTTTTTTATTATTCCATATGAATTTATTGATTTCGTGCTGAAGAGATTCTAGTCTTGTTTTGGGTACGTTAATAGGAAGAGTCCTAAAATAATAAAGTAATTTGGGGAGAATGGTCATCTTAAAGGCACAAATCCTTCTGAGGAAGGAAATGTGATAAGACGACCAGGTTTTTATGAATGAGCTTATATGGGAAAAAAGGGGAGGGTAATTGGTTTTGTATAGCATGTTATGGGAGGCTGTAATGTAAATACCAAGATATTTGAATGAGTGCAGGGACCATAAGAAGTTAAAGTTTTTTTCCAGAAGGGATAGTAAGCTTGAGGGGCAGTTGATTGGTAAGATAGAACATTTGTTTGTATTGATGAATAGACCAGATAGTTTGTGAAATGAGTGGAGTTCCGAGAGGAGATTAGGGGTTGAAACCAGTGGGTTTGTTAAAAATAAAGGGCATTGTCAGCATATAGACTAAGTTTAAAGTGACGTGATTCCTTTTGGTATCCTTTGATGTTATAATTATTCCTAATAGCAATTGCTAGGGGTTCTATGGCTAAGGCAAAGCGGAGGGGGGAGAGTGGGCAGCCTTGTCTAGTGCCTCTACTAAAGGGGAAGAAATCAGAGTTACTTCCTGAGATTTTAATTCTGGTTTGGGGGAGGTGGTATAGTGCATAAAAGCCGTGTATAAATTTTTCTGAGATACCAAATTTAGGTAATAATTTATTTAGATAGGACCAGTTAACACTGTCAAAGGCCTTGTGGATGTCAAGGCTAAGTAAATAAAGGGGACGAGAGTGGAGGTTGGCATCTTGGACAATGCTTGTGACCAATCTGATGTTGTCAGCTATTTGTCTGCCTGGGATAAAACTCGTTTGGTCTGTGTGGATCAGATAGGTGATAACTGTGGCCAGTCTGTTTGCCAACATTCTGCCAAACAATTTGAGGTCATTGTTAAGGACTGAGATGGGACGGAAGTTTTGGGGTAAGGTGTGGTCTTTTTGAGGTTTAGGAATTAAAGATAAATTAGCCAGCAGCATGTCCTCTGGGAAATGACCACCAGATAAGATGTGGTTGAACATCTTGGTGAGGCTAGGGGTCAATAGGGAAGCAATTTTTTTATAATATGTAGTTGTAAAGCCATCTGGGCCTGGTGCTGTCGAAGTTTTGAGAGATTTCATTATGTCCAAAACCTCAGCCTCAGTACAAGGTTCATTTAGAGAAGAGGTTTGCTGCTGGCTAAGTTTTGGAAGTTGTAGAGAATTTAACCAGCCTAAGTCCGTGGGTTTTGGATGAGTTTGAGGGCCAGAGAGGAGGTTTTTGTAGAAAGAGGTGAAAATTTGGAGGACATCTTGAGGGTGTGTCACTAAGTTTCCTTTTTGATCACGTAATTTGTAAATGTGAGGGGGTTTAGTGTCCTGGTTCAATTTTCTGACAAACATTGCTGAGGAGGAGTTGCCATGCAACAAAAATGTAGCCTTAGAGAATCTTAAAGATTTTTCAGTGTCCTCAGACAGTAATGTGTTAAGAGCTTTGCGTTGGCTTTGAATGAGCCCAGTTAATTCTGGGGACATAGCATAATTTAGTTTATTATATAACTCATGAAGTTCTTTGGTGAGTCATTTAATTTCAGTAAGTTTAGCCTTATTTTTTGCTGCAGCTATGCTAATCAAATGACCTCAAAGAACAGCTTTGTGAGCTGCCCAAACAGAGGTAGGGAGGACCTCCTCTGTGGAGTTTGTTCGGAAGTATTCTTCTATATGTGAGTTGATAAGTTGAACTGTGGAGGGATTTGAAAGAAGTGAGTCGTTAAGGTGCCAATTGAAGGGGGTGGGAGACATACCAATATGGGAGGTAACTATGTTATGATCTGACCACAGGCAGGGAAGGATATTTGCTATAGAGGAGTTTGCTAAAAGGATAGGGGTGCAAAAAATATAGTCCAGTCTGGCATAGCAATCATGAGGGTGGGAATAGTGAGTGTATGCTCTGATTCCTATATTGTGTGCTCTCAATTAGGAGTCAATTAGTTGTAATTTGCTAAGTGTGCGGTTTATAGATTTCCTGAACGCTTTAGAAAAGGGGAGTAACCTACTTCTATCTAGAGCTGGATGGGCAGATAAGATTCCTTAGATTCTATAGTATGCATGTAAAGGGGCGTATGTTTCCCGTGTTTAGAACAGTCTGACAGCAAAAAGACATTTCAAAGGAAAAAAAGTAATTTAAAACTACTCGCGGCTATTAATGAATTGTCGGTCCGACAATACACATAAAAGTTCATTGATAAAAACGGCATGGGAATTCCCCACAGGGTAACTCCGAACCAAACTGAAAAAAAAATGGCATGGGGGTCCCCCTAAATTCCATACCAGGCCCTTCAGGTCTGGTATGGATATTAAGGGGAACCCTGGCCAAAACTTAAAAAAAAATGGTGTGGGGCCCCCCCAAAAATCCATACCAGACCCTTATCCGAGCATGCAACCTGGCAGGCCACAGGAAAAGAGGGGGGGACGAGAGAGCGCCCCCACCTGAACCGTACCATGCCACATGCCCTCAACATTGGGAGGGCGCTTTGGGGTAGCCCCCCAAAGCACCTTGTCCCCATGTTGATGGGGACAAGGGCCTCATTCCCACAACCCTTGCACGGTGGTTGTGGGGGTCTGCGAGCGGGGGGCTTATCAGAATCTGGAAGCCCCCTTTAACAAGGGGACCCCCAGATCCCGGACCCCCCTGTGTAAAATGGTAAGGGGGTACAAAGTACTCCTATCATTTCACAAAAAAATTGTCAAAAATGTTAAAAATGACAAGAGACAGTTTTTGACAATTCCTTTATTTAAAGTCTTCTTTTTTCCATCTTCTTTCTTCTATCTTCTTTCTTCTATCTTCCTTTCTTCTATCTTCCACTCTTCTGACCACTTGAAGACAAAGCCCTCTCTGACACTTTTTGTTGACATGAACATTCTTTTTTTTTTTGCTGGAAATTTACTTTGAACCCTCAAACATTATATATTTTTTTAAAGCAAAGGCCCTACATATTAAAATAAAATTTCAAATGCAATTTTTTGGAAAAAAAAAACACTTTTTTTCATTTTAATGCACTAAAACACACTATATTGCCCAAATGTTTGATGTAATAAAAAAGATGATCTTATGCTGAGTACATGGATACCAAACACGGCAAACATGCATCGGTAACAAACTACATAAATTTTTAAAAGCCTTTAAAATCCTTTACAGATTACCACTTTAGATTTACAGAGGAGGTCTACTGCTAAAATTACTGCCCTCGACTTGCCATTCACGGTGATACCTCACATGCATGGTGCAATTGCTCTTTACATATGACATCAGACCAACGCTTGTGTTCGCCTTTGTGCGTAAGCACAGGGGGACAGGGGTGCTTTTTTTATTATTTATTTACATTTTTTATTTTATTTTTAAACAGTTCCTTTAATTTTTTTAAATCATTTTGATTGTTATCTCAGGGAATGTAAATATCCCCTATGATAGCAATAGGTAGTGACAGGTACTCTTTTTTGAAAAAAATAAGTTTTATTAGACCCTAGATCTCTCCTCTGTCCTCAAAGCATCTGGCCACACCAACATTGGTGTGATAAAATGCTTTCCCAATTCCCAATGGCGCTGTTTATATCCGGCGAAACCTAAGTCATGAAATGCTTGTAGCTTCCAGTTTCTTAGGACATAGAAATGATTGAAGCCATTCTGGTCTCCGATCAGCTCTATGGTCAGGTGGTGGAACCACTGGCTACATTCTCAGGTTCCCTGTTGGGACAGGAGAGCCCGAGAAACCCATGGAAGACGGTGGGGGGGGCATTCCCTCCCACTGCTTGTAAAAGCACTCTAGAGGCTAATTAGACTTGGTTAAAAAGAATGATACAAGGTGATACCTAAACCTGCAGGCATCATTCTGGTATAACCATTCAAAGTCCAGCAACATACCAGTACGTTGCTGGTCCTTTTTGAGCATATATTGTAATGTTCTTTTTTTCATGCAGCCTGTGGGCTGATCAAAAAAAGAGATTGATCGGTGGGTATATCCACCATTAGAATACCGCCCTTCATCCACCCACTTCTAATGATGGGCATACATCCACCATTTTGTTTTAACTGTGGTGGCGAAATCACCTCCTAAAGCGCTGGAGTCGCTGATTTATGTATCGTGAGAGAAAACGCTGTTGCTGTCAAGATAGAAGAATCAGTTTTGCAGCTGAATGGCATACCTGAAAAGCAAACAATGGTAACGATAAAACATTAACTCAATAAAACAACTTGATTTTTTAACACAATCTGTGCCTAAAAATATATACCGAAGCATGGGTGCAATCCGCCCCTAATGTTATGAGCAATCGCTCCTCCACCCCTGCCCCCATGCTTCGGCATATATGCTCTTTTTTTTAACTGTAGTGGTGAAATCACCTCCTACAGCACTGGAGTCACGGCTTTATGTATCATGGGAGCAATCACTGTTGCTGTCAGAATAAATGAACCTGTGCTGCAGCTGAATGGCGTACCTGCTAAGCAAATGATGGTTAACAATAAAACAAAGTAACATTACAGTATAACAGTAAGGCATACCATACCTGCAAAGCAAATACAATAAAACATAGTAAAAATAAAACTTTACTGTTCTAAAATATAGTAACAATAGAGAGAGAACAATAGATATAGAACAATAGAGAGCGAACATAAGAGAGAGAACAATAGAGAGAGAAGAAAATACAACCACAACTATTTTTGGCTTTTTTATTTTTTGTGTTTTTGTGTTTTTTTGCACTTTTATATAAACTGTAAACTGTAAACTTTCCAGATTAGGGTCTCTCAAAATGTGATGGCCATCTCATCTTTCGAGACCCTGTGTAAATGTTCTCTAGGACTGTGTAGTGCTGTACCCAATGCTAATACTCCACTAGTGTGTGGTAGCATTTGAAACAGTCACCGATGCAAAGACCAGTTTAGTCAGGACCGGAGGCACAATAAAAGCTGGTGTCTAGCCTAAATCCGCATTTTCTGCAGACACAACATCTTCTTTGGGGTGTTCTTTGGGCAGGGGTACCAGAGAAAACATACAGAAAATTCCTCTCATGCAGCCAGCTCACTGCATTTGCGTTGGGAAGGTGGGCCACAGCACCGTCTGGAAACATAAGGGCTGTGACGATCTCTTCCTGGAATTTAAGGAAGGATCCAGTTCGTCCTGAAGCTTTGTATAGCACATAAGCATTCAGCAGAGCCAATTGGAATAAATATACAGAAACTTTTTTATACCAGCGTCTGGCTTTAGGTATGGCGCCAAAAACTGGTCATTGATGTCCACCCCATCCATGTTAAGGTTGTATTGGTGGACACAGAGGAGTTTCTCCACAACACCAGTCGCTGTAGAAATTGGACTGTCGTATCTGCGTGAAGGGAGGACAAAACAAAAACATTCCGATTATCCCTCCACTTCACTGCTAACAAATTATTACATTTCAAGCAGGCTCTCTCCCCCCATCTAAGTCGGAATTCTACAAGCCATTGGGGGAAGCCCCAGTGATTAGATCGCACGGTGCAACATGCGCCAATTCCACAATCAAAAATGTGACTAAAAAGTGGCACGCTTGTGTAATAATTGTCCACATACAAGTGGTACCCCTTTTCAAAACTATATGTATAGCCTGTTGCCCTATCACAGAGCTTTTACATCTTGACCCCATATCTGGCACGCTTGCTGGGAAGATACTGTTTTATAGACAAGCAGTCAGAAAACTTAATCAGGGACTCATCAACGCAGACAACTTGATCGGTAGTAAACAAGGCTGCAAACTGTTGGTTGAAGCTCAGCCAAATTTTGTCGAGCCGATCATATCCAGGGTCACCCCGAGGATGATAGAGTTTATTGTCATTGAAATACATGAACCACAAGATCTGCTCATATTGTGTTTTGGTCATGGAGGGAGAGAACACAGGCATATGGTGAATTTGATCAGTGGACCAATATGATGCAACTTACTTTTTTAAATTATGCCCATGAGGAGGGATAGGCCCAGGAAGGTCTTAAATTCAGAGACCGTAATAGGTCTCCAGTCTCTGGCAAGGGTCAACTGGGATTTAGCGGTGATGAATTGACCAACATACAAATTGCTTTGGCCCACAGCAGATCTATAGAGATCTTCCCTGAAAAACAGTGAATAAAAATCAAGTGACGTAAAATCAACTGTTTCCACCTGAATTCCAAGTTGGCCAGTGAATGGGGGAAGTATGGGTGCTGCAAAAGTGGTGGGCTCCCAATTCAGATTGGCAAATGCAGCAGGAAGGGCACTATGGGCTTGACGGGCCTGTGTTTGTCTTCTTGGTGGGTGCGGGACTATACTTGTGCTAGCCACCTTACCAGCTTGAACTGCACTTATGGGACTCACCACATTACGAAGTGTTACTGCAGTGCTGGATGTACGACCAGGATGTACTAGGCCGCTGGTGCTTGCCCGTTCACTAGAAGGATCAGCGGCATTAGTACTGGCTCTCTGCTCCATACGAGAGCCCTGCGATTCTTACACCCCAAAAACAGAAGAAGAAAGGGGTTGGGCACACCTGACCTTGGCAGGGACCACTACTCTGTCATCAGAGCTATCTGTCAGAGTGCCGCTACTGTCTATTGGTTCGTATTCTGAGCCTGAATCAGACAGATGGGTGACTTCCTCTTCACTCTCATCTGTTAGGCTCAGAAACATGTTGGCCTCTTCACTGGTGTACCTTTGATTGGACATTTTGGTCTCTAAATTTTCTGGTACACTAGTGCGACTCACAAGAAAAAAGAAAAAAATATTACAGTGCACACATGCAAAAAAGACATTTACCTCCAGCAAAGCTTATTTAAAACACTTAGACATTTCCAAAAAACATTATAAAAAATATGGGGATTTGGTCACACCATATTGCTTTATGGTGCTTAAGCCCACTTACTGCGACAAAGTACCCCATGATTAGTGGGTCCTACACTATCCATAGACTGGGAGATCCTGCTTCTCTGAACCATGGGAGCAATACACTCCTCTATATCAGAGAACTTGAGGTCTCCACCCATGACACAGGGGGGCACTAATAGGAGGCACTTGATGAGGGAGTGGGGTGCTCCTCACCCAAAAGTATTTGGTCAGAATCCATACAATAGACAAACAAGATATTTGGGGGGCACACCCTAAAAGATGCAGTAAAGATGGTGCAGCCATAAGACCATACAACAGAACAAAATATTAAAGCGCACACATGCAAAAAGATATTTACCTCCAGCAAGGCTTATTTAAAACACCTCAGAGAAGCAGGATCTCCCAGTCTATGGATAGTGTAGGACCTACTAATCATGGGGTACTTTGTCGTAGTAAGTGGACTTAAGCACCATATAGCAATATGGTGTGACCAAATCCCCATATTTTTTGATAATGTTTTTTGAAAATGTCTATGTGTTTTAAATAAGCCTCGGATTTTCCGATGGAAAATGTCAGATCGGAGCGTGTTGTCGGAAATTCCGTCCGTGTGTGGGCTCCAACGGACAATTTCCATCGGATTTTCTGACACACAAAGTTGGACAGCAGGAGATAAAATTTTCCGACAACAAAATCCGATTGCGTCAATTCCGACTGTGTGTGGCCTGTTCCGATGCACAAAGTGCCACGCTTGCTCAGAAGAAATTCCAAGACGGAACAGCTCGTTCTGGTAAACTTAGCGTTTGCAATGGATACAGCACTTTCATCACGCTGCAATGTTAAAAATGGTTTAATACAGCGCACTTTCTTCTTTATAATGTGACAAGAATTAAGTAGTTTTGCTGCTCATATTCACACACACTTCTCTCAAACTTCTTTCGTTACTATTTATGGGGATTCCCTCAATATATTTTGATTTCTCACATCTGACAACATAATTTTGTTGTATTTTATTTATTTTTTTTGGCTTTAATGTAGATTCTTTTTTTGTGTTTGTATTTTTTTGAAGGGTGTTTTTTTTTTTGGATTTTTATTTGTACTCACGAAAATGTTTGAGTGTGTTTTTTGTGACAAGTTCCCACAACACCATTGATATGTTGTTCTATTTAATCTGTGGGAGATTGTTTGGTGTTGTCTCTTGTTAATTTCACATTTTATGTTAGTAATGTACCTGAATCGTCACCAACAAACTGTCCTTTTTGGATGAAAACACATACAGGAGAGTATAATTTACCTAAAAAATGTATTAAGGGCTCACAACTATAAACAAAGAGAGAGGCAACGCTGGAGAGACTGCAGAAATGGGTGAAGCCTTGGACCCCCAGGGCAGACATCAATTATTTAAAAGAAAAATTGGTGGCCTGAAGAGTCCTTATCTAAGGGAGGGCAGTGTGGTCCAGAAGTCCCAGAGATCCGGAAAGCAGCAGATGACATCTGTGTCCCCAGGCTGTGGTCATACGAGAGACTGCATCTTCTGTCAGACCAGACTGAACCCAGGGCCATCACTCACCTTTGGTCTTCTTTCCACGCCTCCTTCCACACGGTGGCTCTGGTGGTGGAGTTGTGGCAGCAGGAGGAGGAGGAGGAGGAGGAGGAGGATCGTCCATCTCAATGACATCCGTCTTGGGTGTTAGTTCCCCACTCACCCCCTTACGTAGGACTTTATAAATAAGGTCCTCAGAGAGCCTGCGTTGGCCCTCCTGCATGCCCTGCAATTTGGTGGCAGCCATGCAGGCAAAGGCCTCTTCAGGAGTTGGTAAGGCTCTGAGGGACGCAGAAGCCTCCTGGATCAGCCTGTACACTGAATCCTGCACGGGACTCGGAGTCGCCTTCCTCGCTCTTTTATATGGCAGGCGGAGGGGAGGGACCTGAGACTTAGTCAGGCTGCGACTGGTCCCAGGCTTCTCTTGGCTGACACTTAGCCCCGCCTCCTCCTGGCTGCCACTAATCCCCGCCTCCTCTGACTGCCACATTCCACAACCTCCTCCTGGCTGAGGTCTTCCTGTGTATGAAAAAGGGACATAGTTTTAGTATTTTATTCATCAATCACACACAATTTTCACCTCCTGACTGCTGCAAATTGAATGTTAACAAATATAACAAATAACAAAACAGACTATCCTTCTGAGCCCAGCATTTTTCATTCTTGTCCCAATTTTGGGTGCCCACTACTGTCTATTGATATGTAAAACACTTTTTTCAATCAGCAATTAGTGATCAATAATAACATCTATAGTGAACATCATTTCTTTATTGACCAGAAATCTGTAGAAGAATGCTATACCTGACTCCAGCTGGGCTCCTCCATTTCTTCCTGGCTGGAAGGCCCAGGTTGGACATCGGAAGCCTCAGCTGGGGTGGAAGGAAGAGTGGCAGGAAGAGTAGAGAGGGATTCCCTGACTTCAGTGTGGTCTGACAGAAATCGCAGTCTCTCATAGTACCACAGCCTGGGGACATAAACGTCATCTGCTGCAGCTCCGGACCTCTGGGAATCTGTGACCTTCTTGCGCTCCCTCAGATATGTGCTCCTCAGGCCACCAATTTTAGCTTTTAAATAAGGGATGGTTGCTGTGGGGACCACCGGCTTCACTAACTCCAGCAGTTTCTCCAGCGCTGCCTGCCTCTTCTGTTTGTGGTTATAGTGGGGGTGTCTCACTTGCCACAGACAGGGCAGCTCCCTGTACTTATCTATGAACAGGGGCAGGAAATTATGGTCGTTGAACCCATCCATTTTCTCTGCAAGACACAACACAAGACAAACCCTAATGTAAGGCCAAACTCCTCTAATCTTGTTACAATATAGGCTTCCATTTCGAAGCAGTATAGGCCCAAGTTTAGATCTTACCTTCGTTATAACGATCGGCGTCTCCGATGCTCCTTCCTCCGCTCACAGATCGTACGTAAGACGCACGTGTGTTACGCTTTATACACACCGCGCATGCGTATAACTCCGCCCGCCCCTGACGTTCTTTCTAGTCTATTCCCCGCCCCTTTTCGTTCGGCGCAGTGGGGGAAGAGCACATGGCGGATAGACAGCAGGTGCATGCTAATTGTAGCAACGAGGAGGAGGAAAGGCCGGAGCCTGAAACGTCCCGATCCAGAAGGAGATTTAAGGACTCAAATATGTCCTTTGGGGAGATGTTGGAGATGGTGGACATCCTGAAGAAGGCCGACTATGATGGAAAGTATGGGCCTTACCCCAACCCCAATGTCCGCAAGGCCAAGATCATGGCGAAAGTGGTCAGGAGTCTGCACCGGAAATTCGGGGTACGCCGATCGAAAGATCAGCTCAGGAAGCGGTGGTCGGACCTGAAATTACGAGAACATGAGCAGTACAGAAAGATCCGGAGAGTGCTGCAAAAAAGTAAGTAGTTGTGCTGTGTTCCTATTCTTTTTGTCTTTATTACGTTCGTGCTGCTCCATGTGCTTTTAGGAACTGTTGTACAGTTTAAAATGGCAACTTTCATGTTCATGGGCACATTATTCGTTCGGATCAAACATTTTTCGTTCCAAATATAAAATACCATTGTTTAGCCCATATGCAATTGGCCACCATTTTGATGCCCTATACTTGTCTTCAAAGAATTGAGTTGTGTAGATGTGTTTGTTAATAGAATGAAATGCAAACTAGATTCTGTGTAAGGAGAGGACACTGAGCAGCTGTTTTCACATCTGGACACTGGAGCACTAGTGTGGGACACAAAAACGCCATTTTTATTAGGGGGGCCACACAGGTGCTCCAGTGTATACTATAGGGGGGTCTCCATCTGTGAAGCTCACACTAAACAGGTAAAGTATTGCAGCTTGACAAAGGGCACTAAAAATGCTACATCTTGGAACTCTGCTAAAATTGACAATTGTACCCCACTTCCAAGCAATGTTTCCTATTTAGAGTTCTGACATTAAATATCTGTGTGCTAATTATACCATTTTGTTTCACATAGGGGAGAAAAGACTCGGAGGACACCCCTCATCTGAGGAGACCAGAGCCCCACCCTCTGGAAGAAGGTGAAATCCCCCCAACACAAGCTGAGCAGGAGCATGAAGACGTGGTGGAACTAGTCACCACAACAGGTGAGTGTCTGCAACCACAGGCTCAGATAAGAGATGGAATTGGCATTTTTTTGAAACCAAATTTATTTTGGGGTTCCTCTCTTTTTAGGTGATCGTGAGGTTGTGGATGAAGATCCTTTCACATCCGAAAGTGCCCAGATCCTGATCGGGGAGATCATGGGGTGTAATTTACAATTGGAAATCATCAAGCAAAACATCAATGATGTTATTCCAAAATATAAAAACATCATTGATGTTTTGGGGCGAGTTTAAAACCCCTCCAAATCACTTTCTTCTTTTGTGTGCTACAATGTGCTAAATGCTTTTGTGATTTTTCCCAAAGCCAAATTTGGAGGATGCACACAGTGTGTCAACATGTGCTATCTGCCATCACGGGAGATCAATGGACGCGTTTTGGGGGTGCAACCCCTTCCTCAATAATAAAGTAGCGGTGAGGAAGGGCTTGCTCCCCCAAAACACATGCCTTGATCCCCCGTGATGGCAGGTAGCACATATTGACATTGGGAAATTTGTGTGCATCTTCCAAATTTGGCTTTTCCTGGGGTGATTTCCCCCCATCTGAACGCAATATCAAACACAGTTCCTAAATACTCATGTCTGATATTGCCTTCAAGTTCTACCAAATGTGAACTTTGTAAGATCAAGATTTGTGTCTTTCTTGTTGGTTTTACACAGGCCTGTTTTCTATAAAATGGACATTTTGATTTTGGATAATGCCACCACAAAAATTGGTATACAACAAACATGTTGGTTTGTGTGTCAAACCTTTGGTAAATACACATGCGATTGTGCAGGTTTTAAAAAGATTGTTAATCAAGAATGTGTGGATTATTGTCTCAACGCTACAACACTTTTGGGGTGATGTAATTGCTGTTTTATGAGAAAATGGGGGTTATTTCCTAAGGGCAAATCCACTTTGCACTACAAGTGCAGTTTCAGTGCAGTTGCAAGTGCACTTGTAGTGAAATGTGTTTTTGCATTTAGTAAATAACAGCCAACAGTGCTTTGTATAAGGTTACACAATCACAACATTTTCTGCACTCCAAACATTTCTGTCAGGGTCAGCTAAAACAAACACAAGCAGTAAATGTCCACAAAGATTTATTTCATTTTTTTTATTATAAAAAGGCTTCACAGATTGTCTGGCATATTGATGGCCCCCCTACCCGCAAAGAACTCCTGGTATCGTAACCGGACATCACGGGCACTCAGGGAGGGCAAGCCAGGACGGCCGCTTTCAAGCGCCGTCAGTGTGGTTTGATGTATCATTCCGGCCTCAGGCCCAACTGAGCCAGCATAGTTGGCCGAATGTTTCCTTAAAAAGTTATGGAGAACACAGCACGCCAGTATAATATGGTTCAGTTTATACTCCGCCATATGGATAGGTGTCATAAATAGGCGGAACCGGCTGGCCAGGATTCCAAATGTGTTCTCCACCACTCTTGGGGCTCTGGCCAGCCGGTAATTAAAAACCCTCTGTTCCGGGGTGAGGGTCCTCATTGGGAATGGCCGCATCAGGTGGTCCCCTAGCGCAAAGGCTTCATCAGCAACGAACACGAATGGGAGTCCTTCCACATTGTCCTCTGGAGCTGACAAGTCCAAGCTGCCATTCTGGAGACGCCTGTAAAACTCCATCTGGGCGATGACTCCACCATCGGACATCCGGCCATTCTTCCCCACGTCCACATACAAGAAGTCGTAATTAGCCGACACCACCGCCAACATCACTATACTATTGAACCCCTTGTAATTATAATAGTACGACCCCGAGTTGGGTGGTGGGATGATGTGGACGTGTTTCCCATCAATTGCCCCTCCGCAGTTAGGAAAGTCCCACCGCTGGGCAAAGTGGGAGGCCACAGTCTGCCATTCCTGTTGCGTGGAAGGAAACTGTTGAGGAAAAAACAATAAACATTACAATTTTTACTCAGAAACATGGCAAGCAGATTATACACAAACATTATGGGGCAACCTCCAGATAGCATTTATTAAGGGGAATTTAACAACGCCAAAGTAAAAGGTACACCTATCATATTCCCCCTCCCCCCCTCTCATGGGCCATTTCTAACATTATAGGGGGTGTGTGGAAATCTTGGACAGGTAACCCTCTTCACTTCATTGAGAGATGAATGCCTAAATAATGGGTATTACTTTGAACAGCCCCTCCTTAGTTACACTATTGGCAGACCACTGGACAGGTAAGAAGTGTCATAATACAAATATATAAATACACATTGTACACATTTGAGGACATTTGGACATTCTGCTATTACCTATCAAGATAATAATAGGATACAAAAACTTTAAACAGTACCATTGGAAAGTATACAGGCAGGCCCTTGCACTACATGCTTTGGGGAATTCATCCATAAATCTGACCACAAAAGAGATGGGTATAGTGTGTATGGGTTTGGCAGAGTCAGCAGATAGATGATTGAGGATAGATAGAGAATTGGGATCAGCTGACTTAGCAGTTGGGGGAGGGAGGGTTACTAAAAATTTTTGGGGGACACCACCAAAAAAAAAACTCTGGCACTCTGCCTGAATTTAAATCAAAAATAACATTTCCAAACATTTTAGGGGGTGTTTGGGGTAAAGCACTACTATGGAGCTGATAAAATACATTGTTAACTGACTACATGAGGTGAATATAGGGCAGGAGACACCATGCTGGGGAGGTAAGTGGAGGGCAAATATGTATGAAGGACCTAAAATAATAATTACATACAAAATCCAGCATGCATGAGGACAAAGGGGACATTCACTGCATATTACAATCATGGTAATTAGGGAATGAGAAAAGAAATACAATATATTAGCAAACATTCAATACAATAAAATGTGATATTAAAGGATAAAAATCGTACCTTCATATACTCCTTCTGCAGGACCTGTATGATGGCAGAACAGGTCTCTGGGATAATGATCCCCAGAGCCTGGGGGGAGATGCCTGTCGAGAACTTCAAGTCCTGCAGGCTTCTCCCTGTGACCAAATACCGCAAGGTAGCGACCAACCTCTGCTCCGGAGTGATGGCTTGCCTCATGCAGGTATCCTGCCTGCTGATATAGGGGGTCAGCGAAGCCAACAAACGGTGAAATACGGGGTCCGTCATCCTGAGAAAGTTCCTGAAATCATCAGGATTATTCTCACGGATCTCACGGAGCAAAGGCATATGAGAGAACTGGTCACGCTGAAGCAACCAATTCTTGGTCCATAAACTCCTCCCCACCCTGTTCATGGACTGGACTTGTGTCAAGGTCAGGACCCCAACACCAAGCTCCCGCACAGCACGAACTCTACGAGGAGTACGCATACGAAACATGGCTAGAAAACGGTCGGCTGCTCAGAACGAAGTAACAGAACGCACTGAAGAACAGCAAGGCCTGTGAAGAGCGACCTGAAAAACAGTAACGAACGAACAAGAATACAATGACTACCTAAAGTCACGCGGAACTTGCTGCACGCACTGAAGAGCAGATACAAACCCACAAGCACAAACTGAATGGCAGAAAATGATCTGAAAGCCACGAGTCTGAAAAAGCGCGAATCGTCTCTCACCAAACTCTTACTAACACGAGATTAGCAAAAGGAGCCCAAAGGGTGCCGCGCTTGGTTCTGAACCGGCCTTTTCTAGTCTCGTCGTACGTGGTGTACGTGACAGCGTGGTTGGCGATCGGAAATTCCGACAACTTTGTGCGACCGTGTGTAGGCAAAACAAGTTTGAGCCAACATCCGTCGGAAAAAATCCTAGGATTTTGTTGTCGGAATGTCCGAACAAAGTCCGACCGTGTGTACGCCCTATTGCCGTTCACAGGGATCAGGCCTGACTCTGTGAATGCTGCAGTTATGTGTTTAGTGTTTTGTAAGTGACAGTAATCAATTGATACTGCACTTGGGTGGGCTAGGCTGGGCAGAGGGGCTAAACGCAGGTGCTAGCAGGTATCTGGGCTGATACCGCTAATGCTGCATTTTTGGGAACCCTAAACTATTGGGGACGCTAATATAGTTCTGATTGGATAAAAGCTATCGATCCATTCAGAAACTATACTACTAAGGGAGGTGTATGGTGCGTGCATAGGTGTTAGCGCTACTGGCACCAATCTGACGCTGCCTGGGGCGATGCAGACCCTAACTGACACTAAAACTGATGTCAGTTGATCAGGGGGTTAAACCTTTATTTAGGTAATATACAACGGGTACCCTGGCGCTAAAAAAACATAACTAACTAACCAGTAGGGATGAGCTTCGAGTTCGAGTCGAACTCATGTTCGACTCGAACATTGGCTGTTCGCAAGTTTGCCGAACAGCGAACAATTTGGGGTGTTCGCGGCAAATTCGAATGCCGCGGAACACCCTGTAAAAGTCTATGGGAGAAATCAAAAGTGCTAATTTTAAAGGCTTATATGCAAGTTATTGTCATAAAAAGTGTTTGGGGACCCGGGTCCTGCCCCAGGGGACATGGATCAATGCAAATCGGGGAATGATCGGGGGGTGACAAGTGCACCTACGTGTACTGTTGTTAGTGTATTGCTAGTGCAACTTACTGTGAGATGTCTTCTCTCCTCTCTCTGGAACAAAAAGTGTTCCACGAGGGGAGATGACATCACTTCCCCTGTCTATATTTACACTTACACAGGCAGGGGAAGGATTTAATTCGCCAGAACTGATCACCGGGTCCAGGCCAGAAATCATTGGCCTGGGCCTGGAGACTGATCGGTTCTGAAGTGAATCCGATCATCTCGGGCACTTAGGGGGTGCGCCTGTGCCCCCTAGGCAGCCACGCGCCTGACGTACAGCTACGACGCTTCGCCCAGCCGAGCCAACCTGCCGCAGTATAACTGCGGCGGTTGGTCCAGGACTGGTTAAATACTGTGTCTTTATTGTGTATTTATCAACCAGAAGAGGCTTTAATACTCACAAGTAGGGATGAGCCGAACACCCCCCTGTTCGGTTTGCACCAAAACATGCGAACAGGAAAAAAGTTTGTTCGAACACGCGAACACCGTTAAAGTCTATGGGACACGAACATGAATAATCAAAAGTGCTAATTTTAAAGGCTAATATGCAAGTTATTGTCATAAAAAGTGTTTGGGGACCTGGGTCCTGCCCCAGGGGACATGGATCAATGCAAAAAAAAGTTTTAAAAATGGCCGTTTTTTCAGGAGCAGTGATTTTAATAATGCTTAAAGTCAAACAATAAAAGTGTAATATCCCTTTAAATTTCGTACCTGGGGGGTGTCTATAGTATGCCTGTAAAGGGGCGCATGTTTCCTGTGTTTAGAACAGTCTGACAGCAAAATGACATTTTGAAGGAAAAAACTCATTTAAAACTACCCGCGGCTATTGCATTGCCGACAATACACATAGAAGTTCATTGATAAAAACGGCATGGGAATTCCCCAAAGGGGAACCCCGAACCAAAATTTAAAAAAAAAAATGACGTGGGAGTCCCCCTAAATTTCATACCAGGCCCTTCAGGTCTGGTATGGATATTAACGGGAACCCCGGCCAAAATTTAAAAAAAAAATGACATGGGGTTCTCCCTAAATTCCATACCAGACCCTTCAGGTCTGGTATGGATTTTAAGGGGAACCCCGCGCCAAAAAAAAAAAACGGCCTGGGGTCCCTCCAAAAATCCATACCAGACCCTTATCCGAGCACGCAACCTGGCAGGCCGCAGGAAAAGAGGGGGGGACGAGAGTGCGGCCCCCCCTCCTGAACCGTACCAGGCCACATGCCCTCAACATTGGGAGGGTGCTTTGGGGTAGCCCCCCAAAACACCTTGTCCCCATGTTGACTGTCTCTTGTCATTTTTAACATTTTTGACAGTTTTTTAGTGAAATGGTAGGGGTAAGTACCCCCTTACCATTTCACACAGGGGGGGCCGGGATCTGGGGGTCCCCTTGTTAAAGGGGGCTTCCAGATTCCGATAAGCCCCCCGCCCGCAGACCCCCACAACCACCGGCCAGGGTTGTGGGGATGAGGCCCTTGTCCTCATCAACATGGGGACAAGGTGTTTTGGGGGGCTACCCCAAAGCACTCTCCCAATGTTGAGGGCATGTGGCCTGGTACGGTTCAGGAGGGGGGGGACGCACTCTCGTCCCCCCCTCTTTTCCTGCGGCCTGCCAGGTTGCGTGCTCGGATAAGGGTCTGGTATGGATTTTTGGGGGGAACCCCATGTCATTTTTTTTTTGGCCGGGGTTCCCCTTAATATCCATATCAGACCTGAAGGGCCTGGTATGGAATTTAGGGGGACTCCCACGTCATTTTTTTTTAAAATTTTGGTTCGGGGTTCCCCTTTGGGGAATTCCCATGCCGTTTTTATCAGTGAACTTCTATGTGTATTGTCGGCAATGCAATAGCCGCGGGTAGTTTTAAATGAGTTTTTTCCTTCAAAATGTCATTTTGCTGTCAGACTGTTCTAAACACAGGAAACATGCGCCCCTTTACAGGCATACTATAGACACCCCCCAGGTACGAATTTTAAAGGGATATTACACTTTTATTGTTTGACTTTAAGCATTATTAAAATCACTGCTCCTGAAAAAACGGCCGTTTTTAAAACTTTTTTTTGCATTGATCCATGTCCCCTGGGGCAGGACCCAGGTCCCCAAACACTTTTTATGACAATAACTTGCATATTAGCCTTTAAAATTAGCACTTTTGATTTCTCCCATAGACTTTTAAAGGGTGTTCCGCGGCATTCGAATTTGCCGCGAACACCCCAAATTGTTCGCTGTTCGGCGAACTTGCGAACAGCCAATGTTCGAGTCGAACATAAGTTCGACTCGAACTCGAAGCTCATCCCTACTCACAAGTTACACATGTACAGTGGAGAGATTTTACCTCAATGAAAGCTGTTACTTATAATGAAATTTTGCTGCCAGCAAGACCCAAAGAACCATACCTGTGCTTCATTCTGTTACTTATATACTTATGCCCACTGCCCATCTCTGGACATCCATCAAAATTTCAAATTGATTCTACATCAGGTGACATTAGAGGAGATAAAAAGCCCCACCTGAACTCTTATTGATTTTCATAGAATTTCAGCTTTTAGCACAAATGGGCTATACACATGCAGATGGTCTGCCCACGGTATTTAAGGGGTAGTCTCATCTATATCAGATTTTGATAGAAACAGGGACATTCAGTATCTGCAGCAATCCTCTAATAGCAGTCATACCAGAACCACCATTATGTTTTGATGTTACCCTCTTACAACAACATCTTTTATCCAAGAGCATATCTGCTAGCTTCTAAAACACAGCTAGATCATTGGCAGTTTCAGTGATACATGTCAATAATTCAGCACTTGTATAGGTATCCTGGGAAGTCATCACTCATTGCTGTACTAGTGACTAGGGATGAGCCGAACACCCCCCTGTTCGGTTTGCACCAGAACATGCGAACAGGAAAAAAGTTCGCTCGAACACGCGAACACCGTTAAAGTCTATGGGACACGAACATGAATAATCAAAAGTGCTAATTTTAAAGGCTTATATGCAAGTTATTGTCATAAAAAGTGTTTGGGGACCTGGGTCCTGCCCCAGGGGACATGGATCAATGCAAAAAAAAGTTTTAAAAACGGACGTTTTTTCAGGAGCAGTGATTTTAATAATGCTTAAAGTCAAACAATAAAAGTGTAATATCCCTTTAAATTTCGTACCTGGGGGGTGTCTATAGTATGCCTGTAAAGGGGCGCATGTTTCCCGTGTTTAGAACAGCCTGACAGCAAAATGACATTTCGAAGGAAAAAAAGCCATTTAAAACTACCCGCGGCTATTGCATTGCCGACAATACACATAGAAGTTCATTAATAAAAACGGCATGGGAATTCCCCACAGGGAAACCCCGAACCAAAATTTAAAAAAAAAAAAAATGAAGTGGGAGTCCCCCTAAATTCCATACCAGGCCCTTCAGGTCTCCTCCGCAGCGTCTTCTATCTTCTTCTCCTCGGGCCGCTCCGCACCCATGGCATGGGGGGAGGCTCCCGCTCTTCTCTTCATCTTCTTCTTCTTCCTCTTCTCTTCTTCATCTTCTTCATCTTCTTCATCTTCATCTTCTCTTCTTCTCTTCTTAATTTTCTTCTCCGGGCCGCTCCGCATCCATGCATGGAGGGAGGCTCCCGCTGTGTGACGGCGTCTCCTCGTCTGACGGTTCTTAAATAACGGGGGGCGGGGCCACCCGGTGACCCTGCCCCCCTCTGACGCACGGTGACTTGACGGGACTTCCCTGTGACGTCACGGGGAATGCCACAGGGAAGTCCCGTCATGTCCCGTGCGTCAGAGGGGGGTGCGCCCCCCGTTATTTAAGAACCGTCAGACGAGGAGATGCCGTCACACAGCGGGAGCCTCCCTCCATGACAGCATGGATGCGGAGCGGCCCGGAGAAGAAAATTAAGAAGAGAAGAAGAGAAGAAAATGAAGAAGAGAAGAGGATGAAGAAGAAGATGAAGAGAAGAGCGGGAGCCTCCCCCCATGCCATGGGTGCGGAGCGGCCCGAGGAGAAGAAGACAGAAGACGCCGCGGAGAAGATGCTGGACGAGAACGCCGGAGGAAGAACCAGAAGAGCCAGAAGAACCAGAAAAAGAAGAAGATGAAGGAAGATAGAAGAAAGAAGAAGCATTTAAATAAAGGAATTGTCAAAAACTGTCTCTTGTCATTTTTAACTATTTTGACAGTTTTTTAGTGAAATGGTAGGGGTAAGTACCCCCTTACCATTTCACACAGGGGGGGGCGGGATCCGGGGGTCCCCTTGTTAAAGGGGGCTTCCAGATTCCGATAAGCCCCCCGCCTGCAGACCCCCACAACCACCGGCCACGGTTGTGGGGATGAGGCCCTTGTCCTCATCAACATGGGGACAAGGTGTTTTGGGGGGCTACCCCAAAGCACCCTCCCAATGTTGAGGGCATGTGGCCTGGTATGGTTCAGGAGGGGGGGGCCGCACTCTCGTCCCCCCCTCTTTTCCTGCGGCCTGCCAGGTTGCGTGCTCGGATAAGGGTCTGGTATGGATTTTTGGGGGGAACCCCACGTCGTTTTTTTTTTTTTTTTGGCGCGGGGTTCCCCTTAAAATCCATACCAGACCTGAAGGGTCTGGTATGGAATTTAGGGGGAACCCCACGTCATTTTTTTTTTGGCCGGGGTTCCCCTTAATATCCATACCAGACCTGAAGGGCCTGGTATGGAATTTAGGGGGACCCCCCCACGTCTTTTTTTTTTTTTTAAATTTTGGTTCGGGGTTTCCCTGTGGGGAATTCCCATGCCGTTTTTATCAATGAACTTTTGTGTGTATTGTCAGACCGGCAATTCATTAATAGCCGCGGGTAGTTTTAAATGAGTTTTTTCCTTCGAAATGTCATTTTGCTGTCAGACTGTTCTAAACACGGAAAACATGCGCCCCTTTACAGGCATACTATAGACACCCCCCAGGTACGAAATTTAAAGGGATATTACACTTTTATTGTTTGACTTTAAGCATTATTAAAATCACTGGTCCTAAAAAAAAGTCCGTTTTTAAAACTTTTTTTTGCATTGATACATGTCCCCTGGGGCAGGACACTTTTTATGACAATAACTTGCATATAAGCCTTTAAAATTAGCACTTTTGATTTCTCCCATAGACTTTTAAAGGGTGTTCCGCGGCATTCGAATTTGCCGCAAACACCCCAAATTGTTCGGTGTTCGGCGAACTTGCGAACAGCCAATGTTCGAGTCGAACATGAGTTCGACTCGAACTCGAAGCTCATCCCTACTAGTGACTGGCAAGTTCTTACATTTATTTGGTAGAGTCACTTTTATTGCTAGATATACTGTTGTTCATGGTGGGGGAAGGTGTAACAGTGTTAATGAATACTGAAAAAACATGTCAGAGACTATCTGATTATAAGTGATCACATCAATAGTTCATGAATATAATAATATAATTTACAGAAGTTTATCTTTGCAAAAATCATTACTCCTCTATTAAAACAGCCTAATTTACAGTAATTATAATACAATTACCTTAATCCTCTGTTAGATTAATCATAGCAATTATAGGATATTGTAATTACTGAGAAATCAAAGACTCTATTTGAAATTGTTAAATCTGTAAGCTAATATAATTTCAAACAAATATAAACTAGGAAATTTTATGGGAGAAAGCCATTCCGTATTCCCCCTGAGGAGATTAAGATGAGTTTTTCATAAACAATATGGAATACAACCCCTCAACAATAGCAACAATGATATATCATTAAGATGGCTTTAGTTGTGTGGAAATTATTTCATTTTTTTTCCTCTGGCATGACCATAGGGTTTATTTATTTTAGAAAAGAGGCAATAAACAGGACACTATGCACTTTTCATGTTATTACTTCCGTGGGATTGCAAAATATGAGAGATATATGAGTGCTATAAAAAGAAAGGATTTTTATATTGCTGTAGATTTCTTTTAACATAATGAGTCCTTTATACAAGGCTTATGAACACTAGTCATGACTGGACAGGGAAAAATTGACTCTTTTAGACCAAAAAACAAGTTCACTTTTTTCACATCATGCTTGTTGTTCATTATTTATTTTTCCAGTTTTATTACAATATCTTTTCTTTTGCTATTTTCATAATTCTTTGATTGCTGGGCCTTTCTGTCCCTTTTTTAATATTCTACTGACTCTTCCTATTAATTTGTATAGATAAGAGTATTTTATGTAAAAGACAAAATGGTTGCCATATACAGCTTTAACATGTGACTATCCATCATGAACAGTGAAATTTTCAGCACCCTCATCAGTGTATTTCGAGACATCTATTTTTTTTTTTTAATATTTAGCTCAATTCACAGCCAGAATACGAGAAAATGAAATACACAACATCATTTAAAGATTTACAGCTAAAGCTCAACCCAGACAAATAGCAGAATACACAGATAAGATACATAGAAATTGTTTTACCTGCCATAGAATTTTAATTTTTGTCCATCCAGTTCTAAAATGTACACATCACTGCCACACAGCACAGCCCTATCTTCTGGCAGGGCAGGATACCTGAACTTTTTTTGCTTTAGTTAAATAAGACATACAAGTCATTTCCTTCCACCTGTCACTGGCCAGTGAAAGGAAAAGTAGCAGACTAAAAAGATCATCTCTTTGTCACTCTGTTCTATCATCAAGAGGCTGATTTGGGTAATTACACTGCTTGTATAAAATAAAGAATTAAAAAAATTAAAGGAGATTAAGAATTTTAAAGCTGTATTAATTTGTGCGTAATATCCGCCTAGAGTTCAGTTTTAAAGTTTTATAAAGTTATGTTTAGTTTGAAATGATTTAGTTACATGGGACAAATATACTTTCCATTACATGTGCATGTGCTGCTTTCCCTGATCCTCTTATCTAATTGAAGAGTCTGACAAGCACAACTTTTTAAGCAAAATGTATTTAATGCATAGAAGTACTTTTTTAATTGTTGAAAAAATGTGATGTGATGTGGTATAGCTAATGTGCCCTATTGTTTCCATTTCATTGACAGATCCAACAATTCAAACTTCATTTACATAGGTTTAAACCTGTGTTATAATGATCAGTAACGTAATGCACAGAAATGAATGGTGTATGTGCATCACCAATTTATTCTGACTGACAATACAAATACATGTACAGAAAAAAAAAAAATTGCACCTGTCCTATAGTGTACCACACTTTTTTTGTCATTCAGTTATTATTGGACAAAACAAAAGTTCAAAGATACCGCCGGTGGCGGATTTAAGAAAATACAGGGATATCACAGGTTACACTGAACTAGAAGAGCAAAAGTATGAACATACTACATATCGACAAGCCACTAATTACGGCATTAACAGGAAATCAGGTATATACACATAAAAAAACAAGTAAACATAAAAGACCGGGTATAGGCACAGGAGTGCTATAGTTACTTATGCTTATTGATCCATGTGGACGAAGGCTCTCAAAATGAGTCAAAGGCCGCTACCCAACCATTCCATAGGTCTAGCGTGCATTCATTGGAATAATGGAGGTTAACTGACGCTATAGCTTTTGAGAAGGGAGCGGATTACGATTTCCATTGTCTGGCGATCATGAGCCTGGCTGCAAGAAAATTGTGTGTGGTTACTGTGTGGAACAGGGTGGGAACTTCCAAATATCCAAATTCAAAATGGCCAGAGCTGGATTAGGTGATAGGAGGACTCCTGTCACTTTTGAGATCAATTGAATAGGGCCAAAAGATGTGTAAAAGGTTTCCTGTTTGGCCCCAACAGTGCCAACATAGAGGAGAATGAGAAGGGTACATCTGGACTAGATGGCAAGGAGTGAGGTACCAATGGAGGGCAATCTTCTGTGCCAATTCCCAGTGTTGCCATAAATTACTTTAAGGGCTTTGCACCACTGCAATAGGGAGTAGGAGGTGGAGAGATCCTGTTTCCATTTTAAAATAGGCTTGGATTTAGTAAAGGATCATTTCTCTTATAAGATATTATAAAACATTGAGATGCCTCTGCATTTGGGTGGGGAGGAGAAGTAAAAGTGCATTACAGGAGCTGGCAAATGCAGGTCAGGGGAAGGGGAGGTGTGGAACAGGTGTTTAATAAAAAGAAAAGAGTAGCAATCCTTAAGCGTCAGCCCAAATTCCTCTCAGGTCCTCCATGCTCTGAACTACAGGTACAATGTTTGTATGTTCAGACTTTTTATTTGCCTGTTCAAAGTGAATAGGATGCCTTAACACAACACACATGTTGGCAACAAGTGCACATTAATGCACACAGAGAGGTATGAATGGGTTTAAAAAAAATAATGAAACATTTTCTTAATGATTTCAGCTAGGCTGAGTACACAATTGTAACTTGAGAACTCTAAGGAGTTGATTTATTAAAACTCGAGAGTGTAAAATCTGGTGCAGCTGTACATGGTAGCCAATCAACTTCTAACTTCAGCTTGTTCAGTTAGGCTTTGACAAAAAAATTGGAAGCTGATTGGTTTCTGTGCAGAGCTGCACCAGATTTTGAGCTCTTTAGTAAATCAACCTCTAAGATCGATAAGCTCAGAATGAACAGGGTGAATATAATTGGATCCTAGAGCAGCTCACTCCTCTCCATAAAATGCAAAGTCTTTTTACAGCCTCCCATTTCTCTGCCATTTAATTCTGTTACACTGTATAATTACCCACTGCAAGACAGGCAACAGAATGTATGTTCAGTGGTTTGGTGGATGGAAATATTTATGAAACAAGCCATATATAGGTAAAACACACATTATGGCCATAACTTCAACCCTCATGTACATGTTTTTATATTTTGCCAGCCTTTAAACACATAACTTAAAATAATTGTTGTTTGTTGCTGCTCTTTTAATTGCTGTGTTTGATTGACTTAGAATTAGTCAACACATTGCATTTCTGGTCCTTCATCTTGTCAGCTACGGATAGATTGATAAAATGCAAATGAACAAATCATTAATGAGTACGAGTTATGAATCTCTCAGGCAGTTCAGGACCCTATCAAATACTGCACCTATTACTTTGTGTGATTGATGTACTATTGTAAGTGATTGTTCCTGATCTTATTAAATCTTATTGATTTTTTCCCGGTTTCTATTTTATGCAGGACCAGGCGTGGACTATTATGAATGTTGCTGAACACCGTTAATCAAGCTTACACAGCTATTTTGATGGGAAACAATTAAAACCCCTGTGCTATACCTTGCAGTTGGCTTTAGAAATGTGAATCTCACTTGATAATATAAAAAAAATGAATACTCCTGCAAGTAGTATAAACCAGTTTACATGTATGTCTCTGAAATAGCAAATTATATAAGTATATGTATAAATTGCATATATGATTGAGTATAAAATAATCAGCAATTAATCCACAGCTTATGTTTTTAAAGGCCATAAAGAACAATGATAGTCTGCATTGGCTTATATATTTTTAGGCCTGTTAAGTTGGGATTTATTAAGAAGAATCCTAAGAAGAAAGTTCATTTTCCCCTTTTAAAATCTGAATATATCTCTGAATTTATTCAGTGTTGAGACAGGCTGGTTGTTAGAGAGATGCTCTTAAAGATATTTATAAAACTGATAGAACATAGAACTGTACATGACAGACTGACTGACTGACATCAGAAATGTGATCAGACTGGAAACAGACCACAGGTCTTTTGTGGTGTCATGAAATGCAATGGAACCTTTGTGCCACCTACTGGAGCTGGATAGCTCTGAGGTGCAACTCTGGGATGTCAGGTTTTCCCCAGAGCCACTGAAAGTACAAATGTTGCACTGCAGACAGCACCAACACTCAAAGATCACTGACAGTTGACTTATGTTGGCATAAGTCAACATAAGTCAAACACAATACAGAATCATAAATTAGGAATGGAGTCAGACAAGTTGTATGTCAAGGTAGGTGGTAAAGAAGCATGGTTAGGAAATAAGCTAAAGGTCAGAGTGGGTAGCAGACAAATACAGTCAACAAGGGAAGTTGATATTGAATGTAAATTCAAAGCACAAAATAGCCACATGGGTAGCAATACATTTTTGACCAGACACTAACTGAGTGTTTTAGACAGGGACCAGGCAGGAAGCTGAAGTGTGACCATGGCATGGCACTGAGTAATGTTCTCAAGATGGCAGAAGTAAAATTGGAGAATCTAAGCTTTTAATGCACTGCAGAAGAGCTGAAGGAGCTAAACACATGCAATCTGTTCAGGTTGCTGGTCTTCAGCTTTGGCCAGATTAATAATACATTTGGAAGTTCATGAGTTGTAAATACCTTAACAGCTTTCCTTTGTAATTATGAATGAGAATGAGAAAGGGTTTAACACATTCCTGAATAAAATCAGTAAAGCATTTTATGGGGAAGCAAAATTGATTGGGACAAATCACTTTAGTTGTATGTTTGAAAAAGTTGTGGTATTTTTTTTTCAAATTCTAATGTCTACGCATTCATAATAAGTTGGGTAAGTAACCTGTTCTCTATAAAACAGGATTTGACTTGGTTCATTCTGCTTTGTGTTAGTTCTAATTGGGGTGGTACAGGGTTTGCTTACAACTATTTTTTTACAGCTATTCAATGTGCAATGAACCATTAAAGTGTGAACTTTGTACACCTTTATGGAAACTTCATGTGTTTTTCCGCACAATGCATATATCTTGGCAAACATCCTACACTTTAAACATACCAAAACAGATATTGAAAAATATTTTTTGAACAGTGTTTATTATCATTGCTCAATAAAAAATAAATTTGCTGTACTACAACAGTCACTATCTAAGGCTGGGTTCACACTATTGCCATTTGCGGCTCGCAGCAGGAGTCTTCTACATCCCTGTTTTCCACTGCAAAACAGATTACAGCGCACACATACAAAAATGCCATTTATCCTGCAAGGCTAGTTAAAAACACCTGAACATATTCAAAAATACGGGGGTTTGGTCACACTATATGATGACAAAGTATCCCGAATTAGTGGGTCTTACCCTAGTAATAGAATAAAAGTACCTGTGTCTCAACCATGGGAGATAAACTCCTCTATGTGGGAGAACTGAAGGGATTCCTCCTATGCAATGGTAGCCACTAATAAGAGATAATGAAGAGAGGGAGGGGTGCTTCAGCCCAAGAGACCTGGTCAGGGTCCATACAATATACAAAAACATACTTGGGGGCACACCCTAAAATACTTTACATTAAAGATGGTGCTGCTATAAGACCAAA
This sequence comes from Lithobates clamitans, assembly GCA_037952925.1. NCBI lineage: Eukaryota > Metazoa > Chordata > Amphibia > Anura > Ranidae > Lithobates > Lithobates clamitans. The sequence goes on along the minus strand of JBBGZY010000228.1, from coordinate 1,843,884 downwards.
AACAGTACAAAACAGATTACAGTGCACACATACGAAAATTACATTTATCCTGCAAGGCCAGTTAAAAACTCCTGAACATATTCAAAAATACGGGGGTTTGGTCACACTATATGGTCATATAGTGCTAAGCCCACTTACTGCAACAAAGTACCCTGAATTAGTGGGTCCTACCCTAGTAATAGAATGAAAGTACCTGTGTTTCAACCATGGGAGATAAACTCCTCTATGTGGGAGAACTGAAGGGAGCACCATCTTGAATGTAAAGCATTTTAAGGTGTGCCCCCCAAGTATGTTTTTGTATATTGTATGGACCCTGACCAGGTCTCTTGGGCTGGAGCACCCCTCCCCCTCTTTATTATCTCTTATTAGTGGCTACTATTGGATAGGAGGAATTCCTAAATGTCATTTTTGTATGTGTGCGCTGTAATCTGTTTTGTACTGTTTTTGGTCTTATAGCAGCACCATCTTGAATGTAAAGCATTTTAGGGTGTGCCTCCCAAGTATGTTTTTGTTTTCCATTTCAGGGACAAATCAGGGCCAAATTTTTGCCTGAATTCAGCCCTGAAATGAAGTGAAAGATGCACAGGACTCCTGTGCAAGCCGCTACGCAGCCGTCACAGAGATATGTGAACTGGTTCCATAGAGAGATGGTCACAATCTCCTGTCATGCGAACTGGATGCGGGGAAACCCGCATCCAATTCACACTAGTGTGAACCCAACCTTAAGGGCTGGGTTTACATCATTTGAGACTGCAGGAACACACGTTTTGGTAAAGCATCTGCTAGGATTACTTCTATTACTTTAGACATTTCCTTGTTTACCTGGTCCTAACTAGTTTGGTTTGGAAACCATGCATTGAACTCATTGTCAATTATTTTTTCCTTCTGGATTATATCTTGGCTTATATACAGCAGGATCTCAATACGATGTAATATAACTAGAAAAAAATAACCCTTTAGGTTGGATGTGACAGATGATTTTTCTATCCATCTGTATAGGGCATGGGCATGGAATCCACAACAGATCAAAAAGAAATAGGAAATTGCACTCTTAAAAAAATGTCTTGATATTTCATAGAAAATGAATAGCAACAGGACAGTATAGAAACACTTTAATAGTCAGCAAATATAAAGAGCACTGCAGCGTTGACCTGTTTTTACAGTATTTTTCTGCCAACTATGGGGTGTTCAGTCTCTGCCCTGAGTATATCAGGCATGGTGAGAGTACCAGCCATTTGGGTACCAGAGGCATGAAACACATGCCTGTGCATCACCATAGTGATACTAGTTGCAAGTAAAAAGGCCTGTGCCGAGAAAAGGTTTTTGAGCACTCAAAGCAAAAGTGACAAAGTTTATCACCCCTTTCCATGAGCTGTTAACTACTTCATAGGTTTCAAATCCTTACCTTTTTACACCTTCCTCCTGCTGAAGAGGCCAAGAACCACCTCTTTTGTCTACCACTTGGTCCCACTCCACCCGCATTCCTCCTTCTACTTATTTCTCACTGTCCTTCCCCACTCTGCAATTCTCCACTTGCATATACTGCAACACCTGTGGCCTCATAAGAAAGGGAAGGAAGTATGACAAGGGGTTTGAGAGGATTATCCTATGGCTCATCATGTGTAGAAGTAGGTCAGCATGGGGGTCACATGGTACAGCAAAATATAGACTTGAACCTCGCTGTAAGTCTCCTAAGTCCACTTTGCCATCTCTAATAGCATCATTGACCAGGTAGATGCCTCTTCCCAGCTGCTAGAGCAAAAATATCCCCTAATCCACCCAACTCTGGGAGGGGGTACATGGACGTCCTCCCAGAAAACCGCTCCCGCGTGCCCCCTGGGGTGCGCACATGGGAACATGCATGCTCGCCGGGTTCACAGGACCCGGCACAACATGGACCATGTTAAGGGGCCAATGACAGCGGCCCTTTACCATGTGATCGCTCTGTCCAATGACGGAGCAATCACAAATGTAAACAATGCAGGGAAAGCAGGGGCATCAGAAGTTTATCTCTCTCCTCTCCTCACACCGATGAAGTGTGAGAGGAGAGCTATCGTGTGCCCAACTGTGAGTTTTTTCATTAATAGCAGTGCCATCTGTGCCACACCTGTGCCACCTCTGTGCCACCAGTGCCACACCAGTGCCACACCAGTGCCACCTGTGCCCATCAGTGCCACCTGTGCCCATCAGTGCTCATCTGCGCCACTGCAGTGCCATATCAGTGCCACCTGTGCCCAGCAGTGCCGCCTGTGCCCACCTGTGCCACCTGTGCCACCTCTGTGCCACTTCTGTGCCACCAGAGCCACACCAGTGCAACTAGAGCCACACCAGTGCCACTACAGTGCACACCAGTGCCACATCAGTTCCACCTGTGCCCATCAGGGCCACCTGTGCCCATCAATGCCACCTGTGCCCACCAGTGCCACCACAGTGCTCATCTGTACCACCAGTGTCACTACAGTGCAATCAGTGCCTGAATGTGCTACTTCAATGTTGGGCCTCTGTATGTGGCCAAGCTGTGTAAAAGTCTCACACATGTGGTATCACCATACTCAAGAGGAATAGTAGAATATATTTTGGGGTGTCATTTGTGGAATGTACATACCATGTGAGAGAAATAACCTGTTACAATGACAATTTGGTGTGAAAAAAAATAAATAAAAAAAATCTTCATTTTGCAAAGAATTGTGGGAAAAAATTACAACTTCAAAAAACTAACCATGCCTTTTACTAAATACCTTGGAATGTCTAATTTCCAAAAAGGGGTCATTTTGTGGGTATTTGTACCTTCTTGTCTTGTTAGGGTCTCAATAAATGAGATAGGCCTCAGTACATCAGGTGTGATCAGATGTGATCACTTTTCAGTGATTGGCACCATAGCTTGTAGACTCTATAACTTTCACACAGACTAAATAATATCCACTAATTTGGGTTATTTTTACCAAAGATATGTAGCAGTATAAATTTTGGCCCAAATTTATGAAGAAAAATTACTTATTTGCAAAATTTTATAATAGAAATTAAGAAAAATTCATTTTTTTACATTTTTTTTTTCATTTATAGCACAGAAAATAAAAAACCCAGAGGTGATCAAATAGCACCAAAGGAAAGTTTTATTTGTGTGAAGAAAAGGACGAAAATTTCATATGGGTACAGTGTTGCATGACTGAGTAATTGTCATTCAAAATGTGAGAGCACTGAAAGCTGAAAATTCTGGTTAGGAAGGGGCTTTAAATGCCCAGTGGGTAAGTGGTAAAGTGACTCTGATTAACCCCCAAAAAGTTCAGCTGTTCTAGTAGGTATTTCCTGACATTTTCTTAGTAGCATCCTACAGCAAAAGCCATGGTCCGCAGAGAGCTTCCAAAGCATCAGAGGGATCTCATTGTTAAAAGATATCGGTCAGTAGGGATGAGCCGAACAGACCCCTGTTCTGTTCGCACCAGAACTTCCCAACACCGCAAAAGTTCAGCCCCAAATAATGAACCCCATTAAAGTCAATGGGACCCAAACATCAAAAGTGCCCATTTTGAAGGCTTATATGCAAGTAATTGGGCATACAATGGTTATAGGGGTCTGGGTCCTGCCCTGGGGGACATGTATCAATAAAAAAAAGGTTTGGAAAAACGTCATTTTTAAATGAGCAGTGATTTTTTGATTTTTTTAATTGAAAGCCTAAAAATGAAAAATTCTTTCCAATATAGTGCCTGGGGAGGTCCCCTTAGTCTACCTGTAATGTGGCAGATCTGTACCGTGTCTAGAATTCTGCTACAGCAATAATAATTGCATTTATAAAGCCATAAAAAAGGAAATTTTCCCTGCAAGCTGCCTTTATTTTGCTCAGCAACAACTGGGGAGCCAGTGTGTATGATGAGGCCACAATGTAGTGCACTGGGAACAAGATCAGAGATTTTTTGGATACAATCTGGTGTCACTTTGACTTTGTATAGAAGTAACGGGTGCGTAAAAATTGGTCTTTGGGTGTCGGTGGCGCCTTTCCACCATAACCCTATAGAGGTATTCTTGATGAAGGCAAAAAAAATTGCAATGATATGCACATGGTTGGTGTTTTTGCCACGTTTAATGTGCCTGAGACACAGTTTCCTCTATCTTCATCATTACCACTGGAGACAATTTGGCAATGCACTGCAGCTTGGGGAACATGAATTCCAATTTGTCTACCAGTGTTCCTCCCTCCTATCTAGGCTCATGTTCCTGTCATCCTCAACCTCAGAACCAACATCTGAATCCAGTAATGGCTGGGCATCATCAAGGAGCAAGTGGCTGACGCTGTGGTCAAATAACTCAGCTGACTCCTCAATGGCTGATGGGGCTATGGCAGGAATAGATGTGGACAAGGAGGCGGGTTTATCCACTCTGGTAACTGCAGGGGACTGCACACTTGTGTCTGCTTGCATGACAGAGGATGAGGAGGATAAGGAAGGTTTAGCAAGCCTGTCCACTACCTCCTCTGCATGCTGTGGCTGGATAGCACGGTCAAACTCACTAAACAGAGGAAATGAGGCCCAGCCTGAGGACGGACCACCACGTCCACCTTTGCCCATGGAGATATTTGTTGCTGGCACCCTTACAGTGCCAAGGGAACGCCTGCCTCTTCTTGTTGTCCTTCCAGACATTATTGGGAGGGAGGGGGCGGTGCTTATAAGCAAATGTATAGAAGAAGTTGAAATCTGTACTTAGATGCACTTTAATCAATGTAAAGAAGTATTTGGTGCACTTTAATTTGAGTACTCACACTACACAGACACACTCCATGGATACACTATAATATACTGCAATATAATGCACCAAATGTACAGAACTATATGGCGTAAAACTGGCAGTACCGCACACAAAAGTAAATGGCGTTAAACTGGCAGTAACGCACAAAACTATATGGCATTAAACTGTCAGTAACGCACAAAACTATATGGTGTTAAACTGGCAGTAACGCACAAAACTATATGGTGTTAAACTGGCAGTAACGCACACAGAACTATATAGTGTAAAACTGGCAGTAACGCACACAGAACTATATGGCATTAAACTGGCAGTAACACACACAGAACTATATGGTGTTAAACTGGCAGTAACACACAAAACTATATGGCGTTAAACTGGCAGTAACGCACACAGAACTATATGGCGTTAAACTGGCAGTAACGCACACAAAACTATATGGCGTTAAACTGGCAGTAACACACATAGAAGTAAATGGTGTTAAACTGGCAGTAACGCAATCAAATTGATGGTGTTCAACCGTCACTACACTGACGCTATCTGAACTGTCCCTACTCTAGCTATACACTACTTGCCCATAGAGACATTTGTTGCTGGCACCCTTACAGTGCCAAGGGAACATCTGCCTCTCCTTGTTCTCCTCCCAAACTTTATTGGGAGGGAGGGGGCGGTGCTTATAAGCAAATGTATAGAAGAAGTTGAAATCTGTACCAAGATGCACTTTAATCAATGTAAAGAGGTATTTGGTGCACTTTAATTTGAGTACTCACACTACACAGACACGCTCCATGGATACACTATAATATACTGCAATATAATGCGCCAAACGTACAGAACTATATGGCGTTAAACTGGCAGTACCGCACACAAAAGGAAATGGCGTTAAACTGGCAGTAATGCACACAGAATGATATGGCGGTAAACTGGCAGTAACACACACAGAACTATATGGCGTTAAACTGGCAGTAACACACAAAACTATATGGCATTAAAGTGGCAGTAACGCACACAGAACTATATGGCGTTAAACTTGCAGTAACACACACAGAATTATTAGGTGTCAAACTGGCAGTAAAGCACAAAAACTATATGGCATTAAACTGGCAGTAACGCACACAGAACTATATGGCGTTAAACTGGCAGTAACGCACACAAAACTATATGGCGTTAAACTGGCAGTAACACACATAGAAGTAAATGGTGTAAAACTGGCAGTAAAGCAATCAAATAGACGGTGTACAACTGTCACTACACTGACGCTATCTGAACTGTCCCTATTCTAGCTATACACTAAGGTAAAGATTACTGACACAGTCTCACTACACTACACTGAAACTATCTGAGCTGTCCCTACTCTGCACTAATGTATGTATGAATGACACAGTCTCACTACACTACAGTGAAACTGTATGAGCTGTCCCTACTCTAGCTGTACACTATGCAAAGCTGAATGATGGTCCTCCTCACTACACCCACACTATCCCTAGACTGACACTAAACTAATATTCTACACTGACAATCGAAGCAAAATAGCACAGTATAGCACACTAACTAACTAATAGCACTGAACAGAGCCCTGTTCTATCTCTCTCCATGCTGAAATCACACTAAAAATGGCTGCCATTGAAAGAATACTTTTATACTGTGGGACGGGAATGAGCCATGCTTGGATAAAGTCATGATGACAGTGTCCAGTCATGACTCTGACAGTGCTCTGTGCCCTGATTGGCTGAAGCTTTCACTGGATAAAAACAGAAATATATCAATTTGCAGTTAGCAAGAACAGCTTGAATCAAGTGAAGATTATAAATCCAAAAATGTAGGTGCTTAAATGCTGGTATATTTTTAACATCAAAAAAAAGGAAAGCCAGACCTGGAAAACTAGAAAATGTATACATCCTTAAAGTAGTAAAAAAAAAACTTTACAAAAGCCCATGACTAGAATCAGGTGATAAACAATGATGAAGCAAATCTTCCCAGATAGACTGTACCTCTATAGCTGCAGCCCTCTATCCTTCAGATCCCTCCCAAGTAAAAAAAAGATGACATTGTATGTCCCAGCTTCCAGGAGACAACAGGCCTGGATTTGATATCACACACCCCACAGCACAGAGCTGAGTGCAATCTAACACCTGAGTGAAGATAATAGACACACTCCCCTCTACACATCCTCCCTAAGAAACATGCACATCTAAGGCTGTAAATCACCTGCTGTGCACTGGGGGTTGTGGGTGTGCCATCACCATGGATTGACTTGTGGAAAACTGCCAGAAGTGACACATGCAGGTTGCAGAGGTAGGAGACAATGGCAATGACCTACAAAAGGCACTATTGATCGAGGAAAGTACATTTTACATGAGGCTATGCTTTGTTCATTTTTAAAATCAAATTATAGAGATCAAATGCGCTCATACAAATAAATCCAGCACAGAAAACCCTCTCCATGTAATCCTCTGCACACTGCACCTCTTCAATGGGACCAGACTATTTAAGGAAGGATCTTTCTTTAATATGGATCATCCATCTCTGAATCATCTCAGATAAAGAGAGTAGTGGAAGGAAAAGACTTCATGGTGTAGTACTCCATATGATAATTTATTTAAAAGATACGTAACACTCACATTTAAAAAGGCGGTAAAAATCACATAAGTAGCACAGTCGTGGATCTTGCCAACAAGCTAATTGTGGTGACGTCTAAGGAATGCTGCTCCATCCAACGCGTTTCCAGGTGTCAAAGAGCCTCCAGTCCCAGCTTTGATTGATAATTTTCACATTTATTGTTTATGGACACTATAACAGTTTTGTTTGTATTTTCCTTTGGGTAGCGCCCTTATATCTATCTTACACTGTTCAGCTAAAGTATCCTGGCTACCTTAAGCAGCAACACCTTCAGTATATAGTATCACTTTGTAGAAGAAGCACACATATATTTTGTTATAGTACAGTAAAACCTTGGATTGAGAGTAACTTGGTCGGAGTGTGTTTTGCAAGACAAATAAAATAGTTTAATAAATCTTGACTTGATAAACGAAGTCTTGATATACAAGTAGCATCATGTCACAACTGAGTATTAAAGAGAAGAGAGGTGTCTCTAAGTGTAGCAATATGGTTACATTTATTGAAGGTACAACATTTAGCAACTTACATGGCTGATGATTAAAACAGACGCATATAGGTATGCAGGCATCTGGGGTAAAGCTGTCCACATAGACCATCCTCCTCACCACCATCGATGTCATCCCTTTCACTGTACGCTCCACGCTGTGCTCCATGAGTGCTTTAAGCCTCACTTTCAGGTCGCTCTACTGCAGATTAGTCTTCCCAGTCATGACTGCAGACTGACAGCGGGGCAGAGGATGGTCTATGTGGACAGCTTTACCCCGGATGCCTGCATACTTAGATGTGCCTCTTTTAATCATCAACCATGTGAGTTGCTAAATGTCATACCTTCATTAACCACTTCAGCCCCGGAAGGATTTACCCCCTTCCTGACCAGAGCACTTTTTACAATTTGTCACTGCGTCACTTTAACTGACAATTGCACGGTCATGCAATGCTGTACCCAAACAAAATTTGCGTCCTTTCCCACAAATAGAGCTTTCTTTTGATGGTATTTGATCACCTCTGTGGTTTTTATTTTTTGCGCTATAAACAGAAAAAGTTTTTTAAAAAAATGATATTTTCTACTTTTTGTTATAAAAAAAATCCAATAAACTCAATTTTAGTCATACATTTAGGCCAAAATGTATTCGGCCACATGTCTTTGGTAAAAAAAATGTCAATAAGCGTATATTTATTGGTTTGCGCAAAAGTTATAGCGTCTACAAACTAGGGTACATTTTCTGGAATTTACACAGCTTTCAGTTTATGACTGCCTATCTCATTTCTTGAGGTGCTAAAATGGCAGTGCAGTACACAACCCCCCAAATGACCCCATTTTGGAAAGTAGACACCCCAAGGAATGGAATTACACCTCCAAATACATTCTGCTGCTTCTCTTTAGTACGGGGATACCACATGTGTGGGACTTTTTGGGAGCTTAGCCGCGTACAGGGCCCCGAAAACCAAGCACCGCCTTCAGGATTTCTAAGGGCGTAAATTTTTAATTTAACTCCTCACTACCTATCAGAGTTTTGAAGGCCGTACAATGCCAAGATGGCACAACCCCCCCCCCCCCAAATGACCCCATTTTGGAAAGTAGACACCAAAAGCTATTTGCTGAGAAGCATGTTGAGTCCATGGAATATTTTATATTTTGACAAAGAGTTTCGGGGAAATTACAAACTTTTTTTTTTGCACAAAGTTATCACTAAATGATATATTGCTCAAACATGCCATGAGCATATGTGGAATTACTCCCCAAAATACATTCTGCTGCTTCTCCTGAGTACGGGGATACCACATGTGTGGGACTTTTTGGGAGCCTAGCTGCATACGGGGCCCCAAAAACCAAGCACCACCTTCAGGATTTCTAAGGGCGTAAATTTTTGTTTTCACTCCTCACTACCTATCACAGTTTTGAAGGCCATAAAATGCCAAGATGGCACAAAACCCCCCAAATGACCCCATTTTGGAAAGTAGACACCCCAAGCTATTTGCTGAGAGGCATGTTGAGTCCATGGAATATTTTATATTTTTCCACAAGTTGCAGGAATATGGCAAACTTTTTTTTTGCACACAGTTGTCACTAAATGATATATTGCTCACACAGGCCATGGGCATATGTGGAATTTCACCCCAAAATGCACTCTGCTGATTCTCCTGAGTACGGGGATACCACATGTATGGGACTTCTTGGGAGCCTAGCCACGTACAGGGCCCCGAAATCCAAGCACCGCCTTCAGGTTTTTTAGAGGCGTAAATTTTTGATTTCACTCCTCACTACCTATCACAGATTTGAAGGCCATAAAATGCCCAGATGACACAAATCCCCCCCCCAAATGACCCCATTTTGGAAAGTAGACACCCCAAGCTATTTGCTGAGAGGCATGGTGAGTATTTTGCAGCTCTCATTTGTTTTTGAAAATCAAGAAAGACAAGAAAATGTATTTTTTTTTCTTTTTTCAATTTTCAAAACTTTGTGACAAAAAGTGAGGTCTGCAAAATACTCACCATACCTCTCAGCAAATAGCTAAGGTGTCTACTTTCCAAAATGGGGTCATTTGGGGGGGGGGGTTGTGCTATCTGGGCATTCCATGGCCTCCGAAACTGTCATAGGCAGTGAAGAGTGAAATCAAATATTTACACCCTTAGAAAGCCTAGGCTCCCAAAAAGTCACACACATGTGGTATCCCCGAACTCAGGAGAAGCAAAAGAATGTAGTTTGGGGTGTAATTTCACATATTCCCAAGCAATATATCATTAAGTGACAACTTTGTGCAAAAAAAAGTGTCTTTTTCCTGCAACTTGCGCCACAATATAAAATATTCCATGGACTCGACATGCCTGTCAGCAAATAGCTTGGGGTGTCTACGTTCCAAAATGGGGTCATTTGGGGGGGTTTTGAACTGTCCTGGCATTTTATGCACAACATTTAGAAGCTTTTGTCACACATCACCCACTCTTCTAACCACTTGAAGGCAAAGCCCTTTCTGACACTTTTTGTTTACATGAAAAAATTATTTTTTTTGCAAGAAAATTACTTTGAACCCCCAAAAATTATATATTTTGTTAAAGCAAAGGCCCTACAGAATAAAATGGTGGGGGTTTCATTTTTTTTTCACACAGAATTTGCACAGCAGTTTTTCAAATGCATTTTTTGGGGAAAAAACACACTTTTTTAAATTTTAATGCACTAAAGCACACTATATTTCCCAAATGTTTGATGCAATAAAAAAGATGATCTTAGGCCGAGTACATGGATACCAAACATGACATGCTTTAAAATTGCGCACAAACGTGCAGTGGCGACAAACTAAATACATTTTTAAAAGCCTTTAAAAGCCTTTACAGGTTACCACTTTAGATTTACAGAGGAGGTCTACTGGTAAAATTACTGCCCTCAATCTGACCTTTGCGGTGATACCTCACATGCATGGTGCAATTGCTGTTTACATTTGACGCCAGACCAACGCTTGCGTTTGCCTTTTTCGCGAGAGCGGGGGGGACAGGGGTGCTTCTTTTTTTTTATTCTTTTTTTTTTTTTGCTTTTTTATCCTAATTTTGAACTGTTCCTTTCATTTTTTTTTAGCATTTTTATTGTTATCTCAGGGAATGTAAATATCCCCTATGATAGCAATAGTTAATGACAGGTACTCTTTTTTGAAAAAATTGGGGTCTATTAGACCCTAGATCTCTCCTCTGCCCTCAAAGCATCTGAGCACACCAAGATCGGTGTGATAAAATGCTTTCCCAATTTCCCAATACATCCAGCGAAATCTAAGTCATAAAATGCTTGTAGCTTCAGGTTTCTTAGGCCATAGAGATGATTGGAGCCATTCTGGTCTCTGATCAGCTCTATGGTCAGCTGGCCGAATCAAAGGCTGCATTCTCAGGTTCCCTGATGGGACAGGAGAGCCAGAGAAAAACATGGAAGACGGTGGGAGGGGGGGCATTCCCTCCCACTGCTTGTAAAAGCAGTCTAGAGGCTATATAGCTGCTAGGATTTCTTTTACATGAAAGCCGACCACTGGCTGAAAAGAATGATATCAAGATGATACCTAAATCTGCAGGCATCGTTCTGGTATAACCACTCAAAGTCCAGCAACATACCAGTACATTGCTGGTGCTTGTTGGGCATATATTGTAAACTTTTTTTTCATGCAGCCTGTGGGCTGAATGAAAAAAAAGAGATTGATCGGTGGGTATGCCCACCATTAGAATACCTCCCTTCATCCACCCACTTCTAATGATGGGCATACATGCACCGTTTTTATATGCCGAAGCATGGGGGCATCCGCCCCAAAAAATACGAGCAAATCACTCCTGTGCCCCTGCTGCCCCCATGTTTCGGCATATATGCTCTTTTTTTAACTATGGTGGTGAAATCACCTCCTACAGCGCTGGAGTCATGGCTTTATGTATCGTGGGAGCAAACGCTGTTGCTGTCAATAGGGATGAGCTTCGAGTTCGAGTCGAACTCATGTTCGACTCGAACATTGGCTGTTCGCAAGTTCGCCGAACAGCGAACAATTTGGGGTGTTCCCGGCAAATTCGAATGCCACAGAACACCCTTTAAAAGTCTATGGGAGAAATCAAAAGTGCTAATTTTAAAGGCTAATATGCAAGTTATTGTCATAAAAAGTGTTTGGGGACCTGGGTCCTGCCCCAGGGGACATGGATCAATGCAAAAAAAGTTTTAAAAACGGCCGTTTTTTCAGCAGCAGTGATTTTAATAATGCTTAAATTCAAACAATAAAAGTGTAATATCCCTTTAAATTTCGTACCTGGGGGGTGTCTATAGTATGCCTGTAAAGGGGCGCATGTTTCCTGTGTTTAGAACAGTCTGACAGCAAAATGACATTTTGAAGGAAAAAAACTCATTTAAAACTACCCGTGGCTATTGCATTGCCGACAATACACATAGAAGTTCATTGATAAAAACGGCATGGGAATTCCCCAAAGGGGAACCCCGAACCAAAATTTAAAAAAAAAATGACGTGGGAGTCCTCCTAAATTCCATACCAGGCCCTTCAGGTCTGGTATGGATATTAAGGGAAACCCTGGCCAAAATTGAAAAAAAAATGACGTGGGGTTCCCCCTAAATTCCATACCAGACCCTTCAGTAATACCGCCTCAAGGGTCCCCAGGCATACAGACCACAAAGAGCACCGTTCACCCAAATACCAGGGCCCACGATCGATCGGCAAGAGGCTAGCATACAGTCCCCTCCAAACGTCTCTCTCCTGGCTAGGTCTGTCACATTTCTCCCCTTTCGGCAGGAGACTAACACAGGAGGAGACCCCAGACGGGTTGACTCAGAAGTTAGTCAGTAGTTCCAGTCCTCTAATGCCTGTACCCACACAGTACCCCAAACAAATTGTTCCAAACAAAGCATTACTCACCCAGCCAACCTCTGCCTCTCTCAGAGAACATATCTGCCACTGGGGAGAGGCCTGGACTGGCCCTTCTCCCTGGAGTCCTTTCTGTCGCTGGAGAGAAGACAGGGTGTCTGGGCTCACTCCGTCCTGCTGTTGAGGATCTGGGCCGACTGCCCAGCATCCCTGGGGTATACAGGTGGAGACTGAAGTCCCAGCCACCTTCACAGGAAATCCATCCTCTGTTAGTTGAGGGCAGAGGCCAGCAGTACTCGGCCCTGTGGCCAGACCTTCTGCTGGAAACCCCACACCATCTGCTCCGGCTAACTGTTGGGGAGGGACAACACACACCTCCTCTCCCTTCTCCCCCTGTATCTGCTGCTGGGAAGTGATTGCCACCTTCTCACCATGAGCCTCCGAAACTGCCACAGGTGTGAGGCAGAGGTCTTGGACCCTCTGTCCGGTTGCCAGCGCTTCAGCTGGGGAAGTTCCTTGTAACTTCACTGATACTTCTGTTGGTGCTGGGCAGAGCACAGTAAAGTTTGGCCGTAATAACAGCTCTTCTTCTGCTGGAGGCTCACCAGGTTGTTCTTCCTCATCAGAAAAGTCTATCAAATCCCCTGTCTCTGCAACTGGTGTCTGGGGATAAAGGTTCACCATCTCCTGTCCCTGGAACCCCAGAGATGCTATCAGTGCTGGGCAGATGTTAGCAGAGCTCTGCCCTGTTGTCAGCACTTCAGCTTTGGGGATAGCGATCTCCAGATTTTCCATTGCCGATTCTCTGGCATTCTGCTGGACAGGCACATTCCTCCATCCTAGATCATCCAATGCAGAAACAGGTTCATCAAGGTCAGTCAGCACTTGCTGCATCTGCCATAAGACCTCCGCCTCCATAGCTGCAGGGGCAGGTTGGCAAAGCACACTGTTACTCTGCCACATTTTCAACTCTTCAGCCAGGATTTCAGAGTGGTCAGCTGGTATTTCCTGATAGTCCCAGGCAAAGGGAGCACCACCCTGCTGCTGAGCAGAGTCTAACAGCTGTTTGTAGGCGATCTCCAGCTCCCATTCCTGAATGGCCAGAAACTCCAAATCTTCCTGTGCCCAGTGCACTCCTGAGACATTCAGTCTCCGCTCTCTGTGCTCCATTATTTCCTCCAAACACTACTCCCGATCACTCCTAAAATCAGGGTCCCTGGACAGCCTCCAGTACAACAATCCCAGGCCATCATAGTCAAAGCCTTTCGTGGGGCTGTCATCCACTGTCCATGGGCACACTTGGGCTACATACCACTGGAGGGCTCTGTAGCTCTCGTCCAACCGCATTTCTGCCCGGATCAGCCTGCTTAACTCAGCTGTCCACTTCTGGTTCGGCTGTTCCCCCAATAACAGCAATCGTACTTCATACTGCGACCAGTACCTTACATGGATGGAGGGGAGAACTTTTCCCTGGTTTCGCTACTCATGGGCTAGAGCTTCCTTAAAGAGTTTGCAGAGGATAGAATCAAACCATCCTAGCAGGACCTGCTCTGATACTGGTCCTCTGTGCTGTATCTGCTTCTCTCGCAACCTCCTTCTGAATTCCTCATCCATGGTGACTGGTATCTGTCCTCTCCTGCTATCTGGACCTTGAATCCAGGTGATGGTTTGGATGTGTTCACGGCAAGGAAGCACGATCCCACCATTACCTCCACGGCTCTCAAGTAAGTCTTTCAGCGTGGCTCTCCTGCAGGCTGGTTTGGAGTGTCCCAGTAACTGGAGAGCAAATCCCATGGCTGCCAACCAATGTAAGGAGGCCCTTGCTCGCTCGGTTCCACTCTCCCGACACTCCTCTGCTGCTATAGAATTAGATTGCAGATCGCAACAACTGATTGCTCGGTCATCCAATGCTCCGGGATTAGAACTACAGCTATGTGCCGTTCTAACCCAGTTGTGATAGCTCAGAACAAACACCAGGCAGGCTGTATGTAAGTTCAAACAGGAATCTCCTTTATTGCAAAAGACAGGCTCTTTTATACACTAAAAGTGGAGGTGCAGACCTCCTGCTCATATTACTCTAATGCCCCGTTACACACGGTCGGATTTTCTGATGGAAAATTTCTGATCGGAGCGTGTTGTCGGAAATTCCGACCGTGTGTGGGCTCCATCGGACATTTTCCATCGGATTTTCCGACACACAAAGTTGGAGAGCAGGAGATAAAATTTTCCGACAACAAAATCCGATCGTGTCAATTCCGACCGTTTGTGGCCTGTTCCGACGCACAAAGTGCCACGCATGCTCAGAAGAAATTCCAAGACGGAACAGCTTGTTCTGGTAAACTTAGCGTTCGCAATGGATACAGCACTTTCGTCACGCTGCAATGTTAAAAATGGTTTAATACAGCGCACTCTCTTCTTCTTTATAATGTGACAAGAATTAAGTAGTTTTGCTGCTCATATTCACACACACTTCTCACAAAGTTTTATTTTTGTTTTTTTATTGGGATTCCCTGAATATATTGTTATTAGTTGTCACATCTGACAGAATGTTTTTTTTTTATTTTTTTTTTGTGATTTTAAGCCTTTTTTTTAATTTAATGTTTGGATTTTTTCAAAGGCTGATCTTTGTTCAATGTTATTTTTATTTTTACTCCAGAATATTTTTGTGTGTGTTTTGTGTGTCAAGTTACCCCAACACCATTGATATCTTTTATTATTTAATCTCAAGAAGATTGTTTGGTGTTGGTGTCCCTTGTTAATTTCACATTGTATATTTGAAATGTACCTAAATCCTCACAAAAAAACTGTCATTTTTGAAGTAAAACACATAGGAGAGTATAATTCAAAACAAAAATCCTTTATTAAGGGCTCAGAACCAAACAAAGAGGAAGGCAACACTGGATCAACAAGAGAAATTAGCAAAGCCTGGGACCCCCACGGCAGACATCAATTCTTGAACATCAAAATTGGTGGCCTGAGGAGTCCATATGTAAAGGAGGGCAGTCTGGTCCAGAATTCGCAGAGATCCGGATAGCAGCAGATGACATGTGTGTCCCCAGGCTGTGGTACCACAAGAGGCTGCATTTTTTGGCCGACCAGACTGGATCCAGGGTCCTCACTTTCTGGTCTTCCTTTCACGCTTCCTTCCCGGCTGTGGCTGTGCTGTTGGAGATGTGGCAGGAGGAGGAGTAGGACCTGGAGGAGGACTGGGAGGACCTGGAGGAGAGGGAGGACGAGGAGGAGGACCTGCAGGAGGAGGAGGAGGACCATCGCAAAGGTGTGTCTGAGCTGTCATTTGGCCCCTCATACCTTTGTTAAGAGCCTCCAATATGAGCGCCTCACACATGGCTTGTTGGCCCTCCTCCATCCTCTGAAGGAAGCATGGAAGGAAGACTGGAGAGGGATGGCCTGGGTTCAGTCTGGCCTGCCAGAAAATGCAGCCTGTCGTAGTACAACATCCTGGGGACATAGATGTCATCTGCTGCTCCGGATCTCTGTGAATCCAGGACTTTCTTGCGCTCCCTTAGATATGTGCTCCTCAGGCCACCAATTAAGTTCTTTAAATAGGTGATGTCTGCCGTGGGGATCACCTGCTTCACAATTTCACACAATTGCACCAGTGCTGCCTTCCTCTTTGCTTGGTTCTTGAAATGGGGGTGGTTAATCTCCCACAGACAGGGCAGCTCCCTTAACATATCTACGAATACTGACATGAAGTCATTGTCTTTCAGTAGCATATCCATGTTCACTGCAAGACACAACACAAGACAAAGCCTAATGTCAGACAAAACTCTCCTAATCTTGTTACAATATAGGCCTCAATGTAGAAGCAGTATAGGCACAAGTTTGTCTCTTACCTTCGTTCTTATGATCGTCGCGTCCAATGCTCCTTCCTCCGCTCACAGATCGTACGTAATACGCACGCGTGTTACGCTTTATACACACTGCGCATGCGTGTAACTCCGCCTGCCCCTGACGTTCTTTCTAGTCTATTCCCCGGCCCTTTTAGTTCGGCGCAGTGGGGAAGAGCACATGGCGGAGTCACAGCAGGTGCGTGATAATTGCGGGAACGAGGAGGAGGAGGAGGAAAGCCCGGATCCGGACACGTCCCGATCCAGAAGGAGGCGTTTTAAGGCCACAAATATGTCCTTTGGGGAGATGTTGGAGATGGTCGACATCATGAAGAAGGTCGACTATGACGGAAAGTGTGGGCCTTACCCCAACCCCAATATCAGAAAGGCCAAGATCATGGCGAAAGTGATCAAAAGTCTGCACAAGAATTTCGGGATACGACGATCGAAAGATCAGCTCAGGAAGCGGTGGTCGGACCTGAAATTGAGAGAGCCAGAGCAGTACCGAAAGATCCGGAGAGTGCTGCAAAAAAGTAAGTAGTTGTGCTGTTTTCCTATTCTTTCTGTCTTTATTCCGTTCGTGCTGCTCCATATGCTTTTATTTAAATTGTAACGTTTAAAAGGGCAACTTTAATGTTCATGGGCCCATTATTCGTTCGTATCAAACATTTTTCTTTCGGCCTCTAAAACACCATTGTTGAGGCCATATGCATTTTCCCACATTTTTTTTGGACCTACTTGGATGCCAAATATTTGTTTGTGTAGATGGGTTTGTTACTAGAATGAAATGCAAACTAGATTCTGTGTAAGGAGAGGACACTGAGCAGCTGTTTTCACATCTGGACACTGGAGCACTAGTGTGGGACACAAGAACACCATTTTTATTAGGGGGCCACACAGGTGCTCCAGTGTATACTATAGGGGGGGCTACATCTGTGAAGCTTGTACCAAACAGGTAAAGTATTGCAGCTTGACAAAGGCCAATAAAAAAAATACATCTTGGAACTCTGCCAAAATAGACAATTGTACCCTACTTCCAAGCAATGTTTCCTATTTCTAGTTCTGCCATCAAATATCTGTGTGCTAATTATACCATTTTTGTTTTACATAGGGGAGAAAAGACTCGGAGGACACCCCTCATCCGAGGAGACCACAGACCCCCCACCTCTGGAAGAAGGGGAACTAATACCAACCCAAGAAGAGCAGGAGGAAGAAGAAGATGTGGTGGAGATTGGCACCACAACAGGTGAGTGTCTGCGACCACAGGCTCAGGTAAAAGAGATGGATGGTGGCAGATTTTTGATACCTGTTTTTGTTTTCTTTCTCTCTTTTTAGGTCATCGTGATGTGAGGGATCCAGAACGTTTCAAATCCGAAAGTGCCCAGATCCTGATCGGGGAGATCATGGGGTGTAATGTAGAACTGCAAATCATACAGCAAAAAATCAATGATGTGATTAAAAAAAATAATAACATCATTGATGTTTTGGGGCGAATTTAAAACCCCACAAAATCACTTTTTGGATTGTGGTCCAATCTTTTAAAACTTCTTGCAATGTTTTGAAAAGCCAAATTTGGAGGATGCACACAGTGTGTCAACATGTGCTATCTGCCATCACGGGAGATCAATGGACGCGTTTTGGGGGTGCAACCCCTTCCTCAATTATAAAGTAGCGTTGAGGAAGGGCTTGCTCCCCCAAAACACGTCCCTTGATCCCCCTGATGGCAGATAGCACATGTTGACATTCGTAAATTGGTGTGCATCTTCCAAATTCGGCTTTTCCAGGGGTGATTTCCCCCCATCTGAACGCTATATCAAACCCAGTTCCTAAATACTGATGTCTGATATAGCCTTCAGGTTTTACCTAATGTGAACTTTGTAAGTTCAAGTTTTTTGGCTTTCTTGTTGGTTTTACACAGGTCTGTTTTATCTGAAATGGACATTTCGATTTTTGATAATGCTACTGCAAAAATTGTTATACAACAAACATGTTGGTTTGTTTTAAAAAACCTTTAGTAAATGCACATGTGATTGTGCAGGTATAAAAAAGTTGGTTACTCAAGAATGTGTGGATTATTGTCTCAACACTACAACACTTTTGGGGTGATGTAATTGCTGTTTTCAGCAAAAATGGGGGTTATCTCCTAAGGGCAAATCCTCTTTACACTACAAGTGCAGTTTCAGTGCAGTTGCAAGTGCACTTGTAGTGAAATGTGTTTTTGCATTTAGGAAATAACAGCCAACAGTGCTTTGTATAATAAGGTTACACAATCACAACATTTTCTGGACTCAACACATTTCTGTCAGGGTCAGCTAAAACAAACACAAGCAGTAAATGTCCACAAAGAATTTCTTTTTTTTTTATTATAAAAAGGCTTCACAGATTGTCTGGCATATTGATAGCCCCCCCTACCCGCAAAGAACTCCAGGTAGCGTAACCGGACATCACGGGCACTCAGGGAGGGCAAGCCAGGACGGCCACTTTCAAGCGCCGTCAGTGTGGTTTGATGTATGATTCCGGCCTCAGGCCCAACTGAGCCAGCATAGTTGGCCGAATGTTTCCTTAAAAAGTTATGGAGAACACAGCACGCCAGTATAATATGGTTCAGTTTATACTCCGCCATATGGATGGGTGTCAGAAATAGTCGGAACTGGCTGGCCAGGATTCCAAATGTGTTCTCCACCACTCTTCGAGCTCTGGCCAGCCGGTAATTAAAAACCCTCTGTTCCGGGGTGAGGGTCCTCATTGGGAATGGCCACATCAGGTGGTCCCCCAGCGCAAACGCTTCATCAGCAATGAACACAAATGGGAGTCCTTCCACATTGTCCTCTGGAGCTGGCAAGTCCAAGCTGCCATTCTGGAGACGCCTGTAGAACTCCGTCTGGGCGATGACTCCACCATCGGACATCCGGCCATTCTTCCCCACGTCCACATAAAAGAAGTCGTAATTAGCCGACACCACTGCCAACATCACTATACTATTGAACCCCTTGTAATTATAATAGTACGACCCCGAGTTGGGTGGTGGGACGATGTGGACGTGTTTCCCATCAATTGCCCCTCCGCAGTTAGGAAAGTCCCACCGCTGGGCAAAGTGGGAGGCCACAGTCTTCCATTCCTGTGGCGTAGAAGGAAACTGTTGAGGAAAAAACAATAAACATTACTATTTTTACTCTGAAACATGGCAAGCAGATTAGACACAAACATTTTGGGGCAACCTCCAGATAGCATTTAGTAAGGGGAATTTAACAAGGTCAAAGTATAAGATACACCTATCATATTCCCCCTCCCCCGCATCTCATGGGCCATTTCTAACATTATAGGGGGTGTGTGGAAATCTTGGACAGGTAACCCTCTTCACTTCATTGAGAGATGAATGCCTAAATAATGGGTGTTACTTTGAACAGACCCTCCTTAGTTATACTATTGGCAGCCCACTGGACAGGTAAGAAGTGTCATAATACAAAGATATAAATACACATTGTACACATTTTTGGACATTTGGACATTCTGATATTACCTATCAAGATAATAATAGGATCCAAAAAATTTAAACAGTACCATTTGAAAGTATACAGGCAGGCCCTTGCACTACATGCTTTGGGGAATTCATCCATAAATCTGAGCACTAAAGAGGTGGGTATAGTGTGTATGGGTTTGGCAAAGTCAGCAGATAGATGACTGAGGATAGAGAATTGGGATCAGCTGACTTGGAGGAGGGAGGGTTACTAAAAATTATTTGGGGACACCACAAAAAAAAAAGCCTCTGGCACTCTGCCTGAATTTAAAGCAAAAAAACCATTTCCAAACATTTTAGGGGGTGATTGGGGTAAAGCACTACTATGGAGCTGATAAAATACATTGTTAAGTGACTACATGAGGTGAATATAGGGCAGGAGACACCATGCTGGGGAGGTTATGGAAGGGCAAATATGTATGAAGGACCTAAAATAATAATTACATAAAAATCCAGCATGCATGAGAACAAAGGGGACATTCACAGCATATTACAATCATGGTAATTAGGGAATGAGGAAAGAAATACAATATATTAGCAAACATTCAATACAATAAAATGTGATATAAAAGGATAAAAATCTTACCTTCATATACTCCTTCTGCAGGACCTGGATGATGGCAGAACAGGTCTCTGGGATAAATATCCCCAGAGCCTGGGGGGAGATGCCTGTCGAGAACTTCAAGTCCTGCAGGCTTCTCCCTGTCGCCAAATACCACAGGGTAGCGCGACCAACCTCTACTCCGGAGTGATGGCTTGCCTCATGCAGGTATCCTGCCTGCTGATATAGGGGGTCAGCGAAGCCAACAAACGGTGAAACACGGGGTCCGTCATCCTGAGAAAGTTCCTGAAATCATCAGGATTATTCTCACGGATCTCACGGAGCAAAGGCATATGAGAGAACTGGTCACGCTGAAGCAACCAATTCTTGGTCCATGAACTCATCCCCACCCTGTTCATGGACTGGACTTGTGTCAAGGTCAGGACCCCAACACCAAGCCCCCGCAGAGCACGAACTCTACGAGGAGTACGCATACGAAACATGGCTAGAAAACGGTCGGCTGCTCAGAACGAAGTAACAGAACGCACTGAAGAACAGCAAGGCCTGTGAAGAGCGAACTGAAAAACAGTAACCAACGAACAAGAATACAATGACTACTTAAAGTCACGCGGAACTTGCTGCACGCACTGAAGAGCAGATACAAAGCCACA
Organism: Lithobates clamitans; assembly: GCA_037952925.1. NCBI lineage: Eukaryota > Metazoa > Chordata > Amphibia > Anura > Ranidae > Lithobates > Lithobates clamitans. Next base: position 1,822,615 of record JBBGZY010000228.1, on the reverse strand, counting down.
AGCACAAACTGAACGGCAGAAAACGATCTGAAAGCCACGAGTCTGAAAAAGCACAAATCGTCTCTCACCAAACTTTTACTAACACGAGATTAGCAAAAGGAGCCTAAAGGGTGCCGCGCTTGGTTCTGAACCGGCCTTTTCTAGTCTCGTTGTACGTGGTGTACGTGACCGCGTAGTTGGCAATCGGAAATTCCGACAACTTTGTGCGACCGTGTGTAGACAAAAAAAGTTTGAGCCACCATCCTTGGAAAAAATCCTAGGATTTCCCCCAAATGCCAGGGCCCACGATCGATCGGCAAGAGGCTAGCATACAGTCCCCTCCAAACGTCTCTCTCCCGGCTAGGTCTATCACAAGTTTTATGGCATTTTTATTAATAATTATATTATTATAATAATTATTAAAATAATTATAATATATAATTATTTCTTTACTAGTAACGGCAGCGATCAGCAATTTTTATTGTGACTGCAACATTATGGCGGACAGATCGGACACTTTTGGTGTGATTTTCGGACCATTCCCATTTATACAGCGATCAGTGCAATAAAAAATGTATTGATTACTGTGTAAATGTGACTGGCAGTGAAGGGGTTAACCACTAGGTGGCGCTGTAGGGGTTAAATGTGTCCTAGGGAGTGATTCTAACTGTGGGGGAGGGGCTATGTGTGACACGACACTGATCACTGCTCCCGATTACAGGGAGCTGTGATCAGTGTCACTAGGCAGAACGGGGAAATGCTGATTTACATTAGCATTTCCCCATTCTTCCTCTCCATGAGATGATTGTGGGTATCCCCACGGACATCGATTCCACGGGACCTGCGATCACACTCACAGAGGTCACGGCGGGCGGGCATGTGCCCGCAAACCGCTTTTTAAAGGGCAACGTACAGGTACATTAATCTGCCTGTACGTGCCCTTCTGCTGACGTATATCGGCATGAGCCAGTTGGCAAATGGTTAAAACAATTCTGCAAACAAGAGTGGGCCAAAATTGCTCCACAGCAATGTGAAAGACTCATTGCTGGTTATTGCAAATGCTTGATTGCAGTTGTTGTCGCCAAGGGTGGCACAACCAGTTATTACATGCTCCCAGTAGCTTCTCTAATCTTGTCCTTAGAAATGAAAGCTGGCCCATTGTCTGTCTTTATCCACAATCTCCATCTCCCTATAATTTCTTTCTATATACAAAAATATCTACAAAAATACCTACATTTAATACCTTCTCTGCTTATCTCAACTCTGTCCCATTCCATAATGCTCCATGGGTACCTACCCCCCTCTTTTTGGCAAAGACCCCTACTGGAGTCATTTCCAAACCTTGTGAAGATCAATATAAAAGATTTATAGATCTTCCCTGTGCCCTTGAATGGCCAGCTGTGGGGGGAACTGTGTGGCTTTTAGGAGATCATTTATAAGAGCAGAATAGGCTTTAAGTGGCTTGGCTTCCTGAATAACATCAGTGAGCATAACCTACATATCAGACCTTGGTGAGGTCACAGAATGCATAACTTCTATACAGTCATGTTGTTCCACCACCACATCCACCTCTAGAAGGGAAATGCCGCTCACCAAGCCTCTGGACCTCATGCAGTTGCTCCCACCCTATGCGATTGGATTCAGGTGCAGGCTCTGCACAAGTCTATGGAAATTAAGAAATCCTGGACAGCCGCACTCCAAAAGAAGGAATCTTTATTATAAATCATTAAAATCCAACTAAAGAGCTATGAGTAAGCATCCATTGATGTGAAACGCATTAGCTACTATTCTCTGTATTGTCCTTATGAGGTGAATTATGTTGGATTTTAACGATTTATAATAAAGATGCCTTCTTTCGGAGTGCGGCAGTCCAGGATTTCTTCATTTCCATAGACCTCATCCACCTCTCCCTTCAAACCAAACATGGTACTCAGAACAGGAGCCAGTCTCTAGGTGGGCGAAACAAAACCAATGGTCAGAGCTTCAGTGGAGTGGATAATAACTTCATATCCAGTGAGCCTCTGAACGGACACATATTGAGTGTTCAGACTCTTAAACAAAAATAATATTTGGCGTGGGGTATGTACATTTGTAGCATGTCACAGAGTACCTCAATACCCATGGTGCAGGCCGCTAGGGCATGCAGACACGCTAGCATTCCTTGTACCTGGACTGGAACTGCTTTGGCAAAACAAAAACTACAAGTCTCAGCTTACTTCCATGGTCTTGGGCTAGGAAGGCTGCCATGGTTGTACAGATGTCTCTTGTGCACAAATAACAATAAACATGGAGTACCAATCCGGAGCAGTAACCATTTCAGGTTGTTAACCTTATACAAACATGTATTTTCTTATCATCCCAAGTCACCAGCTCCGGGTCTCTTGTCTAAGTGCTTTGTCTGAGTATGTTGTCAAAAAATGGGAACAGTCAGGTATTTATTGGCAGCAGTAACCAATCATACCTAAAGAGAACAGCTTGTCTTTTGTTTGGTGGGTGTGCCACTCCCACGACAGCTGTAACCCTTGCAGAGATTACTTTGCGTTCCCTGGGGCTGACTGCGAACCCCAAATACTCAACCTGTGAGAGACAAAGCTGGACCTTGGACTGGAAGACCTTATGACCCTCTTTATACAGACAATTCAACAAAACCAAAAGTGTCTAACTGAGAGGCCATCAGGGAGGGACAGCACAACAGTAAGTTGTTAACACACTGAAGGAGGACAGAATCATTTTCAGCCACCCATGAGTCTCACAGAGTGCTATTGAGTGGACTACAGATGAGTCAACACAGCCTTAAGGCAAATACTGGACTCTTTAAAGCAGGAAGAAACCATACGTAGTTGTGTCTACTTGACAACAAGCCCGGAAAAAAAATTACTTAAATCAATGACAGGAAAATTCTGGCACTGTGGGGTGTAGACACAATCAGCTATAACACATCTGGGACAAATCTACTTTGGGTACAGGATTAATGGGAACATTCACATAAAAATATAAAACTTCCCCCGCCTCCCTGCTAGACGGGTGGTCCTGAGTAGGGATGGGTGAACGGTTCGGCCCGAGGATGAGTTTGGGCCAAACTTTGGTTGTTTGGATGTTCGGCGAACAACTAACATTATGCTGTGTTCGCAGCAAATTCAAAAGTCGCAGAGCCCCATTAAAGTCTATGGGACACTAACATAAAAAAACAAAAATGTGCCCCAGGGGACATGTATCAATGCAAAAAAAGTTTTAAAAACGGATGTTTTTTCAAGAGCAGTGATTTTAATAATGTTTAAAGTGAAACTGGGGGGGTGTCTATAGTATGCCTGTAAAGTGGCGCAGTTTTCCCGTGTTTAGTACAGTACCACAGCAAGATGACATTTCTAAAGAAAAAAAGTAATTTAAAACTGATCGCGGCTGTAATGAATTGTTGGATCGTTTCAATATAGATAAAAATCATTGAAAAAAAATTGCATGGGTCTCCCCCTAGTCCATTACCAGGCCCTTTGGGTCTCGTATGAATATTAAGGGGAACCCCGAATGAAAGTTGAAAATAAAATTGAGTGGGGGTCCTTCCAAAACTGACCAGAGCTGAGGTGATAGAAGGCGCCAAAAATCAGGTACAATTCACTCACCTTAGATAATCTTGCAATCCCATCACTGCCACCAGGCTGTAAGGGACTGTGCCAGACCGCTCAATGGTTCCCACTGGAATATTCCAGAAGTACACAATGACTCGCACACAAGATGAGATCAAAATATACTCGTTTAATTTGGCCGCTTGGCCGTTGTTTTATAAGAAAAGAAAAAGGGTGGGTTACAATACATCCAAAGCTTGATTACAAAAGGGCAAAATACCAATTTCTAATAATACATGTTTTTCTCCACACAATATGCAATTTAATCATATTTTCAGTAAGACAGGCATATGTCTAAATGTCATGTCAGAGTGTTCCCAAACAATATCCATTTACAGACATTCTTATCTCATTAGTCTAAACATATTTTAGCAAGAACACACATTCAAGTCAATCTCGGATAATAGAAATATTACAGACGTGACATGGAAACTTACAGAACAGACATCAGAAACACTATTAACCCTTCAACCCCCTTTCCTGGTATGCCATGCTGCATGCTCGGATAAGCATCTGGCAGGGGGGGGGGCTGGCAGCCTTAGGCCTGGGGGGCAAGTCCAGTCAAGTGGCCTATTGAACCACCGAATCAGCTCACCAGCTACAGAGAGAGAGGGAGACCACTCCACATTGCCCCAGAGAGAGAGATAGACTGCTTGACACTGCCTACACAGACAGAGAGAGACCTCTTCACCCTGCCTGTACAGAGAGAGATCGCTTCATTCTGCCTGCACAGAGAGAGACCACTTCACATTGCCAGCAGGGTGAAGCGGTCACTCTCTGTGCGGGCAGGGTGAAGCTATCACTCTCTGTGCAGGCAGGGTGAAGCGGTCATTCTCTGTGGGGGCAATCAATGTGGAGCAGTCTCTCAGAGAGAGACTGCAAAAGGAGCTTGCCCCTCCTCCACACAGACCAATGAGACTGCAGGAAGATGAAGACTAAAGACTGTGGTGTCACTGCCGCCACACTAAGTGCTACCTGTGGAGTCTGGAGCTTCTCTGGTGAGTGAGCACCACACCACTGGGCAAGCCAAGCAAGCAGAGTAGCCGGGAGTCACAGTGAGCGCAGCAGGCTAAACACGCAAGTCCTGCTGTCTCCCTGGCATGACCACCAGATTCACCAGGGTGCAGGCTCCTCCTATGTCAATTGCGGGTAGTGAGAAAAGCACACTCTGGAGTACTGGTCAGATTAAGGGCCCCCGTGGGCCTGGTGCTGCAGTGAAGCAGGTTTAGGAGTGGTAGGGATATGAGGTAATTAATGTCCTATCCCAGCTCTCCTCTTACTGTCCACTGTGTTTCCAGGAGCCTGTGCTAGCTTGTGCCCAGACTTGGTCACAGCCCCACAGGTGTAATGCTAGGGAAGCCTTGCACTTGATTTACCAAGCTTCCGTAAGAGCCGCGTGTCGGTGTGTGCTCTTAGGTGAAAGTTTCCAAGGCATCAGAATACAGATAAAGAATAAATAAAGAATAAATAAAGACACGCTGGTTGTACTGAAGTCAGTTGATAGATCGAATTCTGTACAACCAGTCTGCACATAGATTGAAATCTTTGTTGAACCGGCAGAATTTCAATCTGTCTATGTGGCCTAAGTCCACCAGTCTCTGGGTTTAAAAATATATCCTCAAATATTCTGAAAGGGGTGCTCCACTTAGGTGTAGAAATTCACTTTGAACTCCACCTTATTTCCAGAACTCTCTTTAGGGTACTTTCACACTGAAGGATGCTTTACAGGTGTTTTAGCACAAAAATAGTGCCTGTAAACTGCCTCTCATGCCACCCCAGTGTGAAAGCCCGAGTGCTCTCACACTGGGGCGATGCACTTGCAGGACATTCTGAAAAGTCCTGCAAGCAGCATTATTGGGGTGGTTTGGGAGAGGTGCCCTGCCCATTGAAATGAATGCAACACGGGCGGTTTTAACCCTTTCTTCGGCCGCTAGCAGGGGTTAAAAGCGAACCGCTAGCGCCGATAAAACAACGGTAAAGCGCCACTAAAACAAGCAGCGCTTTACCACTACCGCCCACACCACCGCAGTGTGAAAGTACCCTTAGGTATTAGATGTGCAAACAATAAGGTGAGAGCACATCTAATACAGTTCAAAGTGAACCCTGCCATTACGTGCAGGGATTGCCATTTAGGGGGTTAAAACAGGCAGGGATGAACTCCTCACTGCCTCTCAAATGCCTTTGAAAAGTGACCTGAGCATGGTACTGCACAGGCTGCTAGAAAAAGACTCTTTGGCTGCAGAGAGGGTGAGGGAGGAGCTCACTTACTTGGATGGTCCCAGCCTCCCAGGAGACTCAGTGGATTCCAGCCGACTGCTCAGATTTAACTTTCCCACCCACACATTCTCGTCACAGACAACACACAGGCTGCCCAGAGTGTGGGCGGGGCTGGCCGGAGTGTGGGCGGGGAAAGAGAGCAGGTCCAGCCTCTGCCAGCAATTCATGTGGAGGAGGGAGGGGCTGGGCGGGGCTGTGCTGTGCTCTGTAACACAGACTGTCAGCCCTGACATGAAGACATCGCTGACTCACAGTACTAGACTCGGCCAGCTCAAGATCTGTGCATGTCTGGTTTTGAGCTAACGACACAGCAGCCTTTGCACAGCATAATAGAGTGGCCCAGGGGGCAATTGCATCCCTGCCCCCGGCCCAGCCCGCCCCTGGGATCTGGTATAGACTTTGAGGGGACCCCAAGCTTTTTTTTTTCATTTTAGCATGAAGTTCTCTTTAAAATCCATACCAGACCCAAAGGGACTGGTATGGATTAAGGGGTGACCTCCACGCTGTTTTGTTTTCACATTTTTATATTGTCGGCAATGTTTTTTTATATTCAGCTGTTAGTGGGTTAGCCCGTTGACAGCTGATGACCCATCCGTTGTTAAGGACGCACCGGCCGACTTCCTGGCCTGCTCCTTAACAAATAGCTATTTACTGTGCCCTGATTCAGCCAATCAGGGATTAGAATGCACTGTGTAACGCGCATTGCATTGTGGGGTGCTCAGCGGGAAAACATCCTGCCGGGTGCCCCGCAAATTCAGGTGTTCAATGAATGGGTGGTGCTCGGGCCAAACTTATGCTAGGTCTGAACCGCTTGCTCAACACTAGTTGTCGGTGAAGGAGAGGAGGGTTGCTCAATATCTGAATTAGACAGTTCTTTCTAATCAGATATTTAGCATTCCAAAAAGGCTTTAAAATAGAAGTTTGTTTAATTTTTTTTTAAATAAATAAAGGGTAGATTTTTTAATGTGACTGGAATTCCACTTGAGGCTTTGACAAATAGCCCTCGGTTCACATCGGGCTGATTTGGCATGCAATTTCACATGTCAAATCACACGCCAAATCAGAGCCTATTGCTGGCTAGACATGTGCAATTCATTTCGTTCCAAATTAGTTTTTTATGGAATTTCGACAAATTCATTATTTCAGAAATGTCCAAATTAATGAAAACCCGTTTAACAAATTTTTCCAAATATTCGTAAATTCGAATATTTGAAAATTTTTAAATTCGTACATTCGTACTTTCGAAAATGCGTAAATTTGTAAATTTGTAAATTTGTAAATTCATAAATTTGTAAACTTCTACATTCGTAAATTAGTAAATTCGTAAATTTGTGAATTCGTAAATTTGTAAATTCGGAATTCTGAAATAATAATTAACTAATAATAACTTTACTATTACTAACTATTAAATTATAGGTATTGTAATTTCCTTTCAAATTTGGCTGTTAATGAACGTAGCACATACAAATTTATCCGAAGTTACGAATTATCCGAAATAACGTATGCCGTATCCAAACTAATGGAACGTAATGAACTAATAATAATAAATAACAATAATAATAATAATAAAATTTTAATATTATTATTTATTATTAATTTGTTCCATTCCATCCGTTTAGATGCAGCATACGTTATTTCGGATAATTCAAAACTTTGGATAGATTCGTATTTGTTACATTCACTAACAGCCAAATTTGAAAGGAAATTACAATACCTATATTTTAATAGTTAGTTACTATTTCAGATTTTTGAATTTTCGGGTTTTTGGATTTTCAAATTTTGAATTTACAAATTTACAAATGTACGAATGTATAAATTTACGAATGTACGAATGTGCGAACGTACAAATGTACGAATTTACAAATTGCGATCATAACGAATGAAAAAAAAAAAAACGAAAAAAAAAATAATTGAAACGAAAACGAACAAATTTTTTGGCAGTGCACATGTCTATTGCTGGCAACAGCTCCGTCTGGATCAGTACGACTACTTTGCGGCACCGCACTGATTCCAAAAAATAGTTTCTGCACTACTTTTGGCGACTTCGGGGACGATTTCAATAGACATCTGTGCATGAACCCGCACATATGTCTTTCAAATCGCCCCCTAACTCGCACTGAAATGCGGGTATGAAATTGTGCGAGTTCAACTGAACTTGCACGATTTCAAACCTGCCCTTAGAAGCTGATTGGTTAATTTGCATAGCTGTACCAGATTCTGTTTGCTTTGCTTTTAGTAAATCTCCCTCTGACTGTCTGCTTGAAGACCTTATGGCCACTATAAGGAAAATATACAAATCTGTCACTTTTTCAAGCTTGGGAAAATGTAAAAAGTCACATTAAACATTGCTGTCAGGTAAACATTACAATAATGATTTAGAATACACATCTAAAGTGTCCCTTTAAGGAAGTCACGTATCATAAATGTAAGTCCCTTATTACAAAATGCTCCTGACATCAAACATTAGATATTCTTTCTCAAAATTTAGTATTTTATTTTGAGCAAAAATGGATATGGAACTAGGAAAATCTGGTAAATATTATGCTTACTGACAAAAAGTGCTATTATGCCTGAATATTTGCATTTATATTTGTCACATCTCTGGAGAATCAGACAATCCACAAAACCAGATTGTCATGAATTGCATCATTCTTTGCAGATTGGAAAAATTACAATGCACATGTTCAGGCGTATTGAAAATGAATGATTCTTTGAAATTGCTCCTTTTATGTAGTATCGCCTAATTCTAGAACAACTGATATAGTAAGTGGAGCTTTCTGACCGATCCCTGGCATCAGGTTATAGTCATATATTCATATCATAGTCATATTGATATAACTAATGTACAAACATACACTAGGGTCAGCACTCCGACCAGCGGTGAGCAGACGCAAATGATGTGACAGGCTGTTTTTTACTTGGAACACTGTAAGCATAATTTTTATTGGGGGGACACTTTCTTAATAAACAATTTTACACTATGGAGAGTCCCCCCTATTGTCTTACATGATACTATGATGTTAAGTGATGTGTCGGAGTGAGAGGAAATGCAATCAGCTGTGATTCCAGAGTGGATCATTATAATAGAGAAGACTAAAGGCTCTATTGAATCCATCCTTGTGGTAAGCATTTACACCTAAGGGGCTGACCACGAGATTATACGGTGGAGGTACAACACTCTATACCAACCTAACGACAACTTTTAAGACTCAATATAGAAGCCTGTCCCCGCTACCGTCATCTCACTCAAATAGGGGACTCATCACTTTCTGATGCCTATCCGACACGTTACATTTTTTACTTGATTTTGACCATCAGGAACTGTTTACATCGTTTTAGAATTTTATTTGAACTTTTTATTTTAATTTTAACTGTCTTATATACTTTATACCTGTACCCTTTTTGATGCTTAATACATATAGGATCCAGCATTTTTCACTAAGTGGTGTCACAGCTACTAGGAGGGCTGTTTACATATGATTGATATGCTGAACAGGGGAGAAATGTAGCACTTAATGTTAAATCATTAGTATGAATGAGCATTCATCATAAAGCGCTGTTAATACTTTTGTGTTTTAAGAAAGTATACATGTAATACACTAGGGTCTATTGTCAGAATCAGAATATTGAATAGCACTAACCTTAAAACTTAGTTGCCTGACATTATCAAAAACCTGTGTATTGAACTTTTTGCATAGTTTTTGAAAAGTTAGATGAGATTTACAGTAATCTGTCTCGTGCAGCCTTGACTGCCAGACCTTAATTTGATCTATAATAACTCTGCATTAGGGATGAGCAGAACATCGTCCTGTTCGGTTCGCAGCAGAACATGCGAACAGGCAAAAAATTTGGCAGAACACACGAACACCATTAAAGTCTATGGGACACAAACATGAATAATCAAAAGTGTTAATTTTAAAGGCTTTTATGCAAGTTATTGTCATAAAAAGTGTTTGGGGACCTGGGTCCTGCCCCAGAGGACATGTATCAATGCAAAAAAATTTTTTTAAACGGCCGTTTTTTCAGAAGCAGTGATTTTTTAATTCTTAAAGTGAAACAATAAAAATGAAATATTCCTTTAAATATCATGCCTGGGGGGTGTCTATAGTTTGCTTGTAAAGTGGCACATTTTTCCCGTGCTTTGAACAGTACCACAGCAAAATTACATTTCTATAGGAAAAATTATCATTTAAAACTGATTGCGGCTGTAATGAATTGGCGGGTCTCGGCAATATAGATAAAACTAATTGAAAAAAAGAGTATGGGATCCCCCCAGTCCATTACCAGGCCCTTTGGGTCTGGTATGAATATTAAGGGGAACCCTGAACCAAAAGTTAAAAAAAAAATGTGCGGGGGTCCCACTAAAATCAATACCAGGCCCTTCAGGTCTGGTATGGATTTTAAGGGGAACCCTGTGCCAAAAAAAAATGGGGTGGGGGTCCTTCCAAAATCCATACCAAACCCTTATCTGAGCATGCAACCTGGCAGACCGCAGGAAAAGAGGGGGGATGAGAGAGCGCCACCCCCTCCTACCACCAGGCAACCACCTTGCCTGGTGGTTGTGGGGGTCTGCGGGCGGGGGCTTATCTAAATCTGGAAGCCTCCTTTAACAGGGGGACCCCCAGATCCTGGCCTCCCCCGTGTGAATTGTTAATAGGGTACCCTTACCATTTCACAAAAAAAGTGTCAAAATGGTAAAAAAGACAAGAGACAGCTTGGGACAAGTCCTTTATTAAAAAATAAAAATGTCCCACGAAGTAAGTTCACGCCGCCCAACGGACTGAAAAAAAAAAGAAGCCATAACTGAGGCTCCCACCCATCTTCGCTGTGACAGCCCTTAAATAACTGAGGGCAGGGCTTCCCCGTGCCATCAGAGGGGGTGGGGTTATCCGGTTGCATCACCTGCAGTATCTAACAAAAGTGAATACACCCCTCACATTTTTGTAAATATTTTATTTAATGTTTTCATGTGACAACACTGAAGGAATTACACTTTGCTACAATGTAAAGTAGTGAGTGTACAGCTTGTATAACAGTGTACATTTTCTTTCCCTTTAAAATAACTCAACACACAGCCATTAATGTCTAATCCACTGGCAACAAAAGTGAGTACACCCCTAAGTGAAAATGCCCAAATTGGGCCCAATTAGCCATTTTCCCTCCCCGATGTCATGCGACTCAGTGTTACAAGGTCTCAGGTGTGAATGGGGAGCAGGTGTGTTAAATTTAGTGTTATCGCTCTCACTCTCTCATACTGATCATTGGAAGTTCAACATGGGACCTCATGGCAAAGAACTCTCTAAGGATCTGAAAAAAAAGAATTGTTGCTCTACATAAAGATGGCATAGGCTATAAGAAGTTTGTCAAGACCTTGAAACTAAAATGCAGCATGGTGGCCAAGACCATACATTGGTTTAACAGGACAAGTTCTATTTAGAACAGGCCTCGCCATGGTCGACCAAAGAAAGTGCTCATGCATGAGAAGTTGAGTGCATGTGCTCATTGTCATATCCAGAGGTTCTTTGGGAAATAGACATATGAGTGCTGCCAGAATTTCTGCAGAGGTTGAAGAGGTGGGGGGTCTGCCTGTCGGTGCTCAGACCATATGCCGCACACTGCATTAAATTGTTCTGCGAGGCTGTCATCCTAGAAGGAAGCCTCTTCTAAAGATGATGCACAAGAAAGCTAACAAGCACCAGAACTCATGTTTAACTCTAAACTGGTAACCTATAAAGGCTTTTAAAGTGTTGCCTATAGACCATTTTAGGTACTGTACTGTAGTTTGTTACCATTTCCCTGGTGTGCGCAATTTTACATCTTGATATGCTTGGCATCTATTTACGCAGCACATCCTTTTTTTATATTCTACCAAAAATGGGCATTAAATTATGTTTGTGTGCACTAAAATGCATTTGAGTGTTTTTTCCAGAACATTTGGTTTAATAAATGGCTGTGCAAACATTGTGTCACATAAAAATTACATCAAGCACACATTCATTGTATATATAGAAAAAAGCATAGAAGTAAGTCTATCTGTTCATCACAGGACTTGACTGATCAGGTGAACCTGTTTGAAAAATGTATTTAACTCTTCTATATGGCCAAACAGTCATCACAGTATCACTAATTTGTCTTGATTATTTTTCTTCATCTGTAAACTGTATGGGGTATTAGAGCTCATCTTTTGATGTATTATGCAATTAATTTGATGGATTGCTAATTGAGTCAGTGTGGCATACCATATGTGTACTCCCGACCTTTGTGTCAGTGGTCAGATTTAAGCTCCCAAAGATGGAGGAAAAACATATGCTGTTGAGGGAATACAAAGATGTGGACTAGAATAAAAAGTGTAATCAAATTACAATAGAAATTTTACTACATCTCTGACAAACTTAAAACAGAGAAATTGACAGCAATAGTAAATCTTATGTATGAGTAGTTTTATTTGTTTTGTTTATTTTAGTTTTTAGTTTGCTTTTTGTTTTTAATGTAATATTTGATAAAAAAGTACTTCCCTTATTGAATCTGTGCAAGCAATAAAGTTATGTATGTGGTTGTGAACTGCAGCTCACTATCAGGGATGAGGTTTTGGTTCACTGCTGGTGGGTTTGAGGTGAATTCTGCTGGTTTGAGATTTGTGGTCTTGAATAATTCTTGTACAGATATAACTGGGTTTTTATTTTAAATCATAATCCACTGCTCAGTATTTGAACAATGGCTAGCATACTTAGAAGGGGGGGGGGGCTTTTGAATAAGTCAGCCCCCCTTAAAATTTAAACACTCTAGCCCCGGTAGGTTTTAGCCCCGGAAGGTTTTAGCCCCTTAATGACTAGGCCATTCTATGCAATACGGCCCTGCGTTATTTTAACTGACAATTGTGTGGTCGTACGATGCTATACCCAAATAAAATTGGTGTCCTTTTTTTCCTATAAATAGAGTTTTCTTTTGGTGGTATTTGATTACCTCTGCATTTTTTTTTCTTATAAACAAAAAAAGAATGACAATTTTGAAAAAAAAAAATATTTTTTACTTTCTGCTATAATACATATCAATAAAGAAATGTAAAAAATCGAATCTAATAATATGTAATATGTATTCTACTATATATTTTGGGTAAAAAAATCCCATTAAGCATATATTGATTGGTTTGCACAAAAATTATAGCATCTACAAAATAGGGGATGTATTTATGGCATTTTTGTTTATTTATTAATTTTTTACTTGTAATGGCGGTGATCAGCAATTTTAGCAGGACTGTGACATTGCGGCGGACAGATCAGACACCTAGCTGACACTTTGACACTTTTTGGAAACCAGTGACATTATTACAGTGATCAGTGCTAAAAAATATGCACCGTCGCTGTATAAATGACACTGGCAGGGAAGGGGCTAACATCAGGGGCGATCAAAGGGTTAAGTGCATTCCCTAATTGTGCTTTCTTACTGTGGGGGGGATGGGATCACTGCATGGACACTGTGAACATTCAAATTATACATATATATATATATATATATATATATATATATATATATATATATATATATATATATATACAGTATCTCACAAAAGTGAGTACACCCCCACATTTTTGAAAATATTTTATTATATCTTTTCATGTGACAACACTGAAGAAATTATACTTTGCTACAATGTAAAGTAGTGAGTGTACAGCTTATATAAAATTTGCTGTCCCCGCAAAATAACTCAACACGCAGCCATTAATGTCTAAACCGCTGGCAACAAAAGTGAGTACACCCCTAAGTGATAATGTCCAATTTGGGCCCAAATAGCCTTTTTTTCTCCCCGGTGTCATGTGACTCATTAGTGTTACAAGGTCTCAGGTGCGAATGGGGAGCAGGTGTGTTAAATTTGGTGTTATCGCTCACATTCTCTCATACTGGTCACTGAAAGTTCAACATGGCACCTCATGGCAAAGAACTCTCGGAGGATCTGAAAAAAAGAATTGTTGCTCTACATAAAGATGGCCTAGGCTATAAGAACATTGCCAAGACCCTGAAACTGATCTGCAACACGGTGGCCAAGACCATACAGCAGTTTAACAGGACAGGTTCCACTCAGAACAGGCCTCGCCATGGTCAACCAAAGAAAGTGCTCATGCACGAGTGCACGTGCTCAGCATCATATCCAGGGGTTGTCTTTGGGAAATGGACATATGAGTTCTGCCAGCATTGCTTCAGAGGTTGAAGGGGTGGGGAGTCAGTCTGTCAGTGCTCAGACCATACCCTGCACACTGAATCAAATTGGTCTGTATGGCTGTCATCCCAGAAGGAAGCCTCTTCTAAAGATGATGCACAAGAAAGCCCGCAAAAAGTTTTCTGAAGACAAGCAGACTAAGGACATGGACTACTGGTACCATGTTCTGTGGTCTGATGAGACCAAGATAAACGTATTTGGTTCAGATGGTGTCATGGGTGTGTGATGGCAATGAGGTGAGGAGTACAAAGACAAGTGTGTCTTGCCTACAGTCAAGTATGGTGATGGGAGTGTCATAGTCTGGGGCTGCATGAGTACTGCCGGCACTGGGGAGCTACAGTTCATTGAGGGAACCATGAATGCCAACATGTATTGTGACATACTTAGGCAGAGCATAATCCCCTCCCTTCGGAGACTGGGCTGCAGGGCAGTATTCCAACATGATAACGACCCCAAACACACCTCCGAGGTGACCACTGGCTTGCTAAAGAAGCTGAGGGTAAAGGTGATGGACTGGCCAAGCATGTTTCCAGACCTAAACTCTATTGAGCATCTGTGGGGCATCATCAAACGGAAGGTGGAGGAAGGCAAAGGTCACTAACATCAACCAGCTCCATGATATCGTCATGGAGGAGTGGAAGAGTGGAAGAGGACTCCAGTGGCAACCTGTGAAGCTTTTGGTGAATTCCATATCCAAGAGGGTTAAGGCAGTGCTGGAAAATAATCATGGCCACACAAAATATTGACACTTTGGGCCCAATTTGGACTTTTTCACTTAGGGGTGTACTTACTTTTGTTGCCAGCGGTTTAGACATTAATGGCTGTGTGTTGAGTTATTTTGAGTGTCATTTCTTCAGTGTTGTCACATGAAATGAAAGAATAAAATATTTACAAAAATGTGAGGGGTATACTCATTTTTGTGAGATACTGTATATATATATATATATATATATATATATATATATATATATATATATATATATATATATATATATATATATATATATACACCGTATTTATCGGCGTATAACACGCACAGGCATATAATACGCACATTCATTTTAAGAGGGAGGTTTCAGGAAAAAAAACTTACATTTTTAATAAGGAACTTTGAAGCAAAATAAGGGTCAGTGCCCATCTGCAGCCTCACCATTGCTATCAATGCAGCCTGATCAATGCCCATCTGCAGCTCACAAGTGCCATCAATGCAGCCTCATTAGTCTACATCAATGCAGCAGCCTCACCACTGCCATCAATGCAGCAGCCTCACCACTGCCATCAATGCAGCAGCCTCACCACTGCCATCAATGCAGCAGCCTCACCACTGCCATCAATGCAGCAACCTCACCACTGCCATCAATGCAGCCTTATCGATGCCCATCTGCAGCCTAGAGGGGACAGGGAGGGGGGCGGGACAAGCGCCGACAGATTACATACAGTGATAGACAGATAGACAGAACAGTGGTCCAATGGCGGCCCAGGAGAAGGGACTTTCTATTACAGAGGCCGCCAAGTAAAACGGAGCTTCTCACTGTATTTAATCTGACGACACTCATCCCGCCCCCCTCCCTGTCCCCTCAGAGGCAGCTAAAATTGAAGTATTGGCGTATAACACGCACACGCTATTTGCACCCGATTTTCATGGTGAAAAAGTGAGTGTTATACGCCAATAATTACAGTATATATATACACAGTGGGGACAGAAATTATTCACACCCCCTTCAATTTTTCACTCTTTGTTATATTGCAGCCATTTGCTAAAATCATTTAAGTTAATTTTTTTCCTCATTAATGTACACACAGCACCCCATACTGACAGAAAAACACAGAATTGTTGACATTTTTGCAGATTTATTAAAAAAGAAAAACTGAAATATCACATGGTCCTTAGTTTTCAGACCCTTTGCTGTGACACTCATATATTTGACTTAGGTGCTGTCCATTTCTTCTGATCATCCTTGGATGGTTCTGCACCTTTATTTGAGTCCAGCTGTGTTTGATTATACTGATTGGACTTGATTAGGAAAGCCACACACCTGTCTATATAAGATCTTACAGCTCACAGTGCATGTCAAAGCAAATGAGAATCATGAGGTCAAAGGAACTGCCTGAAGAGCTCAGAAATAGAATTGTGGCAAGGCACAGATCTGGCCAAGGTTACAAAAAAATTCTGCTGCACTTAAGGTTCCTAAGAGCACAGTGGCCTCTATAATCCTTAAATGGAAGACGTTTGGGACGACCAGAACAATTATTCTATCACAAGACCTCCTCTGTAACTCTAAACTGGTAACCTGTAAAACTTTTTAAAGCGTAGCCTATGGAAATTTTTAAGTACCAAACTTTGTCGCGATTCCACGAGTGTGCGCAATTCTAAAGCATGACATGTTAGGTATCTATTTAATCAGCATAACATCATGTTTCACATTATACCAAAAAATTGGGCTAACTTTAGTTTTTTTGGTTTATTTTGATTGATAAAATTTTTTTTTCCCCAAAAAAATAAGTTTCTGAGTAACTTTAGCCCTATACCATCCACCGATTTAGATCTTGTACTAGATTTGTGGTTTAAATGTGCCCATACATTATGTCAGGATTCCACTTCTTGCATTGTAGATTTTCTTATTTCCCCTGTTGTACTGTTTGCAATAATCCCTACATTGATATTGGTGTTCCATTGTGGCGCCCACCCTCGGTCCTTATCCTTTATTTCATGCACATTCTGTAAGTAACTTTATTGAGCTTATGTAAGCCCTATGATGGACATTTTTTATGTCCACCTATCATTGAATACTGAATGTTGCATCTTACTTATTCTAGCTTGGTCTTTATATGCTCACCGTGGTCATACGGCTATATGCTTCCATTGCCTGATGCTGACGACCAGATAGGATTGTATTGGAGATCACTTCGGTAAGCGGATGATGGTCTTGACAGGATGAATGCTATTAACATATGACTATTTTGTATATTTTTCTTCTTTTTGTATAGTTATCTAACTACTAGTGTCCTACAAAGTCCCCTGAAGAAGCCATCACTGGCGAAACATGTTGGGAATAGACATTTTAGTACAAATGTTCGCCTAAAATATATAAGTTGACCACATTTTGATTATGTGCTCTTTTTATTACTATGTTTTTATCACAAATTAATTAAAAATTTGTCAGTTTTTTTTTTTTTGTCAATTTTGCTTTTTGGCACCGCTATAATCCCACCCTCCTCCTACTTTCCATTTATCAATTAAAGGATGAGATGCATCTGTATATTTTAACCTTACCATGGTTTCCAAACAAATTCCATTTATAATTATATATGTTTTTGATGGTGTGTGGAAACACATAACTTTGCAAGTGGCAGCATATGTGTAGGGGTATCCTAGTTAGGGCTGCTAAGTGTTGTAGTCCACCTGTCACCCTGCACAGCCAGGCACATAATTTCTAGTCACTCTTAGACAGAAAACAGTCCATGCACTTTGTTTTGTATTTTCATTAAGGGGAATTAACTTGGATGGGGTAAGGGTATATGGAATGCCCACTTGATTTTTGAAAATGTACATGGACCAACTATATACACTCTCTGTATATACACTCCAGTCTTCACTCCAGCACACTTGCTTGCAGGCTATTCCTCATCAATACCTCCAGCACTTTATTTGCTTACTCTTCCAGGACCAGCTAGCACTTATTTGTAGGCCGGAACTGACTCAACCAGGCCTAAAGTAGGTGCCCTTTAAAGGCAGGGAGTGTGAGCCCCTTTAGTGTAGTGACAAAAATATGGTAGTCTTTTAGTGCTAGCTGTCCATGTGGCTACTGATCCCAGTACCACATCTTCTGGCCCTGCCAGTCCTCATGGCTGCACAGCTGCCTCTTTCCACTGCTCATGTTTCCACGGTTCTTTCACCTGGTTCTGCACCCATGTCCAACTGCAATCTAACAGTCCTCTCAGGCGTGCCTCCCTAGTCCTCTCTTCTGTTTCTACACCCATCTCAGACTGCTCTCTCTCAGTCCTCTCAGGCGTGTCTCCCCAGTCCTTTTCACTGTGCTTTACTCACCAGCCCTCCTGGCAGCAACCTGTTGTTCCTCCCTGGAGACTTGACCCGCAGTGCTCTCTCCTGTTGTCTTCTCCTTGCTCCTCTTGGCCAGGACACCTCTGTGTGTTGTAGGAGGGTCCCATCCACAACCGAGCCCAGGCACAAGGCCACCCCCCAGACTGGGGAGCTCCCTCCAAAGCCCCGACAGCCTAGCACTCCATCTTCAGCTTCCATCCCAAACAACTCCTCCCCATCTGGGCTGACCCTGGGTATTTAAGGAGGCCTGCCCCCTGCCAATCCAAGTTGGGGATTGTTCAGGGCTCCTTAGAATACCCCAGGTGGCTCCACCTCTACTCCAGTCTCTCTTTCCAGAAAACACTGGAACATTCTAGAAAGAAGTAGGAGGTCCCAGTGATGCCACCTGTGGGTCACCCCAGCACTACCCTGAGCCTCCCAGTTCAGATTAGATCAAAACAAACAGGCCTGGCTGCCAACCAGGCCTGCCTTAATTTACCTATCCTAACCATGACCTATCTCTAGCACCTACCTATCTCTAGCACCTACCTAGGGTGCTACACACGTATAGGGTTTTTTTTGTTTATATATATATATATATATACTTTATTGAAGTTGTATTATTAGTGATTGTGCAAAGGGTTTTATTCAGTTATTACCTTAAAAACTGTTTTGTTTCACACTTTTGTAAACAGTCACCAAATGTAGAGAAAGTTGTGTATCGTTGGGAAATATTTATTGGTGTGGAAACATCAGAACAGTTTAGCTTCATCACTGACTGATTCCTGAACAATTCATTCTGACAGGTAACTGTCAGCTTTAAAGATATTTAGCTTGCATCAATGCAAAGAAAAAATGAGATTCAAATAACATGTAGCTTGGAAGCAAACACACAGCACACAATCATAATACTGTGGGTGTAATGAACATTTTGAAACAAGCCAATATAATTGAAAATGGTCTTGAATTGGTTAATAATTGGTTGAAAACAGTATAGAGTTAACTATTTGTCCCCTGTCTTCTTTAACCTATAAAATCAACAAAGCCTTTGTCACACAATTTTCCCTCTACATTAAGAAAGATAATAAAAATGTACATAGAATAAGTCTGACAACAATGCAAAAGTCCTATAATTGTGAACTTAATTCAAGAAGGCTGCCTTGTATTGAGAAAAGAGAAGTAGCACTGTCTTCATTTTTGATTAGTCTCTCTTTTCAAGTGTTGTGCTGCACTCTATCATCAAAATTGAGGTAGAGACTTTATTATCATCACTATAGCAACCGCAGGGAATTTATATTTCAGAACAGTTGGCTACTTCAAAATTTCCTCTGGACTGAAAGAACAGCAGATGATGTGTACATTTTAATTCATTTTCACTTATTTCAGTGTAGAGGTGTTTCATAAACCAGGACAGTTTTTAATGGTAAGATGCACAATTCTATCTTGAGTTTCTTTGCTATCCCAGCAGGTTTCCATTAGAAAATGGCATATTTGGATGCTGTATTATTTAGAAGCTGCTATTTGACATCTGACTTATCTGTCTATTTAATACATTGCCTTCCATCTTAGTTTTCCTTGCTGCTTACACCAATCAATAAATATATTTTCCTTATAGCAAGCATATGCACATACATTAGCACATACATAATTATAAAAAAATAAGAGAAAAAAAAAAGATGTATGTACATCACAAAGATGACGACAATAGCCATTTCAAATTATTTTTTGAATTTTTCTTTCTATTTTATTATTATCATATAACAAATATGAAAAGTATAAATACATATACTGTATGTATTTTAAAACTTAGTACATTTGCAGAAACTATACAGAATGTATTTAAAAACACCATAGTATCAGTTGCAATGAGTTGCATAATTCTACAGTAACCTATGATAATTCAGCTAATTGCATTTTATTTAAAGCTGACTTTTAGGTGTGTTGGTATGAATTAATGTATTGCTCACAAGGAGGAATGAGGTCTGGGTTTAATACTACCATGGACATAAGGTGAATCCTGCAGGTTCAAGATTCATTGTCCAGGTGAATCTATGTGCAGATTTACCCGGGATAATTGTTTTAACTGTAATGCATTGCATGGCTCTCAAACTGTGGCAAGTAGGCTTAGAAGGGTCAGTAACAGAGCTTTTGCATTAGCCAGCTTCCTCCCTTTAAAAGGGAGGTATAGAGCAATTAATTGGAAGCTGTTGCAGGCAGTAACACATAGGGAAAGCTGATAGTTTGCATAGGGAGAGACTAGGGCCAGTTTGGAAACTGTACCTTAAATCTAATTGGTAGCTTTTTTGGGCAATCAACATTTTTGCTGCCTTTTAGGTTTTTCTTTTTGAGGGGTTTTTGACTTTCATTTTATTTAGTAGTTAATTTGGGGTCAGCACTAACTTTTAGCTGTTGTCTTGTCTATAACAAACTGTTTTGTTTATCCAAGAGGGAGGGCTCTTGTACAGCCCCGGCTCTGGGACCACTGATGTTGTGACAGTAGCCGCAAGAGCGTGGTGAGGTATGAGCACCTATAACATTTTCTGTCAGCCGCAACAGTGAGTGTCGCCCAAGATAGATCAGATCGCTGAAACAGCAAATGGCAGCAGAGACAGCAAACCCAGGACTGGACAGACAGCAGGCAGCAGGTGTTTGACAGGCAGCCAGCTGGCAGGGAGCAAGTGTGGATGGACTGGCAGCACTCAGCAGGTTAAGGACCAGCAGGGACCAGGTAGCATGCAGATTAGGACAGATGGATAACTGGATGGAAAGTCAGATAAGCCAAGTCAGCAACAGCAAATACATATATATGAAGGTCTGGCAGAGAATGGTCAGAATACAAGCAGAAGTCAGCTTTGTAGAATCAGGCAGATGAGCAGGAATAAAAAGAAAGTGCAGTGCAAAAAAAATCAAAGTTTAATCAACATAACAAAAAGTCCATTGATCAGTAGGTGAACTACAAGGCCCAGATAGCACCAGCAAAGAGTATCCACATCTTGAAAAAGAGTCCAAGAACATATGCGTCAAGTGAGAATCCCTCCACTTCTAAGAAACTTGCTTCGCTCACCTCAGGAAATAGACCCAGATCTAACAGGTGGTCGACAGAGCACGTTTCATAAAGGGTGAAGTACAGTAGGAACTGGAAATACAGATCTCCAAAACTATTCCCCAAAGATAAACGGATAAAAGAAGAAAACATTCCAAGGCTTTATTATAGTAAAAAATATCCTGCTTACATTGAGCCGATCAATATGCGACGCATACTAGCACATTATGCTTTTACTTTGCTGGGGCAAAGACAGGAAGTAAAACCCATCATGGTTTAATTCCTCTTTAAATTAATCTCACTAGCAATCTTATCTTTTTGATATCCCTTCTGCAAGAATCTTTCTGCTAGTACTTGAGATTGAGTCTGATAATCAGATTCGAGGAGCAGTTTCCCCTAAGGTGAATAAACTGGCCCCTTGAAATGTTACACAGCCATGTATTATGATGGTAATTACCAAGGGGAAAATACCAATTCCTGTTGGTGGGCTTAAAATAATTATGCATCCTGTAGTGGACTGCTTCCTTAAATACCTCCAGGTCAAGGAACACCATACGTTGAGTGTCAATGTTCCAAAAGAGGGAGATGTTTTTATTATAATTTTTCAATCTAAGCATAAAAACTTCAAGACTGAACATATCACCATCCTAAATCATAATACTAAACAAAATTGTAGATACCCTGGAACCTCCTTCTACAAATTTTAAGCGCTTATGGAGTTAGTGAAATCAATGTGATAATGCAAAATAATATACGTATTAAAATAGTCAATTTAAGACGCAGGGAGCTGCTGCCATATAACTTACTCAAGGTAAGTAAACTAAAAATCATACAAAAACACAAGACAATAATCCGTGTAGGCAGCGCTACATAAATCAACACTATCAAATGATGTGCTGACATAAACCGTATTGAAATATACCGTAATTAATTGCAACAATGAAATGACTTAGCCATCAAAAAAAAATTTCAAAGTTCACTTTCTATGTGCAACGTATTGTATTGTATTGTATTGTATTGTATTGTATTGTATTCAGTCAGCAATGCAAATTGAGCCATGGTTATATCCCTGGGAACAAAAAAGTCACATTGAAATATATTATGTTCCTTCCACCCATACAATCCTGAAAATCGGAGATAAATCTCCCTATAAAATCAATTCTTACAAGACAATGCTGGGTAACAGGCATGTAAAGGTGGATCGCTTGTGATTTCAGATCTCTCCTCGGGATAATAGACACAGGGACAGCTGCTGATAGGTGGGTCAGGTCTTTGGCTAGATGAGCTCATTCATATGGAGGGGAAAAACAAAATGCTCCATAGCGTGATCCTGTTTCAAATACTTTTATTTAAACACAAATAATGGACATGTAATAGGCTAATTGGCTGTCTATTATGTAATGGACATGTACCACAATGGATTAAAAAAACCGTATGATGTTGAGCATATATAAAGGGGGATTTACATTATATAGCCACACCCTCAGATGATGTCACAGATGACGAAACGTGTCAGGGCATGGCTATATGACAACTTGGAATAGTGTGTACAAGCCATTGAGAAATCTATTGTGTGGTTAAAAATTGCTCCGAATGTATAGGAGATACCGTCACGCAAATTCTTTGGATGTAACGCTGTGCTAAATGCCAATTGAAAAATTGTAAGTGAAGTGCACATGTGCGCGGCGCCGGAGCAGGACATGCACTGACCAAGCTCCGCAAGCCCTGGCCCATATTAAGCTAAAAAAAGCAGTAGGGGACGCTCGGATCGGATGCACAGCCGCAGATGTCCCCCCTGTCTATCTCCCCAGATAGGGCATTAATGTATGCTGCCTCCCCAGCCTCCTCCACAGACAGACAAATGGCAGAACTAGCTGAGCTGGCTCTGATCCAAAGCAGTTCTGTGCACCCTCAACCACCTATTCTTGCTGCCATATATTCAGGAAATGCAGTCCTCCTGGCTAGATTCTCCACACTCCTGTAAGAGGAACTGTCCAAAGCCTGCACAATTATCACAACCAGATTGAAAGATGATTTTCAAAACATAGGAGAGAGGCTAGATATGATAGAGTCCAAAATGAATGGTACCGTGAAGAGAGTTAACCAAAATAGCAGAATGAGTTCTTCCCTACAAGACCAACTAGATCAGGCAAACGGGAAGATTGAGGACCTGGAGAACAGATCTAGGAGGTACAACTTCTGCATGCATGGCCTTCCAGAGTCAATGGGAGACCTAGGAGACGCTATACACTCCTTGATGAAAAACCTGTTACCAGATATCTCCTCTCACCAGCTGGAATTAGACAGAGTTCGCAAAGCCCTGACAGCACCTAGGCCGGATGGCCTGTCCCGTGACGTGATAGTTCAGCTGCATTTTCATCGGATTAAAGAAAAGATAATGGTGGATGCTGGAATTAAAGGAGATGTCTCACTTATGGCAAATAAGGTCCAGATCTTCATGGATATCTCTCAGAAAAGACGACAACTGAAACCACTACTAACCCATCTGATCAACCGCCAGATCAAATATCGTTGGTCGCTTCCATTCCGATTGTCTTTTACTTATATCCCACTCCTTTTCCAGCTTCCAGTCCAGGGGGAGTTGCTCCTAGAATTGGGTCTGATCTCTAAGGACTCACCTGTCTCCAACGCCCCCAACACTGACGGTCGTCCGGTTTCCCCTCTATGGTCCCATCCGGGAAGATCCAGATCCAGGAAGTCTCCATCAATCACCTGAACAGCCCCAAGAAATTTCACCTGGACATTGCTCCTCATTATGGGACTAGCCTTCCTACATTTGGACCCAATCCAACTTTGAAGACTTTGATACTAACGACAGACAGTCCCAGTTTTGTTTTGTTGTGATCCGCAAGGGACTCTAGCTCCTAATCCTTTACCTGACGATTACATTTTTATTCATTCCCCCCCTTTTTTTTGGGTCATAGGAAAGTGTCCCTGTTCTCTATTGTGGACTAATCTTATCTTACATTTATGACACTAAGTCCGGTTGGGTGGTTCACCCGTCCCTTCCAGACAAAGCAAGAGATGGGCTGGAGCGGAAAGGCATGCCACTTGTGGTGAACTTGCCCCTACCCCGAGAGTGGAGGCAACTTCACAACATGACAAGGGGGCTTGGCACCCCCACAGTTGTACTGATTTACAGTGCATAGGTTCTTTTTATATGTTAGCATTGTTAATATGTTTTTATTACAGCTTAACCAAAGACGTACTGTCTTCTATCTTTAAACCTGTTCTTCTCTCTTCTTTCCGAGCTTTCCTTCCCTTTGGTGCACTTCCACTCCAGGAATGGGTCCGACGTGATAGACTGAGAGGACCCCTGACAGAATCCTTGAGGCTCCTAAAACGTGAGTACAGTCCACTGAACCCTTATGACCAGTAGATCCTCCACAAAATATACCATCTTAACATATAATGTGCAGGGCCTTAACTCCCCTATTATGAGGACAAAGGCCTTTCAACAATACTATAAAATGGGAATAGACATACTACTACTACAGGAGACACACTTTTCATGGACCTCTGCCCCTAAATATCTACATGAATGGTACCTCACGGTCTTTTTATCAAATGGACCAGATAAAAAATGAGGATTATCTATATGTATCGCTAAGAAGATCCCATTCATGCCCACCAACATTATAAGGGACAAGGAAGGCTGCTATATCCTGGCAACAGGGAAAATCAATGAAAATGTAATCACCCTACTCTCCTATTATGCTCCCAACACAGGGCAAACACAGTTCCTGCACTCAATGCTGGTGGGACATGTAATTTTGGGAGGGGATAGCAACACTTCCCTAGACCAAATTTTAGATAAATCTAACCCCAGGAATTCAGTTCTAAAACACACCCCAAAACAAAGTGTGGCAATAGCATGCCTACTACACAGCTATGATTTGATCGATATATGGAGAGATACTCACCCCACCACCAGGGACTACATGTTTTATTCCCACGTACACAAAACATATTCCCGAATAGATCACCTATTCACATTATCCCCACTTCTCTCTTATGTCTCGTCGGCTAAAATTCTCCCTATGGCATGGTCAGACCATTCCTTGATGCAAGTCACACTAACGAGCCTATGGTCAAAACCTCAACCATCGTCTTGGCAACTAAATGAGTCCTTATTAAATGACCCTATTATTGCAAAAGAAGTAGAATTGGCTCTCCAAGGCTACTTCCAGGACAATCCCCCGTCATCCTCCACCCCAACCATGATTTGGGCGGCCCATAAAGCCACCATCTGCAGCAAACTGATACAATTAGCTTCCAGAGTGAAACGATCAGCCAACAAAATGAGGAGTTGCAAAGCCTTATGTGCGAACAAAGAGCAACATCTGGATCTTAGAGACCAGATTGATGCAGCCCGCACAGCCCTGAACTTGAGCCTCACCACAAAAGCAGAAAAATACATTAGATAGTCCAGACATCGATACTACACCATGGGGGATAAACCCAATAAACTTTTAGTGAGGATGATGAAACTAACTCCCAGACCATTTACATCTGCTCAACCTAAACTGTGACTGCAGAATGGCCAGACAACCCAGAATCCTCAGATTTTACTGCAGGAATTTTTCACTTTTTACTCCAAACTATATCATTCCCCCACCCCTCTCCACAAGGATAAAGGGGAAGAGTTCCTCAGAGACATCACGCTCCCTACACTAGACCGAGATCATGTAGAGTTAATGGATGCCGAATTTACCGTAAGAGAAGTAGCAGCAGCTATTAAAAATCTAAACCCATCCAAGGCACCAGGCCCGGATGGGTTTTCTGGCCACTATTATTGCAAATATACAGAGGTTCTGACGCCACATCTGTGCTGTTTCTACAATGAATTAAGAAAAGGATCCCCTTTGCCCCACAGGAAAATAGCGCCTTTATTCATATATTACCCAACGAATAAAGACCATGGGGACTGCGCGAATTATCGCCCGATATCACTAATAAATGTAGACCTCAAGATAATGACAAAGATCTTAGCTCCTTGCTAGGGATGAGCCGAACACCCCCCGGTTTGGTTTGCAGCAGAACTTGCGAACAGGCAAAAAATTTGTTAAAACACGTGAACACCGGTAGCCTCCCTGACGGTATTCCGGAGTGTGGCTCGGGGTTAAATTTCAGCACCATTAGCGGTAACCCCGAGCCACACTCGGGATTACATCTCAGGATCCTGGTGCAGTGTTACTTACCTTGTGCCCAGGATCCTGCGATGTCCCCCGCTGTGTCTGTGGGCTGTGTCCTCCTCTGAAGCCTCTCTGTGCCAGGCTCCGTTCCCTACGAGCGTCACGACGCATGGGGCGGAGCCTGGCAGCAAAAAAAAAATAAAAATTTAAAAATCATAACACATACAGTACTGTAATTTTAAAGATTACAGTACTGTATGAAATCATTTTACATCCCATTTGTCCCCAGTGCTCTGTTCAATGCCCTGCATGCA
Organism: Lithobates clamitans; assembly: GCA_037952925.1. Classification (NCBI taxonomy): domain Eukaryota; kingdom Metazoa; phylum Chordata; class Amphibia; order Anura; family Ranidae; genus Lithobates; species Lithobates clamitans. The sequence continues at coordinate 1,795,969 of JBBGZY010000228.1, read as the reverse complement.
GTTTTATATTATATATACTGTTATTTCTGCCTGGAAACTTGAGATTGTCCATAGCAACCAAAAATTGTCCCTTTAAGTCAAAAGTGGCTTTAGACCAGCTAGAAAACAGAGATAGTACATTAGAACACTTGCAGAATTGAGCGATAGTGAATCGTGGGGAAATTTATTTTATTATTATTATATTACTATTTTTTTAATTATTTATATTTATTTATTATATTATAATTTATGATTTTGTGTTTCAAACTTCATCATACCCGAGATGTCTACTAGACTCTTGTTTGGACAGATTTAAGTGTGTTATTGTTAAGAATTACAGGCCTACAATATAAAATGCCAAATTTCCGTGCAAAATAACTGTACTGCCCCGTACACACGGTCGGACTTTGTTCGGACATTCCGACAACAAAATCCTAGGATTTTTTCCATCGGATGTTGGCTCAAACTTGTCTTGCATACACACAATCACACAAAGTTGTTGGAAAATCCGATCGTTCTAAATGCGGTGACGTAAAACACGTATGTCGGGACTATAAATGGGGCAGTGGCCAATAGCTTTCATCTCTTTATTTATTCTGAGCATGCGTGGCACTTTGTCCGTCGGATTTGTGTACACACGATCGGAATTTCCGACAACGGATTTTGTTGTCGGAAAATTTTATCTCCTGCTGTCCAACTTTGTGTGTCGGAAAATCCGATGGAAAATGTCCGATGGAGCCCACACACGGTCGGAATTTCCGACAACACGCTCCGATCGGACATTTTCCATCGGAAAATCCGACCATGTGTACGGGGCATACCGCTTTCAGCACCTAAAATCCGAAATAATCATACCACCAGGGAGGTTAAAGTCTATGGGACACGAACATGAATAATCAAAAGTGCTCATTTTAAAGGCTTATGTGCAAGTTATTGTCATAAAAAGTTTTGGGGACCTGGGTCCTGCCCCAGGGGACATGTATCAATGCAAAAAGAAGTTTTTTCTGGAGCAGTGATTTTAATAATGCTTAAAGTGAAACAATAAAAGTGTAATATTCCTTTAAATTTCGTACCTGGGGGGTGACTATAGTATACCTGTAAAGGGGCGCATGTTTCCCGTGTTTAGAACAGTCTGACAGCAAAATGACATTTCAAAGGAAAATAGGCATTTAAAAATACTCACGGCTATTAATGAATTGTCGGTCCGACAATACACATAAAAGTTCATTGATAAAAATGGCATGGGATTTCCCCACAGGGGAACCCTGAACCAAAATATAAAAAAACTGTGTGGGGGTCCCCCTAAATTCCATACCAAGCCCTTCAGGTCTGGTATGATATTAACGGGAACCCTGCACCAAAATTTTTTAAAAAATGGTGTGGGGGTCCCCCTAAATTTCATACCAGGCCCTTTAGGTCTGGTATGGATATTAAGGGGAACCCCATGCCAAAATTTAAAAAAAAATGGCTTGGGGGTCCCCCTCAAAATCCATACCAGACCCTTATCCAAGCATGCAACCTGGCAGGCCATAGAAAAACTACGCGGACGCAGCGGAGAAGAAGCCTGGAGGAAGATGCGGGAAGAGAAGAGTGGACGAAGACGAAGAAGATGGAGAAGAACAAGATGAAGAAGAAGATGGAGGAAGAAGAAGAACACCGAAAGAACACCAGAAGAAAAAAGATGGAAGAAGAAGCTGAAAGAAGAAGAAATTAATAAAGGACTTGTCAAAAAACGTCTCTTGTGTTTTTTAACCTTTTTGACACTTTTTTTCTGAAATGGTAGGGGTACATTTGTACCCCATTACCAATTCACACGGGGGGCTGGGAACTGGGGGTCCCCTTGTTAAAGGGGCTTCCAGATTCCGATAAGTCCCCCACCCGCAGACCCCCACAACCACCGGCCAAGGGTTGTGGGGATGAGGCCCTTCTCCCCATCAACATGGGGACAAGGTGCTTTGGGGGGCTACCTCAAAGCACCCTCCCAATGTTGAGGGCATGTGGCCTGGTACGATTCAGGAGGGGGGCCACTCTCTCATCCCCCCCTCTTTTTCTGCGGCCTGCCAGGTTGTGTGCTCGGAAAAGGGTCTGGTATGGATTTTTGGGGGGACCCCACGCCATTTTTTTTAAAATTTTGACACGGGGTTCTCTTAAAAACCATACCAGACTCAGGTCTGGTATGGATTTTGAGGGGGACCCCCACGCCATTTAAAAAAAGAAAATTGTCATGGGAGTTCCCCTTAACTATCCATGCCAGACCTGAAGGGCCTGGTATGGAATTTACGGGGACCCCCACGCCATTTCTTTTTAAATTTTGGCGCGGGGTTTCCCTTAATATCCTTACCAGATCTGAAGGGACTGGTATGGAATTTAGGGAGACCCCCATGCATTTTTTTTTATTTTGGTTTGTGGTTCCCCTGTGCCGCAAGTAGTTTTAAATGACTTTTTTTTCCTTTGAAATGTCATTTTGCTGTCAGACTGTTCTAAACACGAGAAACATGCGCCCCTTTACAGGCCTACTATAGACACCCCCCAGGTACAAAATTTAAAGGAATATTACACTTTTATTGTTTCACTTTAAGCATTATTAAAACCACTGCTCCCGAAAAAACTGCCTTTTTAAAACTTCTTTTTGCATTGATATATGTCCCCTGGGGCAGTACCCAGGTCCCAAACACTTTTTATAACAATACCATGCATATAAGCCTTTAAAATTAGCACTTTTAATTTCTCCCATAGACTTTTAAAAGGTGTTCTGCGTCTTTCGAATTTGCCGCGAACACCCCAAATTGTTTGCTGTTCGGCAAACTGGCGAACAGCCGATGTTCGAGTCGATCTCATGTTCGACTCGAACTCGAAGCTCATCCCTACTTCTCGCATGAACTCATTTGTATCAAAGTACATCCATCCTGATCATGTAGGGTTCGTTCCCAATAGCCCCAGATCAGACCAGATGGATCATCAATATCATATCTGCTCTGAATTTGGGCTGAGATGGGGGAGGTCAGAGGGGAGCACTACTAATCTCATTAGACCTACACAAGGTCTTTGATTCCCTATCCTGGCACTACCTGCTCTTCATTTTAGAACGTTATGGGTTCAGTCCGAAATTTTTGACGACACTTAAAACTATATATAATGCTCCCACAGCGCATCTAGTAGTCAAGGGCTATTGGTCACAAAATATAGATATACGCAGAGGAACCCCTACTATTCCCCATATTGTTTAATATGGCGTTAGAACCATTAGCCATCAAAGTACAAGATCATTCAGATATACAGGGAGTTCACTGTGGAGACCAGAAAAATAAATGTGCGTTATTGGTGCCCATATACACAATCATAACCAAAAACTTGAGACCTAACCTATGACATGGTACTGCTCTATGCAGGTCACAGATTTTATCTCCAGGTTACTTCATATTCAAAATATCTGTTATCTAGCCATATGCCTCTTAGGTGCTTTAACAGATTACCCTTTGGATACTACATGTAAACACTTATGCGTTTACTATTATTTATGCAAAAAACTAAGCAATACAATGGAAGAACACTAATGCACTCCTAATGAATGGATCATGCGTGTATATAATGCTGTCTCTTCTTACCATTTGAAGGATGAGGCTGGAGGTTGCCATAAAAAATTTTCTAAAATATGGAACCCCTGGATTGAATCCCTGTCCAAACACACAATCTTTATTGTTTGATCCCTTTAGGCTGTGTGAAAAGAATCAATGGACACTCTTTTATTTCAGCGTACCCACTCATGGAAACTCTCATACAACAACACATAAGTGCCTATGCAGTTTAATGCAATGGTCTATTGTGCACACTTGGAATATTGCCACAGTGATCTAATTTACCTGTTCTAATGTTTAGTTTTACTCAAACAAAGTTAAAATCTCCTCTAATAAAGTACCATTCCTTAGTACAGCAATTTCTGAATTAACAATAAGTCCTCTGATTGTAGTGACATAATCGCTGTCTTGTATAATTGTGCTTTTATATGATGCAGAAGTGTTTATATGATGTAAGAGATGCTAACTTCTTTGTAACTATGTTCACTCTTCAGAGCAATTTATAACAATAAAAAAAAGAAAAAAAAAGAGGTTGGGTTTTCTCTCCACAACTGGTGGCTCTGCCCAATCATGCCGTGTATTTGGTGGCAAGTGTATAGTATAAAACATACTTTTTTTCACAGGCACTACCAGTGAATCCGCTTGAAACCCTCCTCAACCGGAAACCTGTGGAGATCTCCAAACTTCAATTTATTCTGATGACCCAAATCCTAACTGCCATGAAACAAGTGATTACAAATGCATGGCTCTCTAAACATTTATCTATATCTGAGGTTAAATCTCACAAATTGATGGTTAGGCTTCAGGACAATATGCCTATATTCCATCAAGCCTGGGAACCATGGGTTTCCTATTACCTCTCTTTATCGCTCCCAATTCCCTCCCCTACCTCTCCTCACCCTTCCTCATTTCTTATTACTTTTCTTCTACTCTCTACAGTTTTCCTTCTATTCGCCTGTTTTAAATTGCTATCTAACCAATAACTAGAGTTCTGATTGAATCAACTAATAATCCTAATATGGTACAATCTTGTTGCGTGCACAGTCTGTTCTATTGAAAAACTGGTTTCACAACTACTGTTTCTTCATCTTCAACAACTGTTTTGTATATGAAAACGTTTTTATATTATCTCTAACACATGTCATTCATTCTTAAAATTCACAATAAAAATTATTAAACAAGAAAAAAAAAAAAGTTTTGAAACTTGAAAATGTATTTCTTAACAGTGCATATAAATACAAGAATGAATCATGGTTTGTTTTAAAGTGCTGGTTTAGAATATGCAAGTACTTTAGTGTGCATGGTTTGCCTACAGGTTCACTTTAAGGAAAAAAATAAGTGCAGTTGCCACATTTAAAAAGGTTCCAAAGCTAAAACATTTTTTAACCTGAATGTATTCCATAAATTAAGGTAAAAAACATTTTACCACTTTACTGTGCTCCTCACCCCCACCCCAAACACTTGCCTGTCTCTTTTATTGATCCAGAGCTGTGCCTGGGGGCATCTCTTCTCTCCCCCCCCTCTCTGCTATCACAGGCTTAACTGAAAGAAGTGGGCATATTGGCTCCTGTTGCTGTGAGTCAAATCAAGTGAGGAAGGATTGGGTAGTGGGGCTGAGTGTCTCTATGGATGCAAAAAGCCCAGGAGCATGCACACTTGTGTGCCCCCATAGCACAAGGGGCTTGCTACGGGGCAGACGCAGAAAAGGAGGAGCAGAGAGAGTGCTGATGGGGGACCCCTGAAGTTCAGGAATAGGGCTCTTATAATACCATGTTTATTATTTTAATTAAAAAAAAATAGCTTTTAGGATCACTACTGGTACTGAGAATTTGTAGAAACCCCTGCTGATCTGAGAGAGTTAGAAAAAGGGAGGGGTGCAAAATAGAAATGGGCAGGTTAGAAAAGGGATAGCAATCAAAGAAAGAAAGTTAGGAAGTTTGAACACTGGTGTTTTAAGTAAATAATAATCGTGCCAAAAGATTATTATATTTTTATTATACAGGATTTATATAGTGGCAACAATTTGAGTAGCACTTTACAATAAAAAAAGGGAGACAGTACAAAAAATACAAGCGTGTTAAAAGGGCCCTGCTCATAAGAGCTTACAATTAGGGATGAGCTTCGTGTTCGAGTCGAGCCCATGTTCAACTCAAACATCATCTGTTTGTCCGTTCGCTGAATTGCGAACGATATGGGCCGTTCGCACCAATTCGTGTGGCGCGTCACGGCCCATAATTCACTGCGGCATCGCAGTGCATTGCTTGCTTGATGATTGGCCAAGCATGCACTATGACCTGCATAAAAAATAGTAAATGTGCCCGCGCTAGTATAGTGTCACATATAAAATATATAAAAAATATTTTCACATATAAAACACATGTAATGTGATAAATAAAACCATACAGGTAAAATATAATGCAAATAACTATAAATGATAAACCACCAAGTGCATATAAAGGTGCAATCGTGGTAGTAACTAATAAAAGTGCAACGTGCTAAAATATAAATATCAAAACACTTTCCAGTGACAAATGAGTGTTTATCCCAATTAATAAATACAAATCACAAAAAACGTGAATAAATAGTGTCCATAAAATGAATAAACATCATGCTTCTTCTGATGGGTGTATGAATCACAACACGTGAAAACTGTGCTCTCCCGTGACACCCCACATGTGCTTGCGCTCACCTTCAGTCCTGTGACACAGTAATTAAACGGTGTCAAAATAAGCATTGGGGCCACTCCTAGGCTCACTCAGGATACAATGATGCAAAGACACTCCTCCCAGGTGAAACTGCTAGGCTCACTCAGGTTACAATGGTGCAAAAACACTCCTCTCAGGTAAAACCAAGATCCAAAATCATAGAAAAAACAAACAGAGGGACTCCATAGTGCAATATAGCCAGGACATTTATTAAAGAATAAGCCCTCCAAGAGGGTACTCACATTGGATGGGTGCTAGAGTGCACCAGACTGTACAGGTAAAATAATAAGCAGCTGATCGTATGGCGTGCGGTATGGCATGTGCAATCCTCCTCCTCTGCTGACAGCTCCGTCCTACCCCTCCCCGACGCGTATTCGGCACAGGGGTTTCGTGCCTTCCTCTGGGGGATACCGCACGCCATACGATCAGCTGCTTATTATTTTACCTGTACAGTCTGGTGCACTCTAGCACCCATCCAATGTGAGTACCCTCTTGGAGGGCTTATTCTTTAATAAATGTCCTGGCTATATTGCACTATGGAGTCCCTCTGTTTGTTTTTTCTATGATTTTGGATCTTGGTTTTACCTGAGAGGAGTGTTTTTGCACCATTGTAACCTGAGTGAGCCTAGCAGTTTCACCTGGGAGGAGTGTCTTTGCATCATTGTATCCTGAGTGAGCCTAGGAGTGGCCCCAATGCTTATTTTGACACCGTTTAATTACTGTGTCACAGGACTGAAGGTGAGCGCAAGCACATGTGGGGTGTCACGGGAGAGCACAGTTTTCACGTGTTGTGATTCATACACCCATCAGAAGAAGCATGATGTTTATTCATTTTATGGACACTATTTATTCACATTTTTTGTGATTTGTATTTATTAATTGGGATAAACACTCATTTGTCACTGGAAAGTGTTTTGATATTTATATTTTAGCACGTTGCACTTTTATTAGTTACTACCACGATTGCACCTTTATATGCACTTGGTGGTTTATCATTTATAGTTATTTGCATTATATTTTACCTGTATGGTTTTATTTATCACATTACATGTGTTTTATATGTGAAAATATTTTTTATATATTTTATATGTGACACTATACTAGCGCGGGCACATTTACTATTTTTTATCTATCTACACGCAATGAAACGTGGTTCAGTGCTTGCAGCTTAAATAGTTTACTCCTTAGAGGCATTAGTCCATCTGTGGCTCGCAAGACACCTATATTTTGTCACTATGACCTGCATGCTTGGCCAATCACAGCGCCGTCTGAACAGAGAGCCATAATTGGCCAAAGCAAAGGAGGCTTTGGCCAATTATGGCTCAGGGGATTTAGTACACGCCCCACACTATATAAGGCCACCTGCACGGCGGCCCTGTGTAGTGTGTGTTCCGGCGTTGAAAGAGATAGACAGAGAGACAGTGTCATTTGATTTAAGTTAGATAGATTAGGCAGGACAGTCAGTGAGTTAGCTGCACTTACAGTGTATTGTGTATATATATATGCATCCCAGGTGTTGTATATATATATATATATATATATATATATATATATATATATATATATATATACACTGTATTCAGTTTAGCTAGATCCGTTCCTGTTATCTTCCTACTGACAGGCAGGCTTGTCTTGTTACAGTATTTACAGCTACCTGAAGAAAATTGCTGGTGTTCTTTTGATCCTGTTAGTACCACAGTCAGGCAGCTGGACTATTTACAGTTAGTGTAGTGCATTCTCCTCACAGTGTTCAGTTAAAGCTACAAGTTAGTTTAGTGTGACCTCTGCACAGTGTTCAGCTAAAGCTACAAGTTAGTGTAGTGCGTCCTCTGAACAGTGTTCAGCTAAAACTACAAGTTAGTGTAGTGCGACCTCTGCACAGTGTTCAGCTAAAGCTACAAATTAGTGTAGTGCGTCCTCTGAACAGTATTCAGCTAAAGCTACAAGTTAGTGTAGTGGGTCCTCTGAACAGTGTTCAGCTAAAGCTACCTGTAATAGGTTGGTGGTGTTTTTCTGATCCTATCACTACCGCAGGCAGCTAAATAAGCTACAAGTTATTTTTTTGCGAGCTCTGCACAGTGTTCACCTAAAGCTACCTGTAGAAGGTTGGTGGTGTTTTCCTGATCCTATCACTACCGCAGGCAGCTAAATAAGCTACAAGTTCGTTTTTTTGCGAGCTCTGCACAGTGTTCACCTAAAGCTACCTGTAGAAGGTTGGCGGTGTTTTTCTGATCCTATCACTACCGCAGGCAGCTAAATAAGCTACAAGTTCATTTTTTTGCGAGCTCTGCACAGTGTTCACCTAAAGCTACCTGTAGAAGGTTGGTGGTAAGAAAACGAATAGGGAAATCTGGATGGCCGCACTTCCGTGAAAAAAGCACCTTTATTGTAGTAAAAAGTTTGCAGGTCACATCAAGGTGGATACATGGGAAAATTCTAAGCTAACGTGTTTCACATCATCAGATGCTTACTCATAGCTAAGGAAAAGATTATTTCAACGGAAGCATATATAGAAGGGTAGGTGATGAGAGTACATATGTAAAACCTGGTGATTGAACCCTAAACCAAGCAATGAAAAACCACACCTCCAAATGCTCATAGGTTGAATTAACCAAATAGTGTCCAGACACAGCAATTAAAAAAACATCAAAAAATCAAAAAATGTATTCATATAGAAATTAGAGAAATTGAATTTAAAAAAAAACCATTGTACAAATGTGTAGAATGAGTCTGGACAAACGCAAAAGAACAGCACATTGCTTAGAATGAGTGTTCAATCGACAATACATATGGTATAAAATGTTATTGTAACACTTGTGAACTAGATACACCTAAATATAGAAGAGATAAGACCCATTATAAATGTAAACAGATATGTAGAAAATGTATCCACTATGTGGAAGAACATTTAGTGTCACATGTGCTGAATAAAAAATTTTTGCGAGTCACATTCACACTCCAGGAAAACCCATATGAGCATATTGGTATATGCCCCGCACTAAGCTCTACAATGGTACTAGCCAAAAATAAACTGTGATCACAAAATTTTCCCATTAATGTTCTACCACAAAGTATTTAAACTGGGGGGTGTACTGGAATGTGAATGTAGACAACAAACTGGAACATTTGACTGAAATCTGCCAAAATTATAAAGCAAAAAATATGTGTATATTAACCCGAAGGGATACCACATGCCAAAAAAGACTATTTAATAGGGTTAATTTGACTGCAATCTTATCGTTATTAGAAATTCATAACACAGAAAAATGCGGTATTGAGGATTAAGACATATAAATATTGTGGTGTTTCAACTCAGAAAACAGGAAACCCAGATACAAAAAACTGGAAGATAAAGGGCCAAAAAACAAAAAAAAAAACAGAAAAGCAAAAACAAAAGAACAAGAAACAAAAATCTGGTATCTGCATACATGGAACAGAGCTCCTAGGAGTAAAGAATGGTAGACTATGTGCTATAGTATACGGTTGCTACATTAAAAAGTGAGGAGTCTCACTTCATGTGCTGCAACACCTCACTGCTAGAAATCCAAAAACCACACCAAAAAATCCCGGTCAATGTCATTTTAAAAGCATTAGTAGAATACATTATGAATGATACCGTAATAAGAGAATGCAGCTCTGAAGTTAGCAAACAAGACCCGGTTTCTATGTGTATATTAATAGGGTCCAAAAGCTGAAGTCTTTGTTGGAGACCAAAAATGTATATATATATAAATCCCAAATAGGAGGCTGGGCAATACTAAAATAGAGAAAAGGGGGAAAAATGATCTCACTTCAGAACACACAGCACTGACACGCTCACTAACAGAGTTTAATACAATCCAAAGGAAAGAACGTACCCTTAATGCATAGTGTAAAACCTAATGACTGGGGCAGCAACATAACCATAAATAAGCACAAGGGTGTGCAAAGATTGGAACGTATACTATTACAGGTATATATACACAAAACTGGGTTCAAAAACAGAAGACAAAAACAAAAATTAATTGTGGATGTAAAGTAGGCGGCACTAAAAGGCAAGAAATCACGCTCTATGTGCCGTAATCTTCTGCTAGCTGACAGCATCTAATTGGACCCAGTGTCGTGTTATATGAAACCATCCAGACATAAATCGTGACATAAAAAGAGAGGGAAGATAGTGCCGTTTCGTCGAAGTGTAAACCACAACAGAAGACTGGTAGTCTCACTTCATATGTTGCAACACTCTACTCTCCTGCAATCATGACATGAAAAAGGGGGAAGGATAATACCATTCTGTCAAAGCATAAACCACAACGGAAAACTGGTAGTCTCACTCCATGTGCTGCAACACTCTACTAACAAGTAAAAATTGATAGAACCCAATATCGTATCATGTGAAATCACAATAGAGAGAACCATGGTGTGAAGGAGAGAACATTAATACCGTTTTTCTGATCCTATCACTACCGCAGGCAGCTAAATAAGTTACAAGTTATTTTTTTGCGAGCTCTGCACAGTGTTCAGCTAAAACTACAAGTTAGTGTAGTGCGAGCTCTGCACAGTGTTCAGCTAAAGCTACCTGTAGAAGGTTGGTGGTGTTTTCCTGATCCTATCACTACCGCAGGCAACTAAATAAGCTACAAGTTAGTTTTTTGTGAGCTCTGCACAGTGTTCAGCTAAAGCTACCTGTAGAAGGTTGGTGGTGTTTTCCTGATCCTATCACTACCGCAGGCAGCTAAATAAGCTACAAGTTATTTTTTTGCGAGCTCTGCACAGTGTTCAGCTAAAGCTACCTGTAGAAGGTTGGTGGTGTTTTCCTGATCCTATCACTACTGCAGGCAGCTAAATAAGCTACAAGTTAGTTTTTTGGGAGCTCTGCACAGTGTTCAGCTTAAGCTACCTGTAAAAGGTTGGTGGTGTTCTAATACTACATGCAGGCAGTTGATTTTGCTAGCTGCAGTATCATTATATATATATATATATATATATATCTCCCAGCTTAGTGCAGCTACAGGCCATTAGTATGTCTGGAAGGCCAACAAGGAGAGGCAGACAGTCACAAGCCAATAAAAGAGGGCAAGCAGGCTCTGTGTCTAGAGGCAACAGTGCTGGTCGTGGAGACGGTGCATCCTCATCAGAACGTGGCCGTGGGACACGCTTGGCCTTTTTTTCAGCAGCTGGCCATGTTGAGCCGCAACATGCGGAAGACTTGGTCAAGTGGATGACCAAGCCGTCCTCATCCTCCTCATCCTCTATCACCCATGCTCAGGGTATTTTGTCTGGCAAAGCAGCTGCCAACGCGGCCTCTTCCCTCGGCTCAATGACATCAGTGACTCCTTCCCTAGCTCCACCATGTCCTCCTGAGGAGTCCCTCAAACTGTTTGATCACAGTGTTGGGTACATGCTCCAGGAGGATACCCAGCGTTTAGAAGGCTCTGATGATGATACTGAGCTAGATTAAGGCAGTAACGTGAGCACGGACAGAGGAGGTGCCCAAGAAGGACAGCAATCTGGCAGTCATGCTCCCCCTGCTGCAGCATACTGCCAGGTTTGCTCCAGTGATGAGGAGGGAGGGGATGATGAGGTCACTGACTCAACGTGGGTGCCTGATAGGAGAGAGGAGGAGGCACATCACCAATGAGGCAGGATGCCCTCCAGGGGCCAGCCTAAGGGCAGCACACTGACTGCATCACACCCCAAAGCTCCGCATGTGCAGGGCGCTGCTGTCTCTGCGCATTATTCCAAAAGTTCTTTGGTGTGGTTTTTTGAGACGAGTGCATCAGATCGCACCGCTGCTATTTGCAACATATGTCTCAAGCGTATCTCGCGTTGCCAAAACAACGCCCACTTGGGCACCACATGCTTGACCAGACATATGTTGACCTGCCATGCAGTTAGTTGGCAAGCGTATCTAAAAGACCCACACCAAAGAACAAAGAGGACCTCTCCTTGCTCCTCATCAGCTGAGATCTCCAACCCCACTATACCTTCAGTCCTCTCTGAGACCTGCACTGAGAGGAATGAAGGTATAGAATTAGGTGTGTCACAGCCAAGTACTTGTGGGCAATCTGCTTTCGGTACACCGACATCAGATTGTACCAGGCAAATTTCCCTGCCCCAGCTACTGCACCGCCAAAAGAAGTTTGCTCCCAGCCATCCACATGCCCAGCGGTTGAATGCTAACTTGGCAAAATTGCTAGCACTTCAACTGCTGCCTTTTTAGTTGGCAGACTCTGCCCCCTTCCGTGAGTTTGTGGAATGTGTGGTTCCTCAGTGGTAGGTACCCAAACGCCACTTTTTCTCACGGAAGGCGATTCCGGTTCTCTACTGGCATGTGGAAGGCAATGTCCATGCCTCGCTGGACAGGGCGGTCAGTGGTAAGGTGCATATTACCACTGACTCATGGGACATTACCTAAGTTTCACCACACATTGGGTGACTCTGCTGGCAGCTGGGAAGGATGCAGGACAAGGTGCAGTATTGTTAGAGGTTGTTCCACCACCACGCCTCCAAAATGCCACTACTAATGATTGTGACACACCTCTCTCCTCCACCCCCTCCTCTTCTTCTTCCTCCATGGCCTCTTCCTGTGCTTTGTCCTCGGAACCAGCGGTGCTCCGTAGCCGTTCAAGGGGCTACGCAAGTATGCAGGCCAAAAGATGCCATGCAGTGCTTGAGGTGGTGTGCTTGAGGGACAGGAGCCACACTGGGACAGAGGTTCTGTCAGCTCTGCAGGGGCAGGTTCAGAAGTGGTTGATGCCACGCCAACTTAAGGCAGGAATGGTGGTTTGCGACAATGTCATCAACCTCCTCTCTGCCCTCCGACAGGGACAAATGACCCATGTGCCCTGTTTGGCTCACATCCTTAACTTGGTGGTGCAGCGGTTCTTGGCCAGGTACCCAGGCTTACAGGATGTCCTGAGGCAGGCCAGGAAAGTCTGTGTGCATTTCCGCCGGTCATATAATGCCAGTGCTCGGCTGGCAGACCTCCAAAAGGAGTTTAACCTGCCCAAGAACTGCCTAATCTGTGACATGCCCACCAGGTGGAACTCAACGTTGGCCATGCTGCAGCGGCTGCACACGCAGCAGAGGGCCATCAATGAGTACCTGTGCGACTATGGAACCAGGACAGTGTCAGGGGAGCTTGTTTTTTTTCCCCACGCCAGTGGGCCATTAACAGGGATGCATGCACTGTCCTGTCACCATTTGAGGAGGCCACGAAGATGGTGAGCAGTGACAGTGCATGCATCAGTGACACTGTCCCCCTTGTCCAACTGTTGGAGCACACGCTGCGTGGAATAATGGACAGGGCACTTGAGGCAGAACAGAGGCAGGAAGAGGATGACTTTCTACTTCCTTAGCTCTCAAGGCCCCCTTTATCCAGACAGTGTTCCTGCGTGCCCGCTGATCACACAGGAAGAGGAGGAGGAGGATTGTGTCAGTATGGAGGTGGAGCCTGGCACTCAGCATCAGCAGCAGTCTTTAAGGAATCAGTTCCAAGAAACACATGGACTTGTACGTGGCTGGGAGAAGGTGGCTGCGGACCATGTCGTCCTTAGTGACCCAGAGGACTCCGGACCAAATGCCTCAGCAAACCTACGCTGCATGGCCTCCCTGATCCTGCAAAGCCTGCGTAAGGATCCTCGTATTCGTGGTATCAAGGAGAAGGACCAATACTGGCTGGCAACTCTCCTTGATCCGCGTTACAAGGGTAAGGTTGCGGACCTTATCTTGCCATCGCAGAGGGAGCAAAGGATGAAACATCTTCGGGAGGCCTTGCAGAAAGGTCTGTGCAACGCGTTCCCAGAGACTGGGAGGTTACAAACTCCTGTTTCTGGACAACGTGTTGCTGAGGCTTTGGTCAGTCAAAGAAGGAGCGGTGGAGAAGGTGGCCGTCTGACCGATGCGTTCAGAGAATTTTTTAGTCCGCAGCCCCAAGGTATGATCGGTTCCAGCAACCATCGCCAGCGTCTGTTTTACATGGTGCAAGAATACCTAGGGGCAAGATCTGACTTGGACACCTTTCCCTCTGAAAATCCTCTGGGTTACTGGGTCTTGAGGATGGATCACTGGCCAGAGCTTGCACAGTATGCAATTGAGCTACTGGCCTGTCCTGCATCCAGCGTTCTTTCGGAACGCACATTCAATGCTGCTGGAGGCTTTGTAACCAATCACAGGGTGCGTCTGTCCACCAACTTGGTCGATCAACTGACCTTCATAAAAATGAATCAGTCTTGGATCACCACCGGCTACCAAGCACCTGATGCTGATGTAACCGAATAATTTTTTTTGAAATCTCAGATCCCTTCAAAGACTGCCTATGCTGATTCTGAGTGACTATCCTGAGTAATAATCCTCTTCCTCCTCAATGAGCACGCTGATAGCTTGTAAGAACATTTTTGGTTCTGGGCGCCGCCACCAGTGCCTAAGGCCCAATTTTTCAGCCCCTGTTTAACAGGGGCGTGTAATTACAATTTTTGATGCAATACTTTGCAGCAGGGCTCGTTTCTGCGTTCCAACTAGAGTATCTGTGAGGGGATGCAGTGTTGTGGCACCAGCACCAGTGCCTAAGGCCTAATTTTTCAGCCCCTGTTTAACAGGGGCGTGTAATTGCAATTTTTGATGCAATAATTTGCAGCAGGGCTCGTTTCTGCATTCCAACTAGAGTATCTGTGAGGGGATGCAGTGTTGTGGCACCAGCACCAGTGCCTAAGGCCCAATTTTTCAGCCCCTGTTCAACAGGGGCATGTAATTACAATTCTTGATCTAATATTTCACAGCAGGGCCCGTTTCTGCGCCCACCAAGAGCGAGTGAGGACTTACAGTGTTGTGGCACCATCACCACCACCACCACCAAAGGCCCAATTTTTCTGCCCCTGTTCAACAGGGCATGTAATTACAATTCTTATATCTAATATTTCACAGCAGGGCCCTGTGAGGACTTACAGTGTTGTGGCCACAACAACACCTAAGGCCCAAATTTCTGCTGAGTATATAGGGCAGGCCCCTACTTTCAAACATCCAACTTACAAATGATTCCTACTTGCAAACAGAAGGAGACAACAGGAAGTGAGATGAAATCTACCCCTAGGAAGGGAAATTCTCTCCTGTAAGAGTAAATATGGGAAAAACATTTCTCCTTTCCACTGATGCTTTATCACCAATCCTTGTTTCACAAAAAAACCCAAATTTTCAAAAAACATTTGTCATTGGGACAAAAAGTGAGGTGAAATCTTCTGAAGAGGAGCACAGACAGCAAAACAAATGTCACAGGGGTGATAATCCTTCCCTATGTTTTTCAAAAAGCTTAAAATAGATTTTTTGGCTGCAGCTAAACACGTTAAAAATGTACCAGTTCAAAATGACAAACAGATTCTACTTAACAACAAACCTACAGTCCCTGTCTTGTTTGCACCGCCTGTATACTGCTGTTCAGAGTACAGAGCCTGTATACTGCTGTTTCCTTTTTTAATTTGGGTGCGGGGTTCCCCTTAATATCCATACAAGACCCAAAGGGCCTGGTAATGGACTGGGGGGTACCCATGCCGTTTGTCTCACTGATTTTCATCCATATTGCCAGGACCCGACATTACATTAAAGCCGCAAGCAGTTTTGAATGACTTTTTTTCCTTTAAAAATGACATTTTGTGCAAGGACTGTTCTAAGCACGGGAAACACGTGCCACTTTACAGGCATACTATAGACACCCCCCAGGTACGATATATAAAATAATATTTCACTTTTTTTTTTACTTTAAGCATCATTAAAATCATTGCTCCCGAAAAAACGGCCGTTTTTAAACGTTTTTTTTGCATTGATACATGTCCCCTGGGGCAGGACCCGGGTCCCCAAACCCTTTTTAAGACAATACCATGCAAATTAGCCTTTAAAATGAGCATTTTTTATTTAGAACGCTCGAGTCCCATAGACGTCAATGGGGTTCTAGCGTTCGTGCGAATTTTCGGTCCGTTCGCAGGTTCTGGTGCAAACCAAACCGGGGGGTGTTCAGCTCATCCCTACATAGGAACAATGATGTCTGCATAAAGTGGGCCTTGAGAGGAAAAGAAGTCCTCCTCCTCATCCCGTTGCTTTGCCTTGAGTGCCCTGTCCATAATGCCACACATAGTCTGCCAAAGTCGAGTTCCACCTGGTGGGCATTCCACAAATCAGGCGGTTTATGGGCAGGTGGAATTCCCGCTGAATTTCAGCCAACTGAGCACTGGCTGTGTATGACCGCCTAAAATGGCTACACACTCTTCTGGCCTGCTTTAGTAGATCTTCCAACCCTGGGTACCTATTTAGGAAACGCTGCACCTCCAAATAAAGGACATGTGTCAGGGAAATGGCCAAAGAAGGACTGGCAATTTCCCCCAAGACAATCGTGGCCACCATGGTGCACAGTGTGACTGATGTGGGCAATACTTTCTGGCCTATTTAAGCCTGCTGCTGGAGCTGCTCATTGCTGGAATATATTCAGCTTCCCCTTGATCCTGTGTTCCTGTGTATCCTGATTGAACTTCTGTTATTGATCCGGCTTGCTCTGACCTGTGATCCTGATCTGATTTACCCTTGGCTTGTACTTCTGACTTCTCTCCGGCTTGCTCCACCATGTCTGACCTTGGCTTGGCTTGGCTTATCAACTCTGCTACAGTCCGCATTCCTGTGTATGACCCTGGCTATCCAATCTCATCATCTGAACTGATGTTACCATGTATGACCCCCGGCTTGGCTCTCGTTTCTGTCTCCAGTTTACTGCTCTGTCAAGTTTAGCTGGTACTCTGCAAGCACACCAGCTTTACAGTTCATCCAGCCTGTTCCTGTTATATCACGGTGACCAGCTCATCTCATCTTAGTACCTGGCAAACAGTGCTTATCTGGGCACCACTCTCCCTGTACCACTTTCAGGGAAGTGCTGAACTTAACCACAAGGGGAACCTTCTCAGCATCTGGGCTTAACACCTGGTACGTGACAGCATAATCCAGCCAACATGTCAGAGGCTGACGGAGGTGCTTCCCCCTGGAGATTTTGTGCCAACAGGTCTCACCCAAGCAGTACAAAGATTGCAGGAAGGCTACTTCCAGCTCGAAGAACGCCTGCCGCATTTGACAGGGCTACCTGCCCAGCAGGATCAAGCTCTACCTTCCACCAGTTCTGCAACTGCTGCACCAGCTCAAGAATGTACCACTACCCATACAGTGGTGGTCCCTCCACCTGAACCATGGGTACCAACTCCCGAATGATTCTCTGCTTGCCTGTTGTACTTGGCCCTACAACCACAGACTTTCTCGCTTGACACTATTAAAGTAGGGTTCACTGTCTCATTACTAACAGACGAACCCCAGGCTTGGGCTCACAGCTTATTGGAACAAAAGAATCCTGTCATCAATTCTGTGGACTTGTTTTTTTATTCAATGGCACAATTATGCGATAACCCGCAGTGGGTAGCCACCGCTGAAGTTGCCCTATATACTCTGCAACAAGGAAGTCACCCCATGGAGGACTATACAGTAGACTTCCATAAATGGTCCGATGACACAGAATGGAATGAGGCAGCCTTAAAATATTAGTATCATCCGGGCCTGTCAGAATCCCTCAAGGATGAAATGGCTAGAGTAGAGTCTCCTGCCACCCTGGAAGGCCTTATTCAGCTTGCTTTTCAACTTGACAGGTGCCTTCAGGAGTGTTGTTCCGAAAGAGCCCAAGCCTTCAGACCCACTTGGATGTTACCCAAGGTTCCTTCTTCTCCAGCAACCATGCCTCCCTCTGCATCCACTTCAGAAGTTGAACCTATGCAGATAGGCCTAGTCCGCTCAGCTCTGACCCCTGAAGAGAGACTTCATCGCCAGCAAGCTAGTCTTAGCCTTTACTGTGGGGGAACTGGACATTTCTTATGCAATTGCCCCATAAGACCCAATAAGTCTCTTTCACATATGCCTGTTTATTGCCAGATGGCAGGATCTTTCCCCTCTCATCTTGTCCTTCCTGTCTTCCTGCAGATAGCGGAAGTAGAGGTTCAGTTTCCGGCAATATTTGATTCGGGGGCCTGCAGCTGCTTTCTGGGCTTGACATTGGCAATGAAACTTGGCATTCCCCTTTACAGGAACAAACTGACCGTTCATCTAGCTGATGGCTCCCTGCCCAGTTCTGGGCTTGTTACCCAAGAGACTTCACCTCTTTTCACCTTGACTGAATCCAGTCACCAAGAATGTCTGCTCTTTGATGTTCTGAGCTCACCTATGTTTCCGGTTATTCTAGGTATCCCATGGCTACATGCGCACAATCCGCAGATCGACTGGTCTAAAGGAAAAGTTCTATTTCCCTTGTCATATTGTCAACAGCGCTGTCTTACTTCCATGCATAATAAGTCTGCTAACTGCTTGACTGTCCAACCAATGTCCAGCACCCATCAGGATATACCATTAGCCTATCGAGGACTCTCAGATGTCTTCAACAAGAAGAATGCCAATGTTCTTCTACCTCATCGGCCATATGATTGCCCAATAGAGCTCCTTCCAGGTTCTGAAATACCCTTTGGCCGCATATTCCCTCTCTCTGAAAAGGTGCTTGAGACACTACGGAAGTACCTTGATGAGAACTTGGAAAAGGAATTAATCCACTTTGAATACCTTGTAATGCCATTCGGACTCTGTAATGCACCAGCCACATTCCAAGCATCTGGTGAATTACATCTTTCGGGAATTCCTGAATCATTTTGTCATTGTCTACCTTGATGCCATTCTCATTTTTTCAGCTACCCTAGAGCTACATAGGTCACATGTATCACATGTCACATATATCTAATTTTTAGGGACTCATTAATGACGGGAATAGTACCACTGGATTGGCGAAGGGCCAATGTGGTGTCTATATTTAAAAAGGGAACAAAGTCTTTACCAAGTAACTATAGAAATGTTAGTTTATGTCAGGGCTGGGCTCAGCCCTTCCTTCTCTGAGCTGGCTGCTCAGCTGTCGGCTAATTGCCAGCTCCCATCTCTCTCCACAGTTACCCAGCTGTTGTTGATTCTGCTCATCAGTCCTGCCTACTTAAAGCCGTCCAGCTCACTTGATCTCTGCTTTTGCCTTTGTCAACATCACAGAGACTTTCTCCTGCGTTCCTGTTGAAGACTTGCTTGGTTGACGTTCCTTCTGGCTCCTGATCCTGCTTGCTGTACTACTACATTTATCTCTGGCTCTCTGACATTTGCTTGGCTGACTACCCGATCTGGTTACTGAACTCTGGCTGGTTTTGACTAAGTTTACTCTGTTTACCTTATTATTATTATTAAACTAGTGTGATTTAACTATACTTCTGTCTCGGTCTGATTCATGGTTCCTGATAGTAGGCAAAGGCCATGAATTCAGAAGATACGGTCAATCCACTTATTGGTAATATTTTTTCCAGATTGGATGAGCAAGATCACCGCATGGATTAGTTTGCCATAGCGTTACAAATGCTTCTGAGTCGCACGGCTCACCTGGAAACTTCCACTGTGGCTGCCTTGATACAACCTGAGTTGCAGGCTGTCCCAGCTGCTGCCCCAGTCTCTGTGCAGGCACCCACCTCGAGTATTACCTCTATAAGAGGTATGTCTGGTTGCGCTCTGCTTCCCCAGCGATTT
Source organism: Lithobates clamitans (assembly GCA_037952925.1). Classification (NCBI taxonomy): domain Eukaryota; kingdom Metazoa; phylum Chordata; class Amphibia; order Anura; family Ranidae; genus Lithobates; species Lithobates clamitans. The sequence goes on along the minus strand of JBBGZY010000228.1, from coordinate 1,776,111 downwards.
GGGGGCAATCCAGTTCAATGCAGAGGGTTTCTCAACCAGGTTGAGATTTACTTTGAGATGCTGCCCCAGGCATTTCCCATGGACAGAAGCAAAGTAGGTTTCATGATATCTTTGTTTTCTGAGAGAGCTTTGGCCTGGGCAAACCCTCTATGGGAGACGCAAAAACCTATTATCTTGACTTACCCTGAGTTTGTGGCCTCCTTTAAAAGGGTATTTGACATTCCCGCATGCTCCGCTTCTGCTGCCAAGTGCCTCATGTCCATCAAACAGAGTATGAGAACTGTTACCGACTACGCCATTGAATTCTGTACTCTGGCAGCAGAGGTTGCTTGGAACAATTAGGCCCTCGTGGCTGCTTTTTCTCATGGTCTCTCGGATTCCATCAAGAATGAGATAGCAGCCCGAGATATACCCACTGAGCTGGAGAGGTTGATCACATTTGCCATCCTCATTGACTCCAGACTCAGAGAAAGACTCTCTTTTAAGGAGCGCTTGCAGAAGCCTCCTGTACATTTGCCTCTGAGCTTTGCAGTCCCACCCGTGCCTCCCTCACCTCCCATGCCTCCTGGTACCGAGTTGGTCTGTGAAGATGAACCCATGCACTTGGGATTCACGCGTATCTCTGTGGATGAGAGAGCCTTTAGGAGGAGGGAGAGATTGTGCCTTTATTGTAGCCAGGCAGGTCACTTTTTGAAGTCTTGTCCTACCCGTCCAGGAATGCCCGAACCTTGAGGTCCTGTCATGGACAGACCTTAGGTGGCGTTGTTTTGTCCCCAGTTATCCAGAAGGATAAGCCCCTGGTTTTGGTCACCCTTTATTGGGCTGGGTTATCCATCGAGATACAGGCTCTAATCGACTCTGGGGCTGTAGGCCTGTTCATTGATGCTGCCTTTGTATCACAGCACTCGATTCCGCTTCAGCTGCATGACACTCCACTTGCCATTGAGGCTCTTAACAGGAGACATCTACAGCCTGCCCATGTGACTCATGAGACGGTTTCGTTGTCCATGGCCGTAGGGGCTCTTCACCATGAGATAATCCAATTCCAAGTTATTTCCTCACCTAGGTTTCCACTGGTTATTGGTTATCCTTGGTTACAGAGGCACAATCCCTCTTTTGATTGGCTCCATGCTGAGGTTCTCTCCTGGTCAACACAATGCAGTAGGACATGCTTCCAGAAGGTAGCCAAGGTCCTGTGCACCTCTTCACTCTCCTCCCTGCCGGAGGAGTACCGCGATTTTAGCGATGTCTTTGATAAAGGTCAAGCCGGTAGTTTGCCTCCACACTGGCCTTCTGATTGCGCAATCGACCTTCAACCTGGTGCCATACCCCCTTGAGGCTGGGTTTACCCTTTGTCGGTCTTGGAGGATAAGGCCATGGAGGAGTATGTTGCAGATGCACTTTCTCGAGGTTTCATCTGCAAATCCTCGACTCCTGCTGGTGCTGGTTTCTTCTTTGTGAAGAAGAAGAGTGGTGAACTGAGACCTTGTATTGATTGTAGGGGTCTCAATCATTTCACGATCAAGAATGCCTACCCGATTCCATTTATTACAGAGTTATTTGACCGCCTCAAGGGAGCAACGGTTTTCACGAAGCTTGGTTTGAGAGGAGCATCCAATCTCGTGCGGATTAAGGAGGGCGATGAGTGGAAAACTGCCTTTAATACCAGAACAGGCCATTATGAGTACCTTGTAATGCCTTTTGGCCTTTGTAACACCCTGGCAGTTTTCCAGAAATTTATTAACAATGTCCTCCAAGATTTGTTGCAGTTATGTGGGGTGCTTTATCTCAATGATATCCTCATATTTTCCAAGTCCCTGGAGAGCCACCACACAGAAGTCTGTCGTGTGGTTCAGAAACTAAGAGAAAACAATCTCTATTGTAAACTGGAGAAGAGCGTGTTCCATTGTGAACAGGTTAAATTCCTGTCATTTCCACTACTGGTTTTTCGATGGACCCAGAGAAACTTTTGGCAGTCCTACAGCGGCCCCGACCCGTGGGTTTACATCCTCTGCAGCGTTTTCCTGGTTTTGCTTTTAGCCTTGAAAGAATGGCGACATCTCCTTGAAGGTACCACTGTGCCGGTTCTCATTCTTACTGACCATAAGAATCTCACATTCTTGTCTGAGGCTAGGCGCCTCTCTCCCAGAAGGGCACAATGGGCTTTTTTCTTGTCAAGTTTTAATTTAATTGTCTCATTCTTACCCGGTACAAAGAATGTAAGGGCTGACGCTTTGTCACAACAATTTTCCTCCACTTCCAAGTTGGAGTTGGTTCTGGTTCCTGTGATTCCTCCTGATCATATTCTGGCTACGGTTCACACCAGTCTTACTTCTCCTTTGGGTGACAAAATTCTTGCTGCTCAGGTCCATGCTCCTCCTGAGAAACCTTTTGACCACTGCTTTTTCCCAGAGAGTCTCCGTACTGCCGTGCTCCAGACTTACCATTCTCCCAGGGCAGCTGGCTACCCTGGGAAGAATCAACTCGTTTGAGCCATTTTCCAACAATTCTGGTGGCCTAGTCTACAGGCTGATGTAACTGCCTTCGTAGCTGCCTGTTCCATGTGTGCTCAGAGTAAGACTCCACGACACCTTCCAGTGGGCCTCCTACAACCCATACCCAATGGAGAGAGGCCCTGGACCCACCTGTCTATGGATTTCATTGTGGAGTTACCCAACTTCCAAGGCAAAATTGTATCCTTATGGTGGTTGACCGGTTCTCAACGATGTGTCATTGTATTCCACTTAAGAAGTTGCCCACTTCTAAGGAACTGGCTTCCATTTTTGCTTGAGAGATCTTTCGCTTACATGGGCTACCCAAGGTGATTATCTCGGACAGGGGTAGTCAGTTTGTCTCCCGTTTCTGGCAAGTCTTTTGTGCACAGTTGGGAATTCAGCTTGCTTTTTCCTCTGCGTATCACCGGCATTCTAAAGGGGCCGCAGAATGAGCCAATCAGTCCTTGGAGCAATTCCTACGTTGCTATATTTCTGACCATCATAACAACTGGTCAGACCTATTACCGTGGGCAGAGTTTGCTCACAACAGTGCCTTGAATTCTGCTTCCCGATTGTCCCCGTTTATGGCGAATTATGGTCTCCAACCTTCCATGTTGCCTGACTCGTTTGTTCCACAGATTATTCCTGCATTAGAGGAGCATCTGCGTGGTCTTCGTTCCACTTGGGCCCAAGTTCAGGAGGCTTTGCAACATGCTAATTATAGGTACAGACTCTATGCTGACCGCAGACGCCTGCCTGCACCTTCCTACCAGTTTGGGGACAAAGTCTGGCTGTCATCTCACAACCTCCGACTTCGTGTTCCTTCTTTGAAGTTCACACCTCCGTTTATTGGGCCTTTCCGTATCCTTCGCAGGATTAACCCAGTGGCTTACGCCTTGGAGCTTCCTCCTAGTATGCGCATCTGAAATGTGTTTCATGTCTCCTTATTGAAACCTTTGGTCTGCAACGGCTTTACCACCTCGGTGCCACATCCTCACCCTATACAGGTTGAGAACCATGAGGAGTATGAAGTACAATGCATTGTTGACTCCCATAGGTTCCGTGGGTGCATACACTACCTGGTGCATTGGAAGGGGTACGGTCCGGAGGAATGCTCTTGGGTCTCATCCTCAGACGTACATGCCCCTGTCCTCCTCTGAGATTTCCATAGACGTTTTCCCCTCAAGCTCAGTGGTCCTCTGAGAGGGAGGGGTCATTGAGGAGGGGGTACTGTCAGGGCTGGGCTCAGCCCTTCCTTCTTTGAGCTGGCCGCTCAGCTGTTGGATAATTTCCAGCTCCCATCTCTCTCCACAGTTACCCAGCTGTTGTTGATTCTGCCCGTCAGTCCTGCCTACTTAAAGCCGTCCAGCTCACTTTTTTCTCTGCCTTCACCTTTGTCAACATCACAGAGACTTTCTCCTGTTCCTGTTGAAGACTTGCTCTGCTGACGTTCCCTCTGGCTCCTGATCCTGCTTGCTGTACTACTAGGTTTATCTCTGGCTCCCTGACATTTGCTTGGCTGACTACCCGATCTGGTTACTGAACTCTGGCTTGTTTTGACTACATTTACTCTGTTTACCTTATTATTATTAAACTAGTGTGATTTAACTATACGTCTGTCTCGGTCTGATTCATGGTTCCTGATAGTTTAACTTCTATAGTCGATAAGATACTGGAGAGTTTAATAAAAGATCACATAGACGAGTTCTTGCTGGAAACAAATATTTTAAGCAACAGACAGCATGGATTCATGAAAGACAGAAGTTGTCAAACAAGCCTGATTTCTTTTTATGAGGAGGTAAGTAAAACCTTGGACAGAGGGGTGGCGGTGGACGTGGTATACTTGGACTTTGCAAAAGCATTTGACACATTTCCCCACACACGGCTCATGTGTAAGGTAAAGTCTACAAGCTTGGAAATAGTTTGTAAGTGGATAGAAAACTGGCTAAAATACAGAATTCAGAGAGTAGTGGTTAATGATTCTTATGCCCCGTACACACGGTCAAATTTTCAGACGGAAAATGTGCGAACGGAGCTTGTTGTCGGAAATTCCGACCGTGTGTGGGTTCCATCTGACTTTTTCCATCGGAATTTCTGACACACAAAGTTTGAGAGCAGGCTATAAAATTTTCCGACAACAAAATCCGATTGCGTCAATTCCGACCGTGTGTGGACAATTCCGATGCACAAATTGCAACGCATGCTGTTTTGTGTGTCAAGTTACCACAACACTATTATTATCTTGTATTATTTAATCTCAAGGAGGTTGCTTGGTGTTGGTGTCTCTTGTTAATTTCACATTGTATTTTTGATATGTACCTGCCTCCTCACAAACAAACTGTCCTTTTAGAAGGAAAACACACATAGGTGAGTATAATAAAACAAACCAAAAATTTATTAAGGGGTCATAACCAAAGAAAGAGGAAGGCAAAGCTGGAGAAACAGCAGAAATTGCTGAAGCCTTTGGCCCCCAGGGCACACATCAATTATTTTCTGGCAAAATTGGTGGCCTGAGGAGTTCATATATAAGGGAGTTCAATCTGGTTCAGAAGTCCAAGAGATCATGAACAGCAACAGATGACATACATTTCCCCAGGCTGTGGTCATACAAGAGCCTGCATCTTTTGTCAGACCAGACCGGACCCAGGCCAGCACTCTGGTCTTCCTTCCACGCTTCTATCCACGCTGTGTCTGTGGTGGTGGAGTTGTGGCAGGAGGAGGAGGAGGATGATGCAACTCACTCAGGTGGGTATTGGATGTGATTTTGCCCCTCAACCCCTTATTTAAGGTTTGATAAATGAGTTTATCACACATGAGGCATTGGCCCTCCTTTATGCCCTGCAGTTTTGTGGCAGCCATGCAGGCAAAGGCCTCTTCACGAGTGGGGAAGGCTCTGAGGGACGCAGAAGCCTCCTGAATCAGCCTGAGCGCTCAATCCTGCACATTACTCCCCTTCCTGGGTCTTTTGCTTGGCTGCCACATTCCACAGCCTCCTCCTGTGTGCCACATTCCACAGCCTCCTCCTGGCTGAGGTCTTCCTCAGTATGAAAAAGGGACATAGTTTTAGTTTTTTCTTCATCAATCACACTCAATTTTCAGCTCATGACTGTTGCAAATTGAATGTTAACAAATGTAACAGATTATCATTCTGAGCCCAGCATTTTTCATTCTTGTCCCAATTATTTTTGCCCACTATTGTCTATTGATATGTCAAACACTTTATTAAATCAGCAATTAGTGATCAATAATAACATCTAGTAAACATCAATTATTTATTGACCAGAAATCTGTAGAAGAATGCTATACCTGGCTCCAGCTGGGCTCTTCCACTTCTTCCTGGCTGGAAGTCCCAGGTTCGACATCGGAAGCCTCAGCTGGGGTGGAAGATAGGGTGGAAGGAAGAGTGGAAGGAAGGGTGGAGAGGGATTCCCTGACTTCAGTCTGGTCTGACAGAAATCGCAGTCTCTCATAGTACCACAGCCTGGGGACATAAACGTCATCTGCTGCAGCTCCGGATCACTGGGAATCCTGGACCTTCTTGCGCTCCTTAAGATATGTGCTCCTCAGGCCACCAATTTTGGCTTTTAAATAGGGTATGGTTGCCGTGGGGACCACCGGCTTCACCAACTCCAGCAGTTTCTCCAGGGCTGCCTGCCTCTTTTGTTTATGATTATAGCTCCCTGTATTTGTCTATGAACAGGGGGAGGAAATTGTGGTCATTGAAGCCATCCATTTTATCTGCAATACACAAGACAAACCCTAATGTCAGGCTAAAGTCTCCTAATCTCCTAATGTCCCAATATAGGCCCTAATCCAGAAGCAGTATAGGGCCAAGTTTAATTGTTACCTTATCACGATCGGTGCCTCTGATACTCCTTCCTCCGCTCACAGATCGTATATACTAATCATGCGTGTTACACTTTATATACACTGCGCATGCGTGAAACTCCGCCCGCCCCTGACGTTCTTTCTAGTCTATTCCCCACCCCTTCTCGTGCAGTGGGGTAAGAGCACATGGCGGAGACAGAGCAGGTGCATGCTAATTACAGCAACGAGGAGGAGGAGGAAAGCCCAGAGCCAGAAACGTCAGGACCCTGGAGGAGACGATTTAAGATCTCAAATATGTCCTTTGTTGAGATGGTGGAGATGGTCGACATAATGAAGAGGGCCAACTATGACGGGAAGTATGGTCCTTACCTCAACCGCAATGTCAGAAAGGCCAAGATCATGGCGAAAGTTGTGAAGAGTCTGCACTGAAATTTTGGGGTATGGCGATCCAAGGATCAACTGAGGAAGCAGTGGTCGGACCTCAAATTAAGGGAGCTTGATCAGTATAGAAGGATCAGGAGAGTGCTGCAAAAAAGTAAGTAGTTGTCCTGTGTTCCTATCGTTATTTTTATAACGTTCGTGCTGCTCCATGTGCTTTTCTTCACTGTTGTACAGTTTAAAATGGCAACTTTCATGTTCATGGGCACATTATTCGTTCATAGGAAACATTGTTCGTTCGGCCAATAAAACACCATGTTTTGGCCAGATGCATTTCAATACATTTTTTCTGGCCTACTTCTCTTAAAATAATTTTGTTGTCTAGATGGGTTTGTAACTAGAATGAAATGCAAACTAGATTCTGTGTAAGGAGAGGACACCAAGCAGCTGTTTACACATCTGGATGCTGGAGCACTAGTGTGGGACACAAGAACACCCTTTTTATTAGGGGGCCCACACATGTGCTCCAGTGGATACTATAGGGGTGACTCCATCTGTGAAGCTTGTACAAAACAGGTAAGTATTCAAGCTTGACAAAAGAAAACAATATTTCTTCATCTTGCAACTCTGCCAAAACAGACAACTGTACCCTACTTCCAAACAATGTTTGATATTCCTATTTCTGCCATCAAATATCTGTGTGCTAAGTATACCTATTTTTTTAACATAGGAGAGAAAAGACTCGGAGGAGACCACTCATCAGAGGAGACAACAGACCCCCCACCACATGAAGAAGTGGAAATCCCCCAAAGCCAACAGGAGGAGGAGGGAGATGTGGTGGAAATTGTCACAACAGGTGAGTGTCTGCGACCACAGGCTCAGGTAAGAGATGGATGCCGGCATATTTCTAATACATGGTGTGTTTTTGTTTATATATTTTTAGGTGATCGTGATGTTGTGGATGAAGGTCATTTCACCAGTGGAAGTGCCCAGATCCTACACGGGGAGATCATGGGGTGTAATAGGGACTTGGAAAACATCAAGCAAAACATCAATGATGTTCAAAACAAAATGAAGAACATCATTGACGTTTTAGGGAGAGTTTAAAACCCCTCGAAATCCCTAATATTGTTGCCTTTTTTTCCTGAATTTTTTTTACACATTTTAAAATACATTGTGGAAAAGCAAAATTTTGAATATGCACACAGTGTGTCAACATGTGCTATCTGCCATCATGGGAGATCAATGTAGGCGTTTTGTGGGTGCAACCCCTTCCTCAATAATAAAGTAGCTTGATCCCCCATGATGGCAGCTAGCACATGTTGACATTTGGCAATTTGTGTGCATTTTAAAAATTTGGCTTTTCCAGGGGTGACTTCACCCCATCTGAACGCAATATCAAACACAGTTTATAAATACTCATATACTGATATCTGATATTGCCTTCAATTTCGAGAAAAGTTAAACTTTGTAAGTTCCAGATTTGTGTATTTCTTGTTGGTTTTAAACATGCCTGTTTTACCTTAAAAGGACATTTCTACTTTTATTAATGTCACCTAAAAATATTTAATACAACAAACATGTTGGTTTGTTTGAAAAACCTTTTATAAATGCACATGTGATTGTGCTTGTATTAAAAATATTGATAATCAACAATGTGTGGCTTCTTCTTTCAATGCTCCTAAACTTTTTTTGGTGGTAAAATTGGTGTTTTCAGTGACAATGGGCATTATTTCCTAAGGGCAAATCCACTTTGCACTACAAGTGCAGTTTCAGTGCAGTCTCAAGTGCACTTTGAGTGCAAAGTGTCTTTGCCTTTAGTAAATAACACCCAACATTGCTTTATAATTTTACACAATCACGCCATTTTTACGACTCCCCAAATTTCAGTCATGGTCAGCTAAAAGAAACAAAAGCAGTAAATGTAAGCAAATATTTGTTCAGTTTAAAAATGTTTTTTATTTAAAAAATGTCTCAGACATTGTCTGGCATATCGATGGCCCCCCTACCCACAAAGTATTCCATGTATCTTATACGGACCTCGTGGGCACTCAGGGGGGGCAAGCCAGGACGGCTAGCTTCAAGCGCCGTCAGGGTTGGTTAATTGAGATTAATTCTGGCTTCAGGCCCAACTGAGCCAGCATAGTTCACAGAATTTCTCCTTAAAAAGTTGTGGAGAACACAGCAAGCCAGGATGATGTGATTGAGTTTATACTCCATGTGTATGGGTGTAAGAAATAGGCGGAACCGGCTGGCCATTATTCCAAACGTGTTCTCCACCACTCTTCTGGCTCTGGCCAGCCGGTAATTAAAAACCCTCTGGTCCGGGGTGAGGGTCCTCATAGGGAATGGCCGCATAAGATGGTCCCCCAGCGCAAACCCTTCATCCCCCACGAAGACGAATGGGAGTCCTTCTGCATTGGCTTCTGGAGGTGGCAAGCCCAAGCTGCCATTCTGGAGATGCCTGTAGAACTCCACCATCTGACATCCGGCCATTCTTCCCCACGTCCACATACAGGAACTCGTAAGTAGCCGACACCACCGCCAACATCACAATACTATTGAACCCCTTGTAATAGTATGACCCCGAGTTGGGTGGTGAGACGATGTGGACGTATTTCCCATCAATTGCCCCTCCGCAGTTAGGAAAGTCCCACCGCTGGGCAAAGTGGGAGGCCACAGTTTGCCATTCCTGTGGGTTGGAAGGAAACTGTGGAGTCAAACAAGAAAAAAAAAATCATTTTACACATAAACATGGAAAGCAGATTAGACACAAACATTCTTGGCCAACATCAGTATAACATTTTTTTAGGGATTATTTAAAGACAAAAGTATAAGGTTCACCTATCAGATTCCTCCCCCCCTCTCATGAGCCATTTAAATACATTTATGGGGGAGAGATGTTTTGGACAGGTAACCCTCTCCACTTCATTGAGAGCTAAATAATGTGTATTACTTTGGCCAGACCCTCCTTACTTTACACTATTGGCAGCCCACTGGACAGGTAAGAAGTGTCATAATACAAAGAGATAAATACACACTGTACACATTTTAGCACCTTTTTACATTCTGCTATTACCTATCAAGATAAGAATAGGATAAAACAACTTTCAACAGTACCATTTGAAAGTATTCAGGCAGGCCCTTGCACTACATGCTTTGAGAAATTCATCCATAAATCTGACCACAAAAGAGGTGGGTATAGTGTGTATGTGTTTGGCAAAGTCAGCAGATAGAGGATTGGTATCAGTTGAGTTAGCAGTTGGGGGGAGGGAGGGTTCCACGTGATTTTGGGACACCAAAAAAAAGCCTCTGGCACTCTGCCAGAATTTAAAGCACACATCACAATTTTCAACATTTTAGGGGGTGTTTGGGGTAAATCACTACAATGGAGCTGACAAAATACATTGTTAAGTGACTACATGAGGTGGATATAGGCCCAGGAGAGCATGCTGGGGAGGTAAGTGAAGGCAAATATGTATGAGGGACAAAAAAAACATACAAATCCAGCATGCATGAGGACAAAGGGGACATTCACAGCATATTACAATCATGGTAATTAGGGAATGAGGAAAGAAATACAATACATTATCAAACATTCTATACAATAAAATGTGATGTTAAACGATAAAAGTCTTACCTTCACATACTCCTTCTGCAGAACCTGGATGATGGCAGAACAGGTCTCTGGGATAATGATCCCCAGAGCCTGGGGGGAGATGCCTGTTGAGAACTTGAGGTCCTGCAGGCTTCTCCCCATCACCAAATACCTCAGGGTGGTGACTAGCCTCTGCTCCGGAATGATGGTTTCCCTAATGCAGGTATCCTGCCTGCTGATATAGGGGGTCAGCAAAGCCAACAAACGGTGAAAAACGGGTTCTGTCATCCTGAGAAAGTTCCTGAAATCATCAGGATTATTCTCACGGATCTCACGGAGCAAAGGTATGTGACAGAACTGGTCACGCTGGAGCAACCAATTCTTGGTCAATGAACTCCTCCCCACCCTGTTCATGGACTGGGCTTGTGTCAAAGTAAGAACCCCAACACCAAGCCCCCGCACAGCACGAACTCTACAATGAGTACGTATACGCAACATGGCTAGAAAACGGTCAGCTGCTCAAAACGAAGTAACAGAATGCACTGAAGAACAGCAAGGCCTGTGAAGAGCAACCTGAAAATCAGTAACGAACTAACAAGAACACAATGACAAGTCAATGGGAGAAAGTCAGATGTGGGTGTGGCGCTATTCTGGTATCAGGCAAGGTACCATACCTCTATGCTTATCACCTGCTAATAGACCAGTGTGAGGTTTTCGGGATGACTTGAATTCCCGAAACACTTTATCCCGAAAAAACAAAACCATAAATAATATTAATAAAAAATATATGAAAATATTGCGTGAAAGATTTCCTTCAGATAGTGGCTGACTAATCCTGCTCACCATCTACCAAGTGGTACTACTAGCAAAGTGTATTCTGGTATCAGGCAAGGTACCATACCTCTGTGCTTATCACCTGCTAATAAACCAGTGTGAGGTTTTTGGGATGACTTGAATTCCCGAAACACTTTATCCCGAAAAAACAAAACCATAAATAATATTAATAAAATATATGAAAATATTGCATGAATGATTTCCTTCAGATAGTGGCTGACTAATCCTGCTCACCATCTACCAAGTGGTACTACTAGCAAAGTGTATTCTGGTATCAGTCAAGGTACCATACCTCTGTGCTTATCACCTGCTAATAGATCAGTGTGAGGTTTTTGGGATGACTTGAATTCCCGAAACAATTTATCCCGAAAAAACAAAAACATAAATAATATTAATAAAAAAATATGAAAATATTGCATGAATGATTTCCTTCAGATAGTGGCTGACTAATCCTGCTCACCAAGTCAATGGGTACTCGCTGCACGCAGTGAAGACCAGATGCAAACCCACAAGCACAAACTGAACAGCAGAAATACGTTCTGAAAACCACGAGTCTGAAAAAGCGCGAATTGTCTCTTACACAAGATTAGCAAAAGGAGCCCAAAGGGTGGCGCGCTTAGTACTAAACTGCCCTTTTATAGTCTTGTCGTACGTGGTGCACGTGACCGCGCTCTTGGCGTTCGGAAATTCCAACAACTTTGTGCGACCGTGTGTATGCAAAACAAGTTTGAGCCAACATCCGTCGGAAAAAAATCCATGGATTTTGTTGTCAGAATGTCTGATCAATGTCCGACCGTGTGTATGGGGCATTACTCTGAATGGTCTAAGGTTATTAGTGGTGTACCCCAAGGTTCAGTGCTGGGACCCTTACTTTTTAATACCTTTATAAATGATATTGGGTCTGGGATTAAAAGTAAAATTTCTGTCTTTGCAGATGACACTATGCTATGCAGTGGAGTAACGTCCTTACAGCATGTCTCCAATTTAAAAGCCAACCTCAATGCACTGTCTAATTGGGAGAGTATGTGGCTATGTGGCAGATGTTTAATGTTAATAAATATAAAGTTATGCCCTTGGGGGCTAAGAATATGCATGCATCATACATACTAGGGGGAGCACAACTAGGGGAATCAATGGTGGAGAAGGATCTGGGGGTTTTGGTAGATCATAAGCTCAATAATAGCATGCAATGCCAAGCTGCGGTTTCCAAAGCAAGCAAAGTCTTTCTTGTATTAAGAGAGGTATCTCATCATCTGAACTGATCTTACTGTGTATGACCCCCGCCACAGCTCTCGTTTCTGTCTCCGGTTTGCTACTCTGTCCAGTTTACTTGGTACTCCACAAGCACTCCAGCGTTACAGTTCATCCAGCCTGTTCCTGCTACATCAGTTCATCTTATCTCAGTACCTAGCAAACCGCGCTTCTCTGGGCACTGCTCTCCCTGTACCACTTTCAGGGAAGAGCTGCACTTAGCAGCAAGAGGAACCTTCTCAGCATCTCGGCCTCACACCTGGTACGTGACAACATGTGCCAGGCATGGTACATGTGTCAACTTTACCTGTCTAAGGGCGGACAGGAGGTTTGTGCCACTGGTCCCTGCAGAACTGCAAGAATCTCTGCTCCAGTGTGGTTCCTGTCCTCTAGACACACCAGCTGAAGCACAGCATGGCACCTTTTAGCCTCACTCATTGAATAGCCCCTTGAACGCTTAGGGGGTACTTGAGGTTCATAGGAAATTTCAGCAGAGGAGGGCATGGAGGAGAAGGAGGAGAAGGAGGAGGAGGGGGTAGAGCTGATGAATCTGGCATCATCACCAGCTGTATGGAGACGTGAGGGCACAACAAGCTACAGCACTAAGCCCTGTCCTGCATCCTTCCAAGTTGCAAGCAGAGTTACCCAGTGTGCTGTGAACGAAATATATCGTCCCTGCCCATGCTTGCTGGACCACGTGTCAGCAGTAACATGGACTTTGCGGCTGACTGCCTTGCCCAGCGATACCACAACATTGCCATCCACGTGATGGTAGATGGAATGTCCTTACGTGAAAAGAAATATTGACTGGGAACCTGCCATTGCGGTACAGCACATCCTGCAAATTCACGGAAGGGGGCAGAATCCACCAGGTGGAAAGGCAGAAGTTGTAGAGCCAGCAGCTTTGACAAGCTTTCATTTAGATACTGGGCATGTGGGTGACAGGGACTGTATTTTTTTTTTCCACTGCAGCAGATGGGGCAGAGAAATTTGCTGGCTATAGTCTACAGCTGGTGGTGTGCTGATGGCTGATGTGCTGCAAGGACCTGGGACACCCTGCGCTATACCATCATCCCTGTCAGTGGAGGCTGCTGAGAGGTCATGAGGTATAGCAGGGACAGACTGAGGTGAGTAAGGAGGAGGGACAGATTTGTGCCCCTTTTGTGAGGCTTTTAGGAGCTCTTGCCAATGGGCTGAGGGGTGGGAGGTTAAACGCCTTGTCAAGCATGTGGTAACCAAATGGTTGGTGTTTTTGCCACACTTGATGCACTTGAGACAGTGCAGGCGACTGCACATGTACTAAAAAAGGCCCAGACAGCTGAGGTGTGGGAAATGGGCCGGGAGATAACAGCTCCACAATGTGATAGAATAGGGTGGCTGCTTTCTACTCTTCCATGATGGCTGCCTCATTGGGGTTTTGCCTCACCCTCACTTTCCTCCTCTGCTCTATCCGGCACCCAAGTTGAAGTGACCTCATCATCATCATCATCTCTTCCATCCTCATTACCACTGGAAACAACTTGGCAATACGCCTCGGCTGGAGAAACATGACTGTCAATTTGTGTACCAGTGTTCTCCCCTCTCTGTAGGCTCATGTTCATGCCTTCCTCAACTTCAGAGTCAGAACCAACATCTGAATCGAGTAATGGCTGTGCATCGCCAAGTAATGTCCTTTTTTTCCCCACAAATAAAGCTTTCTTTTGGTGGTATTTGATCACCTCTGCGGTTTTTATTTTTTGCGCTATAAATAAAAAAGAGCGACAATTTTGAAAAAAACGCATTATTTTATACTTTTTGCTATAATAAATATCCCCAAAAAATATATAAAAAAAACTATTTTTCCTCAGTTTAGGCCGATATGTATTCTTCTACATATTTTTGGTAAAAAAAAACGCAATAAGCGTATATTGATTGGTTTGCGCAAAAGTTATAGCGTCTACAAAATAGGGGATAGTTTTAAGGCATTTTTATTTTTAATTTTTTTATTAGTAATGGCAGCGATCTGCGATTTTTATTGGGACTGCGACATTATAGCGGACACATCGAACACTTTTGACACTATTTTGGGACCATTGTCATCTATACAGTGATCAGTGTTATAAAAATGCACTGCTTACTGTGTAAATGACACTGGCAGTGAAGGGGTTAACCACTAGGGGGCGATGAATGGGGTTAAGTGTGTCCTAGGGAGTGATTCTGTGGGGGGGATGGGCTTCAAGTCATATGACAGCGATCACCACTCCCAATGACAGGGAGTGGTGATCTCTCTCATGACACAAGCCAGAATGGGGAAATGCCTTGTTTACATAGGCACTTCCCCATTCTGAGGCTCCGTGATACGATTGGCGGGAGACTGGAAGACATCAAGTCCGCCGGTCCCATGGGCATGGTCACGCTGTAAGCGACGGGCATGCTTGCGTGCCTGCTATCCCCGGCTCTTAAAGGGGATGTACAGTTATGCCCATTCGCCCACCGCTTCCATTGTGCCGACGTATATCGGTGTGCGGCAGTCAGCAAGTGGTTAAGCTAAACAGCAAAAGTCCATATTAACATCAACCATGTGATAATTGTGTCTTCATGCATTGTGCACACACAACACCCACCAGGTGTACCCTCACCTTAGGGGCTTAAAAAATAAGCCTGTAATTGATAGCAATAGCCTGCAGAGATCCTCCTTTGCTTCCTTTATCCTATGCAGCTTTATGGGATACTTGTATGGAACACAGGCCACCTGCTACTTCCAATAATAAACCAGCTCAGAGGTCACTATTTTCTCCTGGTATGTTCAGAGACTCTCCTCATATACAATACATGCAGGAAATGACAGAGGCATGCGTGATAATGTTTAAAACATTTTAATTGCAAACAGAACTCCACATATTTACAACTTACATTTCAAATAAATAAAAAAAGCCTTTTAAAGTGCTATAGTGCTGAGGGGTGATAGAGTCACCTGTGGTCTGGTTCTGCAGCCCCGGTTTACACAGCGTTCCCCCATCCTATGCCAGCTCTGCAACACTTCCTGGTACCTCTCTCGTCAGCCGAGCATGCTCCTCCTACCAGTTTCGTCACAGTCTTGTGACTTCCTCTGGGAATACTGATTGGCTGACGTTTTTTATATGTATATATAGCGACGATCGCCACCATTTTCTTGTAGCTCTCTGTGATAAACTGAATGCAGTTCCCAATTTCCACATTTTGTTGTAGCCTGTTTTTATAAACAACACGCAGCTGTGATCTACTGACTCCCCTGCCTTGAAATCATAAGCTGTATCCTGTATAGTGCCTCATAACTCACAATATATGTAAACTATAGTGCAAACTACTTTGTGCACTGCTATATATGCTTACTGTAGCTGCAATCTCAGCCATTTTCTTGTAGCTCACTGTTTCAGATGGAGTAAGTCACTGATTGCCGCCATTTTCTCGTAGCCCTTCATTATTAGTTACAAAACGGCGGCGGTCTGGTGGCCCCCCTGCTTTACTATCACAGCACTATTCAAAATCTAATATCCTCCACTTTAAATAGACCATAGCAAAATCCTAATTACATAATATACATGTAAGCTGGTATCCGTATATATTGGATCACCATTTTCACACATAAAATTCAATATAAAAGAGTGACACCTAGTGGTAATAAAACAACAGGGATATAAATCCTTATTGAGCTACTAGCTAATATTGCTGGGGGACCTATTATTAGTATCATTGCAACCATCCCATATCTATAAGTGACTGCTCAATGGTTGCACTTATCAATACTATGCTGACATCAATATCAAAAATTATGTAAGCTATATAAAATATATAGAATTGCAGCCCAGCCTTAACATAGAAGGCGAAAGCCCATCCATCTTTCATAAACAGTTATATATATGATAATTATTAAAAATTGAAATTAATAAATAAAATTAATAAAATATACATACAGTACATATTCTTACAAGGTGATAAAATATATACTAAAAAGGTATATATCCAGCATTGCTCTAATGTTACTGAAGTCTCCAAAAACCCTCTGGGATATCATTATAATCAAAAGTATTAAAACATATTATTATAAAATTTTAAATAGGATTAAAAATTAGCCAGGAAGCAATTAGGATCAAATTCCTTATTAAATCCTCTGGGCGCCAACATGCCCAATTCATATACCCACCAGGTTCTCTTTGGCTGAGTGTTCTGACACAGTGACTGCCCCTTCAGTGTTTTTTATATTTTTCTAGGCCCTAAAATGTCATTCCTGACACCTGTCTGTTATGTACCATCCTGAAATGATGATATAGGTAATCTTCCCTTTTTTCCTTTTACTATTTGATAAACATGTTCTTTAATTCTTACATGCATTGCTAGTTTTGTTCTACCTATATATATCATGCCACATGAGCATTGTAGGGCATAGACTACCCCCTCTGTATTACAGTATCTCACAAAAGTGAGTACACCCCGCACATTTTTGTAAATATTTTCTTTTATCTTTTCATGTGACAACACTGAAGAAATGACACTTTGTTACAATGTAAAGTAGTGAGTGTACAGCTTGTATAACAGTGTCAATTTGCTTTCCCCTCAAAATAACTCAACACACAGCCATTAATGTCTAAACTGCTGGCAACAAAAGTGAGTACACCCCTAAGTGAAAATGTCCAAATTAGGCCCAATCAGCTATTTTCCCTCCCCCGGTGTCATGTGACTCATTAGTGTTACAAGGTCTCAGGTGTGAATGGGGAGCAGGTGTGTTAAATTTGGTGTTATTGCTCTCACTCTCTCATACTGGTCACTGGAAGTTCAACAAGGCACCTCATGGCAAAGAACTCTCTGAGGATCTGAAAAAAAGAATTGTTGCTCTACATAAAGATGGCCAAGGCTATAAGAAGATTGCCAAGACCCTGAAACTGTGCTGTAGCACGGTGGCCAAGAACATACAGTGGTTTAACAAGAAGAGTTCCATTTAGAACAGGCCTCACCATGGTCCACCAAAGAAGTTGAGTGCACATGCTCAGCGTCATATCCTGAGGTTGTCTTTGGGAAATAGACGTATGGGTGCTGCCAGCATTGCTGCAGAGATTGAAGGGGTGGGGGGTCAGCCTGTCAGTGCTCAGACCATACGCCGCACACTGCATCAAATTGGCCTGCATGGCTGTCGTCCCAGAAGGAAGCCTCTTCTAAAGATGATGCACAAGAAAGCCCACAAACAGTTTGCTGAAAACAAGCAGACTAAGGACATGGATTACTGGAACCACGTCCTGTGGTCTGATGAGACCAAGATAAACTTATTTGGTTCAGATGGTGTCAAGCGTGTGTGGCAGCAACCAGGTGAGGAGTACAAAGACAAGTGCATCTTGCCTACAGTCAAACATGGTTGTGAGAGTGTTATGGTCTGGGGCCGCATTAGTGCTGCCGGCACTGGGGAGCTACAGTTTCTTTGAGGGAACCATGAATGCCAACATGTACTGTGACATACTGAAGCAGAGCATGATTCCCTCCCTTCGGAGACTGGGCCGCAGGGCAGTATTCCAACATGATAATGACCCAAAACACACCTGCGACAACCACTGCCTTGCTAAAGAAGCTGAGGGTAAAGGTGATGGACTGGCCAAGCATGTCTCCAGACCTAAACCCTATTGAGCATCTGTGGGGCATCCTCAAACGGAAGGTGGAGGAGCGCTCGGTCTCTAACATCCACCAGCTCCATGATGTCGTCATGGGGGAGTGGAAGGGGACTCCAGTGGCAACCTGTGAAGCTCTGGTGAACTTCATGCACAAGAGGGTTAAGGCAGTGCTGGAAAATAATGGTGGCCACACAAAATATTGACACTTTGGGCCCAATTTGGACATTTTCACTTAGGGGTGTACTCACTTTTGTTGCCAGCGATTTAGACATTAATGGCTGTGTGTTGAGTTATTTTGAGGGGACAGCAAATTTACACTGTTATACAAGCTGTACACTCACTACTTTACATTGTAGCAAAGTGTAATTTCTTCAGTGTTGTCACATGAAAAGATAGAAGAAAATATTTACAAAAATGTGAGGGGTGTACTCACTTTTGTGAGATACTGTACATGACACAAAGTCCCTCAGTGTGTATTCCTTTCCATTATGGCTATTGATAAACTTATCTCTTTTCTTGATATTACTCATGGCCGCCCTGCAGCTACAAAATCTGCCTCAGGAGAAAAAACATTTTCTATTAAATAATGTCATGGTCTTTGTTACTGGGGGATCCACTATATTCTTGACCAGTTTATCTCTCAGGTTGGTGGCTCGCTTATATATAAATGTTGGCTTAACCAGGATGAGTGGTTTTAGAATATCATCAATTTTTAATACATTCTAATTTTATACTGATAATACTTTTAACCTGTTTGTGTTGAAGATTAAAATCCATTACTAAAGCAAGGGGTAATTCCTACATAACCTGTGCTGGTTTGTTAACTAACAATGTGTCTCTTTCCATATTTCCCACCTCTTGTCTTTTCTTATCAATGAAGTCATGGTCGTAACCCTTCATAGTAAATTTGCTTGCCAGCTGTAATGACTGTTCCTCGTAATCACTTATGGAGGTACAGTTTCTTTTAATCCTGTGAAACTGTCCCCTCTGTATGTTGCCCAACCACGGCTTGTGATGACAGCTGTTATGCGGAAATATATGAATGTCTATCCGTCGCTGTAAAATGAGTTTTTGTAACTAATTTATTATTTTCATTAATAATTTCCAGGTCTAGAAAGTGTATTTTTTATGGCCAAATTCCCAAGTCAATGTAATATTTGTATTGTTCCGATTCATTCCTACCATGAATGCATTAAACTCCTGCTCACAAATTTCCCAGAAAAGAATCAGGCAGGTCATCAATAAATCTATTATCCATTTTTTAATGACCAGGTGGGCTATGCAATATCTCTTCTTCTTCCCACTTGGCCATATTTAAATTTGCTATACTGGGGGCAAATCTAGTCCCCATAGCTACCCCCTTAATTTGGAGGTAGAATATATCCTGGTACCAAAAATAATTATGTTTTAAACAAAAATCAAGATAATCGACTATAAACTTTATCCATGGTCTATCCATATCCCTATTGTTCACTAGGGCCCACTTGGCCACATTTTTGCCCCTTTGTGATCAATATTTGTGTATAGGGATGCCACATCTGCTGTAGCCATAATGATTTCTTCTGATATAGTAATATCCCTAATAGTTTGCAATATATGTTTTGTGTCTTTCAAATATGCCTTATGCTGCATCTCCCATTACTGTATTATATTAAGCCTTATTCCATGCCACTATTCCCCCCCCTTTATCGGCTGGTGTCAGGAAGATCTTGCCAGTAACAGGCGCCCTGTGCATGCAGTTGCGCGATCGCCAGGCTGGCTATTTAAACTTAGCTGTCACACAGGGATCTTGCTGTCTGCTCTACAGCATTACGTGTGTTGATCCTTGAGAACCTGTTTCTGTACTAAGACCCGGCTTGTTCCTGATTATCCTAGTTATCTGCCTGCATCTGATTCCGGCTTGTCTCTGACCATCCCTGTCTTCTGCCTGCATCCGAACTCGGCTTGTCTGACCACTCTTCTGCCTGACCCTCTGGCTTATCCACAGTCCGCTTGGCTATCAATCTGGCTTGTCTGACTCTCCAGCCCAGTATACTGACTTCAGTTCCAGTCTGCTATCCTGTGTTCCAGTCTGCTATCCTGTGTTCCAGTCTGCTATCCGATTCCAGTCTGCTGTGTGGTTCCAGTCTGCTGCACCAGTGTTCCAGTCTGCTATCCTGTGTTCCAGTCTGATATTCGGTTCCAGTCTGCTGCACCAGTGTTCCAGTCTGCTATCCAGTGTTCCAGTCTGCTATCCGGTTCCAGTCTGCTGTGTGGTTCCAGTCTGCTGCACCAGTGTTCCAGTCTGCTATCCTATGTTCCAGTCTGCTATCTGGTTCCAGTCTGCTGCACCAGTGTTCCAGTCTGCTATCCAGTGTTCCAGTCTGCTATCCGGTTCCAGTCTGCTATCCGGTTCTAGTCTGCTGCACCAGTGTTCCAGTCTGCTGTTTGGTTCCAGTCTGCTGCACCAGTCTGCTGATCCAGCTCCTTCCAGGTCCCAGTCTACCTTCCAGCTCAGTCTGAAGTTCTACTGCACAGCGCTTCCTGAGTTCCAGACCCACTTCCTGCTGTTGATCCTGCCAGGCACTCATGCCACTCCTGACTCTTGTGCTTCCTGTATATCCTACCAGGGCCCTCGAGTCGGAGCTACAAGAGAGGCCATCCCCTGCAAGTCGGGCTCGTCCACAAGGTACGTGACAGCTGGCCTAATCACCAGGTCCTTTCTTTCTTCCAAGGTTTTAATCCCCTCTTCGATGTAATCCTGACCCATGGGTTTCTTTATATTTAATAGTTCCAAATCCTTAGTTACCAATTTTTTAAACATATCCACATGTCTATTGTTCTGTATTGTGGGGTTAAAGGTTGACTTATTCCGTAGTTGTGTATACATCCTTTTTTCTAATTCATGCTCATATCTTTTAATCAGATTTAGAGCAAAGTGCTCCTTTATTTTGATACTTCTTATAAATCCTTGTATTCCTACATACGTCTCAAATTTATTCAGCATTTTTTAGGGGCAAATTTCAAACCCCGATCAAGTACTCGAAGCTCCTGTTTCGTAAGATCTATCCCGCTAATATTAAAAATGCCTTCACCTAATACTCTCTTCTTCTTTTGGATCTTCCTCCCTCCCCTACATCCCCTCTTTCTCCTCCCTCTCTAGATGGGTCACTTTGGGGCAGGTGGTGTATGGGTGGGGTCCCTCCCCTCTGTGGGTTGTCCCTCCTTGGATAACCTCTGTCTAAAAAAGGTGTCCTTGGTTCCTCCTCATGGTATCCCTGTAATGGGGCATATCTATTGGGTGTAATATACTGCTGTTCATATTCTGAAGGTTGCTGCCACCTAGGCCTAGGCCTTTTGGGAGATTGATAGTAGCCTCCTCTTTCCCTTGTGTCCTTGTGGCCTTGTGTATAATTACCATTATGATTAGGTCCCCATGGTCTAGTAGTATATCCATAGTCATTTCTGCCTCCCTGATGAACTTGTGTATTATTATATGCACCCTGTTGCCAGGGTTTTTGATGATAACCCCAATTCCTACTACCACCATTTGGGCCTTGATAGTAATTCCCATTATTCTGCAGGCACCATGGTCCCCTGGGCGGTTGGTTATCATAATAGGGCTTTTGTTGATAGTAATTATTAGGGGCTCATTTTTTATCCTTTTTCATAGGTTCCTTCTTTGCACCAGGTTTATTTTGGTTTGACATATTCTGCACTACTTCAGCGTATGTAACTCATTCTGGAGTGGTATATGTGGAGCTAGGTTGTTGTAAAATGGTTTGTTGTTGCCATTTGAACACCTTCTTCATTTTATAATCATTACAATCTCTCTGGAATTTTACTATTTTTCTTTGTTTGTTCTCTATATCTTTCTGTATCATATTCTTACCTAACTGTTCAGCCAGTGTTTTACATTCTGCTGAATCTTTGTTGGGTTCCAGATTAGTTTTTAAATCCTTAATAGTCCCTTCTAGCCTAGATAATTTCCTCTGCTTTCTTTTCTTAATAAATATGAGGGCTTCCTTTACCATGGATAATACCTGATGTAGTCTTTGATCAAACTCCTTCATGACTGGTTTTGAGCTAACCTCGCTAACTTTGCTGATGGCACTTCCACCAATACCCTCTTACTCACCCCCCTGTTTGGTGGGGTTACATCCATGTCTCCTTTTTTGATAATAAGGAAAGTTTCTTTTATTATATTTGTTTACTGTACTACTTATGTCATGCATACAGATGTGACCCTATTTGTCTTCTTTTGCCTTTGCACTCTGCAAAAATTATTTAAAAAACAAATTTAAAGAAAAAAAATACTGACAATTTTACTCCCCCAAGTGTTAAATGTTTTGCCTCATTTCTCTAATTGCTAATTTGTCTGAACAACTTGGTTTGTTAAAATAACCAGGTGAAAATTAAGGGAAAAAGTCTAAAAAGGCAAACTAATGCTGTCACCATATCTAAGAATTGGTAAGCTGCAATTTAATATATTTTTGTTTTGGGGTTTAATACTGCTTTAAGTCAAACACTTACAGGCCCTTACACTATTTAACACTTATTCAGCTGCACACTCAACTCACTCTGCATTGGGAGCCTCTACACAAATATATGCAATCTCAAACAGAAATACGAGGTGCCTGTCCCATTTTTGGTTTACTCATTTTAGAACTATTCAACTTTAGCAAAAAGATTAAGTGAAGAAAGGACATTTGCATTGCAGGAAAACTGTTAAATTTATATTCTGCTTTTCAAGGTTTACAAAATCATGATCTGGGATAACAACAAAAAACACAGTCATCAATCTAAACATTAAAATGCTGACTACTCAGGTGATATTTAATCATGAGATTTTGTTAGATTAATTGATTTAGTGAATGCTTCACAGACTTTCCCTTTCTAAATTCATTTCCTGCGTAATTTCACAAAGTTGCATGATCCAGATTTGCAAGCTTAGGCTGAAAATTTAAGAGATTAATTTCTTTGAAGGATTTAAATGGTCAAACCATAATTGCTGATCGTGAGAGATCTTGAAAGATTTTAATAGCATTTGTTTTCTTACATGATTCCTTATATATGAATTGTAATTAGAACAAAAGATACACCGGGAAGCTAAAGTTCAAACTAAGCAAACTTTATTACATCTTATGCCGCGTACACACGGTCAGACTTTTCGGCTACAAAAGTCCGTCAGCCTGTCCGACAGACTTTCGACGGACTTTTGGCGGACTTTTGGCAGACTTTCTAATGAACGGACTTGCCTACATACGTTCACACAAAAGTCCACGGATTCGTACGTGATGACGTACACTGGACTAAAATAAAGAAGTTGATAGCCAGTAGCCAATAGCTGCCCTAGCGTGGGTTTTCGTCCGTCGGACTAGCATACAGATGAGCGGATTTTTGGGTCCGGCGTAGTTACGACATAAAGATTTGAAGCATGTTTCAAATCTAAAGTCCGTCAGATTTGCGGCTGGAAAAGTCAGCTGAAAGTCTGGGGAAGCCCACACACGATCTGATTGTCAGCCGTATTTTGTCCATCGGCGTCCATCAGACTTTTGTAGACGAAAAATCCGACCGTGTGTACGCGGCATTAATCATGCATTACTTTTTCCTCACTTTAAAATAGAAATATGTACAGATCTTTTATTACATGCATTTAAGAAAAAATCAGTAGGAGTATATATCTCTTTAGTACACGTAAAATATATACACGCATAAAAACTGTTCATTCCATCTTTTGCGGCACGGCAATGTAATACATTTCTAGATTTCTTTTAAGGATAAAAATTGACAGGGAAAAACATTGGTCATTTGTTTTTTTTTACTGCAGATATGTACAATTTTATTCTTAATAACTCTCCAGTGATCTTCTTTTCACAAGCGCTAGTAAATATTCTATTACTATGCTACAACCTTAAATGTTTATGCTTGAAAGGGCTGCTGAAAATTCATATGTATGTGATTTTTTTACAGTAACATAGATTTGCAAATTGGTATTTATTTTCCCTTTAATCCAAAAGTCAATTTTGTTGAATCATTGACATAAAATGGGCAGTGCATTATGATAACATAGAAAAAAATCTGCATATAATTTCCCCTTCATAAACAGTGAATGAAAAATAAAAACATTAAAAAAAGTGCACATAAAAGCAAAACTTTTTTAGTTTTAAAATTGGTGAAGGTTAGACACCCTGCCAAATGTTATTACGTTCTAAGTCCCTGCTGGGGAGATTAACCCCTCTACTGATCTTGATGACCATTGTCACTAAGACATACAGTAAAGTAAGGGGAAATGCTAAATTTTAGAACTTTCATAAGAGCAAGAGGTAAGAGAAATCATCCAGGTCGGACAAATGCTCAGGTGACAACTAACTAAGACAACTCTGGACAAATTTCCTGTTGCATTTCCAAAACATGATATGAACGGACTGGCCACTGAATATATACGTCATTTATTTAAAGATGGATATCTCGGTAACGGCAGCAGCTGCCACCCCCCCTCCCGCCACTCTCCCGCGCCCTCCGCCGCTTACCGGAGCCATCGGTAGCGGCGGAGGAGATCGGGACCTGTCAGTGCTTCGGTATAGTGACGAGTGAGGACGGCCGGAGCGACGTCATTACGTCGGCTCCGCCCACTTCTCTTAAAGGCACAATTTTTTTTGTGTCGTTTTTTTAAATGACTTTTTTTTTTTTTTGCATCTTAGTCTAAATATGAGATCTGAGGACTTTTTGACCCCAGATCTCATATTTAAGAGGACCTGTCATGCTTTTTTCTATTACAAGGGATTACATTCCTTGTAATAGGAATAAAAGTGATCCAATTTTTTTTTTAAACAGTGACAAAATAAATAAAATAAAGTAAAATAAATAATAAAAAAAAATTTTTAAAGCGCCCTGTCCCGACGAGCTCGCGCACAGAAGCGAACGCATACGTGAATAGCGCCCGCATATGAAAACGGTGGTCAAACCACACATGTGAGGTATCACCACGACCGGTAGAGCGAGAGCAATAATTCTAGCCCTGGACCTCCTCTGTAACGCAAAACATGCAACCTGTAGAATTTTTTAAATGTCGCCTATGGAGATTTTTAAGGGTAAAAGTTTGACGCTATTCCACGAGCGGGTGCAATTTTGAAGCGTGACATGTTGGGTATCAATTTACTTGGCGTAACATTATATTTCACAATATAAAAAAAATTGGGCTAACTTTACTGTTGTCTTATTTTTTTTATTCAAAAAAGGGATTTTTTTTCCAAAAAAAGTGCGCTTATAAGACCGCAGCGCAAATACGGTGCAAAAAAAAGTATTGCAATGACCGCCATTTTATTCTCTAGGGTGTTAGAAAAAAAACAATATATAATGTTTGGGGGTTCTAAGTAATTTTCTAGCAAAAAAAACTGTTTTAAACATGTAAACACCTAAAATCCAAAACGAGGCTGGTCCTTAAGTGGGTAATTAGGGATGAGCCCGATGTTCAAGTCTAATGTAAGTTCGACTCAAACATCGGGTGTTCGCCCGTTCGCCAATATGCGGTGTTCGTGGCAAATTCGAAACGCCGTTAAAGTCTATGAGACACTAACATGAAAAAACAAAAGTGCTAATTTTAAAGGCTTATATGCAAGTTATTGCCATAAAAAGTGTTTGGGGACCCGGGTCCTGCCAGAGGGGACATGTATCAATGCAAAAAAAGTTTTTAAAATGGACAATTTTTTTGGGAGCAGTGATTTTTATAATGCTTAAAGTGAAACAATAAAAATGAAATATTCCTTTAAATATCATGCCTGAGGGGCGTCCTTAGCATGGCTGTAAAGTAGCACATTTTTTCCATGCCAAAAAGTCATTTAAAACTGCTCGCTGGGTCTGGTATGGATATTAAGGGGAACCCCGCTCCCAAATTTAAAAAAAAATGCGTGAGGACCCCCCCAAAATCCATACCAGGCCCTTCAAGTCTGGTATGGATATTAAGGGGAACCCTGCACCAAATTTAAAAAAAAAATGGCATAGGGGTCCCCCCAAAATTCATACCATAGCAGGCTGCAGGAAAAGAGGGGGGATGAGAGAGCACCCCCCTCCTGAACCCTACCAGGCCCAAAGAGCCTGGTAATGGACTGGGGGGAATCCATGCCATTTTTTTCAATGATTTTCCTCTATATTGCCAGGACCCGTCAATACATTACAGCCTTCAGAAATGTAATTTTGCTGTGGTACTGTTATAAACACTGGAAACATGCGCTACTTTACAGGCATAATAAGGACACCCTCTAGGCATGATATTTAAAGGAATATTTTATTTTTATTGTTTCACTTTAAGCATTATTAAAATCACTGCTCCCAAGAAAATGTCTGTTTAAAAAAAAAAAAAATTGCATTGATACATGTCCCCTGGGGCAGGACCCGGGTCCCCAAACACTTTTTGTGTCAATAACTTGCATATAAGCCTTTAAAATTAGCACTTTTGATTTTTCATGTTCGTGTCCCATAGACTTTAATGGTGTTCGTGTGTTCGCACAAATTTTTTGCTTGTTCATATGTTCTGGTGCGAACCGAACTGGGGGGTGTTTGACTCATCCCTAATTGTAATATGGAGGTTTCAAGATCACCAGCAAGCCACTTATCAAAGTAAACAGTCTTTATTGGTCTCTTCAAAACAGGCAAACATAAACAGCTTTCTTCAGCAAAAGTAAAGCAAACTGTTCATAGTTCTGGCATAAAAAAAGCAGGCTCACTGCCAGACTCATGTTCGAATAGGTCCCACACTGGGTTTAGAGTTTCCACTTGTCTCAGGGTGCCACAAAGGCTGCAGGGGTTCAGCAACAAATGCCTCAGTTGCCAGAGAGGTCACACTTGCTCACAGCTTGTAAACCACTCCACTCTATCTCACTGATAAACATACTGATTCCGACCTGCTTCTTTTCAAGACTGCTTTGCCTGTGGCTTAACCCTTCAGGACCAGAGTCCTTGCAATCAGAGTTTGGAGGTTTTTCCCACCCGAAACTCTTGGAACCTCCAAAATTCTGGGTCACTAATAAGGACTCCAGAGAGTGCTTAAAAACAGATCTCTCCTCTTTGGCCAGACTACCATAGAACTCCTTACCCTGCATGGGATAAAACGTTGCATACTCAACAAGGTCTTCAAACTGTCACCCTTAAAGGGACCACAACTCAAACACTGGAGGAACATATCTGCCATCCAGGACACATTCCCTGGATACTGTATGTAATAATAAACTGATTAGTGGGAGACATTCTTTCTGTATCTTCTGCAGAGCCAGGACCTTAGTTTTGAGGAAAAGTTACGAGCACTGAGCTCGTTCTCTTTGGAGAAGAGACGATTGAGAGGGGATATGATTTCAATGTGCAAATACCATACTGGTGACCTCACAATAGGGATAAAACTTTTCAGCGAAAGGGAATTTAATAAGACACGCAGCCATTCACTAAAATGAGAAGAAAAGCGGTTTTACCTTAAACTGCATAGAGGGTTCTTTACTGTAAGAGCGGTGAGGATGTGGAAATCTCTTCCACAAGCAGTGGTTTCAGCGGGGAGCATCGATAATTTAAAAAAAAATTAGAGAAGTACCTGAACAACCACAACATACAGGGATATGAAATGTAATACTGACATAAAATCACACATATAGGTCGGACTTGATGTAACATGTGAATTATTTTTCACAATACTTTAACCTTTATGTCAAACAAGTCAAAGAACACTTAAGTTGAAAATGAATGCCTGCTTTAGTTGTATAAAAGTCAACAGTTCACTTTGGTTGTTCTCATGGGACCACTTTGTTTAAACATATTTTAGTAATAGTTTCTCCCAAAGTCTTTTTTTACCTAACTTATGACTTTTGATACAATCGTTGGCAGGAAATGTTTATGGCTCTCCCTACCATGATCTGTCAGAGATTTAAGGTCTTTAGTAGATGTAAAGCTCTGTTTTGAAGGGTCTCTGTGAAAGCCTGCTACATGCATATTGCTGTCACAGTCTGAGCACTCAACTGTACTCTTGCAGTTTCTGGGTAAGTTCCCTGTAGATGCATAATATCATAATCCCTTAGAAACTGTTGGTGTTTCTAAAATGCCTTCCCTTTAATACTCAATATTTTCTAAGTGGATGTGGCTTTCCATGGACGAGACAGTAGTAGTTTGTATATTTTTGCTTTTTATTTATTTTTGTAAATATTTTATATATCTACTATATCTGACAACACTAAAGAAATCACACTTTGCTACAATGTAAAGTAGTGAGTGTACAGCTTGTATAACAGTGTAAATTTGCTGTTACCTCAAAATAACTCAACACACAGCCACTAATGTCCAAACTGCTGGCAACAAAAGTGAGTACACCCCTAAGTGAAAAATGTCTAAATTGGGCCAAAAGTGTCAACATTTTGTGTGGCCACCACTATTTTCCAGCACTGTCTTAACCCTCAAGGGCATGGAGTTCACCAGAGCTTCACAGTTTGCCACTGGAGTCCTCTTCCACGCCTCCATGATGACATCACGGAGCTGGTGGATTTTCCCTTCAGTTTTGTCTTCAGCAAGTGAAATGCATGCTCAATCGGATTCAGGTCAGGTGATTGACTTGGCCATTGCATAACATTCCACTTCTTTCCCCTAAAAAAATCTTTAGTTCCTTTTGCAGTATGCTTTGGGTCATTGTCCATCTGCACTGTAAAGCGCCGTCCAATGAGTTCTGAAGCATTTTGCTGAATATGAGCAGATAATATTGCCCGAATCACTTCAGAATTCATCCTGCTGCTTTTGTCAGCAGTCAGGTCATCAATAAATACAAGACTATCAGTTCCATTGAGAGCCATACATGCCCACGCCATGACACTACCACCACCGTGCTTCACTGATGAGGTGGTATGCTTTGGATCATGAGCAGTTCCTTCCTTCTCCATACTCTTCTCTTCCCATCACTCTGGTATAAGTTGATCTTGGTCTCATCTGTCCATAGGATGTTGTTACAGAACTGTGAAGGCTTTTTTAGATGTTGTTTGGCAAACTCTAATCTGGCCTTCCTGTTTTTGAGGCTCACCAATGGTTTACATCTTGTGGTGAACCCTCTTTTGGTGTTGCTGAGCTCACCGGTGCGTTCCAAACAGTTGATTCTGGCCAAATCAACTGTTTGGAACATCCTTAAAAAGAAAGAACGCACCGGTGAGCTCAGCAACACCAAAAGACCCGGAAGACCATGGAAAACAACTGTGGTGGATGACTGAAGAATTCTTTCCCTGGTGAAGAAAACACCCTTCACAACAGTTGGCCAGATCAAGAACACTCTCCAGGAGGTAGGTGTATGTGTGTCAAAGTCAACAATCAAAAGAAGACTTCACCAGAGTGAATACAGAGGGTTCACCACAAGATGTAAACCATTGGTGAGCCTCAAAAACAGGAAGGCCAGATTAGAGTTTGCCAAACAACATCTAAAAAAGCCTTCACAGTTCTGTAACAACATCCTATGGACAGATGAGACCAAGATCAACTTGTACCAGAGTGATGGGAAGAGAAGAGTATGGAGAAGGAAGGAACTGCTCATGATCCAAAGCATACCACCTCATCAGTGAAGCACGGTGGTGGTGGTGTCATGGCGTGGGCATGTATGGCTCTCAATGGAACTGGTAGTCTTGTATTTATTGATGACCTGACTGCTGACAAAAGCAGCAGGATGAATTCTGAAGTGATTCGGGCAATATTATCTGTTCATATTCAGCAAAATGCTTCAGAACTCATTGGACGGCGCTTTACAGTGCAGATGGACAACGACCCAAAGCATACTGCAAAAGGAACTAAAGAATTTTTTAAAGGAAAGAAGTGGAATGTTATGCAATGGCCAAGTCAATCACCTGACCTGAATCCGATTGAGCATGCATTTCACTTGCTGAAGACAAAACTAAAGGGAAAATCCCCCAAGAACAACCAGGAACTGAAGACAGTTGCAGTAGAGGCCTGGCAGGGCATCACCAGGGGTGAAACCCAGCGTCTGGTGATGTCTATGCGTTCCAGACTTCAGGCTGTAATTGACTGCAAAGGATTCGCAACCAAGTATTAAAAAGTGAAAGTTTGATGGATGATTGTTAATCTGTCCCATTAAACAAACTGTTGTAATTCCTACACCGTTCACCTGATTTGGATGTAAATACCCTCAAATTAAAGCTGAAAGTCTGCAGTTAAAGCACATCTTGTTTGTTTCAGTTCAAATCCATTATGGTGGTGTATAGAGCCAAAAAGATTAGAATTGTGTTGATGTCCCAATATTTATGGACCTGCCTGTATACATCTTCCTGCCCAGACCAATTTTCAGCTTTCAGCGCTGTCGCACTATGAATGACAATTGCGTGGTCATGTAACACTGTACACAAATTACATTTTTATCCTTTTTGTTCCCACAAGTAGAGCTTTCTTTTGGTGGTATTTGATCACCTCTGGGATTTTAATTTTCTGCTAAACAAATAAAAAAACTAAAATTTTGAAAAAAAAAGTTTTTTTTGTTTCAGTTACAAATCTTTATAAATAAGTAAGTTTTCTTCTTCACTGATGGGCACTGATGGGGCTGCACTGACGAGCACTGATAAGGTGGCAATGATGGGCACCAATGAGATGGCACTGATGATGGGCACTAAGATGGGCACTGATAGATGGCATGGATGGGCACTGATAGGTGGCACGGATGGGCATGGATGGGCACTGATAAGTGGCACTGATGTACTGTTATGTATGGTACTGATGGATGACAATCAGTGCCAAACAATAATAACTGCCAATCAGTGATGCCCATTGTGGGCACTGATTGACATTCATTGTGGGCACTGATCGACATCCATTGTGGGCACTGATTGGCATCCCTGGTGGTCTAGGGTGGCGTACCTGGTGGTAATC
This sequence comes from Lithobates clamitans, assembly GCA_037952925.1. Lineage (NCBI taxonomy): Eukaryota > Metazoa > Chordata > Amphibia > Anura > Ranidae > Lithobates > Lithobates clamitans. Next base: position 1,745,245 of record JBBGZY010000228.1, on the reverse strand, counting down.
AGCACAGACCCCCACTGTCAGAGGAGCAGCCAATCGGCTTTCCTCTACTAGCGTCTGACAGACGCGAGTGAGGAAAAACCGATTACCGGCTCTTCCTGTTTACATTGTGATCAGCTGTGATTGGACATGGCTGATCACGTGGTAAAGAGTCTCCATCAGAGACTCTTTACCTAGATCATTGTTGCGGTGTGTCAGATTGACACACCGCAACAATGATTGCTGCAATGCACGCTGGTCAGGATATTGAAACTACTTTGCCGCCGTCATTTTGCTATATGGCGGCAGCAAGTGGTTAAACAGGTCCACCTTAAAAACACATTAAAGCCTCCCAGCAATTCCAATCCCTTAATAAAGATATTGTATGCTCACAGGAGACCCATTTCTCAAGTTTCTCCACTGCCAGATACTTTAACCCATCCTACCCTCTCATCTATACAGCTGGTAGCACCAAAAAATTGGCAAAGAGTTTTAATTAGCTTTAGGTGCTCAGTTAATTTTGCGTGCTCCTCCAAGACCCCACAGGCAAATATTTCATTCTTACAGGCCTTCTTCAGAACCCAGACATTACAATTGTCCCTTACTATGCTCCCAACTCCAATGAGTCCCTATTCCTTATGCATCTCTTTTAAACTATCTCCAATCATCAGAAAGGAATTCTAATTATATGTAGAGAATCAAACCTAATAGTCTATCCCTACTTAGTCATTTGAATTTGGTAAACTGTTGGACACCCATTCATTAGCAGATTGCTACAGAGAATTAAAACTAATAGTTCACACACTAACCCCACCCCAATTTCCAATTTTTGCTTATACCCCATATTTTTATCAAGACTTCTTCATTACACAAGTCTGTGACTCATCTCTTATAATGATATCCTGGCCAGAACATATTGCAGGTATTGCATACATTTCCTCTATAACACAACAGAATACCTACCATAGCCGGATATGATATAATTCCCTCCTTTGCGACCCAACTCTCAATACCACTGTACAATTTTATAATAAAGATTACAACACTAACTTCAACAGTTATATGAGAAAGCCATAAGACATAATCATTGAAATGGCATAATCACTGAATTAGCATTGTGACTGAAAAAAGATAGATTAGCTATATTGAAACAACTACATACCATTCCAGCTACCAAAGCTACAAAAACAATCCTTAATCTGCATAATGTGTCATAAATGTTACCTTAAAAGCAACCAGCAGGTTACAATGTTTGCAAACACACTAAAGAGCTTAGACTCCACATTCAAACCCATAACATGATACATCGGTTCTAGCACATATTCTACTAACTCAAATAAACTTCTATCCAGGTTCTGGAGGCACCTAGCCCACTTTTATAGCTCCCACACAGAAATCCATACAGATTTGGCAGATTTTTTTCTACTTCAACCTACCAAGACTCCCTCAAGCCCTCAAGTCTACCCTATAACAGGAAACAAAATATTTTGGTTTCTGAAATTGCACGTGCTATTAAACAACTTGAACCCCATAAAATTACAGGACTCCGGGTTTACGAACACATATTACAATAAAAACTTAGAGATTGTAGCTGCCATGCTCCAAAAGGAACTTCTTGCCCTTTTAAAATCAGATTGTTTTACTTCTGACTTTTTATTTTCAGCAACTACGTATATGTATGATCCTTAAACTGAATACAGACACTGCTCATTAGGCTAATTATAGACTCATTTTAGTGCCACTTCATTCATCATTGAATTATCCCTTCTCCTTTAGCTATTAAATCTCTTGGTCCAAGTCCAAAAACTACTCACTACAAAGAGAGCATTTTTATGTCTTTTTTAAAACCCTCTGAGACCTCAGACAATTTTTTGGGATCAATTTCAACAGCAGCAAATATATATATTCAAACATCTTCTTATTTGATCTAAAACAGTGTTTTGACTTGTATTGGGAAACCTCCAAACTTCCCTACTTCCCTGTTCCTCAAAGCCTTTTATGGTTCCTCATATGCGGCAAGCCACCCTACAATTTTCAAGAGCTAAAGACCTATTACCAACTTTAAAGTCTCAATTTGTTGTGGTTTATTAGTTCTCCCAATCCCCATGCCTTTTAATTTCATACATCTAATGTAGAGACAGAGTAATACATTTATTTGTAACTTTGTACTATGTATATGTACCTATTGAAACTTTCAAGAGACCTAGGTGTACTACACCTCACCAATTACCAACAGGCCATCCAACTTGCTCAACTAGTGAAATATCACTCCATCCATGAGAAGAGCCTCCACTCTGGGCCAGTCTCAAGTCTTAGATATTACCCACATTGTATAGATAGTATCCTTTAGATCCTACCTACATACAGACAAGCCACCACCCCAACCCTGTCATGGCTCACTTGCTTAAAATCCTACATCCCCCACCTACTCCTAAAGTCTGCCCTATAAAAGCTTTTATTTCCTCTTGGCTTTGAAAATCCACAAAGCTTTACAATTTGGCTTAATTATTGTTAAAAAAGAATTGAAAGTGAAGAGTGAAAAATTATATAACAAGCATGCTAAATCAAAGCTTTGCTGAGCTTTCTTCTTTGACAGCATTTGAATCTAAATGCCAAGCAAACAAAACGACCTTCATTCTAAAGGCATGGTAACACTTATCCATGGAGTTGATTTACTTAAGACAAATAGACTGTACACTTTGAAAAATGCCGCTGCACTCTGCAAGTGCAGTTGCTCCAGAGCTTAGTTAATGAGGTAAAGCTTCACTTTGCAATCATGTGCAAGGAAAATAAAAAAAAAACACAACATTTTTGCTTGCACATGATTGGTTGATGGAACACAGCAGAGCTTCTGCTTCATTTACGCAGCTCTGAAGCAACTGCTCTTGCAGAGTTCCACTGCATGTTGCAAAGTACACAGTCTTTGGTAAATCAACCCCTATAAGTCTCTTCTTACCCCCCACCCTCTCATACACCACTTTAGGTTTCCAAATAGGAGAAGGAACTTGGACACCTGAAAATGGAAGGCTGGTCTCAAATCTGGTCTACAATGCAATCCCCCCCCCCCCCAATGTGAATGCACTGGAAGCTAACCATAGCTTCCAGTGCATTTCTCAGTCATACTTGGTGCCAGCCTGGGTTACTAAATATACCATAAAAATGAAAGAATATGCACACCCATGGGTTATCTCTTTAAAATGTATTGAATAAAAAATGTGCCACAAAAACAGCTCAAAAATAATCTCACCTCCCCTCATAATCCCACAATCCCCATAGAAAAAAAATCAACTTTCCCACCCACCAAGACATATATACAAAGATAATCCCATTTCCATCCCCTCTCTTTCCCCCCGCACATGTGTTGGACCACTAAGAAACCCCCCCCCTTATATTCCCAGTGCTGATACCAGGAAACTGTGCGGAAACCCCCCTAGGATGGTACCCTGATAACTACACCTTAATCCAAGCCCTACCCTGGGATATCGCCAATCGGATCTCTCGAATCGTTCTCAGATACCTGAGTGGAAGGCTCTGCACTTCAGGGATTATGTCTTGGTGGGTGGGAAAGTTGTTTTTTTTCTATGGGGGATTATGGGATTATGTGGGGGAGACAAGAGTATTTTTGAGCTGTTTTTGTGGTGCATTTTTTATGGAATACATTTTGAGGGTGTGCATATTCTTTTATTTTTATGACAGTTTGCCTTTTGTGTACACACCCTACTATTATTCTTGGATGTACCCACATGTATGTAACTTATCAGGCTCCCAGTCTGTTTTTATTTTGTTTTTCTTTTTTCATATGTTATTAAAATTTGCCCCAAATGTCTCTATGTTTCAGGGGAAGTGAGGAAATATGAGTTTTCCAACATTTATCGTGGACATGTCACACACAATTTGGCCAAATGCCTGCCAGATGAACATTCTTTTTTCAATGACACTTTGGTGATGACCAGAATGGATCATGCACTTTTTAAGGCCCTGTTGCATTTGGCCGCCAAACGTGATCCATTCTGCTGAATGGGGTTGCCTCACAACTGAGTACAAAGCACACAGTTGCAGCATTGTGGTGAAGGTTTTTAGGAATTAAATTAGGTGGTGAGGTTGCAATATAAGACTACCTTACCACCTGTCAAATGCCCTCTGAAAAGCAATCCATTATGGAGCTCGACACAAGTATACCCCTATCCATAGCAATAGGGCCCTCTGTAAAGTCGATTTGAAAGGGAGTAGCCATTATCCTGGCTGAGACAGCAGCATTCTTTCACTGACCACTCATCCTATCACTGACCACCAGGCTCTGAAACATTGTTTGGTGCTGGGCTCCCTGAAGGCAAAACAGAGAGGGGACTGCCAACTTTTGGATAGTGGGGTAGTAATCCTGCACTCTGCAGCAATTTAAAAAAAATCCCATTTGTTCAGCAGGGAGCCAGGGGCAGAAAGGGGACTATATAATGATTTTTGGGTGCAGGCAGAATTATCTGACACACATAATTTCCTGACAATTAAATCAAAGTCCTGGCCTACCCAGGCACCATGATATAGAAGAGGCCAGGACTTTATTTAATTATTGGGAATTGACAAAGCATCAAGTCCTTCTTCACTCTAGAACACTCTATCTAAAACAAACAAAAAAAATTGCCTAGACAAACAATTCAATCATGAAAAATGCAATGGTTGCAGCCTACCTGCTTGCTGCTCTAGTGATTATCATTTAGCTTACCCTTTAAAGTAGAACTAACCCTGCAAGATAAAAAAAAAAAACTGCTAGATGATAGATATTTATGGTAAAAGAGACACTAAGGGGTTGATTTACTAAAGGCAAATAAACTGTGCATGTTGCAAAGTGCAGTGGGTCTAGAGCTTAGTAAATGAGGTAAAACGTCACATTGCAAAGAATACCTAATCACATGCAAGGAATATAAAAATAGCTGCATTTTTTCTTGCACATGATTGGATGATGATGTCAGCAGAGCTTCTACTCATTTTACTAAGCTCTGAAGCAACTGCACTTGCAGGGTACAACTGCACTTTGCAAAGTGCACAATTTATTTGCCTGTAGTAAATCAACCCCTGTATATCTCTACTGCGATAAAGTCTTTTCTGCCCACTAGCAGTTTTTTTTTTACAAATTTTGCAATGACAACTGTGCAATACAGGGGTTTTGTCATCCCAGCCTGGCCAACCAAGATGGCTGAAGACTCCAGAATCCCATAGAAAATGGAGATGGAGAAGGAAGCACCAGTGATAGAGTGATGACGGAGATGTTGTAGTGTTGGAGGGGGCACTTTGCAAGGTAAGTATAACTTTCACATTAAGGCAAAAGCTCCTATGAGACTAGAAAGTGTACTTCTACTTCAAGCAGCACCTTACAGTGGAAGTACATTTTTTGCCTCCTTATGAAAATGGTAGCTGCTTGGCTGTCTTTGGCTTCCATATTTTCTGATACTCTGACCTGGAACAAGCATGCAGATTGAGAACGTCAGAGTGAAGTAGGAGATGCTTACACTTGTTTCAGGTCACTGATTCAAAAAGTGCTGTGCTGCCATGTACAACATCCCCATCCAAAAAGATGGTGCAGCCTCTTGGACTTTACCATAGGGAAGTAGCATTTTTAGAAATGGAACTAAGCAATGTAAGACCTCACTACTATTTCGGTACAGATTTTTGAAAAGTGTAACACTGCTTTTGTTGAAAAAAACAAGCTTTGCTGTAGATCCCTTGTTTTTTCTGTTCAGAATTAAATTGTTTATTTCACCTTGTCCTTTCCAGACTGAGAGGAAGGATCTGATTTAATTTAAACTAACTGTGGAAGTCTCTGTGTTATCATTAAAAATACTACAGTGTCAGCATTCCTATAGTAGATAAGACTTTGGTAGAATCTCCCCAAAAATAAAACTCTTATTGCAGATGTTGCCTCATTCACAGAAGCAGGAAATGACATTTCTTGGTGCACTTTATATACCAACAGTGTCCAGACCATATCCATTTTGTCATATTGCAAGTTTTTTTTTTCTTTTTATCAGTTTGGGAAACTAGAGTGGCTACAGATTAAAACCTAGAATGGTGATTTTAAATAACATTAAATTACAAAATGCCTTATGTAACAATTGAATATGCTATATTATTTTCACAAAAATTGAGCTCTCCTTTAATGTTCTCCAGGTTACAGGCTGACCTAGTACAAATTGTATTCTTTAGAACATTTGCACAAACCTTCTTTATAGTTTTTGTTATTGGAAAGCTTGTATTGCTTTTTTATTTTTCATTTATTTTTGTTTTTCAGAATTGTGGAGCAGCTGATTTGATCTGAAGAATGTTTATGTGTTATGAGTAGTGTCAGAATTGTGGATAATGCAGATTGCCAGAACAATTGTAGAATAGGTCAGTGTTGTGATAAAATGTAACATTCATGCTGTGTGTGTATGCGTGTGTATGTGTATTCTCTATTGTAATATACCATGCCACTAAATAAAATCTGGTCCTGAACTGTGAAATGAAGACTGTCATGTGAAATCCTCACATTTCATTGTTTACCTCCAAGAATGCAGCTTTGTAGTGGCTTGATTTACATTTAGCAATATTTGAGTGCAAATAGTAATACACCAAAGTAAACTGGAGCATTTGAAATCCTTCCTTCTGCTCCTTCAATATTGTAGTGCACTTCTATAGATTCCAATCTTGACAGGTGGCATAATTAGAAATTCTCTTTGTCTTATTAAATGTGACGCTTCTCAATAGAATCTCCTTCAACATAGGCAAGAAATAGAAAATTTACTTTAAATCTAAAACGAGAAATCAAGAGGGACTGGTTTATTTTTATCTTTCTTTATGCAAGCAACACCATTATCAAAGGATATTGTAATGCTGAAAATGTACTTTTGGGATTTAAATCACATATTATCTTGGAGAGAGAAAAAAGAGGTTGTAGGCATCACGCAATATATTTCCTCATTAATCTGACTGAAAGATTATCCTTCCTTCAGCGAAGGAAGTATAATACAAATATATCCATCATTCCTGCTTGTAAAATTTAGCTTGGTAAGAGGTCATTGTCTTTGGTATAAGGGTGTTCTGACTTTTTTTATTTTCCTGTAAGCCGCAAGACAATGGGAGTTACACTTTATCCACAGTAGTCAACCATTTGAGGCACAACGTTTTATTGTTAGATTATGTGAACAGCTTAAAAAAAATATTTTTTTTCTGCCTTATTTTCTAAATATTCACAGGAGCATACACACATAGTGCCTTTCAATAAAGCAGTGGGAGGTTTAGGTGCACTGCTGTATTTTATCATTTAAATATTTTGTTTAGATATGGATGAAAACTCAAATAAACACCGATTTGCTCAAGAGAAAGCTGATCTTGGTCACAGCAATGAACCAAATTTGGGACATCAGAGGAAAGTAGGTCCCACTAGGGTTCCTGAGTATTTAGAGTGTTTAAATATTCCTGGGTTGTGTATTTTGGGCCGATTTACCCCTTTAACCACTTTCCGACCAGCCACCGTCTTTATACTGGGGCAGGTCGGCACAATCCCGTGAGCTGTCTTAGCTGTACGCCGGCTCCTTTAAGTGGGATAGCAGGCGCACGCACGCCGCCGGGGGTGATGCTCACCACGAGCGATTGAGGGCATGAGAAGCAGAACATGGACGTGTCTGTGTAAACATACAAATCTCTGTTCTGTTCTGAGAGGAGATACAGATTGTCAGTTCCTAATAGCTAGGAACCACGATCTGTCATCTCCTATAGTCAGTCCCCTCCCCCTACAGTTATAATACACAGTCAGGGAACACAGTGAACCCCTTCATAGCCCCTAGTGTTAACCCCTTCCCTGCCAGTGACATTTATACAGTAATCAGTGCATTTTTATAGCACTAATCACTGTATAAATGACAATGGTCCCAAAATAGTGTCAAAATTGTCTGATGTGTCCATCGCAATGTCGCAGTCAGATCACTGCCATTACTAATAAAAATAATTAAAATGCCGTAAAACTATCCCCTATTTTGTAGACGCTATAACTTTTGCGCAAACCAATAAATATACACATATTATGGGTTTTTTTTACCAAAAATATGTTGAAGAATACATATTGGTCTAAACTGAGGGCATTTTTTTTATATATTTTTGAGGGATATTTATTATAGGAAAAAGTTAAAATTAATGCGTTTTTTTCAAAATTGTCGCTCTTTTTTTCTTTATAGCGCAACAAATAAAAACTGCAGAAATTGTCAAATACCACCAAAAGAAAGCTCTATTTGTGGGAAAAAAGGACGTTAATTTTGTTTGGGTGCAACATCGCACGACTGCACAATTGTCAGTTAAAGCGACGCAGTGCCGAATTGCAAAAAGTGCTCTGGTCATGAAGGGGGTAAAATCTTCCGGGGCTGAAGTGGTTAAAATAAAAATAAAAATATATATATATTTTTTTTTTAAACAAAACAAAAAAAATTGTTAACATAAAAAAATAAGAATAAAAAAAAAAAAAAATAAACAAATTTAAAAAAGTATAGATTTAATGCTGCCTCAACCTGACATTTGCGATACCCTTTTCTCTTTAAATTGTTAAAGAGCATTGCATCTGTATTTTGTTAAACAAAAAAAAAACAATTGAAATTGCCTTCAAACATTGCAGCTGTACAAAAGGCAACACCCTCTCTCGATAGTGATTAATGTATTAATTGATTCTCAGTAAAAAGTTGTATTAGAGAGAGTGCAAAAACTCTGTTTAATGAAACAGACCACCAAAAAAAAATGTTTTAAAATTTAGTTAGGCCTCACTGCAATTAATTCCATTCAAGGCTTCTCCTTAAAACAAACATAAAACTATGCTTTAAGGTCCTCTGTATTTCACAGTATTTTGCCAAGTCTGGGCCCTCTCTGGATTATCCGTTGATTTTATGTATTTACCCTAAAATATAAAACTCAAAAACCATTAATAACACCTCACTCTACCTCTCTGAGAGGTTCCTAATGGACTAAACTAGTAGTGGATGCTTGGAACAGACTTCCAGCCGAGGTAATAAGTCCATCAACAGTAAGTACAGTCAAAAATGTACAGACCCACCCACATATCTATACTCTGACAGAATAAAAAAATGTTATAGGAAAACTTGGTGGGTTTGTAAGTACTAATGCCCCATACACATGATCAGACATTGATCAGACATTCCGACAACAAAATCCATGGATTTTTTCCGACGGATGTTGGCTCAAACTTGTTTTGCATACACACCGTCGCACAAAGTTGTCGGAATTTCCGCTCACCAAGAACGCGGTGATGTACACCACGTACGACGAGACTAGAAAAGGCCAGTTCAGAACCAAGTGCGGCACCCTTTGGGCTCCTTTTGCTAATCTCGTGTTAGTAAAAGTTTGGTGAGAGACGATTCACGCTTTTTCAGACTCGTGGTTTTCAGATCGTTTTCTGCTGTTTAGTTTGTGCTTGTGGGTTTGTATCTGCTCTTCAGTGCATGCAGCGAGCACCATTGACTTGTCATTGTGTTCTTGTTCGTTAGTTACTGTTTTTCAGGTCGCTCTTCACAGGCCTTGCTGTTCTTCAGTGCATTCTGTTACTTCGTTCTGAGCAGCCGACCGTTTTCTAGCCATGTTGCGTATACATACTCCTAGTAGAGTTCGGGCTGTGCGGGGGCTTGGTGTTGGGGTCCTGACCTTGACACAAGTCCAGTCCATGAACAGGGTGGGGAGGAGTTCATGGACCAAGAATTGGTTGCTCCAGCGTGACTAATTCTGTCACATGCCTTTGCTCCGTAAGATCCGTGAGAATAATCCTGATGATTTCAGGAACTTTCTCAGGATGACGGACCCCGTATTTCACCGTTTGTTGGCTTTGCTGACCCCCTATATCAGCAGGCAGGATACCTGCATGAGGCAAGCCATCACTCTGGAGCAGAGGCTCGTCGCTACCCTGCGATACTTGGCGACGGGGAGAAGCCTGCAAGACTTGAAGTTCTCGACAGGCATCTGCCCCCAGGTTCTGGGAATCATTATCCCAGAGACCTGTTCTGCCATCATACAGGGGCTGCACAAGGAGTATATTAAGGTAAGATTTTTATCCTTTAACATCACATTTTATTGTATTTAATGTTTGATAATATATTGTATTTCTTTCCTCATTCCCTAATTACCATGATTGGAATATCCTGTGAATGTCCCCTTTGTCCTCATGCATGCTGGATTTTTATGTAATTATTTTTTGGCTCCTTCATACATATTTGCCTTCACTTACCTCCCCAGCATGGTCTACAGGCCCTATATTCACCTCATGTAGTCACTTAACAATGTATTTTATCAGCTCCATAGTAGTGCTTTACCCCAAACACCCCTAAAATGTTTTGAAATGTGATTAGTGCTTAAAATTCAGGCAGAGTGCCAGAGGCTTTTTTTGGGGGTCCCCAAATCATTTGTAACCCTCCCTCCCCCCAAACTGCTAAGTCAGCTGATACCAATCCTCTATCTATCCTCAATCATCTATCTGCTGACTTTGCCAAACCCATACACACTATACCCATCTCTTTAGTGGTCAGATTTATGGATGAATTCCCCAAAGCATGTAGTGCAAGGGCTTGCCCAAGTTTTTGTATACTATTATTCTCTTGATAGGTAATAGCAGAATGTCCAAATGTGCTCAAATGTGTATAGTGTGTATTTATATCTTTGTATTATGACACTTCTTAGCTGTCCAGTGGGCTGCCAATAGTGTAACTAAGGAGGGGCTGTTCAAAGTAATAACCATTATTTAGGCATTCATCTCTCAATGAAGTGGAGAGGGTTACCTGTCCCAGAGTCCCCCCCCCCTATAATGTTAGAAATGGCCCAGGAGAGGGGGGAGGGGGAATCTGATAGTTGGACCTTATACTTTGGTTTTTTAAAATTTCCTCTAATAAATGTTATCTTGATGTTGGCCAACAATGTTTGTGTCTAATCTGCTTTTCCTGTTTATGTGCACAAAGACTAATTTTTTTTTGGTTTTGACTCCAAAGTTTCCTTCCACGCCACAGGAATGGCAGACTGTGGCCTCCCATTTTGCCAAGCGGTGGGACTTTCCAAACTGCGGAGGGGCAATTGATGAGAAACACGTCCACATCATCCCACCACCCAACTCTGGGTCATACTATTATAATTATAAGGGGTTCAATAGTATTGTGATGTTGGCGGTGGTGTCGGCTACTTATGAATTTATGTATGTCGATGTGGGGAAGAATGGCCGGATGTCCGATGGTGGAGTCATCGCCCAGACGGAGTTCTACAGGTATGTACAGAATAGCAGCTTGGACTTGCACCTCCAGAAGACAATGTGGAAGGACTCCCATTCGTCTTTGTTGCGGATGAAGCTTTTGCGCTGGGGGACCATCTTATGCGGCCATTCCCTATGAGGACCCTCACCCCGGACCAGAGGGTTTTTAATAACCGGCTGGCCAGAGCCAGAAGAGTGGTGAAGAACACGTTTGGAATCATGGCCAGCCGGTTCCGCCTATTTCTTACACCCATACATATGGCGGAGTACAAACTGAATCACATCATCCTAGCATGCTGTGTTCTACACAACTTTTTACGGCAACATTCTGCCAACTTTGCTGGCTCAGTTGGGCCTGAGGCCGGAAATCAACATGAATCAACCCTTACCGCGCTTGAAAGTGGCCGTCCTGGCTTGCCCCCCCTGAGTGCCCGTGATGTCCTGCTAAGATACATTGAATTCTTTGTGGGTAGGGGGGCTATCAATATGCCAGACAATGTGTAAAACCTTTTTAAAATTAAAAAAAAATGAACTCAAATCTTTGGTGACATTTACTGCTTGTGTTTTATTTAGATGACCCTGACAGAAATGTGGTGAGTCCTGAAAATGGTGTGATTGTGTAACATTACAAAGAACTGTTGGGTGTTATTTACTAAAGGCAAAGGCACTTTGCACTACAAGTGCACTTGAAACTGCACTGAAACTGCACTTGTAGTGCAAAGTGTCTTTTCCCTTAGGAAATAACCCCCATTGTCACAGAAAACACCAATTAGAGCACCATAAAAGTGTTGGAGCGTTGAGACAATAATCCACACAATCTTGATTAAGAATCTTTTTAATAACAGCACAATCACATGTGCATTTTCAAAAGGTTTTTAAAACAAACCAACATGTTTGTTGTTTAACAATTTTTGGGGTCACATTAGAAAAAGTAGAAATGTCCATTTAAGATAAAACAAGCCTGTGTAAAACCAACAAGAAATACACAATTTTAGAACTTACAAAATTCAAATTTGGTAGAACTTGAAGGCAATATCAGACATGAGTATTTACAAACTGTGTTTGATATTGCGTTCAGATGGGGTGAAGTCACCCCAGGAAAAGATGCACACAAATTTCCGAATGTCAACATGTGCTAGCTGCCATCACGGGGGATCAAGGGACGTGTTTTGGGGGTGCAACCCCTTCCTCACAGCTACTTTATTATTGAGGAAGGGGTTGCACCCCAAAACGCGTCCATTGATCTCCCATGATGGCAGATGTTGACACACTGTGTGCCTCTTCCAAATTTGGTTTTGCTACAAATTGACATAAAAAATACAAAAAAAATTGGCACAACAAAAACCCAAGCCATTTTGAGGGGTTTTAAACTCTCCCTAAAACATCAATGATGTTCTTCATTTTTTGCTGAACATCATTGATGCTTTTCACGATGTTTTCCAAGTCCCTATTACACCCCATGATCTCCCCGATCAGGATCTGGGCACTTTCACTGGTGAAAGGATCTGGATCCACAACATCACGATCCCCTAAAAAGATAGAAACAAAAAAACACCATGTATTATAAATATGGCGGCATCCATCTCTTACCTGAGCCTGTCTTCGCAGACACTCACCTGTTGTGGTGACTAGTTCCACCACGTCTTCCTCCTCCTGCTCTACTGGTCTTCGGTGGATTTCCCCTTTGAGAGGTGGGGGGTCTGTGGTCTCCTCGGATGAGGGGTGTCCTCCGAGTCTTTTCTCCCCTATGTAAAAAAAAATAGGTATACTTAGCACACAGATATTTGATAGCAGAAATAGGAATATGAAACATTGTTTGGAAGTGGGGTACAATTGTCTGTTTTGGCAGAGTTCCAAGATGTGGTATTTTCTTGTCCTTTGTCAAACTTGAATACTTACCTGTCTTGTACAAGATTCACAGATGGAGACACCCCTATAGTATACACTGGAGCACCTGTGTGGCCCCCCTAATAAAAAGGGTGTTCTTGTGTCCCACACTAGTGCTCCAGCCTCCAGATGTGTAAACTGCTGCTGAGTGTCCTCTCCTTACACAGAATGTAGTTGGCATTTCATTCTAATAACAAACCCATCTACACAACCCAATTCTTTTCACACAAGTAGGCACTAAAAAATGCTGGCAAATGCATATGGCCAAACAAACTATGTTTGATACGAATGAATAATGTGCCCATGAACATGAAAGTTGCCTTTTGAAACTGGATAACAGTTAATAAAAGCACATGGAGCAGCACGAACGTAATAAACATAAAGAATAGGAACACAGTACAATTATTTACTTTTTTGCAGCACTCTCCGGATCTTTCTGTGCTACTCATGCTCTCTTAATTTGAGGTCCGACCACCGCTTCCTAAGCTGATCTTTCAAACGTTGTACCCCGAAATTCCTGTGCAGACTCTTGACCACTTTCGCCATGATCTTGGCCTTTCGTACATTGGGGTTGGGGTAAGGTCCATACTTCCCGTCATAGTCGGCCTTCTTCAGGATGTTGACCATCTCCAACATCTCCCCAAAGGACATATTTGATGCCTTAAATTGTCTCCTCCGGGATAAGGACGTTTCATGCTCTGGGCTTTCCTCCTCCTCCTCCTCGTTGCTGTAATTAGCACGCACCTGCTCTGACTCCGCCATGTGCTCTTCCCCACTGCACAGAACGAGAAGGGGCGGGGAAGAGACTAGAAAGAACGTCAGGGGCGGGTGGAGTTACACGCATGCGCAGTGTCTATAAAACGTAGCACGCGTGCGTAGTACGTACGATCTGTGAGTGGAGGAAGGAGCATCGGAGGCGCCGATCGTGAAAACGAAGGTAAGATCTAAACTTGGGCCTATACTGCTTCTAAATTGAGGCCTATATTGTAACTATTATAGGAGAGTTTTGCCTGACATTAGTGTTTGTCTTGTGTTGTGTCTTGCAGAGAAAATGGATGGCTTCAATGACCACAATTTCCTCCCCCTGTTCATAGACAAATACAGGGAGCTGCCCTGTCTGTGGCAGGTGAGACATCCACATTACAATAATAAACAAAAGAGGCAGGCAGCGCTGGAGAAACTGCTGGAGTTGGTGAAGCCGGTGGTCCCCACAGCAACCATCCCCTATTTAAAAACCAAAATTGGTGGCCTGAGGAGCACTTATCTTAGGGAGAGCAAGAAGGTCACGGATTCCCAGAGATCCAGAGCTGGAGCAGATGACATTTATGTCCCCAGGCTGTGGTACTATGAGAGACTGCGATTTCTGTCAGGCCAGACTGAAGTCAGGGAATCCCTCTCAACCCTTCCTTCCACTCTTCCTTCCACCCCAGCTGAGGCTTCCGATGTCCAACCTGGGACTTCCAGCCAGGAAGAAGTGGAGGAGCCCAGCCTGAGCCAGGTATAGCATTCTTCTACAGATTTCTTGTCAATAAATAAATGATGTTTACTAGATGTTATTATTGATCACTAATTGCTGATTTGATAAAGTGTTTTACATATCAATAGAGAGTAGTGGGCACCAAAAATTCAGTCAAGAAAGAAAAATGCTGGGCTCAGAATGATAGTCTGTTATATTTGTTAACATTCAATTTGCAACAGTCATGAGATGAAAATTGTGTGTGATTGATGAAGAAAAAACTAAAACTATGTCCCTTTTTCATACACAGGAAGACCTCAGCCAGGAGGAGGCTGTGGAATGTGGCAGCCAGGAGGAGGCGGGGGTTAGTGGCAGCCAGGAGGAGGTGGGGCTAAGTGGCAGCCAGGAGAAGCCTGGGACCAGTCGCAGCCTGACAGAATCGCAGGTTCCTCCCCTCCGCCTTCCATACAAAAGACCGAGGAAGGGGAGTCACATGCAGGATTCAGCGCTCAGGCTCATTCAGGAGGCTTCTGCGTCCCTCAGAGCCTTACCCACTCCTGAAGAGGCCTTTGCCTACATGGCTGTCCACCAAACTGAAGGGCATGCAGGAGGGTCAATGCCTCATGTGTGAGAAACTTCTTTATAAAGTCCTAACTAAGGGGGTGAGTGGCGAAATCACACCCAATACCGACATGATTGAGTTGGACTATCCTCCTCCTCCTCCTGCCACAACGACACCACCACAGCCACAGCGTGGAAGGAAGCATGGAAGGAAGACCAGAGAGTGATGGCCCTGGGTTCAGTCTGGTCTGGCAAAAGATGCAGTCTCTTGTATGACCACAGCCTGGGGACACAGATGTCATCTGCTTCTTTCATGATCTCTGGGACTTCTGGACCAGACTGCACTACCTTAGATAAGGACTCCTCAGGCCACCAATTTTGCTTGAAAATAGTTGATGTGTGCCCTGGGGGCCAAAGGCTTCACCAATTTCAGCTGTTTCTCCAGTGTTTCCTCCCTCTTTGTTTGGTTGTGAGCCCTTAATAAAGGAATTTTTGTTTCAATTATACTCGCCTATGTGTGCTTTCCTTCAAAAAGGACAGTTTGTTTGTGAGGAGGCAGGTACATTTCAAAAATACAATGTGAAATTAACAAGAGACACCAACACCAAGCAACCTCCTTGAGATTAAATAATACAAGATAATAATGGTGTTGTGGTAACTTGACACACAAAACACACACAAAAATATTATGGCGTAAAATACAAAAAAAAAATCATCAGCCTTGGCAAAAATAAAAAAACACTAAAAAAAAAATGCCTTGACCAAAAAAAAAAGAAATATTAAAAAACCAACAAAAAAAAATTTGGTCAGATGTGATAAATCTAAATATATTGAGGGAATCACAATACATAATAAAGAAAGAAGTTTGTAAGAAGTCTGTGTGAATATGAGCAGCAAAACTACTTCATTCTTCTCACATTATAAAGAAGAAGAGAGTGCGCTGTATTAAACTATTTCAAACATTGCAGCCTGACAAAAGTGCTGTATCCATTCTGAATGCTAATTTTACCAGACCGAGCTGTTCCGTCTCGGAATTTCTTCTGAGCATGCGTGGCACTTTGTGCGTCGGAACTGGCCACACACACGGTCGGAATTGACGCGATCGGATTTTGTTGTCGGAAAATTTTATAGCCTGCTCTCAAACTTTGTGTGTCAGAAAATCCGATGGAAAAAGTCCGATGGAGCCCACACACGGTCGGAATGTCCGACAACACGCTCCGATCGGACATTTTCAATCGGAAAATCCGACCGTGTGTACGGGGCATTAGAGTCTAAGAAGACAACATATAGACATATAACCTTTACATATATTAACAGCATATGAGTCAATTTGGAAGGAAACACAAAACACAAGACATACTGAATCCATAAGATGCCACAAAGTGCAAAGTAATGTAATATTATGTACTTTCAGAGTGTCAGAGTGAATGAAACTTCACTTTAAGCCACAGGAAAGGAAAAAGAAACAAAACAAAATCTCTACAGTTTCTCAGAGTTATAGGGATCGAGATCTCATATCTGTGCACAGGTTTTTTTTATTTGTGAATACAAATAATCTTGTAAAAAAAAAGTATAAATGTGAACTGGTGCCAGTACTGGGCTCATTACAAACTGAAACAAAAAATACAAAGCATGTGCATTACTGTGATCACACTTATTGATGGCCATCCAACAATGGTGTGCACACACCCCTAAAAAAAAAATCTTTGTTTAGACATGGACAGGTCATACACATCACTCAGACACACACATTCATTTAGATTGCATCCCATACATTCTGGATAGAGAGACCTTTGGTAATTTGCATTGAATTGCTAGGCGTTTCTGGCCACTGGGAGAATACAAAAGAAAGAAAAAACAAACAAACAATGGAATATTATACTTTACCTTCTGTTCGGCGTGTGTATTTATGCCTATGTACAGCTATCTACATACAGCTGCTTTATATGTAAATATACTTTTAGGAACTCACTTAACCTGAAAAAAGATAACTTGTAGATTACTCTATCCGCCTTTTTTTTCTTTAACCTATTTAAAGCAAACAATACAACATTCTTACGTGTACGTTGGTGAATGGTCAATGACATTCCTACTTTGATATAGTGAAACTTAAATGCTGTACACATCTAAAACAAAACTTATATCTTGTATTTCATCCCCAGTTTTAGTGTACTGGTTTGATTCCCGATGGACAAGTTACTCCCTCCATTTTTCCAATTCAAGGATTCAATAACATTTCTTATTGAATCCTGGATTGGAATTCTTTCACAAACTCATCCTGTTCCTGTTTCATTTGCCTACACTCATACTGTAAAGCCTCATTCTCAGCCTTAATAGTTGAGGAAGGGATGAATGGTTTTGTATTTTCATATTGATTACTCCTAGGCCCTTCACTCCAGTGTGGTGAGAACACTTCCACGTCATGCCTCTTTTTTGTATATTGCAAATAGAAAGTGATCTCGCGTGGTAATAAAAATCATAAACATAAAAGAAGATCCACTGAGGGATAAATAAAGTGCAAAAATATTAAAGTGCAAAAATATTGAAGTGCAAAGTCTTGATATCTCCACAAAGAAGTGCAAACAATGAAAAGGAAAAGTATAAAAATGTGCACAAAATGTCCAAATGATGTCCAAAATCCTTAAAAAATAAATGAATAAATGCGTGGATTAAAAGAAAAAAACACTATATAGTGTCCTAAAAAAGGGGTAAAGTGTCAGGGGAGACTCCAAATTAACCACTTGCCGACCGCCTCACGCCTATATACGTGAGCAGAGCGGCACGGGCAGGCAAAATCACGTACCTGAAACGTGATTGCCTTCCCGCGGGTGGGGGGTCCGGTCGGACCCCCCCCCGGTGCCAGCTGCGGTCGGCATTTGGTTGGGAGCGATGACAGACGAGGGGGAGGCCATCCGATCGTGGCCCCCCCCTCGCGATCGCTCCCAGCCAATGAGAAACATCCCCTGCCTCTGTATAGTACACAGAGGCAGAGGATGTGATGTCATCTCTCCTCGGTCTGGCAGTTTCCGTTCCAGCGCCGAGGAGAGATGACATGTAAGTGCACCAACACTCACACACACACAGTAGAACATGCCAGGCATACATTACACCCCCGATCGCCCCCCGATCCCCCCCCAATCACCCCCCCCCCCTGTCACAAACTGACACCAAGCAGGTTTTTTTTTTTTTTTTTTTTTTTCCTGATTACTGCATAGTGTCAGTTTGTGACAGTTAGCAGTGGTGGGACAGTTAGTATTACCCCCCTGTAGGTCTAGGGTACCCCCCTTACCCCCCCTAATAAAGTTTTAACCCCTTGATCACCCCTCCTCACCAGTGTCGCTAAGCGATCATTTTTCTGATCGCTGTATTAGTGTCGCTGGTGACGGTAGTTAGGGACGTAAATATTTAGGTTCGCCGTCAGTGTTTTATAGCGACAGGGACCCCCATATACTACCTAATAAATGTTTTAACCCCTTGATGGCCCCCTAGTTAACCCTTTCACCACTGATCACCGTATAACCGTTACGGGTGACGCTGGTTAGTTCGTTTATTTTTTAGTGTCAGGGCACCCGCCGTTTATTACCGAATAAAGGTTTAGCCCCCTGTAGGTCTAGGGTACCCCCCTTACCCCCCTAATAAAGTTTTAACCCCTTGATCACCCCCTGTCGCCAGTGTCGCTAAGCGATCATTTTTCTGATCGCTGTATTATTGTCGCTGGTGACGCTAGTTAGGGACGTAAATATTTAGGTTCGCCGTCAGCGTTTTATAGCGACAGGGACCCCCATATACTATCTAATAAATGTTTTAACCCCTTGATGGCCCCCTAGTTAACCCTTTCACCACTGATCACCGTATAACCGTTACGGGTGACGCTGGTTAGTTCGTTTATTTTTTATAGTGTCAGGGCACCCGCCGTTTATTACCGAATAAAGGTTTAGCCCCCTGATCGCCCGGCGGTGATATGCGTCGCCCTAGGCAGCGTCAGATTAGCGCCAGTACCGCGAACACCCACGCACGCACCGTACACGCACCGTACACCTCCCTTAGTGGTATAGTATCTGAACGCATCAATATCTGATCCGATCAGATCTATACTAGCGTCCCCAGCAGTTTAGGGTTCCCAAAAACGCAGTGTTAGCGGGATCAGCCCAGATACCTGCTAGCACCTGCGTTTTGCCCCTCCGCCCAGCCCAGCCCAGTCCAGCCCACCCAAGTGCAGTATCGATCGATCACTGACACTTTTCTTTGTAGCGTTTTGGTGAACTGGCAAGCACCAGCGGCGTAGTACACCCCGGTCGTAGTCAAACCAGCACTGCAGTAACACTTGATGAATGTTTTGAACGCTACCATGCACTAGTTGAGTATTAGCGTAGCGTACAGCATTGCACAGACTAGGCACACTTTCACAGGGTCTCCCAAGATGCCACCGCATTTTGAGAGACTCGAACCTGGAACCGGTTACAGTTATAAAAGTTACAGTTACAAAAAAAAAGTGTAAAAAAAAAAAAAAAACACAAACAAAAATTAAAAAAAATAGTTGTCGTTTTATTGTTCTCTCTCTCTCTATTCTCTCTCTATTGTTCTGCTCTTTTTTACTGTATTCTATTCTGCAATGTTTTATTGTTATTGTTATTGTTATTATGTTTTATCATGTTTGTTTTTCAGGTATGTAATTATTTATACTTTACCGTTTACTGTGCTTTATTGTTAACCATTTTTTTGTCTTCAGGTACGCCATTCACGACTTTGAGTGGTTATACCAGAATGATGCCTGCAGGTTTAGGTATCATCTTGGTATCATTCTTTTTAGCCAGCGGTCGGCTTTCATGTAAAAGCAATCCTAGCGGCTAATTAGCCTCTAGACTGCTTTTACAAGCAGTGGGAGGGAATGCCCCCCCCCACCGTCTTCCGTGTTTTTCTCTGGCTCTCCTGTCTCAACAGGGAACCTGAGAATGCAGCCGGTGATTCAGCCAGCTGACCATAGAGCTGATCAGAGACCAGAGTGGCTCCAAACATCTCTATGGCCTAAGAAACCGGAAGCTACGAGCATTTTATGACTTAGATTTCGCCGGATGTAAATAGCGCCATTGGGAAATTGGGGAAGCATTTTATCACACCGATCTTGGTGTGGTCAGATGCTTTGAGGGCAGAGGAGAGATCTAGGGTCTAATAGACCCCAATTTTTTCAAAAAAGAGTACCTGTCACTACCTATTGCTATCATAGGGGATATTTACATTCCCTGAGATAACAATAAAAATGATTTAAAAAAAAAAAATGAAAGGAACAGTTTAAAAATAAGATAAAAAAGCAAAAAAAAATAAAGAAAAAAAAGAAATAAAAAAAAGCACCCCTGTCGCCCCCTGCTCTCGCGCTAAGGCGAACGCAAGCGGCGGTCTGGCGTCAAACGTAAACAGCAATTGCACCATGCATGTTAGGTATCACCGCGAAGGTCAGCTCGAGGGCAGTAATTTTAGCAGTAGACCTCCTCTGTAAATCTAAAGTGGTAACCTGTAAAGGCTTTTAAAGGCTTTTAAAAATGTAGTAATTTTGTTGCCACTGCACGTTTGTGCGCAATTTTAAAGCATGTCATGTTTGGTATCCATGTACTCGGCCTAAGATTATCTTTTTTATTTCATCAAACATTTGGGCAATATAGTGTGTTTTAGTGCATTAAAATTTAAAAAAGTGTGTTTTTTCCCCAAAAAATGCGTTTGAAAATCGCTGCGCAAATACTGTGTGAAAAAAAAAAATGAAACACCCACCATTTTAATCTGTAGGGCAATTGCTTTAAAATAATATATAATGTTTGGGGGTTCAAAGTAATTTTCTTGCAAAAAAAAATAATTTTTTCATGTAATCAAAAAGTGTCAGAAAGGGCTTTGTCTTCAAGTGGTTAGAAGAGTGGGTGATGTGTGACATAAGCTTCTAAATGTTGTGCATAAAATGCCAGGACAGTTCAAACCCCCCCCAAATGACCCCATTTTGGAAAGTAGACACCCCAAGCTATTTGCTGAGAGGCATGTCGAGTCCATGGAATATTTTATATTGTGACACAAGTTGCGGGAAAGAGACAATTTTTTTTTTTTTTTTTTGCACAAAGTTGTCACTAAATGTTATATTGCTCAAACATGCCATGGGAATATGTGAAATTACACCCCAAAATAAATTCTGTTGCTTCTCCTGAGTATGGGGATACCACATGTGTGGGACTTTTTGGGAGCCTAGCCGCGCACGGGACCCCGAAAACCCAGCACCGCCTTCAGGCTTTCTAAGGCCGTAAATTTTTGATTTCACTCTTCACTGCCTATCACAGTTTCGGAGGCCATGGAATGCCCAGGTGGCACAAACCCCCCCAAATTACCCCATTTTGGAAAGTAGACACCCCAAGCTATTTGCTGAGAGGTATAGTGAGTATTTTGCAGACCTCACTTTTTGTCACAAAGTTTTGAAAATTGAAAAAAGAAAAAAAAAATTTTTTTTCTGGTCTTTCTTCATTTTCAAAAACAAATGACAGCTGCAAAATACTCACCATGCCTCTCAGCAAATAGCTTGGGGTGTCTACTTTCCAAAATGGGGTCATTTGGGGGGGTTTTGTGCCATCTTGGCATTTTATGGCCTTCAAAACTGTGATAGGTAGTGAGGAGTAAAATCAAAAATGTATGCCCTTAGAAATCCTGAAGGTGGTGCTGGGTTTTCGGGGCCCCGTACGCGGTTAGGCTCCCAAAAAGTGCCACACATGTGGTATCCCCTTACTCAGGAGAAGCAGCTGAATGTATTTTGGGGTGCAATTCCACATATGCCCATGGCCTGTGTGAGCAATATATCATTTAGTGACAACTTTTTGTAATTTTTTTTTTTTTCTTTTTTTTGTCATTATTCAATCACTTGGGACAAAAAAAATAAATATTCAATGGGCTCAACATGCCTCTCAGCAATTTCCTTGGGGTGTCTACTTTCCAAAATGGGGTCATTTGGGGGGGTTTTGTACTGCCCTGCCATTTTAGCACCTCAAGAAATGACATAGGCAGTCAGAAACTAAAAGCTGTGTAAATTCCAGAAAATGTACCCTAGTTTGTAGACGCTATAACTTTTGCGCAAACCAATAAATATACGCTTATTGACATTTTTTTTACCAAAGACATGTGGCCGAATACATTTTGGCCTAAATGTATGACTAAAATTTAGTTTATTGGATTTTTTTTATAACAAAAAGTAGAAAATATCATTTTTTTTCAAAATTTTCAGTCTTTTTCAGTTTATAGCGCAAAAAATAAAAACGGCAGAGGTGATCAAATATCATCAAAAGAAAGCTCTATTTGTGGGAAGAAAAGGACGCAAATTTCGTTTGGGTAGAGCATTGCATGACCGCGCAATTAGCAGTTAAAGCGACGCAGTGCCGAATTGTAAAAAGTGCTCTGGTCAGGAAGGGGGTAAATCCTTCCGGGGCTGAAGTGGTTAAGGAGAAAGTGTACACAGTACATGGATATATAATGGGCAGATGTATATTGGTAAATTGTCCATAAAATGACTCCACAAGTTCCCTCTTCTAACACTAGTCTCACAGAACTCTCACTTTATGAAAATGTATGTGTCCAGTGTGTTCCAGTGTGTGTCTGATTCCAGCCACTCCCTACGCTTTACAACACGTCACGTGTCTTCATCTGGGGAACCGGATTGGTTTTACAGACCTGATTTCTATGACGTGAAACCGGAAATGGTAGAGCGACCTTTTTTTGTAGTTCGCTCTATGTTTACATCGCTGCCATTTTGTTGGTTATCTATACAGCTCGCATAGAGGCCATTTTCTGGTAGTTCATATTTACATTGTGGTCATTTTGTTGGTTGTCTATACGGCACGCATAGCTGCCATTTTCTTGTGGTTCAGTAGACACAACATATAGCCAATCAAAGGGCCATGTCTGTTTAGATAAATCTTGTATATTCCAACAGAATAACAAAAAATTATTACTAGATAGAGAGCTGAACCAGTCGCTCTATTATTATAAATACAGGATGGGCATATATTATAATACAGAGAGTAATGCGTAGGGAGTGGCTGGAATCAGACACACACCCGAAGTGACGTGAGAAGGCGCTGAGAACGCCGCTGTTATTACTTTTTGCTTGCTTTTATATTTTTTATGTAAGAGTCCACCTATTTGGTACCTGAATAAATATCACCTTAGTCTTTTAAACATAATACACCATTGGAGGCATTCTTTCTCTTCTTTTTCCCCATTTTTGCTGTGGTGTTATACCGGAGCATATTAGGATGGCTCAATGGAGAATCTATATAGTTGGAGAAGTACCCATTTTTTTCCACCAGCAGTGTATGTAAACAAAATAAGGCCCCAATAGGATGCTGTGAAGAGTCCAACTTGCCTATTGAAGCGATTTACTTCATTTTCATAAGGTGAGAGTTCTGTGAGACTAATGTTTGAAGAGGGAACTTGTGGAGTCATTTTTTGGACAATTTACCACTATACATCACCCAATTTTATATCCATGTACTGTGTACACTTTCTCCTTAATTTGGAGTCTCCCCTGACACTTTACACCTTTTTTAGGATGCTATATAGTGTTTTTTTTTCTTTTAATCCATGCATTTATCCATTTATTTTTTAAGGATTTTGGACATCATTAGGACATTTTGTACACATTTTTATACTTTTCCTTTTCATTGTTTGCACTTCTTTGTGGAGATATCAAGACTTTGCACTTCAATATTTTTGGATCTTCTTTTATGTTTAGAGTGATTTTTAACCACTTAAGGACCAGCCTCGTTTTGGATTTTAGGTGTTTACATGTTTAAAACAGGTTTTTTTGCTAGAAAATTACTTAGAACCCCTAAACATTATATATGGTTTTTCTTCTAACACCCTAGAGAATGAAATGGCAGTCGTTGCAGTACTTTTTTTTTGCACCGTAATTGCGCAGCGGTCTTAAAAGCACACTTTTTTTGGAAAAAATTCTATTTTTTGAATAAAAAAATAAGACAACAGTAAAGTTAGCCCAATTTTTTTTTATATTGTGAAATATAATGTTACGCCAAGTAAATTGATACCCAACATGTCATGCTTGAAAATTGCGCCTGCTCATGGTATGCCGTCAAACTTTGACCCTCAAAAATCAAAAATCTCCATAATTCTACAGGTTGCTTATTTTGCGGTACAGTGGATGTCTAGGGCTAGAATTATTGCTCTCGTTCTACCGGTCGTGGCGATACCTCACATGTGTGGTTTGACCACCGTTTTCATATGCGGGCGCTACTTGCGTATGCGTTCACTTCTGCGTGCGAGTGGGTCGGGACGGGGGGTTTTAAAAATTTTTTTGTAGTTTTTATTATTTATTTTACATTATTTTATTTATTTTTACACTGTTTTTTAAAAAAAATTGTGTCACTTTTACTCCTATTACAAGGAATGTAAACATCCCTTGTAATAGAAAAAAGCATGACAGGACCTCTTAAACATGAGATCTGGGGTCAAAAAGACCTCAGATCTCATATTTACACTAAAATGCAATAAAAAAAAAGTCATTTAAAAAAATGACATTGAAAAAATGTGCCTTTAAGAGGCGTGGACGGAAGTGAAGTTTTGACTTTGCTTCCGCCCAGCAGTGTCATGGCGACGAGTGGGCGCCATCTTAGCCTCACTTGTCTCCAGGCACAGGACGGAGACAGATGCGATCGCCTCCACCGCTACCGACGGCTCCGGTAAGCGGCGGAGGGCACCAGATCGCGGCGGGAGGGAGGCCCCTCTCCCACCACCGATAAAAGTGATCTTGCGGCAAATCTGCCGCAGGGACCACTTTTATCTGAAAGCCGGCAGCCGCACGAAAACAGGGATACCAGGGTTATGGCAGCTAGCTGCTGCCATAACAATGATATCCCCGTTCAAAGTTTGGACGTACATCGTCGTGCGGCGGTCGGTAAGTGGTTAATAACCGCGTGAGATCACTTTATATTTGCACTTGGTTTATTTGTGTATTGTGAACACTACTAGGTTTTGCTGCTGGTTTTATTTATTATCACTTTACTTCTGTAGATAGTGATATGACTGATTTCTGATTGGGACTCTAAAACAAAGTTAATACTGCAGCTGCAGGAACAGATTCACAGGACTCAATCACTGTGTTTAAAATGTCCGTTCAGTGAAAAATGTATTATTACATGTTATTTTATACATAGATAAGAAAGGGGTGGTGTGAGATGTTATTAAAAACTAACAAATAGAAATATGTTATTAAAAGCTAGCGAATAGAACAATTGCAAAAGTAAAACCTTGGGAAGGAAGGGGGGAGTAGAGAGCGTTTAGTAGGAGAAGTGTCTGTGTGTTAGGTGAAGGTTACAGAACACATTTCAACAGTGAGAACAAAATGGATTCTCTTGTGCTTAAATGAACAGTACAGTGAATGTCCATGTCATTTCCCCCCTTTTGTTTATTTGACACCATTCTTCTCCGCGTTACATTCAGCCGATTGCTTGTAACTCCTGTTACATTGGCGCAGAGAGACGGCGTCCTGTTCAGCTCTCTCCTAGCTTTCTCACAATAATAGGTTCATCAGGGCTGGTGGTACATTTGTTGGTACAGCGGGTAGTCACACAGAGGCATAGCCTGATGAGGAAGTAAATAACAAAAATGAGAAATAGGAACATCACAATGTACGCGCCTAGTTTCTGTAACCATGTTGCTATGCCATATAAAAAATCACCAAAATCTCCTAAACCCTGAAAGGGGTTCCATCCATCTTTAGCAATATCTCTGGCCTTATTCTGTAGTTCTCTTATCTTAGCAAGATGCCCTTTAATAATGTCCTCATTATCAGAAATGTATATACAACAGTCAGTGCGAAATACCTTACACATCCCACCTTGAGCTGCAGTGATATAATTTAGCGTTAATCTGTGCTCTGATTAGGGATGAGCTTCGTGTTCGAGTCGAACCCATGTTCGACTCGAACATCGGCTGTTCGACCGTCCGTCGAATTGCGAACGATATGGGCCGTTCGCGCCAAATTCGTGTGGCGCGTCACGGCCCATAATTCACTGCGGCATCGCAGTGCATTGCTGGCTGATGATTGGCCAAGCATGCACTATGACCCGCATGCTTGGCCAATCACAGCGCCGTCAGTAGAGAGAGCTGTAATTGGCCAAAGCCAGGGTGGCTTTGGCCAATTATGGCTCAGGGGATTTAGTACACACCCCACACTATATAAGGCCGCCTGCACGGCGGCCCTGTGTAGTGTGTGTTCCGGTGTGCTGAGAGATAGAGAGAGAGAGAGACAGTGTCATTTGATTTGAGTTAGATAGATTAGGCAGAACAGTCAGTCAGTTAGCTGCACTTACAGTGTATTGTGTATATATATGCATCCCAGGTGTTGCATATATATATATACACTGTATTCAGTTTAGCTAGATCCGTTCCTGTTATCTTCTATCTAGACTATTTACATTTAGTGCAGTGTGTCCTGCTCACAGTGTTCAGCTAGATCCGTTCCTGCTATTTACATTCAGTGCAGTGCGTCCTGCTCACAGTGTTCAGCTAGATCCGTTCCTGCTATTTACATTCAGTGCAGTGCGTCCTGCTCACAGTGTTCAGCTAGATCCGTTCCTGCTATTTACATTCAGTGCAGTGCGTCCTGCTCACAGTGTTCAGCTAGATCCGTTCCTGCTATTTACATTCAGTGCAGTGCGTCCTGCTCACAGTGTTCAGCTAGATCCGTTCCTGCTATTTACATTCAGTGCAGTGCGTGCTGCTCACAGTGTTCAGCTAGATCCGTTCCTGCTATTTACATTCAGTGCAGTGCGTCCTGCTCACAGTGTTCAGCTAGATCCGTTCCTGCTATTTACATTCAGTGCAGTGCGTCCTGCTCACAGTGTTCAGCTAGATCCGTTCCTGGTATTTACATTTAGTGCAGTGCGTCCTGCTCACAGTGTTCAGCTACATCCGTTCCTGCTATTTACATTCAGTGCAGTGCGTCCTGCTCACAGTGTTCAGCTAGATCCGTTCCTGCTATTTACATTCAGTGCAGTGCGTCCTGCTCACAGTGTTTAGCTACATCCGTTCCTGCTGTTTACATTCAGTGCAGTGCGTCCTGCTCACAGTGTTCAGCTAGATCCGTTCCTGCTATTTACATTCAGTGCAGTGCGTCCTGCTCACAGTGTTCAGCTAGATCCGTTCCTGCTATTTACATTCAGTGCAGTGCGTCCTGCTCACAGTGTTCAGCTAGATCCGTTCCTGCTATTTACATTCAGTGCAGTGCGTCCTGCTCACAGTGTTCAGCTAGATCCGTTCCTGCTATTTACATTCAGTGCAGTGCGTCCTGCTCACAGTGTTCAGCTAGATCCGTTCCTGCTATTTACATTCAGTGCAGTGCGTCCTGCTCACAGTGTTCAGCTAGATCCGTTCCTGCTATTTACATTCAGTGCAGTGCGTCCTGCTCACAGTGTTCAGCTAGATCCGTTCCTGCTATATACATTTAGTGCAGTACGTCCTGCTCACAGTGTTCAGCTAGATCCGTTCCTGTTATCTTCCTACTGACAGGCAGGCTTGTCTGGTTACAGTATATAAAGCTACCTGAAGAAAATTACAGGTGTTCTTTTTGATCCTATTAGTACCACGGTCAGGCAGCTAGACTATTTACATTTAGTACAGTGTGTCCTGCTCACAGTGTTCAGCTAGATCCGTTCCTGTTATCTTCCTACTGACAGGCAGGCTTGTCTGGTTACAGTATATAAAGCTACCTTAAGAAAATTACAGGTGTTCTTTTTGATCCTATTAGTACCACGGTCAGGCAGCTAGACTATTTACATTTAGTACAGTGTGTCCTGCTCACAGTGTTCAGCTAGATCCGTTCCTGTTATCTTCCTACTGACAGGCAGGCTTGTCTGGTTACAGTATATAAAGCTACCTGAAGAAAATTACAGGTGTTCTTTTTGATCCTATTAGTACCACGGTCAGGCAGCTAGACTATTTACATTTAGTACAGTGTGTCCTGCTCACAGTGTTCAGCTAGATCCGTTCCTGTTATCTTCCTACTGACAGGCAGGCTTGTCTGGTTACAGTATATAAAGCTACCTTAAGAAAATTACAGGTGTTCTTTTTGATCCTATTAGTACCACGGTCAGGCAGCTAGACTATTTACATTCAGTGCAGTGCGTCCTGCTCACAGTGTTCAGCTAGATCCGTTCTTGCTATTTACATTCAGTGCAGTGCGTCCTGCTCACAGTGTTCAGCTAGATCCGTTCCTGCTATTTACATTCAGTGCAGTGCGTCCTGCTCACAGTGTTCAGCTAGATCCGTTCCTGGTATTTACATTTAGTGCAGTGCGTCCTGCTCACAGTGTTCAGCTACATCCGTTCCTGCTATTTACATTCAGTGCAGTGCGTCCTGCTCACAGTGTTCAGCTAGATCCGTTCCTGCTATTTACATTCAGTGCAGTGCGTCCTGCTCACAGTGTTTAGCTACATCCGTTCCTGCTGTTTACATTCAGTGCAGTGCGTCCTGCTCACAGTGTTCAGCTAGATCCGTTCCTGCTATTTACATTCAGTGCAGTGCGTCCTGCTCACAGTGTTCAGCTAGATCCGTTCCTGCTATTTACATTCAGTGCAGTGCGTCCTGCTCACAGTGTTCAGCTAGATCCGTTCCTGCTATTTACATTCAGTGCAGTGCGTCCTGCTCACAGTGTTCAGCTAGATCCGTTCCTGCTATTTACATTCAGTGCAGTGCGTCCTGCTCACAGTGTTCAGCTAGATCCGTTCCTGCTATTTACATTCAGTGCAGTGCGTCCTGCTCACAGTGTTCAGCTAGATCCGTTCCTGCTATTTACATTCAGTGCAGTGCGTCCTGCTCACAGTGTTCAGCTAGATCCGTTCCTGCTATATACATTTAGTGCAGTACGTCCTGCTCACAGTGTTCAGCTAGATCCGTTCCTGTTATCTTCCTACTGACAGGCAGGCTTGTCTGGTTACAGTATATAAAGCTACCTGAAGAAAATTACAGGTGTTCTTTTTGATCCTATTAGTACCACGGTCAGGCAGCTAGACTATTTACATTTAGTACAGTGTGTCCTGCTCACAGTGTTCAGCTAGATCCGTTCCTGTTATCTTCCTACTGACAGGCAGGCTTGTCTGGTTACAGTATATAAAGCTACCTTAAGAAAATTACAGGTGTTCTTTTTGATCCTATTAGTACCACGGTCAGGCAGCTAGACTATTTACATTTAGTACAGTGTGTCCTGCTCACAGTGTTCAGCTAGATCCGTTCCTGTTATCTTCCTACTGACAGGCAGGCTTGTCTGGTTACAGTATATAAAGCTACCTGAAGAAAATTACAGGTGTTCTTTTTGATCCTATTAGTACCACGGTCAGGCAGCTAGACTATTTACATTTAGTACAGTGTGTCCTGCTCACAGTGTTCAGCTAGATCCGTTTCTGTTATCTTCCTACTGACAGGCAGGCTTGTCTGGTTACAGTATATAAAGCTACCTTAAGAAAATTACAGGTGTTCTTTTTGATCCTATTAGTACCACGGTCAGGCAGCTAGACTATTTACATTCAGTGCAGTGCGTCCTGCTCACAGTGTTCAGCTAGATCCGTTCTTGCTATTTACATTCAGTGCAGTGCGTCCTGCTCACAGTGTTCAGCTAGATCCGTTCCTGGTATTTACATTCAGTGCAGTGCGTCCTGCTCACAGTGTTCAGCTAGATCCGTTCCTGCTATATACATTTAGTGCAGTACGTCCTGCTCACAGTGTTCAGCTAGATCCGTTCCTGTTATCTTCCTACTGACAGGCAGGCTTGTCTGGTTACAGTATATAAAGCTACCTGAAGAAAATTACAGGTGTTCTATCCCAGCTTAGTGCAGCTACAGGCCATTAGTATGTCTGGAAGGCCAAGAAGGAGAGGCAGACAGTCACAAGCCAATAAGAGAGGGCAAGCAGGCTCTGTGTCTAGTGCTGGTCGTGGAGACGGTGCATCCTCATCAGCACGTGGCCATGGGACACGCTTGGCCTTTTTTTCGGCAGCTGGCCGTGTTGAGCCGCAACATGCGGAAGACTTGGTCGAGTGGATGACCAAGCCGTCCTCATCCTCCTCATCCTCTCTCACCCATGCCCAGGGTGCTTTGTCTGGCAAAGCAGCGGCCTCTTCCCTCAGCTCAATGTCATCAGTGACTCCTTCCCTAGCTCCACCATGTCCTCATGAGGATTCCCTCGAACTGTTTGACCACAGTGTTGGGTACATGCTCCAGGAGGATGCCCAGCGTTTGGAAGGCTCTGATGATGATACTGAGCTCAATGAAGGCAGTAACATGAGCACGGACAGAGGGGGTGCCCAAGAAGGACAGCAATCTGGCAGTCATGCTCCCCCTGCTGCAGCATACTGCCAGGTTTGCTCCAGTGATGAGGAGGGAGGGGATGATGAGGTCACTGACTCAACGTGGGTGCCTGATAGGAGAGAGGAGGAGGAGGAGGAGGAGGAGGAGGAGGAGGTGGCACATCACCAACTAGGCAGGATGCCCTCCAGGGGCCAGCCTAAGGGCAGCACATTGACTGCATCACACCCCAAAGCTCCACATGTGCAGGGCGCTGCAGTCTCTGCGCGTTATTCAAAAAGTTCTTTGGTGTGGGCCTTTTTTGAGACGAGTGCATCAGATCGCACCGCTGCTATTTGCAATATATGTCTCAAGCGTATCTCGCGTGGCCAAAACATCTCCCGCTTGGGTACCACATGCTTGACCAGACATATGTTGACCTGCCATGCAGTTCGTTGGCAAGCGTATCTAAAAGACCCACACCAAAGAACAAAGACGATCTCTCCTTGCTCCTCATCAGCTGAGATTTCCAACCCCACTAGACCTTCAGTCCTCTCTGCGACCTGCAGTGAGAGGAATGAAGGTGTAGAATTAGGTGTGTCACAGCCAAGTACTTATGGGCAATCTGCTTTTGGTACACCGACGTCAGATTGTACCAGGCAAATTTCCCTGCCCCAGCTGCTGCACCGCCGAAAGAAGTTTGCTCCCAGCCATCCACATGCCCAGCGGTTGAATGCTAGCTTGGCAAAATTGCTAGCACTTCAACTGCTGCCTTTTCAGTTGGTAGACTCTGCCCCCTTCCGTGAGTTTGTGGAATGTGCGGTTCCTCAGTGGCAGGTACCCAAACGCCACTTTTTCTCACGGAAGGCGATTCCGGCTCTCTACCGGCATGTGGAAGGCAATGTCCATGCCTCGCTGGACAGGGCGGTCAGCGGTAAGGTGCATATTACCGCTGACTCATGGTCCAGCAGGCATGGACAGGGACGTTACTTAAGTTTCACGGCGCATTGGGTGACTCTGCTGGCAGCTGGGAAGGATGCAGGACAAGGTGCAGTAGTGTTGGAGGTTGTTCCGCCACCACGCCTCCAAAATGCTGATTGTGACACACCTCTCTCCTCCACCCCCTCCTCTTCTTCTTCCTCCATGGCCTCTTCCTCGGAACCAGCGGTGCTCCGTAGGCGTTCAAGGGGCTACGCAAGTACGCAGGCCAAAAGATGCCATGCGGTGCTTGAGCTGGTGTGCTTGGGGGACAGGAGCCACACTGGGGCAGAGGTTCTGTCAGCTCTGCAGGGGCAGGTTCAGAGGTGGTTGACGCCACGCCAACTTAAGGCAGGAATGGTGGTTTGCGACAATGGCACCAACCTCCTCTCTGCCCTCCGACAGGGACAACTGACCCATGTGCCCTGTTTGGCTCACGTCCTTAACTTGGTGGTGCAGCGGTTCTTGGGCAGGTACCCGGGCTTACAGGATGTCCTGAGGCAGGCCAGGAAAGTCTGTGTGCATTTCCGCCGGTCATATAATGCCAGTGCTCGGCTGACGGACCTCCAAAAGGAGTTTAACCTGCCCAAGAACCGCCTAATCTGTGACATGCCCACCAGGTGGAACTCGACGTTGGCCATGCTGCAGCGGCTGCACACGCAGCAGAGGGCCATCAATGAGTACCTGTGCGACTATGGCACCAGGACAGGGTCAGGGGACCTTGGTTTTTTTTCCCCACGCCAGTGGGCCATGATCAGGGATGCATGCACTGTCCTGTCACCATTCGAGGAGGCCACGAGGATGGTGAGCACTGACAGTGCATGCATCAGTGACACTGTCCCCCTTGTCCACCTGTTGGAGCACACGCTGCGTGGAATAATGGACAGGGCACTTGAGGCAGAACAGAGGCAGGAAGAGGAGGACTTCCTTAGCTCTCAAGGCCCCCTTTATCCAGACAGTGTTCCTGCGTGCCCGCCGATCACACAGGAAGAGGACGAGGAGGAGGAGGAGGAGGAGGAGGAAGATTGTGTCAGTATGGAGGTGGAGCCTGGCACTCAGCATCAGCAGTCTTTAAGGGATCAGTCCCAAGGAACACATGGACTTGTACGTGGCTGGGAGGAGGTGGCTGCGGACGTTGTTGTCCTTAGTGACCCAGAGGACTCCGGACCGAATGCCTCAGCAAACCTACGCTGCATGGCCTCCCTGATCCTGCAAAGCCTGCGTAAGGATCCTCGTATTCGTGGTATCAAGGAGAAGGACCAATACTGGCTGGCAACCCTCCTTGATCCACGTTACAAGGGTAAGGTTGCGGACCTTATCTTGCCATCGCAGAGGGAGCAGAGGATGAAACATCTTCGGGAGGCCTTGCAGAAAGGTCTGTGCAACGCGTTCCCAGAGACTGGGAGGTTACAAACTCCTGTTTCTGGACAACGTGTTGCTGAGGCTTCGGTCAGTCAAAGAAGGAGCGGTGGAGAAGGTGGCCGTCTGACCGATGCGTTCAGACAATTTTTTGGTCCGCAGCCCCAAGGTATGATCGGTTCCAGCAACCATCGCCAGCGTCTGTTTTACATGGTGCAGGAATACCTAGGGGCAAGATCAGACTTGGACACCTTTCCCACCGAAAATCCTCTGGGTTACTGGGTCTTGAGGATGGATCACTGGCCAGAGCTTGCACAGTATGCAATTGAGCTACTGGCCTGTCCTGCATCCAGCGTTCTTTCGGAACGCACATTCAGTGCTGCTGGAGGCGTGGTAACCGATCACAGGGTGCGTCTGTCCACCGACTCGGTCGATCGGCTGACCTTCATAAAAATGAATCAGTCTTGGATCACCACCAGCTACCAAGCACCTGATGCAGATGTAACCGAATAATTTTTTTTGAAATCTCAGATCCCTTCAAAGACTGCCTATGCTGATGCTGAGTGACTATCCCTGAGTAATTATCCTCTTCCTCCTCAATCATCACGCTGATAGCTTGTAAGAACATTTTTGGTTCTGGGCGCCACCACCAGTGCCTAAGGCACAATTTTTCAGCCCCTGTTTAACAGGGGCGTGTAATTACAATTTTTGATGTAATACTTTGCAGCAGGGCTCGTTCCTGCATTCCAACTAGAGTGTCTGTGAGGGGTTGCAGTGTTGTGGCACCAGCACCAGTGCCTAAGACCCAATTTTTCAGCCCCTGTCTAACAGGGGCGTGTAATTACAATTTTTGATGCAATACTTTGCAGCAGGGCTTGTTCCTGCGTTTCAACTAGAGTGTCTGTGAGGGGTTGCAGTGTTGTGGCACCAGCACCAGTGCCTAAGACCCAATTTTTCTGCCCCTGTCTAACAGGGGCGTGTAATTACAATTTTTGATGCAATACTTTGCAGCAGGGCTCGTTCCTGCGTTCCAACTAGAGTGTCTGTGAGGGGTTGCAGTGTTGTGGCACCAGCACCAGTGCCTAAGGCCTAATTTTTCAGCTCCTGTTCAACAGGGGCATGTAATTACAATTCTTGATCTAATATTTCACAGCAGGGCCCTGTGAGGGCTTACAGTGTTTTGGCCACAGCAACACCTAAGGCCCAAATTTCTGCTGAGTATATAGGGCAGGACCCTACTTTCAAACATCTAACTTACAAACGACTCCTACTTGCAAACGGAAGGAGACAACAGGAAGTGAGATGAAATCTACCCCTAAGGAAGGGAAATTCTCTCCTGTAAGAGTTAATATGGGAAAACAATTTCTCCTTTCCACTGATGCTTTCCAATCCTTGTTCCACAAAAAAACCCAAATTTTCCAAAAACATTTTTCATTGGGACAAAAAAGTGAGGTGAAATCTTCTGAAGAGGAGGAAAGACGCAAAACAAATGTCACAGGGGTGATAACCCTTCCCTATGTTTTCCAAAAAGCTTAGAAAAGATTTTTTGGCTGGAGCTAAACACATTAAAAATGTTCAAAATTACAAACAGATTCTACTTAACAACAAACCTACAGTCCCTGTCTTGTTTGCACCGCCTGAATACTGCTGTTCAGAGTATATAGGGACCTTTCCTTATTTTAATTTGGGTGCGGGGTTCCCCTTAATATCCATACAAGACCCAAAGGGCCTGGTAATGGACTGGGGGGTACCCATGCCGTTTGTCTCACTGATTTTCATCCATATTGCCATGACCCGACATGACATTAAACCCGTAAGCAGTTTTAAATGAGATTTTTTCCTTTAAAAATGACATTTGGTGCAGGGACTGTTCTAAACATGGGAAACACGCGTCACTTTACAGGCATACTATAGACACCCCCCAGGTACGATATTTAAAGGAATATTTCACTTTTTTTTTTTTACTTTAAGCATCATTAAAATCACTGCTCCCGAAAAAACGGCCGTTTTTAAAAGTTTTTTTTGCATTGATACATGTCCCCTGGGGTAGGACCCGGGTCCCCAAACCCTTTTTAGGACAATACCATGCAAATTAGCCTTTAAAATGAGCACTTTTGATTTCGAACGTTCGAGTCCCATAGACGTCAATGGGGTTCTAACGTTCGTGCGAACTTGCGGTCCGTTCGCGGGTTCTGGTGCGAACCGAACCGGGGGGTGTTCGGCTCATCCCTAGCTCTGATACTACTTTTTTAAGCTGAGCCATTTCTTCATTTAATAAACCTATATCAGTGGTAGTAAGGTTAATAATCTCATCTACAATTCTAGTGTAATTATTTATTTGTTTCATTGCTTCAATTCCCCATCCTGTCCAGGAAGGGAACCATGACCATGCCATGTTACCTTCAGTGAACAGCTCTCTTTTGAACACTAAAGGATATTCTGGACTTTGATCTGGTCACACTGTATCTTTGCGAACAGCCAAAGCAGGTACTAACTTCCCAATATAACATGTACCTGTAACATTAGTAGGAAGCACGGCGTAAGCTTTATTTCCACATATATAATATAACCCTCTACGTATGGACGGTTTGCCTGCTCCTAAAAAACTGGAAGCAATAACATGGAATCTCAGGTAACTGATATTTTCACGTATTGGGAACTGTGAGCAATTTGTTAGACATGTGCACACTGAAATATTTCGTTTTGGAATTTGGTTTTCGTCCGAAAAATAAATTTATTTAGTTATTCCCGAAATTCGTTTTTATTTATTTCGTTTTTCGTTAAAAATTGCTTTCGTCCGAAAATCCAAATTAGGGTCGAATCTGTCATTGAAGGCTTATGGTGTCTGTCGAATGTTCAAAGAAGATTCGACAGAGCAGCTTAACTGTACAACGCCGTATAGTTTACCTGCTCCGTCAAATCTTCTTAGAACTTTCAACAGACACCATAAGCCAAAGTACGTGTGTACTTAGTTCTAGCTATTTTACTGCTCCTCCTCTTTGGTTACAATCAGCCAATAACATTCATCATCATCATTATTTTTATTCATCTTTTCTCCCCTACGTCAAATCTTTTCTCCCCTACATCGAATCTTTTCTCCCCTACGTCGAATCTTTTCTCTCTATGTAGAATAATCTTAGACTAATAGAGTTAAGGTTAGGCACATTCGACCACAGGTTTGATGGACACAGATTTTTATTGTCATCATCATGTCGAATCTCCTATCTATATCGAACTGTTGTAGCAACGAAAACAAAAATAAAGCATTTGTTTATGTCGGATCTTTTGTTTTTTCGGATTCTGCACTTTCATTATCGTTTGTTAAAATGATAACGAAATACCTGAAATTCGGACGAAAATGCATTCGGACGAAAACGAATGCACATGTCTACAATTTGTACTATAAAGGGTTCTATTTAGTTCTGGATCTTGGATATAATAATATTGACCATAGTTTCCTCCATAAACTGTAATTTTTGCTCCGGTGCAATCTGAATTGCCCAACCGTGTACATTTAGTGTTAAACGGGCATGTAATGTTACAACAAATCTGTGGAGTATTTATCTGTTTTGAAACCATCAAAGTTACTGATCTGTGCTCATTAGCTGTGGAGACGATGTATGAGCCATTTATTCTGGTCCTGTTTAGATCAGTGAAATTGAGAGGCATTGCTATCATGGGTATTGTGCCTGTTTGGGGATGTAAGTGAGAACACACCCAGCAGTTACTAGCGTTGCTATGGGTTGCATACAATTTTAACATTTGGATGAAAGGGTTATTTTTCCATGTCCCAATTCTCACAAACAACAAAAAGAAAAGAAACATTATCATCATTTTTTCAAAGGATATCATCACTTCAGGATTTTCTTGCAGTGACTGGCATGAATCCAGGTGGGCTTTCCTTCCAACTTGACAGCAGAACCGGTTGTCAAAAGCACCAAATGTGGTCCGTAAAATTTTGGTTCTAGTGGCTTTCTGACGTGTCGCTTGACCACCACCCAGTCACCTGGTTGGATTCTGTGAATACCTGAAACAGAATCTGGGTCGGGGATAGATTTATAAACACCTTCATGTATTTTATTCAATGTTGTTTGCAAAATCTGAACATATTCTAACAGATTAGAGTGAGAAGCCTGCAACTGTTGGGGAAAATATAGCCCTGTTTTGGGTGGCCCTCCGAATAAAATCTCATAGGGGGACAGCCCATGTGGTTGTTTAGGGGTAGTTCGTACAGAATATAGGGCTAATGGCAGAGCTTCCACCCATCCTTTTCCTGTATCTGCTTTAATTTTTGCACATCTGTTTTTCAAAATTCCATTAAGTCTCTCAACTTTACCACTACTTTGTGGATGATAAGGTGTATGGAAAGCTTGCTGTATGTGAAGGGCTTCCATTACCTCTTTCATTACTTCCCCAGTAAAATGGGTTCCTCTGTCACTCTCAATAGTTTCAGGAACTACATATCTACAAACTATTTCATTCAAAATTTTCTTTGCTGTTGTTTTTGCATTTGCTTTGGCTACTGGCCAGCTCTCGGGCCAACCTGAGAACATGTCAACACACACTAAAGCGAACTCATAGGTGCCTATTCTGGGAATCTGAATGTAGTCTATTTGAATTCTTTTGAAAGGGAAATCTGGCTTAGGAGAATGCTTTTGGGGAACATGGACAGGCCTCCCTGCATTGTACAGAGCACAAGTGAGACATGAAGCACAAAACCTGCCTGCAAATGCACTAAATCCAGGTGCTATCCAATAGCAGTCAGTAAGTGCCACCATCGCGCCTTTAGCAAGATGACTGACGCCATGTGCCAGTTGTGCTAAAACTGGGTACAAACTCCTGGGTAGACACCACCTGTTGTCAGCGCTCCACAGGCCCTGCTGATTTTGGGTAGCATTACATTTGATGCACTTATCCTTCTCATCATCGGGGGCCTGGTTCTGCAACTGAATTAGAGTTTCTACATCCTACTGCTCTTGATGAGGGGAATCAGTCCCTGCTACCTGGGCGACCCCTACAGTGGGTGTGACTCCAAATGCCATAAGGACAGCATCCTTTGCCGCTTGGTCCGCTAAAGCATTTCCTCTGGCTGTCATATCATTTCCCCTTGTATGCCTTTTTACCTTCAAGATGGCAACTTCTGCTGGTTTCTGAAAAGCCTCAAATAGCCGCTCTATGAGTTTTGCATGTCTCACTAGTCAGAAAGTTCTGTGCTTTCCAGATAGGCCCAAAATCGTGGGCTATTCCAAATGCATATCTGCTGTCAGTGTAGATGTTTCCCCTTTGATTCTCTAGGAGATGACATGCTTTGACTACAGCACACAACTCCGCTTCCTGTGCTGACATCTGGGGTTTCAATGCTTCCTGATGTAAAATGGTGTCTGTAGTGGTTACAGCAAACCCTGTGTGTGGCTGACCATCATCAGTGTAAAATCTGGAACCATCTATGAATAAGTGTGTGTCACAATCTGATAAAGGGTCATCTTTTGCGGGTGTGACAGAAGCCCTTTCTACCTCCATAAGAGCCATACAATCATGAGAAAAACTCTCAGGTTCTACATCAGTACCATTTGTTGCATCTTCCTCATCAATTATAGGAAGAAGAGTAGCCGGATTTAAAGTAACACATCGTTTGATTGTTAAATTCGATGGAGCAAAAAGAGCAGACTGGTACTTGTCAAATCTACTGGCAGACACATGTCTAGTATTTACTTGATTCATGATTTCCTGTACTGCATGTGGCACATACAGGATCAGAGCAGAATCTAGTACAAGCTCCGTTACTTTGTCTAGCAGCAAAATGCAGGCTGCTATGGCTCGCATACAACTGGGGGAGCCTTTGATGACAGGGTCTAATGAGGCTGATACATACATCAAAGGCCTCTGTTTGTCTCCATGTAGCTGGGTGAGTACACCTGCAGCAAATCCATTGACTTTATGACAGAACAACGAAAAAGTCTTAGTATAGTCAGGAAGTCCAATGGCAGGAGCTTCAGACAAAATTTTAATAAGCTCCTTCATTTGCAATTCATTGTCCCATGTGAGTTTGAAAGGGTTTCTAGTGGTAGCCTCATATAGAGGAGCCATAAGTTCTGATGCATTTGGAATCCAGTCCCTACAATATCCCACTAACCCCAGGAAGGCACGTAGTTGCCGTACATTTCTTGGCTTTTCAAAGTTTTGTAGAGTTTTAACTCGATCTGGGGTTAGATGACAGATTCCATGTGAAATGCAGTGACCCAGGAAGATCACTTTCTCTTGGCAGTATTGTAGCTTATCTTTGCTAACTTTGTTGTTACTGTTATAGAGAAACATGAGAAGGCTTACTGTTTCTCTGCTACAAATGTCCTTTTTATCAGAACAAATAAGCAAATCGTCTATGTACACAGCAAAACTGTGTTTGGGTGTGAGGGGGACCATTGGTCCAATACTTGCTTTAACGCAGTATTATATTCAGAGGGGCTACTCACGCAGCCTTGGGGCAATCTTGTCCATGCTAACTTTTGGGCATCATGGGTAAATGAAAAAAGGTGCCAGCAATCTGGGTGCAGGGTGCAGGGGCACCGAAAAGAAAGCATTTGCAAGATCAATCACTGTAAAGCAGGTGCTGGAGGCAGGTATTCCACTTAGCAAAGTGCGGGGGTTGGGCACGATCGGGGTATCTGCCTCTATTATATTGTTAATGGCTCTCAAATCATGCACCATGCGATATGTCACCTGCCCACCCTTCTTGTCTGGCTTCTTTGCAATTGGGAACAGGGGTGTATTGACCTGGGACTTAATTGGTACAACAACCCGTGCTGCCTTCAGTTGAGTGATTTGATCCTTTATCCCCTCAGTCTGAGCAATACTCA
The DNA here is from genome assembly GCA_037952925.1 of Lithobates clamitans. Classification (NCBI taxonomy): domain Eukaryota; kingdom Metazoa; phylum Chordata; class Amphibia; order Anura; family Ranidae; genus Lithobates; species Lithobates clamitans. Next base: position 1,705,603 of record JBBGZY010000228.1, on the reverse strand, counting down.
GTGGGTACTGTTTAATCTGTGGGAGATGGGCTCTTGGTTTAATTTTTATCATGACTGGGGTGCAATCCAGCAGACCTACATCATATTTGCTGGTGCATAATTCAACGGGAATCACTTTCAATTCTGGTGGAAATGGTGGAGTGGAGTCCTGGATTAAAAATACTCCACAGGCAGAATTTAAAACTTCTCCTGAAAGACTACTGACCACTTGGACTCCTGTAGGAGTGTAGTCTATGCTTGCTAAAATTTGGTTCAAAATGTCAGCTCCCAAAAGATTGGTAGGAACTGTGTCTGAAACTAACACTTTAGTGACAATTTCTGTTTGCTGTCCTAGCCTGAGTTTAAGTGGCTTGGACTCAACCAAATCAGTAGAGGTCCCGGTTAGGCCAACACCAGAGATAACATTTGTAGATAATAATCCTGGAGGTAAGTCCTCTATATTAAAAACACTTCGGCTTTCACCAGTATCAATTAAACAGGTTAATTCTGTTTCTCCTCCAGGATAGGGCAGTTCTTGTAAAAATACTTTTACTCTGGCCTCGGGACCATTGTCTCCCCTATTTAACATGATTGATACTGGCATGCCATTTTCCTATGCCTGATCCACTGCTTTTGACAGAGAACTGGGATCAGCATGAGGTGCCTCTAAGCTCTTTTTCAGTCTACGGTCAGGAAGATGGCAGAATTTGGCTATGTGTCCTTCCCCATCACAATTGTAGCATATAATTGGTCCCCGATTGCCATGATTTCTGAAATTGCCTTTACCTCTTCCTCTTCCTCTTTGCTTCCCCATGTACATAACCTTGGGTTTGCTGTCTTTTTGGTTAATCCTGTTTTCTATGGACAACAGGATAGGCAGGACGTCTCGAATAGACATATTGCCTGCCTCAGGCCTTGCTGTGAACAACTTTTCTTTCAACTGGGGTATTAAACCATCAAGAAACCTTTGTTTCCCCAGTTGTGTGGATGGACTTACAGTTTCTCCCGCCTTCTCTTCCTCTATTTTAATGCCTGCTTCCTCAGCCATATCGCTTAACCGCCTCCAATAAGCCCCTGCTGCTTCCTCTTTCCCTTGCTTAGCATTCATAAATTCAGCATGTCTGGTTTGTCCATATATTTGGGGCAATTTTTCCTTCAATTTCTCACAAACCTCCCGTCCACTAACCATCTTAACTAGATTTTTGACGTCTACACCACATTCTTTAAGTATATAGTCAGACATGTTGCTTCCCACTGCTTTAATAAGAAGCTGATGAATGTCAGTAGCAGAAGCCTCATATGCTTCCTGTGCAGCGCTAAGTTTGTTTGCAAACCCAATTGGATTCTTTCTAGGATCTCCCAATCCCTCTAATATGGCTCTCATATCTTGGTGACTAAAAGGTACATGCCATTTAATTTGAGACTTACTGTCAACAGCATCACCTTCAAAAACTAATTGGGTCCTGACAGGATAAACTGCAACAGATTGCTCTATGCCAGGGGCAGAAGGGCTGGCATCTCCCTTCCTTCTCTCTTCATCTTGCTGCCACAATTTGGAAATTATGGTTTGCTCTGGAAGTTCAGACTCTATCTCTCTTTCTCTGGCCAAAGCCTTAAGTTCAGAGAGATCTAGTTTTGCATATGTGCCTTTTGATTTATGCCAATCATCTGTTTCTAGGATACGAGCCAAAATCCTCTTTATAGGTTGATATGGGGCTGTTAAACCTCTGCTCTCTACTATATTGCATAGCTCATCTTTTGTGTGTTCCATGTAATCTAATTCTTTTGCTTTTGTGCGTGGATACCTTAAAGCCAAACTGGCAGCCACATAAGGTGGGGGAGTCTTCTGGCCAAACGTAGTAAATTTGGGCAGTACTTTTATTAAATATCTCTGTCAAGCCAGTTTGATTTGCTATTTTAGCTTCTGTCTCCCATGTGCAAGCTATTCTCCACGTTCCTTCACTGCACAGTAGTGGGTCATAATCGTGCAGAAAAGTTTGCCATACTTTTAAATCAAAAGTCCTTTCAGATTTTAAAGGTTTAGCTGTTCCCTTTGTCCATTCTACCCATTTATCTAGGGGCTCAGTATAGGCAGAACCGTACCTTCGGTTCATATATTCTCTAGCGCTCATCTTGCACTGGGCATTTTCTGAAGGCCTCTCTCCCTTCATTCCCTTAATTAATTTAATGCCCATAATGACTGGCCAGTCTTCTCTACTTGTGCCTATACCCTCTTGCCTCTAGAACAAATAGTACAGCAAATCTGCAGATTTACAAGAATAGTCTCCACTTATCTACGTGGATAGAAGGGGTTTATGACAAAAGACAAAACACTCATTACGAGACCCTCCTCATCTCTTCTCTTCTCTGTGAGTTTTATCTGACCCTACCATGCGCCTCTGACCCAGGTCACCCACAAGGAGTCAATGCAGGGAACTGCAGAGGATTTTCCCTATCCACACACAGTCCAACCCATGAAGGGGGACACATACACATTCACACACACAGGTGACCCAACCAGAAAGGTCCGAGAGTGGTCTGGTTTCCTTGAGAACCGACAGATAGGATACATAGGAAAAGGCAGAAATATAGCAAGCTTAAGGGCAGCTTACCTAGCCGGCATTTGAGGTCTGCGTTTCCCGATGATCCTGATCGAAGCGCGGTTCCTTCTGGAGACTCTGCCAAACTCCTGGCTGGCTCGCCAAGCTGATATGACTGATTTCTGATTGGGACTCTAAAACAAAGTTATTACTGCAGCTGCAGGAACAGATTCACAGGACTCAATCACTGTGTTTAAAATGTCCGTTCAGTGAAAAATGTATTATTACATGTTATTTTATACATAGATAAGAAAGGGGTGGTGTGAGATGTTATTAAAAACTAACAAATAGAAATATGTTATTAAAAGCTAGCGAATAGAACAATTGCAAAAGTAAAACCTTGAGAAGGGAGGGGGGAGTAGAGAACGTTTAGTAGGAGAAGTGTCTGTGTGTTAGGTGAAGGTTACAGAACACATTTCAACAGTGAGAACAAAATGGATTCTCTTGTGCTTAAATGAACAGCACAGTGAATGTCCATGTCAATAGGCACAGTGTGGTTTTAGGCTGAGAATATTCAATGGCTAAAACCTGATTAACAACTTTTTCTGTCTTTATTCGAGATATAGGGGCACTTTCAAAAGAGCTCCCACTTTTCAATGAGGTGTTAAAACTAGCACATACTCCAGACGGAGACAATTTCCTGTTGCATCTAGAAATACTCCAACCAGTTGCATTACAATCGATGGTATGTGGAGATTGCACAAGCTGCCCTGGGCTGGAAGATGCAGATAATTGTTTACATTTACTCTCTGCCTCCTTCAGCCCCCGTGCCAGTTGATCAACTTCTCCCTGCTCATTTTGGTTGTCTATTGTTGGTTGCTGGTGGCTAGCATTCCAATTTATCATATAAACTTTTTGAGTATCGATATTACTTTTGGCTATTTCTAGATCCTCCTTGAGAGACATGATTTGCAACAATAAGTTTGTGTAATTGTTAGCCAAATAGAAGCCGCAAAAATTAGTGCAGTCTTACCCTCACGTTTGCCTTTTTTTTCCCTGTACGTTTTACATTTACATATTCTTGTGCCTGGCGCCATGGGCTTTTGGATTCCTCCATTGCTCTTATTATTTCAGAGCTATTTTTAACTTTAACAATCCTGGCCGTCAATGTCTCCATGATGTACAAGTTCAGTGATGATTTAACAATACACCACCAAACAGACTTCTGACACAGTAGTCTAGCACTTAGAATATGCACAAGAGTGGAGACACAAACATTAAAATAACACTAGTACCTTTAGAGAATATAGTCTACACCCAATAAACAAAATATAGAGAAGACGTGCTGAACAATAGTGCTGAGATCAGCACACAAGGAACAATAGGTAACCCTCTAGGTAGACAATAGAAAGGTAAACACAGCCGTGTTTACCCCAATAGCTGTTACACCCAGTTCGGTTTTAAAAAAAAATGCAAAAAAAACCAATATACAACAATTTGAGCTTGTCAAATTATTGGTAGGTTTTCTCCTAACAAAAAGAAAAATGTCAAGGTATAATATAGTATGCTAAATACACCTTATGCTACCCTCTAAAATTACTTGTTCTCAGATATTAGCTTCAGTAACCAGACTTCCACAATTTGAATGAGAATGTTGCTGCTTGTAAATTCCCACAGCTAAAAACAAACAAACAAACCACTCTCTTGTAGCCCATTTTCAATGTCCTATACACAATACCATGCCTTTAGTGGACACGCCATTTAAATTAAAAACAACAATCTGTTGAACCTTTTCAACAAAATAACCAAGACCACACTCATTTGGTGTCTTTTCAATAAAACACATGTACTCACCATTCAGCACACTCAAACAATGGTTTAAGAGTGCAATGAAGCTTGGTGAGCACAAAAGAAACAAATAAATAAAAACAAAATTTTTCCCGCTAAGTTACCTCCTCCCCATTACATTGACCGGTTATAATGGTACTTCCAAAGTACTTTTTCACCTATATTTACGGGATATTAAAAAAAAAAAAGAATAAAATATGTGGTGTATCCTCTCTCCTTGGAGTTATTCTGATACCCACTAAACAAACAAAACATTTACCTTTATTTTTCCCAAGATAAACTTGCTGTGACCTCCAAACTAACGGAAAAACTGACTCAGTTTAAAATCCAGTCCAATAACCTAAATCTGCATTGCACAAATCTCGGTATTATATTAAATACTTTCAGTCCTGGTCCTCAGCTTTGTGGTTGCCATTCTGTTACCCTTGTACTATATTGGAGATCTAATATCTCTCAGATATGATTTGGGTCAAATGAGAGTTCTTTGACCATGAGTGAAAGCTTTAACACAATAACAACATTTATTGGTAAGTAGTTGAAAGTATATCTAATCTAATAATCTAATCTAATCACAACCATCTATCTATAGTCTACACCAAGGAAGTAAATATTTGGTTAAAATAAGAGAATTACATGAAGCAATACAAAGTATATTCCTTAAAACATCAATCTACAAACATATTTAATTACAAGAGAAAGGCAGACCTTTCCCATAGTTACCCTTTTCACCAAGGTTCCATTCTGATGGCTGCTCTCCCATCAAGTGCGTCTTTCCCTCCCATCTAGTCTGTGTATATCATTACAGGCTGATGCCTCATTGGTTGGCATAGCGTGGCTCTGATTGGTGAACTTCCCTATTGCTGTTTAATGGCTGGCTACATCTCCAATCCCTATACTTTGCATAAGTCAGCCCACTTTAATGCAAATCCTTGTGACTATTCTGAGCAGGAGATTAACTTGAATGTTCCCAGGAAGTTAAATATTGATTCTGGGTTGGCCTCCCTTCATTGCATATCCCAGCATGGGATCCTTTGAAGTGAGTATGTGTAAAACAATGAGGTTTGGATACCATTGTATGTATACACAAGCCTAGTTGCCGACTTGTCTGGTCTACCAGAGATTTCTATGAAGATAATGCTACGCCCTACATACATACAAGCTACACTTGTGAACTATAGTTATAATTACAACATTTTACAGCTATTAATGGAGATTTCACATAAACTCACAAGGCAAGAAAAGGATGAGTGTGTGGTAATTACAACCCTACACAAGTACCATCCCATATAGAACCATATACAAATGAAAACACGTTAGGGTGGCACTTTACGTGTACCTTGCAGGGTCTAGTAATTAGACATACCAAACAATTTAAAAAATAAACAAATCTTTATTATCCAACTAACAAATGGTTGAATTAAAAAATTCAAAATGCTTAAATGGTTAAAACCAGTTACTGTTGAAATTTTCAGGAAGTGCTGGTCCTGACTGAGAAGTCAAATAAGATGGCCTACGCCTTTCACCGGAAATCCTGCTTCATCAGGGCCTTAAATTGAAGCACAAATTTGTACATGCACTGTAACAATATACAGACATATTATTAATGAGAGATACATACAGATAAACATCAAGAAATAATTTTATTCCCAAAAAGAGGATTTACTATTTTAAACATACTAAGTCACATTATTTTAAATGTCTTATATTGTTGCCCTAAAAGAGCCTGTTGTATGCATAATAGCATACAATGGGTAAAAGGGGTAAAAGGGGTAAACAAGGAGAACACGTTTGCTTGATTTGAATTTATACATGTAAATCTTATTAACATATCTAAATTAATAAACATATAGGGGAACATGCAGATAAATCTGCAAATTCACCCGTGTAGTTTTGTTCACCCAGTCTGGTGGAGGTAAAGCCCGGGGAGCCCGTGGGATTAACTACGTATTTACCCAGAAAAAATAGACAGACTTCTATATATGGTGATGGTGCAAAAGTGAACTGAAAAGAAAAAAAGAAAGAAGATGAAGGAGGGGAGGGGAGGGGAGAGGGAGAAGGGGGGAGAGGGAAGGGGGAAGAGGGGAGGGCAAAGGGGAAGGGGGGAGGGGAGGGATGAATGAAGAAGGGGGGAAGAAGGGGAAGGAGGGAGGGAAGGAAAAGAAAGGGAAGGGGGATTTAGGGGGAGAGAAAAAGGAAAGGAAAGCAATCAAAAAAGAGAGTAAAAGGGGAAGGGGGTCTTACCTTTAAGAATCAAAAAGGGCTGATAAATAAGCCGTGGACAATAAATGTCCCAAAATGCAAAAGTCAAAAACTGAAGAGTGGATACAGCCACATCTGAACCTTTACTGCATCTTCTTACGTGAAATAAAACCATAGAAAACCAATAAAGAACTAATCAGACCACTATAATTATATAGAATGAGGGGTGAAGTGTGGATAAAAGAAGTGTATTCCCTGTGGAAAATTCATTGCCTGTACTCTCAATTTACCGGATACATATGCTTCTACCATCAGTGCCTTCAGACAAATAACCATGTTCAAACAGCCATCGGTGGGGATATATATGTATGTGAAGGAGTCTGTATCAATGACAGGAGGGGGACAGAGAAATCCTTAAGTCTGCCCCATCGCCAAGTCATTTTTCTCCACCAAAAAAATGGGATCCTTGTGGCTCGCTGTGCTGTGGTACATTTTGCTGCGGTGCATGCAATTATTGTCAATTTATCCAATCAGGCAAACATGTGCATTTGCCTTCAGGGGAAAAACTGACTATGTACCACTTTTTGAATTGTAACACCATTGGCATAGTGTATTTGCTCACATGTGGCTGTAGAAGCCACTATGTGGGCAAGACCAAACATAATTTTTGGAGACGAATAAAAGATCATGTCACAGACATAGAGGTATCACAGAGAAACCGATACCAAGACACTTTGCTCAGGCTCACAATTATAAAACCGATTCCCTTATATTTCAAGTACTGGCCAGAATTCTCCCCCCAGAGAAACCAGAAAATCTTACAAATAAAGGCTAAGTGGATTTATAGACTTAAAGCTACTCATCAACCAGGTTAAACAATGCCATTAGTTTTGCCTCATTTCTTTAGATATATAATTTCCGGACCACCCTTTCCATTTCTGCTTCCCTCCCTTCCCTTCTTCTCCCCCCCCCCCGTCTTTCCCCTTCTCCCACAAACAGACCTTCTAGCCAGAAACTCAGTTGATAATAGGCAATCATACTTAGCATTTTATTATGTTGTACATTTGGTTACATTATATGTACACAAGGCTGCACTGTAAATGCATTCTGGCAATCATGGGATATATGCGGATTCAATAGGAAGATTTGAATGCTGTGTTTTTATTGTTAACTTATTTATCTATTTTTGTTAAAACACAACAGCATTATTTTTGGTTTGTGTTGAGATTGGCTATATTCTATTATATTCTATTATTTATTTGTTATTTGCCTGTTTTCTTCTTGCCGGGTCTCGGTGGGTTTGACCTTGCATGTGTCTGCCCATTGCCTGTGGGAGCTTGTGAAGTTATTCGGTCATTACATCACTTAACTTTCTCTATCCTTGTTTACCTCACAGGGATTCCACAGAAGTGCCACCAGGGCGGAACGTACTATCAGAGTCCCAGAATGACGCGACTTCCAGTCTGTGTCATTTCCGGGTATTAATTTCTGCCCATTTGGAATGCACAGCACCGTGAGGCACCATTCCGGGTGCGTCATTTCCGGTGCACTGCCGGTTAGAGTCTTGTGATCTGGGTGACAGGGGTGGACTTAAGGATTTCTCCATCCCCCGCCTGTTATTGATAGAGACTCCTTCACATACATATATATCCCCACCCCCACCCATGGCTGTTTGAACATGGCTGGATATTTGTCTGAAAACACTGATGCATATGTATCTGGTAAATTTAGAATACAGGTGAGGAATTTTCAAGAGGGAATAAACTTCTTTTAACTACACTTAACCCCTCATCCTCTATAATTATAGTGGTGTGATTAGTTCTTTAATGGTTTTCAGATAGAGCTTTCTACAGTTTTATTTACGTAACAAGATGCGGTAAAGGTTCAGATGTGGTTGTATCTGCTGTTCAGTCTTTGGCTTTTTCATTTTGGGACATTTATTGTCCATGGCCTATTTATCGGCCCTTTTTGATTCTTAAAGGTAAGACCCCCTTCTCTTTTTCTTCTCTTTTTGATTGTTTTCCTTTCCTCTCCCTCTCCCCCTAAATCCCCCTCGCTTTCTATTCCTTCCCTCTCCCCCTTCCCTTTCTCCCCCTCCTTCTTCCTTCTTCCCTCCATACCCCTATCAGGTCACCTTGAGGCTAGGTGACATATCCACACCGTTGGGATCAGGATGAACTGGGCTGCAACTGGCTCCAGGTCGTGACCCCCAGGGTCGCCCAGCTCACGCCCACAGTAGGCAACAGATAGGGATAGTAAGGGACAAGCCAAAGTCAGGGCCACAAGCATTCAAGGATAACAGAGTTCACGCCAAAGGTTCAGGGTCACAGGCAAACAGGGATAGTCGGGGACACGCCAAAAGGTCAGGGTCACGTGCAGACAGGAATAGTCGGGAACACGCCAAGGTCGGTAACAGAGACAAACGAAGAGCACACGTCCTCATTGAAAACGTCCATTTGATGACGAAACGTGTCTGGGTACGCACGCAGCGACGCTACCACGTGACCAGGAAGTAGGACGAGCCCCGCTCCCATGTTTTTATGCCGGACGGCTATCTGTATTCTATGCGATACAAGCTCTTTTATTCTGTAAGTGCACTACTTTATTCATTAAATCTGGTTTTAAACGTATTTCACCATGGAGAGTTTATTATTTATATTCTGGGTTATGTACTGATGGTATGGATTCCTGGCTAATGTGGATGAATCAAGTGTTCCCTGTCAACCATCGATCAGTTCATAGTTTGATATAGAGCCTGGTTACCACCGTGAGTCGTTTTTTGTGTTGTTTTTCTCCTGTATCCATTGAGGGAACTACATTTTGAACTCGGACGGTGCAGATTGGTTTTCATCCCAAAGGCCCTGGCTGGGTTTAATGCCATCCGCTCATTGTTACTGATGTTCTGGTAAGGGCAATCATAGCTCATAATTTTCGGACCGTTACCCTTATTAAGTTGAATGTCCTGGCATTTTGAAGTTTGATCCCATTTCAAGAAAAATCTGGACTTTTCCTTTTTTTTTTCCTTTGTGACTAAAAAAAAATTTTTTTTGTTTTGCTTTTTATATAATATTTGTGTGTGGCAGTAAAACCCCCACCTTATCAACTGTATACAACTTTTATTTAGCGCGGTTTATTTATATTTCTATAACCATGACAGTACCCCCCTATTATGAGGCCTCCCCCGCCTGGGCCCAGGCTTAAAGGGAAACTCCAGATGAAACCTCCTCAACAGATGAGGCGCAAAGATCTCAGATGCAGTGATCCAAGACCTCTCCTCAGGACCAAACCCTTCCCAATGTACGAGGTACTGAAGAATGCCTCTACGGCGCTGGGAATCCAAAACTTGACTAACCTCGTACTTTAGATTATCCTCAGAGACCGAAACCGAGGTAGAGAGAGGAAGGGTTACAGAAGGTCCTGAATAAGAAGAAGAAGGAAGCTCACTGGGCATAGGCTGAACTAGTGCAGAGACAGACTGAACAGCATTGCCAGGTGCAGCGACCACCAGAATGGCATCACAGGGTGTAGCGACTGTGGAACTGGTGGACCAGTCAGCCTGGGTGTGCGTCCAAGGGGTCCAGGGACAGGCAAAGGTAAATGGCCATGCAAACTGGAGTGAATGATCAGCTCAAGTTCACAGGTGGGCTCCTCATCCAGAGTGCCACACAACCCAGAGAGTGCCTCAGCCCAACTTTTGCAGGAGACATTCCAGAAATCGTTATATGCAGCGGGAAGAGCAGAAGATACTGGGATGGTGGCAACAGGAAGTTTCTTTTTTGGGGTAACCTTGAGTAGGCAGGAGATGGAACATGAGGAACCCCAAGTCAAGATCTGTCCAGCAGTCCAGTCAACGTGTGGAGAATGGAGCCGTAACCATGGAAGACCTAATATGATAGGAGATGAAGCCTTAGGTAAGACAAGGAAGGATATCCACTTCTGGTGGAGTGTCCCTACCGACATCTTAACAGGGAGGGTCTGGAAGTGGATAGGGCCCCCTGGGAGAACAGCGCCATCAATTGCCAAGACCACCAATGGCGTTGTAAGCGGCAAAATGGTAAGTCTCATGGAAGATGCAGTTTCCCAATCCAAGAAATTGCCAGCGGCTCCGGAATCCAGATGTGTGGAGACCAAACGTGAGGAAGCGCCGACATGAACTAACACAGAAAGGAGAAGACGAGAAGGTGAAGGTGATATTTCAGGGTCTAATACTCCACCTTCCAGATGTATTAGCCCAGAGCGTTTTTCCAGACGAAGAGAACAAGCATCACGAAAATGACCTTTGGCCCCACAATAGAGGCACAGGCCCAGAGTTCTGTGCCTAGCGCGTTGTTCGGGAGATAACTTGGTCCAGCCTAGCTGCATAGGTTCCTCAGCAGGCAGAGGGTGTTTGTCAGGGAAGACCAGCCAGTACTCAAAATGGCCGAAGGAGAAGTCGACCTGTGACCTCAGCCTGTCAGGGAAGACTAGCCAGTACTCAAGATGGCCGAAGGAGAGGTCGACCTGTGACCTCAGCCTGTCAGGGAAGACTAGCCAGTACTCAAGATGGCCGACGGAGAAGTCGACCTGTGACCTCAGCCTCTGTCAGAACACCTTCGGTTCACCTGTGTGCACATTACCAAGGGGCTATTTAAACCTGGTCTGTGCTTGCATCCAGTGCTGTCCGTTCTACAGCGTTCCCGTGTGTTCCTGCCTGCTTTACCCGTGAGACCTGCACCTGTTTACCGACCCGGCTTGCCTCTGACTCTGCTACCTGCTGCCTGCATCTGACCCGGCTTGTTCTGACTCCGCATCTGCCTGCTCCTTCTACTACCACGCTGCCAGCCCGTTGCCGACCCTGCCTGCATCCAGACTACGCACCTGCCTCCGCTTCTGTTCCTGACGTTCCTGCCAGTGTTTGACCCGGCTTTCCCGACCTGCATCTTCCGCTCATTGGAGAACCCTGCTCCAGCACCGTGCCACCTGCCGCTGTTCCACATTACAGTGAAGACGAACTGTTTGGCACTTGTGCGACTCTGCACTTCTGCTCCTCCTGTCTACTCTATCAGGGGGCCAGAATCAGAGGAGCAAGAGAGGCCGTTCCCTGTACATCAGGCTCTACCGCCAGGTACGTGACAGTAACCTTACTGAAGCCTGCCATCCCCAACTCTTTTCCGGATCGGAATACAGAGCCACCCGAACCTGTGGTGGTAGATGGCGAAGAGGAATTTGAAATAGAGGCGATTTTAGATTGCAGGAGAAGGAGAGGTCAAGTTCAATATCTTATTAAGTGGAGGGGTTACGGTCCTGAAGACAATTCGTGGGAACCTGAAACCAACATTCATGCCCAAGAACTGATCCGAACCTTTAAGAGGACCTATCCTGACAAAGTAGCCAGATTGGGCATCCGGAGGCTGCCCGTTAGGGGGGGGCAATGTCAGGGAAGACCAGCCAGTACTCAAAATGGCCGAAGGAGAAGTCGACCTGTGACCTCAGCCTGTCAGGGAAGACTAGCCAGTACTCAAGATGGCCGAAGGAGAGGTCGACCTGTGACCTCAGCCTGTCAGGGAAGACTAGCCAGTACTCAAGATGGCCGACGGAGAAGTCGACCTGTGACCTCAGCCTCTGTCAGAACACCTTCGGTTCACCTGTGTGCACATTACCAAGGGGCTATTTAAACCTGGTCTGTGCTTGCATCCAGTGCTGTCCGTTCTACAGCGTTCCCGTGTGTTCCTGCCTGCTTTACCCGTGAGACCTGCACCTGTTTACCGACCCGGCTTGCCTCTGACTCTGCTACCTGCTGCCTGCATCTGACCCGGCTTGTTCTGACTCCGCATCTGCCTGCTCCTTCTACTACCACGCTGCCAGCCCGTTGCCGACCCTGCCTGCATCCAGACTACGCACCTGCCTCCGCTTCTGTTCCTGACGTTCCTGCCAGTGTTTGACCCGGCTTTCCCGACCTGCATCTTCCGCTCATTGGAGAACCCTGCTCCAGCACCGTGCCACCTGCCGCTGTTCCACATTACAGTGAAGACGAACTGTTTGGCACTTGTGCGACTCTGCACTTCTGCTCCTCCTGTCTACTCTATCAGGGGGCCAGAATCAGAGGAGCAAGAGAGGCCGTTCCCTGCCCATCAGGCTCTACCGCCAGGTACGTGACAGTGTTCCTCAGATCGAAAAGAAGGAACCGGGAGCTCAGGTTGCCTAGGGAACGGGGGAGTGCTGGTGTCTTTTTTCCAGGGACATCTCCTGAAAGCGAATATCGACCTGGTTACACAAGGTGATGACACCGTCCAGATCAGCAGAAAGGGTTCTTCATGCTAATTCATCCTTCACTCTATCAGAGAGGCCATGTAAAAAGGTTGCAACTAGGGCCTCATTATTCCAGCTCAATTCAGCTGTGAGGATACGGAACTGAAGAGCATACTGTCCCACAGAAGCAGACTCTTGACGAAGACGTAAAAGAGCGCTAGCCGCTGAGGACACATGACCCGGTTCCTCAAAGATATTCCGAAAAAGTTTCAAGAAATCAGACAGGCTAGAAACCAGTGAATCATTCAGTTCCCACAGAGGGGCAGCCCAAGCTAGCGCCTCGCCAGACAGGAGGGATATAATATAGGCTACTTTCGCCCGATGGGACAGGAAGTTCTGGGGATGAAGTTCAAAATGAATTGTGCACTGGCCAAGGAAACCCCTGCAAGCCTTGGAGTCCCCAGAGAAATGGGCCAGAACTGGCAGTTAAAGTAAAGAAAAAAAGAATTGCGCTAGGTGCTAAATGAAAAGGCAAATAGTGATATGAAAAAAACGTAAAGGAGGTCCTGCTGCTAAGCACTATACCCCCAATACGAGGGCACATAGAAAAAAAGACTTAAACGGACAGTGCAGCGCTGGACCAATTGAAAAGTGAATAAATATGTGTTTAAATATGTTATAAATTATATATAAAATATATAACTAGGAAATTAACCTACAGTAATAAAAAACAGCCAGTGATGATGGCTAGTGAGAAACCATACAATACAAAATGTGGAAGTGATAAACAACAAATAACGTGAAAGCATAAATATTTAAAACAAAGTTCATAAATGTGTTGTAGATGAGAAATCAAGTCCAAAGGTTAATCAATGCAGAGTTCGGAGTCGAATAATCCACCGCCTGTGCAGCCCGCCACCAGGTGATAAGTAATGGAGGCTTACCAGAGAGCCTGCGACCGCCCTTACTCAGGGGGGTCAAAAGAGGCTTAGTAGTGGAAGATAGACTCCTGGGGATGTCCCACGATAAACTCCATAGGGTGTCTTGCCAGCCTCCTTCTCGGGCAATTGATCAACAGTGGCAGGGGCGCCAGTACGGAAGGAATACTCCCAGGGGCGCTTCCAATATTTCTTCCCAGAGAGATCAGGCGAAGGTAAATCACAGTTCCCAAAAAAAGAAAGGGGGACTCCAATAGGCAGATAAACTATGACTGTTTCATTTATTAAGTAAAAAAGATAAAAAAAACTGATAAAAAGGAACAGCATCAGCAGAGGTAACAAATAAACTCCTTTGCCATTTAAAATGAAATCGCGCATTCGCGATGCGTGCTAGCGTTGTGACCCTACGGCCATTTTGTCACAACTGACGTCATCAGGGGTATGCAACCGTGCATGCGCCTTTTAAGCCCAAGCGATGCGCTGTGCAGCGCGATCGTTGGCTGACCTAAAACAGGGCTAGTGCTTGATTGGTTGCTCCAAATTACTACACACAGCCCACATAAAACCAGACATAAGACGCCCATAAATTTAGCATGAAGAATACGCTTCTAACATAGGGAAAATAACACAGGCAATGTGCAAGGAAAGAATGTGATGCAAACAATACCATCTAGTGGCGAAATTGAGAAATGCCCAAAAAATATACAGATTAATACAAAACAATAAAGATTGGGGCTAAGAATCCCTCATGTGATAGAATACAGAAGGGGTTAACAATATGAGGTAAATTTACCACAACAGCTATAGAACATCTCAACCAGAAAACATTGTGGAATAAAAACGAATAAAAAAAATATAAAAAATGACAAAAATAAGAATAAAAAAATAAAATTAAACTAAAGCATATTCACGAGGGGGACATAAACTATTATTAAAAAACAGGTGATGTCCCACTCGATGTTCAGGCCATTGGGGGCATGAGAACCAAGCTAATAGAACCAGTTTGTTTCGGATCTAGAGATGGCTCTCCTGCCATTACTGCCACACCAATGGGGAAAATATTTCTCTATGCCAATAAAGATGGTGCCCTTAGGGTCCCTGTTACGCACAAGGTCATAGTGTCTAGAAACACTATGCTTGTCAAAGCCTTGCTTTATGTTGGTGATAAGTTCACCCAACCTAACGTTCAGTTTCCTAATAGTTTGTCCCACATACTCCAACCCACATGGACACCTAATAAGGTATATGACACATTTTGTGGTGCATGTGATAAGTGACTTAATGGAATATGTAGCGCCAGTACTGCTGGATGTAAACTCCGTCAATCTCCTGTCAAGTAATGCGTTAACCCTACAGACCTTGCATCTCCTACAGGGAGAGAAGCCTTTTAAGTCACAAAAAAAGGTTGGGCGTATAGGTGGAACTGGAATATTAGGTGCCAATATGTGTCTGAAATTGGTGGCTCCCCTAGATAAAACATGTGGTTTGTCAGACAGTAAGGGTCCAAGAACCCGATCATTTTTGATGACTGGCCAGTGTTTTTTGATAATCCTTTTGATAGCCCAATGTTGACTCGAGTAGGTCGTGAGGAAGGCCAATCCAAAGTCCTCCCTGTCTACTGCCTGAGGAGGTTTATCACTTAGTAAATCCTTATGGTCCCTGTTCCCTACCTCTATGATAAGAGAACCTAAGGTTGAGGCATCATAACCTTTATTTAACAATCTGGATTTCAAAGTTAAGGCCTCCTTATAAAATTCATTTAGGTCAGAGCAGTTCCATCTTAGACGCAAAAACTGGCCCTTGGGACAGCGGACAACCAAGAATGTTGATGGCAGGATTCGAGCAGAATGAAGCTATTCCTGTCAGTTGGTTTGAAGTAGGTGGAGGTGGTGATTACATCATTGACAATTGTAATAACCAAATCCAAAAAATGGATTTGGGTAAGGCTAGCTTCATAGGTGAGCACTATACCCGTATCATTGTTGTTGAGGACAGACAGGAAAGTGGTCACAGAGTTAATATCACCGTCCCAAATAAACAGGACGTCATCTATGAATCTTCTCCACATGACCAATTGGGGTGGTTTATCACATAGGACTGCATCCTCCTCCCACTTGGGCATGAAGAGGTTGGCCATACTGGGAGCAAATTTGGCTCCCATGGCCACTCCCTTTATTTGTAAATAGTGTGTGCCACCATACCAAAAATGGTTGTGTTCCATCGAGAAGTCCAGTAGCTCCATCACAAAGTTACATTGCATGGTGGAGATACTGGAGTCTTGATAGAGGAAGTGACGCATTTAAACAATTTTAAATGGCTAAGCTAACGGCCTCCACCTCCTTCGCCCCATGCACCCCAAATAGGAACCTGCTGTGCTAGGGGTAACAGGGGGGGTTCTGCCACAAACCACAAGGAGAGGGTCGGGCCACTCTCCTTACAGAGACATATAACTTAATGGGAGCCATGTCATTTAGTTATACCTGAATTTAAATATGATAACGTAAGATGGTCTAGTGGAGATCATAAGGGAGGGCACATAGAGGCCCACCCTCTCCTTAACTCGTGCCGGCGTGTTAGATAACTCTATGTCATTTTATAGGCTGATTCAACTCATGCTTGACCATAATGTAGAAGGAGAGAGAAAGTGGGGAAAAAGGAAGAGTAGGGGATAGAGAGTAAGTGTGAAAGGAAAGGAGTGGGGGAGAAGAAAAGAAGAGGGAGGAACCCTCGCAGAGGGCTGTAGATATAGTCTGGCAGTATAACTAGCTCAGACTTAAAAAGGCATCCTGTTCTTAGGGAAGTAAAGACACACCTATGTATTTAGCCCAGGGTTCCCAAGTGAGTTTAAATTTCTCTGACGTGTCTAGTATGGTGTTGGAAATCTTCTCCTGAGACTTTATCCAGGAAATCTTTTGTTTGGTCAGGTGAAAAGAGACCAAGGGGGAATTCCATGCAGGAAGGATTCGGGATTGGATCACTTTGGGTACGTCAGGGATTTGGCTATTAAGGAGTGTGATTGCAGGGTCCTTTTTCACTGCATATCCAGTGGATTTGCAGATGAGATTAAACATTCTGTTCCAGTACCCTCTAACTCTGGGGCATTCCAAAAGGGTGTGCAGGAGGGAACCTATGTGGCCACACCCTCTAAAACAATGGGGAAGGATTGAGGGAAAAATTTGGTGAGACGGGTGTGGACCAGGTACCAGCAGGATATGACTTTGAGGTCTGCCTCCACAAGGGAGCTATTAAGGATTCCCCCATAGGAGCAGGCGAACATCGTGTGCCAGGTGTCCAGGTCCCATCTCGAGGTCACGCTCCAATTTCAGCATGTAGGTCACTTTCTCTGAAGGTTCGGCTAAGGCTAAGTAAATTAGGGAGATTCCCCATCTTACGCTCACAGCTGAGGAACACCATTGCGCATAATGGGTTACAGAAAGCGGGCCACACCTGACGCAGGAAATGTAACAACTGGTTGTATTAGAATGTTTCCGAAGGGGGCATGTCCAATTTAGAGACACAATAGCTAAGTGTGATGGGACCTTTCCCATTCAAGTATTTCCCTATTCTGTAGAGGCCCTTGTCTAGCCATCACCTGAAGGCTTTGTTATTAAGATCGGGGGGGGGGACTGGGGATTATGGAAAATATGTGCTAGAGGGTGCCAGGCCGATGTCAGGGAGTGCCGTTTATGTAGAAAGTCACATAAAGACATGAAATGTGAAAGGGTGGGGGATAGAATTGGGGGTCGATCTTTCTGTGGGCTCCATATTAGGAAGTCTCGGGTATGGTTAGGGGTTGCCTGCCTTTCTATTCCTACCGAGTCTGGTTTTGGGCCTCTGGAGTAAATGATCGAGAATTGGCAGAGTTGGGCAGCCTGATAATACCACCATAAGTTGGGTAACCCCAATCCCCCTTTTTTCCTAGATCTAAATAGCACAGTCTTGGAGAGGCGGTGTCCCTTACTGCCCCAGATGAAGAGGATAATGACTGCAGCTTATCTAGGAGATGCTTGGTTATGGGTATGGAGAGGGAGCGGAAGAGGTACAAAATTCTAGATAGCAAGGTCATCTTGACCGCATTCACTCTCCCCAGCCAGGACATTTTGTAGAGAGACCATTGGGCGAGGTCTTCCAATAGTCTCTTGAACATAGGGGGATAATTGTATTGGTGTAAACGTTCAATTTTAGATGTGAGTTGAACACCTAGGTAGGGGAGAGAGGATGCACTCCAGGAGAAAGGGAAGTGTCTTTTTAATCTATCCACCAGATCTTGGGGAGTAGAGATGTTAAGGGCTGTTGATTTGGTCATGTTGACTTGCAGGCCTGATACTAATCCAAATTCTTTTAGAAGTCGGAGGATATTGGGGGTGGATATGAGAGGGGAGGTGACAAGGAGAAGGACATCGTCTGTGAATAAAGCATACTTATGGGTCAATTGACCACATTTTACGCCATGTTTGTCAGGGTGTTGTCTAATAGCTAAACCAAAGTTTCTATCGCAATGGCGAAAAGGATGGGGAAAGGGGGCACCCTTGCCTGGTATCTTTTAGGATGGGGAATTGGTCGGATAGGTGACCTTGCAATCTGATTTGGGCTTTCGGAGAAGAATAAAGAGCTTCCAGGGTTCTAATAAAGTCCGGCCAAAACCCCATTTTTGTAGGATGGTGAAGAGATACGGCCAAGTGACCATGTCAAAGGCCTTTTGGAGGTCTATGGAAAGGAGATAACCCTCCTGGGAAGGACCTCCATCCCAAGAGGACTGTATGAGGGAAATTAAGTCCATCACTCTCCTAATCTGGTCCCGCCTCTGCCTCCTGGGGATAAATCCCACCTGATCCTTATGGATAAAGGAAGCCAGTCTGTTAGATAAGATTTTTGTCATTATCTTTAAATCGTTATTGATTAAAGAGATTGGTCTATAATTGCCCACGTCACTGGGATCTTTACCCTGTTCGAGGATGATGGTAATATAAGCTAGGTTGGCTGCTGGTTCCAGGGGGGAGGCCTCACACAAGGAATTGAAGAGTCGGACCAGACGAGGAGAAAGGACCTCAGTAAACGTCTTGTAATAATGGGCAGAGAAGTCATCAGGGCCTGGAGCAGAACCTTTCTTGAGATTTTTTATGTCTCTTCATTTTCCTGGAAGAGTGATTCCAGAATAGAGCAGTGGGAATCCAAAAGTTTGGGGAGGGTTATATCTTCTAGGAATGAGTTAAGAGATTAGGATTATTTGGGTCATGTGCGGAGTAGAGTTTGGAGTAGGAGTGAAAAGTTTCTAGTATCCTTTTGGGGTTCTGGGTCAGGGTTCCTGACAGGGACTTGTATTTGGGGAGGGAGAAAGTTTTAATTCTGGGAGAACATTTAGCCCTAATTGTGGAACAATTTTGTCGGCTTGTAGATAGAATCTGCCACTCACCCATCTAAGATGTTTGTCTGCGTTGGAGGTAAGGGCTAGATTCAGGGCTACTCCAGAAGACCCTAGTTTAGCAAGGGTGTCAGGAGTAGGATTATTCTTGTGGGATGTGCTGAGGGATTTGAAGTCTTTTTTGAGTTTCTCTATCTCTGCTTTCATTTCTCTTTTTAGTTTGGATGCATGATGGATCATTTTTCCCCTCATGACAGCTTTGTGGGCCCCCAAAGGGAGCTCAGGGTCGTGTCTCCAGTATCATTGATGAGGACAATTTCCCGTATGTCCCTTTTAAGCATAGTACAGTGAACTGGGTTGGATAGGAGGAGTTTGTTAAGACGCCATTGGGGGGGCCCCGGGGGGATAGGGAGCTGGTGGTTCTCAAGATCACCAGAGAGTGATCTGACCAGGTGACCGCGTGGGTATATATATGTGTGAGGCTGTGTGAATCTCTGAGAGGAAACAAAGCAACAGGCCCCTCTTAGTAAGACTGTTTAAATTTAATATCCAACTGCATTAAAACACTCACATGTACAAATCTTTTGGTAAGCGCAGGGAAGTCCAGTGAAGTCACATATGATCTCTGCAGTCCGGGTGGTAATCAGCTCTGTGTCTCCATGCTCCCGGCGCCCTGATCCACAGGAGACTTCCGGTATTCAGGCAGAATCCAAAATGAGGCTTAGAGCACAGCCAGACAGTCACTAAGAGGCTTGAAGTGCAGAGTTCAGTATAGTGGCTGTACTGCCGTAAAGTGACAGTACAGCGACAAAACACTATCTCTACAAAAGATAAAATATATATCGAATCATGTGAATTTATTTAAAACACATTGATATATTATTCATAATGTCATTAAAATTTTAATGAATTTTAATACATTTTATTACATTTTACTAATTTGATTACACCTCTCCTAATGCCCTGTATTATGATTATAATCTCTCATTCCTAGTTTTAATTAAAAAGTAACGCTAGCTTATAATATATAAAACATAAAATCATTTTATTTTACTAATAATATTTAAGTTTAGCATCATCCAGTTTTAATTAATAATTTTTCTACTCTAGTGTAGGGATGGGCTATCTGCTCGAGTCGAACATGAGTTCGACTGGAACATTGGCTGTTCGCCCATTCGCCAAACAGTGAACAATTTGGGCTGTTCACCGTAGATTCGAAAAGTCATGGAACACCCTTTAGAATTCTATGGGAGAAATCTAAAGTGCTAATTTTAAAGGTTAATATGCAAGCTATTGTCATAAAAAAGTGTTTGGGGACCTGGGTCCTGCCCCAGGGGACATGTATCAATGAAAAAAAAGTTTTAAAAAAGGCCGTTTTTTCGGGAGCAGTGATTTTAACCACTTCAGCCCCGGAAGGATTTACCCCCTTCCTGACCAGAGCACTTTTTACAATTTGGCACTGCGTCGCTTTAACTGCTAATTGTGCGGTCATGCAATGCAGTACCCAAATGAAATTTGCGTCCTTTTCTTCCCACAAATAGAGCTTTCTTTTGATGGTATTTGATCACCTCTGCCGTTTTTATTTTTTGCGCTATACACGGAAAAAGACCGAAAATTTTTTTTTTGTTCTAAAGAAAATCCAATAAACTCAATTTTAGTCATACATTTAGGCCAAAATATATTCGGCCACATGTCTTTGGTAAAAAAAATGTCAATAAGTGTATATTTATTGGTTTGTGCAAAAGTTATAGCGCCTACAAACTAGGGTACATTTTCTGGAATTTACACAGCCTTTAATTTATCACTGCCTATGTCGTTTCTTGAGGTGCTAAAATGGCAGGGCAGTACAAAACCCCCATAAGTGACCCCATTTTGGAAAGTAGACACCCCAAGGAAATTGCTGAGAGGCATGTTGAGCCCATTGAATATTCATTTTTTTTGTCCCAAGTGATTGAATAATGACAAAAAAAAAAAATACAAAAAGTTGTCACTAAATGATATATTGCTCACACAGGCCATGGGCCTATGTGGAATTGCATCCCAAAATACATTTAGCTGCTTCTCCTGAGTACGGGGATACCACATGTGTGGGACTTTTTGGGAGCCTAGCAGCGTATGGGGCCCCGAAAACCAATCACTGCCTTCAGGATTTCTAAGGGCGTAAATTTTTGATTTCACTCCTCACTACCTATCACAGTTTTGAAGGCCATTAAAATGCCCAGATGGCATACCCCCCCCCCCCCAAATGACCCCATTTTGGAAAGTAGACACCCCAAGCTATTTGCTTTGAGGCATGTTGAGTCCATGGAATATTTTATATTTTGACACAAGTTGCGGGAAAGTGACAAATTTTTTTTTTTTTTTTTGCACAAAGTTGTCACTAAATGATATATTGCTCACACAGGCCATGGGCATATGTGGAATTGCACCCCAAAATACATTTAGCTGCTTCTCCTGAGTATGGGGATACCACATGTGTGGGACTTTTTAGGAGCCTAGCCACGTACGGGGCCCTAAAAACCAATCACCGCCTTCAGGATTTCTAAGGGTGTAAATTTTTGATTTCACTCTTCACTGCCTATCACAGTTTCAGAGGCCATGGAATGCCCAGGTGGCACAAACCCCCCCAACTGACCCCATTTTGGAAAGTAGACACCCCAAGCTATTTGCTGAGAGGCATGGTGAGTATTTTGCAGCTCTCATTTGTTTTTGAAAATGAAGAAAGACAAGAAAATTTTTTTTTTTCTTTTTTCAATTTTCAAAACTTTGTGACAAAAAGTGAGGTCTGCAAAATACTCACTATACCTCTCAGCAAATAGCTGGGGGTGTCTACTTTCCAAAATGGGGTCATTTGGGGTTTTTTTTTGCCACCTGGGCATTCCATGACCTCCAAAACTGTGATAGGCAGTGAAGAGTGAAATCAAAAATTTACCCCCTTAGAAAGCCTGAAGGCGGTGCTTGGTTTTTGGGGTCTTGTGCGCGGCTAGGCTCCCAAAAAGTCTCACACATGTGGTATCCCCGTACTCAGGAGAAGCAACAGAATGTATTTTGGGGTGTAATTTCACATATTCCCATGGCATGTTTGAGCAATATATCATTTAGTGACAAAAAAAAAAGAAATTGTCTCTTTCCCGCAACTTGTGTCACAATATAAAATATTCCATGGACTCGACATGCCTCTCAGCAAATAGCTTGGGGTGTCTACTTTCCAAAATGGGGGGGTTTTGAACTGTCCTGGCATTTTATGCACAACATTTAGAAGCTTATGTCACACATCACCCACTCTTCTAACCACTTGAAGACAAAGCCCTTTTTGACACTTTTTGATTACATGAAAAAATTATTTTTTTTTGCAAGAAAATTACTTTGAACCCCCAAACATTATATATTTTTTTTAAAGCAAATGCACTACAGATTTAAATGGTGGGTGTTTATTTTTTTTTTTCACACAGTATTTGCGCAGCGATTTTTCAAACGCATTTTTTGGGGAAAATTTTAAATTTTAATGCACTAAAACACACTATATTGCCCAAATGTTTGATGAAATAAAAAAGATGATCTTAGGCCGAGTACATGGATACCAAACATGACATGCTTTAAAATTGCGCACAAACGTGCAGTAGCGACAAACTAACTACATTTTTAAAAGCCTTTACAGGTTACCACTTTAGATTTACATAGGAGGTCTACTGCTAAAATTACTGCCCTCGGTCTGACCTTCGCGGTGATACATGGTGCAATTGCTGTTTACATTTGACGCCAGACCGACGCTTGCGTTCGCCTTAGCGCGAGAGCAGGGGGGACAGGGGTGCTTTTTTTTTTTTTTTTTTTTCTTTATTATTTTTTGCTTTTTTATCTTATTTTTAAACTGTTCCTTTCATTTTTTTTTTAAATCATTTTTATTGTTATCTCAGGGAATGTAAATATCCCCTATGATAGCAATAGGTAGTGACAGGTACTCTTTTTTGAAAAAATTGGGGTCTATTAGACCCTAGATTTCTCCTCTGCCCTCAAAGCATCTGACCACACCAAGATCGGTGTGATAAATTGCTTTCCAAATTTCCCAATGGCGCTGTTTACATCCTGCGAAATCTAGTCATAAAATGCTCGTAGCTTCCGGTTTCTTAGGCCATAGAGATGTTTGGAGCCACTCTGGTCTCTGATCAGCTCTATGGTCAGCTGGCTGAATCACCGGCTGCATTCTCAGGTTCCCTGTTGAGACAGAAGAGCCAAAGAAAAACACGGAAGACGGTGGGGGGGGGGCATTCCCTCCCACTGCTTGTAAAAGCAGTCTAGAGGCTAATTAGCCACTAGAATTGCTTTTACATGAAAGCCGACCGCTGGCTGAAAAGAATAATACCAAGATGATACCTAAACCTGCAGGCATCATTCTGGTATAACCACTCAAAGTCGTGAATGGTGTACCTGAAGACCAAAAAATGGTTAACAATAAAGCACAGTAAACGGTAAAGTATAAAAAATTGCATACCTGAAAAGCAAACATGATAAAACATAATAACAATAAAACATTGCAGAATAGAATACAGTAAAAAGGAGCAGAACAATAGAGAGAGAATAGAGAGCGAGAGAACAATAAAACGACAACTTTTTTATTTTATTTTATATTTTTTGTTTGTGTTTTTTTTTTTTTTATACACATTTTTTTGTAACTGTAACTGGTTCCAGGTTCGGGTCTCTCAAAATGCAATGGCATCTTGGGAGACCCTGTGAAAGTGTGCCTAGTCTGTGCAGTGCTGTACCCTACGCTAATACTCAACTAGTGAATGGTAGCGTTCAAAACATTCACCAATGCAAAGACCAGGATTGTCAGGACAGGAGGGACAATAATAGCGGGTGTCACGCCTATATCCGCGCTTGCTGCAGATACAACATCTTTTTGGGGGGGGTTTGTTGGGTAGGGGTACTCGGGAGGACAGTGCTGGTTTGACTACGACCGGGGTGTACTAGGCCGCTGGTGCTTGCCAGTTCACCAAAACGCTACCAAAAAATCTGTTAGCGATCGCAGGGATCAGGCCTGACTCTGCGAACGCTGCAGTTATGCGTTTAGTGTTTTGTAAGTGACAGTGATCGATCGATACTGCACTTGGGTGGGCTGGGCCGGGCCAGGCGGAGGGGCAAAACGCAGGTGCTAGCAGGTATCTGGGCTGATTCCGCTAACACTGCGTTTTTGGGAACCCTAAATTGCTGGGGACGTCATTATAGATCTGATCGGATCAGATATTGATCCGTTCAGATACTATACCACTAAGGGAGGCGTATGCTGCGTGCGTGGGTGTTAGCGGTACTGGCGCTAATCTGACGCTGCCTGGGGCTGGTGCTTGCCAGTTCACCAAAACGCTACCAAAAAAACTGTTAGCGATCGCAGGGATCAGGCCTGACTCTGCGAACGCTGCAGTTATGCGTTTAGTGTTTTGTAAGTGACAGTGATTGATCGATACTGCACTTGGGTGGGCTGGGCTAGGCCGGGCGGAGGGGCAAAACGCAGGTGCTAGTAGGTATCTGGGCTGATCCCGCTAACACTGCGTTTTTGGGAACCCTAAACTGCTGGGGACGCCAGTATAGATCTGATCGGATCAGATATTGATGCGTTCAGATACTATACCACTAAGGGAGACGTATGCTGCGTGCGTGGGTGTTAGCGGTACTGGCGCTAATCTGACGCTGCCTGGGGTGACGCATATCACCGCCGGGCGATCAGGGGGCTAAACCTTTATTCGGTAATAAACCCTGCCCTGACACTATAAAAAATAAATGAACTAACCAGCGTCAACCGTAACAGTTATACGGTGATCAGTGGTGAAAGGGTTAGCTAGGGGGCAATCAAGGGGTTAAAACCTTTATTAGGTAGTATATGGGGGTCCCTGTCGCTATAAAACGCTGACGGCGAACCTAAATATTTACGTCCCTAACTAGTGTCACCAGCGACACTAATACAGCGATCAGAAAAATGATCGCTTAGTGACACTGGTTACAGGGGGTGATCAAGGGGTTAAAACTTTATTAGGGGGGGTTAGGGGGGTACCCTAGACCTACAGGGGGCTAACCCTAACTGTCCTAACACTTCTAACTGTCACAAACTGACACCAAGCAGTAATCAGGAAAAAAATAAATAAAAAAAAAACCACTGTTTGGTGTCAGTTTGACAGGGGGGGAGGGGTGATTGGGGGGATCGGGGGGGGCAATCGGGGGGAATTGGGGGTGTAAAGTGTGCCTGGCATGTTCTACTGTGTGTGTGTGTGTTGTGCACTCACTTGTCTTCTCTCCTCGGCGCCGGAACGGAAACTGCCAAGCCGAGGAGAGATGACATCACATCCTCTGCCTCTGTGTACTATACAGAGGCAGAGGATGTTTCTCATTGGCTGGGAGCGATCGCGAGGGGGGGGCCACGATCGGATGGCCTCCCCCTCATCTCTGATCGCTGCCAGACAAAAGCCGACCGCCGCTGGCATCGGGGGGGGTCCGATCGGTACGTGATTTTGCCTGCCCGTGCCGCTCTGTTCACGTATATATGCATGAGGCGGTCGGCAAGTGGTTAATAATGCTTAAAGTGAAACAATAAAAATGAAATATTCCTTTAAATTTCATACCTGAGGGGTGTCTATAGCATGCCTGTAAAGTAGCGCATGTTTCCCATGTTTATAACAGTCCGAGAGCAAAATGACATTTCTAAAGGAAAAAAAAGTCATTTAAAAGGGCTAGGGCTAGTGCCAGCTATTAATGCATTGTTGGTCCCGACATAACACATAAAAGTAATTGAAAGTCATTGAAAAATAAAAAATAAATGCGTGAGGTTACCCCAAAATTCCATTACCAGGCCCTTCAAGTCTGGTATGGATATTAAGGGGAACTCCTCACCAAAATAAAATATGGCGTGGGGTTCCCAACAAAAAACCATACCAGGGGTCTGGTATGGACTTTAAGAGGAACCCCGTGCCAAAATTTAAAAAATGGCATGGGGTTCCCCCAAAAATCCACATCAGACCCTTATCCGAGCATGCAACTTTCTGTTTGTGAAATTGAAGGGGTACAATGTACCCTTTACCAATTCACCTAGGGGAGGCTGGGATCTGGGTGTCACCTTTGTTAAAGGGGGCTTCCAGATTTTAATAAGCCCCCCACCCTCAGACAACCACAACCACCGGGCAAGGATTGTGGGGATGAGGCCCATGTCCCCATCAACATGGGGACATCCTCCCTATGTTGAGGACATGTGGCCTGGTACGGTTCAGGAGGAGGGGTGCTCTCACTCGTCCCCCTCTTTTCCCGCGGCCTGCAAGGTTGCGTGCTCGGATAAGAGTCTGGTGTGGATTTTTGGGGGAACCCCACGCAATTTAATGACTTTCAATGACTTTTATGTGTATTGTCGGGACCGACAATTCATTAATAGCCAGCACTAGCGCTAGCACTTTTAAATGACTTTTTTTCCTTTAGAAATGTAATTTTGCTCTCGGACTGTTATAAACACGGGTAACATGTGCTACTTTACAGGCATACTATAGACACCCCCAGGTACGAAAAGGAATATTTCACTTTTATGATTCCACTTTAAGCATTATTAAAATCACTGCTCCCGAAAAAACAGCCATTTTTAAAACTTTTTTTGCATTGATACATGTCCCCTGGGGCATGACCCAGGTCCCCAAACACTTTTTATGACAATAACTTGCATATTAACCTTTAAAATTAGCACTTTTGATTTTTCATGTTCATGTCCCATAGACTTTAACGGTGTTCGCGTGTTTGAACACATTTTTTGTCTGTTTGCATGTTCTGAATGCGAACCGAACAGGGGGGTGTTCGGCATATCCCTACTCTAGTGTATAACACAGCATTTGCACTTGATAGTTAGGTTCCTCAATATATTAGTATCTTGATTTATATATTTATTGATTAATTGTTAACTGAATTTTATTAACTAATGGATAAAAAGATGGAATTTTGTGGGACTTTAAATGAGGGTACGCCATGTTGAGAGAAAGTGACAACATGAATATGAAAGTACAGTACATGATTTATTTATTGCAATTTACAATACATATCAGATATTTTGTATCAAATAGATAGGTGGTCACCAGACTTACACTAAATATGCTGCTGATAGCATGCAATACAAATATAAAGTAGACCTGGCAAATATACATGGTCTAATAAATCGATTGAAAGACAAATAAAATCAAAACAAGTAACTGTTGGCATCTAGTGGCACTCTACGCGTTTCCTGGCGTTACAGCCATTCATAAGGAGTGTTATAAGGTATTGTATTAGGAAGGAAAAAACAGGGATTAATGATGATACCCTTAGAATAAGGGGGGGGGGGCAGGGGAATCAAGTCCCCTGCCCCCCCTTATTTTGATTTGAGACGGAAAGGGAAAGACCTTCAAATCCATTTGATAGATTTCTGTGCCAATATTTCGAGGAGATTTTTGAGGGATCTCTGCTTCTGGATTGTGGTGGGGGAAATATCCACGAAGATTTAAATTTTGTTCCCCTGGAAGGAGAGGTTGTCCAGATTGCGGGTTCTTCTCATTATGTCTTGTTTCACTCCATAGTAGTGGGGTTTGACCACAACATTCCTCGGGAGCTCATCTTGATGGGGGGTTGCAGGGCTCTATGGGCTCTGTCCAGCTGATGTCTGTGGCCCTGGATGTCATGGATAATGTCTTTAATGAAAAGATTAACAGGGCCTGGTATATCCGTGACCGATTCAGGGATCCCTCTGATACAGAAATTGTATTGCCTGCTCCCAGGGCCATCTTAAGAGCATTATAGGCCCCCGGGCAATACAATGCACTGGGGGCCTGTCTACACTACACACCACACTGACCACTACACTACACACCACACTGACCACTAAACTACACTACACACCAGACTGACCACTACACACCACACTGACCACTACACTACACTACACACCAGACTGACCACTACACACCACACTGACAACTACACTACACACCACACCACACCACACTGACCACTACACTACACAACACACCACACTGACCACTACACTACACATCACACCACACTGACCACTACACACCACACTGACCACTACACTACACACCACACCACACTGACCACTACACTACACATCACACCACACTGACCACTACACTGCACATTACACCACACTGACCACTACACACCACACTGACCACTACACTACACACCACACTGACCACTGCACTACACACTACACCACACTGACCACTACACTACACACCACACTGACCACTACATTACACACCACACTGACCACTACACACCACACCGACCACTACACTACACACCACACCACACTGACCACTACACTACACACCACACCACACTGACCACTAGACTACACACCACACTGACCACTAGACTACACACCACACTGACCGCTACACTACACACCACACTAACCACTACACTATACACTACACCACACTGACCACTACACACCACACCACTCTGACCACTACACTACACACCACACCACACTGACCACTACACTACACAGCACACCACACTGACCACTACACTACACACCACACTAATCTGCCTGATCCCTATACTGACCACTACACTACACACTGACCACTGCACACCACACCACCCTACCTGATTTCTATACTAACCACTACTACACAAACTACACTATCCACTGACCACTACACTACACACCACACTGACCTACCTGATTCCTATAATGACCACTACACACTGACCCCTACACACCACACCACCCTACCTGATTTCTATACTGACCACTACTACACAAACTACACTATCCACTGACCACTACACAATACACTACATACTGACCGCTACACAATACTCTACCCACAGACCAATACACCATAAACACAATACACCATACACAATACACTATACACACACACACACACATTACACTATACACTGACTTTATGGCTGCTCCCTCTCCCCAGACCATATCTACTCCCCCCGGGCCAGCAACAAAACTCACGAGTGAGTCTCCCGGTGGGGACATGATTGGTGACCCGGAGAGGAGGAGGAGAAGACAGCGGCAACAGCTCACAGGGAAGGCCAGCCCCGCTCCCCCACGATTGAGGACAGGCCAGCCCCACCTGCCGCACATGACCCCTTTCGCCCAATCACAGGGTGCCAGGGGCCGGCCTGAGACTGGACATGGCGACCGGAGCACGGGGTCACAGAATATTGGAGCGAGGGTGACACATAGATGCTTAGCTGTGGGCGCTGGGCGGGTGGGGCACCGTCGTTGGGCAGGTGGGGCCCCCGGGCAACTGCCCAGCATGCCCAATGGAAAAGACGGCCCTGCCTGCTCCTATTTTCTAAATCATCCAGTTTGGCTAGCGCAGTTTCAAGTTGATCTTGCAGTGTTTGGATGCAGGTGGTGTTGGTTGGTGTGAGCTGCTGTGCTATCTACTGCTGGCTCAATGGCATCCTTGCGAGCTCCTAGGCTCTGCAAGTCAGCCTTAATGGTAGCTGTTATCTGCTTGCCGTTTTGGGCTAGGCCTGCGACCAGCATTTCAGGGAAGCTATGGAGCAGCTGGGACATATCAAGGGATAGCCAGGCAGTGTAGGGTATGTCTGCTGGGAGCTTGCTAGGCCCCGGGGGAGTCTATCATGGGGTGTGGAGGTGATCCACCATTTTCCTGCTCAGCAGGGATTCTGTGGAGGCTGGGAAGACGCCGTGAGGGTTAATGTTACTCATGGGTGTTGCCAGCATTGAATGTGGCTGCTGGTGTGGTGGTGGAGGGTCAGCAATGGAGTTCTGATCCTCCAGGCCTCCATGTGTGTGCACCGCGGCTGCCATATTGGATGGTGCAGGGGCTGCCAGGCCGAAATCTAGCAGGCGGCTAAGGTCCTTTTTGGGCAGATCGCCCAGCATGCCGGTCGATGCCCTGGTTCTAAATGAGTCTAAATGAGGTGGGTCCCACTCATGTCTGAAGGCTTGGGGGTCGAGAAGGGCCGGAGCAGATCAGAGCTCTCGGCTATAGCGTCCTCCCAGAAGTCCCACGCATGCGCACCGCCCAATTGCATTTTGAATGTTTTAATTCAACCATTTGTTAGTTGGATAATAAAGATTTGTTTACTTTTAATATTGTTTGGTATGCCTATTTTTTGGACCCTGCAAGGTACAAGTAAAGTCCCACCTTAACTTGTTTTCATTTATATATGTCTTTGGGAAATAGACGTATGAGTGCTGCCAGCATTTCTGTAGAGGTTGAAGGGGTTGGGGGGTCAGCCTGTCAGTGCTCTGACCATACGCCACACACTGCATCCAATTGGTCTGCATGGCTGTCCTCTCAACAGGAAGCCTCTTCTAAAGATGATGCACATGAAAGCCCGCAAACAGTTTGCTGGAGACAAGCAAACTAAGGACATGGATTACTGGAACCATGTCCTGTGGTCTGATGAGACCAAGATAAACTTATTTGGTTCAGATGGTGTCAAGCGTGTGTGGTGGCAACCAGTTGAGGAGTACAAAGACAAGTGTGTCTTGCCTACAGTCAAGCATGGTGGTGGGAGTGTCATGGTCTGGGGCTGCATGAGTGCTGCCGGCACTGGGGAGCTACAGTTTATTGAGGGAACCATGAATGCCAACAAGTACTGTGACATACTGAAGCAGAGCATAATCCCCTCCCTTCAGAGACTGGGCCGCAGGGCAGTATTCCATCATGATAACGACCCCAAACACACCTCCAAGACGACCGCTGCCTTGCTAAAGAAGCTGAGGATAAAGGTGATGGACTGGCTAAGCATGTCTCCACACCTAAACCCTATTGCGCATCTGTGGGGCATCCTCAAATGGAAGGTGGAGGGGTGCAAGGTCTCTAACATCCACCAGCTCTGTGATGTAGTCATGGAGGAGTGGAAGAGGACTCCAGTGGCAACCTTTGAAGCTCTGGTGAACTCCATGCCCAAGAGGGTTAAGGCAGTGCTGGAAAATAATATTGGCCACACCAAATATTGACACTTTGGGCCCAATTTGGACATTTTCACTTAGGGGTGTACTCACTTTTGTTTCCAGCAGCTTAGAAATGAATGGCTGTGTGTCTAATTACTTTAAGGGGACAGCAAATTTACACTGTTATTCAAGCTGTACAC
This sequence comes from Lithobates clamitans, assembly GCA_037952925.1. NCBI lineage: Eukaryota > Metazoa > Chordata > Amphibia > Anura > Ranidae > Lithobates > Lithobates clamitans. The sequence goes on along the minus strand of JBBGZY010000228.1, from coordinate 1,674,386 downwards.
TTACTACTTAACATTGTAGAAAAGTGTCATTTCTTCAGTGTTGTCACATGAAAAGATATAATAAAATATTTACAAAAATGTGAGGGGTGTACTCATTTTTGTGAGATACTATATATGCAGAGAAGGTGTGTAAAATGAGGCCTATAAAAAACACACTCAGCGCCAGATATTAAATCCCACAATATTGTGCAGTAATAAATAAATAAATATTCAAAAGTATAAAGCAGCTGTTTAAAAAGAAAGAAATGGCATAAATAAGTAGTAAAAAAGTGCAGCAATCAAACCCTGGATCATAAAATACTAAAAACAGCGCTAAAATAAAAGCCACAATAAAAGTGTCACAGTAAGTGGCCAAAAACTCAAATGTGAGTCTTTCACCAGGGCGTCCAGGATGGGATGTGTGTTTCCCTGCAGACACCACACTATCTTCCTGGTAGATGGCAGTAGACAGTGGAGCGCAAGCATCACTTCCGGATCATCGTGTAGGCCACGCCCTGACCGGTTTCGTCATCAAGGACTTCTACAGACGCCCTGGTGAAAGGCACACGCTTGGACATCAGTAATTCTGCACTTATAAAAACCTTGAACTGTCTTCATCATTACCTTCTACATAGAGACTCACATTTGAGTTTTTCGCCACTTACTGTGACACTTTTATTGTGGCTTTTATTTTAGCGCTGTTTTTAGTATTTTATGATCCAGGGTTTGATTGCTGGACTTTTTTACTACTTATTTATGAGATACTTTATATATTGACAGTGCAAGGCCCTGCCACAATGTAAGATTGAGTAATGACCATAGAAATCACACAAGATTCACATTGAGGCTTAATAAAAGTGGGCTTCCAAGTTTTTTTAAAATACAGTTTGGACTGACAAGATCTCACTTACAAATGCACCGTCCACAAGAGCTTAGTCACCCCGTATCATATATATATGTGTGTGTGTGTACAGCAGATAGATTTGAAATGTTACATCTCTTGAGCGATGTATGTGTCCATTCTATATCATGTTAAGTCTCTATAAAATTGGGATTTTATTCTGTTAAATAAACTATTAGTTGTCAGACTGCAAAACATAGCCATCTGGAAGTATTGATGTATTTAACAAAACTGGCATTGTGAGAGAGTCTGTTGAAATATCATAAACTCTTCACCACTCCTACATCAAACCCTTCTCAGCTCTCTTGATTGGGTGTTGGTTTTGTGACACCCTCTTGAGGGCCCACAAAATGCTGCTCCATTTGTCACCTTACTGCTCTTTTTCATTGAAACGACAGTATATATGAATGAGATCCGGTGACTCTTATTCACAGGAACCAAGACCATGCAAACATTATTACTTTTTAGTAATAGTACTTTTTTAGTAATTTTTATTTTTAATCCTGTTAATTTCACTTTTGCTATTAACAGTTTTGTAATGTCATTTTCTGTAAACATCTTCTCTTGCTATTGTATTCTTCTTATTCTTTTCCTTCACTAAACAATATTTAAACCATTTTAAGATGAATCTGTAAATGATCTAAATACTAAATTAAAGAAATATTGCCTCTTTGAAGAATGTTACCATATTTTAATCTCTATTACCTTCCTGTCTGGTGTGGTCGTGAGTGTTACAGACATTTTTTAGGGTCAAAATTGTTACAGAAGATGCTGTTAACAGTGCCTGTTTCTGTTAAAGCTCATGATAGCAGCTACTGTTTGTGGCTGTAAAGGGTTAACTGCCCCAGTGATAATCACTCTCAGACACTTAGACTGTTGTCATGTGAGCTGGAAAATCTCTGCACAGGGTGAGACTGAGAGTGCAATTGACAAATTCTGATGGCAACAATGGGATTTGAGAATGCCACCATTAACGAGGGCATTAAAGTCCACCTATGCTTTGCCTATGCACACAAGGAAATCCCTGATATGAACATATATATAGACTGTCATTGCTGACCTCCCCTTCTAAAAATGCTAGTAGTCTGGATTTGATTATAGCTTAGCCATTTTATGTGTCATTAATCCTTGAACAAGTAGATAAGGCAGCCAGAAACCAAGGATTTTCAGAAGGTCAGTAATGGCAACCTTAGTGCAGTATATGTGAGCCTTTGTACAACTTTTGTACACTCTTCCTTCATCCATGGTTGAAACTGTTTTGGGTTTCTAAATTTTTCGAATTTCTTCAAAAATCTTTAACTATATATATATATATATATATATATATATATATACAGTATATATATATATATATATATACATACACACATGTATTAATATTATTATTATTAGGTTTTTTTAAACAGGCAAGCAGAAAAGGTCCTAATCTACCAGAAGGTCTTGATTTACAATGTTTGCATACACAATTGCATTGGATCATATTCTTACAGTAGTTGCCATGCATGGGCAATGTACATGAACAGGTGCTCATCTGTTATATCATTCACACTTCAAACCCACTAACAAATTTAGTTTGATTGTAGTGTATGTATTAGGTGTATGCTACAGGGTCTGAATGCATGCTTAAAATTAAGGTCAGATCTATCCTAGTCACTAAGGGTGACTGTAAAAGATTGCCAGATGGGAGCGTGGCCTGCGAGCGAGCCGGATGGCAGCAAAGGAACGGAGCTCCTGTAACGAATGGGGATCAGCGGCTCAAAGCAACCCATCGGGACGCTATTTTAACCTCCTCACAAGGCGACCTACCTCCGGATCACCCGGTAACATGTCCAGAAAGAGGAAGGAACACTGCAAACCACAGCGCTTGACGGACTTTTATCCACACAAGCAGCATGACGGTAGGCAGGATGGCGCCCGGCCATCATTCACCCCAGCAGATAAAATATCCACTAATCCGCCCAAATCTGATAAGGGGCACCAAAATAACAGCACCCATGTTAACCCTCAAAGCTACTCTCCCTCCCCAGTCTCTGGTAGCCAAGCTAAGGCTAAATTTAGGATGGATGAAGGGAGATACAATCACTCGCCCAGCCATGCCACTGACTCAGGGGATGATACACATGATCTCCCAGATTCTATTGAATCTTTTCCAACCATGCATCAACCTGTGATAGACACTGTACTGAAGGATATGCTTCTGTCATTGAGAAGCTCATTACAATCCGACATGATGAAATGAATGCAAAAATTCAACAATGACATCCAGGCAGTGGAATCTAGGGTTGAGCACATTGAGCAAAAAATGGGGGATTTTGCTGATACCATCAATGATCTAGTGGATTCCCACGAGGAAAGAGAAGGAGACACAGAGTGGATCAAAGCTAAGCTACCAGACATTGAGGACAGAAACAGGAGGAACAATATGAAAATAAGGGTGATCCCTGAATCAATCCAATAAGCCGACCTCCGCACTTATGCCTCCTCACTGTTTAAGTCACTCATCCCTGAGCTTTGCCCAGGGTTTGCCCAAACCGTCTTACTTCTCAGAACAGGTTCCCAGGGATGTAATTTTACGGCTCCATTTCTATCACATAAAGGAGCAGTTGATGACAATAATGCGTAAAGGGGAACAGATACCTGCACAATACCAAAACTTGCAGTTCTACGCTGATTTGTCTCAAGTCACTTTACAAAAAAGGAAAAATTTAAACACCATCACCAAGGTGCTCAGAAACCATCACATTATCTACAGATGGGGTTACCCCACTAAATTGTCTATTGTGAAAGAAGGCTGCACATACATAATAGACTTCCTGAAGAAAGGCCTTTCTTCTTTGGAGGATTGGAAAATTCTGCCTGAGCAACCAGATGATGTATCCCCTGCCAGACCAAGACGATCAGTGGAACCTGATTGGAAAAAAGTCACAAGTAGGAATGCCAAATCACATACTTAACCCGGATGGTTAATTTATCCACTATAAATCCCTGGAGGACTAACCAGGAGAGCCGGTAGGCTTGAACTTTTCCCCCATTTAATTTGAACAGCAAAGTGCTGCATACAAATTTTCTTGTTCATTCTGCCTAGGAACATTCCATGACTATGTTGTTTCCTTACAGGTTACTTGGTTGCACTGTTTTTACGTTTTTCTTTTGTTCCTATGTTCTCCTTTTTATATTCTCAAAAGTTGCTACACCCGAAACCCATGAAGATAAAGGTCGGTTTGCCATACAGAAATGTTGCCTAGTATGGACCACTGAGCAAGTCAAGATGACCTTGTCATTTGCACCAAAGAGTGAGTACAGTTTAACACTTCTCATAGCATGTGATAAACACAACATGCTACACATTAAAAAGCCACAAGATGGCAATGTCGTCTCAGACATGTCTATGCCCCACAAACATTCCCCAAGCATCCTACATTTTCATAAATGGGAATAAAAATTATTTCTATTAATTCTAAAGGCCTCAATCACCCTGTTAAAAGAAGATCTATGTGGTCAGAGGCCCTTTCTAATAAGGCTCACATACTATGTGCTCATGAAACGCACTTCTCTTCAGCAGCTCCACCCACTTGTTCCCACAGAAGCTTTCCACACATCTTTACCGCCAATGTCCACAATAAAACAAAAGTTCTCACAGCAATAAAAGACTCTGTGGCGTTTACTTTGCACGAGATTTTCAAAGACACCAGAGGCCGCTATCTTATTCTAGTGTGTAACCTCAACTTAACCACGTACACTATCGTAAATGTCTACTCACCCAATCAACACCAAATCCGTTTCTTCCACAAATTGATGAGTAAGGTGAAATCACATCAACAAGGAAGCTTGATCTTGTGCGGTGATTTTAATGCAACGCCAGATCCTGGCATGGATTCTACCTCAGGCTCCAAATGCACAAGTCCATCTTTATTGTCTTCAATCCATAAGCAGGATTTTTTCGATGCCTGGAGGTGCTTGCATGCCGGAGAAAAGGACTTCACATACTTTGCCTCCCCACACAGAGTATACTCCCACATTGACTTATTCCTAGTCGACCAAGGCACTCTGGCCAAAGTATCATCCTCAACTATCAACATCATTACGTGGTCGGACCACGCGTCTATAACTTTATCTTTGGAAGATGCTGCAACAAGTACTATATCTCCATTATGGAGATTAAATTCATATCTTTTGCAGCAATCAGACTCTAGATCAGTTGTACAAATGCAGTTAAAGGAATTTTTAAAAACAATAAATCCTCTGTGCAAGATCAATTTGTACTATGGAACGCACATAAAGCGTATATACGTGGGATTCTCATACAATTAGGTGCAAGGGCTAAGAGGCAGCAGCATAAGTGAATAAAAGAGCTAACGGACAAAAATTTTCTGCTAGAAACAAGCAACAAACAAACCCCTTCTCCCATAATTTTGAGTCAACTCATACAGCTGAGATACGATATAAGGCTCCTATTAATGGAGAATTTTGAAAAAGCATCCCAAAAACTCAAAATGACATACTACACCATGGGTAACAAAGCATGTAAAAATCTAGCATGCAGAGTGAAAGGCTTAAGACAGAAAACTAAGATTTCATATATAATACATCCCCTCACTAAAAGTAAGCTTTTCCACCCTCAAGATATAGCTGACACTTTCAGCCAATATTATGGCACTCTTTACAATCTAAAAGAAGATACAAATACTGTGCAACCAAACATCGAGGCAATTAATACATTTTTACAAAATTTAGACATACCCAATATTTCACAGAAACAACTTCAGACTCTAAATCAGCCATTTAGCATTACAGAGATACACAAGGCTATAAATTCTCTTCTCTATAAATCACCGGGCCCAGATGGATTTTCGGGGGATTATTACAAGACCTTCAAAGTACTCTTGACCCCATATCTGGAACGCACTTTTAACGCTGCTGCTGCCTCAGCCTCCTTTCCTCCTGAGATGTTGAATGCTATAATTGTGACCTTACCGAAGCCTGGGAAGGATCCTAACTCACCACCAAATTTCAGGCCCATTTCACTCCTCAACATTGATTTGAACTTTTATGCTAAACTTATTGCCTCCAGATTGTTAGACTTACTTCCCCTCCTTATAAACCCAGATCAGACAGGGTTCACTAAAGGACGTCAGACGTCCGACGCCACGCGCAGATTGATTAACATTATTCATCTGGCTAGGGTGCACAAAAGGCCTTCTCTGCTGTTGGCCTTGGACGCAGAGAAGGCCTTTGATCTCATTCATTGGCAATACCTGACCCAGGTGTTGCGGAGATTTGGCTTCTCTGGCAGTATCTTACGTGCTATCCTGGCTTTATGCTCTGAACCCTCTGTGTAGGTTCTTGCCTCTGGTGTGCTATCCAAATCGTTCACCATCACAAATGGCACCAGACAGGGATGTCCCTTGTCTCCCTTAATTTTTAATCTTTTGATGGAGCCCCTGGCTATTTATATCCCTTCACACCCTGACATCAAAGGATTCCCTACACCCAACTCTACCCATAAAATCGGTCTATTCGTGGACGACATCATTATGATCCTCACTGATGTGGAAACTTCCCTAGCTTCGGTTCATTCGGCTCTAGAAATGTTTAATAACTTATCTTACTATAAGGTCAATGAAAAGAAATCATTCATAATGGGTATAGGGGTTGCTCCACTACTGCAAGCAAAACTTACAGTCGTGGAGTAGATCTACAAAATTCCCATATTCCTGGAAACAGGACGGTATAAAATACCTGGGGATAAATCTTACTGCTAACATAGACGATTTTTTTGCAGCTAACTATACCCCCTTTTTAGGTATAATGAGTAAGAAACTTCAGGAACTATCTAAAGTAGAACTATCTTGGACAGGCCAAGACAGGCGTTTAAGATGATAGTCCTGCCACAGCTGCTATACCTTTATAGGACACTGCCAATCCCAGTCCCTAATTCCTTTTTCTCCAAAGCACAATCCATGTTAAATAAATATCTTTGGCAAGGGAAAAGAGCAAGGTGTGTCTTTCAGAAATTAATAAAGTCTAGAAACGCTGGAGGAATAGGGTATGTATTACTGAAGGACTATCACTTAGCTTCAACTCTTTCGCAAACCAGGGCTTGGTTTTCTCAACTCCAAGGCCCTAGATGGATTGAACTAGAGAGATCACAGATCCAGGGTAATAACCTCGTAGTTCTACTCCTGACTTGTAAAATGCACTCACAAGTACATTCGCATCTCTCACCCACAATAAAGGCCACACTACAAGCATGGACGGGGTTTTTATCCTTAGAATTCACAGAACAAGTATTGCAACCCATGCCGATTACCATATCGAGTCTCCCATTAATCATTCCGGACCTACACATAACCCATTGGTTGTTCAAAGGTATAAAGACAATAGAAGACCTAATGGTGGGCCAATCTCCTAAAACGTTTAGAGTCTTACAAATAGGATATGGACTAGAGGACAGCGACCAATATCGACATCTCCAAATTGTCCACTTCCTTCATAAATCTCCTAAGATCGCCATACTACTACCATGGCGAGTAAAATCTTTTCTTACAAATCCTAGCAATAATATTAAGGGAATATCAATGTTTTATGGCCTTCTAAACAACAAGAAGGTACTTACAAAATCTTCCAACATAGCAGCATGGGAGCGAGACTTAGGTGCAACGTACATTGAAGACCAGTGGCAAAAAGCTCTGCAAATGTCTTTTACTGCGACTAAAAGCACTAATTTATGGGGAGCAACCCACAAAGTACTGTTGAGATGGTATTTAATGCCATATAGAATTTCCCAATTTGACCCACAAAGGTCTCACCTATGCTGGAGAAATTGTGGCAGAATTGGTACATTGCATCATGTCTTGTGGGCTCAGAGCTACAACCGCTATGGTACAAGGTATTTCACCTAATCTCAAACTTCATAGGGTCCCGATTTACCCCCAATGCATCTGCGGCAGTACTGTCATTAGGTATGGAATACACACCACCTGAAGTGAGAATTATAGTCCAAAACATCCTTCTTAGCACAAGACTGGCAATAATGAGACACTAGAAAGAGGCCAAACCCACCCACATTCAAAGAAGTAGTTGAATCAAACAACACTCACGCTACATATGAGCTAATGTTCGCAGCAACTCAGGGTAACTAGCAAAAAATGAATGTCAAGTGGTCTAGCTGGTACATATGGTACACAACATATTATTAAGGCTGATCTACTAAGATATGCAGTGTTACATTCATCTTAATTATTTCCTTGACTTCTGACTTAAAGGTTATCTACGTCACACCGATACTTTATCAATGCACTTACATTCTCTCTTCCTTTCTTTCTCTTCTTTTCTTTCTTTCCTTGTTATTTCTAATGTTATAAATCCTAATAACTCTTCATAAATTACACAAAATATCCAGAGATTGCTTATTTTATTGCATAACCATTTAAAGATACTTACGATTCTTTATAACTGTTTCTGTGATGTTAATTGTATCTGTACACCTTTTATACTAATAAAAATGATTGAAGTAAAAAGATTGCCAGATGTGAAAATGCCTAGTCCATGCTGTACCAAAGAGCACATATTGCTGCTTGCACATGGAGGTTCCAGTAGTAAATACCCTTGAAAAAGCTGCCTTATTAGGGCTTTTTCTTTACTGCCCATTTCATAGCTTGCCAATATTTCAGCTTGTACTATTTTAGTAACACTTTTTTTTATTGTGAAATCATAACACCCATTTTTTATAATTCCTACATGTTTGTACCAATTACTTATGTTCCTTTTTTTACCAGTTTTTACATATATCTAAAAGTACACAACCACAAAGGTTGTTCAAACACATGCAATAACCAATGACTTCTTTTTAAAGGTACATGGTATCCTAAAAAAATTATATATTCTAAGCAAGTGGTAAACACACTTTAAAACAAACACTCATTTACCTTTGAAGCTATAGGCACTGTGGAGAAAATATTCTTCAAGGTTAACAATAGAGGCTCTGAAATAAAAGCTCACCTCATTTTTGTTTTCTGGGGAGCATAAAATGTAGGCATCCTGCCAGCCCTTTAATGTAGGCACACACCAGGCATTTTTAATGTGAAAAATTGCTCCCAAGGGTCTAGAGGCAGCTATAAAAAATTGGAATGCATAGAATATTTCAAAATAAGTTCTTTATTGTGTACAAATATAAAAAAAACACACAAACTACATGAGCTCTTGTATGCGTGGTATCCAAACATGAGCTGTCAATGTTACAAATGCAAATAGCAAAAAAGAGTTTCTTAACACTAAATGCTATTGCTCAGAGAAGAGCCCCGTGTTTTATTCTGATCTTCCTGAATGGAGTGAAGACATCTTCAAATTGAAATATCGTACATGACCAGAGTCAATTAAAAACATATAGTTTCCGAGTGGTAATCTATCCAAGGAGTATGGAACGGGCCCACTCTATTGCATGGAAAGTCACACAGACTAAATGTGAGACAAAGGGAAAGGGAGCACAGACATACCCATAAGTGGCCTTAGATGGTAAATAAGATTCAAATCACAGCTGACACTGATGTGAATTCTTTCAACAGTATATATGTATGTATGTATATATCCCACTTGATTGTATAATAAATACAAATCCAATGTAGTTTATCTTTACAGGTCCTCTGTTTACAGGGGCGTATATATATATATATATATATATATATATATATATATATATATATATATATATATATATATATAATAACCAACTTTAAATAGTCAGGGATTCATGCGAGAAATACTGGGAATTCCTTACATATCTAGGTAGGTGCAAGTATTATTGTCTAGCAGCCATTTCCATCCTGCAACTGATCACTCTCTGCAAGGAATAAGGTGTGTCAGTGTAGAGACCAGGCATTTTAAGCTATTGAAACTGACAGAGTTTTTGTTATTATCATTGAGATTCTTTGAGCATAATTAGATCACAGCACATACAGCTAGAAAACTCAGTGATTTTTTTTGTATATACATAAATATATATTTTTACTACGTGTTTAGAATATTTACCTATGGGCACATATGCACTTTAAATAAGCCTCTGCCATGGCAGTACATAGTAATGGGGGGAAGGGGATGATTTAGCATTTAACACCGAATTTGTGTCCATATTTTTCTAATTAACATAAAAATATTCAAGGGTTAGGTGTAAAGAAAAATCCACAGAAAATACTGAAAATTGCCTTTGAAAATACATAAATGCATTAGCAATTACATTAACATGGTAAAGTTGATATGTGATTATTGTAATAAATACTTTTCCAATACAATTAGAAAATTTGCCTAAAAAATGCTCCCAATCTTTTTTTATGTTATAGCTGTGTTTAGTGTATTGTTAACAGGAAGTAGAGTAATGCCGCGTACACACGAGCAGACTTTTCGACCGGACTGGTCCGACGGTCTATCCAACAGACTTTCGGCGGACTTCCGACGGACTTGCCTACACACGATCACAGCAAATTCCGACGGATTCATAGGTGATGACATACGACCGGACTAAAATAAGGAAGTTGATAGCCAGTAGCCAATAGCTGCCCTAGCGTCGGTTTTCATTCATCAGACTAGCATACAGACGAGCGGACTTTTCGATAGGAACTGGGTCCAGCGGAGTTCCGACGTAAAGATTTGAAACATGTTCCAAATCTAAAGTCCGTCAGATTTTCGACCAAAAAAGTCCGCTGCAGGTCCGGTGAAGCCCACACACATTCGAATTGTCCGCCGGACTCGGTCCGTCGGACCAGTCCGGTCGAAAAGTCCACTAGGACTAGGTTGCGCAAATAAGGGTAGTTTGGGGGCAGGTAGGGTATTATGTTTTTGCCTGCACACATGTTTTGTAATATTTCATCTGTTTTGATGTTTGCATGGTTTACAATGTTTATAAAACTTTAAAAAAATACAATCCCTGTATAGCATCCCTAACTAAATTGATTTGTTTAAAATAGGATTATTCAGAAATAAGTAGATAACTAAATATGTAGGCTAGAAATAATTGTTATAATATGGCATTACCACTAAGTTTATTTTTTTAGGACATAATAATTAATTTTCAAGACATAATAGATTATTTTTCTTACAAAGAGTCAATGAAGTCACTTTTTATTGTTGATGGTAAAACTACTAAATTACATTTTTGAACAATTTAATAGAAAAGTGATTGTGTTTTGCAACCTTTCATGAAGATTAAATTAAGTGTCATAATTATATGCCATTTACATTAAAAATGCATGGCATTGCCATTGATTGAAAATGTTAATTTAGTAATGACAGCACAGTGCAGAAGATTGTAATTATTTGTGCTTTTATACTGTTCAGATGATGTTTTTCTACCCACTGAAAATCCCTCATCAAAATCGCCATTGTTCAAAGAGAATAGTCTGACGTGGAGGTGTCAAAAAGAAATGAAGGAAAAATGAAAAACTAAACCAAAGCAAATTCAAACAAATGGTGGATTATTATTATTATTTTCTCATTTCACTTTAACTGGGTTTTACAATAAGACAGAGATTCTGCTTAAGGTAAATGAATCATTTGCTTAGAATCTATGAAACACAGGTCTATCAATATTAATCTGTCTTCTCCTACCCCCAATTGCACTTATGTTGTTGAGTCAAAAAGCACAAAGGATGCAGGAAGCTATTAAAGACGTGGCAGTATTAGAAATCGAACCATAGTGGCTTGTTGTTACGGCACTCTGACATTATTGGTTCTCGTAAACAGTTACATAATGTTCTGTGAAGTCATTTAAGAAGGACTTGTTCTGTAAAGGCTGTTAACTGAAGACAACATCTATGTTTAAAGGGACAGATTCACCACAATAACTTTTAAACACAGTAAATTTTGTTGCAATAATTTCTCTTTAAATGCTATGCCACTGGATTGTTGGGATGCTACCGTTTTTAATTACTTTTTTCGGAAATTAAAATGTAGTTTTTTTTTAACTTAAATTGCATGTTTGTAAGGGAAAGAAAATAGAGTTAAAGCCCAAATGAACCCTTTTGTCTGTATTGCTGTAATGCAGTGAGGCTGCACATAAATGTAAAGATATGCCTCTCCTTTAGGGATTTTTTGTTGCTAAATGGCACAACAGTAGTTAAAACACCACATGATGGCAGCATGAAGAATGCTGCTCTTATAAACAATGCAGTGATCTCCAGTGATCCGCCATGCCCACAGCAAAAGTGCTGTTGATTGGAGCAGTGGGCAGGGGGTGCTCTGAAGACCCAGCTCTTCTATGTTTGTGAGTGGAGAGGTCCAATTCTTCAATGTACTGCTAGCAAGAGTTATTTTAATCCTTGCTGCAGCTTTCTTCTTCTTACCTATTTTATTTTTTTTAAAGTTCATAAATTATATTTTTTTTATTTTTTGGTATCTTGGATTTTGTCATCATGCATTTTTTATATCATGTCTGGTTCTTTGCCAGAGCTATTTGCCTGAAGTGGGGGATCGCTACTTGATTAGACATAGATTTCTTGTTTATCTCATTAACATCAGTATATTTGCACTTATTTCAAACAGAATAATTAACGTTTATAAATGCACCAAATGTGTGATAAACCAGTTCCAGGTAGCAACCAGACAAACAGTCCAATAACAGATGCAAGAGTATATATAATGGGACTTTCAATATCCCTCCAATAGACACATATACACAATAAAAACTGTTTAACCCTTTCATGCCTAAGCCTATTTCTGACATTTGTTGCTTACAAATTAAAATCCATATTTTTTGCTCGAAAATTACTTATAGCCCCCAAATATTATATATATATATATATATATATATATATATATATATATATATATATATATATATATATATATATATATATATATATATATATATATATATATATATATGTATATATATATATATATATATATATATATATATATATATATATATATATATATATATATTAGCAGAGACCCTAGAGAATAAATTGGCAATCATTGCAAATTTTTTAAGTCACAGGATATTTGCGCATCCGTCTTTCTAACGCAATTTTTTTGGGAAAAAAGACACTTTCATAAAATTAAAAAAAAAAAAAAAAAGAGTAAAGTTAGCCCAATTGTTTATTATAATATGAAAGATGATGTTACGCTGAGTAAATAGATACCTAACATGTTATGCTTTGAAATTGTGCACACTCGTGGAATGGTGACAAACTACGGCACTTAAAAATCTCCAAAGGCGACCCTTTAAAAAAAATGTAACGGTTACCAGGTTAGGGTTAAGGAGAATGTGTTTTGCTAGAATTATTGCTCCCACTCTGACAATTGTAGTGATACCTCACATGTGTGATTTGAACACCGTTTACATTTGCAGGCACGACTTATGAATTTTCTTTGCTGTGGGAGCTCGCGGGATGGGCGTGCTTTAAAAACCGCAAGTGATGTCGTGACGTCGCTTCTGGTATTTTATATCAGAAGCCCGATCAGCTTAGTTTGGTCTCAGCCTAGGCGGCGGATGTGCCGAATGGCGCCTCAGGCCTCCCGTTGTGACAGGAGGCCTGGGAAGAGCTGCGGAAGGCAGCAAGAGCAGTTGTTATCACTAAAAAGCCAACCGCTGGCTCTAAAATACGGTATTGGGGTGATGCCTGCAGCTGCTTACTTTCACCTGCAGCATCATACTTATCTTTTGTTCTCTATTTTTATTTATCTTTTGTTACTGATCAACTATTGCCTGCCAGTAGAGAGCTTTAGTTTATACAGATTTTTAAATCATATATGTAGCACTGGTAGATTTTCAATCTACTGCTTATAGGTAAATTTAGTGGGTTATCTGTTTATACATAATCAGATTTGCCTCTGTTCCAGCTTGGCTGAGTTGCATGTAGTTTCACACTGTGCCTGTGGGTGTAGTTGTCACAATGGGTCGGTGTTGGAAAGGCAATACGTTAAAGCGTATGAGTGCTCTTCTGTCCCGGAGATAACTCGGTGGAGGTGGTCCTCCGAGTTGCATTCTGGGAGAGGGTATTTATGGGACAGATGCCATGTTTTAGGGTTTGTTTTCGTTCCACCTGCTGGCCCTCCTGGCCGACAGGTATGTGCTAGGAGTACTACCTCGTGGTCCTCCGACCAGGAGGCCCACATTGCTGCAGCGTGTGGGTGGGCCCAGAAGCCTGTCTGGGGCCTACCACAGTGGCAAGGGAATGGTCCTGGGCTGTCTGTCCTAGAGGGAAGAAGCTGGACAACTGAGAAGATCCCAGGGGAGGACCCGTCACAGAAGGATCATGCAGAGTGCTGGTCTGGAGAGGGGCCTGGTGTCTCAGTTGGAGGACCTATCCTAAAGTAATCCTATCGCATAGTACTGCCGGGTCGGCCTAAAGGTTCTAGTGCTATGTTTGCTATTCATCATAAGCCATTACATCCTGTGGCAGAGGATCGTACGGGTTTCCATTCCATTCAAGTCTGTGGCAGAGACTTTTGTTCATGCTACGTACTGGCTGCTAGGTTAGTGAGAGAAACCTATCCAGGCGGGCAAAGATTCAACTCTAAGAGGAAAGTACATTCATCTATAAGATTCCAATTCTTAATACTAGATCAAGAAAAGGTATTTGAACTTCCCTGCAACTCTTCTTCTACCTCTTTCCTGCTACTTCTTTCAATTACGTTTATTAAAGCATTGGAAAAGATACTCAAGTGTCCGGTGCCTACATTATCCAGTATTAAACTCAACGGGACCCTAGAGCCAGTTCTGGTGAAATTGAGGTAACGAAGGTGACGGTAACAGCCCGCTTTAAACCAGCAGCTCCACCGTGAGTTATTGCTACATATAGATAGTAAGGCTTCTTTTGTGGCCAGGAAGGGCATGACCCTTAGGATTTTATTTACCATGCATGAAAATGTGAAACATAACATTTATAGTAGTGATACTGAACTTACTTGACATAGAGTGACTCAAGTGTTACCCTGATATCACCAGGGGTGCACATAATGTGTGGTGTTTGTAAAGCTAAAGAAATAGTCAGAGACTGTGAACATACTACCGCTGATTGTCAAAGATGGTGGGTATGCTACAGGAGATGAGGCTATGGACATACTACTGACATAATTGGAGACTTGGCACATGCTGCAAAAAACAGTCAGGAACTGGTAAAATACTGCAAGATACTGTTAGAAATAATTGCCATTACAGTCCCTATAACAAAAGTACATCTACCATATTTAATATGTATCTCAGCAAGATCTAAAAGGTCAAAGAAAAAATACACAAGAAAAAAAAAATGTGCGGGGAAAAAGTAAAAAAGTAACAGAAGCAAGCTAAATAATTTTGGTAACATTTTGAATACTATTTTCATGAATATTTTCTTTCACTCTGAGAAAGCATGCAGACAATGAAAAAAATATCTACTGACTGCTGGAGCCTACAGTATCTCACAAAAGTGAGTACACTGCTCACATTTTTGTAAATATTGTATAACAGTGTACATTTTCTGTCCCCACAAAATAACTCATTGCACAGCCATTGATGTCTAAACTGCTGGCAACAAAAGTGAGTACACCCCTAAGTTAAAATGTCATTGAGGGAACCACACGGCACAGACACAAAACAATGGTAAGTGTCTGGTTTAGGAGGCCAGCTAATTGGTAACTATTAACAAGCTTTACTGCTAAAACATATAGCATACATAGAATATAGAATGAAAATGGTTATTTAAAAATAGCTATTTCTGCAATAGAGTATCTCATGTGTAACATAAAATTTCCATATACTTTACCATATATTGTAGCAAAAAAACTGATTGTATAACAGCTTTAAAATGTATTGCTGATATATGATCACAAAGTTGGCTTAAAAATATTTTCTCCATCATTAAAAATAAAATTATATGTAGGATTTTCTTAGCTATTGAATGTTATATTGCTTTTCAATGGTACTAGTTTTGGAAAAAATAAAATCAGTGCTTTCATTTAAAAGATAACTTAGCAAGCAAGGGCCCATTAGTATATTCATTTAAACCCGCCTACTTTAAGTGCACTTTTAAATTATAACCTGGGTAATTGTATGTATATTTTAAGTATATATTTGGAGTTATTTTTCATCTTGTGTGATGGCTTCAGGTGTTCTTTTTAAGTATATTTTACAATAAATTCACCCTGTGCAGAATTTAAATAACATGCTGAGAAATTTTAAACGTTTATCCTGTTAGGACTTGCATCAAATATTTTTTGTCTAGCTTAGTCAGATTTTTTCTTTTTTCCCTGTCACAAATGTATAAATCTAGTTCAAGAAAAAAACGATGCCATCAGCAGTAGTTCATTTTAATGATGGGCATTTTATAATCTCTCACAAATTGTTATCTGTGTAGGTACTGATATTCTCAATGTGAGTTCTCTTGAGCAGTTATTTTTAATAGAAAAAAGCGTGTTACTATCAAATAAATTAATAGCTTCATGCTTAGAACTTGTGTAATGTATTCAGTTTTATTAGAAATTAATAAATCTGCTCCATCTAGCATTAAATTATGCAAAAACATCTCCACTATATAGTAAAGCCCAGAAGCTTTGTAACATGAATGTTCTAACATTACTGAAACAATTACATTTTTTATAAATAAGAAAAAACTTAAAGGGGTTGTAAACCCTTGTGTTTTTTTACCTTAATGCATCCTAAGCATTAAGGTAAAAAAACTTCTGACACTGTCCAGCCCCCCGTTTTACTCATCTGAGTCTGTTTGTTCCCTCGGTGGAGACGTGCTCTTCCTCGCTGCTTGTTGACTCAGCTCTTGATTGGATAGATTGATAGCAATGCAGCCATTGGCTCCCGCTGCTGTCAATCAAATCCAATAAAGCGTGCATGCACCCGCACGGGTGTCCACCAAGGAGAGCGCTTCTCCAACGTCGACGCCTGTTGCAACGCCGCCGGGGGACCCCAGAACAGGACCATCGGGGCCACTCTGTGCAAAACTAACTGCACAGTGGAGGTAAATATGACTTGTTTGTTATTTTTTTTTTTTTTAAAAACAAAGGTTTACAAACCCTTCAAAAGGATTTGTGTATTTATCAGTGCAACAATGCTTGTTCATTTTGATTGGAGGAGCTCAAAACAAAAGGACAACATTCACCAATAAGCTTTCTGCAATAAGTCAACTATGGCTTTTTACTCCCTGTGGCATTGTCAGTGACAGCCTCTCAGTCAGTGTTCTGTACCTGTTTGTATGAGCACCTGCAGTTTCTATAAGCATGAATGTGGAAATATGTAAAGTTAATTCAAATATCTATTTATTGTTATTACTAAGGGTGCCATTTTTTGATTGCCATTTTTCCACACTTATCACAGTTCACTGCTACACGTAATTGACATTTATAGTTGTCAAAAGCAAATACTTATTTGTGAATCTATCACAAATATATTTTTGTAAATCTTAATCTTACTTGAAGATTCAGCAAGTAACCACACTTTCTGTTGCCTAATGACAGCACCAAACCAAAGTTTTAGTTTAGAAGCAGTGTTGTTACCCAGTCATGTGCACTTTTTCAGTTGTCCATTGGGTTGACTTTCAGGTCTATCAGATTGGCAGTTTAGCAGCCAACTGATGAAGCTTGAAATGCAGCAGCATAGCACTGACAGCCTGCAACAGAAATTGGTGTTACAGGAAGGATCTCCAGGTAGAAACTTTGCAACAGAGATACATATTGCTTAAGGAAGCCATATAGAGTAAGACAAGATTCCAAACATACTGAAAACATAAAAAAATACATTGTTTACATACATGTAAAGGACTTCCGGATAAGGGCATTATTTGCTGACTTTAAGATTTACAAGTTATAAGTGAAGATGTACAGTACATATGCATAGTTATAAGCAAAAATCACCTAACTGATTAAGAAGTATACAACAATGTAATATATATTCTGCTCAGGATGTTTTCCACTTGTTTAATGCCCCCCACTGTCCGTGTTTGTAAATAGTTTTGCTAGTAATTACCATAGAGTTATTTGATTCAGTTAGTTGGGTCAGAAGGAGGACTATGATAGGACGACTATGATGTTATAAAAGAGAGTTTCCAGGAAGTAGACACAGAACTGAACTTCAAGACCTTAACCCCTTGCTGACTGCACTATAGCCAAATGATGGCTATGTCTATTGACATGCAACTCCAGACATCTGTGATCACTGTGTGTCTTGGACCCAGCACATCACAGATCATGGTAAAGGGCCAATTACAGTGACCTTTTACCACCTGATTACTGTGTCCAATCACAAGCGATCACAAATATAAACAGAGTCATCAGGGGTTGATAGCTCTCCTTCTCTCACACAGAGACTGAGTGTGAGGGAAGGAGAGAGATCTGTGCCAGACAGTGAGTTTATTGTTATTTGTTAGTGATTTACTGTGCCCATCAGTATCACACAGTGTTCATCAGTACTGCCTCATCAGTACATTATCAGTGCTGCTTACCAGTGCCCATCAGTGCCGATTATCAGTGCTGCCTCATCAGTTAAGTCTTATCAGTGCCCATCAATGCTGCCTCGTCAGTGGAAATCAGTGTAGCTGAACAGTGCTGCCTCATCAGTGCTGCTTATCAGTGCCCATCAGTATCGCTTATCAGTTCTGCATCATTAGTGGAGCCTCATTAGCGCCCATCAGTACCGCCTCATCAGTGGACATCAGTGTACCTGATCAGTGCTGCCTCATCCGTGTTGCTTATCAGTGCCCATCAGTGCCACTTATCAGTGCTGCCTTATCAGTGGAGCCTCATCAGTGCTGTCTCATCAATGGACGTCATCGTAGCTGATCACTGCTGCCTCATCAGAGCTGCTTATCAGTGTCCATCAGTGCCGCTTATCAGTGCTGCCTCATGAGCGCCCATCAGTGCTGTCTCATCAATGGACACCAGTGTAGCTGATCACCGCTGCCTCATCAGTGCTGCCCCATCTGTGCAGCCCCATCAGTGCATTAGTGAACATCAGTGCTGCCTCATCAAAACCCATCAGTGCCACTTCGTCAGTTCATATCAGTGCCCATTATTATAGTCTGATCAGTGCCCATCAGTTCAGCTTCAACAGTTTTTATCAGTGCATTCTCATCAGTGCACATCAGCGCACATCAGTGTGGCCTCAAAAGCAGCCATCAGTGCAGTCTCATCAGCACCCATCAGTGCAACCTCATCAGCACCCATCAGTGCAACCTCATTAACATCCATCAGTGCAACCTCATCAGTTCATATCAGTGCCAATTACTGCAGACTAATCAGTGCCCATCAGTACAGCCTCATCAGTGCACATCAGCATAGCATGTGGCACCATGAGAGCTAGTAGGAAGGGCTTTCCGCAAAGCCTGGTTAATATGAAACTACATAGAGGGGAGTCGGTAAGTTTGCGGAATGAAGACATTTTGACTATGAAGGGACAAAAGAGACATCTACATGCTTTCCAACCCTACCTTGCAACAAGACAAACGTACCATTGGTACAAGAAAGTCTCCATTATCTTTTCAGTTTAGCAATATATAAATCATATGTGATTTACTGCCAATCCGCTGAGAGACTTGTAAGCTTTCTTAGCTATCAGTGAATTTATGGTAAATCACTAAACTGACCATGCCTCTGCCTGTTCCTGAACTGACCCTGGCCTGTTATTCGACCACGCCTCTGCCTGCCACCTAAACTAACCATACCTCTGCCTGCTCTGGAACTGACCATGGTCTGTTTATTGATGATGCCTCTGCTTGCCACCTGAACTATCGACCACGTTTCTGCCTTCCACCTGAATTGTTTCTGTTTGTTAACATGTTGGACTGATCTTTTGTTCTGCTACTCTAGTAGTGGGATTCAAGGTAACTCACATATTTAAGGGGCTTCAGAATAGTTTTTCTGAGTGGATAAAACTACGTTTTTGGTTTTAGCTGGGTTTTGTAACTCCTGCATTAGGGTCTGGAGACCGGAGACTTTGAAGACATTTGGGTGGGAAGAAGCCTCTAATCCTGTGCCCAGGTCTTACCTGACCAAGGTCCTAAGCCTGATATTGCTGTCAACTTACCCTGGTCTGTTAATTGATAATGCCTCTGCCTGCCACCTAAGCTGACCACAGCTGTGCCTGCTACCTGTAGTGGCTATGGACCATGTTCCTGCCTACTGCCAGAACCAATACTTTGGCTGTGCTGACTATGTCTCTGCCTGCTGCCTGGACAATTCCTTTGGTTGTTGCTGACCACATCTTCTGCCTGCTGTCTGGACAATTTATGGCCCTGATGGTGCTCCTTGGATGTTGGACCTCTCTATGTGGCTAGGCTGTGAAAAAGTCTCACACATGTGGTATTGCCATACTCAGGAGGAGTAGAATGTATTTTGGGGTGAAATTCTTGGTGTGCACGTGCTATTTGTTAGTAATATTGTATAAATTGACAACTTTGTGTAAAAAAAATAGTTTTCATTTTCTTTCCACATTTTCTGAAAACTTGTGGAAAAAATGACATGTACAAAAGACTCATAATGCCTCATAGAATATATATTTAGGTGTTTGTTTCTCAAAATAGGGAAACATTGTCCTGGTGCATCAGGCCCCTCAAAAATGTGATAGGTTGTCAGAAAATTAGATGTGTATTTTATGGCCCTAGAATGCTTAAAGGTGCTCCCTGAATGTTGGTTCTCTCTATGTGGCCAGGCTGTGGAAAATTCTCACATATGTGGCATTAAAATACTCAGGAGGAGTAGCAGAAAGTGTTTTGGGGTGTATTTGCAAGTATGCCTATGCTGTGTATGAGAAATTACTTAATATGACACATTTGTGAAAAAAAAATAATTTCCAAAGAATTGTGGGAAAAATAACAGCTTCAAAAAACTTACCATGCCTCTTACAAAATACCCTGGAATGTCTACTTTCCAAAAAGGGGTCATATTTGTACTGTCCTGGCATGTACATCAGGTATGATAAATTTCCAATGTTAGGTACCATAGCTTGTAGACTCTATAACTTTTACACAGACCAAATAATATACACTGATTTAGGTTATTATTAACAAAGAAATGTAGCAGTACAAATTGTCGTCAAGATTTATGAAGAAAAATTACTTATTTGCAAAATGTTATAGCAGAAACTCAGAAAAATGCATTAAAAAAAGGTTTTTTGTTTATAGTATAAAAAATAAAAAAACCCAGTGGAGATTAAATTCCTCCAAAAAGAAAGCTCTATTTTTGTGAAAAAAATTACAAAAATGTAATGTGGGTACAGTGTTGCATTACTGAGTAATTGTCATTTAATGTGTGAGCACTGAAGCTGAAAATTGGCCTGGGCAGGAAGGGAAAATAAGTGCCCAGTAGGTAAGTGGTTAAATATAGGAGCTGCTGCTGCTGTTTTATTTCACCCAGGCCAGAAGCAGTGACTACTAGGCAAGTATTACTATGTTCTAATAATGTTCTAATAACTTAGCTGCAGCTGCCCTTATGCCACGTACACACGGTCGGACTTTCTGTCCTACTTGGTCCGGCACACTTTCTGACGGACTTTGTCCGCCAGGTGCGCCGGACTTTAAAATGGACGGACTTGCCCACACAGGACCGGACTTTGCGGCGGGCTAAGTCCGCCGTTTTTCCGACGGACTTTCGCCGGAGTTACGGCGGACTTTCAGAATGACTTGCCCACACACGGACAAGTCCGTTCATTTTGAACGTGACTCAGGTGCGACGGGACTAGAAAAGGATGTCAATCTTGCCGCTTTTATCGGCGAGATTGACACCTTGCGAGCCCCGTCGCGGGGCATACCAGGCCCTTAGGTCTGGTATGGATTATAAAGGGGAACCCCCCTACGCCGAAAAAACGACGTGGGGTTCCCCCTAAAATCCATACCAGACCCCGATCCGAGCACGCAGCCTGGCCGGTCAGGAAAGGGGGTGGGGACGAGCGAGCGCGCCCCCCCTCCTGAACTGTACCAGGCCGCATGCCCTCAACATAGGGGGTGGGTGCTTTGGGGGAGGGGGGCGCCCTGCGGGCCCCCCCCACCCCAAAGCACCTTGTCCCCATGTTGATGAGGACAAGTGCCTCTTCCCGACAACCCTGGCCGTTGGTTGTCGGGGTCTGCGGGTGGGGGGCTTATCGGAATCCGGGAGCCCCCTATAATAAGAGGGTCCCCAGATCCCGGCCCCCCACCCTATGTGAATGAGTATGGGGTACATGGTACCCCTACCCATTCACCTAGGGAAAAAGTGTAAATAATAAAACACTACACAGGTTTTTAAAATATTTTATTAAACAGCTCCGGGAGGGGGGATCTTCCTTCGACTTCGGGGGTCTTCTTCCGGCTTCGGGGGTCCCTCCGGTTCATCTTCTCCCGGTGTCCGGTTGGTTCTTCTGGGCTCTCTTCTCCCGGTGTTCTAGTTCTTCGGCCGGCTCCTCCGCTGTCTTCAGGTAGCTCTCTTGCCAGCAGAGGTCCGGACTTCTGGGCTTCTTCCAACCGGACGCCGGGAGAAGATGAACCGGAGGGACCCCCGAAGCCGGAAGAAGACCCCTGAAGTCGGAGGAAGATCCCCCCTCCCGGAGCGGTTTGATAAAATATTTTAAAAACCTGTGTAGTGTTTTATTATTTACACTTTTTCCCTAGGTGAATGGGTAGGGGTACCATGTACCCCATACTCATTCACATAGGGTGGGAGGCCGGGATCTGTGGGCCCTCTTATTATAGGGGGCTCCCGGATTCCGATAAGCCCCCCGCCCGCAGACCCCGACAACCAATGGCCAGGGTTGTCGGGAAGAGGCCCTTGTCCTCATCAACATGGGGACAAGGTGCTTTGGGGTGGGGGGGGCCCCGCAGGGCGCCCCCCTCCCCCAAAGCACCCACCCCCCATGTTGAGGGCATGCGGCCTGGTACGGTTCAGAAGGGGGGGGCGCGCTCGCTCGTCCCCACCCCCTTTCCTGACCGGCCAGGCTACATGCTCGGATCGGGGTCTGGTATGGATCTTAGGGGGGACCCCACGCTGTTTTTTCGGCGTAGGGGGGTTCCCCTTTATAATCCATACCAGACCTAAGGGCCACCCCCTATGTTGAGGGCATGCGGCCTGGTACAGTTCAGGAGGGGGGGGCGCGCTCGCTCGTCCCCACCCCCTTTCCTGACCGGCCAGGCTGCGTGCTCGGATCGGGGTCTGGTATGGATTTTAGGGGGAACCCTACGTCGTTTTTTCGGCATAGGGGGGTTCCCCTTTATAATCCATACCAGACCTAAGGGCCTGGTATGCCCCGCGCTCGCCGCTATAGGAAAATTTGTTTTTCCTATTGCAGCTAGCGCGAAATGCAATACCCTGCCCTCGCGTCGTATCTGGTCTGTTGGACCAGCATACACACGAGCGGGCTTTCTGTCGGACGGAAAGATTTAAAACATGTTTCAAATCTAGGTCCGGCGGGCTTTTGGGAAAAAGTCAGTCGGAAAAGTCCGCCGGAGCCTACACACGGGCGGATTGTCCGGCACACTCTGGTCCGCCGGACCAAGTATGCCGGAAAGTCCGACCGTGTGTACGCAGCATTAGCTTATGGAATTTCCTAATCCTTGTGACAGACCTATCTGTCCTATTGCTATTACCTAACATGCACAGTGCCAGATAGCTGGATCTGTGCTATTGAACCTGTTTATTGCAATAGAGTTTATTTGCAATTTCTGTCATTTTAGTTACCCCCCTCCCTTCTGATCTGTGATTCTATAGCTAGTTTTTTAGCTTAGAGCTCACTAAGAAGCACAGGCTAGAGCCAAGTTAGGCATCCTACAGTCATATCTGGTATTTAGAGGTTTGGTTGCATGACAGATTAGAAACTACTAGGGCTAAGACACAGAGTAGATAGGCTGACTCTGAGTTGCAGTGCAACACCACATTTTCTGTGGGTGAGGATCTGCATTCCATCCTCAATAATCTTGTCTTTAGGTCTCTGACACAAAGATAGATGCCACGTTGCTGCAACATTCATCTGGAGGTATCTTTTTTAACCACTTCAGCCCCGGAAGATTTTACCCCCTTCCTCACCAGAGCACTTTTAACAATTTGGCACTGCGTCAATTTAACTGACAATTGTGTGGTTGTTCGACACTGTACCCAAAGAAAATTTGCGTCCTTTTTTTTTCCACAAATAGAGCTTTTATTTGGTGGTATTTGATCACCTCTATGGTTTTTATTTTTTGCGCTATAAACAAAAAAAGAGCGTCAATTTTGAAAAAAAAACTTTTTTGCTATAATAAAAAAAAAACTTTTTAAAAAAAAAATAATTTCTTCATCAGTTTAGGCTAATATATATTCTTGTACATATTTTTAGTAAAAAAAATTGCAATAAGCGTATATTGATTGGTTTGCACAAAAGTTATAGCGTCTGCAAACTGTGGAAAACATTTATGGCATTTATATGGCATTTTTATTATTATTTTTTTTTTACTAGTAATGGCAGGGATCTGTGATTTTTATCGGTATTACAACATTGCAATGGACAGATTGGGACCATTGACATTTATACAGCGATCAATGCTATAAAAATGCACTGATTACTATGTAAATGTCACTGGCAGGGAAGGGGTTAACACTAGAGGGCGATCAAGGGGTTAATTGTGCGTTCTAACCATGGCCATGCGCATCGGGTCCCCTGCCCTGTGCAGCGGGCGCACGCGCCCTCTGGTGGCCGAAAAAGGGTAGGATGTACCTGTACGGGATTCTGCCCAGGAGAGACATTGTGCTGCAGTATATCTAAATGACATGGTCGGGAACCTGTTAATAACTATATATACCCAGGTATATGTGCACAATTCTACCAAGACTCCTGTTGGGCTCTTTGTTGATAATACTTGGTTTGTACATTGGATGTATGTACTATTATCAACATTTCCTTATATAAAACCTGTATTATTTTCATACTGGTGTGCATCTATATACAGTGGGGCAAACAATTATTTAGTCAGCCACCAATTATGCAAGTTCTCCCATTTAAAAAGATGAGAGAGGCCTGTAATTGTCATCATAGGTATATCTCAACTATGAGAGACAAAATGTGGATACAAACCCATACACAGTTACATGCATGTGCACCACCCAATATGGGGGAGCTCAAATAGATCTTTGTCACTTTGTGTTTGTGTAAAGTGGGCAGGCGCGTGCGTCTGCATGTGCCCACGCAAACACATGCACCACTGCACAAGAGCAAAAAAAGATGCAGGCATATGTAGATAATTGTATGAAAAATTATATGAGAAATGGAGAGAGAAGATACCTGTGTACATATGCCTAGGGATACATCCTTTAGTGTGAAGTGGGGATGGACGGATCAGTATGGGATAGGATAATGTGGATGGGACATGTATGCAGGGAAATGCGTTTAAGATGGGTGCTCAGAGGAGCTGGATAACCTAGGTATGGGTAACGTGTTGATGGAAGCAGGTGAGAAAACCAACTAAGTTGCACCTACCTATAGCAGCCGAAATAAAAGGTGATCCTTCTTGTGGGGTGGTACTGTCAGATGAACCTGCAGGGGAAATAGACCAGAAAGAAGGGGGATGGAGCAGGAAGGATGAACCTGGGAAGGAGCTCCTAAGAAGGCTAAAATGGGTGATAAGAATAACAACATGATAAGGAGGGAAGCTCCGGATGTGTGGGGGATATCTGGATGACTGACCTGTTTCAGGAGCTTGTAGAAAAACTGCAGCCTGTTTGCGTCCTTGGGGGGCCAAGGGTTCAGTGCAGTGGGAGATAGGTAAAGTCTCAAAAAATGCCCAATGCTGTGTTTGTGAGGCGCTGTGTCCGTACAAGACATGGATATTGTAAAGGGGGAGAGGGAGTGAGCTACTTTAAGGGGTGATAGGGAGCGGGACCAAGGGTGGGCTTATGATGCCTTGTGGCTGACAGAGAGAGGGGAGGGGGGCGTGCAATGTGCTGGAACGCACGCTGACTGGTGGGGGGGAGTGGTTATGCATTCCAGAGGCCGGTTTCTCGTCTGTCTGGCAGCCTTTCCTTGGGGAAGGATGATTTGAGCAGACTATGTTGCAGTGTGCTGTGATGAAAGCACACATGGGTAGCAGACTCATGGTTGTACCTAAAAGAGTGCAAAATCCCAATTGTGAGTGTAAGGAGCTAAGGAGAACTAACTACCCTCCACATGATATGTCTCTGCACTAGCCACCGCTTTCCATGTGCATATGTGTTTGTACAGACTGTTTCACCTTTTAAAGCCCTGATAAAGAGGTTATCCTCGAAACGCGTCAGCCATTCTTTTGGCACTTGCCCCTGTCTGGGCATGTCCCACTTGTAACACTACGAATCTACATTTTGTAACCCCCCTTCACAAAACGTAGTATGTTTATAATCCTTACATGTATGTATTTTATTGCTTATGAATAAACTGTATGATGTGATGCCAGTGTCTGATCATGCACCTTCCATCCATTCCTCCCACACCGTCTTCTTCAGACCACCCGGGTCAGTCCAGGCAGCGGGACATACATGATCACTTTCTCCAGTTTGGCCATCATAACAGCACTACGTACCCATACCAACAATGCCCCCACGAGCGCAGGAGTTAATCTTTTTTGTTTACCATCAGTAACACACTACGCCGCCAGGGACTCAGATCCTGTAGCGCCAGACGTGTACCCCTACTTAAGCCAGTACATGTCCGGGCCCGTCTGATGTTTGCTAGTAGACATGTGCACACTGAAATATTTTGTTTCAAAATTTCGTTTTCATCCGAAAAATAAATTTCTTTAGTTACTCCCGAAATTCGTTTTTCTTTATTTCGTTTGTCGTTAAAAACTTGCATTCGTCCGAAAATCGAAATGAATTAAGGTCGAATCTGTCATTAAAGGCTTATGGTGTCTGTCGAATGTTCAAAGTAGATTCGACGGAGCAGCTAAACTGTATGACGTCGCAATCGTACATTCCGGTCGAATTTTCTGGGATGCATTTGACCGGAAATGTACGATAGCAGCATCGTACAGTTTGTTTAGCTGCTCCGTCGAATCTTCTAACTTTCGACAGACACCATAAGCCAAAGATTTACGTTTGCATGTTTTCGTTTCTGTGTCGAATCTTCATCTTTCATGCTCATTGGTATACTCTGCCCCAGCAGTCAGCCAACCAAACTTTCACATTCGTTTCTCAATCGGAAGTGCGGAAGTGCGGCCGCAAAATCTGACACTGTGTCTATCTTATGCCCCGTACACACGGTCGGATTTTCCGCTGAACAATGTCCGATCGACCGTGTGTGGGCTCCATCGGACATTTTTCATCGGATTTTCTGACACACAAAGTTTGAGAGCAGGCTATAAAATTTTCCGACAACAAAATCAATTCCGACCGTGTGTGGCCAGTTCCGACGCACAAAGTGCCACGCATGCTCAGAAGAAATCCCGAGACGGAACAGCTCGGTCTGGTAAAATTAGCATTCGCAATGGATACAACACTTTCGTCATGGTGCAATGTTAAAAATGGTTTAATACAACGCACTCTCTTCTTCTTTATAATGTGAGAAGAATGAAGTCGTTTTGCTGCTCATATTCACACAGACTTCTCACAAACTTCTTTCTTTATTATTTTTCGGGATTCCCTTAATATATTTTGATTTGTCACATCTGACAAAATTATTTTTGTGTTGTTTTTTTTTGGGGGGGGGGGGCAGAATTTTTTTTTTTTTTAGGTTTGTATTTTTTTCAAGGATGATATTTGTTTTATTTTATTTTTAGTTTTACTCCAGAATATTGTTGTGTGTGTTTTGTGTGTCAAGTTACCACAACACCATTGATATCTTATATTATTTAATCTCAAGGAGATTGTTTGGTGTTGGTGTCCCTTGTTAATTTCACATTGTACATTGTACTTTAGAAATGTACCTGAATTCTCACAAACAAACTGTCCTTTTTGAAGGAAAACACACATAGGCAAGTATAATTGAAACAAAAATTCCTTTATTAAGGGCTCAGAACCAAACAAAGAGGGAGGCAACACTGGAGAAAAATTCTTTAACATCAAAATTGGTGGCCTGAGGAGTCCTTATCTAAGGGAGTACAGTCTGGTCCAGAAGTCCCAGAGATCTTGAAAGCAGCAGATGACATCTGTGTCCCCAGGCTGTGGTACTACAATAGGCTGCATCTTTTGCAAGACCAGACTGAACCCAGGGTGAGAAAACCAACTAAGTTGCACCTACCTATAGTGGCCGAAATAAAAGGTGATCCTTCTTGTGGGGGTGGTACTGTCAGGTGAACCTGCAGGGGAAATAGACCTGAAAGAAGGGGGATGGAGCAGGAAGGATGAACCTGGGAAGGAGCTCCTAAGAAGGCTAAAATGGGTGATAAGAATAACAACATGATAAGGAGGGAAGCTCCGGATGTGTGGGGGATATCTGGATGACTGACCTGTTCCAAAAGAGGCCTATGGCAGCCTCCTCCAGGGTACTCCTCTTCCTGCCACTTTATCTTTGCGGTTGTAGGGGAGGGACCTGGATATCAGGCAGCCTGCTCGGCTCTACCACCTCCTGGCTGAGACTTCCCTGTGTATGAAAAAGGGACATGGTTTTAGTTTTTGCATCATCAATCACAATCATAAATTAGTACTCCAAACTAACATCTAGTTAACATCATTGATTGGACAAGCAGAAATATTTAGAGAAATGCTATACCTGGCTCAAGCTGGGCTCCTCCACATGTTTCTGCCTGGAAGGCCCAGGTTAGGCATCAGAAGCCTCAGCTGAGGGGGAAGGAAGCGTGGAAGGAAGACTGGAGAGTGCTGGCCTGGGATCAGTCTGACCTGCCAGAAAATGCAGCCTGTCATAGTACCACATCCTGGGGACATAAACGTCATCTGCTGCTCCGGATCTCTGGGAATCCTGGACCTTCTTGTGCTCCCTTAGATAAGTGCTCTTCAGGCCACCAATTAGGATCTTCAAATAGGTAATGTCTGCCGCGGGGATCACCGTCTTCACAAATTCCCGCAATTGATCCAGTGCTGCCTTCCTCTTTGTTTGGTTCTTATAATGTGGGTCGTTTATCTCCCAAAGACAAGGCAGCTCCCTGAACATATCTATGAAGATTGCCATAAAGTCGGTATCTTTCAAGATATCCATTTTCACTGCAAGACACAACACAAGACAAACCCTAATGTCAGGCCAAACTCTCCTAATCTTGTTACAATATAGGCCTCAATCTAGAAGCGGTATAGGCCCAAATTTGGCTCTTACGTTCGTTATCACGATCGGCGCCTCCGATACTCCTTCCTCCACTCACAGATTGTACGTACTACGCACGCATGTTACGCTTTATACACACTGCGCATGCGTGTAACTCCGCCCACCCCTGACGTTATTTCTAGTCTATTCCACGCCCCTTTTCGTTCGGTGCAGTGGGGGAAGAGCACATGGCGGAGACACAGAAGGTGCGTGCTAATTATAGCAACAAGGAGGAGGAGGAGGAAAGCCTGGATCCGGAAACGTCCCGATCCAGAAGGAGACGATTTAAGGCCTCAAATATGTCCTTCGGTGAGATGTTGGAGATGGTCATCATCCTGAAGAAGGCCGACAATGATGGGAAGTATGGACCTTACCCCAACCCCAATGTCCGAAAGGCCAAGATCATGGCGAAAGTGGTCAAAAGTCTGCACTGGAATTTCGGTGTATGACTTTCAAAAGATCAGCTCAGAAAGCAGTGGTCGGACCTGAAATTACGAGAAAACGAGCAGTACAGAAAGATCTGGAGAGTGCTGCAAAAAAGTAAGTAGTTGTGCTGTGTTCCTATTCTTTTTTGTCTTTATTACGTTCGTGCTGCTCCATGTGCTTTTCTTAAGTGTTGTACAGTTTAAAATGGCAACTTTCATGTTTATGGGCATATTATTCGTTCGTATCAAACATTTTTCTTTCGGCCTATAAAACACCATTGTTTTGGCCATATGCATTTGCCCACATTTTTTAGGGCCTACTTGTATGAAAATAATTTGGTTGTGTAGATGGGTTTGTTACTAGAATGAAATGCAAACTAGATTCTGTGTAAGGAGAGGACACTCAGCAGCTGTTTACACATCTGGATGCTGGAGCACTAGTGTGGGACACAAGAACACCATTTTTATTAGGGGGGCCACACAGGTGCTCCAGTGTATACTATAGGGGGGTCTCCATCTGTGAAGCTTGTACAAAACAGGTAAAGTATTGAAGCTTGACAAAGGACACTCAAAATTCTACATCTTGGAACTCTGCCAAAATAGACAATTGTACCCCACTTCCAAGCAATGTTTCATATTTATAGTTCTTCCCTCAAATATCTGTGTGCTAAGTATACCATTTTTGTTTTACATAGGGGAGAAAAGACTCGGAGGACACCCCTCATCCGAGGAGACCAGAGACCCCCCACCTCTGGAAGAAGGGGAAATCCCATACACACAAGAAGAGCAGGAGGAAGAAGACGTGGTGGAACTAGTCACCACAACAGGTGAGTGTCTGCGACCACAGGCTCAGGTAAGATATGGATGCCGGCATATTTATAATACCTGTTTTTTTGGTTTCTCTCTTTTTAGGTGATCGTGATGTTGTGGATCCTGATCCTTTCACCTTGGAAAGTGCACAGATCCTGATCGGGGAGATCATGGGGTGTAATGTTGCCTTGAAAAACATCACCAAAAACATCAATGATGTTATTAAAAAAAATAAGAACATCATTGATGTTTTGGGGAGAGTTTAAAACCCCTCCAAATACCTTTGTTTTTTGTGTGCTACAATATTAAAAATGTTTTAGACATTTTTAGAAAAGCCAAATTTTGAAGATGCACACAGTGTGTCAATATGTGCTATCTGCCATCATGGGAGATCAATGGACGCGTTTTGGGGGTGTAACCCCTTCCTCAATAATAAAGTAGCTGAGAGGAAGGGGTTGCTCCCCCAAAACACGTCCCTTGATCCCCCATGATGGCAGCTAGCACATGTTGACATTCATAAATTGGTGTGCATCTTCAAAATTTGGCTTTTCCTGGGGTGACTTCACCCCATCTGAACGCAATATCAAACACAGTTTCTGTGTTTGTTAAGTGACTACATGAGGTGAATATAGGGCCTGTAGACTATGCTGGGAGGTAAGTGAAGGCAAATATGTATGAAGGAGCAAAATAATAATTACATAAAAATCCAGCATGAATGAGGACAAAGGGGACATTCACAGCATATTACAATCATGGTAATTAGGGAATGAGGAAAGAAATACAATATATTATCAAACATTAATTACAATAAAATGTGATATTAAAGGATAAATCTTACCTTCATATACTCCTTCTGCAGGACCTGGATGATGGCAGAACAGGTCTCTGGGATAATGATACCCAGAGCCTGGGGGGAGATGCCTGTCGAGAACTTCAAGTCCTGCAGACTTCTCCCCATCACCAAGTACTGCAGGGTAGTGACCAACCTCTGCTCCGGAGTGATGGCTTGCCTCATGCAGGTATCCTGCATGCTAATATAAGGGTTCAGCAAAGCCAACAAACGGTGAAATACGGGGTCCGTCAACCGGAGAAAGTTCCTGAAATCATCAGGATTATTCTTACAGATCTCACGGAGCAATGGCATATGACAGAACTGGTCACGCTAAAGCAACCAATTCTTGGTCCATGAACTCCTCCCCACCCTGTTCATGGACTGGACTTGTGTCAAGGTCAGGACCCCAACACCAAGCCCCCACACAGCACGAACTCTACGAGGAGTACGTATACGCAACATGGCTAGAAAACGGTCGGCTGCTCAGAACGAAGTAACAGAACGCACTGAAGAACAGCAAGGCCTGTGAAGAGCGACCTGAAAAACAGCAACTAACGAACAAGAACACAATGACTAATGAAAGTCACGCGTAGCTTGCTTGCACGCACTGAAGAGCAGATACAAACCCACAAGCACAAACTGAACCGCAGAAAACTATCTGAAAGCCACGAGTCTGAAAAAGCGGGAATCGTCTCTCACCAAACTTTTACTAACACGAGATTAGCAAAAGGAGCCCAAAGGGTGGCGCGCTTTGTTCTGAAATGACGTTTTCTAGTCTCGTCGTACGTGGTGTACGTCACCGCGTTCTTGGCAATCGGAAATTCCGACAACTTTGTGCGACCGTGTGTACGCAAAACAAGTTTGAGCCAACATCCATCAGAAAAAATCCTAGGATTTTGTTGTCGGAATGTCCGATCAATGTCCGACCGTGTGTACGGGGCATTAGAGATAATGGCAATGGCAGCACCAGCAACCCATGAAAGCATGGAGGAGGACGTTCCTGGGCCTTCTAAGGCAGCATCCAAAAATGGACGCAGGAGGTGGACACAAGCTGCAACCAGCAGGAAGCGTAACCTTATGTGGACTCACATTGTGTCCCAGGTCCTTGTAAGGGAAACGCTTCCTTGCTGGATGCAGCTGTGTGGCCCCCGCTCCAGGGAAACCACTGCGGAGTGGAAGTGGGAGAAGCGGGAGGAGGTCTCCAGGAAGGTCGTGGAGACCTATCGCCATCGGCGTGACCCGACTGCCTGTCACAAAAAATAACGTGTCTGATTATTTTTTTTTTTACATTTTAACCACTTCAGCCCCGGAGGTATGGCTGCCAAATGACCGTGCCACTTTGTGCAATTCGGCATCGCGGCGCTTTAACTGACAATTGAGCGGTGGTGTGACATTGCTTCCCAACAAATTTGACGTCCTTTTTTTCCCACAAATAGAGCTTTCTTTTGGTGGTATTTGATCACCTCTGCGTTTTTTATTTACTTTTTGCTATATAACTATCCCCAACAAATATATAAAAAACGAATTTTTTCCTCAGTTTAGGCCGATATGTATTCTTCTACATATTTTTGGTGACAAAAATTGCAATAAACGTTTATTGATTGGTTTGTGCAAAAGTTATAGCGTCTACAAAATAGGGATAGTTTTATGGCATTTTTATTAACAATTTTTTTTTTAGTAATGGCAGCGATCAGCGATTTTTATTGTGACTGTGACATTATGGCGGACACATCGGACACTTTTGATGCCATTTCGGGACCATTGTCATTTATACAATGATAAAAATTGTGGGTGCTTGTTATACGCCAATCCCTGCCAATCTCCGCTGACTGTGAGCGGAGTGATCGCGCCGACATACACAAAGCCGAGGGTACTCGGCTAGTCTCGGCTCCGCTCACAGTCACGCCTATTCCCGTCATTGGACCTGTGTTATGTCCATCATAGGGGCGGGACTGCGAGAGGAGCTGAGACTAGCCGAGTACACTCGGCTTTGTGCATGTCAGCGCCGGCTCACGATCAGCTGTTATGGTTCGGAGATTTTCGGAGTCTCCTCAGTGCCTGCGCACTACAGGGTGGACACAGCCGATGATCGGCGCCAATTTTAAATACCTGTAGCTGCAATGACACAGGGCTGCAAAGGCTGCAATGACACAGGGCTGCAAAGGCTGCAATGACACAGGGCTTCAAAGGCTGCAATGACACAGGGCTGAAATGACACAGGGCTGCAATGGCTGCAATGACACAGGGCTGCAAAGGCTGCAATGACACAGGGCTGCAATGACACAGTGCTGCAAAGGCTGCAATGACACAGTGTTGCAAAGGCTGCAATGACACAGTGCTGCAAAGGCTGCAATGACACAGGGCTGCAAATATGCAGGGCTGCAAAGGCTGCAATGACACAGGGCTGCAAAGACACTGACAAGGCTGCAGATGGACACTGATGAGGCTGCATTGATGGGCATTTAAATGCAAGTTTTTTTTC
Source organism: Lithobates clamitans (assembly GCA_037952925.1). Taxonomy (NCBI): domain Eukaryota; kingdom Metazoa; phylum Chordata; class Amphibia; order Anura; family Ranidae; genus Lithobates; species Lithobates clamitans. Next base: position 1,640,819 of record JBBGZY010000228.1, on the reverse strand, counting down.
TTAAAATTCCCTCCTTAACATGGGGTGCTTGTTATACGCCGGCGTGTGTTATATGCCGATAAATACGGTATATATATATATATATATATATATATATATATATATATATATATATAAAAAGTGTTACGGTGGCTGGACTTAACCAGCTTGCGGAACCGACATTAGTTTAGTTACTATGGGGGGGTCCACATCCGCAAGTGGGTTAATGCTTTGCAAAAGAAACAAGAAAGGACATTTTACACTATTCACAGTTCACACAAGCGCGTAATAGAAAGGTGTACTGGAGTGGACACAATGGACATTTACTCGGCACAATCCCAATCCTGTCTTTTATTATTTATTGTGCACCAAAAAAGAATATGTTTTTCTTAAAATAAATTTGGTTAATAAATAAATGTGCAAACCTTGTGCTACATGAAAAAATGTGCCTAATCCACAAATTCCATTTGCATTGTTTCATTCTACGGGTTCATTCTACGGGTTCATTCTACATGTGTTTCATGTGTTGATGTCATTTTCAGATTACAATTGTAGTTTAATTGTGGAACCCGTTTCTCTTCTCTTTTTGTTTTGCAGTTCTATATCGCGTAAGCGCAGGCAGTCGGGGCACAGAGGAAAGCAGGTGCCTCTCCTCCCCCATGAGAAGGAGCTCTTAGCAGCTGTAGAGGAGGATGAGATAAGAAAGCTGTTGGCTCATCAAGGTTGGTGTCAGCATTGCATTGTGTGCAGGACATTTTTTTTGTCAAGCATGCAACGCGACATAGTCATTTACCATGATGTGTTTGATTTTATTTAAAGATCGTCTCCAGGCCCAGTGCCGCCGAAGGCAGAGGGCGGAGGAGCAGTCCTCCACGTCATCAACGTGCAGTAAGTACTGTAGTAGTGACACTAATACAGTGGTTCCTTTTCCATTTGTCCAGCCTTCCATTGTTGATTCCAGTGTCATTGCTTCTCGCTCATGCAGTGACAGGTAGAGCCTCTGCGACGCTCTGTCAGGTAACGCAAGCAATTGCGTAACTTACGTAATCTGACAGAACGTCGCCGCTCTGAACTGAGGCACCTGATCAGTGGTGGTGCACCTAGCACTTGCCGGCGCCGCTGGAACCAGGACAGGTAAGTGCCTCTTATTTGTTTTTTTTTAATGATTTTTTTCTAAATGGTAAATGCATGTCCCTGCCTTGTAGATAAACGTTAGTGACCTGTCCTGTATTGCCATACTAATGGATAATTAATTTTATCTATTTACACTACAGCATATTTATTTACGTTTATTAACGTTCATCATTTCTCCTTTATAAATAGGTGTCATCCAGTCAGAGGGGGAGACTGAGGAGGAGGCTGAGGCAGCAACGCCCACATTAAGTTAGTATAATCTTGCTGGTATCTGCTGAGTGATCATACATGTTTCAATGTTCTTGTACTAATGTGTGAGATTGTTGTACACTGCAGATTGTAATGTTCTTTTCTATCATTAATCAACAGATACTGAGCCTGAGCAGGAGGTGGAGGAGACCTGCCCTGTAGAGGCTGCTGGGGATGCGGCAGAACAGCCAGACGCGGCAGATCCAGGGAGTAAGCATAACTTTTTTTGTATTTTCCAGGCAAATATAGTATTTTAAATATGAAATGCTGATGGCATACCTTGTCTAAAATAGCTTGTGATTTATTCTGCAAGGCTTCGGTTTAGCTGGAATTATTAATTATATTAGTTCCCCTCTGCAGCTGATTCCAGTCTTCCTGTTAGCGTGACCTGTGCTTGTTATTTCCTCAATGTCCCTGATCACGCCACCTTCTTGCTGCAGTTCAGATTCCCAGTCTGAGCCAATCATTGTTAATCATTATGAATAACACAGCAGGCTGGAGGGGGTGTGTCAGAAAAGAATCTCCAGCTGTTGGCTGGCAGTCCCTGGACATGTTCAATCTCTGGCATGCCCCTAATGCATGCATTAACACTTTTCTCATGATGTTATACCTGTTATACCTCCTAGCCTAGACCAGGAGTGAGTAACCTACCTAGCCTAGAACAGAAGTGGGGCTTATTCAACAATCAGTGGCCTTACAAAATTATCAACTTTAAAAAGTAGCCTGCTATATTTTATTAAACAACTTTTTATTAGGTCATCCCAAATGCAATGGCTTGAATGGCTTCTCTTTGGTGAGTGTAATGTTAAAAGCTTGTATAGCTGATATGTTTTTCTGCAAGTGCAACTGATCTTCCATATTTGCCAAAGTCAGTCAATCTGGATGAGGTAGATTAGTTAGCAGTAGCACTTAGGCGTCCATTACACCTTAAGATTTTCTCCAGCCGCCTGTGCGACCAAGCGGATAAAATCTTTGGGAGATTCCCCTTTACACTGCTTGATGTGTAGAGGGGAATCCCTTTGCACCCTGGCTGGGGAGGACACTCAGCTCCGCCCCGGTCAGAGTACAGTAAAGTAGTACTACACCTTCCTGCACAGCTCTGCAAACTTGGTATGATGCAGCGAATTGAGACAGACACCACTATCTCTTACACACAAATTGATTAGGTGCATCTCACTAAATATCAAAAATGGAAAACTGGTATGGAAGTGAAAACATCTCAAGATGTGTATTGTATTATCTATCTATCTAATGTATTTTCTTTTCTTCACAGGTGAAGTCTTCATCCTTCAACTGCACCCTGTGGACGAAGGCCTGGACTTGCCCACGTCTGGTTGGACTGACTGTCCTTCTGAGTCCCCAGTGGTTTCTACAGGGCATGTTCTTCTTCACCCTTCAACATCCCCCCACCTGGACAGTGACAGTGACACACCCATTGTTGCTGCCTCCTCCCCAGTGCATCCTTCACCCGCTCCAGAACAAGCACACATCCCCCACCCTCCAGAGCCACATGTGACAGATTATCTGCAGCACATTGTGGAGGTCCAAGAGAGACAATTTGCAGTAACCCGGAGGCTGTGTCGACCTTTGGCCCTCCACAATCGCCGGCAGCTCCGTCACTATGTGGCTCTGGAGAGGTACCAGCGTAGCCTCAGGAGACAACTGGAGGCTACGTGGTACCTTGGTGACCAGTTGGCTGGGATTAATATGTCCCTACAGTGACTGGTCACCAGGTTGGGGGAGAATGTACTTTAATTTTTTTTTTTTTTTAATTTTTTGTTTGTTTTGTTTATGTTAAAAATAAAAAAAAATTTGTTCAGAAATAATTGTTTTCTTGAGTTTTGCTTTCCTTGTTAGATTTTTGTGATGTTTATCTAAATAAACTAGTCCATATATTGTTACTAACTTACTAGAGGCCTTACAATTGTAGTTTTTCTACATTTAACCATCAGGGTGAACTTAGAAAATTGATGAGATTTCTCTCTACACTATTTCAATGTGCAAAGGGTAATCCCATGTATTGTGTCCAGTAACGCCGTTCAGCTTTCCCTCCACCAGAATACACAGCAGGGGTTACTATACAGTCCTCAACAGTTCACAGGACATAGGTTGCAGGCTTGCAATCATGAGGGCAACAGTTAACCGGAAAGAGGTTCACTGGCTAACGCAATCACAAGGGGCAACAGTTCAAAGGGCAGTGTCATGGTTATGCAATAGAGTTTTTCTGTCAGCATACCTGTCTCCATGTGTTCATCTCTAGAGACCAGCTGACCCTCACCTGACTGCTTTTGTAAGCTCTCCTCTATCATGGTTCCACCCCAGCTCCTATCAGGGAACCCTATATTAACCTGTGCACTGCAAGCCAGCAGTGCTGATCAACCATTGTGTGTTAGCTTTCATGTGTACTGGCTGTGTTTCCTACGTCTGATTCCAGTTAACCGACTTTGGCCTGTTCTCTACTATTCCTGTCTGCTCGTGACCCTGACCTTTGGCGTGTCCCTGACCATCCCTGTTTGCCTGTGACCCTGAACCTTGGCGTGTACTCTGTTGTCCTTGTCTGCTTGTGGCCCCGACCTTGGCTTATCCCTTACTTGCTTGTTATTCCAGCCTGCTGCCTCTTTCCTCTTCTCCTGTAGTCTACCGTGAGTATGAGCTGTGAGACCCTGGGGGCCGCGACCTGGAGCCAGACTGCAGCGCAGTCCATCCTCACCACTAGAGGCTCTGGTGAACACCTGCTGGCTCTTAGACTCCGCGCCCTGGGGAATCTATGCTCTAGCTCCCAGTGGGATCTGTGTTAGTGATCCAGTAGACCTGCTTCCTGAACCTCCCAGGGTTCAATCCACAACAGTCAGTCCTAGGGTCCACTACCTAGCGGTGCACTTCTGATTCCTACAGAGTGCATCTGTCACCTAGCCTCAAGGTGACCTGACAGGCAGTCATCATTTCCAGGGCTTGAGTAACATGGCAGCAGGGTAGATTACTCACTCACACTGGTGACTTTGGACAATTGCAGATGGTCATGAAACAGGCGGAGGATCAGAGAGGGCCCTGGTGTACCCAGGGTCAGAGATGGTAAATGGGAGGGGTCCTGGGCATCTGGATGCAGCTCAGCAGTGACCAACTAATCTATCTTGCATAGAATCACGTTTCCAACTATATGCTTCTTTGTGCTATGTTGTGTTGGTAGCATATTCTGATCCTTGAGTTGACAGTCTCTCCATGAAGAGGAACTGTCATGCTGTTGAGGTCATCTTTAATCATTGTCTCTTATTTCCATACCATCAAACAAAAATGGTTAACCACTTGCTTACAGGGCACTTAAACCCCCTCCTATCCAGACCAATTTTCAGCTTTCAGCACTGACACACTTTGAATGACAATTGCGTGGTCATACTACACTGCACCCAAATGAAATTTTTATCATTTTTTTTCCCCACAAATAGAACTTTCTTTTGGTGGTATTTGATCACCTCTGCGGTTTTTATTTTTTGTTAAAAAAGTGTAAAAATACTGAATTTAAAAAAAAATATATATTTTTTTTATATTTTGTTATAAAAAAATTAAAACAGGTAATTTTTCTCCTTCATTGATGTATGCTGATGAGGCGGCACTGATGGGCACTGATAGGCGGCAGTGATGGGCACTGATGGGTGGCAGTGATGGGCACTGATGGGTGGCAATAATGGGCACTGATCTGTTACACTGATAGGCAGCACTGCTAGGTGGCACTGATTGGCACTACTGGTGGGCATTGATAGCTGGCACTTGTGGGAATTGTTCAGTGGCACTTGTGGGCACTGTTCGGTGGCACTTGTGGGCACTGTTAGGTGGCACTTTGGGCACTATTAGGTGGCACTGTGGGCACTGTTAGGTGGCACTGTGGGCACTGTTAGGTGGCACTGTTAAGAAGCACATATGAGGCAGATGTGCCTCTTCCTCTTTGGGACCTTTGTCCCTCTCATCTGAGCCGGTGATGGGCTTTTTTTTAATTGGCTGACAGCTGATCACATGTTAAGGGGCCGGGACCGGCCCCTTACTTGGATCGGTGATCAGCCGAGTCTCAGTGACTCGGTGATCACAGCACGCTCGGCGCGCAGAGGGCATGCACTGGGGAGGCCATCATATGATGACCTCCCGGGAATTCAGGTCCGCACTGTGGCCGTCATTCGGCCATAGCGCGGATGGCAGGTGGTTAAATTAGCACATGTTGCTATTTGTATTTACAAAGACAGCAACACGTGAGCAGTAGCGCCACGTCAAGGCTTCAACCCTTGCTACTGTCCATTCACACAACATTCATTCATGCAATCACGCACACTCTAGTCACTCTACACAACATTCATTACAAAAAAGGGTGATGGAAGGAATCAAGGGAAAAATTTGGATTGCTTAAAACAATATAATTCTATTTAAATCTTGGGGTCACACCAAAGTCAAGTAGACAACTGCTATTGTGTCAAGTGGTGAGAAAAAAAAAAAAGATTTTCCTCAACATTTGGATGGTTCCTCTGAGTCCCATCTATCTTCACTGTCCATTCACACAACATTTATTCATGCAATCATGCAAACTCAAGTCACTCTAGTCCCATCAATCTTCAAATGGTAACAATGATTCAGGTCTCACAAGTTAAGGGTAGGGTAACCCAGCTTGGGGAGGTTAAATTTGAGGAAAGTTATTTGTTCCATCAAATGGGGTGTTAGTTGTGAACGGTGTGGATTAAGGATATTCCCAGTAATAGAGAAAACTCTCTCACTTTGCAAAGTGGTTGGAGGACAGGATAGTAGTTGCTGGGCAACCAGGCAAAGACCAGGCCACAAACTTTTCTTACCATCCCAATAGGTCAAAGGGTCCTCTGTAGGAAGCAAAGGTGCTTCATATAGGTAGGCCCTGACCATTTCAGAGGCACTGCTCTCCTCTCGATTACCTGCTGCTTGACCTGCATCCACCAGATTGTCAAGTGCCTCTACCCAACATGCACATGCTCCACTCTGTTGTTTTTGAGTGATGGTGCAAGGCCTTGGAATAGCAGACATGGCAGGTGAATCTTCCAAACCGGCCTCATCCATTGTACATCTCTGTTGCTGCAAATTCCGGACCCTTTCAATCAATTTTTGTTTCCAGTAGGAGAGGCTGTTGTCTCTGAGTGCCAGTTTACCTTTGATCCTGGGATCACACAGGGAAGCCAGCATGAGTTCAGGGCTTTTGCAGGCACGGTCATTTAGCCGATCTTTTGCGTTAGCTTGTAGCTTTCTGATGAAAGACGCTACATCGGCATGAAGTGGGCTGCCACAAACAGGGTCACTGTTTTCTAGGAACGATCCCATCTTATCTATGAGATAGGTAAACAAGGGTATGACCTGTCCTAGGCTGGCATTGCTCTGACTCAAGTTTTCCGTCACATTCCGAAAGGGTTTTAAGTCATAAACGAGCTGCCCAATTATACACCAATCATCACGTCCCAGTGTGGAATCAATCCCGATGCTGTGGCGGGATGATAGATTGTGGATGGCTGTCTTTTGCTCCAAAATGCGTTCCAGCATTTACAGGGTATAGTTCCACAGGGTGAAGACATCTTGTTTCAGGCGATGTATGGGGAGCCCTGATTGTTCTTGCTCCTCTCTCAATAGTTGACTAGCCCCTACACTGCGGTGGAAATGCCCTGCAATCTTTCTGCAAAGGTCCAAGATTTGAGCAATCTTGTTGTTTTTCTCCACTAGGATTGCACCCTTGACCACTAAATGCAGTATGTGTGCAGAACAGCGCACACCGACAAAAGATCCATCTTGGAGAGCTTTAACCATGTTTGAACCTCCGTCTGTCACAATGAACCCAACAGAGACATTGGTGACTGCCCGCTCTCCAAACCAATTGGCCAACATTGATCTAATTGCCCGCAATATGTTGGCAGAGCTGTGCTGGTCATCACGGACTTCTGTGCGGAGCAGGAAAGCTTGATAACCCTGCTGGTCTTGCGCTGCAGACCTGCTTCCTGATGGAGTTTGAACTCTTACACCAGTGCCACCACCAACAGGCACAGTGGCCTGCCACCAGTGTGCAGTCAAAGACAGGAAAGCGTGTTAACCGCTGGGACCTGTCCACAAATCAGTTGTCAAATGAATTGTCTGACCCTCGGCTTTGGCCATTTTTTCCTTCAATAATCCAACGCACGAGTGGTATAGTGCTGGAATAATCTTTCTGCTGAAAGTTGTTCGTGCAGGAACAACGTATCGTGGACCAAGGGCATGCATGAGCTGTTTAAACGGCTTCCCTTCAATCATGCAAAAAAAGGCTCCTCCAACAGCAATGAATTGGCCAATGAGGCGGGTGATCTTGTTGGCCTGCTGTTTTGACATGTCCTTGGAACTAAAGCCAACAAAACTATCGAGGGTAGGCTGATGATGTCCTTGGGAGGATGAGGAGCCTGATTGGGTCTGCAGTGGAACTACTGCACGTGGACGGGTTGTATTAATTGAACCCTCTCTATTGCCTCCTGTGCTCTGAGTAAGTGGTGTGCTTGAGGAGGTACCACCAGTACAGTCAGAGTCCGTTATGCTGCTTCCTGCGCTACCATCTTCTTTTTCTGCCTCTGCCCGCAGTAAAGTAGAGTGGTGGTAATTTTTAAGGTGTAGGTTTATACCAGCATTGGTTAAATGACCTAACTTTTTACCCCTACTTACTTTCTTGTCACACAATTTACACTTGGCAAAGAACCCGCCTTCCAATGTTTGAAAGTATCTATTTAGGGCTGATATAGCTGCAGCAGGTAGCACACCAGTGGTGGAAGCTGTTGCCACTACAGTTACACTTGGTGAACTAGAACTAGTGCTGCTAATGGCAGGGGTGCTGGGGACTGGGAGGTCAGTGATATCATCATCACAGGAATCTTCCATAATAACAGAGGGAGAAGGGGAGTTAGCAGCAGATGAAAAAAGTGTACTGCTACCTGTCCTACTCCTCACAGAATATCCCTCTTGCACTTTCTCCAGGTCAAGCTGTAAGTCCTGTGGGCTAAGATTGTATAAAACATCCTCAGTGTTTGGGGAAAGAGGAGCTTCACATTCTAAATCATCTTCTTGGGCCAATGAAGAAAAAGTCTCACACTCTGTCTCTGCTGCTGTCTCCCTCAATTGCTCCTTTGGGGAGCTGGGCAGTGGCACTGGTAGTGTGATTGGTGGTGGTGACTGTAAAGGCAACTCCACTGTACTAGGTTTCTTGCCTATTCCATAAAAATATGCAGCCATGACACCTGTAGAAGTGGAAGGAGGCGCTGCACTGGCAGTGGAAGTGGCAGCAGATGTTGTTGGTCTGGCAGGAAAAAGTAATATTAGAAGAACTGGGGGTGGTGGAACTAGCTTTGCTGGTGGCACTGGCGGTGACACCCACTGCTGTGGATGGCATGTTGGTGGTGGCAGAAGTGTCAGAGGCACTAGTAGCAGAGACCTTGCCACTCTTTTCAGCAAGGCGACCACCGCGACCACGACCACTACCTCTACCAGCCTTCACTTTTACATTAGAACGGTACATTTCTGAACTTTACAGCAACTGTAAGTCAGAAAATGGACTGGAGTGGAGATAGGGTATATAGAATCTCAATCTATAAATCACCCCCCACCACAACACGGGCAGCCTCTGAGGCTATCACAAAACTAGCAGCAACACTAGTATCACTAGTCTATCTATCAAGTTCACAACACAGATGTAGCTTGCTTCACTACTGTTCTGCTGCTCTGCTTAGCTTATGCTCAAATGAAATAGTTCAGGTTCTCTGACAAAGTGACAATAAATTCAAACGGACCAGCTAAGATTGACTGTTCTGAAATGAATCAGCGTGTCTGTCTCTCTCTACTAGCAAATCGTAAGTGAAACTAAGTTGGTTGTACATGCGGTTCTAGCTATTTTACTGCCCCTCCTCTTTGGTTACAATTGGCCAATAACCATCATCATCATCATTATTTTTATTTTACTTAATTTTTCTCTCTACGTCAAATCTTTTCTCTCTATGTCGAATCTTCTCTCTCTATGACGAATCTTTTATCTCTATGTCGAATCTTTTCGAATAATCTTGTACTACTATGGTGGATAGACTATAGAGTTAAGGTTAGGCACATTTGACCACAGGTTCAATAAACACAAATTGTTATTGTTAGCGTCATGTCTAATCTCCTATCTATATCGAACTGTTGTCGCAACGAAAACGAAAATAAAGCATTGGTTTATGTCGGATCTTTCATTTTTCAGAATCTGCACTTTCGTTATCGTTTGTTAAAATGATAACAAAAATACCTGAAATTCGGACGAAAATGCATTCGGACGAAAACGAATGCACATGTCTATCTGCTAGAGCATTTGGATGATCCAGAAGAGGATTGGGAGAATATCATATGGTCAGATGAAACCAAAGTAGAACTGGTAGAAACACAACTCTTTGTATTTGGAGGAGAGAGAATGCTGAGTTGCAACCAAAGAACACCATACCTACTGTGAAGCATGGGGGTGGCAACATCATGCTTTGGGGCTGTTTCTCTGCAAAGGGAACAGGACGACTGATCCGTGTACATGAATGAATGAATGGGGCCATGTATCGTGAGATTTTGAGTGCAAACCTCCTCCCATCAGCAAGGGAACTGAAGATCCCAAACACACCGCCCAGGCAACGAAGGCGTGGCTTTGTAAGAAGCATTTCAAAGTCCTGGAGTGGCCTAGCCAGTCTCCAGATCTCAACCTCATAGAAAACCTTTGGTGGGAGTTGAAAGTCCATGTTGCCCAGCGACAGCCCCAAAACATCACTGCTCTAGAGGAGATCTGCATGGAGGAATGGGACAACATACCAGCAACAGTGTGTGACAACCTTGTGAAGACTTACAGAAAACATTTGACCTCTGTCATTGCCAACAAAGCATAAATAACAAAGTATTGAGATGAACTTTTGATATTGACAAAATACTTATTTTCCACCATAATTTGCAAATAATTTTTTTCAAAAAGCAGACAATGTGATTATCTGGATTTGTTTCCACATTTTGTCTCTCATAGTTGAGGTATACCTATGATGACAATTACAGGCCTGTCATCTTTTTAAGTGGGAGAACTTGCACAATTGGTGACTGACTAAATACTTTTTTGCCCCACTGTATGTATAGTTAATGTTATATGCTGGCTGCTAGGGATGAGCTTCGAGTCGAACTCATGTTCGACTCGAACATCGGCTGTTCGCAAGTTCGCCAGACAGCGAATGATTTGGGGTGTTCGTGGCAAATTCGAAAGCTGCGAAACACCCTTTAAAAGTCTATGGGAGAAATCAAAAATGCTAATTTTAAAGGCTCATATGCATGGTATTGTCATAAAATGTTTTTGGGGAACTGGGTCCTGCCCCAGGGCACATGGATCAATGCAAAAAAAAAGTTTTAAAATGGCCGTTTTTTCGGGAGCAGTGATTTTAATCATGCTTAAAGTGAAACAATAAAAGTGTAATATTCCTTTAAATTTCATACCTGGGGGGTGTCTATAGTATGCCTGTAAAGGGGCCCATTTTTCCAGTGTTTAGAACAGTCTGACAGCAAAATGACATTTCAAAGGAAAGAACTAATTTAAAACTACTTGCGGCTAATAATGAATTGTCGGTCCGACAATACACGTAAAAGTTCATTGAAAAAAGCGGCATGGGATTTCCCCACAGGGGAACCCCGAACCAAAATTTTTTAAAAAATGACGTGGGGGTCCCCCTAAATGCCATACCAGGCCCTTCAGGTCTGGTATGTATATTAAGGGGAACCCCACAAAAAAACAAAAAAAAAGGCATGGGGTCCCCCCAAAAATCCATACCAGACCCTTATCCAAGCACGCAACCTGGCAGGCCACAGGAAAAGAGGGGGGGACAAGAGAGTGCCCCCCTCCTGAACCGTACCAGGCCACATGCCCTCAACATTGGGAGGGTGCTTTGGGGTCCCCCCAAAGCTTCTTGTCCCCATGTTGATGGGGACAAGGGCCTCATCCCTACAACCCCCTGCCCGGTGGTTGTGGGGCTCTGCCGGCGGGGGGCTTATCGGAATCCAGAAGCCCCCTTTAACAAAGGGACCCCCAGATCCCGATCCCCCCCTGTGTGAAATGGTAAGGGGGTACAAAAGTACCCCTACCATTTCACAAAAAAAGTGTCAAAAATGATAAAAATCACAAGAGATAGTTTTTGACAATTCCTTTATTTAAATGCTTCTTCTTTCCATCTTCTTTCTTCTATCTTCTTCTTCCTCTGGTTCTTCCTCCGATCCTCTGCTTCTTGCTCCGGTGTTCTCGCCCAACATCTTCCTCCGCAGTGTCTTCTTCCCTTCTTCATTCTTGGGCGGCTCCGCATCCATGATGGGAGGCTAACGCTGTGTGACGCTTCTCGTCTTCTGGCAGTTCTTAAATGATGGAGGGCGGGGCAACCTGGTGACCCCGCCCCCCTCTGACGCACAGGGACTTGACGGGGACTTCTCTGTGACTTTCCCCGTGACGTCAGAGGGGGGCAGGGTCACATAAGTGAGTACACCCCTCACATTTTTGTAAATATTTTATTCTACCTTTTCATGTGACAACAATGAAGAAATTACACTTTTTTACAATGTAAAGTAGTAAGTGTATGGCTTGTAAAAAGTGTAAATTTGCTGTCCCCTCAAAGTAACTAGACACACAGCCATTAATTTCTAAACTGCTGGAAACAAAAGTGAGTACACCCCTAAGTGAAAATGTCCAAATTGGGCCCAAAGCGTCAATATTTTGTGTTTCCACCATTATCTTCCAGCACTGCCTTAACCCTCTTGGGCATGGAGTTCACCAGAGCTTCACAGGTTGTCACTGGAGTCCTCTTCCACTCCTCCATGATGACATCACAGAGCTGGTGGGTGTTAAAGACCTTGCACTCCTCCACTTTCTGTTTGAGGATGCCCCACAGATGCTCAATAGGGTGTAGGTCTGGAGACATGCTTGGACAGTCCATCACCTGTACCTTCAGCTTCTTTAGCATGGCAGTTATCATGTTGGAATACTGCCCTGCGACCCAGTCTCCGAAGGGAGGGGATCATGCATGGCTTCAGTATGTCACAGTACATGTTGGCATTCATGGTTCCCTCAATGAACTGTAGCTCCCCAGTGTCGGCAGCACTCATGCAGCCCTAGACCATGACACTTCCACCACCATGCTTGACTCTAGGCAAGAACACACTTGTCTTTGTACTCCTCATCTGGTTGCCGCCACACATGCTTAACACCATCTGAACCAAATAAGTTTATTTTGGTCTCATCAGATCACAGGACATGGTTCCAGTAATCCATGTCCTTAGTCTGCTTGTCTTCAGCAATCTGTTTGCAGGCTTTCTTGTGCATCATCTTTAGAAGAGGCTTCCTTCTGGGACAACAGCCATGCAGACCAATTTGATGCAGTGTGCAGCATATGGTCTGAGCACTGACAGGCTGACCCCCCACCCCTTCAACCTCAGCAGCAATGCTGGCAGCCCTTATACGTTTATTTCCCAAAGACAACCTCTGGATATGACCTCTGGATATGACGCTCTGGATATGACGATAGTGCACTCAACTTCTTTGGTCGACAAAGGCGAGACCTGTTCTGATTGGAACCTGTCCTGTTAAACCACTGTATGGTCTTGGCCACCGTGCTGCAGCTCAGTTTCAGGGTCTTTGCAATCTTCTTATAGCCTAGGCCATCTTTATATAGAGTAACAATTCTTTTTTTCAGATCCTCAGAGAGTTCTCTGCCATGAGATGTCATGTTGAACTTCCAGTGACCAGTATGAGAGAGTGAGAGCGATAACACCAAATTTAACACACCTGCTCCCCATTCACACCTGAGACCTTGTAACACTAACGAGTCACATGACACCGGGGTGGGAAAATGGCTAATTGGGCCCAATTTGGACATTTTCACTTAGGGGTGTACTCAGTTTTGTTGCCAGCGGTTTAGACATTAATGGCTGTGTGTGGAGTTATTTTGAGGGGACAGCAAATTTACACTGCTGTACAAGCTGTACACTCACTACTTTACATTGTAGCAAAGTTTCATTTCTTCAGTGTTGTCACATGAAAAGATATAATAAAATATTTACAAAAATGTGAGGGGTGTACTCACTTTTGTGAGATACTGTATATATATATATATATATACATACAGTATGTTACATTATTTGTTGTTGATTGAAAAAGGACTGTAATTGCCTGTATTTTGGCAAAAGCTGTTATCGGTGCTAAAAATGTCTTGCAATTACCAACCAATACGCAGGCTACACAGGAAAAAAAAGCATTTTACATAATATTTTGTCCTGAAATGTTAATTCTGACCATAATTCTGAAGTAGAAGTAGAAGAAGGAACTGCATTATAGATAATTGTTGTGCCCACAAAAGAAAAACCTGTAATTTTAATGCATCAGCATTTTTTGACAAAAAGGTTAACCACACTGTCTCTGGCAATAGCATCAGAAGAGCTAAAGAGTAGCTTATTTATGTAATATTTACTCCATACAGAAAAATATAGCTGGCATGTAGTGTTCCACACTTCTCAGTTGAGCGTTAAAGAAAGAACAATGTTACTTATATTATCCTGTGGTTGTGTTGGGCATTTTTTTTAAAAACCTTACATTTTGTGATCAGAACATAGGCTACACATGTACATGCAGTGTATAAGTTGGAAGACAAGCTTCTAAATGATCAGTTTCTTGCTTTTGGACATTGTCACTGGTATCTCTCAGCACAGGATGGAATGATCTTTGGCTTAGAGGACTCTAAGAGATGTAGAACAGGATACAAGTTTAGTCTAAAGGGTTACAGTGAAAGTTAGAGTGAGGGTTAGTGTTATGATTGTAAGGAAGTTAAAGTGATCGTAAAGGCGGAAGGTTTTTAACCTTCATGCATTCTTTGCATGAAGATAACAAACCTTTTGTGTGCTGCCTCCCCCACAGCCCCTCCCCCCCAATACTCACCTTAGCCCAATCTTGAACCAGCGATGTGCACAAGAGCCTCAGCTGTCCCAGGACTCCTTCTCCTTATTGGCTGGGCCAATCACAGCCAGTGAGCCAATGAGGAGAGAGCGGGGTGGGGCCAAGCTGCCGCTAAATGTGTCTTATGGATGCACAGAGCAAGGCTCAGGTGCAAGCACTCACCAGTGCCCCCGTAAAACGCGGCTTGCTAATGGGGGCACTGGTCAAGGAGGAGGACTCGGAGCGCTGGTGGGGGGACCCAAGAAGAGGAGGATGGGGGCTGCTCTGTGCAAAACCACTGCACAGAGCAGATAAGTATGGCATATTTGTTATTTTTAAAAAAATCTGAACCTTTAATATCACTTTAAGAATAAGGGGACTTAGGTTAAGGTTTTGCTCTCTACTACCAAAACCATCAGCACCAATCTCTCCATGAGAGCTATTGTACCAATTTTTTTCTGTATTAACTACAGAATAGTCAAATGTTTACAGTTTTGCATTTTGTGACATAACCATAGGGTGGACATTCGCATCCTTAAACAAAAAAAATCTTTTCATGCATGGTAAATGCTCACAGTCAGTGAATCATTGTTTTTGAATATCATTTCCAAAAATAGTTTTCTTCACATGTATTTTAAAATGTATTGGCCTTTGTCTTATTTAAGTTTTGGAATTTCGCAATGTTTTCCTGTGGTATCATGCTGTCAGTATGTCAATATATATTTTTTCATAAATATCTAGTGAGGACTGTTTTTCAGCTTGCTTGGTTCTCCTGTCAAACTTTCAAGGTTGTTTAGAATACTGTGAGTCTCTTACAAAATGTTGACACAAACTTTCAGCAGATATTCTTGATATTCTAGAACTATATGGGAGTTTTTCCTAAATGTGTATATATTTTTCCTGTGTATTCTCCAGTTTGGAAATATCTGCCAGGCATAAAAGATTGGCATTCCATTACACTCTTCTGTGAAATTGATGGACCTTGTCAAAAGATATTTTAATAAAATGTACAGCTTTTTAAATGAATAGACTTCTTCTTTTCAAAATTGGGGCATCACTGCCTCATTTTAAATTTTAAACTCCATTATGCATTTCTGTAGTGTAGTCACACACTTTCAGTAGAACTTTTTTAAGAATGAATATAGGATTTCTCCTGAAAAGTTTTTCTTTCTTTCTTATTTTTGATGTGAAATATATTAGCTGACCATTTCTCATAAAATCAAAATGGAAACAGTTGGAGGATATTACAGAATTAAAGAAGGGATCAGGAGAGAACAAAGTCTCCCTATATGCTGTCCAATGCTTTAGCAGCATCTAAGGATAGAATTGTTCAATGTCTAGTATTATCAGTGGGTATTTTCGCATATTTAGAAACAGTTGCATTATGACTATCAAATTGTTCAATGAGTTGCAATAAGGATGTTAAGGATTGGATGGTGTCCCCCACATATAGGACAGCATAGCCCTCATATAGGGACATTGGACAGCATTGAATGGCTATACCTATTGGATATAATAACTAGATTTGGACTTGGATCTACATTTATTAAGTGGGTACCATATCTATACTCTACCCCCACAACTCATTTATGCTTTAATGGGGATCTCACAAAATATTTTCTCCTACAGAAGAGCACCAGAAATGGGGTTTCCTTTACCCCCTTGGTCTTTTCCCTAGCACTGGAACTTTTCATTTAATTTTCAATGGTGAAACAAGTAATTATTAATTCATACTCATTAATATTTAATTACCAATTAAACAATAATTAATTAAATAATACTTAATTATACAATACAAAAGTTTTAACGTCTACATGTCTGACTGGGAATATAACCAATACATTAAACATGCCAAATTAAAAGATTTTAACCCGGAGCATGATGACGTAACACGCATCACGGAGGGAGAGACGAGAGTGTGCCCGCCGGAGTGAGCGGAGTCTCCTAGGAAGCCCACCCTGGCATCCCCGGAACGGTGCGAGGTGCAAGGACTAAGCCCGTAATGGTGTGGGAGAAGGACAAGGACCCCTGTGCGCCACAGCTGAGTGGATTCAGGAGGAGACGAGGGAGAGGAGTGAGAAGCTCGAGCAGCAAGCAAGCGGAGAGGCCGGTGACAAGCACAGACGGTTCGCCCGGCCTCCCTCCCCCCGATCCCTACACCTCATCCCCGGCAGGATCCTGGTCAGCATTCAGGGGGAATCAGCACTGGTCATCCCAGAATCCTGGAGTGGGTAATGTAGAACGCTTTGTTGCAGCGCTGTACAAGCGGCATTGTATGAGGTAAAGAGGTGATAAACGAAGGTCTCCAGGCGGAAAGAAAGCTTTGTTAAATCCCTGCTGACCTAAGTTTTGGTAATCTGCATGTACCATAAATCCTGAGACTTGCCCTGTACAAAGCTGAGGTGGGCTAGGAATGGGGGGGGGGGACACTGAGTATGTAACCCCTTCTCTCACATTGTTTCAGAAAATTAACCAAATGAAGGGAACAACATATAAGATAAATGGTTATCATCAAGTTATGTAACGGTGGATTGCAAGGAGAAATAAGCTTAGAAGGGCAAACAAAGGAGCAAAGTGTGTATTGACTGGCTGAAAGTATTTGAAGGGATTGGGGTGATGAGAAAGGATTCCATTGCTGGACATAAAATTCTACCTTCTCTGCCTATCACGATTGCATTGGGGATAAGATACATGCCCGGTCCGTGAATAGGTCCCTTTGTGTCTTAGCTGTTCCCCTATATTTTTTTTTTCTCTCATCTTGCTCTGCCCCTTCCCGGTGGCTCGCCCCACAGGCGGAGCGAGCAGGATAGATTAAAGGCTGGGGAAACAAACAGGAGGGTCAAGAAAGAGGGGAACGATGAATAAGGCAGCAGCTAAATCAGGAAAAGGGGGAGTACCCAAAACCCCGAAGGATAAGGCCGCTGGCAGTACAATCAAACAATTTATGTCCCAAGGAGCTAGTCCAAGGAATGTGGAGCAAGAAGCACAAGAAGGGTCAAGAACGGAGAGAAAAGGGGGAACCGGAAATAAAACTGGTGACAAGATGGACCACTCCAGAGAGGATTTAATAACCAAAAGTGAGACGGAAATAAGACAGGTGGAGGAAAGTAGAACAAGTGCCCAGATTCTTTCTAAAGGAGAAATGAGTGATATGCTCCAAAAGATGGAGAATTCAAAAAAATCTGAAATAGGCCTGGTGAGAGCAGACCTGGGAAGTCTTCTGGAAAGAGTAGAAACAACGGAGAAAAAAACAGATGAACTAGATCAGGAGTTGTGGAATCTTAAAGAGCAACTAAAAATATCTATACAAAACCAGAAGAAAATTCTCTACAGGATTGCGGATCAAGAAAACTGAGAAAGAAGGCTAAATATAAGACTTCGCTCTGTTCCAGAAAACAAAGGAGAAGATTTGAGGAACATCATCTCCATTAGGGATGAGCCGAACACCCCCCGGTTCGATTCGCACCAGAACCTGCGAATGGACTGAAAGTTCGCACAAACGTTAGAACCCCATTGACGTCTATGGGACTCGAACGTTCGAAATCAAAAGTGCTCATTTTAAAGGCTAATTTGCATGGTATTGTCCTAAAAAGGGTTTGGGGACCCGGGTCCTACCCCAGGGGACATGTATCAATGCAAAAAAACTTTTAAAAACTGCCGTTTTTTCAGGAGCAATGATTTTAATGATGCTTAAAGTAAAAAAAAAAAGTGAAATATTCCTTTAAATATCGTACCTGGGGGGTGTCTATAGTATGCCTGTAAAGTGACGCGTGTTTCCCATGTTTAGAACAGTCCCTGCACCAAATGTCATTTTTAAAGGAAAAAATCTCATTTAAAACTGCTTGCGGGTTTAATGTAATGTCGGGTCATGGCAATATGGATGAAAATCAGTGAGACAAACGGCATGGGTACCCCCCAGTCCATTACCAGGCCCTTTGGGTCTTGTATGGATATTAAGGAGAACCCCGCACCCAAATTAAAATAAGGAAAGGTGTGGGGCCACCAGGCCCTATATACTCTGAACAGCAGTATACAGGCGGTGCAAACAAGACAGGGACTGTAGGTTTGTTGTTAAGTAGAATCTCTTTGTAATTTTAAACGGGTACATTTTTAACGTGTTTAGCTCCAGCCAAAAAATCTTTTTTAAGCTTTTTGGAAAACATAGGGAAGGGTTATCACCCCTGTGACATTTGTTTTGCTGTCTTTCCTCCTCTTCAGAAGATTTCACCTCACTTTTTGTCCCAATGAAAAATGTTTTTTGAAAATTTGGGTTTTTTTGTGGAACAAGGATTGGAAAGCATCAGTGGAAAGGAGAATTTTTTTCCCCATATTAACTCTTACAGGAGAGAATTTCCCTTCCTAGGGGTAGATTTCATCTCACTTCCTGTTGTCTCCTTCCATTTGCAAGTAGGAGTCGTTTGTAAGTTAGATGTTTGAAAGTAGGGTCCTGCCCTATATACTCAGCAGAAATTTGGGCCTTAGGTGTTGCTGTGGCCACAACACTGTAAGCCCTCACAGGGCCCTGCTGTGAAATATTAGATCAAGAATTGTAATTACATGCCCCTGTTGAACAGGAGCTGAAAAATTAGGCCTTAGACACTGGTGCTGGTGCCACAACACTGCAACCCCTTACAGACACTCTAGTTGGAACGCAGGAACGAGCCCTGCTGCAAAGTATTGCATCAAAAATTGTAATTACACGCACCTGTTAGACAGGAGCAGAAAAATTGGGCCTTGGGCACTGGTGCTGGTGCCACAACACTGCAACCCCTCACAGACACTCTAGTTGAAATGCAGGAACGAGCCCTGCTGCAAAGTATTGCATCAAAAATTGTAATTACATGCCCCTGTTAGACAGGGGCAGAAAAATTGGGCCTTAGGCACTGGTTCTGGTGCCACAACACTGCAACCCCTCACAGACACTCTAGTTGGAACGCAGGAACGAGCCCTGCTGCAAAGTATTGCATCAAAAATTGTAATTACACGCCCCTGTTAGACAGGAGAAGAAAAATTGGGCCTTGGGCACTGGTGCTGGTGCCACAACACTGAAACCCCTCACAGACACTCTAGTTGGAATGCAGGAACGAGCCCTGCTGCAAAGTATTGCATCAAAAATTGTAATTACACGCCCCTGTTAAACAAGGGCTGAAAAATTGTGCCTTAGGCACTGGTGGTGGTGCCCAGAACCAAAAATGTTCTTACAAGCTATCAGCGTGATGATTGAGGAGGAAGAGGATAATTACTCAGGGATAGTCACTCAGCATCAGCATAGGCAGTCTTTGAAGGGATCTGAGATTTCAAGAAAAATTATTCGGTTACATCAGCATCAGGTGCTTGGTAGCTGGTGGTGATCCAAGACTGATTCATTTTTGTGAAGGTCAGTCGAACGACCGAGTCGGTGGACAGACGCACCCTGTGATCGGTTACCACGCCTCCAGCAGCACTGAATGTGCGTTCCGAAAGAACGCTGGATGCAGGACAGGCCAGTAGCTCAATTGCATACTGTGCAAGCTCTGGCCAGTGATCCATCCTCAAGACCCAGTAACCCAGAGGATTTTCGGTGGGAAAGGTGTCCAAGTCTGATCTTGCCCCTAGGTATTCCTGCACCATGTAAAACAGACGCTGGCGATGGTTGCTGGAACCGATCATATCTTGGGGCTGCAGACCAAAAAATTGTCTGAACGCATCGGTCAGACGGCCACCTTCTCCACCGCTCCTTCTTTGACTGACCGAAGCCTCAGCAATACGTTGTCCAGAAACAGGAGTTTGTAACCTCCCAGTCTCTGGGAACGCGTTGCACAGACCTTTCTGCAAGGCCTCCCGAAGATGTTTCATCCTCTGCTCCCTCTGCGATGGCAAGATAAGGTCCGCAACCTTACCCTTGTAACGTGGATCAAGGAGGGTTGCCAGCCAGTATTGGTCCTTCTCCTTGATACCACAAATACGAGGATCCTTACGCAGGCTTTGCAGGATCAGGGAGGCCATGCAGCGTAGGTTTGCTGAGGCATTCGGTCCGGAGTCCTCTGGGTCACTAAGGACAACATGGTCCGCAGCCACCTCCTCCCAGCCACGTACAAGTCCATGTGTTTCTTGGGACTGATCCCTTAAAGACTGCTGCTGATGCTGAGTGCCAGGCTCCACCTCCATACTGACACAATCTTCCTCCTCCTCCTCCTCCTCCTCGTCCTCTTTCTGTGTGATCGGCGGGCACGCAGGAACACTGTCTGGATAAAGGGGGCCTTGAGAGCTAAGGAAGTCCTCCTCTTCCTGCCTCTGTTCTGCCTCAAGTGCCCTGTCCATTATTCCACGCAGCGTGTGCTCCAACAGGTGGACAAGGGGGACAGTGTCACTGATGCATGCACTGTCACTGCTCACCATCCTCGTGGCCTCCTCAAATGGTGACAGGACAGTGCATGCATCCCTGATCATGGACCACTGGCGTGGGGAAAAAAAACCAAGCTCCCCTGACCCTGTCCTGGTGCCATAGTCGCACAGGTACTCATTGATGGCCCTCTGCTGCGTGTGCAGCCGCTGCAGCATGGCCAACGTTGAGTTCCACCTGGTGGGCATGTCACAGATTAGGCGGTTCTTGGGCAGGTTAAACTCCTTTTGGAGGTCCGTCAGCCGAGCACTGGCATTATATGACCGGCGGAAATGCACACAGACTTTCCTGGCCTGCCTCAGGACATCCTGTAAGCCCGGGTACCTGCCCAAGAACCGCTGCACCACCAAGTTAAGGACGTGAGCCAAACAGGGCACATGGGTCATTTGTCCCTGTCGGAGGGCAGAGAGGAGGTTGGTGCCATTGTCGCAAACCACCATTCCTGCCTTAAGTTGGCGTGGCGTCAACCACCTCTGAACCTGCCCCTGCAGAGCTGACAGAACCTCTGCCCCAGTGTGGCTCCTGTCCCCCAAGCACACCAGCTCAAGCACCGCATGGCATCTTTTGGCCTGCGTACTTGCGTAGCCCCTTGAACGACTACGGAGCACCGCTGGTTCCGAGGAAGAGGCCATGGAGGAAGAAGAAGAGGAGGGGTGGAGGAGAGAGGTGTGTCACAATCATTAGAATTTTGGAGGCGTGGTGGCAGGACAACCTCCAACACTACTGCACCTTGTCCTGCATCCTTCCCAGCTGCCAGCAGAGTCACCCAATGCGCCGTGAAACTTAGGTAACATCCCTGTCCATGCCTGCTGGACCATGAGTCAGCGGTAATATGCACCTTACCGCTGACCGCCCTGTCCAGCGAGGCATGGACATTGCCTTCCACATGCCGGTAGAGAGCCGGAATCGCCTTCCGTGAGAAAAAGTGGCGTTTGGGTACCTGCCACTGAGGAACCGCACATTCCACAAACTCACGGAAGGGGGCAGGGTCTACCAACTGAAAAGGCAGCAGTTGAAGTGCCAGCAATTTTGTTAAAGCTAGCATTCAATCGCTGGGCATGTGGATGGATGGGAGCAAACTTCTTTCAGTTTCAAAGTTTTTCATTCACATTGTGGTTTTTGCACACTGGTTCTTATACATTTATAAACTTCTTTCGGCGGTGCAGCAGCTGGGGCAGGGAAATTTGCCTGGTACAATCTGACGTCAGTGTACCAAAAGCAGATTGCCCACAAGTACTTGGCTGTGACACACCTAATTCTACACCTTCATTCCTCTCAGTGCAGGTCTCAGAGAGGACTGAAGGTCTAGTGGGGTTGGAAATCTCAGCTGATGAGGAGCAAGGAGAGGTCCTCTTTGTTCTTTGGTGTGGGTCTTTTAGATGCGCTTGCCAACGAACTGCATGGCAGGTCAACATATGTCTGGTCAAGCATGTGGTACCCAAGCGGGAGATGTTTTGGCCACGTGAGATACGCTTGAGATATATGTTGCAAATAGCAGCGGTGCGATCTGATGCACTCGTCTCAAAAAAGGCCCACACCAAAGAACTTTTTGAATAACGCGCAGAGACTGCAGCGCCCTGCACATGTGATGCAGTCAATGTGCTGCCCTTGGGCTGGCCCCTGGAGGGCATCCTGCCTCGTTGGTGATGTGCCGCCTCCTCCTCCTCCTTCTCTCTCCTATCAGGCACCCACGTTGAGTCAGTGACCTCATCATCCCCTCCCTCCTCATCACTGGAGCAAACCTGGCAGTATGCTGCAGCAGGGGGAGCATGACTGCCAGATTGCTGTCCTTCTTGGGCACCCCCTCTGTCCGTGCTCATGTTACTGCCTTCATCGAGCTCAGTATCATCATCAGAGCCTTCCAAACGCTGGGCATCCTCCTGGAGCATGTACCCAACACTGTGGTCAAACAGTTCGAGGGACTCCTCAGGAGGACATGGTGGAGCTAGGGAAGGAGTCACTGATGACATTGAGCCGAGGGAAGAGGCCGCTGCTTTGCCAGACAAAGCACCCTGGGCATGGGTGAGAGAGGATGAGGAGGATGAGGACGGCTTGGTCATCCACTCGACCAAGTCTTCCGCATGTTGCGGCTCAACACGGCCAGCTGCCGAAAAAAAGGCCAAGCGTGTCCCATCGCCACGTGCTGATGAGGATGCACCGTCTCCACGACCAGCACTAGACACAGAGCCTGCTTACCCTCTCTTATTGGCTTGTGACTGTCTGCCTTTCCTTCTTGGCCTTCCAGACATACTAATGGCCTGTAGCTGCACTAAGCTGGGATATATATATATATATATATACTGCAGCTAGCAAAATCAACTGCCTGCCTGTAGTATGAGAACACCACCAACCTTCTACAGGTAGCTTTAGCTGAACACTGTGAGGTGGACGCACCCCACTAATTTGTAGGTTTAGCTGAACACTGTGAGCAGGACGCACTGCACTAAATGTAAATAGTCTAGCTGCCTGACCGTGGTACTAATAGGATCAAAAGAACACCAGTAATTTTCTTCAGGTAGCTTTATATACTGTAACAAGACAAGCCTGCCTGTCAGTAGGAAGATAACAGGAACGGATCTAGCTGAACACTGTGAGCAGGACGCACTGCACTAACTGTAAATAGTCTAGCTGCCTGACCGTGGTACTAATAGGATCAAAAGAACACCAGTAATTTTCTTCAGGTAGCTTTATATACTGTAACAAGACAAGCCTGCCTGTCAGTAGGATGATAACAGGAACGGATCTAGCTGAACACTATGAGCAGGACGCACTGCACTAAATGTAAATAGTCTAGCTGCCTGACCGTGGTACTAATAGGATCAAAAGAACACCAGTAATTTTCTTCAGGTAGCTTTATATACTGTAACAAGACAAGCCTGCCTGTCAGTAGGAAGATAACAGGAACGGATCTAGCTGAACACTGTGAGCAGGATGCACTGCACTAACTGTAAATAGTCTAGCTGCCTGACCGTGGTACTAATAGGATCAAAAGAACACCAGTAATTTTCTTCAGGTAGCTTTATATACTGTAACAAGACAAGCCTGCCTGTCAGTAGGAAGATAACAGGAACGGATCTAGCTGAACACTGTGAGCAGGACGTACTTTACTAAATGTAAATAGTCTAGCTGCCTGACCGTGGTACTAATAGGATCAAAAGAACACCAGTAATTTTCTTTAGGTAGCTGTTAATACTGTAACAAGACAAGCCTGCCTGTCAGTAGGAAGATAACAGGAACGGATCTAGCTGAACACTGTGAGCAGGACGCACTGCACTAAATGTAAATAGTCTAGCTGCCTGACCGTGGTACTAAAAGGATCAAAAGAACACCAGTAATTTTCTTCAGGTAGCTTTATATACTGTAACAAGACAAGCCTGCCTGTCAGTAGGAAGATAACAGGAACGGATCTAGCTGAACACTGTGAGCAGGACGCACTTTACTAAATGTAAATAGTCTAGCTGCCTGACCGTGGTACTAATAGGATCAAAAGAACACCAGTAATTTTCTTTAGGTAGCTGTTAATACTGTAACAAGACAAGCCTGCCTGTCAGTAGGAAGATAACAGGAACGGATCTAGCTGAACACTGTGAGCAGGACACACTGCACTAACTGTAAATAGTCTAGCTGCCTGACCGTGGTACTAATAGGATCAAAAGAACACCAGTAATTTTCTTCAGGTAGCTTTATATACTGTAACAAGACAAGCCTGCCTGTCAGTAGGAAGATAACGGGAACGGATCTAGCTGAACACTGTGAGCAGGACGCACTTTACTAAATGTAAATAGTCTAGCTGCCTGACCATGGTACTAATAGGATCAAAAGAACACCAGTAATTTTCTTTAGGTAGCTGTTAATACTGTAACAAGACAAGCCTGCCTGTCAGTAGGAAGATAACAGGAACGGATCTAGCTGAACACTGTAAGCAGGACGCACTGCACTAAATGTAAATAGTCTAGAAGATAACAGGAACGGATCTAGCTGAACACTGTGAGCAGGACGCACTGCACTAAATGTAAATAGTCTAGAAGATAACAGGAACGGATCTAGCTAAACTGAATACAGTGTATATATATATATGCAACACCTGGGATGCATATATATACACAATACACTGTAAGTGCAGCTAACTGACTGACTGTTCTGCCTAATCTATCTAACTCAAATCAAATGACACTGTCTCTCTGTCTATCTCTTTCAACGCCGGAACACACACTACACAGGGCCGCCGTGCAGGCGGCCTTATATAGTGTGGGGCGTGTACTAAATCCCCTGAGCCATAATTGGCCAAAGCCTCCTTGGCTTTGGCCAATTACGGCTCTCTGTTCAGGCGGCGCTGTGATTGGCCAAGCATGCGGGTCATAGTGCATGCTTGGCCAATCATCAGCAAGCAATGCACTGCGATGCCGCAGTGAATTATGGGCCGTGACGCGCCACACAAATTTGGCGCGAACGGCCCATATCATTCGCAATTCGGCGAACGACCGAACAGCCGATGTTCGAGTCGAACATGGGTTCGACTCGAACACGAAGCTCATCCCTAGTCTCCATAATTTTTGGCCCTCTCCTTGGAGAAGGGTTAGAAGAGCTCCCCAAAATAGAAAGGATCCACCGGGAGGGAAGATTATATAATCCAGGCCTAGAGATGCAATAATGAGATTTAGATTCTATGAGGAGAAAGCTGCAATCCTATCCAAAATGAGAGGTAAACCCCCCCTGAACTTCGAAGGATCAGAGATTCAAGTTTACACTGACCTTGCACCAGAAACTTTAGCAAGAAGAAGGCTCTTGAAACCACTGTTGGAACAGATGAGAGACCAAAACATAAAATATAGCTGGGGGTTCCTGACGTGTTTAATGGGCTATAAAGATGAAAGGTCAGCCAGACTGAGGTTCCCGGAAGATTTGAGGGACTTTTGTGATAGATTGGACATGCAAGAGCCAAAGCTGCCGGGCTGGGCAGAAGAGTAATTTGGAGTATTTAAAATCAAAAAGAGTGGGAAGGGGAGGATGTGGGAAGGGGAGGATGAGGGAAGGGTTGAAGAAGGGCAGGAGAAAGAATGGGGAGATAAGAGGAAAAGTAAATAGTGATGCATCTCCGGGAGGGGGGCGGGGCGGCGGGGGAAGGTGGGGTAGGAGCTTACCGGGTAATCCGGCTTACCCCCCCCGCTAATTCCATCAAGTGGAGGGGGTAAGGGGCCCCCTTTGAAGTCTCACCTCAAGAATATGAGATTCGCTAAGGTCTATGGTATCCATAGCTCTTGATGAATTGGGGGCCAACAGGTGGCCGGGGGGAGGGGAAAGAGAGGGGGGAAGGAAATCTGTGTACAAGGACTAAAAAAACCTAGTTTTAGTTCAGCAGTGCAAGCTCAGTATAGGAGATTAGAGAAGAGATGATAAAGTTAAATTTCATGACTTATAATGTAAGGGGGCTCAACACGCCTATAAAGAGACATGAGGTACTAGGAGAATTGAAGAGGTACAGTGCTGAAGTAGTATTTCTTCAAGAAACCCATTTGACACATATTTCAAATATTAAGTTATGGTCGGATGCCTTCCCAAACTGGTTTTATGGGGACACAATAACCAAGAGAGTAAGGAGAGTGGTAATAGGATTTGCAAAGAGTGTGAATTTCAAATTAGAAGAGAGATTGCTAGTCCCAGAGGGAAGGTTTATCTTCTTGAAAGGCTCCCTGGAAGGATGGGAATGTACGCTCGCAAACATTTATGCGCCAAATAAGGATCCGTTTGGATTCCTAAATAAAACAATTGAAAAATTAATGGAATTCAAGAGGGGGGTCTGATTATGGTGGGAGACTTGAACCTTTGCCTCGATCCAGAAGTGGATAGTACGTCACATGCGCTGGGGAGGGGGAACGTGAAACTGAGAAAGTTAAAACAGAAATTACATTCTTGTCAATTGGTAGATACATGGAGGATCACGAATCCTAATAAGCAAGATTTTACGTTCTACTCCCCAGTGCACGGGACGTACTCTAGGATCGATTATATTTTGATAGAGCACAGACTTCTGGACAGAGTGGTAGATTCTAAAATAGCGATAAGCGCTTTGTCGGACCACGCCCCTGTCAGAATGGAAATGCACGTTTCCAATATACAAAGAGCCCCAGCAATGTGGAGATTAAATGAAGACCTTCTACACGATGAAACAAAGCTAAGGGTAATAGAACAGGAATTAAAACAATATTTTTTAATAAATGATACGGGAGAGATCGCGGGGTCCTCCTTGTGGGAGGCCCATAAGGCTTATATCAGGGGGATTTTAATAAAAATAGGAGCAAGAAGGAAAGGAGAGGCAAAAGAGGAAATCAAAAAATTAACCGAGGAAATGTATAATTTGGAGCAAGAGCATAAGAAAGGATCAAGCCAAGATAGGAGGGTGTACCATAAATTAATCCTAAAAAGAGACAAATTTAAAGATCGAACAGATTTAGAAACAAAAAAAGCATTCTATAAGGTGGCAAAAGAGTAGGAATAAGAGCAGCCGACTACTAGCTAAAATCCTTCGGAGAAAGAAATCCAGAAACTATATAGAAAAAAT
The DNA here is from genome assembly GCA_037952925.1 of Lithobates clamitans. NCBI lineage: Eukaryota > Metazoa > Chordata > Amphibia > Anura > Ranidae > Lithobates > Lithobates clamitans. Next base: position 1,613,552 of record JBBGZY010000228.1, on the reverse strand, counting down.
CCAAAATAGTAAAGGAGTAATGGTATATACAACAAAAGAAATAGGAGAATCTTTTAGAAATTATTATAAGGATTTATACTCAGTAGGGAAAAATAGAGGTCAGGATGCGGTATATAAAGCAAAGACAGCAGAATTCCTAAAAAAAGCAAATCTCCCAAAGATTACTGAGAGCCGTAAGGATAATTTAGAAAGCCCTATAACGGAAGAGGAGATTAATAGAGCCTTAGGGGATTCAGCCCCCGGGAAAAGTCCTGGCCCGGACGGATTCACTACATTTTATTATAAAAAATTTAAAGACATACTAACTCCAAGGCTTTGTGAATACATGAATGGGTTGGGCACCGATTTTGAGCTAAGTAGAGAGGCGTTGAAAGCTGCATACAGATGTGAAACTGTATGCTAGAGTATTGGCAAACCGCCTGAAAGAGTGGATGAGTGAATGGATACACCCAGATCAAGTGGGATTTACTCCAAATAGAGAAGGGAGGGATAATGGGGTGAGAACCCTCCTTCTACTGCAGAATATAAAGGATAGGGGGCCCCCAGGTCTACTCTTGTCTATTGACACAGAAAAAGCGTTTGACAGGGTAGACTGGGGGTTCATGATCCAAACTCTTAAATCCTTGGGAGTAAGCTGATTAGCTGGATCCAATTTTTGTATAATCACCCTACGGCCTCGATAAAAATTAATGGGTCCTCATTTGAAATGGAAAACGGGACAAGACAGGGATGTCCCCTGTCTCCCTTGCTCTTTGTACTACCCCTGGAGCCCTTGCTCTCAGTGATTCGGGGGGACCCGGATATAAGCGGTTTTAGGGTGAGGGATGAGGAGCACAAGATCGCAGCTTTTGCGGATGATGTGTTACTCTTTATAACCAACCCTAGGATCACATTGCCCAACGTATTGAAAGTTTTGAGACAGTATGGAGAAGTGTCAAATTTTAAAATAAACCTGGCAAAATCTGAAATCCTAAATATTAATTTAAGTAAAAATGAGGAAGGAAAGTTGAAAAAGGAATTCCAATTTGTGTGGAAAAAAAGAAATAAAATATTTGGGAATAAAACTAGCAAACTCATTGGGGAAGATCTACAAATTAAATTTCATCCCATTATTAGACGAAATAAAAGCTGAGACTAAAAGAATAATAAGTAAAGCATTATCGTGGATAGGCCGTATTAACTCTATAAAGATGGTTCTTCTACATAAAATTACCTACAAGCTCCAGATGCTCCCACTGGCATTTCCACAGTCTTACCTAAGAAAACTGAAATCAATTATAATGAAAACAGTTTGGAAAAATAGAAGGGCTAGAGTCTCCTTTGACATATTAAAACAGAAAAAAAAGGGGGTCTGGCTGTGCCTGACATTCAGAGCTATTATAAGGCGATATTGGTGTCGAGAGCGATTGAGTGAGCTAGAGAGAATAAGCAGAAAAGATGGGTGAATATTGAAAATAATTTAAGTAAGGCACATTTAGGACACATAATTTTGAATCCCCCATATTACAGAATGATAGATGAAAACACACACACTTTGACAAGGGTGGTCCTTAGAGCGTGGGACACAATATATAAACAAATAAATAAGACATTTAACTCTCCCTTAATTGCACTGAAGGAAAATGATTATTTTGCACCGGGGAAAATGAATATTGGGGGTAACTGGATTAAGAATGAAAGGGTACAACTAAGAGACATAATAAAAAAGGGAAAGATTGTTTCATTTCACGAGTTAAAGCACAACAAGGAAGTTTGGGTGATGGATAAATGGAGGTACCTCCAGCTGATCATTTTATCGGTAGCCTGCCACAGCCAATAAGGTTGGGAAATGATTTATCAGAGTTGGAAAGACTGTGTTTGGTGGATAGCACCAAGGGCATAATATCCAAAATTTATAAAGTATTGCTGACGCTGAGGGGTAGCGAGATACCTCCATTTATCACAAAATAGGAACGGGAATTAGGATCACAGAAAGATAGTAACACTATAAGGAAAATATTGGAACTAGCTCATGGTTTGTCGATAGATACCAATGTCGCCGAAATGAATTATAAGATTTTGACCGGTTGGTACATTACCCCAGATAAAGCCTGTAAATACCAAAGGGATAAAACATTGGAATGCTGGAGGGGATGCAAAGGGGTAGGCACCATGGCCCACCTGTGGTGGGATTGCCCTAAAATTAAAGGATACTGGGTAAAAATTTTGGGGTTCATTAAAGAAATAACGGAAATAGAAGTAAAGGCAGACCCCTGGATAATATTACACCATGGAATAGAGGGAGAGGTTAAAACATACAAAGAATCCCTTGTGCCACACTTGCTAAATGCGGCTAAAAAAATCATCCAAAAAAAGTGGCAGACAGTAGAGAGCCCATTAATTTGGGAGTGGGTTGACGCAGTGGAAGGTATTCGCTATATGGAGGAAGGGAGATATGGGAGAGAAGGGGGCAGAGAAGAGGAAAAAAATAAGTGGCAGTGTTGGAAGGAATTTAAAAAAATGTGGAGCTTCTCTGAGGGACTGAGAACTTGACTTGAAGCAGAGAACAAAATCATACCTATTGTGCACAGATGTTGGAGAGGATGCGGTGGGGTGGGGAGGGAGGGGGGAAATGGGAAGGGAGAAATGGGAAGGGGGGATGGGGGTTATAGTCATATGGGGAGTCTGGGGTAAAAGGAGGTAAAAGGACCTCTAGTATGAATTTTTTTTTTCAATAAATGTTTTGTATACACATAAATAAAGCTACAATGATGTGAAAACGAGATGGGACATGGATGACACTGTTAAGGTGAATTAAGTCTCTCAAAAGATTCACTGAGGTGGCAAAAAAAAAAATAATAAAAAAAAAAAAAGATTTTAACCCATAGTCCTCCTTGGGCATTAGATACCTACAACAAGTATATAGTAATGAAATAATGAAACATTTTATTATAATATAAGCTGAATTTCAGCTCCCTAAGCAGAAATTTTTCAGTATCTCCAACTATGCCATGCTCTAGAAACCCAGGCCCGTTCATCCCCCATATATATACCACTCTGTATAAGCCCAGGAAAACCTGGAGTTCATATCAGATGAGCAATGGGAAGACATCCCATTCCTGGTACTTAAAGTCTCCGTATTACCATTCCAAAAACTCATTCAATTGTTCATTATACAGGGAGTGTACCAGATCCCTGAGGGAATGCACAGGTGGGGTTAGAAGGGATAAGGAATTAACCCAGGGGTCTTTATTCATCGTCTACTGCCCTAAATTTGTATGTTACTGGACAGAAATAATACAAACTATCTCCTACCCATTGATTTGGAATCTAAAATATGTATCCTATGACTCCTTGATATAGAACTTTACTCTTCCAACATTATAATGCTAGCTACCAAAAAGTTTTTTTAGTTAGAAATTTGATAGCACAAAACTGACTATCACCCCACCCCCTATTGTCTGAAAAAAAATGATTAATATCATTCTAATAAGAAAAAAACAAATACAGTGTATCAGTGTAGTGGATGTCCCTAAAAGTTATACTGCACTGCAATTACATCTCTATTACAATAATCTTGGGAAGAGACAAAATCCCAAATATGGTAATAAACAACTTAAATAGGATACCTTGACCTACAAACACTATGGGGGTTATTTACTCTTTTACATGGATATCTTTCTGGGCAGTTGTATTTACCTGATGAGTTTATTTAATTGAATACTGATTATTTAACCATCAGCATTCCTGGTTCTGGTGCTGCTTATGAAATATAGATTGGAGCCAAACCCCTTAGCAAAATTAATTTTTTTCCATTACATTTATTTAATTGGATACCTTCCTGGATGTGTATTCATGTCAAAAAGAGGGTGGGACACGTGTCTGAATTTAATAGAGAGACTTTTATTACTTCCATAAAAGAAAGACTGAATCCTATAAAACTCATATTAGAAAAGTTGCAGCGTGCATCATAGGTATACACTACAAAGCAGATACAAGGAGTTAGTAAGGTGCATTTCCAAAAAAATCTGAATAAAGGATATGTGCAATCAAACACAGTAAGACCAAAATTATTCATTATATTCAAGTTATATGCTATCATGTGGTATATAAAATTAAAAAATAAACATTGTCCAGTGTCACTTCTTTAACTGTAAAGCTGCGTACACACAAGCCGACTTTTCGACCAGACTGGTCCGGCGGACTGAGTCCGGTGGACAGTTCGACCATGTGTGGGCTTCATCGGACCTGCAGCGGACTTTTTCGGTCGAAAATCTGACAGACTTTAGATTTGGAACATGCTTCAAATCTTTCCAACGGACTCGAGTCCGATCGAAAAATCTGCTTGTCTGTATGCTAGTCCGACGGACAAAAACCGACGCTGGGGCAGCTACTGGCTATCAACCTCCTTCTTTTAATCCGGTCGTACGTCATCACGTACGAATCTGCCGGACTTTGGTGTGATTGTGTGTAGGCAAGTCCGGTCGTTAGAAAGTCTGTTGAAAGTCCGTTGTAACTTCCTCGAAAGTCCTTCGGAAAGACCGTCGGACCTTTGTTGTCAAAAAGTCCGACCGTGTGTACGCGGCATAAGTCTGATATAAAATACAAGATTTTTTTCATTCTAACTTGCATACAAAAAAACTATAGAGGATGGATTGCCCTAAGTTTATGGTGTACATTAGTTTTAGACCTCTTTTTAAGTTAACAAAAGAAGTAATAGTCCTACAGCAAATTTAAATCTGTGCCAAAGTATACAGATGTATGTAATTAAACAGCAAAGCATGTTGCCTGGTGATATTATAACCATCTCACAGAATAATAAAATAATACGTCTAACAAAATCCCCATAGTTCCCTAAATCTGTTTCAAGAATGCTGTTTGGTCCCACATATTTTAATACATTATATAATATCAAAACCCAATTATTTTACTAAATAATTTAACCAATACTGCTCATCTAACCAAAAGAAAGAATTATAATTTCTACCACAGGCTTAGACATCTGTTTTACCTTTCCCAGCCAATAAGTAATGACCCACATCCAAAACAGGACTACAAGTCTGTAAATATCCCAGTGGTGGTATAATTTAATCTAAAATTATTAAACTGATACTGCAAAAACCACAGGGTGTTTTAATTTTTAAATGTTTCCATAGGACCACCCAAGTTCTTAAGGTTATAAATGGAGAAGGCAAATAAAATTTAATATATTGAAATTGAAATGCTCCTGCCCCCCAAAAAATATATTGCAATGCATTTAAATGGCCTTATTTACTAGCATACCAGATTTAGCTATTTATTCACATCTATAGCAGACTAGTAATGAATGAATCATAAAACATAGCAAATTAAGGTAAAATACATTTAAGCCCTAAGTGGATAACATTGTGTTTGTTTTGTAAATTACTGTGTGTCAAAATCATTTTCATCCTTTTTGCATAGCGGTGCAGCTGATTTCCAGCTTCTTTTGGACACTTTGGGGTTGATTTACTAATTCAAATAGGCTGTTCACATTGCAAGGGAATTTTCACTTTGCAAGGAAACTAGCCCTAAGCTTACTAAGGTCTGTTTACTTTCCTCCTCCAATCATGTGTATGCAAACATACTGTTTTTCTTAATTTTCCTTGCATGAGGTTGGATATTCTTTGCAAACTGAATTTTTTGAAACAATGAGTTGTTTTTTAGTTTTTCAGCATAAGACAAAAATTATGCAGTAGCAAGTTGAAAAGAAACAAAGGAACAAAGGAAGGGTACATGTTATAGAGACAACCAAGAGTGGTACATAGCTGCTTAACCACTTACAGACCAGAAGATTTCCCCCTTCCTGGCCAAGCCATTTTTTGCAATATGGCACTGCGTCACTTTAACTGACAATTGCGTGGTTGTTCGACGCTGTACACAAACAAAATTGACGTCATTTTTTCCCCCACAAATAGGCTTTATTTTGGTGGTGGGTCTTTATTTTTTGCGCTATTTTGCCATGCAGCAGGCACACGCACGCTATAGCTGTTAAAGGGACCAACATACAGCTACGGCAGTTTGTGGGAACGAGTCAAATTGCCGCAGTATAATGAAGGCAGCTGGTCGGCAAGTGGTTAAAAGACTTAAGGAGGCGTAGCCCAATGTTAACAACAGATTCATACAGTGTCAATAACAAATAATAGTGTAACACAGATACTGGCATAATGCAGATAATAGTATGGTACAGTAGGCACACAGCAGAGAGACCTAGATAGTGTTCTTAGGCCATATTTCCCATTGTTTGTTAAATATGGTACCAAAAAGGGAGTATATTGCTAGACGATGTTCATATGTATACTTTTGTTGGACCAATGAGGTCACTTCAGTAATGTTTGGGAGGCATCAAATCTCCACTTCCGAAGCACTACTAACCCAGTAGCCAAAAGAATATGAGGGACAACAGTCCTGGAGGATTGTGGGTATATATCGATACCAATGTTTAGGAGTGCCAGGTTAGGATGGGGAGGGGATAGTATTCCAGTGGTCAAGGCTATAAGCTTAAAGACCTGTGACCAAAAACTTGTCAAACTGGGACATTCCCAAAGGGTGTGGAGAAGATGGCCAACCTGGCAACAGTTATGCCAGCAGTGGGGAGAAGTGGATGAGGAGAATTTGGGTAGTCTGTAAGGGGTATATTACCGCCTGTGAGTGATTGTAAGCGTCATTTCTCAATGGATCATGCGGTGTGATGCTCGGTATATTGTGTTTAAGGCAATTTGTCATTGGTTGGGAATAAAGCAGGATTGGAGATCTAATTCCCAGCATTGTGTTAATTTTTTGGAAATCAGTTTTATTCTGCAGGACATTGTAAAAGAGAGAGATCCCTCTATCCATCTTTTTGCACAAGGGATAAAATTCCCATGACTTGGAGGGGACCTGGACAGTTTGAATAGGGAATTTAGTGAGAAATCGTAAAATATGAATACACGTAAAGTAGGTCTCCTTAGGTAGCTTGAATTCCACCATGATGGTATCTACTGGCTTGGGTTTATTGCCTTGCATGAAGTCCTGCACTGATTTCATACCTTTACAGGAGAGTGACTTAGTAGAAAACAATGGTGATGCTCTTGTCGACTTATGAGGAGTTTATGTGTACTCTCCATTAGCAACTGTAAATAAATATTTATATATGTATTTTTAGTGGTGTAAGATATTGGGTTTTGTTTTTTTAATAGTTTGATATAGTTATATATAAACATCTATAGGAACAAGGTTTTGCAGGCTGTAGTTTGAGAAATACATTTATTTACCAGTTTCTTTTGAAGTGCAGGAATGTTAGGATGGGCTAAACATGTGTGTGTGCCACATGGAATGCTCTGTTATTCACCAGTCATATATATCTATATGTGAGGAAAGACAATATGTAAATGAAGTGCCTTATCTCAGGCTATATGGTGCCGAAGTAATCACCTAACCCAGGCCATTTAAACCCCCCTTCGTTAACACTATCTCCACCTAAAAAGACACTTTCCTTAGATATGCAGAGGGGATGGCCATCTGTTCAGGAATGTGCAATTTGCCCAGGATATGACCTTGCATACCTAATGCCCAATTCAAGAGAAGGTTATGACCTGGCTTAATTAATTTTCTCCCCAAGAGAGGAGATGCTAGTGAGGGGCTGAGTTATGCTAAATCTAGGGGATGGGGAAATTGTTCAAATCATGGATGAGATATGCCCAGATGTAGGAGAGGGGTAAGATTGTTCCACCAATCAGGATGGCCCCATGCAAGTCTATAGGTCTATGTTAGTTTAAGTCTGGGGAGAGAGAAAAGAGGAGGCAATCAAACCACAGGGGCCATAATACTACACCACTGGTAAATATCAGGACATCTCCTAGCACTCATGCTTGTCCTATGTATTGTCTGTATTGCTGTTTGTATATTATTGTTTTGAGTAGTATACTCTATATTCCTTAATTTAATCCATGATTTTTTCCCTTTTTCTGTACAATAGATAGATTGCTGTGTATTAGTTTAGACCTTCTTACCAAGGACTGAGTTCTGGAATCTGTGTTTATATCTTTACTTTTGAATGCCTCATCTGCTTCAGTGGAGGACTGTTTGGGTCTGTTATGGAATTGTTTAGACCCAGGAATGGGTTTATGTCTGACTGTCTAAGACCTGCCCTTTATGGGCAGGCCTATCAGTGTCTGAGGAATTTCTTATACTTGATGATTGCAATATTGGAGGGTTCTGTGCGCTTGGTTGCAACCATGCTTTTATGTGTTGTTGCATTATTAGTGACTATAGTACAATTGAATCATACCTTATTCCTTTTTGACAGTGGTCCATATGTGACATTATTACATCTTATGACTGTATTCACTCCCTGGCACCCCCACATAAATATTTTTCTATAGCAGAGTTCTGTAAGTATAATGGAGGCTATATTAGCCCACACAATTGGACATAAGGTTTTTGTCCAAGAATGGATATTATCATTATTCAACTGCTTGTTGTCTTTTTGTAGCCTGGTCCCCATTTACCCTCTGTAGTCACACAGAATCTCCCTTCCGCAATTTGTGGGATTGGCCTAGTGTGTGTTCCCTGAGGCTCCTCTGGTGAGTTTGGTGGGAGAGGGGGTATGTTGAACCATGATATATTTTTATGTAGCATCGTATTCGCCAAAATGAATGCTAATCTGTATATGAATTTATTGTCACTAGAGCTGTTGAAAACTGGTGGTCTGCATAAATCCCCTAAAGAAGCCATTGATGGTGAAACGTGTAAGGACTAGGAATGAGCCGGAAACCCTCCTGTTCAGTTTGCAGCAGAACATGCGAACAGGCAATAAATTTGGCAGAACACACAAACACCGTTAAAGTCTATGGGACACGAACATGAATAATCAAAAGTGCTCATTTTAAAGGCTTATATGCAAGTTATTGTTATAATTATTATTATTATTATTATACAGGATTTATATAGCGCCGACAGTTTACGCAGCGCTTTACAACATTAGGGCAGACAGTACAAGTACAATCCAATTTAATACAGGAGGAATCAGAGGGCCCTGCTCGTTAGAGCTTACAATCTAGGAGATAAAAAGTGTTTGGGGACCCGGGTCCTGCCCCAGGGGACATGTATCAATGCAAAAAATGTTTTCAAAAACAGACGTTTTTTTCGGGAGCAGTGATTTTTTTAATGCTTAAAGTGAAACAATAAAAATTAAATATTTCTTTAAATATTGTGCCTGGGGGTGTCTATAGTATGCCTGTAAAGTGGCGCATTTTTCCCGTGTTCAGAACAGTACCACAGCAAAATGACATTTCTAAAGGAAAAATTGTCATTTTAAACTGATCGCGGCGGTAATGAATTGTCGGGTCTCGGCAATATAAATAAAACCCATTGAAAAAAAGAGCATGGGATCCCCCCTAGTCCATTACCAGGCCCTTTGGGTCTGGTATGAATATTAAGGGGAACCCCGAACCAAAATTTTTTTAAAGATTGTGTGGGGGTCCCCCTAAAATCCATACCAGGCCCTTCAGGTCTAATATGGAAATTAAGGGGAACCCTGTGCCAATTTTTTTTAAAAAATGGGGAAGGGGTCCCCCAAAAAATCCATACCAGACTCTTCAGGTCTGGGTGGTCCCGCCCTCAGTTATATAAGAACTGTCAAAGACGATGAAGCGTCACATGGCGGGAGCCTCCCATGGAGGCAGATCGTGGCGTTTTTTTTTCTTTTTTGGTCCGTCGGCAGAACGATATAAGAAGATGAATGGACATCGTGGGACATTTTTTTTTTTTTTTTAATAAAGGACTTTTTCCAAGCTGTGTCTTGTTTTTTTTTAACATTTTGACACTTTTTTGTGAAATGGTAGGGGTACATTTGAACTCGGTTACCATTTCACACAGAGGGGAGGCTGGGATCTGGGGTCACCTTGTTAAAGCGGGCTTCCAGATTCTGATAAGCCCCCCACCCGCAGTAAGGACATGACACTCATCACTGACCACCTCATGTATATGGATACCATTGACCAGTTAAACAATTTGTAAATATAATCTGCTAATAATTTTAATGAACCTCATTTGTATTGTTTCTATGTAATAAAAAATTATATTTTATCATATCTGTATATCTTTTTCTGTTTTGGGCACTGCTATAATCCCAACCTCCCTGTTATTTTTCTTCTTACCAATACATTTTTGTTGTTGTGGTAAAGCTTTCACTCATGGGCAAAGAACTCCTATTACCCCAAATCATATCTGAGATCTATTAAATCTCAAAACATAACTTTCGGGTAACACTCTCTAGGATATGGAGAGAGGGATTCGATGGTCCCATACATACATTGCTAGAGAAAAGGTTATTCAGTGATCTCCATGCTAATATTATTATTATATTATACAGGATTTATATAGCGCCAACAGTTTACATAGCGCTTTACAACTTGAGGGTAGACAGTACAAATACAATACACTTTGATACAGTAGGAATCAGAGGGCCCTGCTCCTTAGAGCTTAATATGATGTTTGGGGGGGGGGGGGGGTAGGGGGAGCTTGGAGACATCCCATGGTTTGCAAGCATCACAAATAAGGAGCAAAAATAAGTTAAGCGTTGGTGCCAGGACCAATTCTATTTCGGTCCACAGTGGAAGGAAATGTGGGAAATGGGCTTGGTGGAAAATGACCCCCTACTGACCTATGAGATACTAAATAAGATTGAGGACATTGGGCTCTCTTATCTTGCCAGACATAATTCCTGAGGAGACTCGACAGGGTCGAAAATTGCCCCAGTGGTTCTTATATTTTGTGGATGAGAGGGAGGAGGTTTGATGAGGGCAGTTTAGAAGATTTACTAGTGAGGATAATCCCCAAATATAGGATACCTTGAGAGCTCCACCTAAAAGGGACAGTACTCTTAAGAGCTCGTCTGGATGATTAGTTTCAGCCAAGGCCCAAAATTGTGAAACTTTATAATAGGAAAGCTCACTAAATTTTGATAACACTTGATGGGCCAAGGGTAGGGACTTCTGCGCATTAGTCATGGTAAGTATTACATTGTCCACTGGGAGGTTGATGATGTGTTGACGTGAGGTAAACTGAAAACCAGTTACGAGGGGATGGGTTCTGATCGTTTCTGCAAGAGGTTCAATCGTCAAGTTGAATAAGTAGGGTCCTTCCCAGGTTTGGGAAGTGTAATGACATAGGCATAGCATTTCTTGGGGAATGGATGAGGTGATTGCTGCCTCAGTAAACACTTTGGTCAGATGGGGGGATTATATGGAGCTAAAGAGTTTATAGTATTTGTTAGAAAAGCCATCTGGTCCAGGTGTCTTTTCATTTGGTAGAGTGGCTATGACTCGTTCGATTTCTGTGGGGGTAAATGGGGCATTCAACGTTTGTAACTGAGATTCGGACAAGGATGTTAGAGGAAGTTTTGTGTAGGAAATACTGAATACTCTCTTCAATAGGTTGGGGGGTATGAGGGTCGTCCCGGAGATTGTAAAAGGTGTCATAATACTCAGCAAATTGATTTGCAATCTCCTGAGGGTTGAGAGATTTATGATTAAGAGTAGGGTGAAGAAAATGAGCTATTCCAGATTTGGCTTTTGCCACTTTGACCCTGTTGGCTAAATATTTACCTGCCATATTTGCATTAGCGTATGATTGTGCCTTTAGATGTCACAGAAGTTTATCATAATGTTGTGACAATAGGTTTCTTAGGTCCTCGCTGAGTCTGTGGAGATTATTAAATGTAGTGGGTGTGGGGTTGTGTTTGTTTAATTTAAGATTGTAACTTTTTTTGCCCTAGCCCCTTGTTGAGTAAGAATTCCTGGGATAAATGTCTTATGGGTATTTCATACCATGAAACTTACTGAGGGGGCATCTGATGAAATTTGTGTGGCGAAAGAAATGCACCAGCATGATGCCATCACGTCCTGTGATGTGAGGACACAGCCTGTCCACCCACCAGATGAGCCTCCAGATGCCGCTCAGTCACTGTTGGATACCCTGCAAATACCGCAAGACCTTGTGAGGTCTCGGAGTTTAACCCGGCAGCAAAATAGCAAGCACACATGGGACGTGTGTATCTTCCAGACATGCTAACTACTGCAGGAGGTATCTACCCTATACCATGCAGCCCTAATGGCAGTACCAAGATGTCTGTTCCATCTGTTATGGATACATGATCCAGACAAGACGCCCTCAGTGTGACTGTGGAAGCGGTGAGATGTGTCTGATCTATGTGTAAAGTGATGTAAATATCTTACACTTACCTGCAGTGGATGGAATACACTAGCCCGTCCTAAGCTGTTTCCATTTAAAAAGTGGTATAGACATTTGCTGTTAATCCCCAGGGGGGACTGCGGTTTATTAAGTGATTTAAAACTGCTTGTGGCTTTAATGTAATGTCTGGTCCGGGCAATATGGAAGAAAATCATTGAGAAAAAAGGCATGGGTACCCCCCCAGCCCATTACCAGCCGCTTTGGGTCTTGTATGGATATTAGGGGGAACCCTGCACCCAAATTAAAAAAGGAAAGATACTCTCAACAGCAGTATACAGGCAGTCCAAACAAGACAGGGACTGTAGGTTTGTTGTTAAGTAGAATCTGTTTGTCATTTTGAACTGGTACATTTTTAAAGTGTAGCTCCAGCCAAAAAATCTAATTTTTAACCTTTTTGGAAAACATAGGGAAGGGTTATCACCCCTGTAACCTTTGTTTTGCTGTCTGTTCACCTCACTTTCTGTCCCAATGACAATTGGATTTTGAAAATTTGGGGGTTTTAGTGAAACAAGGAACTCTTACAGGAGAGAATTTCCCTTCCCAAGGGTAGATTTCCTCTCACTTCCTGTTGTCTCCTTCTGTTTGAAAGTAGGAGTCGTTTGTAAGTTGGATGTTTGAAAGTAGGGGCCTGCCCTCTATACTCTGCAGAAATTTGGGCCTTAGGTGTTGGTGTTACCACAACACTGTAAGCCCTCACAGTTACTCTTGGTGGGCGCAGGAACGAGCCCTGCTGTGAAATATTAGATCAAGAATTTTAATTACATGCCCCTGTTGAATAGGGTCGGAAAAATTGGGCCTTTGGTGGTGGACGGTGTGGTGGTGTTGCCACAACACTGTAGGGCCTCACAGTTAATCTTGGTGGGTGCAGGAACAGGCCCTGCTGTGAAATATTAGATCAAAAATTGTAATTACATGCCCCTGTTGAACAGGGTCAGAAAAATTGGGCCTTTGGTGGTGGACAGTGTGGTGGTGTTGCCACAACACTGTAGGGCCTCACAGTTACTCTTGGTGGGCACAGGAACCGGCCCTGCTGTGAAATATTAGATCAAGAATTGTAATTACATGCCCCTGTTGAACAGGGTCGGAAAAATTGGGCCTTTGGTGGTGGATGGTGTGGTGGTGTTGCCACAACACTATAGGGCCTCACAGTTACTCTTGGTGGGCGCAGGAACAAGAACTGCTGTGAAATATTAGATCAAGAATTGTAATTACATGCCCCTGTTGAACAGGGGCTGAAAAATTGGGCCTTAGCCACTGGTGGCAGTGCCCAGAATCAAAAATATTCTTACAAGCTATCAGCATGAAAATTGAGGAGGAAGAGGATAGTCACTCAGCATAACAGGATAGTCACTCAGCATCAGCATAGGCAGTCTTGAAGGGATCTCACATTAAAAAAAAAATCAATTGGTTACATCAGCATCAGGTGCTTGGTAGCTGGTGATCCAAGACTGATTCATTTTTATGAAGGTCAGACGATCGACCGATTCGGTGGACAGGCGCACCCTGTGATCGGTTACAAAGCCTCCAGAAGCACTGAATGTGCATTCTGAAAGAACGCTTGGTGCAGGACAGGCCAGTAGCTCAATTGCATACTGTGCAAGCTCTGGCCAGTGATCCATTCTCAAGACCCAGTAACCCAGAGTATTTTCGGTGGAAAAGGTGTCCAAGTCTGATCTTGCCCCTAGGTATTCCTGCACCATGTAAATCAGACGCTAGCAATGGTTGCTGGAACCGATCATACCTTGGAGCTGCGGACTAAAAAATTGTCTGAACGCATCGGTCAGACGGCCACCTTCTCCACCGCTCCTTCTGTTACTAACCCAAGCCTCAGCAACACGTTGTCCAGGAGGACCAGGTAATTGTAACCTCCCAGGCTCTGGAAACGCCTTGCACAAACCTTTCTGCAAGGCCTCCTGAAGATGTTTCATCCTCTGCTCCCTCTGCAACAGCAAGATAAGGTCCGCAACCTTACCCTTGTAACATGGATCAAGGAGGGTTGCCAGCCAGTAATGATCCCTCTCCTTGATACCACAAATACGAGGATCCTTCCGCAGGCTTTGCAGGATCAGGGAGGCCATGCAGTGTAGGTTTGCTGAGGCATTTGGTCCGGAGTCCTCTGGGTCACTAAGGACGACATGATCCGCAGCCACCTCCTCCCAGCCACGTACAAGTCCATGGGTTTCTTGGGACTGTAAATGATCCCTTGAAGACTGCTGCTGATGCATGGGTCAGGTGTCCCTGTCGGAGGGCTGAGAGGAGGTTGGTGCCATTGTCGCAAACCACCATTCCTGGCTTAAGCTGGCATGATGTCAACCACCTCTGAGCCTGCCCCTGCAGAGCTGACAGAATCTCTGCTCCAGTGTGGCTCCTCTCCCCCAAGCACACCTGCTCAAGCACTGCATAGCATCTTTTTGCCTGCATACTTGCATAGCCCCTTTGAATGCCTACGGAGCACCGCTCGTTCCGAGGACAAATCAGCACAGGAAGAGGCCATGGAGGAAGAAGAAGAGGAGGGGGTGGAGGAGAGAGGTGTGTTAGAATCCCCACTAGTAGCATTTTGGAGGCGTGGTGGCGGAACAACCTCCAACACTACTGCACCCTGTCCTGCATCCTTCCCAGCTGCCAGCAGAGTCACCCAGTGGGCCGTGAAAGATAGGTAATGTCCCTGTCCATGCCTGCTGGACCATGAGTCAGCGGCAATATGCACCTTACCGCTGACTGCCCTGTCCAGCGAGGCCAAGACATTGCCTTCCACATGCCCGTAGAGAGCCAGAATCGCCTGTGGGGTTTAGATTTAACCAGGCTCTGTGTGGCTGGGATAGAATTGACAGAGGAGGTCCCGCAAGTGAAGTCACCTACAAGGTAACTTCACTTGTGGGACCTCCTCTGTCAATTCTATCCCAGCCACACAGAGCCTGGTTAGAGCAGAGGTCCATGGCCTGTGCTGAGGCCTTGTGTGATGGCTGCATGGCGTGGGCGCAGCCACCATTTTGTTGTGGAACCTTCGGGATTGAGGGGAAGAAACCTGGCATTTTCAGTGGCTGCTGTGGCTCCCTGTGGCACCTGGGCATGGTGGAGATGTTCTGGAGGCCGGGTGCACTGACTGTGGCCACCTGGCTGGTGCAGAGGCTCCTGTGTCTGTTGATTCCCCCAGTGGTCGAGTGGTGCTTCTGGGCTATGCATCCCTATTGGAGCTCGTTTGCCACACCCCCTGCAAATTGAACTTTCATCACATTCACTAAGGTAAACTTACATTGCAAAGTGAACAACCTATTTGCCTTTAGTAATTTAACTTTCGGGGTGGTTCTTGATATTGACAATAGTGGACTATTTGTGTACAATCAATGTTGCACAACTGATTGTAGTCTTGTAGTAATGATAATGGGTCCCTGCGCAAAGCAGTCGGCCTTTTAGAGGAGCTGTGTGCCTTACAGATATAAAAGCTGAAATATGTTATTAATGGAAAAGATCAAAAATCGCGCTCCTTCCAATAAATGTGCCAAAACTATGAAGTGCTAAATAAATTACAATAAAAATATATGTGACAACCAAAATGTGCTGTGAGGTATCCTTACAAAATATTCTAAACAATACATAAGTAGTTCATAAAAGCCCACAAAAGGTCTTTAGTAAAGTGCTTGCTGCAATACATAAAGTGCTTGTTGTGCAATATGGTAAATAATACAGGCGGTAGGGGAAAAATTAGGGAACAAGAAACACCTGAAAATGAATCAATTAAGTGCATGCTGTAACCATAATACACAGGAAAAGAAAGAAGTACCCGGTACTAGTGTCCGGGTAAGGGTTTACTCTAGCAGCACTAATTGAGTATTAATTATCAAGAATTACCAACTGAATTGCCAAAAAATTAAATGAATCACTTTATTAAATACTTTAAAACAGCATTAAACATGTTAGGCAGCAAGTTTGATTGAAGTAAAAATTGATTGGTTATATTGGATTCCGCTGGGACCCTGTTGCTACATATGTCATCAGGTAATAGGTCAGACAGAGCGAACAATTGTTAATAATTACATTAGACCAAAACAAAAACAACAACAAAAACAAAAAACATACAACGTGGAACAACGTCCGGACGCTTTTAGGATCTTGCTACGTATTGGCTGGTACGAAGAAAATGGTATAGATGTTTGGTGATATTATTTGGTTTGTTAACCACAATATCAATTATCAAATAATAGCCAAAAGGGTACCAGTAAGCAAACAAGAAAGATCCTAGGGAGGTATACGGGGAAGGATGATGGGGGGAGGGTGGGGTGGTGCTATCCGTGCTGATTAGTATACACCTATTCTGGGCTACAGGTTTTTGTTAAGGACACATAAGATGGTAACCTGCCCTATTAATAGGTGTCAGATATTAGTAAGCAGGATGCTGTTGGTGGATAATTGTCCACATGAATAGTTCCAATTAAAGTCACTGGTAATAACTGTGATTAAGTAAATATGAAGTGTATACTTGAATAAGTGGAATTTGTGGAACTTTACCAGTCCTTGCACCGATTGTCCTCCAGGTCCTGATCTGAATTGATCATAAGACTTCCATCTTCATTGGCAGGGGATGTAATATTGTGTGCAGCTTCTGATCCAGTGTAAGTGGCTGGAGGGACAGCGGGACTTAGAATAGTGCACCGCAGGCTTGTCCACTCGGTCAGATGAATGCTGCAAACGCCGCCCGATAAGCGGACTCACTCAGCTTCAGAGATTCCGCCTGAAGGGATTGGATCCACGGGCTAGCTAGTGTTAGCATACATCCCCGTCTGCCTCCTCGTTAACTCCCGTATTCAAAGTATAGCGTCCGTGA
This sequence comes from Lithobates clamitans, assembly GCA_037952925.1. Taxonomy (NCBI): domain Eukaryota; kingdom Metazoa; phylum Chordata; class Amphibia; order Anura; family Ranidae; genus Lithobates; species Lithobates clamitans. The sequence continues at coordinate 1,596,499 of JBBGZY010000228.1, read as the reverse complement.
CGTGTCGGCGTTGATGACATCAACGCGTTTCGCTATTGGCTGTAGCGTAGCTTCATCTCGGACGAATCCAGGGCTTGTGAAGGCGCTCCTTTTATCTTAGCGGCTGCGTTCAATCACCGCCCTGGAATGTTTGAGTTTTACTATGTATGGATCTTTGATGGACCGATCATGTTCCTAAAGCTCAATCTGACACTTTTTATTCACTATTTTTTGAAATAAAAAGGTAGGATTATTGAACGGTAATGGATACTCTGAGGGAGGGGCTGAGATCTTTTTAATTCTAATAGCCAATTGTTGTTGGTATGCCTCCAGGAAAAATTACTATTGGTTCACCCACTATCTCGAGTTTTAAACAGTGAGGGAAGGCAAAAAGGGGGGAAAAGGAAAAGGAACAAAGGGAAAAAGGGTTAGAGCACAAATAAAAGGGGAAACATGGACATGAACACATAGAAAAAATATGTGTATATACCAAGAGATTAGTACCAATCATATCGGCATTAGGGATGAGCCGAACACCCCCCTGTTCGGTTCGCACCAGAACATGCGAACAGGAAAAAAATTTGTTCGAACACGCGAACGCCGTTAAAGTCTATGGGACACGAACATGAATAATCAAAAGTGCTAATTTTAAAGGCTAATATGCAAGTTATTGTCATAAAAAGTGTTTGGGGACCCGGGTCCTGCCCCAGGGGACATGGATCAATGCAAAAAAAAGTTTTAAAAACGGACGTTTTTTCAGGAGCAGTGATTTTATTAATGCTTAAAGTCAAACAATAAAAGTGTAATATCCCTTTAAATTTCGTACCTGGGGGGTGTCTATAGTATGCCTGTAAAGGGGCGCATGTTTCCTGTGTTTAGAACAGTCTGACAGCAAAATGACATTTGGAAGGAAAAAACTCATTTAAAACTACCGCGGCTATTGCATTGCCGACAATACACATAGAAGTTCATTGATAAAAACGGCATGGGAATTCCCCACAGGGGAACCCCGAACCAAAAAAAAAAAAAAAAAATGATGTGGGGGTCCCCCTAAATTCCATACAAGGCCCTTCAGGTCTGGTTGTGAGGGTCTGCGGGCGGGGGGCTTATCGGAATCTGGAAGCCCCCTTTAACAAGGGGACCCCCAGATCCCGGCCCCCCCCCTGTGTGAAATGGTAAGGGGGTACTTACCCCTACCATTTCACTAAAAAACTGTCAAAAATGTTAAAAATGACAAGAGACAGTTTTTGACAATTCCTTTATTTAAATGCTTCTTCTTTCTTCTTTCTTCCTTCATCTTCTTCTGGTTCTTCTGGCTCTTCTGGTTCTTCCTCCGGCGTTCTCGTCCAGCATCTTCTCCGCGGCGTCTTCTATCTTCTTCTCCTCGGGCCGCTCCGCACCCATGGCATGAGGGGAGGCTCCCGCTCTTCTCTTCATCTTCTTCTCTTCTTCATCTTCTTCTTCATCTTCTTCTTCTTCTTCCTTCTTCTCTTCTTCTCTTCTTCTCTTCTTCTCTTCTTCCTGTCTTCTGCGGGCCGCTCCGCAGCCATGCTGTGGCATGGAGGGAGGCTCCCGCTGTGTGACGGCGTCTCTTCGTCTGACGGTTCTTAAATAACGGGGGGCGGGGCCACCCGGTGGCCCCGCCCCCCTCTGACGCACGGTGACATGACGGGACTTCCCTGTGGCATTCCCCGTGACGTCACAGGGAAGTCCCTCAAGTCACCGTGCGTCAGAGGGGGGCGGGGTCACCGGATGGCCCCGCCCCCCGTTATTTAAGAACCGTCAGACGAAGAGACGCCGTCACACAGCGGGAGCCTCCCACCATGCCAGCATGGCTGCGGAGCGGCCCGGAGAAGACAGGAAGAAGAGAAGAAGGAAGAAGAAGAAGAAGAAGAAGAAGAAGATGAAGAAGAAGATGAAGAAGAGAAGAAGATGAAGAGAAGAGCGGGAGCCTCCCCCCTCATGCCATGGGTGCGGAGCGGCCCGAGGAGAAGAAGATAGAAGACGCCGCGGAGAAGATGCTGGACGAGAACGCCGGAGGAAGAACCAGAAGAGCCAGAAGAACCAGAAGAAGATGAAGGAAGAAAGAAGAAAGAAGAAGCATTTAAATAAAGGAATTGTCAAAAACTGTCTCTTGTCATTTTTAACATTTTTGACAGTTTTTTAGTGAAATGGTAGGGGTAAGTACCCCCTTACCATTTCACACAGGGGGGGGCCGGGATCTGGGGGTCCCCTTGTTAAAGGGGGCTTCCAGATTCCGATAAGCCCCCCGCCCGCAGACCCTCACAACCACCGGCCAGGGTTGTGAGGATGAGGCCCTTGTCCTCATCAACATGGGGACAAGGTGTTTTGGGGGGCTACCCCAAAGCACCCTCCCAATGTTGAGGGCATGTGGCCTGGTACGGTTCAGGAGGGGGGGGGGGCCGCACTCTCGTCCCCCCCTCTTTTCCTGCGGCCTGCCAGGTTGCGTGCTCGGATAAGGGTCTGGTATGGATTTTTAGGGGGACCCCACGCCGTTTTTTTTTTTTTTTTTGGCGCGGGGTTCCCCTTAAAATCCATACCAGACCTGAAGGGTCTGGTATGGAATTTAGGGGGAACCCCACGTCAATTTTTTTTTTCAATTTTGGCTGGGGTTCCCCTTAATATCCATACCAGACCTGAAGGGCCTTGTATGGAATTTAGGGGGACCCCCACATCATTTTTTTTTTTTTATTTTGGTTCGGGGTTCCCCTGTGGGGAATTCCCATGCCGTTTTTATCAATGAACTTCTATGTGTATTGTCGGCTAGTTTTAAATGAGTTTTTTCCTTCCAAATGTCATTTTGCTGTCAGACTGTTCTAAACACAGGAAACATGCGCCCCTTTACAGGCATACTATAGACACCCCCCAGGTACGAAATTTAAAGGGATATTACACTTTTATTGTTTGACTTTAAGCATTAATAAAATCACTGCTCCTGAAAAAACGTCCGTTTTTAAAACTTTTTTTTGCATTGATCCATGTCCCCTGGGGCAGGACCCGGGTCCCCAAACACTTTTTATGACAATAACTTGCATATAAGCCTTTAAAATTAGCACTTTTGATTTCTCCCATAGACTTTTAAAGGGTGTTCCGCGGCATTCGAATTTGCCGCGAACACCCCAAATTGTTCGCTGTTCGGCGAACTTGCGAACAGCCAATGTTCGAGTAGAACATGAGTTCGACTCGAACTCGAAGCTCATCCCTAATCGGCATATATACATATATATACATGGCATCAATACACCGGCTGGATTGGGACAAAAAGCACAAGGCAGGTCTAGACTGGGGCAATCATCTAGGTGGGTAAAAAGGGCTGGAAATTTAATTCAGTGTTTAACCCCACTGGGACTAGCGACTTTGGGCGGTACACCCACCACTTCTCCTTTTGTAATAATATGCGATCAAAGTCGCCACGTTTAGGGGGCAAATTTAAAGCATAAATACCTTTTACCCTCATGCCCCGTGAGTTTCCCCCCGTGAAATTGGGCAAAGTGCTTTGCTAGGGGTTTCTCTGGGATTTTGGTTTTGTCATTAATTTCTCGCAAATGTTCACCAATGCGGATTTTTAACTGTCTTTTTGTTTTTCCAATATAAATTTTGGGACACGGACATGTAATCATATAGATTAGTCGGGGTGTAGAACAATTAATTAAATCATGAATTTTGAATGACCCTTTCCCATATGCGTCTGTAAAGGTAGATGTTCTGTCTACATAAGGGCAAATTTGGCATCTATTACAAGGATACATGCCAAGTGTCCGTGGGTAATCTGATAACCAGGTGTTTTCTTGTTTTCAAGTGAATTCTGATTGTATCAAAATATCTCCCAAATTCTTTGCCCATCGGGCAACCAACTGGGGAGATGTACCTACAATCCTGCCCAGTCCTGGTGAATTTACCAGTAGGCCCCAATGTTTTTCTAGGATTGACCGAATGTCATTCCATTGGGGTCCGAAGGTAGTTATTATCCTAACTGGAGCATCTTTTTTTGGGGTCGTGAATCAGGAATGCTAATTGGCTCAATTGAAAGTAGACTTTGGTGTTTCCGAATCGCTGCCTTTTTCCTAGCTCGCTTGATTTGCCGATGTGAGTAGCCTCGCTCTCTGAAGCGCATGTAGAGATCCTGGCTCTCCTTACAGTAGTCACTGGCTTTTGAACAGTTTCTTTTAAGGCGCAAAAATTGGCCTACCGGAATATCATTTTTTATCCAATGGGGGTGGTGGTTGGTGGCGCTCAAAAAGGTATTTGCTGCCGTTTCCTTGCGGTAAGTGGAGGTAAGTAATTGTCCATTCTCAAAATGAATTTGTAGATCGAGAAAGGACAATTCTGTTTGACTGAAGGAATACGTCAAGTGTATATTGAATGGATTGACATTCAGTTCATGAATGAACTTCAACATGTCGGTTTGAGTACCCCGCCAGATCATAAAAATATCATCGATGTACCGCAACCAGGCGTGAACATGGTCGCGGTACATCGATGAAGGGAATACCATCATCTCCTCCCAAAAGCTTAAGTGGAGGCACGCATATGAGGGTGCCCATGCTGCCCCCATGGATGTACCTCGTATTTGCTGGTAGTAGACTGTTAGAAATTGAAAATAATTATTTTTCAACATAAATCTCAAAAGGTCTATCAAAAATTCATTTTGTAGTCCTGATTCGGGATAGATGGTGTTCAAAAAAATCTCGACTGCTTTGATCCCACGTCAATGCCGACGAGCCAGATTTCACCTAATTGGTCGAGATTCTTGAATTCAGTCAACTTGGCCAAAACATGACGAGTGTCTTGTACAAAGGATTTTTGGCTCGTGATCATGTCCTTCAACAGGAGATCAAGATACCCACCAATGCGTTCAAAAGGGCCTTGACAGGCCGATACGATCGGTCTGCCAGGTGGGTCAATATGGTGCCTTGAGCGCCAAAGAAATCCACCAATCAGTGCTCCTAGGTGACAACACTCCACACTTTGTCACCTGGGAGCATTGATTTCTTTGGCACTTAAGGCACCATGTTGCACAAAAAGCACTTTATTGCAGCAAGCACTTTTAGTGAACAGCAGCCCTTTACTGTAGACCTTTTTTGGACTTTTATTAATTACTTATGTATTGTTTATCTTTTGCGCTTTATTTTGCAGAATCCAGTGTCCTCACATGACTTTGAATCTACTTCCTTCTGAGCTTAAAATAAAGTAATACACATTATTTAGGCATTCATCTCTCAATGAAGTGGAGAGGGTTACCTGTCCAAAACATTTCCCCCCCATGAAATTTTTAAAATGGCCCATGAGAGGGGGGGAGGAATCTGATAGGTGGACCTTATACCTTTGTCTTTAAATACTCCCTAAAATAAATGTTATACTGATGTTGGCCAAGAATGTTTGTGTCTAATCTGCTTTCCATGTTTATGTGCAAAGTGATTAATTTTTTTTCTTGTTTGACTCCACAGTTTCCTTCCCACCCACAGAAATGGCAGACTGTGGCATCCCACTTTGCCCCGCGGTGGGGCAATTGATGGGAAACATGTCCACATTGTCCCACCACCCAACTCGGGGTCATACTATTACAACTACAAGGGGTTCAATAGTATTGTGATGTTGGCGGTGGTGTCGGCTACTTACGAATCCCTGTATGTGGACGTGGGGAAGAATGGCTGGATGTCAGATGGTGGAGTCATCGCCCACACGGAGTTCTATAGGTGTCTCCAGAATGGCAGCTTGGACTTGCCACCTCCAGAAGACAATGCGGAAGGACTCCCATTCGTCTTTGTTGCAGATGAAGCGTTTGCGCTGGGGGACCATCTTATGCGGCCATCCCCTATGAGGACCCTCACCCCGGACCAGAGGGTTTTTAATTACCGGCTGGCCAGAGCCAGAAGAGTGGTGGAGAACATGTTTGGAATAATGGCCAGCCGGTTCCGGCTATTTCTTACACCGATACACATGGCGGAATATAAACTCAATCACATCATCCTGGCTTGCTGTGTTCTCCACAACTTTTTAAGTAAAATTCTGTGAACTATGCTGGCTCAGTTGGGCCTGAAGCCGGAATTAATCTCAATGAACCAACCCTGATGGCGCTTGAAGCTGGCCATCCTGGTTTGCCCCCCCAGAGTGCCCGCGAGGTCCGTCTAAGATACATGGAATACTTTGCGGGTAGGGGGGCCATCAATATGCCAGACAATGTCTGAGACATTTAAAAAAAAAATTTAAACTGAACAAATATTTGCTTAAATTTACTGCTTGTCTTTCTTTTAGCTGACCCTGACTGAAATTTGGGGAGTCCTGAAAATGGCGTGATTGTGTAAAATTAAAAAGCACTGTTGGGTGTTATTTACTAAAGGCAAAGACACTTTGCACTACAAGTGCACTTGAGACTGCACAGAAACTGCACTTGTAGTGCAAAGTGGATTTGCCTTTAGTAAATAACCGCCATTGTCATTGAAAACACCAACTTTACAAGCAAAAAATGCTTTTGAGCATTGAAAGAAGAAGCCACACATTGTTGATTATCAATCTTTTTAATTTCACAATCACATGTGCATTTATAAAAGGTTTTTAAAACAAACCAACATGTTTGTTGTATAACAATTTTTTAGGTGACATTAAAAGTAGAAATTTCCTTTTAAGGTAAAACAGGCATGTTTAAAACCAACAAGAAATACACAACTCTGGAACTTACAAAGTTCATTCTTTTGTAGAAATTGAAGGCAATATCAGACATGAGTATTTGTAAACTGAGTTTAATATTGCATTCAACAGATGGGGTGGAGTCACCCCTGGAAAAGCCAAATTTGAAGATGCACACAAATTGCCAACATGTGCTAGCTGCCATCATGGGGGATCGATGGACGTGTTTTGTGAGTGCAACCCCTTCCTCTCAGCTACCTTATAATTGAGGAAGGGGTTGCACCCCCAAAATGCATACATTGATCTCCCGTGATGGCAGATAGCACATGTTGACACACTGTGTGCATCTTCAAAATTTGGCTTTTATAGAATATGTCAAAAAATGTGCAAAAAATTTTCAGAAAAATAAAGCAGAAAGAAGTAAGGGATTTCGAGGGGTTTTAAATGCTCCCTAAAACATCAATGATGTTCATTTTGTTTTGAACATCATTGATGTTTTGCTTGATGTTTTCCAAGTCCCTATTACACCCCATGATCTCCCCAATCAGGATCTGGGCACTTTCACTGGTGAAATGACCTTCATCCACAACATCACGATCACCTAAAAATATAGAAAAAACAAAAACACCATGTATTATAAATATGCTGGCATCCATCTCTTACCTGAGCCTGTGGTCGCAGACACTCACCTGTTGTGGTGACAATTTCTATAACGTCTCCCTCCTCCTCCTCTGGTTGTGTTTGTGGGATTTCCCCTTCTTCCTGAGGTGGGGGTCTGTTGTCTCCTCTGATGAGTGGTGTCCTCCAAGTCTTTTCTCCCCTATGTAAAAAAAATAGGTATACTTAGCACACAGATATTTGATGGCAGAAATAGGAATGTGAAACATTGCTTGGAAGTGGGGTACAATTGTTTATTTTGGCAGAGTTCCAAGATGAAGAAATATTTTTTTCCTTTGTCAAGCTTGAATACTTACCTGTTTTGTACAAGCTTCACAGATGGAGACACCCCTATAGTATACACTGGAGCACCTGTGTGGGACCCCCTAATAAAAAGGGTGTTCTTGTGTCCCACACTAGTGCTCCAGCGTCCAGATGTGTAAACAGCTGCTGAGTGTCCTCTCCTTACACAGAATCTAGTTTGCATTTCATTCTAGTTACAAACCCATCTAAACACCAATATTATTTTAAGAGAAGAAGGCCAGAAAAAATGTATTGAAATGCATCTGGCCAAAACATGGTGTTTTATTGGCCGAACAAACAATGTTTCTTATGAACGAATAATGTGTCCATGAACATGAAAGTTGCTATTTTAAACTGTACAACAGTAAAGAAAAGCACATGGAGTAGCATGAACGTAATAAAAATAACGAATAGGAACACAGGACAATTACTTACTTTTTTGCAGAACTCTCCTGATCCTTCTATACTGATCGTGCTCCCTGATTTTGAGGTCCGACCACCACTTCCCGAGTTGATCCTTGGATCGCCGTACCCCAAAATTACAGTGCAGACTCTTCACAACTTTCACCATGATCTTGGCCATTCTCACATTGGGGTTGGGTTAAGGTCCATACTTCCCATCATAGTCGGCCCTCTTCAGTATGTCGACCATCTCCACCATCTCAACAAAGGACATATTTGAGGCCTTAAATTGTCTTCTCCGGGATCGTGACATTTCTGGCTCCGGGCTTTCCTCCTCCTCCTCGTTGCTGTAATTAGCACGCACCTGCTCTGTCTCCGCCATGTGCTCTTACCCACTGCGCCGAACGAGAAGGGGCGGGGAATAGACTAGAAAGAACGTCAGGGGCGGGCAGAGTTTCACGCATGTGCAGTGTATATAAAGCGTAACACACGTGCGTAGTACTTACGATCTGTGAGCAGAGGAAGGAGTATTGGAAGCGCCGATCGTGATAACGAAGGTAACATTTAAACTTGGGCCTATACTGCTTATAGATTGAGGCCTATATTTGGACAAGATTAGGAGACTTTAGCCTGACATTAGGGTTTGTCTTGTGTATTACAGATAAAATGGAAGGCTTCAATGACCACAACTTCCTCCCCCTGTTCATAGACAAGTACAGGGAGCTGCCCTGTCTGTGGCAGGTCAAACACCCGCATTATAATCATAAACAAAAGAGGCAGGCAGCTCTGGAGGAACTGCTGGAGTTGGTGAAGCCGGTGGTCCCCACAGCAACCATCCCCTATTTAAAAGCCAAAATTGGTGGCCTGAGGAGCACTTATCTTAGGGAGCGCAAGAAGGTCCAGGATTCCCAGAGATCCGAAGCTGCAGCAGATGACGTTTATGTCCCCAGGCTGTGGTACTATGAGAGACTATGAGAGACTGCGATTTCTGTCAGACCAGACTGAAATCCCTTTCCACCCCTTTCTTCCACTCTTCCTTCCACCCTATCTTCCACCCCAGCTGAGGCTTCCGATGTCCAACCTGGGACTTCCAGCCAGGAAGAAGTGGAGGAGCCCAGCTTGAGTCAGGTAAAGCATTGTTCAACAGATTTCTTGTCAATAAATAAATGATGTTTACTAGATGTTATTATTGATCACTAATGGCTGATTTAATAAAGTGTTTTACATATCAATAGACAGTAGTGGGCAAAAATAATTGGGACAAGAATGAAAAATGCTGGGCTCAGAATGATAGTCTGTTATATTTGTTAACATTCAATTTGCAACAGTTATGAGATGTAAAGTGTGTGTAATTGATGAAGAAAAAACAAAAACTATGTCCCTTTTTCATACACCGGAAGACCTCAGCCAGGAGGAGACTGTGGAATGTGGCACACAGGAGGAGGCTGTGGAATGTGGCAGCCAGGAGGAGGCGGGGGTTAGTGTCAGCCAGGAGAAGGCCGGGCCCAGTAGGAGCCTCACAGAATCCCAGGTTCCTCCCCTCTGCCTTCCAAAAAAAAGACCTAGGAAGGGGAGTAACGTGGAGGATTCAGCACTCAGGCTGATTCAGGAGGCTTCTGCGTCCCTCAGAACCACCCCCACTCGTGAAGAGGCCTTTGCCTCCATGGCTGCCACAAAACTGCAGGACATGCAGGAGGGCCAACGTCTCATGTGTGAGGAAATCATTTATAAAACATTAAATAAGGGGTTGAGGGGCGAAATCACACCCAATACCCACCTGAGTGAGTTGGACCATCCTCCTCCTCCTCCTCCTCCTACCACAACTCCACCACCACAGACACAGCGTGGAAGGAAGACAAAAGAGTGATGACCTGGGTTCTGTCTGGTCTGACAAAAGATGCAGGCTCTTGTATGACCACAGCCTGGGGACAATACATGTCATCTGCTGCTGTACATGATCTCTTGGACTTCTGGACCAGATTGTACTCCCTTAAATATATGGACTCCTCAGGCCACCAATTTTGCTATAAAATAGTAGATGTGTACCCTGGGGGCCAAAGGCTTCGCCAATTTCTGCTGTTTCTCCAGTGTTGCCTCCCTCTTTCTTTGGTTAGGACCCCTTAATACATTTTTGGTTTGATTTATTATACTCGCTTAGGTGTGTTTTCCTTCAAAAAGGACAGTTTGTTTGTGAGGAGGCAGGGACATTTCAAAAATACAATGTGAAATTGTATGAGACATCAACACCAAGCAATCTCGAGGTTAAATAATACAAGATAATAATCCTGTTGTGGTAACTTGACACACAAAACACACCCAAAACTATTCTGGAGTAAAAAAAAAACATGAAAAATAAAACACAAGATCAGGCTTTAAAAAAATCCAAAAAAAAAAATGTAATCTAAAAACATCCAAAAAATAATATTTTTTCGGTAGATGTGACAAATAAAAATATTATATTCATGAAATCATGATAAATAATAAAGAAAGAAGTTTGCAAGAACTCTGTGTGAATATGAGCAGCAATACAACTTCATTCTTCTAGCATTATAAAGAAGAAGAGAGTGCGCTGCATTAAACAATTTAAAACATTGCAGCGTGACCAAAGTGCTATATCCATTCCGAATGCTATTTTTACCAGACCGAGCAGTTCTGTCTCGGAATTTATTCTGAGCATGCGTGGCACTTTGTGCGTCGGAATTGTCCACACACAGTCAGAATTGACGCGATCAAATTTTGTTGTCGGAAAATTTTATAGCCTGCTCTCAAACTTTGTGTGTCGGAAAATCTGATGGAAAAAGTCCGAAGGAGCCCACACACGGTCGGAATTTCCGACAACAAGCTCCGATCGCACATTTTCCATTGGAAAATCCGACCGTGTGTATAGGGCATTAGAGTCAATTACCTACTTTGCAAAAAACACCATCAGGAATCCTCTAAGCTGCCATATTAATAATGGTTAAGTTAGGTGATTTTGTTACCTAGAGAAATGGTTGATAATCTTAAAACCCATTAGAAAAGATATTGACAGACTTTTTATGTGGTTAAAAGTTCAATAAGTGAACATTATTTACACCAAAATTCTTAATAGGTTTGGGCTTACCAAATTTGATGAAATATTATCACTCTGCACAAATAGATGGCACTGTGTAATGTAGAATCGATCTCTGGGTCTATAATGACCACTGGGTCTATAATGAAAAAACATCTTGCAACCATATTTTTACAGCAGCCAAAATGTGGCTTAGGTATAAATATAGACCTGCTTACCTCTGTCCAACGTTATCACATGTGGACTATAATATGTAATATTGAAATATTGTTTAAAAATATTAAATATGTGTCTTATCATGTGCCCTTAGCCCCATTCTTTGGAAACCAAAGCTTTCTGCTGGGATTGAATATGAGTTAAACTGTTATGCTTTAATGGATCCTGTTCCCTTAAAGCATGTTCTACAGCACAGTGCTTGTGCTGTGTAACTTGGCCCCCATATCACCTGAAAAAAAATCTGCCTGATCCTGCCTGGCTATGCCCTCCCCTCTGTAAACTGCCCACGGTACATCATGGCTGCTGAGCCCTGACACTGTGGTCAGCTTACATGCCTCTGCCATCCGCAGCCCTGTGTCCTCCTCCCCCCTCCCCTCCCTCCCCTCCTGGTGCAATCAAATCTACACTATGATCATGCCATCCTCTCTGTTATATAACGCTATGTGCCCCTGTGCCTGTGCTATATAAAAAAGATGCAGATTATACCGTATATCAGAGCAGCTCCCAGAGCTTACGTGATTCCTCAGATCCCTCTCCTCTCTCCTCCCCTCCTTCCCGGCTGATGTCAGTGGCAGTGCTTGGTTCCGTCCACTATAACTGTCAGCCGGAGAGAGCCGAGGAGTCACGTGAATCCTGGGAGACGCTCTGATATATGGTATAATGGACATTTGTTATTTAAAGTGGATGTAAACCCGATTCATGAAATTTGACCTAGGCACATATATCCATAGTGTTTACTTATCTCTCTCCAAAGCCCTAAGTCCTATGTCTTTCTGCTGTTTTGTTCCTCTGTTATCAGCATGATAACTTTTGACAAGTTCTCCAAAAGGGGAGATAAAACCAGCCTGAGATTTTTGTGGGGGTGGGTGCTATAAATAGATTAGCAGAGAGCTTGTCTTGTCACAGCACAGCTCTGAAAGTATCTTTCTTCCTCTGGCTATGTTGAGTGGGGTTGTGTGCCTTTCCTCCAATCAGCTGCCACACAATGTAAACCCAGACACCACTGTAAGAATTCTAAAGAATATAGCAAGCTGAAGACAGCAGATATGCAAGTAAAACTTATGTAGGGAGATTTGTTTCAACCCTGTCTATTATCTGAGGCTGTTCACTTCACTGGGTATAGAAGAGGGTTTACATCCGCTTTAAATTATTTTGAGATGCAGCACCAGTTGCCTCATAAGAAGATGTCTAGATTTATGCAGATATGTTCATATCTACATAGACAGATAGCATTCCATAATCCTTATCATATATGGACACTGTATAAACACCATTTGGAACATGCATCTGCAAAAATGTGACAAGCTTGAAAGGCCAAATAACCACGTTGTACTACATTCACAGAATCAGAAGTTACCTTACATGAATGTCTTAGAATTTGATCTTCAGGAAACCTTCAGGAAAAAGCTTTTAAAATGGCAATAAATGGCCACCAATCTATTCAAAGTTTTCATCAATATCATATTAATTAAAGAAAACTATAAGCTGATATTTGCTTCCCCCTAAATTCACTTGCCAAACATCTCCACAGTGTTATAAACATGCAGAAAGGAAGCATGTATCATATATGGTGTTTGTGCCCGAAGGGTTCAAAGGTTTTGAATATGGATGGGTGATCGGTTCGGCCCGAGCATGAATCCTGGCCAGAACATTGGCTGTTCGGAAGTTCTCTGAACAACCAAATTATAGGGTCATTCGACCGTTTGTTCAGCCCACTGAATGACCACAATGCACTGCTCCGTTGCACAGTGCATTGAAAGCCCTGAAGCAATTAGGGATGGGTCGAACATACCCCTGTTCAGTTTGCACCAAAACTTTCGAACACCGCAAAAGTTCAGACCCGAATAACAAACTCCATTAAAGTCAATGGGACCCGAACGTCAAAAATCAAAAGTGCCCATTTTGGGGCTTATATGCAAGTAATTAGGCATACAATGGTAATGAGGGTCCATGCCCTGCCCTGGGGGACATGTATCAATAAAAAAAATTGTGAAAAATGTAATTTTTAAATGAGCAGTGATTTTTTATTTTTAAACTGAAAGCATAAAATAAAAAATTCCTTCCAATATAGTGCCTGGGGGTCCCCTTAGTCTACCTGTAAAGTGGCAGATCTGTACCATGTCTAGAATCTACTGCATTTATAAAGCCCAAAAAATGAATTTTTGCCTGCAAGCTGCCTTTATTTTGCTCACTCAACAGCTGGGGAGCCAGTGTGCATGATAAGGCCACTATGTAATGCACTGGGAACAAGATTAGAGATTTTTTGGATACATTCTGGTGTCACTTTGACTTTGGATCGAAGTAACGGGTATGTAAAAATTGGTCTTTGGGTGTCGGTGGTACTTTCCCACCATAACCCTATAGAGGTAATCTTGATGAAAGCAAGAATTGGCCTTGCTGTAAAAAATTGCAATGATATGCACCTGTCAAACAGGTGCAGAAAAATTGATGTTTGGGTGTCAGTGGAGCCTTCCCACCATAACCCTATAAAGGTACTCTTGATGAAAGCAAGAATTGGCCTTGCTGTAAAAAATTGCAATGATATGCACCTGTCAAACAGGTGCAGAAAAATTTGTCTTTGGGTGTTAATTGTGCCAATGAAACCTATACCAAAAACATTCTTCCAAATGAAATGATTGAACACCCTCAAAGCTAGGCAGCCTCGAAGTCCTGCAGAGCTTCCACACCCAAAAAGACTTAATCAGTGACATCAGGGGCTTCATAGCTGGTAATCCAGGACTGATTGATATTTATATAAGTCAAACTGTCCACAGAGACTGTGGACAGACGCGTTCTATGATCAGTAACAAAACCTCCTGCAGCACTAAATGCCTGTTCTGAAAGCACGCTGGATGCAGGGCAGCCCAACAACTCAATAGCATACCGGGCAAGTTCTGGCCAGTGGTCTATTCTCATGACCCAGTAAGTCAGTGGATTGTCAGCTGGAAAGCTCTCCATCTCTGTTTTAGCCCCGAGGTAATCATGCACCATGTGATGCAGACGCTGCCGATGGGATGTGGAAGCTGACAGCCCTGTGCAGCGAGGACTAAAACAATTCCGAAATGCCTCACTTAGATGGACGCCTTCTCCAACGCTCCTCTCTTGACCAACAGAAGACTCAAAACTACGTTTTCCAGCACTCTGTAACCTACTGGAGTCAAGAAAAAATTCAATAAAATCCTCTTTGACGTGTCTTTAAGAGATTTTATCTTCTGCACTCTCTGTGGGGACGGGATGAGTTCTGAGACCTTCCCCTTATAACAGGAGGGTTGCCAACCAGTAATCATCCTTTATGCCATGTATTCTTGGGTCCTTATGCAGGCTTTGAAGCATGCGCCATGCGCCTCAAATTTGCAGAGGCTTGAGAAGCAGACTCCTCGGGGTCACTCAGGATGACAGCATCTGGAACTTCCTCCTCCCAGCCATGTACTACTCCCAAGGGTCCTGGGGTTGGAAAGTCATTGCTTACAGATTGACGCATGTCTTTCTTTTCTTCGAAGCCTATGAAAGTGCCAGAATCCTCTTCCTCATCCTCCTCCCCTCTCTCCTCCTGTGTGTTCTGTGACATAGGAATGATGGTGTCTGGATAAAGTGGGCCTTGATAGGAAAGGAAGTCCTCCTCTTCCTCCTGCTGCTCGGTCTTCAGTGCCCTGTCCATAATGCCATGCAGATTTTGCTTCAGCAGGAACACAACAGGGATTGTGTCACTGATGCATGCACTGTCACTGCTCACCATCCTTGGGGCCTCCTAAAATGGTGACAATATAGTGCATGCATCCTTAATGATCAGCCATTGGAATGGGAAAAAAAGCAGAGGTGGCCTGAGCCTGTCGTCGTGATGTACTGGAACAGGTACTCATTGACAGCCCTCTGCTGCATGTATAGCTGCTGCAGCATTTCCAACGTTGAGTTCCACCTGGTGGGCATGTCACAAATCAGGCGGTTTATGGGCAGGTGGAATTCCCACTGATTTTTAACCAACCGAGCACTGGTTGTGCATGACCGCCTGAAATGGCTACAGACTCTTCTGGCCTGTTTAGTACATCTTGCAACCTTGGATACGTACTTAGGAAACGCTGCACCACCAAATTGAGGACATGTGCCAGGCATGGCACATGTGTCAATTTTCCCTGTCTAAGGGCGAACAGGAGGTTTGAGCCATTATCGGACACCACCTTTCCTGGCTCCAACTGGCATGGCATGAACCACCTCTGGGCCTGTCCCTGCAGAGCTGCAAGAATCTCTGCTCCGGTATGGTTCCTGTCCCCTAAACACACCAGCTGAAGCACTGCATGGCACCTTTTAGCCTGACTCTGGGAATAGCCCTTTGAACGCTTAAGGGGTACCTGATGTTCATAGGACAATTCTGCAGATGAGGGCATGGAGGTGGTGGAGGAGGGGTAGAGCTCACAGGTCTGGCATCATCACCTCCAGCTGTATGGAGACATGGGGGTACAACAGCACCGAGTCCTGTCCTGCATCCTTTTGAGTTGCAAGCAGTGTTACCCAGTTTGCTGTGAACAAAATATATCATCCCTGCTCATGCTTGCTGGACCACGTGTCAGCAGTAAGGTGGATTTTACAGCTGACTGCCTTGCCCAATGATGCTAGAACATTCCCTTCCATGTGATGGTAGAGAGATGAAACGGCTTTAGGTGAAAAGTAGTAGTGACTGGAAACCTGCCATTGTGGTACAGCACATTGTGTGAATTCACAGAAGGGGGCAGAATCCACCAGGCTGAAAGGCAGAAGTTGGAGAGCCAACAGCTCTTGATAAGCTTGCATTCAGATGCTGGGCATGTGGGTGGCAGGGACTGTATTTTTTTTCCGCTGCAGCAGATGGGGCAGAGAAATTTGCCGGTTACAGTCTGCAGCTGGTGGTGTGCTGCTGGAAGATGTACTGCTAGGACCTGGAACACTCTGTGCTATACCATCATCTCTGTCAGTGGAGGCTGCTAAAAGGTAATGACTTAGTATCGCAGGGACAGACTGAAGTGGGTAAGGAGGAGGGTCAGATTTGTGCCCCTTTTGTGTGTCTTTTAGGTGCTCTTGCCAATGGGCTGAGTGGTTGGATGTTAAATGTCTTGTTCAGCATGTGGTACCCAAATGGTTGGTGTTTTTGCCACATTTGATGTGCCTGAGACACTTTGCAGATAGCAACAGTGTGATCTGCTGAAGATGTGCTGAAAAAGGCCTAGACATCTGAGCTTTGGGGAGTGGGCCAGGAGATAACAACTGCAGAATGTGATGGAATAGGTTGGCTGCTCTCTACTCTTTCTTGATGTCAGCCTCCTTGGGGTTGTGCCGCCTCACCTTCAGTTTCCTCCTCTGCTCTATCTATCACCCAAGTCGCATTAATGACCGCATCCTCATCATCTCCATCTCCTCCATCTTCATCATTACCACTGGAGACAACTGCTGTGGCTTGGGGAACATAAATTCCAATTTGTTTTCCAGTGTTCCTCCCTCTCTCTAGGCTCATGTTCCTGTCATCCTCAACTTCAGAACCAACATCTGAATCCAGTAATGGCTGGGCATCATCAAGGGGGAAGTGGCTGATGCTGTGGTCAAATAACTCAGCTGACTCCTCAATAGTTGATGTCGGGGCTATGGCAGGAATAGATATGGACAAGGAGGCAGGTTTATCCACTCTGGCAACTGCAGGGGACTGCATACTTGTCTCTGCTTGAGGGACAGAGGATGAGTGAGCCACTTTACAGGCAAACTATAGACACCCCCCAGGCATGATATTTAAAGGAATATTTCATTTTTATTGTTTCACTTTAAGCATTAAAAAAATCACTGCTCCCGAAAAAACGTCAGTTTTTTTAAAAAAAATTTGCATTGATACATGCCCCTTGGGCAGGACCCAGGTCTCCAAACACTTTTTATGACAATAACTTGCATATAAGCCTTTAAAATTAGCACTTTTGATTTTTCATGTTAGTGTCCCATAGATTTTAACGGTGTTCCGGCAGCTTTCAAATTTGCCGTGAACACCGCATATTGTTCGCTGGTCGGCGAACAGGCGAACACCCAATGTTCGAGTCAAACTTATGTTAGACTCCAACATCGGGCTCATCCCTATGAAGGAGGCCCAATTAGTAAGGTCAGTATTGTCAGTACAAATTGTATTAGGCAAAGGGGCATAGTTAGAGGAATTAAGCCCAGGTACTTTAAAGAGCCCTGGCACCAGATGAAAGAAAAGGCGGTATGCAACTGAGTACAAATAGCCTGAGGAATGGAAAGGGGCAAGATTTCAGACTTGGTGTGGGATAGGCAGTTGAATTTCTGCAATTAAGCCAGTATGTTCAGAACGGAATGGAACGCAGACCCAGGCCCAAGTATGTGAGAACCATATGCAGGTACAGCCAGTCCACCCTGTCAAATGCTTTTTCAGCATCAGTGGAGAGTAGCAGACAGGGTCTCTGGTTGTCAATCACCTGCACCCAGATCTTAAGAGCCCTATTAGAGATATCCCTTGCCTACCTTACCTGTAATGAACTTCGTCTGGTCCTGGTGAAAATTTTTTGACCAAAATCTTTATGTCAGTGTTCAGGAGAGATATTGGTCTGTAGTTGTACAGTAGCATGTGGTCCTTCACCTCTTTACAGTTATGTGAGCCATCAAGGCCTCCCTAGGTATGCGGGTGCCCTTAGCTATAGAATTGAAATACGTGCACATGGAGGAAGAGCGTAAAGGTAAGAACTTCCAGTAATAAGCATTAGTGAAGCTGTCTGGTCCCGGACTCTTCACCTTAGAGAGTTCTTTATTTCCATTGCAATTTCTTCCATCATAAGGAGCGTCTAGTTTATGGACTTTCTGTGATGTCAGTGAGGGAAACCATCCAAAGTTGTAATGAGTTTAGGAATGTGTGAAGACACTTGTTGGTGCAGCAGGGCCTGCGGAAGTAACTTGCCACACTTATTACCAAATTAGTAACATTTTTGCAAGATATGGTGCAAACGGCCTGTATAAGCTCCACTAGCAGAAGTACATTTAAGCTGACTTTCACATTCCATATCCACTCCAAGAGAGAATGCAGATCCCCCATACTCTCTTTCTTCAATTTAGTACCCTGAGAAATTAGTTCACCCCTAACTACAGCCTTATGTCCTTCCCAAACTGAGTCTATTCCCACCTCACCACCAAAGTTTTCTGTGAAGTACTGTACTGAGTGATAGTATCTGATACACCCGTAGACATGACTGCATCATCCAACAAGTTCTCATTTAATCACCAATTCCACTGCCTAACATCAGACAACAGTGGGGTTAAAGAGATCAAAATAGGGTCGTGATCTGAAATGGTAAAAGATCCTATTGATGTGTTGGAGAGGGACTCAAGGAAAAATTGGTCCATAAAGAGCAAGTCAATGCGGGTATAATATAATAATAGTGTAGCGCTACTATGCGGGTATAGACATTATGAGTGGCAGAAAAATAACCATAGTCTCTGTCTAGAGGAAGGGAGCACCCTCCAGCAGTCGAATAAATGGTCGGTTTTAAGCGTTTTTCCGAAAGTGTTTAAGGAAAGCAAAGGAGTGGGTTGAGTGGCCCGAGGACATGTCAAGCTGGGGGTCTGAACTCACATTAAAATCCCTGTATTAATTTGCATAAAAAAATGGTGCTCTTTAGGAACACAAATCAAAAATGTGTTGATCTATCATGACAAAGGGGCGATGTTTATGGATGGTAATAGCCACACCCTTAGACTTGGGTCCCGGAGAATTGCTAAGAAACCATTGGCTTCAAGGATGGGTAGGGAGCCTTGGGACAGAGACCTTGCAACAATGCGTCTCCTGTAGTAGGAGAACCTGAACCCATAATTGTTTCAATTCAAGCCACAAGTTACTGCTCTTATAAGGAGAACAAAGGCCACGTACCTTATAAAATCAGAAACACACCCAAAGGGTCTGCCTGAGCACTTAAATACATCCCCTTGGGAGGCCCCCGCTCAAATCGTGAGCAACCAGGCGGGTAACCTCAAGGTCAAGTAAACCCAGTTGGGAAAAAGCTCTCAATAGAGAAGGCCGATTTTGGAAACATAGAAAGGCAGAGCACAATGCGTCATACCGTCTTCACAGCTGTGAAGTCAGTAGCTAAGCCATAAAGGCATCTTGCCACAGAGATCCAGGGACAAGGGAGGGATGGAGGGGAGGGAGAAAGAGAGAGGGGAAATGGGGAAGGAGAGGGAAAGAAAAAAAAAGAAAAAATGGAGGCAGGAGGATAGTAAACAGGAGAGAATGGAAAGGGAGGCACAATCAAACAGTAACAACTCAATGTCCTGTTTAGAGAAATGACATCACAAACAAACTGTAATGTCAGTAAACCAGGACCAGCAAGCATGGAATCCCAAAAGGGGTTCAGAGGAGCAGGATGCCTGCAAAAGCAGGGACAGTGTCCCTAGGAGCAATCACCTCCTGGAAGCCTTGGATATGGATGCTACCCTGCAGCTCCTATTCTCATAATCATCCAGCTGATTAAGATTCAATGTGCATGTCCTGAACAGCACATTTTGTCTTTAAGGGCCTGCAGTGAAAGAACAAGCTCATCCAGCCTAGTTTCCAAGGTGTCCACTCTGCCACCAAGTTGCGGGGTCTCCATCGGCAGGTTCTCTATGTCCTGCCTAAGAGCCTTCTCCAGTTGGCTAGTGAATTGCTGTAGGTCCTCCTTGGTGGGGAAAGACCATATGTGCGAGCACAAGTCCCTATCCCCAAGGACCCCCCGATCTCCCATTTCTGAGCCCTTATCCTGTGCATCAGAGGAGCAGGGAGAGGTGGGTGGTAGCAGAGAGGCAGTCACTAAGCTAGGGGAAGGAATCAGGTAGGCCACATGGTCAGATTGCTGTGGTGCACAAATAAGTTTCTGCGCGGCGCCATCTTCGAAGATGTGGCAGGTTTACAAACTCCTAAAAGAGTAATACAGTATGTGGGACACAAAAGCATACAATACATCAATCTGTATAGGAATAGATCACAGAAGATATATGCTGACCCATATATCTTTTAGGAGTTTGTACTTCTATTGTTTTTATTGCTTTTGTACAAATAAAAATACTGATTTTATTTTGTGACAGCGATTAATAGTTTTTTTGGCACTTTAAAATCACCATCTCTCAAAATCTCCCCAAACTGGGGAGATATGGGAAATACCCCCTTTTCCAATTTTGCATTTATCCAGGGGATTGTGCCAGAATTTATTGAACAGGCTCCCCCACCCAATATTCATATGGTTAATAAATATACCTCTAAATTATTGTTGATTCACTTAATCAAGAAACAAGCCTAATTTTCTAATTCTGCTACTATTTCTTCCCCTAGTCCTGCTGGTTAAAGAAAGCTAATACATTTATTTTCAAATAGCTATTTTTAGTGGCTATTTAAAAAATAATGTTTTGATATTTTGATTAATACATAGCTGGATTAAGGCTGGGTTCACATTGGAGAACGCAGCTGCTCACAGCAGGAGTCCGGTGCGTCTCCCTTCACTGTTTCAGGTCCGATTTCAACCCAAATTTTGTGCTGAATTCCGACCTGAAATGGATCAAAAGACGCATAGGATTCCTGTACAATTTGCATAGGAGCCGCTGCGAAGATGTGTGAACTGGCTCCATAGAGAGTCATAATTTCCTGCTATGCGAATTGGATGCAGAGAAACCCACATCCAATTCGCAATAGTGTGAACCCAGCCTAAAGGGAAACTTAAATATGTAAAATACAAAACTAGCCATTGTTCAAACCTTTACTTTTTGTCCATTTGTCCATGTGGCAGCAAAGCTACATTCTCATGCATTGGTATCACTTGTTTAGTTGGGCTGAATCAAAGTGAACTAGACTTTTGGTTATATAGATAACACTGGAGAGATCCTTGAGCAACATTATCAAGTATTGAATGAATAACCCTTTGATTACTTATCTATCACATCAAGGCTTTTTACTTTGCTTTTAGTCAGGGCTTTTTTTCTCAGAAAATAAGTGCAGGAACTCACCCTCCCAGCCCAAATCTCCACCCACAACCACGCCCAAACCCCACACCAAACCATACCCAAAACTCCACCTGCAGACACAGCTTCCTTAGAGGAGAGAAGTACAGTGGCGTCAAATAACTGTAATAAGTGAGGCCTTAGAACTGTGTATCACACATGGTTCAGGAATGTGTAACACACAAAGTACAGGAGCTCAGGAAGGAACTCAGGACTTTATAACACACAGGGCTCAGGAATGTGTATTGTGCATATGTGAGCAGTGCATATCACACAGGGTACAGAAAAAAAACAGCAAACAGGATAGTACTTACATTCAATGCGAAGCATCCCTTTTTTTCAGAAATATGGAGCATATAGTCCTGTGTACAGAGTGCAAGGGTCAGGAATAGGGATGAGCCGAGCACCCCCCGGTTCGGTTCGCACCTGAACCTGCGAACGGACCGAAAGTTCGCACAAACGTTAGAAGCCCATTGACGTCTATGGGACTCGAACGTTCGAAATCAATGGTGCTCATTTTAAAGGCTAATTTGCATGGTATTGTCTTAAAAAGGGTTTGGGGACCCGAGTCCTACCCCAGGGGACATGTATCAATGCAAAAAAAACTTTTAAAAACGGCCGTTTTTTCGGGAGCAGTGATTTTAATGATGCTTAAAGTAAAAAAAAAAAGTGAAATATTCCTTTAAATATCGTACCTGGGGGGTGTCTATAGTATGCCTGTAAAGTGGCACGTGTTTCCCGTGTTTAGAACAGTCCCTGCACCAAATGTCATTTTTAAAGGAAAAAATCTCATTTAAAACTGCTTGTGGGTTTAATGTAATGTCCGGTCCTGGCAATATGGATGAAAATCAGTGAGACAAACGGCATGGGTACCCCCCAGTCCATTACCAGGCCCTTTGGGTCTTGTATGGATATTAAGGGGAACCGCGCACCCAAATTAAAATAAGGAAAGGCGTGGGGCCACCAGGCCCTATATACTCTGAACAGCAGTATACAGGCGGTGCTAACAAGACAGGGACTGTAGGTTTGTTGTTAAGTAGAATCTGTTTGTCATTTTGAACGGATACATTTTTAACGTGTTTAGCTCCAGCCAAAAAATCTTTTTTAAGCTTTTTGGAAAACATAGGGAAGGGTTATCACCCCTGTGACATTTGTTTTGCTGTCTTTCCTCCTCTTTAGAAGATTTCACCTCACTTTTTGTCCCAATGACAAATGCTTTTTGAGAATTTGGGTTTTTTTGTGGAACAAGGATTGGAAAGCATCAGTGGAAAGGAGAAATGTTTTTCCAATATTAACTCTTACAGGAGAGAATTTCCCTTCCTAGGGGTAGATTTCATCTCACTTCCTGCTGTCTCCTTCTGTTTGCAAGTAGGAGTCGTTTGTAAGTTAGATGTTTGAAAGTAGGGGCCTGCCCTATATACTCAGCAGAAATTTGGGCCTTAGGTGTTGTTGTGGCCACAACACTGTACGCCCTTACAGGGCCCTGCTGTGAAATATTAGATCAAGAATTGTAATTACATGCCCCTGTTGAACAGGGGCAGAAAAACTGGGCCTTTGGTGGTGGTGGTGCTGGTGCCACAACACTGTAAGTCCTCACTCGCTCTTGGTGGGTGCAGAAATGGGCCCTGCTGTGAAATATTAGATCAAGAATTGTAATTACATGCCCCTGTTGAACAGGGGCAGAAAAATTGGGCCTTTGGTGGTGGTGGTGCTGGTGCCACAACACTGCAACCCCTCACAGACACTCTAGTTGGAACGCAGGAACGAGCCCTGCTGCAAAGTATTGCATCAAAAATTGTAATTACACGCCCCTGTTAAACAGGTGCAGAAAAATTGGGCCTTAGGCACTGGTGCCACAACACTGCAACCCCTCACAGATACTCTAGTTGGAACGCAGGAACAAGCCCTGCTGCAAAGTATTGCATCAAAAATTGTAATTACACGCCCCTGTTAAACAGGGGCAGAAAAATTGGGCCTTAGGCACTGGTGGTGGCGCCCAGAACCAAAAATGTTCTTACAAGCTATCAGCGTGATGATTGGGGAGGAAGAGGATAATTACTCAGGGATAGTCACTCAGCATCAGCATAGGCAGTCTTTGAAGGGATCTGAGATTTCAAAAAAAATTATTTGGTTACATCAGCATCAGGTGCTTGGTAGCTGGTGGTGATCCAAGGCTGATTCATTTTTATGAAGGTCAGTCGATCGACCGAGTCGGTGGACAGACGCACCCTGTGATCGGTTACCACGCCTCCAGCAGCACTGAATGTGCTGGATGCAGGACAGGTCAGTAGCTCAATTGCATACTGTGCAAGCTCTGGCCAGTGATCCATCCTCAAGACCCAGTAACCCAGAGGATTTTTGGTGGGAAAGGTGTCCAAGTCTGATCTTGCCCCTAGGTATTCCTGCACCATGTAAAACAGACGCTGGCAATGGTTGCTGGAACCGATCATACCTTGGGGCTGTATACCAAAAAATTGTCTGAACGCATCGGTCAGATGGCCACCTTCTCCACCGCTCCTTCTTTGGCTGACCGAAGCCTCAGCAACACGTTGTCCAGAAACAGGAGTTTGTAACCTCCCAGTCTCTGGGAACGCGTAGCACAGACCTTTCTGCAAGGCCTCCCAAAGATGTTATATCCTCTGCTCCCTCTGCGATGGCAAGACAAGGTCCGCAACCTTACCCTTGTAACGTGGATCAAGGAGGGTTGCCAGCCAGTATTGGTCCTTCTCCTTGATACCACGAATACGAGGATCCTTACGCAGGCTTTGCAGGATCAGGGAGGCCATGCAGCGTAGGTTTGCTGAGGCATTCGGTCCAGAGTCCTCTGGGTCACTAAGGACGACATGGTCCGCAGCCACCTCCTCCCAGCCACGTACAAGTCCATGTCTTTCTTGGGACTGATCCCTTAAAGACTGCTGCTGATGCTGAGAGCCAGGCTCCACCTCCATACTGAAACAATCTTCCTCCTCCTCCTCCTCCTCCTCCTCGTCCTCTTCCTGTGTGATCGGCGGGCACGCAGGAACACTATCTGGATAAAGGGGGCCTTGAGAGCTAAGGAAGTCCTCCTCTTCCTGCCTCTGTTGTGCCTCAAGTGCCCTGTCCATTATTCCACGCAGCGTGTGCTCCAACAGGTGGACAGGGGGGACAGTGTCACTGATGCATGCACTGTCACTGCTCACCATCCTCGCGGCCTCCTCAAATGCTGACAGGACAGTGCATGCATCCCTGATCATGGCCCACTGGCGTGGGGAAAAAAAACAAGCTCCCCTGACCCTGTCCTGGTGCCATAGTCGCACAGGTACTCATTGATTTCCCTCTGCTGCGTGTGCAGCCGCTGCAGCATGGCCAACGTTGAGTTCCACTTGGTGGGCATGTCACAGATTAGGCGGTTCTTGGGCAGGTTAAACTCCTTTTGGAGGTCCGTCAGCCGAGCACTGGCATTATATGACCAGCGGAAATGCAGACAGACTTTCCTGGCCTGCCTCAGGACATCCTGTAAGCCCGGGTACCTGCCCAAGAACCGCTGCACCACCAAGTTAAGGACGTGAGCCAAACAGGGCACATGGGTCATTTTTCCCTGTCGGAGGGCAGAGAGGAGGTTGGTGCCATTGTCGCAAACCACCATTCCTGCCTTAAGTTGGCGTGGCATCAACCACCTCTGAACCTGCCCCTGCAGAGCTGACAGAACCTCTGCCCCAGTGTAGCTCCTGTCCCCCAAGCACACCAGCTCAAGCACCACATGGCATCTTTTGGCCTGCGTACTTGCGTAGCCCCTTGAACGGCTACGGAGCACCGCTGGTTCCGAGGACAAAGCACAGGAAGAGGCCATGGAGGAAGAAGAAGAGGAGGGGGTGGAGGAGAGAGGTGTGTCACAATCATTAGCATTTTGGAGGCGTGGTGGCGGAACAACCTCCAACACTACTGCACCTTGTCCTGCATCCTTCCCAGCTGCCAGCAGAGTCACTCAATGCGCCGTGAAACTTAGGTAACGTCCCTGTCCATGCCTGCTGGACCATGAGTCAGCGGTAATATGCACCTTACTGCTGACCGCCCTGTCCAGCGAGGCATGGACATTGCCTTCCACATGCCGGTACAGAGCTGGAATCGCCTTCTGTGAGAAAAAGTGGGGTTTGGGTACCTGCCACTGAGGAACCGCACATTCCACAAACTCACGGAAGGGGGCAGAGTCTACCAACTGAAAAGGCAGCAGTTGAAGTGCTAGCAATTTTGCCAAGCTAGCATTCAACCGCTGCGCATGTGGATGGCTGGGAGCAAACTTCTTTCTGCGGTGCAGCAGCTGGGGCAGGGAAATTTGCCTGGTACAATCCGACGTCGGTGTACCAAAAGCAGATTGCCCACAAGTACTTTACTGTGACACACCTAATTCTACACCTTCATTCCTCTCAGTGCAGGTCTCAGAGAGGACTGAAGGTATAGTGGGGTTGGAGATCTCAGCTGATGAGGAGCAAGGAGAGGTCCTCTTTGTTCTTTGGTGTGGGTCTTTTAGATACGCTTGCCAACGAACTGCATGGCAGGTCAACATATGTCTGGTCAAGCATGTGGTACCCAAGTGGGAGATGTTTTGGCCACGTGAGATACGCTTGAGACATATGTTGCAAATAGCAGAGGTGCGATCTGATGCACTCGTCTCAAAAAAGGCCCACACCAAAGAACTTTTTGAATAACGCGCAGAGACTGCAGCGCCCTGCACATGTGGAGCTTTGGGGTGTGATGCAGTCAATGTGCTGCCCTTAGGCTGGCCCCTGGCCATCCTGCCTCGTTGGTGATGTGCCGCCTCCTCCTCCTCTTCCTCTCTCCTATCAGGCACCCACGTTGAGTCAGTGACCTCATCATCCCCTCCCTCCTCATCACTGGAGCAAACCTGGTAGTATGCTGCAGAAGGGGGAGCATGACTGCCAGATTGCTGTCCTTCTTGGGCACCCCCTCTGTCCATGCTAATGTTACTGCCTTCATCGAGCTCAGTATTATCATCAGAGCCTTCCAAACGCTGGGCATCCTCCTGGAGCATGTACCCAACACTGTGGTCAAACAGTTTGAGGGACTCCTCAGGAGGACATGGTGGGGCTAGGGAAGGAGTCACTGATGACATTGAGCCGAGGGAAGAGGCCGCTGCTTTGCCAGACAAAGTACCCTGGTCATGGATGAGAGAGGATGAGGAGGATGAGGACGGCTTGGTCATCCACTCGACCAAGTCTTCCGCATGTTGCGGCTCAACACGGCCAGCTGCCGAAAAAAAGGCCAAGCGTGTCCCACGGCCACGTGCTGATGAGGATGCACCATCTCCACGACCAGCACTAGACACAGAGCCTGCTTGCCCTCTCTTATTGGCTTGTGACTGTCTGCCTCTCCTTCTTGGCCTTCCAGACATACTAATGGCCTGTAGCTGCACTAAGCTGGGATATATATATATATATATATATATATATATATATATATATATATATATATACTGATACTGCAGCTAGCAAAATCAACTGCCTGCCTGTAGTATGAGAACACCACCAACCTTCTACAGGTAGCTTTAGCTGAACACTGTACAGAGCTCGCAAAAAACTAACTTGTAGGTTTAGCTGAACACTGTGAGGTGGACGCACCACACTAACTTGTAGTTTTAGCTGAACACTGTGAGCAGGACGCACTGCACTAACTTGTAGCTTTAGATGAACACTGTGCAGAGGTCTAACTACACCAACTTGTAGGTTTAGCTGAACACTGTGAGCAGGACGCAC
This sequence comes from Lithobates clamitans, assembly GCA_037952925.1. Lineage (NCBI taxonomy): Eukaryota > Metazoa > Chordata > Amphibia > Anura > Ranidae > Lithobates > Lithobates clamitans. The sequence goes on along the minus strand of JBBGZY010000228.1, from coordinate 1,569,508 downwards.
AGCACTAACTTGTATTTTTAGCTGAACACTGTGAGCAGGACGCACTGCACTAACTTGTAGCTTTAGATGAACACTGTGCAGAAGTCTCACTACACCAACTTGTAGGTTTAGCTGAACACTGTGAGCAGGACGCACAGCACTAACTTGTAGTTTTAGCTGAACACTGTGAGCAGGACGCACAGCACTAACTTGTAGTTTTAGCTGAACACTGTGAGCAGGACGCACTGCACTAACTTGTAGCTTTAGATGAACACTGTGCAGAGGTCTCACTACACCAACTTGTAGGTTTAGCTGAACACTGTGAGCAGGACGCACTGTACTAACTGTAAATAGTCTAGTTGCCTGACTGTGGTACTAATAGGATCAAAAGAACACCAGCAATTTTATTCAGGTAGCTGTAAATACTGTAACAAGACAAGCCTGCCTGTCAGTAAGAAGATAACAGGAACGGATCTAGTTGAACACTGTAAGCAGGACGCACTGCACTAACTTGTAGCTTTAGATGAACACTGTGCAGAGGTCTCACTACACCAACTTGTAGGTTTAGCTAAACACTGTGAGCAGGACGCACTGCACTAACTGTAAATAGTCTAGTTGCCTGAATGTGGTACTAATAGGATCAAAAGAACACCAGCAATTTTATTTAGGTAGCTGTAAATACTGTAACAAGACAAGCCTGCCTGTCAGTAAGAAGATAACAGGAACGGATCTAGCTGAACACTGTGAGCAGGACGCACTGCACTAACTTGTAGCTTTAGATGAACACTGTGCAAGGGTCTCACTACACCAAATTGTAGGTTTAGCTGAACACTGTGAGCAGGACGCACCCCACTAACTTGTAGGTTTAGCTGAACACTGTGAGCAGGACGCACCGCACTAACTTGTAGGTTTAGCTGAACACTGTGAGGTGGACGCACCACACTAACTTGTAGGTTTAGCTGAACACTGTGAGCAGGACGCACCCCACTAACTTCTAGGTTTAGCTGAACACTGTCAGCAGGAAGCACTGCACTAACTGTAAATAGTCTAGCTGCCTGACTGTGGTACTAATAGGATCAAAAGAACACCAGTAATTTTCTTCAGGTAGCTTTATATACTGTAATAGGGCGTACACACGGTCGGACTTTGTTCGGACATTCCGACAACAAAATCCTAGAATTTTTTCCGACGGATGTTGGCTCAAACTTGTTTTGCCTACACACGGTCGCACAAAGTTGTCGGAATTTCCGATCGCCAACCACGCGGTCACGTACACCACGTACGACGAGACTAGAAAAGGCCAGTTCAGAACCAAGCGCGGCACCCTTTGGGCTCCTTTTGCTAATCTCGTGTTAAAAGTTTGGTGAGAGACGATTCGTGCTTTTTCAGACTCGTGGCTTTCAGTTTTCTGCCGTTCAGTTTGTGCTTGTGGGTTTGTATCTGCTCTTCAGTGCGTGCAGTCAGTTCATATCAGAGTTTTCTGTGTGATCTTGCCTGCTCGTTGCTGTTTTTCAGGTCGCTCTTCACAGGCCTTGCTGTTCTTCAGTGCGTTCTGTTACTTCGTTCTGATTAGCCAACCGTTTTCTAGCCATGTTTCGTATGCGTACTCCTCGTAGAGTTCGTGCTGTGCGGGGGCTTGGTGTTGGGGTCCTGAACTTGACACAAGTCCAGTCCGTGAACAGGGTGGGGAGGAGTTCATGGACCAAGAATTGGTTGCTTCAGCGTGACCAGTTCTCTCATATGCCTTTGCTCCGTGAGATCCGAGAGAATAATCCTGATGATTTCAGGAACTTTCTCAGGATGACGGACCCCGTGTTTCACCGTTTGTTGGCTTCGCTGACCCCCTATATCAGCAGGCAGGATACCTGCATGAGGCAAGCCATCACTCCGGAGCAGAGGTTGGTCGCTACCTTGCGGTATTTGGCCACAGGGAGAAGCCTGCAGGACCTCAAGTTCTCGACAGGCATCTCCCCCCAGGCTCTGGGGATCATTATCCCAGAGACCTGTTCTGCCATCATCCAGGTCCTACAGAAGGAGTATATGAAGGTAAGATTTTTATTCTTTTATATCACATTTTATTGTATTGAATGTTTGATAATATCTTGTATTTCTTTCCTCATTCCCTAATTACCATGATTGCTGTGAATGTCCCCTTTGTCCTCATGCATGCTGGATTTTTATGTAATTATTATTTTCGGTCCTTCATACATATTTGCCCTTCAATAACCTCCCCAGCATGGTGTCCTGGCCTATATTCACCTCATGTAGTCACTTAACAATGTATTTTATCTGCTCCATAGTAGTGCTTTACCCCAAACACCCCCTAAAATGTTTGGTAATGTTATTTTTGTTTTAAATTCAGGCAGAGTGCCAGAGGCTTTTTTTTTGTGGTGTCCCCAAATAATTTTTAGTAACCCTCCCTCCCCCAACTGCTAAGTTAGCTGATTCCAATTCTCTATCTATCCTCAATCATCTATCTGCTGACTTTGCCAAACCCATACACACTATACCCATCTCTTTAGTGGTGAGATTTATGGATGAATTCCCCAAAGCATGTAGTGCAAGGGCCTGCCTGTATACTTTCCAATGGTACTGTTTAAAGTTTTTGTATCCTATTATTATCTTGATAGGTAATAGCAGAATGTCCAAATGTCCTCAAATGTGTACAATGTGTATTTATATCTTTGTATTATGACACTTCTTACCTGTCCAGTGGGCTGCCAATAGTGTAACTAAGGAGGGGCTGTTCAAAGTAATACCCATTATTTAGGCATTCATCTCTCAATGAAGTGAAGAGGGTTACCTGTCCAAGATTTCCACACACCCCCTATAATGTTAGAAATGGCCCATGAGAGGGGGGGGGAATATGATAGGTGTACCTTATACTTTGGCGTTGTTAAATTCCCCTTACTAAATGCTATCTGGAGGTTGCCCCATAATGTTTGTGTCTATTCTGTTTGCCATGTTTCAGAGTAAAAATAGTAATGTTTATTGTTTTTTCCTCAACAGTTTCCTTCCACGCCACAGGAATGGCAGACTGTGGCCTCCCACTATGCCTAGCAGTGGGACTTTCCTAACTGCGGAGGGGCAATTGATGGGAAACACGTCCACATCGTCCCACCACCCAACTCGGGGTCGTACTATTTCAACTATAAGGGGTTCAATAGTATAGTGATGTTGGCGGTGGTGTCGGCTAATTACGACTTCCTGTATGTGGACGTGGGGAAGAATGGCCGGATGTCCGATGGTGGAGTCATCGCCCAGACGGAGTTCTACCGGCATCTTCAGAATGGCAGCTTGGACTTGCCAGCTCCAGAGGACAATGTGGAAGGACTCCCTTTTGTGTTCATTGCTGATGAAGCATTTGCGCTGGGGGATCACCTGATGCGGCCATTCCCGATGAGGACCCTCACCCCGGAACAGAGGGTTTTTAATTACCGGCTGGCCAGAGCCCGAAGAGTGGTGGAGAACTTTTTTGGTATCCTGGCCAGCCGGTTCCGCCTATTTCTGACACCTATCCATATGGCGGAGTATAAACTGAATCATATAATACTTGCGTGCTGTGTTCTCCATAACTTTTTACGGAAACATTCGGCCAACTATGCTGGCTCAGTTGGGCCTGAGGCCGAAATCCTACATCAAACCACACTGACGGCGCTTGAAAGTGTCCTGGCTTGCCCTCCCTGAGTGCCCGTGATGTCCGGTTACGCTACCTGGAGTTCTTTGCGGGTAGGGGGGCTATCAATATGCCAGACAATACGTGAAGCCTTTTTCAAATAAAAAAATAAATAAATCTTTGTGTACATTTACTGCTTGTGTTTGTTTGAGCTGACCCTTACAGAAATGTGTTGAGTGCAGAAAATGGCGTGATTGTGTAACCTTATACAAAGCACTGTTGGCTGTTATTTACTAAATGCAAAAACACATTTCACTACAAGTACACTTGCAACTGCACTGGAACTGCACTTGTAGTGCAAAGTGGATTTGCCCTTAGGAAATAACCCCCATTTTCTCATAAAACAACAATTACATCACCCCAAAAGTGTTGTAGCGTTGAGACAATAATCCAAACATTCTTGATTAACAATCTTTTTAATACCTGCACAATCACATGTGCATTTACCAAAGGTTTTGCTGACAAACCAACATGTTTGTTGTATACCAATTTTTGTGGTGGCATTATCCCAAATCAAAATGTCCATTTTATAGAAAACAGGCCTGTGTAAAACCAACAAGAAAGACACAAATCTTGATCTTACAAAGTTCACATTTGGTAGAACTTGAAGGCAATATCAGACATGAGTATTTAGGAACTGTGTTTGATATTGCGTTCAGATGGGGGGAAATCACCCCAGGAAAAGCCAAATTTGGAAGATGCACACAAATTTCCCAATGTCAACATGTGCTAGCTGCCATCACGGGGGATCAAGGGATGTGTTTTGGGGGAGCAAGCCCTTCCTCTCAGCTACTTTATTATTGAGGAAGGGGTTGCACCCCCAAAACGCGTCCATTGATCTCCCGTGATGGCAGATAGCACATGTTGACACACTGTGTGCATCCTCCAAATTTGGCTTTCGGAAAAATCACAAAAACATTTAGCACATTGTAGCACACAAAAGAAGAAAGTGATTTGGAGGGGTTTTAAACTCGCCCCAAAACATCAATGATGTTTTTATATTTTGGAATAACATCATTGATGTTTTGCTTGATGATTTCCAATTGTAAATTACACCCCATGATCTCCCCGATCAGGATCTGGGCACTTTCGGATGTGAAAGGATCTTCATCCACAACCTCACGATCACCTAAAAAGAGAGGAACCCCAAAATAAATTTGGTTTAAAAAAATGCCGCCATCCATCTCTTATCTGAGCCTGTGGTTGCAGACGCTCACCTGTTGTGGTGACTAGTTCCACCACGTCTTCTTCCTCCTGCTCAGCTTGTGTTGGGTGGATTTCCCTTTCTTCCAGGGGGGGGGCTCTGGTCTCCTCAGATGAGGGATGTCCTCCGAGTCTTTTCTCCCCTATGTCAAACAAAATGGTATAATTAGCACACAGATATTTAATGTCAGAACTATAAAGATGAAACATTGCTTGGAAGTGGGGTACAATTGTCAATTTTAGCAGAGTTCCAACATGTAGCTTTTTTAATGCCCTTTGTCAAGCTGCAATACTTTACCTGTTTGGTACAAGCTTCCCAGATGGAGACCCCCCTATAGTATACACTGGAGCACCTGTGTGCCCCTCCTAATAAAAAGGGTGTTCTTTTGTCCCACACTATAGTGCTCCAGTGTCCAGATGTGTAAACAGCTGCTCAGTGTCCTCTCCTTACACAGAATCTAGTTTGCATTTCATTCTAGTAACAAAGACATCTATACAACCCAATTCTTTTAAGACAAGTATAGGGCGTCAAAATACAATGGTATTTTATATTTGGAACGAAAAATGTTTGATCCGAACGAATAATGTGCCCATGAACATGAAAGTTGCCATTTTAAACTGTACAACAGTTCCTAAAAGCACATGGAGCAGCACGAACGTAATAAAAACAAAAAGAATAGGAACACAGCACAACTACTTACTTTTTTGCAGCACTCTCCGGATCTTTCTGTACTGCTCATGTTCTCATAATTTCAGGTCCGACCACCGCTTCCTGAGCTGATCTTTCGATCGTCGTACCCCAAATTTCCTGTGCAGACTCCTGACCACTTTCGCCATGATCTTGGCCTTTCTGAGATTGGGGTTGGGGTAAGGCTCATACTTTCCATCATAGTGGGCCTTCTTCAGAATGTCCACCATCTCCAACATCTCCCCAAAGGACATATTTGAGTCCTTAAATCTCCTTCTGGATCGGGACGTTTCAGGCTCCGGCCTTTCCTCCCCCTCCTCCTCCTCGTTGCTACAATTAGCACGCACCTGCTGTCTATCCGCCATGTGCTCTTCCCCCACTGGGCCGAACGAAAAGGGGCAGGGAATAGACTAGAAAGAACGTCAGGGGCGGGCGGAGTTATACGCATGCGCAGTGTGCATAAAGCGTAACACACGTGCGTCTTACGTACGATCTGTGAGCAGAGGAAGGAGCATCTGAGACGCCGATCGTGATAACGAAGGTAAGATCTAAACTTGCGCCTATACTGCTACGAAATGGAAGCCTATATTGTAACAAGATTAGGAGAGTTTGGCCTGACATTAGGGTTTGTCTTGTGTTGTGTCTTGCAGTGAAAATGGATGGGTTCAACGACCACAATTTCCTGCCCCTGTTCATAGACAAGTACAGGGAGCTGCCCTGTCTGTGGCAAGTGAGACACCCCCACTATAACCACAAACAGAAGAGGCAGGCAGTGCTGGAGAAACTGCTGGAGTTGGTGAAGCCGGTGGTCCCCACAGCAACCATCCCCTATTTAAAAGCTAAAATTGGTGGCCTGAGGAGCACTTATCTGAGGGAGCGCAAGAAGGTCACAGATTCCCTGAGGTCCGGAGCTGCAGCAGATGACGTTTATGTCCCCAGGCTGTGGTACTTTGAGAGACTGCGATTTCTGTCAGACCACACTGCAGTCAGGGAATCCCTCTCCACTCTTCCTTCCACGCTTCCTTCCATACCAGCCGAGGCTTCCGATGTCCAACCTGGGCCTTCCAGCCAGGAAGAAATGGAGGAGCCCAGCTGGAGTCAGGTATAGCATTCTTCTACAGATTTCTAGTCAATAAATAAATGATGTTTACTAGATGTTATTATTGATCACTATTTGCTGATTGAAAAAAGTGTTTTACATATCAATAGACAGTAGTGGGCACCCAAAATTGGGACAAGAATGAAAAATGCTGGGCTCAGAAGGATAGTCTGTTATATTTGTTAACATTCAATTTGCAACAGCCAGGAGGTGAAAATTGTGTGCGATTGATTGAAAAAATACTAAAACTATGTCCCTTTTTCATACACAGGAAGACCTCAGCCAGGAGGAGGTTGTGGAATGTGGCAGTCAGGAGGAGGCGGGGATTAGTGGCAGCCAGGAGGAGGCGGGGATTAGTGGCAGCCAGGAGGAGGTGGGGCTAAGTGGCAGCCAGGAGAAGCCTGGGACCAGTCGCAGCCTGACTGAGTCTCAGGTCCCTCCCCTCCACCTTCCATACAAAAGGCCCAGGAAGGCCACTCCGAGTCCCGTGCAGGATTCAGCGTACAGGCTGATCCAGGAGGCTTCTGCGTCCCTCCGAGCCTTCCCCAGGCCTTTGCCTGCATGGCTGCCACCAAATTGCAGGGCATGCAGGAGGGTCAACGCAGGCTCTCTGAGGACCTGATTTATAAAGTCCTACGTAAGGGGTTGAGTGGGGAACTAACACCCAAGACGGATGTCATTGAGATCGACGATCCTCCTCCTCCTCCTCCTCCTGCCACAACTCCACCACCACAGCCACAGCGTGGAAGGAAGCGTGGAAAGAAGACCAAAGAGTGATGACCCTGGGTTCAGTCTGGTCTGACAGAAGATGCAGTCTCTCGTATGACCACAGCCTGGGGACACAGATGTCATCTGCTGCTTTCCGGATCTCTGGGACTTCTGGACCACACTGCCCTCCCTTAGATAAGGACTCTTCAGGCCACCAATTTTTCTTTTAAATAGTTGATGTCTGCCCTGGGGGTCCAAGGCTTCACCCACTTCTGCAGTTTCTCCAGCGTTGCCTCCCTCTTTGTTTAGTTGTGACCCCTTAATACATTTTTTGGGTAAATTCTACTCTCCTGTGTGTGTTTTCATCCAAAAAGGACAGTTTGTTGGTGACGATTCAGGTACATTTCTAACATAAAATGTGAAATTAACAAGGGACAACAACACCAAACAATCTCCTACAGATTAAATAGAACAACATATCAATGGTGTTGTGGGAACTTGTCACAAAAAACACACACAAACATTTTCTGGAGTACAAATCAAAATCGCAAAAAAAAAAAAAAATAGAAACACAAAAAAAGATTCTACATTAAAGCCAAAAAATAAATAAAAAATATACAAAAATATGTTGTCAGATGTGAGAAATCAAAATATATTGAGGGAATCCCGATAAATAGTAACAAAATAAGTTTGTGAGAAGTGTGTGTGAATATGAGCAGCAAAACTACTTAATTCTTGTCACATTATAAAGAAGAAGAGATTGCGCTGTATTAAACCATTTTTAACATTGCAGCGTGACGAAAGTGCTGTATCCATTGCGAATGCTAAGTTTACCAGAACGAGCTGTCCCGTCTCGGAATTTCTTCTGAGCATGCGTGGCACTTTGTGCGTCGGAACAGGCCACACACGGTCGGAATTGACGCGATCGGATTTTGTTGTCGGAAAATTTTATCTCCTGCTGTCCAACTTTGTGTGTCGGAAAATCCGATGGAAAATGTCCGATGGAGCCAACACACGGTCGGAATTTCTGACAACACACTCCAATCGGACATTTTCAATCGGAAAATCCGACCGTGTGTACGGGGCATTACAAGACAAGCCTGCCTGTCAGTAAGAAGATAACAGGAATGGATCTAGCTGAACACTGTGAGCAGGGCGCACTGCACTAACTGTAAATAGTCTAGCTGCCTGACTGTGGTACTAATAGGATCAAAAGAACACCAGTAATTTTCTTCAGGTAGCTGTATATACTGTAACAAGACAAGCCTGCCTGTTAGTAGGAAGATAACAGGAACGGATCTAGCTGAACACTGTGAGCAGGACGCACTGCACTAACTGTAAATAGTCTAGCTGCCTGACTGTGGTACTAATAGGACCAAAAGGACACCAGTAATTTTCTTCAGGTAGCTGTAAATACTGTAACAAGACAAGCCTGCCTGTCAGTAGGAAGATAATAGGAACGGATCTAGCTAAACTGAATACAGTGTATATATATATATGCAACACCTGGGATGCATATATATACACAATACACTGTAAGTGCAGCTAAACTGACTGACTGTTCTGCCTAATCTATCTAACTCAAATCAAATGTCACTGTCTGTCTCTCTCTCTCTCAATGAACGCCGAAACACACACTACACAGGGCCGCCGTGCAGGCGGCCTTATATAGTGTGGGGCGTGTACTAAATCCCCTGAGCCATAATTGGCCAAAGCTTCCTTGGCTTTGGCCAATTACGGCTCTCTGTTCAGACGGCGCTGTGATTGGCCAAGCATGCGGGTCATAGTGCATGCTTGGCCAATCATCAGCCAGCAATGCACTGTGATGCCGCAGTGAATTATGGGCCGTGACGCGCCACACGAATTTGGCGCGAACGGCCCATATCGTTCGCAATTCGTCGAACGGGCGAACAGACAATGTTCGAGTCGAACATGGGTTCGACTCGAACACGAAGCTCATCCCTAGTCAGGAATATGTAACATAGAGCCCAGCACACAGAGAGCAGTGGTAAAGTGTATGTAATATGCAGTCCAGCATACAGAGTGCAGGGCTCAGGGGTATGTAATGCAAAACCCGTTGTACAGAGTACAGCATTCAGGAGTACCCTACTGAGGCCTTAGATATGTAACATACAGTGCAGCACACTAGCGGTTCTGAGTATGTAATGCACAAGGTGTTACAAAATTCACACCACTGGACCCTGCATGCTGTGCCATACATTACATACTCTTGGTCACTAACTCTGTATGCTTTAGATCCCTTTCACACTGAAGCGCTTTACATGCATTTTTGCGCTAAAAATAGCACCTGTAAACTGTCTCTTCTGCATCCCCAGTGTGAAAGTCCGAGTGCTTTCACACTGGAGTGGTGTGCTTGCAGGGCAGAAGAAAAAAGTCCTGCAAGCAGCATCTTTGGGGCGGTGGGGGAGGGGTGTATAAAAAGTGCCTTAAAAGCGGTTTGACAGATTGAAAAGAAAGAAATTTCCTCTAAGTGGGACTTTAGATAGGGCAGATGGCAAATGAAGTATGAAGAAAGTATAAAAAATATATGAATTTATTGAGGGAAAATATTTTAAAAAATTAGCACATGAACAGTACACATCTGTAATATCGTAAAAAATACTGCGCTATCCCATAAGTGGAAATGATCCCCACATGTGTGTGATGAAAAGACAAATATCTCAAACCAAAAATTGAAATGTAAAATGCTGCTGCAACCTTAGATGTGAAACAACCTCCACCTTACTAGCTATACAATTTAAAGGCTGCGCTGCTAGTGCAAATACATGATCATATTAACTGAAAATACCATAATTATGAATGAACACAAGTGAATTGTTTCATAACAAAAAAAAAAATGCACATAAATCGCATGCAAAAAAAAAAGAATCGCATGCAAAAAAAATGAGTGGAACATTCAGTAAACAAAAACGATTAAATAGAGTCCATTTAGTCATAGATTGAAATGAACTGTAGGTCTTGTGGGTGTAGAAAATGGTTGGATAGAGGGAGAAAGACACCCTTCCTTCAAGTGATATAAAGATTATCTCCGTAGGGAGCGTGATGTTAAAATAGAGAGAAGATCCTCCACCTCAAGTAAGGTAAGCCCCTTACCAGATCCAAAGATCTCCTGTCACAGAGATCATGCACACATGTGGCTGTGTCCCCCAGCCACTGGGTCTCTGTCAGTGCGCAGATCGGAAGCCACCTCTCCAGGAAATCAATCCAAACGTGATTTATCCGCTCACAGACCATGGATAAATAGGAAAGAAATGCTCCATAGCGTAATACAGTTAAAATCCACTTTAATTTATAAAAGAAAAGCACTTACAATTTGTGCAGTAAAGATCGCTTATAAAAACATGTAGCGCCGGCCGGCTTCAGCTGCTGCCCGTTTCTTCCGGGTTCAGCGTGGTATGGTGGTGACGTCAGCACGCCGCTCCTCCCTACGCCGTTTCGACAAATCTGTCGTCTTCCTGGGGAAGACGACAGATTTGTCGAAACGGACCCGGAAGAAACGGGCAGCAGCTGAAGCCGGCCGGCGCTACATGTTTTTATAAGCGATCTTTACTGCACAAATTGTAAGTGCTTTTCTTTTATAAATTAAAGTGGATTTTAACTGTATTACACTATGGAGCATTTCTTTCCTATTTATCCATGGTCTGTGAGCGGATAAATCACGTTTGGATTGATTTCCTGGAGAGGTGGCTTCCGATCTGCGCACTGACAGAGACCCAGTGGCTGGGGGACACAGCCACATGTGTGCATGATCTCTGTGACAGGAGATCTTTGGATCTGGTAAGGGGCTTACCTTACTTGAGGTGGAGGATCTTCTCTCTATTTTAACATCACGCTCCATACGGAGATAATCTTTATATCACTTGAAGGAAGGGTGTCTTTCTCCCTCTATCCAACCATTTTCTACACCCACAAGACCTACAGTTCATTTCAATCTATGACTAAATGGACTCTATTTAATCGTTTTTGTTTACTGAATGTTCCACTCATTTTTTTTGCATGCGATTCTTTTTTTTTTGCATGCGATTTATGTGCATTTTTTTTTTTTTGTTATGAAACAATTCACTTGTGTTCATTCATAATTATGGTATTTTCAGTTAATATGATCATGTATTTGCACTAGCAGCGCAGCCTTTAAATTGTATAACAGTACACATATCAATATCAAAATGGTATTCTGGAGATGAGTGATCATACAGTACAGTTCAATTTGGACAGACAATAACCACAGAAGTCTCTTGAGTTGAAAGTAAAAGCAACAGAAATACCTAACGCGTTTCAAAAATTTGCTTGGATTGCTATTTCTTCATGAGAGGTCCTAAACTAGTTCCACCCACGAGGTGAAGCTGTGTGGGTGTAACAAGGTTAAGACCTGTCATACTATGTTCCTATACAGACCAGATCAGTTGGCTGACTGACTCTGGGCCCTGTCAAGTCCCTAGGCACACCTGTCTGCTCAGGTTTTAACCGGCAGGTCCTTGTTCCAGGTCATCTCTTCTTTTCCCCTTCTGCACCCCCATCTAAAACGCATTGGGTATTTCTGTTGCGTTTACTTTCAACTCAACAGACTTCTGCGGTTATTGTCTGTTCAAATTGAACTGTACTGTATGATCACTTATCTCCAGAATACCATTTTGATATTGTTATGTGTACTGTTCATGTGCTAATTATTTTAAATATTTTCCCTCAATAAATTGATATATTTTTTATACTTTCTTCATACTTCCTTTTTCCATCTGCCCTATCTAAAGTCCCACTTAGAGGAAATTTCTTTCTTTTCAATCTGTTGCTATTTAGGGATGTGGGGCATGTAGTGCAATCCCTGTGACAAGTAGCGCTTTCTTCAATTATTCTAAAAGCATTTTGAAAGCAGCACTAAGCGGTTGCTTTTAACCCCTTTTTAACCCTTTCTTGGGGGTTAAAAGCACCCCGCTAGTGGCGCCAAAGCGCTGCTATAACAGCGGTAAAGCGCCACTAGTTTTAGCACTTTACCACTAACGCTCGCACCGCCCCAGTGTTAAAGGGGTCTTACTGTTCCCCAGCAAATTTCCCTGGTCTTCCCCCTCAAGTATAAGTATCCCCCAAAAGTAATATCAAATCCTCACTTCTATTTATCTCTTTGCCTAGCTCTGTGTCCCCCATCCACACCTAACCTCGGCAAACCTCATCCACAGCTCACCTCTTCATTCCCTGTCCACAGGTCCACTCTGCACCCCTATCCGCAAAACACTTCCCCCATCGCACGTCTCACGTCTGCACCCCTCTAACTACAGCTTACACCCCCAGTCCACAACTCACCTCTGCACCTCCATCCATATTATCTCTGCTCCCCTTCTGCACCCCATCTAAAGCTCACCCCAATCCACAGCTCTCACTTTTGCCACCCACCTCTGCACCCCCAGCTTCCCCTACAGCTCTCACCTCTACACAACCTCCCCCACCCTCCACAGCTCTGCCTTCTGCCCTCTGCAGCTCTTACCTCTATACAAAGCTCCCTTCCCAGTTCTCCTCTGTGGACAAATTTCCACCCCCCTCGCTGCACAATCACCCCCCCTTCCCTTCTTTCACGGTTATCCTCTCACTGTGAACTTAGTCTCTGGAGGGCTCTCTCTCCCCCCTCCCCCCATTTTTCATTCAGAACTCCCTCACCTCTTCCACTGCTGATCCAGTGCTCCAGTCCATGTGTTACGCGTGGGCTTTTCAGACGATCGAGAACTGTAGCTGAGGCGGAGACTCAGGGCTCCTCTGCTCTCTGCTCTCTGCTACAATGTGAGAAGAGGCAGGGATGGAAGCTGCTGCTTGAATCAACACAGGCAGCTGTATGTTGCCGTGCTGGGACCCGAAGATCTCAAAAGGCAGCAGCCCTGTGTGGGCATTGCTAGTGTGAGATACATGACAGGTCAGAGCAGAGAGGGCTGCCTGTCATAGCTGCGTTCCGCTGAGTTCTGGCAGAAAAAAAAGCCCTGCTTTTAGTTAAAGTGGAACTTTAGTCAGAAAATTAAGTCCTGCTAGATCACTTCAGGCTGACCCCTTTTGCAGGTATAGCTATGTAAAACATTGAAAATAACTGTCTATACTGTTTAAAATCCAGTATTAAAATGCACTTATTTTGCACATTTATATGATTATACTTACAATTGCATATGTGTACAATTGATTAATTTTGCTGGTTTTACACTTGCATTACGGTTCATTTTTAGTGCTGCACTTTTTAAATGTCATCACTTACACAATTTGTCTGATTGTAGTGCTAGCAGTTATTATATCATTAGATAGTAGTGCAGTAATTCTTTAATTCTGGAGATAATCCATCCACCTCACAGGTGTGGCATATCCAGATGCTGATTAGACAGCATGATTATTGCACAGGTGTGCCTTAGCCTGGCCACAATAAAATGCCATGCTAAAATGTGCAGTTTTATCACACAGCACAATGCCACAGATGTTGCAAGTTTTGAGGGAGCGTGCAATTGGCATGCTGACTGCAGGGATGTCCACCAGAGTTGTTGCCCTTGAATTGAATGCTCATTTCTCTACCATAAGCCGTCTCCAAAGGCGTTTCATAGAATTTGGCAGTACATCCAACCGGCCTCACAACCGCAGACCACGTGTAACCACACCAGCCCAGGACCCCCACATCCAGCATCTTCACCTCCAAGATCATCTGAGACAAGTCACCCGGACAGCTGCTGCAACAATCGGTTTCCATAACCAAAGAATTTCTACACAAACTGTCAGAAACCGTCTCAGGGAAGTTCATCTGCATGCTCGTTGTCCTCATCGGGGTCTCGACCTGATTGCAGTTCGTCGTCGTAACCGACTTAAGTGGGCAAATGCTCACATTCAATGGCATCTGGCACTTTGGAGAGGTATTCTCTTCACGTATGAATCCTGCTTTTCACTGTACAGGGCAGATGGCATTGTGTGGGTGTGTGGCATTGTGTGGGTGAGCGGTTTGCTGATGTCAATGTTGTGGATTGAGTGACCCATGGTGGCACTGGGGTTATGGTATGGGCAGGTGTATGCTATGGACAACAAACACAGATGCATTTTATTGATGGCATTTTGAATACACAGAGATACCGTGATGAGATCCTGAGGCCCATTGTTGTGCCATTCTTCCACGACCATCATCTCATGTTTCAGTATGATAATGCATGGCCCCATGTTGCAAGGATCTGTACACAATTCCTGGAAGCTGAAAACATCCCAGTTCTTGCATGGCCAGCATATTCACCGGACATGTCACCCACTGAGTATGTTTGGGATGCTCTGGATCATTGTATAATACAGCGTGTTCTAGTTCCTGCCAATATCAATCAACTTTGCACAGCCATTGAAGAGTAATGGACCAACATTCCACACGCTACAATCAACAACCTGATCAACTCTATGCGAAGGAGATGTGCTGCACTGTGTGAGGCAAATAGTGGTCACACCAGATACTGACTGGTTTTCGGACCCCCCGGACCCCCCCCAATACAGTAAAACTGCACATTTTAGAGTGTTCTTTTATTGTGGCCAGCCTAAGGCACACCTGTGCAATAATCATGCTGTCTAATCAGCATCTTGATATGCCACACCTGTGAGGTGGATGGATTATCTTGGCAAAGAAGAAGTTCTCACTAAAACACATTTAGACAGATTTGTGAACAATAAATATTTGAGAGAAATAGGCCTTTTGTGTACATAGAAAAAGTCATAGATCTTTAAGTTCAGCTCATGATAAATAGGGGCAAATACAAAAGTCTTGCATTTATAATTTTGTTCAGTATATTCAGTATAAAGGAATTTTAGTAGTGTTAGCATTGAATACCAATTTGCCTGCAAATGGAATAAAAAGACAGGCATTTCCTATAAAATGATTGGATGAGTGCATTGAATCTTCACGCAATTTACCTTTAGTACAGTACCTGACCACGAGATTGTGTTTCCAGCGCGATAGCATCGCGCTGGTTCTCGGCGACAGGGTACTGTGCATGTCGCGCTGGCTCACTCATCGGGAAAGGAAAACTTTGTTTTCCTTCCGCGATGAGTGACAGGCAGTGCTGACAGCTGTCTGGTATGAATCCTGAGGCGGGAACACCGCGTCAAATTTTAAATGAAAAAACCGGCGTGGGTTCCCCCCCAGGGGCATACCAGGCCCTTAGGTCTGGCATGGATTGTAAGGGGAACCCCCTACGCTGAAAAATTGGCGTGGGGTCCCCCCAAAATCCATACCAGACCCTTATCCGAGCACGCAGCCCGGCCGGCCAGGAAAGGGGGTGGGGACGAGCGTCGTGTCAACATTGGGGAAGAAGAGAAGAAGAGACAGCGGCGGCGCGACAGCGGCGGCGAGACAGCGGCAGCAGACCGGGCCCCTCGCTGGCAATAGAGCTGGAAGAAGATAGCGGCGGGGCCCGGAGAAGAGGCCGAACACCGGGAGAAGGCGGAAGGAGACCCCCCGAAGTTGGAAGAAGACCCCGGAGCTGACTAATAAATTACTCCTAAAACCTGTGTACTGTGTTTTTTTTTATATTGACACTTTTCCCTAGGTGAATGGGTAGGGGTACCATGTACCCCAAACTCATTCACACAGGGTGGGGGGCCGGGATCTGGGGGCCCCCTTATTAAAGGGGGCTCCCGGATTCCGATAAGCCCCCCGCCCATAGACCCCGACAACCAACGGCCAGGGTTGTCGGGAAGAGGCCCTTGTCCTCATCAACATGGGGACAAGGTGCTTTGGGGTGGGGGGGCCCGCAGGGCGCCCCCCTCCCCCAAGGCACCCACCCCCCCATGTTGAGGGCATGCGGCCTGGTACGGCTCAGGAGGGGGGGGGGCGCTCGCTCGTCCCCACCCCCTTTCCTGGCCAGCCGGGCTGCGTGCTCGGATAAGGGTCTGGTATGGATTTTGGGGGTACCCCCACGCCAATTTTTTGGCGTAGGGGGTTCCCCTTACAATCCATGCCAGACCTAAGGGCCTGGTATGCCCCTGGGGGGAACCCACGCCGGTTTTTTCATTTAAAATTTGGGGCGGTGTTCCCACCTCAGGATTCATACCAGACAGCTGTCAGCACTGCCTGTCACTCATCGCGGGAGGAAAACAAAGTTTTCCTTTCGCGATGAGTGAAGCATCTCGGCGCTGGCTCCTGCGACGGGGCTCGCAGGTGTCAAATCTCGCGGAGAAATGCGGCGAGATTGACACAATCTCGCGGTCACCTACTGTAAATTAACCTCATATCTGTTAAATTTGGCAAACTTTTGCATTAAGTTAGTCCTTCAGAGTAAGACACAATCATCAATATTAGAGCAAAAGCAATTGTAGAACAACATTATTATACATAACTATTCTACATCATTTGCATGCCCTTTAAAAGAAAATTGCAATGGTCATAAAAATAAGGAGGTTGATAAAAGTTATTTATAATTATTGCTCTATAGTTACCTGCCACTTTAAGACACAAGTAGCATAAAGCCACGCAGCCTTAAAATATAACAATGTTACAATATTGTTGGCAGTTGCTGCTAGACCCTGTTAGACCTTTTTTTGTTTTCCATTCATGCGTATGTAGTCCCATCTCTGCTTTGCTGTTACATCTTAAGCAAAGTAAAGGATATATTCACGACAATTTCCACATCTTTTCTTGCCCTGAATAACCAGAATCCATCTCCAAACATCTAGCAAGCCCTTATTAAGGTGCTACAAGCAACCTTTTCTGCAGAACGTATATATGACACAATAGGAAACAGCACAGAACATGGTGATCTGCAGGGCATTACAAGTAGTCATAACATTTTAGGTCATGAAACATGTTTAATAAATATTGTCTCCAATAGATTTTGTTGTTTACTAAATGTTTAAGGATTCATGCATATGGGTGTAGAAAAAAAAGCTTCTAAATAACCAGTACAGCATTTTAGTTTATTTGGATCTGAACGCATCTCTATTGATTTTTATAGGCCCTTGTACAAAGCTGGATAAAGATCAGTAAACTTGTAATTTAATCAGTGATTTACTCATGTTCACATATAAACACATGTAAATGCATACAGTATGTGCATACATGCATATACACATATTTTGCCCTTCAAAACAAAGTTAGAAGGAAGAAAAGCTTATAAATGCATATGGATGTTTGCAAAACTATACAAATATAAATGCAGGCACTTTAGAGACCCATTCATGCAGTTTATATGCAGGATCTTTCTACAAACACCACCAGCACTGTCTTGCTTAGATGATAAGTACTTCATTACACCCATGTGCATGAGCCGTAAGTGTTAAGGAACATGACAACAGGTCATTGGGAGTAGGGATGAGCCGAACACCCCCCTCCCAGTTCGGTTCGCACCAGATCATGCGAACAGGCAAACATTTTGTTAGAACACGCGAACACCTCTAAAGTCTATCGGACTTGAACATGAATAATCAAAAGTGCAAATTTTAAAGGCTTATATGCAAGTTATTGTCATAAAAAGTGTTCAGGGACCTGGGTCCTGCCCCAGGGGACACATATCAATGCAAAAAAAAAAATTTGTACCTGGGGGTGTCTATAGTATGCTTGTAAAGGGGCGCATGTTTCCCGTGTTTAGAACAGTCTGACAGCAAAATGAGATTTCAAAGGAAAAAAAGTAATTTAAAACTACTCTACTCACTGCTATTAATGAATTGTCGGTCCAACAATACACATAAGGGTTAATTGATAAAAATGGCATGGGATTCCCCACAGGGAAAAAAATGGGGTGGGGGTCCCCCTAAATTTCATACCAGGCCCCTCAGGTCTGGTATGGATATTAAGGGGAACCCTGTGCCAAAATGTTAATAAAATGGCGTGGGGGTCCCCCTCAAAATCCATAGCAGACCCTTCAGGTCTGCTATGGAGTTTAAGGGGAACCCTGCACCAAAATTTAAAAAAAAATGGTGTGGGGTCCCCCCAAAAATCCATACCAGACCCTTATCCGAGCATGCAACCTGGCAGGCCTCAGGAAAAGAGGGGGGATGAGAGAGCGCCCCCCCTTCTGAACTGTACCAGGCCACATGTCCTCAACATTGGGAGGGTGCTTTGAGGTAGCTCCCCAAAGCACCTTGTCCCCATGTTGATGAGGACAAGGGCCTCATCCCCACAACCCTTGGCCGGTGGTTGTGGGGGTCAGCGGGCGGGGGGCTTATCGGAATCTGGAAGCCCCCTTTCCCGCCCCCCTGTGTGAAATGGTAATGGGGTACAAAGGTACCCCTACCATTTCACAAAAAAGTGTCAAAATTGTTAAAAATGACAAGAAACAGTTTTTGACAATTCTTTTATTTGAAGTCTTCTTCTTTTCATCTTCTTCGGGTCTTCTTCCTTCCTTCTTCCTTCAGTGTCTTACTCCATCTTCTTCTTCCTCTGGTTCTTCCTCTGATCCTCTGCTTCTTGCTCCGGTGTTCTTGTCTGGCATCTTCCTCCATGGCGTCTTCTTCCCCGCTTCGTTCTTGGGCCGCTCCACATCCATGGGAGGCTCCTGCTGTGTGACGCTTCTCTTCTTCTGACATTTCTTAAATAACAGAGGGCGGGGCCACCTGGTGACCCTGCCCCCTCTGACGCACGGGGACTTGACGGGGACTTCCCTATGGCTTTCCCCATGATGTCGGAGGGGGCGGGGTCACCCGGTTACGTAACCCCTGCAGGGTGATTCATGAAGTGGTGATTGTGTTTAAAGGTCAGTTTTTTTTAATAAAGTCAGATAGCAATGGGCATATACAACATGTTCTAGTTCTGCACTGCTTAGTCTGGGCTGTTCTCAACTTAGGGAAAGACCAAGTGATAATCTATACAATCAATCTGGGCTAACTACCACCCAGCTAAAAACTACATTTAGGCAATAGCCCCTGTTTAAGGCAAGTTGCTACACTACATTTAACAAACATGTCCAGGGACTTATTTGATGTTCATTCCTTTTCATCTGTAATCTTGTCAGTTATATGGAAATCCTAGCTGATGCTAATATGCATGCTTTTTTTGCAATGCAAGGTTATTTTTATCCATCCCATACAAAAGAATAGGTCACCGACTGAGTGATGTAAGAGTGCTTGTCAGAGTTTAACACAAGCTAAATGATGAATTATAGATACGGTATGCATGTACTATATAGTATAGCGCCGACAGATGTGATAGATTTGCATACTACCATTCAAAATTTTGGAACCCATTGGGTTCTGCAGTTTGTGTTCTACAGTAGATTTCAGATAACCATACTCAAACTATTTTTCAGTTCAGTCCTAATAAAAAAGATAAGAATGCTCCTTTAAAATGCAAATTTTCAGCATTGCATTAGATATTGTTTTCTCAGGACATACGCTTTTTCTTTCTCATCTACTGTGGCATGGGGTATCATTAGCTCAGTGATAGATACATTTTTTAACAGTGAGTCCATGGCAGATGGGAACTATATTTCAGGGCCTGGTAGCCCATGTTTCTTAAAAAAGGCAAAAAACAAAACAAAAGTCCAACATAAGCTTTCCCACACAGGGGTTCTTCTCCAGCAAAATACAAATGAAAATTACTAAGTCACCTGGCTCTCTGGTCAGCAGTACCTATGCTTGTTTGGTCTCCCAGACCACTGGCTGTTCCATGCACACAGCCTTAGGCTTCTCGGACACATACAGCCTCATGCTCTTTAACGCATACAGCTTTGAGTGCTTTACCACACACAGTTTTGATCTTCTTAATGCACACATCATCTGTCTCTACACAGAGACTCTCTCAATGGCAGCCACGGCTCCAACTCCCCTCCACTCCACCTACAACTCTCAGCAGACCAACATTATAAGGGCTTACTCCCTGCTGGTTGACCACAAAACCCGGACACTGGGTTGGAGATTTCGTCCCTTCCAAGACTCTCCAAACTATGGAGCCCCCATCCACAAATATCAAAATCCAGAGAAATCTGCAAAAGCCATTTTCTCCACTTAAAATTAGCACTCTGTAGTTCTGCACTCAGCAAATGTGCAAACCCTGTGTCCTTTCCACAATACAAGAACATAGCACTGTCACACTACATATTTCTTGTATTTCAGTTTCCAGTATAGATAAGTATAATCAGATGAGTTCACTGCCTTCTAGTTGATCTTTAGTCCCAAACAACCACCTGCAGTTTTTATTGTGAAAATATTAGTCTCATTATAGGCTACTAAGATTAGTGAAAAATGTATATAAGAGGGCTAACATGTTGTTATGCAGTGAGCTTATTCATGTAACATTTTTTAACCATTTGTCCACTGAAAGTATATATTTAATCCTGTACATATGCTCATCATTAACATATTGGTGGTAGAGCAAATGCACTGTGGTTGCAATAGGCATCCATAGCAACTATAGATCAGTAACCTAGCACCTGTGCAACTCTGCTTTGGGAACACCTGTAGCCTGTGTAACAACAGCTCTGGAGGTAAACAGTGAGCTGGACAGGAGTGCACAATTTAGTGTCATTGACAGGGTTAAAAATTCAGTGTACCCGAAGTACCTTAGGGAGCTGAGGTGATCCAATAATGTATATACTCTACTATTATTATATACTGTATATTACATTATGCGGTTCTCAGAATACATTTTTTTTTTGTAGTGGTAGTGGTCCTTTATATCCTTTAAAATATATTCAAGAATATATTTGTAAGGTATGACTTTCATGTAATAATCAAGGTTTATATTTTTAAACAACTTGGAAAGTGTGAAAAATAATCTAAAAAATAACTGATATTTCGCTCTGCATTATATGTACTGGAATTGAAATGTGATATGTGACTGAGCAAAACAAAACCATTTAGATATTTAGTGATAAAACTTAAAGGTTTTCTTTTTTTACAGTTCTATTTGTTGTTCATAGCTTTCTTAACTGAAGTCTGATTATATTATCTTGCTGCAGAGCACGATTCCCTGTTATTTGCTTAATGTTTTTTAAAGAATGGTAATTGAATAATAGAGGACATGATCACCCCCAGCTTTTAGCAAATGTTCCATTTCATAAGCATTATTTAGAAAGACTTTTAGTTATATTTGCATCAATTCACTTAACAAATAAAGCCTTGTTCCTTGATGGGTCTTCTAATAAATACTTTTACAATGCTGAGGTGTAGAGTGCAACCCGTGCTTGTATGGTGTTTACTTCAATGTAATGTATTTTTCATATTTTAATATAATTAGATTTTTTTAGCTATTAGTAGCACTATTAACAGTTCTGCAGTAGTGATGGGTGAATCTGTCCAAGTTCAGTTCACCAAGGGTTTGGCAAATCTTGTTAAAATTTTGGGGAACTTAGATTTAAAGATAGACCTTATTGAAGTCTATTAGAGACCAATCTTGATACAGCTTGGCTATTGTTAGCGCTAGTAGGCAAACTACTGTCCAGAAAACAGTTCATGGGGTACATGCACAAATTAAAAAAAAAAAGCTTTTTAAAAAATACAATACAGTAACTTTAAAGGCACCATTGAAAATACATATATTCGGAAGGGAGATGGGCGGAGCCTAGCGGAGCAGACATGCATTGTTAGAGCTCCACACCGCTGAGGAGAGAAGAAAAGGACAAAGCGGAGCCTGCAGGCTCAAAAGGTATCCATTTGAACCTTTTTGCCCCAGGGAACAAACTGTGAAAGTTTGGGCAGGAAATATGGTACTGGGAGGAAACCGTGGCAGAAATAAAAATCACCTCACAAAGAGCTCACAGGCACTCACTGCAACTAAAGCAGCTCCAGTCACCTCACAAGATACAGCATCAGGGCGCTCTCACAGACAGAAAATGTCACAGCAAGACTCTCCATTTGAGTCAGATACAGAACAAATCCTCTCACAAACTTCTCCACAAGCATCCTCAACATCCCCAGTAATATTATTACAATTTGAAAAGATGCTTCATAAGGCTTTAAAACAAACCTCAGATCAAATAACAAAAAGCCTAACCAAAGAAATAAGAGAGTTGGGAAACCGCACCGCAGCCCTAGAAATAAAAATGGATGAAATTGAAATTACAACCCAAGTAAATATAACAGAATTGGAACAATTAAAAGAAGAGAATTTAATACTTCAAACTAAGCTCGAAGATTACGAAAATAGAGCCAGACGTTCAAACTTGCGCATAAGGGGAATACCTGAAACTGTGACAGACCTGCAATCTACTATTACTGCTCTATTACAAGAACTAAAGCCAGATATCCCTATTGAACGTTTAGAACTGGACAGAGTACACAGAGCCCTCACAGCCAAAAAGAAAGATGGACCCCCACGTGATATAATCACAAAATTTCATTATTACAGAACGAAAGAACAAATACTAATTGCTGCAAGAGAAAAAAAGGAACTTAATTTTCAAGGACACAATTATCACATTTTTGCTGACCTATCCCAACTTATTATTACTAAAAGACGATCCATGAAACCCCAACTAATGGAACTGCAATGCCACAACATTATTTTCAGTCAGATTTAACTACCAAGGTACAATTTACAGAAGCAGATCAGCAGATGAACTACAACAAACCCTTTTAAAATTAAATCTGACAGAACCCACAAGCAGCAACTCTCCCACATGCAGAAAAATGGCATCATCTTCACCTTCAGGCAGCACCCAGAAAATTTCAGAACAAAATGGGAATCATCATTCTCACAAAAGAGGCCGTTATGCCACATCATCCATGGACCAAGAAGATTCAATGGACTGACATCCTAATTCCTGATATCTCTTCATTTATTATACTAAGAGATGGTTCTCTATAAAAAACCTGTATTTATAACTGAATGTAACTGCATTCTGATAGTCACACACTGTGTGGGATCATGTTACATTCCAGTTATATTTCTTATTACTTCTGATTCATATAGCCTTAGAATATATAAGTGAAATAAGGAAATTCTTGTTCAGTTATGTATTTCCAGGTAATAACAATAGATTTATTACTTTTTAGGACAAATATGTTCAATAATCCAGAAGTAATGGAAGCTTTTTCTTTCTTTTCTTAAAACAAATATATTATTACCTAACTAGTTCCTAGAATTATGTTTTTGTTTATTCTAATCTGAAGCAATACAACCTCAATTTTATGAGTTAACATATCTAAACAGTTACATATGAATAAAATATGTAATTGTTTACTCTAAAGGGGTTAAAATCCCAAAATAATTCAAACTATCTTCATCAATACCAAAGTTATTAACAGTACCTTTCTAACTGAATTATTTAGCCTAGGGCAAGACTAACCATATACAACCACCCTGGAATAAATAATTTCAACAAAAACTATATTCTGCACTCCAATTAATGAAACATCATTTTGATGTCTTTTGACATAGCACTTCTCTCCTGTAAGCGGAAGATCCGTGTACCCCCATTAGCCCTCCTCATTCTCCCAACCATATTATGTGGGAGTGTGACGAAGGCACTTATTCCCCTGAGAGAGATATTTACTCTCTTTCACGGGTAAATTGTGATTACTTGCAAAAAATAATTTATACAATGTATCATCTAATCTCATATGTTTTTTGTTTACTCTCTACTCCAGAATTCACTGGTTTCTTTTCTACCTATTCATCTCTTCAGTCCACACAGGTTGATCTGCGCAGTCAGCTCTGCAAAACAAAAAGTAAGTCAAAACTATTTGATCTGTTACCATGGCACCACTGAATATACTTTCCCTGAATGTTCAGGGAATAAATGTCCCTCAAAAAAGGACCAAGGCCTTCCGTACTTTTCATAACAAGAAGGCTCACATAGTATGCCTCCAAGAAACACACTTCACCAAAGATTCTACTCCAAAATATATTTCTCCTTTTTATCAACAAATTTACATGACTTCTGCCTGTACCAAGCAAAGGGGAACTCTAATTGCATTTCACCGATCCACACCATTCACCTTATCATCAGAAATTAAAGACCCAGAAGGTAGATACCTGATACTCATGGGTTATATAATGGATACAGCAATCACGGTGATTTCCTACTACACTCCTAACAAACAACCTACACCATTCCTCTCACATATATTACAAGTGATTAATACACACAAAATAGGAACAGTGATAATGTGTGGGGATTCGAACCAGGTCCTCCTCCCATTTCTAGATAAATCACCTTTTACACCATCCAAAATAACCTCTAGATTACCTTTTTCTCAACTTCTTTCCAAATACAATCTGGTAGATTCGTGGAGAGAAAGTAACCCAATGAAAAAGAAATTCACTTATTCCTTGCACCCTCATCAAACCTTCACCAGAATAGATAATATTTTTCTAACAATAGGAATGATACCAGAAATTATTGCATCAGATATAATTCCGATTCCGTGGTCTGACCATAATGCAGTATACACTACTATAGCCTCAGCCATACCAAAAGCGCATGACCCAACGTGGTACTTACCGGACATAATGCTCAAACATCCACTACATCAGATGGCCATTGAACAAGCTTTAAAGGAATACATATCAATTATTCCTGTTGTACATCTTATGTGCCTCTTATCGTGATTTTACATGTAAGTGTGATCATCTTTTTACCTTAATAAATGATATACAGTTTTACACTATGGAGAATTTGTTTTATCCTTCTGGGTCCTCCTGATATGCGGATTGAATCTATTGCATTGAGAGATCCTGTCTGCCCCTTTCCTGTGAGGAGACTTGAGGAGCTGATTTCCCCTGAGTGGATGTCCACTAGTAAGCTGATTTACAGCTTACCTCTGGTAAGCGTACATCTTAATAGGTGGAGAATTCCTCACTGGGTGTTTTACGTCTACGATCACCTATTATATCTGCCTTGGCTCCAAGGACTGTCTGCTTTTTGACTATTTTTTCCATATTTAGTCACTTTTTTCAACTTTATTTGGGACTTTCATTTTTCAGTCACTTTTATTTTTACTTACTTTCAATAGATTTTTTGTGTCTAATTATTATTTTTTAACACTCGATGAATTGTATTTATTTATTAACTTAATCATGTTTGTTTAGTTACAACATATGTCATTTTTTCTAGCGCTGTCTTTTTTGATTATTTTTATACATATCAATTAATAATACAACAGACATCTCCCCAATAACACTGTGGGAAGCTCATAAGCCTGTCTTGCGTGGTACAATACAAAGACAAATGGCACTATTTAAACGGGAACGCAGAAATCTAGCAAAAAAACTAGAACTCAATTTTAATGCAGCCTACATATCATTTCAAGATAATCCATCTCAGAGTACAAAATCTCATCTGGAAAAATCTAGATTGGAATCCGATCTATTTCTCACTGAGTCAGTTGATAAATCCCTCAAACGCTCCAAACACAATTTCTACATGAATACAAACAAACCAGGTACTTATTTGGCTCGGGCATTAAATTCAACTAACAAATCTTTCAAACCAATACGTTTGAAATTATCAAAAAATGTTTACACTTGTAATCCAGTTAAAATAGTCCATAAATTTCACTCACATCTCGCAACTTTATACAAGACAAACAATGAATTTAATCCTACAGAGGCTGAATCCTTCTTCTCAAAAATAACCTTACCTGAGTTATCTCAGAATCAAAAAAGCAGTTTGGATGAGCCTATAACTATAGATGAAGTTGCTAACGCCATAAAAGACCTAAAACTTAACAAAAGACCAGGCCCAGATGGCTACTCAGCTTTATACTATAAAACATTCTCAGAAATACTCGCTCCCATTCTCACTGAAACTTTTAACAAACTTCTAGATGGACATTCTTTTCGTCAAGAAACACTAATGGCAATTGTTTGTATGATCCCAAAACCCCTTTCTGATGATACTTCCTGTGTGAATTATCGGCCTATCTCTCTGTTAAACCTCGATATTAAATTATTAGCAAAAATAATAGCAAAACACCTCAATAGCATTATAGGAAAATTAATACATAGAGATCAAGTAGGCTTCATGCCAAATAGACAGGCAGGCGATAATATACGCAGGGCAGTGTTATTGGCACATATTGCTAAAAAACGGAAAATCCCTTTATGTTTTCTATCTCTCGATATTAAGAGGGCATTTGACACATTATCCTGGCAATATATGCAATATTCATTACAAAAATGGGGTTTTGGACCCCACTTTTTAACATGGATCAAAGCATTATATAATAAACCCAAAGCCTATATAAAATATGCTGGATACAAATCTGAAGCCTTTAATATCAAAAGAGGTACCCGACAGGGTTGCCCATTATCTCCCTTATTATTTGCCCTTATACTCGAACCCATGGCCCAATACATCAGAACAAACCAAACTATAACTGGCATTGAAGTAGGAGGTATTACACACAAATGATGTGTATTTGCAGACGATATATTACTTTTTCTATCATCACCACAGGTCTCTGGTCCTAACTTAATACCAGCTCTTGATGGATTTGCAGCCCTATCCGGCCTTATGATTAATCCTAAGAAATGCCTAGTGCTTAATATTTCACTCACAAACATGGAATTGATCCCGGCTAGGGCTGCACTCCCATTCACATGGGCAGAAAAATCAATCCCATATCTTGGAATTCATTTAACAGCATCTCATTCTGACTTATTCTCAACCAATTATCCTCCTGTATTAAGACAGATCACAAATCTAATAAAACAATGGTCGCAACTTCCTTTATCCTGGATAGGGAAGATTAATGCAATCAAAATTACTTTTCTACCCAAATTGCTTTATCTATTCAGAGTCTTCCCTATTCCAATTCCTTCCTATTTTTTGAGAATAGTACAAAAAAGAGCAACTTTGTTTATATGGGGCTCTTCTAAACCACGTATACCTATACACACACTACATCTTCCCAAAAATAAAGGAGGCCTGGGATACCCTAATTTTACTAACTACTACAGAGCAGCACATTTAGCCAGTCTGTCCAAATACCATGCAAAACAGGAAATCCCATTATGGGTATTTATAGAGGCTTCAGAAAATGACCCTCTATTAATATCAAATTTATTATGGCTTGATCCTAAAGACCGCTGTAAAATTCATAATCCCATAACTAAACACTTCTTATCTCTCTGGGATAAACTGAAAACCAAATATCAGTTACAATCTCCACACAATCCTCTCCTTTCTTTTATCAGAAATCCGGCCTTTTATCCGGCATGGATCTACCCAAATTCTTTTAAAGCTTGGACAACATCAGGCATTCAGACACTAAATGACTTCATAGCATCTAAATCATTCCTTTCATTCCCATCGCTTAGAGAAAACTATGATCTACCAAACTCTGAGATATTTAGATATCTCCAAATCAAAAATTTCTATACACCATTCCTAAAGGGGGATACACCATTATCCCAATTATCCATTTTTGAATCAATCTGTACAAAAGATCCATTTGCTAAAAGGTACAATTTCATCACTTTATAATCAATTATATGGAGTAGCAAATCTTAATAGACCCTCTTACATTCAGAGGTGGGAGGAGGACCTGGGACAAATTTTAGAAGACACGGGCTGGTCTAACATATGGCTCACATCTAAGTCATCTTCACCCAACATCTTAGCACTGGAGACAAATTATAAAGTCCTAACTCACTGGTACCTGTACCCGCTAGAGTGGCAAAATATTCACCTAATACCTCAGCTCTTTGTTTTCGAGGATGCCCAGAAATAGGCACATATTTACACATATGGTGGACGTGCCCAGTAATCCAAACCTTCTGGAAGGAAGTCTTCGTGATTGCATCTAAAATATTTAAAAAAATAATACAACCAGATCCATATTTAACTTTACTTAATCTAAAACCGGAATGGTTAACACTCTCTCAATTCAAACTTATGATCCAACTAATAACGGCTGCAAAGCAAACAGTGGCCAAGGCATGGAAATCTCCCACATTGGTACTAGCAGAAACAATTCACAGAATGAATAACCTTTTTAATAAATGGTTTTACGCTATGGAGACTGTTTTTGTTTCCTATGTATCCTTATCCTATCTTGAATGAGCTTGACGGGGACGATCCATGCCTATAATACCAACCACAGTCCAGCCATCCATGTGAGCAGGCACAACCCTGCACAAGCGCTAGTGACTCTCTTTTTAACTAAAAGAGTCATTGGTATCTGGTAAGCAGATATCTACTACTTCGAGGTGTTTTCCTTTTCTTATTTTCCTTTGGTGATGGAAAACCTTTTGTTTACAGCAACAAGATTGGGATAATATTGAAAGATATCACTTCAACCACTTTAAATCACTTTTTTATGTGGACAATCAATCACTATATATATTTTTTTCACTATTGTGGGCACTTCAATGTGTAATCTAATATGATTTGTCATTATTATGTTTTTCATTTTTTGGTAATGCAGGAGATATATTTATTTAAAGCACTTGATTAGTATGGTATCTAGCGCCCCCTAGCTTTCTTACATTTCCATTTTTTTGGTAATGCAGGAGATATATTTATTTAGAGCACTTGAATATTATGGTATCTAGCGCCCCCTATCTTCCTTACATTCCTTTTTTTGATTATCTATTTTTTTGATTATTCAAAAATTGGGGAGCAGCTTACACTGATTGTTTATATATTTCCACAAATTTTCTTTATTGTTGGGAATGTTTTCTTACTAGATGTATTACCAGTATACGTAATTCATATATATTATCTGCTATCGACACCACTGGCGCGAAGGTTTTTACTATTTTCTACTGCTTGAGTTTGAATAATTTGGATTTAAACTTGTTACTTATCGCAGCCATGGATGTATTTAATTTTATGCAAAATAGACAAATTAACGTAGAAGAGATTTTCCAACAAACATCTACCAATAATGTAGATTTGGATAAGGGATTCAAACAACTCAAATATGACACTGAAAAACAAATTAGGCTGTGGTGGGATATTGCATCTCTGGAGATGTATATAGGTAAAAATTTAACCCCCAGAAGTTTAAGATGGGATGTTAGCCCCAATGATGGAGTGGAGGATTTGAGACTACTCGATGAATGGTACGAATTCTTCAACGCCTGTGAACAAAAACGAATGCAAATGATGGTAAGAAGGCGCGAAGCCAAAAAAGCTGTCTTGGAATCTAAGATCAAAGAACTCAAGACAACTATGGAACCGCTTATGTCCTCTAAAGAGTATTTAGACAAGGCTAAGGAACTAAACACCCATCTAGCTAAATATGATGGGGAAATCAAAGATAAAAAGCTCAAAAAATATTTTAGAGATACTAAGGACTATGAAGACAATAGGGTATACAAATGGCAACAAAATTTACAGCTGAACCCGTCCCTAGAACAAACAGTGGAGAGGGAAGTTGAAGTACACAACACTGTAGCGTCTATGGTAGCCCAAAGTAAAGGGGACCCCAATACACCCCACAAAAACAATAGGACAGCACATGGTCCTATCAATAACCCCAAGGGGAATTCTCACCCATACCCTACCACTTACCATTCACCATACAGGGGACCTAACTATAACAGACCCCCCCCCCCTACTGACTACAGACCCCCAGACTATGGCTACTATGCCAACAACCGCAATCAGTACCCATCAAGGCCCCCAAGAAGAAACTTTAGAGGTAATTTTAGAGGGAGACCAGTACACAACCCCTACCCACACCAGGGAGGGGGGGAATGGAGGGACTGGAAAGAAGCATACAGAATCCCTTCCAACTCACAACAAAACTATATAGAAAGAGTAGAAAGAGAGGAAGAAGAGGCAGAGGGAGAAAGAAAAAGGAAGAGAAACAACTAAAAGCAGGATTATTCAATTTAACCACCATAGAATTTTCAGATGCAGAATTGGAAGTCTTGGCACAGGGACTAAAATTTGCGCCAAATAAGAACACAGATAAGTTCAATCTGTTCGTAGATATTGAGAAATATATAAGGAAACTAAATATCAGGAAACATTTTGCAGGGCAAACCAGCAACACTAGGATTCAGGAAATAACAGACCTTTTTGTACACAGTAATTTGAAAAATAATTCGGTGTTCAATCCCCAAAAGGGTTCCCACCACCACAGAGTATGGTCCAAGATGAAGTACGACAGATTGAAATATCACAACACAAAAACAACCAGAGAATATTGGAGGGAATAAAAAAACTGGAAGAGAACAAACAGATAGTGGTGAGACCTGCTGACAAGGGGGGAGGTTTGGTAGTACTAACCAAAGAAAACTATAATACAGAACTAAGGAGACAGTTGAATGACACCTCAACGTATAAAAAGCTTAAAAGTAACCCTACCCCACAACTGAAACAACAACTATTAGATTGGATTAACCAAGGTACCAGTAAACAAATATTAACTCAGAAAGAAGCAGATTATTTGAACCTAACTACACCCAGAATTCCGGTACTCTACATAGTACCAAAAATACATAAAGATAAGGTAAACCCACCAGGCCGTCCAATAGTGAGTGGGATTGGCTCTCTGTACTCTAGGGTGGGGGAATACCTCGACACTTTCCTCCAGCCTCTAGTCCCACAGAGCCAATCCTATCTCAAAAATAGTCGAGAACTAATTACACTGTTACAATCTACCATCATCACGGATCAAACCTTACTAGTAACAATAGACATCGAGTCTTTGTATACAAACCTTCGCCAAACAGATGTGTTAGAAGCAGTGAGGTGGGCTCTCACCAACCAATCCACCCTGAAAAAATCACAAATCAAATTTTTGATTAAAGGATTATCTATGGCCATGGGGAATAATTATTTCTGGGCATTAAACGAATACTACAATCAAATTGGCGGTGTAGCCATGGGAGCCCGCTATGCACCTAGCGTGGCAAATATTACGTTAAATAAATGGGAATCAGAGACCATTTTCAAAAACAGACCTCACTAAAGTTCACAGCGGAGTACAGTTTGACCACGGTGAATTATTTGGATCTAACACTCTTCAAACAAGGTGATCATATTAGTACAAAGACTTTTTTTAAAGAAACTGACCGTAACGCATATGTCCCTACACACAGCTGTCACCATCCGCAATGGATAGGAGCTGTACCGAAAGGGCAATACATGCGTATACGGCGAAATTGTGCTAATATCTTGGATTATTTCACACAAGCAGCAATTCTCACCACTAGATTTAGAGAAAAGGGATACCCCGCCCATATCTTGACAAAATTGGTCTCACAGGTGGCAAATATGGACAGACAGTCCCTATTGGTCCCTAAACCAAAAAAAGAATATAAGGGTGACTGTGCGTTCATATCGGGCTTTCATCGCCAATACAAAACAGTAGAAGGTATCTTCAAAAAATTCTGGCCTATCCTACTCAAAGATAAAGATCTCCAATCTTCCCTGCCCAATAAACCTAAGTTTATCTACCGAAGAGCCCCTACCCTTAGGAATCGCTTGGCTCCAAACGTACCAGATCCCCCCGGAAACCTCCCACTTTTCTGGATGGTTCTGGTTTTCACTATTGCACTAGATGCAATGCTTGTAAAATAACCAGAAAACCAGGTACCAAGAAAAAGAAGACCCAGTTCCAATCTATAGTAACACAACAACAATTTGATATCAAACCTCTCATCACATGCGATTCTGATCACGTAACATATGTTCTGGAATGCCCATGCTCCCTTCAATACGTGGGCAGAACCACACGACAACTGAAAGTAAGAATAAATGAACATTTAACAAATATTAAAAAGGGATACCCTAACCATAGTGTATCAAGACACTTCAAACTTTACCGTGATAGCGACCCATCACTGTGTACATTCTATGGGATTGAAAAAATCTCTAGGGATTGGAGAGGTACCCATATTAAAGGGGCAATATCTAGGAATGAAACGTACTGGCTTTATAAATTACGGACTATGCAACCCCATGGGATGAATATAGATCTGGACCTAATTGTTTTCTTACAAATGATTGAGTCCAGGAGTGTCTAGGAATATTATTATCTGTCCACCTCAGATCATGTGAGTGAGTTAGGTACCACTTGTATTATGGTTAAGGTCAGAGATAGCTGTCCAGGGTGCAAGATGGAATACTTTTTTCCCCCCCTTTTCTTTGTCCCCTTTATTATTTGAGTCAGACGGGGATAGGTCATATTGCAGCCTTTTAAGGTTTAATAAATGCTATTTAGTTTTGTAATCATTTTTGTATGTAAACCGAGACTGGGGCTGTTATAGAATTCAGGGTTACATGAGTCCCCCCCCCCCTTCTCTCTACAAAAACACCACCATTAATTTTATTCACTTATATATTTTTTCTCACTTCCCCACCACCTATATGGGTGGATTCACTTACCTGCTTTTAACCAGTAGGGGGACTATAACAACATGTCGTCTCCACCTAGGAGATGTTTGATATGAAGTCACATTTGTTTTAAATAAGGAGTTTTTTGTGAACAATATAGTAAATATCCACAAGATGGAGCTAAGCTCCAGACCATAGTTGAACTTTCCAACTTTATTGCTATGAGCACAGTTCCTGTGGTCTATTTTCCAATTACCCGCCCACTTCCTGTTCCTAATAAAAAGTCACATTCGTTTTCAATTAAGAAGTTTTTTGTGAACAATATAGTAAATATTCACAAGATGGAGCTAAGCTCCAGACCATAGTTGAACTTTCCAACTTTATTGCTATGAGCACAGTTCCTGTGGCCCATTTGCCAATTACCTGCCCCCTTTCTGTTCCTAATAAAAACCACCATTCCAGTGACCAACGTACGCTTCCCTGAAGACGTTCACTACGAAACGTACGTCGGAGCGGTACGTGGTCACATGCCCTATCACCCAACAACATCCGGATCTTTTGGCTGCCCCCCTGTGTAAGCTGGAACGCACGCCAGGGTGGAGGAGACATGAAAGGCTTTTTCTGACTGCGAAGTCACCCTGACATGCAAGCAGCCCCAGTGCCGGGTAGGCACCCACAAATGTAAGCGGCCATTTGGCTTTTTAATTTGTTTACCTTTTTAATAAATGGTTTTACGCTATGGAGACTGTTTTTGTTTCCTATGTATCCTCATCCTATCTTGAATGAGCTTGACGGGAACGATCCATGCCTATAATACCAACCACAGTCCGGCCATCCATGTGAGCAGGCACAACCCTGCACAAGCGCTAGTGACTCTCTTTTTAACTAAAGGAGTCATTGGTATCTGGTAAGCAGATATCTACTGTACTACTTCGAGGTGTTTTCCTTTTCTTATTTTCCTTTGGTGATGGAAAACCTTTTGTTTACAGCTACAAGATTGGTATAATATTGAAAGATATCACTTCAACCACTTCAAATCACTTTTTTATGTGGACAATCAATCACTATATATATTTTTTTCACTATTGTGGGCACTTCAATGTGTAATCTAATATGATTTGTCATTATTATGTTTTTCATTTTTTGGTAATGCAGGAGATATATTTATTTAAAGCACTTGATTAGTATGGTATCTAGCGCCCCCTAGCTTTCTTACATTTCCATTTTTTTGGTAATGCAGGAGATATATTTATTTAGAGCACTTGAATATTATGGTATCTAGCGCCCCCTATCTTCCGTACAGAATGAATAATACAATGTCCCATGCTAAGATGGTAGCCATCGATCAAAATCAAATTCCAAAATTTGAAAAACTTTGGCATCCTGGGATAAAACAACAGTTCCTGTCAAACTTCAATGACTCTGTCCTGTTGCCATGGTAACAGATTAAATGACTTACTGAAACACCCATTGTAAGGCTTCAAAGAGAACTAAAAAGAATAATAAACTGACGAGCGGGACAACCTTGTGGACCATACCTCTACCTTTCAACCCTTTTTCTTCTTTCTCTTTCCTTTTCTCCACCTTACGATTCAAGCTCTTTATCAGAATTTATTTGACCTATATACACTCTACTTGTAAACAATATGTATAGTAGGTATAAATCATTTAAATACCTACAAAAGTAACTAAGGAAATGATATATATCTTTAATTTAGGTTTACGTGAACTCAATGTTTAATATTTGAAATTTCATGATATTTACCTATATAAACCCTAGTGTAAAACAATGAACTTACTTTATAGATCCTTGTAAACTTACTTTATGTATCTTTATAACATTGTATACTCAATAAACTTCTTTTGACAAGGAAAATACATATATTCTTTAATTAAATAACATGCTCGGGGGATGTCTTAAAGTTGTACGATTGTAGCGCTACTCCCGTGAGTGCCGCTTGTTGAATCTGTACCCTACTGGTTGCCCCGACCATGCAAGTCCTCCAACATCTCTGAAACCCTGGGTTCAGACATTTCTTAATGATAATCAAAGAGTTAAAGACACACACCTGGACACTGGGTTGGAGATTTCATCCCTTCTAAGACTCTTTGGAATCTCCAAACTATGGAGCCCCCATCCACAAATATCAAAATCCAAAGAAATCTGCAAAATCCATTTTCTCCACTTAAAATTAGCACTCTGTAGTTCTGCACTCAGCAAATGTGCAAACCCTGTGTCCTTTCCACAATACAAGAACATAGCACTGTCACACTACATATTTCTTGTATTTCAGTTTCCAGTATAGATAAGTATAATCAGATGAGTTCACTGCCTTCTAGTTGATCTTTAGTCCCAAACAACCACCTGCAGTTTTTATTGTGAAAATATTAGTCTCATTATAGGCTACTAAGATTAGTGGAAAATGTATATAAGAGGGCTAACATGTTGTTATGCAGTGAGCTTATTCATGTAACATTTTTTAACCATTTGTCCACTGAAAGTATATATTTAATCCTGTACATATGCTCATCAACAACATATTGGTGGTAGAGCAAATGCACTGTGGTTGCAATAGGCATCCATAGCAACTGTAGATCAGTAACCTAGCACCTGTACAACTCTGCTTTGGGAACACCTGTAGCCTGTGTAACAACAGCTCTGGAGGTAAACAGTGAGCTGGACAGGAGTGCACAGTTTAGTGTCATTGACAGGGTTAAAAATTCAGTGTACCCGAAGTACCTTAGGGAGCTGAGGTGATCCAATAACGTATATACTCTACTATTATTATATACTGTATATTACATTATGCGGTTCTCAGAATACATTTTTTTTTGTAGTGGTAGTGGTCCTTTATAATCTTTAAAATATATTCAAGAATATATTTGTAAGGTATGACTTTCATGCAATAATCAAGGTTTATATTTTTAAACAACTTGGAAAGTGTGAAAAATAATCTAAAAAATAACTGATATTTCGCTCTGCATTATATGTACTGGAATTTAAACATGATATGTGACTGAGCAAAACAAAACCATTTAGATATTTAGTGATAAAACTTAAAGGTTTTCTTTTTTTACTCTTTTGTACCCACCCTGTAAACTGAAGGGTGACAACATTGCAAACAGAACATAGAGAACACAAACAAAAACAGTCAAGTATCATCTTGAGAAACCTTGTGACTAAAGCTTGCATCAGACGAGGTCTGAATATATACCAGGTAAAACTTGGAGAGTAAGTGAACAGAGTACCAGGTGGTGGTCTTGCAAATCTAGGAAGCAGATGCTTGATGCTGGAAATCCCTAGATACACCAACAAACCTAGTGGAATGGGCTCTGATACAGAAAGAAGGAACCCTTTCCTTAAGAGTATTTGCTCTGTAAATAAGTTGCATGATCCATCTAGCAATGATGAAATGGCAAGCGGCATGCCTTCTATAAGGGCCCACAGACAGGGCAAAGAGGGACTCTATAGCTTTTAGTTAAACCCTGACAGCCCTGAACACGTCTAGGCAAAGTAGGACAATTTTGTCATCCTGTTTTGGGGCAGGACAGATGGAAGGAGGAACCATGTCATACCTGAGGTTGAAAGACCACTTTGGGAAGGAAGGAAACTTTTGGGCTCAAAACCACTTTACAGGACTGAAAATTCAGAGACATGGCTAACAGATGTAATGGCTACCAGAAAGGCAACCCTATAAGTAAGGTCCTCCAATGTAATGTCTCTAATTGGTTCAAAGGGAGGTCTCTGGAATCTCTGGTGACACAGGAGGTTGGACTGAGGGATATATATGAGTAACTCTCTGAAGAAAAGTGTTTATAAAGTCTTACGAGGCAAGGATTTTTTGGAATAAGAAGGATAAAGTAGAAATCATTCCCTTGAAGGGTACTCAGGGCCAAATTCTGGTCAAGACTAGTCTGGTCTGTTTAGAGGAGGCAAAGGCTTGTCTGGCAGAAGTCTGAGCATTTCTGTGTACCAGGCTCATCTGGTGCAAGGATAATCTTAATATTTTCTATTGGTTAAACTGGTACCAAATGCTCTGTAGTCACTTAAAGGAGCTAAACGAACAACTGAAAACAGGCACTTGGGGGAATTTCATGCATGTTCTCATAAACTACATAGGTCCTTGGAAGACATGCATTTGAAATGCTCTGTTATGCAAATCTCAACCACCCTTTTAGTTGAGAGTATACATGAATTTACAGTTCAATCCAAACACAAGTTCAGACCGAACTTTGTACAAATGCTAGATGTTTTGTAGAAGAAACACTACTATAGATGACAACCACAGCATCCTTAGTAACTAGTGAGAGCACCTGGCCGCAATCATTATTTTGGCCAGGGAAGGAAAGATGTAGCAGTAGCAGAGGAAGATGACTAAAGGGTTGCCATGGGTAACAGAGCACTAGAAGAAGTCCTAAACAGGTTAAATGCAGAAAAGGTGCAGCTAATGGAGATATGATACTGATATACAGTTGGAAGTAAAGCATACTGAACTGCAGTTGTGGTTACTTTGGCTAACAGAGAAGGAGTATTTGAGCAAGCTGGTGTCTAGAGGCAGGAATGGATTGGTGCAAGTTAGCTGAGTATGATATATCTGACAAGGCTTAAAGTAGAGGTTTAACAAAACTCGATTTACAACTCCTTTGTCTGACTATAGAATGTACTGCAATGATACAATCCAGCACAGCTATCATCTTCCAATAACTTCACCAGTGATTCCACCCGGGACAGAGGGAGGAAAAAAATCACCTTTAGGAGTAAAAAACAAAGCCAGTTCTGCACAAATTTGAATCAGGGGCTAAACTTCATGAGACAAAACCCTGATCAACAAGAAAATGAGCTGGACGAATGCATTCCAATAACTGTCCCTTATGCTGCTAATTCAATATTTGGCAGAATTATTCTCTTTCCTCTGATCTAGTACAAAACCTCATCTGAATGCATCTTGAAGAAAAATAGCAAGTGAATACCACAGAACCAAAATGGATCCCCTGTGCAGCCAATGTGGTTATTAGTAGCCTTAGGGTTTTGTCAAGATATCAAGTACTGTTATCCTATGGAACAGGTAGGACTAGATATATATAGACCTGCAAAAAAAATCATAAAAGTGATGTGGTTTCATTAGGACAACAACACAAGTGACAAATTCAACAATAAATACAAACATCCAATTTACCAAAGAATACAAAACCTAACAAAGTGGAAGTGAGAACAATAAAGCAAACCTACCTAAACTAACCACCTAAATTAAACTAAAATAATCTGTTTACAATTGGTTGGGTAAACAAGGCAGAACAGGATCAAGCTGAAGAGCAAGTAATAAGATAGAATGGGGAGAAGGTACAAGGTAGCGGATACAAGCAGACAGGAGAGAGATCAGGAACAGGATCAGAATCAGAATTACAGGTTACAGGGAGCAAAGTAGAGTAGTAGTCCTAGTAGAGGAGGGGCTAAATACTCTCCCAGCGGCCAGCATCAGCTGAATATTAGTTGCTAGGATCTGCTGGCTGCTGGGAGACACTTGCTGGTAGACACCAGAACATCCTTTAGGTTCGGTAACCACAGTGCCACAAGCAGGCAATCCAGTTCCCGATGGGCCAGAAGTATGTAATATACAAAACACAGAGGTCAGGAGTATGTAAGGCACAGAGTGAAAGGGTCAGGTGCACACATCGCACAAAAAGCAGACATCAAGAGTATTTAGTGCAGAGGGTGCAGGGGTCAGAATTATATAGTGAACAAAGTGCAGGTTTCATGAATATGTAATACATAAAGTGCAACAGTCAGGAGTACATAGCACAAAGAGTACAAGCATTAGAAATACAAAATGCACAGAGCACAGGAGTCAGGAGTGAGTAATGCACAAAGTGCAGGGGTTGGGAGTAAGTGTCGCACAAAATGAGAGTAAGGGTCACACAAAGTGTAAGGCACAAAACGCAAAGGTCAAGGGTGCCAACACTGCAACCACCTGCATCTTTTTCTTTATTTGTGTGCTTTTGCAGCTCCCACACACTGCCTGTCTGACTTACAGAACAGAGCCAAGGGAGAGTTTTGAAGCACTTCCATCTTTGTGCTGCAGGTGTAATAGGCCAGTAGGTGGGCTGGCAGACAGGGACAGAAGATAGCAGCTTCCACAGCATACAATCCATGTGATTAGTCTTGGCATAGGGACCCAGCAGCACTCACCAACAAATGGTAGGCACATGCCCCAGGTGCCCAGTCTAAGTGACACCCGTGATGCTTCTTTTTTATGCTTACCTTTGTTACCTATTTTTTTTCTTTGTGCATGCAGCACCCCAGCTGTAAAAGATTATGCATAAGACTAGAAATGTTAACCCAATGGGAAATTAGAGTTTAATTGCCCATTCGTTCAGTGTTAAAACTCATTTGTAAAGAAAAATAAAGTTTGGTTGGGAGGTCAATTAACCCTTACACAGTCTACAGGGCATAAATATTAACACTGAAGGAAAGGGTTACGCAACCTTTATTTGTGCCATTTCCACTGTTACCCTCCCTGTACATGAGTAAATATATATGCATCCCTACAGAAGTTGAGCAACATCTACCCAAAATCTACCCTAGGAACTCAAATATAGACATGATGCTTTGCCCGTAAGCATTTACACTTTAGGGACACATAAATGAAGCTAGCAGATGGAACTTCAGAGATCCAATAAGCAAACCATAGTCATTCTCTGAACACTTAAAAAGAAATATCCTGTGTTGAAGAGGAGTTGCAGGTACAAAACACAGATTAGGTTTTTAACCCTGTCAAACAAAAGCCATACAGTGTGTTTGGTGATGTATTTAAGAATAATAAGAACAAATCAAATCAGCTTCTGGCTTCTTTTAAACACCATGCCTTTAATGTCTGCGGGATCTCAGTCCTTCCTCCTATTATATTTACTTTTATCCTCATAACCATTGACACTAGCAGTATGAGACTCACTCATCAATGACCCCCACAAAGAATTTAGGACACAGACAAAGAATTGAGAATTTTGAAAGCAGAAAAAAAGAATTACATTGTATATTTTTGACATTTTTATAAATCTCTGTTTTTGATTAGCCGTACTTTTGGCAACTATAGATAAATCTATATATACAGTGTGTATGTGTATATATATATATATATATATATATATATATATATATATATATATATATATATATATATATATATATATATATATATATATATATATATATATATATATATATATATATATATATATATATATATATATATATATATATATTTATATTCACACAGACATATATACCCATGAAACACAGTATTTCACAAAAGTGAATACACCCCTCATATTTTTGTAAATATTTTATTATATCTTTTCATGTGACAACACTGAAGAAATTACACTTTGCTACAATGTAAAGTAGTGAGTGTACAGCTTGTATAACTGTAAATTTACTGTCCCCTCAAAATAACTCAACACACAGCCATTAATGTCTAAACTGCTGGCAAAAAAAGTGAGTACAAAAAGTGAGTACACCCCTAAGTGAAAATGTCAAAATTGGGTCCAAAGTGTTAATGTTTTGTGTGGCCACCATTATTTTCCAGCACTGCCTTAACCCTCTTGGGCATGGAGTTCACTGGAGCTTCACAGGTTGCCACTGGAGTCCTCTTCCACTCCTCCATGATCACATCACGTAGCTGGTGGATGTTAGAGACCTTGGGCTCCTCCACCTTCCGTTTGAGGATGCCCCACAGATGCTCAATAGGGTTTAGGTCTGGAGACATGCTTGGCCAGTCCATCATCTTTACCCTCAGCTTATTTAGCAAGGCAGTGGTCGTCTTTGAGGTGTGTTTGGGCTCTTTATGTTGGAATACTGCCCTGCGGCCCAGTCTGCAAAGGGAGGGGATCATGCTCTGCTTCAGTATGTCACAGTACATGTTGGCATTCATGGTTCCCTCAATAAACGGTAGCTCCCCAGTGTCGGCAGCACTCATGCAGCCCCAGACCATGACAATCCCACCACCATGCTTGAAAGTAGGCAAGACACACTTTTCATTGTACTTCTCACCTGGTTGCCTCCACACATGCTTGACACCATCTGAACCAAATAAGTTTATCTTGGTCTCATTAGACCACAGGTGTCAGAGAAGATCCCAGAACAGAATTAATATCAGGCACTCTGGCGTGCGCATCGGCGCACGCGCTGTGTTTGGCGCCAACCACCCTATTTAGTGTGCTGGTACACTATGCTTGGTGCTTTCCGATCTGCAGCTCCCAGTCCTGTGTTTCCTTTTTACCTGTCTGAAAGTTGATCTCCTTGTTACCCGGCATGTCTATTGGCTTACCAAGAACCTCCAGTCCACTTGCACCAGGATCCTGGGCCTTAACTCCACAAGTCACCCGCCAGGCTCTCATACCAATCTGTGCTCCCGTGCCTTCTGTTTACACTACCAGGGGCCGGGAACCAGATACGTAAGGGAGGCCTTCCCCTGCTGTATCGGGTTCATCAGTCAGGTACGTGAAAGTCTGACAGTATCGGACAGCCATGTCCGAGCCCGAGCAGGGGACCTCTTCCATGGAGGAACTGTGCAGACACCTGGCGGGTCTCACACAAGCTGTGAAGAGCCTTCAAGAAGGTTATACTAGGCTGGAGGAACGAGTCCAGGTGCTGTCCTCACCTGCTAACCCTCAAGTTGCTTCCGCTGCTGGACTCTCATCTGCACCCTCTGTGGTTATGCTACCCCCTGAGCCTAGGGTCCCAACACCCGAAAGATTTGCTGGTGAGCGTAGTAAATACTGATCTTTCTGCAATGCCTGCGAACTTTACTTCGCTTTGCAACCACGTACCTTTTCTTTGGAAGCGACTAATGTGGGCTTTGTGATTTCTCTTCTGTCCGGTGAACCACAGACCTGGGCCCACCGTCTTCTGGAGCAAAAATCAACATTTCTGGATAGCCTAGATACCTTCTTTGCCTCTATGTCTCTATATGAGGATCCTCAGTTAAAAGCCACCGCTGAATCCGCCTTGCACGCCTTACATCAAGGACGTAGGCCCGCAGAACATTATGTCCTGGAATCCAGCCGTTGGAGTTCGGATATGGGCTGGAATGACGTTGCCCTGCGTTACCAATTTCATATGGGCTTATCCAATTCACTTAAAGATGAACTGGCATGGTCTTCTTCAGTAGGGATGAGCCGAACACCCCCCGGTTCGGTTCGCACCAGAACCTGCGAACGGACCGAAAGTTCGCACGAACGTTAGAACCCCATTGACGTCTATGGGACTCGAACGTTCGAAATCAAAAGTGCTCATTTTAAAGGCTAATTTGCATGGTATTGTCCTAAAAAGGGTTTGGGGACCCGGGTCCTACCCCAGGGGACATGATATCAATGCAAAAAAAACTTTTAAAAACGGCCGTTTTTTCGGGAGCAGTGATTTTAATGATGCTTAAAGTAAAAAAAAAAAAAGTGAAATATTCCTTTAAATATCGTACCTGGGGGGTGTCTATAGTATGCCTGTAAAGTGACGCGTGTTTCCCGTGTTTAGAACAGTCCCTGCACCAAATGTCATTTTTAAAGGAAAAAATCTCATTTAAAACTGCTTGCGGGTTTAATGTCATGTCGGGTCATGGCAATATGGATGAAAATCAGTGAGACAAACGGCATGGGTACCCCCCAGTCCATTACCAGGCCCTTTGGGTCTTGTATGGATATTAAGGGGAACCCCGCACCCAAATTAAAATAAGGAAAGGCCCTATATACTCTGAACAGCAGTATACAGGCGGTGCAAACAAGACAGGGACTGTAGGTTTGTTGTTAAGTAGAATCTCTTTGTAATTTTGAACGGGTACATTTTTAACGTGTTTAGCTCCAGCCAAAAAATCTTTTTTAAGCTTTTTGGAAAACATAGGGAAGGGTTATCACCCCTGTGACATTTGTTTTGCTGTCTTTCCTCCTCTTCAGAAGATTTCACCTCACTTTTTGTCCCAATGAAAAATTTTTTTGAAAATGTGGGTTTTTTTGTGGAACAAGGATTGGAAAGCATCAGTGGAAAGGAGAAATTGTTTTCCCATATTAACTCTTACAGGAGAGAATTTCCCTTCCTAGGGGTAGATTTCATCTCACTTCCTGTTGTCTCCTTCCGTTTGCAAGTAGGAGTCGTTTGTAAGTTAGATGTTTGAAAGTAGGGTCCTGCCCTATATACTCAGCAGAAATTTGGGCCTTAGGTGTTGCTGTGGCCACAACACTGTAAGCCCTCACAGGGCCCTGCTGTGAAATATTAGATCAAGAATTGTAATTACATGCCCCTGTTGAACAGGAGCTGAAAAATTTGGCCTTAGGCACTGGTGCTGGTGCCACAACACCGCAACCCCTCACAGACACTCTAGTTGGCTGGCCCCTGGAGGGCATCCTGCCTCGGTGATGTGCCGCCTTCTCCTCCTCCTCTCTCCTATCAGGCACCCACGTTGAGTCAGTGACCTCATCATCCCCTCCCTCCTCATCACTGGAGCAAACCTGGCAGTATGCTGCAGCAGGAGGAGCATGACTGCCAGATTGCTGTCCTTCTTGGGTACCCCCTCTGTCCGTGCTCATGTTACTGCCTTCATCGAGCTCAGTATCATCATCAGAGCCTTCCAAACGCTGGGCATCCTCCTGGAGCATGTACCCAACACTGTGGTCAAACAGTTCGAGGGACTCCTCAGGAGGACATGGTGGAGCTAGGGAAGGAGTCACTGATGACATTGAGCTGAGGGAAGAGGCCGCTGCTTTGCCAGACAAAGCACCCTGGGCATGGGTGAGAGAGGATGAGGAGGATGAGGACGGCTTGGTCATCCACTCGACCAAGTCTTCCGCATGTTGCGGCTCAACATGGCCAGCTGCCGAAAAAAAGGCCAAGCGTGTCCCATGGCCACGTGCTGATGAGGATGCACCGTCTCCACGACCAGCACTAGACACAGAGCCTGCTTGCCCTCTCTTATTGGCTTGTGACTGTCTGCCTCTCCTTCTTGGCCTTCCAGACATACTAATGGCCTGTAGCTGCACTAAGCTGGGAGATTATATATATATATATATATATATATATATATATATATATATATATACTGATACTGCAGCTAGCAAAATCAACTGCTTGCCTGTAGTATGAGAACACCACCAACCTTCTACAGGTAGCTTTAGCTGAACACTGTGAGGTGGACGCACCCCACTAACTTGTAGGTTTAGCTGAACACTGTGAGCAGGACGCACTGTACTAAATGTAAATAGTCTAGCTGCCTGACCGTGGTACTAATAGGATCAAAAGAACACCAGTAATTTTCTTCAGGTAGCTTTATATACTGTAACCAGACAAGCCTGCCTGTCAGTAGGAAGATAACAG
Source organism: Lithobates clamitans (assembly GCA_037952925.1). Classification (NCBI taxonomy): domain Eukaryota; kingdom Metazoa; phylum Chordata; class Amphibia; order Anura; family Ranidae; genus Lithobates; species Lithobates clamitans. The sequence goes on along the minus strand of JBBGZY010000228.1, from coordinate 1,525,624 downwards.
GAACGGATCTAGCTGAACACTGTGAGCAGGACGCACTGTACTAAATGTAAATAGTCTAGCTGCCTGACCGTCGTACTAATAGGATCAAATAGAACACCAGTAATTTTCTTCAGGTAGCTTTATATACTGTAACCAGACAAGCCTGCCTGTCAGTAGGAAGATAACAGGAACGGATCTAGCTGAACACTGTGAGCAGGACGCACTGTACTAAATGTAAATAGTCTAGCTGCTTGACCGTGGTACTAATAGGATCAAATAGAACACCAGTAATTTTCTTCAGGTAGCTTTATATACTGTAACCAGACAAGCCTGCCTGTCAGTAGGAAGATAACAGGAACGGATCTAGCTGAACACTGTGAGCAGGACGCACTGCACTAAATGTAAATAGTCTAGAAGATAACAGGAACGGATCTAGCTGAACACTGTGAGCAGGACGCACTGCACTAAATGTAAATAGTCTAAGAGATAACAGGAACGGATCTAGCTGAACACTGTGAGCAGGACGCACTGCACTAAATGTAAATAGTCTAGAATTTAACAGGAACGGATCTAGCTGAACACTGAGCAGGACGCACTGCACTAAATATAAATAGTCTAGAAGATAACAGGAACGGATCTAGCTGAACACTGTGAGCAGGACGCACTGCACTAAATGTAAATAGTCTAGAAGATAACAGGAACGGATCTAGCTAAACTGAATACAGTGTATATATATATATGCAACACCTGGGATGCATATATATACACAATACACTGTAAGTGCAGCTAACTGACTGACTGTTCTGCCTAATCTATCTAACTCAAATCAAATGACACTGTCTGTCTCTCTCTCTCTATCTATGAACGCCGGAACACACACTACACAGGGCCGCCATGCAGGCGGCCTTATATAGTGTGGGGCGTGTACTAAATCCCCTGAGCCATAATTGGCCAAAGCCTCCTTGGCTTTGGCCAATTACGGCTCTCTGTTCAGGCGGCGCTGTGATTGGCCAAGCATGCGGGTCATAGTGCATGCTTGGCCAATCATCAGCAAGCAATGCACTGCGATGCCGCAGTGAATTATGGGCCGTGACGCGCCACACAAATTTGGCGTGAATGGCCCATATCGTTCGCAATTCGGTGAACGGGCGAACAGCCGATGTTCGAGTCGAACATGGGTTCGACTCGAACATGGGTTCGACTCGAAAATGAAGCTCATCCCTATTCTTCACCCGTCTCTCACTCCAGAAGAGCGACAGCGCTGACATGTCAACAATCTGTGCATGTATTGCGGAGAATCAGGTCACTATGTGAGATCTTGCCCTAACAAGACACGTAAGTCCCTTTCAGCCTCTTCTAAGTTTGTACCTACCTTGCCTAATCCTGCTAACCACCTGGCTCTCTCCATTATTCTACAGCTTCCAGGACAGGATCTTCCAGTCTCGGTCATAATTGACTCCGGAGCATGCAGCTGCTTCATTGACCTAACATTTGCTGCTCACCACCGCATCCCTCTACAACCGAAGTCACAGGGACTTGCTGTCCATCTCACTGATGGTTCCACCCTTAGCTCTGGTCTTGTCACCCAGTAAACTATCCCTCTGCTGGCCATCATGAACACTCATCATCAGAAATTCCTTCGTTTGGACGCCATCTCTTCACCTCTTTTACCTATTATTCTGGGGATGCCTTGGTTACAGGCCCATAATCCTAGCATCGACTGGGTCTCTGGGGAAATCAAGTTCCTCTCCAGTTACTGTCAACAGCACTGTCTGCACAGTACCTCTGTAAAATCCACTCAACTCCTGTGTCTGGACACTGACACTGAATCGCAGCAGGCGTTTCCCGCTCCTTATCGGGACTTCTTTGATGTCTTTAGTAAAAAGGGGGCAGAGACCCTTCCTCCTCATAGACCTTATGATTGTCCGATAGAACTTCTGCCTGGATCTGAAGTTCCCTTTGGAAGATTTTTTCCACTAACAGAGCAGGAGCTGGATACCCTTAAGGTCTATATTGATGAGAATCTAAAGAGAGGTTTTATCCATCCATCCACTTCACCGGCCGGGGCCGTGATTTTCTTCGACGAGAAGAAGGATCACTCTCTACAGCCTTGTATCGACTACAGGGAACTAAATAAAATAACCATCAAGAATCGTTACCCTTTACCTCTCATGCCTGAACTTTTCCAAAGACTGGGTTTGGCAATAATCTTTACCAAACTTGATCTCCATGGTGCCTACAATTTAATTCGTATTAGAGAGCTGGATGAATGGAAAACTGCCTTCCGTACCGGTTCGGGCACTTTGAATATCTCGTCATGCCCTTTGGTCTGTGCAACGCACCAGCGACATTTCAACACTTTGTTAACGATATCTTCCGTGACCTTCTGGACTTATATGTTATAGTGTACCTAAACAACATTTTGATCTTTTCCTCCTCAGTCATTGAGCATCGCAGGCATGCCAGAAATGTATTAATCCGGCTCAGGCAGCATGGACTTTATGCCAAGTTGGAAAATTGCGAGTTTGAACTCCAGTGCATCCAGTTCCTCGGCCTAATCATTTCTGTCAAAGGCATTAAGATGCATTCTCAAAAAGTGGCAGCTATCCTGGACTGGCCCGCTCCCTCCGATAAGAAAGGAGTCCAACGCTTCATTGGCTTTGCCAACTTTTACCGGAAGTTCATAAGGGGCTTCTCTGCAATAATTGCCCCCATCACTGAACTGACCAGGCAAGGGAACCGATTCAGTTGGTCCCCTCAGGTGCAATCCGCCTTCGAAAAACTTAAGGAACTCCATTCTGAAACATCCAGATCCTGCCTTACCATTTGTCCTTGAAGTGGATGCATCAGAGTTCACAGTAGGGCCAGTGCTTTCTCAGCGGCAAGGTTCCAAAGCTCTCCTCCATCCAGTAGCCTTTTCCTCACGGAAGCTTTCCACTGCAGAGAAAAATTACGATGTGGGAAATCGGGAGCTTTTGGCCATTAAAGCCACCCTAGAAGAGTGGCACTACCTATTGGATGGTGCTGCACATCCCATTCTGGTCTACACCGACCACAAAAACCTGGAGTACTTGAGAACAGCCAAGAGATTGAGACCATGGCAGGCAAGGTGTTTTTCTCTAGATTCCATTTCCACATTACATACAGGCCTGGCTCCAAGAACATAAAACCAGATGCATTATCCCGCATGTTCCATGATTCCGGGGAATCCTTGCCTCCAGACACCATTCTCCCTGCCGGAAATTTTCTGCTACTTCAAGGGGATCTCATATCCCAAATAAGACTAGCCTCCAGGAGTTGGTCTCCATCTGTGGAAGTCAATGTAAGCATGCAAGATGGCTTGTTCCGACACAAGGACAAAATCATGGTTCCAGAGAATCTGAGGGTGGCAGTACTGGAACTCTGCCAGGATCATAAGTTGGCCGGGCATTACGGTGTTCTGAAAACAACAGAGCTGGTACAACGTACTTTTTGGTGGCCTCAGTTGGCAAACGATTGCAAGAGCTATGTGGAATCATGCACCACCTGTGCTAGAAACAAGAATAGCCGAACGAAGGCCTGGGGCCTACTAAGACCTTTACCCGTTCCAGAAAGGCCCTGGAAAATGATTTTGATGGATTTCATCGTAGAGCTCCCTCTGGCGGAGGGTTTTTCCACCATCTTCGTCATTGTGGATAGACTGTCTAAAATGGCTCACTTTCTTCCCATGAAAGGCACACCTTCAGCTTTGGAAACAGCAAAGATCTTCATCAAGGAAATAGTGAGACTGCATGGAGTGCCATCAAGTATAGTTTCTGATCGAGCTGTTCAGTTCACTTCCAGGTTCACTTCCAGGTGCGGAAGGCTCTTTGTGGTTCGCTTGAGATTGAATTGGCGTTCTCGTCTGCCTACCATCCCCAGACGATTGGGCAGACGGAGAGAACTAATCAGATGCTAGAACAATACCTCCGCTGCTTTTCTGCCTTCTCACAGGACGATTGAGTCTCTCTTCTGCCTATTGCGGAGTTTGCCTACAACAACTCTGTGCACTCTGCCATTAAACAAACGCCATTCTTGGCCAACTATGGCTTTCACTCGTCCTTCTTGACCGGTTCATTTCCCGAATGTGCGATTCCCGCAGTCTCCGAAACAATGAATTTTTTCATCACCAACAATAAGTTAATACGAGAAACCATGGCTAAAACCCAAGAATACAATAACAGGATGTTTGACAGAAAGAAGCGAGGAGAACTCATTTTAGAACCTGGCAACCAGGTTTGGCTGTCTACCGTTAACTTAAAAATGGCCTGCCCCTCAAGGAAACTAGCTCCCAAATTCATGGGTCCTTTTTCGGTCAAGAGGAAAATCAATGATGTGACCTATGAGCTTGACTTACCCAATACATTGAAGGTCCACCCAGTCTTCCACGTGTCCTTGCTTAAACCTGTTACTCCCAATTCCTTTTCGGGCCATAATACCGGCCTGCCTGAACCTGTAATCATTAACAATGAAGAAGAATTTGAGGTGAAAGCAATCCTAGACTGCAGGAAGAGACACAACCAAGTCCAATACTTCATCAAGTTAAGGGGGTATGGACCAGAAGATAATTCCTGTGAACCGGAAAGCAACCTGCATGCTGAAGAACTTCTAAGGGATTTTTGGAGTGCCCATGCTGATAGACTGGCCCAGATGGGCATCCGGAGGCTGCCCCTAAGGAGGGGGCACAGAGAAGATCCCAGAACAGAATTAATATCAGGCACACTGGCGTGCACGTCGGCGCGCGCGCGGTGTTTGGCGCTGGTACACTTTGCTGGGTGCTGTCCGATCTGCAGCTCCCAGTCCTGTGTTTCCTGTTTACCTGTCTTAAAGTTGATCTCCTTGTTACCCGGCTTGTCTATTGGATTCCTCTCTGCCTGCATCTGACCCTGACTTGCCTTTGACCTTGAATCTGCCTGCTCCCTTGTACCATGCTGACCGCCTGCTGCCGACCCTGCCTGTGACCTGGACTTTGAACCTGTCTGCTCCTCTGTACTGTGCTGACCGCCTGCTGCCAACTCTGCCTCTGACTGGACCTGCCTACTCTGCTCCTGCTCTGCACCAGCTGACTGTGCTCCAGCTTACCAAGAACCTCCAGTCCACTTGCACCAGGATCCTGGGCCTTAACTCCACAAGTCACCCGCCAGGCTCTCATACCATTCTGTGCTCCTGTGCCTTCTGTTTACACTACCAGGGGCCGGGAACCAGATACGTAAGGGAGGCTTTCCCCTGCTGTATCGGGTTTGTCAGTCATGTACGTGAAAGTCTGACATCAGGACATGGTTACAGTAATCCATGTCCTTAGTCTGCTTGTCTTTAGCAAACTGTTTGTGTACTTTCTTGTGCATCATCTTTAGAAGAGGCTTCCTTCTGGGTCGACAGCCATGCAGACCAATTTGATGCAGTGTGCATGCGGTGTATGGTCTGAGTACTGACAGGCTGACCCCTTCAACCTCTGCAGAAATGCTGGCAGTACTCATACATCTATTTCCCAAAGACAACCTCTGCATATGACGCTGAGCACGTGCACTCAACTTCTCTGGTTGACCATGGCAAGGCCTGCTCTGAGTGGAACCTGTCCTGTTAATCCACTGTATGGTCTTGACCACCGTGCTGCAGCTCAGTTTCAGGGTCTTGCTAATGTTCTTAGAGCCTAGGAAATCTTTATGTAGAGCAACAATTCTTTTTTGCAGATCCTCACAGAGTTCTTTGCCATGAGGTGCCACGTTAAACTTCCAGTGACCAGTATGAGAGAGTGAGAGCGATAACCCCAAATTGAACACACCTGCTCCCCATTCACACCTGAGACCTTGTAATACTAATGAGTCACATGACTAAAGGGAAAATGGATACCAACAAAACCTGGGGAATGCCCAGGAAAAAATTCCAAGCCTACTTACCACCAGCTCGCTGACAACCAATTGACCTGTCTAACAGTGCGTTAAAAACAGGGGTTCAGTCCGCACGCATTTGCAAACGCATGCGTAAGCCACAGAGCCACGTCACGGCACCCTGTAATCTGTGGTCCTAACACTAAAATTTGGGTGTCCCCACAGTGGAGGCACATGCATTCTAATGGATAAGTGAGGGCAGGTGGACTGAAGGGAGCCCACCCCTTCTTAAAGGTACAGGGCACACCAAACACCCAGCAGGTAGCACAATGGCTGCAAAGGTGCTGGTGCGTTGCTGGACCAATACACACACCCACGTGATTGCAAAAAACTTGCCACCACCCTCACTTATAGCTGGCTATTGCAGTAAGAGGCATTGGAAGGCCACAAACAGATACCAACAAAACCTGGGGAATGCCCAGGAAAAAATTCCAAGCCTACTTACCACCAGCTCGCTGACAACCAATTGACCTGTCTAACAGTGCGTTAAAAACAGGGGTTCAGTCCGCACGCATTTGCAAACGCATGCGTAAGCCACAGAGCCACATCACGGCACCCTGTAATCTGTGGTCCTAACACTAAAATTTGGGTGTCCCCACAGTGGAGGCACATGCATTCTAATGGATAAGTGAGGGCAGGTGGACTGAAGGGAGCCCACCCCTTCTTAAAGGTACAGGGCACACCAAACACCCAGCAGGTAGCACAATGGCTGCAAAGGTGCTGGTGCGTTGCTGGACCAATACACACACCCACGTGATTGCAAAAAACTTGCCACCACCCTCACTTATAGCTGGCTATTGCAGTAAGAGGCATTGGAAGGCCACAAACAGATACCAACAAAACCTGGGGAATGCCCAGGAAAAAATTCCAAGCCTACTTACCACCAGCTCGCTGACAACCAATTGACCTGTCTAACAGTGCGTTAAAAACAGGGGTTCAGTCCGCACGCATTTGCAAACGCATGCGTAAGCCACAGAGCCACATCACGGCACCCTGTAATCTGTGGTCCTAACACTAAAATTTGGGTGTCCCCACAGTGGAGGCACATGCATTCTAATGGATAAGTGAGGGCAGGTGGACTGAAGGGAGCCCACCCCTTCTTAAAGGTACAGGGCACACCAAACACCCAGCAGGTAGCACAATGGCTGCAAAGGTGCTGGTGCGTTGCTGGACCAATACACACACCCACGTGATTGCAAAAAACTTGCCACCACCCTCACTTATAGCTGGCTATTGCAGTAAGAGGCATTGGAAGGCCACAAACAGATACCAACAAAACCTGGGGAATGCCTAGGAAAAAATTCCAAGCCTACTTACCACCAGCTCGCTGACAACCAATTGACCTGTCTAACAGTGCGTTAAAAACAGGGGTTCAGTCCGCACGCATTTGCAAACGCATGCGTAAGCCACAGAGCCACGTCACGGCACCCTGTAATCTGTGGTCCTAACACTAAAATTTGGGTGTCCCCACAGTGGAGGCGCATGCATTCTAATGGATAAGTGAGGGCAGGTGGACTGAAGGGAGCCCACCCCTTCTTAAAGGTACAGGGCACACCAAACACCCAGCAGGTAGCACAATGGCTGCAAAGGTGCTGGTGCGTTGCTGGACCAATACACACACCCACGTGATTGCAAAAAACTTGCCACCACCCTCACTTATAGCTGGCTATTGCAGTAAGAGGCATTGGAAGGCCACAAACAGATACCAACAAAACCTGGGGAATGCCCAGGAAAAAATTCCAAGCCTACTTACCACCAGCTCGCTGACAACCAATTGACTTGTCTAACAGTGCGTTAAAAACAGGGGTTCAGTCCGCACGCATTTGCAAACGCATGCGTAAGCCACAGAGCCACGTCACGGCACCCTGTAATCTGTGGTCCTAACACTAAAATTTGGGTGTCCCCACAGTGGAGGCACATGCATTCTAATGGATAAGTGAGGGCAGGTGGACTGAAGGGAGCCCACCCCTTCTTAAAGGTACAGGGCACACCAAACACCCAGCAGGTAGCACAATGGCTGCAAAGGTGCTGGTGCGTTGCTGGACCAATACACACACCCACGTGATTGCAAAAAACTTGCCACCACCCTCACTTATAGCTGGCTATTGCAGTAAGAGGCATTGGAAGGCCACAAACAGATACCAACAAAACCTGGGGAATGCCCAGGAAAAAATTCCAAGCCTACTTACCACCAGCTCGCTGACAACCAATTGACCTGTCTAACAGTGCGTTAAAAACAGGGGTTCAGTCCGCACGCATTTGCAAACGCATGCGTAAGCCACAGAGCTACGTCACGGCACCCTGTAATCTGTGGTCCTAACACTAAAATTTGGGTGTCCCCACAGTGGAGGCACATGCATTCTAATGGATAAGTGAGGGCAGGTGGACTGAAGGGAGCCCACCCCTTCTTAAAGGTACAGGGCACACCAAACACCCAGCAGGTAGCACAATGGCTGCAAAGGTGCTGGTGCGTTGCTGGACCAATACACACACCCACGTGATTGCAAAAAACTTGCCACCACCCTCACTTATAGCTGGCTATTGCAGTAAGAGGCATTGGAAGGCCACAAACAGATACCAACAAAACCTGGGGAATGCCCAGGAAAAAATTCCAAGCCTACTTACCACCAGCTCGCTGACAACCAATTGACCTGTCTAACAGTGCGTTAAAAACAGGGGTTCAGTCCGCACGCATTTGCAAACGCATGCGTAAGCCACAGAGCCACGTCACGGCACCCTGTAATCTGTGGTCCTAACACTAAAATTTGGGTGTCCCCACAGTGGAGGCACATGCATTCTAATGGATAAGTGAGGGCAGGTGGACTGAAGGGAGCCCACCCCTTCTTAAAGGTACAGGGCACACCAAACACCCAGCAGGTAGCACAATGGCTGCAAAGGTGCTGGTGCGTTGCTGGACCAATACACACACCCACGTGATTGCAAAAAACTTGCCACCACCCTCACTTATAGCTGGCTATTGCAGTAAGAGGCATTGGAAGGCCACAAACAGATACCAACAAAACCTGGGGAATGCCCAGGAAAAAATTCCAAGCCTACTTACCACCAGCTCGCTGACAACCAATTGACTTGTCTAACAGTGCGTTAAAAACAGGGGTTCAGTCCGCACGCATTTGCAAACGCATGCGTAAGCCACAGAGCCACGTCACGGCACCCTGTAATCTGTGGTCCTAACACTAAAATTTGGGTGTCCCCACAGTGGAGGCACATGCATTCTAATGGATAAGTGAGGGCAGGTGGACTGAAGGGAGCCCACCCCTTCTTAAAGGTACAGGGCACACCAAACACCCAGCAGGTAGCACAATGGCTGCAAAGGTGCTGGTGCGTTGCTGGACCAATACACACACCCACGTGATTGCAAAAAACTTGCCACCACCCTCACTTATAGCTGGCTATTGCAGTAAGAGGCATTGGAAGGCCACAAACAGATACCAACAAAACCTGGGGAATGCCCAGGAAAAAATTCCAAGCCTACTTACCACCAGCTCGCTGACAACCAATTGACCTGTCTAACAGTGCGTTAAAAACAGGGGTTCAGTCCGCACGCATTTGCAAACGCATGCGTAAGCCACAGAGCTACGTCACGGCACCCTGTAATCTGTGGTCCTAACACTAAAATTTGGGTGTCCCCACAGTGGAGGCACATGCATTCTAATGGATAAGTGAGGGCAGGTGGACTGAAGGGAGCCCACCCCTTCTTAAAGGTACAGGGCACACCAAACACCCAGCAGGTAGCACAATGGCTGCAAAGGTGCTGGTGCGTTGCTGGACCAATACACACACCCACGTGATTGCAAAAAACTTGCCACCACCCTCACTTATAGCTGGCTATTGCAGTAAGAGGCATTGGAAGGCCACAAACAGATACCAACAAAACCTGGGGAATGCCCAGGAAAAAATTCCAAGCCTACTTACCACCAGCTCGCTGACAACCAATTGACCTGTCTAACAGTGCGTTAAAAACAGGGGTTCAGTCCGCACGCATTTGCAAACGCATGCGTAAGCCACAGAGCCACGTCACGGCACCCTGTAATCTGTGGTCCTAACACTAAAATTTGGGTGTCCCCACAGTGGAGGCACATGCATTCTAATGGATAAGTGAGGGCAGGTGGACTGAAGGGAGCCCACCCCTTCTTAAAGGTACAGGGCACACCAAACACCCAGCAGGTAGCACAATGGCTGCAAAGGTGCTGGTGCGTTGCTGGACCAATACACACACCCACGTGATTGCAAAAAACTTGCCACCACCCTCACTTATAGCTGGCTATTGCAGTAAGAGGCATTGGAAGGCCACAAACAGATACCAACAAAACCTGGGGAATGCCCAGGAAAAAATTCCAAGCCTACTTACCACCAGCTCGCTGACAACCAATTGACCTGTCTAACAGTGCGTTAAAAACAGGGGTTCAGTCCGCACGCATTTGCAAACGCATGCGTGAGCCACGTCACGGCACCCTGTAATCTGTGGTCCTAACACTAAAATTTGGGTGTCCCCACAGTGGAGGCACATGCATTCTAATGGATAAGTGAGGGCAGGTGGACTGAAGGGAGCCCACCCCTTCTTAAAGGTACAGGGCACACCAAACACCCAGCAGGTAGCACAATGGCTGCAAAGGTGCTGGTGCGTTGCTGGACCAATACACACACCCACGTGATTGCAAAAAACTTGCCACCACCCTCACTTATAGCTGGCTATTGCAGTAAGAGGCATTGGAAGGCCACAAACAGATACCAACAAAACCTGGGGAATGCCCAGGAAAAAATTCCAAGCCTACTTACCACCAGCTCGCTGACAACCAATTGACCTGTCTAACAGTGCGTTAAAAACAGGGGTTCAGTCCGCACGCATTTGCAAACGCATGCGTAAGCTACAGAGCCACGTCACGGCACCCTGTAATCTGTGGTCCTAACACTAAAATTTGGGTGTCCCCACAGTGGAGGCACATGCATTCTAATGGATAAGTGAGGGCAGGTGGACTGAAGGGAGCCCACCCCTTCTTAAAGGTACAGGGCACACCAAACACCCAGCAGGTAGCACAATGGCTGCAAAGGTGCTGGTGCGTTGCTGGACCAATACACACACCCACGTGATTGCAAAAAACTTGCCACCACCCTCACTTATAGCTGGCTATTGCAGTAAGAGGCATTGGAAGGCCACAAACAGATACCAACAAAACCTGGGGAATGCCCAGGAAAAAATTCCAAGCCTACTTACCACCAGCTCGCTGACAACCAATTGACCTGTCTAACAGTGCGTTAAAAACAGGGGTTCAGTCCGCACGCATTTGCAAACGCATGCGTAAGCTACAGAGCCACGTCACGGCACCCTGTAATCTGTGGTCCTAACACTAAAATTTGGGTGTCCCCACAGTGGAGGCACATGCATTCTAATGGATAAGTGAGGGCAGGTGGACTGAAGGGAGCCCACCCCTTCTTAAAGGTACAGGGCACACCAAACACCCAGCAAAAAATGGCTAAATGGAAAATGGCTAATTGGGCCCAATTTGGACATTTTCACTTAGGGGTTTACTCACTTTTGTTGCCATCGGTTTAGACATTAATGGCTGTGTGTTGAGTTATTTTGAGGGGACAGCAAATTTACACTGTTATACAAGCTGTACACTCACTACTTTACATTGTAGCAAAGTGTAATTTCTTCAGTGTCACATGAAAAGATATAAAAAAAATTTACAAAATGTGAGGGGTGTACTCACTTTTGTGACATACTGTAGTTTATATACCACAAAGTATTTCTGAATGACATAAATATATGAAAAGAAACTCACAAATGACTTAAAAGGAATCATGAAATTGTCCCTTGGATCCTGTTCCCTCACAACTACTACGGTCACCCTCTTCTTCTATCCTATGCTCCCTCACCCACATCTTCAATCTCTCCCTTTCTAGTGGCATTTTCCCCTCCCCTCTAAAACATGCACAGATCACTTCCATTCTTAAAAAGCCCTCACTGGACCCTACCAACCTGAACAACTTAAGACCCATCTCATTACTCCCATTCACCTCTAAACTTCTAGAACGCTTAGTCTACAACCGTCTTAGCTCCTACCTCAATGAAAATAACCTTCTTGACCCCTTACAGTCTGGCTTTCGCTCGCAGCACTCCACGGAAACTACCTTACTAAAACTCACTAACAATTTACTAACTGCTAAAACCAACAGCCAGTACTCCATACTCCTACTACTTGACCTCTCTGCGGCCTTTGATACTGTTGACCACCCGCTCCTTCTCAATAAACTACATTCCCTTGGCCTCCGAGATTCTGCTCTATCCTGGTTCTCTGGCTATTTATCACAGCGCTCCTTCAGTGTCACCTACAACTCTGTCTCCTCCTCTCCATTGCCCCTTTCTGTGGGGGTCCCCCAAGGCTCGGTTCTTGGACCCCTTCTCTTCTCTATCTACACCTCCTCCCTTGGTCACCTAATAACTGCCCACGGCTTCCAATACCACTTATACGCTGATGACACCCAAATCTATCTGTCTACTCCTCACCTCACTCCTTCAGTCTCCTCTCGCATTACTAACTTACTAACTGACATATCAGCATGGATGTCGCACCACTTCCTTAAACTAAATCTCTCTAAAACTGAGCTATTAATATTCCCCCCCGCCCGTGCCCCCCTCCATGACTTTTCCATCAAAATCAACAATGCAACCATCAGTCCCTCCCCTCATGCCAGGGTACTAGGTGTAATCCTAGACTCCGACTTGTCATTTCAGCCTCAAATCCAATCGCTGTCAAAAGTTTGTAGAATTCACCTCCGTAACATCTCTAAAATTCGCCCTTTTTTAACAAATGAAACCACCAAGCTCCTCATTCACTCCCTTGTTATCTCTCGCCTTGACTATTGCAACTCCCTTCTCATTGGCCTACCGCTCCATAGGCTATCCCCTCTCCAGTCTATCATGAATGCTGCTGCCAGACTTATCCACTTTACCAACCGCTCAGTGTCTGCCAACCCTCTCCTCCAATCCCTACACTGGCTCCCAATCACCCAGCGAATTAAATTCAAAATTCTAACCACAACATACAAAGCCATTCACAACTCTGCCCCAAGCTACATCACTAATCTTGTCTCCAAATATCACCCAAATCGTCCTCTCCGCTCTTCTCAAGACCTCCTGCTTTCAAGCTCTCTCATCTCCTCCTCCCATGCTCGTCTCCAGGATTTCGCCAGAGCCTCTCCCATCCTCTGGAACTCGCTACCTCCATCTATCCGGCTATCCCCTACTCTTGCTACCTTCAGGCAATCCCTGAAAACTCATCTCTTCAGGAAAGCCTATCACGTCTCCAACTAATCTCCTACCACTTCCACCAGCTCATTCCCCACAGTTACAACCTTTTGTACCACCTGCCCCACCCTATTAGATTGTAAGCTCTTCTGAGCAGGGCCCTCTTAATCCTATTGTATTGTATTGTATTATAACTGTATTGTCTCCCTTTTATATTGTAAAGCGCTGCGTAAACTGTTGGCGCTATATAAATCCCGAATAATAATAATAATAATAATAATAATAATAATGAAATGTATTCCTGTATGTATTTTACTAAGTACTGATGAGTTCTAGCACGTGTTCAGACAAGCACAGAGTTGACTTTGATTATACAAATTGGTTTGGTACATACATATAGTATGTAAGAAAAATATTGGAGCATAGAATGCAATGCTTCTTTAATGTTGTGAATAGTAGACTCTACCCTTAGGCCTCATTCACACTATAGCATTTTGTGAGAATGCAAAAAACATTTGTTGAGCTTGTGGTATGGTGCATTGTTAATGGCACCCCATTTTTCTCGTGAAAAGCACATTAAAGGGGTTGTAAAGGTTTTTTTTTTTTTTTAAATAACAAACATTGTATACCTACCTCCTTTGTGCAAGGCTTTTGCACAGAGTGGCCTCGATCTTCCTCTTCTGGGGTCCCCCAGCGGCGCTCCTGGCTCCTCCCTGCATTGAGTGCCCCCTTGGAGACCCACATTCCAAGGGGGCACCCATGCGGGCCTGCTCCCGAAACCTGCTGCTGCGTCCGTTGATATAGACAGCAGGACTCTGCCCCACCCCCTGGCTCCTTTGTCACTGGATTGGATTGACAGCAGCTGGAGCCAATGGCTGCACTGATATCAATCTATCCAATGAGGACCCGGGACAGCGGCTGGAGCTGGTGTGCTCGTCCCCGTCGATGGAACAATCGGGTTTAGGTAAGTAAAAGGGGGGCTCTGGGGGGCTGTTGCACTACAGAAGAATGCATTAAGGTGAAAAACCTTGAGGGTTTACAACCCTTTTATTAAGCTCTAAGTTGAAAAAGGTGCATGAGCTACTTTTCCGTATTCATCACACGTAGGGCAACTTATTATAATGAACCTGAATGGGGCCTTAGACTACTTTTCTGTGGGTTCTGTGAGTGGCTAACTGCCACTATAGCTCACTAGGATTTAACTGTTTTTTTGCGAGTGCTATACCTCGCACACACGATCGGACTTTCCGCAAACAAAACCGTTGAATTTTGTCCGAAAGGCGTTGTCTCAAACTTGTCTTGCATGCACACGGCCACACAAATGTTGGCCAACAAATATGAACGTAGTCATGTACTGTGTTGTTTTTCAGCTCTTTAGCGCCACCCTTTGGGCTCCTTCTGCTAATTTCGTGTTAGTAGAAGTTTGGTGAGCGTTGATTCGTGCTTTTCTTTTCATTTAGCGCTTTTCAGTCCGCGTTTTTCATTTTATGCTTTTCAGTTCATTTCTGAATGGCCGTTCGTCAACCAGACATGTTGCGGAATCGGAGGAGATAACATGTTATTTATTATTGGCCTTGGAGTTATTGCTTTGACATTATTTTTTTGGTTGAATAATGATTTGATTTAATATATTTTCTATATTTTTGAATGCATAGAATGCACTTTTTGGTTAATTTCCTTTTGGCAAATAGCATGTCTAATTTTATTTGTTTTCTTTTTTAATGCACAATAAAAAAAATTGGTGAGAATAATACTTGGCTATGTGTTTTCCTTCAAATGACATTTTGGGAGTAGGCAGTTACATTTTAAAAAATAAAATGTAAAATTAACAAGGGACACCAACATAGTTGTATCTTTGATCTTAAAAACTATGAAATAATGGTGTTGTGTTAACTTGCCCAAATAAAAAAAAAAAAGCATAATAATATTATTCTTGATATCACTAGAAAAAAAAAGCCTTTGAAAATTTGTTTGCAATAGCTCCATCAGTATCACCAGCAAAGCAGCTTCATTATTATCCCATTAAAGAAGAAGAGAATATGAGCCGCATTTCGAGATCTCATAATTTGCCACGTCATGAATGTTAATTCTCCATTACGAACGTTAGTTTACAAGACCAACCACTTTTGGCTTGTCCTTGCTTCCGAGCATGCGTGTTTGTACTTTGGACTTTTGTCCGATGGAAAATCCGACAGCACACATTTGTTGCCAGAAAATTTGAAGACATGCTAGCCAACATTTGTTGGCAGAAAGTATGACAATAATTGTCTGATGGAGCATACACACGGTCGGATTTTCCACCAACACCCTGACATCGAACATTTCCTGTCAGAAAATCTGATCGTGTGTACGGGGCTTTAGAATATGTCCCAATCGGCATGTTTTTTCTCACTAAGAGTCCACTTAAAAAAAAAAAATATGTGTAAACACATAGCAGGAAAAAAAATGTAAGATATTTGTAGGTTCCATTTTAAGACATAGAGTACAACTAGCTCAAATTATGAAAATGTGATCCGCATTTTGTCAGTAAGTGTAACTATTATACAGAACTTTAGTTCTCTGACTAATTTGCAAATATGGTGGCAGACATATTTTTCTATACATATACGTTGCACTATTTCATAATCTTTACTATTCCTTTCTCTCAGTGCAAGTCAATGGGTCTGGTCTGATCTTACTAAGGCAGCAGACTTTCTATACATTTTTAAGCATGAAGTGCTACTCATTTAAATGACCACTAGAGGGTCATCTGTATATAAAATGTAGCAACGAAGGATAGCAAGCAAGTGCAATTGTTAGGGCTCATGTACAATATACATACAATAGATACCCTAAAATGCATTTCAGTGCTTGTTTTTTAATTTTACTGCTATGTAATTCTGTATGCTACAGCACATACCCAAATATTGCAACATGTCCTGTTTTATCTCAGCACACACGTCAACACAGGTTGTTGATGTGAACTGAAGCCACAGGTCATAAGACAAATTACCTTATTCTTGTGTTGAGTCTGTTGGACAACACTGAATGAGCGCTTGAAGTCTCATTAAAAGAAGACAATCCATCAAACTGTGTACTCACAGAACATAAGTTAAACTTAAGGCAAACAATGTATGTATACACATATATGTATCTCACAATAGTGAGTACACCCCTCACATTTTTGTAAATATTTCATTATATCTTTTCATGTGACAACACTGAAGAAATGTCACTTTGCTACAATGTAAAGTAGTGAGTGTACTGCTTGTATAATGGTGTAAATTTGCTGTCCCCTCAAAATAACTCAACACACAGTCATTATTGTCTAAACCGCTGGCAACAAAAGTGAGTACACCCCTAAGTGGAAATGTCCAAATTGGGCCCAAAGTGTCGATATTTTGTGTGGCCACCATTATTTTCCAGCACTGCCTTAACCCTCTTGGACATGGAGTTCACCAGAGCTTCACAGGTTGCCACTGGAGTCCTCTTCCACTCCGCCATAACGACATCACAGAGCTGGTGGATGTTAGAGACTTTGCGCTCCCCCACCTTCCGTTTGAGGATGCCCCACAGATGCTCAATAGGGTTCAAATCTGGAGACATGTTTGGCCAGTCCATCACCTTTACCCTCAGCTTCTTTAGCAAGGCATTGGTCATCTTGGTGGTGTGTTTGGGGTCGTTATCATGTTGGAATACTACCCTGCAGCCCAGTCTCTGAAGGGAGGAGATCATGCTCTGCTTCAGTATGTCACAGTACATGTTGGCATTCATGGTTCCCTCAATGAACTGTAGATTCCCAGTGTCGGCAGCAGTCATGCAGCCCCAGACCATGACACTACCACCACCATTCTTGACTGTAGGCAAGACACACTTTTCTTTGTACTCCTCACCTGGTTGCCACTACACATGTTTGACACCATCTGAACCAAATAAGTTTATCTTGGTCTCATCAGACCACAGGACATGCTTCCAGTAATCCATGTCCTTAGTCTGCTTGTCTTCACCAAACTGTTTTTGGGCTTTATTGTGCATCATCTTTAGAAGAGGCTTGCTTCTGGGATGACAGACATGCAGACCAATTTGATGCAGTGTGCAGTGTATGCTCTGATCACTGACTGGCTGTCCCCCTAACCTCTGCAGCAATTCTGGCAGCACTCATACATCTATTTCCCAAAGACAACCTCTGGATATGATGATGAGCATGTGCAATCAACTTCTTTGGTCGACCATGGCGAGGCCTGTTCTGAGTGCAACCTGTACTGTTAAACTGCTGTATGGTCTTGGCCACCGTGCTGCAGCTCAATTTTAGGGTCTTGGCTAACTTTCACTTAGGGGTGTACTCACTTTTGTTGCCAGCGGTCTAGACATTAATGGCTGTGTGTCGAGTTATTTTGAGGGGATGGCAAATTGATACTGTTATACAATCTCTACACTCACTACTTTACATTGTAGCTAAGTGTCATTTATTCAGTGTTGTCACATAAAAAGATATAATAAAATATTTACAAAATGTGAGGGGTGTAACTCAACACACAGCCATTAATGTCTAAACCGCTGGCAACAAAAGTGAGTACACTCCTAAGTGAAAATGTCCAAATTGGGCGAGGTTAGCCATTTTCCCTCCTTGGTATCATGTGACTCGTTTGTGTTACAAAGTGGGGAGCAGGTGTGTTCAATTTGGTGTTATCGCTCTCACTCTCTCATACTTTTCACTGGAAGTTCAACATGGCACCTCATGGCAAAGAACTCTGGGAATCTGAAAAAAAAGAATTGTTGCTCTACATAAAGATGCCCTAGGCTATAATAACATTTCCAAGACCCTGAAACTGAGCTGCAGCACGAGGGCCAGATCATACAGTGGTTTAACAGGACAGGTTCCACTCAGAACAGGCCTTGCCATGGTTGACCAAAGGAGTTGAGTGCACAAACTCAGTGTCATATTTAGAGGTTGTCTTTGGAAAATAGACATATGAGTGCTGCCAGCATTGCTGTAGAGGTTGAAGGGGTAGGGGGTCACTCTGTCAGTGCTCAGACCATACTCCGCACACTGCATCAAATTGGTCTGCATGGCTGTCATTCCCAAAGTTAGTCTCTTCTAAAGATGATGCACAAGCAAGTCTGCAAACAGTTTGCTGAAGACAAGCAGACTAAGGACATGGCTTACTGGACCCATGTCCTGTGGTCTGATGAGACCAAGATAGACTTATTTGGTTCAGATGGTGTCAAGCATTTGTGGCGGCAACCAGGTGAGGAGTACAAAGACAAGTGTATCTTGCATACGGTCAAGCATGGTGGAGGGAGTGTCATGGTCTGGGGCTGCATGAGTGCTGCCAGCATTGGGGAGTTACAGTTCATTGAGGGAACCATGAATGCCAACATGTACTGTGACATACTGAAGCAGAGCATGATCCCCTCGCTTCGGAGACTGGGCCGCAGGGCAGTATTCCAACATAACGACCCCAAGCACATTTGTGGGGCATCCTCAAACAGAAGGTGGGGGAGCGCAAGGTCTCTAACATCCACCAGCTCCGTGATGTTGTCATGGAGGAGTAGTGGAAGAGGACTCCAGTGGCAACCTGTGAAGCTCTGGTGTTATTTTGAGGGTTGAGGGGGCAGCAAATTGACACTATTATACAAGCTGTACACTCACTACTGTACATTGTAGCAAAGTGTAATTTCTTCAGTGTTGCCACATGAAAAGATTTAATAAAATATTTACAAACATGTGAGGGGTTGTACTCACTTTTGTGAGATACTGTGTGTGTGTGTGTATATATATATATATATATATATATATACCGTATATCTTTATATAAAATGTCCTGGATGCAGAAGGCCTATGTGCAAGATCATAAGTTGAGACCCCTTCCTAAATAAAATAAAAGGTTTCATTCATACTGACCTTTTTCGTGCTCTGCCTAAATCCATAAATCTCACAGATCTTGTTGAGTCAGTACTCAGAGGCAACTGTGTACTTGAGCTCTGCCTCCTTGGAAGCTGCTGCTATTGGTTTTGGAGCCATTTTATTTATTGTATATTCAAATGGTTTGGGTGACACGTGCAGACAGGTGGTTTTTACATTGAAACATTGTGATTCCTACTTCCACCTGATCCTGAGTGTCCACATGCTAACTGACGTTTTTTTTTTTGGTATCTATTCATATGTATTGATACTTGTCAATTGCTGTACTTTTAGCCTGGATCTCCTCCCTATTCTAATGAAAAAATATATAATGTTTGTAGCTGAGAGTGCCTTTGTCAGGAAAGAGCAACTGTGAGGAGGCCTTGTACATGTACTACAATTTAATGTTATGTTCTAATATGATGCTTCCTTTCATGAATATATGAAGCTTGAAAAGTTAACTGCCTGGAGTGCTGCGCGTTATATATTTAGAGCTGTTGCTGTTGGTGTTTGTACCCGGCTGGCCACCACTTGCTGTTCCAGGATACAGATGTGGGGAGGAAGGAGAGGATGAAGGATGATAGAGGATGTTGCTGTGCTGCATCTGGAAGCCCTGCTTCTACTCCTCCTACTCCCAGCCATTGTATGGATGACCAAAGTCCTCTTATTTTGGGGCCTGGTAGACTTAGAGGTGATTGCTCTCCTTCCTGCAGTAACAGGGCAGTGAGCCTGTATGATGATGATACTGGGGTAAAGGCTGCTGCTGCAGGTGGAATAACCCATTGGTGCCATTATTTATTTTGCAATCTCACCCCATGATGCTTGTGAAAGGCTACTGGTTTTACTGTTATCACAAACTGAGATATTTATTCAGCTACAGGCATTTGGCGATGCACTGCACTAGGCTCACATGGAATGGCAC
This sequence comes from Lithobates clamitans, assembly GCA_037952925.1. Classification (NCBI taxonomy): domain Eukaryota; kingdom Metazoa; phylum Chordata; class Amphibia; order Anura; family Ranidae; genus Lithobates; species Lithobates clamitans. Next base: position 1,505,663 of record JBBGZY010000228.1, on the reverse strand, counting down.
CAAGTTCTGGGGCAAAACAAGTGCATTTCTTTTGGGGATCAACAAGTGCCATATTGAAGCACTGACATGATCACACACACAGATCAGTTCAAACTTGTAAAGATCCTACGTGAAGAAAGTACCTAGTTTCACAGGGAGTTTACACCAAGACTCTAGGGCAAGGTTTCCCAACTGCTGATGTGGGTTCCCAACCCACCATCCTAGAACATCAGTGTGAAGAATGAAGCCAGCTGTAGAGGAAGCATGTGGCTGCAGTAGAGAGCAGAGCTGATGCTTCCGGTATAGCACCAGCTCCTGTCACAGGTGGAGTGATATCAAAGGCACTCAGCCTGGGACAGTAGCAGCCAGTGATACCGGGGACAGCAGCAGTCAGCCATACACACCTGGGGGACAGCAGCAGCCACCAGCCATACCCATCTGGGAGACAGCAGCAGTCGCCAGCCATATTAACCTGGGGGACAGCTGCAGTCACCACTCATACCAGCCTAGGGGACAGCAGCCACCAGCCATATCCACCTGGGGGACAGCAGCACCCGCCAGCCATACCCACCTGGGAAGCAGCAGCCAGCCATACCCACCTGGGGGACAGCATTAGCCAGCCATGCCTGCTTGGGGGAAAGCAACAGTAGACAGCCATACCCGCCTGGAGGACAGCAGCAGCCAGCCATAAGCACCTGGGGGATAGTAGCAGTCAGCCAAATCTGCCTGTGGGACAGCAGCAGACAGCAGTACCTGCAGGAATCCTGAGGAAAAAGTGAAGATTGAGGTCAGTTTATTTTTCCATAAAGATTTTATTCAATGCATTAACAAACATGTACAGACAATGTTAAACAGTTGTCACATGACATCATTAGATCAGGACAAGATAACCATACCATTTAAAGAAAGCATTACGGAAGCCTGGCTTAAAAGGAGGTAACCGGGAGTAAGTCAACGTATAGAGAAACAGCGTCCTAGGGCGGAGGGTCCTATCTCAATTTACTCCTCCCCCCGAGTCCTCCCCTGGCAACCCAGAGGAGGGGATGGGTTACTAAACCGATCCTGGTAAAAAATCCGAGGTGTACTGATTCCCCACAGAGCATATGTGGTGACCACGTAACAATCGTCAAGTATCGTTATCCATGTTCAACTGTATTATATGGGGATATAAGGGTATAATAGTAGAAGAAATAGAATGGAGAGAGCCGGAAGAGAGAAGATCCTGGGAGACAGAAAAAAATAGAGGAGAGCTTAAAAGAATGAGAGAAGAGAAGGCGAGGGCCCCAATCGATCGACGACGATTTCCTGAAAGCTAAGAGGGGCGGGTGTATTAGCGGGTGTGTGGCTAGTGTTTGTGGCCAATGTTTAGGGGGTAGCCACGGGAGAAGGTGCAAGGAACCAAACGAAAAGGCATTTTCAAGGAATATCCAAGACTTTTTATGGGTGTGAATATTCCAGTCTGAGATCCTTGTGAGGTGACAGGCAGTGTAATATTTACGCAAATCAGGTAGCCCAATACCATCCCTTGGTTTAGATAAAGTGAGTCTGGAGTATTTGATGCGTGGGGGGAATCCCTCCATAGAAAGACCGAACAGGCTTTTTGGTAGGCTGAGAAAAAACTGGATGGCAGGGCTATCGGGATTGCTTGTATAAGGTATAGTAAGCGTGGTAGAATAAGCATTTTGATCAGGGCTGCCCGCTCGAACCATGAAACGTTTAATGCTTTCCAATCTTTGAGAAAATTTTTAGCTTTGAGTAGGGTCACATGGAAGTTCATTGGGTACAAGTCTGACAGATGAGTTGGAATCTGGACCCCTAGATAGGTAATGGCACTTTTATCCCAGTGGAAAGGGAAGGATTCTTGGAAATTTCCTGGGGAGGGAGGGAAATATTCAGGGCCTGCGACTTTGCATGGTTAATTTTTAAATTGGATATTTTACCAAAAAGGTCAATATCATGAAGGAGGTTTGGGAGAGAAACACGGGGTGCTTGCAAAGAGAGCAAAATGTCATCGGCAAAAGCCGCAACCTTGAACCCTCTCCCCTTTATAGTGATAACTTGGATATCTGGGTTGTTCTGTAGCTTATTAAGAAATGGTTCTAGAGTAAGGATGTAAACCAGTGGTGACAGTGGGCATCCCTGACGTGTGCCATTACTAATAGTGAAGGCGTTTGACAGGTGATCGTTGACCCTAACCGCAGCCGAAGGCCCGGAGTACAGAGCCATTATGAAGGTAAGCATACCGTCTCCGATTCCAATAGCCAGGAGAGCTTCACGCATATAGTCCCAAGCCACCCTGTCAAATGCCTTCTTGGCATCAAGTGAAAGGCGGAATCCTTGGGTTTTGGAGGAAGTTAGCCAGTGGTGTATGTTCAATGTGGGAATTGCGTTGTCTCTGGCTTCCCTACCAGGGACAAACCCCCACCTGGTCTAGGGAAACAAGGTCCAGCAATAAGGGGAGTAATCTATTAGCAAGGATCTTTGCATATAATTTAATGTCCACATTCAGTAGGAATATTGGTCTGTAATTCACAACTAACAAGGGTATTACAGAGATATGGGCCGCTAACATTCTGGATGGGTTGATCTGGGCATCTGATAAGGCATTGAAGGTGGCTAAAAGTTTGGGGGAGAGGATGTCAGCAAAAGTTTTACAGTACTGGAGGGAAAACCCGTCGGGCCCCGGGCTTCTGCCCAGTTTCATTTGTTTGATGGCTACCTCCAGTTCTGCTACAGATAAAGGATTTTCAAGATCAAGTTTTAGTTGGGGGGATATTGGCTTTGGGCTATTTCGAGTAAGAAAGTCTTTAATGAGTTTGGTGCGTGTTTCTGGGTTACTCTGGGACACATGATCAGGGCGAAGGTTATAGAGCTTTGAGTAGAATTCTTCAAATTCTTTAGCAATATCCACAATCTTGGCCAGAAGATCTCCCTTAGGATTGCGTATATGACTAATTCTGGTGGACGCTTTAGAGGATTGAACCGTGCGCGCCAGAAGGCGGCCACATTTGTTACCGTGCTTGTAAAAAATGTATCGCCTTCTGGAACGTTTATCTAGTTCTTCCCTAGGGAGGGAGCGGGTATGAACCAAGTCCTGTAAGGTGGAGAGTGCCTGAGTACGTTTGTGAGCTATTTCAAGTGACTTAATCGATTCAAGAAGGGTATTAACAGTTTTTTTGTTTAATCTCTTGGCTTTTGCTGCTAGGGATATAAATTCTCCCCGGATCACGCACTTATGCGCTTCCCAGAGGGAAATTGGAGAAACATCCGGACTAGAGTTTTCGGTAAAATAATGTTGGATGCTTGTGCGTATGCGTTCAAGAGAGGGTGGATCTTTGAGCAGGGAGGCATTAAGGCGCCAGATTTTTGTCCTTGCGTAAGTTTCAGGGACAGATAGTATAACCGTTATAGGATGATGATCTGATAAGAACATTGGTTCTATAGTGGACTGTTGTAGGAATGGGAGGTCTGATTGGGAAAGAAAAAAATAATCGATTCTGGAGTACTTTTGGTGTGGGGCCGAAAAGAATGTGTAATCTTTAACTGAGGGGGACAAAGTGCGCCACGTGTCGTGGAGGGTCAAGTTTTGCAGTTGAATTTTAATCTGGCGCAGTGCTTTATATGTTAAGGCGGAAGTTCCTGATGAGGAGTCCAGTAGTGGGTTCAGGGGACGTTGAAGTCCCCACCCGGGAGGACTAAGACTTCCTGAAAGGAAGCCAAAAGGTTGCAGATACTCCTATAAAAGGTGACCTGGTGTTCATTAGGGCAATAAATATTCGCCAGTGTTATTGGTTTAGCTGCGTAGGAACCTTTGAGGAAAATAAATCTACCTACTGGGTCAATCAAAGATTCTGACAGGTGAAAATTTGCATGTTTGGGGACTAATATAGATACGCCTTTCGTCTTAGCTTCAGGGTTGGTGGCGTGGAAAGCTGATCAATATATATGTGGTTGGAAAGTTTAGGTATGGCGTCTGAGCGGAAGTGGGTCTCTTGTAGAAAAATGAAATGAGCTTTGTGTTTGGAAAGTGATGACAAGACTTGGGATCATTTTTCCGGCAGGTTAAGGCCTTTTACTTTAAGAGATATGCACTTCAACATCAGGGATAAATTGGTTGATGATTTGGTTTGCATGATGGAGCCCGAGTACTGATTTGTGGCTACTGTTCTCAAGAGCGGATTGTGCTAAAGTAAATTTGGTGACTCAAAGGGATAGCTGAGAGGGGTGGGTGTGGGCCCAGCCTAACCTAAAGTACACAAATAAGGGAATAGGAAGAGGGGGAGGTTAATGGGTCAAGAGGAGGAGGGAGAAAAAAGTGGGGAAGAGGGGAAGGATTCAAGGTAAAGATAGAGAGAGGTAGGAAAGAAGAAAGAGGAGAGAGGGAAAAGACAGGAGAGAGAGGAGGAAAAGGAGGAGAAGGAAGAGAGAGGGGGTCAAACCAGAGGTGGAGCTAGATATCCTATTCCACCTAAAGGAAGGTAAACCTGGCGTGTCAGCTGGTATCCCAGAGGGACTGCAGTGTGGGGAAGAAAGAAAGGGCAGGGACTTCAGGGTGTTTGCAAAACCGGGGATCGAACCTGCGAATATACTGAAAGAAAAAAGGAACTGTAGTTATGTGGGGAGCCTACTAACACAATAAACATGCTACCACATAAATGGGAATTAGGAGAGAGCTATTAGTGTTAACAGTTATAACAGATATAACAGACCAGCCATTAGGGATGAGCTTCGAGTTCGAGTCGAACTCATGTTCGACTCGAACATTGGCTGTTCGCAAGTTCGCCGAACACCGAACAATTTGGGGTGTTCGCGGCAAATTCGAATGCCGGAACACCCTTTAAAAGTCTATGGGAGAAATCAAAAGTGCTAATTTTAAAGGCTTATATGCAAGTTATTGTCATAAAAAGTGTTTGGGGACCCGGGTCCTGCCCCAGGGGACATGTATCAATGCAAAAAAAAGTTTTAAAAACGGACGTTTTTTCAGGAGCAGTGATTTTAATAATGCTTAAAGTCAAACAATAAAAGTGTAATATCCCTTTAAATTTCGTACCTGGGGGGTGTCTATAGTATGCCTGTAAAGGGGCGCATGTTTCCCGTGTTTAGAACAGTCTGACAGCAAAATGACATTTCGAAGGAAAAAACTCATTTAAAACTACCCGCGGCTATTAATGAATTGCCGGTCCGACAATACACATAAAAGTTCATTGATAAAAACGGCATGGGAATTCCCCACAGGGAAACCCCGAACCAAAATTAAAAAAAAAAAAAAATGACGTGGGGGGGTCCCCCTAAATTCCATACCAGGCCCTTCAGGTCTGGTATGGATATTAAGGGGAACCCCGGCCAAAATTTAAAAAAAAAATGACGTGGGGTTCCCCCTAAATTCCATACCAGACCCTTCAGGTCTGGTATGGATTTTAAGGGGAACCCCGCGCCAAAAAAAAAACAAAAAACGACGTGGGGTTCCCCCAAAAATCCATACCAGACCCTTATCCGAGCACGCAACCTGGCAGGCCGCAGGAAAAGAGGGGGGGACGAGAGTGCGGCCCCCCCCTTCCTGAACCGTACCAGGCCACATGCCCTCAACATTGGGAGGGTGCTTTGGGGTAGCCCCCAAAACACCTTGTCCCCATGTTGATGAGGACAAGGGCCTCATCCCCACAACCGTGGCCGGTGGTTGTGGGGGTCTGCGGGCGGGGGGCTTATCGGAATCTGGAAGCCCCCTTTAACAAGGGGACCCCCAGATCCCGGCCCCCCCCCTGTGTGAAATGGTAAGGGGGTACTTACCCCTACCATTTCACTAAAAAAGTGTCAAAATAGTTAAAAATGACAAGAGACAGTTTTTGACAATTCCTTTATTTAAATGCTTCTTCTATCTTCCTTCATCTTCTTCTTCTTCTGGTTCTTCTGGCTCTTCTGGTTCTTCCTCCGGCGTTCTCGTCCAGCATCTCCTCCGCGGCGTCTTCTATCTTCTTCTCCTCGGGCCGCTCCGCACCCATGGCATGAGGGGAGGCTCCCGCTCTTCTCTTCATCTTCTTCTTCATCCTCTTCTCTTCTTCATCTTCTTCATCTTCTTCATCTTCATCTTCTCTTCTTAATTTTCTTCTGCGGGCCGCTCCGCATCCATGCATGGAGGGAGGCTCCCGCTGTGTGACGGCGTCTCCTCGTCTGACGGTTCTTAAATAATGGGGGGCGGGCCCCCCATTACTGTGTTAATGGAGAGAGGTGAGTAATCTTTAAGCGACTTGTAGGCTACTGGTAAGCGGGAGGTCGCATGAATCCAACCAGATCTGGGGTATGTCCTCTTCCGTGGAAACATAAGAAAACGCGTATTGCCTCATGTAGGACAGGATCAACAGAAACAAGGCTGGGCGTGCTCAATAAACATGAGGTAGCTAAATTCAGCATCGTCTCAGAGATTAAAACATAACTGGTACACTGCTAAAATGGAATCAATTCGTTGTCAAAAACAGAGAGATAGGATGAAGAAGAAGAAAAGAAGAGAAGAAAAAGAAAGAGATCGCTATTTTGGGTGTTAGAATTGTGTCCAGTCCAAGGTGTATTTTTTTTTTTTTTTATTAATTTTTTGTTTTTTGTTTTTTGTTTTTTGTTTTTAATATTATTAGACTCATCTTGGCTGAGACATTTGAATACCTGGGATAAGGGAGATGCCTAAGTGTCCAGCCCAGGGCTTCCAAGTAGCCTCAAATGATTTAGTGGTGTCCATCAGAGAGCTGACCGTTTTTTCTAGGGACATAATCCAGGAGATCTTTCTTTTGGCTGCCTGGAAAGACACTGTGGGTTGCTTCCAGGCCTTGGCTAAAGTAGTCTTAGCTCCTAATAGCATAAAGGAAATTAATCTTTGAGAGTGTTTCAATGTTTTAGGGGATGGAGCATTAAGTAGGGCCACTTGGGCTGATTTAGTGATAGGAAGATCCGTTACTTTTCGGATCAATGCGAATATTTTGTTCCAAAAACCTCTTATTTTCGGACACTTCCACCAGATATGAATCATAGAGCCCTGGGCTTGACACCCTCTAAAGCATAACGGGGAGACAGAAGTGAACATAGCTGCAAATCTGGTGGGTACTAGGTACCATCGCATAAGCACTTTTAGATTAGCTTCTATCAATGCTGTATTAAGAATACCTTTAAAGGCTGTGGATCCTCTCTGATGCCATTCCTCCAGGCTCCAGGCCTCCTGCAGATCCTTCTCCCACGAGTCCATGTATGAAAATTTTGTGGTGGGTTCCACAAGAGACGCGTATATGAGCGATATACCCCCCTTTGTGTCTAGTGCTTGGCCGCACCATCGCTCGTAAGATGTAAATTCCAATGGGAGTGTCTGTCCCTTCGTTAGGGAGAAAAGAAAATGGGATAACTGGGCAAATCTAAACCTCTCTGTTCCCGGGAGTTTAAGTTTATTTATGCAATGCTTTAGCGTAATTGGACCAGAGGGTGAGAGAAAGTGGCCTATATGGTACATCCCCTTGTCTAACCACCATTTAAAGGACTTGATGTCCATGCCCGGTACAAAACGGGGGTTATGAAAAATGTGGTCCAAAGGGCGGGAAGGAGAGGTCAAAGCTGGTAAGCATTTCACGGAGTCCCATAGTTTAAAGGATTGTGACAGTGTTGGGGCTAAAATGGTGGGCCTCGATTTCATGGGGCACCAGAGGAGGTAGTCCAAGGTGTATGTCGGAACAGCTTGTCTTTCTAATTCTATCCAGTCAGGTTTCTCGACTTTGAAGTATACCATAGAAAGTTGGGCCAATCTTGCAGCTTGGTAGTAGCTGAACAAATCTGGTAGACCCAGTCCCCCTTTGGTTTTGGGGCTAAAAAGCACATTTCGGGCTAGCCTATATCCTTTTTTACCCCAAACAAATTGTATTATTTTTCCTTGTAAGGGTTTAAGATGGTGTTTTCTAATGTCTAATGGGAGTGACCTAAACAAGTAGAGGAGCTTGGGTAGTAGCGTCATTTTGATAGAATTAATTCTACCAAGCCATGATATATTGAATTTGGACCATGTTTGGAGGTCAGATTCTAGTGTGCGGAACATGGGAGGGAAATTAGCCTGGAAAAGTCGTTCAAACTTGGGGGTAAGGTTTATCCCTAGATATCGGATCGAAGATTCGCTCCATTTAAATTTGAATGCGGGCTTGATCCTATTTACTTCTGCCTCTTGTAGAGAAATATTTAATGCCTGTGACTTGTCCATGTTGACCTTTAAACCCGACAAGGATCCAAATGTTCTCAAGAGATTACATATATTGGGTAGTGAGGTAGTTGGGGAAGTGACAAATAATAGGATATCATCCGCAAACAGGGCGCATTTGTGGGTATGCGCTCGGCATTTAACCCCCTTAATATTTTGGTTAGACCTGATCGCAATTGCCAGGATCTCTATTGCTAAAGCAAAGATTACAGGAGATAGGGGGCACCCCTGTCTGGTTCCCCTGGTTATTTGAATGGGATCCGAATAGAAGCCGTGTAATTTGACCTTGGCACTCGGAGTGGAGTATAGTGCTTTCAGGATATTTAAAAAGTTTTCCCCAAAACCCCATCGCCCCAGGACTGAAAATAGGAAGGTCCATGATAAAGAATCGAAGGCCTTTTGGAGGTCCAACGACAGCAATAAACCTTTCTGCTTTGGGCCTCCATCCCATCCCGATTGTAATAAAGCGACTATGTCAACCGCCCTTCTGACTTGATCCGGGCCTTGTCTTCCCGGCATGAAACCCACTTGATCTTTATTTATACATTGATTGATAAAGGAGTTGATTCTGTTAGCCAGGATTTTAGTAAGTATTTTCAGGTCGTTGTTAATCAACGAGATTGGTCTGTAATTCTCGACTAGAGATGGATCCTTGTCGGGCTTGGGGATGACAGAGATAAATGCCAAATTTAGTTGTGATTCAAGGGGTGTCCCTTCCCTTTTGGAGTTGAAGAATTTTGTAATATGGGGTGCCAAAGTTTTCTTGAATGTTTTATAGTAATGATTGGAGAAACCATCGGGGCCAGGAGCAGAGCTCCCTTTTAAGTTTATAATTACCTCTAATGTTTCTTCCATGGTGAAGGGAGCTTCCATGAGATCCTTATGCTCTTTACTTAGAGTTGGTATGTTGATATTATCTAGGAATGATTTCAAGGAGGAGTCGGACATTGTGTCATTTTGCTGATATAATTTAGAGTAGAAGGACTTAAAGGCTTGCAGGATTTTTGGGGGATTAAGGGTTGAGGTGCCATCCTGAAGTCTAATATTTGGGATGGTGAAGTTAGAGACTTTGGGAGAGAGCTTTCTTGCTAAAAGGGTACTCATCTTGTCTCTCTGGACATAGAATTTCGCGCTATTCCATTTCAAATGTTTCTCTGCCCTTACTGTGTGAGCTAGGTTTAATGCTGTTCTGGCTGCATCTAGTTGAGCTATTTTGACCGAAGAAGGGTCCCGTTTATGCTGCTTGCACAGGGCCTTAGATTATGGGAAGCTAATTTAAAGGATGGAAGGGACAAGTTGTCACTAGGCATATTGGCTATGTGGGAAGAGCTCATGTGGTGCGGTATCTCTTACCTCCTTTGGAGAGTGGTGGAGCTTGGTTATTCGGATCGTGAGGAAGGATCTGGAGCCTGGAGGAGAGAGGACCGTCCGAGAATCCTGTGGACTGGCACAAAAGAAAATAGGATTAGAGAGAAGGACAGAAAGAAAAGAGAAAATGAGAGGAAGTGAATGTATGTATTTTCGTATTAATAGTCCCAAAAGGAACCTGCGGCATCGAGCGGATGCAAAGATCCCCTCAATGTCGCCCAACAATAAACAAAAGTAGCCCTCCAAAGGTGCTATCAGTCCATCTCCTGACCATGGGGATCCCATTATCGTGAGATGGATGGAGGCGCATAACTGCTACCCCAGTCAGTGCCTGCCCGATTGGTAATCCTATAGAAAATAATTCACAAAACCCTGTGAGGAAAACCATTTCAACACTATAACATTACAAACTGTGTGTATCAAAGCCAGCCGGCTTAATAAAAAACAAAACAAAACAAAAAAGTCTTGCCGTAGGCCTATTACGCCCAGGGGTGAAGTGTGAAGGGAAAGGGGGGAGGGGGGGTGGAGGGGAAAGGATAGGAGGGGGAAGGGGAATAAGGATAGATCAAAGAGGGGGGAGAATTGTAGGAGTTGTATCAAGCTCTATTAGGAGCTATCCTTTCCCAATAGACCGGTGTGTCAGTGTGTCCATCTCCTGGTCCTCCATGCCACCAGCCGGCGGCAAGGTAGACCCGTGAGGGGGAAGTCCCATGAGCTTGATCTTCGGTGTTCGTTGTTGAGTTGATTGGAGGAGAACCAGTCGACATCTGTGGAAAGGGACGAGAGCTGAGTATTTGCGACTCGCTTGAGTAGGGACTGATGATCCCTTGGGAGAAATCGCATGACAAAGAGACGCATTTTTCTGGTGCGGGGTGACCTATCAGGTCCGTGGTGTCGTAATCAGGTGAAGTCCATATGACGGAGGAAGTCCGGTAACCCTGAAGGGTTCAGGGTTCGTGCATCTTAAACCTAAGTGGTTCAAGGTGGTCTTTTAGGGTTATTGGCGACTTGGAATGTTTCCTGAGGAATGTTTCCGGGTAATACCCGGATGTGTACATACAATTCAGGAGGGCATCGGTTCCTTAACTCGTCTGCTTTTTGTGGTTTTCCATAAAGGGGAGACTGGGCTGGTTGGAGTCTGTCTCTTATAAGATCCGGATTGCGCATTTGATGTGTCCATCTCTGAGTCCTGAGATATAAGCTTTAGTGAGAGAAGGATCCGCTCTCCTTCAGGCAGATTAGTGAATGAGTGTGTCTTGCCTTTGTATGTAAATTTTAAAGCAAAGGGGAAAGCCCACCAGTATCTTATTTCCTTTTGTGACAGGATTAGTAGTAGAGGTTTGAGGGCTCTGCGTTTTTGGATCGTCATAGGCGATATGTCCGCAAATATTTGAACATCATGGCCTTGGAAAGATATGTGTGGTTGCTGGCGGGAGAGCTTCATGATGTTCTCTTTCACTCCGCAGTGGTGCGGCTTCACCACTATGTCTCTGGGAGACCCGTCCTTCCTGGGGGGTCCCAGTGATCTGTGGGTTCTGTCTAACTCCAGCTTATGTGTGGAGATATCAGGAATTAGGGATTTCATCAATTCTTGCACTGCTAAAGGGATGTCCGTGCAAGATTCTGGGATGCCTCTGACCCTGAAGTTCTCCCTTCTCGATCGGTTTTCCAAATCGTCGATCCTATTTATGGCCGCATCCAACTGTTCCTGCACAATCTGAATGTGGTCAGAGTTTTGATTGGTTCTTGAAACTGTGTAATCCAGTTTTTGTTCGATCGCTTCTATTCTGGTGCCCAGATTCTGGAAATCAGATCGAATGTCATTTGTGATTTTGTGGGCTGTATTAGCTAAGCCCCTTTCCAGTAAGTCAGATAGTTTGAGGAAGAGGTCCCCTGCATTCTGGGGCATATCTGTGTCTGTGCCTCCCATAGTGCCATAATTGTGCTGAGGGAGAGGAGAATGTCCCATAGGAGATAGCAAGTGGGCTGCCAGTGGACTCTCATTCAGGTAGACTGAGATGTGGCCTGAGGGGGATGTGGTGGGATGGGATAAGGAGCTTGCAGAAGTAGGGTAAGGGAGAGTAGCAGGAGCGATCACTTGCCTGGCTTCTTGCATTCCCCCTGATGCTGCCTGTGTCTGAGGCGCAGCCGCCATCTTGGATTCAGCCTGTATTTTCTCTGCCTCAAAGCGGGGTCCCAGGTCCTTTTTCGCTGCCGTGGATGGCATGGGTGGGGAACCGCTGTGTTCCCCCAACAGATTCTGCTGTGCACGGGCTTGTGGTGGCTACTGATACGGCGCTAGGGCGGCTGGCTGGCTGGGGTAGTGAGGAGCTCCCGGCTTACGCGGCCATCTTGGAGTCCCTCGCCTTCCCTTGCTTTTCAAAGGATTTCCTCCTTGAGGGAAAAATTAACCAGGCAACATACAATATCTCTGGGTGGTTCGTTCTCCCTGGGTTGGGGGGGGCGTAAAGCACGATGGGCCCTTTCCATAACAATAGGAGAGTCCGCTGGACGATCAATCAGATCATTAAAGATTGTGCACAGGGTTTGCTGTAATGAGCCGGGTCGGCACTTTCAGGGACTCCACGCACTCTAATTTTATGCCTTCGACCACGGTTATCGAGATCTTCCACATGTCTGTGGTGGTCGAACAATTGGGAAAGCTGGGAGTCGTAGGTGGATTGTACCTGACGAATGGCGGCCGCATGCGTCAGGGAGGTTTGTTCCACTGTTTCAATGCGGTGGGCAGCTGCTTAAATATCTGACTTCAAGTTGGCAATCGTGTTTTTGATGTCTGAGGCGACTTTCTCAAGGTCAAGGCTTTCTGCAGGTAAACCACAGCACATCAGTGTGAAAGCACCCTTAGGCCTCTGTTTTTCAGATAGACCCAATGGGACCCACCCTTCACCTCTATGAAGCGGCAGATGTAATCAGATTTGTGTCAGTTTACACCCGGCTACCTCCAATCCGATCCACAAAAAAAAAAACAGAAGGACATCCTTCCCTTTACATCTGGGCATATAGGATTGGAGGGCCCATAGAGTAGAGCGGGCTGTGTCCATGTTTGCTCTGCTAATGCAGAGTGGACATGGACCTGTCATCCACCCGCTCTGCTCATTGTGGCCCACAACCGCTTACCAAGACGCTAAAGTGGCCCTCGCTATTTAAAAGGCTGGGCACCCCTGCTCCAGGGCTTAATCTGGAGAGCAAACACACCTCATGAACACTCATGGAAGTCATGAGAGACTTGATTAAAATAGTCCAACCCAGTGATCACACAGACATTTCTTTCTGTATGCTCAGGTTAAGTCTAGTGTCCTCTTTCTCATTCACTCTGAGATGTTGATCTACTTTTTACAGCAGTTCCACTTTTCCCTGACAGGGTAAGCAGAAGAACTGATGAGTGTGGAATGAGGAGATAACTCTATAAACTCCTTCAGAGGGCAAATGCAGTGCCGGCATATGGGGATTTCCTTTGAACTGCAGCTACAAAAGGCAGGAGCTGCTGAAGCTCCAAGGGTGGTATCACAGTGATTCAGCATCCTGAATTGAATCCCCAATGTGTGTATATATTTATATGCATTGTACTATCTGGCAAAATATTTACAATTCCCAGACTGTAGCGATCTGTGTACGCCTGCAGCACAGTAAAATTAATTTATAGAATACTTGTTCTGTAATTGTGTACTTTTTTGTGTACTTTTTATATAACTAAAACTTTTTTTGTTGTTTTGCAGAGTAAAGAAGGATTAGAAGCTCTTTCAAGTTTTTCACTGTCTATGTCTCCCTAGGTATAGTCACCACTCTGGTGACCATTGTCTTAGGGTCAAAAGGCGATGGGAAACATTTTATAATTGTCATCAGAAGAAGAATTAAGGGTATGGTTCCAATGGGAACATCGGTTCCAGTAACAAGTGTCTAATGGGGAAACTCCATTCACGCAAGTGAGATTTTCTTTTACTTCCTGTTGCATCTGATGCAAAAAAAATAAAGTGAAATATTCTCAAAAGGGCACAGACAGCAATAATAACGTGGCAGTATTTGTATCCCTTCCCTACTCTATCCATTACTAAAAAAGAAAAAACGTTTTGGCTGTACATACAGTACATTTTAAGTCAGAGACAGATAAGCAACTAGCATTTTTAAAAGGAGCCAGCCATGGCTTCCTTCATTCTCCTCTTATGAAAGAGTCACTTTTACTACCATACATTCTACAGTTTGACCGCCCTAATGAATGTCAAAATGCATAATACTTATATTACCAAATGTTTCATATACATTTCTATGTAAAAAATTCTATTGGTTAAAAAAAAAAAACAATAATGCAATTCATCCAATCCACATGTCAATAGTCAAAATTCCATTGGTATCAACACACACAAGAAAATGTGTGAATAAATGTGTAGTTACCAGCAAATTGAAAGCCACTCTGTCATTGATAAGACTAAGTTGTTAATTTTGTCATAATTTATAGGCCATTATTTCAGCAATATTTTTTGTATACATATATATTTTGTATACAGCCCAAAAATAAACCAACACTACTTCCTTCATCTTTGCATTGCAGGTAAGCATGAAATAAAACCAAATGAAATTCTGCGACTGTCAAGAATAAAATAACTCACCTGACTAATTTATGAACTTGTACTTCCACAGACCAAAATAAAACTGTTAAACTTCAAGATAAACAGATCCGAGCGAACTCTCTTGCATAAGTGAAAAGATATCCGCATTAATAAATGTATGCCCTTTCTTTTGTGGCTGACTTTGAAAAATCCGGTGTCACAGTGTGGGTCACATTTTGACAACAATTAGGAACACTGAAATAAATAGTTGGCAATTCTTCATTGTTATGACAGGGTATGTAAAGTTATCTTCAGTAACAAATAGACATTATGAGTGCCACTTGTGTATACCGAAAGACTGAAAAAAAAGGAAAGGGTAGATTTTATGGAGCAGCAAGTGATGTTTAATCTTCCTATGACACTATGTTATTTTTAAACCAATTAGCCTGTGTGGCTGAGGCACTGTACTACTTTGTTCCCTTTTTTTGTCATTTCTGTTACTTAACACGCAGAAAAAAAGAAAATGTAATCATTGCTGCACAGATTATACAACTTGTTTTAATTCCCTAGTTCGCATAACTTGCATTTTAATCTTAAAATTAAGAGCCAGTATTTAAAGGAAAATGAATGGAAAAGATATAACCTTCTCAACATGCAGTGGTGTAAATGTATTAGCTGTACTAAGAGACCTACTCCTGCTATAATTATGTTAGGAACCAATAAGACAGCTAAAAAATCAATATGCTAAGACAGATAGGGGGAAAAGGACCAGAGCTAGCAAACTAGGAATAGATTAATCTGGCAGGTCCCTAGCTGAGCCACTAGGAAAGGGAATATCTTTCCTGTTGTAAGAGCCATTAATTGCAAATATTCCCGAACTAGGAATCAGAAGGGAAAGGTTTAGACTGCCTTTTATATCACTCAGCATAAGCTGCAACTATTATTGATCAAAAGATAAGCTTTTTTCAGTTTTCAGCATCCGACAGTGATAACATGTAAATGTCCTAAATAAAGAGAGGTGCAGCCTGAAGGAAATGCAACAGTGTCAATATCGAACATTTCCAGACCAAGAAAGGTTTGTCAGGTTCTAACCTACACCCCCCCCCCCAGATGAGAAGTCACCACAAAACAGGCCACCACGATCAATTATATTCTCTTTCTCAATGTTTTTACTAAGTGGTCCTGGGCTTAGAAATATTGTCAAATGTGTTTCTAATTAGATGCAGTAGAAGAAAGTGCACAGAAATAACACTTTAACCAAGATGAAGCGAAAGATATTTTCCTAAAAAAAAAAAACTAATTTGCTTAATAAATAAAAATAGAGCATCATTTTGTGCCAATCCTAGTAAAAATAAAAGGAATTGGGAGAAAACAAAGGGGCAGCTTTTGTGATTACAGTATGGCACATCTGCTCATAGCTAATCAAGCTTTCAAAAACATGGATGAGGACAAAGGCAGCCATCAAGCAGGGACAAAGTCAGGGACATAAGTGGTTTGAATGAGTGTGCAATTTCTGCCCATATGACTATCCTGACACAATTGCTCTAATTTTCCTTCCAGAAATGACTGATAAAAGATTTAGGTAATTGCTATGGAGACAGACTTCCTTCCATCACGGGGTATCTTGAATTATACAGCCTGAGGGTCAGAAGATGGAGTGTCAGTTTCTGCAGAGTCCTAAATTAATACTTGTCCTAGCTTCAGCTATACTTCCTGTACATCTAATTAAGTGAATGTAATTTATTTTGACAAGGTATTGGAAATCACTTGATCAAACGGCTATTCTGTAATGAACACAAATTACCATAGACCCACGTCAAATAGGCCCCCAAAAATTCAACACTATTTTCTTTGCACATTTTTTTTCTACAAATCATTACACATTATCATTTATTAAGCCTTTCTGAATACATGAAATATATTGATATATAATACATATAAAAAATGTATTTTTATAGCAACTGATCCATGCAAAAGAGTCACATAGTGACAATCGCCTGGCTTTGTAAAAGTGTTTTAATTTGAGTAGGTCAGTTAGAAGGCAATTTGGGGTTCATTTCCTAAAAATGGAGAGTGCAAAATCTGGTGTAGCTCTGCATAGAAACTAATCAGATATTTTTGTCAAAGCTTAATTGAACAAGGTGAAGTTAGAAGGTGATGCACAGCTGCACCAGATTTTGCACTCTCCAATTTTAGTAAATTAAGCTTACTGTTTCTAAATATAAGTTTTTTGTTTTTTTTTTTCTGGGAAAATCGATTGTATAATCAAACAAAAATCATATTATAGTTATAATGATTGTTACTTACATGTAAAGTGTGCCAACATATTACACTGCAAATTGCATCAAATATTAAAGTAGGCAGAAATTCAAACTTTAAATAAGCATTTCTAGAAGTTAGACACAGAAGGGAAAGAGGTACCATGCTGAAGCGAATTATGTATTTCAAGGTAAGGGGAGGGGCACTAGCTACAGTTGAAGGGAGCTGAATATTGTACTGAACACACACATTGGAACTGAAGGGAGACAAAGACTGTTCACTTAGTAAAAAAGTATTCTAACTTTGTATTTTTCCCTTGCACGTGACATAAAAGTAAAACAGGTTTCCCTTATTTGTTAACATTTGCTTGGCAAAATGAAAATTCACCTTGCCAAGTGAGCAGCCTCTATTCCATTAGTATATCAACCCCAATACAGAATGTCTCCTATGTGTTAAAAAAGAAAATCTAAAAATAAATTAAATAGCAAAATTATATCAGATACCCAGATAGATGAACATATGGACATGGGCAGATAGAGTAAATGAAATGGCCAGACAGGCAGAGGGAAGCAGAGATATAGACAGGACAGAATACTTTATTACCCTCTCTTTTATCCTATAAGCATTCTTTAAGGATTCATTTATTGATATAGTACAACATGCAATATCCATATGTAAAGAATAACAGACCATCTAAACCATCCTGATTTCAGAAATGGAAGAAAAATTTAAATCTGATAATTTGTTAGATTTAATGTGTGAATGCGCTGTGCATTAATCTGGTAATGATCTAGTATGTAGGTCACAGAGTACAATACATTGGTTTAATTGGTTGAAAACAAATTATATTGTGATGAACATTGCATTGAACTTAGGTGAAAAGGTGTTTAGAAAATAAAGGAAATGGCCTTGGTGATTTTTGGGGGACTCACATATGCTGTCTTGCATGCCCTTTCATCCTTTCCTTTGACCTACAGTCCCGTATTTTCCATCAGTTACAGTGAATTGCATTTGATAATTTTCAGTGTTTATTACAGCCAAATTCTGAGTAGAAAAGCCTGTCACCTGCCAGCCTGCTGTAGAAAATGATTCTTGCACTCTGTGTGGTTGCTCTGCAGAAGCCTTAAGTATCCCATGCTAAGTATAACCTAAAGCTCTACACTCAGTAAAGCTCATGCTGTCTGCTAATCGGAGAGTTCTAGCTCTGCCTCAGCAGGAGTGTGTCAGACCTCTGCAGAGAGACCAGTACTTCCACATAGAAAGCAAGGGTTCTTAACCGCTGGCCACCCGCCATCCATCATATGAAGGCCAGGCGGAGCGGCTCTCGTTCTGGGAGGGCATCATATGATGCCCTGCCATTTAAACAGGGAATGCGCACGATCGTGTGTGCCCATCCCTGTACCTTTGGTGGCGGCGTGTCAAGGAGACACCGCTTGCCACCGAAGGGGGTGAACAGCCATTGGGCATGGCTGTCTACCACATGATTGGTCGTGATGAAGTCACGGCTGATCACAGATGGTACCACCCCACTGTTCACGGCGCATGTGCGCGATCGTGAGCGCACTGTGCATGCATGTCGGTGGTGGCGTGTTCCCGGGAACACTGCTCATCACCGACGATGGTAAACAGCCATTGGCTGGCGGCTGTTTACCACATGATCAGCTGTGATCCTTTCACAGCCGATCACTAAATGTAAACGCAGAGCAGTAACTAGCTTCCAGTGTGAGGAGAGAAGAGCCAGGAGCAGTGAGTTATCGATCTGTGTCTGTATTGTACTTCACCAAGTACAACACTTGTCCCATCGCCCTCCATTGTCATCTGTCACCCAACAGTCACCACAGTCACCCCATAAAGTGCACCTGTCACATAAGAGACTGCCATCAGTGACCGTCAGCGGTGCACCTGTCACCCGTCATCCGTCACCCATCAGCCGTCACCCGTTAGTGACCGTCAGCCATCACCCATCACCCATCACCCATCAGTGACATCAGCCATTACCTGTCACCCATCAGTGACCATCAGCCATCACCCGTCACCCATCAGTGACCGTCAGCCATCACCCGTCAGCCATCACTGATGTCAGCCACTACCCATCAGCCATCACCTATCACCCATCAGTGATGTCAGGCATTACCTGTCAGCCATCAGTGACCGTCAGCCATTACCCATCACCCATCAGTGACCATCAGCCATCACCCATCAGTGACCGTCAGCCATCACCCATCAGCCATCACTGACGTCAGCCATTACCCGTCAGCCATCACCCGTCAGCCATCACCCGTCACCCATCAGTGACGTCAGCCCTTACCCGTCACTCATCAGTGACCGTCAGCCATCACCCATCAGTGACCGTCAGCCATCACCCATCAGTGGCTGTCAGCGGTGCACCCATCACCCATCAGTGACCGTGGCCTGTCACTCATCTGTGACCATCGCCTGTCACACCGTCATCACCTATCAGTGAACGTCACCTGCCACCCATCGCACAGCCCATCAGTGACCGTCACTTGCCACCTGTCACACAGCCATTAGCGTCATGTCCAAAAGAGTTTACAACAGTGAGGAGGTGTTCCAGATCCTCTCCATGACTGATGAGAGCAACGGGGAGTTCTCATCAGATTCCAATTCTGATTCCGAATCAAATTCGGAATTTGAATGGATTGAGTATAGTGAATCAGCAAATGATTCGGAGGAAGAATGGGTCCCTCCTAAAAGGGCACGGCACTCTGGAAACCAGGATTACATTCTCAGGCCCTGTACCAGCACTGCCGCCAGCGATAGGCCCTGGGAACAAATGCCCAGTACCAGCGCTGCCGCCGGCGATAGGCCCCAGGAACAAATGCCCAGACCCAGTACCACATGCCACATCATGCCTGAGTACCAGCACAGGCAATTCAAATTCCCAACTACTGGAGTGTCACGTCCCCCAAAAGCCAGTGCCTCTACAAACATGCCAGGTGGTCTTGTCAACCTAACATGGCTGCCATCTGACTTGGGATCGCAAATTATTCCCCCTTTCACAGCACAGCCAGGTGTGCAGGCCAACACCAAAAATTTCTCAGAGATTGATTGCTTTCATCTGTTTTTGCCCGACACTTTGCTGCAATTCATTGTGGACCAGACAAATTTATATGCCCAGCAGTATATTGCCAACAACCCCCAATCATCATATGCCCGTCCGTTTGAGTGGAGAGATCTGAATTTGGAAGAGTTCAAATTGTTTATGGGCCTCACCGTAAACATGGGGCTTACAAAAAAAATGAAGGAAATTCCTATTGGTCCACCAACCCCATCCACAACATGCCCATTTATTCTGCTGTAATGGCCAGGTCCCGATACGAAATGATAATGTGCTTTCTTCATTTTAGTGACAACACCCAGTGCCCTCCACACAATCATCCAAATTACGACAAATTATATAAACTTCGCCCTCTGATAAATTTCTTTTCCCAACAATTTGCAGAACTCTATGTCCCCCAATATATGTGTCGATAAGTCACTAATACCCTTTTCAGGCTAGGAATAAAGCAATATATTCCTAGCAAAAGGGCCAGATACAGAGTAAATTATACAAGCTCTGTGAGAGAGCCACGGGATATCTGTATGTGTTACGCATATATGAGGGAAAAGATTCCCAGCTCCAGCCCCCTGAGTGTCCGGCCTACATGGGCACAACTGGAAAGATTTATGGGACCTGGTATACCCACTTCTGAACAAAGGATATCACATATACCTTGACAACTTCTACACCAGCCTGCCCCTTTTCAAACACTTATACATCGCAAAAACCCTGGGCTTTCCACAATCTCTAGCAAACAAAAAGCTGCGAAGGGGGGAAAGAGCAGTATGGAGATGCAATGAAGTGCTGGCCTTGAGGTGGAAGGATAAAAGGGACGTGCACATGATGTCCACCATCCATGACGACACTACAATTGAGGTTCAAAAAAGATGAGGTCCCATTGAAAAACCAGTATGTGTCCAAGATTAATATCTCTACATCGGGGGTGGATTTCAATGATCAAATGATTCAGCCCTATTTGTCGATAAGGAGGTCCCGATTCTGGTACAAGAAGGTAGCAATTTATCTCATCCATTTGGCCGTTTATAATTCCTACGTAGTCTACACCAAATCCACAGAAAGCGCTGCCCCTTCCTACAATTCATAGTTTTCACGTCCCTCATCTATCACCAAAGACTCCCTCCAGAAGACCTTCACTCTGAGGCTGTTTGCCAACTTCATGAGCGCCACTTCCCCTTCAACATTCCACCATCTGAAGCAGGCCAAAGACGGCAAAAAAATGTTGCGTGTGCACCAAAAGAGGATTTAGAAAAGATACCAGCTACCATTGTCCCCAGTGTCCCTCCCAACCTGGCCTTTGCATTGGTGAATGCTTCCAACTTTATCATACATCCCTAAAATATTAGCCCATATTTTTAACCATTTTTCCATTTTCATCATCTGTGCTGACCATTTTCCATGCTTCCCCAAATAACCATGCCACTGCCTTCCATGTGAACTGACCCTGGCCTGTTTTTGACTATGCCTCTGCCTACCGTTTGGACTGCTTCCACGTGAACTGACCTTGGCCTGTTTTTTGACTATGCCTCTGCCTACCGTTTGGACTGCTTCCACGTGAACTGACCCTGGCCTGTTTTGTGACTATGCCTCTGCCTACCGTTTGGACTGCCTCCATGTGAACTGACCCTGGCCTGTTTTATCAATTATGCTACTGCCTACCGCTTGGACTGCTTTTGCCTACCATTTGGACTGATCTGTTACCCTGCTACTGTAGTACACAGGGGTCTCACATATGTGAGGGGCTCCAGAATTGTTTTTACAGATGGAGAAAACAATTTTTTTTGTTTTCTTCGGGTTTTGGAATTTCCAGATTAAGGTCTGGAGTCTGGAGGCTTCATAGAGATTTGGGTGGGTCGAAGCCTCTACCCCTGTGCCCCTGTGCACAGGTCTTACCTGATTGCGGCCCTCAGCCTGCTGCTGACTTACTGCCATCATGCCTCTGCCTGCCGCATGAACGGACCACACTGCTACCTGGACTATGCAAATAATTAGCTGTAGCAAGAGGCAGTATGTTTATGAAGGGCTGGAGAGCGGTACAATGAGTGTCTGTAGGTAACAGTGTACCAGGACCAATATTATGGCTGTGCTGGCTGTCTCTGCCTGGACAATTTCTATGGACTGTGCTGTGCTGACAATATCCTTGTGCTGGCTATAGACAATATTCCTGCCTGCTGCCTGGATAATTACTATTGCTGTCGTTAAGCACATCTGTGCCTACTGCCTGGACCAGTGCTCTCCTCTGTGAATACTACTAAAAGCACAGGTAATGCTTTTTTTTTACCCTTTTACCCTACCCACAAAAGAATTTATTTTGGATTGTAATTTTTGGTATGTATATGCTATGTGTTAGAAATATGAAGGGCCTTTAAAAATGATAGGTTGCCAGGATATATGTCATTATCCTAGAATACCTGAAGATGCTCCTTCAATGTTGGGCCTTTGTATGTGGCCAGGCTGTGTAAAAGTCACATGTTGTATCGCCATACTCGGGAAGAGTAGCAGAATGTATTTCGGGGTGTAATTTGTTGTATGCATATGTGTCTCAAGAAATGAGATAGGCCTTCATTACATCAAGTTTGATCAGATGTGATCAATTTTCAGTGATTGGCACCATAGTTTGTAGACCTTTCACAAAGACTAAATAATTTACACTTATTTGGGTTATTTTTACCAAAGATATGTTTGCAGTATAAATTTTGGCCAAAATTTATGAAGAAAATTTACTAATTTGCAAAACTTTATGACAGAAACAAAGAAAAAGGCATTTTTTCACAAATTTTTTATTTATAGCACAAAAAGTAAAAAACCCACTAGTGATTAAATACCACCAAAAGAAAGCTCTATTTGTGTGAAAAAAAGGACACACATTTCATATGGGTACAGTGTTGCATGACCGAGTAATTGTCATTCAAAGTATGAGAGTGCTGCAAGCTGAAAATTGGTCTGGGCAGGAAGGGGGTGTAAGTGCACTGTATTGAGGTGGTTAATGAAAAATGAATTGTAATACTTTGAACAGCTTTGGTTTGATACACCAGGAATGAGCCTAGCTGATTTAAACTGAAAATCTATTTGGGCTTTAAAATCTTACTGCAGCCAGCTTTTTTAGTTTTTAATGAAGTTGGAAATAATTAAAATTTCTGCCAGGTTATTTTCTGTTTACCGTATATACTCGTGTATAAGTCGAATTTTTCAGCCCCTTTTTTGGGGCTGAAAGTGCCCCCTTCGACTTATACACGAGTCACCGCCGTCTGCCTACATGATCAGCGTGTCATGCAGGCAGACGGCGCCAGCGTGTGCTACATAGCACTCGGCAGCGGCTCTCACAGTTCAAAAGCCGCGCCTCCTTGTCCGTGATAGGCAGTCAGTGTACAGCCTATCACGGACATTCTCTCATCCTCGTCCGTGGTATGAGGATGAGAGAATGTCCACGATTGGCTGACCACTGACTGCTGGGAAATTGAATTTTTTGGATGAGGAGGCGGCGCGGCTTTTGAACAGTGAATGGCCGCCGAATACTACACAGTGATCGGTGCAGAGCGGCGCACAGAGGATGCACAGGACACAGGTAGGATACACACACACACACACAGACACATGCACATGCACACAGGTACATATATACATGACAGATACACAGGACACAGGTACATGCACATATACACAGGACACAGGTACATGACACAGGTACATATACACATGACACATATGCACAGGACACATGACACATATGCACAGGACACATGACACATGACACATATGCACAGGACACACGGAGGTGTACAGCTGCAGATGAGCATTGTTAACCCTCTTTTTCCATTTACAGTAGCTGTGCATTTCTCACCCTCGTCAATACGTTTTTCTCATTTTTTTGTGGTAAATTAGGGTCTCGACTTATACTCGGAACGACTTATACTCGAGTATATACGGTATGACCCCACTTTGGATAGATGTAAAGAAAAACTCCATCTTTCCACACGCTTTACACAGTTTGTTTCGGCAAAGCTTACCCAAACACACTATGTCCCTTACTAACATGTGAGGCTGCTGGATGTGCGGTATAAACTGTATGTAACTGTGGCTACATACAGCATACCGTACTGTGTTCCAAGTGCGCGCTGAGACTTCCTGTCTCATACTCGGAAAACAGAAGAGTCTACCACAGTGGTGCTCAGCCCCTCAGAGCAAGCAATGTATTCTAGCAATGAATACAAAACTTCTTCTGATTGGTTTAGTCAGGGAGGCAGGTTGATGATGTCACAATCTCTGACTCAGCCAATCAGAAGAAGCTTTGTTTTCATTGCCACAGTCCGCTGCAGTAGACTCTTCTGTGTTCTGAGTATAAGACAGGAAGTCTCAGCTTGCACTCAGAACACAGTGCAGTATGCTGTATGTAGCCGCTGCTACATACAGTTTATACCGCACACCCAGTGGCCTCACAGGTTAGTGAGGGACATAGTTCATTTGGGCCAGTTTGGTCCCAACAAACTTTGTAAACTGTAAGGAAAAATTGAGTTCTTCTTTATGAACTTCCTGTCCCTTTGACCCCGTACAAATGCAGAATGTCAAAGAAAGTCAGAATGTAAAATGTCATATGCAAAATGTCAGAAGTTCTAGCCCTTCCTTGTTCTACTAAAAATGTGTTTCTACTTCCCCTACCTATCACAGCTTTCCCTTTCCTAAATAATAAAATTTATTGACACTTTGGGCCTAATTTGGACCTTTTCACTTAAAGGTGTACTCACTTTTGTTGCCAGCGGTTTAGACATTAATGACTGTGTGTTGAGTTATTTTGAGGGGACAGCAAATTTACACTGTTATACAAGCTGTACACTCACTACTTTACATTGTAGAAAAGTGTAATTTCTTCAGTAATGTTACATGAAAAGATATAATAAATATTTACAAAAATTTGAGGGGTGTACTCACTTTGGTGAGATACCGTATATAAGGACTGAGCTGCACCCATATCCATGGTAATATTGGCCCTTTGTACTTTGTGTCTTCCTATGGGAAGATTTTCATGAATGGTGATTCCTTGAGTCTCTATAATGCCCTTATAGACAGCAAAATAGTGTTTGTGTGCAATGTACAATAATGTAGCATTAAATCCCCTTATCACATTGTGCACAATAAAATAAACATTTCCCAATAAATTATTTGTTAAAATTCTTACCCCAGCACTTGCAATTTACAACTTTCAATGCAGCTGGCTCCTGCTCTTTCTTTGCTGCTTCCCTGAACTTCTGGTCTTTACACAAAAGGGGAGGAGGGAAGAGCAGGGGAGTGCCTTGTCATCACAAACTAAGAAGATGTGCATATTTATTGATGTACATAGTGTAGGGAGGCAGCATTATAGTCCCTGCAGGCATAGGAGGTTCCATAGTTCTCCTTCAAGAGAAAGCATCCACCCTCAAACATGAAACCTGGGACAGCAATCATGGCACCAGCTTAAACAGCAACACGGACAAGGATTAAAAATGAAAGAAGCTGCATACTCAGTAATTAATTAAATCAGCGGCAGAATGTGCTTAAAAATTTAGGGTTTAATATCACTTTATTTCTGTATTGTGGGTTTGAAAGTGCTCCCAATACAGCATTAACCATAAGACACTTAGGTGTTGATTTACCTAATTTGAAGAGTGTAAAATCTCTGCATAGAAACCAATCAGCTTCCAGTTTTGTTTTTTTTGTCAAAGCTTGAACAAACTGAAGTTATAAGCATATTGGCTGCCATGCACAGCTGTACCAGATTTTGCACTCTCCAGTTTTAGTAAATCAACCCCCAAAGGACAAGTGCTGATAGCAGCAACATGATATGGGGCAAATTAAGATAACTTCTTCTTTTTTTTTGTTTTCCTCTTCTAGTCACCACTGGTGATCTGAGGTCAAATTCAGTTAGAAATCTGTAGGAGGAGTGAAGGGATGCCGAAGAGAGCGGGAATGTGTTTTTAAAGTTCTTGAAATAAGCAACCATCGTTTCTTTCTCTTGTTCAAAAGTAGCCTTCCAAATGAAGCACATTGCCTGCTACCTCCAATAGGTCATTCATGAAGTAGATGGATCTTCAGTTTCTGTATACATACTCATTCAAGTCAATGAATAGATTTTGTTTCAGAACAGGCTGTGAACATTAGAGATTTCAAACTAAAGTAACAAAGCAGGTGGGAAGAAGTGGGGGTTTAGGTAAGGGGAAGTTGAAGGATGGATTTGGTGAAAGCTGATAGAAGGGTACATGTGTCTTTTAAAGGAGAAGTAGGGCCAAAGCTCTTTTGGCCCTACTTCTCCTGGGGATCTCCTGGGGCTAAAGGCCACTGTCGGCTGATGTCACACACTTTAAAGTGACACTAAAGCTTTGTTTTTTTTTTGTTTTTTAAATATCAAACATACTTACCTCCACTGTGCATTGTTTTGCATAGAGTGGCCCTGAACATCCTCTTCTGGGGTCCCTGGGCAGCTCTCGCGGCTCCTCCCCACATTAGCTAACTCCCTGGGAGAAGCGCTCTAACTTGTCCATTGAAGCTGAATGCATGATTCGGCCCCACCCCATGGTACCAGGGTCATTGGATTTGATTGACAGCAGTGGGAGCCAATGGCTGCGCTGCTATCAATCCATCCAATCAGGACCTGAGACACCGGCTTTTTTTGGTGTGCTCATCCCTGGGACTAGATGGGGGAGGTACAGGTAAGTAAAACGGGGGCTGGGGGGGGCTGCAGCATTACAGGAGGTTTTTCACCTCAATGCATAGAATGTATTGAGGTGAAAAACCTTGAAGGTTTACAACCCCTTTAATGTCAGGTTCCACCCAGATGCCTGGACCGGCAGCTGGCTCAGGCTCTCAGCGAGCTGCTGAGAACCTGAGCCAGCTGCTCCTGCAGCCTCCCCTGTGTTTTAATGAAGGTTCTGCTTTCCCTAATTTGAAGAGTGTGCAGAAGATTGTGAGAAGAGATTCTGCACCCCTGTAATCTAGTATGACTAATAATGAAGCACAATAAATCCTTATGAGCCACTTTGATACAATATAAATGTCTGGGACAGCAACAGTACCACAAATTCTGGTGTTTTGGGTGTGGAAAGCACTAGGGATAAAGTTTGGGTTTGGTGCTTCCATGGGTTTGAGACAAATCCTGTGGGTTGAAGATTCATGCTCCAGGCAAATTTTCATCCAGATTTTTAAATCATAATGTATTAAATTCCATTGAAACATGGGCAGAACTATAAGCCAGTCCCCTCACTATAAAGGGGGGGGGCACAGAGGAGTCATGGTATCAGTACATTGGAAGCTGAGAAACTACATGAGAGATTAGGGCCAGTTAGGAAACTGTACTGCAGTAATAATTGCTATCTCTCTGGGCAATTAACCTCTTTGCTGCTTTTTTGTTTTTATTATTGTGGGCTTTTTGTTTTTCTTTGTAATATGTGGCTGATTTGAGGTCAGCAGTTAAACTTTTTTTTTGTTCCACAGCTTACCTAAAAAAAAGGCGTGGTATTTTGGGGTTTCCATTTATTTTAGGGTATATTGTTTATTGTTCTATATTGATAGTGCCAATATTTTTGATCAAAATGTTTTTTTCCATCAAGTCTACTCCTAAATAAAGTGTGCTTTTATTTTGGGGAGGGTTATTTTGGGGTAAAGTCCTATTTATGTAGGTTGTGCTGTCAAAGCACACTGTAGAGCACAACATCGCCCGTGCAAAATCCAACTACAAATACCAAAAAATGTAAGGTAAGGCTTTTTATATGCTTATAACTACTTCACAAACTCCAAGAGATAAAAAACTACAATGTTTATTAACAAAACATTTAAAAACTGTATAAATCAATCCTTTTACCAAGGTACAATAAAATTATATTATTTATAATCCCCCTACTTCAGGACACATGTGTGGTCACAACTGTGCAAAATATGTATCAGTTGGTCCAGGGGTTCTATTTATGTAGTTTTCACAAAAGTCTCCTTTATCACCATGATTCACATATAATGCTTCATCAGGAGAGCAAAGAGAAGATGACTATCAATATGTTGGCCAATTGTCTAAATTTGCAGTTACTTACGGTACATGGCTCAAAGTGTACTTGATATCCTCTATATATTTACATACAGGAAAAATTGTATGTTAGTGCAAATAAAAAAAGTATCACGGACAGTACTCAAATTTTCTCTGTCTACATACAGGAAGGTAGAGAAGGAAGAGCCCTCTGTGATAATGTTAATTAAATGCCATGTTTGGTAACCACGCAGATTTTATGTACTATTGTTTTGTGATATTATAAATGCAAATGCTGTTAAACATCCCCAGCCTTCCAAAAAAATAACAGGGGAAGGGAGCAGCCACCCCTAAACAGAGGTTTGAGGTCAGTGGTTAGCTTTATCTGCTGTTTTGTAGATAACAAACTCCATGGCTTCCTTTAAAAAATAGGTGGGAACGTGCAAGCTAGAGCAGGTCTCAGCTAGATTTTAGTCAGGAGTTGTTTCTGGAGGCTGGCAGATGGCATAACAAAGATGATGGAGTCCTTTGAATCCAGTCATCTGGAATGTAAAGCAGTGCAGAAGAGAAGGCGTAGGAGAAGATCTCAAGTGGTCCTTCTAAAGGAAAGTTGCTTTAAGGAGCTGGATCTGCTGGATAAATCAATGGATGCTGATACCCTGCAGAAGTTCAGGTTATCCACAGGGCCGGTGCTACCACTAGGCAAACTAGGCAGCTGCATAGGGCACACTGCTGCCTAGGGCACCCGGTCACTGGTGTTCCTACTCTCTTCTCTCTGCAGCGAGCAACTAAATCTCAGCAACATCAGGCAGCCGCCGCTCCGTTCACGCATAGTATCAGAGGCGCAGTGGTGGCGGAGGACTGTGTCTGTGTCCCAACTCCCGAATAAATGGATACAAGCAAACATTCATTGATGGGCACTGGTAGGCTGCTTTATAGCCAACTCATAGGGTACCTTAAGCCCTTAACAGAAGCCATGCCATACCAGTCATAACTAAATTACTTGGATGCGGTAAGATATGGCTTAGTGAATTGAGCCCTATATTTATTAACTTTAGAGCACACAAAGTCCAGCATTCACTTGTTCTTTCCATCTGTTCTTCCAGTGATAGTTTGTTTTTAGCACATTGCTACAGCATTTGAAAAAAAAATGCAAGAGCAGTGTGCACCTAAACCAACTTGAATTATATCACGTACATTCGCCATACTACCCGATACTCTATGTTAAAACAATTAGGCATACACTCATTAAGCCTTCTCCCCCTGATTAAAACTGCTGCTGGACAATTTTATACCATTGTATCCTCTCCTGTAACTTAACCCCTTCCTGACCGCCCCACATACATTTACTGCGGCAGGGTGGCCCGGGTGTACAAAATCACGTACCTGTACGTGATTTTGCACTGTGCTTGGACACAGCGGGAGCCAATCAGTGAGTCCGGCTGCCACAATGGCTACCACGACCCGCCGATCATTCACAGGAGAGACAAAGCAGCGGTGTGCTTCGTTTACATCGGCACACCACTGCTCTGTCTCTCCTGTGAATGATCGTGGGTCGTGACGGCCATTGCGGCTGCCGTGCCCACAGACTGGCTACCACTATGTCCAATCACAGTGCAAAATCATGTACAGGTACTTGATTTTGTAGACCTGGGCCACCCTGATGCAGTAAATGTACGTAGGGGGGTCAGAAGGAAGTGTGAGAGATCATGTTTCAGCTAAGCTGAATCACAATCTTTTTTTTCCTCCAGTAAATCCACTCCCCCCCACAGTTAGAAACATCTCCCAGGGAACACATTTAACCCCTTGATCGCCCCCTAATGTTAACCCCTTCCCTGCCATTGTCATTTATACAGGGATCAGTGCATTTTTTTTTAGCACTGATCACTGTATTGGTGTCACTGGTCCCCAAAAAGTGTCACTTAGTGTCAAATTTGTCCACCGCAATGTTTCAGTCCCGCAGATCGCCGCCATAACCAGTAAAAAAATAAAATAAAGTCCCTAAATCTATACCATAGTTTGTAGACACTATAACTTTTGCGCAAACAAATCAATATACGCTTATTGAGATTTTTTTTTGTTACCAAAAATATGTAGATAAAAAAAAAATATGTAGCAGAATACATACTGGCCTAAAGGAAGGAAGGTATTTGTTTTCTTACATTTTTTTTGGGATGTGTATTATAGCAGAAAGTAAAAAATAATGTTTTTTTTGTTTATTTTTTTTTTTGTTTATAGAGAAAAAAATAAAAACTGCAGAGGTGATCAAATACCACCAAAAGAAAGCTCTATTTGTGGGGAAAAAATTACATCAATTTTATCTGGGTACAGCGTCGCGAGACCGCGCAATTGTCAGTTAAATCATTGCAGTGCCGTATCGCAAAAAATGGCCTGGTCAGGAAGTGGGTAAAACCTTCTGGGGCTGAAGTGGTTCATTCTTGTAGTAAAGCCGACACAAGTGCTTTTGTCTCTAGTAAATTTGGGCATGACTTTATTCATCAAATTTGTCCTACAGTTAATTTTACACTGTTGTTTCATCTGTAATCTCTTAGCCTCTGGTCACACCAATTGTGGCATTGAAATTGTGCTACTTCACTTGAAGTAGCACAATTTCAAAGTAGTACTACTTCAGGTGTTACTTGGAAGACATCTGTGACTTCATGCACAAATGTCTATGCAAGTCGTACCTGAACTTACAAAAGTAGTGCAGGAACTGCTTTCAAAATTGGTGCAACTCTGATGGAGTTGGAGTACTACTGATTTCACTGCTTCCACCGCTTCACCACGGAAACTATCAAATCTCATGACAAGTTGTACCGGTGTGATTGGGGGCTTAATTGCTAATAAGTGTTGGATAGATATTTGCTGGACAGTTTTGCGTCAGCAAATACAGGGACAGCCTCAACAAGCCATTGGCAACTATCTGTCAAAGTGTGCCTATTACTGCTTGATGAAAAATTGCGGTGCTGCTAAAACTTCCTAAAAATACTTTTATTTATTCAAACTGAAATTAATCAGAATGGAATACTGCTAATATGTATAAGCCAAGCTAACTGTAAAAGAAAAAATATATATATTACACAGCCAAATATGCTCTGCCAGTCCATGCTGTCTCTGAGACTGTCTGTAAAACTTGTACTGTTCTATAACCCAAATACAGCTGTAGCCTCCCTGGCGGTTTTCCTAAGTGTGGCTCGGGGTTAAATTTTAGCATCATTAGCGGTAACCCTGAGCCACACTTGGGATTACATCTCAGGATCCTGGTGCAGTGTCCTTACCTTGTCCCCAGGATCCTGCGATGTCCCCCCGCTGTGTCTGCGGGCTCTGTCCTCCGATGTCCTGTGTGCCGGGCTCAGTTCTCTGTGAGCGTCGCGATGCATGGGGCGGAGCCTGGCGGCAAATTAAAAAAAGTGAAAATTCATAATACATACAGTACACTGTACTCTTACAGATTACATTACTGTATGAAATTATTTCACATCCCTTTTGTACCCAGTGCTTTGTCCAATGACCTGCATGCAGTTTTATATGATATATACTGTTCTTTCTGCCTGGAAACTGAAGATTGTCCATGGCAACCAAAAAGTGTCCCTTTACATCAAAAGTGGTTTTAGACCAGCTAGAAAACAGCGATAGTAAATTAGAACACTTGCAGAATTGAGCGATAGTGAATCGTGGGGAAATGTATTTTATTATTATTATATTATTATTTTTTATAATTATTTATATTTATTTATTATATTATAATTTATGATTTTGTGTTTCAAACTTCATCATACCCGGGATATCAACTAGACTCTTGGTGGACAGATTTAAGTGTGTTATTGCTAAGAATTACAGGCCTACAATATAAAACGCCAAATTTCTATGCAAAACAATTGTACTGCTTTGAGACGCAAAAATCTGAAATAATCATACCGCCAGGGAGGTTAAAATGGTTGTAAACCTCTGACATGAAATATGAACAAAGCCCTCAATAGTGTGTACGTGTATCTATCAAGGGCACTAAAGGGGTTATTTACTAAAGGCAAATCCACTTTGCACTACAAATGCAAACTACAAGTGCAAAGTGCACTTGAAATTGCACTGAAAGTGCACTTGGATGTGCAGTCATTGTAGATCCAAGGGGGACGTGCAAGGAAAATAAAAAACAGCATTTTAGCTTGCACATGATTGGATGATAAAATCAGCAGAGCTTCCCCTCATTTCAGATATACCCCTCAGATTTACAGCGACTGCACTTCCAAGCGCACTTTCAGTGCAATTTCAAGTGCACTTTGCACTTGTAGTTTGCAATTGTAGTGCAAAGTGGATTTGCCTTTCATAAATAACCCCCTAAGTGTAATTTCTGTCTGCTGCCTCATTCCTCTGCTATCTGCATAAGTCACTTCTGACATCAAGAAGTTAAAAGGTGATGGGGAAGCATACAGCCTTTGACAACCTCATCTCTGTTCCTGTATGCTGTGTGAAGGGTGAGTGTCCCTTCCTTCAAGTCAGCTCTCTGAGCTCTGCAGAGTGTACCTTCAACTCCCCACCTCTGCGTTCTGGAAGTTCAAACAAGCTGTATAAATTCTATACTTTGAATGGCTGTAGAGAAGAGAAGACTGCAGATAAACAGGTACAACTGATGTAGAAGGATTTGTTTAATCTTTGTGTATCACCTGAGGTTAGTTACTTTACTGGGTATATGTAAGGGTTTACAAACATGTTAATGGATCACCTATGCATGTTATTTAAGTGAAAAAGCCACATGAATGAATCTTCTCCCTGCTGTACAGTACTTTATTTTTACTATGTTTGTAGTGGAACATGTCCTCTGTGTATGCCTATATCCAACTTCTTATGCCTTTATCTAGTCATTATTTGGCCATTATCACTAATATGGACCACAATTAACAACAGGATTTGCCCCCCTATAGACCTCAATGGGGTTCACCAAATTTCAAACAAGATTAGCAAAACCTTTAGTTCCTCAGATTTACTCATCCCAATACATCACATTTAATTTTTAGGTATTATAGTAAGTGTAACAATAAAGCAAAGAATACATTGCATTTATTACTTTAATAGAATAAACTTCACTTGAGTATTAGAGTAAGGATTTTTGTTGATGAT
Organism: Lithobates clamitans; assembly: GCA_037952925.1. Taxonomy (NCBI): domain Eukaryota; kingdom Metazoa; phylum Chordata; class Amphibia; order Anura; family Ranidae; genus Lithobates; species Lithobates clamitans. Next base: position 1,473,096 of record JBBGZY010000228.1, on the reverse strand, counting down.
TTTTTTTTCCCTTTTTTTTCTTTTCAGTGGAAAATTACCAATAATGTTCATTATGTCAATGCTGAAAAACATAAAAAAAAAATACCACAGCGTATTTATCATAAATGAAATTACCCTTCATCCGGGTCACCATGTTCAGCACAGTTCCAGCCTATAGAGATTTTACTGCATGGCATTTTGCAAAGGAAAGAAGTCTGCACAACATTTAGCCTTTGAGAATAATTTAAATATGACTACCGTACATAACATACCACAAGTCTTCATCATGCCTAATCCAGCAGTACAAAGAACACTGAGATTGTGCAGGTGCAGTAATCCATGATGAAAAAAAATTCATCTCAGCTGACCTGACAAAAGCAAACTGAAAACCTGACCTGTCGCTGCTCATTCTTATTGTTCTTTTTGGTTTTTATTCACCTTCAGATTTCAGGCTATGAGGGCTTGTGATTATGGGCATAAAATGTGCTGTGTTTTGATCCTTTTTTTTTACAGATATGAATGCAGCAGTATATTATGTTTTGGGCCCATGCACACAGCTGTGTTGTGATCAGTAATTTTGAATTTCATCTTTTTATTGCTGATGTTATGGAAATATAGTACTTTGTTTCCTTTCAGTCACAATAAAATGATGCATTTGAAACTATAATTTGCAATGAGGAGGAGAACATTAAAAACTAGTTGCCAGATTAAGGACAACTGGGGTTGGGGTTGATTTACTAAAACTGGAGAGTGCAAAATCTGGTGCATAGAAACCAATCCGATTCTAGGTTCTGTCTCAAAGCTCAATTGAAGAAGTTAGAAGCTGATTGGCTACCATGCACAGCTGCACCAGATTTTGCACTTTCTAGTTTTAGTAAGTCTTATAGAGCACATGAGGATATCCGGTCTGGCAATTCTTCTGAACATCAATGTTCACTATATTTTAACCACTTAGTGCAATCTATGTATACAAATACAAGTCATGGATCAATACAAGCAGCATATAAATCACCAAAAAACTATCCTATTGGAGCAAAGGGGCCAGCAGTTTCAAGTCTTTTATCTTCCTGATGCTGATCAGTTTGATTCTCAGGAAAAAGTAAGTAAAATACATAATCAGCTGCTATATTTGTTAATGGTGCATAGTCTTCTTCTGATGAATAAACATGTTTTATTTATTAATTTTCCCCTCATAATCTGCTATTCCCTTGGTCCCAGTCATATGCTTCTGCTCCCAAGAAAAATTTCCAATGTTCCAAGCTCAACCTCCCCTCTCACCTAAAGAAATGATAAGTGCAAAAAAAAACTTTCTTCCTGTAGTATTTTCAAGAGAAAACTTTTTTTGTGAAAGAAAAGGAAAAAGGTGATGTGAAAGAAATAGAATACAATGTATTTTTTTTTTTATTCTTCTTAAAAAAAAAACATGTTAACCTTTTAAAAACTAGTGGTGGTAACATTTGCATTTTGAAGTTTTTTGGTTTTTTTTGCCCTGAGCAAAAATGTAGGGTCTAAAAGTTTCGACTGGACGTACAACAGGGAAACTTCTGCAGCTATGTATATTTGCAAGGAATACAAATAAATAAAAAGTAAGGAAAAAGAGAGACATTAACAATTAAATTACTTAAGAGTTATATAAAAGGAAAAGCAACCCTACAGTATTTTTAGTAAGAATTTTAAGATTTGGAATATTATTTTGTTTAAAATATTGTTGTTGTTTTGGAAAATTGATATTGTTACACTTCGTTTGCTTATGAAATGCTAGAGCATAAACAATAGTACCTACAATTCTAATGTATATGTGTAGAATTTATATTGATCATAGAAGTTATAGTAAATATCACTACTGTTTCTACAGTGAAATGCTAATAATAACATGCTAACATGTTGTTAACTAATGGTCTAGCTCAGGCCTAATGTATTTGCACGTGATTTTCTACAAAAAAGACATAGATAGCTGCTGCCTTGTGTGTTGTGCATAATTAGTGTATTCAATGTTTTGACTTGGAAATTTGAAGCTATCTCAGTTTCTCTGTTTTAAGGTGACCCACAGAAAGGCAAAAAGCTGTACCGTGGCAGCACTGAAGCAACTGCCATATGTTTAAATACACTCAGGCAGAAGCCAGAGGATAATGCTCAGTAATGGGTTAATCAATACTTATTATAGTTTTATTGGTTCACTAAAGAGAGAACAGAATCTAGTGAGCACAGAGTTGAAAAAAATCACTGCATCTGATCTAGATAGCATCCAGCTTCCCCATGGGATTTCCCTATTCAAGAATCCAATTTACCATGCCTGATTGACAAGTATTAGATCCTAGGGAATCACATAACTCCTTTTAGGACCCAATAAAATTGGAAAGGATTTGCAGGACAGGCCAAGAGATTTTTGCCATTTCTAAGGTTAGGACAATTATGTCTCATTCTGCTATTATCCACATTCTACTGTTTGTTCTAAAAGAACACAATTATCGGCTATTCTTCTCACTTAGGTCTATAGATAAATAATTCAGTGATATGCTACAACCCAGAAGACACGTGTTGCACACAAAACAAGCTGGAACCATATTTTTCTGATGACATTTGTATTGCTTGTTAAAAGAAAAATCTTATTTAATAAAAAGATTCAAAATATTAAAGCAGTTGTAACCTACTCCAGAAACAAAAGCAGCAGTCTAACTGCAGCTCAAACTTTTTTTAGTTTTGAACAAAATGGGAATTGGTTATAACCCTAGTTCAGGATTTTATCACCACTTCTGTAGCCATTGGGTATATTTTCCTTCGCATCTTGTGTGGTCACCAAGATGTGAAGTGCACAAAATGTCATAAAAGGCATTAAAGACAGTGATGAAATGTATTTTTAAGTGGGTTGAGAATCTCTGTGATGTTTTTATTGTTGTCCCCATTGGGGAGATTGCCACTTCTTCTGTGTAGTAATTAGGACATGCAATAAAATAAAATTTCCCCCACACGTGAAAGTCTTGTACCTGAACCACCCCATTCCATATGCACTAATCTGAATATACAAATTTATTCTGTATATTTTTTATTTGAATATTTGTTTTTATAATGAATATTTTTCTACATGAAGACTAAATCTAGGTACACACGGGCTGAATGTCGGGAGACAAAGGCCGGTTCAAAAAGAATAGTCCGACATTCGGACCGTGTGTATGTCGGTCTGCCATTCCTCTGGCTTCTGACGGACGTGCATTCTGGAAAATCAGCGTCCAACCGACTCCTTATCAGTGCTCTCTACCACAACAGCTCAGCGGGGGAGATCACTGAACTAACTTTGCATGGTTAGTACAGTAGCTCAGACCGGAGCTAACAGTTTTTTTTTCATTCAACTCTCAGGGTTGAACAAAAAAAAACGAATAGTGTGTACCCAGCTTAAATATATAGATGGATTGTTTTATATTTCTAGAAAAGAAATAAAACATTGCTCAGTTTGTCAAAAGTGAAAGCCTGACAGGGCATTATTGCCCTTTTTCTATTTTAGCCAAAAATACATTTTGGCTGAAGCTGGGTTTTACACATTTGAAGATAGCTGAGTATGCTAGCCTTACCTTCTGTATAGATGCCATATATACTGTATCTTTACTAACCAAAGTTGTGTGTTTATACTGTTTCTTTTCTATACAGCTTTATGTTGCGAAAAGGAATCTGCTGTCAAAATAAGTTACTTGCCATCATCGGGTAGGATCCCTATATTCCACTTTGATTTTAGGTAGTGCATTTTGAAGACATCACACCTACTGTAAATGTATCATTTCTGCTTGCTTCTTTGGTCAGTCAAAGTGCAGCACAATTTATATTAAACATGATCTCTGGGAATTACACAACCGCCCCCTTGTAAGAATTAAAGTGATTGTAAAGGTTCAATTAAAAAAAAATAACAAACAGATTTATACAGACCTGCTCCGTGATGAAATTGCACAGAGCTGCCCACAACCTCATCTTCTTGGCTCCCCCACCAGCCCTCCAGCAAGTACCCCCATAACAAGCTGCTTTCTATGGGGTCACTCATGTGGGCTCGCTCCTCAGCCTGACTGCCTACATCTGTAGACACAGACAGTGGGACTTGGCCCCACCCCCCACTCCCTTATCTCTGACTTTGATTGACATTGGCTCCCGCTGCCTCAACAAAGTCTGTGAGGTTCTGAGTGAAGGGGAGAGAAAAGCTGCAGACTTGCACAGCTCTGGATCTAATGAGTACTCAGGTAAGTAAAAGGTAGGATGGGAGAGGTACTGATATCTAAACATTTTTTACCTTAATTCAAGGAATGCATTAAATTAAAAACATGTTTAGGCTTTAGAACCACTTAAAATGCTTGTTAAATGTAGAGCTAGAGGAATAAACAGCAATATTTATCTTATTCCATGCTTGGGGCACTCACCTCTTCTTTCTGATGCTCAGAGTTGTAGCTGGGCCTTAACCATTTTCATGAACAATGCAAGGCTGTTGGTCTACATTGAACTTGATGATGCCTATATACGACTGCCAGCAGGAGAGCCTACAAAAAGTGGCTTTTGGGGTCGGTCCTCAGCCAGCTTTTGAAGGTTAGTCACACAGCATGGAGGAAACCTACTAGAGAAATGAAAAGGGTAAGTATTACAGGATATTCTTCTACCACTTTGGCATAATGAGCATTTAACCCTTGCACTTAGGGGGTTAATGTAAGAGTGTTTTTTGTGTAATTCCAAGAGTTTAGCTTTAAATAGTTTATACAAATAAATAAATAAATAATACATTGATTTTTTTTTTATTTGAAATAGAATAATAAGGGTTAGCACCTTGTTGGCTTTTTATTGTCATCTGTGCCTCTGTTGGGGTGATTTTTCGTTACTTCCTGTCAGGACAGGAAGTAATGGGAAATTCCTATAAAATGTACAAAGGCAAATACACATTTTTGTAAAAGGGTCTGTCTGACTTTTGACTAACAGGTTGTTATAGAACATAGTCATTCATCCAATAAAAGTGAAAAAAACATTCATTTTGTGAGAATGTGAGAAAAAAACAAAGGATAAAAGCTATATCCTGTAAACCCCACAATCGGCTAGAAAATGGAGTCAAATATCACTTTCAGTAAACTGGCCCTTTGTTTAGAAAGTTTGGAGACCCCTGCTTTAGAGTCCCAGTTTGTTACTACGTCATAGTATGATCCACTTTTGAGACTCTGTGAAAAATATGTCAGCTGTGTTTTTTGTGCAATGGAGTGCTAGCTTGCTGCTTTGTGTTATGACCCACTTAATGGGTCACTCTAGCAAGGTATCAATTCTTTACAGCAGCTAAAAAGGATGAACACAATATCTCTAGGGATGAGCAAAGTTTAAGTTATCATTTTCTTTAAATTTTCTTTTGTGTCTCTGACTTTTATTTCTCTGCCAACCCATTCCATTTTTTATTTTATTCCTTTTTTTTTCACAAAAAAAAAAAAAGGCAGCAGGGAAAAAAGTAACAACAAAATTACAGTGAGAGTACAAATATAGCCATCAAGTACCCAAAAACACAAATACAGAGAACACCCGCTGAAATTAATTAAACTACATTAAATACACAGATAAAACTCTCTACAATTATGAAAACTGAAAGTTTCAGTTATAGACGAATTTCTACAATAGCAAGATTGGTGATTTTGCAGTGAAACCAGTTTCACTGAAATAACTCCATGAATCTCTAGTTATCTCTTGATGTCTCCATACATAACTGATAACTCTCAAAAACTGTTTATTTTTATTTACCAATTTTTGAGGATATTCACCAGTCTGATTCATGTAAATTGCTAGAAGATAAAAGTGGCTATAAAGCCTTAAGGCATTAGGTGAAAAACCTTCTTTGCTGCAGCTCCCCTCCCACCCAATCCGATCCAGCAACGTGCACCAGCGCAGCGGCTCCAGCCACTGTCTCTCTACTCATTGGACAAATTGATAGCAGCTGGAGCCATTGGCTCCTGCTGCTGTCGATTAAATCCAGTGACACGGGAGCGGGGGGTGGAGCCGAGTCCTGCTGTCTGTGTCAATGGACGCAGCAGTGAGACTAAGGATTGAGCTCACACGGAAACCTCCAGGGAAAGCGTCTTTCCGTCGGGGCACCCAATGAAGAGGAGGGGCCTAAAGCGCCAGCAGGGCACCCCAGAAGAAGAGGATCAGGGCTGCTCTGTGCAAAAGGATTGCACAGAGCAAGTAAGTATAGGCATGTTTGTTATTTTTATAAAAGAAAAAAATGATGGTTTACAACCCCCTTCATTTTGGCCCAGTTATGCCTACTTATGGCTAAGGATTACCTAATCTGCCTAGATTTATCTCACAAACACTATTGCAAAACGTGCTAGAATTATGCTATTAAATTCTGGCCATTTGGCACCGGAAGCAGGGCACTGCCCTTGGGGAGATTTACCAATGCCAAATTTAAAACAAAATCAAAATGACAGTTCTCTCTACACAGAATTGTCAGCTCTCCGACCAACTCCAATACACACTGACAATATCGCTTCTTTTAGTCCAAGCTTTTATAAAAAGGGGACTAGGTTACCAATTTCTTCAAATTATTGGCTCGTGTGACTCTGTTGAACCGGGGCAAATTCTATGCACTTCTTTATGAGTTGTTCTTTATTTCTGGCGGAGAATTGGCGAATATTTCAGTCAAAGTTTCACAGTTTGAAAGCATTGCAAATTGTGGAAATTCTTCTCAAACCCATGGTAGCAATGAACCTAAACCTCAATCCTTTTCCTGACCAAATCTTGCCATAGTGTAGATACTTGCATTACTGCGGTAATAACTCTAATTAACACTGGGCTAAGTCGTGCACCAGAAGTTCAATGTAGAGTGAGATAAAATGAAAGAGAAAAAATAAACAAAGAATAAAAAAGCAAAGGAAACAAAGATTGTCATGTTGTGTAGCAAATGATGCATATACAAACTATATATTTAACCCAGATTTTGCAAAGGTTTGTTAATTTTTTTACAAATGAGGAAGAACAGAGATCACAATATACACTTTCTACAAACAAATGTTTTTACCTTGTTAATAAAACAACAGCTCTTTTCACATGTATGCTATTGTCCTGGTATCTTTACCACATTTATGTCTTTGCTTTCAGTATGATTGTTTATCATTAATTAAAACATTAGGATGGCATTGTCTGCTTTCAGTTCCTTTTACAATTAATGACTGCTGTCAATCAGCACACATAGCATTGATCCTGAATGGAAAAGCCAGTTATAGGTATCTGTATTCTGTATTTTAAGCACAGGTGCTCTGGAAACAGCTAATTGTGTTGGTAATTAAAGTTATTACCTTACCTGTTTATACAAGGACACAAGGATATCTAATGGGTACAAATCAAGATATAAAGGTGGGCTGTCAATTAGCCCCATACACTTGGGGAGATAATGAAGGGAGTTTGGGGTTGAGTTACACAGTAGTACAATAACAAAAATAGTACATCAGCACTTCTAACATTTCCTGGCCCCCATCCAACAGTTTAGCAGAAGAAAGACAAGAAGATTACCCTCGTAATATGATATTAAAAGTACCCTTAGTTCCCTTAGTTTACTCCAAGGTTGATTCTGCAACTAACAAAGGATGTTGCAGCTACAATTATGAGCCTGTCCTTCCTAAAAAAAACAAAAAAAACTCTTCTCTTTAGCTTCTTGTCAAAGATTCTGTTAGAACAGTGCAAGGCTTACTCTGAGCTCTGTAATACAACACCACTAAGGGCAGATTTCATTTAATTTAAAATGACCTCTTTATTGTAAATCCTGTTAGTGAATATGTCCTCATTAGCATATGAGAAAGGGTTCAACATTTTCCATGAAAAAAAGATGCTTTGGAAGGCAACAACATTTAAATTATTCATTTGATTTACATTTTGCCTGTTTTTTCAATGCACAGCATCTGCAGGGGAAGTTGAAACTTTTTTGGGCATTGATTTCTGTTTTAATGACTTTTCAAAAGAGATTTTTTTATATTTTTTAAGTTATCTCGATTATGTTAGTGTTTATAAAGAGTTTTTTTTTTTTTTTGCTGTAATATGGCTTTTTTAGAGATTATACATTTTTTTTAAATGAATCTATGTATTTGCCAAAGATCTATTTGATCTACAGAGAATGACATAATTCAGAAATCCAGGCATTGCTATTTATGATGAACTGTGTAATTTTCTGCATACATATCTAAAAAAAATAATAAAATTGTAATTCACAACTTTATTTGCCTTTTAATCGGTTTTCTCATCACTAACAGTAACCTGCACCTATTTTGAAGTTTTCCAGTTTTTATAATCATGTTAGAGTATGTGGGTGAAATTGAAAATACTTAAAAACAACCCTATTTTTTTGTTTGCAGCTCCTGTTGTTTGCCATGTGGTGCATTAATAGTAATCATACCCGTGACTTGAGAAATACACAAAGATCACAAATTTATCTCCAAAACAGGACATGTCAGGGATGCCTTAATTTAATTTTAATACTAGAACCTCTATCATGCCATATAAGGGCAAACCCCAACATTGCTGGCATGCTCTCAGAGAAAGAAGGAAACAAAGTTTCTGGCTAGAGCCTGACAATCTTTTATTTTTCATTACGAAACCACCGACCTCTTTGCCACACCTCCTGGAAAAGTGTTGGAAATATGGAGAAACTTCCAATTTTAAAATTCACTTCCTTTGAAAAATGTTGCAAGTTCACCAACCCTATCTGCCATGGGTTGTAAAGGTTGTTTGCTATACTAGCCAACACCCCAGATGAATCAACGCCACCATATCTCACCAAATGTGTCCAATTTGGGTATGACTTTTTCAGATGCACAGAAAGAAAGGATTCTTGCTTTTACGCATAAGGCCTCCATTTCCATTAGGATTCAAGAGACAGGGTTTAAAATAGTCTCCCGCTGTTATAAGGTCCCCTCGCTACTACACAAAAGTTGGCCCCTAGCCTCCCTGCCCCCCCTTTATGTCTGCGGGGGTCTTTTGTTTGTTTGTTTTTTGCATTATCCAGTCTCCCCAGGCTAAACTTGTTACCCTTTCTCCTTTTCCCTTCTCCAAACCTCTTGCCTCTCAGGTACCTCTTGACCGCACCCTGCTCTCTATCCCCCCTGCTGAGGATAATCAGGCAGTTTTAATACTGTTGCATGCAAGCTAGAGTCGCAGATTGTGCTGAAATGGCACCATTTATATTGTACCTCCTCAGACCCTCACTCTATTGTTGGCTCTGGTATCATGACTGACATAGCAGGTCTGAGTTTGCTCTTAATGTTTAGATAGGTATCCGTTCACATTGGAGCCTCATAAATGTACAGTGTATTGACCATTCCACGCAGCTTTGTAAGTCATATTTTTGTCCCCTGTTTCTTTTTTGTATGCTTATATATTATGGTCTCCTGCTGATGTTTTGTAATAAATTGAAAACTTTTGAAATAAAGGATGAAACAAAAATGCTTGTGCACAGAGCAGCCTCAAATCTCCTCTTCTGGGGTCCCCTGCTGACACTCTCAACTCCTCCTTTCCAACTGCTCACATAGCAAGCTGCTTGCTAAGGTCGCACTTGTGCAGGCTCGGTTTTGAGCTGGGCTGTGTGTATAGACATACACTTAATGGCTTGACCCCACTTTTCACTAGGGATGGGCCGAGGAACCCCCAAGTTCAGTTCGCACCAGAACATACCGAACAGGCAAAAAATTTGGCAGAACACACGAACACCGTTAAAGTCTATGGGACACGAACATGAATAATCAAAAGTTCTCATTTTAAAGGCTTATATGCAGGTTATTGTCATAAAAAGTGTATGGGGACCCAGGTCCTGCCCCAGGGGACATGTATCAATGCAAACATTTTTTTTAAAAATGGCAGTTTTTTCTGGAGCAGTGATTTTTTTAATGCTTAAAGTAAAACAATAAAAATTAAATATTCCTTTAAATATCATGCCTGGGGGGGTGTCTATAGTATGCCTGTAAAGTGGCGCATTTTTCCCATGTTTAGAACAGTACCACAGCAAAATGACATTTCTAAAGGAAAAATTGTCATTTAAAACTGATCTCGGCTGTAATAAATTGTTGGGTCTCGGCAATATAGATAAAAATCATTGAAAAAAAGAACATGGGGTCCCCCCCCAGTCCATTACCAGGCCCTTTGGGTCTGGTTTAAATATTAAGGGGAACCCCGAACCGAAATAAATTGTATTGTCAAAAAGACAATTGTATTGTCTTTTTTTACCATTTTGACACTTTTTTTGTGAAATAGTAGGGGTACTTGTACCCCATTACCAATTCACACAGGGGGGGAGGGCGGGATCTGGGGGTCCCCTTGTTCCAAAAAGCCCCCTACCCGCATACCCTCACAACCACCAGTCAAGGGTTGTGGGGATGAGGCCCTTGTCCCCATCAACATGGGGACAAGGTGCTATGGGGGCTACCCCAAAGCACCCTCCTCATGTTGAGGGCATGTGGCCTGGTATGGTTCAGGAGGGGGGCGCTCTCTCATCCCCCTCTTTTCCTGCGGGCTGCCAGGTTTCGTGCTTGGATAAGGGTCTGGTATGGATTTTGAGGGGTAACCCTATGCAATTTTTTTAAATTTTGGCGCAGGGTTTTCCTTAAAATCCATACCAGACCATTGGTATGGTTCAGGAGGGGGGCGCTCTATCATCCCCCTCTTTTCCTGCGGCCTGCCAGGTTTCGTGCTTGGATAAGGGGCTGGTATGGATTTTGAGGGGTTACCCTATGCAATTTTTTTTAATTTTGGCGCAGGGTTTTCCTTAAAATCCATACCAGACCATTGGTATGGTTCAGGAGGGGGGCGCTCTCTCATCCCCCTCTTTTCCTGTGGCCTGCCAGGTTTTGTGCTTGGATAAGGGTCTGGTATGGATTTTGAGGAGTACCCCTATGCCATTTTTTTAAATTAATCTACACCATTTTTTTAAAATTTGGAGCAGGGTTCCCCTTAATTTCCATATCAGACCCGAAGGGCCTGGTATGAATTTTAGGGGGACCCCCACGCAATTTTTTTTAGAACATTTTGGTTCAATATAATATTCATACCAGACCCAAAGGGCCTGGTAATGGACTGGGGAGGCTCCCATGCTCTTTTTTTTTAATGATTTTTAGATTTTTATCTATATTGCCGAAACCCAACAATTCATTACAGCTGAGATCAGTTTTAATTGACAATTCTTCCTTTAGAAATGTGATTTTGCTGTGGTACTGTTCTAAACACGGGGTTGTAAAGGTTCACGTTTTTTCACCTTAATGCATCCTATGCATTAAGGTGAAAAAGCATCCGACAATGCTGGCCCCCCCGGCCCCCCGTTTTATTTACCTGACCCCTCGAAAGTCCCACGCTCGCTCCCGACATCCTCTTCGCTGCTCAGCCTGGCCGTTGATTGGCTAGAGTGGATGGATTGAAAGCAGCACATTGGCTCGTGCTGCTGTTAATCACATCCAATAATGCGGCGTGCCGGGGGCGGGGCCGAGTGATACAGTCAGTGGCTATAGCCGCCAGCTGTATCACGGGTGCGCGCCTGCAAGAACTAAACGCAATGCGAGAGAGCGAGCATGAAGGTGTTTAGTTCTTGCGGGGAGGAGCTGAGACAGCCGCTGAGGGACCCCAAAAGACCAGGTTCGGGGCCACTCTGTGCAAAACAAGCTGAACAGTGGAGGTAAGTATAACATGTTTGTTATTTAAAAAAAATACCTCTACAACCCCTTTAAAAGAATATTTCATTTTTATTGTTTCACTTTAAGCATTAAACAAATCACTGCTCCTGAAAAAACGTCTGTTTTAAAAAAAAAAATGTTTGCATTGATACATGTCTCCCCACTTTAACTTTATATTAATAACAGTCTGCACTTGCTGATTTAATATGGCAAAACATTGGCATGGGATAGAAGGACCCAGCGCCTATAGCAATAGGCCAAGAACATATTAGGAGATTACTGTCAAAACTGTACCTATTACTACCATTCAAGAATGTTGGATCAAAACAGAAATGTTTATTATAATTGCTTTTTTTAACCACTTCAATACAGGGCACTTTCCCCCTTCCTGCCCAAGCCAATTTTCATCATTCAGCGCTGTCGCTGTTTAAATGACAATTGCGGGGTCATGCTACGCTGTACCCAAACAAAATTTTTATCATTTTCTGCCCACAAATAGAGCTTTCTTTTGGTGGTATTTGATCACCACTGCATTTTTTTTTTGCTAAACAAATAAAAAAAGACCACAAATTTTGAAAAAAAAAGTTTTTCTTTGATTCTGTTATAAAATTTTGTAAATAAGTACGTTTTCTCCTACACTGATGAGCACTGATGAGGCTGCACTGCAGGGCACAGATAAGGTGGCACTGATGAGCTTGAATGAGGTGGCACCAATGTGATGGCGTTGATGAGGTGGCACTGATGATAGGCACTGATATGCTACACTGATGGGCACTTATAGGTGGCACTGATGGGCACTGATAGGTGGCACTGATGGGCACTGATAGGTGGCACTGATATGCAGCACTGATGGGCTCTCATAGGCGGCACAGATGGCCACTCATAGGTGGCACAGATGGGCAGTAATAGGCAGCACAGATGGGTACTTATGAGTGGCACTGATGGGCACTCATAGGCGGCACTGATAGGTGGGCACTAATGGGAATGGATGGGCACTGATAGGTGGCAGTGATGGACACTGATGAGTGGCACTGATTGACTGATAGGTGACACTGATTGACATCACTGATTAGGAGGCACTGGCAGGTATTGCTGGTGGGCACTGATTAGTATTATGTGTGGGAACACATTGCCACCCATAGCCACCAGGGATGCCATATCTGGTGGTCATCAGTAGTGGCCATTCCTGGTGGTCCTGGTGGCATCCTTGGTGCTCCTGGGTGGGCATCCAAGGGGAGGCTGCACTAATAAACAATCAGCACAGAACCCTCCTGTCAGAGGCCGATCGGCTCTCCTCTACTCGCGTCTATCAGTGAGAAAAAGCTGTTAAACAGATCTTCCCATTTACATCGTGATGAGCCTTGATTGGACATGGCTGATCATGTGGTAAAGAGTCTCCGTCAGACCTAGATCGGAGTTGCGGTGTGTCAGACTACCCCGGGGGCACACAGGGGCTTGTCATCCTGACAACATCATATGATGTCCAGTCAGGATATCGCAACCACTTTGCCAACGTCATTTTGCTATATGGCTTGCTGCAAGTGGTTAAATTAATTCTTAGGTTATATTTTATTAAAATAGTGAGAACAGTACATGATAAACATGGAGGTTAAATTACTAAAAGAATAAAAACTGTCCACTTTCCAAGTGAATATTCCCTTTGGAAAGTGTTTACTAAGCTTAGTTAATAAGGTAAAGTCATCAATTAAAAAACAGGATTTTGGTTGGACAGTATGTGATTGAATGATTAAACTTAACACAACTTTGCTACGTGAACAGTAAATATTCCTTTGGTAAATCAACTCCATTGTGTTCCTCGCGGGATACTGAGATGAAAGAAGGAGAATTCCATTGATAAAGACACATTTGTGACATGTAATTGGCTAAATCATTTATTTTTGTTATAGTTGGATCGGATATATGTAACTTGGAATGTTCTTTTTTCATGTACAGATTGCAATTTACACTAATTTGGATTTTGGCCTATCAAGTAGACTTTCAATCTAATGCTATTTGCATACTTGCTGCATACAAATTGGACCCACCCTTGGAGATAAAAACAGGGTTCATTAACCTGCTTGGGAAAAAGTGAGGATAATATGAGGATGAATGGCCAAGTTGCACATGTCGTCAAGCAAAGAAGAAATCACTTTATCTCAAGTCAAATGCAGTATCTGAAGACTGTCTGGGGGTATTCATAGCGGATTAAAACAATTTCTCCTTTGAATTGATATATGTCCTGCTGTGTGGATTCAATTTGTTGCTATTAAGATTTTAAATTCTACATCTCATCCCATGGATTACCTTGCAGACTTCAAATTCTTCAACCCACTCTGTAGAGTATAATTGCTTCGATTGACTCCAGGGACTGGAAATCTACCCAGTGGACAGCAACTTTCAAGAGTTACCTCCTACAGCTTAATGGACTATGTACATCACATCCTAATGGTCTGTTTGCAGTGTTTCTTAATGGTCTGCATCAGCTAACAGAGAATTTGCATTGCAGTAGGAAATGGAACATTCAAGCCATATTTTGCTACACTAGCCTGATTTATTGCCATACCATTTCATCATAAAGAAAATATGGTTAGACCTAATAACATGACATGAGCCCTAGAAGAGATATTTAACTGTGTCAAAAGTCAAATACTCTTGTCAGAGTTTTAAACAATAGTGTAAAATGTGCAGACAGTTTAATAAAGAGAAGTGGAGGGACAATTATTTTGTCTCTATAAAATTTTGATGTGTAAGATTGTATTTGTATGGTGGACATATCTAGATCTGCTCACTCTTTAAGCCAGGATAATGTAATCTATGAGTAGATTGGACAGTTGGAGAGACAGGTTAACTCTAGGTTCACACTGTTTCCCATTTGCATGGGCGCTGCAACATATTTATTTGAATGAGCTTCTCTACCTATGGAAAACACAGGAGAAACTTTCCAACACCTTTTTCAAAAATGCTGCCACAGGAAAACTGCACAGTGCTTTGCAATTCCAAGTTCAGGAAACTGCTTTGCAATTTCTAGTGTGTGGGGATGACATTAGGATGACATATACAGCAGCACATTTTTGCTGTATTTGCAGAAAAAAAAGTTCTTCCTATGCTCACTCAGATGTGAACCTAGCCTAAGGCAGAATATAGACCTGGACAAGGTAGCTGCTTTGTCCCCCCACCCCAGATCTCTTCAAATGGCATTGATAGGGATTGTGAAAAGGTGAAATGTACATATAATATGCCCCATCTTTACTGACATGACCTGCCTATTAAACAACAACTGTCTACAGGTGTATTACCCCTTGTAAAGTGACATGCAAGTGCAAAGCTTTAATCAATGCAAACCTCCTGTTTTTTTTTCAGAAACATGAAGATTGTGGGCCTCTTTAACTTCCCAGGATCCTGGGCTTCTGTTTAAGTTGCCATTTGGATTAACCAGATCTGAATAGCCTTAAAAAAACCTGCTGCTTGGGGACTTTACTGTACTACAATCATACTAGCTGATGCACTTTGATGCTGCCAACACTTTTTGGCAATCCCCACCACATCCCTAAGCTCTTCCATCACCCATAATTGATCATGCATGTAATAGAGAAGCTCAATAATGCCCATTTCTATTAACTGACTCTTTTCTCTAACAAATGCACCAAGCAAGCCAAGGAAGGAGTAATGCTGAAGAGACTTACTGTATGTCACCCTCAGATATACTGTATACCAGCATAGGAAAGATTTTGACCTTGGATATTGCAAGAAATAGACATTTATTGGCTTTGTATTTGATTCCACCTTTACATACTTTATTTCTTGGTTTTTATATTGTAGGTAATTGTTCATCCCATATCATTTCTTTCCACATCCTGCACAAGATACACATCAGGAAATGGGAAGAAATCTCTTCAATGTCAAGGGAAATTCCAGTTTACACCAGAACAGGTGTCCCCACTGAAAGAATTCCCTAATGAGAATACCTGCTATATAGCAGCTGTAACATCTTGAATTTCCTGTCACTTACTGTTTTGAGGGCAATAGTCACAATGGAGGAGGAGAGAATAAAATCACACAGCAGGGACACAGACAGCAATGAAAACTGGACAGGGAAAAAAACATTTCCACACTGAACCCAATATAAACAAACATTTTGGGCCCCCCACACTGATGCTTTCATGTATCAGGTCTACAAAAAGCACTGAGATGGCATCAATTTTATTTCCCTTTGTTAAGGAAAGTTTGAAGATTTGCACAAAAAAGCAACTGCAAAACATAATAGGGTTGATCTAGTAAAGGAGTAAAGTCTGTTCACTTAGCAAAATGTATGTTCACTAAGGAAATTGTATGTCACTCAGTGTGAAACTATATTCAGTTCAATAAACTAATTGTGTGCTGCCAAAAATGCTGTTTTTTTCCCCTTGTACATATTTGGTAGTAAACACAGCTTTACCTCATTTACTAACATTCACCCCCCCCCCCCCATCGGTATGATAACTGAAAGTTCCATGTTCATTACATACATTATTTTAGACCCACTGATGACATCACTGAGTCTCTGTACTTCTTTTTTTTTTTTTTTTTTGCTCAGAAGTATCATATATTGTGATACTCAAAATTTTGCATAACACAAGAACAAAATTAGAGTAAACTGAGGGGAACTAAAACTATATCTAAGGGGAAGGTAAAGAAAAATATAGTTACCATCATTTAATTCAGATACCACTGTAATCAGAATACAAGACCTTGGGTTTGGCAAAGTTATGGTTTAAGGTCTGTAGATGCCTCTGGGTAGAAGAACCAAGCTTGCTAAGATCTTACAAAGTGGCGAGCTCTAAGTTTTTTGAACACCAATAATTTTTCATATTGGCACTGTGTATTAACTCTTGTAGTTATTTCTCCCATAGTAGGAAGGGTAGAGGTTTTCCATTTACTCGCTAAGGCTGTTCTAGCTGCAAACAGTACGTGGGCTATTACAGTTCCAACTGTAAGAGGATATATATCTAGATCTATATTCAGGAGAGCAAGTGCTGGAGTCAATGGCGTATAATGCCCTATGATTTCGCTTAAAATCATGGCTATATTTTCCCAAAAGGTCGTTATGAGAGGACAGTTCCACAACACATGGAACAGGTTCCCTATTTGATCGCATCCTCTCCAACATTTGTTAGTGGATTCGGGAAAGATTTTTGACAATCTGTAAGGGGTCATGTACCACCTGTGATAAATTTTTTGAAAGGATTCCCAGTGATCAGCACAGGAGGACATACTGTAACTCAGGTGTATGGATTTCAACCATTGATGCAGAGAGAATTCTTTCTCTAGATCTTTTTCCCATTTGAGCATGTCCGGTGTTTTGGTCGTCAGTGTTGGACCCTTCAAAGTGTTGTAAAAAAAGGAAATCCCCCTAATGGATGTGTGTGATTTCCCCTGTAGGAATTCCCAAATAGGTTTTGGGATTTCTATGTAGTCTTTGCATTTGGTAGTCACATGAAAATGTCTAATTTGCATTAACCTATAAGTATTGGAAGGTAGTTCGCTTTGTCGTAGGTTTTGTAGAAAGTTTATACCCCTTTTGTGACAATCCCTTACATCAAAACCACTGATGAGCCATTCATATGTTTTAACCGGTATGTCTAATTTATAAGTGTTTTCAGTGTGGGCTACACTGGTAGCTAGAGTGCGCCAGGCCCTTAGGGTGGCTTCCAGTGTGGGATGAGGCACAGTGGAAACAACTAAAGGGGACATGAGGGATGCGGCTTATAGCGCTAGAAAGTCCTGGTGTTTCGTAAAGCTTTGTTCTATGTTGACCCACAGTTTGTCACCTGGTTTTTGAACCAAATGTTTAACTTGGTCTAGCAAGGACGCATTGTAGTAGCCCAGGAGGTCCGGTAAACCTATTCCACCATTCTTTTTCAGTAGTTGTAATGAGGAAACAGCAATCCTCCTATTTTTGCTTTGCCATATGTATTCCCTCAATAGGGTGTTGCATTTATTGAAGAAGGAGTTAGGGATATGGATAGAGAGTGTTCTAAATAAATACAATATCCGTGGGAGAACCTGCATTTTGAAGACAGCTGATCTTCCTACCCATGAAAGATGGGTTTTCCCTATTCGCCGTAGATCTTCAGTGATATTAGTCAGTAAGGGGGGAAATTAACCTCGTAGAGTGAGTTAGCTGGATAGGAAAGTTGTATTCCTAGATATGCTATAGATTTAGAACTCCAGGTATATGGGAAATCTTGTTTCAGTAGAGTAATTTGTTCTTGGGGTATTCCCATGGTAAGTATTTGGCATTTATGGGAGTTGACTTTATAGTAAGAGACTCTCCCAAATTCTTCTATTAATTGTTGGATTCTATGTAGGGAAATATAGGGCTGGGAAAGGGAAAGAATAATGTCGTCTGCGAACAGACCTATTTTGTGTTCAGCTTGTCCCACTATTAATCCCTTGATAAGGGAATCAGATCTGATGGCCTCAGCAAAGGGTTCTATTGCCAGGGAGAATATGATTGGGGATAGTGGGCAACCTGCCTCGTGCCATTCAAAAGGTCGAAGGACCCAGACCGTACGCCACCAGTATACACCCTCGCCGAGGGATTATGGTATAGTGTCATAATAGCAGAATGCATTGCCCCAGACACCCCAAATTTAGACAGTACCAGGGAGAGATATTCCCAATGGACTCTGTTGAATGCCTTCTCAGCATCCAGAGCAAGGAGCAGAGAAGGCACCCGACAGGCCTCAGCATGATGTATTTAATTGATCATCCTCCTAGTGCCATCGGGAGCCTGTCTTCCCTTCACAAAACCCACCTGTTCTGGTCCTAAAAGGAGTGGTGTTAGACCTAGAAGTCTGTTCGCTAGTATTTTGGAGTATATTTTTAAGTCTGAGTTTAGTAGCAATATTGGTCTGAAGTTTTGAGGTTGGTTAGGCTCCTTTCCAGGTTTAGGCAGAGCCACGATAACCACTTCTAGCATTTCTTTAGGAAAATGACCTGTTAATATTGCTTGGTTGTAGAGGTTAACCATGTGAGAACCTAGGATTGATTTAAGGGCTTTGTAATACTCAGAAGATAATCCATCCATTCCCGGTGATTTACCCAAAGGGAGGGATGCAATAACATCTAGAATTTCTTTCAATTCTATAGGGCGATTTAGGAGGTTTATAGAGGTTTCATCCAGCACTGGTAGATTTAGTTTGTGTAGAAAATTAGTGATTACTTCTGTGTTGGGTTGGGGGGTGTCAGTATCGTCCTTAAAGTTATACAGTGAGGCATAATATTCCCTGAATGTTTGGGCTATCCCAGAGGGGTCAAGGGCTGTTTTATCCGTTGTATGATGATGAAGTTGGGTCATTTTTTCCCTGGCTTTTTTTTGTTTAAGTAATAGTGCCATTTTTTTCCCGGCTTTGTTATGTTGTGAGTAAGTCGATAATTTAAGACCTTTGGTATATTTATCATGGTCGGATATTAAAACTGTTCTAAGTTCCTCTCTGAGGAACGTGAGGTTGGACAGTAAGGAATTTTGGGGTGATTTTTTGTGTTGCTTTTCAAGTAAGTCGATTTAAGCAAGGAGGGTGGAGATTTTTAAGTTTTTCTTTTTCCTCTCCCTGGAGGCCATCTGGATCAACACCCCCCTAGAGAAAGCCTTGTGGGTACACCAAAGGTTGAGTACACTGCTGGAGGACTCCGAATGAAATAGAAAGAACTCCTCCAGCTTTGCGGTCAGCTCCGTTATATAGGTAGGGTGTGAGAGAATATACGTGTTGTTCCGCCATAAAGGCACATATTTACCTGTACGACCCTCTGAAATTTCTAGAGAGATAGGGGCATGGTCGGACCATGTAATATTGTAAATTTTTGCCTCTGTTATCCTTTGGAGAAGATTTTTGTCAGTTATAAAGCAGTCAACTCTTGAATAAGTGTTATGGGGATTCGAGAAAAATGTGTAGTCTCTTTCCGACGTATGATAGTAGCGCCATGGGTCATGGAGATCTTCTTGTAGTAAGTATTGTTTGAGTCCTGCTTTTCTTCTTGTAGTCTTGGAGGTAGTGTCCATTTCCGGATCCATCGGGATGTTGAAGTCCCCACATATTAACAATTGGCCCTTCTGAATTGAGCGAGCTTTGGCTAGGGTCCTCTTGAGAAACCGTATTTGATGCCTGTTGGGAGCATAGATGTTCACTATTGTGTAAAGGACTCTGTTTAATTCGGCAACTAGAATTGCGTATCTCCCTTCTGTATCCATCAGTGAGGTATGCAATTTAAACGATATCGTGTCTTTTAAGGCTATCAGTACACCTCTTTTTTTTTCCTTAAAATTGGCTTGATAGACATGAGGGAATCGTTTATGGGTGCACTTGGGAGGTTTTGTAACCAGGAAGTGAGATTCCTCCACGCAGAGCACATCACAATGATGGTGTTCAGCTTCTTTCCAAAGTGCCCTTCTCTTATAGGGACTGTTGAGGCCTTTGGCATTCAAGGATAGAAATTTAAGTGCCATCAAAGGTATTCAGAGAGCTAATGAGAGCTTTGTCTTCAAAATTTCTATATTGTTTAGTAAGAAGAAAGTAAATGTGGTAACTAGAACATAAGAACATTAAACAAAGGGAGTCCAACGGGGTACTTGCGTCAGTGTAGGTTCAGTTTCGCCTAGGAAGGAGAACATGTAGGGTACAGATGAATCCTGTACACAGATCCAACGGGGGTAATTGAGTATAACCGAACAGGATCTTAGTAAGTATTATGTCATTTTTCTTTCTTTTGTTTGCATCAGAGCCGCAACATAATAGATATGTAGGCCTGGGGTGCAATCTTGAGCTTGAAGGTTCAAGTGTTCGATGGTAGGTCAGCAATATCCTCTTCATCTTGAGGGAAGAGTCCCCAGGATTTCATCAATTCCAAACCTTCATCCAGAGTGGATACGATCGAGGTCTTGTTGTTTCTTTCAATGGAGAGTTTAGTTGGAAATTTCCATTTGTAGAGAATATTATTATTTCTCAGTATCTTGGTAATGGTGATGAGGTTTTTGCGGGCTTGAATGGTTGCCTGTGAGAGGTCTATATATAACGAAATTCCAGAATATGGTTCTGGTAGAGAATTGCGCTTGCGGGAGAAGTGCATAAGCTGATCCTTAACATGGAAGTAGTGGATTTTAGCTATCACATCTCTTGGCACCCGATCTGGTAGATAGGATGGCTTTGGGAGGCGGTGAGCCCTATCTATTGCCAATTCGTGTGTTTTGGTCGATGGCAGCAATTCTGCGATCATTTTCTGCAGGTATGGGCGGAGTTCTGCTGGGGGGATCGTTTCGGGGATGCCTCTAAATTTGACATTGTTCCTGCGGGAATGGTCCTCGATGTCCGCCATTTTGATTTTCAGGTTGCGGATTTCGTCAGCTAGTTCATCGTGGGCATCAACCACTTCATTATGCGCTATTGTGTAATCGCTCAGTTTATTTTCAATATAATCAACTCTGTCTCCAATGGCTGCAATCTCTCTATTTGTCTGTTTTATGAAGTTTGACATGTCATGTTGCAATGCTCCACGCAGTGTAATGAGCATGTCTTTGAGAGCAGAGTCAAGTATAGGCTGTCCCACTGTAGGGAAAGCATCTAGCTTCTCACTGAAGTTGTTTGTGTCAGGGAGACTGACAGTGTAAGGGGAGGAATCACTCACTGTGTCTCCACCAGCCGTTAGTTTCCTCCTCTGTTTCACAAGGCTATTGAATGTGGATGGAGGAGAGCGGTCTCCGCTGTCCTGTACTGTATATTTAGGCTGCCGTGAAGTGTGCTTAGTGGCGGCCAGCGCTCCTGTTCTTTTCTGTGTGAATGCAGTGGTGCCGACGCCATCTTGGGAGGTCCGCTGCTCCGAGACTCTGTAGAAGTCAGTGAGTCTGCGGGGCCCCTCACAGACTTTTCTCTTCCCCCACACGCCGCTTCCACCTCTCTGGCTCTGCATTGTTCGGTGGATGTAAAGTAGATGTGCCAAGTCACGCTATGTGTCCCTTGTCAGATCCCGTGGAGTCGGAGGAGATTCACAATGCGGCCATCTCCTCAGGCTGCCGGCCACGCCCCCGGTCTCTTTACTTCTTTATGCAACACAGGCAGATCACAGCTGGTTGGATGGGCCAGCAGGGTGCTGCACATTGCTTCCTAAAATCATCACAGCACCCTGCGTCAGCACTCCTCTAAAAAGCCCTCAGCCCTGATGCCAGCAGTGGTCGGCCTCTTGGAGGAGTTATGCAAATATCAATATCCCTTGAAGGTTGGATGTCAGTCTGGAGGAACAGGTAATCCTAGGCAAGCTGTATTTGAATGCAGACTACCCTACTTAAAGCTAATATGTGATACTGAGCCTCCATGATTGAATGAACTAAAATCTGGAAAGATACGGGGTTTGGGCAGTCTATGGGCCCGATCAATAATGATTTCTTGTGCTGGGATTTCCGGTAGTAGGGAAGACATCATTGGGTGTATGTATTTTTTCAGGTCACCGGGTAGCACTGACTCTGAACCCCCCCAGAATTTGAGGCGGTAACGCCTGGAGCAGTCCTAGAGGTCTGCGATTTCCATTTTAAGTTGTGCGATGGTTTCCCCTGTTTCTCTATGTGCATCCACTAAATCATAATGGGCCTCAGCAAACTCGCCCATTTTATCCTCCACGTGGTCCACCCTGTCTCCCAGTTCTGCCACTTCAGCTTTTATGTTGAAGACTGCTGAGAGCAGGTCTCTGTGCAGTGTGCTGCGTAATGCCACTAGCATGCTCTTCAGTGTGGCATTCACAATCGGCTGCCCTGTGGTAGGGAATTGTGTTATGGGGTCATTAAGGTCTGTTGTCTCCTCCATGCAGCCATCCTCCCCTGCATCCTCATCAGTGTCCTGTGGTGCTGGGTCTAGCCTGGGTCTAGATTTCTGGGGGCTTTGGGAAGGAGAATCTGTGGTACTTGCCAGCCTGGCAATCGTGGGACATTTTTATTTTTTAAAAAAGGATTTGTCCCCAAGCTGTGTCTTGGTATTTTTAACATTTTGACACTTTTTTTTGTGAAATGGCAGGGGTACATTTGTGCCCCATTACCATTTCACACAGGGGGGCTGGGATCTGGGGGTCCCCTTGTTAAAGGAGGCTTCTAGATTCTGATAAGCCCCCCGCCTGCAGACCCCCACAACCACCGGGTAAGGGTTGTGGGGATGAGGCCCTTGTGCCCATCAACATGGGGAAAAGGTGCTTTGGGAGGCTACCCCAAAGCACCCTCCCCATGTTGAAGGCATGTGGCCTGGCACGGTTCAGGAGGGGGGCGCTCTCTCGTCCCCCCTCTTTTCCTGCGGCCTGCCAGGTTGCGTGCTCGGATAAGGGTCTGGTATGGATTTTGGGGGGACCCCTATGCCATTTTTTTTAAAAAATTAGGCGCAGGGTTCCCCTTAATTTCCATATCAGACCCAAAGAGCCTGGTATGGATTCTAGGGGACCCCCACGCAATTTAAAAAAAAAAATTTGGTTTGGGGTTCCCCTTAATATTCATACCAGACCCAAAGGGCCTGGTAATGGTCTGGGGGGACACCATGCTCTTTTTTTCAATGAGTTTTATCTATATTGCCGAGACCCGACAATTCATTACAGCCTCGATCAGTTTTAAATGATAATTTTTCCTTTAGAAATGTCATTTTGCTGTGGTACTGTTTTAAACACGGGAAAAATGTGTCACTCTACAGGCATACTATAGACACCCCCCAGGCACGATATTTAAAGCAATATTTCATTTTTATTGTTTTACTTTAAGCATTAATAAAATCACTGCTCCTGAAAAAACTGACGCTTTATAAAAAAAATTTGCATTGATACATGTCCCCTGCGGCAGGACCCAGGTCCCCAAACACTTTTTATGACAATAACTTGCATATAAGCCTTTAAAATGAGCACAATACATATGTTTAGAGGGCAGGGACAGTTAACCCTTAGCACCACATCCCTATTAGATAGAAGAGAGAAAGAAGGGGGTTGGGGTAAGGTTACCCCTGGGACTTTTAAGGTGCTTATCAATATTAAATTGGATCAATGCAATAGATCAACTAAAGGAAATAATAATGTATGCAAAATGCCAAACTGTCTAAAAATTTAACTTTTAATTCAAAATCTTTAATAGTTACAAGTATCACCAAGACATCTAAAAACACACAAAATTTCTTTCAATCTAAGTCAGTCAATAATGAGTAAGAAATTTAAATAAACCACTTTAGGGATACCACTCTCAACATGTTTCGCTCAACTCATGAGCTTCATCAGGAGTTTTTGGTACAAGTGTGGCATACTATAGATAAGAGAAAGAAAAAAGAATATACAAATCAGATAATTCAAAAACGTTTAGAAATAAAATTTCAAAAAGAAAAAATGTAAAACAAAAATTGATTGCATACAAGAAAAAAAGAATATTACATAAATGAAAAACAAATATCTCAGGTTATAAAACCCATAATTAAACAATCTAAACAATTTAAACAAATAATTGTGATCATTGTATTGTATGCATTTGGACAATGACTTCTATGTCCACAATTAATAAGAAAAACATGTCAATATAAACATAAAGAAGAATTAAATCATCAAAAGTGGGATTTGCTTACCAAGCCCAATTAAGTTTGAAGAAAAATAGTAGACAACTAGATTGTAGGTATAAACAGAGTTTAGTGGTTCAAATTCACAAGTAAATTGGATGCGTCTCACCCGCCTAGGACCTCCCAAACCATTTTGGTCCACAGAGGGGCCAAAGTGTAGAATAAGATAGCAGAAAGCTAAATATTAGAAAGGAAAACAGATTATTAGCAAGTTATTTCTGAGTTATTCATGAGGAAATGAAGGGGCAATTATCATAAAAGATTAAGGGTTTAATTTACCTTTGGGTTGAATCAAGGAGTAATTGTTCAGGGCTGATATAGCCTTATAAACAAAATCAAAGAAGAGCTATGCTCCAGTATCTCCACTGGGTGGCACTCCAAATTAGCAACCCTTATATGTCAGACAAGGAGATCCATGGTTCAGACAGCCCCAATAAGCTATAAAGGATGATAATAAAAAACACTAATGTAAAAAACCTTTCTAAATGCACTAGTTGAATCACCAGCAGTAAGTGAACCTGAACTGGTGAATAAATTCAATTGCCTGAATGATGAGGTGGATGTATATGGAGGGGGAGAAAGGCATACACCTCCCCTTGCAGCCTCAGAGCCACTGTCAGAAGATAGCGGCCATAGAGCCGCACTATATATGTCCCGCCATCCCGGCGGCGTCTGACATCACCGCCGGGATGCGGACGTAGGGTGAAGTCCTCCCATAGGTCCATGTGGCCAATAGCAGGCAAGGGGGCGAAGCCGGATTTCATCCCCGCTTCGCCCGCCAACGTAGGCATGTCGGTTCTCCGCGCTCACAGCGCTGACGGAGCTTCCAGGCGCATGCGCCGATCACGGGCGAGCTCCGCTCAGGCCCGCCCATCACGTAGGGGCATAGAGACAAGGCATACAGCGTGAACAACAAAAACGAACGCGCATGTGCCGGTCATCACCTACCAGAGGCAGAATAGGCAGTGCTACAATTAGAGAGCCCGTGTCAGCCATCTTGACTAAGGGAAAGGAATAGGGAAAACGAATATGTATATGTAGAAAAAATATGTAGGAAAAGTAATAAAAATCTCAAAAATACTGAATGTTGGGTAAACATAATAATAATATGGTCCCAAAGATCAGCAATTTAATATAGTATATTAGGCAAAATCCTAGAGCTTAATAAATTAAATTAGTATATAGAATTCATAATAGGGAAATGCTGACTTATGTTAATTCAAATTGCTAGTTTGGCCAGAAACCAAAACATGCACCTTAACCACTTCAGCCCCGGAAGGATTTACCCCCTTCCTGACCAGAGCACTTTTTACAATTTGGCACTGCGTCGCTTTAACTGCTAATTGCGCGGTCATGCAATGGTGTACCCAAACGAAATTTGCGTCCTTTTCTTCCCACAAATAGAGCTTTCTTTTGATGGTATTTGATCACCTCTGCCATTTTTATTTTTTGCGCTATAAACGGAAAAAGACCGAAAATTTTGAAAAAAAATGATATTTTCTACTTTTTGTTATAAAAAAAATCCAATAAACTCAATTTTAGTCATACATTTAGGCCAAAATGTATTCGGCCACATGTCTTTGGTAAAAAAAAAGTCAATAAGCGTATATTTATTGGTTTGCGCAAAAGTTATAGCGCCTACAAACTAGGGTACATTTTCTGGAATTTACACAGCTTTTAGTTTATGACTGCCTATGTCATTTCTTGAGGTGCTAAAATGGCAGGGCAGTACAAAACCCCCCCAAATGACCCCATTTTGGAAAGTAGACACCCCAAGGAAATTGCTGAGAGGCATGTTGAACCCACTGAATATTTATTTTTTTTGTCCCAGGTGATTGAATAATGACAAAAAAAAAAAAAAAAAAAAATTTACAAAAAGTTGTCACTAAATGATATATTGCTCACACAGGCCATGGGCATATGTGGAATTGCACCCCAAAATACATTCAGCTGCTTCTCCTGAGTACGGGGATACCACATGTGTGGGACTTTTTGGGAGCCTAGCCGCGTATGGGGCCC
Organism: Lithobates clamitans; assembly: GCA_037952925.1. NCBI lineage: Eukaryota > Metazoa > Chordata > Amphibia > Anura > Ranidae > Lithobates > Lithobates clamitans. The sequence continues at coordinate 1,446,857 of JBBGZY010000228.1, read as the reverse complement.
CGAAAACCAAGCACCGCCTTCAGGATTTCTAAGGGCATAGATTTTTGATTACACTCCTCACTACCTATCACAGTTTTGAAGGCCATAAAATGCCAAGATGGCACAAAACACCCCCAAATGACCCCATTTTGGAAAGTAGACACCCCAAGCTATTTGCTGAGAGGTATGTTGAGTCCATGGAATATTTTATTTTTTGACACAAGTTGTGGGAATGTGACAATTTTTTTTTTTTTTGCACAAAGTTGTCACTAAATGATATATTGCTCACACAGGCCATGGGCATATGTGGAATTGTACCCCAAAATACATTTAGCTGCTTCTCCTGAGTATGGGGATACCACATGTGTGGGACTTTTTGGGAGCCTAGCCGCCTACGGGGCCCCGAAAACCAATCACCGCCTTTAGGATTTCTAAGGGCATAAATTTTTCATTTCACTCCTCACTACCTATCAGAGTTTTGAAGGCCATAAAATGCCAAGATGGCACAAAACCCCCCCAAATGACCCCATTTTGGAAAGTAGACACCCCAAGCTATTTGCTGAGAGGCATTTTGAGTCCATGGAATATTTTATATTTTGACACAAGTTGCTGGAAAGTGACAATTTTTTTTTTATTTTTTTTTTTTTTTGCACAAAGTTGTCACTAAATGATATATTCCTCAAACATGCCATGGGCATATGTGGAATTGCACCCCAAAATATATTCTGCTGCTTCTCCTGAGTACGAGGATACCACATGTGTGGGACTTTTTGGGAGCCTAGCCGCGTACAGGGCCCCGAAACCCAAGCACCGCCTTCAGGATTTCTAAGGGCATAAATTTTTGATTTCACTTCTCACTACCTATCACAGTTTTGAAGGCCATAAAATGCCAAGATGGCACAAAACCCCCCCAAATGACCCCATTTTGGAAAGTAGACACCCCAAGCTATTTGCTGAGAGGCATGTTGAGTCCATGGAATATTTTATTTTTTGACACAAGTTGCGGGAATGTGAGAATTTTTTTTTTTTTTTTGCACAAAGTTGTCACTAAATGATATATTGCTCACACAGGCCATGGGCATATGTGGAATTGCACCCCAAAATACATTCTGCTGATTCTCCTGAGTACGGGGATACCACATGTGTGGGACTTTTTGGGAGCCTAGCTGCGTACGGGGCCCCGAAAACCCAGCACCGCCTTCAGGATTTCTAAGGGTGTAAAGTTGTAATTTCACTCCCCACTACCTATCACATTTTTGAAGGCCATAAAATGCCCAGATGGCACAAACCCCCCCCAATTGACCCCATTTTGGAAAGTAGACACCCCAAGCTATTTGCTGAGAGGCATGTTGAGTCCATGGAATATTTTATATTTTGACACAAGTTGCGGGAAAGTGACAATTTTTTTTTTTTTTTTTTTTTTTTGCACAAAGTTGTCACTAAATGATATATTGTTCAAACATGCCATGGGCATATGTGGAATTACACCCCAAAATATATTCTGCTGCTTCTCCTGAGTAAGGGGATACCACATGTGTGGGACTTTTTGGGAGCCTAGCCGCGTACGGGGCCCCGAAAACCAAGCACCGCCTTCAGGATTTCTAAGGGCATACATTTTTGATTTTACTCCTCACTACCTATCACAGTTTTGAAGGCCATAAAATGCCAAGATGGCACAAACCCCCCCCAAATGACCCCATTTTGGAAAGTAGACACCCCAAGCTATTTGCTGAGAGGCATGGTGAGTATTTTGCAGCTCTCATTTGTTTTTGAAAATGAAGAAAGGCAAGAAAAACGTATTTTTTTTTTCTTTTTTCAATTTTCAAAACTTTGTGAAAAAAAGTGAGGTCTGCAAAATACTCACTATACCTCTCAGCAAATAGCTTTGGGTGTCTATTTTCTAAAATGGGGTCATTTGGGGGGGGGTTGTGCCATCTGGGCATTCCATGGCCTCCGAAACTGTGATAGGCAGTAAAGAGTGAAATCAAAAATTTACGCCCTTAGAAAGCCTGAAGGCGGGGCTTGGTTTTTGGGGTCCCGTACGCGGCTAGGCTCCCAAAAAGTCTCACACATGTGGTATCCCCGTACTCAGGAGAAGCAACAGAATGTATTTTGGGGTGTAATTTCACATATTTCCATGGCATGTTTGAGCAATATATCATTTAGTAACAACTTTGTGCAAAAAAAAAAAAAAAAAAAAAAAATTTGTCTTTTTCCCGCAACTTGTGTCACAATATAAAATATTCAATGGACTCGACATGCCTCTCAGCAAATAGCTTGGGGTGTCTACTTTCCAAAATGGGGTCATTTGGGGGGGTTTTGAACTGTCCTGGCATTTTATGCACAACATCTAGAAGCTTATGTCACACATCACCCACTCTTCTAACCACTTGAAGACAAAGCCCTTTCTGACACTTATTGTTTACATGAAAAAAATATTTTTTTTTGCAAAAAAATTACTTTGAACCCCCAAACATTATATATTTTTTTAAAGCAAATGCCCTACAGATTAAAATGGTGGGTGTTTAATTTTTTTTTTTCACACAGTATTTGCGCAGCGATTTTTCAAACGCATTTTTTGGGGAAAAAACACACTTTTTTAAATTTTAATACACTAAAACACACTATTTTGTCAAAATGTTTGATGAAATAAAAAAGATGATCTTAGGCCGAGTACATGGATACCAAACATGACATGCTTTAAAATTGCGCACAAACGTGCAGCGGCGACAAACCAAATACATTTTTAAAAGCCTTTAAAAGCCTTTACAGGTTACCACTTTAGATTTACAGAGGAGGTCTACTGCTAAAATTACTGCCCTCGATCTGACCTTCGCGGTGATACCTCACATGCATGGTGCAATTGCTGTTTACATTTGACGCCAGACCGACGCTTGCGTTCGCCTTTGTGCGAGAGCAGGGGGGGGGGCAGGGGTGCTTTTTTTTTTTTTTTTTTTTTAATTATTTTTTTTGCTTTTTTATCTTATTTTTAAACTGTTCCTTTCATTTTTATTTTTTTTTTTATCATTTTTATTGTTATCTCAGGGAATGTAAATATCCCCCATGATAGCAATAGGTAGTGACAGGTACTCTTTTTAGAAAAAATTGGGGTCTATTAGACCCTAGATCTCTCCTCTGCCCTCAAAGCATCTGACCACACCAAGATCGGTGTGATAAAATGCTTTCCCAATTTCCCAATGGCGCTGTTTACATCCGGCGAAATCTAAGTCATGAAATGCTTGTAGCTTCCAGTTTCTTAGGCCATAGAGATGTTTGGAGCCATTCTGGTCTCTGATCAGCTCTATGGTCAGCTGGCTGAATCACCGGCTGCATTCTCAAGTTCCCTGTTGGGACAGGAGAGCCAGAGAAAAACATGGACGACGGTGTGGGGGGGGGGGCATTCCCTCCCACTGCTTGTAAAAGCAGTCTAGAGGCTAATTAGCCGCTAGGATTGCTTTTACAAGAAAGCCGACCACTGGCTGAAAAGAATGATACCAAGATGATACCTAAACCTGCAGGCATCATTCTGGTATAACCACTCAAAGTCCAGCAACATACCTGTACGTTGCTGGTCCTTGTTGGGCATACATTGTAAACTTTTTTTTCATGCAGCCTGTGGGCTGAACGAACAAAAGATATTGATCGGTGGGTATGCCCACCATTAGAATACCTCCCTTCATCCACCCACTTCTAATGATGGGCATACATGCACCATTTATATATGCCGAAGCATGGGGGCATCCTCCCGCAAAAGGCAGGAGCAAATCGCTCCTCCACCCACTACTGCCCCCACGCTTCGGCATATATGCTGAAGTATGTAACTGTGGTGGTGAAATCACCTCCGACAGCGCTGGAGTCGCGGCTTTATGTATCGTGGGAGCAAACGCTGTTGCTGTCAAGATAAATAAATCCGCTCTGCAGCTGAATGGCGTACCTGCTAAGCAAATGATGGTTAACAAAAAAACAAAGTAACATTACAGTATAACAGTATTACTTACCATACCTGCAAAGCAAAATACAAAAAAAACATAGTAAAAAATAAAACATTTAACGCAACCTGTGCCTACCTAAAAATATATATATGCCGAAGCATGGGGGCATCCTCCCGCAAAAGGCAGGAGCAAATCGCTCCTCCACCCACTGCTGCCCCCACGCTTCGGCATATATGCTGAAGTATGTAACTGTGGTGGTGAAATCACCTCCGACAGCGCTGGAGTCGCGGCTTTATGTATCGTGGGAGCAAACGCTGTTGCTGTCAAGATAAATAAATCCGCTCTGCAGCTGAATGGCGTACCTGCTAAGCAAATGATGGTTAACAAAAAAACAAAGTAACATTACAGTATAACAGTATTACTTACCATACCTGCAAAGCAAAATACAAAAAAAACATAGTAAAAAATAAAACATTTAACGCAACCTGTGCCTACCTAAAAATATATATATGCCGAAGCATGGGGGCATCCTCCCGCAAAAGGCAGGAGCAAATCGCTCCTCCACCCACTGCTGCCCCCACGCTTCGGCATATATGCTGAAGTATGTAACTGTGGTGGTGAAATCACCTCCGACAGCGCTGGAGTCGCGGCTTTATGTATCGTGGGAGCAAACGCTGTTGCTGTCAAGATAAATAAATCCGCTCTGCAGCTGAATGGCGTACCTGAAAACACAAAGGTGGTTAACAATAAAAAAAAACAAAGTATAAAAAAATTGCATACCTATAAAGCAAACATGATAAAAACATAACAATAAAACATTGCAGTATAGAATGCAGAACAATAGAGAGAGAATAGAGAGAGAACAATAAAACAACAACTATTTTTGGTTTTTTTATTTTATATTTTTTTTGTGTTTTTTTCTTTTTTTTACTTTTTTTTGTTTTTTTTACACTTTTTTTTGTAACTTTAACTTTTTTAACTTTTACCAGGTTTGGGTCTCTCAAAATGCGACAGCATCTTGGGAGACCCTGTGGAAGTGTGCCTAGTCTGTGCAGTGCTGTACCCTACGCTAATACTCCACTAGTGTGTGGTGACGTTCAAAACATTCACCAATGCAAAGACCAGGTTTGCCAGGACAGAGGGGACAACAATACCGGGTGTCACGCCTAAATCCGCGCTTGCTGCAGACACGACATCTTTTTTGGGGGGTTTGTTGGGTAGGGGTACTCGGGAGGGCATAAAGAAAATGCCTCTCATGCAGCCGGCTTACTGCATTTGGTTGGGGATGGTGAGGTGGAGCACCGTCTGGATACAGAAGGGCTCTGACGATCTCTTCCTGGAATTTAAGGAAGGATCCAGTCCGTCCTGAAGCTCTGTATAGCACATAAGCATTCAGCAAAGCCAATTGAAATAAGTAAACAGACACTTTTTTGTACCAGCGTCTGGCCTTACGGGCAATTAGGTACGGCGCCAACAACTGGTCGTTGAGGTCCACCCCTCCCATATTAAGGTTATATTCGTGGACACAGAGGGGTTTCTCCACAACACCAGTCGCCGTAGGAATTTGGACCATCGTGTCTGCATGAAGGGAGGTGAGAACGAAAACATTCTTCTTATCCCTCCACTTCATAGCGAGCAAATTATTATACTTCAAGCAGGCTCTCTCCCCCAGCCTAAGACGGGAATCTACAAGCCGCTGGGGAAAGCCCCGGCGATTAGGTCGCACGGTGCCACATGCTCCAATCTGATGATCAAAAAGGTGGCTAAAAAGTGGCACGCTCGTATAATAATTGTCCACGTACAAGTGGTACCCCTTTCCGAATAAGGGTGACACCAAGTCCCACACTATCTTGCCAGCGCTTCCTATGTAGTCAGGGCAGTTTGTCGGCTCTACGTGACTATCTTTGCCCTCGTAAACCATAAATCTACATGTATAGCCTGTGGCCCTGTCACAGAGCTTATACATCTTGACCCCGTATCTGGCACGCTTGCTGGGAAGGTACTGTTTGAATGACAAGCGGCCAGAAAATTTAACCAGGGACTCATCAACGCAGACAACTTGATGGGGGGTAAACAAGTCTGCAAAACGTTGGTTGAAGTGGTTTACGAGGGGCCGAATTTTGTAGAGCCGATCGTATTCAGGGTCTCCACGAGGACGACAGAGTTCATTGTCGTTGAAGTGCATGAACCGCAAAATCTGCTCGTATCGTGCCCTGGCCATGGAAGCAGAGAACAAGGGTGAATGGTAAATTGGGTCAGTGGACCAATATGACCGCAACTCACTCTTTTTATTCAACCCCATGAGGAGGGAAAGGCCCAGAAAGATCTTAAATTCGGAGACCGTAATTGGTCTCCAATCTCTGGCAAGGGTGGACTGGGGCATAGTGGCGATGTATTGACCAGCGTATAAATTGCTTTGGTCCACAATAGATCTAAAGAGATCTTCGGTGAAAAACAGCGAATAAAAATCCAGTGGCATAAAGTCAACTGTTTCCACCTGAATTCCGGGTTGGCCAGTGAAAGGGGGAAGTAAGGGTGCTGCAGAAGTGGTGGGTACCCAATTCGGATTGGCCAATGCAGCAGGAAGGGCACTATGGGCACGACGGGCCTGTGTTCGTCTTCTTGGTGGCAGCGGGACACTACTAGTGCTTGCCACCTCGCCAGCTTGAACTGCACTTATGGGACTCGCCACGTCACCACGTGATACTGCAGTGCTGGATGTACGACCAGGGTGTACTAGGCCGCTGGTGCTTGCCAGTTCACCAGAAGGAGTAGCGGCACTAGTACCTCTCTGCTCCCTACGAGAGCCCTGCGGTTCATGCACTTCAAGGACAGCATAAGTTCGGGGTCTGGTACGCCTGACCTTAGCAGGGACCACAACTCCGTCGTCAGAGCTATCTGTCATGGAGCCGCTGTCCTCTACAGGTTCGTATTCTGAGCCTGAATCTGACAGATGAGTGACTTCCTCTTCACTATCTGTCATGCTCAGAATCCTGTAGGCCTCTTCACTAGTGTACCTTCGATTTGCCATTTTGGCCTCTAAATTTAGGGGTACACTAGTGAGACTCACAGGCAAAAAAGCTCCCGACTGTCAGCGACTGATTCAAAACGCTACCAAAAAACTGTTAGCGATCGCAGGGATCAGGCCTGACTCTGCGACCGCTGCAGTTATGTGTGCTTAGTGTTTTGTAAGTGTCAGTAATCGATCGATACTGCACTTGGGTGGGCTGGGCTGGGCTGGGCCGAGGAGCAAAACGCAGGTGCTAGCAGGTATCTGGGCTGATCCCGCTAACACTGCGTTTCAGGGAACCCTAAACTTCTGGGGAGTATAGATCTGATCGGATCAGATATCGATCCGTTCAGATACTATAGCACTAAGGGAGGTGTATGCTGCGTGCGTGGGTTTTAGCGGTACTGGCGCTAACCTGACGCTGCCTGGGGCGACGCAGACCTTATTTGATCCTAAAAACTTAACTTCTATCACCGCCGGGCAATTAGGGGGTTAAACCTTTATAGGGTAATAAACGGCGGGTGCCCTAAAACTATAATAAACTGTAATAAACTGTAATAAACTATAATAAACTACAAAAAACAAACTATCTAACCAGCGTCACCCGTAACACTTATACGGTGATCGCTGGTGAAAGGGTTAACTAGGGGGCAATCAGGGGGTTAAAACCTTTAGCAGGTAGTATATGGGGGTCCCTGTCGCTATAAAACACTGACAGCGAACCTATATACTTACCTCCCTAAACTAGCGTCACCTGTGTCACTAATACAGCGATCAGAAAAACGATCGCTTAGCAACACTGGTGACGGGGGGTAATCAAGGGGTTAACTTTTATTAGGGGGGGTTAGGGGGTACCCTGGACCTAAGGGGGGGTACCCTAGACCTAAAGGGGGCTACCCTAACAGCCCTAACACTTATAACTGACAAACTGACACCAATGCAAAAAAAAAAAAAAAACTGCTATTGGTGTCAGAGTGACAGTGGGTACAGGGGGGTGATCGGGGGGTGATCGGGGGGTGACAGGGGGGTGAAAAGTGTGCCTGGCGTGTTCTACTGAACGTGTGGTGTTGGTGCACTTACTTGGATGTCTTCTCTCCTCGGCGTCGGATCAAAAAGACCGGCTCCGTGAGAGATGACATCACTTCCTCTCCCTCTGTTTACATTACAGAGGGAGAGGAAGCATTCGATTCGTGGGAGCGATCGGGAGGGGGTGGCCATCAATGGATGGCCTCCCCCTGACCCCTAATCGCCCGCGAACGAGAGCCGACCACTCAGGGCACCGGGGGGGGGTCCGATCGGACCCCCCGCCCGCGGGAAGGCATCACGTACTAGGTACGTGATTTTGCCTGCCCGTGCCGACCTGCTCACGTATATAGGCGTGAGGCGGTCGGCAAGTGGTTAAGGGAGGTCTGATACCTCTAGGGCCCCCAGGGGTGGGTGATTGATTACTCACTCCAATCCCTAAGTGCCCGTAGCGTCCGTGTGGACCAAGAAAGAAGGAAAAAAGAGAATCTGGTAATTAATCAGACACTTGAATCTGCCTTGCTAGGTCTCGCTTGATGTATGAGTAGGGATCTCTTTTGGTTCTTGGCTTTTGAGTAAGCCTTCTTCAAGCATTTTTTACTATAGCCTCGTTGGCTATAGTACTTCATGCCACTAGCTCACACCCCGCCCCCCTCATAAACAATTTACCGTATGGGCAATATCTTAGTATAAGGCGCAATTGCAGTACTGAATCAGATTTTGAATATCAAGCAAAATTGCTACAGTCTCGTTTACGCCAACGAGGCTATAGTAAAAAATGCTTGAAGAAGGCTTACTCAAAAGCCAAGAACCAAAAGAGATCCCTACTCATACATCAAGCGAGACCTAGCAAGGCAGATTCAAGTGTCAGATTAATTACCAGATTCTCTGGCCAACAAAAACAAGTACGTGATATCATCCAAAAGTACTGGTATCTTTTAATGGGGGATGAGAAAGTATCCAAGCATTTGAAATCTTACCCGGAGATCACATTCAGGCGGTCTAGATCGCTGAGGGATACGTTGGTACACAGTCATTATGACACTTGTACACAACCAGTGACAGAATCCAGAAAGGGGTGTAGACCCTGCCATAAATGCCAGTTTTGCAGATTTATTCATTCTGCGAGAGGCATTACACTCCCCAATGGCCGTTACTTTAAACCAGGGTTCTCCGTCACATGTCAATCCATTGGGATTGTATACATTATGATCTGTGAGTGCCAAGGGTTTTATGTGGGCAAAACCAAACGCCCCTTCTTCTGTAGGATCAGAGACCATGTATCTCTGATTCTAAAGAAAAAAATGGAGACGCCAATCAGCCGACACATGGGTCTACACCATAACTTCGATAGTAACAAAATTCATTTCTATGCTTTGGAACATGTCCCCCCAGGGGACCGTGGGGGTGATTACGATAAGATACTCTTGCAACGTGAGACCCGGTGGATACACACCCTGTCAGCTTTGAAACCTCCAGGCCTTAATGATGCGTTTAGTTTCAAACCATTCCTTTAGAGTTTCAGTCCATCAGATATATTGGTTTTTGTTTTTCTACCCAGGCTTGTTAAGATTTCATGATACACAATTTTAATATACATTTTTTGTAGTTTTTTGTTTCTTCATGCTGTGTCTATATTTGTGTGGTTTTTTTCCTGGTTGTCATCATATACAGTGGTATTTCTTCCCAAGCCCGTGTACATATGGTAATTGAATGTCCCCTTTTTTTTCTTTTAAAAAATCCAGTTATGATTAAATCATTGGACTACTGTTATCTCCCCCGCTGAATAAGGTCCTCTTTTTTCCTTCTTTCTTGGTCCACACGGACGCTACGGGCACTTAGGGATTGGAGTGAGTAATCAATCACCCACCCCTGGGGGCCCTAGAGGTATCAGACCTCCCTTAAGGTGCATGTTTTGGTTTCTGGCCAAACTAGCAATTTGAATTAACATAAGTCAGCATTTCCCTATTATGAATTCTATATTATATATTATTATACTATACTATATTATTATATACTAATTTAATTTATTAAGCTCTAGGATTTTGCTAAATATACTCTATTAAATTGCTGATCTTTGGGACCATATTATTATTATGTTTACCCAACATTCAGTATTTTTGAGATTTTTATTACTTTTCCTACATATTTTTTCTACATATACATATTCGTTTTCCCTATTCCTTTCCCTTAGTCAAGATGGCCGACACGGGCTCTCTAATTGTAGCACTGCCTATTCTGCCTCTGGTAGGTGATGACCGGCACATGCGCGTTCGTTTTTGTTGTTCACGCTGTATGCCTTGTCTCTATGCCCCTATGTGATGGGCGGGCCTGAGCGGAGCTCGCCCGTGATCGGCGCATGCGCCTGGAAGCTCCGTCAGCGCTGTGAGCGCCGGAGAACCGACATGCCTACGTTGGCGGGCGAAGCGGGGATGAAATCCGGCTTCACCCCCTTGCCTGCTATTGGCCACATGGACCTATGGGAGGACCTCACCCTACGTCCGCATCCCGGCGGTGATGTCAGACGCCGCCGGGATGGAGGGACATATATAGTGCGGCTCTATGGCCGCTATCTTCTGACAGTGGCTCTGAGGCTGCAAGGGGAGGTGTATGCCTTTCTCCCCCTCCATATACATCCACCTCATCATTCAGGTAATTGAATTTATTCACCAGTTCAGGTTCACTTACTGCTGGTGATTCAACTAGTGCATTTAGAAAGGTTTTTTACATTAGTGTTTTTTATTATCATCCTTTATAGCTTATTGGGGCTGTCTGAACCATGGATCTCCTTGTCTGACATATAAGGGTTGCTAATTTGGAGTGCCAAATTAGCTGGAGCATAGCTCTTCTTTGATTTTGTTTATAAGGCTATATCAGCCCTGAACAATTACTCCTTGCTTCAACCCAAAGGTAAATGAAACCCTTAATCTTTTATGATAATTGCAACTTCATTTCCTCATGAATAACTCAGAAATAACTTGCTAATAATCTGTTTTCCTTTCTAATATTTAGCTTTCTGCTATCTTATTCTACACTTTGGCCCCTCTGTGGACCAAAATGGTTTGGGAGGTCCTAGGCGGGTGAGACGCATCCAATTTACTTGTGAATTTGAACCACTAAACTCTGTTTATACCTACAATCTAGTTGTCTACTATTTTTCTTCAAACTTAATTGGGCTTGGTAAGCAAATCCCACTTTTGATGATTTAATTCTTCTTTATGTTTATATTGACATGTTTTTCTTATTAATTGTGGACATAGAAGTCATTGTCCAAATACATACAATACAATGATCACAATTATTTGTTTAAATTGTTTAGATTGTTTAATTATGGGTTTTATAACCTGAGATATTTGTTTTTCATTTATGTAATATTCTTTTTTTCTTGTATGCAATCAATTTTTGTTTTACATTTTTTCTTTTTGAAATTTTATTTCTAAACGTTTTTGAATTATCTGATTTGTATATTCTTTTTTCTTTCTCTTATCTATAGTATGCCACACTTGTACCAAAAACTCCTGATGAAGCTCATGAGTTGAGCGAAACATGTTGAGAGTGGTATCCCTAAAGTGGTTTATTTAGATTTCTTACTCATTATTGACTGACTTAGATTGAAAGAAATTTTGTGTGTTTTTAGATGTCTTGGTGATACTTGTAACTATTAAAGATTTTGAATTAAAAGTTAAATTTTTAGACAGTTTGGCATTTTGCATACATTATTATTTCCTTTTGTTGATCTCTTTAAAATGAGCACTTTTGATTATTCATGTCCGTGTCCCATAGACTTTAACAGAGTTTGCGTGTTTTGCCAAATGTTTTGCCTGTTCGGTATGTTCTGGTGCGAACTGAACCGGGGGTTGTTTGGCTCATCCCTACTCTGCACTGAATGAAGCCAGAAGCTAGCTTCTGTGTCCAGGGGAAAGGTGATCAAGCAGCTTTAGTGAGGTCCATAGGTGACATTAGGGGAGCTTGTCTGCCCCCTTTGTTATAACAATAAAGTTGAGAGAAAAAAGTTGTAAAGTTGTAAAAAGTTGTAAATCCAAACGCACCTAGCCCTTGGGCACTTGAGTGATAATTCATTTTAATGGCCAGAATTCAGTATTATTCTGGCCAATGAAATGGATTAACGCCAAAGCGCTTACATTTAAAAACATGTTTTTTGCCACAACTCTGCTGCCAGGAGCAAAGGAGTCTATGAGAACTTGCAAAACATCCAGAGTACACGAGGCATTTTTTTACAGGATCCCTTCTTTTAGGAAATATATAATATTTAGAGATTTTAACTAATCTTCAAGTCTAAAATGTGCATGTTAACATGTGTGCAAAAATATAGACTCTGGCAGTGAAAGATATAAGATATATAGTGTGTCCTCTGTCACACCTTCCTGGTCTGCAGCAAGACCTGGACACTGGGTAAAAGACTTCTTCCCGCCTGAAACGCTTTGAAGTCTCTGAGTCCCAGACCTTGATTCAGGACTACAAAAACCCAGAGAAAGATGAAAAATCACGTTTCTTCACTCAGAATTGACAATCTGGAGCCCCTCAAATTGTATTCTTGAGAATCCTATGATGCTTTCCCCTATGTTTTTACAGTAGCAGGGCACTGCACAAGTTGGGCCCCAAAGCCATATTTATTTAAGCACTGTCACGTATGAGGAGGTCACATACTCCTTATATCCAGAATCAGTGGTATTGTAGCCATTAGGGATGAGCCGAACACCCCCCGGTTCGGTTCGCACCAGAACCCGCGAACGGACCGCAAGTTCGCACGAACGTTAGAACCCCATTGACGTCTATGGGACTGGAACGTTCGAAATCAAAAGTGCTCATTTTAAAGGCTAATTTGCATGGTATTGTCCTAAAAAGGGTGTGGGGACCCGGGTCCTACCCCAGGGGACATGTATCAATGCAAAAAAAACTTTTAAAAACGGCCGTTTTTTCGGGAGCAGTGATTTTAATGATGCTTAAAGTAAAAAAAAAAAAGTGAAATATTCCTTTAAATATCGTACCTGGGGGGTGTCTATAGTATGCCTGTAAAGTGACGCGTGTTTCCCATGTTTAGAACAGTTCCTGCACCAAATGTCATTTTTAAAGGAAAAAATCTCATTTAAAACTGCTTGCGGGTTTAATGTCATGTCGGGTCATGGCAATATGGATGAAAATCAGTGAGACAAACGGCATGGGTACCCCCCAGTCCATTACCAGGCCCTTTGGGTCTTGTATGGATATTAAGGGGAACCCCGCACCCAAATTAAAATAAGGAAAGGTCCCTATATACTCTGAACAGCAGTATACAGGCGGTGCAAACAAGACAGGGACTGTAGGTTTGTTGTTAAGTAAAATCTGTTTGTAATTTTGAACATTTTTAACGTGTTTAGCTCCAGCCAAAAAATCTTTTCTAAGCTTTTTGGAAAACATAGGGAAGGGTTATCACCCCTGTGACATTTGTTTTGCGTCTTTCCTCCTCTTCAGAAGATTTCACCTCACTTTTTTGTCCCAATGAAAAATGTTTTTTGAAAATTTGGGTTTTTTTGTGGAACAAGGATTGGAAAGCATCAGTGGAAAGGAGAAATTGTTTTCCCATATTAACTCTTACAGGAGAGAATTTCCCTTCCTAGGGGTAGATTTCATCTCACTTCCTGTTGTCTCCTTCCGTTTGCAAGTAGGAGTCGTTTGTAAGTTAGATGTTTGAAAGTAGGGTCCTGCCCTATATACTCAGCAGAAATTTGGGCCTTAGGTGTTGCTGTGGCCAAAACACTGTAAGCCCTCACAGGGCCCTGCTGTGAAATATTAGATCAAGAATTGTAATTACATGCCCCTGTTGAACAGGAGCTGAAAAATTAGGCCTTAGGCACTGGTGCTGGTGCCACAACACTGCAACCCCTCACAGACACTCTAGTTGGAACGCAGGAACGAGCCCTGCTGCAAAGAATTGCACAAAAATTGTAATTACACGCCCCTGTTAGACAGGGGCAGAAAAATTGGGTCTTAGGCACTGGTGCTGGTGCCACAACACTGCAACCCCTCACAGACACTCTAGTTGGAATGCAGGAACGAGCCCTGCTGCAAAGTATTACATCAAAAATTGTAATTACACGCCCCTGTTAAACAGGGGCTGAAAAATTGTGCCTTAGGCACTGGTGGTGGCGCCCAGAACCAAAAATGTTCTTACAAGCTATCAGCGTGATGATTGAGGAGGAAGAGGATAATTACTCAGGGATAGTCACTCAGCATCAGCATAGGCAGTCTTTGAAGGGATCTGAAAAAAATTATTCAGTTACATCAGCATCAGGTGCTTGGTAGCTGGTGGTGATCCAAGACTGATTCATTTTTATGAAGGTCAGCCGATCGACCGAGTCAGTGGACAGACGCACCCTGTGATCGGTTACCACGCCTCCAGCAGCACTGAATGTGCGTTCCGAAAGAACGCTGGATGCAGGACAGGCCAGTAGCTCAATTGCATACTGTGCAAGCTCTGGCCAGTGATCCATCCTCAAGACCCAGTAACCCAGAGGATTTTCGGTGGGAAAGGTGTCCAAGTCTGATCTTGCCCCTAGGTATTCCTGCACCATGTAAAACAGACGCTGGCGATGGTTGCTGGAACCGATCATACCTTGGGGCTGCGGACCAAAAAATTGTCTGAACGCATCGGTCAGACGGCCACCTTCTCCACCGCTCCTTCTTTGACTGACCGAAGCCTCAGCAACACGTTGTCCAGAAACAGGAGTTTGTAACCTCCCAGTCTCTGGGAACGCGTTGCACAGACCTTTCTGCAAGGCCTCCCGAAGATGTTTCATCCTCTGCTCCCTCTGCGATGGCAAGATAAGGTCCGCAACCTTACCCTTGTAACGTGGATCAAGGAGGGTTGCCAGCCAGTATTGGTCCTTCTCCTTGATACCACGAATACGAGGATCCTTACGCAGGCTTTGCAGGATCAGGGAGGCCATGCAGCGTAGGTTTGCTGAGGCATTCGGTCCGGAGTCCTCTGGGTCACTAAGGACAACAACGTCCGCAGCCACCTCCTCCCAGGCACGTACAAGCCCATGTGTTCCTTGGGACTGATCCCTTAAAGACTGCTGATGCTGAGTGTCAGGCTCCACCTCCATACTGACACAATCTTCCTCCTCCTCCTCCTCGTCCTCTTCCTGTGTGATCGGCGGGCACGCAGGAACACTGTCTGGATAAAGGGGGCCTTGAGAGCTAAGGAAGTCCTCCTCTTCCTGCCTCTGTTCTGCCTCAAGTGCCCTGTCCATTATTCCACGCAGCGTGTGCTCCAACAGGTGGACAAGGGGGACAGTGTCACTGATGCATGCACTGTCACTGCTCACCATCCTCGTGGCCTCCTCGAATGGTGACAGGACAGTGCATGCATCCCTGATCATGGCCCACTGGCGTGGGGAAAAAAAACCAAGGTCCCCTGACCCTGTCCTGGTGCCATAGTCGCACAGGTACTCATTGATGGCCCTCTGCTGCGTGTGCAGCCGCTGCAGCATGGCCAATGTCGAGTTCCACCTGGTGGGCATGTCACAGATTAGGCGGTTCTTGGGCAGGTTAAACTCCTTTTGGAGGTCCGTCAGCCGAGCACTGGCATTATATGACCGGCGGAAATGCACACAGACTTTCCTGGCCTAAGCCCGGGTACCTGCCCAAGAACCGCTGCACCACCAAGTTAAGGACGTGAGCCAAACAGGGCACATGGGTCAGTTGTCCCTGTCGGAGGGCAGAGAGGAGGTTGGTGCCATTGTCGCAAACCACCATTCCTGCCTTAAGTTGGCGTGGCGTCAACCACCTCTGAACCTGCCCCTGCAGAGCTGACAGAACCTCTGCCCCAGTGTGGCTCCTGTCCCCCAAGCACACCAGCTCAAGCACCGCATGGCATCTTTTGGCCTGCGTACTTGCGTAGCCCCTTGAACGCCTACGGAGCACCGCTGGTTCCGAGGAAGAGGCCATGGAGGAAGAAGAAGAGGAGGGGGTGGAGGAGAGAGGTGTGTCACAATCAGCATTTTGGAGGCATGGTGGTGGAACAACCTCCAACACTTATGCACCTTACCGCTGACCGCCCTGTCCAGCGAGGCATGGACATTGCCTTCCACATGCCGGTAGAGAGCCGGAATCGCCTTCCGTGAGAAAAAGTGGCGTTTGGGTACCTGCCACTGAGGAACCGCACATTCCACAAACTCACGGAAGGGGGCAGAGTCTACCAACTGAAAAGGCAGCAGTTGAAGTGCTAGCAATTTTGCCAAGCTAGCATTCAACCGCTGGGCATGTGGATGGCTGGGAGCAAACTTCTTTCGGCGGTGCAGCAGCTGGGGCAGGGAAATTTGCCTGGTACAATCTGACGTCGGTGTACCAAAAGCAGATTGCCCACAAGTACTTGGCTGTGACACACCTAATTCTACACCTTCATTCCTCTCACTGCAGGTCTCAGAGAGGACTGAAGGTCTAGTGGGGTTGGAAATCTCAGCTGATGAGGAGCAAGGAGAGATCCTCTTTGTTCTTTGGTGTGGGTCTTTTAGATATGCTTGCCAACGAACTGCATGGCAGGTCAACATATGTCTGGTCAAGCATGTGGTACCCAAGCGGGAGATGTTTTGGCCTCGCGAGATACGCTTGAGACATATGTTGCAAATAGCAGCGGTGCGATCTGATGCACTCGTCTCAAAAAAGGCCCACACCAAAGAACTTTTTGAATAACGCGCAGAGACTGCAGCGCCCTGCACATGTGGAGCTTTGGGGTGTGATGCAGTCAATGTGCTGCCCTTAGGCTGGCCCCTGGAGGGCATCCTGCCTCGTTGGTGATGTGCCGCCTCCTCCTCCTCCTCCTCCTCCTCTCTCCTATCAGGCACCCACGTTGAGTCAGTGACCTCATCATCCCCTCCCTCCTCATCACTGGAGCAAACCTGGCAGTATGCTGCAGCAGGGGGAGCATGACTGCCAGATTGCTGTCCTTCTTGGGCACCCCCTCTGTCCGTGCTCATGTTACTGCCTTCATCGAGCTCAGTATCATCATCAGAGCCTTCCAAACGCTGGGCATCCTCCTGGAGCATGTACCCAACACTGTGGTCAAACAGTTCGAGGGAATCCTCAGGAGGACATGGTGGAGCTGGGAAGGAGTCACTGATGACATTGAGCTGAGGGAAGAGGCCGCTGCTTTGCCAGACAAAGCACCCTGGGCATGGGTGAGAGAGGATGAGGAGGATGAGGACGGCTTGGTCATCCACTCGACCAAGTTTTCTGCATGTTGCGGCTCAACACGGCCAGCTGCCGAAAAAAAGGCCAAGCGTGTCCCATGGCCACGGGCTGATGAGGATGCACCGTCTCCACGACCAGCACTAGACACAGAGCCTGCTTGCCCTCTCTTATTGGCTTGTGACTGTCTGCCTCTCCTTCTTGGCCTTCCAGACATACTAATGGCCTGTAGCTGCACTAAGCTGGGATAGAACACCTGTAATTTTCTTCAGGTAGCTTTATATACTGTAACCAGACAAGCCTGCCTGTCAGTAGGAAGATAACAGGAACGGATCTAGCTGAACACTGTGAGCAGGACGCACTGACTGCACTAAATGTAAATAGCAGGAACAGATCTAGCTGAACACTGTGAGCAGGACGCACTGACTGCACTAAATGTAAATAGCAGGAACGGATCTAGCTGAACACTGTGAGCAGGACGCACTGACTGCACTAAATGTAAATAGCAGGAACGGATCTAGCTGAACACTGTGAGCAGGACGCACTGCACTAAATGTAAATAGCAGGAACAGATCTAGCTGAACACTGTGAGCAGGACGCACTGCACTAAATGTAAATAGCAGGAACGGATCTAGCTGAACACTGTGAGCAGGACGCACTGCACTAAATGTAAATAGCAGGAACAGATCTAGCTGAACACTGTGAGCAGGACGCACTGCACTAAATGTAAATAGCAGGAACGGATCTAGCTGAACACTGTGAGCAGGACGCACTGCACTAAATGTAAATAGCAGGAACGGATCTAGCTGAACACTGTGAGCAGGACGAACTGCACTAAATGTAAATAGCAGGAACAGATCTAGCTGAACACTGTGAGCAGGACGCACTGCACTAAATGTAAATAGCAGGAACGGATCTAGCTGAACACTGTGAGCAGGACGCACTGCACTAAATGTAAATAGCAGGAACAGATCTAGCTGAACACTGTGAGCAGGAAGCACTGACTGCACTAAATGTAAATAGCAGGAACAGATCTAGCTGAACACTGTGAGCAGGACGCACTGCACTAAATGTAAATAGCAGGAACAGATCTAGCTGAACACTGTGAGCAGGACGCACTGCACTAAATGTAAATAGCAGGAACGGATCTAGCTGAACACTGTGAGCAGGACGCACTGCACTAAATGAAAATAGCAGGAACGGATCTAGCTGAACACTGTGAGCAGGACGAACTGCACTAAATGTAAATAGCAGGAACAGATCTAGCTGAACACTGTGAGCAGGACGCACTGCACTAAATGTAAATAGCAGGAACGGATCTAGCTGAACACTGTGAGCAGGACGCACTGCACTAAATGTAAATAGCAGGAACAGATCTAGCTGAACACTGTGAGCAGGACGCACTGACTGCACTAAATGTAAATAGCAGGAACAGATCTAGCTGAACACTGTGAGCAGGACGCACTGCACTAAATGTAAATAGCAGGAACAGATCTAGCTGAACACTGTGAGCAGGACGCACTGCACTAAATGTAAATAGCAGGAACGGATCTAGCTGAACACTGTGAGCAGGACGCACTGCACTAAATGTAAATAGCAGGAACGGATCTAGCTGAACACTGTGAGCAGGACGCACTGCACTAAATGTAAATAGCAGGAACGGATCTAGCTGAACACTGTGAGCAGGACGCACTGCACTAAATGTAAATAGCAGGAACAGATCTAGCTGAACACTGTGAGCAGGACGCACTGCACTAAATGTAAATAGCAGGAACGGATCTAGCTGAACACTGTGAGCAGGACGCACTGCACTAAATGTAAATAGCAGGAGCAGATCTAGCTGAACACTGTGAGCAGGACGCACTGCACTAAATGTAAATAGCAGGAACGGATCTAGCTGAACACTGTGAGCAGGACGCACTGCACTAAATGTAAATAGCAGGAACAGATCTAGCTGAACACTGTGAGCAGGACGCACTGCACTAAATGTAAATAGCAGGAACGGATCTAGCTGAACACTGTGAGCAGGACGCACTGACTGCACTAAATGTAAATAGCAGGAACAGATCTAGCTGAACACTGTGAGCAGGACGCACTGACTGCACTAAATGTAAATAGCAGGAACAGATCTAGCTGAACACTGTGAGCAGGACGCACTGCACTCAATGTAAATAGCAGGAACGGATCTAGCTGAACACTGTGAGCAGGACGAACTGCACTAAATGTAAATAGCAGGAACAGATCTAGCTGAACACTGTGAGCAGGACGCACTGCACTAAATGTAAATAGCAGGAACGGATCTAGCTGAACACTGTGAGCAGGACGCACTGACTGCACTAAATGTAAATAGCAGGAACGGATCTAGCTGAACACTGTGAGCAGGACGCACTGCATTAAATGTAAATAGCAGGAACAGATCTAGCCTAATCTAGCTAACTCAAATCAAATGACACTGTCTGTCTCTCTCTCTATCAGCACACCGGAACACACTACACAGGGCCGCCGTGCAGGCGGCCTTATATAGTGTGGGGCGTGTACTAAATCCCCTGAGCCATAATTGGCCAAAGCCACCCTGGCTTTGGCCAATTACAGCTCTCTCTACTGACGGCGCTGTGATTGGCCAAGCATGCGGGTCATAGTGCATGCTTGGCCAATCATCAGCCAGCAATGCACTGCGATGCCGCAGTGAATTATGGGCCGTGACGCGCCACACGAATTTGGCGCGAACGGCCCATAACGTTCGCAATTCGACGGACGGTCGAACAGCCGATGTTCGAGTCGAACATGGGTTCGACTCGAACACGAAGCTCATCCCTAGTAGCCATCTGTGAAAGAGGAAGGAACGGTGAAGGTGTTCCAGTAGGATGGGTATCAGTGGGTCAGGAGAGACACCTTTGCAAAGACACTGCCACTTTACCCTAAAGCAGCAAGGTGACAGTGTATCTTTAAGTGACTTTGAGCATCTAATTTGAAAAAAGTGTCATCCGTACTCCCTGGAGTATAGTGCACAAAGAAAAAGCTAATAATGTGCTCCCTTTTTCACATCATTTGCTGCTGCTGATAATATTAATAATAATAATCTAATAAATAACCTTAGTAATATAGAAGGAAATGCAATTATGATGTTATTGATATCAGAAAACAATTAGATATAGTAAATAACAGTAAACAATGAAGGTGTTCAATGTTCATTATAGTATAGTATAGCTCGCGCTACATCCATAGAAGTTCCCGTAGAAAGTTTGTCTGTTCACAGACAAGCCATACCATCCCGGCTCTCTGGTCAGCAACACAAACTGTCGCTCCACAAACGCGGCATCAGAGTGCTGTTTCCTATTTGATTTGCAGTTTGGACCCTTAATACCTTTTAGTGAGTTGAATAGGAAACGTGGAGTGGACTTTAGTCTGCTACGGCCGGTGCAAAGATTTTCTGCATCATCGAGTAGCAAAATTAAACTCTTAAATGCACAGTCTATTACAAACAAATCCTGCTTCATTCATGATCATATCCTGGATAAATGTCTGGACTATATGTGTATTACAGAGACCTGGCACCAACCAAATATCTTTTCCTCTTTGAATGAGAGCTGTCCCCAAGGATATAGCTACCTCCAAAAAGCTTGAGCACAGGGCCAGGTTGGGGCCTGTCAGTTATCTATCGTAGCGATTTGAAGCTATCTTTGCAACCATTACCTGAACTGTCTTCATTTGAATGCCTTGCATTTAAGTTTAAGTCACCTTCCCCTGTGCTGTTTCTCCTCACTTATTGACCACCAAAACCTAACCCATCGTTTATCACTGAGATGTCAAACCTTCTCACAACTTTTTGCACATAATGAATATTCACGTTGACACCACCTCCTGTTGTTTTGCAGCTGAATTTCTTCAACTTCTGGATTGTTTCAGTTTAGAACAACTTGTTGATGTCCCCACACATACCAGGGGTCATATTTTGGATCTGGTCATTACAAACTCTTTTCCCCTCACCAACTTGCAGGTGTATGACCTTGGTGTGTCTGATCACAAGGCCATTTCAATGGATTTGCCGTCTCCATCCAGCCTCTACAAGCCTAAGCGGAATATCTGTTTCAGAAACCTAAAAAATATAAATCCAGAACTCTTGGCAGCAGACTTTCAGCATCTTTCCACACATTTTTCAACAGCCGACGAAGCAGTGGATTATTATAACAGTCAACTTAGCAGCCTCTTGGACCTCCATGCCCCTGTTAAAACAAGAACAGTCACCTTCACCTGCTCAGCTCACTGGTTTACAGATGAGCTTCGTAAGATGAAGGCAGCAGGGCGGGTCCTTGAGCGGCGCTTCAAAGCATCTGGCCTTACTGTCCATAAACAAATTTACCGGGAGCAACAACAAAAATATGCACAGTCGCTTAAAGAGGCAAGGTCACAGTTTTATTCCAATGTCATCAGAAACAGTCCAGGAAATTCTAAGTAGCTTTTTTCTACTCTAAGCCACCTTCTCAAACCCAAATCCCCTACACTTATTGCAATTACAGAAGAGCAGTGCAATAAATGTATGGATTTTTTTACATCGAAAATCGCACATATTCGCTCTGCTCTCTCTGGTCCTCCTACCCAAATTGCTTCCCCAACATATATCGTCTCCCAACCCCTAAACTGCTTTCCTGAGGTGTCATCTGAATGGGTGCAGAATACTGTCAGGAAGATGAAATCCTCCACTTGTCCCCTGGACCCTCTTCCAACCTCTCTGGTAAAAACGAATATCACCGCCCTGAGTCCCCTGATCACCGCTGTTATAAGTCATTCCCTTCAAACTGGTCACGTTCCCCCTGTATTAAAAACTGCTATTATTAGACCATTGCTTAAAAAACCCACTCTTGTCCTATCCAATTATGGGCCTATCTCCAATCTCCCTTTCATATCAAAAGTACTTAAGAAAACAGTTGCTATTTATTTTCAGGACCATCTTAAACATAATAATCTTTTTGAAAAATTTCAGTCAGGTTTTCGCTTTGCTCACAGTGCAGAGAATGCCCTTGTTAGAGTTACAAATGACCTCCTCATATCATCTGATGCTGGCTTTCCTTCTCTCCTCATCCACCTGGACCTTTCTGCTGCATTCGATACTGTTGACCATGGTATTCTTTTAAACCGGCTTCATCTTACCACTGGTTTAAATGATACAGCTCTCAGTTGGTTCAAATCATACCTCACAAACCGGACAGAATACATTTCTCTGAGTCATTTCAAATCAAATACACATACAGTTACCAGTGGTGTCCCCCAGGAGTCAGTTCTTGGCCCCATCCTCTTTATCCTCTATCTTGCCCCCCTTGGTCAAATTATCAGCCGCCACAAAATTTCATTCCACTGCTATGCTGATGACACACAGCTATATGTAAATGCAACAGCTGAAACTCCATCTACACAGTCATCCATATCAGTACTCACAACCTGTCTGGAGGAAATAAAGGTATGGATGGAGCACAACTTTCTTCAACTAAACAGTTCTAAAACTGAAGTCAGCCTGATTGTCACTTCTCATCAGATCAAATCATCATCCATAACCAGCATTACCTTTTCCGGTTCTAACATCCCTTTTTCACCAATAGTTACAAGTCTTGGTGTAAAAATGGACTCTGAACTTTCTTTTGAGGCCCATATAAATCACCTTTGCAAGACCTCTTTCTATCTTCTCCGTAATATCTCTACATTCCGTTCCATTCTCTCCTTCACAGATGCCGAAAGGTTGGTTCATGCTTTTGTCTCCTCCAGACTGGACTACTGTAACACACTTCTCATTGGGATTCCTAGAAAGAGTCTGCAGAGGCTTCAGTATATCCAGAACTCTGCAGCAAGTATCCTGATGAGAGTGCGGAAACATGATCACATTACCCCCATCCTCCACGCACTCCATTGGCTTCCTGTCGCAAGGATTGAGTACAAGGTTTCTCTCCTCACACACCAATGTATCCATGGATATGCCCCTCCCTACCTTAAAGAACTTCTCAAACCACAAAACATAACACGTTCCCTCCACTCAGCTCACTCAAACCTTCTTCATATACCCAGAACTAGACTTAGGACAATGGGAGACAGGGCCTTTTGTGCAGCTGCCCCGTGCCTGTGGAATGCACTACCTGATACCCCGAGGGCTCCTCAATCTACTGACTGTTTAAAAAAAGGTCTTAACACATTTCTTTTTAGCAAAGCCCTTTGTTCATTTTAGTTGTTTGTTTTTTTGTTTTTTTGTATAATTTTTTTTTTTTTCTTCTTTGTCTTAACCTGTAGCACTTTGAGATCTTTTGATGTAAAGTGCACTATAAATAAAATGTATTATTAATATTATTATTAGATTGCTGTAATATTACAATGATGATATATACTTTGATATATATATGTAACAAATCATAACACTTAGCTAGAGGAATGCAGTCTATCTTTTCTTTCTAAATCATTAGTAGATAATTTCTATAGTAAATACGGTTTGCCTCTATGTGCTCTTTTTCCATCAAACATCTCAGGGCTTCACATCTGTCTCAGAGGAGTTTAAGGAATAGGAAAGTGATGCAAATTAAGTTGATACAGTCTGGATTCCAGTACGCAGGTGGTGTAAATTTTGCTGAAACAATTCAATTCCAGCAATTCAATTTATATGGAAAAGCATAGTGTGATAAATGAAAGATGATAAAGTAAAAAGCTGAAATGAAAATGCAAAAAAAAAAAAAAGATACCTTGCCATGAAAAAAGTCAAATGCAAGCTTTTTGGTAGGTCAGTCAATAAATAAATGTTTTTAAGATCATGAATAAAAAAATCCAATTATATTATGTTAGAAAGGTCAGATATTTATATTTAAGGTGACAATTTTTTTATATTTTACTGTTTAATGAATGGAAATTTAATATTATATAATAATAACAATAAAAATAGACTTCGGGAATATTAAATAACTTTTTTTTTTCATGGGATAGAGAGGATTTTCTCCCATCTAATCTTTATAAGATACCAATAGGGGGTCTTATTTATTGCAAACCTCTGAGTAACTTTATAAGTCTGAAACATTAAAGAACAATATCATTTTTCAAATAAGCTGTACCTTGTATCATAAATAGCCATTCTTAAAGAGGAGCTTCAGGTCCCCCCCCCCATTTTTTTTTGTTTTTTAAGTCAGCAGCTACAAATACTGTAGCTGCTGACTTTTAATATTAGGGCACTTACCTGTCCAGGTATCCAGCGGTGTCCTCACCTGAGTCAATTTGTCAATCACCTGTCGGGTGCTGGCGCTGCCGTCCTGACTAAGGGAACGTCCTGACTAAGGGAAACCAGCAGTGAAGCCTTGTGGCTTCACAGCTGGTTTCCTACTGTGCACATGAAGTGTCCCAAAAGGCTGCAGGGGGGTAAGGGGAGGCGAACTTGCGGCTCAGTTCACCCTCGGCAAACTGATCTGGAATTGGGAGCTGGTACCTATCAAAACCAGGTAACCTCTCCCCCTCTACCCCAAAAGGTGCTAAATTTGGCAGAGGGGGGGGGGGGGTAGGTGGACGAACAGAGCTTCCCCTTTTGGGTGGAGCTCTGCTTTAAGCTTTAGTTGATTTTCCAAGCCTGAGAAGATGTTATCACTCTGCTGAAGGCAGGTGTGAGTGTTTCCCCAGTCTCCTCTTCCCCCGTGATTAGAGTGCAACAATGTATGTTCACTACTGATGATGCCCAATAAGAGGGCGACACACGTTTAGAGGGGAGGAGCCGAGCCCGTGACATCACGCAGTTATCATGAGTTCATGCCCTTAGCGAATGAGCGGACGTTTTTTATATATGCTATTTTAACGTTTGGATCTTGTAAGTGTGCCTTTTATTGGGGGCTTTTTTAATAAAAGTACAAACAGAGAGCACTATGGTATTTGTGTTTGATATTACATGTCAATAATTGTATTGAGAAAAGCAAAGCTGAGCTGTAAGGAGGGAGAGAAGGAGGGTGTTTCCTGGAAGTTACCTAAGTGAAGTTTCCAGTACAAACGTGCAGCCTGGGGAATATAGGGGTTCCTGCTACTGAGACGTGGAGGAGAGGGATCATGGAGGAATTAAAGAGAGATCTTTTCCTGAGTTTTTAACTCATCTGTGAGGTGAGCAGGCAATTTGGCTGGTGATGGTGTGCACGTGTTATTGATCTCAGAGAGGACGGATATACAGAGCAGTGATTGTGTTTCATGCATCAAGATATATGAACTGTTTCTTCACCAAAGAATAGGAGTTTTTTCATCATTTTTATTTAATTTTTGATTTTTCACATAAACTGGTTGCACTGTGATATTTATCATTGTATGGGAAATAGGGATTGTATAATCATTTTGTATGTAATGAACTAAAGACACACAGTGCTGCACTATAAGGAAATTATCATTTTTATTAAGTGTGGTGATCACTGTGAGTGCTATAGCAGCTGTGGAGATATTTGTATTGTATTTACACTGGTTAGATTAGTTTTATTTTGGCGCTGATTGTCTCTTCACACTTTAATGTAAGTTCATAGCAAGGCACAATGTGAGAGGTTGCAGTTGGGGTTGATCTGTGTCAGACAGATTTGTGTGCACAGTTGAGAACTGCACAAGCACTAGGATTGACATGATTTTTTCCTTATTGACTTGTATGTGATTACCTTTACAGAAGATCAGTTGAAACTGGGTGTGAAACTGGGATTCCCTTACTTTCTCTGCGGTTAATGAGACAAGAAGTAAGGGAGAATTTCTCTGTGGTTAATGAGACAAGACGTAAGGGAGACATTGGGAGTAATATAAAACCCAGTGGAAATTAAGACCCTTCCTATCACATCCAAATCTGGTCAGACTTCCACTTTAACAAATCTTAAAGTAATAAAAAAAAACCCTTACATAAACCTACTGAAGTGAAGCCTCATTTGACACACAGTGATGAAGCAAATCTTTCCACATAAGCTGTACGTGTTTATCTGGTGCTATCTCTCCTCCACAGCATTCCAAATTACACAGTTCAGATAATATTTTTCTGCTTTCATGAGGCAACAGGGATCTGATGTCACACGTTCCACAGCAAAGAGCTGAGTGTAATATGACAACTAAGTGGATGGTATAGACACACTCCCCTCTACACAGTCTCATCAGTAAACATTCACAGCTGAGGTTGTCTATGACCTTCTGTAGCGGGAGGCGTCACCATGGATTATCTGGAAAAATGAAAAACTGCCATAAGTGATGCATGCAAAAAGCAGAGGAATGAGAGAGCAGCCAGGATACATGTGCTATGTTTAGAGGCAAGCACATACTATTGAAGATATGCGTTGTTCATTTTTCATTTTAGAGGTTGACAACCACTTTAAGGATAAAGCTGGTGATTAAATTTCTTTGCTCTTATGAATTTTAACTGCTTGTTGACAATTAACATATTACCACCAGTTTGATTACAGTGTGCTAAAAATAGGTAACTTTCAACAAGCAGTTAAATCTCCTAGTAGCAAAGTAATTGAATCACTGATATACCCCCAGACCTAAAATTAATTTGTCATGCAGCAATAAAAAATATATATATATTTGCGTTCAGCTCATGATAAATAGGGGCAAACACAGTTTTGCGTTTATAATTTTGATCAGTATATATATATATTTACAATATCTCACAAAAGTGAGCACACCCCTCACACTTTTGTAAATGTTTTATTCTATCTTTTCATGTGACAACACTGAAGAAATGACACTTTACTACAATGTAAAGTAGTGAGTGTACAGCTTGTATACCAGTGTAAATTTGCTGTCCTCTCAAAATAACTCAACACACAGCCATTAATGTCTGATGGCAACAAAAGTGAGTACACCCCTAAGTGAAAATGTCCAAATTGGGCCCAATTAGACATTTTCCTTCCCTGGGGGTTATGTGACTCGTTAGTGTTACAAGGTGTTAAAATTGGTGCTATCGCTCTCGCTCTCTCATACTGGTCACTTGAAGTTCAACATGGCACCTCATGGCAAAGAACTCTCTGAGGATCTGAAAAAAAGAATTGTTGCTCTACATAAAGATGGCCTAGGCTATAAGAAGATTGCTAAGACCCTGAAACTGAGTTTGCTGAAGAAAAGCAGATTAAGGTGTCAAGCATGTGTGGTGGCAACCAGGTGAGGAGTACAAAGACAAGTGTGTCTTTCCTATAGTCAAGCATGGTGGTGGGAGTGTCATGGTCTGGGGTCATGGTCTGGGGCTTCATGAGTTCTGCTGACACTGGGGAGCTACAGTTCATTAAGGAAACCATGAATGCCAACATGTACTGTGACATACTGAAGCAGAGCCTGATCCCCCCCCCCTTCGGAGCCTGGGCCGCAGGGCAGTATACCAACATGATAACGACCCCAAACACACCTCCAAGATGACCAGTGCCTTGCTAAAGAAGCTGAGGGTAAAGGTGGTGGACTGGCCAAGCATGTCTTCAGACCTAAACCCTATTGAGCATCTGTGGGGCATCCTCAAATGGAAGGTGGAGAAGCGCAAGGTCTCTGTGTATAGAGAGTGTACAGCTTGTATAACAGTGTAAATTTGCTGTCCCCTCAAAATAACTCAACACACAGCCATTAATGTCTAAACCACTGGCAACAAAAGTGAGTACAACCCTAAGTGAAAATGTCCAAATTGGACCCAATTAGCCATTTTCCCTCCCCTGTGTCATGTTTCTCGTTAGTTTTACAAGGTCTCAGTTGTGAATGGGGAGCAGGTGTGTTCAATTTGGTGTTATTGCTCCTCTCATACTGGTCACTGGAAGTTCAACATGGCACCTCATGGCAAAGAACTCTCTGAGGATCTGAAAAAAAGAATTGTTGCTCTGCATAAAGATGGCCTAGGCTATAAGAAGATTGCCAAGACCCTGATACTGACAGGTGCAGCACAGAAGCCAAGACCATACAGTGGTTTAACAGGACAGGTTCTACTCAGAACAGGCCTTGGCATGGTCGACCAAAGAAATTGAGTGCACATGCTCAGCGTCATATCCAGAGGTTGTCTTTGGGAAATAGACGTATGAGTGCTGTCAGCATTGCTGCAGAGTTTGAGGGGGTGGGGGGGTCAGCCTGTCAGTGACCATACGCTGCACACTTCAACAAATTGGTCTACATGGCTGTCGTCCCAGAAGGAAGCCTCTTCTAAGAATGATGCACAAGAAAGCCCGCAGTTTGCCAAAGACAAGCAACATCCCCCAGCTCCGTGATGTTGTCATGGAGGTGTGGATGAGGACTCCAGTGGAAACCTGTGAGGCTCTGTTGAACTCAATGCCCAAGAGAGTTAAGGCAGTGCTGGAAAATAGTGGTGGCCACACAAAATATTGACACTTTGGGCCCAATTTGGACATTTTCACTTAGGGTGTACTCACTTTTGTTGCCAGCAGTTTAGACATTAATGGCTGTGTGTTGAGTTATTTTGAGGGGACAGCAAATTTACACTATTATACAAGCTGTACACTCACTACTTTATATTGTAGCAAAGTGTCATTTCTTCAGTGTTGTCGCATGAAAAGATATAATAAAATATTTACAAAAATGTGAGGGATGTACTCACTTTTGTGAGATACTGTATATATATATATATATATATATATATATATATATATATATATATATATATATATATATACACTGAGCAAAATTATAAACGCAACACTTTTGTGTTTGCCCCTATTTATCATGAGCTGAACGCAAATATTGTTCACAAATCTGTCTAAATCTGTGTGAGTGAGCACTTCTCCTTTGCCGAGATAATGCATCCACCTCACAGGTGTGGCATATCAAGATGCTGCTTAGACAGCATGATTATTGCACAGGTGTGCCTTAGGCTGGCCTCAATAAAAGGCTACTCTAAAATGTGCAGTTTTATCACACAGCACAATGCCACAGATATCGCAAGTTTTGAGGGAGCGTGCAATTGGCATGCTGACTACAGGAATGTCCACTAGAGCTGTTGCCCTTGAATCAAATGTTCATTTCTCTACCATAAGCCTTCTCTAAAGGTGTTTCAGAGAATTTGGCAGTACATCCAACCAGCCTCACAACCACATACCACGTGTAACCACACCAGACCAGGACCTCCACATCCAGCAACAATCAGTTTGCATAACCAAAGAATTTCTGCACAAACTGTCAGAAACCGTCTCAGGGAAGCTCATCTGCATGCTTGTCGTCCTCATCGGGGTCTCAACCTAACTGCAGTTCGTTGTCATAACTGACTTGAGTGGGAAAATGCACACATTCGATGGCATCTGGCACTTTTATAGAGGTGTTCTCTTCACGGATGAATCCTGGTTTTCACTGTACAGGGCAGATGGCAGACAGCGTGTATGGTGTTCTGTGGGTGTGCGGTTTGCAGATGTCAACGTTGTAGATGGAGTGGCCCATGGTGGCAGTGGGGTTATGGTATGGGCAGGGGTATGCTATGGACAATGAACACAGGTGCATTTTATTGATGGCATTTCGAATGCACAGAGATACCGTGATGAGATTCTGAGGCCCATTGTTGTGCCATTCATTCACGACCATCACCTCATGTTGCAGCATGATAATGCATGGCCCCATGTTGCAAATATCTGTACACAATTCCTGGAAGCCGAAGACATCCCAGTTCTTGCATGGGCAGCATACTCACCGGACATGTCACCCATTGAGCATGTTTGGGATGCTATGGGTCGGCGTATACGGCAGCACGTTCCAGTTCCTGCCAATATCCAGCAACTTCACACAGCCATTGAAGAGAAATGGACCACCATTCTACAGGCCACAATCAACAACCTGATCAACTCTATGCAAAGGAGATGTGCTGCACTGCGTGAGGCAAATGGTAGTCACACCAGATACTGACTGTTTTTCAGGCCCCCTGGGACCCCCAATACAGTAAAACTGCACATTTTAGAGTGGCCAGCCTAAGGCACACCTGTGCAATAATCATGCTGTCTAATCAGCATCTTGATATGCCACACCTGTGAGGTTGGATGGATTATCTCGGGAAAGGAGAAGTGCTCACTAACACAGATTTAGACAGATTTGTGAACAATATTTAAGAGAAATAGGCCTTTTGTGTACATAGAAAAAGTTGTAGATCTTTGAGTTCACCTCATGATAAATAGGGGCAAACACAAATGTGTGGCGTTTATAATTTTGCTCAGTGTATATATATAATTTGCATAGAAGCAGCTCTTTTAATAAGGTTTAAAGTGAAACATTAAAAATGCACAACTCCTTCATAACACAGCCACCAGGGTCCTAGCAACCAACAAGTGGGGGCTGATGCACAGCCCTGAGTAGGAAACCTTCAGATTTACAAAAAGTGGTAATACTGTCACTAAATGTTTGGCTTTCTGCATCAACTGAAGGTTCACTTCAGCAGGGGGGTTATTGGGATGCTTGATTGGCCAAAGTTCATGCTTAACTCTGTGCCACAGTGAACCTGAAGCCCATCCCTAGTACCAGTCGTGGGACAAGGTCATCCAATGCCCAGGGCAAAGATGCCAACTGTGCCCCCCCATTCAGCTTAGGGGATTCTACGCCCAGTAGCCTCTCACTTGTCAAGATCACTGCTTTGTCAATACTCCTGTCAGCCTTGCAACAGAAGGAAGACGCCCCCATGCCACCCCTTGTCCCGGCCCTGCCTAGTGCTAAAGGCCATGTGCACTGTTCTATTGTTTTATTCTAGCTCCTTCTTCATCCCAATACCTTGTTCTGTCTTCCTAACTGTTTGACTTCTCTACTGCTGCTGCTTCCCCACTGGGTCTGTTCTGAAGGCTGTATACTGCAACCTGCCTTGGTCGTCTGTAAGAGTCATTCGGGGTTATTTACGAAAGGCAACTCCACTTTGCACTTCCAGTGCACTTGTGGTGCAAAGTGGATTTTCCTTTCGTAAATAACCCACCCCCCCCCCCCCCCCGTTGTTGTCTGCTTGTTTCACTCCTCCTCTGTTGCTCCTTCTCCCTAGCTTTTTCCTGCAGAGTATGGGGTTGATTAACTAAAGGCAAATAGACTGTGCATTTTGCAAGTGCAGTTGAACCATGAAAGTGTTGCTCCAGGGCTTAGTAAATGATGTGAAGCTTCACATTGCAAAGAATACCCAATCACCTGCAATTAAAAAAAAAAAAAAAAACAGCATTTTTGCTTGCACATGATTGGATAATGGAAGTCAGCAAAGCTTTTCTTCTGGATCAACTGTACTTGCAGAGTGCAACTGTACTGCCTATTGCTTTTAGTACAGCCTACAGCCTATTTGCTTTTAGTAAATCAACCCCTGTTTTATCAGTACTGTTACACTCGTTTACAGCAACCTCTCACTCCTGGTTCTGTGCTGTAAGCTATTTGTTGTCATACTCAGCTGTTTATGGCTTGCTACTGTGCCACTCCAAAAACATCCAGGTAGCAGGATGTCTGGATTAATGGCAGGCAGATCTTTATGTTTCTGTAACTTGGATGTTTAAGAAGTCACACTCCTCCTCTAGCTAAAATATCTCTTTTTGGTGGACTGACCCTTTATTTTGGACAAGCAATTATCATGTTTGATTGTGCATGCCTGGCCAGTAGAGTAAAAAGAGACAATTTTCTAAGATGAAACCAGGTTTTTGTATTCTTTGTCTACTTTTTAAATAGCTACCTCAGTCTGTCTCATTCTCTCTCATAACAGTCCCTTTTCATGTAACCAAGGCAGGCTCAGCTTAACTGGCAAAGCCTAGATGCATCTATATTAAAAGGCAAGATATTATCAGCGTATGTTAAAAAGCCTGCCAGAGCCAACATCACTGCCTGCAGTATCCTTAAATAAATCAATAGAAGGAATCAGGGAAAGCCAAAAATCCTTTAATTCATCAGAGAATTAGCCTTTTTCCTTGCGGTGTTTACATTGGACAATCTAAAGACGAGCCGGCTGCCCATAAATAGTCGATTTCTACATTAAATTATTTACTTTTTCAATAATAACTTGCTGTGATTTCTGCCCTTATTTATGTTTCAGATTTCCATGGCTCATTTAAATGTATCAAATTCAATGAGTTCAGATTCAGGTATGAAAAGCAATATCAGGTAGCAAATATCTTTACTTAGGCGCTGTTGGCAGCTAAGATCAGTCACTACTTCCTAGCTGTGATTCATAATCTATATCGGTGCCTTTGAGACAGCACGCTATTGATTTTTTCCTGTCTATAATCTAAGACCGTATACGCAGCTTGTTAAACATCAGTGGGAATATAAACTGGGTTTTGAATCAACCAAGGGAGTTTCTGTTAGCAAGGCACTTAGTTTCAGGCTTTGAGAAAATCTTTACACAACCATGTCATCTTGCAGTGTTTTAAATAGAAAATTCAATGTCAGTTATTTATTGAAACATTTTCTATTAGGTTTTTAAAATAAGTAGGAGCAAAAGTCCGGCAGTGATACTTCTATGTAATAGACAAGCTGATATGTCATTTAACAAATCACTCATTCAGTAAAAAAGATTGCAAAATTGTAGTCGATATCTAGACTTTGAAATAAAATAAAAAAAATCCAATAAGAATATTCATAGATTATGAAAACAAAGAATGAAAACAATAACGTAATAGAAAACATGTTTAACACATTGCACTTTGAAGGAAGGGATTTGTTTAAAATCCTTCAAGGCAGCTTTCAGAGTTATAGTTGGGCAGGGATGATGCCTCGTTTAATTTATTTTATAGCAGATGCTGTGGGATTGTCTGATAGGAAGGTTGCATAACAATTTTGTATGTGTATGTTGGCTATTTGGACTTCACAAGGCCCTCTTGGCTCTGCAGGGCACACCTACATCATAAAGAGTGCCCATCAGCCTTCCTCTACCCGTACCACTAGAAGTTGAGGCTTAGAGCACCGAGAGATGGCGTCACACAGACCTCAGCAATGAATTTCCACAGACAGAAGGCAGTTTGCAAAAGTTTTTTTTTGATCTGGATCAATCATATTATTAACCCCACATGAACCCACCAAATGTATTAGTCCAGTAGTTGCTTCATTCAACAGTACCAAGCCCTGATGAAGAGTAAGGAAGTACCAAATGTACCTGGGTTCAGTGAAAGGTGGATTCAGCAAACTTTACTTTAAAGCGTTTAAAAAGAATTAAAAACCCAGCAGCTACACATACTGGAGCTGCTGGCTTTTAATAATAGGACACTTACCTGTCCTGGAGTCCAGCGATGTCAGCACCGCAGCTGATGTTTCCATCAGCTGTAGAGTGCTGCCGCCACCATTGAGGGTAAGGGTACCCAGCAGTGTAGCCTTTGGGCTTCACGCCGGGAACCCTACTGCTCATGTGCGAGGCCCGCTCCTCTCTTCTACTGGCCCTGCTACAGGGGAAGGAGGAGGGAGGAGGAGGGAGCCCCAGCCATGATGTCAATAACTGCGACTGAGGCTCCTGGAAGTGGGAAAGGATACCTGTCAAAGACAGGTATCCTTCCCCCCCCCCCGAAAGGTTACAATTGTGGCACCAGAGGGGGGGGGGAATCAGATGAGCAGAAGTTCCACTTTTGGGTGGAACTCTGCTTTAAATTTAGGTGCCAAATGTGAACCTCATTAAAGTTAATGGGAGATGAAAATTAAAAAACACTAATGGTCTTCTAGGGAAATAGGCAAGGAATTGTCAAACAAATGGCATGAGAGACTGAACATTGCCCTGGAGAAAATGTACCAAAAAAAAAATCTTTGGTGGGGACTAGCAATTTTAAAACATCTCTGAAACAGTCAGTGATATGTAACTTCCCCGCAGGGGATGAAAGACAGGAGGCTGGACCCTGGAATAGCAAGCATGAAGGCTGCAGCAGAAAATGACAACGATAGGATGTGTGGACAGTAGAAAATCAGCATGGGGTCTGCTCAAAATTATCTTTATTATTATTATTATTATATTAAATCAGCTTTTAACTTCAGCTTGTTCAAGTAAGCTTTGACAAATAACACTGGAAGCTAATTTGTTTCTATGCAGAGCTACACCAGATTGTGCAATCTCCATTTTTAGTAAATCAGCCCCTTAGGGTCTAGTATGAATTTTAGGAGAAAACCCCATGCAAAAAATGCTTACCCCCCCCCCACCTCCCCCCAACATAAAACAAAACAATACCAGACCCTTATCTGAGCGTGCAGACTGGCTGGCCAGGATTAGAGAGAGACAAGCGTGCTAACCCCGCCTCCTCAACCATATCAGGCTCCATGTCCTCAGCATGGGGGGACGGTACTTTCACTGTATCCCACTGTTCATTAGGACAAGGGCCTCTTTGAACCACTCAGGCTTGGTGGTTGTGGAGGTCTGCAGGCAGGCAGCTTATCGAAGTCTGGTAGCTCCAGATGTGAATGGGTAAGGGTAGATAATACCTCTACTCATTCCCCCCAAAAAATGTAAAAATTATATAATCATACCACATTTTTTGACAAGACCTTCGATAAAAAATAAAAAGGCACAAAAAAAGTCCCATAATGCACATCCTTTGTCAATCACGTTTATTAATGCAGATCCACATTAATCACGATGAACAATGCCCACCAGCCCACGGAAAGAAGAAATCCTTATTCTTGTGCTGGATGTAAACAAATTGGTGGGGTCTCCCAGGTGATGTCATTCAGCAAATATCGTGATGACGAGTAAATGAATGATGCCAAGTGATGTTGATAAGAACCTGGCAACCGTTGCTTGCTAATAACCATTGACATGAGGGAGGCTGTCATATAAAGTAGCAGTAGAAATACCGCTAATGTATATGATGTTTGGCTCCAGCAAAACAAGCAAAAACATCTAGTGTATAAACAGCAAAAAAAAAAAAGTTGTGCTTTAATTATTGATTTAAAGCATGAAATACAGATATTCTTTCAGCTCATTCTGGAAAATGTCTGCATGTCTGTGGCATATACTTTATGTTGTGAAATTATTAACTATCTCTAGTCAATAAAAACATTAATGTTAAAAGATTATATAAGAATAATGACAGGTAATGATTCCCAGTAAAGCAGTGTGCACCATAAGTCTTGCTTTGTGTTTTTTGTATTAGTTTAGTCTCAGACTGCTGTGTTATGGTTATGTTGACAAACGTCCAATGTGCTCTTTTAAAAGTGTAGCATCAGTAATTCTGCCTATTAGTTGGCAGAGCAATCCCTGGTACGTTTGTCATCAGTGGACCCACTGATTTGTTAACTCAGGAGGTAACAAACAAGTTGAGCAATGTTCTGGAAGAGCTTATCCAGCAGGATATAGACTGTGTGGGAACCCCTGGAGCCCAGGCTCTGAGGTCTATCTTTAGTGGACTGGTGAGTGCCTGTAGGAAGCTCTTTTGATCTAGGAAGACCTCACCAAAACTGTTCTTGTATAGAACATTAAAACTAGAGGACAGAACACTTTTGGGAAAGAATAATAGGAGCTTTATGAATGGATAGTGCAGTGGCAGTGAGACAAGAACATATTTATTTATTTATTATTTATTTTGTAGTCAGTGATATTTTTATTTTTTTTGTTTGGTGGTGGCAGAATCTCTTTAATCACTTCAGCCCCGGAAGGATTTACCCCTTTCCTGACCAGAGCACTTTTTACAATTTGGCACTGCGTCGCTTTAACTGCTAATTGCGCGGTCATGCAATGCTGTACCCAAACAAAATTTGCGTCCTTTTCTTCACACAAATAGAGCTTTCTTTTGATGGTATTTGATCACCTCTGCGGTTTTTATTTTTTGCGCTATAAATGGAAAAAGACCAAAAATTTTGAAAAAAAAATGATATTTTCTACTTTTTGTTTTAGAAAAAATCCAAAAAAACTCAATTTTAGTCATACATATAGGCCAAAATGTATTCGGCCACATGTCTTTGGTAAAAAAAAAATGTAAATAAGCGTATATTTATTGGTTTGCACAAAAGTTATAGCGTCTACAAACTAGGGTACATTTTCTGGAATTTACACAGCTTTTAGTTTATGACTGCCTATCTCATTTCTTCAGGTGCTAAAATGGCAGGGCAGTACAACCCCCCCCCCAAATGACCCCATTTTGGAAAGTAGACACCCCAAGGAAATTGCTGAGAGGCATGTTGAGCCCATTGAATATTAATTTTTTTTATCCTAAGTGCTTGAATAATGACAAAAAAAAAAATTTACAAAATGTTGTCACTAAATGATATATTGCTCACACAGGCCAAAGTAGACACCCCAAGCTATTTGCTGAGAGGCATGTTGAGTCCATGGAATATTTTATATTTTGACACTAGTTGCGGGAAAGTGACAAATTTTTTATTTTTTTTGCACAAAGTTGTCACTAAATGATATATTGCTCAAAAATGCCATGGCCATATGTAGAATTACACCCCAAAATACATTCTGCTGCTTCTCTTGAGTACGGAGAAGCAGCCTAGCCGCGTACGGGGCCCCGAAACCAAGCACTGCCTTCAGGATTTCTAAGGGCGTAAATTTTTGATTTCACTCCTTACTACCTATCACAGTTTTGAAGGCCAAAAAAAGCCAAGATGGCACAAACCCCCCCCAAATGACCCCATTTTGGAAAGTAGACACCCAAGCTATTTGCTGAGAGGCATGGTGAGTATTTTGCAGCTCTCATTTGTTTTTGAAAATGACAAGAACATTTCTTTTTTTCTTTTTTCAATTTTCAAAACTTTGTGACAAAAACTGAGGTCTGCAAAATACTCACTATACCTCTCAGCAAATAGCTTGGGGTGTCTACTTTCCAAAATAGGGTAATTTGGGGGGGTTTGTGCCACCTGGGCATTCCATGGCCTCCGAAACTGTGATAGGCAGTAAAGAGTGAAATAAAAAATGTACGCCCTTAGAAAGCCTGAAGGCGGTGCTTGGTTTTCGGGGTCCTGTACATGGCTAGGCTCCCAAAAAGTCTCACACATGTGGTATCATCGTACTCAGGAGAAGCAACAGAATGTATTTTGGGGTGTAATTTCAAATATTCCCATGGCATGTTTGAGCAATATATCATTTAGTGACAACTTTGTGCAAAAAAAAAAAAAATTGTCTTTTTCCTGCAACTTGTGTCACAATATAAAATATTCCATGGACTCGACATGCCTCTCAGCAAATAGCTTGGGGTGTCTACTTTCCAAAAAGGGGTCATTTGGGGGGGGGGGGTTGAACTGTCCTGGCATTTTATGTACAACATTTAGAAGCTTATGTCACACATCACCCACTCTTCTAACCACTTGAAGACAAAGCTCTTTCTGACACTTTTTGTTTACTTGAAAAAAATTTTCAAGAAAATTACTTTGCACCCCCAAACATTATATATTTTTTTAAAGAAAATGCCCTACAGATTAAAATGGTGGGTGTTTCGTATTTTGTTTTTCACACAGTATTTGCGCAGCAATTTTTCAAACGCATTTTTTTTTTGGGAAGAAACACACTTTTTTACATTTTAATGCACTAAAACACACTATATTGCCCAAATGTTTGATGAAATAAAAAAGATGATCTTAGGCCGAGTACATGGATACCAAACATGACATGCTTTAAAATTGTGCACAAACGTGCAGTGGCGACAAACTAAATACATCTTTAAAAGCCTTTAAAAGCCTTTACAGGTTACCACTTTAGATTTACAGAGGAGGTCTACTGCTAAAATTACTGTCCTCGATCTGACCTTCATGGTGATATCTCACATGCATGGTGCAATTGCTGTTTACATTTGACACCAGACCGACGCTTGCGTTCGCCTTTGCGCAAAAGCAGGGGGGGACAGGGGTGCTTTTTTTTTTGCTTTTTTTTTTTTTTTGCTTTTTTATCTTATTTTAAAACTGTTCTTTTCATTTTTTTTAATCATTTTTATTGTTATCTCCGGGAATGTAAATATTCCCTATGATAGCAATAGGTAGTGGCAGGCACTCTTTTTTGAAAAAAATTGGGGTCTATTAGACCCTAGATCTCTCCTCTGCCCTCAAAGCATCTGACCACACCAAGATCGGTGTGATAAAATGCTTTCCCAATTTCCCGATGGCCCTGTTTACATCCAGCGAAATCTAAGTCATGAAATGCTCGTAGCTTCTGGTTTCTTAGGCCATAGAGATGTTTGGAGCCATTCTGGTCTCTAATCAGCTCTATGGTCAGCTGGCTGAATCACCGGCTGCATTCTCGGGGGGGGGGCATTCCCTCCCGCTGCTTGTAAAAGCAGTCTAGAGGCTAATTAGCCGCTAGGATTGCTTTTACATGAAAGAAAAAAAAATAGCAAAAAATAAAACATTTAACGCAACCTGTGCCTAATATATATATATATGCCGAAGCATGGGGGCATCCTCCCGCAAAAGGTAGGAGCAAATCGCTCCTCCGCCCAATGCTGCCCCCACGCTTCGGCATATATGCTGAAGTATGTAACTGTGGTGGTGAAATCACCTCCAACAGCTCTGGAGTCACGGCTTTATGTATCGTGGGAGCAAACGCTGTTGCTGTCAAGATAAATAAATCCGCTCTGCAGCTGAATGGCATAGCTGAAAACAAAAAAATGGTTAACAATAAATCACAGTAAACAGTAAAGTATAAAAAAAATTGCATACGTATAAAGCAAACATGATGTGAACATAATAACAATAAAACATTGCAGAATAGAATACAGTAAAAAAGAGCAGAACAATAGAGAGAATAGAGCGAGAACAATAAAACGACAACTATTTTTGTTTTTTTTTATTTTATATATTTTTTTGTGTTTTTTTTTATTTTTTTATTTTTTTTAGTTTTTTACACTTTTTTTGTAACTTTTGTAACTGTAACCGTTTCCAGGTTCGGGTTTCTCAAAATGCAATGGCATCTTGGGAGACCCTGTGAAAGTGTGTCCTAGTCTATGCAGTGCTGTACCCTATGCTAATACTCAACTAGTGTATGGTAGCGTTCAAAACATACACCAATGCAAAGACCAGGATTGTCAGGACAGGAGGGACAATAATAGCTGGTGTCACGCCTATATCCGCGCTTTCTGCAGACACAAAATTTTCTTTGGAGGGCTCGTTGGGTAGGGGTACGCGGGAGGACATAAGGAAAATGCCTCTCATGCAGCCGGCTTACTGCATTTGGATTGGGAAGGTGAGGTGGAGCACCGTCTGGAAACAGAAGGGCTCTGACGATCTCATAAACAGATAGACTCTCAACAATTAGTGTGAAGAATTGCCACCATCCCTAAATAATACAGAAAAGAACCTCATGTAGATGGGATTTTAAGGGCAAAATTATTAGCACAGAATTAAAAGAAAGAATAAATTTTTATTTATACAAAAATTTAAAAAGACAGATTTATACAAAAAAAACATGTGCACAGACAAATACAATTGTGTTGTGTTACAGAAATGACAAAAAATTATTGAATCCAACTCGTTTCGAAATAATTAACTTTAGTAATCTTCTTCAGGGATAAATTTTGCCATTATCTGAAAGGCACAAAATTTAATATAAATATACATATATTTTTTCATAGCATATATATAAAATCTATGCTGAAATACAGAAAAAACTCACAAAATAGTGATTGACATAAAGGTTTCCAATGGATCATCAGATATTCGCCCGATCTGTATAGGTCTTAAATCATGCAAAGGAACCCCCAGATATTGAAATCCAAGAAGAGGCGCCAATATGAAAAAGGCAGCAAACCGCTAGACTGGAAGAAGGACGGTATTGTAGAATCTATGAAAAGGACACATAGCAAGTGGTAAACATATAGGGAAAAAAAAAAAGACAAACGACCAAAAACCTTACATAAAATGCAGGAACTTTTGCGCCGTTCCAAACAGGAGGTACGTGATGAATAGTGCTTCAAATACAAGGAAACAAAATTTGCACGACTCCGGATGAAAATAAGGAGTCCCAACCCTAAAAAGAATTTTTAGAAAAATAGGTTATGGAATGGGGATGAAAAATATATGAACACACCTAATTCCAATGTGGAGCCATATCTGTGCGTTCCACATTACTGACAAAAAATGTATGTAAAAAAATAAAAATAAAATAAAATTTAAAAAAAGAAAAAATGAAAAAGAAAAAATAATAAAAAGTGGAAAATGCAAAAATACGAAATTATATAACTCTCTCTGACGCTCTGACGATCTCTTCCTGAAATTTAAGGAAGGATCCAATCCGTCCTGAAGCTCTGTATAGCACATGAGCGTTCAGCAAAGTCAATTGAAATAAGTATACAGACACTTTCTTGTACCAGCGTCTGGCCTTACGGGCAACTAGGTACGGCACCAACAACTGGTCGTTGAGGTCCACCCTCCCATATTGAGGTTATATTTGTGGACACAGAGGGGTTTCTCCACAACATCAGTCGCCGTAGTAATTTGGACCATCGCGTCTGCATGAAGGGAGGTAAGAACGAAAACATTCTTACTATCCCTCCACTTCATAGCAAACAAATTATTACACTGCAAGCAGGCTCTCTCCCCTAGCCTAAGACGGGAATCTACAAGCCGCTGGGGAAAGCCCTGGCGATTAGGTCACACGGTGCCACATGCTCCAATCTGATGATCAAAAAGGTGACTAAAAAGTGTCACGCTTGTGTAATAATTGTCCACATATAAGTGGTACCCCTTTCCGAATAAGGGTGACACCAAGTCCCAAACAATCTGGCCAGCGCTTCCTATGTAGTCAGGGCAGATGACGGCTCTACGTGGCTATCTTTTCCCTCGTAAACCATAAAACTACATGTATAGCCTGTGGCCCTGTCACAGAGCTTATACATCTTGACCCCGTATCTGGCACGCTTGCTGGGAAGGTACTGTTTGAATGACAAGCAGCCAGAAAACTTAATCAGGGACTCATCAATGCAGACAACTTGATGGGGAGTAAACAAGTCTGCAAAACGTTGGTTGAAGTGGTTACGAGGGGCCGAATTTTGTAGAGCCGATCGTATCCAGGGTCTCCACGAGGACGACAGAGTTCATTGTTGTTGAAGTGCATGAACCGCAAAATCTGCTCGTATCGTGCCCTGGTCATGGAGGCAGAGAACAAGGGCATATGGTGAATTGGGTCAGTGGACCAACATGACCGCAACTCACTCTTTTTAGTTATGCCCATGTTGAGGGAAAGGCCCAGAAAGATCTTAAATTCAGAAACCGTAATTGGTTTCCAATCTCTGGCAAGGGAGGACTGGGGAATAGTGGCGATGTGTTGACCAGCGTACAAATTGCTTTGGTCCACAATAGATCTATAGAGATCTCCGGTGACAAACAGCGAATAAAAATCAAGTGGCGTAAAATCAACTGTTTCCACATGAATGCCGGGTTGGCCAGTGAATGGGGGAAGTACGGGTGCTGCAGAAGTGGTGGGTTCCCAATTGGGATTGGTGAATGCAGCAGGAAGGGCACTATGGGCACAACGGGCCTGTGTTCATCTTCTTGGTGGCAGCGGGACACTACTTGTGCTTGTCACCTCACCAGCTTGAACTGCACTTATGGGACTCGCCACGTCACCAAGTGTTGGAGTGCTGGATGTACGACCAGGGTGTACTAGGCCCCTGGTGCTTGCCAGTTCACCAGAAGGAATAGCAGCGCTAGTACTTCTCTGCTCCATATGAGAGCCCTGCGGTTCTTGCACCTCAACAGCAGAAGCAGAAGTTCAGGGTCTGGTAAGCCTGACCTTGGCAAGGACCACAACTCTGTCGTCAGAGCTATCTGTCATGGAGCCGCTGCTGTCTACAGGTTTATATTCTGAGCCTGAATCTGACAGATGAGTGACTTCCTCTTCACTATCTGTCATGCTCAGAAACGTGTAGGCCTCTTCACTAGTACCTTCGATTTGCCATTTTGGGCTTTAAATTTAATGGTACACTAGTGAGACTCATGCCGCGTACACACGACCAGACTTTACGGCATACTTTGCCCGGCGGACTTTACGACGGACTTTACGACGGACTTTCCGAATAAACGGACTTGCCTACACACGATCAACCAAAGTCCGACGGATTCGTACGTGATGACCTACGACCGGACTAAAACAAGGAAGTTCATAGCCAGTAGCCAATAGCTGCCCTAGCCTCGGTTTTTGTCCATTGGACTAGCATACAGACGAGCGGACTTTTCGACCGGACTCGAGTCCGTCGGATAGATTTGAAACATGTTTCAAATCTAAGTCCGTCAAACTTTTGATAAAACAAAGTCCGCTGGAGCCCACGCACGATCAAATTGTCCGACGAAATCCGGTACACCGGACCAAGTATGCCAGAAAGTCTGATCATGTGTACCGGCATCACAGGCAAAAAAGCTCCTGACTGTTAGCGACTGATTCAAAACGCTAACAAAAAACTGTTAGCGATCGCAGGGATCAGGCCTGACTCTGCGAACGCTGCAGTTATGTGTTTAGTGTTTTGTAAGTGACAGTGATCGATCGATACTGCACTTGGGTGGGCAAGGCAGGGCTGGGCCGAGGGGCAAAACGCAGGTGCTAGCAGATATCTGGGCTGATCCCGCTAACACTGCGTTTTTGGGGACCCTAAACTGCTGGGGACGCTAGTATAGATCTGATCAGATCAGATTTTGATCCGTTCAGATACTATACCACTAAGGGAGGTGTATGCTGCGTGCGTGGGTGTTAGCGGTACTTGCGCTAACCTGACGCTGCCTGGGGCGACGCAGACCTTATCTGACCCTAAAAACTTAACTTATATTACCGCTGGGCAATTAGGGGGTTAAACCTTTATTAGGTAATAAACGGCGGGTGCCCAAAAACTATAATAAACAAACTAATCAGAGTCACCCGTAACAGTTATACGGTGATCACTGGTGAAAGGGTTAACTAGGGGGCAATCAGGGGGTTAAAACCTTTATTAGGTAGTATATAGGGGTCCCTGACGCTATAAAAAGCTGACGGCGAACCTATATACATACCTCCCTAACTAGCGTCACCTGTGAAACTAATATAGCGATCAGAAAAATGATCACTTAGTGACACTGGCAATGGGGGGTGATCACTGGGTTAAAACTTTATTAGGGGGGTTAGGGGGGTACCCTAGACCTAAAGGGGGCTAACCCTAACTGCCCTACCACTTATAACTGTCATAAACTGACACCAATGCAAAAAAAAAACTGCTATTGGTGTCACTGTGACAGGGGGTACAGGGGGGTGATCGGGGGGGACTGGGGGGTGATGGGGGGGTGAAAAGTGTGCCTGCGTGTTCTACTGTAAGTGTAGTGTTGTGCAAAATCACATTGATGTCTTCTCTCCTCGGCACCAGAACGAAAAGGAGGAGAGATGACATCACTTTCTCCGCTTCTGTTTAGATTACAGAAGCCGAGGAAGCCTGTCATTCGCCAGGAGCCTCCCCCTCACCTCTGATCGTCCCTGACCTGAATC
This sequence comes from Lithobates clamitans, assembly GCA_037952925.1. Classification (NCBI taxonomy): domain Eukaryota; kingdom Metazoa; phylum Chordata; class Amphibia; order Anura; family Ranidae; genus Lithobates; species Lithobates clamitans. Next base: position 1,403,437 of record JBBGZY010000228.1, on the reverse strand, counting down.
TGACCGCCGCAGGCACCGGGGGCGTACAATCGGACCCCCTGCCCGCGGGCAGGCAGGGATGTACAGGTAAGCCCTTATGCCTGCCTGTGCCATTGTGCCAACGTACATCGGCCTGCGGCGGTCGGCAACTGGTTAAGTGCTCCATTCTATAATGTGCCAGTGCTATGTAAATAAAATAAATAATAAAAGTACAGGTAAGTAACTAAGGAGTGGATGGAACCTCTACTGTGTTGAGGTCTAATGCCCCGTACACAGGAACACACGGAATATCCGACCAAAAGCTCTCATCACACTTTTTTTGACGGAAATTCCGACCGTGTGTATGCTCCATCCAACTTTTTCTGTCTGAATTTCCGTCAGCAAAAGATTGAGAGCTGGTTCTCTATTTTTCCAATGGAAAAAGTTCTTGACGGAAATTCCATTCGTCTGTATGCAATTCCGACGCGCAAAAAAACACGCATTCTCGGAAACAATTCGACGCTCAGGAGCATTGAACTTCATTTTCTTGGTTCATCGTAGTGTTGTACGTCACCGCATTCTTGAAGGTCGAAAGTTCAGAGAACTTTTGTGTGACCCTGTGTATGCAAGGCAAGCTTGAGCGGAACTCCGTCGGAAAAACCATCCAAGATTTTTCCGACGGAAATTCTGCTTGTGTGCACAAGGCATTAGATTCTGCTCTCATTAGAATGTGCTTGAATTTTTTTTATAGTTTCCCCATATTTGTTTGGGCTCTCTATAGTTTATTCAATTTCTTGCTGCAGTCCAAAGATTTAAAGGTTATATTCCCTTTTTTTTAAGCAGTGGAAGCAGTATCAAGAAGTCTCACTTTTTTTGCTGTTAACTCTCCATGGTTTCTTCTATGTCATTCCGCTCTAGTAAACTCAGTAAATAAAATGAGGGAGGAGGGGAGAGAGAAAGGAGGCTCCACTAGTGTATTAACGTTTTAAAACCAACAAGGGGATATTTATTTAAGTATTGCTCTTACATTTGTTACATTAAAAATAGGCAGAGTAAAATAGGTAAATGGTGTGGCGTTCTCAGCGCCCTCTCACTTGTGCTTCAGTCTGTGTGTGCCGCTCCAGCCAATCCCTACGCGTTACAACACCGTCACGTGTCTTCATCTGGGGAACCTCCTCCCTCATTTTATTTACTGAGTTTACTAGAGCGGAGTGACATAGAAGAAACCATGGAGAGTTAACAGCAAAAAACGTGAGACTTCTTGATACTGCTTCCACTGCTTAAAGACACAATCACTGAAAGCCTGATTAATACTGATTTAAGGTGAGAGTTCTGTGAGACCCCAGTAGGAGGCATTACTACAGAAATAATATAATTAGTATATAACAAAGAACCAGTTGGAACAGAAGAATTATTTATGAACTTTTTATATATATTGCCACCTATTCTCTATCCCCAAGGCTATATTTTAGTGAATTGTGACTGCATTCATTTTTAGAAAATATTATTGTTGGCACTTTCTACTGTTTAGGTATCATCTTCGATTGGTTGCATATTTATTTCACAGGAAGATTTTTATTCACAGGTTATATATATTTATTTCACAGATAGATTTTTTCCAAAATATTTTTAATTGATACATATTTTTTTTTCTCACGGTTATTTTACTTATATATATCATTTATTTCACAGGAAGATTTTTTACTTTTAGCCTTTATTGACGTGAATGTGTTTATTAGATTTTAGCATGCTTTCTATTCACGGATGTCTTTTTCACAATAATTTATTAGTCATATAGACGTTTTTCACCTCTCTAATATAGCACCAGCACTTTATCACAAGTTAGTAATATTTATTATAGGCTGCAATATAGAGACTACTGACCTTGGAAATCGCAGAGTCAGATCGCAGAATCTAGCGACCATTATTGCAGAATTTATTATCCATTATAGCCACTATTTATATTCACACAGTATTTCACGTATACCGATTAATATTGCGCAAAATTTATTTTAATATTCATCCTTTTAGTGTTTATGTGAACACCTTCATTTTGCTGCAATATAATTTTTCACTGTTCGACACGAATCACTGAACTATATATGTCCTAGTCACAAGTATATTTATTTATTTATCCACCAGCGCAAAGGAAATTTTTTAATAATTCATTGTTAGAGAGCAATGACTGATGTCTGCTCAGAGTGGACCAGAGAACTGAGTGATCAGAGGTCACAGGAGCCAGCAGGGGGCAGCTGCAGCAGGCAGGTAAGTACGTATGTTTATTTTTTTTGTGTTTCCACACTTATTTAATTTGCACAAAATGATTGTATTTCATTTTTGCATGAAAAAATATATTTTTTTGTTAAGATTGTTTATTTTATTCAAACTTTGTGTATGTCATATACTGTAGGTATGCAGCAATCAAATTTCAACAAAATAAAGTACATATATTGAGTGCATGCACAGTTGTGCTTATGTGAATTTTTCTGGGGAGGGGGTCCACAGCTTTGATCAGAATGCTAATTTGTAGTCCTGTGAGCCTCCAGGTAATTAACCAAATCTGGTCTCCAAAATAGTATATCTTTGCAAATGATCAGCTGCTAACCTTACGCATGTCTCATAACCATGCAAAATAGTTAAATCAAATTGTACACACGCTGCGCTTATCAAAATAAGAAATTTCCACTAAAATATTAATAAAGTGATATTGTGCATAGCATAACATAATTACATAATCACACACATAGGTTAGACTTGATGGACTTGTGTCTTTTTTCAACCTCACCTACTATGTAACTATGTAATATACAAAATCTATTAATAACTATTAATACTATACTATACGTTAATGTGCAATACATTTCAATGAATGAATAAATAGGTAAAAGTGCTCCAATAAGCCTGTGTATTGCAAATATTCCACAAAGCTTGTGCAATTTTCAAACATTAATAGATAATTCAACACAAACATCCATGCGATTTAGTGTTGCATCCAAGCATATCAGTACTGCATCTATGCAATATGGTGTTAGTGCAATGTTCGAACAATAAAAAGTTAAAAATACAAAAAAACGCATCCATGCGATTTGGTGCTACATCCATGTGATTCTATTCAATTCAGTGCTGTGTTGCTGTGCAGTGATTAAATTAACAGTCTGATTTAGTGTTGCATCCATGCATTTCAGTGCTGCATCTATGCAATATGGTGTTAGTGCAATGTTCAAACATCAAAAAGTTAAAAAATACAAAAAACCACATCCATGCGATTTGGTGTTGCATCCATGTGATTCTATGCAATTCAGTGCTGTGTTGCTGTGCAATGATCAAATTAACAGTCCACAGATCTTCCACAATCCATTCATGTGTTATGGTGAACACAAACTAAAGTGCTGTGCGCTCATACAAGTGCTCCCCCCCAGGTGATAGCCCCTCACCTTAGGGCGTGCGACCTTGCAATTAAGCTTGGTCAGAATGCGCCTTAGAACCTCTCTGGGTTCGATGTTATATGCAGGGTCCTGGATAGATTTGCACTGGTGCCTCTGTTCCTCACAGCAGTCCCGTTTGTACCTCAATATATCAACATAAAAAAGGACTTCATGGTGCAGTATGTACTAAATTTATGAAAATCATAAACAAATCCCGCAATAGGTACTCACAGTAACAAGGCGCTTAAGGGCGCCACACTAAAACAGCAGAGATGAACGGGCAACAGCGGCCAGTATGGGGTGGCGTGCTAATCTGTCCCAACAGGTTGTATGTATAACGTTCCGTCCTGGGGAAGGGGACAGCACGGTGTGTACAATTTGGTTCCACAGCTTTGATCAGTTTCCTAAAGAAGTTTAAGAACCACTGGTCTACAGGAATGGCATTTGCATTGAAGTTACTAAACCCAGGACCCTGCATTCACTATATCTGGTCTCCCACAGAACATGGAAATGCAATTATTTTAGTAAATATAAACTGCTAAATACCTTTTTTCATTAGCAGTATATAGCAGTTGTGTGACTTCTATCAGTGTCAGGTTAAAGGTTGTAGGATGGGTTTTAATTCCACTTTGACTATTAGGCTGTAAGACCCCTGACCTTCTGTCTTTGCCAATCACATGCACCTTCCCAGGGAAACAAAGAAACTCTCTAGCAATACACATTAAACTGTGCATGTGGGCTCAGACTTATCAGGAGATGGATTGGGGACAGTAGAAGAATGTGAGGATCAGAGAAGATAGCCTTTTTATACAATGAGCAGGATTAACCCCTTTTTACAGTGAGTATAACAAGCATGTTTTACTGCATATACAGACTGATTTTACTGTTGTGGGTTTAATAACACATTAACCACTTGCCGACTGGGCAATAGCTGAATGACGGCTAGAGCACGGTCGAATACCTCTGGGAGGCCGTCGTATGACGGCCTCCCAGAATCGTGCCCCCGTGCACCCCCTGGGGCCTGCACCCGGGAATGTCCATGACCGTCGGGTCTCCCACACCCCGCGTGTCACGGATCAGGGTAAAGGGCCAATGACAGCAACCCTTTACCATGTGATCATGTCGTCCAATGATGGTGTGATCACCTGTAAACAAACCAGAGCTTGTGCGGTTTAGCTCCACCCCCTCCTCATGCCGATCAAAAGTGTAATAGGTAGTCAAATTAGATTTGAAATGTATGCCCTTAGAACACCTGAAGGTGCTCCCTGCATGTAGGGCCTCTGTATGTGGTCCGGCTGTGTAAAAGTCTCCCACGTGTGGTATTGCCATACTCAGTTGGAGTAGCAGAATGTATTTTGGGGTGCCATTTTTGCTATGTACATGCTATGTGTTAGAAATATCTTATAAATGGACAACTTTGTTTAAAAAAAATGCGTTTTCATTTTCTTTCCACATTTTCCAAAAACTTGTGGAAAAAAATTACATGTTCAAAAGACTCATAATGCCTCATAGATTATACGTTGGGGTGTTTTACTTTTTTGGGGTGTTTCCATTGTCATAGTGCTCCAGGGCCTTCAATGCCACATCAGTACCACATCCATGCCACATCACTTCTCATCCGTGCCACATCATTTCTCAACCATGCCAAATCCATGCCACATCAGTGCTCATCCATGCCACATGTGTTATTATCTGTGCCACATCCATACCACATCAGTTCTCATCCGTGCCACATCCATGCCACTACTGTGCCCATCAGTGCCACTACAGTGCCCATCAGTGCCTCACAAAAGTGTAAGAGGTAGCCTAGAAATTAGATGTGTAATTTATGCTCCTAGAACACCTGATGGTGCTCCTTGCATGTTGGGCCTCCGTATATGGCCAGGCTGTGTAAAAGTCTCACAAATGTGGTATGGCCATACTCAGGAGGAGTAGCAGAATGTGTTTTCGGGTGTGATTTGCAGTATGCATATGCTGTGTGAGAAAAATAATCTGTTAATATGACAATTTTGTGAACAAAAAAACAGGGCTTTTTGTTTTGTGAACAGGGCTCGTGCGTTGTGCTCTGTAAAAAGGGAGTCTATGAGACCCCCCTGATCACAGATTGGATTAAGGGGTCAATTCCTTACCATGTGATCAGCTGTCAATCCCTTACCATGTGATCAGCTGTCAGCCAATGACAGCTGATCATGTGATGTAAACAGAGCTGGTAATCGGCTATTTTTCTTCCTCATGCTGATAGGCTGATCACTGTCGACTGTCAGAGGGACATTGGTCCCGATCAAGGAGCGCGGCTGGGGAGTCATCTGTGTCAAGCAGGGCCACCTACCAGTGCCCACAGTGTCACCTATCAATGTCACCAATCAGTTCCTCATCACCAGTGCTGCCCATCAGTGCTACCTACCAGTGCCCATCAGTGCCACCTATCAGTGCCCATCAGTGCCCTCTCAGTGCCCCTCAGTGCCACCCATCAGTGCTACCCATCAGTGCCACCCATCAGTGCCACCTATCAGGGCCATCTATCAGTGCTACCTATCAGTGACACCTATCAGTGCCCTGCAGTGCCCCTTCAGTGCCCCTCAGTGCCACCCATCAGTGCCACCTATCAGGGCCCATCAGTGCCACCTCATCAGTGCCGTCTTATCAATGGCCATCAGTGCCGCCTTATCTGTGCCTATCAGTGCCCATCCGTGCAGCCTCATCAGCGCATATCAATGAAGGAGAAAAATTACCTGTTTGCACAATTTTATAACAAACTATGAAACAGTTCAATTTGTGTGAAAAAAATGATAAAAATTTCATTTGGGTACAGTATTGCATGACCGCGCAATTGTCATTCAAAGTGTGACAGCGCTGAAAGCTGAAAATTGGTCTGGGCAGAAGGGGGGTTTAAGTGCCCAGTAAGCAAGTGATTAAATATGTATACCCAAAATGAAAAGAATATTTTGCAGCATATGCTCTCTAGTAATATTAAGGATAGTAATGAACAGTCAATTTATACACATGAAAACATAAAACTTACAGCTGCAAAGTAAAATCCAATGGTTTCTTCTACATTTACTATAGTGTGCCTTTTGTGTGCATTACAGCTTCAAGTCAAACTGATAAACAACTGTTAAAAAGAGCAAATAAATTGTTGGAAGTTTACTGGAATTCCAATATGTGTTGCCAAGTGTGACTGTACATTTTAAGCAATAATTTGCAGCGCTAGATCCAGCCATAGATTATATGTAACCTGTTCAATGCTGAGAGGTGAGACAACACTTAGCAGCAGAATATCTCATCTGACCCTTTTACTGCTCAAAGGATTTGACTGTTGGCCCAATACACTTGACCTCTGTTTGTGACATCTCTTTCTGCTCTTATTGAAAATTGTGAAATGGCCATGAGATGTAAAGAACTGCAAACTATTGGACTAAAGATACTTCAGAGAATTGTTACTTTAACATTGTTACAACCAAGACTTTGTGTTGCGGCTTCCTTCTAACAGACTTAAATTATTTAGTATGTTCTCTATGCAGAATGTGGAATTGACTTAAAGGAAATATCTTTCTTTTTTTTTTAATTCATTTTTATATGTATATTGTGATTAAACATATCAACATATCAGGATTTGTCTGGCAAGTGTAAAACTGTCCTTTTCAAAATACATACAGCTAAAATAAGACCAAGCTGGTTAACCACTTGCCCACTGGGCACATTTACCCCCTTCCTGCCCATGCCAATTTTCAGCTTTCAGCGCTGTCATACTTTGAATGACAATTGTGCAATCATGCAACACTATATCCATATGGATTTTTTAGATTTTTTTTACACAAATAGAGCTTTCTTTTGGGGGAATTCAATCACCACTGTTTTTTTTATTTTTGCTAAATGAATTAAACAAGCCTGCCATTTTGCAAAAAAACTTCATAGTTTGTTATACAAATTAGCCTACAGGTAATTTTTCTCCTTCACTGATGTGTGCTGATGAGGCTGCACTGATAGGCACTGATAGGCTGCACTGATGGGCACTGATAAGGCAACACTTATGAGGCAGCACCGATGGGCATTTATGGGCACTAGGGATGAGCTTCGAGTTCGAGTCGAACTCATGTTCTACTCGAACATTGGCTGTTCGCAAGTTCGCCGAACAGCGAACAATTTGGGGTGTTCGCGGCAAATTCGAATGCCGCGGAACACCCTTTAAAAGTCTATGGGAGAAATCAAAAGTGCTAATTTTAAAGGCTTATATGCAAGTTATTGTCATAAAAAGTGTTTGGGGACCCGGGTCCTGCCCCAGGGGACATGGATCAATGCAAAAAAAAGTTTTAAAAACGGACGTTTTTTCAGGAGCAGTGATTTTATTAATGCTTAAAGTCAAACAATAAAAGTGTAATATCCCTTTAAATTTCGTACCTGGGGGGTGTCTATAGTATGCCTGTAAAGGGGCGCATGTTTCCTGTGTTTAGAACAGTCTGACAGCAAAATGACATTTGGAAGGAAAAAACTCATTTAAAACTACCCGCGGCTATTGCATTGCCGACAATACACATAGAAGTTCATTGATAAAAACGGCATGGGAATTCCCCACAGGGGAACCCCGAACCAAAAAAAAAAAAAAAAAAATGATGTGGGGGTCCCCCTAAATTCCATACAAGGCCCTTCAGGTCTGGTATGGATATTAAGGGGAACCCCAGCCAAAATTAAAAAAAAAAATTGACGTGGGGTTCCCCCTAAATTCCATACCAGACCCTTCAGGTCTGGTATGGATTTTAAGGGGAACCCCGCGCCAAAAAAAAAAAAAAAACGGCGTGGGGTCCCCCTAAAAATCCATACCAGACCCTTATCCGAGCACGCAACCTGGCAGGCCGCAGGAAAAGAGGGGGGGACGAGAGTGCGGCCCCCCCCCCTCCTGAACCGTACCAGGCCACATGCCCTCAACATTGGGAGGGTGCTTTGGGGTAGCCCCCCAAAACACCTTGTCCCCATGTTGATGAGGACAAGGGCCTCATCCTCACAACCGTGGCTGGTGGTTGTGGGGGTCTGCGGGCGGGGGGCTTATCGGAATCTGGAAGCCCCCTTTAACAAGGGGACCCCCAGATCCTGGCCCCCCCCTGTGTGAAATGGTAAGGGGGTACTTACCCCTACCATTTCACTAAAAAACTGTCAAAAATTTTAAAAAATGACAAGAGACAGTTTTTGACAATTCCTTTATTTAAATGCTTCTTCTTTCTTCCTTCATCTTCTTCTTCTTCTGGTTCTTCTGGCTCTTCTGGTTCTTCCTCCGGCGTTCTCGTCCAGCATCTTCTCCGCGGCGTCTTCTATCTTCTTCTCCTCGGGCCGCTCCGCACCCATGGCATGAGGGGAGGCTTCCGCTCTTCTCTTCATCTTCTTCTCTTCTTCATCTTCTTCTTCATCTTCTTCTTCATCTTCTTCTTCTTCTTCTCTTCTTCATGTCTTCTCCGGGCCGCTCCGCAGCCATGCTGTGGCATGGAGGGAGGCTCCCGCTGTGTGACGGCATCTCTTCGTCTGACGGTTCTTAAATAACGGGGGGCGGGGCCACCCGATGACCCCGCCCCCCTCTGACGCACGGTGACATGATGGGACTTCCCTGTGGCATTCCCCGTGACGTCACAGGGAAGTCCCGTCAAGTCACCGTGCGTCAGAGGGGGGCGGGGTCACCGGATGGCCCCGCCCCCCGTTATTTAAGAACCGTCAGACGAAGAGACGCCGTCACACAGCGGGAGCCTCCCTCCATGCCACAGCATGGCTGCGGAGCGGCCCGGAGAAGACATGAAGAAGAGAAGAAGAAGAAGAAGATGAAGAAGAAGATGAAGAAGAAGATGAAGAAGAGAAGAAGATGAAGAGAAGAGCGGGAGCCTCCCCTCATGCCATGGGTGCGGAGCGGCCCGAGGAGAAGAAGATAGAAGACGCCGCGGAGAAGATGCTGGACGAGAACGCCGGAGGAAGAACCAGAAGAGCCAGAAGAACCAGAAGAAGAAGAAGATGAAGGAAGAAAGAAGAAGCATTTAAATAAAGGAATTGTCAAAAACTGTCTCTTGTCATTTTTTAAAATTTTTGACAGTTTTTTAGTGAAATGGTAGGGGTAAGTACCCCCTTACCATTTCACACAGGGGGGGGGGCGGGATCTGGGGGTCCCCTTGTTAAAGGGGGCTTCCAGATTCCGATAAGCCCCCCGCCCGCAGACCCCCACAACCACCGGCCACGGTTGTGAGGATGAGGCCCTTGTCCTCATCAACATGGGGACAAGGTGTTTTGGGGGCTACCCCAAAGCACCCTCCCAATGTTGAGGGCATGTGGCCTGGTACGGTTCAGGAGGGGGGGGGCCGCACTCTCGTCCCCCCCTCTTTTCCTGCGGCCTGCCAGGTTGCGTGCTCGGATAAGGGTCTGGTATGGATTTTTAGGGGGACCCCACGCCGTTTTTTTTTTTTTTTTTGGCACGGGGTTCCCCTTAAAATCCATACCAGACCTGAAGGGTCTGGTATGGAATTTAGGGGGAACCCCACGTCAATTTTTTTTTTAAATTTTGGCTGGGGTTCCCCTTAATATCCATACCAGACCTGAAGGGCCTTGTATGGAATTTAGGGGGACTCCCACATCATTTTTTTTTTTAATTTTGGTTCGGGGTTGCCCTGTGGGGAATTCCCATGCCGTTTTTATCAATGAACTTCTATGTGTATTGTCGGCAATGCAATAGCCGCGGTAGTTTTAAATGTGTTTTTTCCTTCAAAATGTCATTTTGCTGTCAGACTGTTCTAAACACGGGAAACATGCGCCCCTTTACAGGCATACTATAGACACCCCCCAGGTATGAAATTTAAAGGGATATTACACTTTTATTGTTTGACTTTAAGCATTATTAAAATCACTGCTCCTGAAAAAACGGCCGTTTTTAAAACTTTTTTTTGCATTGATTCATGTCCCCTGGGGCAGGACCCAGGTCCCCAAACACTTTTATTGACAATAACTTGCATATTAGCCTTTAAAATTAGCACTTTTGATTATTCATGTTCGTGTCCCATAGACTTTAACGGTGTTCGCGTGTTCGAACGAATTTTTTTCCTGTTCGCATGTTCTGGTGCGAACCGAACAGGGGGGTGTTCGGCTCATCCCTAATGGGCACTGATAGGCTGCACTAAAGGGCATTGATGAGGAGGCACTGATGAGACTGTACTGATAGGCGGCACTGATGGGTGGCACTGATAGGTGTCACTGATGGGCACTCATAGGTGGAACTGATGGGCACTGGTAGGCAGCACTGATAGGTGGCACTGTTGGGACTGGTAGGTGGCACTTATATGTGAGACTGATGAGGAGGCACTGATGGGCACTTATTGGCAGCACTGATGGGAACTGGTTGGCAGCTTTTCCTCAATGAATGGAAAGTTTTCTCTGATTAGACATGGTGGAGAGGTGAGATGATGATGTCACGATCTCTACATCACCCAGTCAGAGAAAGTCTGGTACCCAGAGGATAGGGGGAATCACTGTAGTAGTGGCGACTACTACAGTGATTCTCTCCTTCCACAAGGATCAGTCATGTATAGAATATGTTTCCTTAAATTTGAACAAGCTGGACTGATGTAAGTATACAAACATTTCCATACCTGCAATTAAACTTTAAAATTAGCAACTCAAAATCATCCACACTTCATTGTTCACTCCCTTCAAACATACTCATCAATTACACAGCTCACTTCCCCTTTGTGTGGGAACGGAAGGTTCACACATGCCTAGGCACTAAGTGGCCTCTAAACCATTGAGACTTGTATTCCTTGAAACACCAGCAGCAGCTGTACAACAATGCAATTGCAATGTGAGGACAGATCACCCTTGGTTTGGCTGTGTAGCCATTCTAAAAATGATTTTTTTCACATATTTTTATATTTCGATTGCCCTCCCCAAAACATTTTTCACCTCAGTCCAAACAAAAAATGTTTACACATTCTAGATAAAATCAAATCAAAATGATATGTCTCTGATCAATTTGATTGATCAAAAAATGATTATGTAATAGATCTCTGTTAGTATAGTGTCAAGAGGTTGACACATTTCACATCTGTGCTTCCTCAGGACCTTACATTCTTGACTAAAAACAGAGATCCTGTTCAAGAAAAGAAGAAAGAACACAAACATTATTTAAATTTTGATTAGGTGGGAGTGCAACATATTCATTTTAACATGCCATTCGTATGGGTAAAAATAGACGTGCATCGAGGGCCACTTACATGTAAAAAGGAGCCCTCAAGAAATGACGTGCCAAGTGTCATGGAGGAGCAATCTGATAGCTAATGTCTTCAAACAATAGGTAAATAAATATAGAGAAAGAGAAATGACCGAGTGGTTCTATTCTGAAAAATACCAATAAGCATGAAATTGGTAAGTTACATTGGAAATAGGGTAGATACAAAGTTAAATATCAGCCAAAATTATATAGTGCTTACTAGGGATAGGATCCCAAAAGGAAAATGGGGAAGGGGGCTGCCCTCAACTATAGATAGAGATTTGAAGATTTTGCAGTCAGTTCATCAGCATGACCCCTATACAATCCATACAAAATACATAGTCAATATTATATTAGCTGAGTCCAAGTTACTAGAATCCTCACAAAAAAAAGAAGAAAAATATACCTCAGTGGTATTCAGGATGTTACTCAATAATACTGTTAAATCGGAGTCCTATTGTATCTTTAAGGATATTGTTAGAAATGAAATCTACAAACAATCCAAAATAATATGAAATAATCCAATAGTTCAATTTCCTCAATATACATATGGGCTCAAGTGAGAAAAATATTCACTTGGAACAATTTGCAACATTGTGCACACTTACCGTCTAACTTGTATCAAAATCTCTGTACCAGGATGATATCACTATATAGCAATCATCTCTCTTATCCTATTCCTTACATTCAGCCAAAAAGTCTATAAAATACATATATGTAGACAACCAATGAATTGAAATCAAATCATTATAAACAATATTCGTAATATATATGCTAACATCACCATGTGTATATAACACTCACCTCCATAAACTCCCACCATAGAGCACAGCACTGTCTACCAATCCTTCTATTCACAAACGAATCTAATATATCCTATGGTTGGCGCCAAAACGGCATCTTAATTACTATACGTGTCAGGTCAGATGAGGGGAGGACACTATCCAGCCATAAGGCATTTTGTATTGAGCTCCTCAGTATCTATAAATCACTGTCCATGGTCTTGCTCATGCGCCGAACCATGCTTCCCCACATCTGCAACTGTGGGCCATACATTCCAAACAACACTCTATCTGCGATTAACATTATAGTCTTTAGACTATAGCTACACCTAGTTAAATGGGATTCCCCAGGACTCCTACCACCTCAACACCACCACCTTGGTCAGGCAGGGGGCCAAAGATCAACCCTCCTGCCCCCAGATTATAACCATACCAGGGGTCCCATTTATATCACAAAGACATCATTACAGAGCGTATGTACAAACACTATAGCACGTCATTTGAGCATGCATCTCCCAAAATTCCATAAGAAACAAGGGGTTTGTTATTCCCTCATATGCATAGTATAAAAATTATAGCATGCTGCACCCACATCTAAAATCCATCTGTATCCAATTTGTAAATTGTGACTTGTTTACAATAGTTCCACATAACAAAATATAATAACTTCATGATCCAATATATTTGCCTTAAAAACAGGACACACTAAGACATATGTCGGTATATGGATCAGACTACAGTATTTTCATATGTTGTATATGTGCGGAGATTCAGGAACCTGGGAAATCAAGACCTTTGGAGGTAGTAATCCAGCTAGCCCAAAAACGGTTTATAATTAAGAGCCTCATTGAGGCCTAGTGGGCAAGTGGCATTTAATTTAAAAATCCACCTTGCCTCACGCTGTAATAGTTTTTTGTCTAGGTTTCCTCCTCTTGGATCCTCAAGAACCCTTTCAAGGACCATAAATTGTACCATTGAAGTGTCCTGTTTAAGTTGAAGAGCTACATGTCTGCCAATGGGAGTGTATAATAATTTTTTTCTAATATAGTAAATATGTTCATAAATTATTTTCCAAAATTCCTGAACATCTTTCCAATATAGAGTGATCCACATTTACAAAAAACAATATATATCACACCTCTCGTTTGACAATCAACATGATGTTCAATGTTTTGTACATTTCCATTAGGCAGGATAAAAGATGCTCCTTCTAAAATCCAATTGCAGTATTCACACATACCACATTTGTGCATACCCCTACTTGATTCAAAAGTCACTGAGGGTTCCTAAAAATGGCTATGAACCAATCGGTCCTTTAGAGATCTACATTTCTTATATGTAAGCTGGGGATAGTCCTTAACATATTTAATCAGGATAGGATTACCAGTAAGGAGGTGCCAGTGTCTACCCACTGTGTCTTTCACCATGTGATGTAGTAACAATCCTCACAGTATCTAACTGTTTATTGGTTTTGTTCCTGAACAACAGTTCATGTCTGCTTTTCTGAGATGCCTTATTGTAGGCTTTTTTTAACCACTTCTCGCCTGGCCTATAGCAGAATGATAGCCGGGCGGTGGTTCAGTTATCCTGACTGGGCGTCATATGATGTCCAGCAGGATAACAGCCGCCGTGCACCCGTGGGGGCACGCATCGCGGCGATCAGTGGTACGGTGTGTCAGTTTGACGTGGTGTGTCAGTCTGACATACCGCTACACGGATCTTGGTAAAGAGCCTCTGGCTTTTCCTCACTCGCGTCTGACAGACGCGAGTAGAGGAGAGCCGATCGGTGGCTCTCCTGACAGGGAGGGTCTGCGCTGATTGTTTATCAGCTCAGCCCCCCCTCAGCTGCCCACACTGGACCACCAGGGAAGGCACCAGGACCACCAGGGAAGCCCCCAACATGTGGATGGGTCTGGTGGTGTGAGGATGTGGCTCTGTTTCTATAGGATTGCGTCCTCTCTGCTCTTTGCATGATAGATTTGTTGATGCTGTTTGATACTACGATACTCGCGCCGGCTCTACTGCGCATGGGTGTACTTTTGGTTAGTTTCCGACCGGGAACGTGGTTTCGGCGCATGCGGAGGATCGCAGAGAGTGATTTATGGATACTGAGGAGCTCAATACAAGACGCCTTATGGGTGGAGAGCATCCTTCCCTCATCTTACCTGACACCTATAGTAATTAAGACGCCGTTTTAGTGCCAACTATAGGATATATTAGATTAATTTGTGGATAGAAGGATTGGTAGACAGTGCTGTGCTCTATGGTAAGAGTTTATGGAGGTGAGTGTTATATACACATGGTGATGTTAGCATATATATTAGGAATATCGTTTTTCATTCCAACTCATTGGTTGCCTTACATATATGTATCTTATAGACTTTTGGCTGAATGTAAGGAATAGGATAAGAAGAGAGATGATTGCTATATAGTGATATCAACCTGGTACAGAGATTTTGATACAAGTTAGACAGTAAGTGTGCACATTGTTGCAAATTGGTCCAAGCAAATCTTTTACGCACTTGAACCCATATGTATATTGAGGAAATTGAACTATTGGATTATTTCATATTATTTTGGATTGTTTGCAGATTTCATTTCTAACAACATACTTAAAGGGGACAATAGGACTCCGATTTAACAGTATTATGGAGTAACAATCCTGATTACCATTGAGGTATATTTTTTAGCTTTTTTTTTGTGAGAATTCTAGTAACTTGGACTCAGCATATATAATATTGACTATGTATTTTGTATGGATTGTACAGGGGTCATGCTCATGAACTGACTGCAAAATCTTCAAATCTCTATCTATAGTTAAGGGCAGCCCCCTTCCCCTTTTTCCTTTTGGGATCCTATCCCCAGTAAGTACTATATTAATTAGTCTGATATTTAACGTTGTATCTACCCTATTTCCCAATGTAACTTACCAATTCCATGCTTATTGGTATTTTTTAGAATAGAACCACTTGGTCATTTCTCTTTCTTTATATTTATTTACCTATTGTTTGAAGACATTAGCTATCAGATTGCTCCTCCATGACACTTGGCACGTCATTTCTTGAGGGCTCCTTTTTACATGTAAGTGGCCCTCGATGCACGTCTATTTTTACCCATACGAATGGCATGTTAAAATGAATATGTTGCACTCCCACCTAATCAAAATTTAAATAATGTTTGTGTTCTTTCTTCTTTTCTTGAACAGGATCTCTGTTTTTAGTCAAGAATGTAAGGTCCTGAGGAAGCACAGATGTGAAACGCATCAACCTCTTCACACAATACTAACAGAGATCTATTACATAATAATTTTTTGATCGATCAAATTGAACAAAGCCATAAATTTTGTTTTGATTTTATCTAGAATGTGTAAACATTTGTTAACAATTTTGTAATAAAGATATTTAGTATTATTTTGCTTTGACTGTCCTTCACTGGTACCGATAAAGTCTGTTACATCAGTCCTATCTTCTAAAATATTATAAAGGATGAGGTACCCTCATAGCCCAAACAATTCCTTATACATATTTCTATGAAATAACAGACCAGCAAGTGTCAGTTTGACCATGCTCACAGCACCTAAACATAAAAGGGGCATCGGACTTCCTGATGTCCGGAAATATTGCTGGGCCTGCCATCTGTAGCACACCCCCGTAGGGACTGCTGATGAACTTGGATCCCCCACTCCGTCACAGACAGGCATACATAATTTTCACAAGCAGCCAGAATCAGAAAATAGTCTGTGACTTTGTTTTTGTTATTTATTGAAGGTTAATAACTTGGATAGGGATGGAAGGCTATGGGATGCCCACTTAACTTCAGCAAAAAATTCAGCAAAACTTCAGGGACATCTTCCTAAATACAGTCTATATACAGTCTCCTTCCCTTTCCTGCATAGCACTTGCTTACTCCAGCTGAATCACTTTGATTTATATCACATGCTCCCAGTCAGATTATCAATGGTCCATTATAGGCAGGAACTCACAGCCCTTTTTTGTGTAGCACCGTGTAGTGACACAGCTTGATACTCTTCCTATGTGGCTATTGATCCCAGCACCACCTTTCCAGTTACTGCTAACCCACCTGGCTGCAGCTGCCCTTTTCACTAGCCCTCCAGGCTAACTCTCCACACCAGTCCACCCAACTGACTCTTCACCAGCCCACCCGGCTGACACTTGACCAGCCCCCCCAGCTGACTCTCAGGAGATCTCTCAGGGAAGGATGAAGGCTTAAGAACACTGCTGTTTTCAGGGAGACTGGCTGCATGTGGCAGTCCCCCCTTTGTTAGTCCCCAACAGTGTTAACTACCCACTTTGTCCATTCTCATGCTCCCTTGCCTCCAGGAAAGCCTCCTCTTGTGGGTTTTTGGCAGTAGCCTTCCGGCGCCTGAGTCCTGGCCCAAGGGAGGACACCCCCTTCCCAGACTAGGGGGCACCTCTGTGGGGCACCGACAGCCTGCTCAACATTGAATCTTCTACCCGACTGCCCTGCTGACATGGCCCATGTCTATTTATGGAGTGGTCTTAGCCCCCTGCCAGCCTACCTCTGAGGATTATTTTAGGCTGAATAAATATTCAAGCCAGCTCCTCCTAACCTCCACCCACTAATTTTAGAAGATGTTCCAACCTTCTAGACCAGGGGGCAGCACCAGAGAGTTGCCACGATGATTCACTCAGCCCAAACTTTAGTAAATCCTGACCCAGATTCCATAGCTTATGCTTAGCCCTGCGCTAAAATATATTTTCCTACTCTACTTCTAGCACACACTACAGGGTACTACACATCTTACAAGGGTGATAGATTGGAATGTACACAAATCTCATAACGACTGGGTAAGTGTTGAACAATTATCTTCCAACATCCCAATGAATCTCTTATCTTGGATAAGAAAACTGTTTTCTTTGCCACTCCCACTTTTTATCCCCTCAGGGACTTCTTTCTACCCAATCTTGGGAAAATAATTTCGACCAAACTTGTTCCACAAAAGAATAGAAATACATGGATATGCTCATGCTCAAATGATCACTCAATTTCAATGTTCAGAAAAAATATATGCTCTAAATGATACTGTACGCCAACAACACTTCACTACATTTCTCAGTACATGCCTGATACCTGTTGGAGTAACGGTCAGACTTGTGGTACAATTCAAAC
Organism: Lithobates clamitans; assembly: GCA_037952925.1. Taxonomy (NCBI): domain Eukaryota; kingdom Metazoa; phylum Chordata; class Amphibia; order Anura; family Ranidae; genus Lithobates; species Lithobates clamitans. Next base: position 1,385,894 of record JBBGZY010000228.1, on the reverse strand, counting down.
CCCAACCATCTTGGACATAGATGCATTCTCTCATAGTCCTTATCACAGAAGGTAGCTTTGATTTACAACCAAAATTATTACTTCCACATTACTCTGATTTCCCAACTACACAAGCCACACACTCACTCACACTCCACCTACTGATTCTTAAAAAATCATAATTTTGAGGCACTGTAAATGTTCCCACCCACCAACTCTTTAGGAATGGTTTGCTTGCATAGACACGGTAGCTACTACAGAAGAGCTAATGTACATTAGCTGAGAAGCAAAACATCACAGCCGCAGCATGTATACATCCCCAGGCCTCCCCTCTGTAGCTAAAAGGCGTAGTGTTTGAGGAACCCAGGAGGTGCCAGGTTGCCTCTTTCTTGCCATCATATTTTAACAGGTGCACTATGCATGCCACATGTCGCTTTCTCCCTGAAATGTCCCTCATTCTCAACTTCAAAGTTTGAAGGTATGTTAGTACTATTTCAGTGCATGTCACAAACATTACATGCATTACAAACCTTACACCGCTATTAGCCCCATCCTGGGGGGGTGCAGTTTGCCATGTTCACCCTGAGCACTGGAGGACCTTGTCCTGCCACTGGGTATGAGATCACAATGCTGTACCTCTGATGTTGTTTATTGGCTTTTAAAACTGAGTACCTGTCAACTGATACCTGTCAATTCCTCCAACTTTGTCTTCAGAGGGCATTTATGGTGAGAGCTCTCCAGACTTTCCTGCTGTAAGTCCCTCCTGTCCCCAGCATGTAGTGCCAAAAAAGAGACAATAATTCACACTGTGCTGCTGGTGTTGAGCCTTTATCTGCTGGGCCAAGGTCATCTGACTGAGGTCTATAATAATAACAAGACATATAATTCTAGTTTATATTGCAAGCTTTATTATTTTTAATAATTGTGGACATTTTTATTTATTTATTTTTTTTGTGAACCTCTGGACCTTTATTTGGAGTTGGAAATTCTTGGCTAGAAAAATAGAAAACAAAACAAAACACATGTATGCAAAAAACAATTTTTGTATCGCTTCCTTACATTCAATAAAATCTTATTGGAAAAAAAAACACAAAACACATAGGCAGAATAGGTAGCTCACCGATTGTTTTGTCCATCTTTTTCTCTCTTAAGACAATATTCCCTATGTACATTGCATCACATATTCCTCAAGGTGCATATATGCTCAGAGCAAAAGCAAATGATCTACAGCACACTGTAATGCCCCGTACACACGGTCGGATTTTCCGATGGACAATGTCCGATCGGAGCGTGTTGTCGGAAATTCCGACCGTGTGTGGGCGCCATCGGACATTTTACATCGGATTTTCCGACACACAAAGTTGGACAGCAGGAGATAAAATTTTCCGACAACAAAATCCGATCGCGTCTTTTCCGACCGTGTGTGGCCTGTTCCGACGCACAAAGTGCCACGCATGCTCAGAAGAAATTCCGACACGGGACAGCTCGTTCTGGTAAACGTAGCATTTAGAATGGATACAGCACTTTCGTCACGCTGCAATGTTCAAAATGGTTTAATACAGCGCACTCTCTTCTTCTTTATAATGTGACAAGAATTAAGTCGTTTTGCTGCTCATATTCACACACACTTCTCACAAACTTATTTAGTTACTTTTTATCGGGATTCCCTCAATATATTTTGATTTCTCACATCTGACAACAAAATTTTTTTTTTTTTTGGACTTTAATGTAGATTCTTTTTTGTGTTTCTCTTTTTTATTTTTATTTTTTTTGGTGATTTTGATTTGTATTCCCGAAAATGTTTGTGTGTTGTTGTCCCTTGTTAATTTCACATTGTACTTTAGAAATGTACCTGAATCGTCACCAACAAACGGTCCTTTTTGGATGAAAACACACACAGGAGAGTAGAATTTACCTAAAAATATTTTATTAAGGGGTCACAACTATAAACAAAGAGGGAGGCAACGCTGGAGAAACTGCAGAAGTGGGCGAAGCCTTGGACCCCCAGGGCACACATCAACTATTTAAAAGCAAAATTGGTGGCCTGAGGAGTCCATATCATAAGGGAGTGCAGTCTGGTCCAGAAGTCCCAGAGATCCGGAAAGCAGCAGATGACATCTGTGTCCCCAGGCTGTGGTCATACGAGAGACTGCATCTTCTGTCAGACCAGACTGAACCCAGGGTCATCACTCTTTGGTCTTCTTTCCACGCTTCCTTCCAGGCTTTGGCTGTGGTGGTGGAGTTGTGGCAGCAGGAGGAGGAGGAGGAGGAGGGGGAGGATAGTCCCTCTCCATGACATCCGTCTTGTGTGTCAGTTCCCCACTCTCCCCCTTACATAGGACTTTATAAATCAGGTCCTCAGAGATCTTGCGTTGGCCCTCCTGCATGCCCTGCAATTTTGTGGCAGCCATGCAGGCAAAGGCCTCTTCAGGACTGGGGAAGGCTCGGAGGGACGCCGAAGCCTCCTGGATCAGCCTGTACGCTGAATCCTGCACGGGACTCGGAGTTGCCTTCCTGGCTCGTTTATATGGCAGGCGGAGGGGAGGAACCTGAGACTCAGTCAGGCTGCGACTTGTCCCAGGCTTCTCTTGGCTTCTCTTGGCTGCCACTTAGCCCCGCCTCCTCCTGGCTGACACTAATCCCTGCCTCCTCCTGACTGCCACATTCCACAACCTCCTCCTGGCTGAGGTCTTCCTGTGTATGAAAAAGGGACATAGTTTTAGTATTTTCCTTATTAATCACACAAAATTTTCACCTCCTGACTGCTGCAAATTGAATGTTAACAAATATAACAGACTATCCTTCTGAGCCCAGCAGTTTTCATTCTTTTCCCAATTTTGGGTGCCCACTACTGTCTATTGATATGTAAAGCAGTTTTTTTAATCAGCAATTAGTGATCAATAATAACATCTAGTAAACATCATTTATTTATTGCCCAGAAATCTGTAGAAGAATGCTATACCTGACTCCAGCTGGGCTCCTCCACTTCTTCTTTGTCAAGCTGCAATACTTTACCTGTTTTGTACAAGCTTCACAGATGTAGCCCCCCCTATAGTATACACTGGAGCACCTGTGTGGCCCCCCTAATAAAAATGGTGTTCTTGTGTCCCACACTAGTGCTCCAGTGTCCAGATGTGAAAACAGCTGCTGAGTGTCCTCTCCTTACACACAATCTAGTTTGCATTTCATTCTAGTAACAAAGCCATCTACACAACCCAATTCTTTGAAGACATGTATAGGGCGTCAAAATGGTGGCCAAATGCATATGGCCTAAACAATGGTAAAGCAGACGGTGAAACACGGGGTCCGTCATCCTGAGAAAGTTCCTGAAATCATCAGGATTATTCTCACGGATCTCATGGAGCAAAGGCATATGACAGAACTGGTCACGCTGAAGCAACCAATTCTTGGTCCATGAACTCCTCCCCACCCTGTTCATGGACTGGACTTGTGTCAAGGTCAGGACCCCAACACCAAGCCCCCGCACAGCACGAACTCTACGAGGAGTACGCATACGAAACATGGCTAGAAAACGGTCGGCTGCTCAGAACGAAGTAACAGAACGCACTGAAGAACAGCAAGGCCTGTGAAGAGCGACCTGAAAAACAGTAACGAACGAACAAGAATACAGTGACTAAAGTCACGCGGAACTTGCTTGCACGCACTGAAGAGCAGATACAAACAAGCACAAACTGAACGTCAGAAAACGATCTGAAAGGCACGAGTCTGAAAAAGCACGAATCGTCTCTCACCAAACTTTTACTAACACGAGATTAGCAAAAGGAGCCCAAAGGGTGCCGCGCTTGGTTCTGAACCGGCCTTTTCTAGTCTCGTCGTACGTGGTGTACGTGACCGCGTGGTTGTCGATCGGAAATTCCGACAACTTTGTGCGACCGTGTGTAGGCAAAACAAGTTTGAGCCAACATCCGTCGGAAAAAATCAGAGGATTTTGTTGTCGGAATGTCCGAACAAAGTCCGACCCTGTGTACGGGGCATAACACATACAACAGATACTTTGTTGCATGGATTGCAGTATACATTAACACGGTACCCCAACACGCAAATATGTTGGAAACAAACACAATTGACCTTCTGTGCACTGTAACACATGCATTAAAAAAACACATGCATTATTTTGCGTTGGATTGGAAACAAATATGTCAGGTGCATTTTTTTGGTCCAAGGACATGAACTGAGGGCCCACGAATGGTCCCATAAAAATAAATGGGCTTATGCAAACAAACATGCATTGATGTGCCAAAACGAGCACCAACATTAGCTGAACAGTCTAAATGGGTACTAATATTAGCCCTCTCACAGACTTCTACATACTACCTCTATGCAGGCTTGTTGATGTCCTGTACTTGCACCAGGCACTCATAATGCTGTATTGTCATATAGTGGCCCTAAAATGGATCTTTCCTCTCCTCTATAAAAAATGACAGCAGTGTATGACTCTGCCTGCTGATATGTAATCATCTCACATTAGTTAAACAAAAATTTTTTTGCTTTTACTTACAATTACTGTTTTTTCCATTTCCTGGTTGATAGATGATATACCCCTGGCCTGACAGATGCATCCTGGGAAGTTGCTATCAAATTTTCCAGAATGCAGACCCAGAGTTCAAGGCAGAGTTTCAGGTAGTAAAGGGAGGTGGATTTATCTGCCCTTAGAAGAAATGGCCACTGTGAGAAGAATGGGGAGGAAAAGATAAAAAAAAAGTATACCAAGCATAAAAAGTCTACAATTATCTATAAGTATCTGTTTGTAGATCACCATTGCTAAATATTTCTAAAGGTGACTGTTGTCATTTTTATGATAAAGGTAAAGTTCCTATTTAAGGCTTGTGTCACTCTAGTGATCAGTCAATGGTGGCAGCACACCAGTGCCAACATCTGTAGAGACAGCTCTTTTGCTTCTACCGTGTTTGTTATCTGGCCATTGTTCTGTTGCTGCTTTCTTAATGGTAAGATAGTTTATGTAGCGTATTGGCCAGTGAAGCAAAGATTCTGTAGGAGCAGATACGTTTTCTCTGTGAGTATACACTAATTGTCTCAAGCAGTATTGATTATGTTGTTGTGGACATTTACCTTATTGCCTTACTGCCAATGCCAGTACGGTACTTATTGCTTCATTATGGACATGCTCCAGAATGTAACAAAATACTGCTAATATCTTACAAAGCCATCCACAACTTGGCCCCCAGCTACAGTATATCACTAACGTTGTCTCAAAATACCAACCAAATTGTTATCTTCATTCCTCCCAAGACCTCCTGCTCTCCAGCCCTCTTGTCACCTCTTCGCATGCTCACCTCCAGAACTTTTCCCGAACCTCTCTCTTATGAAATTCCCTACCCCAATCTGTCTTGCTATCTCCTACTCTGTCCATTTTTAGATGATCCCTGAAAACCCTTCTATTCAGAGAATCCTATCCCACCTCTACCTTACATCTGTATTTCCACTTTCTCCATCAGCTCATCCCCCACAGTTATTACCTTTTGTATCACTTGACCCTCCCTTTTAGATTGTAGCTCCAACAAGCAGGGCCCTCTGATTCTTCCTGTATTGAATTGTATTGTAACTGTACTGTTTGTCCTCATGTTGTAAAGTGCTGCGCACCAAACTGTTGGTGCTATATAAATCCTGTATACTAATAATGTGACTGAATGGTACTGAATATGTAACTGCAGACATGTTTCTGATTGTATCAGTATGGTACAGTATGGTACATATTAATCCTCTGTGACCAAGTTATTGGCTTAGTTGTGTCAGTAAAGCATTGAAGATGTTCTTCCAGACATGTTTCAGGTATGTCAATACAGTACAAATTTTATCCCTGGGTACATATTTCGGGGTGTTTGGATTGATCATGTGCGGGCATGTTTCTCATTGTGTCAGTGCAATCATAATTGTTTCTCTGTGGACATGTTTCTGTTTCTGTCAGTATGGTGCTCATTGTGTCTCAAAGGACATGTTTGCTCCTGTGTCAATATGGTACTGATTGCGTCTCTGAGTAGGTTTTTGGTTGTGCCGTACAGCACTTATGTTGCCTCTACAGACATGTCTCAGGACAGAATTGTGTTAATTATATTTTTTTACAAATGTAACTATGATCCTGATCTTTTTTTTTATATTGTACCTTTTTTTTTTGCATAAGGTAATATTTATTGAAAATTATTTTTCAATTATACAACAGAGAAACAAGACAAAAACAGTAGCTCAAAACAGGCGACCACTGTTTGAATACTAAAAGGAAAATAAAACAAAGATAACAAATATAATCTTGTGCCATTAAGTATCACTTTAAATTATGTCATATCATACTCCAGGTGTTATGCTAATACAGATACCAGTACACCCTCTCTACTATAGAGCAGGTAGAATCACACTAAATTTCCCTAGTGAAAACTCCAGGAATATTGTACCTTAACCACCTCCAGTCCAGGGCTTTTCTGGCACTTTTTGTTCACATGTAACAATCAGTATTTTTCTGCTAGAAAATTAGTTAGACCCCCCAAACATTATATAACCCCCAAAGAACCCCCAAACATTATTATTTTTTTAAAGCAGAGGCCCTAGAGAATAAATTGGTCGGTTTTAGATGTACAGAGGAAGTCTGGTGCTAGAATTACTGCCCATGATCTGACATTTGCGGTGATACCTCACATGTTTGGGAAGATTGCTGCTTGTGTGCATGCGAGACCGACAGGCAGCTCACCTTTGCACGTGAGCATGAGAGGACCAGGGAACTTTAATTTTTTTTTTAATTATTCAATTAATTTTTTTTTCTTACACTGTTGCTTAAATTTTTTTTTGAATTACTTTTATTGCTATCACAAGGAATGTACTGTAAACATCCTTTTGACAGCAATGGGCATGTGACAGGTACTCTTTATGGAGAGACCCCAAACACCTCCTCTGCACTTAAAAGCATTCAAAACACCAAGATCATTATTTTAGATTTTAAAAAAGTGGCGCTGATCATTTCTGAGTAAACCGGAAGTGATGTCATGTCATGTCAGTGATGGCTTCCGGTTTACTGTTGCGAACAGTCGATCAAAGCCGATCCTGGCTTTGCTTGGCTGTCCAACCAGTGGGAAGGGAGAGCCTGAGAAAGCCGCAGAAGGCAGTGGGAGGGAGGGGATGTCCCCTTCTGCTGCTTGTAATAGCCATCGAGCGGCTAGTAAGCTGCTCCGATTGCTATTACAAGAGAGCTGACAGCCGGATCTAAAAAATTATACTAAGGTGATGCCTACAACTGCAGGCATCATTCTGGTACAACCACTGAAATTTCAGTGACGTACGGGTACGTCAATGGATGAGTAGTGGTTAATATTGATCATGATCTTGTTTCAATGTCGTAACCTTTGGTACATTTTTTCGAAACTGAACTACCCCCAGTGCTGACCCTATGCTTGGCGCATTCTACTGTCATTTGTAAATACAGAAGCGAGGCTTCTGTGTCAACAAGTGACAGTGTTCCTCTCCCAGCGGCTGCCTGCACTGAACCCTCCCTGCCCCCGTACAGTGACAGCACCAGCTTTTGGCTTCTGAACCCACCCACTCCTTGCAAGACTTCAGTATTCTTACATCTTCCTGAGTCTAGTCCTGGGATTTTTTGCTTTTTGTCTCTGCCTCTGTTCCTGTCCACCACCTGTAAGGCTTTAGTATTATTAGATAGCTTGTGTCTAGTCCTGGTTTCTTCTCATCTTCTGCCGCCGCCCACCGGTCCACTCAACACCTGTAGCGCTTCCCTAGACTTTGTTCTTCAGGTCTTATAGGTGGTGGGTGGGGACAGCCAGGGAAGCCGAGAACAGCGGGGAAGCCGAGAAAATGCTGCAAATAGACACAGACAGATCTAATAATACTCAAGCCTTACAGGTGGTGGGCGGGGACAGAAGCCAAGACAAAAAGCAGAAAATCCTGGATTTAGATTTGGGTAAATCTAATACTGAAGCCTTACAGGTGATGGGCAGACAGAAACCAGCAGATGGTGCCAGGATTAAACCCGGGCAAATCTAATAACAATAAGAATTACAGGTAAAGTGCAATTACCTTCTGCTGCTTTCAGCTGAGAATATAATCACTGTGAATTTGATTGCTATCATTAACTTGGTGGACCTTTTTTTACTAAAGTGTCTTTGTACTATTATGTTGGAGACCATGTGCTTTAGGCCCCTTCCATACAGGAATCCACTTGCTCAGTGGGGGATCTGTCTACTCAACCCTACTGAGCAGGCAGATGGCAGGTCAGTTTCCACTCCACTTATGCACTCTGCTCTGTGGGCAGTTGGATGTAAATGGACCAGCTGTTCATTTGCACCAGACTACCATCTGATCTGTTCAGGCCAGATGGAGGGGAACTGATCCCCTTCCATTTGTTTTTAGCCAATCAGATTGGATGTAGACAAGTGCAGATGGACACATGTTCGTTTACACCCACCACCCCAAAGATGTGAATGGTGGGATTGATCAGGTACGCCTGAAAAACAGACAGGTGGACCCAATGGGACTGGTCATGTGAAAGGATCCTAATGCATTTTCTTATAGCTGATTATAAGGGCTCATGTACACGTGCAGTGGGGGCAGTAAAAACATGCTGCTAAACTTCATTTTTACCACACCTCATTGCTCCCCTTTAGCTGCAGAGGCAGCAGCTGGGGTGTACAGATGCCACAGCTGCAATATTTTGATTTGCAGTGGTGGTAGGAGTTATACTCCCTGCCACTTTCAGCATGCACTATTATCTGCCAACACAACCTATACAAGTCAATAAGGCCACACCGCAACCTCCCAGCAACTGGGTGCAATGAACACAGTTGCAGTGGAGTAGTGCAACATGGGGGGGATAGGTGGTGAGAAGGCAACATATCTTCTCCTCGCCACCTGTCAAAGACTTATGAAAAGTGGACAAGTCCCATCCAGTCTTGAATGCTGCACTCTGTATATGCAGCGCACACCTGAAAGCTGCAGTCTATTCACAGCATGCATCTGATCACTGCAGTCTATTCACAGTGCACACCTGAACTCTGCACTCTATTTGCAACGTATGCTTGAACGCTGCACTCTATTCACAGTGCACACCTAAACTCTGCACTCTGCTTGCAGTGCACACCTGAACTCTGCACTCTGTTCGCAGCACACATCTGAACTCTGGTCTCTATTTGCAGGGAACACCTGAACTCTGCACTCTATTCGCAGTGCACACCTGAACTTTGCAACTCTATTCACAGTGCACACCTGAACTCTGCACTCTATTCGCAGCACACACCTGAACTCTGTACTCTATGCGCAGCACACACCTGAACTCTGCACTCTATTCACAGTGCACACCTGAACTCTGTACCCTATAGGCAGCGCACACCTGAACCCTGCACTCTATACGCAGCACACACCTGAACTCTGTACTCTATGTGCAGCGCACACCTGAACTCTGCAGCCTATTCACAGCATACACCTGAACTCTGCACTCGCATGTGTGTTTGAGCTTTGGGGTGCACACCATAATGCAATAAGCTGCACACACATATGCCCAGGCCCAGACTGGGACAAAAAATAGGCCCGGGCATTTTAGACTGAGCAGCCAACTTTTCCAGGGACCGGGGGGGAGAGATGTCGGAAGACATTCGCAGGGGTGGCTGGTGTCAGTCCTCCACACTGTAATGTGCAGAGACACTGTAATATAAAGGGGATTGCACTGTAAAGGGGCACTGTGCCCCTTTACAGTGCAGTCCCCTTTATATTACAGTGTCCCAGTCCTATTGTGGCCATACAATGCTAGTACTGTCTGTCTCCTATTGTGCCTACACTGCCCAGTGACACTGACCTGCTCTCTCTGGTGGTCCTGGACAGCATGGCGCTCTCTTTCTGGTGGTGCAGTACAGCGTGGCTCTCTCTGGTGGTACGGTACAGCGTGGCTCTCTGGTGGAGCGGGTACAGCGTGGCTCTCTCTCTCTCTGGTGGTGTGGTTCAGCGTGGCTCTCTCTCTCTCTCTGGTGGTGCAGGTACAGCGTGGCGCTCTCTGGTGGTGCGGGTACAGCGTGGCGCTCTGGTGGTGCGGGAACAGCATGGCTCTCATGGCTCTTTCTGGTGGTGCGGGTACAACGTGTCGCTCATTGCTCTCTCTGGTGTCGCGGGTACAGCGTGGCACTCATGGCTCTCTGGTGGTGTGGGTACAGCGTGGCTCTCATGGCTCTCTGGTGGTGTGGGTACAACTTGGCTCTTTGGTGGTACAGGTAACGCGTGGTTCTCTGGTGGTGCGGGTACAGCGTGGTGTTCTGGTGGTGTGGGTACAGCGTGGCTCTTGTGGCTCTCTGGTGGTGTGGGTACAGCGTGGCTCTCTGGTGGTGCAGGTGCAGCGTGGCTCTCTGGTGGTGTGGGTACATCGTGGCTCTCTGGTGGTGTGGGTACAGTGTGGCTCTCTCCCAGGAAGACGACAGATTTGTCAAAACGGCATAGGGAGGAGCGGTATGCTGACGTCACCACCACACCACGCTAACCCCGGAAGGAACGGGCAGCAGCTGAAGCCGGCCGGCGCATTTGTGATTTTAGAGGCGAATTTAAACTGCACACTTTGTAAGTGCCTTTCTTTTATTTAATAAAGTAGCATTTAACTGTATTACGCTATGGAGCATTCTTTTTTATGTTTATCCATGGATTGGGAGCGGAAACATCATCATTAGGCTGATTTCCCGGAGAGGTGGCTTGTGACACACATCCTGACAGAGACCCAGTGGCTGGGTGACACAGCCACTTGCGTGTATGATCTCTGTGACAGGAGATCTTCGGATCTGGTAAGGGGCTTACTTACTTGAGGTGGAGGAACTCCCTACCATATCACGCTCCTTAGGGAGACAGTTTTTTCTTGCACGCTATACATCACTTGAAGAAAGGGTGTCTTTCTCCCTCTGTCCATTAAGTTTCTGTACCCACAAGGACTTTAATTTTTTGATTATATGGACTCATTTCAATTGTTTTGATCACTGAATTTTTACTCACCATCATGCATGTGATTTATATTTTTCAGTTATTGAATATTTTTTAATATTTTGCTTACGTTTGATTGTCACTAAGTTGGTTGTATTAATCATGAACACGTTCATTTATTAGCAGCGCAGCCTATTATTTGTACAGTTAGTAAGGTGGGGGTTGTCTCACATTTAAGGTTGCAGCAGCATTTTGTTTGTTATTTTTGGTCTTTTTTTGTTTTGTTCTTTCACTGAACACATGTGTGAAATATTTTCACTCAAGGGAAAGCGCAGTATTTTTCTTTATGGTTATATAAGAAAATAAATAATCCAAAAAACAGTTAATAGTGCAGCAATAGTCCTTTCACTGTAGGCTTTCTTTTCTTTTCTTCAACTTCCACCACACCCAAGTGTTTGGTGATCCCACTCCCTATGGTAATCCACTTACCGACTCCTAATGCCCACACTCTCGTGTTAGGGCTTGTCATACCCACTCAAAACTGCTCTATGAGCTCTAGTACCTCTAGGAGTTGAAGCTGTAGCTGTTTTTGTCTATGTTCCCCTGAGTGTACGCCCTCCGATTTGAGAATTGTTTAATGTTTAAACTGGAGCAACAATGTTAGAAAAAGCATGTTATTTAAGTGACATTTACTAGTTATAAATCTAGCTATAGACAATGATACAGAGCATGTTAACACTGCATAAAATAGTAATGAGGACAATCATGGCATGTGCATTAAGCATAGTTTCACATCAATGTTTTCCACTGTACCTGTTTTATGTAGACCGTATTCATTAACTACAAGGTCACAGAACAAAGCTTGCATTCTGACACTGGCTCCTGAAACATGCTGCATTGTATACTTCGAAAATGTATACTCAATATTTTAGCACAGCAAAAACAGCCCCAGTTCTGCTTTTCACATGAAAGCTATGCAGTACATGACGCAGTGATTGCATAGAAAACCTTCCCCCATTTATATAGCTTTCTTATAAATGTTAAACAACATTAATTGTTGCAGTGGCTTATGGAGGCGTCAGCAGCATTCTATTTGTAGAAATGCTGTAATTAATTTCACCTCCTGTCTACTGTATAGTGACCTTGATTTGCTTTTTCTTATCCCTTTTAAAAAACCGTGAGAAAAAAAAATAGAAAAGATTTCAGAGGACACAAAAAAATGTATTTTTATGAAGGAAAAATATAGACATTGTTTAAGTGATGATAGCTTTGAGTGTTAAGTGTGTTAATATGATATGCAATGATGACAAACATAATAAGTAAATGATCAATCTATGCATTATCACTTGTATTTACAGACAGCTTTAAAATCAACAAATATCATAATTATATTGCTTTATGTACGTAACACTATAGCTTAAGAAATTTTATGAAAATGAAAATGTATATGAACTTTATAGGGACTAAAAGAAAATGTTGCCACAAGTATTAGACCCCCCAGGATTTGCTGTTCTTTACCCGTAGACAGAATAAGATGGGCCCCAGCAGTGAATGTACAAAAAAAAGAATCGGCTCGAGCATAAAGTGCACAGAAGAGGATGGGACCCTGCAGTGATGGTACAGTAGAGGATCAGTCCCAGTAGATTGTACAAAAAAGGATCAGCTCCAGTGGTGAGTGTGCAGAAGAAGACCCAGTTGTGAGAGTGTGGAAGAGGATTGACTAACAGTGAGTATATAGAAGTGAACTGAAGAAGATCACCCCCCTGCGTAAAATGTCCAGAAAAGAAATTACTCCAGTGCCAAGTGCACAGAGGAGTGGAGAATTAGCCCCATCAGTGAGTGTACAGTATGTACTGTAGCCTAGCTGCTGGCCCTTTAAGCTGTGCAGCAAAACATTCCTCCCTGTTGTAGCTCATTGCTCCCTATCTGCTATTGGTAGTGAGTGCAGGGATAAGAAATTTGCAATAAAGGAGGAGCAGCAGCGATTTTGGTGTAGATCAAGAGTGGAAGGAAGGATCCTGATTGGCTGTTTAGTGGCTGGAACTGTAACTCTGCCCATCAGACCCAAGGGGAATGGGGAGGAGAGCCATATTGAAGCTAGGACTGGGAGAGAGTGGACTTCTTGGCTGCTTTATAGTGCCAAGTAGGGATGGGCTGTCTGTTCGGGTCAAACATGAGTTCGACTCAAACTTTGGCTGTTTGCCCGTTCACTGAATAGCGAACAATTTGGGGTGTTCACAGCAAATTCGAAAGCCGCGGAACATCCTTTAAAAGTCTATGGGAGAAATCAAAAGTGCTAATTTTAAAGGTTAATATGCAAGCTATTGTCATAAAAAGTGTTTGGTGACCTGGGTCCTGCCCCAGGGGACATGTATCAATGCAAAAAAAAGTTTTAAAACGGCCGTTTTTTCAGGAGCAGTGATTTTAATAATGCTTAAAGTGAAACAATAAAAGTGAAATATTCCTTTAAATTTCGTACCTGGGGGTGTCTATAGTATGTCTGTAAAGTGGCGCATGTTTCCCGTGTTTACAACAATCCGAGAGCAAAATGACATTTCTAAAGGAAAAGAAAGTCATTTAAAAGTACTAGCAGTAGCGCCGGCAGCTATAATGAATTGTCGAGTCTCTGCAAGACTCATAAAAGTCATTGAAAAAAACAGCCTGGGATTCCCCCACAGTGCATTACCAGGCCCTTTGAGTCTGGTATGAATATTAAGGGGAACCCAGAACCAAAATAAAAAAAATGTGTGGGGTCCCCCCAAATTCTATACCAGGCCCCTCAGGTCTAGTATGGATTTTAAGGGGAACCCCGCGCCAAAATTAAAAAAAAATGGCGTGGGGGTCCCCCTAAAAATACATACCAGACCCTTATCTGAGCACGCAACCTGGCAGGCCGCAGGAAAAGAGGGGGGACGAGAGAGAGCACCCCCTCCTGAACCGTACCAGGCCACATGCCCTCAACATGGGGAGGATGTTCCGATGTTGATGGGGACAAGGGCCTCATCCCCACAACCCTTGCCCGGTGATTGTGGGGGTATGCGGGCGGGGGGCTTATCGGAATCTGGAAGCCCCCTTTCACAAGGGGACCCCCAGATCCCGGTCCCCTCCTGTGTGAAATGGTAATGGGGTACAAATTGTACCCCTACCATTTCACAAAAGAATTTCAAAAATGTTAAAAAAGACAACAGACAGTTTTTGACAATTCCTTTATTAATGTCTTTTTCTTTCCCCGCTTCTTCTTCCATCTTCTTCTGGTCTTCATTTGGTTTTCTTGCTCAATCTTATTCTTCCCCTGCTTCTTCCTCCGATCCTCTGCTTCTTCCTTTGGTCTTCTCATCTGCATCTTCCTCTGGGCTTCTTCTTCTTACCATTTCACAGGGGGCCTGGGATCTGGGGGTCCCCTTGTTAAAGGGGGCTTCCAGATTCCGATAAGCCCCCCGCCCGCAGACCCCTACAACCACCGGGCAAGGGTTGTGGGGATGAGGCCCTTGTCCCCATCAACATCGGAACATCCCCCCATGTTGAGGGCATGTGGCCTGGTATGGTTCAGGAGGGGGGGTGCTCTCTCGTCCCCCCTCTTTTCCTGTGGCCTGTCAGGTTGCGTGCTCGGATAAGGGTCTGGTATGGATTTTTAGGGAGACCCCATGCCATTTTTTTTTAAATTTTGGCACGGGGTCCCCCCTTAAAATCCATACCAGACCTGAAGGGCCTGGTATGGAATTTGGGGGGACCCCCACGCATTTTTTTTTTTTAATTTTGGTTCAGGGTTCCCCTTAATATTCATACCAGAGCCAAAGGGCCTGGTAATGCACTGTGGGGGAACCCCAGGCCATTTCATTATAGCTGCCAGCGCTACCGCAAATACTTTTAAATTACTTTTTTTTCCCTTTAGAAATGTCATTTTGCTCTCGGACTGTTGTAAACATGCACCACTTTACAGGCATACTTTAGACATCCCCCAGGTACAAAATTTAAAGAAATATTTCACTTTTATTGTTTTACTTTAAGCATTATTAAAATCACGGCACCCAAAAAAATGGCCATTTTTAAAACTTTTTTTTGCATTGATACATGTCCCCTGGGGCAGGACCCAGGTCCCCAAACACTTTTTATGACAATAACTTGCATATTAACCCTTAAAATTAGCACTTTTGATTTTTCAAGTATGTGTCTCATAGACTTTAATGGTGTTCGCGTGTTCGAACAAATTTTTTGCCTGTTCGCATGTTCTGCTGCAAACCGAACAGGGGGGTGTTCGGCCCATCCCTAGTGCCATAGGAAAGGAGGGTACTTTTATCCCCCATTGATGCTGAGTTCATAAAAAAACTGTTGCTATACTGTGACCAACTGGAAATGTGTGGCTGTTCCTCTGTTGCTGTCCTGTGACTCCAGAGAATGTGCTGTTATGGCACTGTTGCTGTTTCTGTGGTGCTGCAAAGAGAGTTGCCAAACTGGCTGTTCCTGTATTGCTGTTCCTGTGCTGCTGGTAAGGAGAGCTGCCATACTGCACTGAGCAGAGGTTGTGTTACTGCAGGTACAGTACTGTGCTGCTGCTGCATAAGAATCCCAGATTTAGAGAGAGAGAGACCACCACCAAGGATTCCAGGAACCATTTGGGTTGTGAGAGGCCTTTTGGATATTTGTTCCTGTTATAAACATATTTCTACCATACTTTACTTTTTTACAGGGCTTTTAACCTGTTCAATAAAGTATATTTCACATCCATGGGTGTATCAGTGAAACTGGGCACAACCAGTCATCACTGGGAACAGAAAGACTTACCAGCGGCTTCTCCATAGCTACAAGTGGGGACTTGTCTGGGATTTCTTCTGATCCATGAACAGTATTATAACCAGGTTAACAAGCCACAAAGGCAACATAGACCTAGACATAGTCATTAGTGGTACAAACTGGAACAGAATCATCCATTGGAGCTGAATGCATTAATGGACATTCTTAGGTGTAGCGCATTCATAGATGTAGGACATTCTTAGTTTAGGAGCTGCAGATAAAAGTGATCCCCCACTGCCAAGCACACCGAATCTTCACAAGCACCCAAATTTAGAGAACGGTCCATAGATTTGTTTTTGTTATTTATTAGGGGGTTAATAACTTGGATAGGGATGGAAAGTTATGAGATGCCCACTTTAATTCAGCAATCTTCAGGGACAATGTCCAATATACATCTATATACAGTCTCCTTCACTTTCCTCCTGTACACACACTTGCTTACTCCAGCCGAGTCAATCTGAGATGATATGCCAGGCTCCTAGGTTATCAGCAGCCCATTACAGGCAGGAACTCGCAGCCCCTGTTAGGTGTAGTTCAAATGTAGTGAAACAGCATGTAACTTCTCCTCTGTGGCCACTGATCACAGCACCACTTTTCCAGGCACTGCCAACCCACCTGACTGCAGCTGCCCACACCAGTCCACCTGACTACTCCTCACCAGGCCACCAGGCTGACTCTCAGGAGATATCTCAGGGAAGGATTGCAGACTTAAGCACACTGCTGTCTTCAAGGGGAACTGGCTACATGTGGCAGTCTCCCCCTTTGTAAGTCCCCAACAGTGTTGCACTACTCACTCTGTCCTCTCTTGCCCCCGTGCCCCCAGGAAGACCTCCTTCTTTGTGTTTTAGCAGGATTCTTCCAGCACCTGAGTCCAGGCCCAAGGCAGGGCCCCCCCCAGACTAGGGGGCACCCCTGAGGGCCACTGACAGCCTCCTCAACACTGTATCTCCATCTTCCACCCAACTGCCCATGCTGGCATGACTCATCAATATTTAAAGGCTCCAAGGCTCCCTGCTAGGCAAACTCACGGAGTATGGCCAGGGACCTCAAAATATATTGAGCAGCCCCTCCTAGTCTCCACCCACTATCTTCTAGAAAATTCTCCAATACTCTGGAAACAGGGGGAGGCATCAGAGAGCTGCTGAGAGGTGAGAGGAGTCATCCAGCCCTGACCTCTAATAAACCCTGACCCAATTAAGACTCACCAGATTAAATGTGAATCAAAGTATGGTTTGCCTACATTCACTTCTAGCACACACTAGAGGGTGCTACATAGGGATGCATGGATGGGGGATCAGATTTTCAAAGTAGTGGCAGTGCTAGCTGTTAAGCAGCAGGTGTTTGTACTGGACATAAAAATAGATCAAGCCCCCTCTCACACATATGCATTTTACAGTAAAGTAAATGCCTTCTGGCCTGTTTCCAGGGTACAAGCTCATAGCTGACAAGTGACATTGATGTCTAACTAATATTTCTGTGACCATACACCAGCAGCCCTAAGGGTATGAGTTAAACAGCATCTACAGAGGCGTGCCTGGGCCAGCATCCATTGCTATGATGGGGCCTTAATGTATCACAGCTCTGGGAGATATCATAGACAAGTGTCAAAAGGGTATCCCTTCTTACACTGGATTTGGATATTGGAGACTGAGGACTTTCTTGGGAATTTAGTCTGATGGGAAAGAAGGCTTTGGGGAATGGATAGTGCAGGTTGTGCAGGCACTGGATGAATAAGATGTCCCTGAAACCCAAAAGATATAGAAGTTTACAGAAAGATTAGGAGGGAATGCCTCTAAAGCCATGCAGGTCAGCCAAAAAGACTACACTACCTAAAATTACCTTAATACCTCCTTCTAGATGTGTTTGGACAAACTGAAAGTGCCACAGACCTCATGCACCAGATTAAATACAAGCACCAGAAAAAGGAGAGAAGACGTCAGAGTATATGAGGTATCTTGATAGGATCCTTTACCAGCTGCTGTTAAAGAAAGGCCTAGATCCCAAGACTGTTGATGAGGTCAGTCTTTGTCAGGACTTTAAATGAAACACGTAGCAGCAACTGCATAATTTGGTGGACATGTAAGAAGATATTTATTGGTACAAAACACTGATATACACACATTATATATATATATATATATATATATATATATATATATATATATATATATATATATATATAAAGGAATGTAGGGAAATTAATCCCACATAGTAACCGTGATAATAATATGGGTATCAATTGCATGACATAAAAAATTACCAGAATCCACCAGAATTAGTGTATATACACAACATAATTTCAAGATAATGCCTGCATGGCCCATGGCCTTGCCATTCCCAGTCAGAATTGATATAGATAAGCATGATTGTGAAAAGTTCAATTGACCACTTGATAGTACAATACACGGCATATATTGGCTCTACGCGTTTCATGATATATAACCACTCTTTACGAGCAGGCACGTGGTGGATCTACAATAGGGAATAAAATGAAAAGATGGGTCTAAATATTTTGTATTATAACATAATGTTGCTTACAGAAAAGCTGGTGCTGGTGGTATAATGCTGGGAATCGCGGGTCACCCAGGGGCATCATGGTCGGAAGCTGTGGGGGGGCCCATCCAAAGAAAACACCCAACGATACACAGCCAACCAGGAAACTGTGGGTCTAGGCATGTCCATGGTGCATTTGGGATGGTATGTGAACCAACCAAGTTGATTTCTGTAAGGGAGAGGTGAAGGTGGTTAGAAACTAAAAACCAAAGGTCTTGAGAAGAGAACAAACCTGCTTGATCCAGTGCTATAGATTTGGGAGAGCTGTGAGAACCTTAAATATCCCATTTATAAGAATTGTTAGCGAAAAAGCCATATTACAGGGAAAAAAAGTGTGTGCATAAAAAAATGCACATGCATCCACTAAGCAAGCATAAATACTATCATAAACCAGACACATAACTCATAATCATGAGTCCAAAGAATCTTTACAAGATGAAAAGTGTAAATAATAATCCTGCAAAGCTTCCACCAACTCAGCTGCTTGTCCAGTTGCAGGATTATGAAGGGTAAAAGCACTGCTCTTGCTGCAGCTCCTCTGAGGATCAAGGTAATTTTGGGCTGAAAATAAATGGATAGAAGAAGGCGAAAACTAAGTGCAGTAGCATGAAATCTTTACTAAATATATAAACATAAAAAGTGTCCACTCACATGACTCAATCATGTGATCAAAGAGGCTTATAAAGAATCATCCCTCATAGCATGCTCTCTACTCTCTTCAATATGCCTCTCTCCCCAGATCCAGCTGTTGCACTTCTAAATTTAAAACCATCAGAATTGACTCAACCTCAATTTGAACTCCTCCTGCAGCTCACAACAGCAGCCAAACAAATTATTGCTAAAACATGGAAAACCCCTACCCTCTGTAACCCTTTGGTCAAAAACAAGGTCATGCAAGCCATGATAAATGCAAAAATAGAAGCAGTTGGTACTGACAGAGTAGCTAAATACGAAGCCCTCTAGACTCTGTGGGTGACACATTACCTTCCACTACCTTTGTTGAGTCCCTTTTACTCCCATGAACAGTAGTATCTTCCTGGATCCTTATAAGGCACCTGGGGTTTTTCTCTCCTTCCACTTCCCATCTTTCTTCTTCTGGCAGTTCCCCCTCTTTTATTTTCCCCTACACTCCTTTATATACAGCCCCCTCTTTTAGTAGCCAACTGCCAATGGAAGTTACCACAGTTTATTAGAGTGTTGACCTGTGAGCTCCTCTACATTCATATAAATCACAATTTTGACTGAACCCCATAACCCCATTGTTGGTATTGTATCTCAATGCTCGCCCCATACTTTATTTAAATATTTTTGGACTCCCGCATTGTGAATGCACTTTGTCACCATTGTGCTATTTTTTTGTTCTTAGTTCTAGCATGGACCATTGTCTTTATCATCTATATTTTGCTTAATAAAATATTTGAACAAGAAAAAAAGAATCATCCCTCATGAGAACATCATTCCATTCCACAAAGTCCTAAGCCATTGCTTGTCAGAAACAGGGAATCGCTAATACCTGAAGGCAAACTCTGTTAGATCTCATAGCAGTGCTGTGGACAGCAGGGAAGGCTCTTCTGTAATGTTACATGCCACAGGAAGAGAAGTGGGTAAGGCAGTGGGTTTTTAGGACTCTGTCCTCTTTAATTGGCCACTGAGGCTACCTAAAAGAAAAATATATATAAAATCAATTATATTGCAATGTTGCTGCTGTATCTAAGCCAAGCTAATTGTAAAAGAAAGAAAATCAATTCCAAAGGGAAATATGTGCAGCCAGAGAGTACGCGATTGCTGAAAATTGTGCTGTTTTTTAATGTCACATACACCTTTAAGGTGTCCCCAAGCAGGTTGTTTAAAGTAATTTTAATTTTATCCTTGATGCTGTGTGAAAAGATCCAGTATTTTTTTCCCTTGCATTTGCCCAGCTACTCTACTCCTAAAAAGGGCAAAATTCAGCAACAAAGTTTTCCTCCTTGCTATAGACTTCAGTGGGATGTGGCTTCAAGTTTAGGGTCATTGAACATTTAACCAAGATTTGCAGGCTTTATATAGCCTGCAATTCAAGCATAGTGCCATTTAGGACAGAGATTGAGGGAGGTTGTGAGAGGGTCTGTGAGAAAGGCTTCAGTGGCCAGACAAGGACTGCAGAAGGGACACAGAAATGAAGTTGCCAGCTGCTCCTCTAGGCAGGCTTCCATGGTAATAGCAGACTTGTCAAGATGAAGCAGTATTGGAACAGTGGGATGCTAGGAAGAGTGATGAGACAAGGGGTCCGGCATTTCCCCTTTCCATGCATATGAAGATGTAGATGTTTTCTAGCCACTGTTGCCACTATAATTGTTTACTAAAGTGTCCTTTTTGTCTACACTAGATAACATAAAAAACTGACTGTAATGTATTGCAGTATCATTTGATTTCAGTGCCATCTCTGTACACTTTGGCAGTGCACAGTGTTAGGTTCGAGTCTTTTGGACCTCTTAGCCTAGGCTCGGACACTGGGTGTGTGGATTCCAACCCCTTCACCGGTGAGGTAAACAAGACACATACACAGGTTGTACGTGAATAATGAATACAATTTAATGCATGCTTGGAGATTGAATATATAGGGTAACTGTCACGTATTCCACTCGTAGGTGGACCAATCAAAATACAAGTTAAAGTTATACATCCTAGCATCATAGCATGACTTCTCTTTGTGTGTTACCGCATAGCTTTCTTTAGCACACTTCCTTGGGTCTCATCCTGTATAGACTAAGCTTGTGCGTCACTTTAAGCAGAAGCGTGTAACCACATTCTAATAATTCAAATGTCAAGCGTCTGTGGCTGAAACAAATGTATGAGAAAAAGAGAACTTGTCTTAAACTAACATCTAAATTTATATATTAGCTTCCGTAACTAAAAAAGCAGAACTTGAAGTCTAGCTGGAACATCACAGAAGTTATAAGTTCATTTAAAGTTATAAGTTCATTTAAAGTACAGGCTTTTATATATCTACTTATTAATCAAAAAGCAATTATCAATCAAAAGCAATTTACCCTTATAAAGCAATTATAAATCAAAAGCATTTTACCCTTATAAACCTCCCTTTGATCATGTCATCTGTCCAGATGTCATTGATCACTTTACATAACATTATCATACCATTTCTCCTCTTCATTTGGGGAAAGTAATGAAAGAAGTAAGTTAGGATCTGGGGTAGGATCCTTCTTTACTTCCCACACTCCCACACCTGAAAAGGGGTTCCAATCATCTGCAAATGTCCTAGCTTGTTCAAGAAGTATTCCCCTTTGGGCAGCATGATTCTGTATTATGTCATGATAATCAGGTACAGTCAAATGTTCAATGGGGGTAGTAAAGTTATGAAGTACAACACATTTCCTTATCATCCATAAGGTTACATAAACCAGTAATAGCAGCTAACATTTGTTCCTGATGTATAATGATAAGTTCTTGTTGCATTCTTAGTTTAAGAGTTTCTTCATTCAGTAAGGTGATATCTCTGGATGAGGAGTTTATTAAACCAAGTATGATGTCAGTGTATCTATCTATATTCTCCAGTGCAGACCACATTCCTATTCCTCCTATGGAGGCTAATAGTTTCTCCCACCATGAGGTGACGGCTCTTTTTGGCCGAGAGAAAGAAAGAGTTCCATGGGCCGGGACCATGCGTACAGTTTGCGAGTCTCCAGATATTCCCATGTATGGAATTATCTGGGCCAGAGTGCTCTAACCTCCGGTTTCGGTGTCTACTGGAAAGGGGATGGTGGTGTGACATGTGAGTCCACAACACACCATCCACCCCCTGGGCAGGTGGGGGGCTGGCAACATTTCCTCCTGTGGATTACGTCCCTTGCGCAGGCCCACAAGGCATAACCAGTCTCCCAAACTCGGGGTAGAACCTGTATGGAGAAATGGATTATCCATATGATATGTGTCTAGCCAATCCTGTAAGGGAACCTTATCCGTTCCGGGTCTAGCTTGTACACAATTGGAAATATTATACAACGAATAATTACCTATCCTTTCATCGGCATCCGGGATCTTGGTGGTGTTTAAACCCATGATCTCAAATGACTTATCCTCTAAATATTTTTGTACGTCCCGGAGTGTTAAATTTATTTTGGTGTTCCTACAGAAATCTCCGTTAGGTATGTTCCCTTCCGAAAGATATGCCCCGTTCAGGAAGCAAAAGTCTGGTTCATCAGTGTAGCCTGAGAATATTATGGGATTGGACCTAGCTGTGATATTAGCCATTTCATATATTTCAGTTTGGTTCAATAACAGTTCTAGAGATACCGGTTTTCCTACCATGGCATCTGTGTTCTGCCAGTACCCATGTGGGAACATACCCAGCAGGGCACGTTTTCATGTTTGCTGAAGGACCTCCCAAACTGATACTGTAGCTTAAAATGGTGTGGGATGTCTGACAGCAAACTGTAGGACTTACTGTCCTGTAAAGGGGGTGGTGGCTTGTTTACCTTGACTCCTAGTCCTGGCTTAGGCCCTTTGTGGATGATCTTAATATCCCTAGTTCTGACAATGGCTATGTCTGATATGTGTTCCTTGGTTAATTGTGTAATGTTGGTCAGTGTCTTGTTTCTATTTATTAAGGTTTTAACTACAAATGGGTGTTGGGCAGGTATGCACATTACGGTTTTAGGCCTAGAATGCTTGGGAGATTCCCTAAGCAACACTTTTAATGCTGAAATATGGCAGTTTGTGGGGGTTGGATAGTATCCTATTATAAGTGACTGTACCGGCATATGACGTGACATATCTCTTGGGTAACAACATTTGGGATCCTTGGGACCATCTTTAGATGTCCAATAAGTGAGCTTGACTGCCCGTTTGTCTAGGTGGTGTGTTTCATTAGACCCTGTGCTCTTCCACCCACATGATCGATAAGCATAGCATACCATGAGAACACAAATGCATGCAATAACTGTAAAAGTCAGGGCAACTAGGTATATGAAGTATATGAACTTTTTGTTCTTGATCAATTGGGTTCGTTTCCTTCTTCCCTCTCCTGATTGTTCTTCTGATCTTGCAAGGCAAGGTTCTCCATTTCCTCCATCAGTTCTATTTCCTGATCTGAGAGTGTTGGTTCCTCCAGATAGTCCGGGTTGGGATGAGGTGGTGGTACCGGTGGATCCGGAGTGTCCGGGTAGTTGGGGCTTTTCTTCAGTCGACTCGCATGGATCCATTGTGGTGAGTAAGTTGTCAGTACAGCCGTCCTGGAAACTTTCTCGATATCCCAAGGTCCAGTGAAGATGGGTCCAGTAGTTTTCCTTCCAGCCAGCTGCTTGATCAGGACCTTGTCACCCGGAATTAAGGGATGGGTGGGTTCTGTGGAAAGAGGAAGATGGGTGACAGACACATGCTCATTGATTCCTTCAATGCTACTTACCAGTTCTTTCACGTACTTTTCCTGCAAAGAATATAGGTTAATGTCTTCAGTTGAGTTTAGCTTGGGAATGTCTATTTGGCATGGTTTTCCCATCAGGATTTCAAAGGGGGAGAAAAGTGTCTTAGAGTGAGGGGTGGTCCTGATTTGGAATAGGACAGTAGGTAGGAAATCTATCCAGTTCTTTAAAGTACCCTGGGTTGCCTTTTTTAGCTTGTCTTTTATGTTCCTATTCATTCTTTCTACCATTCCTGTACTCTGGGGGTGGTATGGGATATGAAGCTTCCATTGGATCCCCAATATTTTGGCCAATTCTTGTGTAGCAGCGGAGGTAAAGGCCGGGCCTTGGTCAGACCAGATTCTCTGAGGGATCCCAAATCTAGTGACCCAGTGGTTAAGTATACCTCTAGCAGCTATCTTTGCGGTTTCCCCTGTGGTGGGTATGGCCTCGACCCAACCTGAAAATTTGTCCAAGATGACCAGTAGGTACTTTAAGTTACCCTTCTGGGTGGGCATATGGGTGAAGTCCACCTGGAGGTCCTGTAATGGGCCCAAAGGTGGAGGTAGTACCCCATGTAGGCCATATCTTTTTCACTGTACATTGTTCTGGGCACACGTTAGGCAACTCTTGGTCAGTGTCTCAGCTTGTTTGTGGGAGTCTAGAGTACAGAATAGTTCCTCATAAAGTTTTAAAAGGGGTTTTGATCCTATGTGACCAGGGCCATGGAGATATGACAAAAGAAGGGGGGCACTGGCTGTGGGGATGCCTATCACCCTCCCTTTTGTCCAAAGACCATTATGGTCTTTGGTCAATCCTTCTTTGGACCAATGCATTACATCCTTCTCAGTAGCAGATGACTGCATTTGAGCGGCCACAGTGGGGAAGTCTGGGGAGTTGAAATCTTGTTGGAAGAACACAGAAGTGGGGGTTGGGGGTATTTTGGCTTTAAGAGCCACTTCTTTAGCTATTCTGTCTGCCAGAGCGTTTCCTCTTGCTATGGTGCCTTTATCAGTGGTATGAGCCTTCACCTTGACAATGGATATTTTGCGGGGTAATTTAATTGCCTCTAGCAATGCTAGGACTTGCTTTTTGTTGGAGATATTTTTGTTATCTGCCGTTTTAAACCCTCTATTCGCCCAGATGACCCCGAAGTCGTGTACCACCCCATATGCGTACTTGCTGTCTGTGTAAATGTTCACCTCTTTGTCCTTAAAGAGGGTACATGCCCGGGTCAAGGCCGTGAGCTCTGCGATTTGTGCAGACCCTTCCGGTATAACATCTGCCTCCAGTACCACATCAGGCAGCTGCACAACAGAGTACCCGGTTAGAAAAGTGTGATCAGTGGGTCTGGAGCAACTACCATCTACAAACACATTTTCTGCCTCTTTAAGTGGTACATCTGTAAGATCCCTTCTGGGTGAAGTGACTTGTTCCAGCAGAATGGTGCAATCATGTGGCACTTCTGGTTCACTCTGTGGGAGAATTTTGAGCAGGGAATGCAACATTCTCACAATGGGTGTTGTGTCAGGTGTGTATTTGATTTTTAGCCCTGCAGTGTTTAGGAGTAGGATTTCGTATCCACTTGCCCTCTGTGTTGTGGCCTCACCTTCTTCTACCTCCTGTACCACAGGGAGGGATTTCTTTAATTCTGCCTCTGCTTCTTCTTTTTTTCTTTTTATGTCTATAATTCTAGCGTCTAGAACTTCCATTTCTTGGTGCAACTCCGTATTCCTATTTTCTACCTCCCATTCTTTCTGTTTTATCTCTTCCTCCAGCTTTCTGTTAATTTCCTCTTGTTCTTTTAAAAGCTCCTCATATCTTTCCTTCCTCTCCGCCTGACTTTTTTCTGCTATTTCTCTTTCTTTTCTCTGGTTCCTCTGTTCATCTTTTCCCCCCCTACCATACTCATCCTCTGTCTCCATTTCTGTCTTTGTGTCTCCCACCTCATCTTGTTGATCCATTTCTAACTTCCATTGGGCTCTCAGAGTAGGGGATGCAGATTGGTGTATGAGGGTTATCATAGTATTCATGTCGATCCCGGGTATTAGGTCTGTCTCTAGATTAGGGTAAAGAGCTAGTTTCCTCTCTGGGGTTACTGTGTCATCTTTTACCATAACATAAGGTGGGGGTGGTTCTGGGGCAGTGGGGAGTATGTTGCCCGACTGACCCTTTTGTTTGGTAATTTTCATGTACTTCTTTTTATAAGTTTTTAAATGGCCTTCCCATAATTTACATGTTCGTTTCATATAATCTGGGTCCCATGATCCCGGGGGGTAACTATTTTTATGGGTTCCACAAATTTTCTGGACTTCCATCCAGTCATTTTCCCTACAGGGGCCCGCTGTGCCTATGTCTGTAAGTCCTATTTGGGGACACCTTAATCGGACATTGATCCAGAAAGGTTCAATACATCCAGCTGGGACACGGGCATATAGGTACTCATAAGGAGTGGGCTGACATACCCGACTGGCTTGGGGCATCTGAGTCTGGGCTTCCTCGCCTATTTTGTCTGCAGAATTCCCCATTTATTTCCAACGGTACTTGGTGACTAGAAAAGGGACAGGGATGGTAACAGCCAGTATGTCTTATGATCTGGTTTTTTACTTCGTCAAAGGAGGACCCGTATAATAAATTGTGCTCACTGATGGAATTATGTATATTAATTTTCAGTAAGTATGAGGTAGTTGAGTTTTCAGTCTGGGGATAGACTGGGGTTTTTCCCAATCTGGTAGTAAAACCGTATGGTCTAGTGGATATTAATATGGGAAGGTCTTCTTGGTACAGAAACAACAAGCCTAATCTGCATTGGCCACATCTAGTGATAGGTACTTCACAATAATCATACAAGCTTATTGACATTTGAAAAGAGATACTTACGTGCCCTGAAACAAAAACAGTATCTGTACTCTAAATACAATAACAAGAATTCTTATGAACAACTATTGACCTTAAAATTCCCTTAATCAACAATAACATTGGTACAATACTTATGCTATAAGCAATAAGCTAAAAAAAAAAATTTTCACAACCTTAAATGCAGTACAAATAAACAATATACATATACCAATAATTTGTGTATACACTTTCTATCAATGGGGCTCCACAATAACACCCGTCCTTTGAACTTGAGCGTAAGAATTACTTCTCAAGTATAATTTTGACCCGCACTAGTCAAACTATCCTTTTCATACAAAGAACCCGACCTTTGACTTCCCAGAGGCCAGCCTAGCCTTCTGCAGAAGCACAGAACATCAATAAAATATTTTACAACAATAAATTGTGGTCGGTCGCCGCGACAGAGTAAGTGTACAGACTTCACCAAAAGTTAGGTAAAATAGTGTCCACTTACCTGTCGGACAGCGCCATCCCACTTCTGGTACCAGTACTGTTAGGTTCGGTTCTTTTGGACCTCTTAGCCTAGGCTCGGACACTGGGTGTGTGGATTCCAACCCCTTCACCGGTGAGGTAAACAAGACACATACACAGGTTGTACGTGAATAATGAAAACAATTTAATGCGTGCTTGGAGATTGAATATATAGGGTAACTGTCACGTATTCCACTCGTAGGTGGACCAATCAAAATACAAGTTAAAGTTATACATCATAGCATCATAGCATGACTTCTCTTTGTGTGTTACCGCATAGCTTTCTTTAGCACACTTCCTTGGGTCTCATCCTGTATAGACTAAGCTTGTGCTTCACTTTAAGCAGAAGCGTGTAACCACATTCTAATAATTCAAATGTCAAGCGTCTGTGGCTGAAACAAATGTATGAGAAAAAGAGAACTTGTCTTAAACTAACATCTAAATTTATATATCATAAAAAATACTGCGCTATCCCATAAGTGGAAATGATCCCCACATGTGTATGATGAAAAAACAAATATCTCAAACCAAAAATTGAAATGAGAAATGCTGCTGCAACCTTAGATGTGAAACAACCTCCACCTTACTAGCTATACAAATTAAAGGCTGCGCTGCTAGTACAAATACATGATCATAACAACTGAAAACACCATAATTATGGATGAACACAAGTGAATTGTTTCATAACAAAAAATGTGCACATAAATCGCATGCAAAAAATAATGAGTGAAACAATCAATAAACAAAAACAATTGCATTAAGTTCATTTAGTCATAGATTGAAATGAACTGCAGGTCTTGTGGGTGTAGAAAATGGTTGAATAGAGGGAGAAAAGGCACCCTTCCTTCAAGTGATATAAAAATTAACTCCGTAGGGAGCGTGATGTTAAAAAAGAGAGAGATGTTCCTCCAACGCAAGTAAGGTATGCCCCTTACCAGATCCAAAGATCTCCTGTCACAGAGATCATGCACACATGTGGCTGTGTCCCCCAGCCACTGGGTCTCTGTCAATGCGTAGATTAAAAGCCACCTCTCCAGGGAATCAATCTAAAGGTGATTTATCCGCTCAGTGTTTAGCAGTAAAATCAAGCGCTTGTATAAAAGAAGACAGTGGTCTCAGCATATCCTTCTGACGCCTTTCGACTTAGAAGTCATCAACCAGATGATGACTTCTAAGTCGAATGGCGTCGGAAGGATATGCTGAGACCACTGTCTTCTTTTATACAAGCGCTTGATTTTACTGCTAAACACTGAGCGGATAAATCACCTTTAGATTGATTCCCTGGAGAGGTGGCTTTTGATCTACGCATTGACAGAGACCCAGTGGCTGGGGGACACAGCCACATGTGTGCATGATCTCTGTGACAGGAGATCTTTGGATCTGGTAAGGGGCATACCTTACTTGAGGTGGAGGAACTTCTCTCTCTTTTTTAACATCACGCTCCCTACGGAGTTAATTTTTATATCACTTGAAGGAAGGGTGCCTTTTCTCCCTCTATTCAACCATTTACAACACCCACAAGACCTGAAGTTAATTTCAATCTATGACTAAATGAACTTAATGCAATTGTTTTTGTTTATTGATTGTTTCACTCATTATTTTTTGCATGCGATTTATGTGCACATTTTTTGTTATGAAACAATTCACTTGTGTTCATCCATAATTATGGTGTTTTCAGTTGTTATGATCATGTATTTGTACTAGCAGCGCAGCCTTTAATTTGTATATCTAAATTTATATATTAGCTTCCGTAACTAAAAAAGCAGAACTTGAAGTCTAGCTGGAACATCACAGAAGTTATAAGTTCATTTAAAGTTATAAGTTCATTTAAAGTACAGGCTTTTATATATCTACTTATTAATCAAAAAGCAATTATCAATCAAAAGCAATTTACCCTTATAAAGCAATTATAAATCAAAAGCATTTTACCCTTATACACAGCAATGCAATGTGAGCCATTTGTGTGTTCTTGGATGGTGCTTTAAAACTGTCCATTGTGGTGCATTGGCAGCCCATTCAAAATTAATGGGCTGCCTTACTCCAATGTATGCTAACTCACTAACTAACACATGCTACCATGCATGTGGTAATACAGGCAACATGTCTTTATCTAACCTTTTTGTTTCTAATCTGCATGTTTGGCATTTAGTAGGTTGTACACATTAATACATTGGACACATTTAACAAATCTGTTTAACTAAACACTGGCATAGTCACTTTGAATATATAATGAAATATATAATGTATGATTTGATAAGTATCAGCTCATGGTAAAAGGGCAATCACGTTGAATCAAGTGCCCCCTATCTATTTAGGTTTTAATGATATTTACATTTAATTTACACTCTATAAACATCACTTATGTAGGCCAGTGACATTTCAAAAATAAATGAAGAAATCTAGTTAGAACAAAACAATAACTATGGCAAACATTTCTAACCTTTAAAAACACTTTTGATATATTTCAATAGTGAAGATTATCTCTGTAAGAGCCAGTATATCTTATATTAATGTATTAAGTCACACAGATTTTTATAAAATTAATACTTTTGAAAATGAGCTAAGCAACCAATGTTTTCATTTTTTCTCATTGCAAATACTTGTGAAGTGCAACACGAACCAATACATTTATATATATTTACTTAAATACTTAGATTAAAAGCATTAATTATCCAATTATAGTAGAAAAAAACGTATTCATGAAAAAAAGTGAATTAGTTGATAGTATTGAAAAGTGTGCTTTATATCTACAGGGACACAATAGTGATGGTGGGGGAGGGGGGTGCACATCACACAAAATGGGGACACGGACATACAAAAAATGCAGTGATGTCATACATTAAAGATTCTTAACAGTGGCTCCAGCTCTGCAGCAAAGATCATGGAATGAAGTTTGTAAAAGTAAGCAATACAAAAAGCATTTTAAGCAGAAATGTTTGTTAAGGGGACAGTGACTCTTTTAAGCAGAACTCATTTTATTTACTTATTTTTATTTCTTGGATCCCCCCTCCTACCCTCCTGTTTAAAAAAAAAAAGCCCCACATACTCTGTCCAAGTTCCAGCAATGTTCCCAGCTTCATTTTCGGGCCAGTACTGCCAATCCTCTTCAAGTGACATTCATTGCCATTCTGCCCATTTCTGAGGATCCCATTTCTCCTGTGAGCCCATGCTGCATTATCACACAGCCTGGGCTCCCGTTACTCCCGGACTAAGTGACACTCAAATAACATCACTTTAGAACTACTCTGTGGTGGAGGAAGAAGGACCCATGATATCCCTATATTGGCTAGAAGCCCACAGAAAAAAGGTATGTATAAGGGAGTTTTGTTTTAAAAAAAAAAAGATCTGGGGGGCTTCGGGAGTAGTTAGGTGTGTACTGTTAACCCCTTGGAGCAGGCGCCTCCTGGTCCTTTAAGGGGTTTCAGATGCCAGGAAGCAGGGCGGGGTTTATTAACATGTGACCGGCATGATTGGCTGTCACATCGGTCACATGATTGGAGAGCACAGGGTGCGTGTTCTTGGTACATCTGTCTTTGCAATATGATACACGAATATGCGGCCACTCTACGCCAAGGCCCAACCGCTGAGAGGCCTCATATTTGCGTGCCATCGCTGCCAATAGGTTAGGTAAAGTAGCCGGAGTTCCTCTTTAAATATTTGTGATAAATAAACAAGGCAAACAAACTATCATTACATGATGATGGCGGCTGGTCAGCAAGTGGTTAAAGGCTTATATGCACGTTATTGCAATAAAAAGTATTTGGGGACCCGGGTCCTGCCCCAAAGGACATGTATGAATGCAAAAAAAGTTTTAAAAACAGCTTTTTTTTGGGGGGCAGTGATTTTAATAATGCTTAAAGTAAAAAAATAAAAATTAAATATTCCTTTAAATATCATGCCTGAGGGTTGTCCTTAGTATGCAAAATTAAATTTCTAAAGGAAAAAATGTCATTCAAAACTGCTCGTGGCTGTAATGTTTTGTCGGACCCCGGCAATATAAATAAAAATACAAAAAATACCAAAAAAAATGGCGTGGATGTCCCCCCCAAAATCCATATCAGGCCCTTCAGGTCTGGTATTGATATTAAGGGGAACCCCGCATCAAAATGTTTTAAAAAATGGCGTGGGGGTCCCCCAGGCACTAAATACTCTGAACAGCAGTATATATAGTATAGCCTGCCCTATATACTCTGCAGAAAATTGGGTCTTAGGTGTTGGTGGTACCAGAACACTGTAAGCCCTCACAGTTACTCTTGTTGTGTGCAAGAATGGGCCCTGCTGTGAAATATTATATCAAGAATTGTAATTACCTGCCCCCGGTAAACAGGGGCAGAAAAAATGGGCCTTGGGTGGTGGTTGTGGTGGTGCCACAACACTGTAACCCCTCACAGATACTCGTGTTGGGCATAGGAATGGGCCCGGCTGTGAAATATTATATCAAAGGTTGTAATTACATGGCCCTGTTAAACAGGGGCAGAAAAATTGGGCCTTGGGTGTGATGGGCCCTGCTGTGAAAGATGACTGCCAGTTTCTTGTCTTTCTGTGGCACTCCTCCTCTCTAGACTCACGTTACTCCCTTCCTCAACCTAGGAACCAACATCAGAGCCTTGAAATCACTGTGCATCCTCCAGCAGCATATAACTTACACTGTGGTAGAATAATGCTGGGGAATCCTCTGTGCATGATGGTGGGGCTACGGAAGGAGTGACTGTGGACAAGGAGATGGTAGAATAGGCCGCTTTGACAGCTTTGACATTGGAAGGCAAACTACTCTAAGCCTGGGTGACAGAGGATGAGGAGGATGAGGACAGCTTCGTTATCCACTCCACCAACTCTTCTGCATGTTGTGGCTCAATAACACAGCCAGCAGCAGCAAAAAAGGACAAGCATGCCCCATGGCCACCTACAGAGGATGAACCATGTCCATGACCACCACTGTTGACTGTAGACACAGAGGCTGCTTGCCCGCTTTTAGTGGCCTGTGAGCATCTGCCTCTCCTTGGTGGCCTTCCGGACATGATGTATTTTTTGTTTTGCAACACCACATTACACTGTATGAGATACTGTGTACCCCGTCTGCACTGTATTAGCAACTGTACAATAGCTTTCTGTATTATATACTGTGTACACCACCAGAAGTATATTAGAAACTGTACACACTGTATTAGATACTGTGTACCCCACCTGCACTGTATTAGCAACTGTACACCACGAAATGCACTGTCGATATAGGCTACACTGAATGCAGAGTATATATATATATATATATATATATATCTATCAGACTGACTGTATATATATATCAAATACACTGCCACTAATCGAATAACCTGCCTGCTTAATCTAACTCAAGCTATCTCTCTGTCCATGTCAACAACACTATACACAGCGGCTCTGTAAGCAGCCTTATATAGTGTGGGGCGTGGGCCTAGTCCCCCCCCCCTAGCCATGATTGGCCAAAGGCACCCTGCCTTTGGCCAATTATGGCTCCCTCAGCAGAGCGCGCTGATTGGTCAAAGCATGCAGGTTAGGTGCATGCTTTGGCCAATCATCATACTGCAATGCACTGCGATCTTGCAGTGCACTATGGGGAGTTCCACGGCGCTCGCATTTTCCGCAAACGGCCCATATGTTCGGTTCATTTTAGAACAAACGAACACCCGATGTTCGAGTCAAAATTAAACTCGAACTGCGGACTCATCCCTACTGATGTTGTTACACGTGTCTTTTGGAGAAAAGTTCCTGCGTAATGATCAGTAAAATACTTGCATATAGATGCATTTAAACGCATAAAGATACTGTACATAATAGTTTATCTCCCACCTTTGTTTAGACTTAATTTATGCGTTTACAAACTCATATACATGTGTTTATACATAAAGATGCAGATTTTTTTGGTTTCTGTTGTTACATGCACCTGTGTGAATGGCTTCATTGAAAATAATGCAGCTGTGTTCAGATCCATAATTAAAAAAACAATTGTATATGCTTTATTTTATGGCCATGTGAATGAAGCCCTAAAGTGTACGTATATTTGACAATGCTTATCCATATTAACAGGTGTGTTGAAATTAATCAGTAAAGTGTAATAATAATGATACAGCATTTCTGTATACAATTACAGCTCCAGTGTCTTTCCATTTCTAGTAATGGTCAGTGCTGGAAGAAAGGATCAAAGGATGACCAATCCTTAACTATAACAGTCATCATGTGACCAAGTGACTTCTCTATTGGAGAGAGGCTAAAGTGTTATCTTCTCCATGCAGGGCAAGTATTTCAATCCATACAGTAGCTTTAAGGTAAATGGAACCTATAATGTTTTGGGGTAAATGTTATCTATTTTTTAAATACATTTTAAGCTGAGTATTTACTACATGCAGTCATCTCCTATTATGGCAGTCACAGTTCTGTATATGAAGGGTACAATACGCAGTTTAACTCTTCCGGACCACGCACCGTACATATATTGTGGCAGGGCGACCCGGCTGCTCAAAATCACATACCTGTATGTCCCTCCCCCACACAGTTCGAAAGCACCTCCCTAGAACACACTTAACCCCTTGATTGCCCCTGGTGTTAACCCCTTCCCTGCCAGTGTCATTTATACAGTGATCAGTGCATTTTTTTAGCACTGACCACTGTATTAGTGTCACTGGTCCCCAAAAATTGTCACTTAGTGTCCAATTTGTCCGCCGCAATGTCGCAGTCCTGGTAAAAATTGCTGATCACCGTCATTACAAGTAAAAACAATTAAAGAAATAAAATGCCCCTAAATACAGGTATATCCCATAGTTTTTTGACGCTATAACTTTTGCGCAAACCAATCAATATACGCTTATTGGGATTTTTTTTACCAAAAATATGTAGCAGAATACATATTAGCCTAAATTGATAATGAAATTTGATTTTTACATTTTTTTAATTGGGAATGTTTTATAGCAGAAAAAAATTGTTTTTTTATTCAAAATTGTCGGTATTTTTTTTGTTTATAGTGCGAGAAATAAAAAACACAAAGGTGATTAAATACCACCCAAAGGAAGCTCTATTTGTAAGAAAACAGGCAGTCCCATCCCCACAGTTAGAAATACTGCCTAGGACACACATTTAACCCCTTGATCACCACCTGGTGTTAACCCCTTCCCCACCAGTGACATTTATACATCATTGGCTATTTTTAGCTCTGATCGCTGTATGTAAATGTCAATGGTCCCAAAAAAGTGTCAAAAGTGTCCCATCTGTCCGCCGCAATGTCGCAGTCCTGATAAAAAATGCAGATCACTGCCATTACTAGTAAAAAAAAATAATAATAAAAATGCCATAAATCTATCCCCTATTTTGTAGACGCTATAACTTTTGCGCAAACCAACCAATATGCACTTATTGCGATTGTAGAAAGAGGTAATGCCACTCTCCAAGCTCTGTGGACCGTAAAGGAAAACCTCCACCCTCAAAAACAGGTGCAGACTGTGCACAGGTCTATAGTAGTAAGGAAATCCCGAACTGCTGCACTCTGAAAACGGTCATCTTTATTTCAAAAAGTTTAAAATCCAACAAAAGTCATCAGATATAATTGGAAGGTAGCAATAGCTAACGTGTTTCACATACAAAGATGCTTACTCCTAGCTATGAGTAAGCATCTTTGTATGTGAAACGTGTTAGCTATTGCTACCTTCCAGTCGTAACTGATGACTTTTGTTGGATTTTAAACTTTTTGAAATAAAGATGACCGTTTTCAGAGTGCAGCAGTCCGGGATTTCCTTGCTAATATAGCGCTTATTGCGATTGTATTTACCAAAAATATGTAGAAGATTACATATCGGTCTAAACTGAGAAGGAAAATTTGTTTTTGTTTTTTTTAATTTTGGGGGATATTTATTTTAGCAAAAAGTAAAAAATATTGTTTTTTATCCACTTCAGCCCCGGAAGGATTTACCCCCTTCCTGACCAGAGCACTTTTTACAATTTGGCACTGCGTCGCTTTAACTGATAATTGCGCGGTCATGCAATGCTGTACACAAACGAAATTTGCGTCCTTTTCCTCCCACAAATAGAGCTTTCTTTTGATGGTATTTGATCACCTTTGCGGTTTTTATTTTTTGCGCTATAAATGGAAAAAGACCAAAAATTTTGAAAAAAAATTATATTTTCTACTTTTTTGTTATAAAAAAAATCCAATAAACTCAAAATGTATTCGGCCACATTTCTTTGGGAGAAAAAATGTCAATAAGCGTATATTTATTGGTTTGCACAAAAGTTATAGCATCTACAAACTAGGGTACATTTTCTGGAATTTACACAGCTTTTAGTTTATGACTGCCTATGTCATTTTTTGAGGTGCTAAAATAGCAGGGCAGTACAAATCCCCCCAAATGACCCCATTTTGGAAAGTAGATACCCCAAGGAAATTGCTGAGAGGCTGTTGAGCCCATTGAATATTATTTTTGTCCCAAGTGATTGAATAATGACAAAAAAAAAAAATACAAAAAGTTGTCACTAAATGATATATTGCTCACACAGGCCATGGGCATATGTGGATTTTCACCCCAAAATACATTCAGCTGCTTCTCCTGAGTACGGGGATACCACATGTGTGGGACTTTTTGGGAGCCTAGCCACGTACGGGGTCCCGAAAACCAATCACTGCCTTCAGGATTCCTAAGGGCGTAAATTTTTGATTGTACTCCTCACTACCTGTCACAGTTTTGAAGGCCAGAAAATGCCCATATGGCACAACCCCCACCCAAATGACCCCATTTTGGAAAGTAGACACCCCAAGCTATTTGCTGAGAGGCATGTTGAGTCCATGGAATATTTTATATTTTGACACAAGTTGCGGGAATGTGACAAAACTTTTTTTTTTTTTTTGCACAAAGTTGTCACTAAATGATATATTGCTCACACAGGCCATGGGCATATGTGGAATTGCACCCCAAAATACATTTAGCTGCTTCTCCTGAGTACAGGGATACCACATGTGTGGGACTTTTTGGGAGCCTAGCCGCGTACGGGGCCCTGAAAACCAATCACCGCCTTCAGGGTGTAAATTTTTGATTTCACTCTTCACTGCCTATCACAGTTTCGGAGGCCATGAAATGCCCAGGTAGCACAACCCCCCCAAATGACCCCATTTTGGAAAGTAGACACCCCAAGCTATTTGCTGAGAGGCATGGTAAGTATTTTGCAGCTCTCATTTGTTTTTGAAAATGAAGAAAGACAAGAAAAAAAATGTTTTTTTTCTTTTTTCAAATTTCAAAACTTTGTGACAAAAAGTGAGGTCTGCAAAATACTCACTATACCTCTCAGCAAATAGCTTGGGGTGTCTACTTTCCAAAATAGGGTCATTTGGGGGGGGGGGGTTGTGCCACCTGGGCATTCCATGGCCTCCAAAACTGTGATAGGCAGTGAAGAGTGAAATCAAAAATTTACGCCCTTAGAAAGCCTGAAGGCGGTGCTTGGTTTTCGGGGTCCCGTACGCGGCTAGGCTCCCAAAAAGTCTCACACATGTGGTATCCCCATACTCAGGAGAAGCAACAGAATGTATTTTGGGGTGTAATTTCACATACGCCCATGGCATGTTTGAGCAATATATCATTTAGTGACAACTTTGTGCAAAAAAAAAAAAATTGTCTTTTTCCTGCAACTTGTGTCACAATATAAAATATTCCATAGACTCGACATGCCTCTCAGCAAATAGCTTGGGATGTCTACTTTCCAAAATGGGGTCATTTGGGAGGGGTTTTGAACTGTCCTGGCATTTTATGCACAACATTTAGAAGCTTATGTCACATATCACCCACTCTTCTAACCACTTGAAGACAAAGCCCTTTCTGACACTTTTTGTTTACATGAAAAAATTATTTTTTTTTGCAAGAAAATTACTTTCAACCCCTAAACATTATATATTTTTTTAAAGCAAATGCCCTACAGATTAAAATGGTGGGTGTTTCATTTTTTTTTTCACACAGTATTTGCGCAGCGATTTTTCAAACGCATGTTTTGGGGAAAAAACACATTTTTTTTAAGTTTAATGCACTAAAACACACTATATTGCCCAAATGTTTGATGAAATAAAAAAGATGATCTTAGGCCGAGTACATGGATTCCAAACATGACATGCTTTAAAATTGCGCACAAAAGTGCAGTGGCGACAAACTAAATACATTTTTAAAAGCCTTTAAAAGCCTTTACACATTACCACTTTAGATTTACAGAGGAGGTCTACTGCTAAAATTACTGCCCTCGATCTGACCTTCGCGGTGATACCTCACATGCATGGTACAATTGCTGTTTACATTTGACGCCAGACCGACGCTTGCGTTCGCCTTAGCGTGAGAGCAGGGGGGGCAGGGGTGCTTTTTGGTTTTTTTTTGCTTTTTTTTTGTTTTTTTATCTTATTTTTAAACTGTTCCTTTCATTTTTTTTAATCATTTTTATTGTTATCTCAGGGAATGTAAATATCCCCTATGATAGCAATAGGTAGTGACAGGTACTCTTTTTTGAAAAAATTGGGGTCTATTAGACCCTAGATCTCTCCTCTGCCCTCAAAGCATCTGACCACACCAAGATCGGTGTGATAAAATGCTTTCCCAATTTTCCAATGGCGCTGTTTACATCCGATGAAATCTAAGTCATGAAATGCTCGTAGCTTCCGGTTATTAGGCCACAGAGATGTTTGGAGCCACTCTAGTCTCTGATCAGCTCTATGGTCAGCTGGCTGAATCACCGGCTGCATTCTCAGGTTCCCTGTCGAGACAGGAGAGCCAGAGAAAAACACGGAAGACGGTGGGGGGGGCATTCCCTCCCACTGCTTGTAAAAGCAGTCTAGAGGCTAATTAGCTGCTAGGATTGCTTTTACATGAAAGCCGACCGCTGGCTGAAAAGAATGATACCAAGATGATACCTAAACCTGCAGGCATCATTCTGGTATAACCACTCAAAGTCGTGAATGGCGTACCTGAAGACAAAAAAATGGTTAACAATAAAACACATTAAACGGTAAAGTATAAAAAATTGCATACCTGAAAAGCAAACATGATAAAACATAATAACAATAAAACATTGCAGAATAGAATACAGTAAAAAAGAGCAGAACAACAGGGAGAGAATAGAGAGAGAGAGAGAGAACAATAAAACGACAACTATTTTTTTAAATTTTATATATTTTTTTGTGTTTTTTTTTTTTTACACTTTTTTTTGTAACTGTAACTTTTATAACTGTAACCGGTTCCAGGTTCGGGTCTCTCAAAATGCGATGAAAGTGTGCCTAGTCTGTGCAATGCTGTACCCTACGCTAATACTCAACTAGTGAATGGTAGCGTTCAAAACATTCACCAATGCAAAGACCAGGATTGTCAGGATAGGAGGGACAATAATAGCGGGTGTCACGCCTATATCCGCGCTTGCTGCAGACACAACATCTTTTTTGGGGGGTTCGTTGGGTAGGGGTACTGGGGAGGACATAAAGAAAATGCCTCTCATGCAGCGGTCTCCATTTGGTTGGGGATGTGAATGGGGGAAGTACGGGTGCTGCAGAAGTGGTGGGTTCCAATTAGGATTGGCGAATGCAGCAGGAAGGGCATTATGGGCACGACGGGCCTGTGTTTGTCTTCTTCTTGGTGGCAGCGGGACACTACTTGTGCTTGCCACCTCACCAGCTTGAACTGCACTTATGGGACTCGCCACGTCACCAAGTTTTACTGCAGTGCTGGTTTGACTATGACTGGGGTGTACTAGGCCGCTGGTGCTTGCCAGTTCACCAAAACGCTACCAAAAAAACTGTTAGCGATCGCAGGGATCAGGCCTGACTCTGCGAACGCTGCAGTTACACGTTTAGTGTTTTGTAAGTGACAGTGATTGATCGATACTGCACTTGGGTGGGCTGGGCTGGGCGGAGGGGCAAAACGCAGGTGCTAGCAGGTATCTGGGCTGATCCCACTAACACTGCATTTTTGGGAACCTTAAACTGCTGGGGACGCTAGTATAGATCTGATCGGATCAGATATTGATCCGTTCAGATACTATACCACTAAGGGAGGTGTATGCTGCGTGCGTGGGTGTTAGCGGTACTGGCGCTAACCTGACACTGCCTGGGGTGACGCAGACCCTATCTGACCCTAAAACCTAAGTAATATCACCGTCGGGCGATTAGGGGCTAAACCTTTATTCGGCAATAAACGGCGGGTGCCCTGACACTATAAAAAATAAACGAACTAACCAGCGTCACCCGTAACAGTTATACGATGATCACTGGTGAAAGGGTTAACAAGGGGGCAATCAAGGGGTTAAAACATTTATTAGGTAGTATATTGGGGTCCCTGATGCTATAAAATGCTGACGGTGAACATAAATATTTACCTCCCTAACTAGCGTCACCAGTGACACTAATACAGCGATCAGAAAAATGATCGCTTAGTGACACTGGCGACCGGGGTGATCAAGGGGTTAAAACTTTATTAGGGGGGGTTAGGGGGTACCCTAGACCTAAAAGGGGCTAATACTAACTGCCCTACCACACTAACTGTCACAAACTGACAACAATGCAGTAATCAGAAAAAAAAAACAGCTTGGTGTCATTGTGACAGGGGGGGTGAATGGGGGGTGATCAGGGGGTGATCGGGGGGTGATCGGGGGTGTAATGTATGCCTGGCGTGTTCTACTGTGTGTGTAGTGTTTGTGCACTCACATCGATGTCTTCTCTCCCCTGCGCCGGAAGGGAAAATACCGAGCAGAGGAGAGATGACATCATTTCCTCTGCTGCTGTTTACTATACAGCAGCAGAGGAAGAATCTGATTGACTGGGAGTGATCGCAAGGGGGGGGCTATGAATGGATGGTCTTCCCCTCACCTCTCATCGCTTTCAGACACAAGCCGACCGCCTTGGGCCCCGGGGGGGTCCGATCGGACCCCCCACCCATGGGAGGCAGATCACGTACCAGGTAGGTGATTTTGCCTGCCCGTGCCATTCTGCCGCAGTATATCTGCGTTAGGCGGTCGGCAACTGGTTATCAAAATTGTCGCTTTTTTTGTTTATAGCGCAAAAATAAAAAATCGCAGAGATGATCAAATACCACCAAAAGAAAGCTCTTTGTGGGAAAAAAAGGACATCAATTTTGTTTCTGTACACCATCGCAGGACCGCGCAATTGTCAGTTAAAGCGACGCAGTGTCGTATTGCAAAAAATGGCATGGTCATTAAGGGGCCAAATCTACAGGGGCTTAAGTGGTTAAAGCAACACAGTGTCGTATCACAAAAAATGGCCAGGTCAGGAAGTGGGTAAAGCCTTTCCGAAGCTGAAGTGGTTAAAGTAGACATTCTGGATGCATTTCGGTAATAATAATAATAATCATATTAACACTCACACCAGTGACTGGAGGCACTAGGGTTT
Organism: Lithobates clamitans; assembly: GCA_037952925.1. Classification (NCBI taxonomy): domain Eukaryota; kingdom Metazoa; phylum Chordata; class Amphibia; order Anura; family Ranidae; genus Lithobates; species Lithobates clamitans. The sequence goes on along the minus strand of JBBGZY010000228.1, from coordinate 1,345,493 downwards.
ATTTACTAAAGCAAATCCACTGTGTGCTACAAGTGCACTGCAAGTTCACTTAGAAGTGCAGTCACTGTAGATCTGCAGGGGACATGCAGGGAAAATAAAAAACAGCATTTTTGCTTGCACATGTTTGGATGATAGATATCAGCAGAGCTTCCCCTCAATTCAGATCTTCCCTACAACGACTGCATTTCCAAGTGAACTTGCACTGCGCTTGTAGTGCACAGTGGATTTGCCTCTAGTAAATAAACCCCATTATCTTTAAAAAAATGTATAATTTTTTCTAACGTGTCATTGGTAGCATTTACTCCATATATGCAATATGACAAGGGACTTTTGCTTTCCTCTAAGGACATTATTCAATGAAAAGTGTTGGGGAAAAGCTTGGGCAATGAAGTTATCACATACAGCTGTGGTCTGGTGCAGCATATGATTCCTATACCACTGATTACTTGTGTCGTATTGCATCCCTATTGTAAGTGTGCAGTGTTATTGTAAATAACATTTTAAATACGTTTAAGCACTATATGAGTTTTTATCTTTGTTTAAGCACAGTGTACATTGGGCATCAAGTGGTTTTATACTCATCTTTGAGTATTGTGGATTCCAGCTGAGTGGTGTGGTGTTGCCAGAGGATTAACATTGGACATGTATGGGCCTATAAGGTGCGGCCGCAACCCTTGTTAAGCGACTCATGTATTTACTGGTTTGGTGGATGTGCACTAAAGTAGCTGGAAACAGACAGCGGAGGATCCAAATAAATTTTAAAGAACTGTTTCTGAACTTTTTAATTATTAATTGCACTGATCATCTCATATTGGTGGGGGGTGTTTGGAAGTAGAGTGGTCCGCTCACATGTTTTTGTATTTATAAATTTCCTAATTATAGTATTTTATATGTATGAATGTATTTATGTATTGAGGCATCTTTAAAGTTATACACATTTTAAGTTGTGATAACATGATAATGCATTTTATAAGGAATGTTTACGTTTTTTTAACAGATTATCCAATATGCGCAGCAAAATGAATATTTTCTGTTCCTATCAGTTCTAGAAGTCTTTAGTGAACCAGAACTAACAGTATTCTGGCCCATGTACATCAACTGATAAACTATATATTAAAGTGACTGCCCAGAAATACATTTTATTCTAAAATTCAAGTACCCACATCCTAAGTATCGTGAAAGGAAGCAATGGAAGAGGTGGGGCAACAGGATTTTATCCGTACCGTCATAGGACATCACAAAGTTTTTTAAAAGCAGCAAATTTTATTTACCGTATATACTCGAGTATAAGCTGAGTTTTTCAGCAAATTTTTTTGGGCTGAAAATGCCCCCCTCGGCTTATACTTGAGTCCTCCTCTGCAGCCTGATCCCCTGGAGCTGTGATACATTCAGTCTAATCGCATGCCACGCCTCTGTCCCAGTCTCATGCCTCTTTCTCAGCCTCCTGCCTCTGCCTCATGACCCTTGATCGGCCTTATCTCCTGGCGCTGTGCCCATCTGCAGTCTTATCCCCTGGTGCTGTGATACATTCAGTCTAATTGGCGGCCATGCAGCGTAACCAAGCGCCGCCTCCTCCTCCTCGTCCATGATAGGCTGAACACTGACTCACTGCTAGGAAACCAAGTCAGTGTTCCATCACGGAGGAGGACACGGAGGACGAGGAGGAGAAGGTGACGCTTGGTTACACTGCATGGCCGCCAATTAGACTGAATGTATCACAGTGCCGGGGGATAAGACTGCAGATGGGCACAGTGCCAGGAGATAACACTGGCACAATGCCAATCAAGGTACTAGAGACAGAGGCATGAGGCAGAGGTATGAGGCAGAGGCAGAGGTATGAGGCTGAGAAAGAGGCATGAGGCTGAGAAAGAGGCATGAGGCTGAGACAGAGGCATGAGGCATGAGGCAGAGGCATGAGGCAGAGGCAGAGGCATGAGGCATCAGGATGAGGATGAGGCATGAGGCAGAGGCAAGACGGATGAGGCATGAGGATGAGGCATAGGCATGAGGATGAGACATGAGGCATGAGGCATGAGGATGAGGCAGAGGCATGAGGCAGAGGCATGAGGATGAGGCATGAGGATGGGGCATGAGGACGAGGCATGAGGCAGAGGCATTAGTCATTAGGCTGAGACAGAGGCATGAGGCTGAGACAGAGGCATGAGGCAGAGGCATGAGGCATAGGCATGAGGCTGAGGCATGCAGATTGACACAATGAAGCTGCAGATGGGCATTGTTGACCCTCTTTTCCACTTACAGTAGCTGCTGCATTCTCACCCTCGGCTTATACTCGAGTCAATAAATTTTCCCATTTTTTTGTGGTAAAAGTAAGTGCCTCGGCTTATATTCGGGTCGGCTTGTACTCAAGTATATACGGTATATACAGATAATCAACAACACAGTCTAAAAAGCCATATAGACATACAAAGTACAGATTTGTCCCTCTTGACGGTTACTACACCCAAAGCGTTGGGGTCACTTCTATCTGGAAAGCTACTCCGTAGAAGATATAAATGTGTAGGCCGTCTGACTCGACATGTTTCGTGGTCATCCGCTACTTCAGGTCAAAAACAGAGGCAACTGGACACTAAAAATAAAAAGCATAAATGTATATAAAAATGTAATGACATCACTAATAACCAGGGTATTTTGTACATACCATGCAATATATACAAACTACATTTATTTAGAGGAGTGGTGTGGGGGACACTTACCCCAAAGATATATAAACGACTCGATTCATGTGTAAAGCTAATCTCAATATTTTTTGTTTTATATTTTTTTTATTGCAAATAAAGATGCAAACAACTTTCAAGAAAACATTGAACTAAAATCCTGGAGCTGGTGAAGAGTTCAAGTATCTGAGGCCTACCAACATCCAAAATGAACTGACAGATTAGGAAATCAACAACACAACATCTGCATAATAAAGAGGTAGGTAAGAACAATGCATTGGTTACTGTAATTATTTTTTCTGTATTTGCCCCTATGCTTACCTACAGCTGTAAATCACTGTCTGGCTGGCATAGAAGTAGGATTCAGTCACTGAACTATATTACTAGCGAGTGGAACAAAAGCAAAAAACAAGGTAGAATCAGAAACCAGAACAATGTGCAAAATCTGAACGCAGGCCACCATACAAGACTTAAAAAGAAATGCATAGATCCAATGGTATGAAAGAATGCAGACTGCTTAGACTAAATCAGGAGGCAAGACCTGAGGAATCCTGAGCAGGAGGGAAGTCAAGATTGAAATGAAAGCTGAAGAGTGAACAAGCGGTTGTCCAAGTAAAGTCTAGACTGGTACTGAGCCATGATGTTGTCTATAAAGCAAGTAAAAACCCGTCACGACTACAAGGTTAAGAAACAGCAGAATAAGTAAATTTTACTGTGTAAGGATTATTGCAATTTGTGATGGCATGTATAGATATGTACATAAATACTTTTGTCTAAAGTTTGTCTGGCTGATTTATAATTCATGCTCTTAGTCTTCTTTTTCAGAACTTGAAATATCTGAAATAGACATGTATAAAATCAGTCTGAAAAAAGAACCTAAACAGATGATATGAAACCCTGGCAAATTTTGATAAATTCCACTCTGCCATTTAGTGACAGTGCAGGTGAAACATTTCACTTTTAAACTTTTTTTTCCATTAGTTTTTTGACAGGACTACACTAGTTCATCCTTAATGAGATTCTAGTGTAAAAACTTCAGGACTAAATAAAAGAAACAAATCAAAAGAGCTGGGTGATTGCCATTTAATGTGAGGGAAAGAAGGTGCAAACAATCATTGCATGACATCTAGCTGTGCTAGTCACTGCAGAATGACAGCTAGAACAATTCAAAGTTGCTGATCTAAAGATGGAAGAGAATCTGAAATGTTTGAAGCATGAAGAAGACAAAGATATGAGGCAGCCTGCAGATAAGCCCCTGTTTTAGTTTTTTACATTCAAACCTTTATTGTGACTATTCTTCAACAGGTCCCTAGGCTTTTCCCAGTTTTGTTCTGTTATATTACTGTACATGACCGGACCTTAGAATACATATTTTATATTTTTTGTAAGGTCACTGAAGTCATTGATTATGGTTGATTTTGAAAATGTTTAAAAAACAACGAAACCACACAGAAAATGTTTAATTGCTTTATTTATGGCAAATAATTTCTATTGGCTGTAAATTCGTTTTTTTATGTTTTTTTTTTTTTTTCATAGCATTTCCATTAGTAGTGCCAACAGTATTGATTTAAAATATTAAGTATGCATATCTAAGCCAAATAAAAAATGAATACATTTCACACTAAATTTCTCTTCCTTATACATGTTGTCTATTTCTATTGAGGTTAAAGTCAAATATTAATATTGAAGGCAAATATTTTTAACAAAACAAAAAATAGGATATACTTTCCTGCTTTTTGTAATAGTAATGCACAGAGTGGTCAGTGGTCCCTTACCTCCTTTTCTGGTGTCCCCTGCTATTGCTGTCCACTCCTCTTTTCCTGCAGGTGCCAACTCAGTAAGCCGGATGCTGTTTATGACATGCTGGAAAACAGCAATAGCAATACAGAATCACTTGCAGAATTGAGTGATAGTGATTCATGGGGAAGTTCGTCATCAGACACAGAAAGTGATTTCAGCGACGATCCTGCGACTGACCTCAGTGATGTGCGTACTTGGTGCTCTATTGACTGTGGTACGGATCACGCAGCGCCCCCAAGATTTCCATTTACTGGAGCACCTGGTATGAAAGTGGATGTTGAAGATGACAACCCCTTGGCATACCTCCAACTATTTTTGACCGATGAGGTTATTGAAAAAATTGTTATGGAGACAAACAGGTACCAGGAGCAACAAGCTGCTACACATCAGAGGTTTTCAAGGAGCAGAAAGTGGGAACCAGTGACCAAAGAGGACGTTTGGAAATTTCTGGGTCTAATAATTCTTCAGGGAGTGGTGAAGAAACCCCTGCAGAAGTTGTATTGGACAACCAATAAATTACTAGCCACTCCATTCTTTGGCACGATCATGTCGGAGTATAAATTTTCCCTGATAATGAAGTATTTGCACTTTGAAAACAATGAAGAATTTGACGAAACTACTCATCCAGCACACAACTGCAAGAAGATTTGGGAGGTATATCAAATGATTCAGAAAAATTTCCAACAGAGCTATGTGCCACATAGAGACATAAGTTTAGACGAAAGTCTAATGGCCTACAAGGGAAGGCTCAGCTAGTTACAAGATATGGCATCAAAGAGAGCACGATTTGGCATCAAATCCTTCATGCTATGTGAATCGAGCACTGGTTACATTTGGAATTCTGTCCTATACACTGGGAAAGGAACCAAATTCAACCAAAAATACAGTAATTATGGAATGGCAACATCTTCAGTTCTTTCATTGATTGAGACATTGCTAGATCAGGGCTTTTGTGTAACTACAGACAATTTTTACACATCTCCTGAACTCTATGAGTTCCATCTATTGAACAAAATGGATGCCTATGGAACCGTTAGGGCTAACCGGCGTGACATGCCACCAATCTTTGGCAATAAGAAGCTCAAAACAGGAGAAATGGTTGCCAGGCAGAAAGGCAAAATGATGGCACTGCGATGGTGTGACAAAAATGATGTGTGCCTAATGAGTACAATTCATAACACCACCACTGTCATGGTACACACAAAAGGTGGGAAAGACATCATGAAACCACAAGTGGTGATAGACTAAAACAACACCATGAGAGGTATTGACAGAGCCAACCAGGCAATGACATTTTATCCAGCAATGAGAGAGAAATCAGCAAAAAAACTATTACAAGAAGATCTTCAGGCATCTTATTGAGCAATGCTTGGGGAATGCCTTCATTCTACTTAAAAAAAAGAGTGACAATCCTGTGGTTCATGCTGACTTTGTTTGGAAAGTTGCTGAACTGATCTTTCTGAACCACCAAACACCAACGGCTGTAAATAGAGGTGGATATCATGCTGCTGGTGTTGTCAACCCGGAACGCCTGACTGGTCGTCACTTCCTGGGCCACATCCCACCAACTGAAAAAAAGTCAGCACCCACAAGGATGTGCGTGGTTTGTTGCTCAAAGCGTGATGACACTGGAAGGAAAATCCAAAAGGAAACCAGGATCTTTTTTCCTGATTGTGACGTCGGATTTTGTGCAGTCCCATGTTTCAAAATTTACCTTACCCAGGATGTTTACTGAAGCGATATGACTAGCAATATTGCACCCTTGTTTGGCCCAAAAAAATTTCAGTGTTTTTAATTTGATTATATTATTGACTAAAATGTATTGAATAAAATGTATTATTATTATAATATTATTTGTTATTATTAATAGTTATTTATTATATTATAATTTATGATTTTGTGTTTCAAACTTTATCATACCCGGTATGTCTTCTAGACTCTGGTTTGGACAGATTTAAGTGAGTTATTCCTAAGATTTACAGGCCAATAATATAAAATGCCAAATTTCCATGCAAAATAATTGTACTGCTTTCAGCATCAAAAATCTGAAATAATCATACCGCCAGGGAGGTAAAGCATGCATAACAGCACAGTGCTTTTGCTTTGTCATTTGGCCCCTTTTATCACCTAAAAAAAACTGTCTGATCCTGCCAGGCTATACCCTCCCCCCTGTAAACTGACCACAGTTTATCATGGCTGCTGAGCCCTGACACTGTGGTCAGTTTACGTGCCTCTATCATCCGCAGCTATCTGCAGCTCTCCTCTGTTCTCCTCTACCCCCTCTTCGCCTGTCAGCTAGTCTGTGCCACTATGCTCCCACCCCTTCCCTTCCTGCTGCTATCATAACTGTACAACAAACATGCCATCCCCTCTGTTAGCTAACATTATCTATCCTAGTGCCTGTGATGAAAAAAAAATGCAGATTATACCTTATATCCGGCGCTCACGTGACTCCTTGGATCTCTCTTCTCCCCTCCTCTCCAGCTGACGTCAGTGGCAGTGCTCAGCCCCGCCCGCTATAGCTGTCAGCCGGGCAGAGGAGAAAGCCAAGGAGTCAAGTAAGCGCTAGGAGATGCTCTGATATAAGGTATAATCTGTTTTTTTTTGTTTGCAGCACAGAAACTAGGACAGATAATGTTAGCTAATAGAGGGGATGGGATGTTTGTAGTAAAGTGACTTAACAACCACTTTAACCACTTAGGCATGCAAATATATACCAAAAAGTATCTTCCCCACCTGTCACTTTTTTGACACTGACAAACACATGTTTAAGAGAGTTTATTTTGTTAGTAGAAAGAAAAATTATCCACATCTTGAATCTCTTAGTTTGTAAATCCTCCTCCTACTTCACCTCTAAGAAGACTATAATGAAGGAATCAGGTTTTCTGCTAGAATCTCCAATTACTTGTTTAACCAGTACCCGCCCGGCCTATCGTCAAATGATGGCCGGTGGGATCTTCATTGTAGCAGGTGGACGTCATGCGGCATCCTCCCGGAACATGCCTCGTGTGCCAATCACAGCCCATCTGTAGCACCAAAAGAAAGCTCTATTTGTGTGGAAAAAATGACATAATTTATACAGCGCTGAATGACTGTGCAATTGTCAATTAAAGTAACGCAGTGCTGTATAGCAGAAAATGGTCTGGCCATGAAGGGGGGTAAATCTTCCGGAGGTCAAGTGTTTAATACTTTGTATTTTTCCTTAGCACGAGGACTTCTGACTTCTTTTCTCACCTGTAGCTCTATCTATTTACAACCTGTTGCAAGAAGCCTGCTGTTTACAGGCTCTGTAGATATATTTTATATACAAAAGTGTCAGTGGATGACTCATTCCAAAGGCTAATATCAGTGATTTATCCCTTATTGGATTGTCCAATGCAAGGATTCAGTCCGACAGAGAGAGCTGCAAAGCAAGCAACATCTGCTGAGCTTTGTATTTAGCTAACAAATATATACACTGTAAAAACTAGATATAAAATAGCCATTTCATAACTAAAATAAAAAAGATAAAATATTTGTGTCCCCTCTTTTAAGATTTTGCCTGCCTGTCTGTATTCCATATAATGGCTATGGTGACTTTTATGCTATATTAACAGCAAATCATCTGGAGAGAGTAAAACTGTCATTTAGCTTTGTAGTGGCTGCAGCAATTAAGAAATGGGGATATCTCTCCAATGAAGTCCCAGAGGGATATAAGAACCAAGAATGTTATTCATTCAGCATGCATACAAACATACTGTAAGTTTACAAAAATAAATATCAGTTCCAGTGGCGTTTAATTATTAAAAGTACCAGATATCTATGAAACAGAAATTGTTCCATAGTTTGTAGATATGTGGTAGAATGCATAGACAATCCTAACCTTAATGGTCTGTTCTTGTGTATATTTTACAAATATGCAGTATATGCACATGGAGGCAGCCTTATTTTCTTACTATGGCACCTGTAGAAAGAAAAAAGCATAAGACCCAAAGCCACAGTGTAGCACTCAGTTTTATTCTTAAGTACATATAGCATTGAACAATCTTGCTGTTTTTATGGAACATAACACAGCTAGGTGCTCCCTGCCCAAACTGGGATCAATTGCTGTGTTTTGTTATAGGGACATCCATTGCTGGTTTTGAGTTTCTATTACCCAAGCTGTCATGTTCACCCTATGGCTTACACTAGTGAGTTGCTTATTTGAAACATTTCATGTTAGTGAAGTAAGACATGCTGACCTGTACTTTTTTTCAGTTTGGTGTTTTACTACATAGACAAGGTTTAGGATTAGTATCCTATGCTCAAGTAACTAGACTTCCAAAGAAAATCAGGAGCGGCAGCTGTCTGGATGATATTACTAACAAAAGACCTATATGACATGTGTGATAAAATCTTGATCCATTCCAGTATGTTTGAATATAAAACAGCTGATTCTTAAAAAAAACAGCTTTGTACATTATTTAATAAAATTAAATTTTGATGAAAAATCTGAAGTCCACCCTAAACTGATATTTTAGCTTTTGGCAAGTGCTGGAGAGGTAAACCACCTGATATTTTGGGAACAATATTGATGGTTATGGATGAACCAAGCATTTGGTTAGCTTGATGTTCAGCTAACCCAGCATGAAGTCTCCAAACCCACAAACTAGCAGCAAACCCTATTGAAATCTATAGGAGGCAAATTGTATATATATTTTCTTTCAAGCCTAATTTGCCTGTCATGAGGAACATGTACTAATTAAGGATGAGCCAAACACCACCCCCCCCCCCCCCGGTTCGGTTCGCACCAGAACATCCGAACAGGCAAAAAATTCGGAAGAACACACGAACACTGTTAAAGTCTATGGGACATGAACATGAAAAATCAAAAGTGCTCATTTTAAAAGCTTATATGCAAGTTATTGTCATAAAAAAAGTTTGGGGACACGGGTCCTGCCCCAGGGGACACGGATCAATGCAAAAAAAAAAGTTTTAAAACGGCCGTTTTTTCAGAAGCAGTGATTTTAATAATGCTTAAAGTGAAACAATAAAAATGAAATATTCCTTTAAATATTGTCCCTGGGTTGTCTATAGTATGCCTGTTAAGTGGCGCAGTTTTCCCATGTTTAGAACAATACCACAGCAAAATGACATTTTTAAAGGTAAACTTTTACGTCACTGGGTGGCCCCGCCCTCAGCTGTATAACAGCCGTAACTCGGCGGGAGCCTCCCATGGAGGCAGAACAGTTGCGGCTTCTTTTTTTTTCAGTCTGTCGGGCAGAGTGGATTTACAATGCGGGACATTTTTATTTTTTTTATCATTTAATAAAGGACTTGTCCCAAGCTGTCTCTTGTCTTCTTTACCATTTTTGATACTTTTGGTAGGGGTACCAATTTACATGGGGGTGGAATCTGGGGGTCCCCTTGTTAAAGGGGGCTTCCAGATTCCGATAAGCCCCCCCCCCCATTCTCCCACAACAACCGTGCAAGGGTTGTGGGGATAAGGCCCTTGTCCCCATCAACATGGGGACAAGGTACTTTGGTGGGGACCCCAAAGCACCCTCCCCATGTTGAGGGCATGTGACCTGGTACGGTCCAGGAGGGGGGTGCTCTCTCGCCCCCTCTTTTCCTGTGGCCTGCCATGTTGTGTGCTCTTATAAGGGTCTGGTATGGATTTAGGGGGGACCCCTACGCCATTTTTAGAAAAAAAAATGGCGCAGGGTTCCCCTTAAAATCCATACCAGACCCTTCAGGTCTGTTACCCTTCTGTCCATTTTTTTTTAATTTTGGCGCAGGGTTCCCCTTAAAATCCACAATCCACACCCTTAATATTCATACCAGACCCAAAGGGCCTGGTAATGGCCTGGAGGGGGAACCCATGGTGTTTTTTTCAATGATTTTTATCTATATTTCTGAGACCCAACAATTCATTACAGCCGCAATGTTTTAAATAACAATTTTTCCTTTAAAAATGTAATTTTGCTGTGGTACTGTTCTAAACACTGGAAAAATTAGCCACTTTACAGGCATACTATAGACACCCCATATTTAACCACTTCAATACCAAGCACTTAGACACCTTCCCGCCCAGGCCAATTTTCAGCTTTCTGCGCTGTCGCAATTTGAATGACAATTGCGCGATCATGCTACATTGTACCCAAACAAATTTTTTATCATTTTGTTCCCACAAATAGAGCTTTCTTTTGGTGTTATTTGATTACCTCTGCGGTTTTTATTTTTTGCGCAACAAATAAAAAAAGACCGAAAATTTTGAAAAAAAACAAGTTTTTCTTTGTTTCTGTTAAAACTTTTTGTAAATAAGTACATTTTCTTCTTCAATGATGGGCACTGATATGGCTGCACTGATGGGCACTGATACGGCGGCACTGATGGGCACCGATGAGGTGGCACCAATGAGGTGGCACTGATGAGGTGGCACTGACGGGCACTGCTGATAGGCACTGATAGGCGGCACTGATGGGCACTGATAGGTGGCACTGATGGGCACTGATAGGTGGCACTGGTATGCGGCACTGATGGGCACTCATAGGTGGCACGGATGGGCACTTATAGGCGGCACTGATGGGCACTCATAGGTGGCATTGATGGGCACTCATAGGTGGCATTGATGGTTACTTATGGGTGGCACTGATAGTTGGCACAGATGGGCATGGATGGGCACTGATAGATGGGCACTAATGGACACTGATGGGTGGCACTGATGACACTGCTTGTTTGCAGTGATGCCCCTAAGGGTGGCATTGCTGGGCATCACTGCAACATAATGGTGCCAATCAGTGCCCATTTGTGGGCACTGATTGGCACAGATTTGGCACACTGGGCACATGTGGATGGCCATGGGGTACATACCTGGCCATCCCCATGTTGCCCCTTCCCTGGTGGTCCTAGTGGCGATCCCTGGTGGTCCAGTGTGGTGATCTGCGGGGGGGCTGTGCTGATAAACAATCAGCGCAGACCCCCCCTGCCAGGAGAGCCGCCGATCGGCTCTCCTCTACTCGCGTCTGTCAGATGCGAGTGAGGAAGAGCCGATCATCGGCTCTTCCTATTGACAGCGTGATCAGCCGTGATTGGACACGGCTGATCACGTGGTAAAGAGCCTCCGACGGAGGCTCTTTACCAAGATCGGTGTAGCGGTGTGTCAGACTGACACACCGCTCCACCGATCGCCGCGATGCGTGCCCCCGGGGGCGCGCTGCGGCATGTTATCCTGCTGGACGTCATATGACGTCCAGTCAGGATAACAGAACCACTTCCCGGACATCAATCCGCCATAGGGCGGGCGGGAAGTGGTTAAAGGAATATTTATTTTTTATTGTTTTACTTTAAGCATTAAAAAAATCACTGCTCCCAAAAAAACTGACATTTTTAAAAAAAAAAATTTGCATTGATACATGTCCTCTGGGACAGGACTCAGGTCCCCAAACACTTTTTATGACAATAACTTGCATATAAGCCTTTAAAATGAGCACTTTTGATTTTTCATGTTAGTGTCCTATAGAATTTAACGTTTTTTTCCGGTCACTCAGAGGGTCTTTTATTGCAGCTTAAAGAGCAACATTTAAAATACATCTTTAAATAACATGCTTAGGAGATGCCTTAAAGCTGCATGTGACATTTTGTAACAGTATGATTTAACGCTTTCAAATTCATACCAGACCCTTATCCTGACATGCAGCCTGTGTGGCTTTGGGAGGGATGGCAGTCAGCATTGCAGTTCCTACTTTCTGAACTATACCAGGTCACATACCTTCAACAGTGTTAATTTTGGCAGTAAATTTCAATCTAGTTTTAGTCTAATGCACACAATCGGAATTTCCGACAACAAATGTTCGATGGGAGCTTGTTGTCGGAAATTCCGACCATGTGTAGGCTCCATCGGACATTTTTTGTCGGAATTTCCGACAACAAAAATTTGAGATCTGGTTCTCAAATTTTCCGGCAACCAAATCCGTTGTCAGAAATTCCGAGTGTGTACATAATTCGGACGCACAAAATTCCACGCATGCTCGAAATCAAGCAGAAGAGCCGCACTGGCTATTGAACTTCATTCTCGGCTCGTCGTACATGTACGTCACCGCGTTCTTGACGTTCAGAATTTCCAACAACATTTGTGTGACAACATCCGTCGGAAATAAATCCAGGATTTTGTTGTCGGAATGTCCGATCATGTGTACGCGGCATTAGTCTTTTGATTAAAATGGCATTTTAGTTTTAATCCCATTTTAGTCTTCTACAATTGTTTTAGTTTTAGTCGTATTTAGTCGACTAAATATCTCCAGTTCATTTTAGTCGACTAAAATCTCCAATACATTTTAGTTGTCTAAAATTATTTCAGTCGTCTAAAATCTAATGGGTGTAGTTAAATTGTAATGCATTATTTAAACATTTTTCTACAATATCCAAACCCATTATATACTCCTGGAGTGAAAAATCGAATATGTTACTATTTATGGTATTAAGGTTTGAACATGATTTACAGATGCAGATTTAGTCATTATATAACATCTTTATTTAAGCAAAACCAAGTTTCATTACAAGAATAATGCTTTTTTGACAGAAATGTAACGTTAAAATAAAAAAATAAATAAACTCCATAATTCCAATGCCACCATGCAGTGCACATTTACACAAACTTTAATGATTCAAGAAACTGTAACTTTAAAGTTCATGTAAATGGACACTGCATGGTGGCATTGGAATTATCACGCAAAGAGTTTTTGGGGTTTTTAGAACACAGCAAAACATTTCAAAGCACACAGCACAGGCACTGTCACTGGTAGTCTGGCACAGCATACTCAAGGGTAATGCTTATTTCTAAAAAACTATAAAAAATGTAGCGCTAACATGATGTATGCTCTGTGTAAAGTGCAAAGAAAAAAGAGAAACCAATGTGGGGAATAAACCCAATTGGGGACAATCAGTCCCAAAGTGCAAAGTCCAAAATGTGTACATAAATAAACAAAGTCCAAAGCGAAGCTGTGATATTGAAGAGTCAATCTTCTATCGTGTAAACGACCTTATGCGGCTTCAATAGTGGTGAATCCAAAGAATGGAAATGATAAGGTACTCTTACCGAATAAGGTGGACCTAGATGCCAGCGACACTAGGTCAATAAGGCTTGGATAATCGAATCAGTGGCTCCCTCAGAAGAAAATGGAAGTCTGGGTCTCCACAGATGTCATCAAACAGCTTCATGAAGATCTGCAGGACTGGAGGTAAAGCGTATCCAGGAAACACACCACAGCAACTCTCTCCAAAATAAGTATGTATAAAAGAAGAGAGGGGGGCTCCAATAGTGCAGGTCAATAATATAGGTTTATTACAACCAATAATACATAAAAGTGATCACGATAATAAAAGCAATGTGGGGAGCAAATAGCATAACCCGACGCGTTTCGTCCAATAAGGACATCAACAGGGGCATATAAAAGCTCCCCCACATTGCATATAAATATATATAAATATCCACAAATAAATACATCCAATAAACATCATTCAATCAGACATAAGAGAATGCAGTTACGCTATTGGTGGAGAGATGTCAGCTATGGGTTTGCTGACAAAGCCTCAATGTAGTCGACCAATAGGTGTATACTACTATAACAACCACCAATAATATGATGGATACTAAAATTCCAGGGGGGTAAATGAACTCATAGACTGTGTGTGTAGCTAGGAAAAAAGCCCGCGAAAAATGTATGACCACCATAAAATAAAAAATGGGAGTACACAACTCTATCTTGGCCAATAAAATTGAATGCAGGGGGAAGTGTCCGAAATGTAGTACTATTCTCAGTTGCCAATGTGTGTCAGGTGTCATCAACCCGGAAACATTAAGTAAAAACAAAACTGCCGTCACAGCGTACATAAATCACATGACTGGGCGACTCCTCACATCCCGCCGTCACGTGTCTAGGTATCTGCAGGGAACAGACGCGATGACGTCAGACGCACGTTCTCGATGTGCCCCATGCTTCTAACTGAAAGAGCAAAGCAAGAGACACCGCGCATATCTGCCGCGCACCTAATCAGATGCGCAGTAGATACGAGCGGGTCTTGTATGAATGGTATCAGACAACCCATCTAGCCTAAAGGGAGGACATCGCTGTGTCACATCTCGTGATGTAATTGAACGGACGACCAGCGTAGCTTGAAAAGCAAAGGAGGGTGAAAGGGGCGGTCTAAGGGAGCATGTGAGACAGGGGGACCACAGATCCCTGAACCCCAGACCAAAAATTTACAATTAATAATAAAACATTAAAACACACAAATGTAATGAAATAATGTATGCAATCATTGGAATGTATGAAATAGAGAACGATATACAAACTAATATAGTGTAGTATATGGATGGGGAAAAATTTCAATGTCACCATTGATAAATGAACGTAAGTCGGCATCTCATATGGACAAACAAACAAGGCCAAATCAAGCCCAGCTAATAAAATACTATAACGAAAGTGAATAATGAAACAATATATGTAATCATTGAAATAGATGAATTAGAGAACAATATACACACAAGTTTGGTACAATGTATGGACGGGGAAAAATATCAATGGTCACCATAATCACCCATAAATGTGAAGTGACCTCTTATGTGGACAAACATACAGGGTCAACATGAGAGGACAAAATCAAGCCCGGCTAATAAACGAGTTGATGTCCCACTAGATATTCATGCCATAAGGCAAGTAGGACCGCAACTCGTGTATCCAAAAAGTCTCGAGTTTGGAGACCCCACGGACACGGGACTCACCTCTCCAATTAGGGACAAATTTGTCGATAATTAGAATCTGGGTGCCGGTGGGATCTCGATTGTGATATCTCAAATAGTGTTTGGGGACACTATGATCAGTTTTACCCGCTCTGATATTGGTCAGATGTTCGTTCACACGAATAGAGAAGGTTCTAATGGTGCGCCCTATATATTGTTTCTTACAGGAACAGGTCAAAAGGTAGATTATGCATTTTGTGGCACAGGTGGTGAAATGTTTCATGGGATAAATCCATTGGGTAACGGAAGATTGGAATGTAACTGTTTTACGTCTGCCATGGGTGTTGTTAAGGCATACGTTACACTTCCTACAGGGAAAATATCCTTTGCATTGCTGAAAGAAGGAAATTATTTTGGGGGATCTATGATATTGAGAGCTATCTGTCCCTGAATAGATCTGGCTCCCCTATAAATCACTGCTGCTCGGTCTGGAATAACAGGCCCCAGAAATCTGTCATTTTGGAGAACTTCCCAATGTTTTCTAATAATATTCCGAATCTGTCTGAATTGAACGGAATATGTAGTAAAAAAAGACCACTTGTGTTTGTCCATGGCAACCTTCGGGCGTGCCTCAAGCATGGTCTGTCTATCAATAGAGCAGATCTTTTTTTTTTAATTCTTTATTTATCATTTTGTATAAATAACAATACATTTCCTTGCAGGGCAATGTCTTCAAACATAACCTCTGTAAAATTTATAACACAAAACACTGTATCCCCTCCTACCCCCCGTCCCACCCTCCCCATCCCCCCCCCCCCTCAGGACCGTGCTAGTCTAGTGGAGCATGAGTCCATATACAATCAATTATGGTAAATAAACAATCTCCTTCAGATAATCCCAAGTCCCTTTGAACTTGGTCCAGGCGGCCCATTTCCCTGATTGCTCTTCTTCTTTAGGTTCGACTCCTCCCCTGTCTAGTTTTTCGATGTTATATATTTCATTGAGACTGATCAGCCAGTCTCGAGTGCAAGGCCTCGAGACATTCATCCAGTTCAAGGATATCTGTCTCTTGGCTTCATCCAGCATAATAGGGACTAGGGAGGACTTATAGTTTTTTACCGAGTCCGAGGTTTTGTGGAAAAGACAGACCCATGGGCCTCATCTAATGCTATTCCAGTAATGACTTTTATTAACCTTAGTACTTTTTCCCAGAAGGTTTTTATAACGGGGCACCCCCACCAGATATGGGCCATTGTTCCTAAAACTAGGCATCCTCTCCAGCAGGTGTCTGGTTTAGTCCCATCCATTTTACTAACCCTGTCTGGGGTGGCGTACCATCTCGCAAGGCATTTAAAATGGCTTTCTGTTCTTCTGGTGTCTATTGCTACATAATGGGCCATCTTCAAGATCTTTTCTATCCCAGCTTCGCTACATTGAGACCCCAATTCCTGTTCCCACTTTTTAATAAAAGGGGGTATCTCCAGTTCCTCCTCAGTTCCCAAGATCCTATAAATTTGCGTTATTGCCCTTCCTGTCTGTTCCTTTATGCAGAGCTGCTCAAATGGTCTAAGTTCTTCCATACTCCTAAGTGGTTTAGGAAGTCTCTCTATGAAATGGGAGAGCTGAAGAAACCTCCATCTGTTCATTACCCAAAGATTAGATTCTGTACTTAGTTCTGAAAATGTGCGGATTTGCCCCTTGTGTAGGAAGTGTTTCAATTGTACCATATCACCCTTCAACCAGCTCCCTCCCACCTCCCTCCTCCCTATCTTTCATGTGTATCAGTGGTGAATTATATGACCATTTGTTCTTACAGTGTATCCTATCCCAATGTTTAAAGGTGTTTTGCGTTAATTGTGATGTGTGAGTGCTCAGTGATCTAAATTTTGGGGGATTCCAAAGTGCCTGTCCTAAATATGTGTCACTCAAAAAGTGTTCAATGTGAACCCAACGTTTATCTGTGTCTTTTTTGTTCCATTCCGTGATCCTAGATAGCACTACAGCGCTATAATATCTGCTAAAGTCCGGTAGAGCTTAATTCCCCTTTTTTCTTCCCCCTGCTAAGAACTGTATAGGCGATGCATAGTTTTTTACCCCCCCATACTGCCCCACTTATTAGCCTCCTAAGGGCCTTCAAAAAATACCCGGGTAAAGGGATGGGCAGCATTTGAAATTTGAACAGGATCTTGGGTGTTAGACTCATTTTTATCGCGTTGACTCGCCCAAACCACGAAAGAGGTCTGGTCTGGAGTCTTCTCGCTTCTCGTCTGGTATCATCTAGCATAGGTAAAAAATTTTTTACGAATATTCTATTGAAGGAGTTGGCCAATTTAATCCCTAGATATTCCATCTCCTCTTTCCAAGGGAAAGGGAAAACTGCAGCTAAGTGACTTTCTTCTTGCTTGTTTATATTTATGTTTAAACATTCGGATTTGCTGGAATTAACTTTGAAATTCGAAACTTCTCCGTATTTTTCAATAATATGAAGTAAATTGGGAAGGGTTATTCTAGGGTTGGTAACAAAGAACACAATATCGTCAGCGAAAGCCGCTAGTTTATGCTCCTCCGTTCCGACCCTTACTCCTCCGCAGTCCACATTTTTGCGGATGGTAGACAGCAGCGGTTCAAGGGTCAGGACGAACAAGAGAGGGGACAGGGGGCAACCCTGTCTTGTTCCATTGAGCATCCTGAAGGGCTTAGAAGTAGTCCCATTTACTCTCACCATCCCTGCCGGGTTACTATATAAAGCCCTGACCCAGGAGACGAACCTCTGACCAAGCCCTAGGGCCTCTAAAGTGTTCATCATGAACCCCCAGTCTACCCTGTCAAAAGCTTTTTCAGCATCGATTGACAGGAATAGAGCTGGGGGTCCACCTTGTTTACATACTTCTGATAGAAGCACCGCCCTAACCCCGTTGTCCCTACACTGTCTCCCTTTAACAAAGCCTGCCTGGTCCGGGTGCACAAGATTTGTCATTTTCTCTTTAAGCCTATTTGCTAAGACTTTTGCGTAGAGTTTGACGTCTGCATTCAGAAGGGAGATTGGTCTATAACTAGAACACAACCTGACATCCTTCCCTTCCTTCTGAATAAGTGTAATTGTAGCAGTCAAGGCCTCTATTGTCAGTTCACCTCCTGTTCCAAGGCCATTCCAAAAGTGGCAAAGCCTCGGGACCAGGATATGTTTCATTTTTTCTAGGTAGAGAGTGGTGAAACCGTCCGCGCCTGGACTTTTCCCCTTCGGAGACTCCCTTAATGCTGCCAAGATTTCTTCTTCTACCAAAGGTTTATCCAATAATTCCCTGTCCTCTGCTGACAGACCCCTTAGTCCTGCCTCCTTCAGGAATTCCTTGCTCCTGTCTGAGCGGGATGAATCTTCTACTCCCCGATGCCCTATCGAATATAGATCCCTGTAATACTTTTGAAATTTGTCTGCTATAGCGTTGTTCGTCATTCTTACTGCCCCTTCTTTGCTAAGTATTTTCTCTACGAAGTTCCTGCTTTTTTTTTTTCCTGATTATCCTGGCCAGGTGTTTACTGGGCTTGTTGGCCCAGAAGTAGTTGTTCCTGGTTATAGCGTTTATAGCTCTCTTGGCCTCTAGGTCCATCGTGTCTCTTAACTCCTCCCTCTTGGCGACCAGTGCATGGTAACTATCTAGATCACGGCCCTTAGCTTTTTTATGTGCTTGTTCCAAGGAAAAGATTTCCTCTATCAATTTTCCTCTGGCTTCTCTTTTCTTTTTTTTCAGACCTGCACGTATTGAGATTAGGATACCCCTTATATAGGCTTTGTTTGTGTCCCATAATAAAGCTGGTGATACATCCCCCGTGTTGTTTGCTTTAAAGAAAAAGTCTGCTTCTTCTTGAAGTCTCTCCACAATTTCGGGATCTCTCAGTAGATCCTCGTTCAGTTTCCATGAGTAAGGACGCCCTTGCCCATCTGGTATTCTAATCTGCATCACAATCGGGGAGTGGTCTGATAGGGTCGTTACTTCTATTTTTGTTTCTTTTGTCCAATCTAGCAGGTTATGATCTATAAGAAAATAATCTAGCCTAGAGTAGGTCCCGTGCACAGGGGAGAAGAACGTGTAGTCCCTCTCATTGGGATGCTGGAGCCTCCAGACATCCATTAACTGACTTTGATGTAGCTTACGCCTGATGACCCTGAGTGACACCTTCCCTGTCCCCTGTGCACGGGACGTACCATCCAGTTCCGGGTCCAAACAAAAGTTTAAATCCCCTCCCAAGATCACCTCGCCCTCTCCGAACTCAGACAGTTTTTTCAAAATCTGGCCCAGAAAGACCGTAGGTTTCTTGTTGGGGCAGTAGACGTTTACTAGGGTGACCAGTTTAGGACCAAGTTTGCCTTTTAAAAAAATAAAGCGGCCATCAGGGTCTGCCAATCTTTCTCTTAGGGAGAAGTTTATGTCCTTTGAAAGCCCGATGGCGACTCCCCTCGACCCCCTATCGGGGGAGTCCCCATAGAACCACTGCGGGAACCTGGTTGAGAAAAGCCTAACTCTAGTGTCAAGGGTCAGATGAGTCTCTTGTAGAAAGATTACATCTCCCCTTAGTCGTTCCAGCTCTTTTAAAATTTTATGTCTTTTACAGGGTGAGTTTAGGCCTTTCACGTTGTATGAAATGAATTTAATTTCTAGCATAACTGGGGGTCGGCTCATCTATAGAATCCTCCCTTATTCCTAGCACGTCCTGCAGTGCCCTCCCCACTCCCCCTCCCCTCCCCCCCCTCCCCCCCCTCCCCCCCATCAATAGAGCAGATCTATTGAATCTCTGTATCTAACTCAGCTGGTTCATATCCCTTTTCTATGAACCTGTTTCTCACAATTTGGGACTGAGAAAGAAAGTCTTCTGTCTGAGTACAGTTCCATTGCAGTCTGAGAAACTGGCTGTGCGGAACTGATCTTAACCATTGAGCATGGTGACAACTGTCGACCGGAATATACGCATTCCGGTCCGTAGGTTTAAAATATGTTCTAAATTCAAGATGTTGGTTCACAGCAATAATCTCCAAATCGAGAAAGTGAACAGAAACAGAACTGGCCTCATAGTTAAGATGTATGCCTCGGTCATTAGAATTCAACAGAGACATAAACTCATCCAAAGAGGCGAGGTCACCCTTCCACAGGAGGAGGATGTCATCTATGTAAGGAACCCAGAGGGCCAATTCAGGTCTCTTAAGGGCATAGATGACATCCTCCTCCCATTTGGCCATAAATAAATTGGCCAGGCTGGGGGCAAATTTTGCCCCCATGGCAACACCCCTAATCTGCAAATAAAAACAACTTTGAAACCAAAAATAGTTGTGTCTGGTGGCAAACCTAAGAAGGTCCATAATGAAATTACGTTGTAATAAAGGAATGGTGGCATTCTGAGACAGATAATGTTCAACGGCTGCAAAACCCAAATCGTGTGGAATACAAGTATATAACACCGAAACATCAGCTGTCACAAGGATCATACCCTCTTGGTATTGAACTGACTCCAATCTTCTGATGGTGTCACCCGTGTCTTTAAGGTAAGAAGGTGCAAGACAAACCAGTGGTTGAAGATGATAATCGATGTATCTACCAATCCTGGATGTCACTGAGTCGATCCCGCTGACTATAGGTCGGCCAGCGGGATCGACTGGGTCCTTATGTACCTTAGGTAGGTAATATATAGCCTGAATGTGTGGTGCTAATGGTATGAGGAAACTGCTTTCTTATCTAAGATCCCCAAAGAGGAACCTTCCCTCACAATGAGGAACAATTCCCTTTTATAAGAGGACGTTGGATCACCAGGGATACGACAGTAAGTATCCGAGTCATCCAAAATTCTGACCATCTCACGTATATAAGCCTCTTTGTTTAGAACAACGATGGCTCCACCCTTATCAGCGGGGCATATAATTAAATTCTTACGCTCGCAAAGTCGTTTAAGACCTTCCTTGAGCTTGGGATCTGTATGGGTTCTCTTATTGGTTAACAAATCAAGATTTTGCCGTACCAAACTGCGAAAAACACTTATGGATGGTGCCATAGTGCCGGGAGGGTTAAACAATATTTCTACAATAAGAATCAGTTTACTGTCAGTTTATTATTTCAACAGTTCTAATTCTCAGATACATTCAAAGAAAAAGCGCACAGTCTACAATAATGCCATTAGTGTCTCTCAGCTTTCGCAATGACAATAGAGGTAAATAACACACTAAAAAGACTACTATGGGCAGGACCAGGGCCGGTACAAGGGGTGGGCAGAAGGGCCAGATGCCCTGGGCGGGACCATTTACTGGAGGAAGGAGGGCACAGTAGAGGCCACGCTACAGGCCACCTGTCCTGGGGCCGCTTTTATCCATTGCTGCAGCGCTCCCCTCCCACCTCCTCCTCTTGATTGTCACACAGCACCGGGAGCACTGTGTGTCAGGGAGCTGGGTCTGTGTGTGTTCGGCGGTGCCGTAACAAAGTCCCGCCCCCCCCTAGACCGGCTCATGTGGTAGCAGATTGAACCAGTGTTCTGCCTATCACACAAGCTATCATGCTATGTGACACACAGTGCTGCGGGAGATGTCCACTGTGTGATTCAGGACAGCCTGGGCAGGCTATGGCGAGTCTACATTCATAGGCAAAGTGAGGTTGTTATTATGGGCACCGAGAGGCTGCAATTATGGTCACAGTGAGGCGGCATTGATGGGCACAGTGAGGCTGCGATTATGGGCACAGTGAGGCTGTGATTATGGACACAGTGAGGCTGTGATTATGGACACAGTGAGGCTGCGATTATGGTCACAGTGAGGCTGCGATTATGGGCACAGACGCTGCGATTATGGGCACAGAGAGGCTGCGATTATGGGCACAGTGAGGCTGCGATTATGAGCACAGAGGCATTGATTATGGGCACAGAGGCTGCCATTATGGGCACAGAGAGGCTGTGATTATGGTCACAGTGAGGCGACATTTATGGGCGCAGAGAGGCTGTGATTTTGGTCACAGTGAGGCAGCATTGATGGGCACAGTGAGGCTGCGATTAGGGGCACAGAGGCTGCGATTATGGGCACAGAGAGGCTGTGATTATGGTCACAGAGAGGCTGCGATTATGGGCACAGAGAGGCTGTGATTATGGTCACAGAGAGGCTGCGATTATGGGCACAGAGGCTGCAATTATGGGCACAGAGAGGCTGCGATTATGGGCACCGAGAGGCTGCAATTATGGTCACAGTGAGGTGACATTGATGGGCACAGAGAGGCTGCGATTTTGGTCACAGAGAGGCTGTGATTATGGTCACAAAGAGGCTGCAATTATGGTCACAGAGAGGCTGCGATTATGGGCACAGTGAGGCTGCGATTATGAGCACAGAGGCATTGATTATGGGCACAGAGGCTGCCATTATGGGCACAGAGAGGCTGTGATTATGGTCACAGTGAGGCGACATTGATGGGCGCAGAGAGGCTGTGATTTTGGTCATAGTGAGGCAGCATTGATGGGCACAGTGAATCTGCAATTAGGGGTACAGAGGCTGTGATTAAGGGCACAGAGAGGCTGCGATTATGGTCACAGAGAGGCTGCGATTATGGGCACAGAGAGGCTGTGATTATGGTCACAGAGAGGCTGCGATTATGGGCACAGAGGCTGCAATTATGGGCACAGAGAGGCTGTGATTATGGGCACCGAGAGGCTGCAATTATGGTCACAGAGAGGTGACATTGATGGGCACAGAGAGGCTGCGATTTTGGTCACAGAGAGGCTGCGATTATGGTCACAAAGAGGCTGCAATTATGGTCACAGTGAGGTGGCATTGATGGGCACAGTGAGGCTGCGATTATGGTCACAGTGAGGCTGCAATTATGGGCACAGTGAGGCGGCATTGATGGGCACAGTGGTAGGCTGCATTTGCGCACAGAAAACAAAACACCAAGGTGTTAATGGATTTAAACAAGCTGGAGTTAGAAGCTGATAAGCTAGCATGCACACCTGCACCAGATTTTGCACTCTCTTGTGAAAAAAATCTTCAGTTTAAAAAGAAAAATGTAAATCCAGTGTCAATCATGTTGTCCAGTGATGTTGATCCTTGTCATCATGATTACATGATTACACACCACCACAGTTTCCTGGCCAGCTGCTGTTTGTAAATAAACTAGCTGGAAATGAAAAGTGATATCATTGACCAAAAATCCACAGCTGGTTTGTTTACAAGGAGAAGCTATGAGTTCAGGCCGGTGAACTGGCTTTATATGACCAGTTTGTTCTGCTGCTCAGAGAACCATAAACATTGACCAAACTCCAAGCTCATGCTTACTGTTGGTTAAAATCCTGGAAAGACATAATTTATGTGGCCACTATGGGGGGGGGTGCTAAATTACCCCGTTGGAATTTTTAAGGTTTTATTTTATATAGGGAGATCGCAGACATGCTGTACCTATAAAGCAACCAATTTCTTCATCAGTTTTCATCCTTTAACCGTTTGCCAACCACATCACGAGGATGTTCAGTGATAGAGCAGCTCTTCTGTGGAAGATCACGTACCTACTATGTGATCTGGCACTTCTGGGTAGGGGGCATGTGCACACACCGCTTCTGCTGTGATTTTTCACAGCAGAAGCCATCTCGGGAAAACACGCAGAATGGTGCTCTGCCTGTGCAAACAAGGGATGGCTTATCTTTCCCTGCAAAAAAAATCTATTCCTTCCCTTAGTAAAGCACCTTACATAGTACACACAAACACTGCCTAGGCACACATTTAACTATCTGATCACCCCAGCTGTTTAACCCCTTCCCAGCCAGTGTCAATCGTACAGTGACAATGCATATTTTTAGCACTGATCACTGTATTAGTGTCACTGGTTCCCACAAAGTGTCAGAGCTGTCTGTTAGTGTCAGAATGTATGCTGCAATATCGCAATCTCGCTAAAGGTCGCTGATTACTAGTATATAAAAAAAATTCCAGAATATATCACATAGTTTGTAGATGCTATAACTTTTGTGCAAACCAATTTTAATGTACACTTTGTTTTACCAATAATATGCAGCAGAATACATATTGGCCTAAATTTAAGAAAAAATTTGATTTTTTTGAAATGTTTGTATTGTATATGTTTTATTGCAGAAAGTAAAAAAAATACATATTTTTTTCAAAATTGTCAGTCTTTTTTTGTTTATAACACAAAAAATAATGTATGCAGTGGTGATCAAATACCACCAAAAGAAAGCTCTATTTGTGGAAAAACAATAACACAAATTTTATTTGGGTACAGAGTTGCACGACCACGCAATTGTTCAGTTAAAGTAACGCAGTGCCGTTTCGCAAAAAATAGCCTGAAGGGGTATATCTTCCGGAGGTCAAATGGTTAAAGTTACCAGTTGGATAGCACAGGTGATGATTGAAATGCTAATTTATTTGAGTTTTCATCACATACATTAAGTGACATTTAAAATGTGAATACAAACAGTATACTTTCCCTGAAATCAAACTGTATTATCAGCAGTATAAGCCATTCCAGTTACCACTGGAAACAATAATCTGTAATTGTTGCTTTCAGTCCTAATTTGGTATGTCCCTGGTTTTTCATCTCAATCTAATCTAAACCTATTTGAGCAAATAAAATGATATTTACCTCATCCTCTGTTACAAGCTTTCAAGATTACTGGCTTCAGGAAAAATCAATACAAAATAGCATCTTATCAGCAGGTTTGAGCTGAAAGAAAGAAATTCAAACTTTTCTTTTTTTTTCTAACTCCCTTCTTCATCAGAGTTAAAACAAATCTTAAATTAGAAGAAAGGAACTTAAATAAAATGCACCTTGGTTGTGCTTGGTGTTTTAAATCCATTAGGGTAAACATTACCAGCTTTAAATTATAATTTTTCTCATGGGTTAGTTTACAATTACAAGTTGTTCATACTATTCGGGCTCTTGTTAGTAGACTCATGTCATAATTTTAAATTCAACCTATCAATGGTATCTCCTGCTCTCTTGCTAAAAAAGCTTTAAAGGGGTACCTACAAAGTTTATCCTCATCCCTCCTACCCTAGTATAGGAACAGAGATCTCATTCTCAGAGTGGGGATAAATATAATAGGATTTTTATAACAGCTTACCTGGGGCACGCCCTAAGACAAAAAGTGTACTCCCTATATAACCCCTCCCACTACTGGGAGTATCTCAGTTTTGTAGCAAAGCAAAGCAATACACGTGTATACCAAAGAAGGGAGGGACCTCTGTGTCCCGTGATGTACTTCAAAGAAAAGGATTTTACAGGTAAGCTGTTATAAAAATCCTATTTTCTAATCATACATCACGGGACACAGAGCCATTGTAGTTACTATGTGGGATGTCCCATAGCAATGCCAACTGAAGGGAGGGAGACACAACAAAAGTAGGGCACTAAGAGACTAGAGGACTTGTACTGCAGTACATTGTGCCCAAAGACAATATCCTCATGACCTTTTACATCTACTTGATAGAATCTGGTAAATGTATGGACTGAAGACCAAGTTGCGGCCTTGCAGATCTGAGCCATGAAGGCTTGGTGATGCACTGCCCAAGAAGCACTAACAGCCCTGGTGGAGTGCGCTTCAATATGAAAAGGTGGAATTTTCCTTTTTAAACCATAAGCTTGAACAATCACTTGACAAATCCATTTAGAAATAGTAGATTTCGATGCTGCCTGTCCTCTTTTCAACACAAACGAAACATCTGTTTTACGAATCTGAGCGGTCACCTTCAAATAGACCTTGACCACTCTCACCACATCAAGAGAATGTAGTGACCTTTCTTCCACAGAATGAGGTTCTGGAAAAAATGAAGGCAGAACCATGGTTTAAATGAAAACCTGACACTACCTTCGGTAGGAAATTAGGATGAGGCCGTAATACAACCTTATCCTTATGAATAATCAAATATGGCTCTTTACAAGAAAGAGCAGCCAACTCTGATACTCTTCTTGCAGAAGATATGGCAATCAAGAAAATTATTTTCCTCGTCAAGAGGACCAAGGGAATATCTCGTATTGGCTCAAAAGGCTGTTTCTGTAATGTCGACAGGACTAAATTCAAGTCCCAAAGGTTCAGGGGTGTCCTAACTGGAGGATTAATCTGAGTTAGCCCCTGAATAAAGTTACGAACCAGAGAGTGTGAAGCAAGTGGCCGTTGAAAAAACACAGATAAGGCCGACACCTGGCCTTTGATAGTACTCAAGGCCAGCTTCATTTTCAATCCCATCTGCAAAAATGCAAGGATCCTACCAATGACATATTTCCTGGGGTGCCAACCCCTGGATTCACACCAGGAGACATATGCCTTCCAGACTCTATAGTATATGACTCTGGAGGCCGGCCTCCTAGCATTAACCAAAGTAGAAACTACTGAAGCTGACACCCCATAGTCTTTCAGCATGTGGGTCTCAATAGCCAGACTGTTAAATTTAGCATTTGTAAGGTAGGATGGAATACTGGACCTTGCGAGAGAACGTCTGGCCATAGTGGTTGAGTCCATGGGTCCCCTACCGCCATCTTTACGATCTCTGCAAACCAAGATCTCCTGGGCCATGCCGGGGCCACAAGAATCACCTCCTTCCATTCCCGCTTGATCCTGCGAAGAAGGTGGGGAAGCAGCAGAACAGGAGGGAACACATAGATCAGTGAAAACTGATCCCAAGGACAAACCAAGGCATCTATTCCGCATGCTATTGGATCCCTTGTCCTTGACACAAAGTTGTCGATCTTGTTGTTGAACCTGGATGCAAACAGATCCATGTCCAGAATTCCCCATCTTTGACATATTGACAGAAAGATGTCGGGGTGAAGAGACCATTCTCCCGGGAACAACTATTGGCAACTTAAGTAGTCCTCCTGCCAATTATCTATCCCTGGAATGAAGATTGCTGACAGACAAGGAATGTTGTCTTCTGCCCAATATAGGATATGATTCACCTCTCTTTGGGCCGCATGACTTCTTGTGCACCCTTGGTGATTGATATAGGCCACTGCTGTGGCATTGTCGGATTGGATTCTGACAGGACAATTCCGTAGTCTTAGCGTCCAGGACTTCAGGGCCAGGCATACAGCCCGAATCTCTAGAATATTGATGGGCAAGGTCATTTCTGATTTGGACCATTTCCTTTGGACAGACGCTTTCTCCAGGACTGCTCCCCAGCCCAGAAGGCTGGCATCTGTTGTTACCACCTTCCAGGTAACTGGTAGAAAGGATTTTCCTTTTGAAGACTCTTGGATATCGACCACCAATTGAGGCTCTGACGCACTTTGGGAAATAAACGCATTAGGAAGTCCAGAGCTTGCACCTTCTTGTTCCAAGTTGACAGGATACTGTTTTGCAGCAGTCTTGAATGAAACTGCACATAAGGAACGGCCTTGAAAGAAGCCATCATCTTTCCCAACAATTTCATACAAAGTCGAATAGAAGGATTCTTCTTTGTTTTGAGCAACTGAATCAGTTCTCTTATGGAACTGATCCTTTCCTGGGGCAAAAACACCCTCTTCTGAATTGTATCTATGATCAGCCCCAAGTACTGCAATTT
Source organism: Lithobates clamitans (assembly GCA_037952925.1). Lineage (NCBI taxonomy): Eukaryota > Metazoa > Chordata > Amphibia > Anura > Ranidae > Lithobates > Lithobates clamitans. The sequence continues at coordinate 1,317,793 of JBBGZY010000228.1, read as the reverse complement.
CCTTGATGGTTTTAAGGAGGATTTCTCTAGGATGAGAATCCAACCTAGTTATTCCAGATAGCTTACTGCAGTGACCAAACTTTGGTTTAAGCGGGCTACCAACTGATCTATCAAGAGTAGATCGTCCAAGTAGGCTAGTATCGTTATACCTTGAGCCCTTAATCTGGCTAAAGGAGGAGCCAGGACCTTTGTAAATACTGGAGGTGCAGTTGCTAGACCGAAGGGTAGAGCTACGAACTGAAAATGAAGATTTTCTACCTCAAAGTGTAAATATTTCTGGTGAGCGGGGAAAATCGGCACATGGAGATAAGCATCCTTGATGTCGATTGATGCCAGACGTTCTCCACCTTGTAGGATGGAGACAACTGATTGGATTGACTCCATTCAAAAAGAGCGGATATTCAAAAAGCGGTTTAGATCTTTGAGATCTAAAATGGGTCTGACATCCCTGTTTGGTTTTGGTAACGTGAAAAGGTTTGAATAAAACACTAATCCACGCTTTTCCAAGGGGACCACCGATATCACTCTTTGAGACAAGAGATTATCCAAAGCTAGAAAGAAAGACTTCTTTTTTACTGGATCTCTGGGAACATTTGATCTGAGAAAACGAGGAGATGGGAATTCTCGGAACTCTAGTTTGTAACGTAGAGATATTGAGGAAGCCACCCATCTGTCTTGACATTGTTCCTGCCAGACCCTTAAAAACTGCAAAAGTCTTCCCCCCACTTGAGTGAGCTGGGGCATCCCTTCATAAGGAGGTTTTAGTATTTTGTTTCATGGGTTTCCTCCCCCAGGGCCTCTTTTGACCTTGGGACTGACCTGAGGTTTACCTCTTGAACCTGAAGGTGGAGGTAATCGTGACTGCCTGGAGGCTGATGCTCCTGGCACTGGAGAAGAAGCTTGTCTAAAAGAAAAACGCTTAAACTTCTTCTTAACCGATAAAAGGGAACTTTTCCCATTAGAAATTCTTTGGATGTATTTATCCAGATCGTCTCCAAATAACTGTTCACCGTGAAATGGGAAACTGGCCAAGAGCTTTTTGCATGGCGCTTCGGCTGACCAATTTTCCAACCATAAGATTCTACACACATGTACCAGCCCTAGCATAAGCCGTGAGACCTGGAGAATAGAATCTTTAATAGTGTCTACTGTAAAACAAAATGCCTCTAATATCCCGGCCAAATCTTGGGTCTGCTGATCAGGAATAACCTTGAGTACCTCTATAAACTGGTCCTTTAAGGACTGAGACACCCCGATCGCTGCCAGCGAAGGCTGAACCACTGAACCTGTGAGTGAAATATAGTTTTTAAAAAGGAATTCCAACTTCTTATCTGTTGGATCCTTCCGCATTTGAGCATTGTCTATTGGACAAGTCAGGTTTTTGTTCACAGAGGATATAGCAGCGTCTATAGCTGGAATCCCCCATTTCTTATTAAACTCTTCCTCCATAGAATAAAGTGTTGAAAACTTTTTTGGAGGAAAAAAATGTTTATCTGGGTGCTCCCAGTCAGAATACATAAGCTTTTTTAACCATGAATGGATATTAAAAGCATGAACAGTTTGGGGAGGCTTTAGTGATCACAAACCAGAAGAGGGCTCATCGACTGCTACTGGCAGCAAAAATGTGGAGCGGACCGATTCAGTGAGAGACTGTACCAACAATCTTTCTTGTGAACCTGATCCTTCCATATTAGGTTCTTCAGAAGAGGAGTCACCAGCCTCTTCCTGGTCCCCTGAGAGAAATTTGTCATCTCTCGCCCCTTGTTCCTCAGTATAAGCGTCCTGAGTAATGGATGGGGACCTGTTATGCTTAGTCCCACTCTGGGATGTGATTAAATCGTCAATTTTTTGCTCCAAGCCTAAAATGGTTGAAGAAAAAACCTCCTTAGTAATATATACAGGGGCTGCAGTGTTAGGCGCAGCTGCAACACTCGTCACTCCTGATGGGTCACTCTGACCAACCATATTACTCTCAGGGAAGGATGCCATATTTTTTGAGATGGCTCTAGGCTTCCATGTGACTGTAGGAGACTTTCTAGAGCCCTTTTCTGAGGTGTTTTTACTCCCCCTTCCGACCATAGCCCGATGCACAAAGCAGAGGTACTACCAGAAGGAATGCATCCACTGCTTGAGCAATAGTCCAGCCCTGTCACTGCTATCAATGCTCAGCCTGATGCAGTAGTAAATGTGTCAAAATGAATGCCTATGTCCACAAACCTCTTTCATGCCACCTTTGCTTTTGTGTCCCTCCGCAGCTTGCAGCAGTAACAATGGTGCCTTTTAAACACTCTTTCCCATGCTGGGCATTGGAGGATGCCAACGCCACGCTAAGCACTGCCCCCGTCACTTACAGCTCCTCTCCTTTCCCTTTAAAAATGAACCTTTTCCGCGTGAGCTTCCGATCCTATGGGATCAGCAGTAAGGGGAAAGAAAATGGCGAAGGGGGGGACTGGAAGCTGCCGAGTAAGGCAGCTTGCCGTTCGCACTTTTTTTTTTGGTGCTTCTTTCCCATGAAGAGGAGGAGAGAAAACAGCACAAGGGGCGTCTGGTGGGGAGGAAAACACCCCCTCAGACTTACCGGAGGTTCGCTGCTGGCTGCAGGAAAGGAAACTGCTGTTCCTGGACACATCGTGGGCTCTCAGGGAAGCATGAGATGGAAAGTGCTCTATACAGCCCCCAGTGGTGACACATAGGCATGACAACCTTTACTAAATTTAAAGCAGACATTCATAAGAAAATTTCAAAAATTTCTTAGAAAACTCCACTTACCTTTCCCACTGCAGGGTTTCCTGTGGTAAAACCAACAGACCCAATCTTCACCCTTCACGGTGGGTTCCGTTAAACCTTCGGGAGCTGGGGATCCTCAGGGAAACCCACAATCCTGGACCTGTAATAGCACCACTGCCAGTAAAACTTTATGGCCTTACCACCAAAAGTACTGGATGCCGGGGTCCAGCTCTCTAAAAGAGAAGCGTTTACAGGCAAGACCTCATTTCTTCGGACACAAGGCCTGGGTACCAATCAGTTCAGCCTAAAAGACACTTTGAATGGATCCGGCTGCATGGTTAGCCCAGCAAGGATTGCTCCAGTGGAGCTCAGCACAGCACATCTTTACTCATGACCAACACTTTAGACGTAGGCCTTAGGTGAAAAAACTGAGGTACTCCCAGTACTGGGAGGGGTTATATAGGGAGTGCACTTTTTGTCTTAGGGCGTGCCAGTGTCCATCACCTGAAGGTGGCCTATAACCACATAGTAACTACTATGGCTCTGTGTCCCGTGATGTACAATAAGAAAAAGCATATATAAGTAAACATAAATTTAATTGTTTATATTCTTGCATATTTACATGGTATATAGGAACATCAGATATATGTTTATAGATTATATGACATAGTGGGTGCCATGCATCCCAAGGAAACTTTTTATAAGGGTTCTTGTTGAAATGTGACCTGATGCATTTACAAGAACAAAAAATAGGTGGGGAAGGGAGGCGGAGGGGAAAGGGCATTGTTTAAAAAAGGGGATATAGCTGATTGCATCGTTCAGCCCTGGTGGTTGAGTCACTCTCAGCTTGAATATCCATTTGGCTTCAATTTGTAGGATTTTTTGATTGAAATTACCACTTCGAGGTGGGGGGTGTACCCTGGCCAGTACCTGAAATTTTAATGAGTCTGTCTTATAGTCACTAAACTCTGCAAATGCCTGGGTATAGGTTTTACAATGATACTGTACCAATTTGTATGTCTGTGACATGTTCCTTTATGCATCTCCAGAACTTCCGTTTAGTTTTTGCCCACATAGTGGCTTCCACAGCCACATGTGAGCAAATATACAATGCCAATGGTGTCACGGTTTACAAAGTGGTACATAGTTAAATTCTCACCTGTGGGTAGATGGACATTTTTCCCTGTTTGAATAAATTTGCAAAAATCACATTTGCCACATTGAAAGATACCTCATGGTAGGAGACCACAGGGGTCCTTGTTTTCCTTAGAAGAGAAGTGACTTGACACCAGGATGTCTTGTAAGGATTGGTTGCGTTTAAATACCAGATGTGGCTCAGGTTCTATGAGCAATTTCAAGGCGGGGTCGTCCTTTAACAAGTGGCAATGGGTATTTAGGATATTTTTGATGGCCTGATGTTGGTTGTTATTGTACTTGTTGATGGGACGTATACCCTGTGGATTGGAGGGTGCTAATGCTTGCCCATGAAAGAGTAATAAGTCCCGTGGGTTGTCATTTGCATTTTTAAAAGCCCTTTTGAGCGATTTTTTGCTATACCCTCAATATTGGAAACGTTCCTGCAGATGGGAGGCTTGTAATTTAAAGTCCACCTCACTACTGCAATTGCGTTTTGCTCATAGGTATTGTCCTTTAGGAATGGAATTTATCAAGTGGAATGGGTGGGCACTTGTAAAGTGTAGTAAGGAGTTTCCCGCTGTGTCTTTTCAATGAAGGTTGGTGGTAATTTCACTCTCTGCACCTTTGTGTATAGTAATATCTAAGAATGGAAGAGTGTCCGGATGCCAGTTAAGTGTGAAGGAGAGATTATAATTATTCTGATTTAATCCCTCAACAAAGGCCACTAGAAGTTCTGGTGTATCCGTCCAGAATATCAATATGTCATCGATGAACCTGTGCCACAACAAAGTGTGGCACAGGTACATTGAATAATAATCCTCCCACTCCCCAAGTACAGGTTTGCATACGATGGGGCACACTTAGGTAGTGGGAACCATCAAAGGTGAAAGCGTTATGAGTCAGGATTAGGGATGAGCTTCGAGTTCGAGTCGAACTCATGTTCTACTCGAACATTGGCTGTTCGCAAGTTCGCCGAACAGCGAACAATTTGGGGTGTTCGCGGCAAATTCGAATGCCGCGGAACACCCTTTAAAAGTCTATGGGAGAAATCAAAAGTGCTAATTTTAAAGGCTTATATGCAAGTTATTGTCATAAAAAGTGTTTGGGGACCCGGGTCCTGCCCCAGGGGACATGGATCAATGCAAAAAAAAGTTTTAAAAACGGACGTTTTTTCAGGAGCAGTGATTTTATTAATGCTTAAAGTCAAACAATAAAAGTGTAATATCCCTTTAAATTTCGTACCTGGGGGGTGTCTATAGTATGCCTGTAAAGGGGCGCATGTTTCCTGTGTTTAGAACAGTCTGACAGCAAAATGACATTTGGAAGGAAAAAACTCATTTAAAACTAGCCGCGGCTATTGCATTGCCGACAATACACATAGAAGTTCATTGATAAAAACGGCATGGGAATTCCCCACAGGGGAACCCCGAACCAAAATTAAAAAAAAAAAATGATGTGGGAGTCCCCCTAAATTCCATACAAGGCCCTTCAGGTCTGGTATGGATATTAAGGGGAACCCCAGCCAAAATTAAAAAAAAAAATTGACGTGGGATTCCCCCTAAATTCCATACCAGACCCTTCAGGTCTGGTATGGATTTTAAGGGGAACCCCGCGCCAAAAAAAAAAAAAAAAACGGCGTGGGGTCCCCCTAAAAATCCATACCAGACCCTTATCCGAGCACGCAACCTGGCAGGCCGCAGGAAAAGAGGGGGGGACGAGAGTGCGGCCCCCCCCCCCTCCTGAACCGTACCAGGCCACATGCCCTCAACATTGGGAGGGTGCTTTGGGGTAGCCCCCCAAAACACCTTGTCCCCATGTTGATGAGGACAAGGGCCTCATCCTCACAACCCTGGCCGGTGGTTGTGAGGGTCTGCGGGCGGGGGGCTTATCGGAATCTGGAAGCCCCCTTTAACAAGGGGACCCCCAGATCCCGGCCCCCCCCCTGTGTGAAATGGTAAGGGGGTACTTACCCCTACCATTTCACTAAAAAACTGTCAAAAATGTTAAAAATGACAAGAGACAGTTTTTGACAATTCCTTTATTTAAATGCTTCTTCTTTCTTCTTTCTTCCTTCATCTTCTTCTGGTTCTTCTGGCTCTTCTGGTTCTTCCTCCGGCGTTCTCGTCCAGCATCTTCTCCGCGGCGTCTTCTATCTTCTTCTCCTCGGGCCGCTCCGCACCCATGAGGGGGGAGGCTCCCGCTCTTCTCTTCATCTTCTTCTCTTCTTCATCTTCTTCTTCATCTTCTTCTTCTTCTTCTTCTTCCTTCTTCTCTTCTTCTCTTCTTCCTGTCTTCTGCGGGCCGCTCCGCAATCCATGCTGTGGCATGGAGGGAGGCTCCCGCTGTGTGACGGCGTCTCTTCGTCTGACGGTTCTTAAATAACGGGGGGCGGGGCCATCCGGTGACCCCGCCCCCCTCTGACGCACGGTGACATGACGGGACTTCCCTGTGGCATTCCCCGTGACGTCACAGGGAAGTCCCTCAAGTCACCGTGCGTCAGAGGGGGGCGGGGTCACCGGATGGCCCCGCCCCCCGTTATTTAAGAACCGTCAGACGAAGAGACGCCGTCACACAGCGGGAGCCTCCCACCATGCCAGCATGGCTGCGGAGCGGCCCGGAGAAGACAGGAAGAAGAGAAGAAGGAAGAAGAAGAAGAAGAAGAAGATGAAGAAGAAGATGAAGAAGAGAAGAAGATGAAGAGAAGAGCGGGAGCCTCCCCCCTCATGGGTGCGGAGCGGCCCGAGGAGAAGAAGATAGAAGACGCCGCGGAGAAGATGCTGGACGAGAACGCCGGAGGAAGAACCAGAAGAGCCAGAAGAACCAGAAGAAGATGAAGGAAGAAAGAAGAAAGAAGAAGCATTTAAATAAAGGAATTGTCAAAAACTGTCTCTTGTCATTTTTAACATTTTTGACAGTTTTTTAGTGAAATGGTAGGGGTAAGTACCCCCTTACCATTTCACACAGGGGGGGGGCCGGGATCTGGGGGTCCCCTTGTTAAAGGGGGCTTCCAGATTCCGATAAGCCCCCCGCCCGCAGACCCTCACAACCACCGGCCAGGGTTGTGAGGATGAGGCCCTTGTCCTCATCAACATGGGGACAAGGTGTTTTGGGGGGCTACCCCAAAGCACCCTCCCAATGTTGAGGGCATGTGGCCTGGTACGGTTCAGGAGGGGGGGGGGCCGCACTCTCGTCCCCCCCTCTTTTCCTGCGGCCTGCCAGGTTGCGTGCTCGGATAAGGGTCTGGTATGGATTTTTAGGGGGACCCCACGCCGTTTTTTTTTTTTTTTTTTGGCGCGGGGTTCCCCTTAAAATCCATACCAGACCTGAAGGGTCTGGTATGGAATTTAGGGGGAATCCCACGTCAATTTTTTTTTTTAATTTTGGCTGGGGTTCCCCTTAATATCCATACCAGACCTGAAGGGCCTTGTATGGAATTTAGGGGGACTCCCACATCATTTTTTTTTTTTAATTTTGGTTCGGGGTTCCCCTGTGGGGAATTCCCATGCCGTTTTTATCAATGAACTTCTATGTGTATTGTCGGCAATGCAATAGCCGCGGTAGTTTTAAATGTGTTTTTTCCTTCAAAATGTCACTTTGCTGTCAGACTGTTCTAAACACGGGAAACATGCGCCCCTTTACAGGCATACTATAGACACCCCCCAGGTATGAAATTTAAAGGGATATTACACTTTTATTGTTTGACTTTAAGCATTATTAAAATCACTGCTCCTGAAAAAACGGCCGTTTTTAAAACTTTTTTTTGCATTGATTCATGTCCCCTGGGGGAGGACCCGGGTCCCCAAACACTTTTTATGACAATAACTTGCATATTAGCCTTTAAAATTAGCACTTTTGATTATTCATGTTCGTGTCCCATAGACTTTAACGGCGTTCGCGTGTTCGAACGAATTTTTTTCCTGTTCGCATGTTCTGGTGCGAACCGAACAGGGGGGTGTTCGGCTCATTCCTAGTCAGGATGAAATGTAGCATTTCGGTGAAAAACATGTTGTATGGTATAGTATTGAGATCTCTCTCATTCAAGAAGAGCGATGTTATTGGGACTCCCTTGTTCTTAGGTATCCTTGAGTAGAGGGCCTCTACATCAATGGATGCTAGAATGGTGTTAGTAGGGACGGATAGACGCTCCAGCACATGAATAGAATATTTTAAATAGTAGGGTAGGCGCTCCACATGAGGGCGCAGGTAATCGTCAATGAGGGAACTACCCTGTTGGGTGAGGCACCCTATTCCCAAGATAATGGGTCTTCCGGGTGGTTTATAAAGGGATTTGTGGGTCTTGGGTACGGCATAACAGGTAAGTGTAATAGGATGATGGACTTTCAAAAAGTCCTGTGTGTTTTTTTAAATCAAATTTCTGGAGAAGGCTCTATCAATGATCCTCTTTCCCCCCACCCTTGGAAAACAGGGCGGGTTAGACTGTCCAATGACAATAGACACACAGGTCAGGTGTGTTCAAACTTCTCCTCAGTAAATAGTCTTAGCAGGGGGCTGCTGGAGGAATCCCCCCTCCCTCCATAGAGAGAAACATCCCATAATATCCAGAGCAGACAGACACAATAGAACATTGGAATACAGCCACACCCTAACCGATCACAGCAAAGAGTTTACAAGAAAATGAGGCAATATACAATATGTACATATATACAAGATCGAGTCCTATTAGTACAGATCAGACTGGATTTCTCATTCACCTCGCAAAGAGTATTGTTCCCTTAAAATCCAGGGCCCATAATCGGTCGGCAAGAGGCTTGCATTCAGTCCTCTCCAAAAGCCTCTGTCCCGGCTACGTCTGTCACACCCCCCTTATCAGAGGGTTTGATTATGCTTGATTATGTCCTGTCTCTCTTTCATTTGATTAAGGGCCGCTCTTTGGGTTGGGGTTAGATTTGATTTTTTAGATCTAGGGTACAATTTCCGAATGTCCTGAGTTGTACGATCAACAAATAATTTGAGATTGGAGTTGGAGAATGACGGGAATTTCTGGGATTTTTTTCTTATATTCAGGGGGTATAAAGGAGGAAACCTCTGGGTCCTCCATGTTGGTTAAAACTTGATACATTTCCTTAGGATCGTCCCAGACCCCCCTCCTTCTCCAACTGATCCAGAGTGTTTAGCATTCTGTAGTCCATACGAGACCCTTTAATATCCAGATTTGCTTCAACTTTGGTGGTTTGATTATGCCAGTACATTTTAAAGTTATCATTTTCTAGCGAATAGAATAATATCTTTAACAACTTCAAAATGGTTTATGTCTCGTGTGGGACAGAAGTTGAGTCCTAAACCTTGGACTTCAAGTTCGGTCTCATTAAATGTATGTGGTGTTTGATAAGAGATTGATAACTTTGAAGGTGCATGATTGTGCTAAGTGGGGCGAACTACAAATTGGTCTATGTGACTCTGTGATGTGTTGGGTGGTGGTCTTGGGGTCATTGGTGTCTTGTCTTTTGAGGCTGGTGTATGAAAATTTGACTGTCTAGTTTGTTTGGGAGTGGCACCGAAGGCAGCTCCACTTTGATGGTGTCTGCCCTGTGTGTCTGTGGAGATGGATGTCACATCCTCCCCATCAGATGGTGGAGGTGTTTTACGTTTTTGTAATTGAGTGTGATTCATATCCATATTTTCTTGTGAATTGCTCTGGGATCTATAATGCCGCGTACTAATGAGCAGACTTTTCGTCTGGACTAGTCCGACGGACCGAGTCTGGCGGACAATTCGATTGCGTGTGGGCTTCATCGGACCTGCAGCAGACTTTTTCGGTCGAAAATCTGATGGACTTTAGATTTGGAACATGTTTCAAATCTTTCTGACGGACTCGAGTCCGGTCGAAAAGTCCGCTCGTCTGCATGCTAGTCCGACGGACAAAAACCGACGCTAGAGCAGCTATTGGCTACTGGCCATCAACTTCCTTATTTTAGTCCGGTCATACGTCATCACGTACGAATCCGTCGGACCTTGGTGTGATCGTGTGTATCCTTTGAAAATTTATTGTCTTTGTTCTGTATTATTTGTTTATTATATTCATCTACATACAATTTCATCTCTCGGAAGGGGTGGAGTTTATTTTGTATCCCCTGGATTTCAGCATCCAACTTTTTATTTTCTAGATCATAATGATCTTTTAGTATTTTCATCATATTCACTGAGCATATTGTGAGATTTTCTTCCCACTCAGTACGGAGTGGATTGGGTGGATTTTTAATGTAGAAAAAATTTGGACTCTCAAGCCAATAGGGACTACTTTATTGTCAATGTAGGATTGAAAAAAATTGCTATGCCAATAGAATCAAGATTTATGTTCCAATATTTTTTTGAGGTGGGCAAATAGAGCTACAATTTCATTGGTTTCAATATTATCACCCAACACCGTTGTTTTGATTTTATTCATTTGATTAACCCATGCACTACCACAGTAATCGGCCATTTTAGAAGGGAGGGTGGTAGAGTGAAAGTAAAAGAACCAATAGGATCTTTAGGTGCCAAGAGATGGTCCCCAGGGAAGGGGGTAGGGAAAAAAGAAAAGGTGGAAGGGGGGTTGTGGGGGTAGGAAGGAGGGAAACAAACAATGCGTTTGTATCAGGTATCGGTTCTTGAATTCTATTACAAAATGTCTAATTCATGTAACTATGCAAATAGTTTATTTAGCCCAATAGGAAGTTTAATTAACTGTTGATTTAATTTGAATACATCGTTAATGCATAAGAATTATCCCACGGATACCACTAAAAAGGAAGAAGGGTGTATTGGAACACCTAAAAATACTATATAATGTTGGGGATAACCGTGGGGGAATTATAACTCCGCAGAGGCACTGTCCCTGAGAAATACAAAGTTCAGTCTAAAAATAAAGTAGAGGGGGACTTTGAGTGTGCCTCAGTGGGGTTGAAATAACAATCTATTCCACAGTTTTAAAATAACGTAGAAAAACTTTATTCGCCATCCATGGATGTAAACCTTAAAAACAGACTACATTCTGAAATAAATTGCAGTTTTACTGTGTCTTTAGGTCCAGGTTGTACAGATCCTGGTAGAGAATATCAGAAGCATGGCCTACACATTTCGCGGGAGACCTCGCTTTGTCAGGGCGTTTAAAGTAGCACAAAAAGTATGTGAGTATTGAAATATCCATAGATGTAAACCTTAAAAACAGACTATAGTCTGAAATAAATTGCAGTTTTACTGTGTCTTTAGGTCCAGGTTGTGCAGATCCTGGTAGAGAATGTCAGAAGCATGGCCTACACATTTCGCGGGAGACCTCGCTTCGTCAGGGCGTTTAAAGTAGCACAAAAAGTATATGAGTATTGAAATATAAAAAAATAATCTAGAGATATAGTACCAACATCATTTGTAAAATTTGTAAAATGATGTTTAGTAAATATTAACAGTACAAATACAGCATATGAAAAATTGAATTTTTTGTATCATAAAAATATTGTGACATTGTGGGGCGTTTATGGTTGCCCACTAGTAAAATTCCAACATATTATCCTTGAGCTTTAACCAAAAACGTGCGGTGTTTTGTCTGATGTTCAGCTGTGTCTCACAAACGCAAGAGTAAAGAAGTGAAATAAATTATATATACATCTAGATAGTAGATTCAATCATAAATAAAAGTAAATATAAAATTCATTTGTAATTTACCTTCAGACTGTGCAGTTTGTGTATCGATCCAGGAGGAACAAAAAAGCCTGGGGAGCCCGTGGGGATGATCTCCCGAGCCTCACCGGAGAGAGCGGGGCGGACCCCTATGTGTGAATAGTGGTATTATGAGTGTTTGAAACCACACTGTGCTAAATCAGAGTGCTAAGGAAAGGGGATGCAGATGATAGAGAAAGGAAGGGGAGAAAATGAAGGAGGGAGAGAGGGAGGGGAGAAGGGAAGGAAAAATGGTGGGAAGGGAGGAGATGGTGGGGGAGGAGGAAATTAAGGAGATGAAGAGAGAAGATGAGGGAGGGAGGGGAAAGAGGAAAAGAAGGAAAACAGGGATTTTTATTTTTTGCAATATAAATGAAAAAAGACCGAAAATTTTGAAAAAAAAATGATATTTTCTACTTTTTGTTATAACAAAAATCCAATAAACTCAATTTCAGTCATACTTTTAGGCCAAATTCAGCCACATGTCTTGGGTAAAAAAAAAATCAATAAGCATATTGGTTTTCACAAAAGTTATAGCATCTACAAACTTTGGTACATTTTCTGGGATTTACGCAGCTCTTTGTTTTTGACAGCCTATCTTATTTTTTAAGGTGCTAAAATGGCAGGGCAGTACAACCCCCCCGCCCAAATTACCCTATTTTGGAAAGTAGACACCCCAAGGAATTTTGTGAAAGGCATGTTGAGCCCATTAAATATTTTTTTGTCACAAGTGATTAAAAAATTATCATTTTTTTACACAAAGTTTTCACTAACATGATATGTTGCTCACACATGCCATTCTCCTGAGTACGGGGATACGACATGTGTGAGACAACCAATTACCGCATTCATGCTCTCTAAGGGCGTAAAATGGTGATTTCACTTCCTCACTATCACAGTTTCGGAGGCCATGAAATGCCAAGATAGCACAACCCCCCCCCCCCCATGACCCCATTTTGTAAAGTAGACACTTCAAGCTATTTGCTGAGAGGCATGATGAGTCCATGGAATATTTTATATTTTGTCACAAGTTTTGGGAAAATGACAATTTTTTGTTTGTTTTATGTTTTACACAAAGTTGTCACTAAATGATATATTGCTTAAAAATGCCATGGGTAAATGTGGAATTACACCTCAAAATACATTCTGCTGCTTCTCCTCAGTACAGGAATACCCCATGTGTGAGACTTTTTGGGAGCCTAGCTTCGTAAACAACCCTGAAAACCAATTACCGCCTTCAGGCTTTCTAAGTGTGTCAATTTTTGATTTCACACCTCACTACCTATAACAGTTTCGGAGGCCATTAAAAAGGCCAAGTTAGCACACACCCCCCCCCCCAAAGAACCCCATTTGGGAATGTAGACACCCCAAGCTATTTCTGAGTGGCATGCTGAGTATTTTGCAGATCTCAATTTTTGTCACAAAGTTTTGAAAATTGAAAAAAGAAAAAGAAAATACATTTTCCTTTTCTTTCTTCATTTTCAAAAACAAATGGGAGCTGCAAAATACTCACTGTGCCTCTTAGCAAATACCTTGGGGTGTCTACTTTCCAAAATGGGGTCATTTGGGGGGAAAGGGGGTTTGTGCTATCTTGACATTTCAGGGCCCCGAAAGTGTGATATGTAGTGAGGAGTAAAATCACCATTTTACACCCTTAGAAAGCCTGAAGGCGGTGATTGTTTTTCGGGGTCCTGTACGCAGCTAGGCTCCCAAAAAATCTCACACATATGGTATCCCCATACACAAGAGAAGCAAAAGAATGCATTTTGGAGTGTAATTCCACATATACCTATGGCATGTGTGAGCAATATATCATTTAGTGTCAACTTTGCGTAAAAAAAATAAAAAAATGTAATTTTACAGAAACTTGTGGCAAAATATAAAATATTCCATGAATTCAAAATGCCTATCAGCAAATAGCTTTGGGTCTCTAAAAGGGGTCATTTTGGGGGGGTTGAACTGTCCTGGCATTTTATGCATAACATTAGAAGCTTATGCCACACATCACCAACTCTTCTAACCACTTGAAGACAAAACCCTTTGTGACACTTTTTGTTTACAATAAAAAATATTTTGTTTTTGCTAGAAAACTACTTTGAACCCCCAAATATTATATATTTTTTTAAAGCAAAGGCCCTACAGATTAGAATGGTGGGTGTTTCAATTTTTTTTCACGCAGTATTTGCACAGCGATTTTTCAAACGCAATTTTTTGGGAGAAAAAAACTTATTTGAATTTTATTGCACTAAAACACACTATATTGCCAAAATGTTTGGTAAAATATAAAAGATGATCTTATGTCGACTACATAGATACCAAACACGACATGCTTTTAAATTCCACACAACCGCGCAGCGGCAACAAACTGCATACATTTTTAAAAGCCATTAAAAGCCTTTACAGGCTGCCACTTTAGATTTACTGAGGAGGTCTACTGCTAGAATTACTGCCCTTCGCGGTGATACCTCACATGCATGGTGAAATTGCTTTTTACATATGAAACAAGACAAACGCTTGCATTCACCTTTGCACATGAGTACAAGGGGACAGGGGTGCTTTATTTTTTTTATTATTTATTTTGTTTTTTTTATTTTCCTTTTACACTGTTCCTTTCATTTTATTTATTTTTTTATCATGTTTATTGTTATCACACGGAATGTAAATATCCCCTATGATAGCAATAGGTAGTGACAGGTACTCTTTTTTGAAACAATTGGGGTCTATTAGATCTCTCCTCTGCCTTCAAAGCATCTGACCACACCAAGATCGGAGTGATAAGATGCTTTCCCAATTTCCCAGCGCTGTTTATATCTGGCGAAACCAAAGTCATGAAATGCTTGTAGCTTCCGGTTTCTTAGACCATATAGATAATTGGAGTTATTTTGGTCTCCAATCAGCTCTATGGTCAGCTCGCAGAATCAACGGCTGCATTCTCGGGTTCCCCAGTTGAGACAGGAGAGCCCTAGAAAACCATGGAAGATGGTGGGGGGGGGAATGTTCCCTCCCACTGCTTGTAAAAGCAGTCTAGCGGCTAATTAGCAATTAGGATTGCTTTTACATGAACGCGGACCGCCAGCTGAAAAGAACAATACCAAGATGATACCTAAACCTGCCGGCATCATTCTGGTAAAACCACTCAAAGTCCAGCACCTACCAGTATGTCGCTGGTCCTTGTTGGACATATATTGTAATGCTCTTTTTTTTCATGCAGCCTGTGGACTGCACGAAAAAAAAGATTGATCGGTGGTATGCCCACCATTAGAATACTGCCCTGCATCCACCCACTTCTAATGATTGGCATACATGCACCTATTTTTTTTAACTGTGGTGGTGAAATTACCTCCTACAGCGCTGGAGTCGCTGATTTACATATCATGTGAGCAAACCCTGTTGCTTTCAAAATAAATAAATCAGTGCTGCAGCTGAATGGCGTGCCTGAAAAGCAAACAATGGTAACAATAAAACATTAACTCAATAAAACAATGGCAATCTGTGCCAAAAAAGAGTAAAAAATATATCCCGAAGCATAAGGGCAAACCACTCCTAATGTTATGGGTAAATCGCCCCTCCACCCCTGCCCCCATGCTTCGGCATATATGCGCTTTCGTTTTAACTGTAGTGGTGAAATCACCTCCTACAGCGCTGGAGTCATGGCTTTACATATCGTGAGAGCAAATGCTGTTGCTGTCAAGATAAATAAATCAGTGCTGCAGCTGAATGGCGTACCTGCAAAGCAAATAATGGTTAACAATAAAATAAAGTAACATTACAGTATAACAGTAAGACATACTATACCTGCAAAGCAAATACAATAAAACACAGAAAAAATAAAAATTAAAGTTAAGCATAAAATACACTAACAATAGAGAGAGAACAATAGATATAGAACAATAAAGAGAGACCAATAGAGAGAGAAGAAAATAAAACAAATATTTTTGGCTTTTTTATTTTTTATTTTTTTGTGTTTTTTTATTTTAACTGTAAACATTTTAGATTAGGGTTTCTCAAAACGTGATGGCCATCTCATCTTTTGAGACCCTGTGTTAGTGTGCCCTAGGACTGTGCAGTGCTGTACCCTATGCTAATACTCCACTAGTGTGTGCTAGCAACAGAAACATTTACAGATGCAGAGGCCAGGTTGGTCAGGACAGGAGGGACAATAAAAGCAGGTGTCACGCCTATATCCGGGTTTTCTGCAGACACAACATCTTTTTTGGGGTGCTCTTTGGGTAGAGGTACCACAGAGGACTTCTGGAAAGTGGCTCTCATGCAGCTGGCTCACTGCATTTGCATTGGGAAGTTGGGGCACAGTACCGTCTGGAAACAGAAGGGCTGTGATGATCTCTTCCTGGAACTTAAGGAAGGATCCAGTTCGTCCTGATGCTTTGTATAGCACATAAGCTTTTAGCAGAGCCAATTGGAATAAATATACAGTTATTTTTTTATACCAGTGTCTGGCCTTATGGGCAATTAAGTATGGCACCATCATCTGGTCATTGAAGTCCATCCCTCCCATGTTAAGGGGTGTATTCGTGGAACAGAGAGGCTTCACAACAACACCAGTCGTCGTTTTCAATTTCGACTGCCATATCTGCGTGATGGGAGGACAGAACAAAAACATTCAATGTATCCCTCCACTTCACTATGAGCAAATTATTACATCTCAAGCAGGCTCCCTCCCCCATCTAAGTCAGGAATCTACAAGCCGTTGGCGGAAGCCCCAGCGATTAGATTGCATGGTGCCACATGTGTCAACTCCACAATCAAAAAGATAACTAAAAAGTGGCATGCTTGTGTAATAATTGTCCACGTACAAGTGATACCCCTTCTGACTAAGTGTGGTACCAAGTCCCAAACAATCTAATCAGCACTCCCTATGTAGTCTGGGCAATTGGGGGGCTCCACAGTGCTGTCTTTTCCCTTGTAAACCCTAAAACTATATGAATAGCCTGTTGCCCGGTCACAGAGCTTGACCCTATTTCTGGCACACTTGCTGGGGAGATACTATTTGAAAGACAAGCGGCCAGAAAATGTAATCAGGGACTCATCAACGCAGACAACTTGATCGAGAATAAACAAGGCTGCGAATTGTTGGTTGAAGTGGTTTGTGAGGGGCTGAATTTTGTGGAGCCGATCGTATCTAGGGTCACTCCGAGGACAGAGTTCATTGTCATTAAAATGCATGAACCGTAAGATCCGCTCGTATCTAGTCCTGGCCAGGAAAACAGAGAACATGGGCATATGGTCAGTGGACCAATATGACCGCAACTCACTCTTTTTAGCAATGCCCATGAGGAGGGATAGGCCCATAAAGGTATTAAATTCGGAAACCGCAATAGGTTTCCATTCTCTGGCAAAGGTCAAATGGCGATGAATTGACCAGTATACAAATTGCTTTGATCCACAATAGATCTATAGAGATCTTTCGTGAAAAATAGTGAATAAAAATCAAGTGACGTAAAATCAACTGAATTCTGGATTGACCAGTGAATGGGGGAAGTACGAGCACTGCAGAAGTGGTGGGCTCCCAATGAGGATTGGTATATGCGCCGGGAAGGGCACTATGGGTTCTACAAGCCTTTGTTCGAACTCTTGGTGGCTGTGGGGCACTACTTATGCGAGCCACTGCACCAGCTTGAACTGCACTCATGGGACTCACCACGTCACCAAGTTTTACTGCAGTGCTGGTTTGTCTATGACCAGGATGTACTATGCCTGGGATTGATGCTGACCCTAACTGACATTAAAACCTGTCCTGGGGGGGGCGATCAGGGGGTTAAATTTTTATTAGGTAATATAAGATGGGTACCCTGATGCTATAAAAGTACACCAGTACAGTGATCAGTGAAAAATCTGAAAACTGCACTTGGTGGCACTGTGACAGGGAGTGAAAGCGTTAATGGGGGGGCAATCAGGGGGTGATCAGGGGGTGATCAGGGGGTGACAAGTGTGCCTATGTGTACTGGTGTTAGTGTAGTGTTGGTTCAACTCACAGTTAGATGTAATTTCTCCTCTCTCTGGAACCGAAATGGGCTCCATGAGGGGAGGTGACATCACTTCCTCTGCCTGTGTTTACATTACACAGGCAGAGGAGGCTTTTCATTCACCAGAACCAATCACCAGGTCCAGAAATCATCGGCCTAGAGACTGATTGGTTCTGGAACGAGCCCGATTGCCGTGGTTGCGCTGGAAGCGCACGCTTCCTAGGCGGCCGTGTGCCTGACGTACAGTGACAGTGATTCATGCAGGAGAGCCAACCTGCCGCAGGTAGTTAACTGGTTAAATATCACCAAAAGAATTTTTCTATTTCTGTGAAACAAATTATAAAAAAATTGTTTGGGTACAGTATGTCTTGACCGTGCAATTGCCATGCAAAGTGCGACAGTACTGAAAATTGGCCTGGGCAGCAAGGGGGTAAAAGTGCCCAGTAGGCAAGCTGTAATATAAACACACAGGCCCCTTAGAAAAGGTAACTTAAAAACATTGCAGTAAAAAACACATAAACAAATGTCTATAAGGTCCTACCATCAATCATTTTGACCTGCTGCCCAATGTTACTTCCCCACCACCAAAACGATCCACTGCCCGATGATGTTTCCCTCCACATCTGTTGCTAAATAATAGGTCCCCAGTACTGGGAATTTAACCACAGCTCTGGGGATTCTGGGTGACCTCAATGACCAAATATGCTTATGAATATATATTTGGTCAAAAATGTCAGTCGGGAACCCTGGCTGTTGTTTTACATTCCAGTAGCTAGAAATTCAGATAGACAAACTGGCAAATTTCAGATTTTTGTTAGGCAGTTCAGTGAACAGGCTGATTCCGTATCAAACTCTCATTTGATCGGAATCCAATCCTCAATCATTACCCTTGCTTTTATGTTTAAAAATAACAAAAAAAACTGATTTTACATACTGTATATGTTTGTAAACATAAAAATAAGTAAATAAAAACCTTTATTGTTTGCCTTAAGTGCCTTTGTGAACTAGGGGAATGGGTGCATGGAATATAATATTTTTCAGATAGCAAAATGCAGTTACCCTAGATGTGAAATCTGTGTTATAAACAAGTTGGTCTTGTCATAGACCATATGCTTTTATGTCATAATGTAAGATAGTTCAATGATACATATGAATTTTCCAAGCAGAAAAGAGCGTTAGATGAAATGATGAAAAAACAGCTACAAAAAATATGGAATTTGTGTTTCTTTGCCTCATAAAAGTCTAATACAAGGCTTTTGTCCATTTTCTTTGAGCTCAGTGCTTTCATCAAAGATATCAAAAGTAGCAATTACATCTCGAGATAGACTATACTTTTCTGCTTGTTGTTCATTTACTAACTGTAGGTTTATTTTGTTTTCTTCTTCTATAATAAAATAAAGACAAATGAATCAAGGCATCACTGCCTTTACATTAATTTTTTTTTTTAAATTGGGCTTTGTTCACAAAGTATCTTATTGCATCCGAGTATGTGGCAAGATACTGCATAGCATTTTTCAAAAAATGTTTTGTCATTCATTAAAAAACACTCCTAAAATACCATATGCACTATTTTATGAAGTCATGCAGTATTTTAGTAGCGAAAGCCTGCGGTAGTCATCAGCTGTCCCTTCTGGTATGGATTTTGATGGGAATTCTCACGCCAATTATTTTTAAAAAAAAATGACGTGGGGTTCCTCACAAAATCCATACCAGACCCTTAACTGAGCATGCAGTCCGGCAGGTCAGGAAGGGGGGAATGAGCGAGCACTCACCCTCCTGAACCATACCAGGCCACATACATTCAACATGGGGGGGATTGCTTTGGAGCTCCCCCCAAAGCACCTTGTCCCCATGTTGATGGGGACAAGGGCCTCTTCTCCACAGTTCCCATAAGTTAGTACAGGACGTTACTTTTTAGGGTACTGCAAAAGCGGCTAACCATTGAGATTTTATGAAATGGGAATCCATCTCTCTTTTCCACCTCTCAAGCAGGGAGTATTTAACAAGGGTAGATTTATCCTGGAACACATTTTTGAACTCTTAGTTAGCAACTTTTTGGATTATACTGCTTCCCAGGGCAGCCATCAGAAATTTTGGGGCCCCTTACCTAGCTTTAGGACTGGGCCCCCTGGGCCTGACCACCAACATTCCCCAGGGTCCACCCACTGGCCGTCTCACAGAATCCACTGTAAATGGAGAGGAATACAATTTACAGTTTACCAATATTTAAATGTGGTGGCTGCATTTTTTTTTTGGCTTTTTATTTTCTAATTGTAAGCATCTTCATTGTATGCACCTCAGCCCGTGTTAAATGGAGAAAGAGGGCAGAGAGAGAGAGGGCAGAGAGAGAGGGAGCAGGGAGAGCGAGATAGAGAGGGCAAGGAGAGAGAGAGAGGGCAGAGAGAGGGCAGGGAGAGCAAGAGAGAGAGCAGAGAAAGAGGGGCGGGGGGATCGCAGGGGGAGAGAGGGGGTCTGAGAGAGAGAGAGCAGGGAGGGAGAGAGTAGGGGAGAGAGGGGGCAGAAGGAGAGAGCAGGAAGAGAGAGATCAGGGAGAGAGAGGGGGCTTAAAGAGAGAGAGTGCAGGGAGAGAGAGCAGGCAGAGAGAGGGGCCTGAGAGAGAGAGCAGAGAGAGAGAGAGGGGTCAGGGAAAGAGTGAGAAGGGGATCAGGGAGAGAGAGAGGAGGGGTTCAGGGAGAGGGGTCAAGGAGAAAGAGGGGGCAGGGTCTAGTCACAGTGCTCTTACATGGATGGTCCCTGGGGACTCTCAGTCAGTGGCTTCTCTCAATATGGCTGTCGGGGATGTCTGTCATGCTGCTCAGGCATGCTGGAGAGAACGGAGCAGTGTGAGGATCCCCTCCTTCCAGGACCTCCCGAGCTGCCTGTCACTTCTCACTGAGCCCAGGGAGGGAGCAGCTCAGCGGCCATTAAAGGAGGGGGAGGAGAGGAGCAGGTGGATTGAACCACAGGTTTTCTGGGGGGGACACTAGTTTCTGTGCCCATCAAGCTCACCAACTGACCCTCCCCCCCAGCATGCTATGCCACCGGCAGGGAGTCAGGAGCTAGTGCGACAGATGGCACCAACAGGAGTTAGAACTACTGTAGGGGAAGGAAAATAGCAAAGTGGAGGTGCCAACTTGGGGCCCGGTGTCCTAAGGGACCAGCCCCTGAGACACTGGGTCCCTCAGGACATGCGGGCCCCTCACACTTGTATGGGCTGTACCCCCCTGATGGCGGCCCTGCTGCTGCCACACCTGCGAGTGGAGATTACCTCTAAGCTTAGGGTTATGAAAGAGGCAATGTGATATTTGAGAGTATCTATATTATTCAGAAGGTGGTAAGTAAAATGTATTTTGAAGCATTAGGAACAATTTAATAATGTCTTAGAGATAGAGATCTTTAATGTATTGAACTCCACCCATTGACCAAGCATGCAAAAATATATCTGTTATAAGAAGCTCAAATATTAAAATAGTTATTGGTAGAGGGATCAATTCCTTTCCTTGTGGAGCCATTAGCTGATACTACTGCCAAGCTTTAACAAAGTATAAATTGAATTGGGTAGTTGGGGGTTCATGGATCTGCACCCATCTCTACTATGTAACAATGTAAATAATTTCCGGGGGCTTGGAGCCTTTCACTTTCACCCCACAGTGAAGTGAAGGAGGAGAACAACCATTCTTTAAGCTGAGCAAGTAAAGCTCTACAGTTATGGTCTCTAGTATCCACACATTCCAATCCCCTTACTGACTGTGCTTAATCAAACTAATGCAAGCACATCTAGCTTTCTTACTTTGCCAGACAAAACGACTCAATGCATACTGTAATGATTTAGGACTTATGCCCTGTACACACGATCGGACATTGATTTTTTCCAACGGATGTTGGTTCAAACTTGTTTTGCATACACACGGTCGCACAAAGTTGTCGGAAAATCCGATCGTTCTGAACGCGGTGACGTAAAACACGTACGTCGGGACTATATATGGGCCAATAGCTTTCATCTCTTAATTTATTCTGAGCATGCGTGGCACTTTGTGCATCGGAATTGTCCACACACGATCGGAATCTCAAACTGTGTGTCAGAAATTCCGATGGAAAAAGTCCGATGGAGCCCACACACGGTCGGAATTTCCGACAACAAGCTCCGATCGCACATATTCTGTCGGAAAGTCCGACCGTGTGTACAGGGAATAAGAGTTAGGTACTGGAATAGGCAAGGTCCTTAGTAAGTACAATAGCTGTGGTAAAGTAAGCATTTTAAAGGCAGCATATCTACCCGACCACAACAGTGTATATTTCGAATATTGTTGTAATTTCCTCTGCATTTTCTATAGAAAAGGTAGGAAGTTTGCTGGCATTCACTGCGCTTATCAGAATCTCCCCTGAATAGTATATACCCCTTTCTGCCCTGACATAAGAGTATCTAGACTGGATAATTTAATAGAGGAAATACTTCATGTACCGAAGCCATGGAAGTGCAAGGATTTGTTAGCATTAGAATGACATCATCGGAAAAGAGGCTGATTTAATATTCTCTTGAGCCAATGGTAATGCCTTTTATTTTGGTCTGGGACCTATTATATTTCACCAAGTGTTCAAAATTGTCTGATGTGGGGGGGCGTGGCTAGCCGGCAGAGAAGATGGTCGCACACTAACAGAGCTCCGCAGCATCCTGGGCCTTTACGGGTGATAACAACATCACAGAGCCTCGCTTCTCAGATCTACATACCGGATAGATAGTGGACAACTCCCGAATGCCTTCCCGTAAGCGCAAAGAAGCCACAAAACCAAGAAAAATGACGGACTTTCTACTACAGCCGCGCCGTCTCCCTGCCCAAGATGGCGCCGGCAGAAGTACAGGAGAGCCGCGCGGCTCCATTACACAGCATGGACGGAACGAAAGATTCGATCCCGGATACTCACATGGAAAGAGACAGCAGGGAAAAGGTCAGTACCCACTCCCTCCATCTGCTTCATCCAGCCCAGCGAAAAGCAAACTGAAAATGTCCTCTCCAAACACAGAATTAGCTGAATTCAGTGGTATTGATTCCTCCCTGGAGGAAACCAGGGAACTACAGGAATCCATCACAGACTTCCCCACACAAAACCAGCCGGTACTCGACACCACACTCAAGGATATGTTAATATCCCTGCGCTCAACCCTACATGCTGATATGTTAGCAATAACACTAAAATTCAAATCAGAGGTGGCAGCGGTAGATTCAAGGGTGTCCCATATAGAATCTAAAATGGGAGAATTTGCATCCACATTTAACGACATGGTAGATGCTCATAACGACAGGGATGAGGAAATCACAGCTATAAAAGCAAAAATGGCCGACTTGGAGGACAGATCAAGACGTAACAATGTCAAAATCAGGGGGATCCCTGAATCGGTCAAACCCCCGGACTTAAAGGAATATTTTATAAACCTCATGAAAATTACACTTCCGGATACACCCCTGGATGATCTAATCATAGATCGAATCCACCGCCTTCCGAAGCCCAGGAACATACAAGAGCACCTCCCCAGAGATACAATAGTCCGTATCCACTTCTTTCACATCAAAGATCTGTTTATGATGACAGTGAGAAGACGGGACAATCTTCCTCAAGAGCTACAAAATCTTTCTTTCTTTGCTGACCTGTCAGCCTTTACCATGCAACAACGCAGACAACTAGCAACCATAACAAAACCATTGAACAACCACCACATCCAGTACAGATGGCTCTACCCAGCTAAGCTTCTGATCACAAAAGAAGGCAAATCACATATCGTAACTAATATCAGAGAAGGAATCCGTCTCCTGAGGGAATGGAAACTTTTCGATCTGGATAACAACAACCAGGAAGAATCACACTCTCTTCCATCCACTAGAGCCAGCTCAGACGCAGAAACAGGCTGACGCACCCAAATGGGAAAACAACAAAAAACCCGTCCAGCCCAGGAAAAGGCCACTTAGCTAACTCTTTGCTTTACCCCCCGAGCTATAGCGGAATTGCATCCGCACAGATCCTGAACAGGATCGTCAGTTTTTACATCTTTTTGTTGATACCCTTCCCCTTTTTTCCCTCCCTACCTCTACCCTTGTCTGCAGGAACAGAAATAAGATTATAATCACCCATTGCCTTCAACCTTGGGAGAACTTTCGACCAGTAAACTACAGTACATTACAAGCCACCCACACCAGGAAGTCGGCGAGCTAAGGTATGTCTCGAGCAATTACAAACATGTCTTTTAAAATATCCTCACTAAATGTTAAAGGCCTGAACAGCCCTTACAAACGCCAAATGGCCTGGAAGGAAGCATCCAGACTGAAAAGTGACATTATGTGCTTCCAAGAGACTCACTTTTCAGCAATTAATCCGCCAGTCTTTAACAACCGAAAATTCCCTACTCTATATACGGCAAACGGCCCGAAGAAAAAAGGAGGAGTTGCAATAGCAATCAGAGACTCCATCCCATTCTCAGAAATTTCAACTCACCTGGATATTTCTGGCAGATACATTATACTAGTGTGTGAAATTTATGCAATTAAATATACCCTAGTCAACATGTACTTGCCAAACAACAACCAACTCAGATTCCTAAACAAAATTTGGAAAAAGGTAGAAGCACTAAAACAGGGACATATTATCCTATGCGGAGACTTCAATGCGATCCCAGACATGCATGTGGACTGTACTAACCCTAAACAACTAAAACAAAGAAGGACGACGCTGTCAAGATTTATCAACACCTCAAACCTCTTTGATGTGTGGAGATGTCAACACGCATCGGAGAAGGACTTTACTTTCTTTTCCAATGTCCACTGCACTTATTCAAGAATAGATATGTTTTTGGTAGACAAATTTTTGTTGCAAAAAATTGCCAGATCAGACATTGGTATTATATCATGGTCTGATCACGCTCCCATATCGATCAGCGTGGGGGGGAGGGACGCCGAGACTGCAGCAAATAGATGGAGGAACGATGTTCTAACTATTTCTCAACCTAAAAATCTTAAACTGATTAGAAAATCTCTGACCGAATTTTTCGAGATCAATGCTCCCTCGGTGTCCGACCCTTTCACGCTGTGGAACTCTCACAAAGTGGTTATGAGGGGTCTCTTAATACAATTAAGTGCAAGGGCAAAAAGGCAAAGGACGGAGAGGCTCAACGACCTGCTAGAAAAAATCAAATCCTTGGAAACATCCAACAAACAAAACTCCACCCAAAAAACAAGATCTCTACTATTCGAGGCTAGACAAGAACTGAGATCTCTTTTGGTGTCCCAGCAGGATAGCCGCCTTCGCATCTTAAAAGCAAACAACTACAGTTGTAACAACAAGGCGGGTAAACTGCTGGCGAACCAGGTAAAAGAGAAAACAATAAAAAAGAGAATTCCTCACATCGTAAACCCTAACTCCAAAATTACTGTATCTAACCCCAAAGACATAGCAGATGCTTTTAGCGACTATTATGAAGCTCTATACAACCTTAAAGACGACCCTAATACACCACAACCAACAGAAAACACAATTGCGGAATTCCTGGAGGCTGTTAATCTTCCGAGGGTTCCGCAATCAGAACTCGCCAAACTAAATTTACCATTTACAATCCAAGAAATCAAAAAAACAATTAGAAATATGCCCCACAACAAATCCCCCGGTCCTGATGGATACTCTTCTGAATATTTCCAACTATTTATAACTGAACTATCCCCGTACCTAAAGCAGGTCTTTGATGCCGCAATGTCCAAAGCCTCATTTCCAAAAGAAATGTTAACAGCGACTATAATAACTCTGCCAAAACCAGGTAAGGACCACTCAGCACCACAAAACTTTAGGCCCATTTCTTTACTGAATGTGGACGTTAAATTGTATGCCAAAATCTTGGCCAATAGATTGTCCACATTATTACCAGCTCTCATCAACCAGGACCAGGTAGGTTTCGTTTCAGGTAGACAAACCACAGACGCAACCAGAAGGATGCTAAATCTAATTCATGCATCGGAGGAGTCCCGAAGGCCTTCTCTGCTCCTGACTTTGGATGCAGAGAAGGCCTTCGACAGGGTTCATTGGGGATACTTAATTAAAGTACTGGAGAAGTTTGGATTAATAGGCCCCATACAACAAGCAATCCTAGCACTGTATTCCTCCCCATCCGCCTATGTTTTTGCAGAGGGAATGTTCTCTAAAAACTTCCAAATAACAAATGGAACAAGGCAGGGATGCCCCCTGTCGCCACTAATTTTCGCACTACTTATGGAACCACTTGCAGAAAAAATTAGGAACAACACAGCAATCCAGGGAATCCCTTCTTCAGATCGTGAACATAAAATCTCACTTTTTGCAGATGACGCCATCTTGACTTTAACTGATCCATACAAATCTTTAAAAGCAGCACATGAGACACTACAGGAATTTAGTAGAGTAGCCTACTATAAAGTGAATGCATCCAAATCCAACATTTTAGGAATAACGATAGATAATAAAACTAAACTAAATATGCAAAAAGACTTTCCCTACCCCTGGGCATCAGAGTCGATCACTTATTTAGGAATTCAGCTAACATCTCCCTCCTCGAAACTCTTCCAACTCAACTACCAACCTTTAGTGATAACATTTCAAGAAGAAATATTAAGACTCCAAAAATTCTACCTATCTTGGAATGGTCGCCTAGCAGCATACAAGATGCTGCTACTTCCAAAATTAATATATATATTCAGAACTCTCCCAATACCGATCCCAAACTCTTTCCTTAAAACCATGCAGAACCAAATGTTAAAGTTCATATGGGCAGGCAAAAGAGCTAGGTTCTCATTACAAATGCAAGAAAACCATAAACAAATAGGTGGTTTAGGAGTACCAAACTTAAAAGATTACTACACAGCAACAATCTTAGAACAACTGAAACAATGGTTCGCCAATAGAGACATTAAACACTGGTCCCATCTAGAGCAGACGTGGTTGTATCCTAGATCACTACAGTCATTAATCCTCGCTCACAACATACAACAAATCACACTCAAAAAGGATCATCCTACCATACAAGCCACAATTCAAGCATGGACCCATCTAAAAAAGACATCCAATCCACAAACGGCTCTCACAGACGTACCCTTTCCTTTGGAAACCTTGAAATGGCTGATCCCAAACATATCCTTAGATCAATGGCTAAACAACCAAACGATACTTCTGAGAGACATTATACAGAACGGTAAACTTCTACCGTTCAAGGAGATTCAACATAAGCTTAACATACCCTCCTCAGAATTTCTAACTTACCTACAGATAGATTCATGGTTCAACAAATGGGGAGTTTCGAGTACCCCTGTACCAACTAAGGTGTGGGGGTACTTGAGCTCCTCCGACACTAAGGCAAGGGGCATTTCAATGATGTACACACAGATTAACACCAAAAAATCATTTACTAAACTTGCACCCCTGAGAAAATGGGAGAAAGATTTAGACCAGTCATTCACAGATAATCAATGGCTATCCGCATTCAAATGTAACCATAGATTTTCAAGATGTTCTAACTATGAGGAGCTGGCGGCGAAACTAACAGCTAGATGGCACTATACACCATATATGATGGCTAAATTCTCTAAAGAAAATACCAACCTATGTTGGAGGAACTGCGACCAGGTTGGAACTTTACCCCATATGCTATGGTCATGCAAACATATTCGCAGCTTTTGGTCAGAAACTTTTAAATTAATAGCAAAAACAACAGGAGTATTCACTAAACCAACTCCTGAAAAGGCCATTTTAAGCATTAATATGTCAGAGTACCCATTGTCAGTGAGATCTATAGCAATGCACATACTTTTCGCCGCCAGATCCCTATTGGTTTCGAAGTGGAGATCAGATGAGATTCCCACCATAAGAGAAATCATTACAAAAGTCAACACAATATCCGTTTATGAAAAAATCCTAGCTTACAAAGACGGATACGGAGCAAAATATCTCTCTAACTGGGAATTGTGGAATTCTTTGTACCAAAATAAATAAAAGAAAACCACTCTGTTTCCTGCTGACCAGGTGTGGGTCATACCTATACCCGTAAGTACCCTCCCTTCATGCTCCTTATCTCCTCCCCCCCCTCTTCTAATCTAATAACTAGTTAAAGGTGATATGTTTAACTCACCATAGTTAAGGTAATTTAAATGGAAATAATCCATTTTGAAATTTAATTTGTTACGCAAGCAAAATAATAAGCACTACCTGTCCTAGGTTAATGAAACTATAGTACATACTTACTGAGAATTCAGTACAATATCAAAACTCGGTTTATATGATAAATGTATAGAGATATCTCTCTTTTCTTTTGGACAATGGTATACGGTCATAACATGTATATGTGCAAAATTTTCAATAAAAATCATTATTAAAAAAAAAAAATTGTCTGATGTGTTCGCCATAATGTTGCAGTCATGATAAAAATCGCAGATTGCCGCCATTACTAGTAAAAAAAAAAAAAAAAAAAATGCTATAAATCTATCCCCTATTTTGTAGATGCTATAACTTTTGTGCAAACCAATCAATGTAGGCTTATTGCGATTTTTTTTACCAAAAATATGTAGAAGAATACATATAGACCTAAACGTAGGAAAAAAAAAAATTAAAAATTAAAAATAAAATGGGGATATTTATTATAGAAAAAAGTACAAAATATTGTGTTTTTTTCAAAATTGTCACTCTTTTTTTGTTTATAGCGCAAAAAATAAAAACCGCAGAGGCGATCAATTACCAGCAAAAGAAAGCTCTATTTGTTGGAAAAAAGGACGTCAATTTTGTTTGGGTGCAATGTCGCACGACTGCGCAATTGTCAGTTAAAGCGACGCAGTGCCGAATCGCAAAAAGTGCTCTGGTCAGGAAGGGGGTAAATTCTTCCTGGGCTGAAGTGGTTAAAGGGACAGGAGCAGCATTTTTGGGGGGGGTTAACAAACGCTTAAAGTAAATAGCTGAGATCCACATAGTGGGTATGACCATCCTAAAGCGGAACATCGGTAATTTTTTCAAATTTCCATCTATTAAATCTTCTGCCCTTGTTGTTTTAACTTTGGATAGTAAAACATTTTTTTTTCTGCCAGTAAACACCTTTTGCAGCCCACTTCCTGTTTCTTGTCTGGTAAAAAGCCTAGGTGTTTGACATCATGCACAGCTCTCTCTCACTCTTGTCAGAGTTTGCCAGGAAGGGAGGTTGGATGAATCATAAGAGGGCCAATGAGAGCTGCAGAGCTGGAGGCTTGCCTCTGTGTGTCTGTGTAAATCCAGAAAGTGAACATGCAGCAGCTTCAGCTCCCCACAGTTAAAATGGTTGAAGCCAGACACAGTGGAGAGAGATTTCTGCAGCATATTTGGCAAGTACAGAATCACAGTATATATAAAATAATATGCAAAATGGTTGGAGGGAAGCTTCAGAATGGCAAAGATGCTTTTATTACAAATTATGTGAGCAGACTGCAGCTCCTCTTTAAGTAAGAACTCTCTAAGGGAGCTCCGGAGAGCAGTAAAAACTTTCCTTCCACATACTAACCAAAACACACAAAAATGTTGACACCCACTTTAATGTAGTTTTGTTTAGCTTTGCATGCAATATTTCTTGACCCTATGTGGTCTATTATATAGAATTTTCTGTGCAAGACATTCATAAATTCATCCAAATGTAAAAGTAAGAGAACCACAAAAAAATGTACAAAACCCATGTCAGCATTAGAGGCTTTAAATTCCTTCAGAGCTAACAAATCTTTTTTGCAGTAAGAACTGTAAGTGGTCATCCAATATGATGATTGTAAGATATAGACATGTGCACACTGAAATATTTTGTTTCGGAATTTTGTTTTCGTCCGAAAAATAAATTTATTAGTTCGTTTTTATTATTTAGTTTTTCGTTAAAAATTGCATTCGTCCGAAAATCCAAATTAAGGTCGAATCTGTCATTGAAGGCTTATGGTGTCTGTCGAATGTTCAAAGAAGATTTGACGGAGCAGCTAAACTGTACGACACCGTATAGTTTACCTGCTCCGTCGAATCTTCTTAGAACTTTCAACAGACACCATACGCCAAAGTACGTGTGTACTTAGTTCTAGCTATTTTACTGCTCCTCCTCTTTGGTTACAATCAGCCAATAACATTCCTCATCCTCATTATTTTTATTTAACTTTTCTCCCCTACGTCGAATCTTTTCTCCCCTACGTCAAATCTTTTCTCCCCTACGTCAAATCTTTTCTCTCTATGTCGAATCGTTTCTTTCTATGTAGAATAATCTTGGACTAATAGAGTTAAGGTTAGGCACATTTGACCACAGGTTTGATGGACACAGATTGTTATTGTCATCATCATGTCGAATCTCCTATCTGTATCGAACTGTTGTAGCAACGAAAACGAAAATAAAGCATTTGTTTATGTCTGATCTTTCGTTTTTCGGATTCTGCACTTTAGTTATCGTTTGTCAAAACGATAACGAACATACCTGAAATTCGGACGAAAATGCATTTGAACGAAAACGAATGCACATGTCTAGTAAGATATGGCCCAGAGCATTGCAGTGAAATAGGTATAGACATGGCAGCATCTTTTCCCAGGTCCATGAGGGAGTCTGAAAGCCCAGGTGTAGTGTCCTGTGAATCTAGGGAAGGAGTGGTTTGCTGCAGAAGGAAGCGCCCCATCATAGGGTCCTGGGTAGGCCACTGATTCCAGGGTGGTGAGGCAATAGGATTCTTCTGCTTGCTGATTTTCCACATGGGGATGGCTGGAGGTATTGGTACACTGTACCAAGTTCAGAGTGGCTAATAAAAGCTTACTGGGAGGCAAAGGAAGCAGACAGATAGCAGGACTCAGACTTCAAATGTCTGCCATCTATTGCTACCGTGCATCTTGTTTGATTTTAAATCTGTGGGACATTTCTTGCAATTGTAACCTGTCTGTCATGTTGTATGTGAAAACACAGTATAGCGCTAGAAAACATCAAACAGCATACTGTAATGTTTAGAAAGCAAAGAATATATACTCAAAATAATAATGGTATATACAGTAAAGAGTGACGGAAAATACAGTCCAGTGATAAACTAATAGACAAAGTGGACTAACTTGCCAGCGGCAGAGAGTCATTCACGCTTGTATTGGCCACAGCCAGGAAATCCATTGTTGCACAAGCTTTTGGAAGGAATTGGACCTCAGCTGGAAATCGATCCAATCATGGGTGAAGGATGACAGGAAAACCCAGTCCATAGATGTGTTGGCTGCATTAGGTTTTGTTTTTTTTGAGCTGATGACAATACTCAATTGCCTTTCCACCATGCTGCTTGTTTCCTTAATCTGGTACCAAATGACTCCTCAGTTGTCCACAAAATCCAGCCCCAGGGACAATTCAGGTAGTGGAAGCAGTCATCCTTTGCCTCTCTTTGTGCGGTGATGAGTGGAGCGAATATATGCTACATGTGTGTGGCTGTGGCCAATACAAGCGTGAATAACTCTCTGCTGCTGGCAAGTGAGTCCACTTTGTCTGGTAAGAGTGTATACCCCATTTCCTTGGTGAAGGACATACTATCTCACACTATCTCTGGCGTTCCCGTGAACAGTCATCTGTTTCCAGTCTTCCCAGTTTTTTTTTTACATAAAAAAAAAGTTTATTTAGATGTTAAAAAAGTTAGTACAAATCTGAGAAACCATTATGATTTCAAGTAACCTTACATAGTAATATTTGGTCGACATAAGTTTACAATAAATCTATAGGTAAATCGTGTATAACATATTATAAAGATAATTTCAGTAATGTTAAGTGTGATCATTAGCATAAAGATGTCACAGAGTTAATGAACCCTGTCTATCACACCTCTCCTTGTCTACACCTATTCACCTCACATGTAAGTTGGTAGAGGGAATAATCTGATTTATTTGCCAGATTTAAGAAAAAGAGTGAAGAAAGTAACAAGAGAGAGAAAGAGTTTATGACCAATTTATATTCAGTTATTTCGATAGGTGACCAACCACGTTATCCAGCTGTATAGAGCCAGTGAGAATCTATAGTTGTAAATACAAGCGGTCCAGTCTTAATCAAGCCCAGAAGTCTGAGCATTGTTAATGTCAGTGAAAGTCTTGGAATATTTGAAAACATTCCAAGGTCTCCAGGTCTCATGAAAGCTTTCGACCTGTTCATTGGATTGAGCGAGGGTGTCTTCAATTTCATAGAATTCTGTAACCCTATGCAGCCAATCTGTGACTGTTAGTACTCAATGGGATTTCCAATGAATTGGGATAAGCGATTTGGCAGCATTTAATAGGTGCCTTGTGAGTGAACGCGTGTATTTTTTTAGAGACCAATTTGAGACGTGTAATAAACAACAAGCTGCACCCAGAGTTAAAGTCGTCTCCGTTATCAATTTGGTTAGTTCTAAGACTTCGTTCCAATAGCTGGCAATCAATGGGCATTGCAACCAAATATGCAACAAAGAACCACTATCCTCCAGACATCGCCAACAGCGGTCCGATGTTTGTGGATAAAATGTTTGTGTTTGCGATAAAATGCAAGCGTTTTTCCATTGTTTAGGTGTTATGTTTATCCGTAAGGTATCAGACCACTTCCTTCTGAGTCTGTCATCCGCTGGTCCCCTTGCATCCTGTAGCCATGCATAAGTAATTGAAGTTGTTCTACTGACCAGCTCACCTATGTGGCACACCGACTCAAATTCTGTCAGGGGTCTGGAGACGTCTCCTACCTTGTGATTATCCTTAAGATAACTTCTAGCTTGTAAGTAAACCCAGAAGGGTAAGTCTGTCACATTATCTTCCCTTTTTAGGACCTGAAATTCCTGATGATAACAATCGCCTGCTGAAAGAGGTCTATCTTTGAGGGGTGACTTGAGATGAGGATTGCTCATCCCTGGGGTAAACTCCGGGTTGTCTTTCAATGGTGTTAATGGTCCTAGTGCGGACATAATCCCTGTAACTCTAGGTAACTCATGAATCAGTTTTAGAGTGGTTCCTGTTAAAGGATGTTGCTTTAGGTCGTCAGGGTAGGCCGTCCAATGGAACCAGGGGGCAAAAGATAGTGGGGTGGAGGTGAGATCCATCTCCAACTTCACCCAGTCTTTGCTGTCTCGATGGCAGTGCCAGTCTATAATCCTTGCTATGTGTGACGCCAGATAGTAATCCCTTAAGTTGGGTACTCCAAGCCCCCCCACTTCTTTTAGTTTCAGTAAGGTTTCAAATTTGATTCTTGGTTTTTTATGCGCCCAAATGACTTTCAGGAACAATGTTCTTAAGGTCCTAAACATACTGGGTGGCAACCTAATCGGTAATGTACGTATTAGATAAAGAAGCCTGGGTAGGACGGTCATTTTGATAATGGCCGCTCGACCAAACCACGAAAAGGTTCCTGTGTGCCAGTTGCGTAGGTCTCTGTCAACGTTTTTCAGTAATGGAGGAAAGTTTTGCTCGTATAATGAAGAGATCTGTGGGGTTAAATTAACTCCTAAGTACTTCAGTCTTTTAGAGTCCCATTTGAAAGGGGAATTGTCCATAACGGAGGTGAGTGAGTGGTCTGAAAGTGATATGTTCATAGCTTCTGACTTAGAGTAATTTATCTTTACGTTAGAGACATATCCATAATGATCAAAATCCTTCATGAGGTTGGGGAGCGTAATATGGGGCCTAGATATGAAGAACAATAAGTCGCGGCATAGGCGGCAACCTTGAACTCCCGATCCTTCACCTGCCATCCCCTTACAGAGGGGTTTGAGTTGGTCTGTCTGATAAATGGTTCCAGGGACAGTATGAACAAGAGAGGGGACAAAGGGCACCCCTGTCTTGTGCCGTTTGCAATATGAACTCTCTTGGACAGTGTGCCATTTATTTTTAATCTTGATGTAGGTTTTTGATATAGTGCTGAAATCCAAGCCAACATTCTCGAGCCTAAACCTACATGTCTGCAAGTGGCCAGCATGTAGTCCCAAGCTACTCGATCGAAGGCCTTCTCTGCATCAGTGGATAGGAGAAGGCCCTCAATATCGCTGGTTTTAGTCTTGTGTATTAGTAACAGTGATTTAATGACGTTATCCTTGGCCTTGCATCCAGGCATAAAGCCTACCTGCTCTGGCCCAATAAGCTTTTGTAAGAAGGGTCTCAATCTGTTGGCAAGTATTTTTGCGAAAATGTTGACGTCTATATTGAACAAGGATATAGGGCGATAGCTTGCACATTCACAAGAGTCCTTACCCGCTTTTGGTATGACCGTTATGAATGCCAAAAGAAGGTCAGGTGTCATCTCCCTAGAATCAGACATGGAGGTCAAGGCCGCCGCCAAGGGGTCAGTTAGCAAATCTGTAAATGTCTTATAATAAATTGCTGTGTACCCGTCCGGTTCTGGGCTCTTACCAAGTTTCAAGTTTATAATGGCAAGTCTGATCTCGGTTGCATCTATTGGACATTCAAGAGTATTGGCTTCTATGTCATCCAATGACGGGAGGCCACTCTTGTCTAGGTAATCTCGTATGATCTGGGACCTGTCTCCTGTCATTCCTGGCAGTCTGTGTTGTTGCGGTAAATTGTAGAGATCGGTGTAGTAAGCATGGAAGTGTTTAGCAATTGCCTCTGTAGAGACGTCCAGCGCACCATTTGCTCGTTTAATGCCCAAGATGTTGGTGTTATGTGTGTGTACTCTCAGAGCCCTGGCCAATGTCTTTCCAGGTTTGTTACCCTCCTCATAATAAATCTTTTCTTGAAAAACAAGAAGCATTTGGCCTTCGTGTCAAAGAGTTTCCTGGTGTTGAGAAATTCCGTGGTCGTATTGACTGACAGGGATTGTTTGTGCAGAGATTCTAGATTGCGAATGCAATCTATCAAGTGTGTAATCTCTTTCTCTCTTTGTTTTTTCCGCTGTGAGCCTATCAAAATCTATTCCCCCCTCAATGTGCACTTGCGGGCCTCCCAGAGTGTTAGTGGGTCCATCCCAGGTGTGTTGTTTCTATCAAAAAAACCTCTCAGTGATTCCCTCAGCTTAGATATATAGTTAGGGTCCGAAAGTATGGAGGAGTTAAGTCTCCACATCTGGGCTTTTTGTGGCAGTTTCGTCAAATCCAAGGTTAAGGCTATTAGTGCGTGGTCTGATTGTGAGCCTATGCAAGCCTCTGTGAGTACCGGGAGATCATTTTGTGATATAAGGAGGTAGTCTAGCCGCACGTATTTCTCATGAGGGGCTGAATAAAACGTATAGTCCCGGCCTGTCGGGTTTAGAAATCTCCATGAGTCTATCAGCTTGAGTGAGTGGAGAAGATTTTTATTGTCTTTCGGTGTCTTGTATCTGATACTGGTAGTTCCAGTAGAGGTGTCTGTCAAGATATTCAGAGGAGCGTTAAAATCCCCTCCTAGTATCAGACACCCTGAGGTGAATTCCTGCAGCTGATGAACCATCTGGTTACAGAAGGTAAAGTGAGCCTTATACGGGAAATAGACATTTGCTATGGTGATGGGTATTCCACCATAGTTCCCATTCAGGAAAATGTACCTGCCTTCTGTGTCTGTCAATTGTTCTGTCAGTTCAAATGGCGCATTTTTATTAACTAGAATTGAGACCCCTTTTGTTTTTGCCTGATCATTGGTAGCATAAAATGCCCTAGTGAAGCTTGAGTCGGTGAGCCTGGGTATATGCCCGGTCCTAAAATGTGTCTCCTGCAGCAGTATAAAGTGTGGCTTACCTTTTTTGATTTCTCTGAGCAGCGTAGTTTGCTTTTCAGGGATGTTCAACCCCTGTACATTGTGTGAAATCACCGTGGGGCTGCATCCTAGGAATGAATAGGCCATGATGCAGACTCAGAAGTGGTGCCGTGATCCGTGTGCCTGAAAATAGATACTAAAACACTGTTAGGGTATTCCTATAAATGGACAACGTGATTGGTCAAAGGTCTATAAGAAGAGATAGAAAATAGGAAAAGTGAGAGAGCTTAGGTTAACCTCTAGATAAGGCCCTCTCCAGAGAATTATAGTGAGTCTGGTGGACTACGAATAGGACCAGATCACTTTGTGGGGCAAAGGGAGGCGGCCACCTGGTATGTGGGCAAAAATAAGAATAGTATACTGCGTTGAAAAAAAGCGCAAAAAAGAAAAATTTAAACTAGAAATTTAACTGGCAAACCGTGCTTCCAAGTAACACACAGCCTTAAATATAAAATATGGTAAGTATATGATTAATTCCCCCTATCGGTCAGGGGATCCATGCCCCCCTAACTGTGGGACATCCAATCCCCCACCGCCACCTAAAGCATTTACCTGCAATTCTTCAATCTTATCATCCCTCGTGGTCATCACCTCCAAAGTGTCGTGACCACCCAAATCCTCTCTCCCAATGATGTGCCATTAGCCACAGAACTTAATGTCCACTATCATAAATAACAAATGCATTTGGAACTCTGGCAGATGACCTCCAACGATCTCTAAATCCCCATAAGATCACCAGTCCTGACTAGAATCCTAAGTATGGACTGTTCAGGTGATGGATGGAGAACCTAACAAAAAGGAAAAAAGAAATATGAAAAGTTCCACAGGCAAAAATACAAAAATTGCGACTGTCAGTGGTCAGACGGTGGAACCGTGGCACTAGGGTTGATGACAAGAGGTTCAGCCGAACCTTAATCCTCTGCATGGTCCTGGTCCAACATGGATCTCGGATTCGGAGTGCCTGTTTTGGAACCTCCTGGCCTGCCCTGTTTCATCTTCTTAGAAAGTCTCTTTTCTGGTGTGGAGAATGGCGACCGAGGTGGGCTCCTATCGTGCGGTGGTAGGACAAAGTCTGCGTACCAGTGAGGGAGTACCACCAGGTCTAGGCCTAGGCCAGCACAGAAATCAGGAAGGTCCTGTGGGGTGCGCAGTATGTGTTGGGGACCATTTGCTGACACAATAAGTGCAAAAGGGAAACGCCAGGTGTACCTGAGATCTCTTTCCCTGAGCTTATTAAGTAAAGGACGCAAAGCTCTGTGGTTTTTTTAGAGTAATCTGCGATAAGTCATGAAACAACATTATGGTTTCTCCATTAAAGATGCTCTGGTCATTTCTTCTTGCTCTACGCATTATGCCTTCCTTCAACTGAAAGCTCTGGAGGCAGCATATTATATCACGTGGTGGAGCAGTGTCAGGGCCTCTAGGCCTGAGGGCCCTGTGTGCTCGAACAAATTCGATCTCTGTCTCTTCCTGTCTGTCTAGCAGGCTATTAAAGACTCTCTGGAGGGCTGGGGCTATCTGGTCCACCTCAACTGATTCAGGGATCCCTCGCACCCTAATATTGTTCCTCCTGCCCCTGTTGTCGATGTCCTCCAGATGCCTATTCATGTCAATGAAGTGTTGTGCATGAGAGACCGTGACCTGATCAAGTCTGTGTAGGGCCTTGTCTCTCTGCCTCCCTGCCTGCTCTGTTGCTGCCAGCTTCTCAGTAAGAACCACTAGGTTCGTTTTCAGGTCTGTAATTGCGGCCAAAAATGTGGATTTGATGTCCGCAGTAAATCCGGACATATCAGCATAGGTCAGGGGTTTGTTTACTCTGGCTTTACCCCTACCTGTGTCCTCAGTGGATTCCGAGTCACCGCTGAAGTCCTCCTCGTGGAGCTCGGCCTGCTGCATTGGCGCCATCTTGGGACCGGCTGTGCTGCTACACGCTGCTGGCTTTTGTCTCAGCAAATCTGCGATGTTCCTAGCAGCGGATGGCTGATGTCCACGACGGGAACGTGTCTGCGGGGTGCTGTGAAGCTTTCTGCCCGGCATTGAAGGCTCTGTGGCAGGGTGTCAGGTTGTAAGGCTGTGTGTCTTACGGAGCTCCTCTAGTGTGCTTCCATCCAAGCCGTGCTCCAAGCCACGCCCCCAGTCTTCCCAGTTTTATTACAAGAGTGGATCTAGAGTTCTTTATATCTACGGATATTTGTTTCAATTGTTTCACCTTAGTGGTGCATTCACGTTCATATTAGTTTTTAATCACTGGACTGTATTTTCCGTCACTCTTTACTGTATATACCATTATTATTTTGAGTATATTTTTTCTTGCTTTCTAAACATTACAGTATGCTGTTTGTTTGATGTTTTCTAGCGCTACACTGTGTTTTCACATTTTTTTTTGAAATTTGTTTGTTTGATGCCGCATACACACACACGGGCTTTTCGTCGGACTGAACTCCGAAGGACTTTCAACGGAGTTCTGACGAAACGGACTTGCCTACACACGATCGCACCAAAGTCCGATTGATTCGAACGTGATGACATATGACCGGACTAGAAAGGGAAGTTTAATAGCTAGTAGCCAATAGCTGCCCTTGCGTCGTTTTCGGTCCATCGGACTAGCATACAGACAAACTTTTTTTTCGAAAGGAATCAAATCCATCGGAAAGATTTGAAACAGTCCGGTCGTGTATACGCGGCATTAGTGTCAGCAGCTTTTCACATGATAGGTTTAGTGCAGTAATCTTCCAAATCTTTTCAATGTTATGTTGTATGCTGATGGTGAATCCTCTTTTAAAATGATAGAAAATATGGCTCATGAAAGCATGAAAGCTGAAGGCAAACACTTGTGCAAATTATACAGCAAATACTTTATAAATTTATTCTAAATTTTTGCCAGCTGATGTTTCAGGGTTTCCAAAGCATTAGAGACTACAATCAGCCTAATATGTTTATTCATACCTGTAAACTGTTACAAAATGAATATTGATATAACTGGAGCTCATCAAATTGACTGACCATACAATGCATTTAATAATTTGTTGCTAAACTTTTTTGTGGGCATGCCCACAAACCAGAGATTTCACTCAAGGTAAAAGGTGGTGATAGGTGCGGTACTGATAAAAAATGTATATATTTTTACTGCCTATGCTATGTATAGTTCCCATGTTCTCTCAGTAGAGGGCAGGACTGGACTGGGACAAAAATTTGGCCCTGGACTTCATCCAGACCAGCCCACTTTAATTTTGCAAACACGCACAACTCACCTCTTTTATTATTTCACTTATTTTCCTATGTATTTTTCTCCTCCGTTCCTTCTCACATCACTGCGTGAAGTGGAAGGGCCAATGTCATGCAGGAACATTGCTACTTTTTGATTTTAATTATTTTTTATATATTTTTTTACAATTTATTTTTGTATTATTTTTTACAGTAATTTGGGGGGGGGTAGTGGACAGTGTCAGTAGTTTTTTGTTTTTATTATTTTATCTATTATTCTTTACAATTTTGTTGTTTATTACATTTTTAAAATAATTTTTTAATATTTTTTTCCACAGTGTTTCTGGGGAAGGGGAGGGGGGGTATAGGACTGTGAATGGTGTCAGTAGTTTTTTATTTATCAATTTCTTACAATTTAATTGTTTTTAATTTTTTTTACAATGATTTTTTTGGGGGGGAGGGGGTTGGGACAGTGGACAGTTTTGGTATGTTGGTGGGGGGGGGGGGGGTAGTGGTGTCAGTAGTTTATTATTTATTTAGTTTTTTTACAATTTAATTTTTTATAATTTTTTATCATTTTTTAATTTTGATTGCAATTTTTTTTCTATCAGCCCTGTTGGTGGGCTTTGATGAGATATCAGGGGTCTAAACAGACCCCTGACATCTCCCCTTTGAGACAGAGAAAGGGACTGAGGACACAAATTCCCCAGACCCTTCCTCTGCTGTTTCAATATAGAAGATGAATGGACAGGAGACAGCAGCTCCTGTTTATTCATAAACTAATGCAGAGTTTACTTTGCTCAGTTATCAAAAAACACAGGAGCGATTGCTCACTGTGTCCAATTGAGAAAAGGAAGGGGCCGGTAATATGACAATATGTCAATTACCGGCCCCTTCCTCCGCTCTGCATACTGATACATCCCCCCAGCATCCGGCGGGAGAGGAGGGAAGCCGGTTGCAGGGGGTGAGGGGGGCGGAGGAGAAGGGGAGAGGACTAGAGGGCCGGACAGAGCACACAGGGCTGAGGAGAAGGACATGGGACTGGAGGATCAGCCAGAGCACACGGAGTGAAGGAGAAGAACAGGGGACTGGAGCAGTGGCCGGAGCACACGGGGCGGTGGAGGAGGACAGGGGACTGGAGGAGCAGCCGGAGCACACTGGGGGCATCATAGGAGAACACGGAAGTGGAGGACACAGGGAAAAGCCAGGGATGATCTGTGTGGCAGAAGCCGCGCAGCCATTATTTTGACAGGCTCAGGATGTCACTGAAATTGGCCCACTGAGCCATCGGCCCACCGGGAATCTCTCGATAGTCCTGATGGCCAGTATATGCCTGGTAGAGGGTAAAAGGGCAATAAGGAAGGTAGCACCAGCAGCACTCATTAGGGTGGATTTACTAAAGTCAAATAGACTGTACACTTTGCAAGTTGAGTGCATGAGTGCAGTTGCTTAGAGCTTGGGGAATATAGTGAAGCTCTGCTGATTTCCATCATTCAACCATGTGCAATCAAAAATTCAGTTTTTTGTTTTTTGTTTTCCTTGCAAATGATTACGTATTCTTTACAAAGTGAAGCTTCACCACATTCACTAAGCCCTGAAAAAAAACTCAGCCTATTTCCTGCACAGAGCAAAAAACGGGTAATAAAAGAACCAAAACACTCTGTAATCAAATATGATTATAACAGACTTAGGGCATAATATGGCCACGTCGTGTAAGTTTAAGGACAGTTGCTGGCACCAACCAATAATGGGTGTGTTCCTCTGAATTCATGCAGCATATAACAAAAAAACAAAAGGGAAAGTGAATTCATGAATGAGGAACATGCAAAAGTCAAATTAAATAATTAAGTACTGTTTATTGAGAAAGCTCACTATAAACACCAATCCAAGAATATCCTGAAAACACAGGTACCATCACCATTTTAAAAAAGACAAGACAGTCATGTGCAGACACAGATGGCCACCTATCACATCCAGCCACTCGCATTAAACATGTGAAGTCATTCAAAATGTATGGACATGAATGATTTCAAAGTAAGGGGTACAAAACATTGCTGGAAGTCCTTATGGCATAAAGGAAGGACAGCAAATGATAGTAAAGACTGATTAGGTGGTGGGTGGTTGTGACAACAGTTCTGATCAACACTGTATAGTAATCTGGGGAGCAGGAAAAACCCGAGAGGGGGGAGAGTTGAAGGGCCGTGGTGGAGAGGCCCTAGATGGAGGGATGCATGGATGACTCAGCAGTGGCCTCGGGGCACAAGTGTGTGCAGACTTATGGGATCGAGATCTCTCTAGGCCGGGAATGGCTCACGAGACTGGAGACCGGAAGGTGTAGATGGAAGATGCAGGCAACTGAAGTTGGAGGAGCCGGGCTAGGCTGTGTGGCTGAATCTGTGGAACGGATACCAGGTAATAAACACTGGGAGTTACTAGAGATAACTGCCCCAAATCAGGGATGCAAAGAGGTAAGATCTCACCCAGTGTTGACTGCCGTCCACGTCAGGAGAAGAAGTTAAAGCTGTCACCGTCTCCTGCTTGTAAAGTGCCTTGTTGCAAGTGGTTCGATCCTGCACGAGATCATCCGAAGTGTACCTCCATCATTGGTAGCAAGTGGACAGTAGGAGGGGGTGAGCCCAGATTGTTACTGCAGGTAAAGCCCGATTGGCTGATGCCATCAGTCCTCCCCTCATGCGGTTTCTGCGGGTAGATTCAAGCGGCCGCTATGTTAGCAGGTCTGTGTGATCAGAGCTGGTGGGTGGGTCTGTTGGTCAGCAAGTGCACTACAGACAGCATGATGGCGTCATGCTGACGCGTTTCATCCGTAGATCGGATTTCATCAGAGCATGCGCAGTAGCAAACATCATCAACTTATATAGTATTAAGACGGGACCACGTGGGCTTCTGCGTCTCATTACCAAGGCTACCACGCCGTTCACTGACAGCCATACACATAGAGGGGACATAAAACATGACTAGCTGGGGGGTCCATGAGTGCAAACAATAAGATGGAAAAGGGGAGAACACCATGAATAAAAACCAAGGCAGGAAGAGACAGGCAAGAAAAAGAGGAATAAGGAGAGAAAAAGAAAAGAGGAAAAGAAGAAAAAAAAAAAAGGAGAAAAAAGAAGAAAGGGATTGGATAAGCTATCATGATGGCAAATTACTAGCGATGATAATGAGGTAAAATGGAAAAAATCAGGGGGTATTTAGAAAAGATCCAGAACACTGTGATTATCAATAGGGGCTAGAGACAGGATATTCCGACCATTAGGAGAAGAAGTGGGGTCATGACGTCAGGTGTATTTATGGGGTAAGGAATACACCAAGGTTGCACTCATTATTTAACCCCTGGGGGTGCATACTATTAGTATTGTATATCCACATCTTCTCCTTCTGGTACAGAATCCTGTCGAAATCACCCCTTCTCTGGGGGAGATTAAGCCTATAGATACCTTTAAAAGTAAGCCCATCGGGGTTGCCCCCGTGTGCTTGTATGAAATGTAATGGAATGGGTCGCTCGTCATCCTTACCAAGGATGCTCTGAATGTGCTCACCCACTCTGACCCTCAGTTGTCTCTTGGTTTTACCAACATAATGTTTCCCGCACCTTTTTACTTGAACATAACTGCTTCCAATTCTTGGGAACCTTTTATCAGCAAATAAGGGGGACCTCAATGGGAGCACCCTGGGCGCCCTCGTACGCATGCCTACATCTAGGCATGTGGGAGGAGGATCTGGTGTACTCTTCATCATTGTACCTCAGCCACTGTGCCACGTGGCTGAGGTACATAGATGATGTCCTTATGATCTGGGGAGGCTCTGAACATGAGTTACACATGTTCATGAACGAGCTAAATACTAATGACAGAAACATTAGACTCACCTACACCTTTCATCCCCATAGCCTTCCATTCCTTGATCTAACGATATACATTGATAATGGTCAGATTAAGACCAAGACTTTCAGAAAGCCCACAGCAGCAAATACCCTCCTCCAGGCATCCAGTGATCACCCTAAATCTCTGATCAGGGCTATTCCTGTAGGCCAATTTTCCAGGGCTCGAAGAAACTGCTCTAATCAAGATGACTTCATTGCTGAGTCCAAAGAGCTCTGCAATAGATTCAGGGAGAGAGGCTACTCTCATTCCTGCATTAGGGAGGCCAGAAGGAGGGCCACTCAGACAGACCGGCTAACACTTCTCAGGAAGAAAAAAGATCCCAAACTTTTAAAATCGCAGGGGCCCCCAAGGATTATCACCAAATTTGGTGCCCACTGGGACCAAGTCAGGACCATACTTAATCAACACTGGCATATCCTGTCTGAGTTGCCCATTCTATTTTTATTCATGGTGTTCTCCCCTTTTCCATCTTATTGTTTGCACTCATGGACCCGCCCTGCTAGTCATGTTTTATGTCCCCTCTATGTGTATGGCTGTCAGTGAACGGCGCGGTAGCCTTGGTAACGAGACGCGGAAGCCCACGTGGTCCCGTCTTAATACTATATAAGTTGATGATGTTTGCTACTGCGCATGCTCTGATGAAATCCGATCTACGGATGAAACGCGTCAGCATGACGCCATCACGCTGTCTGTAGCGCACTTGCTGACCAACAGACCCACCCACCAGCTCTGATCACACAGACCTGCTAACATAGCGGCCGCTTGAATCTACCCGCAGAAACCGCATGAGGGGAGGACTGACGGCATCAGCCAATCGGGCTTTACCTGCAGTAACAATCTGGGCTCACCCCCTCCTACTGTCCACTTGCTACCAATGATGGAGGTACACTTCGGATGATCTCGTGCAGGATCGAACCACTTGCAACAAGGCACTTTACAAGCAGGAGACGGTGACAGCTTTAACTTCTTCTCCTGACGTGGACGGCAGTCAACACTGGGTGAGATCTTACCTCTTTGCATCCCTGATTTGGGACAGTTATCTCTAGTAACTCCCAGTGTTTATTACCTGGTATCCGTTCCACAGAGTCAGCCACACAGCCTAGCCCGGCTCCTCCAACTTCAGTTGCCTGCATCTTCCATCTACACCTTCCGGTCTCCAGTCTCGTGAGCCATTCCCGGCCTAGAGAGATTTCGATCCCATAAGTCTGCACACACTTGTTCCCCGAGGCCGCTGCTGAGTCATCCATGCATCCCTCCATCTAGGGCCTCTCCACCACGGCCCTTCAACTCTCCCCCCTCTCGGGTTTTTCCTGCTCCCCAGATTACTATACAGTGTTGATCAGAACTGTTGTCACAACCACCCACCACCTAATCAGTCTTTACTGTTTATCATTTGCTGTCCTTCCTTTATGCCATAAGGACTTCCAACAATGTTTTGTACCCCTTACTTTGAAATCATTCATGTCCATACATTTTGAATGACTTCACATGTTTAATGCGAGTGGCTGGATGTGATAGGTGGCCATCTGTGTCTGCACATGACTGTCTTGTCTTTTTTAAAATGGTGATGGTACCTGTGTTTTCAGGATATTCTTGGATTGGTGTTTATAGTGAGCTTTTTCAATAAACAGTACTTAATTATTTAATTTGACTTTTGCACGTTCCTCATTCATGAATTCACTTTCCCTTTTGTTTTTTTGTTATTTCCTGCACAGAGCATTGAAGGCTTCAAAGGCAGCAGTTGGACACCCTTTTGGGCCAGGATGGGAAGGAAGGGAGTAGCAAGGGCTGTACAGAAGTCTCAAATGTTGAAAAAATTTACATCACTAGCACAAGGCATAATTAATTTCTATACAAAGGCAACAATAAAAAGAGTTTCTTGGAGACAGTTGGGTCAATTTACTAAAGCTGGAGAGCGCAAACTGTGGTGTAGCTGTGGCTGCCAACCAATCAGCTTCAGCTTGTTCAATTAAGCTTTGACAAAAAATATGGAAGTTGATTCACTTCTATGCAGAACTGCACCAGATTTTGCACTCTCCAGTTTTAGTAAATCAAAAGGGATCCTAAAATTACGTTAATTGTTGGAGTTTACATACACTTTAGTTGTCAATGCCATTTCCAACATGGGTTCTCTTATATTCTCATTCGTTCATGATGGCATTTACGGATACAAAAAGGGGTGTGAAGAGTAATGTAGGACCCAGTTTTGTATTTATCTCCAGTCAAGTGATTTCAAAGATTTATCTATTATTTGTGCCATGAGAGCAGATATATGACGTTTTCCATTGCGTACAGCTAGGCAAAAAAAACAAGTTGTTATTTTGAAGCATAGAGATGTTTTTTCAATATACTAAATAAAACGTGGTTTCTATGCTTATTAAAAATATAATTATCCATAAAAAATATGGTATGTTTGCAGCTCTAAAAACATTAGATATACATTTGCACATTGACTTCAGCCCA
The DNA here is from genome assembly GCA_037952925.1 of Lithobates clamitans. Taxonomy (NCBI): domain Eukaryota; kingdom Metazoa; phylum Chordata; class Amphibia; order Anura; family Ranidae; genus Lithobates; species Lithobates clamitans. The sequence continues at coordinate 1,273,020 of JBBGZY010000228.1, read as the reverse complement.
TTGGTATTATTTCTAGTATAGTGAAGTTCAGGAATATGCTTTTAATAATGAAAATAAAAAAATAATTGCTACATTACCACTGATTCTTTTTAATCTGTGACATATCTTAGGGAAAACCAGCTCTGGAAAGTCAAAAAAAAGTCGTTTTTCATTGCAAGCTAATAGATTTCCCCAAGGTATATTGCATGTTAACATATTCTATAGGATCTTTGAATTTTTCATTTACAAGAATATGAAGGCTTAAACCACTAAATAGCTAATGCATTCTAAATTGAGAAACACCCCTTAAATGAGGTAAAGTAATTTATATTTAATCATCGTTAGACAACAAGCAATGCCACTATCATGCCTTATTATGGTGAAATAGGACTTCTAAATTACACCATATTTGAATATTAATGCAAATATCCAACAACTTTATTAAGAAAATGTTTTACATGTCTTATTAAGCTTGTGTGACTTATTTATCAATATTGTGAAAGGATTTTAAACCAGAAAACAAAAATGCATATATATATATATATATATATATATATATATATATATATATATATATATATATATATTTATATATATATATACACACACACACTGTATATATCATAAAAGGCATAAGGGCCAATCTGTGAGGTTAAGACTAACATTTTTATTAGTTACTAACTATAAGTATCTATAGGCTACAGATGACCTTAGCCAACAGAGTATTCTTTAGCCACTCTGATGTGCATCAGTACTAGCCAATCATAAAAACGTGCTTGATTAATCAGGTCTCAAGATGTGTTCAATCAATACACAGCATAACCTCGAGTGATGGGCTTAGTGGGTTTTGTGACATTTGGGAATATAAGGGGAAATGAGAAATAGAAAATGTACTTGTGTTGATTCTTTGTGTAAAGTAAATATGTTAGAATAAATAATTTATACTTTTTAATTCTAGGTCTTATTGTTTTTGAATTAGCTCAGAACAGGTAATGATCATTTTTATTGATTGATTTATAGACTTTCTTTACACACAGGAGTACAACACATACTGTATAACTTCATACAGTACAAAATAAACTAAACCAATACTTATAGAAACATTCCTTGATTTAGAATGATAATATACAATATGTATATATATAGATATCTAGATATATATATACACAGTATCTCACAAAAATGAGTACACCACTCACATTTTTGTAAATATTTTATTATATCTTTTCATGTGACAACACTGAAGAAATTACACTTTTATACAATGTAAAGTAGTGAGTGTACAGCTTGTATAACAGTGTAAAGTTGCTGTCCCCTCAAAATAACTCAACACACAGCCAATAATGTCTAAACCACTGGCAACAAAAGTGAGTACACCCCTAAGTGAAAATGTCCAAATTGGGCCCAAAGTGTCAAAATTTTGTGTGGCCACCATTATTTTCCAGCACTGCCTTAACCCTCTTGGGCATGTAGTTCACCGGAGCTTCACAGGTTGCCACTGGAGTCCTCTTACACTCCTCCATGATGACATCACGAAGCTGGTGGGTGTTAGAGACCTTGTGCTCCTCCACTTACCGTTTGAGGATTCCCCTGCAGATGCCCAATAGGGTTTAGGTCTGGAGACATGCTTGGCCAGTCCATCACCTTTACCCTCAGCTTCTTTAGCAAGGTAGTGGTCATCTTGGAGGTGTGTTTGGGGTTGTTATCATGTTGGAATACTGCCCTGTGGCCCAGTCTCCGAAGGGAGGGGATCATGCTCTGCTTCAGTATGTCACAGTACATGTTGGCATTCATGAACTGTAGCTCCCCAGTGCCGGCAGCACTCATGCAGTCCCAGACCATGACACTCCTACCACCATGCTTGAATTTAGGCAAGACACACCTGTCTTTGTACTCCTCACCTGGTTGCCAGCACACATGCTTGATATCATCTGAACCAAATAAGTTTATCTTGGTCTCATCAGACCACAGGACATGGTTCCAGTAATCCATGTCCTTAATCTGCTTATCTTCAGCAAACTGTTTGCACGCTTTCTTGTGCATCATCTTTCCTTCTGGGTAGTCAGCCATGCACACCAATTTGATGCAGTGTGCAGCGTATGGTCTGAGCACTGACAGGCTGACCCCCCTCCCCTTCAACCTCTGCAGCAATGCTGGCAGCACTCATACATCTATTTCCCAAAAACAACCTCTGGATCTGACGCTGAGCACGTGCACTCAACTTCTTTGGTCAACCATGGCAAGGCCTGTTCTGAGTGAAACCTGTCCTGTTAAACCACTGTATGGTCTTGGCCACCATGCTGCAGCTCATTTTCAGGGTCTTGGCAATCTTCTTATTGCCTAGACCATCTTTATGTAGAGCAACAATTCTTTTTTTTAGATCCTCAGAGAGTTCTTTGCCATGAGGTGCCATGTTGAACTTCATGTGACCAATATGAGGGAGTGAGAGCGATGCCATATTTAACATATTTAACACACCTGATCCCCATTCACACCTCAGACTTTGTAACACTAATGAGTCACATGACACCGGGGAGGGAAAATGGCTAATTGGGCCCAATTTGGACCTTTTGACTTAGGGGTGTACTCACTTTTGTTGCCAGCGGTTTAGACATTAATGGCTGTGTGTTGAGTTATTTTGAGGGGACAGCAAATTTACACTGTTATACAAGCTGTACACTCACTACTTTACATTATAGCAAAGTGTAATTTCTTCAGTGATGTCACATGAAAAGATATAATAACATATATTCACAAAATTGTGAGGGGTGTACTCACTTTTGTGAGATACTCTCTCTCTCTCTCTCTCTCTATTGATGTTATTAAAAATGACTAATAATCTGCAGATGGTTGGCATACAGAACATCCATAGAAACATAATGTCCTGCTTGTGCGATTGGTTCACTGATTTTCCCAGAAGTCTGCGCTAAGATATAATTCACATTTTTTTTTTTTTTTAATGTTTATTGAAAATTTTTCAGACAGTACAATAATAGTGGTTCAAAGCAGTGCAGATTTTGTACTAGAACCCTATGGTTCCGGAACATATCTACTAAAGCAGTTCCAATGAAATAAGCATAAGAACATTTTCATAACCTGAGAGAACTAGTGAATATCTTTTGAGACATGGTCTAGACCCAACAGGTGACCCTGATTAAGGCAGTTATTTAGTGGGTTGGCCATTCCAACTGAAGGAACCCGAGCCCGACCCCTGTCGCATTGCGACCAGAAATCAGTCAGAGGGAAAGCCAGGAAATAACTCGAGGGTGACAGCTGTTCACCCCGGGAAGTTCCCCGCACCCCACCCCTTTAGGAACTCTATGTGGAAGTGCTCAGTTCCTCCCGGGGTTCCAAGCCCCACCCTCCCCTGGTTTTGCTACTGGTTTACAGAAAAGTGTGGCTAATGAGTCACTAACTAGTACTCAGGTTAATTCTGGCCTAACGGTGTCTCCCCTTTTGAATAGCAGAAGAGACCCAACTCTGATAGCTTGCCCCAAGACAATCTCTAACTCAAACTAAGGGGTTGCGATAAGCCTTGCTTAATGTGAAAGGGGATTTGGAGCAGATTGTCCCAGACAGAAAAGAGGGGAAAACATGTGAGGGAGAGAGACAGGTGTTAAGATAAGGGTTCAAAGGGGTCCAGGAACGTCCGTAGTTCTGGGTGGAATACCTGGGCAGATCAAGATATTACAGTAGGAGACAAAGGGTTTCCAAATGGCATTAAATTTCCTTATTTTTTTAGTTAAGTTTCGCTACTATATTTTCCTGTGCCATTATCCAAGAGACTTTCCTCTTGAACCCCTGGAAGAGAACGGTGGGGTTTTTCCAGGCTCTGGCGAGCGTTATCTTGGCACCTAATTGTATGTAGAATGACAGTGCTTGCGAGTATTTAGGTAGGTCCGGTATGGGATGGTTCAGTAGTGCTATGTTGGGGTCAGGGATGACCGTGACATTTGTTATGGATCTAATAGTGCTAAATACCTTTCACCAGGAAGATCTGATGCGGGGGCAAGACCACCATATGTGGAGCATCGTGCCCTCCAACTCACAGCCCCTAAGACATAGAGGAGAGGTCCCTGGGTAAATTATTGCCAATCTGGAAGGGATATAGTACCACCTAGTCAGCACCTTGAGGCTAGCTTCTATAAGGGATATGTTGAGAATACCTTTAAATGCACGCTGAGACCCACAAAACCAGTCCAGGAGCTGCCTGTGTCCTCCTCCCAGGCCCGAGCATATGCCGGGGAGGCTTTGTTTTTCGCCAGGGCTGCATAGATCATCAAAATCCCTCCCCTCTGATCCATAGTGTTCAAGCACCAGTGTTCATATGAGGTTATTGTGGGGGGTTCTGTTTTGTTGGTCCAGATGGAGTGTAAGAAATGAGAGATTTGGGAAAATCTATATAGTTTCGAATTGGTCATTTCCAGTTTCTTCCTACAGTGGGTCAGGGTAAGCGGACCTGACGGGGAGAGGAAATAACCAATTCGGTAAAGGCCCTTATCCGTCCACCATTGGAAGGCTTTAATATTCATCCCCGGGGGGAAACTTGTGTTATGAAACAAGTGCGCTAATGGCTTTAAGGGAGGGATCAGTAAGTGTTGTGAGTAAAGCATGGAGCACAGGGCAACAGTGTGGGAGAGGGTAGGCAACATTATTGCTGGTCTAGATTTTGGTTCACACCAGAGAAGGTAGTCTATGGTGTTTAATGGAATGGCTTGTCTTTCCCTAAAGAGCCAGGCTTCAGGCCTCTGGAGAAAATCGTGGAAATTTGTGTCAGTTGCACTGCTTGGTAATACCACCAGAGGTTTGACAGACCCCCCCCCCTGGGATTTTAATCAGAGAACTATCCCTGTGGAGTATATATAGCCTTTGTTACCCCAAACGAATCGGACTATGGCGCACTGGAATTTACTTAGGAATTGTTTCTTTATCAGAATTGGGAGAGAGCAAAATAAATATAATAGTCGGGGGAGTAGGGTCATCTTAACTGCGTGAACTCTGCCCAGCCAGGAAAGACCACATTTCGACCACTTCTCCAGGTTCCCTCTACATTTGTGTATCATAGGGGGATAGTTCGCTTTAAAGAGATTGTTGATGTCTGGTGTGAGATTGATGCCTAGGTATGGTATTGCGATAGGTATAATTGATATGTTTAAAGCTGTTGATTTGTCCATGTTAACCCGCAACCTGGAGACCTTGTTAAAATTCTGCAATATCTTATATACCGTAGAAGTGGATGTTAGTGGGGAAGTAATAAAAAGAAGTAGGTTGTCAGCGTATAAGGCACACTTATGTTCTTGGTATCCTCAGACTATCTCCTTGATGTCAGGGCTTGATTGGATTTCTATGGCCAAAGTTTTGATGGCTATCGCAAAGAGGAGGGGAGAAAGCACGCTATAAGTCACATTTTAGGCACCTCCTGCAATATAAACATTATCTTTGGTTAGATATAGGGATGAGCCGAACACCCCCCTGTTCGGTTCGCACCAGAACATGCGAACAGGAAAAAAGTTCGTTCGAACACGCGAACACCGTTAAAGTCTATGGGACACGAACATGAATAATCAAAAGTGCTAATTTTAAAGGCTAATATGCAAGTTATTGTCATAAAAAGTGTTTGGGGACCTGGGTCCTGCCCCAGGGGATATGGATCAATGCAAAAAAAAGTTTTAAAAACGGCCGTTTTTTCAGGAGCAGTGATTTTAATAATGCTTAAAGTCAAACAATAAAAGTGTAATATCCCTTTAAATTTCGTACCTGGGGGGTGTCTATAGTATGCCTGTAAAGGGGCGCATGTTTCCTGTGTTTAGAACAGTCTGACAGCAAAATGACATTTTGAAGGAAAAAACTCATTTAAAACTACCTGCGGCTATTGCATTGCCGACAATACACATAGAAGTTCATTGATAAAAACGGCATGGGAATTCCCCAAAGGGGAACCCCAAACCAAAATTAAAAAAAAAAATGACGTGGGAGTCCCCCTAAATTCCATACCAGGCCCTTCAGGTCTGGTATGGATATTAAGGGGAACCCCGGCCAAAATTTTTTTAAAAAAATGACGTGGGGTTCCCCCTAAATTCCATACCAGACCCTTCAGGTCTGGTATGGATTTTAAGGGGAACCCCGCGCCAAAAAAAAAAAAAAAAACGGCGTGGGGTCCCCCCAAAAATCCATACCAGACCCTTATCCGAGCATGCAACCTGGCAGGCCGCAGGAAAAGAGGGGGGACGAGAGTGCGCCCCCCCTCATGAACCGTACCAGGCTACATGCCCTCAACATTGGGAGGGTGCTTTGGGGTAGCCCCCCAAAACACCTTGTCCCCATGTTGATGAGGACAAGGGCCTCATCCCCACAACCCTGGCCGGTGGTTGTGGGGGTCTGCGGGCGGCGGGCTTATCGGAATCTGGAAGCCCCCTTTAACAAGGGGACCCCCAGATCCCGGCCTCCCCCCCTGTGTGAAATGGTAAGGGGGTACAAAAGTACCCCTACCATTTCACTAAAAAACTGTCAAAAATGTTAAAAGTGACAAGAGACAGTTTTTGACAAATGCTTTATTTAAATACTTCTTCTTCTTCTTCTCCTCCCTCCATGCCATGGGTGCGGAGCGGCCCGAGGAGAAGGAGATAGAAGATTCCGATAAGCCCGCCGCCCGCAGACCCCCACAACCACCGGCCAGGGTTGTGGGAATGAGGCCCTTGTCCTCATCAACATGGGGACAAGGTGTTTTGGGGGGCTACCCCAAAGCACCCTCCCAATGTTGAGGGCATGTGGCCTGGTACGGTTCAGGAGGGGGGGCGCACTCTCGTCCCCCCCTCTTTTCCTGCGGCCTGCCAGGTTGCGTGCTCGGATAAGGGTCTGGTATGGATTTTTGGGGGGACCCCACGCCGTTTTTTTTTTTCTTTTGCGCGGGGTTCCCCTTAAAATCCATACCAGACCTGAAGGGTCTGGTATGGAATTTAGGGGGAACCCCACGTCATTTTTTTTTTTATTTTGGCCGGGGTTCCCCTTAATATCCATACCAGACCTGAAGGGCCTGGTATTGAATTTAGGGGGACTCCCACGTCATTTTTTTTTCATTTCAAAATATTTTATTGAGTTTTCAAGAAAAAAACATACATATCATTAGCGTTGAATGCGGGAGTATAAAGGAGAATATTTCGAACCCCTTAGGGGTTACAAGTTAACCTTACGACAGTAGATACGAATATAAAAACGGTCTAAGACTTTGCAATAATACCTTTAAGTGTCAAAATTCGTTCACTTAACTCTTGGAACCCAGAGACAAGGAATGGTTGGGAGAGGGGGAAGGAGGAGAAACCGTCTGCACCCCGACTGGGAACACACTGTGCCTGAGCGGAACACTCCAACTTGCCCCTAGCACCCCCTTAGTTAGTGCTAAAGGTCTCTGGGCAACAAAACAGGAAATAAGAACCTACTTCGTATGCTTCCCTTGGGAGCTAGTCTCCCATGGGTCCCTACCATGGTTTAAATTAACGTCATTTTTTTTTTTTAATTTTGGTTCGGGGTTCCCCTTTGGGGAATTCCCATGCCGTTTTTATCAATGAACTTCTATGTGTATTGTCAGCAATGCAATAGCCGCGGGTAGTTTTAAATGAGTTTTTTCCTTCAAAATGTCATTTTGCTGTCAGACTGTTCTAAACACAGGAAACATGCGCCCCTTTACAGGCATACTATAGACACCCACCAGGTACGAAATTTAAAGGGATATTACACTTTTATTGTTTGACTTTAAGCATTATTAAAATCACTGCTCCTGAAAAAACGGCCGTTTTTAAAACTTTTTTTTGCATTGATCCATGTCCCCTGGGGCAGGACCCAGGTCCCCAAACACTTTTTATGACAATAACTTGCATATTAGCCTTTTAAATTAGCACTTTTGATTTCTCCCATAGACTTTTAAAGGGTGTTCCGCGGCATTCGAATTTGCCGCGAACACCCCAAATTGTTCGCTGTTCGGCGAACTTGCGAACAGCCAATGTTCGAGTCGAACATGAGTTCGACTCGAACTCGAAGCTCATCCCTAGTTAGATACTCCCCAAGGGTTATATACTTTTAAAGACTTTGTCAGATTCAATCTGCAGAGCAGAAAAAGGCTGGAATTTGCAATCAAGTTTGGTAAAATGCTACAATGTACATCAGACACCAAGAATATATTGTTTTTTTTTTCTAAATAAAAAAATGGAGTTACACTTTATGGATGAGTTTGTTGAGATGCAGCTTGTAATAATTTAAAAAGTATTCCCATCTTGCTGGAGGTTTATGCTGTGATATGTAGCTATGTTTTAAAGCTAAACTTAATTTTGAAAAATTATTCTACTTGTGGGAAAATAAGGGGAAGTCTCTTCAAAGAAAGGGGAAATGCCCTTTTGGACACCTACCACCAGAATAGGTGTACCCACTGGACAATTTCTGCTTACCTCCTATTCCAATGACAGCCATAAAAGCCTAGATTTTTTCAAAATTTTCCTTCCCACTGACAATGGTTACCAGGAAAAATGAATAGAGAGAGCAACCCCATCTAAGACACATAGAGCAGTAAAAAGCATCCAATTGTTGCAATCCCTGCACAGCAGGGATGGTGTGTGAGAGGAAATAGTATCGCATGGGGCCAATCAGTTTATTGGCTGGCAAGAAGCATGTTTATCACTGTGCTGCTTCTTCTTTCACTGTCCAATCAAAGGAAGTAGGTTAAATGATATTGGCCACCAGACTAAGGACATCTAGTTTTACAAAAAAGTACAGAGAGGGAAATCTTTGAATTGAAGGTAAATATTGCAGCAAAAACTGTATTTTTGTTTTAGAATTGAATGGTCTATGTATGTGTTAATATTATGTTTGGTTTGAGTTCTGCATTTGTCTTAACATTAATACCGAAGGTATTCATTTTGCATTAAAATATCCCTTAAAGCCACATTGTTACTTTAACTATTATGCCGCACACGACACACGAGCGGACTTTACGGCAGACTTTGCTTGGCGGACTTTTCTACGTACTTTACGACGGACTTTCTGAATGAATCGGATGTGAGGGACATCGGTCCCCAAGTGGAAGAGGCACATCTGCCTCATTAGTGCCCGCTAAAAGTGCCACCTAATAGTGCCCACAGTGCCACCTAACAGTGTCCACAGTGCCACCTAACAGTGCCCACAGTGCCACCTAACAGTGCCCACAAGTACCACCTATCAATGCCCACCTGTAGTGCCAATCAGTGCCACCTGCCAGTGCTGCCCATCACTGCCACCCATCAGTGCCTATCACTGCCACCCATCAGTGCCCATCACTGCCGCCTATCAGTGCCCATCACTGCCGCCTCATCAGCGTACATCAATGAAGGAGAAAAATTACCCGTTTAAAATTTTTTATAACAAAATATAAAAAAATAAACATTTTTTTTTTTTTAAATTAAGTTTTTTACATTTTTTTAATAAAAAGTAAAAACCGCAGAGGTGATCAAATACCACCAAAAGAAAGCTCTATTTGTGGTAAAAAAATGATAAAAATTTCATTTGGGTACAGTGTTGTATGACCGCGCAATTGTCATTCAAAGTGCGTCAGTGCTGAAAGCTGAAAATTGGTCTGGATAGGAAGGGGGTTTAAGTGCCCTGTAAGCAAGTGGCTAAAGACTGAATGTGAAATGTTGTCACCAATAAAAACCGGAAAGAGGGTCTAATCCTTTCCTGATCTTTACAAAAATAAAAAAAAATGATTAGGAATTAAATTCTTTTTTTAATCTAACCCATAACACTAAATGAATCACTCAAAGTACATTCTTGTACTTGGGTTTCAAACGTATTGACACTACAAACAATTAAACAGTCCAGGAGTACAGTTTTTATACAATAATGAGAAATCTACCAGGCAATGCTAAACTTTCACCAAAAGCTTTGAGTAGACTGGATAGTAAAATTCTGAATAAATGCACACAAATAGAAAAAAATAACATTAGTTATTGTCACATGACAAAAAGCAGCATCCACAAAGTCAAAAATTAATGGAAGTTAAATATGGCTTTTCTCACTTTATCATGATGAAACTCGCTGGAAGGATGTGTGAAGCTTTCCAGCATTTTTAAACTCACACTTGGGAATTGAGTTGTGAAAATTCTGGTTGTTAAAGCTGACATTGTTAAGGTTCTAAAAAAAGTAATTTTTACTTTTATTTTTTTACTTAATATCTCAAATGACCTTGATAATGACCAATGTGAGCTGAACAAAGTATATTGTTGCATGGGTATTGTGGCTGCTTTACTTGGCCTTAATGTCATCTAAAACAACATTTTATCTCTATTTGTATCTTAGTAATAAAATAAATTGTTCTCATTGGGGTAACTTTATGCTTTTTAAACTTGGGTATTTCATCGTTTATCAAAATGTTTCTCAACCAACTGCAGTTCTCAATTGCCTGTTTTTCTTAAAATGCATTCAACTATATCCAAGGAAACCCTGTATTATATTTAGTATGGGACGTTTAAGGTGGGTATTCTCTCAAAGAAACAGTAGCAAATTAAAAAAATAACCTTTATTTCCATCCTAATGGAAGTGCCCATTGCTGCAATAAAGGTAACACTTGTCTTGCTGTCTCAGCTAAAATGATCAATTGTCGAACAGAAGAAAAGGACCGTTAACTGCACAATTTATTGATCTTATGGATACAGAAATGGTTGTTAGCAATTGTCATATTACTGAATTCCTCTGGATATAAATTCAAAATTACTTCAGTACATTAGGGTTGATTTACTAATAGCAAATCCACTTTCCACTACAAGTACACTGAAAGTGCACTTGGAAGTGCACTTGGAAGTGCAGTCACTGTAGATCGCTGTAGATCTGAGGGGAAGCTATGAAATGAGGTGAAGCTCTGCTGATTTTATCATCCAATCATGTGCAAGCTAAAATGCTGTTTTTTACTTCCCTTTAATGTCCCCCTCGGATCTACAGCGACTTTACTTCCAAGTGCACTTTCAGTGAACTTTCAAGTGCACTTTCAGTGCACTTTCAAGTGCACTTGCAGTGCACTTGTAGTGCAAAGTGGATTTGCCTTTAGTAAATAACCCCCATTGTCTTCTTAAAGAATAATTAAATCTTTGATAGAGTTAGTGTAGACAGGTTGCCTACTCTATTGTATGTTTAGTTAGCTGCTTGGCTGCCCAGGCCAAGAGGAAGGGGTTAATATTTTTGTCGCCTTCCCTGATCATGTTAGCAAGCTTTTTCTGGGGTCCAGCCCCCCTCCCATGTGTTATAAAAGGGAAGAGGTTCAGGCCCCAGGGGAACCTGATAGAGAGCGAAAACCTTGTAGAAGCTTGCTGTTACTTGTAGTCCCCTTTTAAAGTGTCATCTCTTTGGAATACACAAACAAAAATATCTCTATATAAACTCTTAGGACTTTCCATAGATCACAGGGTTGGATTTTGACGTTTGCACTATTGGGGAACTATATAATTATTAGTCCATTCAAACTCAGTGTTGATAACCACAGTGGGATTTATTTAATGCCACACAAAAACTTAAAAAACGATTAAAAAAAATAATAAAAGGAAGTTATAAAACCATCCATGGGCTAAAAATTGCACATAAAATATTAGTCATTCAATGCAATGAGTAAGCAAGCCCTTGTTAATTAGTAATACAAAAAAGATGCGGCGCTAAGGACAAATATAGTGAATATGACACAATAATCAAAATATTAGTGAAAATTGAAAATTACATGATTCAATGTCCCAAAACTAATGAAATAGACAGATAGAATCCAAGGCAAAACAAAGAGTCCGTGATAAATCAAGAAAAAGTGCAAATAGGGGCCATAGCAGAGATGAGGGTGCAGTAGAGAAAATCTTCCGTAGTTCCTCACACCCGAGGTGAAATATCAAATATGCTCACCAGATCCCGTTGACCGCCATTACAGCGGTCAAAGACAGCACAGGGAATTTCGGGGCTCCCCACAACCTCAGCTCAATATTCCCAAAGGGCGACAGATGGTATCTCAGGATTCAAGGAGAGAAAGGAAAACCATCGCATAATATAGTCTGCACAGTCGTTTTATTAAAAGAATTGCACTTACAAAATCTCGTGGTAAAAACAGCATATCGCGTACAGCTGACAATCTGCACCTCCGTCTGCTGCCTCCGCCTTCCTGGTTCGTGTAAGCCCTACACAGAGTACGGACGTGGTGACGTCATAGGCTCCTCCCTACGCGTTTCGTCACTAGCGGACGTCGTCTGGGGATTGGCCTGTTAATTAGTGACAAAGTGGTCGCACTTCGTCTGCCACAGACCAGCGGTAATAATGTTTAGTACCTCCAGCTCAAAGGGATCATCCAAGGATAAAGCCCCCAAAGCAGGTTGTCACCTAGTAACTCCTTGCATTCACAGGCTCAAGCTGCTCTGGCCAACATTGTTAGCAGGAACCTAAATCTGCTTGGGTTGGAGCCCTCAGCTTAGTTCATGACTTAAAACTTGTGGGACATTTTGGGGTTTCTGAGACTGAAGAACTTTTGTCATTCTCTTTGGTGGTCTGGCTATAAAAAATATGTCAAACACTATGTGGCCTCTTGCCTGACCTGTGTAAAACGCCCAAAGCTTCTCATTTATTTATAATAATAATAATAATAATAATAATAATAATAATAATAATTTAGGATTGCTCCAGCCACTCCCTGTTCCATCAGGAACATGGGGGGTCAATTTCTATTGACTTTGTGGTAAATGTACCTCCCTCAAAAGAAATGACCACTATCTTGGTCATTGTTGACCAACTCACTAAGATGGCTAATTTAATACCTGTTAAGTGGGTACCTTCTGCTGAACAAACTGGAGAGTTAATGGTTTGAGAAGTATTTAACCACTTGAACACCAGGCATTTTCTGGCATTTATTATATACATGTAAAAATCAGGGGTTATTTTTTGATATAAAATACTCAGAACCCCAAAAATTATATATGTTTTTAAAGCAGAGGCCCTAGAGAATGAATTGGTGGGTTTTGCAAATGTTTATGTCATATGGTATTTGCACAGAAGTTTTTCAAATGCAATTTTTGGTAAAAAAATACACCTTTTTAAATGTGAATGCAAAAAAAAAACAATACTTAACCCAATTTTTTGTAAAATATGAAAGGTGATCTCACGCCGAGTAAATAGATACAAAGCATGTCATGCTTTAAGCCCGGGTTCACACCTATGCGAATTAGATGTGCGTTTCCGCACATCTAATTCGCATAGCAGGAGAATGTGACTGGCTCCTTATGGACGGGACGGCTGCGGTGCGCACTGCACAAAAACGCTGTGCGTCTTTGGCTGCATTTCAGGGCCGAATTCAGGCATAGAATCGGCCCTGATTCGTCCCTGAAACGGTGAACAGGGACGCACAGCGCTCCTGTGTGGTCCGCAGCGCATTCTAGTGTGAACCCGGGCTCAAACTCCATCAATTTTACTATCCATAGGCGATGATTTAAAAGCGTTTACAGGTTACCAATTTATATCTAGAGAGAAAGCATAGTGCTTGAATTACTGTCTATAATCTGACATTCGTGGAGATACCTCACATGTCTAGGATGATCGCTGTTTGCGTGTTTGCGGGACTGACACGCATGTTCGCCTTTGTGCACTGGCATGGGGATACAGGGGCACTTACATTTTCTTTTGTAAATCATTAATTTATTTCTTAATATATATATTTTTTTCACACTGTTGAATTTTTTGTTTGATCACTTTTATTGCTGTCACAAGGAATGTGAACATCCTTGTGACAGCAATAGGCACGTGACAGGTACTTTTTATGAAGGGATCTGGGGTCAATAAGATCCCAAATCCCTCCTTTGCACTTGCACACATTCAAAACACCAAGATCTGTGTTTTGAATACTTTCAATTTTCAAAAAATGGTACCGTTGACAGCCAGGTAAGCCAAAAGTGATTTCATCTCATTGCTTCCGGTTTACATAGTTACATAGTAGGTGAGGTCGAAAAAAGACACAAGTCCATCAAGTCCAACCTATGTGCGTGATTATATATCAGTATATCCCTGTATGTTGTGGTCATTCAGGTGCTTATCTAATAGTTTCTTGAAACTATCGATGCTTCCCGCTGAGACCACTGTCTGTGGAAGGGAATTCCACATCCTTGCTGCTCTTACAGTAAAAAACCCTCTATGTAGTTTAAAGTTAAACCTCTTTTCTTCTAATTTTAATGAGTGGCCACAAGTCTTGTTAAACTCCCTTACGCAAAAAAGTTTTATCCCTATTTTGGGGTCACTAGTACGGTATTTGTGAATTGAAATCATATCCCCTCTCAAGCGTCTCTTCTCCAGAGAGAATAAGTTCAGTGCTCGCAACCTTTCCTCATAACTAATATCCTCCAGACCATAGGTGTGCACAGCCTATTGCATTAGGGTGTGCACCCCAAAGCTCAAACCCATATGTGTGTGTACATATTCTGACAGTGTAGAGCAGTGGGCAGTGTCAGTAGGGCAGATTGGTGTCAGTAGGGCAGATTGGTGTCAGTAGGGCAGTGGGCAGAGGACTGTGTCTGTATTTTTTGTTTTTTATTATTATTTTTTATTTTTTAACAATATTTTTAGGATCTCCTTTAGGGGGCTTTGGTGGAATACCAGGGGTCTAAACAAGGGGAATCTGCACTACATAGGATGATTAGGGTGTGCCCAGGCACACCTGGCACACCTTGTGAGCACGCCTATGCTCCAGACCCTTTATTAGCTTTGTTGCCTTTCTTTGTACTTGCTCCATTTCCAGTACATCCTTCCAAGAACTGGACAGCATACTCTAGGTGTGGCCAGACCAGAGTCTTATAGAGCGAGAGAATTATCGTTTTATCTCTGGAATTAATTCCCTTTTTAATGCATGCCAATATTCTGCTTGCTTTGATAGCAGCAACAAAAAAATGTTAAAAGTGTAGCGCTATAAGCTCCGTAAATATATGTAATAAATGAATGTGTCAAAACAATATAAGGAATGAATAGCCTTATATAAGTAATCAGAGAAACTACTCAGTGTGAACCGTAGTGTACCAAATAAGCAAATGTGACAGTGACTGATAAGAGAAGCAATGACATTTATATACAATCAACACCTCAAATAGTAAGTGAAAAGCATCAAAAATTATATACAATAGTCCATATCAAAATATGTGAAATATTTGTGAAAAAAAACAAAAGTCTATGGTAGTGGTGCATAGGCAATGATGGACGAATGCCTCCCAAACGTACAGGGGGATTGTTAAACCCAATCTGGCAGGTAAGTGGACCATGGAGAGACCAAAGGTGCACGGAAGATTGAAATCAGTGCCAGGACCATCACCAGAAATTGTGGAGGCTTACCAGAGTTAGTGGCCTGAAATGGCATACGCCATACAGGTCAAAAAAGCTTGATGACCAACAGGTCTGGATAGTGTATCTGGTCAGATGTCATCACCACACGGTAAGAAGGAATAACAGCACGGCTTCCACATCAATAGATACACCACCATAGGCCAAACGAATAATTCGTATTGCATGCAAGGAGTAAAAAATACTCACATAGCGTGATAACGTTTAAACTTTTAAAATAAAAAATAATTAAAAACAAACTCACATTTTTAGAAGATAGGAAACAGCATAAAAATCGTATAGCGGCAGTCGTGAGGGGTCCACCCGACATGTTTCAACTAAAAAGTCATCATCTGGGGTGTGGAACCCTCTCACCCAACCACTCTATAAATAAATAATGACCCCCATTGGGAGTGTCTGAAAACCGGAAGTGCATCAGATGACCATTAGTTCCGGTTGTAGGGGTCATACAGTGCTATAACACTTATAATCAGATATAGTAAAGATAAAACTTTGAATATTGATCCTCATGACTTATTAAAAGTCACAATATATAATAAGGCATAATGAATTATACTAGGCATTGGTCCGGCTCGTCCGTCTGGAAACCAAGCCTCACTTCCAGTGTCTCTGTGCAACAAGTGGGAGCGCAACGGTGCCGCCACGCTCCACACGCGAATCCAACCCTCACTCTCATGTAGCGCAGTGACGTCACTCCCATATCCAGAGAGCAGCGGCGGTGCACTCCAAAACATCAGCCAAGCCAAGCCTTCAGTTAGCCGTCCATCATGTCCTATAGGGACACCACTGCACTACAGGAAGTAGAACCAAGCCTCAATATGGGGCCGGCCAAAAGACTGAAGTGTCACCAGAGGTGGACGGCAACAAAAACGGAGATGCCGAGATACTTGAGACCTTGGATTATTCAGATTAATATACTAAATTTATATATAAATTATGAGGTTAAAAAATAATGAGCTTATAAGGGGGAGCGTGCTCCCTGCGTTCAATGGTATGAATTATAAACACAAACATAGGATTTGACAGACACTGCCAATGGGGGGCATCCATACATTTAGAAAAAATAGAAAACTGGGGAGCCCAAGTCGCATATAAAGCAGGGGCGGACTGACCATTCGGGCATATCGGACACTGACCGAGGGCCCGGGGCCAGTAGGGGGCCCCATGAGAGGCTCCTGGGAGGACGCAGCAGAATGGATGGAGCAAGCAGGTACCGGGTCCAGTCTTGAGAAGGGAGAGAGAAAGTGAAAGAGATCAAGAGAGCCTAGTGAGGAGGAGAACACTTCTCGAACCAGTGAGAGAACTCAGGGCAGGGGTCGGCATCAGTTTAACAGCACCGCCGCCAAATAGGCTGCATGTGTGACTTGCTCACATTATACTGTCTCTCTGCTCTTGTCAGTGAGGAGAACAGCATCGCTGAAGTCTCTCCTGCACTGCATATATACATAGTTTCACTTTCACCTCCCAGCAGGACAGCAGGATGTTTGGCTGCCAATTCACCCGAATACAACTGGAAGATGGTTACCCTGTCATACAATGCTGGCACCTGCCATCTCCTGAAGTCCAGGCTGTGCTTCCCCCACAAAATGCATGCTGGAGAATTAAATGTCTGCTGGAGCAAGGGTGGTAAGAGCCAGTGGCCTCTCTTGTCATAGCTTGATAATGAACATGTGTTAGGGGGGAGTAAAGTGATAGCATATATGTGGGGGCTTGTGTGTGTGTGTGTGTGTGTGTGTGTGTGGCGGGGGGGGGGGCACTGTACTTCATATATTGGGGGGCCCTGTGTCCCCTTAGCATGAACAGTACTCATAATGCACAACCCCCTGTCATGCCATGTGGCTGTGAGAGAGATAACTCCTTATATTGAGAGATCCTGTGTCCTAAGGATGGGGGGCACTGAACTTATAATGAGGACCCCCTGTGTGACCTCAGGTTGAGGAGCTCAGTGCATATTACTGTATAATAGGGACCCCCTGTATGACCTGAGGATAGAAGCTCTATACACCTTGTAATGAGGGGCACACGTTGTGACCTGAGAATTAGGGCTTATTGTGTTTTGTTGTTGGGGATCCCCATTCTGCCCTGAGTAAGGGGCTCTGTGCACCTTATAACAAGGGGTCCACTCTGTGACCTGAGCATGATGATGTACTCTGCACTTTATAATGGGGAGCACCCGGTGTGCCCTGAGATTGGGGGGCTTTAAATATCTTTTTTTTTTTAAACAATAGTGTTTATTCAGTTTTAAATATCTTTTAATGGGGTGCCTCCTGTGTGACCTGATGATGGGGGGAACCTAATGTCCCCCGTGTGTCCCAAGGTTGGGGGCACTATATGCCTTATAATGGTACCCCCCTGTGTGCCCTGAGTATGGAGGGGCACTGTACGTCTTATAATGCAAACCCCCTGAGTGCCACCTTCCCTCAATTCCTCCCCCATCATTCTCTTTTTCTCCCCCTTCCCTCTCACCCCCTCACTCTCTCTCACCCACCCTTTCTATCTCACCCATCCTCTCTGTGTCACCCTCCCTCTCTCTCTGTGTTTCTCTCACACTCCCCCCTCTCATCCCCCCTCTCTCTCACTCAGGGTCGGTGCTACCACTAGGAAAACTAGGCAGCCACCTAGAGTGCACTGCTGCCTAGGGCGACTGGTGTTTCTACTCTCTTCTTTTTGCAGCAAGCAACTAAGTCACAGCATCATCAGGCAGTGGCCACTCCATTCGCACATAGTGTCAGAGATGCAGCGGCAGCGGAGGACTGTGTCTGTGTCCCGACTCCCCAATGAATGGAAGCAAGCAAACATTCATTGATGGGCGCTAGTAGGCTGCATTTGATGAGTGCTGGTGGACTGCTTCATTAAAAAGGTGGGGTATACATAGGCAGGGAAAAGGGGGTGGGGTCAGGGGTGGAGCCACGGGGGGTGGAAAAATATAAATTTCGGCTAGGGTGTCAAAAATCCTTGCACCAGCCCTGCAGTCTCACCCCCCCCCCTCTCATCCCCCTCTCTCTCTCACCCCCTCTTTTTGACTCACCTCCCTCTTTCTCACAATCCCCCCACCCCCTTCTCTTTCTCACACCCATCTCTCTCTCTTACTCCCCTCTCTCTATTTGTCTCATCCCCTTTCTCTAACTTCCCTTACTCCCCTCTCTTTGTCTCATCCCCCTCTCTCTCTCTCTCTCTCCATCTCTCTCTCTCTCCATCTCTCTCTCCATCTCTCTCTCTCTCTCTCTCTCTCTCCATCTCTCTCTCCCTCTCTCTCTCTCTCTCTCTCTCTCTCTCTCTCTCTCTCTCTCCCCTTCTCTCTTTCTCACCCCCTCTCTCTTAATGAAGGAGCTGAGTGGTAGCTGAATGGCTGCAGGGCCGGTGCTACCACTAGGCAAACTAGGCGGCCGCCTAGGGCGCACTGTTGCCTAGGGCGCCCGGCTGCTGGTTTCAATACTCTCCATGCTATGTAAGTTTTCGGTGCTGTATTATAAATACCTCTGTAATAAATGTTATAACCTCTAGTGGGCGCTGCTGGGATAAAGTGTGCATATCTAGGGGGACGTAGGGAATACCTCTGCTGCATGTTACTTAGGCAGCCGCTCTGTAGTGTCATTATAGAGGCGCAGCACTGGAGGACATTCCTGATGGAACGGAAGCAAACATCCCCTACGCGCCTCTATGATCAGTGCTCTCTACTGCAGCCGAATCCCAGCACCGGCTTCTGTCACACTGATGCTCGGGCAAAGGGGGTGGATTCAGGGGCAGAGCCAGGGGCGGTCAATTTAGGTTTCGCCTGGGGTGTCAAAGATCCTTGCACCAGCCCTGAATGGCTGCATAAGGCAATGAAAACCAGCCCCCCCGTAAACCACACCCATGCCACACTACTTTCTCTGGCATTGGGGCCCAAATTATGATCTTGTGCTCAAACCCACTGCTTTTATAAAACACCCCTGGTTGCGTCATAAAGATGGCTGCTGTGCATCGGCCACCTTTAAACCTGGAACCTCCTAAGGAAAAAAGCCGAGAACTTCCATGCAGGCTATATTTAAATGCCCCTCTATTCAATTGAGCTGCACTATGTAGTTGGAGCTTTTTGTGGGTGGGGACACAGGGGGCCCCATGATCTCCTGATGCCCGGGGGCCCCTTGGGTTGTCAGTCCGCCCCTGATATAAAGTATGTATAATTAATCCAAAAACCATAAAGGTGATGAATCATACAATTACATGAATGATAACGTTTTGATAGTAAAAAATCATGTCAGTATTTGGGCTTGGTTGAATCACACATACCTATGCTTGATTTAGAAAAGGAGAGATCATGTCAATAACTAAGCCTGGTTAATAAAAGAGTTGATGTCCCATTCAACGTTAATACCCTGCGGGAAGTGGGACCCCAACTCGTATATCCAGTATGTCTCCAAATGGGAGACCCCCCTAAGAGTCGACCCCCCCACCAGGGGGCCACATATCTATCTATGATAAGAAACTGAGTGCCTGCAGGGTTTCTATCATGAAATTCCCTATAATGCCTAGGGACAGTATGCTTAGTGCTACCTGCTTTGATGAGATTAATGTGCTCAGAAACACGTACCGTAAATGATCTGATAGTGCGGCCCACATATTGTTTGCCACAAGGGCAAATAAGAAGGTACACTATCCCAGTAGTGGCACAGGTGCAAAATTGCTTGATCGCATATGTACGGCCAGTTACGGTGGAGGAAAAATTATGACTTGCCCTTCTACCGCAGGTATTAAACTGGCACACCAAACATTTTTTACAGGGATAGAAACCGGTCCAGTCGTGAAAAAAGGTTGTTTTTTTCGGTGGATCAATGACGTTGGGTGCCAACTTATTCCTAAGGGATGGAACGCCCCTAAAAACTACCTTAGGGGTCTCAGGCAACAATGGTCCCAATACTTTGTCAGTTTTTAAAACATCCCAATGATGCTCAAAGATCCTTTTAACATGCTTATATTGCATAGAGAAGGATGTCAAAAAAGACCATTTGAATTCATCATTTGGCTGTTTCAGTCTGTCCTGTAATAATATCTGGCGGTCCATCTTACAGGCGTTCTCAATCTCTTTATCCAGGTCAGACAGGTTATAGCCCTTCTCTGCGAACCTATCTTTCAAGATCCTGGCCTGAACTTTAAAGGTGTCACGATCAGTACAGTTCCTACGCAGCCGTAAAAACTGGCTCCTAGGAACTGATTTGATCCAAGAACTATGGTGACAACTATCGGTCGGTATGTACCCATTTCTATCGGTGGATTTAAAATAGGTACTGAATGTAAATACACCTTCCTTTCTTTCAATGACCAAATCCAAGAAATGAACTGAGGTTGTACTGGCCTCAAATGATAAGGCAATACCCCTATCATTAGTGTTCAAAGTCGCAATAAAGCCAACCAGATCCTGTCCACAGGAGGAGGATGTCGTCTATGTACCGGGCCCACAACAAAAGATGTTTGATAGCAGCAGCTTAGCATTGCATGCCATTGCTTAGCCTTTCACCTACTAGGACCCCCAGGTCCTTTTCCATCCTAGATTCCCCCAGAGGTTCACCCCCCAGTGTATAGATTGCATTCATATTTTTGCTACCCAAATACATTATTTTAAATTTTTCTACATTGAACCTCATTTGCCATGTTGTTGCCCACCCCATTAATTTGTTCAGATCTTTTTGCAAGGTTTCCACATCCTGCGGAGAAGTTATTGCCCTCCTTAGCTTATTATCGTGTGCAAATACACGCTGATTGAACTGTTTACCCCATCCAGGTCGTTTATGAACAAATTAAACAGGATTGGTCCCAGCATAGAACCCTGGGGGACCCTACTACCCACCCATTCCGAGAATCCCCATTTATTACCACCCTCTGAACTAGCCCTTGTAGCCAGTTTTCAATCCATGTACTCACCCTATGGTCCATGCCAATGGACCTTATTTTGTACAGTAAACATTTATGGGGAACTGTGTCAAATGCTTTTGTAAAATACAGATAAACCACGTCTACAGGCCTTCCTTTATCTAGATGGCAACTCACCTCCTCATCTTGTATTTAGTACCTTATCATCCCCTCCAAGAGTTTACATACTATTGGTGTTAGGCTTACTGGTCTGTAATTCCCAGGGATGTATTTTGGGCCCTTTGTAAGTATTGGTGCTACATTGGCTTTTCCCAATCATCTGGTACCATTCCAGTCAGTAGACTTTCAGTAAAAATTAGGAACAATGGTCTGGCAATTACTTGACTGAGTTCCCTAAGTACTCTCGGGTGCAAGCCATCTGGTCCTGGTGATTTATTAAGGTTAAGTTTCCCAAGTCTAATTTTAATTCTGTCCTCTGTTAACCATGGAGGTGCTTCCTGTGATGTGTCATGAGGGTAAACATTTCAGTTTTGGTTACTGAAGCCCCCCGATTCCCTCGTGAAGACTGAGGAGAAGAATAAATTCAATACCTTCGCCATCTCCCCATCCTTTGTAACCAGATGTCCTTCCTCATTCTTTATGGGGTCAATATGGTCTGACCTCCCTTTTTTACTGTTTACTGTTTACTTAAATAATTTCTTGGGATTTTTTTTGCTCTCCTCCGCTATGTGTCTTTCATGTTCTATCTTATCCGTCCTTATTGCACCCTTACATTTCTTGTTGCATTCTTTATTAAGTCTGAATGCTGATGATGATCCCTTAACCTTGTATTTTTTTAAGGCCTTCTCCTTTGCTTTTATATGCATTTTTACATTGGAGTTAAGCCATCCAGGACTTTTGTTTGCTCTTTTAAATTTATTACCCAATGGGATGCATTGGCTAATGCCCTTATTTAATATGCTTAAGCAAACCCATCTCTCCTCTGTGTTATTTGTTCCTAAGATTTTAACCCAATTTATGCCTTCTAGCAAGGTTCGTAGTTTAGGGAATTTGTCTCTTTTGAAATTCAGTGTCTTTGTATTCCACTAATGTTTCCTATTTGTGTGATTTATACTGAAGCCAATTGACCTGTGATCGCTGTTACCTAAATTGTCCATAGTTCCACATCTGTGATCAGGTCTGTATTGTTGGTAATCAGTAGATCCAGTAACACTTTATTTCAAGTTGGTGCGACTACCATCTGACCCATAAAATTGTCCTGCAAGACATTTAGGAACTGGCGAGCCTTAGATGAATGCGTGGTTCCCTCCGCCCGTCTGTCTGGATAATTAAAATCCCCCATTATGATAACACTTCCCATCCTTGCTGCTAATCCAATTTGTGATAGGAGATCTGTCTCCCCTTCCTCCCTCACGTTAGGGGGCCTATAGCATACTCCCAGTATTATTTTCCCCTTAGCTTCATCCCTTTGGAGCTCTACCCATAAGGATTCCACCTCCTCCCTAGCTCCCTTAGTGATGTCATCTCTCACATTCACTTGTACATTATTCTTGATATATAGGCATACCCCTCCCCCTTTTTTAACCTCTCTATTCTTGCAATAAAGTGTATACCCTTGAATGGTTGCCAGCCAATCATGAGAGCTGTTGAACCAGGTTTCTGAAATTCCCACAAAATCCAAATCCTCCTCGTACAACAGTATCCCTAGTTCACCCATCTTGTCCACCAGGCTCCTGGCATTGGTGAACATACCACGTAGTTTAGACCGGTCGCATATTATCCTCTTATTGGGTGTTCCGAGATTGCAACTAGGGCTTGCTACTATACTTACCTTGGGCTTATGTGCTTTGGTCAACCTATCACTAATGCCCCCAATACTACCCTCTGGAATATGTTCCACACTGACTATCTCTACCTCTGGACCCTCCATAGTAGAGACCCGATCAAAGCCGTTTTCGGACTTGTATGGGCCTCCAACTAGCTGGCTGAGCCAAAGAGAGCTGAGGAAGGTGGTGGGAGGGGGGCTGTCCTCTCCCACTGCTTGTATTTGCAATTGAGTGGCTAGTTAGCCACTGTGTTTGCTGTTACAAGAGAGCCGACTGCCGGCTCTAAAAATATTGATGGGCTGAACGACCCCCTGTTTGGTCCACGGCAGAACATTCAAACATCGAAAATGTTCAGAACTGAATAACGAACTGCACTGAAGTCTATGGGACCCAAACTGGAAAAATCACAAGTGCCCATTTTGAAGGATTATATGCAAGTAATTGAGCATACAATGGTTATAGGGGTCTGGGTATTGCCCAGGGGGACATGTATCAATGAAAAAAGTTTGTAAAAAACATAATGTTGGTGGTGCCTTCACACCATAACCCTATAGAGGTACTCTTGATGAAAGCAAGAATTGGCCTTGCAGTCAAAAATTGCATTGATATGCACCTGTCAAACAGGTGCATAAAAATTGGGCTTTGGGTGTTGGTGATGTCTTTACACTATAACCCTATAAAGGTACTCTTGATGAAAACAAGAATTGGCCTTGCAGTCAAAAATTGCAATGATGTGCACCTGTCAAACAGGTGCAGAAAAATTGGTCTATAGGTGTCGGTGGTGCCTTCACACCATAACCCTACAGTGGTACTCTTCATGAAAGCAAGAATTGGCCTTGCTGTCAATAATTGCAATTATATGCACCTGTCAAACAGGTGCAGAAAAATTGGGCCTTGGGTGTTGGTGGTGCCTTCACATTGTAAACCTATAGAGGTACTCTTAATGAAAGCAAGAATTGGCCTTGCTGTCAAAAATTGCAATGATATGCACCTGTCAAACAGGTGTGGAAAAATTGGTCCTTGGGTGTTAATTGTGCTCATGAAACCTACACCAAAAAATTTCTTCCAGATAAAATCAACGCCCAAAAAGCTAGGCAGCCTAGACACTCTTTCAGAGATTACAGAACCAGAAAGCACTTAATCAGCGACATCAACATCAGGGGCTTGATAGCTGTTGCTAATCCAGGAGTGATTCATTTTGATAAATGTCAGCAGGTCCATTGAGTCTGTGGATAGATACACTCTTTTATATGTCACAAAACTTCTGGCAGCACTGAACATACGCTTGGAAAGCATGCTAGATGCAGGGCAGCCCAGTAGCTCTATTGCATACTAGGCAAGTTCTGGCCAGTGGTCTATTCTTTATTATTATTATTATTTTCCTTGTCAAAAGAAGTTTATTGAGTATACAATATTATAAAGATACATAAAGTAAGTTTACAAGGATCTATAAAGTAAGCTCATTGTTTTACAGTAGGGTTTATATAGGTAAATATCATGAAATTTCAAATATTAAACATTGGGTTCACGTAAACCTAAATTAAAGATATATATCATTTCCTTAGTTACTTTTGTAGGTATTTAAATGATTTATACCTACTATACATATTGTTTACAGGTAGAGTGTATATAGGTCAAATAAATTCTGATAATGAGCTTTAATCGTAAGGTGGAGAAAAGGAAAGAGAAAGAAGAAAAAGGGTAGAAAGGCAGAGGTATGGTCCACAAGGTTGTCCCGCTCGTCAGTTTATTATTCTTTTTAGTTCTCTTTGAAGCCTTAGAATGGGTGTCTCTGTAAGTCATTTAATCTGTTACCATGGCAACAGGACAGAGTCATTGAAATTTGACAGGAACTGTTGTTTTATCCAAGGATGCCAAAGTTTTTCAAATTTTGGACTTTGATTTTGATCGATGGCTACCATCTTAGCATGGGACATTGTATTATTCATTCTGTGAATTGTTTCTGCTAGTACCAATGTAGGAGATTTCCATGCCTTGGCCACTGTTTGTTTTGCAGCCGTTATTAGTTGGATCATAAGTTTGAATTGAGAGAGTGTTAACCATTCCGGTTTTAGATTAAGTAAAGTTATATATGGATCTGGTTGTATTATTTTTTAAAATATTTTAGATGCAATCAGGAAGACTTCCTTCCAGAAGGTTTGGATTACTGGGCACGTCCACCATATGTGTAAATGTGTGCCTATTTCTGGGCATCCTCGAAAACAAAGAGCTGAGGTATTAGGTGAATATTTTGCCACTCTAGCAGGTACAAGGTACCAGCGAGTTAGGACTTTATAATTTGTCTCCAGTGCTAAGATGTTGGGTGAAGATGACTTAGATGTAGCCATATGTTAGACCAGTCCGTGTCTTCTAAAGTTCGTCCCAGGTCCTCCTCCCACCTCTGAACGTAAGAGGGTCTATTAAGATTTACTACTCCATATAATTGATTATAAAGTGATGAAATTGTACCTTTAGCAAATGGATCTTTTGTACAGATTGATTCAAAAATGGATAATTGGGATAATGGTGTATGCTCCTTTAAGGAATGGTGTATAGAAATTTTTGATTTGGAGATATCTAAATATCTCAGAGTTTGGTAGATCATATTTTTCTCTAAGCGATGGGAATGAAAGGAATGATTTAGATGCTATGAAGTCATTTAGTGTCTGAATGCCTGATGTTGTCCAAGCTTTAAAAGAATTTGGGTAGATCCATGCCGGATAAAAGGCCGGATTTCTGATAAAAGAAAGGAGAGGATTGTGTGGAGATTGTAACTGATATTTGGTTTTTAGTTTATCCCAGAGAGATAAGAAGTGTTTAGTTATGGGATTATGAATTTTAAAGCGGTCTTTAGGATCAAGCCATAACAAGTTTGATATTAATAGAGGGTCATTTTCTTAAGCCTCTATAAATACCCATAATGGGATTTCCTGTTTTGCATGGTATTTGGACAGACTGGCCAAATGTGCTGCTCTGTAGTAGTTAGTAAAATTAGGGTTTCCCAGGCCTCCTTTATTTTTGGGAAGATGTAGTGTGTGTATAGGTATACGTGGTTTAGAAGAGCCCCATATAAACGAAGTTGCTCTTTTTTGTACTATTCTCAAAAAATAGGAAGGAATTGGAATAGGGAGGACTCTGAATAGATAAAGCAATTTGGGTAGAATAGTCATTTTGATTGCATTAATCTTCCCTATCCAGGATAAAGGAAGTTGCGACCATTGTTTTATTAGATTTGTGATCTGTCTTAATACAGGAGGATAATTGGTTGAGAATAAGTCATAATGAGATGCTGTTATATGAATTCCAAGATATGGGATTGATTTTTCTGCCCATGTGAATGGGAGTGCAACCCTAGCTGGGATCAATTCCATGTTTGTGAGCGAAATATTAAGCACTAGGCATTTCTTAGGATTAATCATAAGGCCGGATAGGGCTGCAAATCCATCAAGAGCTGGTATTAAGTTAGGACCAGAGACCTGTGGTGATGATAGAAAAAGTAATATATCGTCTGCAAATATACATAATTTGTGTGTAATACCTCTTCAATGCCAGTTATAGTTTGGTTTGTTCTGATGTATTGGGCCATGGGTTCGAGTATAAAGGCAAATAATAAGGGAGATAATGGGCAACCCTGTCGGGTACCTCTTTCGATATTAAAGGCATCAGATTTGTATCCAGCATACTTTATATAGGCTTTGGGTTTATTATATAATGCTTTGATCCATGTTAAAAAGTGGGGTCCAAAACCCCATTTTTGTAATGAATATTTCATATATTGCCAGGAAACTGTGTCAAATGCCCTCTTAATATCGAGAGATAGAAAACATAAAGGGATTTTCCGTTTTTTAGCAATATGTGCCAATAACACTGCCCTGCGTACATTATCGCCTGCCTGTCTATTTGGCATGAAGCCTACTTGATCTCTATGTATTAATTTTCCTATAATGCTATTGAGGCGTTTTGCTATTATTTTTGCTAATAATTTAATATCAAGGTTTAACAGAGAGATAGGCCGATAATTCACACAGGAAGTATCATCAGAAAGGGGTTTTGGGATCATACAAACAATTGCCATTAGTGTTTCTTGCCGAAAAGAATGTCCTTCTAGAAGTTTGTTAAAAGTTTCAGTGAGAATGGGAGAGAGTATTTCTGAGAATGTTTTATAGTATAAAGTCGAGTAGCCGTCTGGGCCTGGTCTTTTGTTAAGTTTTAGGTCTTTTATGGCGTTAGCAACTTCATCTATAGTTATAGGCTCATCCAAACTGCTTTTTTAATTCTGAGACAACTCATGTAAGGTTATTTTTGAGAAGAAGGATTCAGCCTCTGTAGGATTAAATTCATTGTTTGTCTTGTATAAAGTTGCGAGATGTGAGTGAAATTTATGGACTATTTTAACTGGATTACAAGTATAAACATTTTTTGATAATTTCAAACGTATTGGTTGGAAAGATTTGTTTTGAATTTAATGCCCGAGCCAAATATGTACCTGGTTTGTTTGTATTCATGTAGAAATTGTGTTTGGAGCGTTTGAGGGATTTATCAACTGACTCAGTGAGAAATAGATCGTATTCCAATCTAGATTTTTCCAGATGAGATTTTGTACTCTGAGATGGATTATCTTGGAATGATATGTAGGCTGCATTAAAATTGAGTTCTAGTTTTTTTGCTAGATTTTTGCGTTCCTGTTTAAATAGTGCCATTTGTCTTTGTATTGTACCACGCAAGACAGGCTTATGAGCTTCCCACAGTGTTATTGGGGAGATGTCTGTTGTATTATTAATTGATATGTATTCCTTTAAAGCTTGTTCAATGGCCATCTGATGTAGTGGGTGTTTGAGCATTATGTCCGGTAAGTACCACGTTGGGTCATGCGCTTTTGGTATGGCTGAGGCTATAGTAGTGTATACTGCATTATGGTCAGACCACGGAATCGGAATGATCTATTCTGGTGAAGGTTCGATGAGGGTGCGAGAAATAAGTGAATTTCTTTTTCATTGGGTTACTTTCTCTCCACGAATCTACCAGATTGTATTTGGAAAGAAGTTGAGAAAAAGGTAATCTAGAGGTTATTTTGGATGGTGTAAAAGGTGATTTATCTAGAAATGGGAGGAGGACCTGGTTCGAATTCCCGCACATTATCACTGTTCCTATTTTGTGTGTATTAATCACTTGTAATATATGTGAGAGGAATGGTGTAGGTTGTTTGTTAGGAGCGTAGTAGGAAATCACCGTGATTGCTGTATCCATTATATAACCCATGAGTTTTAGGTATCTACCTTCTGGGTCTTTAATTTCTGATGATAAGGTGAATGGTGTGGATCGGTGAAATGCAATTAGAGTACCCCTTTGTTTGGTACAGGCAGAAGCCGTGTAAATTTGTTGATAAAAAGGAGAAATATATTTTGGAGTCGAATCTTTGGTGAAGTGTGTTTCTTGGAGGCATACTATGTGAGCCTTCTTGTTATGGAAAGTACGGAAGGCTTTGGTCCTTTTTTGAAGGACATTTATTCCCTGAACATTCAGGGAAAGTATATTCAGTGGTGCCATGGCAACAGATCAAATAGTTTTGACTTACTTTTTGTTATGCAGAGCTGACTGCGCAGATCAACCTGTGTGGACTGAAGAGATGAAAAGATAGGAAAGAAACCAGTGAATTCTGGAGTAAAGAGTAAACAAAAAACATATGAGATTAGATGATACATTGTATAAATTATTTTTTGCAAGTAATCACAATTTACCCATGAAAGAGAATAAATATCTCTCTCAGGGGAATAAGTGCCTTCATCACACTCCCACATAATATGGTTGGGAGAATGAGGAGGGCTAATGGGGGTACACGGATCTTCTGCTTACAGGCGAGAAGTGCTATGTCAACAGACATCAAAATGATGATTCATTAATTGGAGTGAAGAATATAGTTTTTGTTGAAATTATTTATTCCAGGGTGATTGTATATGGTTAAGATAAAATGAAAGAACAATCAGCGCAAACCAAATGTAAAAGAGCAGTATGCAGGCTGAACACTAGGAGGAAAACACCAACCTCAATGATATACAGTAAATTAAATAAGTGCAGCGCAAAAAATCATGGGGTATCGAATAATCTAATGAATGTCCTTAAATATGAAAAGGTGAAAGTAGCAGGTAGCGGAAGGTAGCAAATAACTCTCTTCTGGGGATGCTGGTAACAAACTTAAATCCGTGCGGTAAATGTGAAAAAAGGTTGCGCTTACCAGATCCAATTGACCCCTTGATTATAGGGGGTCCGAAACAGCTTAGATGGGTCCGTGGCAGACTGCTGGGCTAACTGGAATCTGTAGAAATCTCCTCAGATCAGAAGTATTAGATCGAGATACCGCTGGATACTTTCTGTTCTTTCTCAATTAGGCTAAATCCCTCGGAGGGGGAGGAGGTCCGTGTGGAGATGCCGGGCGAAGAAGTAGAAATCCCCAGGAGCAGTAAATGACATAAATAAAAAAACTTCTAAGAGCGATCCGTGTAGAAATCAGTGTTCAACATTTAATCAGCAGTTTAAAACCAGAAGACGCTAACAGAGCGCCAATGAATACACCTGCTGTGGCAGTGAACAACGATAGGACAGACTGCTTATGACAGAACAGCTGTCAGCAGGAGAATGCTGCGGGTGACGGTGGTCAAATCATACCGCCCTCGTACGCGGCGTTACGTCTACAAGACTTCGTCAGCAAGGGAGGAGAGCACCTGTCACCCGCAGATCCTTAAATGCACTCCTGATTAATGGGAGTGTCAGAGAGTCGTAGAACCGGAAGTCCCCAGAGGGGAGAAAATCCTCTGCAGTTAACTGGGGACATCATCCCGGTGTAATCAAATTTAAGAGGGAAAAAGAAATAAAATTTAAAACATGATGGAAGTAAAAAAAGGGTTGGTAAACTACATCTAATAGGATAAGCAGCAGTGGTACCAAAGCTGTTTTAATAAAACGGATATTTCAAAATGTTACAAATGTAACTAATAATGTGTACTAAAAATGTATAAAAAATTGCTATAAACTTTATAAACAATCATATGACTCCTAGTGCACCCGCAACATTCTCCAGCTAATGATAAAAAGAACAATGTTTTTAAACTCATATATCAATAAAGCACGCCTGCCTATAAATAACAGCACAAAGATGTAAAAACTATAGATACAAAGTTTCACATACATAGTAGCAATATACTATAAACACTAGAGATAATGAAAAAAATATAATGAAAAAAATATAATGAAAAAAATAAATAAAATTGGATACATAATGTCATTTATTAGAAATAAAACAATTTAAATCAAACTCCACATTTAGTCCTCTCGGGACTGACACCCTGGTTTCATGTATCCAGAAGGATTCTCTCTGGCTGAGGTGTCTAATAAAATTACCCCCCCTCCAATGCCTAGTGACCTTTTCTATCCCCCAGAAAAAAAGTTGTTTAGGGTCCCTATTGTGATGGATTCTGAAATCTTTGGACACCGAATGGGTTTTAAGTCCCCGCTTGATGTTACCAACATGTTCAGAGATCCGGACCCCCAATGATCTGGATGTCCGTCCGACATATTGAAGACCACAGCTACACTGAAGCATATAAACCACGCCCACAGTGTCGCATGTGATCAGGTTTTTAATTTGGTAATTAATGCCAGTAGAATGTGCAGTGAAAACTTTCTTTTTCTTGTTGTTAAATTTGCATTGCCTACACGCAGGGCATTTTCCACAGGCAAAGAAACCAGACATGAAGTTAAAAATACGGTTTTATTTGATGACCGGGGGGTCAACAACACTTGGGGCTAGTAGATTACGCAGCGTGGGTGGGCGTCTATAGATGAATCTCGGACGAGATGGAAGTGAGGGTCCTAAGACATTGTCCCTTTTAAGAATGGCCCAGTGTTTCAAGATAATTCTTTCTATTTTTTTATGTTGAATATTATAATCCAGGACTATCCTATACTGGGAATTGTCCTGGATCATATTTTCTGATCTATTAGAATCAGCTACCAAAGTAGCTCTGTCAAGGGAACCAACCTTAGTTAACTCTTCCATGATCTGATTTTTCATGTAGCCCTTTTGGACAAATTTCTCTGCCATAATCTTAGCTTGTGTGTGGTAATCACTGTCTAAAAAGCAGTTCAGGTGTCCAAACATTTCAGAATCCATCACAATAGGGACCCTAAACAACTTTTTTTCTGGGGGATAGAAAAGGTCACTAGGCATTGGAGGGGGGGTAATTTTATTAGACACCTCAGCCAGAGAGAATCCTTCTGGATACATGAAACCAGGGTGTCAGTCCCGAGAGGACTAAATGTGGAGTTTGATTTAAATTGTTTTATTTCTAATAAATGACATTATGTATCCAATTTTATTTATTTTTTTCATTATATTTTTTTCATTATATTTTTTTCATTATCTCTAGTGTTTATAGTATATTGCTACTATGTATGTGAAACTTTGTATCTATAGTTTTTACATCTTTGTGCTGTTATTTATAGGCAGGCGTGCTTTATTGATATATGAGTTTAAAAACATTGTTCTTTTTATCATTAGCTGGAGAATGTTGCGGGTGCACTAGGAGTCATATGATTGTTTATAAAGTTTATAGCAATTTTTTATACATTTTTAGTACACATTATTAGTTACATTTGTAACATTTTGAAATATCCGTTTTATTAAAACAGCTTTGGTACCACTGCTGCTTATCCTATTAGCTGTAGTTTACCAACCCTTTTTTTACTTCCATCATGTTTTAAATTTTATTTCTTTTTCCCTCTTAAATTTGATTACACCGGGATGATGTCCCCAGTTAACTGCAGAGGATTTTCTCCCCTCTGGGGACTTCCGGTTCTACGACTCTCTGACACTCCCATTAATCAGGAGTGCATTTAAGGATCTGCGGGTGACAGGTGCTCTCCTCCCTTGCTGACGAAGTCTTGTAGACGTAACGCCGCGTACGAGGGCGGTATGATTTGACCACCGTCACCCGCAGCATTCTCCTGCTGACAGCTGTTCTGTCATAAGCAGTCTGTCCTATCGTTGCTCACTGCCACAGCAGGTGTATTCATTGGCGCTCTGTTAGCGTCTTCTGGTTTTAAACTGCTGATTAAATGTTGAACACTGATTTCTACACGGATCGCTCTTAGAAGTTTTTTTATTTATGTCATTTACTGCTCCTGGGGATTTCTACTTCTTCGCCCGGCATCTCCACACGGACCTCCTCCCCCTCCGAGGGATTTAGCCTAATTGAGAAAGAACAGAAAGTATCCAGCGGTATCTCGATCTAATACTTCTGATCTGAGGAGATTTCTACAGATTCCAGTTAGCCCAGCAGTCTGCCACGGACCCATCTAAGCTGTTTCGGACCCCCTATAATCAAGGGGTCAATTGGATCTGGTAAGCGCAACCTTTTTTCACATTTACCGCACGGATTTAAGTTTGTTACCAGCATCCCCAGAAGAGAGTTATTTGCTACCTTCCGCTACCTGCTACTTTTACCTTTTCATATTTAAGGACATTTATTAGATTATTCGATACCCCATGATTTTTTGCGCTGCACTTATTTAATTTATTGTATATGGTTAGTCTTGCCCTAGGCTAAATAATTCAGTTAGAAAGGTACTGTTAATAACTTTTGTATTGATGAAGATAGTTTGAATTATTTTGGGATTTTAACCCTTTTAGAGTAAACAATTACATATTTTATTCATATGTAACTGTTTAGATATGTTAACTCATAAAATTGAGGTTGTATTGCTTCAGATTAGAATAAACAAAAACATAGTTCTAGGAACTAGTTAGGTAATAATATATTTGTTTTAAGAAAAGAAAGAAAAAGCTTCCATTACTTCTGGATTATTGAACATATTTGTCCTAAAAAGTAATAAATCTATTGTTATTACCTGAAAATATATAACTGAACAAGAATTTCCTTATTTCACTTATATATTCTAAGGCTATATGAATCAGAAGTAATAAGAAATATAACTGGAATGTAACATGACCCCACACAGTGTGTGACTATCAGAATGCAGTTACATTCAGCTATAAATACAGGTTTTTTTATAGAGAACCATCTCTTAGTATAATAAATGAAGAGATATCAGGAATTAGGATGTCAGTCCATTGAATCTTCTTGGTCCATGGATGATGTGGCATAACGGCCTCTTTTGTGAGAATGATGATTCCCATTTTGTTCTGAAATTTTCTGGGTGCTGCCTGAAGGTGAAGATGATGCCATTCTTCTGCGTGTGGGAGAGTTGCTGCTTGTGGGTTCTGTCAGATTTAATTTTAAAAGGGTTTGTTGTAATTCATCTGCTGATCTGCTTCTGTAAATTGTACCTTGGTAGTTAAATCTGACTGAAAAGGGGAAGCCCCACTGATACATAATGTTGTGGCGTTGCAGTTCCATTAGTTGGGGTTTCATGGATCGTCTTTTAGTAATAATAATTTAGGATAGGTCAACATAAATTTGATAATTGTGTCCTTGAAAATTAAGTTCCTTTTTTTCTCTTGCAGCAATTAGTATTTGTTCTTTCATTCTGTAATAATGAAATTTTGTGATTATATCACGTGGGGGTCCATCTTTCTTTTTGGCTGTGAGGGCTCTGTGTACTCTGTCCAGTTCTAAACATTCAATAGGGATATCTGGCTTTAGTTCTTGTAATAGAGCAGTAATAGTAGATTGCAGGTCTGTCACAGTTTCAGGTATTCCCCTTATGCGCAAGTTTGAACGTCTGGCTCTATTTTCGTAATCTTCGAGCTTAGTTTGAAGTATTAAATTCTCTTCTTTTAATTGTTCCAATTCTGTTATATTTTCTTGGGTTGTAATTTCAATTTCATCCATTTTTATTTCTACGGCTGCGGTGCGGTTTCCCAGCTCTCTTATTTCTTTGGTTAGGCTGTTTGTTATTTGGTCTGAGGTTTGTTTTAAAGCCTTATGAAGCATCTTTTCAAATTGTAATAATATTACTGGGGATGCTGAGGAGGCTTGTGGAGAAGTTTGTGAGAGGATTTGTTCTGTATCTGACTCAAATGGAGAGTCTTGCTGTGACATTTTCTGCCTGTGAGAGCGCCCCGATGCTGTATATTGTGAGGTGACTGGAGCTGCTTTAGTTGCAGTGAGTGCCTGTGAGCTCTTTGTGAGGTGATTTTTATTTCTGCCACGGCTTCCTCCCAGTACCATATTTCCTGGCCAAACTTTCACAGTTTGTTCCCTGGGGCAAAAAGGTTCAAATGGATACCTTTTGAGCCTGCAGGCTCCGCTTTGTCCTTCTCTTCTCTCCTCAGCGGTGCGGAGCTCTAACAATGCATGTCTGCTCCGCTAGACTCTGCCCATCTCCCTCTCATTATTATTATTTTCGATCCCTGAAGTTATTAGTGTGACTGGTTGAATTGATGCATGCACAGCTGCGATCCCTCTTTTAATGACAACATTGTCTTTTTAATGTTTGCTTTGGAAGGTTTACACTGGATTTACTGTTGTTTTTCATATTTATGGTGTTTTTTCTATAATAAAATCTATTGAATTCAACCGTAGTGTCGCACAGTTGTGGCCTTCTTGAAAGGTTTTCCTCCCATTTTTTCATATGCGTTTTTTGGTCACGTGGACAGCACTATATGGTAATTACTGCATGGTGAAAGGTTGATAATACACCTATATAAGTGAGCTACACTGGTAAATAGCGGTAGATCCAGGCATTGCAAATATTTTTTAACTGGTCTTTTAGATTCTTTGGATCCATTCTTTTGCAGTGATCCCGCATTTGCACCAATTTGCTATTTAATAAGAGGAT
Source organism: Lithobates clamitans (assembly GCA_037952925.1). Lineage (NCBI taxonomy): Eukaryota > Metazoa > Chordata > Amphibia > Anura > Ranidae > Lithobates > Lithobates clamitans. Next base: position 1,238,212 of record JBBGZY010000228.1, on the reverse strand, counting down.
CTGTGTGGCATTCCTACCCAGACATAACCATTGAGTACACTATGGCGTATATGATTGATGCTAATATAGACTGTGAAATACAAATAGCTTTTTCTAGGGATGGGGATAATCTGGATACTAATTAAGAACCCCTTAATAAACTTTTCAGGAACCATAAGAAATGAACGATAAAATTCCTGAATAGAAAATGAGACACTTCCTCACTAAATTCCTATATTGCTAATAAATTTATACCAAGGGGTTTGAGAGAAAAAATTGTCCCAGCTGAACATCTCCATACACCCAGATTTATGCAGATTTGGAAGGAGGAATGTGTTAACAGAGGTTTAAATGACTTATTGTCGCTGAGAAAGAAAAAAAACTACAGGAATTACAGGAGGAACATGAAAATAGTGCTAAACAATTAGAACCCTATGCAGAAGAAAAAGAATTTGAAAAAAGCAATGAGTTTCTTAAAAAAGTAATTATAACAATACAAAAGAATATTATATATACTAAACAGGAGGAAATTAAACAAAACATGCTTGATTGAGAGAGGGGTGATGTGTTTGATCCAAGTAAACAGAATAGAAGTAGAAGCAGGTCTAGAGGGTTCAGGTCTAAACAACGTAACTATACAAACAGGACAGGATCATCCTCAGATAGTGATTAAAAACTGCAAGTAAAATGGTAACTTTTTTAAAGGAGAGAGGGGGGAGAATGACCTAGATCCCAAGCAAATGCTAACCAAAAACAAAAAGGGAAAGGAAGGAGGAAAAAATATCACAGACAGAAAAGGAAAATAAATAGAGAGAACAAGGAGCCAGAGGAGTGGGAGACTCAGGAACCAAAAGAGGTATTAGGAAGCTGCCCACAGGACCCTAAAACACAAGACCGCAAAGTCATGAATCTATCCAATTTTCATTTGAATGGACACCATACACAACTATTACAAAGGGGTTTGTCCTTTTCCCCTACCTCCCCAATGAATGAGTTTGAGGTCTTTAACCTCTTGCCGACCAGCGCACGACGATGTATGTTGGCACAATGGCACGGCTGCGTAAATGGCTGTACCTGTTTGTCCCCTTTAAATTGCGGGCTAGTGGGCGCACCCGCCGCGCGCTGCGTGAGCGTGCCCTCGGGTGCCACAGACTTGATGTCCACCGGTGGCCCACAATCGTGACATGGAGAGGCAGAACGGGGAGATGCCTATGTAAACAAGGCATTTCCCTGTTCTGCCTAGAAACATAACAGGGATATACTGCTCCCAGTGATCGGGAGCAGTGATCTCTGTCATGTTTTACTGAGCCCATCCCTGCTACAGTTAGAACACAGTGAGGGAACACAGTTAAACCTTTGATCGCCCCCTAGTGTTTAACCCCTTCCCTGCCAGTGTCATTTACACAGTAATCAGTGCATTTTTATAGCACTGATCGCTGTATAAATGCAAATTTTTTTTGCAAAATTGGCGCTCTTTTTATATTTATAGCTCAAATAATTAAAACCGCAGAGGTGATCAAATACCATCAAAAGAAAGCTCTATTTGTGGGGAAAAAAGAACGACAATCTTGTTTGGGTGCAACGTTGCATGACAGCGCAATTGTCAGTTAAAGCGACGCAGTGTTGTCTCTCAAAAAATGCTCTGGTCGGGAAGGAGGTAAATCCTTCCGAGGCTGAAGTGGTTAAAGACCTAAACCTCTTTTTGAGAAAAGTCCTTTACAAACTATGGCATGAAAAGAAATTGGCCAATCCTGAAAACCAAAATAGTGAGAGAAGACTAGATGAGGAAGAAAAGGAAGCCTTAGATAGCCTTTTATCACTACTAGATGAAAACATGGACAATGATTCAGAAGAAGAGGTGACCCAACTGATTAGCAGGACAGCCAGCCTGAGTATTAGGTCAACTAAGATGCCAACATTAACAAAACACAAATGGCTTAAATTATTTCTTGTCCTCACAAGGACCTGAATAAGATTAATTGGAGCTGGCTGGGCCCTAACAACTTAACCAGCAATGAACGGCAGGAACTAAAGGAATTGGAGGAAGCCCTTGATCTAGTTATAAAAAAGTGACAAGGGTGGGAATGTGGTCTTGATCAAGATCCTTTTAAAAAAAAAACCCTTAAAGCGGAGGTCCACCCAAAAAAAAATTAAAAACCAGCAGCTACACATATCGCAGCTGCTTTTAATAATAGGAAACTTACCTGCCCTGGAGTCCAGCGATGTCGGCACCACAGCTGATGTTTCCATCAGCTGTCGAGTGCTGCCGCCCCCATTGTGGGTAAGGGAACCCGGCAGTGTAGCCTTTCAGCTTCACGCCGGGAACACTACTGCGCATGCGTGAGGCTTGCTCCTCTCTCCTACTGGTCCGGCGATAGGGGAAAGTGGAGGGAGGAGGAGGGAGCACCAGCAGTGACTTCAATAACCACGGCTGAAGCTCCCGGAAGTGGGAAAGTATACCTGTCAAAGACAGGTATCCTGTCCCCCCTCCCCCCGAAAGGTGCCAATTGTGGCTCTGGAGGGGGGAAGAATCAGATGAGCGGAAGTTCCACTTCTGGGTGGAACTCCGCTTTAAGACAACTTAGAGATAAATTCGCCTATAAGAAGCTTGCTGAGAAACTATTTCCAACCCTTGTCAAAACATTAAGTTAAAAACTCAAATTGGCCCTGGAAGCTGGTTTGCTTTCTAAAAAAAGAACATGATTACCTTGAAGTAGAATAATTTAATATCCCTACATTCTACACAATTCCAAAACTACACAAGTCAATGACACAGCCCCATGGGGGACCTATAGTCTCAGCCATTAAGGGCCCCATGGAGAAAGTAGGGAGGTATGTGGATTCTCTTATTAAGGATGGGGGCGCACAATGAATTTGTAGCTGAACTGCTAAAATGTATGCTTAATAACGATTACTTCCAGTTTTTGGGTGTAAATTACATCAGCAAAGAGGCACGTTTATGGGGGCACCTTGGGCCCCAGCATACGTGTGCCTTCATCTAGGCCTATGGGAGGAGGTGGTGTACAAAACTACTATCTACCTCAGCCACTGCCTCCTCTGGCTGAAGTACATCGATGATGTTCTCATGATGTGGAGGGGAACTGTAGAACAACTGACAGAATTTGTGTCACAATTCAATTTGAATGAGAGAAATATCAGACTCATCTATCCATGATGTAGCACTACCTTTCCTTAACCTGCAGCTGACTATAGTGGGAAATAAAATCACTACACAAACATACTGTAAAGTAACTGCAGCTAATACCCTGTTGCTAGCTCAGAGCTATCACCCTAAATAATTGATCCATGGAATCCCCACTGGGCAATTCTTGAGGAACTCCTCCGAAGACAATCATTTTAAAGAGGAAGCGAAGGATATGTATAGATGCTTTAGAGAGAGAGGGTACCCCCACAAACCCCTAAGAAAGGCTAAAAGTAAGGCTACAAAGTGTAAACGCGAGAACCTATTAGTAAACCTTGGAAAAGTAAGAAATAGTCAAAAGAAGAATATCCAAGAATAATTACCAAATTCAGCTCGCAATGGAATCAAGTTAGTAGTTTTTCAGTGTTTCAAAAACACTGGCATATTCTGAGCTCGACCCCCCTTATTGCCGACATTGTTGGCCCTAGACCCCTTATGACAGCAAGAAGGACACACTAGTACACTCGGAGTATCAGAGGACATAGACCAAAAACTGGCTGACAAATTTAACACCTATAGCCGGTATGCATGCCTGTGGACATTGCAATATTTGTAAATATGTGCACAAAACAGATGTGTTCACCAATTCTGATGGAACAAAAGAATATAAAATTAAGCAAATTGTAAACTGCTCTACATCAAGAGTAATATACATGCTTAGCTGTCCATGTAATAAAATCTACATAGGAAAAACTAAAAGACAACTCTGTGTAAGAATTGGTGAACACATGGGAAGCATTAGGAAAAAGGATGATGAGCGCCCTCTGACACTATACTTTGCACAGTTCCATAAGGGTGACCCTAAGTGGTTAAAAGTGAAAGGCATCTATGTTTTAAATCTCCCTATGAGAAGAGGTGATTTTGAAACTTTTACAAAAGGAAAGAATGTGGATTTATAATTTAGGTTCTTTAATTCCACAAGGCCTCAACAATGAATGCAAATTACAACCATTCTTGGAAGTATAAAAAATAAGATAAAAAATAAAATTAAAAAATCCATTAATAAAACCCTTTACCTTATGGGTCTTGGATTTTTCCCAGAATAAGGTAAATTTATAAATATAAACTAAAATTCACTGGTGCAGTAAGTGAATTATAAACCAAATTAAAATTATTAATTCCAAACCTCAATTAAATGTATTGCTTTTGTCTCCTCTTTTGTCCTCATCTTCCTTTTGATAATTCTTCTTTTTGATAACCTAATTCTCCTGCTCTCCTGTCCTGAATTCGTCCCCTTACTAATTAAAACTGACATTAGCGTCCATCCGTTTACTCCTGTCTAACCATAAACATCATATCTTTTTCCCTATCTCATTTTAAGTATGAGCCAAGTGTACTCAATGATCTGTTAATCTGTTCTTGTAAAATTACTGGGTGACATCTAGTGGCCAAAATTAGGTACTGCAATGTATTGGGCAGGTATTTAATACTTCATTACCCAGCCATAGTCATATGACCTCCACAGATGGGATCTCCCATCTCCCATCCTGGGTGGACATCATGTGACATCCTCGGCTTTCGGCCGCTACTGCGGGCCTCCGGGGGCCCACAGCGCGGCGATCGGGTATCTGGCGTGTCCCTCGGGACACAGTCGTTCCCCGATGAGGGTAATGAGTGGGCGGTGGAGTGTAAAAAACAGCGTGATCGGCTGTATCCAATCACAGCCGGTCACTATGCAGAGAAGCGTGCATACCGCTCGTGGGCACCCCCGGGGTGTGCAGCACAGCGATCAGAGTACCTGTCACCAGAGTACGCACCATCAGAGTACCCGTCACCAGGAGTACCCACCACCAATGTACCCGCCATCCATCCCATCAGAGTACCTGCCATCCATCCATGCCATCAGAGTACCTGTCATCCATCCATCGCAGTGAATTGCTGGCTGATGATTGGCCAAGCATGCACTATGACCCGTATTCTTGGCCAATCACAGCGCCTTCTGTACAGAGAGCCGTAATTGGACAAAGCCAGGGTGACATAGGCCAATTATAGCTCAGGGGGTTTAGTACACACCCCACACTATATAAGGCCGCCTGCACGGCAGCCCTGTGTAGTGTGTTCCGGTGTTGAGAGAGATAGATAGACAGAAAGACAGTGTCATTTGATTTAAGTTAGATAGAGTAGGCAGGCAAGTCAGTTAGCTGCACTTACAGTGTATTGTGTATATATATATACACATCCTAGGTGTATATATATATATATATATATATATATATATATATATATATACACTGTATTCAGTTTAGCTAGATCCGTTCCTGTTATTCTCTTCCTACTGCTGACAGGCAGGCAGGTGTATTTACAGTATTTACAGCTACCTGAAGAAAATTGCTGGTGTTCTTCTGATCCTATTAGTCCTATTAGCTACAGTATTTACAGTTAGTGTGGTGCGTCCTCTGCACAGTGTGCACCTAAAGCTACCTGAAGAAAATGAGTGTTCTTCTGATCCTATTAGTACAGTACCGCAGGCAGCTGCAGTATTTACAAGTTAGTGTAGTGCGTCCTCTGCACAGTGTGCAACTAAAGCTACCTGAAGAAAATTAGTGGTGTTCTTCTGATCCTATTAGTACAGTACCACAGGCAGCTGCAGTATTTACAAGTCAGTTTAGTGCATCCTCTGCACAGTGTGCACCTAAAGCTACCTAAACAAAATTAGTGGCGTTCTTCTGATCCTATTAGTACAGTACCACAGGCAGCTGTAGTATTTACAAGTTAGTGTAGTGCATCCTCTGCACAGTGTGCACCTAAAGCTACCTGAAGAAAATTAGTGGTGTTCTTCTGATCCTATTAGTACAGTACCGCAGGCAGCTGCAGTATTTACAAGTTAGTGTAGTGCGTCCTCTGCACAGTGTGCACCTAAAGCTACCTGAAGAAAATTAGTGGTGTTCTTCTGATCCTATTAGTACAATACCGCAGGCAGCTGCAGTATTTACAATTTAGTGTAGTGCGTCCCCTGCACAGTGTGCACCTAAAGCTACCTGAAGAAAATTAGTGGTATTCTTCTGATCCTATCAATACCACAGGCAGGCAGCTACAGTATTTACAGTTAGTGTAGTGCGTCCTCTGCACAGTGTGCACCTAAAGCTACCTGGAGACACTTGCTGTTGTTCTGCTCCTATTAATACCACAGGCAGGCAGCTACAATATTTACAGTTAGTGCACTGTGTCCTCTGCACAGTGTGCACCTAAAGCTACCTGAAGAAAATGAGTGGTGTTTTTTCTGATCCTATTAATACCACAGGCAGGCTGTTACAGCATTTACAGTTAGTGTAGTGCGTCCTCTGCACAGTGTGCACCTAAAGCTACCTGGAGACAATTGCTGTTGTTCTGCTCCTATTAATACCACAGGCAGGCATCTACAGTATTTACAGTTAGTGCACTGTGTCCTCTGCACAGTGTGCACCTAAAGCTACCTGAAGAAAAGTAGTGGTGTTCTTCTGATCCTATTAATACCACAGGCAGGCAGCTAGAGCATTTACAGTTATTGTAGTGCATCCTCTGCACAGTGTGCACCTAAAGCTACCTGAAGACAATTGCTGGTGTTCTCATACTAACAATACTACAGGCAGGCAGTTGATTCTGCTAGCTGCAGTATCAGTATATACATCCCAGCTTTGTGCAGCTACATCTCACTGCGGGCCATTAGTATGTCTGGAAGGCCAACAAGGAGAGGCAGACAGTCACAAGCCAATAAAAGAGGGCAAGCAGGCTCTGTGTCTAGAGGCAACAGTGCTGGTCATGGAGACGGTGCATCCTCATCAGCACGTGGCCGTGGGACACGCTTGTCCTTTTTTTCGGCAGCTGGCTGTGTTGAGCCGCAACATGCGGAAGACTTAGTAGAGTGTATGACCAAGTCATCCTCATCCTCCTCATTCTCTCTCACTCAGGCACAGGGTACTTTGTCTGACAAAGCAACTGCCAACGCGGCCTCTTCCCTCGGCACAATGGCATCAGTCACTCCTTCCCTAGCCCCACCATGTCCTCCTGAGGAGTCCCCCAAACTGTTTGATCACAGGGTTGGGTACATGCTTCAGGAGGATGCCCAGTGTTTTGAAGGCTCCGATGATGGTACCCAGCTAGAGGAAGGCAGTAACATGAGCCCAGAGAGAGGGAGTGACCAAGAAGGACAGCAATCTGGCAGTCATGTTCCCCCAGCTGCAGCATACTGCCAGCTTTGCTCCAGTGATGAGGAGGGAGGGGATGATGAGGTCACTGACTCCACGTGGGTGCCTGATAGGAGAGAGGAGGAGGAGGCACATCACCAACGAGGCAGGATGCCCTCCAGGGGCCAGCTTAAGGGCAGCACACTGACTGCATCACACTCTGCATGTGCAGGGTGCTGCTGTCTCTGCGCGTTATTCCAAAAGTTCTTTGGTGTGGGTCTTTTTTGAGATGATTGCATCAGATCCCACGGCTGCCATTTGCAACATATGTCTCAAGCGTACCTCTCGTGGCCAAAACATCTCCCGCTTGGGCACCACGTGCTTGACCAGACATATGTTGACCTGCCATGCAGTTCGTTGGCAAGCGTACCTAAAAGACCCACACCAAAGAACAAAGAGGACCTCTCCTTGCTCCTCATCAGCTGGGATCTCCAACCCCACTATACCTTCAGTCCTCTCTGAGACCTGCACTGAGAGGAATGAAGGTGTAGAATTAGGTGTGTCACAGCCAAGTATTTGAGGCAATCTGCTATTGGTACACCAACGTCAGATTGTACCAGGCAAATTTCCCTGCCCCAGCTGCTGCACCGCCAAAAGAAGTTCGCTCCCAGCCATCCACATGCCCAGCGGTTGAATGCTAGCTTGGCTAAATTGCTAGCACTTCAACTGCTGTCTTTTCAGTTGGTAGACTCTGCCCCCTTCCGTGAGTTTGTGGAATGTGCCGTTCCTCAGTGGTTCCCAAATGACACTTTTTCTCACGGAAGGTGATTCCGGCTCTCTACCGGCATGTGGAAGGCAATGTCTTGGCCTCGCTGGACAGGGCAGTCAGCGGTAAGGTGCATATTACCGCTGACTCATGGTCCAGCAGACATGGATGTTACCTATCCTTCACCGCGCACTAGGTGACTCTTCTGGCAGCTGGGAAGGATACAGGACAGGGTGCAGTAGTGTTGGAGGTTGTTCTGCCACCACACCTCCAAAATGCTACTAGTGGTGATTCTGCCACACCTCTTTCCTCCACCCCCTCCTCTTCTTCTTCCACCATTGCCTCTTCCTGTGCTGATTTGACTTTGGAACCAGCGGTGCTCCATAGGCGTTCAAGGGGCTAGGCAAGCACGCAGGCCAAAAGATGTCATGCGGTGCTTGAGCTGGTGTGCTTGGGGGACAGGAGCCACACTGGGGCAGAGATTCTGTCAGCTCTGCAGGGGCAGGTTCAGAGGTGGTTGACTCCACGCCAGCTTAAGGCGGGTATGGTGGTTTGCGCCAATGGCACCAACCTCCTCTACACCCTTCCACAGGGACAACTGACCCATGTGCCCTGTTTGGCTCACGTCCTTAACTTGGTGGTGCAGCGGTTCTTGGGCAGGTAACCGGGCTTACAGGATGTCCTGAGGCAGGCCAGGAAAGTTGGTGTGCATTTCCACAGGTCATATAATGCCAGTGCTCGGCTGGCTGACCTCCAAAAGGAATTTAACCACCTCAATACAGTGCATTTTCGCCCCCTTCCTGCCCAAGCCATTTTTCAGCTTTCAGCGCTGTCGCACTTTGAATGACAATTGCGCGGTCATACAACACTGTACCCAAATGAAATTGTTATCATTTTTTCCCCACAAATAGAGCTTTTTTTTTAGTGGTATTTGATCACCTCTGCGTTTTTTAAACAAAAGAAGAGTGACAAGTTTTAAAAAAAAACACAATAATTTTTACCTTTTGCGATAATAAATATCCATTTTTTTTTTCTTTAAAACAATTTTTTTCTCAGTTTAGGCCGATATGTATTCTTGTACATATTTTTGGTAAAAAAAATCGCAATAAGCGGATATAGATTGGTTTGCGCAAAAGTTATAGCGTCTACAAAATAGGGGATAGTTTTATAACATTTTTATTTTTTTATTTTTTTTTACTAGTAATGGCGGCGATCTGCGATTTTTATCGTGACTGCGATATTGCGGCGGACACATCGAACACTTTTGACACATATTTGGGACCATTCACATTTATACAGCGATCCGTGCTATAAAAATGCATTGAATGCTGTATAAATGTGACAGGCAGGGAAGGGGTTAACACTAGGTGGTGATTGAGGGGTTAACTGTGTTGCTAGGGAGTGATTCTAACTGTAGGGGGAGGGGACTCACTAGGGGAGGAGAACGATTGGTGTTCCTCTGTACTAGGAACGCACCATCGGTCTCCTCTCCTCTGACAGGACCGTGGATCTGTGTGTTTACACACACAGATCCACGGTCCTGCTGTGTTACCGGCAATCGCGGGTGCCCGGCGGACATCGCGGCCGCCGGGCACGCGCACCGGGTGCCTAGTGACACGGCGGGCGCGCGCGCACCCTGGTGGCCTAGGAAAGCGAGGACGTCATATGACTCCTGCCCGCCACGAGAGCTGCACAAGCAAGCAGTTAACCTGCCCAAGAACTGCCTAATCTGTGACATGTCCACCAGGTGAAACTCAACGTTGGCCATGCTGCAGCGGCTGCACACGTAGCAGAGAGCCATCAATGAGTACCTGTGTGACTATGGTTCCAGGACAGGGTCAGGGGAGCTTGTTTTGTTTTCCCACGCCAGTGGGCCATGATCAGGGATGCATGCACTCTCCTGTAATCATTTGAGGCCACAAGGATGGTGAGCAGTGACAGTGCATGTATCAGTGACACTGTCCCCCTTGTCAACCTGTTGGAGCACACGCTGCGTGGAATAATGGACAGGGCACTTGAGGCAGAACAGAGGCAGGAAGAGGAGGACTTCCTTAGCTCTCAAGGCCCCCTTTATCCAGACAGTGTTCCTGCGTGCCCACCGATCACACAGGAAGAGGACGAGGAGGAGGAGGAAGAGGAGGATTGTGTCAGCATGGAGGAGGAGCCTGGCCCTCAGCATCAGCAGCAGTCTTTAAGGGATCATTTACAGTCCCAAGAAACCCATGGACTTGTACGTGACTGGGAGGAGGTGGCTGCGGATCATGTCGTCCTTAGTGACTCAGAGGACTCCGGACCAAACGCTGCATGGCCTCCCTGATCCTGCAAAGCCCGCGGAAGGATCCTCGTATTCGTGGTATCAAGGAGAGGGATCAATACTGCCTGGCAACCCTCCTTGATCCACGTTACAAGGGTAAGGTTGTGGACCATATCTTGCCGTTGCAGAGGGAGCAGAGGATGAAACATCTTCGGGAGGCCTTGCAGAATGGTCTGTGCAACGCGTTCCCAGAGACTGGGAGGTTACAAACTCCTGTTCCTGGACAAAGTGTTGCTGAGGCTTCGGTCAGTCAAAGAAGAAGCGGTGGAGAAGGTGGCCGTCTGACTGATGCGTTCAGACAATTTTTTAGTCCGTAGCCCCAAGGTATGATCGGTTCCAGCAACCATCGCCAGCATTTATTTTACATGGTGCAGGAATACCTAGGGGCAAGATCTGACTTGGACACCTTTCCCACCGAAAATCCTCAGGGTTACTGGGTCTTGAGGATGGATCACTAGCCAGAGCTTGCACAGTATGCAATTGAGCTACTAGCCTATCCTGCATCCAGCGTTCTTTCGGAAAGTACATTCAATGCTGCTGGAGGTTTTGTAACTGATCACAGGGTGTGCCTGTCCACCGACTCGGTCGATCGACTGACCTTCATAAAAATGAATCAGTCTTGGATCACCACCAGCTACCAAGCACCTGATGCTGATGTAAACGAATAATTTTTTTTGACATGTCAGATCCCTTCAAAACTGCCTATGCTGATGCTGAGTGACTATCCTGTTATACTGAGTGACTATCCTCTTCCTCCTCAATGATCATGCTGATAGCTTGATAGCTTGTATGAATATTTTTGGTTCTGGGCGCTGCCACCAGTGGCTAAGGCCCAATTTTTCAGCCCCTGTTTAACAGGGGCATGTAATTACAATTGTTGATGCAATATTTTGCAAGGAGGGTTCGTTGCTGCACTCAACTAGAGTATTTGTGACGGGTTGCAGTGTTGTGGCACCAGCACCAGTGCCTAAGGCCCAATTTTTCAGCCCCTGTTTAACAGGGTCATGTAATTACAATTTTTGATGCAATACTTTGCAGCAGGGCTCGTTCCTGCACTCCAACTAGAGTATCCGTGAGGGGCCCAATTTTTCTGCCCCTGTTCAACAGGGACATGTTATTACAATTCTTGATTTAATATTTCACAGCATGGCCCATTTCTGCACCCACCAAGAGTAACTGTGAGGACTTACAGTGTTGTGGCACCAGCACCACCAAAGACCCAATTTTTCTGCCCCTGTTCTACAGGTGCATGTAATTACAATTCTTGATCTAATATTTCACAGCAGGGCCTGTTCCAGCTCCCACCAAGAGTAACTGTGAGGACTTACAGTGTTGTGGCAACACCACCACCACCACCAAAGGCCCAATTTTTCTGCCCCTGTTCAACAGGTGCATGTAATTACAATTCTTGATCTAATATTTCACAACAGGGCCCATTTCTGCGCCCACCAAGAGTAACTGTGAGGACTTACAGTGTTGTGGCACCAGCACCACCAAAGGCCCAATTTTTCTGACCCTGTTCAACAGGGGCATGTAATTACAATTCTTGATCTAATATTTCACAGCAGAGCCCATTCCTGCGTCCACCAAGAGTAACTGTGAGGGCTTACAGTGTTGTGGCAACACCAACACCTAAGGCCCCAATTTCTGCAGAGTATATAGGGCAGGCCCCTACTTTCAAACATCCAACTTACAAACGACTCCTACTTGCAAGCGGAAGGAGACAACAGGAAGTGAGATCTACCCCTAGGAAGGGAAATTCTCTCCTGTAAGAGTCAATATGGGAATAACGTGTCTCCTTTCCACTGATGCTTTATCACCAATCCTTGTTTCACTAAAAACCCCAAATTGTCAAAAAACATTTGTCATTGGGACAGAAAGTGAGGTAAAATCTTCTGAAGAGGTGCACAGACAGCAAAACAAATGTCACAGGGGTGATAACCCTTCCCTATGTTTTCCAAAAAGCTTAAAAATAGATTTTCTTGGCTGGAGCTACACATTAAAAATGTACCAGTTCAAAATTACAAACAGATTCTACTTAACAACAAACATACAGTCCCTGTCTTGTTTGCACCGCCTGTATACTGCTGTTCAGAGAGCCTGGGGCCCCACGCCTTCCTTTTTTTTTTTAATTTGGGTGCGGGGTTCCCCTTAATATCCATACAAGACCCAAAGGGCCTGGTAATGGACTGGGGGGGTACCCATGCCGTTTGTCCCACTGATTTTCATCCATATTACCGGGACCAGACATTACATTAAAGCCGTAAGCAGTTTTAAATGACTTTTATTACTTTTATTACTGCACGGGAAACACGCGCCACTTTACAGGCATACTATAGACACCCCCCAGGTACGATATTTAAAGGAATATTTCACTTCTTTTCACTTTAAACATCATTAAAATCACTGCTCCCGAAAAAACTGCCGTTTTAAAAACATTTTTTTGCATTAATACATGTCCCCTGGGGCAGGACCCGGGTTCCCAAACCCTTTTTAGGACAATACCATGCAAATTAGCCTTTTTTTTTCTGCCTCCCCTCTCCTCCCTCCCTAATCATTTTTAATAAAGTGCAACTATCCCTTCCATACACCGTGTCTATTTAAATAACAGATATATTATGTATTCTCATTTCTCTCTTCTCACTCTTATTTGCCACTTCCCTTCATCCTAAAAATTAGCCTTTAAAATGAGCACTTTTGATTTCGAACATTCGAGTCCCATAGACTTCAATGGGGTTCTAAGGTTCGTGCAAATTTTCGGTCCGTTCGCAGGTTCTGGTGTGAACCGAACGGGCGGGTGTTTGGCTCATCCCTACGAATTAGTTCAGGGCATTGTATACCAAACCAATCTTTTTGCCCAACAATTCATTGAAAATAACCCCAGCTCAAGCTATGCCCGCCCTTTTGAATGGAGAACCCTAATAGTGGAGAAGCTTAAATTGTTTTTAGGCCTAACGGTCAACATGGGACTTACAAAAAAAAATTAAGTGCATAAATATTGGTCGACCAACCCTATCCGCCACATGCCAATTTTTTCATCTGTCATGTCCAGGTCCCGATATGAAATTAAAATGCGCTTCCTGCATTGAATGATATGATTTTCTGCACACATTATTTTATTAATATTTTTTGCACATCATGACAGTTTGCTGTACATATTTGTATGAGATTCACTTTTAAATTTCCTTTGTTATTAGCACTAGGGACCATTTGATTTGATTTTCAGTTGCTATCCTATGAGATACACTTTTAAGAGTTGTTTGATATATACCCAACACCAGGGATTACTTGCTTTTCAACCAGTTTGGGAAGAAATCACAATTTCATTGATTATTGTCACTTCCTTTTCAGACGGGGTGGCTTATATATTATTTATTTTAGTTTGCACTGGGCACTTTAATGGTTGATATTCAGTCACTTATTTTTATATTTTGGAACTGATGTGTTTGTTGTTGGACTCCTGAGTAGTAGTCCCTAATTCACTTTAACTTTTTCCTGGTATGTATTAGCATTTTGGAGTCAACTTTGTCTACTTTATTCTTTGTCTTAGATGATTACGGGTAGGATTGGTACTAATTGATAGAGTAGCGCCACATATTTCATACATATTTTCCTGACCATATTCCACCATCAGGATCCGAAGAAGACGCAAAAAAAAGTCGGGTGTGCACCAAAGGAGGAGTAAGGAAAGACCAGTTTCCATTGTCCCAAATGTCCGTCCCAACCTGGCCTTTGCATCGGAGAATGCTTCAGACACTATAACACTCTTGTAGACTATTAGCCCATATTTCCCCATTTTCAATTTCTGTCCTGGATATTTCCCTGATGCCTCAACCATTCATATCATTGCCTTCCATGTGAACCTACCCTGGCCTGTTTATCGACTATGCCTCTGCCTTCCGTCTGCATTGTTTATCCGTCATGTTTCTGCCTTTCATGTGAACTGACCCTGGACTATCAACTATGCCCCTGCCTACCGTCTATTTCTTCCTTTTACCTGCACTGACCTTGGCCTGTTGACCATGTTTTTGCCTGCCCCTTGGACTGATCTTTCACCCTGCTACACAGGGGTCTCACATATGTGAGGGGCTCCAGAATAGTGTTTTGAGATTTGGGTGGGAGAAGCCTCTACCCCTGTCCCCCTGGCCCTAAGCTTGATTGTCCTGCCTGCTCCCTGGACAAATGCTTTGGCTGTGCTGACCATATTTCTGCCTGTACTAACTATGGACAGTTTTCCTGCCTGCTGCCTGTTTTGCTGTCGCTGTCCACGTTCCTGCCTGCTGTCTGGACCGATGCTCTCCTCTGTGGACCACTGCACTACTAAAACCGCAGGTAATCTTTTCTTTACCCTTTGCTCAGCAGAATGTATTTTGGTTTGTAATTGATATGTACAGTACATGCTATGTGTTAGAAATATGAAGGGCTTTCAACAATGTGATAGGTTGACAGGAATTTATGTGTGTAATTTATGCTTCTAGAACGCCATACAGTGCTACTTGGATGTTGGGCCTCTGTATGTGGCCAGGCTATGTAAAAATCTTACACATGTGGTATTTCCATACTTAGGAGGAGTAGCAGAATTTATTTTGGGGTGTCATTTTTGTTATGTACACGCTGTGTGTTGGAAATATCTTATAAATGGACAACTTTGTGTAAAAAAAATGCGTTTTCAATTTTTTTCCACATTTTCCAAAAACTTCTGGAAAAAAATGAACCGTTCAAAAGACTCATTATGCCTCATAGATTACACATTGGGGTATTTGCTTTCCAAAATGGGGTCACTTTGTGGGCATTTCCATTGTCCTGGTGCTTCAGGGCCTTCAAAAATGTGATAGGTTGTCAGGAAATTATATGTGTAATGTATGCTCCTAGAACGCCTAACGGTGCTTCTTGGATGTTGGGCCTCTGTATGTGGCCAGGCTGTGTAAAAGTCTCACACATGTGGTATTGCCATACTCAGGAGGAGTAGAAGAATGTATTTTGGGGTGTCACTGCAAGTATGCATGTGTTGTGTGAGAGAAATAACTTGTTATTATGACAATTTTGTGTAAAAAAAAAATTCTTACTTTTTCCAAGAATTGTGGGAAAAAGTTACAACTTCATAAAACTCACCATGCCTCTTACTAAATACCTTGGAATGTCTGCTTTCCAAAAGGGTCATTGGGGGGTATTTGTACTTTCCTGGCTTGTTAGGGTCTCAAGAAATGAGATAGGCCTTCAGTACATCAGGTGTGATCAGGTGTGATCAACCATAGCTTGTAGACTCTATAACTTTCACAGAGACCAAATAATATACACATATGGGTTATTTTTACTAAAGATATATAGAAGTATACATTTTGGCCCAAATTTATGAAGAAAATTTACTTATTTGCAAAATTTTACAATAGAAACTAATTGTTTTTTTTTCCAAATTTTCTCTCTTTTTTCGCTTATATTGCAAAAAATAAAAAACCCAGCAGTGATTAAATACCACCAAAAGAAAGCTCTGTTTGTGAGGAAAATAAATGAAAAATTTTTGTTTGGGTACAGTGTAGCATGACTGAATAATTGTCATTCAAATTGTGAGAGCGCTGAAAGCTAAAAATTGGTCTGGACAGGAAGGGTGTATAAATGTCCTGTATTGAAGTGGTTAAGCCAGCACCACTAACTCCTCCTTGCTCTGAAGAAGTTAGCAGCTATTGGCTAACAAAAAGTGTCAACATGATGTCAGCACATCCATGAAATCGCAGCTTACAGCATAAGCAGTACAGTGAGGTGGCAGCAAAGTGACTCTTTGAAAGTTTATCGGAGGCAGGGACAGTGCCCCATTCAGTGAGTGAACAGACACCTTTGGAAACTACCTGGAGACCCGCAGAGTGGAGCTAAACCTGGAGGGATGGGTGGAGGTTTGAGGAAGCGGTGGAGATGGTGAGAGTACCTTTATCTGTTTATATATACAAAGTTCATAGGAATTGATTGCGCTTTCTGTCTTCCCCCTGTATACATCCTCCCTCCCCATCCTCCAGTCCACTGATAAACAATCTTTATATTCAATATAGCTCACCAGAGGATGATCCCCGCAGCCTGCTTCTGGACATTGTAGCCTGTATATGTCAGCCACCAACACCTCACATAGGTAAATGAGAGCCTAGTCCTATGCTGAAAGGACTTCCAGTTATTTCTGGACTGCCACACACATTATTTGATTATAGGGCGGCTCTGGGATTACCTTACCTGCTTAATTGCATCAACATTTAACCAGCAACCAGATGTATACTCTCCTTCCGGGATAATTGAAATCTGGGACTGCCTTGGAAATTTCATAGTGATAAAGGAAGTTTTGCAACGTTTACTATTATTATTTTCCTATCCCAGAAGTTATTAGTGTTATTAGTATGACTGGTTGAATGGATGCATACGCAGCTGCGATCCCTCTTTTAATGACAACATTGTCTTTTTAATGATTGCTTTGGAAGGTTTACACCGGAATTGCTTTTGTTTTTCATATTTATGGTACTTTTTCTATAATAAAATCTATTGAATTCAACCGTAGCGTCCTGCAGTTGTGGCTTTCGTGGAATGCCTCCAAAGCTGCCAAAATCCTCCTGCTTCTCCTCCTCTCTCTCCTCTTGTGTGTTCTGCAGCATAGGAAGAATGGTGTCTGCATAAAGCGGGCCTTGTGAGAAAAGGAAATCCTCCTCTTCCTCCCGCTGCTTTGCTTCGAGTACCCTGTCCATAACAGGGATTGTGTCACTGATGTATGCATTGTCACGGCTTACCATCCCTGTGGCCCCCCTGGATATGGTGACAGCACAGTGCATGCATCCTTTATCAGAAGCCATTGGCGTGAGGAAAAAAAGCCGAGCCTGTCGTTGTGCCATATTCACACAAGTAGTCGTTGACAACACTCTGCTGCATGTGCAGCCACTGCAGCATCGCCAAAGTCCTGTTCCTGGTGGGCATGTCACAAATTAGGCAATTTATGGGCAGTTGGAATTCCCCCTAAATTTCAGCCAACCGAGCACTCGCTGTGTATGACCGCCTGAAATGGCTACAGACTCTTCTGGCTTGTTTTAGCAGATCTTCCAACCCTGGATACCTATTTTAAAAATGCTGCACCAACAAATTGAGGACATGTGCCAGACATGTTTCCCTGTCTAATGGCAGACAGGAGGTTTGTGCCATTATCGCACACCACCATTCCTGGCTCCAGCTGTCATGGCATGAACCACCTCTGGGCTTGCCAAGCTGCAAGAATCTCTGCTCTGGTGTGGCCCCTTGAATGCTTAGGGGGAACTTGTGGTTCCCGGGACAATTCCGCAGAGGAGGGCATGGAGGAGAAGGAGGAGGAGGGGATGGAGCTGACAAATCTCACATCATCACCACTAGCTTTATGGGGACGTGGTGGCACAACAAGCTGCAGTCCTGACCCCGGTCCTGCATCCTTCCAAATTGCAAGCAGAGTTACCCAGTGTGCTGTGAATGAAATATATCGTCCCTGACCATGTTTGCTGGACCACATGTCAGCAGTAAGGTGGACCTTGTGGCTGACTGCCTTACCCAACGAGGCCACAGCATTGACTTCCACGTGATGGTAGAGAGCTGGCATGGCCTTACGTAAAAAGAAATAGGGACTGGGAACCTGCCATTGGGGTACAGCACATTCTTCAAAATCATGAAAGGGGGCTGAATTCACCAGACAGAAAGCCAGCAGCTTTGACAAGACAAACTTGAATTAAGATGCTGGACATGTGAGTGGCAGTGACTGTATTTTTTTTTCCGCTGCAGCAGGTGGGGCAGAGAAATTTTCCTGCTTTAGTCTACAGCCAGTTGTGTGTTACTGACAGGCGTGCTGCAAGGATCTGGGGCACCCTGTGCTATACCATCATCCCTGTCAGTGGAGGCTGCTGGCCGGTAGACCAGAAAGGTGAGGAGAAGCAGAATTGCGCCCCTTTTGTGTGGCTTTCAGGTGCTCTTGCCAATGAGCTGAGTGGTGAGAGGTTAAATGCCTTGTCAAGCATGTGGTACCCAAAGGGCTTGATGTGCTTGAGGCAAAGTTTGCAAATTGCAACAGTGCAATCAGCTGCACATATGCTAAAAAAGGCCCTAACAGCTGAGCTGTGGGAGATAACAGAAAAAAAAAACAAAGAGAGCAGCACCATCTAAGTGCAGCATGATAAAAACATTTTAATATAGGACAGACGATTTTAAACTCACAAGATTGTAGAGATTAAAGCGCATGTGAAATGGTATAGGAAGTTCATCCACTCCTGGGGAAGGAGGTTGGCTTGCAGGTGGAGAGGTAGCTGATGTTCCCAGCTGCGCTGGTGGCACCCAATGCTTCCTGGTTCTCAGATTCAGCCTTTTGGTTAAGATCAAGTGTAGTATATGTTCTTATCAGTTGCCAGGAGGTGGCGCTTGCTTCCGTCCCTGATCTACGGCGAGGTGGATTAGGGGTGGCTATGCAAAACCTGCTGGTGTAAAGGTAACCTGGAGAGGTTAGAGATAGCTGAAAGGGAAGCCTTCTGATGGGGATGGAGAACCACTGGGTCCGGCTGAAGGGTCGGGTCCCTGGCCTTCTGGCCTAGACTTGGTGCAGTCCTTAGAATTGCCAGTTTTTCGGGAGAGCATGCTAGACCCTCTAGTAGAGGGAGATTTGGTTGGTTCTTCCCGAATATAATTAGGTGGGTGCAATGGGAGCAATGGGGGAGCTTAGCAAAGAGGGCTCCCCCTGAGCTTTCAGAAATCTATACCTTTCTGGTGGGGAAGGGGGCTGTATCGGTTTGGGCTGTTGGTCAGGGTTGTGATGAAAAGCCTGGGGTGCATGTGCCCCCGGAGTGGCAGTCCAGGGGTGCCATAGCTTGCACAAGTGTGCGGTGGACACTTCGAGATTTGACACCTTGGTCACTTCACTACACACACTTTTTTTCACACCTGCCTCTAGGGCCGAGCCTTTTGGCTAGGACCAGAGGAATTTGTGATTCCTGGCCGAAGGGCCGGCCATTGTACTGCACAATGGCCACTTTTAACTTCTCCCACCTTCCTTCTCCCCACTTTCTTATTATTTATCCCCGTGTTTGTCACTTTTATGCATTTTTTTGTTGGTTGTGTACACGTTTGTCACTGTGTGATGAGTAGGGTGTGGGTCCTTGGGCCGACCTTGAAAGTCTTGGGCGGGGGGGACAAAGGCCTTTTGGCTTGGTTCGCCCTCTCTCATGGGGTCTCCCTTCAGGGGAGTCCCACTGAGTACTTGGGTGGGTCTGTTTCAGAAGATCCTCCAGAGAAAGGGGTTCGCCTGGTTTCGGCCAGATGGACCATAGTGAAGTACCTCAGTCCCCGTCAGGAGCCTAATGCCCCGGGGATCAAGGTAAGGTTCTTCCTAGTGGAGGACAGTGTAACACTTGTTGCACGTTTTTGTTTGCATGTTTATATATATATATATATATTAGCAATGCTCTGATATATAGTGCGTTAAAGTGCTGTAAAGCACTGATATATACTAAACATGCAGTAAGGCACTCAAATATACTGCGTTAAACACGCAGTAACGCACTGACATATACTGTGTTAAACTTGCAGTAACGCACTGATATATTCTGCATTAAACTTGCACTAATGCACTGATATTTACTGCAGGAAACCTGCCCTAACAAATTAAACTGACACTAGAGTAAAAATAAATGGTCACACTACACTCACAAAAACTGACACTAAACTAAAAATGAATGGTCATACTACACTCACACTGAATTATCACTAGGCTCACACTAAACCGACACTAAAGTAAAAATAAATGGTCACACTACACTCACACTGAACGATCACTAGATTCACACTAAACTGATATTCTACACTGACAATAGAGTCACAATACCACGCTATAGCACTGAACAGAGCCCTGTTCTATCTCTCTCCATGGCAATATCACACTGCAAAAGGCCACTATGGGGAGAATATTTTTATAGTGTGGGGCAGGACTAAGAGCAATGAGCCATGATTGGATAGAGTCATTACTGTCTTCAGTCTTGGCTCTGACAGTGCTCTGTGCCCTGATTTACCAAAGCTTTCATTGCTTCAGTCAATCAGGGCTGCCAATGCACTGTGCTATGGCGCAGCGCAAACTGTCCAATGCCCCGATAATTCGGGTGTTCATTGAATGGGAAACAGCCAATGTTTAGGCTCGGTCCGAACCGTTTGCACAACTCTATCTAAAAAGCAGCTGCAGGCATCATCCCGGTACAACCACTTGAAGTCAAATGACATACCAAGTACATGATTTGATGACTAGTGGTTAAACTACATGGAATTCCTGATGATGTGGTGTCTGACAAAGAAGTACAGTTTACATCAAAATTTTGGATAAACTTTTGCTCAGCTTTAGGTATAACAGTTATGCCCTGTACACACGGTCGGATTTTCCAAAGGAAAATGTCCGATCGGAGCGTGTTGTCGGAAATTCCGACCGTGTGGGGGCTCCATCGGACATTTTCCATCGGATTTTCCGACACACAAAGTTGGACAGCAGGAGATAAAATTTTCCGACAACAAAATCCGTTGTCGGAAATTCCGATCGTGTGTACACAAATCCGACGGACAAAGTGCCACGCATGCTCAGAATAAATAAAGAGATGAAAGCTATTGGCCACTGACCCGTTTATAGTCCCGACGTACGTGTTTTACGTCACCGCGTTCAGAACGATCGGATTTTCCGACAACTTGGTGTGACCGTGTGTATGCAAGACAAGTTTGAGCCAACATTCGTCGGAAAAAATCCTAGGATTTTGTTGTCGGAATGTCCGAACAAAGTCCGACCGTGTGTACGGGGCATTAATCTGTCCTCCGCTTTTTATCCTCAGTCTAATAGTCAGACCGAGAGGACCAATCAAACCATGGAACAGTACTTACGATGTTATCTTCAGAATGACTGGGTGGATTATCTTTCTACAGCAGATTTTGCTTATAACAATTCTAAACATAGCTTGACTTATCAAAGTCCTTTTTAATTAAACAACAGGTATCATCCAGTTTTTATTCCTGATCTCCCTATCTCAACTCCAATTCCTTCTGTTACCAACAGATAAACTACATTGCAGGAGATTCAGGAGAAACTGATGGAGACTTTGGAGGAGACTCGGGAATGTTACAAGAAGGCTGCTGATAGCCATTGCAGATCCCTTCTTACTTTTCATTATCAACTAAAAATTTGAAGGTCCATGTTTCATCTGCAAAGGTGGACCAAAAGATTGTGGCACCTTTCCATATCTCTGCTCAAATCAACCCAGTTATCTTTCACTTAAAACTTCCTGACAGTATGAAGATTCATCCTGTTTTTCACACACAGTATCACTACTCAAACCGTTTCATTCGGTCCCCCCCGGTCACGGTGTGCAGCGCTGGGATTGGGGATGAGGCATGTCCCTCGGACATGCATATCCGATCAGGGCAAAGAGCCAATAAAATTGTCTCTTTACCATGTGACCGGCTGTGTCCAGTCTGGCAGGCCTGGAAAGGGGGGGAAGAGTGAGCGCCCCCGAACCTGAACCATACCAGGCCACATGCCCTCAACATGGGGTGGTGAGTGCTTTGGGGCAGGGGGGTGGGGTCTGTGGGCAGAGGGCTTATCAGAATCTGATTTCTCCCAATCCGAACCACCATGCGCCGGTCGGTGATGTCACAGGGGGGTGGGACCACCAAGTGACATCACCAGGTGGCCCCTATCCCTTACCTATTTAAGAACTGTCACCTGGCAGAGTAGACATTCGGTGGTCAGTCTTCGTCGCAGCTGAAGCTTTTTTTTGTGCAGCGGGAGTTGTGATTGATGATGGATCTTCATCAGAGGGTATTGTTTTTAATTTTTTTATTTTTTTAATAAAGGACTTGTCAAAAACATGTCTAGTGTTTTTTTTCCCATTTTTGACACCTTTTTTGATGAATGAGTAGGGGTACAATGTAATGTAACTAATTCACTTCAGGGGTTGGAATCTGGGCCCCCCTGTTAAAGGGGGCTTCCAGATTCCAGATTCCAATAAGCCCTCTGCCCACAGACCCCCACAACCACCACCCAGGGTTGTCGGGAAGAGGCCCTGGTCCCTATCAACATGGGAACAAGGGGTTTTGGCCCATATGTTGAGGGCATGTGGCCTGGTATGGCTGTTTTTTTTTTTATTTTGGCATGGGGTTCCCCTTAAAATCCATACCAGATCCAAAGGGCCTGGTATGGATGGGGGGGGTACACCATTTTTTTTTCTTTTTTTAGCAATTGCAACCACAAGTCAATTTAAATGTGATTTGACTCATTTTTTTTCTTTAGAAATATCATTTTTGCTGCAGCCTGTTCTATACATGCTACAGATGCGTCATTTTACAGGCAGTCTAAGGGGCCGCCAGTCATTATATTTAAAGGAATTTTTATTGTTTTGCTTTAAGCATTGTTAAAATCACTGCTCCTTTAAAAATGATAATTTAAAAAAAATTGCATTGAGACATGTCCCCCAAGGCAGTACCTGGGCCCCCATACTCTTTTCATGGCCAATAGCTTGCATATAAGCCTTCAAAATGGGGACTTTTCATGTTCAGGTCCAATAGACTTCAATGGAGTTTGCGGTTCAGGGCCAAAACGGTTTCGCTGTATGGAAGTTCTGGTGCAAATCAAACAAGGGGGTGTTCGGCCCAACTCTAATCCTAAGCACGACGGAAGAGAGCAGCGGGGAGGCTAGACCTATTTTAGAGATGCCTCAGAAAACCCAGTATGGCTGTTTTCCAGATCAGGGTCAGCTACAATCCCTCCTTTCACCGCACAGCCAGGTGTGCAGGCCAATACTGAAAATTTTTTCAAAATAGATTTTTTAAATGTATTTTCCCCTGACAAGTTGCTGCAGTGCATCGTGGAACAAATGCATTGTTTTGTATGACAATATATTGATAAAAACCCCAACTCATGCTATGCCCATTCTTTCAAATGGGGACTTCTAACAGTGGAGGAATTTAAATTGTTTTTGGCCTTTTTTTTTCTAATTGTAGTTTATTGGATTATTTTCAGAAGAAAGCAAAACAGTGTTACAGATTATGTAAGTATCTAAATCGTAACATAAGATATAAAGGTACAAATAAAAATGTCCATGTATACAGAGCACAAGGGTGCTCTGTATGTCATATCAGAAAATAGGAGCAACTCGTAGGTAGTGACAATTAACAGAACGAAAATCATATATAAAGACAAAAACAAATTTATGGTATATAAGTATGAGTAGGGTGTTTCCAAAAGGGAAGGGGGAGGGCTACCGGTCTGTATATAAAACACAGGCTACCAGGTAGCATTTTGTGACGTACTGGTTGGCAAGGGTGTACCATATTCCGATTGGTCTCAAGGATCCCAGATTTTATTAAATTGAAGAATGCTATCATGCGCAGAAGCTGTCAAGTGTTCCATCCTCCGTATCTTGGCTATCAGCTGCAGGAATCTAGACCACGGAGGGGGTGTGTTTGACAGCCAACATATTGGGATGAGCCTCTTGGCAGCTAGGAGTATATATGAAATCAACCTATTGTCTTTTTTGGTAATACCAGAAAAAGGTAGGCCTAAAAGGTATTGCAGGGGATCTAGCGGGAGGGACACATCCACCACTTTTTGTATTAATCGCATTACTTCATGCCAGAAGGGCTGAATCATAGAACATTGCCAGAAAATGTGAAACAAAGAGCCTGTATCAGTCACTGAGGGGTCATATTTGTGAATAACTTCAGGAGTTTTATACCAGAACATGAGGATTTTAATGGACGTTTCCCTCTGGTGTACACATTTAAAGGACTTAAAAGTGGAAGACCATATTCTATCCCACATCTGTGCGGAGATGGGTCTGCCGATCAACTGAGTCCATCTCCTCATATATAAATGTGTAGTCTCAATAAGAGGGGTTGACTCATGGAGGATATGATGTATAGATAGCTGTTGTGGCCCCTGGGCGCACAAATACTCAAAGGGGGTGGGTTTATCTAGGGTCAGAGATGAGGAGTGGGAATGAAAGAGGTTTCTGACCTGTAAATAGAAATGAAAAAGGTGGGCTGGGATTTCAAATTGCTCTCGTAGAGTGTCAAAGGTGTGTAATCTGCATGTTATAGGATGAACTAGGTTTCGGAATTTAAACAGGGAAGTGTTTATCCATGGGAGGACCCTGCCCAGAGACAGGCTGTCTGGTATAGATGGGTTTAAGAGGACATTCATGAGAGGAGGGCAAGGAGAGATAAGAGAGAAGGTTTTGAGGCACTTGTGCCATATAGCTAAGGTGAAGTGCATTGGAGCAGTACACTGACGTAAATGGGATCTATGGAAGGGGAGGGAGTCCACACTAAGGAGCTTGGATGATCTGGGTATAACACACCTTTCTCAATAAGGGACTATGATTAGGAGCCTGTAAAGAGGACCAGGACACAATGACCCTTAGGTAGTAATATTTAACTATATCCGGTGCTCCCAGTCCCCCCCTAGATCCTTTGGCAAAGACCACCAAACTCGCTATGCAATGAGCCCTGTCATTCCATGTGAATTTTAGAAAATTCCTCTGAATTGTCTTAAGCTGGGGGGTGAGAATAGCGACAAGTAATGTTTCTGTCTGATCCATCGGACAACCTCACCTTGTGCTTTGACTTCTGATGAACCTTAAACTCTTTGCTACTCCCGTGAACTTCCTGATTTAAGCCTTGTTCCTGCACTTTCTGTTTGCCAGATTATTGTACTCTTTTCAGCCAGTGTCTCGCTCTCGTCTTCTTTGCTGCTGTCCATATGGTGCTACCACTCGTTATCGACCCTTGGCTTGTTCCTCGACTATGCTTCTGCCTGATTATAACCTGCAACTACTCATTACTGACCTTTGGTTTGTTTTACTGACTACGCTTCTGTGTAATCCTTACATGCTTATCCACTTCTGGACCCCGGCTTGCTCACCTTCTGGTGGGGTAATCCTGATCACTGAAATCTGGTAATAACACACAGCAAAATCCATCACCACCATCAGGGGCTCTGAGGAACACTGGATAATACTTAGAATCTGCACCTAAGGTGATCCTGCGTCATCCAGTCTGATAAATCTAACCTGAACTGGCTTCTTACAGCTGGGTCATTCCATCCAGAGTCAGTCAGGTGCCCAGCGGCTGAAATCAGAACAGCATTGTTCAGCGGTGCGTTTATCCTGATGTAATAACCTAAGGTTAGCTTCAGCTGAATGGGTACGGTCAGGATCATCATACAGTAAACCTAAGGCTTTGAAAAAGGCTTCAACTGACTCTCTGACTGGGTCATCTGCGGGGAGACTAAACGTCCAAGACTGGTGATCCCCCTGCAACCATGTAATAATCAGGCTGACCTGCTGTGTTTCAGAACCAGAGTAGTGTTGCTTAAGCTTAAAGTATAGCATACAACTATTTTTAAAGTTGGAAAACATATGGGGGGGGTCACCAGAAAAACACTCAGGCGGGTTAACTCTGGGCTCTGGCTCCTGCTTTACTGCTGGAGGTGCGTTTACACGCAAAGACAGTTCCTGGACCTGGCGTGTCAGTTGCAAATTTCCTCAGCAAATAAGCGAGCCTGTGTAGCGTCCATCTTGACAGAAAATGTTTGTGTTAAAGGCTTGTGATAATGTCACGAATGTCACATCTACCCCAATGCTGGTGGTCAGACACTATAGCTAGCTACTGTGTACTTCATCTATAGCAGCCCTTTTCCCTTAAGGCAAACAGGCCTACCAGTACTTGGTTGCCCCCAGGACTTATACACAATTCTATAGTGCCTGGCCACCACACCACGGCAGACGCGAACAAAGCAAACAACAGACTACTTGCAGTTTAGCAGACAGATAGCGTGGCTCTATGACAGTCCAGGTAAAAGGCAGGATGAGTTCAGGGGATAGTCCAATATCTGATCTGGGTAATACAAAGGGAAATCCAACAGCAAAGCAGGGCAGACAAATGGAAGGCTTGAGCAGGAACAATGCAGGTAACTCTGTCTATATCACAAGCAAGGGATAGAGTGTTTGGTTTGCTTATAACAGGTGATTGACCATCAATCACCTTGCAGGTGAACACAGACAGGTAGAATGCAAAAGCCAACACCCGGGTGCTGAAATGAGGAGCAGGAGCACTAAGTGATTCTAACAATTTGCAATTTTTAGCATATGGATGGTTTTATAACTTCCTTTTATGACATTTTGGTTGTTTTTCAAGTTTTTGTGTGGCATTCAGTAAATCCTTCTATGATTTTCAATACTGGACACTTCAAGAGCCAAACCTGTGATATATGGAAAGTCCTAAGTGCTTATATAAAGATATTTTTGTTTGTGTTCTCCACCTATTTCCTAAGGATATATCTCCAGCATCTATGGACAGGTCTTTTGCAGGTTTTTTTTTTTGGATATTTTCCTTCTCTACCAGTGCCTGATCTTTTTGAGAAGCTTTTTGACTCTTTGAAATACCTGTGACCTTGGTCACCTCTATGTGAGGTCTTCCTATATTGGACTTTTCTCATAAGCACTTCACCTATTCAGGTACACTGGGGCATCCACAGTTAGGTGTAGTTAGGAGAAGAACCTGGGTCTGTTAAAGCACTATGGGGTATGATATAGAAAATAGGGGGGAAGAATAAGAGGAAGCCTGCAAAAGGACTGAGAGTATGGAATGCCGTTGTCAAAAATACAAAATAGTTTATTGATCAAACATATCACCATCTAAAATCATAGTGCTGCTTTACAGCCACCAAGTGGGGAAACATAAAATCTGCTTAGGAATACTGTACAAGGTATGTGCACTAAATGTGTCAAAGATACACGAACACAGACATTGTACAAACAAAAAACAAAGAACAAAAAATGTTCGGACGCCAAATAAATTGGCACAGGGGGGCACCTCCTTGGCAAATGCTGTATAACGTGTATATCACAGTGTATCTAGGAGGTGTACCTATGTGTCAACCCCTTGGAGGCTTGCGCTGTATCGCGAGCAGGGGAGAAGGGGGGAGATGTGGGGAGGAGGGATAGGTCTAGGTCAGTAGTGGGTAGAAGTTGTAGATCTACAGTGTAGGTACTGAAGTCAGTTGTGGATACTTGAAGGAGATACCCTAACCCTAGGTAATTACTCAGGTATTGGGAACACAGTATCAAAGCTCCTCTCTCTGGGTAAGTTGGTAACCTGAGAAAAGCTGTCATAGACTCTTCAGGGAATGTCACCCATAGATCAATGGGTCTCCCTAGCTGCGGCTGCAGTAATACTATGGGGTATGAGTAACACCATTACAAAATGTTCACTTGTAAGGCTAAGAAGAGGAGATAGTTGCCATGGGTACTGAAAGGAAGAACAGTCAATTAGAATGGCACCAGATTAGGTGACGGGTCCTCCGGTAGCGGTGGGATCGGTGCCCTGGCTCCTTCCCAAGCTGTCCATCTCCTATGGTCACCGGGAGCAGACTATGTGTCCAGTGGGGTTTCATTCTGTTACTGGGAGTGAGGTAACTGAGGTACGCTGGACTGATGGAGAAGGAAAAGACTGTACATGTCCCTCTGAATGCATCACATGCATAAGGACATGCATGTAGTTACTTGGGACGAAACATATTATGGAGGAACTCTGTACAATATTACTGCACACAAGTAGCTCATCTCTAAGCTGGGGGACTGCTTTAATGGTTTATTCTTCACATGACCGCAGCCTTCGCTTTGTCCCAGGCATTGGTGAGCACTTCCTTGGGCAAGGTGTTACCCCACGTGCACAAGCACAGCTAGATCCCGCCTACATGGGTAAGGGTTAACATAGTTACATAGTTTGTCAGGTTGAAAAAAGACAAAAGTCCATCCAGTTCAACCAAAAAAAAATACAATCCCATATACACAATCCCTTACCTGCAGTTGTTTCAGAGGGAGGTGAAAAACTCCAGCAAAGCATGCTCCAATTTGCTACAGCAGGGGAAAAAATTCCTGCCTGATCCCCCGAGAGGCAATCGGATTTTCCTTGGATCAACTTTACATATAAATGTCATTACCCAGTTATATTATAATATGTACATTTAGGAAAGAATCCAGGCTTTTTTTAAAGCAATCTACTGAGCTGGCCAGAACCACCTCTGAAGGGAGTCTATTCCACATTTTCACAGCTCTTACTGGGAAGAAACCTTTCCATATTTGGAGAGTAGATCTTTTTTCCTCTAGATGTAAAGAGTGCCCCTAGTCCTCTGTGATGACCTTAAAGTGAATAACTCAACACCAAGTTCTCTATATGGACCACTTATGTATTTGTACATGTTGATCATATCCCCCCTTAATCTCCTCTTCTCAAGAGAGAATAAATTGACTTCCTCATAGCTAATAGCTAATCTTTCCTCAGAGCTGAGCTCCTCCAGGCCTCTTATCAGTTTAGTTGCCCTTCTCTGCACTTTCTCCAGTTCCTCAATATCCTTTTTGAAAACTGGTGCCCAAAACTGAACTGCATATTCCAGATGAGATCTTAGTAATGATTTGTACAGGGACAAAATGATTTCTCGCTCTCTGGAGTCCATACCTCTCTTAATACAAGAAAGGACTATGCTGGCTTTGGCATTGCATGCTATTATTGAGCTTATGATCTACCTGTCAAGTTTTTTTTTCTGTGTCCCCCCCCCCCCGAAAAGTTTCCCCCTCTCTAGTCCAATTAACCATTGTCACAGGACTGAAAGTAACAAAAAATGAGAAAGTGAAAAAAATCAAAAATTCAGAGTAGTCATCAGAGTAAAAATGGAGACATTTGTTCCAGAGACAACTGTCTAAGAGGAGATTTCCCTCACTTTGGAGATATCGTTTCACACTTTCCTGTTCTGTCTATAGAATAGCAAAGGAAGGGAAATATTTCCAGTGGGACAACTATATTTTAATTATTGTACTCTTTAACTTATTTTTACCTCATTAAAATGCTAGTGGTGTATGAAAGTACTAGTTGTCTGGCTATCATAATGATTCTCAATGGCTGGAAACAAAAATAGTGATTAGGAATTATCATTTTTCTATGACTTTGATTTGCTGCATGCTCATTCTGGTTCTGTGATTTACAGGTGCCATAGACTGACACAGCATTCGAGGGCCAGGTATTGTTTTCATAGCATGTGTACTTCAAATATTTTATCCTATTCAATAGTCTAACTCAACATCCCAACCAATAACTACAACTGTTTATAAAATCTTAGACTTCGACGAAACAAGAAACAATACACCAATTTTTAAAAGGCAGCAAAATGCCCTCACACAAACAAATTAGAAGAACCTATTTCCACCAATGAACTACTAGAGGCCATTAAATATCTTAAAACAGGGAAAAGCCCAGGCCCAGATGGTTTTACCTCACAATATTCTAAAACTTACACACACATATTAACTAAACCCCTCCTATTAGCTTTCAACTATCTGGCAAACCTCAACCACGACCATGATTCATTTCTCATGGCCCATATTGCGGTGATCCCCAAACCTGAAAAAGACCATACAGAATGTGCTAGCTACAGACCTATATCTTTATTAAACATAGACTTAAAACTCTTAGCCAAAATACTGGCCAATAGACTGAAACCCCTTCTATCAAAGATCATAGGACCAGAAAAAGTAGGATTCATGCCAGGTAGAGAGGCACGTGATAATACAACTAAAGCACTTAATTTAATTCATTATGCTCTAAGACAAAAGGACTCCTTCTCTCCACCGATGCCGAGAAGGCTTTCGATAGAGTCTCATGGGACTACATGATGTCCACCTGCTCTCATATTGGACTAAACGAGCGTATGCTCCCATGGATCTCAGCACTCTATCGGAACCCCCAGGCTAAAATTAAAGTTAACAACATTCTTTCAGACCCAATCAAAATACAAAATGGGACACGACAAGGCTGCCCCCTTTTGCCCCTCCTTTTCATCATCTCCTTAGAACCCCTAATAAGAACAATTAATTTATCTGAGGATATAAAGGGTTTCAGGGTTGGAGACAGAGAATATAAAATAGCCACCTACGCGGATGACCTTTTATTATTCCTGACACAACCACATATCTCTGTTCCAAACATTGAAAAACACTTCGAGATCTTCGGATTTATCTCCAACTTTAAAATTAACAAATCAAAGTCTGAAGCATTAAATATTAACCTACCAACAGATCAACTTAAATTGATGAAAGACAATCATAATTATAAATGGGAACAAAACACCTTGAAATACCTAGGAATAAATCTAACTAATAACATAGATTCCCTATATTCCAATAATTACAAACCCCTTCTCACCACGTTGATTAGAGAACTCCAAAAATGGACATCCAAAACCTTCTCCTGGTTCAGTAGAGCCTCCATCCTAAAAATGACAATCCTACCGAGATTGCTTTATCTCTTCATTGCACTTCCCATCAAAATTCCTGAATCCTTTTTCACCTGCCTCCTCAGAGCACAAAGACGCTTGCTGTGGGCTGATAGAAAACCGAGAATAAAGCTCAACTCATTGTCCCTACCCAAACATAAAGGGGGAATAGGCCTTCCGAATTTTAAAAAATACCATCAAGCATCCCACATCACGAGAATCATCGACTGGCACTGCCATAGCTCAAACAAAGATTGGATCCAACTAGAACAAACTTCAACCCCTTTCAACCTAGCCTTTTATCCATGGTCAATACTCTCCAAAACGGATAAGAAATTAAAACACCCCTTAGTAGCAAACACACTTGACATTTGGCATAAAGTGGCTGGTACCCACAAACTAGCCTCAATACCCGGCCCACTAACTCCTGTCACCAACAACCCCGACTTTACCCCAGGTCTACACCTGAGGAACATGCCGACCCACACAGCCTCCCAATGCTTGGTAGACTCTAAGATCAAACCCCTGGACATCCTTCAGGCAGAATGGGAAGGATCACCTCCCAGCCCGTGGCTCTATATGCAACTAAAAGACTTCCTGTTAAATAGCAAATATAGATCGTCATACAGCCTACCACTCCCTCTAGAAAACCTATGCTACA
The DNA here is from genome assembly GCA_037952925.1 of Lithobates clamitans. NCBI lineage: Eukaryota > Metazoa > Chordata > Amphibia > Anura > Ranidae > Lithobates > Lithobates clamitans. The sequence continues at coordinate 1,206,858 of JBBGZY010000228.1, read as the reverse complement.
AAAGATCACCAATAGCCAATACCACTTCTCTGGCTTACTGCTGGCTAAATCAAAACCAGCACACAGATGACTCAAAGCACAAAGAAAAGTGGGAAAAAGACTTAAACATCAAGATTTCATCTAAACAATGGCACTAAATATCAGGAGATCTCTTATAAAATCCTTACCCAATGGTATATCACGCCACAAAAGGCCAGGAGGTGGTCCCCCACAATTTCAGACACCTGCTGGCGTTGCGGGGAGGACGTTGGCAACTTCCTCCACATATGGTTCGACACTGCTCATCACTCCATGCTTTTTGGGAAGCAGTTATAAAATGGAATAAATTCATAACAGAAACCACGCTTGAATTCACTGCAGCCACTTGTCTGATTAATGTGAATAAACTCACCATAAGTAGATATAAGAAGTCTCTTTTTAGGCATCTACTATTAGCCGCTAAAATACTCATACCCCTTCATTGGAAGACCACACACATACCCAACATTAAAGATTGGTTAGAAAGAGTAAATTACATTTACAAAATGGAAGAAACTGCCGCCATGAAGAAAAAAACAGCACAAATTTCAATTGTACCTGGCAACCATGGCTGTTATTTGTGCACTCCTCTGTATATAACTCACTTACTAACTAATACCTCATAGGTAACAGAATGTTGTTTCATTAAAAGGTTGACAAGGAAAGATGTATTATGTTGTATTATGTCTCAACACCACTCAAGCTCTCCTCTAATGACTGTTAACGAATACACCAACCTATATACATGTCTGATACAATTATTACATATCACCTCTCATCTTGGTGGGATACTTATTACATTACTCCACACTATTCTCTCCTTTCCCCTTCCCCTCCTTCTCTCCCTACCGCTTCCCCCTCCCCCCACCTTCCATCTATTCCCCCCCCTAATTGTTCCCTTAATATATCCTTTTCTGAAAATGTTCATAACATACTCATAAACCCCAATAGTTACTTACTCAAACATCTGACTATATTCCATCTGCATTAAACAGATCCTAAATGTAATACCTTTATATTATGGATAAATGTTTTCAAATTGTATTGAATGCAGTTATTGTATTACAACAAGCTTCAATAAACTTTTGATTGTAAAAAAAAAAAAAATCTTAGATACAGGATGTGTTTATGTGTATGTTTTCAGTGAGCCAGATTTATCTGATAGATTTGTACTAAAAGAGAAGACCAGTAAGACACAACCACCACTTCACTACTAAACAGGAGGCAGAACCTACACATTGAAAGTAACACACTGCTCTGCAGTTTAGTTGGCACAGGAACTAATATAGCAATGCTAAGAATGTTGGAACTTGTATGCAGCAAGCAGGACTTCTTCATTCAGTTAAGCTGGGATAGAACTACAGATCTCAAGTGAGTGAGCAAAGGGGCAGAAGCTTCTAAAAAGAAATGCTCAGGAACCTTCAGGGGAGAGAGGAGAAGACCAAGAGCCAAGAGAGAGGCAGGAGGTATGAGAAAAGGAAGTGCTGATCGAGGAGACCACAGGCCGGATCGGATTGGATAGTCAGTCTTGCAGGCAGACAGTTTGGGTCATCGCCATTTGCACCACTACATCACGCGGGAAGACAGCAAGAAAGGGGCACCCCAGAAGCAAGGCAATCGCTTCACACTGCTACATTGAAGGACTGGGTGAGAGGGTTCCTAACCCATATCACACCACCACATGCTACAAGTTCATTTGTTGTTGTTGCCAGTTACTTAAGTTCAGGATTTCTTACAACACAGACGGCCACATAGAGACACAGACTCTGTAGCCTAATTAGTTCTGTGGGCTATCTACACTAGCTGCCCATTGATGTACTGCACACAGGATATCATCTCCAATACTTCCTGCTTACCTGATAGTCAGAAACTGTAAATTTATATTACTTCAGGCCTACTCTATCCAAAGAAACAACAAGTTTCTTTGGATAGAGTAAATTCAGCTCCCATCCCTCCTCAACTTAAATAACCTTTATAATCTTCTGACCTCTTTAAAGTGACCTCCCAGCTTTATTAAAGGGGAACTCTGCTTGCTGTGTCACCATCTCTTGGGAAAAGTTTGATGAAAAGGAACTAAAGTCGGGCTGATCCTAGGGACCGCTGCCACATCCCATAATTAAAGAGAGAGACACAAAAGCTACATACCCCAAAGGGATATTGCGGGCAGTGGATCGACAAGGATCAAAAGATTGTGGGTGCAGATAAAATACAAAAATATATTAAGTAAAAGTATCAAAATTTAATTAATACGAAATATACAAAACGCAAACTGACATCTAAAAACAACAGTACAATGAGAGCAATTGGTGTCAGAATATAACTGCTAGAATGTTGCAGCGAACCACAATAGGGGGCCAATAAATGGTCAAAGGTTATTGTGGGACTGCAACGAAATACTTCTATAAAGAGAAAATACATGTATATATATATATATATATGTAAGTAAATGTATTTTGCATCTGCATAAACAGTAAAAAAGATGGTAACATTGATTAGAAGGCTTAAGTTCTCAAAAAAGGGCAGAAGAAAACATCAAATTAGATACTAATCCAAAAGGTACTCACAAGACATCTGTTTCTCTATCGCAACAATAATGTACACAGGGATGTTATGAGATGGAACTCCCACGCCCGTAGGTCCAGTGGATAAAGGCAATCCTCACAACTAAATACAAGAGGGTAATGGTAGTATAAAAAACAGGAGGAACCTTGATTCTGAATGGGGTTGGCCTTCTATCAACAGGCAGAACAGCAGGTCAGGGCTCACGAGAACCACCACAGAAAGACATGAATGGCGCGCATCTAAAAATAGTGAAAAACAGGGGACATTATGTATATCCGTGCACTGTAACATAGTGCGCATTGAGATGTAGATGTAAGTATACCAAGAGAGATAGGGGAGAAATCTCTCTAAATGGGTATGTATAAATAGGGCACAAAGCAAGATACATAAATAGGTAACTAACCTTAACCATTCAAAATAGCCGGTCAATGTGTAGGGAGCTGCACTCCTCTCAGCTGTGTAGCCGGATTGTGTGTGTGTTTTGACTAAGGTTAAATACCTGGTAATGTGGGAGTAGTATAGCCGAACAGCCAATCCCACAGAGTTTAGAGAGATATAGGTTCAGGAGAGGGGAATAAACTTTTAATGAGGGGCAAGCATAAAAGACTTTGAGCACTCAGATGAGTGCACGGTTGTATGTTAAGAGCGCCAGCCAATGCCCCTAATCACCTACAGACGAGCCACCTCTGTAGGTGACTTGCTGGTTCAAAGCGAGTTTAAAGGCCAAGATAGAAGTGATCCATGCACAACAGTAGACACCTTCTAATGCGGATCCTGTTCCTATTGTAAGTACATGGACACTAGGAAAAATGTATACTTACCTAATGTCATGCACTTTGTACCTAGACACTATTCCAACTGCCAGACAACGGGAGTAGTGTATATGTTACTATGCAACTGTAATTGTGCTTATGTGGGCAAAACCCTACAAAAACGATGGCAAATGCTTTACCGCCATATCAGGCCATGCAAACAGCTGACCCCGATCTCCCGTTAGGTAGGCATGTGGCCCAAGTACATGACGGCATCTGTTCAAAAATATTTGTTCTGGTATTAGATCGCCTACATCCGAATTCTTGTGGTGGAGACTTTAACAAAATTCTCCTACAGCAAGAATTTCGTTGGATATCAACACTTGACGCGACTATGCCACCAGGCCTCAATGAAGCCTTTAATTTGAAGCCTTTCCTTCCAGGCTATGATAAGGAACTCTAAATCGTTAATTCCAATTACGTTTTTCTTTTCTTCCCCCTTTTCTTTCCCCCCTTTTTTTCTTCTTCCTGCTCTCCCTCTCACCCTTTTCCCACTCTGTCCTACTTTTACAATCATCCTTGGAGTATTAACTGTATGAAGGACGTCTTTAAACAAGTTCTATACCAGACATATTACTGTGTTATTGCCAAGATAGTACGATTGACTCCAGTATTAAAACAATCATTTGTTTCTTTTGTTGTTTACATGTTTAATTGTAATTCCTTTTTTTCTCTCCTCTTTTGTTCTTTAGGGAACACCATTATCTTGTACAGATGTGATTCCCACGTCCTGCCAGTCGAGGCTATATCGGCAAATTCCTCTTATTTAATACCATTGCAATGTATACTTTCTTTTATATCAACTTAAGCTGTCTGGGCCCCTGGTTTCATCCTTTTGTCCCTGTCGGGATGGCTCGTTGGTGCTCCCCGACACGTAAAGGCCTCAGTTTTCGTTCAGTGGGGACAGAGGCATCTCGCAGCAGCACGTATGCACATGCGCCCAATTCAGCATCCCGCACCTGCACAATGGGCTCTCCATCTCAGCCCTGCCAGGCTGCCCTCTTTCCGTGTGGGCGGCCTGACATCATTGCGCTACCCTACGCGCTGGCGTCGGACGCCGCTCAGGCCGGGGAACCGCGATTGGCTGGCGCTCTTAACATACAACCGTGCACTCATCTGAGTGCTCAAAGTCTTTTATCCTTGCCCCTCATTAAAAGTTTATTCCCCTCTCCTGAACCTATATCTCTCTAAACTATGTGGGATTGGCTGTTCGGCTATACCACTTACATCTACATCTCAATGCGCACTATGTTACAGTGCATGGATATACATAATGTCCCCTGTTTTTCACTATTTTTAGATGCGCGGCATTCATGCCTTTCTTTGTCGGTTCTCGTGAGCCCTGACCTGCTGTTCTGCCTGTTGATAGAAGGCCAACCCCATTCAGAATCAAGGTTCCTCCTGTTTTTTATACTTCCATTACCCTCCTAGTTGTGAGGATTGCCTTTATCCACTGGACCTACGGGCGTGGGAGTTCCATCTCATAACATCCCTTTGTACGTTATTGTTGCGATAGAGAAACAGATGTCTTGTGAGCAGGGCTTTTTTTCTCAAACAATAGGTGCTGGAACTCAACCACGACCCCCCAAATCCCCTCCCCCCACACACCCTCCAAATCACATCAAATAGTGGGTGTGGTCATATTTCACAAACAGTAGAAGGGTCTTAAAGGGGCATTAAATATCAGGATTGCATTACATACAGAGTGCAGAGTTCATGGGGGTTACACAAAGAGTGCAGAGCTGTCACTTGTAAACACAGAAACCAGACTTCTGTGTTTACAAGTGATTGTGGTGAGCAGGCACCAAAGGGTCTGAGCCAGAGCTGGTGGAACTGAGTTCCACCAAGTTCCCCCTGAAAAAAAGCCCTGCTTGTGAGTACCTTTTGGATTAGCATCTAATTTGATGTTTTCTTCTGCCCTTTTTTGAGAACTTAAGCCTTCTAATCAATGTTATCATCTTTTTTACTGTTTATGCAGATGCAAAATACATTTACTTACATATATATATGTATATTCTCTTTTTAGAAATACAATAATCTGCTTTTCTGAAACCCTGAGGAAGGAAGTACACACCATAAAAAGAAATGAGTCTTTTTGTGTTTTTCTGAAACATGTAGGGTATTTCGTTGCAGTCCCACAATTACCTTTGACCATTTATTGGCCCCCTATTGTGGTTCACTGCAACATTCTAGCAGTTATATTCTGACACCAATGGCTCTCATTGTACTGTTGTTCTTAGATGTCAGTATGCGTTTTGTATATTTTGTATTAATAACATTTTGATACTTTTACTTAATATATTTTTGTACTTTATCTGCACCCACAATCTTGTGATCCTTGTCGATCCACTGCCCACAATATCCCTTTGGGGTATGTAGTTTTTGTATCTCCATCTCTTGGGAAATGTCATTACACAGAAAAAGGGGACTACACCTCCACTGTACATTAACCTAGAGAGCTACATCACACCGGCAGAAGAGTTTTTATGGCATTTCTTACCAAAACCATCAGAGAGTTAAACTCTGGCCCTGGTACTGGGAGCTAACCTAACATTCCTTGCTCTCTCTCCCTTTTTTGCTAATTGGGGAAAAAAATCCTCTGAGTGGGAGGGCTATGTTTAAATGTCCTGCAGGACAATTGGGTCTATTTAAAGAGTGTACATCAGATGTTGATTTTGTGCCTAAATTACTGCCCATCTGAATCTTATAAACGCAAAATATTTTCTTCATCAAAAGTGGTGTGTTTATGTGATAGCCAAGGTGACATCTGTTACAGCTTTGTGGTGGTGTTAGCAAGGGTTATGTCTCATTCAGGGTACAGAAGTAAACAGGGGTCCCATATTATTTAACAGCTCCTAAGGGGGTAGTGCTACATGTATATGTACAAATAGGGATCCCCTCATATACAAATATATTATAACATAAACACAAATGCAAATGTTTAAATGCTGATTAAAGAATATACAGTATGTATTAGGCTGATCACTTTATTTAAAACATATAACTATAAAAAGTCTAACTACCTTTACAGCAGACCTTCCATGGCAAACAAATGGTCGACTTTTTTACCAGTCCCCTACCCCCCAACACAAGTGGCTTAGAACATCATTTGTAAACAAACTTTTCACCCGAAAAAAAATAGTTACCTTGCCCCTCGTTTCCAGTGCTTCTAACTGACATAGGTAGTGGGAGCTCAAAATTGAATAAGAATGCATGCTTGCAATGGGCTGAAGTAAATGCTTTCATGATCTTGAGATTTCCTTCCACCCAGATCACAGCAAAATCTCCAGGCTCCAGGTCCCCAATTTAACTTTACAAACCACAGAGTAAACAGAAACAGTTTCCTCCAAAACTACACAATCATCCTGGAGCCCCTCAACCTGCCTGGTTGACAATTCTGGGCGACATACACAGCTAACTGCACTGTCACATACCCCCCCACTTGTTTCGACCTGGAGGGAGAAACACACAAGTCCCATCCTTTGGCACCTCTGTGCCAAGTATGATTTACAGGAGTCCAATGCTGTCTGACTTGACTTCTCCTAAAGGGGAACTCTACCCACCACTTCATTGGTGTTGTTCTTTAAGCCCCACTGTTACTCTACTACAGGCTTTACTGAGACCTTTCCAACTCTTCTTCTGGGTGCACTTCCATAAGCACTTCCTCTCCTGAACTTTTAACAGGGTCCCCCTGGTCTTTCCATCAACCTTTCTGCCGCTTTGCTTCCAGTTCCCAGGTTTCCCAATTCCTCTCTCAGTATTACTGTCCTGAGGCTGTAGGGGGCCTATTTCTATGGCGTTTGTAACTGGACCACCCCTCTTATTTCTGATACCTGACTTAGCAGCCAGTAATTCTTTGCTAGGTTTACCTGTACCTTCCTGAGTACCTTTGGACACCAAATCATCATGTACCATTAATATCTTACTCAGTTCACCAAGAATAGACATATTCAGACCAACATTACACCTCTCAATGTTGCAAATGTCATCAACTCCCATTTTTCCAGCATTTGTTAAGGCAGAGTCTATAGAGAGCACCCACACCAGAGGGCGCCCATCACCCATGTGAACTTCACAAGATGCTACCTCCCCTAGTGTCACCCACTCCGCAGGTAGCTGTCATACCACCTGACCTTTTCCAATACCATCTTGATTTATATCCAAAGCCTGAAGAGGTGAGCTCTCGTCCGATCCACATATGATTTTTACTGCAATTCTCACCCTTGCCCTGTCTCAGGGACCTTATCAGGTTTGTCACATAAACCTATTGTTGAACTGGTGATCTCAGTCTCTTTAACCACTTCTGGACCACCCATCGTCGTTATACATCAGTATTTTGAAGCAGGATATCGTTGTTATGGCAGCAGCTACCTGCCATAACTCCAGTATCCTCTTCTTCAGTGAGAGGTCCGGTTTAAGATAAAAGCGATCCGGTGCCCTCTGCCGCGTTCCGGAGACGTCGACAGCAGTGGAGGCGAACGCGTCTTTCTCATGGTTTCACATGAAGACGAGTGAGGGGAAGATGGCCCCCACCTGTCTCCATATAATTGCAGGGCGGAAGCGACGTCAAAACATCACTTCCGCCCATAGCTCTTAAAGGGCCATTTTTTTTCATCTTTTTAAATGACAATTTTTTTTTATTATTGCATTTTAATGTAAATATGATATCTGAGTTCTTTTTGACCCTAGATCTCATATTTAAGAGGTCCTGTCATGCTTTTCTCTATTACAAGGGATGTTTACATTCCTTGTAATAGGAATAAAAGTGACACAATTTAAAAAAAAAACAGTGAAAAAATGTAAAAAAAAAAAAGCTAAAATAAATAAGAAAAATTTTTTTTTAAATGCGCCCCGTCCCGATGAGCTCGCATGCAGAAGCAAACGCATACGTGACTAGCATTCACATATGAAAACGGTGTTCAAACCACACATGTGAGGTATCGTCGCGATCAGTAGAGTGAGAGCAATAATTCTAGCCCTAGAACTTAAAACATGCAACCTGTAGAATTTTTTAAACGTCGCCTATGGAGATTTTTAAGGGTAAAAGTTTGTTGCCATTCCACCAGCAGGCACAATTTTGAAGTGTGACATGTTGGGTATCAATTTACTTGTCGTAACATTATCTTTCACAATATAAAAGAAAAAATCGGCTAACTTTACTGTTGTTCTTATTTTTTAATTCAAAAAAGTGCAGCGCAATTACGGTGTGACAGAAAGTATTGCAACAACTGCCATTTTATTCTCTAGGGTGTTAGAAAAAAATGTATAATGTTTGGGGTTCTAAGTAATTTTCTAGCAAAAAAAACTGTTTTTATTTTGTAAACAACAAATCTCAGAAAGAAGCTCAGTCCACCTCTGTCTGAGTCCCGGTCAGGATTTCTGCTGTTTTCTGGTCCATGTTCGGCCCTTCCATCTCATGTGGTTTGTCCACTGGTACAGTATACACGCCATAGCAGCAGAAATAATGCTTTCCACCTGGCTGTTAGGAGGTGAAATCGTGGACAAATTTTCCATTTCTCCAAAGCATCTCCCATGTACCATTTTAACAGGAAGTAATCCAGCACCGTACCCAGAGGCAACTTTTAACGCTATTAATAAATTCATAAACAGACCATTTCTGTCTTGTCTCCCTTTGTTCTGTACAGCCTGACACTCAGTGCTCCACCCAGTGGTACCCCACAGTATCAAACTATCTGACTGTGGAGGAGACACCCCAGTATAGATTGGCTGTACAGCTCAAAGTTTTAGCATCTCCTTTAATGCTTTTGTTACAAACCAGACCCTTCATTCCAGACCCAAGTCCTTCCTGGGGACTTTCATAACACCGGGAATGCAGAGAGACTGCCTTGCTGAGACTTGAGAAGTTGCAACATTTAACAGGAACCTCCTCCTTGCTGGAAGTAACCACAGCCTTGTGCTCTACCAGAGTGCATCAGTAAGCTGCTCCTGACCATTGCCAGTGACATAAATTTCACACTTCATGCTAACATCACTTTTGTAGGTCACAGACAAAGTCTCTTCTGTGTGCTTGCCCTTATCTGGTCCTCTCAAGGGTTAACCCCTTCATCAGCCACCACGCCTTCAGCTACAGGCTGTTCCACAGTCTCTCCTGCAGGAAAAACACATAAGAGCAGATGGGCTTAGTTGCAATCTCACTACACAAGTCAATGTTAATCATGTCAGACTTTGGTAATATATGACTTCCCACAGCAGGTTGCAATACACTACATCCACCAACTTGCTCACATACCTTTGCATTTTCCACAGGTTGAATTAACCCACTATTTACCTACACATTTTCAGTATTAGTAGCTTTTGCTAACATATTCCCATTATAAGTTGCCCCAGCAGAGTAACATCACTTTTGTCCAGGGCAACCTCTGGCTCCAATACCCAAAGTTCCCGGGAGATTTCTAGGGACAAATGTGGTGTCTTACCACCATTTTTAACCATAGTGTTTGTTTTGCACAAACCTGAGGTTTTCCCAACCGCAGTACATTTTCTATTATCATCAACATTAACAGCATTTCTAGCTCTTGCAGGCTGTCCTAGCCCACTACCAACTTGAGATTGGCAGACATTATATACATCGCATTTCACCTCTTGAGAACCACACACAGGGGCAAGCTTGACTTAAACCCCTGCCCCCCACTGTACAGGGTAATGCACAGGAAAAAGTTACTCTCAAGAGCACATTTAGTGACCCCACGAACTGGGGTCACTGTCACATCATCATGGACAGTCTCATAACTAGTCCTTTTCAACATGAACTCAACCGTTCCAGCCATCATTTCATTAAATACAGCCTTACCCACCGCAGTAGTAGGGGTCATCATCTTCATTTAAATACGACGTCTCACGACCAGTCCTCTGCTGCATTTTTACTGGCTAACTCCCCTGGTGGCCACGGGATGACATTACAGCAGGCATCTCCAACTGTTTTTTCTTTCCATAAATTTTTTATTGAAGTCAATAACAGAAAGATGGTACAAATCAATCATCATTTACATCATACACATCATACAGAAGGTTTTGTGCATTACAAATGTTCTTCATATCATGTTATGTACCAGAGAGAAAAAACAAATGCAAAACAGTCAGGGAATCATATAAACTTATTTTCCATTTAGCACATTGGTTATAGATCTAAGCATTTCTTTATGCAGATGGTCAACAACCCTGCTATATCAGGTACATTAAGATTATCAAGATCCAGAGTTCAAGAACAAAAAAGGGAGGAAGGGAAAAAGAAAAGAAATGAAAATAAAAATAAAAAGGGGGGGGGGAGGGGGAGGAGGGACAAGGATAACTGTAGGAAGAAGCGAGGGGGAAGAAGATGGGGGATGAAATGAATAAGCGGGGGAGTAATGATACGTAATACATTAGTTAGTTCAATATTTAGGAATTGGCAGTTTCGAAAGTATTCGTTCGTCTTAAGCATGTCCATACATTTGTAAATTTTTTGAATCCGCTCTTGTGAAATATGTATCAGTTCCTCCATCTCTTCTATTTTGGAGATCCTGGTAAACCACTCTTTGACAGTTGGAGGTGTACTCGATCACCAATGTATTGGAATACAAAGACTCTCCACATTCCCCATATGCATAGCTAGTGATTTGTAGTAGTCCCTTTTAGACAATGTCGTGTGATGCAATAAATATTGCTCTGGGGAATAATTTAAGGTATATGTGGTGACCTTGGCGATGATATCATGTATTTTTTTCCAGAAAGGTTGGATGGAATCACAGTCCCACCAAACGTGGAGCATAGTGCCTTCTGCCGTACCACACCTCCAACACGTGTTAGGTATAGTAGGTCAGAATTTGTGGAGAAGAGAGGGGGTTCTATACCAACGTGTTTTGATTTTGTAGCAATTTTCCTGAATATCTACATTCATGGAGCCCTTATGTGCGTATTCGTGTATGGTTTCCCATTTCTCAATAAGGAAGTATGTAATTCTCTATACCATGCTTTGCTTGCGGGTTCGCTAGTATTGTTAGGCTCCTTTAGCAGCAATGTGTAGATAAAGGATATTAAATGCCTTTGTGGTGTTTTTGTGCAAAGGGATTAAAATGGTGTAAGCTGTCTTGTCCATGTAGATGGCGTTGGTTGCGTAAACAGGAAGTTCCGTATGTGCCTATATGCCCAAAAGGGGAAGGATTTGATTAATGAAATGTCTACCAAATGGTCATAAGCAGGGGGTGCCTTTCGAAAAGAAGTGTTGTGCCCCCATATCTCTATAGGGCCATTCGCGACTTAGATATGAGCCTATGTTTCCTGGTGGGAAGTCAGGGTTTCCTCTAAGTGTGGTTAGAGGCCCTGGAACAGAGGAAAGGGTTGTAGATTTAGCTGCCCATGTGAAGGCCACTAGGGATGGATGAATGAGTGGGTGTGTCAAAGACTCTGTTGGACAGTGCCTAGGCCGAAGCCATGGGAGATCTTGAATTGGGAATCGTGAAAAGGAGTTTTCAATATATACCCATAATTTTTTATCGTAGTGAATATTCCAGTCAGCTATTCTGGTGAGATGGCAAGCTAGATGGTATTTATAAAGGTCAGGCAAGCCTATCCCTCCCTTAATTTTGGTGTGGATCAACCGAGTATATTTGATACGTGGTGGGGAATCCTTCCAGATAAATCTTGAGCAGGTCTGTCTATACGTCGCAAAAAAGACTGTTGGAAGATGAATTGGAATGGTCTGCATCAAGTATAAAAAGCGTGGAAGAATAGTAATTTTGAGCAAGGCTGAGTGGCCAAACCATGAGACATTTAAACCTGCCCAGTCTTTTAGATCTGTTTTTGTTTTGTTCAGAATTACAAGAAAATTATGTTTATACAAGTCAGCCAGTTTATTAGTGATCTGTATACCTAGGTTATGTAATTGCATCTTTCTTCCATTGAAACGGAAAGAAGTGTTGACAACAGTCTAAGTCCTGAGGGGTAAGCAAAATATTTAATGCATGTGATTTCTCATAATTCACTTTAAAGTTTGATAGGGTGCCAAAATATTCTATATCTTTCAATAGATTCGGTAGGGTGATGAGAGGTGACCTCAGTGATAGCAGAATGTCATCTCCATAGGCGGCTACTTTAAATTTCCTATCCCCTATCTGGACTCCCATGATATTATTGTTCGATCCCAGTTTGTTTAGAAAAGGTTCCAGGGTAAGAACATAAATCAGCGGGGGCAAGGGACAACCCTGGCGGGTGCTGTTGCCAATGGTGAAGGCGTCCGACAGGTGGCCACTTACCTTTACACACGTGGTAGGGCTAGAGTATAATGCCATGATATGAGTCAACATGCGCGATTGAAGTCCCGTCGGTGTCAGAGCCACTCGCATGTAGTCCCAGGCCACTCTGTTAAATGCCTTCTCCGCGTCCAACGACAAAAAAAGCCCAAGAGTTTTAGATGATGTCAGCTAATAATGAATGTTTAATGCCCTTATAGTATTGTCCCTAGCCTCTCTACCTGGGACAAAACCTACCTGGTCTAGGGATATGGGGTTGGTAAGAAGGGGTAGCAGTCTATTGGCCAGAACCTTTGCGTATAGTTTTATATCTATGTTTAGTAGAGAGATGGGTCTATAGTTTGATACTTGTGTGACATCTTTACCTTCTTTAGGGAGGACCGCTATATGTGCATCTAACATGTGGCCTGTAGAAATATTAGGTACTGAAAGGGCATTGAAAGTCGGTATCATCTTAGGAGACAAGACATCCATGAAACAATTATAATATTATAGTGAGAGCCCATCAGGGCCTTGGCTCTTACCAGGTTTCATTTGTTTCACAGCTGTCTGTAGTTCCTGTTCAGAGAGGGGGTCTTCCATCTCCTCAGCTTGCTGTTTCGTGATTGTTTGTGTACTGCACTGGGTTAAAAAGTCTGCGATTGCCTCACTTCTGGATTCCAGGGACATTGGGTTTGTGTCTTCTGAACCTATGTTATAAAGCTTTGAATAGTATCTCTCAAATTTTTCAGCTATTCCCCCCATTGGTCGCATGTAATGTTCCATGCTGATCGCATATGTGGTGAATTGTTAGAGAGGTTCTTGAAGTCTGCACTGCCCTAGCCAGAAGTCTACCACTTTTGTTGCCGTGCTCGTAGAATATCTTCTGATGGAGTACATATAGGCATTTTGTACGCTTTCCCAATTCTTCCAGCAGAAGGGATCATGTGTGTAGTAGGTCCTGCAAGGATTTTTGTGATTGTGAATGTTTGTGGAGAGTTTCTAGTCTATGAATTTTGTCTATTAGCATTTCGACCATTTCCTGATGTTTTCTTTTAGCAGCTGCCGTCAGAGCCAATAATTCTCCTCGGATCACACACTTGTGGGCCTCCCATAGTGAAATTGGGGAGATATCCAGTGTGTCATTTTCCGCAAAGTATAGCTTAATTCATGATTTGAGTCTGGAAAGATTGTCTGGGTCCTTCAATAAAGAAGGGTTTAATCTCCAAGTTTTGGTTCTGTACTCTGTTTCAGGAAAGGTCAGAGTACAGTAAATTGGAAGATGATCCGATTAAAACATTGGCTCTATCGTTGCTTGAGTAACGTGGGTAAATCTCTTTGAGAGAGGAAAAAATAATCAATTCTGGAATATTTTTGGAACGGGGCTGAATAGAACGTGTAGTCTCGTCCTATTGGGAATAGAGTGTGCCAGGTATCATGCAAAGTTAGATTCTGTAATTGCAGTTTGATTTGGTGTAAGGCCTGGTATGTCAGAGTAGATGTACCTGATGAGGTGTCTATGTCGGGATTCAGTGGCACATTAAAGTCCCCTCCTAGGATGATTATTCCCTCTGTAAATGTGGACAGTAAATCAATTACCTTCCTCATAAATGAAACTTGATGTTCATTTGGACAATATATGTTAGCCAGTGTTATTGGTTTGGAAGCGAATTGGCCTTTTATGAAAACAAATCTACCCTCTGGGTCTATGAGGGAATCTTTCATAGTGAATTGCACATGTTTGGATATTAAAATGGATACTCCCTTAGTTTTAGCAGCGTTATTAGTGGAATGAATCGCTGTCTGGTATAGGTGATTGGAGAGTTTGGGTATAGAGTCCGATCTAAAGTGGGTCTCTTGTAGAAAGAGAAATTGAGCTTTATGCTTGGAGAGTGCGGACAAGACTTGCAATCTTTTTTTCTGGGGTGTTTAACCCTTTTACGTTAAGCAAAACGCATTTTAAGGTAAGAGACCGTTGTTGTTTTGGTATTTTTTGCATGGCTTACTGTGATGTGGGCTTAATGAGGCCCAATGAGTTAATGTACAGGGGGAACTCTAAATCTCAGTGTAGGACCGACCAAGGGAGGAGCAAAGACGCACAGGGCGCCCCAAGTAAGGGGAAGCAAAACAAAAAAAAAAAAGGGGGGATGGGGGGAGAAGGAAAGGAGGGGGAAAAGAAACATAGGAACAGAGATAGAAAAAGGAATTGGGAATGCTTGTACGTGGGTCACATGCTATGTGTCATGCCGCGTACACACGGTCGGACTTTCCGGCATACTTGGTCCGGCGGACCAGAGTGTGCCGGACAATCCGCCCGTGTGTGGGCGGCGGCGGACTTTTCCGGCGGACTTCTTCCCAAAAGCCCGCCGGACCTAGATTTAAAGAAAGTTTCAAATCTTTCCGTCGGACTCAGTTTCGGGCGGAAAGTCCGCCCGTGTGTGTGCTGGTCCGACGGAAAGCCCGCTCGTGTGTAGGCTGGTCCGACAGACCAAATACGACACGAGGGCAGGGTATTGCATCTCGCGCTCGCTGCAATAGGAAAAACAAATCTTCCTATTGCGGCGAGCGCAGGGCATACCAGGCCCTTAGGTCTGGTATGGATTATAAAGGGGAACCCCTACGCCGAAAAAACGGCGTGGGGCCCCCCTAAAATCCATACCAGACCCCAATCCGAGCACGCAGCCTGGCCGGTCAGGAAAGGGGGTGGGGACGAGCGAGCGCCCCCCCCCTCCTGAACCGTACCAGGCCGCATGCCCTCAACATGGGGGGTGGGTGCTTTGGGGGAGGGGGGCGCCCTGCGCCCCCCCCCCCAAAGCACCTTGTCCCCATGTTGATGAGGACAAGGGCCTCTTCCCGACAACCCTGGCCGTTGGTTGTCGGGGTCTGCGGGCGGGGGCTTATCGGAATCTGGGAGCCCCCTTTAATAAGGGGGCCCCCAGATCCCGGCCCCCCCACCCTATGTAAATGAGTATGGGGTACATGGTACCCCTACCCATTTACCTAGGAAAAAAGTGTAAGTAATAAAACACACTACACAGGTTTTTAAAATATTTTATTAAACAGCTCCGGGGGGGGGGATCTTCCTCCGGCTTCGGGGGTCTTCTTCCGGCTTCGGGGGTCCCTCCGCTTCATCTTCTCCCGGCGTCCGGTTGATTCTTCTCCGCTCTCCGGCCTCTTCTCCCGGTGTCGCAGGTCTTCGGCCGGCCCCCTCCGCTGTCTTCATGTAGCTCTATTGCAAGCAGAGGTCCGGACTTCTTGGCTTCTTGGCTTCTTGTCTTCTCTTCTCTTCTCTTCCCCCAGATGTTGACACGACGCTCTCTCCGGCTGGACTGGTCTCTGAGGGCTGCGTTGTGACTTATATAGGCGGAGACCCCGCCCCCATATGATGTCACAGTCCCTGGGCATGCTGGGACTGTGACGTTTTAGGGGGCGTGGTCGACCACGCCCCCTAAAACGTCACAGTTCCAGCATGCCCAGGGACTGTGACATCATATGGGGGCGGGGTCTCCGCCTATATAAGTCACAACGCAGCCCTCAGAGACCAGTCCAGCCGGAGAGAGCGTCGTGTCAACATCTGGGGGAAGAGAAGAGAAGAGAAGAGAAGACAAGAAGCCAAGAAGCCAAGAAGTCCGGACCTCCGCTTGCAATAGAGCTACATGAAGACAGCGGAGGGGGCCGGCCGAAGACCTGCGACACCGGGAGAAGAGGCCGGAGAGCGGAGAAGAACCAACCGGACGCCGGGAGAAGATGAAGCGGAGGGACCCCCGAAGCCAGAGGAAGATCCCCCCCCCCCCGGAGCTGTTTAATAAAATATTTTAAAAACCTGTGTAGTGTGTTTTATTACTTACACTTTTTTCCTAGGTAAATGGGTAGGGGTACCATGTACCCCATACTCATTTACATAGGGTGGGGGGGCCGGGATCTGGGGGCCCCCTTATTAAAGGGGGCTCCCAGATTCCGATAAGCCCCCGCCCGCAGACCCCGACAACCAACGGCCAGGGTTGTCGGGAAGAGGCCCTTGTCCTCATCAACATGGGGACAAGGTGCTTTGGGGGGGGGCGCGCTCGTCCCCACCCCCTTTCCTGACTGGCCAGGCTGCGTGCTCGGATCGGGGTCTGGTATGGACTTTAGGGGGGCCCCACGCCGTTTTTTCGGCGTAGGGGTTCCCCTTTATAATCCATACCAGACCTAAGGGCCTGGTATGCCCCGCGACGGGGCTCGCAAGGTGTCAATCTCGCCGATAAAAGCGGCAAGATTGACATCCTTTTCTAGTCCCGTCGCACCTGAGTCACGTTCAAAATGAACGGACTTGTCCGTGTGTGGGCAAGTCCGTTCATTCTGAAAGTCCGCCGGAACTCCGGCGAAAGTCCGTCGGAAAGACGGGCGGACTTAGCCCGCCGGAAAGTCCCGGCGTGTGTGGGCAAGTCCGTTCGTTTTAAAGTCTGGTGCACCTGGCGGACAAAGTCCGTCGGAAAGTGTGCCGGACCAAGTAGGATAGAAAGTCCGCTCGTGTGTACGCGGCATAAGGGTAGATACGGAGGTGAAAATAGCGGTCCTCTATCACCTAACAGAGGAAATGAAAGAGAAAAAAAAAAGGGGGTAGGGGAAAGAGAATAGAGAGAAATGAGAAGGAAGTAGAGTCCGTGGGTCAACAAGTATAGTATAAATACTACTGCTCGTGGGGTAGTAGTATGGACAAGACCAACAGTTTCCTGCATCCCCGAGGACTTACATGAGCCTATAATGTAAGGGCAAATCTCGGGATTTTGAACCTTAAGATAGTAAATCAGCCACATAAAATTTTGATCATGCAAGCATTTAAAGATTTCACTCCAAGGTCACCAAGGAAAAAGAAATTATATTAACCTGCATTATGTGTTTAAGTTACACAATCATATTTAAACCATAAGGTAATCAACTATCGTGTGGTCACTATTCCTTAGGAACAGGGTATTAGCTGTCTATTATAATGTTCTCCTATCACTACTAGTGAAACAGACATGAAACATAACAGTAGATCAATGTTGATATAGTGTATACATTAGTTTGAGTAGGTGTAAAATTCTGAAGTTTGCTAGAGGGAAAGGGCTCAGCCCAGCATCATGCTCGGGAGTGTCATAGGCCTGCATTCTCCATGACACAAGTGCACTAAAGGCCCCTGAAAGGGGTGTAATAATAATTTGTAAGGAAGCTAAATGAAGCCATAAGTGGAAGGTTACAACTGCCTATGAAACTAAGTTAACATTTGCTATGTTGTGTCGTGGAGAACTTAAATGCTTAATAATGCTGCACTCTCCGGTCTGAGGCTGCACCATCTCCCAAATTCTCCCCATCAGAAACAAACACATTATGTTCATTATATTCAATGCGCATTAATAACAAACTGGTTTAGAGATTATAACCATCTTACTGGGTCTGGAACTTAGGGAACTAAATCCTTAGGGAAAAAGTAAACATATTAAGATGAAAATAACCAGGTTATATTGAGATCTTCAAGCACACTGTGTGTTTTAAGGCACCTCCTAGTGTACTCCAGCAGTGAGATCCATGTCTGTGGAAATGTTCCATTTTAGTTGTTGAGACCACTGAATAGAGTTCCTTAAAGTGGAGTTTCTGTATGGTCTCATTGACCCTTTTGACTCCATCTTGCTGGGTCTGCTTAGAATGCAGATTATGTGAATACAAAAGTCATCCAATATAAATCCTGCAACGGTGCAGGATAGAGACAAATTGTGCTGGTGACGTTAAGTATGTACAACAGGTACAGCATAAAAAGTGTGTTCCAGCTGGCAATAATGATACACAAAGAGTGATACTGACTGACCCTGTGTCTGTTTAGTGTCGGTTTAGTTTTCCAGCCGGTCTCTATGCAGAGTTCCTACAATTCCAGGATTTCGCTGGTTCACACCTCTACGAGCGCAAGGTTCAGGTGAGATACAATCTAGTCATCGGCGCCTCGAGCGATGTCTCTGGGCTTTTGGTGAGGGGTTAGAGGAGACTTGACACCAGGGTTAATTCGGGAAGTAGAACGCATACCAGTCCGGTAATTCAATTTGAGGGATGTCAAGTTGATCACAAAAGGATTGCAGATCTTCTGGTGTACGCAGTAGTGCACAGCGACCCCTGGCGGAGGCTGGTAAGGTCCTTCCTGAAGCAGGTGGAGTATGGCATAGAACACAGCGTCCTGGGCAGCCAGGAGCGAGATGACATGGGCAGAGCTCCGGACCAGAATGCAACGTGTTTCAGAGCATGCACTGTACCACATAGGGGCATGTGTGCTCCCTTCTCAAGCCTTGAGTTTGAGAAGACAGCATGCTTCCCCCTATGTGGTACAACGCATGCTCCAAAATGCGTAGGCTTGAGAAGGGAGCGTGCATGTCCCTATGTGGTGCAGCACATGCTCTGAAATGCAATGTATTTTGGTGCTGAGCCCTGCCCACACCATCTCGCTCCTGGCTGCCCATGACACTGCCTTCAACACTGCACTCCACCTGCTTCAGGAAGGACTTCGGCTGGCTTTCTCCTCCACACGGGTACTCCTGTCACATTCCACCTGACGGTGCTAGCAGCACCCGCTCTAACTGTAGTTCTGGACCTACACTTATTGATGTGCCTGTTGTTTACCTATCTATTATAAGTAGCCCTGTTGTGGGGCCTAAAAAAATACACAGTCTTATTGCACTTAGAGGCCCATCTTTGTTTTTGTTTTTGTATATGTATATTCAAGTCTGCTAAACTCCACCAAGAAGCCTGCCCTAGTGCTTTGGACATTTTTTTGACTTATCATGATCTTATACCTTATAACTACACTGCTTGCATATTAGGTATTATGACCAAGTCTTTGCGCCTATAACCTCCCTAATTTGCATTCTGACTCTACAATCAGCTCAGGACCCACCTGCGCAATCAACCTCCTGGCTCTCCCAAAACCTGTTCCCAGGATTGGAGATTTCCTCCCAGCCAGATCGCTGCGAAATCTCCAGGCTCCATGTCCCCAATTGGACTTTACAAACCACAGAGTAAACTGAAACACAGTTTCCTCCAAAACTACAAAACTACGTCCTGGAGCCCCTCAGCCTGCCTGGTTGACAATCCTGGGTGACATACCCACTCACAGCTAACTGCACTGTCACTATATATATATATATATATATATACAGTATCTCGCAAAAGTAAGTACACCCCTCACATTTTTGTGGCCACCATTATTTTCCAGCACTGCTGCCTCTTGGGCATGGAGTTCACCAGAGCTTCACAGGTTGCCACTGGAGTCCTCTTCCACTCCTCCATGATGACATCACGGAGCTGGTGGATGTTAGAGACCTTGCACTCCTCCGCCTTCTGTTTGAGGATGCCCCACAGATGCTCAATAGGGTTTAGGTATGGAGACATGCTTGGCCAATCCATTACCTTTATCCTCAGCTTCTTTAGCAAGGCAGTGGTCGTCTTGGAGGTGTGTTTGGGGTCGTTGGAATACTGTCTTGTGGCCCAGTCTCCGAAGGGAGGGGATCATGCTCGGCTTCAGTATGCCACAGTACATGTTGGTATTCATGGGTCTCTCAATGAACTGTGGTTCCCCAGTGCTATCAGAACTCATGTAAACCCCAGACCATGACACTCCCACCATCATGCTTGACTGTAGGCAAGACACACTTGTCTTTGTACTCCTCACCTGGTTGCCACCACACACGCTTAACACCATCTAAACCAAATATGTTTATCTTGGTCTCATCAGACCACAGGACATGGTTCCAATAAGCCATGTCCTTAGTCTGCTTGTCTTCAGCAAACTGTTTGCGGGCTTTCTTAAGCTTCATCTTATAAGAGGCTTCCTTCTGGGATGACAGCCATGCAGACCAATTTGATGCAGTGGGAGGTGTATGGTCTGAGCACTGACAGGTTGACCCCCCCACCCATTCAACCTCTGCAGCAATTCTGGAAGCACTCATACATCTATTTCCCAAAGGCCTCTGGATATGATGCTGAGCATGTGCACTCAATCTCTTTGGCTGACCATGGCGAGGCCTGTTCTGAGTGGAACCTGTCTTGTTAAACCACTGTATGGTCTTGGCCACCATGCTGTAGCTCAGTTTCAGGGTCTTGGAAATCTTCTTATAGCCTAGGCCATCTTTATGTAGAGCAACAATTCTTTTTTTCAGATCCTCAGAGAGTTCTTTGCCATGAGGTGCCATGTTGAACTTCCAGTGACCAGTATGAAAGAGTAAAAACACTAAATTTAACACACCTGCTCCCCATTCACACCTGAGACCCTGTAACACTAATAAGTCACATGACCCCGGGGAGGGAAAATGGCTAATTGGGCCCAATTTGGACACTTGGGGTGAAGTCACTTTTGTTGCCAGCAGTTTCGACATTAAGATAATGGGAAGTTCATTTATGACCCAGATAATGGGAAGTTCATTTATGACCTTTCTATTTAACCCTGTGTTATGCACACCCTGTACAAGGAAGTGTACACTCACCACATAAACTATACACTCTATATACAAAACAACATTCCTCAATAAACATATCAGAGCACAATGTTCATGGCTATTTGCATGGTACCACTACTGTATAAACACTGATCATTTAGAAAATCATTTATGTTTATGGAGAATTGTTTTTTTATGTGCTAAGGACCCTTTTACACAGGCTTTCCGATCAGGTCTGTCTGTCAGTTTTTTAGGTGTACCTGATTGGACCCTCCAGTCTCCCCTATGGAGCGGCGGATGTCAGCGGTGACATGTCCGCTTACACCCGCTGCTATCCAATATGATCCTGTCCACCAAATCCAGACGGATGGTGACCCTATTTTCCATCTATCTATCGAATTGGATGGGATCAGATGAAAATGGACAGGAGGATCATTTTCATCCAATCTCCCCATAGAGGAGAGCGGGACTCTGACAGATCCATTTCAGCACAATGAGCAGACACGGACCTGTCATCCATCTGCTCAGCGGGGATCAGTGGATCAATCCCCCACTGTGCAAAGCAGAGCCCATCAAAACGGACGTGCCCCATGTAAAAGGGGCCTAACAGTTAGGCTTGGTCCATAACTGCAGGTGCAACCATGGGCATGTTTTTCACATGTAGCACCCTGATGTTTAGGCAGGGTTCCTCCTAAATTGACCTGCCAGGTGTACTTGCCTTGGCCAATTATTAGGGATCAATTGAGTTCACCCTAAGTCTGGAATTGCTGCACTTCTCTCTTCTACTGCTAGGTGGCCGGGTACCTGGTGACATTAAATAAGATAAGGGCGATGCAAGGACAGATTAGGAGTATATGGGGTATCTCAGCCAATGAGCAGGGGTTTTCTTGAATCCCCTGTCCTGCTGGGAGAACCTATATATTTGTGTGAGGTCAGGTGATCGGTGTTCTGTGCCACCTGTCTGGGTGGATGTGTGTTGTGCTGCCCAGGCTGCTAGGCCAGAGTTTGGGCCTATCCCAGGCACATCTGGTTACTAAGCTGTCTGAGGGCCTATACAGGAGCAAGAGAGCAATGTAGGGTTTGGATTGTGGCTTGCAGTCCAACCAGAAATACCAGTTCTGCCGGCCAGAGAACATGTCGTGGTTGGAGGTAGAGGGGAAGCTGTTGCCACTAAGGGACCAACCACCTTGTTACCAGGGACCACAGTGAGTATCTGAAGCAAGTAACGGAGCAGTATTCTTACCAACCGGGGGTGGTGAAGAATTGGGAAACTTCAGCAGTTACCGAGCCAGTGGGGTGACGCTAGAGCAGTGATGGCAAACCTTGGCACCCCAGATGTTTTGGAACTACATTTCCCATGATGCTTATAAATTCATGCAGTGTAGCTGAGCATCATGGGAAATGTAGTTCCAAAACATCTGGGGTGCCAAGGTTCGCCATCACTGCGCTAAAGGAGTATCTGGAGTGCCAAGCCAGGGACCCAGCAGGGAAGCAGGGGTGACGCTTGAGGAAGATGCTAAAGTAAGAAGATTAGAAGAGCTCACGGATTCAGTAGCAGTGAATCAGCAAGTCTAGTGAAAGTGACTGGGAGCTCAGTGGGCTGAGAGTCTACAAGAAGTGACTTATAAAAGTAAAGGAGTTTGTTACAATTTGTGTTAGGAACTGTTCTAAGACTTTTATCATAGGAGACAGCGCTCCTACACATGCAGATGTAGTATCTTGCTGGGTGCCTTTCTCTGCATGGCTGTCTACCTGTAGAAGTCTCGGAGTCTGCTAATTGACATTGCAACTTCCAAAGGGTGTCCTGGCCCTAAACCCTCT
This sequence comes from Lithobates clamitans, assembly GCA_037952925.1. Lineage (NCBI taxonomy): Eukaryota > Metazoa > Chordata > Amphibia > Anura > Ranidae > Lithobates > Lithobates clamitans. Next base: position 1,183,983 of record JBBGZY010000228.1, on the reverse strand, counting down.
CTCCCACTTTTCTGTTCAAGAGAAAATAAATCTCTTTGCATTCAAGAAGTGTCTGACGCCCATGAATCTACCTTACATTACACCCATTATGCCTTGCAACCCACTCTATACAGAAGGATGTCAGCTGTCCCTGGCTCTGGAGGTTCTCATTAGACTAAAGGAGCCCCGGGACATTGCTACACACATATCACGTGTAGAGAAGCCCATTCTTTTTTTTTTGCATGCATGCATGCATTCCCCACATGCATAAATGTGAACTTAGCCATGGAGTGTTTAGTTTGTATTGAGTTTACACTTTTGATTATACAGGGTTTGGATAACACAGGGTTAAATAGAATGGTCAAAAAACAAACAAAAAAAAACATCACATTATCTAGACATACACAGAGTGATTGGGGGTTGCTTATATCTCTTATAACAGGAGGTTGTTCTTCTTGAGCAGTACCATTGTATTATTTATTGTTTTATCTATTAGAAGATGAGCATAGAAGTTTTTTGATTATAGACATCTTTATCTGAGTACTTCTCAGCCCCTGCCTCCGCCCACCCCCAGGCCACTTCATACATCCAGCTGACAGACATCACTTTGAGCTACTTTCTACCCCCCAGGTGGGTGACATTATTCCATGGTCACTTTTCATTCTCTACCTTCCCAACATCATTCTCCGGTCACCCCACAGACACTGCCACTGAAATAAATCCCTCCACAACTAACTCACCCCTACCAACTGTCTCCCAGGTCCATCCCACTGGTGCTTTAGGGGACCACTACGCCTGCAGTTATTCCCACCAGGGGGATCATGTGTGGATAGTAGGGATGAGCTTTGAGTTTAAGTCGAACTCACATTCGACTCGAACATCGGCTGTTCGCCAGTTCACCGAACAGCGAACAATTTGGGGTGTTCGCGGCAAATTCGAAAGCCGCGGAACACCCTTTAAAAGTCTATGCGAGAAATCAAAAGTGCTCATTTTAAAGGCTAATATGCATGGTATTGTCCTAAAAAGTGTTTGGGGACCCGGGTCCTGCCCCAGGGGACATGGATCAATGCAAAAAAAAGTTTTAAAAACAGACGTTTTTTTTGGGAGCAGTGATTTTAATAATGCTTAAAGTCAAACAATAAAAGTGTAATATCCCTTTAAATTTCGTACCTGGGGGGTGTCTATAGTATGCCTGTAAAGGGGGGCATGTTTCCCGTGCTTAGAACAGTCTGACAACAAAATGACATTTCAAAGGAAAAAAAGTAATTTAAAACTACTCGCGGCTATTAATGAATTGCCGGTCCCGAGTCTCCCGACAATACACATAAAAGTTCATTGATAAAAACGGCATAGGAATTCCCCACAGGGGAACCCCAAAACCAAAATTTAAAAAAAAAATTGATGTGGGGAGTCCCCTAAATTCAATACCAGGCCCTTCAGGTCTGGTATGGATATTAAGGGGTACCCCGTGCCCAAATTTTTAAAAAAAATGATGTAGGGGTCCCACTCAAAATTCATACCAGACCCTTCAGGCAGCCTTAGTGCTCTCCAGTGACCCCCAAAAGCACATGCGCTCACCTTAAAGTGTGTGACACAGTAATTAAACTCTGTCAAAACACGCTTTGGAGCCACTCCTGGGCTCTACGGGATCAACTGTATAGGTCTCCAATGCTCTCAGATAACGTCATAAATCATATGCAAAAGAAAAGAGACTCCATAGTGCAACATTGCAACATAGCAAAGGATTTTTATTTAAAATAAACTTTCCCCTCTTCGGGGTACTCACATGGTGTAGGTGCGTGAGTGCACCATCCTATTCAAGTACTAGCGTATAAAAAGCCGATCACTTGGTATAGCGTGCGGTGCGGTGTTTTCATCCAACTCTCTCTCCTTGCTGACAGCTCCATCCTGGCCCCTCCCCTACGTGTGTTCGGCACAGGGATCACGTGCCTTCATCAGGGGGATTGGACGACGCTCTATACTCAAGTTATAGTAACGGCGGCCATTTTCCCTTAGACCGTAGACAAATCTAGCAAAAGGCTACAACCATACTTATTCCTTATTAGCAATCTAACCCCTATGATCAACAGTCCGATTCTTATCTGACCATCCAGGGATCAAGGACACCCAGTTAGAAAGCTGAATGGTTAGCGTGTTTAAAACTTTTGAAAAGACATAACATATATACTATAATACACCCCAGAGTGGAGCTGCCATTTATAGAGAACACCGCAACGCACCTTATACCTGAATATAGCAACAATGATTGCAATAATAACATTGATAAAACATAATTGCTTGATACATATGTTAATTCTATTTGATATAAATCCCTAATATGTGTCTAAAAACCTGAATAAATTTTTTTTTATTGATTAATAAAATATATATTTAAAAATAAAAAGTCTATGTGTAAAAAATATGTAAAAATAAATAAAAAATCCCCAAACCTACTAATAAAATATACTACATCTAAAATTACTGTGGGGGAGTAACAACAGTAAAATTAAAATAAAATAATAAGAAGAAGCTATACTATAATTGGAAAATGCAATATAAAAATGCCTGGGGGCATATAATCAATATTACTAAGGCCCCTATATAATGCATATCCACCTAATCTTAGTATAAAAATACCTAGCTAAATACATATCGAAGTAGAAACAGACTTTACCAAAATCAATAAAAGCAAGAAAACTTAGATGGAACTCTTTGGCGAATTGAAAGATATTAAAAATTACTAAGAAAGCATTTTAAATCGAATTCTCTATTTAGTCCACCAGGCACCAGAGAGCCAAGCTGGTGTATCCACCAGGATTCTCGTTTACTAATTTCTCTAACGAAATTAGAACCTCTCCAGTGGCGTTTAGGTGCTTTAATTCCCCAAAATTTCATACCAGCTGTACTTTGGTTATGCATTTTTTTAAAATGTACATATAGATTGTGTTTATCTGACCCCTTACGTATGTTTCTCACGTATTCTTCTAAACGGTCTTTCAGAGCCCTGGTGGTGTGCCCTACATAAATCAAATTGCATGGGCATTTTAAGCATAAACAACCCCAATCGTATCGCAGGATAGAAAATCTCTAATGGTATAAGATAGATTAGTTCTTGGATTCGAAAAATCTTTTACCCTTTTATTATTGTCCGGAACCCTATATATCTTTCAATTCGCCAAAGAGTTCCATTTAAGTTTTCTTGCTTTTATTGATTTTGGTAAAGTCTGTTTCTACTTCGATACGTATTTAGCTAGGTATTTTTTTACTAAGATTAGGTGGATATGCATTATATAGGGGTCTTAGTAATATTGATTATATGCCCCCAGGAATTTTTATATTGCATTTTCCAATTATAGTATAGCTTCTCCTTATTATTTTATTTTAATTTTACTGTTGTTACTCCCCCGCAGTAATTTTAGATGTAGTATATTTTATTAGTAGGTTTGGGGATTTTTTATTTATTTTTACATATTTTTTACACATAGACTTTTTATTTTTAAATATATATTTTATTAATCAATAAAAAAAATGTTATTCAGGTTTTTAGACACATATTAGGGATTTATATCAAATAGAATTAACATATGTATCAAGCAATTATGTTTTATCAATGTTATTATTGCGATCATTGTTGCTATATTCAGGTATAAGGTGCGTTGCGGTGTTCTCTATAAATGGCAGCTCCACTCTGGGGTGTATTATAGTATATATGGTATGTCTTTTCAAAAGTTTTAAACACGCTAACCATTCAGCTTTCTAACTGGGTGTCCTTGATCGCTGGATGGTCAGATAAGAATTGGACTGTTGATCATAGAGGTTAGATTGCTAACAAGGGATAAGTATGGCTGTACCCTTTTGCTAGATTTGTCTGCAGTCTAAGGGAAAATGGCCGCCGTTACTATAACTTGAGCATAGAGCGTCCGTCAAATCAAATCCCCCTGATGAAGGCACGTGATCCCTGTGCCGAACACACGTAGGGGAGGGGCCAGGATGGAGCTGTCAGCAAGGAGAGAGAGTTGGATGAAAACACCGCACCGCACGCTATACCAAGTGATCGGCTTTTTATACGCTAGTACTTGAATAGGATGGTGCACTCACGCACCTACACCATGTGAGTACCCCGAAGAGGGGAAAGTTTATTTTAAATAAAAATCCTTTGCTATGTTGCAATGTTGCACTATGGAGTCTTTTTTCTTTTGCATATGATTTATGACGTTATCTGAGAGCATTGGAGACCTATACAGTTGATCCCATAGAGCCCAGGAGTGGCTCCAAAGCGTGTTTTGACAGAGTTTAATTACTGTGTCACACACTTTAAGGTGAGCGCATGTGCTTTTGGGGGTCACTGGAGAGCACTAAGGCATTTTATATGGTGATACACTTGTCGGATGAGCAGGATGGATGGACTTCACTGATTATGGACACATTTTTGAGCACTTTATATTTGAATTTTTTATGAACTTTAAGGACTTTTTTATATTTTTTTAAGGAATGGTTGCATTTTCATTCCTGGTTTGGCACCTTGATTTTGAATTAATTTTGCACGTTGCACTTTTTTTGGGGTTATGTGTGCAAAGCATTAATTGTCATTTCTGATTGTTTATTATTCAGCACAGACACATTTGATTTTGATTCTGTAATAATTTTGCACGTTGCACTTTGTATAGTTATTTGTGCAAAGCACTAATTGTCATTTTTAATTGTTTATAATTTAGCGCAGACACATTTATATATTTTTTAGCACTATTTACACGGGTATGAAACGTGATTAGTGTTTGCAGCTGACTTTCACTCAGGATTTATTTTAAGGCATTAACCTTTCTGTGGCTCGCAAGACTTTTCTTTTTAAGGGGAACCCAGCACCAAAATAAAAAAAATTGGCGTGGGGTCCCCCCAAAAATCCATACCAGACCCTTATCTGAGCACGCAACCTGGCAGGCCGCAGGAAAAATGGGGGGGACGAAAGAGCGCCACCCTCCTGAACCGTACCAGGTCACATGCCCTCAACATTGGGAGGGTGCTTTGGGGTCCCCCCTAAAGCACCTTGTCGCACACCCTAACAGATCCCATTGCTGGTAACTCTTGACTTTTGGGCTATTGTGTAAGTAGCTTTTCTATTCAAGGTAGACAATTTGGACATTTCTGATGCAATTTTCTCTGTTGGCCGGAGGTTCCACATGTATCAATATTTATGATATTCCTTTGTTTTTCTCAGTTAAATTATGCATCTCACCCCTGATGACTGGCAAGAAGCCAAGAAAGGCGTCGAGTTTTCAAACTAAGGATGCCCTATCAAGCCTAAATCTATTCCTGACATTTATCAATTTTTTATCGAGTTTTTTCATTTCAAGCGATTTTGTGATTTTGATTGGCGATTTTAATTAATGTATTTCTGTTATGAATTGCATATATGTATGTCCATTGATTTGTTTACACTACTGAGTCTTCAATGATTGTTACTGCTAAATATGCTTATATATTAAGTCATGCCACTATGTCTGTATCTATACTATTTTATTGGTACTGTATGCATCAAAATCATGGACTTGACTATAAATTAAATCCAATCATTTTATCTAATCACATGCATTCATTATTATACTTTCAATTGACAATTGGACAATCTGTTTTTGAGTTCACTTTGGTGATGTAATGGTCTTCTTAGACTATTTTTATTCATTCTGGTATTAGCGCTACACTTATTTTGTTTTTTGATTAATGTCACCAGGTGGCCCCGCCCTCTGTTATATAACAACCGTCAGAAGAGGAGAAGCGTCACAGCGGGAGCCTTCCATCCAATCGTGGATGCGTATCGGCCCGAGAAGAAGATGAAGAAAAGACGATGAAGACAAGGAGGCGCCACAGAGGAAGATGCTGGACGAGAACACCAGAAGAACCATAACAACCAGAAGAACCAGAAGAGGAAGAAGATGGAGGAAGAAACCGAAGCATGAAGGAAGAAAAAAGTTAGAAGAAAGAAGATAGAAGAAATAAAGGAATTGTCAAAAACTGTCTCTTGTCATTTTTAACATTTTTGACAGTTTTTTTGTGAAATGGCCTTACCATTTTACACAGGGGGGAGGGCCGGGATCTGGGGGTCTCATTGTTAAAGGGGGCTTCCAGATTCCATTAAGCCCCCCGTCTGCAGACCCCCACAACCACCGGCCAGGGTTGTGGGGATGAGGCCCTTGTCCTCATCAACATGGGGACAAGGTGCTTTAGGGGGGTCCCCAAAGCACCCTCCCAATGTTGAGGCATGTGGCCTGGTATGGTTCAGGAGAGGGGGCACTCTCTCTCGTCCCCCCCTCTTTTCCTGCAGCCTGCCAGGTTGCATGCTCAGATAAGGGTCTGGATTTTTGGGGGGGACCCCACACCAATTTTTTTTTTAATTTTGGCGTGGGGTTCCCCTTAAAATCTATACCAGACCTGAAGGGCCTGTATTGAATTTAGGGGGAATTCCCATGCCGTTTTTATCAATGAACTTTTAAGTGTATTGTCGGGAGACTCGGGACCGGCAATTCATTAATAGCCGCGAGTAATTTTAAATTACTTTTTTTCCTTTGAAATGTCATTTTGCTGTCAGACTGTTCTAAGCATGGGAAACATGCGCCCCTTTACAGACATACTATAGACACCCCCCAGGTATGAAATTTAAAGGAATATTACACTTTTATTGTTTGACTTTAAGCATTATTAAAATCACTGCTCCCGAAAAAATGGCCATTTTTAAAACTTTTTTTTGTATTGATCCATGTACCCTGGTGTAGGACCCGGGTCCCCAAACACTTTTTAGGACAATACTATGCATATTAGCCTTTAAAATGAGCACGTTTGATTTAGAACATTCGAGTCCCATAGACTATAATGGGGTTCTAAAGTTCTTGCAAAGTTTTGGTCTGTTCGCAAGTTCTGGTGCGAACCGAACCGGGGGGGGTGTTCGGCTCATCCTTAGTGGATAGAGCAGGTGATCACTGCAGTGGGTGGGTGGAAATAACTGAAACCAAACTTTTGTGGCTTTCACTGCAGCAGCTGAAATATTGGTTCAGTTATTTCCCCCACCCGCTGCACTAATCTGGATTTCTCTCACTGCCTGGACCCCCTCTCCCCCGCAGCACTACCTGCTTCCCTCCTTTTCTCTCCCACTAGCAGCACTTGCGAGCACATAGGGCAATCTGTCACTATGGAGAGCAGGGAAGGGCTGGTAAATATGTTATTTACCAGCCCCTTCCTTTTCTAAGTGAACACAGTGAGTTATTGATACTGATCACTCACTGTATTCATAACTGAGCATAGTACACTGTGTTTACTATGCTTCAGTTTATGAATGAGCAGTAGCCTCTGTCTCCTGAACATTCATTTTCAGTGCAACTGAGGCTGCAGAGAAAGTGACTGTAGGATCTCTGTCCTCAGCACCTGTCTCTGTCTCAAAAGTGAGATAGCTCACCAAACAGAGTTGTGAAAAAAATGTAAAAAAAATACAAATATAAAATTAACAATTAGAATAAATAATTTAAAAAATTTAAGAAAAATGTAAAAAATCAGACTTAAAGTGGTGGTAAACTCTGTACTACCACTAGTACCTACAGTTAAGCCTATAACAAGGCGTATCTGTAGTTACTCTGAATATCTACTAAACTTTTACAGTTTAGGAGATATTCAGATTGCATGCAGCTGATGACATCATCGGTGCATGAGCTCTGAAGGTCCGGCTTAAAGTTCTGGATCTTCAAAGCCCTTGCCGGAAATGGCAGTTCCCGTGTGCATGCCTGGGAGTGACTTCATCGCAGCTCTGGCCAATCACATAGCTGCAGCTTGAAACCCGAAAGACACAGGGGGAACCTGTCAACCCTCTCAGCGGTGACTTTACTGCGCTGGAGGGCTATGTTCCAAACCACACCCAAAATATGCCTTTATTTCGCCACACCCACTGTGTACCGTGGCTATGCGTATCACAGGTCACCTTCACCTTGGTAGGGGCCCCAGTGCATTACTTTGTGCATAACTTGTCTTGCATACACACGGTCACACAATTCTTGTCGGAAATTCCGAACGTCAAGAACGCGGTGACATACAACACGTACGACGAGCCGAGAAAAATTAAGTTCAATAGCCAGTCTGGCTCTTCTGCTTGATTCTGCGCATGCGTGGAACTTTCTGTGTCAGAATTGTGTACACATGATCGGGACTTACAACAACGGATTTTGTTGTTGGAAAATTTGAGATCCAGACATTCCGATGGAAAACGTCCGATGGAAACTTCACACCGTCGGAATTTATAACAACAAGCTCCTATCGAACAATTCCCGTCAGAAAATTGTGTGTACACGGCATAACTGTGTCCTTAACCGCTTGATGGTGTGGGCCCCTTTATACACGTCTTTATTACATATGTTTATTTATTTATGTTTTACTCTAAGTTGTTATTTATGTAATAATAATTCATTAATATTAGTAAAACTTGTGAAAGGTTATAATTTATTTATAACTTTAAACAAAAATATTTAGTATAGATTCAAATAAACTCCTAATGGTTAGTTGGGGTACTGACTGAGATATGCTGTATATATTCTCAGACAGACTTCAGGTAATTTTAGATTTTGGAGTGTCAATCTATTTTTCCATATTGGTTTAGTCATAATAAACTTCTGTTGTTATGTTTATATATATATATATATATATATATATATATATATATATATATATATATATATATATATATATATATATATATATATTAGGACTTTAAAAAGAGTATACAATTTGAAATAAAAAAATAAAATAAAATAAAAAATAAAATAGAACTGTAAGCTGTATTAAGGATAGGCTTTGCAGTGATAACCTGTATCACTTTTTAGAAGTATTATTCATAGGTTCTACCTAATCTATCTGCTCAGTTTTTTTTGTGTCACTTTTGCGACCCCCTTACTTTACAATGATCTATTAGAACTAATTATTTATCTTGAAATAGCAACATTGTGACTTAATGCAGGCTTTCATACCATTTAGGGACTGTGGATTCATTGTTAACATATACTAGAGCTTGTTTACTGTGAAACAAAGCAGGAGTAATATTACAAAATATAGGAACACCATCTTAACCCTCTGATACAAAACACGGCATAATTAATTTTACATTTTCTATTTAACAGATACAAAGATCTCACATACTACACAATAGTTAAGAATTAATTACATAATTGGTATAATTAGAGCTAGCGTGCATTTCTGCCTCTTTGTTGGTTTATCAGATGTTACACTTCACTAATTGTCTTCCAGCAAAGATTAACCAACAATCAAAATGATATATTTTTTCATTCTTTAGACACAATTATTCAATTTTAACTATGACAGAACTAATGATGAAAACATAATTTTATCAAGGTATGATTCAAAAAATATTTCCTACTGAACTCTAGTTTTTATTATAGTGAGCTATAAGACACTGCTTTCTTGTGTCAATTTTTCCATTCTAATTTTGGTAATGTTTTTTCCATTGAAAAACACCTATTACAAATATTACTGACACACGAACTTTAGTTGAGATATTCCACAATGGGCCTGCTACTCCCCTGTCTGTTCAATTAATATGCCACTATTACTGCCCCCAGGGCAGAAAATTGTATCCAACTGATAAGGGCTGGTTTACACTTTTTGCGATGTCACAACACACATTAAAACAAAACTCCAAAATAGCCAGCAATGTGATATTCCAATAGTTCCAGGGTCTGTGCAGCTATCCCTTTAATTGTCAAGACAAGTACTGTAGACAATCAGTACAGAGAAAAACGAAAAACAAGGGCAACCCTAGGGTAATAAACCTCTTTACTTAAAGTATAAAAAAAGGAGATATTGCCCTTGCTCTCCAAAACCCCCTCTGTCCAAACATCAGTTCGCTCCCCTCTCCCAATGTACACACACAGGGACAGTCTGAGACTGCATGCAAGACTCCACCTGATGATCGGAGAGAGGGGTTTTGGAGACAACTGTTTCATATCAGATGGCTCCTGGTGGATGTGTGATGCTTATACAACTTAGGATCATGTAAGTGAAATATTTTTATTATACTTTCATTAAAGAGGTTGATTGTGTTAGGGTTGCACTTCCTTTGTTCCACAACACACATTAAGTACACTGGTGTGATGGTGTCATTTTTTTTTTTTAATGAGACCCAAACACACATTTTTTATGGATGTGTTGCATTGCAATGCACAGCAATACAATAATGTGTGCTGCACGGTCCAAAAATATTGCATGCACATTTTTTCCTGTACACCACACCCCAATGCATAGCAGAAAGTGTAATCTTCCCTTCAGGCAGGATAGGCCTTACAAAGGATCATTGCTTTTTTCAATACCCAGAGATTCTCAATCTTCAGGACATTTACAGATGAGGAGGTGGGGATATTTGCAGCACACATGGGCGGATTTGCGCTTAGAACAAGCCCAATGTCAACCCACAGGGTCAGATAAAACCATATGTAATGAAAAGACAATTGCGAAATACAATAAAAGATTCATGAATGGCTTATAAAAAGTCCATAATGTCCATACACATCCACCTTGAAGGAAGCCCAGTGGTAAGCAAGAAGCAGCACTGGAACAACTGAGGAAAAAGCACAGGCGCCAATCTAAGTGTAGTGGGTAAGGTAATTTATTACAAATTACAAAAGTCACAAGGCATTGAGCACAAAAGTGCAATAGCATCCATAAAGCTTGTGTGTCAGGATGGCTTCTGCGGTGTGGCACTCAGAAGAACCACTTGGTAGCCGACGCTTCCTGGAGTCTCGGAACACACAGGGAGTCAATGATGATGTCACTTCTAGGTAGCGGTGAGAGAACAGGCGACACATTTGCAGGAACATGCGTTCTTCTTGAGGGTTAGCTGATGCCATTTTGGATGAGGGCTTATAAGAAGTATAGCCGCTGCTGCTGGGTCTTAAAGTCCTGCGGCTTTAGAAACACATAAATTACAATTGCTATGGAGGTGGAAATTGTCTATATCATGGTAGATATTATCTGGGACTGTATGAACAAATTCAAAACTGTATAGTTATCTGGCATAATATGCAATAAGACAATAGATGGATGAAGTAGAAATGTATGCAAATAAACATAGAGTTATGGATGCAATTGAACATAAAGAAACTTATAATGTAAAGAAATGAGAATTCAAATAAATATACAAATGAAACTAATAATAAAAATAAGAATGATAATCATAATAATGAAAATAAAGATAAAAATAAAAAAAAAACAGTTCTGTCAGGTTGGATGGTAAATGTTAAATGTTGGTAAATGTTGGTGGACAGCCATTTTTAGGTCTCTCCAGAGATTGGGTTTAAGTCAGGGCTCTGGCTGGGCCATTCAAGAACAGTCACAGAGTTGTTGTGAAGCTGCTCCTTCATTATTTTAGTTGTGTGCTTAGGGTCATTGTCTTGTTTGAAGGTAAACCTTCGGCCCAGTCTGAGGTCCTGAGCACTCTGGAGAAGGTTTTCGTCCAGGATATCCCTGTACTTGGCCGCATTCATCTTTCCCTCGATTGCAACCAATCTTCCTGTCCCTGCAGCTGAAAAACACCCCCACAGCACGATGCTGCCACCACCATGCTTCACTGTTGGGTCTGTATTGGACAGGTGATTAACAGTGCCTGGTTTTCTCCACACATACTGCCTAGAATTAAGGCCAAAAAGTTCTATCTCGGTCATCAGACCAAAGAATCTTATTTCTCACCATCTTGGAGTCCTTCAGGTGTTTTTTAGCAAACTCCATGCAGGCTTTCATGTGTCTTGCACTGAGGAGAGGCTTCCGTCAGGCCACTCTGCCATAAAGCCTCGACTGGTGGAGGGCTGCAGTGATGGTTGACTTTCTAAAACTTTCTCCCGTCTCCCAACTGCATCTCTGGAGCTCAGCCACAGTGATCTTTGGGTTCTTCTTTACCTCTCTCATCAAGGCTCTTCTCCCCCGATAGCTCAGTTTGGCTGGACAGCCAGCTCTAGGAAGGGTTCTGATCATCCCAAACGTCTTCCATTTAAGGATTATGGAGGCCACTGTGCTCTTAGGAACCTTAAGTGCAGCAGAATTTTTTTTTGTAACCTTGTCCAGATCTGTGCCTTGCCACAATTCTGTCTCTGAGCTCCTCAGGCAGTTCCTTTGACCTCATGATTCTCATTTGCTCTGACATGCACTGTGAGCTGTAAGGTCTTATATAGATAGGTGTGTGGCTTTCCTAATCAAGTCCAATCAGTATAATCAAACACAGCTTGACTCAAATGAAGGCGTAGAACAAGGATGATCAGAAGAAATGGACAGCACCTAAGTTAAATTTATGAGTGTCACAGCAAAGGGTCTGAATACTTAGAACCATGTGATATTTCAGTTTTTCTTTTTTTAACCTCTTCAGATCTGCACTATTGCCAAATGACGGCAACAGGACGGATCTACAGTGCACGAGCGGCCTGCGCGAGAGGGACATCAGTCCCGATCACGGCGATCATTTGCCCCCACAGCAATAGGCAGCAGTGCCGCCTACCAGTGCCCACCAGCTTCACCCATCAGTGCCCACAGTGCCATCCATCAATGCCAACCATCAGTGCCCACAGTGCCACCCATCAGTGCCCACAGTGCCACCCATCAGTGCCACCCATCAGCGCCCACAGTGCCACTCATCAGTGCCACCCATCAGCACCCACAGTGCCACCCATCAGCGCCCACATCAGTGTAACAACAGTGCTGCACATCAGTGGCACCTATCAGTGCCCATCAGTGTCACCTACCAGTGCCCATAAATGCCCATCAGTGCCGCCCATCACTTCCCATCAGTGCCACCCATCAGTGCCCCCCATTAGTGCCGCCCATCAGTGCCCTCCATCAGTGGTACCTATCAGTGCCCATCAGTGCCACCTATCCATGCCACCCATCCGTGCCTCCCATCAGCGCCCATCAGTGGCCATCAGTGTCACCTTATCTGTGCCCATCAGTACCGCCTTATCTGTCCCCATCAGTGCTGCCCTAACTGTGCCTATCAGTGCCGCTTTTACTGTGCCTATCACTGCCTATCAGTGCCGCCTTAACTGTGCCTATCCATGCCCATCAGTGCAGCTTATCAGTGCCCACCAGTGCCGCCTCATCAGCGCATATCAATGAAGGAGAAAAATTACCTGTTTGCAAAATTTTATAACAAACTATGAAACATGATTTTTTTTTTCAAAATTTTCCATCTTTTTTTGTTTGTTTAGCAAAAAATAAAAATCCCAGCTGTGATTAAATACCACCAAAAGAAAGCTCTATTTGTGGGAAAAAAATGTTAAAAATTCCATTTGGGTACAGTGTTGTAAGACCGCACAATTGTCCTTCAAAGTGTGAGAGCGCTGAAAGCTGAAAATTGGTCTGGGCAGGAGGGGGGTTTAAGTGCCCAGTAAGCAAGTGGTTAAAAATCTGCAAAAATGTCAACAATTCTGTGTTTTTCTGTCAATATGGGGTGCTGTGTGTACATTAATGAGGAAAAAAATTAACTTAAATGATTTTAGCAAATGGTTGCAATATAGCAAAGAGTGAAAAATTTAAGGGGGTCTGAATACTTTCCGATATATATATACAATGTCAGGGAATCTAATTGACCAGACTGTGTGGACTGCACAGAGATAACCCAAATGCATGTAAATGAATAAATAATATTTATTAAAAATAAGTGATAACTCAGAAAATACAAACAGTGCAAAACCAACACAACAAACCCACAGCAAACAATAGTATATACAGCAAGGGGCAATACCGGAATCACAGATGTCAGCCAGGCCAGGGTCATACACAGCAGGTAAGCAGGAACAAGGGATAAACCAGAAACATAAACGTTAGCCAAGCCAGGGTCATACACAGGAGGTCAGCAGATGGGTAAGGACGGGAAACCAGCAGGAAGGGGAGAGGATAGATGGTAAAGCTGCAGGGTAGGGATCAAAGGGAATCAGGAGGGACAAGAACAGGATGGGCCTGGGATAGGGATCGGATCGGATCAGAGCAGAGTGGGACAGAACAGGTTCACAATCAGGATACAGGCAGCAAGGTCAAGGCACAGGGAGAAAGATACCAAGGCGAGCATGTGAGGGCTTGCCGGGTATTTATAGGGCTGACTATAATTGGCTTCAAGTCACACCTGAGCGCAGTGAGTGTTGTCTGCTCCATACTGCCAGGATCCATCCGCTGGTGGACATCAGTACTGCGGCCAAAAGATGAAATGACACCAGCAGGGAAATATTCTCCTGACAGTTCAACACTGCCAGGAGACACCTGCTGGTGGACCCCCAGTACTGCATGCCAAACGATATATCTTACCAGCGGATGGACCCTTTCCTGACAGTACCCCTCCCTAAAGGAGCGGCCTCCGGACGCTCCAACTGGTCATAATTGTCCATGGTCTATGGCATCAGGCAGAATGGTGGAAGAAGGCATTTCAGGCTGGTCATCAGGCACATCCGGGCAGACGGCTGGCATGTCAGAGTCATTGAGCTGGGCAGCGGACAGGAACAAGCCGAGCTGGGCAGCAGACAGGAACAAGCCGAGCTGGGCAGCAGACAGGAACAAGCCGAGTTGGGCAGCAGACAGGAACAAGCCGAGCTGGGCAGCAGACAGGAACAAGCCGAGCTTGGCAGCAGACAGAAACAAGCCGAGCAGGGCAGCAGGCTCCGGGTCATCGAGCTGGGCAGCAGGCTACGGGTCATCGAGCTGGGCAGCAGGCTCCGGGTCATCGAGCTGGGCAGCAGGCTCCGGGTCATCGAGCTGGGCAGCAGGCTCCGGGTCATCGGGCTGAGCAGCAGGCTCCGGGTCATCGAGATGGACAGCAGGCTCTGGAACATTGGGCCGAACAGCGAACACCGTAAGGGAAGGCCGGATTACAGGCACCGGCTCAGCAAGCTGGGTAACGGACCCCGGCCCAGTGGGCTGGGTAACAGGCCCCGACTCAGCGAGCTGGACACCAGGCACTGGTTCGGCAAGCCTGATAACGGATACTGGCTTGACAGGCAAAGTGACAGACTTCGGTTTAGCAGACTGGGTAACGGGCACCAGTTCAGCAGACCGGGTAACGGGCACCAATTCAACAGACTGAGTAACGGGCACCGATTCAGCAGGCTGAGACACGGGCACCGAAACTCCAGGCTGAAACACGGGCACCGAAACTTCAGGCTGAGACACGGGCACCGAAACCTCAGGCTGGGATACCAACATCACGACATCAGGCTGGAAGACAGGTACCAGGATATCAGGCTGGAGGATGGACACATCAAACTGAAAAGCAGGCTCATCAGGCTGAACAGTGGGCACATCAGGCAGAACAGCAGGTACTGGCACAACAGGCTGAACAGGTACATCGGACTGGTCAGTAGTCGCTGGAGCGTCAGACTGGAACATGGACACTGGGATTTCGGGCTGAGCAGCAGGCACTGGGACCTCAAACTGGGCAGCGGACACAGGCATTGGCACAACTGGCTGAGTAGCAGACACTGGCACATCAGGCTGGAAAGCGGACTGGAAAGCCGGCACCGAAACATCAGACCAGGCAGCGTGTACTGGAACTTTAGACTGGGCAGCAGACACAGGCGCTGGCACATCGGGCAGAAGAGCAGGTGCTGGCATACCAGGCTGAACAATAGGTACATCGGACTGGACAGTAGTCACTGAAGCGTCAGACTGGAACATGGGCACTGAGATGTCAGGCTGAGCAGCAGGCACTGGGACCTCAAACTGGACAGCGGGCACAGGCATTGGCACAACAGGTTGAGTAGAAGACACTGGCACATCAGGCTCGGTAACAGGCACTGGACTGTCAGGCTGGGTAGCAGGCAGAGGTTTGACAGAATCAGGTGGGTTAGTTGGTGTGGAAGCAAGTTGGGTTACTGGCAGGATCGTGTGGGTAGGAAAGAATTTTTGTTTCTTTTTTGGTTTAGCCCGTGCAGTTTTGTATGTAGGTGCAGGGCTGAAAGAAAAGAAAGTAGCTGGATCGAAGGAAGACCAAGGAACTGTAGCTAGAGAGGGGTTTTGTGGGACTGTTACAGGTGGAGGAGAAGAGACAGGTGGATTGAAGGCGGGATAGGTGCTACACTTGGAGACTGGGTAGTAGTATTTGGTAGGGGGTTGAGTAAACTGGGCTGTAGCTGAGGTTGCCATAGGCGACGGGGAGATACATTTTTGGGAAGACAGATGATTAATGGCAGGGCTGGAATATTGTGGCTTAGCTAAAGACAGGAGATCTGACCATGCCTGCAGCACAGGTTGAACAAACGCTGATTCACACACAGCCTGACCAATCAAGGATTGCACTGACTGGATTCAATTAGACAACACTTGCTGTGAACAAGAGGAATAATGTTCCATAAAATAGGCTGGATCATCCTCTAACAACCAAACCAGGGATTCAACTTGGCCATAATTGAAGGGGGGCGAAAAATCATCACTTCCCTCGGGAATGTATGACAGGGCTGGTTTTGCACATAACTGGATCAGGGGCTGAACATCTTCAAAAGACATATACCCCTGATCCACTAGGGAATGAGCTGATCGGATAGTTTCCGTCAGCTGGTCACTAGTCCACCCTTTTAAAATCTGGCGACAATATTCACCATCCTCTTCTGCTAGCAGAGAATAATAAATGATTTCATCGAAATCCATATTAGCAGACCCGATAAACCAGGATGGTTTCCTCAATGCAGCCACGTCTGGTCAGGGATGGCCTTGGTATACTGTCAGGGAATCTAATTGACCAGACTGTGTGGACTGCACAGAGATAACCCAAACGCATGTAAATGAATAAATAATATTTATTAAAAATAAGTGATAACTCAGAAAATACAAACAGTGCAAAACCAACACAACAAACCCACAGCAAACAATAGTATATACAGCAAGGGGCAATACCGGAATCACAGATGTCAGCCAGGCCAGGGTCATACACAGCAGGTAAGCAGGAACAAGGGATAAACCAGAAACATAAACGTTAGCCAAGCCAGGGTCATACACAGGAGGTCAGCAGATGGGTAAGGACGGGAAACCAGCAGGAAGGGGAGAGGATAGATGGTAAAGCTGCAGGGTAGGGATCAAAGGGAATCAGGAGGGACAAGAACAGGATGGGCCTAGGGTTGCCACATCATACCTTTAATCCAGGACACACATTAATTACACAGGTTCTGTGGATTATTAAGGTGGTAATTAAACTCACTTGGTGCCTTATCTGTATTAAATCAGCCTCAGAACCTGTGTAATTGATATGTGTCCTGGATTAAAGGGATGATGTGGCAACCCTAGATGGGCCTGAGATAGGGATCGGATCGGATCAGAGCAGAGTGGGACAGAACAGGTTCACAATCAGGATACAGGCAGCAAGGTCAAGGCACAGGGAGAAAGATACCAAGGCGAGCATGTGAGGGCTTGCCGGGTATTTATAGGGCTGACTATAATTGGCTTCAAGTCACACCTGAGCGCAGGGAGTGTTGTCTGCTCCATACTGCCAGGATCCATCCGCTGGTGGACATCAGTACTGCGGCCAAAAGATGAAATGACACCAGCAGGGAAATATTCTCCTGACAGTTCAACACTGCCAGGAGACACCTGCTGGTGGACCCCAGTACTGCATGCCAAACGATATATCTTACCAGCGGATGGACCCTTTCCTGACATACAATTAAATAATCCATATCTTTGTTTGGTTTTGTTTATGTTTATTTTTATTTCTACTTTTATTTATGTTTACTTTTATTTTCATTTGTATATTTATTTTTATTCTCATTTCTTTACATTAGAATTTTCTTTATGTTCAATTGCATCCATAACTCTATTTCTATTTGCATCAATTTCTACTTTATCATCTATTGTCTTGTATCCCCCTTATTGCATATTTTGCCAGCTTACTATACAGTTTTGAATCTGTTCATGCAGTCCCAGATAATATCTACCATGACATAGTCAAGTTCCACCTCCATAGCTATTGTTTCTTAATCCATGGGACTTTAATACCCAGCAGCAGTGGCTATACTGCTTATAAGCCCTCATCCAAAATGGCATCCGCTAGGCCTGAAGAAGGAGCGCATGCTCCACAAACACGTCGCCTATTCTCTCACCGCATCCCAGAAGTGACATCATCATCGGCTCCCTGTGCATTCCAGGACTCCAGGAAGTGTCAGCAACCACCGGCACGGTCCTTCTGAGTGCCATGCTGCAGAAGCCATCCTGATAAACAGGTTTTATGGACGCTATTGCACTTTTGTGCCCAATGCCTTGTGACCTTTTATCCTTGTGAGTATCTGTAATCACATTTGTAATAAGTTACCTTACCCATTACACTTAGGACTAGTTTACACTTAAAGCTCTCTCAACGCCAGTCAAAGCTCCTGTCACTAAATAAAATGGTTAGCTTACAGTCCTGTTTGCACCTTACTTTTGCTCAGTGCTTTGATGAAGCTTTGACGGGGCTTCGATGAGGCTTTGGTGGAGCTTCAATGGGGCTTCGGTGGGGCTTCGGTGGGGCTTCGGTGGGGCTTCAGTGAGGCTTCAAGCGAGCTTTGCAATAGACTTCTATGGAGGCTTTGAAGATGCTTTGAAGCACCACTAAACGTACATGGGGTATAATTTTTGAAGTAAAGCCAAAGCAAAGAAAAGCAAAAGCAAGGTGTAAACAGGACTGTAAGCTAACCATTTTATTTAGTGACAGGAGCTTTGACTAGCATTCAAAGAGCGTTAACAAAGCCTGTCCGAAACCTTGTTTTGAAGCAATTGTAAACTAGCGGTTAATGTGTGTTGAAGCCGAAGCAAGTGTAAATTAGCCCTTAGACTGGAGCCTGTGCTTTTTCCTCAGGGGATATCTGCAGCTCCTATCTTCCCCTAATCAGAATGAAGCTCTGTCCCTATCTTCACTTCCCAATTAAGTACACCATCATAATTTATTGTATTAAAGGCTTTGTCTACACAGCATGCCTGTCCCCAAAGATGACAATGAAATATCATGGGAACTTATAGGCTTTCCTAGAGATGGCCATGTGTGTCCAAGGACACTAGTCCTTTTCTGGTTTTCCCCCAGTACCATCATCAAGGTGGCAGTCACATGACCACTTTGTTGACATTGTCTTACAGGAAAATAACTAACAGGCACAAGTAGAAAGCTCACATTCATCCAAAAAAGGGTAACAGTATAAAATCGGTACCTAACCTGTCCTACATTCTTATATTTCCATTCATCTTTCCTTTCTTTTCACTCCCTGTGGCTGAACAGAGTGACAGATGAACAAAAGAAAGGTAAGTATATGGGTCTGTGGAGGTATGAATTAAAACCAACCTGTCTGCCAAGTGTAAAAAATCTGCTATGTAGACAGTTTCTTGAATAGGAATACATACAAATAGATATGGATAGTTGTCTTGTAAATCCAGGGCAATTTCAGAGAATAGAAGTTAAGTCCAAACTGGCTTATTTACATAATCAGGCTCTCTGGACTCTCCCTCCATATAGAACTGCAGAGAAGTTTTCATAATAAAAGGATTATGACTTTCAGCCTGGGCAATATGATAATCAGGAAAAGATTCCCCAAGGTTCATGACTGTAGTGCAGTATGCATCATGCATGCATCAAGAAAGAGAAAGATCTCAGGATGCTTCTTTCTGGACCCTGCTTATGCTCACAGCATACACACATGGAGTACAAGAATCTACAGGGCACTTTCATTTTTACTTAAAAGTAAAGGTGTAAAGACAATTAGACAGCAGGGAGCATTCAAATATTACAATGTCTTAAAAAAATCTCCCTCAAGATGATATTGTGCTGAAGACTATAGGTTATTTTTTCAAGCTGAAAATTATACTTTGCATAAAAATATTGCAACAATCACTTTGACAATGCAAAGATCCTGCTGCTCAAAGTCTCAATAAAAAATAAAGATACACTGATTATAAGCAATAATTAGCACAAGCAGTAGTAAACAAACGAATATATGTAGGTAAGGTACTGTGATGAGATAGCAGTACATGGCATAGAATGTATCCATGCATGCTGCTTTTTCTCCCATATTTAGAAATCTGGCTTTGGAGGTTCATTGCAGAAAGGTGCATAATAATATAAACAAGCCGTGACTTAGTTCAACAGTAAAAAGCAATTAGAGGCATGCTTCACATCCAGAGAAAAAAGTCAAAATTGGGTCATTAGTGGCACAATTTTTGTTTAGTTGATGTTAGCTTTAGTCACAAGTGCAAAAGGCTAAGCAGCCTGATGCCTACATACATTTTCCAGTATTGTCAGACCTGTCTGAAAGACCTCCTAACATTTATACACACTTGCAAAAAATCTAGAGGGAGCCTTCCAGAGATCGTTAGCCCCTTAGTCCATTAACTTAGAAACAACTGCATCATAGATTGACTGGTAAACTATAAACTTTAAAGTAATAGTAAAGGCTTAGTTTTGTACTCTGCAATGGTTTTGCATACAGCAGTCCCAATCCTCCTCTTCTCGGGTCCCCCGTCGGCGCTTTTGGCTCTACCGCCTACTGAGTGCCCCTATAGCAAGCCAGTGGCTATGGGGGCCCTCATGTGTGCTCGCTGTCCATAAGACACACAGAGCTGGGCTTAGCCCTGCCCATCACTCCCTCCCCACTGGCTCCGATTGACAGCAGCAAGAGCCAATGGTGTCTCAGCCAATCAGGAGCGAGAGACTCGAGAGAGCCTCGGCTCTTGTGCATATCGCTGGATTGAGATCGGGCTCAGGTATGTATTTAGGGGGGCTGTGGGGGAAGCTGTATGCAGAAGGTTTTTTACTTTACTGCATTCTAAAAACCTTCTGCCTTTACAACAACTATTAAAGTGGTATATAGCCTAACACTAACTATTCTTAAAAAAATCCCCTCTACCCTCCTCCTACTTTTCTTGCATACCCTGTAAAAAATCAGCCATTTTTTGTGATACAGCATTGCGTTATTTTAACTGACAATTGATTGATTTGTATTTTTTTTTCCCACAAATAGAGCTTTCTTTTGGTGGTATTTGGTGGTATTTGACCACCACTGCATTTTTTTTATTTTTTGCTTTATAAACAAGATCGACATTTTTTAAGAAAAAACAATATTTTTTACTTTCTGCTATAAAACACATCCAATAAAAGAACTTAAAAAAAAATCTTTTTTTTTCTTAAAGTTTTGGCAAATATGTATTCTGCTACATGTTTTTGGTAAAAAAAATCCCAATAAATGTATATTGATTGGTTCCTGCAAACCTTATAGCATCTACAGACTATGGGATATATTTATGGCATTTTTTTATTAAATTTTTTTTATACTAGTAATGGCAGAGATTAGCGGCTTATAGCGGGACTGCAATATTGCAGTGGACAATCAGACACTAAGTGACACTTTTGACACTTTGTGGGAGCCAGTGACACTAATACAGTGGTCAGTGCTAAAAATATCACTGTCACTGTACTAATGACACTGGCTGGTAAGGGTTTAAACATCTATGGCAATGAAAGAGTTAACTGTGTGCCTAGTCAGTGTTTTTGTGTACTGTGTAGAGATGGGCCGAACACCCCTCGCACCAGAACTACCGAACAAGCAAAAGTTCAGACCCAAACTCCAAACCCCATTAAGGTCTAAGGGACCCAAATGTGAAAAATCAAAAGTGCCCATTTTGAAGGCTTATATGCAAGTTATTGGTCATGGCCATTGACTATGGGAGCCTGGGTACTATACTGAGGGACATGTATCAATGCAGAAAAACATTTTTTTAAAAGATTGTTTTTAAAAGAGCAGCAATTTTAATGATGCTTAACCGCTTGAGCCCCGGAAGATTTTACCCCCTTCCTGACCAGAGCGATTTAACTGACAATTGCGCAGTCATGCGATGTTGCACCCAAACAAAATTGACATCCTTTTTTTCCCACAAATAGAGCTTTCTTTTGGTGATATTTGATCACCCCTGCAGTTTTTATTTTTTGCGCTATAAACAAAAAAAGAGCGACAATTTTGAATTATTTTTTACTATAATAAATATTCCCCAAAAATATATAAAACATGTTTTTTTCCTCAGTTTAGGCCAATATGTATTCTTCTACATATTTTTGGTAAAAAAAATCGCAATAAGCGTATATTGATTGGTTTGCGCAAAAGTTATAGCATCTACAAAATAGGGGATAGTTTTATGGCAATTTTATTATTAATTATTTTTTTATTAGTAATGGTGGCGATCTGATATTTTTATCGGGACTGCGACATTATGGCAGACACATCAGACATTTTTTACACTATTTTGGGACCGTTGTCATTTATACAGCGATCAGTGCTATAAAAATGCATTGATTACTGTGTCAATGACACTGGCAGTAAAAGGGTTTACCACTAGGGGGCGATGAAGGGGTTAAGTGTGTCCTAGGGAGTGATTCTAACTGTGGGGGGATCGGCTACTAGTCACATGACAACGATCACTGCTCTCAATGACAGAGAGCAGTGATCTCTGTCATGACACAAGCCAGAATGGGGAAGTGCCTTGTTTACATAGGCACTTCCCCATTCTGAGGCTCCGTGACATGATCAGGACATCGAGTCCACAGGTCCGCTATCCCCGACTCCTAAAGGAGACGTACAGGTACGCCCATTTGCCCACCGCTGCCATTGTGCTGATGTATATCGGCGTGCGGCAGTCGGCAACCGGTTAAAGTGAAACAATAAAAAATAAAAAGTCCTGTAAATACAGTGCCTGGGGGCCCCCTTAGTCTTCCTGTAAAGTGACACACCTTTACCATGTATAGAACCTACTGCAGCAAAACTGACATACATTTCTAAATACAATAGCATTGTCGGCAATAGAAAAAAAACAGCAGAGCCCCCCCTGCCCCAAAGCACCCCCCCCAATACTGAGGGAGTATGGCCTGATATGGTTCAGGAGGAGGGGTGCTTGCGCACCTTTTTTTTAAATTTGATATGGGGTTCCTCTTAAAATCCATACCAGACCCGAAAGGCCTGGAATTAATTGGTGAGGGAGCACACTGTTTCTTTTTTTTACTTTTTAATATTGCTGGAAATGTTTTTTTTTTTATTCAGCTGTCAGTGGGGAAGCCCATTGACAGCTGATGACTCATCGGTTGTTAAGGATGCAGCATCCGGCTTTCCGGCCCCCTTTTTTAATAACCAGCTTTCACTGTGCCATGATTGGGCAAAGCTTCGCCAATCAGGGCTTATAATGCACTGTGCAGTGCACACTGCATTGTGGGCCCCTTGGTGGGTGAACAACCCACCGAGGACCCCGCAAATGTAGGTGTTTGCCGAACAGGCGAACAGGCAATGTATTGTGTTAGGTGGTTTTACTAATACAAAGCAGGGAACAAAATCCATTCCTTCCCCCCTGTCAGATCTGCCTTG
This sequence comes from Lithobates clamitans, assembly GCA_037952925.1. Classification (NCBI taxonomy): domain Eukaryota; kingdom Metazoa; phylum Chordata; class Amphibia; order Anura; family Ranidae; genus Lithobates; species Lithobates clamitans. The sequence goes on along the minus strand of JBBGZY010000228.1, from coordinate 1,160,632 downwards.
TTTACATAGGCAGATCTCAGTTCTGTATGTATTACTGATGATCAGCGGGTGCCGGCACACATCCAGTGTTTGGCACCTGCAGATCAGCTTTTGCTGTGAATAATCCCCCCCTGCTGTATATAGACATCATTCTGCACAGGAGAGCCAACCTGTAGCAGTAAAACTGCTATGGAGTGGACGGCAAGTGGTTAATTTGGTCTGGTTATGCGATCATGCAGCTCTGGTTCCTCTGTTTAAGAGAGTGCTCGACAATAGCTATGAATTCCAGTAGCTGTGGAGTCACCATAGACTTGTGTGGCCCAGCCATTGTCAGTGCGCCCTCCTTTCCTCTTCAGCAGCAGCCCTTTGACACAGGGAAGTTGGAGCTACAGAATAACATGACCAGATTAAAAATAGGTATACAGATTTTTTTATGAGGGGTATGAAAGTAAAGAGTAATCAATATCTCAATGAACACAAGAACAATTTCCAAACTTTTGACAAAACTGAGTTTTATAGAACATTTGTTTAGCTCATTACATGAAACTAAGGTAAATAAAATAACATTATATTACAATATCTTCAGTTTTACTCAAATTAGTTGATGCAAAAATGAATACACCCCACAACAAAAACTACTATATTTAATATTTTGTATGACCTTCATGATTTGTAAGGACAGCACCAAGTCCTCTAGGCATGGAATGAACAAGTGGGCGACATATTGAAACATTTATCTTTTTCCTTTCTTCAAGAATGACCTCTTTTAGAGCCTGAATGCTGGATGGAGAGTGATGCTCAATTTGTCTTTTCAGAATTCCTAATAGGTGTTCCCCGATTGGGTTCAGATCGGGAGACATACTTGGCCACTGAATCACTTTTACCCTGTTCTTCTTCAGAAATGCAACAGCGGCCTTAGATGTGTGTTTTGGATCATTGTCATGTTGGAATAGTGCACGACGACCAAGGGCACGGAGGGATGGTAGCATATTCTCTTTCAATATAGAGCAGTACATCTGTGAATTAATGATATCATCAATGAAATGCAGCTTCCCAACACCAGCAGCACTCATGCAGCCTCCAAAAAGGACACTGCCATCACCATGTCTCACTGTAGGCACCATTAAGGATGAGCCAAACACCCACCCGGTTCGGTTCGCACCAGAACATGCGAACAGTAAAAAAACTTTGGACGAACACCATTAAGGTCTATGGGACATGAACATGAAAAATCAGAAGTGCTCATTTTAAAGGCTTATATGCAAGTTATTGCCATAAAAAGTGTTTAGGGACCCGGGTCCTGCCCCAGGGAACATGTATCAATGCAAAACATTTTTTTAAAAATGGGAGCAGTGATTTGTTTAGTGCTTAAAGTGAAACAATATAAAAGCAACTAGAAAATGTATTTCCTGGAGAAAATGAGTGGGAATGCTGAATAGCTGAATTGCTAAAGCTTACTGGATGAAAAGCTTAAATCTGTAAGAAAAAGTTGAAGAAGAATAGAGAATAGTTGGAAAAGTAGGAATGGTTTTAAAATAAACATGAATTTCATTAAAAAAGTTTAACAACACCACTAATGTATAAAAGATGTGGAATATTTAAAGGTTTTTTGAAAAACTTTTTGATCATTAATCCCCACACCTAATGAGTGAGAGACAGTGTGAGAGAACCCTTTAAATAAGCCTTAATAAATCCACAACAGTACATGCTATAGAAACAGCGACTTCACCGTTAGAGACACACAGCCTTTGTGAATGTATTGGTATAACATTTATATTGATAAACTAATGTGGGCATGTCAGCAATTTAAAAAAGAAGTTGGCTGTGCGTTTCGCTGGGAAATGTGAAGAATTTTATACAGGAAAGTCAATGAAAGAGAGTGTAGAACTCTTGTCATTTGAAAGCTCAAACAGCCAAAAGTAAAAGGTATATCACAAAACTGAGCACATTGCCTGAAACTAGACAAAAATACATACGTTTTGATGTATAAATTGTGTATGACAAGTAGATCTTGTGGGCGAGAGAACAATTTATAGGGAGAGAAGGAACTAAGATACTTTTTTTAAGGTTCTGTGCTCTGTGCTCTAGCTATGACATCATCCACTCTAAGCAGCCCAATACACACTCTGTTTAATTTATAAAATTTCCTGAAATGATCACTAAACTTAAAAAGCTTTTTCACAAAAACTCTAAAAGATATCAAACTGAAAAGATATAGCCAGATAGCGGAATATTTTGTGAACATTTTAAAGTTTGTTTGGCATCTGTAGGTGAAAGTATGAAGGAGCTGAAACTTTTGGGAGCGGAAGAATCATGCTCTCATTCACTTCAATGTTACAAAAAAAGTGTTAAAAAGCTTAATATTTTAAAAAGTATAAATAGTAGAAAAAAAGTTGAAGAAGTCCCATCATTAGCTGAAAGATCTGAACATTTTCAAAGTTGAATGGTTTTAATAGCTGAAAGTATGCAGAAGTTACGCAGAGCCAAAAAACGTACGGAATAATGATTAGTTTAAAACTAGAAAATTCATTTCCTGGAGAAAATGGGTGGGAATGCTGAATAGCTGAATTGCTAAAGCTAACTGGATGAATAGCTTAAATCCGTAAGAAAAAGTTGAAGAAGTGAGAATAGTAGGAATGTTTTTAAAATAAACGTGAATTTCATTAAAAAAGTTTAACAACACCACTAAATTATGAAAGATGTGGAATATTTAAAGGTTTTTTGAAAAACTTTTTGATCATTCATCCCCACACCTAATGAGTGAGAGACAGTGTGAGAGAACCCATCAAACAAGCCCTAATAAATCCACAACAGTACATGCTATGGAAACAGCGACTTCACAGATACGTTCACAGGGCCTTTGTGAACGTATCGGTATAAAATTTATTTTGATAAACTTAAAAATGTGGGCATGTTAGCGATTTAAGTAATAAGTTGGCTGTGCGTTTCGCTGGGAAATGTGAAGAATTTTATACAGGACAGTCAAAGGAAGAAAGTGTAGAACTCTTGTCATTTGGTAGCTCAACCAGCCTTTAAATATCATGCCGGGGGGGGGGGGGGGGGTCTATAGTATGCCTGTAAATTGGCACATTTTTCCCATGTTTAGAACAGTACCACAGCAAAATACATTTCTAAAGGAAAAATTGTCACTTAAAGCTGATCGTGCCTGTAATGAATTGTCGGATCTCGGCAATATAGATAAAACTCATTGAAAAAAATGGCATGGGTTCCCCCCTCGGTCCATTACCAGGCCCTTTGAGTCTGGTATGAATATTAAGGGGAGCCCTGAACCAAAAATGAAAAAAAAATTCCATGGGCGTACCCCCAAAATCCATACCAGGCCCTTCAGATCTGGTATGGAAATTAAGTGGAACCCTGCGCCAAATAAAAAAAAATGGCATAGGGGCCCCCCCAAAAGCCATCCCAGACCTGAAGGTCTGGTATGGATTTTAAGGGGAACCCTGCACCAAAATAGACAAAAATGGCATAGGGGTCCCCCCAAAATCCATACCAGACCCTTATCCGAGCGAGCAACCTGGCAGGCCGCAGGAAAAGAGGGGGGGACAAGAGAGCACCCCCCTCCTGAACCGTACCAGGCCACATGCCCTCAACATGGAGAGGGTGCTTTGGGGTCTGACCCCAAAGCACCTTGTCCCCATGTTGATGGGGACAAGGGCCCCATCCCCACAACCCTTGCCCAGTGGTTGTGGGGGTATGCGGGTGGGGGGCTTATCGGAATCTGAAAGGGAAGCCCCCATGGCATCAGAGGGGGCAGGGTCACCCATTTATGTCACTGGGTGGCTCCGCCCTCAGCTATATAACAGCTGCCACCAAGAAGAAGCATCACTCAGTGGGATCCTCCCATGGAGGCGGAACTGTTGCGGCTTTTTATTTTCCTTTTTCGATCCGTCGGGCGGTGTGAATTTACAACGCTGGACGTTTTTATTTTTTTATTTTTTAATAAAGGACTTGTCCCAAGCTTGTCTTTTTTACCATTTTTCAAACTTTTTTGTGAATTGGTAGGGGTACAATGGTAGGGGTACCCCGTTAGAATAAAAATAATATCCCAATATGTAGGATAAATACTGCTGCAAACACTGAAGGAAATATCAGAACCCAAAATAAAGTATAAAATCAAGATAGTGCTGCGTTGTAAAATTAACAATGTGCATATATCCAAGATAAAGTGATAAAGTGCTCAGTGTTAGATACACTTAAAAGAGGCAATTCCTATGATAAATATACAATAAAAATCCTTGAATATATATAATGAACGTATCACGTGCTGTACCCCATTACCAATTCACATGGGGGGGTAGGATCTGGGGGTCCCCTTGTAAAAGGGGGCTTCCAGATTCTGATAAGCCCCCTGCCCACATACCCCCACAACCACCGGGCAAGGGCTGTGGGGATGAGGTCCTTGTCCCCATCAACATTGGGACAAGGTGCTTTGGGGTCCCTATGTTGAGGGCATGTGGCCTAGTATGGTTCAAGTGGGGGGCACACTCTCATCCCCCCTCTTTTCCTGTGGCCTGCCAGGTTGCATGTTCGGATAAGGGTCTGGTATGGATTTTGGGGGGACCCCTACGACATTTTTTTTTAAAATTTGGTGCAGAGTTCCCCTAAATTTCGATACCAGACCTGAAGGGCCTGGTATGGATTTTGGGGGGACCCCCACACAATTTTTTTTTCATTTTTGGTTTGGGGTTCCCCTTAATGGTAATGCACTGGGGGAACCCATGCCATTTTTTTCAATGAGTTTTATCTATATTGCCGAGACCCAGCAATTCATTACAGCCGCAAGCAGTTTTAAATGACAATTTTTCCTTTAGAAATGCCATTTTGCTGCAGGTACTGTTCTAAACATGGGAAAAATGCGCCACTTTACAGGCATACTTCAGACACCCCCCCAGGCATGATATTTAAAGGAATATTTAATTTCTATTGTTTCACTTTAAGCAATTAAAAAAAACACTGCTCCCGAAAAAACGGGCATTTAAAAAAAAATTTTTTGCATTGATACATGTCCCCTGGGGCAGGACCCAGGTCCCCAAACACTTTTTATGAAAATAACTTGCATATAAGCCTTTAAAATTAGCACTTTTGGTTTTTGATGTTAGTGTCCCATAGACTTTAATGGTGTCCTGCGGCTTTCGAATTTGCCGCAAACACCTCATAATGTTTGTTGTTCGCAGAATGGCCGAACAACCAAAGTTCAGCCCGAACTTACGCTCGGCCGAACCGTTCACCTATCCCTAGACACCATGCATTTTTCTTTGTACTCCTCACCTTTGCAACGCCATACAGTTTTGAAGCCATCAGTTCCAAAAACATTTATCTTGGTCTCATCACTCCAGAGTCCCAGTAGCCTTCTTCTTTTTCAGCATGGGCCCTGACAAACAAATTCTAGGTGGGATTTTTTGTGCATGGCCTTTGTGGAGAGGCATCCTTCTTGGATGACACCCATGGATGCCATTCCTCTGCAGTGTACGTCATATTGTGTCACTGGAAACAATTATCCCAATTTGGCTTTCTACTTCTTTAGCTAACTGCAGTGAACTTGCATGCTGATTTTCTTCAACCCTTATCATCAGAAGACACTCCTGTCGAGGTGTCAACTTCCATGGATGTGGTAAAGTAAAGTGCAGCGCTAAATAGAAAATATGACTAAAATAATTGTACAATTAATTTGAATACAATGTACAAAGATAATTGTCCATAAGTGAAATATGGGGACCACACAGATCCTATAGTGAAAAACCAAAATAAAGTTCAATGAAATGAATAACAGTCCAATAAATCAAAGAGGTGTATCAAAATATAAGTGTCACATAGATAATGCAAATTGATAGAAGGTCCATCACCAAAGTCACCAATCGCTTACCGGAAGGATTGAACTCAGATAGGTATACACCTAATGAGTCAATAAGGCTTTTGTGAGGTACCCAGGATAATTCAGGCTCACAGTATAAACGCAATCTCCAGGGGGTGTTTAGAACGGTGGATGTCAGCGGGTGGGCAGGCAGCCCAACCATTAGATATAAAAAGAAGAAAGAGGGCACATAGCTTAATTCTGTATGGAATGGGTAAAAATTTAATAAGCAAATAAGGGAATTGCACTCACATTTCCAAGATAAAAACATCTGGATGATGCCTAATGAGGCAAAACGCGTCGGTATGCCAAGCTGATTCCACTGTTACTGTCTTACAAGCGCTGTTTTTATCTTGGAAATGAGAGTGCAATTCTCTTATTTGCTTATTAAATTTTTACCCATTCCATACGGAATTACGCTATGTGCCCTCCTTCTTCTTTTTATATCTAATGGTTGGGCTGCCAGCCATTTATTATCCTACCTGCTGACATCCACCATTCTGAACACCCCCTGGAGATTGCATTATACTGTGAGCCTGAATTATCCCGGGTACCTCACAAAAGCCTGATTGGCTCATTAGGTGTATACCTATCTGAGTTCAATCCCTCCGGTAAGCGATTGGTGACTTTGGTGGTGGACCTTCCATCAATTTTCATTATCTATGTGACACTTATATTTTGATACACTTCTTTCATTTATTGGACTGTTATGGACAATTATCTTTGTACATTGTATTCAAATTAATTGTACACTTATATAAGTCATATTTTCTATTTAGCGCTGCACTTTACTTTACCATTTCACACTTTTGTAAATTGAATCACTGCTGTGCTGGCTGCTATTTTTGCACATTTGGACAGCTATATATTATGTAGACAGTATATGTTTGTATATTTAACTTCCATGGATGGCCTCGACGTCTCTGTGAGATGGTTGCAGTTCCATAATTGTTACATTTTTGTATCACTTTTGCACAGTATTCTGACTAATAAGTAAAGCTTTACTGATCTTCTTGTAGCCTTCACCTTTCTTGTGTAAAAAAAAATATTTTCTTTCTCAGGCCTTGTGACATTTATTTTCCGTGTACCATTGCTGACAGCATGAAATGGGGAGGGGTTTTCTTTGTTAATTAATGTTATTTTATAATCAACTGTCTGCTGGACACCTGTTTAATGAAAACCTGTAGTTGAATTCTTGTTAATAAGGAATTTGTTATCTAAAAATTAGCTTTGCTCTTAAGACTTTCATTGGTGTGTATTCATTTTTGCAACATGGTCTTGAATCAATTTGTAAAGAAAAATACTTTTTTGTGTGTAAAAATTAACAAATCTTGGGTGCAATCAATGGCCCACATTTGTGGGAGTATTTTGGAGTACTGTATAGTGTTCCATAGGAAATGTTGGTGAGCACTTGTATGTCATGTCCTTAAAGCGGAGTTCAACCCAAAAATGGAACTTCCGCTTTAAGGGAAGGTGACCCCCTGACACATTTGGCATGTCATTTTTTTGGGGGGTGGATACCCTCTTTTTTTGAGGGTTCCAGCTTCCACTTCCTCCAGGCGCACCGCGGCACTGGAAGGAAGATCACCTCTCCCCCCTTCCTCTCGGGAACCATCTGGGACACGTCACAGATCCCAGATGATTGCCCGGCCAGTCGTGGCTCGCTGCACGTTTGAAGCCACAGCCGGGCGCCCACAGTGACAATGCCAGCGCTGCAGAGAGGAGGGGGAGATGAGCAGGGCTTTATTAGTCCGCATCGCTGGACCCTGGGACAGATAAGTGTCCGATTATTAAAAGTCAGCAGCTGCAGTATTTGTAGCTGCTGTTTGTGTGGTAGGGAGATTCAACCTCTCTATTCATCACTGGAGTAGAAGGTGATGGAAAAGCCAAAACTTTATGGTTATCAAAAGGACACGTGTTAAGGGAAGATCCACCAGTGGACTACCTGTTCTAGTGACAACTTTCTTGGGGAAAAGAGGATCTGGAGATATTTCCTCCCATTCCCTGTTGTGTCTCTCCCATTCCCTGTTGGGTCAGAATTGAGGAGAAAGCTACTCAATAAGACACAAAGCAAAAAACACTGATACAGATATTAAAGCGGAACTTCAGTCATTTTTTCAACTTTCCATCTATTAAATCTTCTGCCCTTGTTGTTTTAACTTTGGATAGTAAAACATTTTTTTCTGCCAGGAAATACCTTACGCAGCCCACTTCCTGTTTCTGGTCTGGTCATTAGCCTAGGCTTATGACATCATGCACAGCTCCCTCTCTCACTCTCATGAGAGTTTGCCAGGAAGGGAGGGGGGATGAGTCATAAGAGGGCCAATGAGGTCTGCAGCGCTGCAGAGCTGGAGATGTGCCTTTGTGTGTCTGTAGATCCAGGAAGTGAACAGCCAGCAGCAAATTATATGAGCAGACTGCAGTTCCTCTTTAACTATTCCCTACTACCTTAAATTAAAAGAAAACATTTTGGCTAAAGATATAGTTTTGGAGGGGGCGTGGCTTGACCTCTGAGGAGATGGCTGCTTAACTTCAGAGCTCCCACTGACAGGGATTGATTTCTTCTCGCAACGGAGGATTTTTAAATACTTACCTACCGGAAAACATGGGTAGGGCTTCTAGAAACTCCTCTGCCTCTCGGTCTCGCTCACCTCGTGAATTACCTGGCAGACCGACTCAAAATATACCTGAGATGTTTAGGGCCCAGGCGAGCAACATGGCTCCGTCTCATTCTCCACAAGGAACACAGAGACAAGTGACGGGCACTACTGGGACCACAGCCGTCTCACAGAATGTGGACACTTACGGGGGAATTACCCTCTCCCTTCATCAACAACCCAGTTTAAATGATCTCCGTTCTGTGGAAGCCGACATAAAGGACACCTTGACAGCAGTCATCACAGAACTGAGGATTGACATCCAGGCAATCCCTGGCAGAGTACAGGCTGTGGAGAATTCAACAGCCCTACACACCACAGCGATCAGGAGAAATCACCTAACTTTAGACACCCACACCAGGCAACTAAGGGATATGAACCGCCACTTGGAGGATTTGGACAATCGTGGCAGACGCCATAACCTCCGTGTGAAAGGCTTATCAGAGACCGTTGATACGGATCATCTGCAGGAAGAAGTCAGCAGCATATTTAATAACATGCTAGAAAGACCGAAAGACACTTCAATCAATATGGAACGGATACACCGTGCTTTACGACCAAAAGGAAGGGAGGGTGATCCGCCACGGGATGTGATATGCTGTATTGTTGACTATCACCTCAAAGAGGAGCTGCTGAGGAGAGCCCGTGTTTTGGCGCCATTACAGCATAATGGAACAGAGATTCGTATATTCCAGGATCTATCATCCATAACACTGCAGCGTAGAAGGGAATTGCGCCCTCTGCTGGATGTTCTTCGCACGAAGGGGATCACATGTCGTTGGAAGTTCCCCTTTGGTCTCGTGGCTTCTTCACATGGCCGCTCCGCTCTCCTTAGGGTCCCGGAGGACCTTCATCATTTTTGTGCAACGCTGGAGATTCCTCTCACCGAAGTCCCAGAATGGTATGCGGAATTCCGCTCCCCCGCGCCTAGATCCGAACCCATGGAGACACAGGAGATCCGGTACTGCAGACGCAGATCCCCATCAGAAGATAGACTACACCACTCGGGACGGCATCCAGCCTCGCTTCACAGCCCGACTAAACCTCCACACACGCGCAGAGCCAGAAGAGACCGCTGAATTGATCCTCCACTGGAACACCAAACGCTTCTCTTTTCTAAGTTAAGTTGCTGACTTTAGTTTACATGTTTTACTCTATTAACAAATCTTTGAGACATATGGAGCTTTTTTCTATCTGATTCGCCTACTTTTTTTAGGCTGTTAAGGGGACATAGAGATCAAATGCCAGAGGCTAGTTGTCACCCCTCTGGTTTAGGATAATTGGACTCACTCATTCTAATACAACACCTTCCCTGACCTGCAGTGCTGCTTATTCATTTGAGGCGTAATGACAGCCTCCATAACATACTTGGAGTCATATCTTTTTTTTTTTTTTAACTTTAATAATACTATATCTACCTGAGTTGACATGTGACTATGTTATACGGAAGGAAGGAACCCCCGGGATACAGAACCAAATGTCGAGCCACATGGTACATACGTTTATTACTTTATTATACCCTCCTTTTTAAGCATAAGCTTACGCAAATAGACCCTACCATGAATTACCTATTTGACATTACTGCAGCCCTATTGTAATCTTCAAGCTAATGAAACTTACAATACTGCAGAACAGGGCAGGACATAATATCAATCGACCCCATGTGTGTAATTACTAAAGGCAAGGGATCCAGGGAGTTTCTTCCTAAATACTAGACACGCAATGGAGCTAGATAAATATCTGCCCTATTGGTTCTTACTACCGGGGCCCTGCCATGATATAACAGCGCTTACACTGACATAGACCTCGACCACGCTCCAAGTTTATACACTGCACCCACAATAACTCGCTATTCAACGCTGTGGGTCCAATTAATGCACTCTAATGGCACAGTAACCGACAATACATTTTGGCACCAAGCCCATAAAGGCATGGTCTAAGCCACATTTTACAACCCAAATAGCCGGACAGAATTGACATATATGATTGGAATCACCCTATACTATGATCTGCCCTTCAACGGGCATATTTGTTAACCTGACTTGATCCTGACCATTTTACATATTAACATTACCTGAAGGTTACGGGTCATCCCAATCAATAGTGTCGGAGTCTGTAAACTAAAATTTCCCATCACATCAGACCGTACCTTCCACCCCGTTATATCAGTGACTACACCCTTTCATGCTACTGAGGTTTAACCCTATATATGCTCTACACATTGCTAAGGTTTATACATCACATGCAGTGCTTCCTCACCCGGGGTGACAGGGTGGCAACTAGCTCAAATAGCTCAAATTTTCCATGTTTATTGCCCATATGAATGACTATGTCCCCAGCTGACCGACCTACAGATAATGTATTGTCTCACCTTGTTAACATTAAATGCTCTTTGTTTGCATGTTTCGTTACACACCTGTATAGTTGTTACCCGGTTGCTCCATACCCGTAACACACCAATTTTTACCTCCACTTGTACATTCCACTACCCTATAACAGTGGGCAGACACTCACTTTGTATACCTCTCCCTCGTCAGATCTTCGCCAACCCCCACACGGCCCCAGAATAAAGTGTAGAAAGCCTCTAGGCCAATACACACTGACTGGGCACCGTAACTCACCGATATTCCCCAATTGTGAGACGGGTGGGCTGGTACCCCCTCTCTTCGGTGACTTAACTGAGAGTACCTCATAACCCCTTATTTGAAGATTGCATTCTTTACCATCCTCTCCATTCCTTGAAGCTCTTATCCTTACTCCCCGCTTCACATTTATAGAACATTAACCCTATCATGGCAACGCACAAGGCAGTACAACCCACACCCAGTGTCAAATTTTATTCACTGAACGCCCGTGGACTTAACACCCCGGAAAAGAGATCCCAACTAATGCACCACCTTCAAAGAACCAAAGCCCACATCATTTTTTTACAAGAGACCCATTTTAGATCTGATAATATTCCGAAATTACATAGCAACTTCTATCCGACTGTATACCATGCCTCCAATAAGGATTCGAAAACCAAAGGCGTATCAATTTTAGTTTCTAAACACTGTCCCATCCAAATACAAGATGTTGATCGAGATGAAAAGGGCAGATTCTTATTCCTCAAGGGTTTATTGCACAACAGACCTATTACACTAGCCAACCTATACGCACCCAATATACATCAAGTTACCTTCTTCCGCAAGACTCTACACCAGCTCACCTCCTTCCAGAATGGCATCCTGATAGTAGGGGGTGATTTTAATCTAGCACTATCACCATCCCAAGACACATCAGCAGGTTCCTCTTCCCTGACATACAGAGCCCTCCGAGCAATCAAGACTCAACTAAGCGAATTAACCCTACACGACACATGGCGTACTCTTCATCCCAAGGAAAAGGACTATACTTTCTTTTCCTCACCACACAATAAGTACTCCAGACTGGACTACTTCTTCATTTCACAGAATGACCTGACTCTCCTTAAGACAGCTACCATTGACCCCATGCTCCTCTCCGACCACAATCCCATTTCCATGACCCTATCTTTCCCGACTTCACAGACAAACTCCCCCATCTGGCGCCTTGATAACTCACTGCTGACAGATCCTGCAATTACACAGAAAATCAATACTCACCTTACACATTATTTTCGGGAGAATGAATCTGCAGACATCTCTCCTACCACTCTTTGGGTGGCGCATAAATGCGTCATCCGAGGGGCACTCATCTCTCTAGCCGCGAACAGAAGAAGAGCCAGAATAGCACATATTGAAGGGCTGTATAAGCGCATTCATTCTCTTGAAAAAGTCCACAAGCAAACTCTAGCTACAAAAACCCTTGAAGAGTTACAAAAGGCCAGAGAAGAACTATTAGAAGAACTAGGAAAAACACTGAAATGCAAATTTACTCTAACAAAATGCCTATTCTACGAATTCGGGAACAAATCTGGTAAATTGTTAGCCAGAGCCCTTCAACTTAAAAAAGCGGCATACACTATTCACACCATCAAGGACCCCTCTGGGAACTCAATTGTCACATCTGACAGCATAGCAGATCAATTCGTAAGCTACTTCACCAAACTTTACAACTTACCTTCTATAACCATGACTGGACAGAACCCTGACAGAACGCAGGCTATTGAAAGTTTTCTAACTCAATATGGCCCCACACCTATTACACCAGATGATGCGGCTAAGATAAATCACCCGATTACTGCTGAAGAAACTATGCTAGCGTTGAAACAATTGAAAACTGGCAAGAGCCCAGGCCCTGACGGCCTCTCCGTAAGCTACTATAAATCATTTACTGAAATTTTAGTCCCTAGATTCCTAAAAGCGTTCAACTCTCTACCCTCTTCGCCTCAAGCAAGCAAAGATATTTTAACTGCTCACATAACACTTATACCGAAACCCGGCAAAGACTCCACCTTAGTATCAAATTATAGACCCATATCTCTCCTGAACGTAGACATAAAACTTTATGCAAAAGTTCTTGCAAATCGTATTCTTCCGCTAATCCCTAGACTGGTATCACTGGATCAGGTAGGTTTTGTCCCTGGACGAGAAGCCAGGGACAACACCTTAAAGGCCCTCAACATACATCACGGGTTGACGCATTCTTCGAAGCCGGGATTTCTGTTGTCCCTCGATGCGGAGAAGGCGTTCGACAGAGTGGCATTGGACTACATGATGGCGACACTTAAGGCTATGGGTTTCCCAGAACACCTGCTTCAACTAATTTTCGCACTATATTCCCAGCCATCAGCTAGCATTCGAGTCAATGGCCGCCTGTCGGACGCCTTCTCCGTTTCGAATGGCACACGCCAGGGATGCCCTTTATCACCCCTCATCTTTATTCTTACTATGGAGCCACTTCTTCGTAAACTACAAGCCAACCCTGATATCAAGGGTGTCAACATCAACCACAAACATTATAAAATAGCAGCCTACGCTGACGATGTCTTGCTTTTCCTTACAGACCCAATCACCTCTATACCCAATTTAATAAAAGACCTCACTATGTTTAAATCACTCTCCAACCTCCAAATTAATTTCTCGAAATCTAAGGCCCTAACATTTCCCTACCTACCAGCACGGTATCTCAGTGCCAAGCAAACTTTCCCTTCGAGTGGGAGCCTCACGCTATCACTTATCTAGGTATTCAGATCCCCAAAAACCTATCCAATTTATACTCCAGAAACTTCTTGCTTATTCTCCAATCTATTCAACAAGATCTCAAGAAATGGCATGTGGGCATATTTTCATGGTTCGGAAGAGCATCCATTATAAAAATGAATATCCTACCCAGACTCCTATATCTCTTTCAAACCCTGCCTATCCGTCTTCCCTTAACATTCTTTGCAACCTGCAAACGACTCTGCAGAAACTTCATTTGGTCAACAAAAACACCCAGATTGAGCTGGTATAGATTAACCATTCCTAAATCAAAAGGGGGTATTGGACTCCCGGACGTCTACAAATATTATTGTGCATGCCATTTGACCAGAGTAGTCGACTGGCAAATCCACGCAGACACTAAGGCTTGGGTTAAACTTGAAGAAACGTTTGCAGGGATCCCGATCTCACATCTACCATGGATTTCACAGAAAATGATCCCCAAAGAATGCTCTAACCACCCATTTATACACTCTACCCTTCTCCACTTTCGGATGATATGTAAAAAACATAACATAGCGTCTTCACCCGGGCCTCTGACACCCATCGATCAAAATCCTGACTTCCTCCCTGGCCTCTCAAATTCCAATACTGATACCCAGCGACGGCTACCCTCTCTAAGGGCTGAACACTTTTTCCATAACGATGAATTCACAACGTATGCAGCATTATCCTCCCGTTTTCCCAATCAAACCATCCCCTTCTTTAAATATTTACAGGTTAGGCACTTTATACAAAGTTCTAAACCTCTGATTAACTGGCATAGGGAACACACCCCCTTTGAAGCTATCTGCACTGCTACTGATCCCCAAAGACATCTGATTTCGACCATGTACTCACTCTTGTTCTCAGACTGTAGCCCTAAATCTAACGCAATTAGCCAGCGTTGGGAAATGGACCTTTCATTAAACTTATCTAACACTGAATGGGAACGGATCTTTGAGCACATTCATAAAGGGTCCATCAATGTCACAGCCCAAGAAAATGGATATAAGCTGTACTCTAGATGGTACAGAACCCCGATCATAATACACAAATACCACCCTAAGATTTCCCCACTCTGCTGGAGATGCAATTTGACTCAAGGATCCTTACTCCACATATGGTGGGAGTGCCCGCTCATACAACCTTTCTGGAAAGAAGTATACCATCTCATAACCCACATTACTACTTACACACCGGACTTTACACCCTCCCAATATATGCTCCACCACACAGCTATACCCTACTCGGCCTACAGAAAATCCCTTGCCCTTCACCTCATCAACGCCGCCAAACAATGCATACCCATGTTTTGGAGACAGACCAATACCCCTACTACCTCTCACTGGTTTCGCCGCATAAATAACATAGCAGAAATGGAAGCTCTCATTCACCAGGCCAGAGAGAACCCACAAAAATTTCAACAAACTTGGGCCTGCTGGTCACACTTTAAAGAATCTGCCGATTACCGCAACTCTCTATAAAGACACACATTTACTCTATCCGGGTTATTACACAAACTGTTTTTTGCCTTTAAGATACACCTGAAAGATACACGATCCCACTTACCTCAACCCATCTTCACATACTACCCCTACCTGCTATAATTCTATTATTATCTGGATGACATCTAGCACATAAGAGCTTCTATTCCCTTCACCATATCGTCATGTAATACCACAGAGGTTTCCCTGGTTATACCCTCTCTGGAGCTTATCACCCCACTATATTTCCGTCCCACTGGCATACCAAACAACAAACTATTGTACAGGTGACATACTCCTTTATTGATCTTACCGACCGAGATTAGTAGCTCCCCTCTCCAGACACAGTTAGAACCCTATAGGGGTGTTCGGTTGTCGGGGGAGCATGCATGAGTATACCTGTACTTCACCCTCAGTAAGTTATATACACAAGACCTCGTACCATACTCCAATAGATGCCAGTGGAGTTGTTCTCTTACCATTCATGTTGACTTCCTTACCTGTTTCTCTATCTAGCTTGTTTTACCCTCTTAGTTGTGTAGTCTATAGATTACTGAACATTTTATGTTGTATTGTAAGTATACTGTATACATTTAAACCGTGTTATGCTTGTAACATTTCATTGCTGCACTGTATTCTCCTTGTTGTAATGAAAACTTCAATAAACATTTTGAAACAAAAAAAAAAGATATAGTTTTGAAATAGAATCATTTTATTAACCTGTTGCCACCCACCATCATATGACGGCAGGCCCATTCACACAGAGCATGCGTGCGACCACGGGCGCACAGCCCTGCACTGTCGGTGGCGCCGTGTCCCCTAAACACAGCGCGTCACCGACAGGGGGGAACAGCCATTGGGCATAGCAGTTTACCATGTGATCAGCCGCGATTATGTCACGACTGATCACAAATGGTATTTCCCTCCTAAGACCTTGCATGAGCGCGATCGGCATCGACAAGGGTAAACAGTCAATAGCTGGCGGCTGTTTACCACGTGATCGGCTGTGATCCATTCACAGCCGATCAGTAAATGTAAACACAGACCGGTTACTAGCTGTTACCGGCTCTTCTCTCCTCACACACCATTTCCAGTGTGAGGAGAGAAGAGCTAGGAACAGTGAGTTACCGATCTGTGTAGTGTCAGTGTCTGCACCAACACCACACAAAAAAAGAGAACCTGTCACATCGCCCCCCCATTGCAGCTGTCACCCAACAGTCACCACATAAGTGCCCATCAGTGCTTATAAAAGTGCACCTGTCACCCATCAGTGCCCACAAAGCGCACCTGTCACCCATCAGTGCCCATAAAGTGCACCTGTCATCATCAGAGACTTCCATCAGCGGTGCACGTCACCCATCAGTGACCATCGCCAGTGACCGTCATCAGTGACTCATCCGTGACCCTTGTCTGTCACCTATCAGTCCCATAAAGTGCACCAGTCACCATCAGAGACTTCCATCAGTGACTGTCACCCATCACCCCTCACCTGTCATCCATCAGTGACCGTCACCTGTCACCCATCAGTGACCATCACCCGTCACCTGTCACCCATTAGTGACCGTCACCTGTTGCCCATTAGTGACCGTCACCTGTCACCCATCACCTGTCGCCCATCAGTGACCGTCACCTTTCACCCATCCCCTGTCACCTGTCAACTATCAGTGAACGTCACCTGCCACCTGTCTGTCACTTGTCACACAGCCCATCAGTAACCGTCACCTGCCACCCGTTGCACAGGCCAACAGAAAAATGTCCAAAAGAGTATATACCAGTGAGATGGTGTTCTAGATCCTCTCCATGACTGATGAGAGCAGTGGGGAGTTCTCATCAGATTCAAATGCCAATTCCAATTGTGAATCAAATTCAGCGTTTGAACTGATCGATAGTAGTGGATCTGTAAATGAATCAGGGGAAGAATGCATCCCTCCTAAAAGGGCACAGTGCTCTGGAAACCAGGCAGCCACCAGCAATATACCCAAGGATCAAATTCCCAGGCCCAGTACCAGTACTGCCGCCAGCGATAGACCCCAAAAACAAAGGCCCACTACCAGCGCTGCCACTAGCAAAAGATCACAAGAAATGCCCAGGCCCAGTACCAGCACTGCCGCCAGCGAAAGACCACAAGAAATGCCAACATCCAGCGCTGCCGCAGCATCATGCCCAAATGTCAGCACAGGAACTTCAAATCCCGTAACTACCAGCACTGGAGTGCCACGTCCCCCAAGAGCCAGGGCCGCTACACATCTTCTAGCTGATCTTGCCAATCCAACATGGCTGCCTTTCCGACTCAGGATCAGCAAGAATTCCCCCTTTCACCGCATAACCAGGTGTGCAGGCCAATAACAAAAATTTTACTGAAATCAATTGTTTTTATTTATTTTTGCCCGACACTTTGCTGCAATTCATCATGGATCAGACCAATTTATATGCCCAGCAGCATATTGCCAACAACGCCCATCCGTTTGAGTGGAAGGATTTGACTCTGGAGGAGTTCAAAGTGTTTATGGGCCTCACCATAAACATGGGACTTACAAAAAAAAATGAAGGACATGCCTATTAGTTCACCAACCCCATCTACCACATGCCCATTTATTCTTCCATAATGTTCAGGTCCCGATACGAGATGATAATGCATTTTATTCATTTCAGCGACAACACCCAGTGCCCTCCCTGCAATCATCCAAATTACGATAAGTTTTATAAAATTCACCCACTCATTAATTTCTTTTCCCAAAAATTTGCAGAACTCGATGTCCCCGATCAGCATATATGTGTAGATGAGTCCCTGGTACCCTTTTCAGGCTGGCTAGGAATAAAGCAATATATTCCTAGCAAAAGGGCCAAATACGGAGTGAAATTTTATAAGCTTTGTGAGAGAGTTATATCTGTATCTGTATGCGTTACGCATATACGAAGAAAGAGATTCCCAGCTCCAGCCCCCTGAGTGCCCGGCCTACATGAGCACAACTTGTAAAATTGTATGGGAACTGGTATACCCACTACTGAAGAAAGTTTACCACATATACCTGGATAACTTCTACACCAGCCTGCCTCTTTTCAAACACCTATACCTCACAGAAACACTGGCCTGTGGAACCTCCAGAAAGAATAGGAAGGGCTCCCCACAAGCCATAGTGAATAATAATAACTTGCAAAGGGGAGAAAGAGCAACTTTGAGATGCAACGAAGTGCTGGCCTTGAGGTAGAAGGATACCAGGAATGTGTACATGATGTCCACCATCCATGACAACACTACAATTGAAGTTCAGAGAAGACGAGGTCCCATTGAAAAGCCAACATGTGTACAAGATTACAATCTCTACACGGGGGGGTGGATTTCAATGACCAAATGATTCAGCCCTATTTATCAATAAGGAGGCCCCATTTCTGGTACAAGTAACAATCTATTTAATTAATTTGACAATTTATAATGCCTACATAATTCACATTAAATCCACGGAAAGCACTGTCCCCTTCCTAAAATTCATTGAAGAAGTTGTCACGTCCCTCATCTACCATCAAAGACCCCCCCAGTAAACCTTCGCTTTGATGCTGTTAGCCGGCTTCATGAGTGCCACTTCCCGGACAACATTCCACCATCTAAAGCAGGCCAAAGATGCCAATAAAGATGTTGAGTATGCATCAAAAGAGGATTTCAAAGAGATACCAGCTACCATTGTACCCAGTGTCCCTCGGAACACGGCCTTTGCATTGGTGAATCCTTCAGACTATATCACATGTCCCTAAAATATTAGCCCATATTCTTAACCATTTCCCCATTTTCATCATCTGTGCTGACCATTTCCCATGCTTCCTCAAATAACCATGCCACTGCCTTCCATGTGAACTGACCCTAGCCTATTTTTTTGACTATGCCTCTGCCTACCGTTTGGACTGCTTCCACGTGAACTGACCCTGGACTGTTTTATCAATTATGCTTCTGCCTACTGCTTGGACTGCTTCCAGGTGAACTGACCCTGGCCTGTTTTATGGACTATGCTTTTGCCTACTGCTTGGACTTATCTGTTGCCCTGCTACTGTAGTACACATGGGTCTCACATGCGAGGGGCTCCAGAAATGTTTTTCCAGGTGGAGAAAACTATTTTTTTGTTCTCTCCAGGTTTCGTAATTTCCAGATTAGGGTCTGGAGTCCGGAGGCTTCATAGAGATTTGGGTGGGTGATGCCTCTACCCCTGTGCCCCTGTGCAAAGGTCTTACCTGATTGCGGCCCTCAGCCTGCTGCTGCCTTACTGTCATCATGCCTCTGCCTGCTGCATAAACTGACCACACCTCTGCCTGCTACCTGGACTATGTAAATAATTAGCTGTAGCAAGAGGCAGTATGTTTATGAAAGGCTGGAGAGCGGTACAATAATGAGTGCAGGCAGGTAACGGTGTACCTGGACCAATATTATGGCTGTGCTGGCTGTCTCTGCCTGGACAGTTTCTATGGACAAATGCTTTGGCTGTGCTGACAATATCCTTGTGCTGACTATAGAATATTCCTGCCTGCTGCCTGAATAATTACTATTGTTGTTGCTAAGCACATCCCTGCCTGCTGCCTGTTGCCTGGACCAATTCTCTCCTCTGGGGACACTACTAAAACCACAGGTAACACTTTTTTACCCTTTCCTCAATAGAATTTATTTTGGATTGTAATTTTTGGTATGTAAATGCTATGTGTTAGAAATATGAAGGGCCTTCAAAAATGATAGGTTGTCAGGAAATTAAATGTGTAATTTATGCTTGCAGAATGCCTGAAGGTGCTACTTCAATTGTGGGCCTCTGTATGTGGTCAGGCTGTGTAAAAGTCTCAAACATGTAGTATCGCTATACTCAGGAAGAGTAGCAAAATGTATTTTAGGGTTTCGTTTTTGCTATATACATGCTATGTGTTGGAAATATTTTAAAAATGGACAACTTTGTGTAAAAAAAAATGTGTTTTCATTTTTTTCCCACATTTTCCAAAAACTTCTGGAAAAAAATGAACTGTTCAAAAGACTCAACATGCCTCATAGATTATACGTTGGGGTGTTTGCTTTCCAAAATGGGGTCATTTTGTGGGCATTTCCATTGTCCTGGTGCTCTGGGGCCTTTAAAAGTGTAATAGGTGGTTGAGGAATGAGATGTGTAATTTATGCTTGTGAACGCCTGAAGGTGCTACTTCACTGGTGGGCCTCTGTAAGTGGCTAGGCTCTATAAAGTCTCACACATGTGGTATCGCCATACTCAGGAGGAGTAGCAGAATGTATTTTGGGGTGTCATTTTCACTCTATTTTCTTGTCCTGGTGCCCCAGGGCCTTCAAAAGTGTGATAGGTCGTCATGAAATTATATGTGTAATTTATGTCCCTAGAACACTTGATGGTGCTCCTTGCATGTTGGGCCTCTGAATGGGGCCAGGCTGTGAAAAAGTCTCACACATGTGGTATAGCCATACTCAGGAGGAGTAGCAGAATGTATTTTGGTGTGTAGTTGCAAGCATGCATACGCTGTGTGAGAGCAATGACCTGTTAATATGTAAATTTTGTAAAAGAAAAAAAAACACAAATCTTCAGTTTGCAATGATATGTGGGAAAAAATTACAGCTTCAAAAAACCCACCATGTGACTTACTAAATACCATGGGATGTCTACTTTCCAAAAAGGGGTCATTTTGGGGGTATTTGTATTTTCCTGGCTTGTTTGTGTCTCAAGAAATGAGATAGGTCTTCAGTACATCAGGTGTGGTCAGGTGTGATCAATTTTCAATGATTGGCACCATAGCTTGTAGACTCAATAACTTTCACAAAGACCAAATAATATACACTAATTAGGGTTATTTTTTCCAAAGATATGTAGTCATAAACTTTGGCCAAAATTTATGAAGAAAAATTACTAATTTGCAAAATTTTATGACAGAAACAAAGAAAAAGGCATTTTTTTCACCAAATTTTCAGTCTTTATTTATTTATAGCACAAAAAAAAAAAACCACTAGTGATTAAATACCACCAAATGAAAGCTCTATTTGTGTGAAAAAAAGAACACAATTTTTTTTGGGTACAGTGTTGCATGACTGAGTAATTGTCATTCAAATGCCCCGTACACACGGTCGGATGTTCCGACGGAAATTGTGTGATAGGACCTTGTTGTCGGAAATTCCGACCATGTGTAGGCTCCATCACACATTTTCCATCGTATTTTCCGACACACAAAGTTTGAGAGCAGGCTATACAATTTTCCGACAACAAAATCCATTGTCGGAATTTCTGTACATGTGTACACAAATCCGACGCACAAAGTGCTACGCATGCTCAGAATAAATAAAGAGATGAAAGCTATTGGCTACTGCCCCGTTTATAGTTCCAACGTACGTGTTTTACGTCACCACGTTCAGAATGATCGGATTTTCCGACAACTTTGTGTGACCGTGTGTATGCAAGACAAGTTTGAGCCAACATCCGTCTGAAAAAATCCTAGGCTTTTGTTGTCGGAATGTCCGATCAATGTCCGACCATGTGTACGGGGCATAAGTGTGAAAGCACTGAAAGCCGAAAATTGATCTGGGCAGGAAGGGGGTGAAAGTGTCCTGTAGGCAAGTGGTTAATAGCAATAAAGTTTGTTTTTACAGAGGCCAAAATTAAAAAAAGAAACATTATTGGGGGAAATAAAAAAAAATGTTGGTCATACAGTTCACAATAATACAACAGTAAATATGCTTCAAAATAACAAAACATTGCATCATATACATGGATTGCAACAGCAAATGTACTTGGTCAGACATTTAGAGAGCATGATACCAGGTGATATCAGTAGAGAAAAGTAGATGTAAACTGGGGATACTATTTATTTAAAGTGATTTTAAAGATAAAAAAAACACTGAAACCTTCCTAATTATATCTAACATCTACTGTATCTGTGCCCTTTGTGTTTGATAAAAATTCCTCCTTTATTAGAAATGATCTGGTGATCCTGCCATTCCTAGGGCTTCCTCCTTCCTGGTGGTGATCTGCAGGCTCCTAGGGCCTTTGCAGTGTTGCCACCAGAGTGCATATGCACCCTGTTCAGACTAGTAAGTAAGTTGTGTATTACTATACATGGTTTACTTTCTAGGTCATGTGATGGCTGTTCATAATACCACCTGGCCTGGGTGAAGGCTAAAACTTAACCACAGCACATCACATGTTATGTGATATCGCTTTAGCTATTAACCTCCCTGGTGGTATTCCCGAGTCTGGCTCGGGGTGGAATTTCAGAACCAAAAGCGGTAACCCGTGCCAGGCTCGGGATCGCATCGCAGGATCCAGGAAGAGCTTACTTACCTTGTCCCCTGGATCCTGAGATGTCTCCCCGCAGTTTGAGCAGCTCATCCTCCGCTCAATTCACAATGGAGCTGGGCTTCGTTCCCTGCGAGCGTTGCGACGCATGTGGACGGAGAACTGCGCCAAATTCAAAAAGTGAAACACACACAATACATACAGTACACTGTAATCTTACAGATTACATTACTGTATGAAATTATTTTACATCCCTTTTGTCCCTAGTGGTTTCTCCAGTGCCCTGCATGCAGTTTTATATTATAAAAACTGTTCTTTCTGCCTGGAAACTGGAGATTGTCCATAGCAACCGAAACCGTCCCTTTACATCAAAAGGGGTTTTAGACCAGCTAGAAAACAGCGATAATAAATTAGAATCACTGGCAGAATTGAGGGATAGTGATTTGTGGGGAGATCCGTCGACAAACACAGAAAAGTAATGACAGCGACAATTCTGCAACTGAGCAAATTTAAGTGTTTTTGATTTGATTACATTATTGAATAATTTTTATTATTATTATATTATTATTTGGTATAATTAGTTATTTATTATATTATAATTTATGATTTCATGTTTCAAACTTTATCATACCCGAGATGTCTACTAGACTCTGGTTTGGACAGATTTAAGTGAGTTATTCCTAAGAATTACAGGCCTACAATATAAAACGCGAAATTTCCATGCAAAATAATGGTACCGCTTTCAGCATTAAAAATATGAAATAATCATACCGCCAGGGAGGTTAAATGCCCTGCCTTCAAAGTCATTTAAAAGGCAGTGCATTGTCAGTCAGGCATGTGCTCTACCCCATAGGGTGACCAGTTGCTTAATTGTTAGAGCACACCACTCTGAATGGCCTGGAAAGGAGGGCCTGTAATAACTAAAGTGATGCCACAGGACCCAAGTTAAGCTATGGTTTAGTGCCTCCCCCCATCTGGGCCATGCTGTGGTCATAATGGGAACACAAACACCATGATTTTTTTTAAAACTAAGTGTATACACATATGTGGCTGTGGGTGTGCCCTAGTTATACAAGTGTGTAGATATCTGTGTTTGGTACCACTTTACTCATATATTCCACATAGTGTGACATAATTTTTTATCGACCTGTAGATTTATATACCGTGTATAATGTTCCATAGAATCCAGGTTGACCACACCAATTAAGGGCTGCTTAGTAGGAGGGACAGAGGAGATTTTGACAATTAAGTTTCGGACTACAAAAATTGTTTTTTATGGTCTTAAAGTCTGTGAGTACGTAAAAATCAGAAGTATGCTTATAGTTGGGTGGGAGGCTACCTGAGAATGGAATTAAACTCTGGAAACCATAAGGAATTAGCACTACAACATAAAACAAGTGATGATAACAAATGTCATAAGAACAGTAAGAACTTCATACAAGCTGGGGGAGTAAACACTCCTCAATTTGCTTCCAGGCAAGATAAGAATCCATAATGAATAGAACATACATGGTGGGTGCTAGTACAAGTTGATGTGAGGCAGGAAGACACTGTCTGGGGAATTCAAAACAGCTCAAATGACATATTTTTGGCAATAGTTTTCTTAGGAACTGCCTAAACCTAATTCAGGCAAGTATTTGCATTTACATAGAATTTACTATCACCACATTAATAATCTATTACTGCAGTAGTGACAAATTCTTAAAGAATTACAGACAGTTCTCCATTTAAAAATGGTGGTAATTAGGTCCAACACAGAGGTATGCCAGCTCTCAAAGCAGCAGTGCCTGTGCTGGGAAGCTGTCAGCTTCCTGCACAGGGCTGCATTGCCTGCCTCATTTATCTTTCGGCCAGGAGATTCCCCAGCCAAAAGCTAAATGTAAACAAAAGGGCAGGGGATTCAGCTGATGTCATTACTCAAATATGGGCAATACCCATGTTTGGGAAATGACTTGTCGCTGGGTGAGCTGAACCTGATAGAAAACTAAGAGACTAGTCCCCCATCAAGTCTGCTTCATTTTTGAGTGACAGTGCACAGCAGTGGGAGTATTTGAAAGCCACTATTGGACTGAATAACAGCTATGGTTTCGCTCGCTACATTGTGCTGTCAATCAGAAGTGGAGCAGACCTGATGGGGAACTAGTATCTTAGTTCCCCATCATGCTACTCACCAGTATAAAACAAGCGCCTGTCATTGTGATGGGTGCAGTGGCCATGGAGGGAGGGCAAGAGTGAGTGAACTGTGGAGGATGTTCCAATGTGGACATTCCTTCCCCAGTGCAGACACAGACAAAATCATGTACCTGTCCGTGACAGGTACATAAACTGGGCGCAAGCACCAACACAATAAATGCTGCAAACAGACAGAATTTTTTTTTTTTTTCAATAATTTTTTATTAATTTTTCACAAATAACATTTAGTAGGCAATACATTTTGGCATACATTGAGATGTAACAGTGAGGTTCATCTTACATGTAGATAGGGCGAGATATGCCATGAACATCAATAAACAGTTTGAACAGTAGTAACAGTCATAACAGTCATGAATGCTATTCTTAGATAAAGATTGCTGTCTATCATCCCCAGACACCCCATCTGGGCACAAGCTGTGTCGGGGGGTGGGAGACAGCGTCTCGCACCTAGGTGCTTAAGGAAGGTGGGTAGGTAGGAAGGAAGAGAACGCAAAGTTGGAGTACATTGAGTATTTCAAACGTTGACAAGTTTTTCATACCAATTCTTCCAGGGAAGCCATTGTTTAAGAATATTGGAGTATGTCAGTGGTTCATTCGCCATTAGGCGCTCATAGGTGTAATGGGTCTGTACCATAGTAATCACTTCTAGCACGGTCGGAACCTTGTCGGTCTTCCAGTTTCTGGCAATCAGAAGTCTTGTTGCTAACAGTATATGTGTAATTGTGGTTCTGAAGTGTGGTGGAATAGAACCAATGTCAATGTTTAGGATGGCTAGTTGCGGGGTGATTTTACTTTGTGTTTGTGTAATTTCAGATATAATATTGGATATGTCTGACCAGAACTCATTCAGGTTTGGACAGGACCAAAATAAATGGTAAAGAGTTCCTGTTTGGTTGCAGAGTCTCCAGCAATTGGGAGTGGGATTGAAATAGAATTTAGCTAGTTTCTGTGGTGTTAAGTACCACCTCAAGGTTAGTTTCTGGGTCAATTCCCAGAGCGACACACATTTTGTGGATTTATAAATAGAACATAGGGCAGCTTGCTATTGTTGATCAGTAAATTGTTGTTGTAGATCCTCCTCCCATCTCCTGAAAGGCAATGATTTAGTGAATATTCTCTTTTCACGTAATATTGCATAGATTAAGGAAATGCCCTTGCAATTTCTACTATTGGAAAAATAGTAGTTCCATAGGTCTGTAGGTATTGCTCCTTCCAGGTGAGGGCAGGAGGAGGCACATAGATGGATTCTGTGATATACCAGAAAGTCTTTGGAAGGTGCGTTGTACATTTTTTTGATTTGTGCAAATGTCTTGTGAGCTAGTTTCTCATGGAGATCTGAAGTCAGGGTTATATGATCTGTGAGCCAGCTAGGTATATTTAAGTCTGGGGTTAGTAGGCGTAATGTTTCCAGGGGAATTGGAAGTTTTTTAGTGGCTAAGTGTGACCATTTAGAGAGGCGTAGAGTTTTCCACGCAGCAGCAGAGGCCTGTACGGTTGGGGCGAGGAACTTGTGGTTAGGAGGGTTCACAGCTGTGCTGAATAGCCAAAGATTAAGATTGCCCCCCTGGATCATGGTAGATTCTATGTGTCCCCATAAGGTTGCGGGATGCATAGAGAGCCAGTCTTTCATTTGTGTCAGTAGTGTTGCTGTGTGGTAGTCTTTTAGGTCTATATAACCTGACCCACCGGCCAATCTATGTTAAATGAGTTTATCATGACCACTTGTAGCCTTTTTCCCCTGCCAGATGAAGTGATTGATGGCGGATTGGAGGGACCTGAGGTATGTGCAGGGTATAGGTATGGGTAAAGTGCGAAACAGGTATAAGATTTTAGGTAGAAGCATCATCTTAAATGCTGCTAGTCGTCCACTCCATGTGAATTCAAATTTGGAGAGTTTGATCAAGTCTTGGGATAGTGTGCGTTTGAAAGCAACATAGTTGGTAGTGAAGAGTTGTTTTGCAGATCTAGTGATCGTAATGCCCAGATAGGATATGCCCGAGTCTGCCCATGAGTAAGTATAAGTATTTCTAAGTATGTTGCTGGTGATACCATCCATTCCGAGATCTAATATGTATGATTTGCTAACATTCACTTTGTAATAGGATATAGCACTAAATTTTTGCAGAACCGTCTGTACCGAAGCCAGGGAAACAGTGGGGTTGGTCAGCATGAGTATCACATTATCTTTGAATAAATTAATTTTGTGTTCTATAGGGAAAATCTGGAATCCAGAAATTAGTGCAGTGTTTCTCAACTCCAGTCCTCAAGGCGCCCCAACAGGTCATGTTTTCAGGATTTCCCACACCAGAAACGGCTGCGGTAATTACTAAGGTATTGAAACTGATCAAAACACCTGTGCAAAATAATGGCAAGCCTGAAAACATGACCCGTTGGGGCGCCTTGAGGACTGGAGTTGAGAAACACTGAATTAGTGGATGTGATCTGATATGTTCGGCGAGCGGTTCCATGATTAGGTTAAATATAAGCGGTGATAGGGGACATCCCTGTCGCGTTCCATTAGATATGAAGAATGGTTTAGATAGCATTTCAGCTGAATACACTTGTGCTGATGGGGACGAATATAAGGCCATAATGGCCGATAATATGTGACCTTGGAAACCGAATTTTCACAGGGCACCCTGGAGGTAAGTCCAGTGTACCCTGTCGAACACCCTCTCTACATCCAAAGATAGAAGCAGAGAAGGCGCTCGGGTCTTCTCTGCATTATGTACAATGTCAATGAGCCTTCGTGTAGCATCAAACGTTTGATGTCCTGCTGTGAATGCGGATTGGTCTTGGTGTATTAGGAATGGAATTGAATCAGTTAATCTGGTAGCTATTAATTTGGCATAGATCTTTGTATCGATGTTAAGCAGGGAAATCGGTCTGAAGTTTTGGGGTGATGTGGGTTCTTTCCCTGGCTTCGGTAGGGTGATAATAAGAGCTTTGAGCATTTCAGGAGGGAGAGAGGAAGAGGAGGCAGCATCATTGCATACGTTGGTCAGGTAGGGTGCTAAAGTTGTCTGGAAACTTTTGTAATATTTTCCAGTGAGGCCATCTGGCCCTGGTGATTTATTAGAAGGTAGTTTTGATATTATGACCAACAATTCATGTGTCGTGAAAGGGGTATTGAGTGTGGCGAGCTGATCTGGAGAGAGTGTAGGTAATTTAATTTCTGGTTGGGGTGTCGTGGTGTCATCTCTTAGATTATATAATGTGTTGTAATAATGACTGAAAGCATCGACTATGGCTTGGGGGTCAATAAGCTTGTTATTGGTGGATGAGTGGAAGAGGTATGGGATTTTCGTTTTGTGGTGATATCCTTTAATTTTTAAGGCCATAGCTTTCCCAGCCTTATTTCCCGTAACATAGTGTTTATCTCTAAAATTTTTTTGGGAGTTTTCAAAGGATTCCAGTAGGAAAGATCTTAGTTCCTGTCTAAGAAGTACAAGCTTCGTTTTGTTGTCGGGGTCTGCTTTAGATTGGTTAATTTTTTCTAGGTCTTTGATGGATGAGGTGAGGGAATTTAGAAGCTGCCCTCTTTTCCTCTTCTCCCTAGCCCCTATTTGTATGAGAATTCCTCTGATGAATGCTTTATGGGCATTCCATAGGGTAGCATTGTCTGTTACAGATCCTTTGTTGACGGCGAAGAATTCTTCCATTTGTTCGCGAAGGTAAGTAGCATATTTGGGGGAATGTAGAATGGAAGATTTGGCTCTCCATAGCCTCTTGGTGTTTGTCTTCGGCAGGCTGTCGATAGTAATAGTGAAGGGTGCATGGTCCGACCAAGTTATTGTAGAAATGGTCGATTCGGGGATATTGGGCAATAACCATTTGTCCACCAGGAAGTAGTTGATTCGGCTATATGAGTTGTGCCGATGAGAGAAAAACGTATAATCATGTTCAGTGGTGTGGTGACACCTCCAAACATCATACAGATCAGTATTCCTTATGAAAATTCCCATTGGTGACATGTATCGATTGGTTCGGGAGGAGGTGTCCATAAAGTTGTCTGGTGCTAAGTTGAAGTCCCTGCAAATTGTAAGATGGCCTTGTCTGAATTTGTTTATTTTTTTAATAAGTTTCTGCAGGAATTTGATTTGCCGTGTGTTGGAGGCGTAAATGTTCACTAGGGTATATCTGGTGTTGTCCAGTGTGCAGTCTAGGGCCAGGTATCTCCCCTCAATGTCTACAAGGCTATCATGGAGGGTAAAGGATATAGTGTTTTTGACCGCTATTAGTACTCCATTTTTCTTTTGAGGGCCTGAGGCTTTATATATGTGGGGAAAGTTCTTGTTGGAGCAGTGGGGTTCCTCGTTAAGCTTGAAATGTGTCTCTTGAATACATATCACTTCACAGTGAGATTCAAGAGCTGTTTACCAAAGTGAGGTCCTTTTAGCAGGGTGTTTTAAGCCTTTGGTGTTGAGTGACATGAATTTCAGCGTTTTGGCTGGTGTGAGAAAGCTGGTGCAACGTGTGTCTGGTTTACTTACAGTTGGTCGAAGTTAGAGATGTGGAGGTCCGATTCTTTATACAGCAGATAGATGGAAGTTGGGATTTGCTCAGTATACGATGCGATGATGTTGGAACAGAAGACCTTTGCGTGTTCTCGGGAGAAGCACTTAAGGGGACGAGAGGGTTAGATAATTAATAGTAATATATATATTAAATAAGTCACCCACCTATGAACGAGGAGGGAGGGGGAAACAAAAGGTCAGAATCAACAGAGGTGAAGGTATCAATGTGGTTCAGCAGGATTTAGAAGTAGCACTGCTGAGTTGTATTGGGGTAAAAGTTTGTGGATTGGCTGCAACGAGCGTAGCGCCGAGCCAGGACGTAAAACTGTATTTTTTTTTATTTTTTTTTCTTGCCACATCAGTGAGGAGGTTTACCATGGGAGTAAGTCTTTTCAAATAAATATTCAAAAAAAACACTTCCCCTTAATTATCACATCATTATGGCTTTTGTTCTGTTTACTTAATTAGGATGCTTCATATCACATCAAATAAGAGAATGGTAAGCCCCTCCATCTGTTTCTACTCTTTATTGTTATTTTCTTGCTCCCTGTCCCTTAGGCCTTAGTGGGCATCTCACTCAGATGAAATAGAAGGACCCTGGGGTCCTTTGGGAGATCGAGTTTTGTAATCTCTTTAGTGTATTTTATAATCTCCTCCCAGAAAACTCCTATCTTGGGGCACGACCACCACATATGAGCCGTCGACCCTATTTCGTTACATCCCCTCCAACAAAGCTGGGATTTCTCCCTATCAATTCTATGCATCCTATCCGGGGTCAAGTGCATTCTCATCAGACATTTATAGTTTAATTCTAATAGTTTATAATTAACTGAGGTGATCAGAAGTCGTTTCAGTATCTTATCTGTCTCTGACTCAGTCAGCTTTAGTCCTAACTCCTTCTCCCATCTGTCTATAAAAGTCAAGGTGTCTGTCCTCCTCAACTCTACTAGTATTTTGTATATACGAGAAAAACCAGCCTTTTTATCTGTTTCCGTACAGATTTTCTCTAAAGGGAGTGAGTTTTTAGTTGTCCTAATTGGTTGCGGTAAGGATTCCACAAAATGTTTTAATTGACCATAACGCCATGGGTTAATATTTATTCTGTCTCTTTTATTTTTAAGCTCTTGAAATGAACATATTTTACCCCTATCTACTACGTATTTCAGTTGCAAGTTCTCATCTAGGAGCCATTTACCAAACCACTCTTCCCTTCCCGGAGGGAAATAGTCTACATCTTTTAGTGACATTAGCAGTGAGTTATATTCCCAGTGTTCCCTTTTGTGAATAAGGTCCCATACTCTAAGTGCGTGCCTAGTGACTTCATGTGGTTCTGTGTTATATTTCCTTATTTTAGGTGGGCACCATATTATTTTGTGTAATTTTAAACCGTTAATTTTGTTTTCAATTTCTACCCAGTGTTTTCCTTTATTTTTAACCCAATCTACCACTCTCGCAAGTGCAATGGCCTCATAATATTTAGAAATGTCAGGTGCTCCCCACCCCCCCTTACTTTTAATATTTATTAATTGAGTATATTTTAAACGTGGTGTTTTCCCTTTCCAAATAAACCTTACTATCATTGAATGTAGACTTTTAAGATATGCCGGTGGGAGCGTGATTGGGAGCATTTGCATTTTGTATGTTATTTTTGGTAATAATACCATTTTAAAGATATTAATTCTTCCCGCCCACGACATTTGCCCCTGCTGTATTCTATTTAGCTCCGATTTTACCTCATTTATGAGTGGCATATAATTCGCTTGAAATAGTTTTTCTGCCGATGGTGTGATTTTAATTCCTAGGTAGTTTAAAGCTTCTTACTCCCATCTAAACGGGAAGTGTTCTTGATATGATTGGTCTCTTGTCTTATTGGGATTTATATCTAATACTTCTGATTTGGCAGTATTTACTTTAAAGTTAGAGAGTTTCCCATATTCTTCCATTGTGACGAGGACATTCGGTAAGGAGAGTCTTGGGTTTGTTATGTAGAGGAGAATATCATCCGCATAGGCTGCGAGCTTATACTCAGTTCCACCTATATTTACCCCTCTAATCTTCGGATTCTGTCTTAACCTGTTAAGGAGAGGTTCTAATGCTAACAGAAAAAGCATTGGGGAGACTGGGCATCCCTGTCTTGTTCCATTTTTCATATAGAAGGGATCGGACAAAGTCCTGTTTATCTTGACCCTCGCTGATGGTTTTGTATAAAGCGCCCTAATCCAACTGCAGATCTTGTCCCCATAACCCACTTTTTTGAGTGACTCCATCATGAAGTCCCAGTCTACCCTGTCAAACGCTTTTTCAACGTCTATTGACAGTAGTAGGCCTGGGACTCCGCTGTTTTTAATTACTTGGGTTAACAGGAGGGTTTTGATACTATTGTCCTTACCCTGTCTCCCCGGTAAGAACCCCACCTGATCAGGGTGGATGATATTTTTAATTGTTTGCTTTAATCTCCCCGCTATTACTTTTGCGAATAGTTTCGTGTCATTGTTCAAAAGGGATATGGGCCTATAGCTGGAGCATAATGTGCAGTCCTTTCCCTCCTTCTGAACAATCGCTATATTGGCTGCCAACGCATCTCTGCTCATTTCCCCTCTCTCTCCTATCTCGTTCATGTACCCACATAGTTTTGGTACTAAACAATCTTGATACTTCTTATAATATAATGCGGTCAGCCCGTCTGGGCCTGGGCTCTTTCCTGTCTGGGTCTCCTTGATGGCCTTCCTCACCTCGGCCTCTGTAATGGGGGCCTCTAAAGATGCTCTCTCTTCTTTTGGGATTTTATCCATCTCGGTTTCTTTTAGATATTTTCTGATTTTTTCTAATTTTTGCCCTCTCTCTTTATCCTTCTTTTTATATATTGAGTAAAGTTCCCCATAATATTCTTGGAAGGTTTTAGCTATCTCAGCATCTTTATATCTGATTTCTCCTGACTTCGCCTTTATTTTATCGATATATCCATTACTCTTCTTTTTACTTAAAGCCCTAGCTAGGAGTCGTCCAGGTCTATTCCCAGTGATATATCTCTCTTTTTTAACTAAGTTGTACTTTCTGCGATTTTCTGCCTCTATCTGCTGTCTCAACGCCTCTCTAGCTCCATATAGTTTTCCCAGAATCCCTCCCTCCCCTGTTTCTTTATGCATCCTTTCTAGTTTTTTAACTTCCTCCTGTAGGACACGATTTCTTTCTTTCTCTACTCCCGCCTTTATTATTATCCCCCTTATATAGGCCTTATGGGCCTCCCAAACTATTGATTCCGCTGTTTCCGTTGAGGTATTTACTCTGAAATAGAATTCTAATTCTTCTTTAATTAATTTATCAATTTCCCTATCGTGAAGGAGGTCCTCATTTGATCTCCAGTTATTTTGATGGGGTGTTTGACCATTTTGTTTTATTCGCAGTATCACCGGGGCGTGGTCTGAGAATGTTATAGGTCCTATGTTTATATCTTTTACCTCCTCTAAGTTCCTATGCTCCAAGAAAAAATAGTCCAGTCTTGAGTACGTCGCGTGTATGGGGGAGTAGTAGGTGTAGTCTTTTGTTTCCTTATGTTGCATCCTCCAGACATCAACTAGCTGGCAACCTTGTAATTTTTTCTTAAGCTTATTCATCCACACTCCTCCAGTCCCCCGTGCACGCGACGCACTATCTCTACCCGGCTCTAGACATAGATTCATATCTCCTGCCACTATAACCTTCCCTCTCCTGAAATTCTCTATTTTTGATAGAACTCCAATTAGGTATTTCCCTGGGTTGATATTTGGGCAGTAAATATTAACTAAGGTATATTCCTCACCATTTAGTTTGCCCCTCAGGAACAAAAATCGGCCTTCGGGGTCGGATATTCTCTCTTCAATCTGGTAGCGGATTCCCCTAGCAAAACCTATCTCTACCCCTTTTGCACCCCTTATCGGGGAGTCACTATAGATCCAAAACGGGTAGTCCCTGGACATTATCTTCCGATTTCTCCCCAGAAGTAGATGTGTCTCCTGCAGAAAGACCACCTCAGCTTTGATGGCTCTCAGCTCGCCCATTATGTTAGCACATTTTATGGGGGAGCTGAGGCCCCTCACATTGTATGTTACCAGATTAATTCCGACCATTTGCTCTACTCCTCCCGATCCAGCAGCAGGAGACAGTGAGGTTTGTACCGATCTCGCCCCTCCCCTAGCCCCCCACCCCATCCCCATCCCCCTCCTTCCCATCCCCTTTCCACCTTGATCATGGGGGTATCGGGCCTAACAGTAGCCCATTTAACCGTGGCCCCACCATCTCCACCCAGCCCTACGGCTTTCCCCCTGAGGGTTGAGCTCAGTGTGGGCATCCTTGAATCCCCCAGCCCACACCAGGGCCTACCAGACCTCCCCCCCTCCACCCCCCCCACACCTCCCGTTCCTCCCTCCATCGCCCCCCCAACCCATGTATCTCCCGGTCCCTCTGATCACAGCCCATTCCTTCCTTCTGATTGTTCTACCATTTATTTAGAGCCCTCTCTTGTTGTGAACTGGTTTCCAAGTTTGTGCATCTTCTACTTTATTCTTCCCTCCTACTTTCTCCCACCACCCCGGTATTTCTACAGGTGGAATGTCCAGCTTGCGGCAGAAGTTGTGGGTCTCTTCTGGGAACCTTAGTGTCGCAGAGCACCCGTCTTTTCGCCCAATCAGACACGCTGGGAACCCCCAGGAGTAATGCACCTCTCTGACTTTAAGTTGCTCTAGTAAGGGACGAAGAGTTCTTTTCCTTGTCCGTGTCTCAGCAGCCAGGTCTGGATATATTTGTAAATTAGATTCACCATATTTAACTATTTGATTATTTCTCAGGCTTGCCCTAAATTTCTCTTTATCTTGATAGTTATGGAACCTCACTATCACGTCTCGAGGTGCATCCTTATTAATCTCAGCTGGTTTCCTAATTCTATGTACTCTGTCCAATCTGACTCTCTTGTCAATTGGGTTGACAAGGGCTCCAAAGATTTGGTCCACCTTCTCCTGTAGGTTTTCCCCCTCCCCCTGTACTTCTGGGAGTCCTCTGATCCTCAAGTTCTTCCTTCGACTTCGATTTTCCTGATCTTCTAATCGGTATCTTAAGTCCCTCTGTTCACGTTGCAGGTCTTCAATTTGACTTTTCAGGTTCCCCATCTCCGTCCTCTGTCTTTCAGCTACTGTCTCCACCTCTTCCACTCTTCTCAGAATGTGGCCCATGTCTCCCCGTATTGCCTCTGTTTCAGCTTTAATAAAGGTTTCCAGTCTAGCAAACATCTCCGCTATTTCGTTTTTTGTTGGCAATACTCCCTCCCGTTGGCTCTCCATTAGGGCTTCTTCTCTTACTACTGGGTTTAGACTAAAAGGTTCAGCTTCAGCCAACTGTCTCCTTGTATTAATTTTTGACGGGCGTTCCGGGGTTTTATTTTTTGAACAGGAAGCCTTACCCGGGCTAACATGAATGTTATCGTGTACCATGTACTTCCTTATTGTGCCTGGACTGGAGCTAGCCCTGGCGGGGGCCCCTGTTGGGTTTGTTGTTGTTCCCCCCCTACTTGCCTTTCCTCTCATTCTTTGCTGCCTTACACCTCCTTTACTGTGTCCTTTTATTCTATATAGCCGCAGTACCTAGGGCCTTTTAATACGGTACAGTAGTTTCTTAAAGAGAGGAAAAAAAAAAAATTCCAGATGGCGAGGTGTTAACCTAGTGGGGGGTTGGCTGCATATCCTTGGGACCAGTTAGGGGTAATTTCCAAGACATGTAGCATTTATCTTAGGGGATTCCTACTCATTAAGAAGACCTATATATTTAGGCCTCTCTTTACCACTCCCTTTGAAAATCTCTAATGGGACCCTCTATATCAGAGCTGAGCAGTAAGGGAATTCAGAGGGTACTATCCCCTTCATTTACTTTTCCGATTGATCCCTTCCTTTATATATTCTAAGCATATATCTCGAGACCTTGTGAGGGCACCCTCGGACCAGCAAGGTAGGACAGTGTAGATCATACAAACAGTACAAGAAATGGTACGTCCTCTGCTATATAACTGTATCACCTTTATTGTGGGACTTACTCAGGGACCCGAAGCCCGGAGCTTTTAGACCCCTATATCTAGATTATATACCGTATAGGATATGTACCTTAAGTGAACCTTTTGTAAAATGTACTGGCAGAATCTTTCTGGCTCCCTGTCCGTGAATAGTTTACCTATATTTTGTCACCTCTCAAAAAATATGCCCACCAGTACCTAAAAAAAAAAAAAAAAAAAAAAAAGTTCAAGGGGCTCAATTCCCACGTCACGTTCACCTGCTAATTAGCATGGGCCCATCCCTTGAAGAGATTTTAATTAAACTCGTCAAGTCTCGGCAACTACAGCACACCCGTCTTAGAGGGGAGAAAGTAGACTGATCTTACCGAAAGTTTTGCAATTCCTCTCCTTTTATGTTTACTTCACTTTAGTGTCAGGCAATACCCATATCCTCAGAAAGGAAGAGTCACACTAAAAGATATTTTGTATACCTTAGGGTATCCTGAAGTCCCAGAAAGGTTAAGCGTATGCTGTCCATGCATAATTGACCTTTTACTTAGAATTCCAAAAATGTCCTTTATGTTACATATTAGTACTCCAGCCGTATAATAACATAAAAAGGCACTTACCCTCTCCGTGTCTTACAATCTAGTGCACTTATCTGAGGGTTAGCAGTCCCAGCAGTAAATGTGGCTTCCAGGAGAGAAATTGATGGTATCGCCCCCACCTCTCAGGCAGCTCACTCTTCAGGTGTGTTGTTAGATCTTGAGCCAGGTTCCCCGGGAGCTTCAGCTCCCCTTATCAGCTGTTTCTCACTGCTGCTCCTTAGCACACTGCAGCTCCTTAGTACACTGCGGCTCCTTAGTACACTGGGGGTCCTTGGTTCACCTGCTCAGCCTGTATTCCTGCAGTCTGGGGGAAGGGGGGGGCAACACAGATGGACCGAAGGGAGGGAGGGGGAGGAAGATGGGAGGGAGGAGGCACAGCCGCGATCGTACAGGGACCCGTGTTCCCGGCGTGAGGGGCTAGTAAGCAGCCATTCACATCCAGGCGACAGGCGCCGCTATCAGCGTCACCGCCCCGCCACCAGTCACGAGGAGGGAGGGAGGGAGGAGAGATTCGGGAGGAGAGATCCGGCATCCCGGCGCGGTCTCTGAGATCAGCCAAGTGCCCACATCCGACTCCTCCCCTCAATCACCTGCTGACGTAAAACTGTATTTAAATATGGTGTTGGAAGCACTCATTTTGGAGCATTGATTTTGATGTTGGTGTGAGATTTACTGGATGATGATGGCTTGTTTTTGCCCTGATAAGACTGTATTTGGATCACAGATTCAGGGATAATTCCCCACGATTGAAGCAACTGAAGACCCTCCTCCATCGTGTGTACGGTATGTTTTTTCCCCTCTTTAGTGACTATTAATTTCGTAGGAAATCCCCATTGATAGGGAATTTTGTGATTGTTGAGAGGTTTAGTAACTGTATTTAGCTGGCGTCTGAGCTGTCGTGTGTATTGCGACAGGTCAGCGAACAATTGCAGGTTAGAGTATGGTGCTGGGAGTTGATCCAATTGCCTAGCTTTAAATAAAAGCTGGTCTTTCGTGTGATAGAAATGTATTCTCATTAATACGTCACGGGGAACTTCTTCGGGGAGGTGAGGAGGTTTAGGTAAACGGTGGATCCGATCAATAATGGTTTCCATGGGGGACAGCTCAGGAAGCATGGTGGTGATTAGCCATCTGGCGTATGCATTAAGGTCATGTGACAGGATACTCTCGGGTATACTGCGTATTTTCACATTATTGCGACGAGACCTGTCTTCCAGGTCCGCCATTTTGGCTCTCATCCACTGGTGTTCATCGCGAGTATGTTCATGGGCATCCACCAAATCATTTACTGTCTCTGTTATTGCACCTACTTGGTTGTCTATTTGGGACACTTTGTTCCCTATGGAATGCATCTCTGAGGAGAATTTCATGAACATGGAAGATATAGTGACATGTAGGGAGTTTTGGAGAGAGATAAGCATCTCTTTCATTGTGGTGTCTAGCACCGGTTGGTTGGATGTAGGGAATGCTGCAATAGGAGATGGCTGAGGCAGTGAGGCAGGTTGATCGGTTAATACAGGACTCACCTCCGGGTTGTAAGGGTCAGAATCCAACCTCATCCGCGATTTCACCAGGCTGTTTTGTGTAGAGGAGGCTGTGGAGGATGGATTGTCAGCCTCTCCATCCCTGGGGATGGATATTTCTGATGGATCGGCATCCGGGAGATCTGTGTAAGCGCCGCCATTTCCGTATTGCAGACCGCAGGCGCCATCTTGGATTCGGAGGCTCGGCGGCTGTGTGAGGTAATCCATCAGTTTTCTGGGTTGTCTGTATTCCTTTCTCTTTAGGGACATGGCTGGGTGATTCTCCAGTCTCTGGTGACTGTGTGGGGAAATGTTTTGTGCTGTGCTGTAGTGCTTCTCTGCGATAATCTCCGGTCGGCGCTGGAGCAGAGAGATCAAACGTCTATTTCGCTCGGCAGCAGGCCACGCCCCCTCCAGACAGAATTTTAAAAGGTCTTTGTGACACCCTCTATAAATTTCCCCAACTATGTTACCCGTAGGGCATAGGAAAAACAACAAATAAAGGAGAATCGTATGATGCTCACTAAGATATCTGAACATTTTTCCTCCGGTGAAGCTGTACACAGTGCCATTGCAGAGAGGCACTTGACTTAACATGTTCACAGTAGTGACCTGTTTGGGTTTGATTCAATGTCCGTTTCAGTAAACACGTCCAAAAACCCACAAGTTTCCAAATGTAATGCAAACCACACTGAAAAATGGGGCAAATCAAATTTTCCTATTTTCAAGGCTAATAGGAAAGGGATTGTCATGGGTGGCTGAGCACCACCAGTGAGAATATGTGCTAATGTAACTATTTAAAAAAAAAAAAAAAACACTGTTTGGTGGGGAGCAGTTCTTTTAAGGCTTAAAGGGCAGCAATAAAAATACAGTGAATTAGTAGTGTAAATGTAATAAACTGAAAGTGACAGTCACTAATGATTATTTTCCAGATACTTTATTCTGTTTGTAAACAAATAGTTATGTTTAATTTATTCATAAACAATTTAGAGGATGGGATAAATAGCTCAATGCGGATGATACCAGCTAAGCAGGGAAATAACCTCTGTGCAGTATGTGGAAACCTTACAAGAAGACCTACATAAAATAATGGGTTGGGCAACTACATGGCAAATGAGGTTTAATGTTGAAAAATGGAAAGTAATGCATTTGGGTGCTAAAAATACGAGCACAAGCTACTCTCTAAAGGGAGAACCTTTGGGGGTATCTA
Organism: Lithobates clamitans; assembly: GCA_037952925.1. Taxonomy (NCBI): domain Eukaryota; kingdom Metazoa; phylum Chordata; class Amphibia; order Anura; family Ranidae; genus Lithobates; species Lithobates clamitans. The sequence continues at coordinate 1,122,176 of JBBGZY010000228.1, read as the reverse complement.
GGATGGAAAAGGCTCTGGAGGTCCTAGTAGATGGCAGGCTCAGCAATGGCATGCAATGCCAAGCTGCTGCAAGCAAAGTTAACAGATTATTAGCAGGCATTAAAAAGCGAATTCACTCCAGAGATAAAAAAGATAATTCTGCCACTCTACAAGACTCTGGTCTGTCTGCATCTTGAGTATGCTGTCCAGTTCTGGGCACCAGTCCTCAGGAAGGGTGCGCCCAGAGAAGGTAAAGGGACTAGAGGATCTCAGCTATGGGGAAAGACTACAAGCATTGAACTTATTCTCTCTGGAGAGGAGATGCTTGAGAGGGGATATAATAGTGCTGTACAAATACCTTACTGGTGACCTTAGTATAGGAAAAACATTTTTTTCAAAAAAAGGGAGATTAAAAAGACATGGAGCCATTCACTGAAATTGGAAGAGAAGCGGGTTAAAGTTAATTTGCGTAGAGGGTTCTTTACTGTCAGAGCGGTAAGGCTGTTGAATTCTCTTCTACAAGCAGTTTAGATGGGCATCTAAATGATCACAACATACAGGGAATACAAGATTTACTATTGACATAAACACATACACACACACCACAGGTTGAACTGGATTGACTTTTTTGAACTTTACTGACTATGTAACTATGTAAGGAAGTTAGGATTCCCTTCAACATCTATAGTAGAACCCTATTCTAAATAATGCTAGGCCCTTGTCCAAGAATGCAGCCTGGCTGGCTAAGAAAGAGGGGGGGTGGTTGCACAGAGAGTGCACTACATCTTTCCAAACCATCCCATGCCCCCTGGGAAAGCCCTTTGTCTCTGAGGGTCTTTTGTGAACATCCCTGGCCCAGTGGATGTTAAGGTCTGTGGAGGGCGCTTATCAAAATCTGGAAGATCGCTTTAAAACAAGGGCACCCAGATATCTGCCCCTCACATGAATGAGTAAAGGGTACAGAAAAAAGCATGTTCCGCTGTGTAAATCTATCATGAATCACATCATCCTATATGTAGATCTACTGTCAATCACGATGAATGAAGGCTGCAACCCATCAAAAGAAACAATGCCTATCACGCACAATATGACAGCTCTCAGCCTCACAGCTGAAAGAAAATGTAGACAGGGATCTGACTGATATTATTGTCCTAATATGATCACGATCATATTTGGTCAATGACATCACCTAGGATATCCAGCAAATTGTTTACATTTTGTAACAAGCCAGCAGGCAGGAGGATAGTGGTTGCTAGGCTGCTGGTGGCCACCAGTGCTAACCCTGCACTGCTGCAAACTTGAACTGTGAGAAACACAAAGAGAAGTATTTAGAAGGAATGGAGAAACCATAATTAGGAGCAGTTGTGCCTGGCAATCAATTAGCTTCTAGCTTTTATTTTCAAAGCTTAACTGAAATAGCTGAAATTAGGGGCTTATTGATTACTATACACAGCTGTACACTGATTCTGTCTGCTTCTGCTTTAGTAAATTCCCACCAAAGCATGAAAAAAAATCCCATAGATGCATAGAGGTTGGTATCTGAATATTGTACAATCCCAACAGAGGATTCAGGAATGGACCGCAGCCACCACTTCCATTTCCTGTATCATATCAAACCACCAATGCCTGCAAAATAAATAAAAAAAATACATAAATAGTGTTGATCACCCATAGAAACATAGAAGAATGGTAGCAGAAAAAAAGACATGGTGGTCCATTTTTAAAATTATATATGTTTTTGATTTTATTTTTTGGGGGGTTTAGTAACTTTTTTGTCTGAGTATAGAGCTATATTTACCCCAAGCATGTTTGAATCTGCTTACTGTTGACTGACTTATTAACTCTGCTGGAAGTCTATTCCAAGCATCAACTACTCCTTCAGTAAAATAATAATTTCTAAAATGTGTTTTGATCGTTCCTGCTGTTAGTTTGAGGTCATGTCCCCATGTTCTTGCTCTTGGCTTCATATTGAAAATGCTGCCCCCTTGGACTTTTTTCACTCTCTTGATATATTTAAAGATTTCAGTCATGCCTCCCCTTTCCCTTCTAAGTGAGGTCTCCAGAACTGGACACATTATTCTAAATGATATCTCACTAGACTTCCCGAAGTCTCTCCTGATATGTTTTATCCCTCAGACTTTTCACCATTTTTGTTACCCGTCTCTGGATTTGTTCTATCTTATCATTATATTTTTATAAGTGAGGTCTCCAGAACTGGACACAATATTCTAAATGATGTCTCACCAAAGATCTATATACAGGAATCAAGACTTTCTCCTGCCAGTGACCCCTCTAATTCTACTTAGAATTTTCTTTACTTTGTCCACTGCCTGGTCAAACTGTTTGCTCATTTTGCAATCATCAGAAAAAAAGTGCTCCCAAATCTTTTTTCTCTGTAGTGCTGGCCAGCACTGTAACCCCGATATTCATGAAATACTCTAGGTGCATTATTTTACATTTGGAAACATTTGGAAACATTGAACTGAAGTTTCCACTGCAATCGTCCAGCAATGACAGATTATGCTCTGTCATTAGACACCTTCAGGGATATCAGACCCATTGCACATCATAAGCAAAAATAAATACAGTACCTTAACCACCACCCCCTTAGTCCAATGACTTACAGTAAGTAGAACAAAATAGGACCTAGTAAAGCGTCTTGTGGTACTTCACTAGTGACTGATCTCTGTTCCCAAAGAACCACAACCACAGCCTGGTATCTATCCTTTAGCCTATTGCATTTGGAAGAATGAGCCGCTTGGCTCATTCTTCCATATGAAGCCACGTGTGAAGTGGTGAAAGTAGTAGAGGTGGAGCCTGGCGGTGGAACCTTGACATAAACAAACGAGACCTTATGATGAACTGAGCTTGTTATATTTCCTCCTTCACGGTCCCCTCCCTGTGACTTCACCATAATATCAACAACACAACCATTGGTCCCTCCACACATGCCAGGGTCCTGGGTGTAATCCTTGACTCTGACCTCTCCTTCAGCCCCCACATCCAATCTCTGGCTAAATCCTGCCGCCTTAAACTCTGCAACATCTCCAGAATTCGACCCTTCCTGACTAATGACACCACAAAGCAACGTATTCACTCCTTGATTATTTCCCACCTTGACTACTGCAATTCTCTCCTTAATGGCCTACCCTTAAGCAGGCTATCCCCCCTTCAGTCAATTATGAATGCTGCTGCTAGACTAATACACCTCACTAATTGATCCGTGACTGCCGCTCCTCTCTGCCAATCTCTTCACTGTATAAAATAACAGTGTAGTTGCGCTACTGTAAAAAAGGGTCATTTGACACATGTAGCAGCCAGCATCAACAAAGTAGTGACAATGTGAACAGCAAAGGGAAAAAAACAATGCAGCGCTAAACATAAAATTCAGGGATGAGTGATTCACCCAGTTGTGACTATAAACTGTGCAACGTGATAGTGTGTAGCTAGATGTAGAAAAATGCAGAAAACCAGATATAATATTATGGTGAGTCCATGATCATATCAGCGACCAATAACGTGAACATTATGGTCATATGAATGTTCAATGAAGGTGAACAGTATGAATGTTGGATGAATGAGAGGTTTCTCAAAGGTGATACATGGTTCACAGAGGTGGTGTTCCAGTACTCAGTATCCACAGCAAAAAATAAATGGAGAAAATACGCTTACCGGAACTGGTGGACACGTTTGCCGTATGGCTAGGTGTCATACAGGCTTGAGGATCGATCGATCCAAATGGATGTAGAGGCGTATACGGCAGGTTCCACTGGTTCCTTAGTAGCACTGGTAAACGGCCTGGGGACAGCAGCTGTTCAAAGTCCAGTTACAGGCACTTCTCCAACAGGTGTATATTGGAGGAATACACCTTTCACATAGCCACCATAGGGACATAGGAAAGGAAAAAAAGGCTCCACATAGTGCTTAAATCTGAGAAAGCAGGTTTATTAAAAACCAAACAGGGTAAAAAATCCAAATAACAGCAGCCAGGATAAAAGTGATCACAATAGAGAATAGCGTGGTACCAGGGACAAAAATCAATTGCAACCCGACATGTTTCGGACTAGAGGTCCTTCTACTGGGGCATATTGTCCTTTGTCTGGTATCACGCTTGTGTATATAGGCACATAATTAATTTAAAATCAGCTTCAGCTGTCATAATAAAATCAGCTGTGAGAGGCAGTTGTAAAACGGTCCTCACAGCCAATAAGCATCCAGGTAAATAAGACTAGCATACACTCACTCAGCCACCCAATCACGATAGGCTAAGTATGTCCTATCTGCTGTGAGAGACCGCTATAGGGCGGATCTCACAGCCAATGGCAATCCAGGTAAATAGGAGTGGCTTGTGGCGTGGGTTTGGCAGCTCATAATTGGGCTGCTAAATTTTTCCCAATCTCTTCACTGGCTTGTGGATTTGTCAAACATTGATGCAGCACTGTCACATTTATATTTTATTGACTGTTTTTTTTTGTGGGAGCACTTGTAGTGACAGCAGCAGTATTTCTGGATATATACAGTATAGATATATATATACAGTAGATAGATAGATAGATAGATAGATAGATAGATAGATAGATAGATAGATAGATAGATAGATAGATAGATAGATAGATAGATAGATAGATAGATAGATAGATAGATAGATAGATAGATAGATAGATAGATAGATTTATTTAGATTTATTAAAAAAACTGAAATATCAAATGGGCCTAAGTATTCAGACCCTTTGCTCAGTATTTAGTAGAAGCACCCTTTTGATCTAATACAACCATGAGTCTTTTTGGGAATGATGCAACAAGTTTTTCACACCTGGATTTGGGGATCCTCTGCCATTCCTCTCCAGTTATGTCAGGTTGGATGGTAAACGTTGGTGGACAGCCATTTTTAGGTCTCTCCAGAGATGCTCAATTGGGTTTAGGTCAGGGCTCTGGCTGGGCCATTCAAGAACAGTCACGGAGTTGTTGTGAAGCCACTATTTCATTATTTTAGCTGTGTGCTTAGGGTCATTGTCTTGTTGGAAGGTAAACCTTTGGCCCAGTCTGAGGTCTTGAGCACTCTGGAGAAGGTTTCCGTCCAGGATATCCCTGTACTTGGCTGCATTCATCTTTCCCTCGATTGCAACCAGTCATCCTGTCCCTGCAGCTGAAAAACACCTCCACAGCATGATGCTGCCACCACCATGCTTCACTGTTGGGACTGTATTGGACAGGTGATGAGCAGTGCCTGGTTTTCTCCACACATACCACTTATTAATTAAGACCAAAAAGTTCTATCTTGGTCTCATCAGACCAGAGAATCTTATTTCTCACCATCTTGGAGTCCTTCAGGTGTTTTTTTTTAGCAAACTCCATGCGGGCTTTCATGTGTCTTGCACTGAGGAGAGGCTTCCGTCAGGTCACTCTGCCATAAGGTCCTGACTGGTGGAGGGCTGCAGTGATGGATGACTTTCTACAACTTTCTCCCATCTCCCGACTGCATCTCTGGAGCTCAGCCACAGTGATCTTTGGGTTCTTCTTTACCTCTCTCACCAAGGCTCTTCTCCCCGATAGCTCAGTTTGGCTGGACGGCCAGCTCTACGAAGGGTTCTGGTCGTCCCAAACGTCTTCCATTTAAGGATTATGGAGGCCACTCTGCTCTTAGGAACCTTAAGTACAGCAGAAATTTTTTGTAACCTTGGCCAGATCTGTGCCTTGCCACAATTCTGTCTCTGAGCTCTTCAGGCAGTTCCTTTGACCTCATGATTCTCATTTGCTCTGACATGCACTGTGAGCTGTAAGGTCTTATATTGACAGGTGTGTGGCTTTCCTAATCAAGTCTAATCAGTATAATCAAACACAGCTGGACTCAAATAAAGGTGTAGAACCATCTCAAGGATGATCAGAAGAAATGGACAGCACCTGAGTTAAATATATGAGTGTCACAGCAAAGGGTCTGAATACTTAGGGCCATGTGATATTTCAGTTTTTCATTTTAATAAATCTGCAAAAATGTCAACAATTCTGTATTTTTTTGTCAATATGGGGTGCTGTGTGTACATTAATGAGGAAAAAATGAACTTAAATGATTTTAGCAAATGGCTGCAATATAACAAAGAGTGAAAAATGTAAGGGGGTCTGAATACTTTCTGTCCCCACTGTATATCTATATTTATATATAGATATATAGAGTATTTCACAAAAGTGAGTACACCCCTGACATTTTTGTAAATATTTTATTATATCTTTTCATGTGACAACACTGAAGAAATGACACTTTGCTACAATGTAAAGTAGTGAGTGTACAAAATAACTCAACACACAACCATTAACCACTTGACCACTGGGCACTTAAACCCCCTTAATAACCAGACCAATTTTCAGCTTTTGGTGCTCTCACATTTTGAATGACAATTACCCAGTCATGCAACACTGTACTTATATGAAATTTTTGTCTTTTTTTCACACAAATAGAGCTTTTTTTTGGTGGTATTTAATCACTGCTGGGTTCTTTATTTTTTGCGCTATAAAAGAAAAAAGGCCTAAAATTCTGTAAAAAAATGCATTTTCTTTGTTTCTGTTATACAATTTTGCAAATTAGTAATTTTTCTTCATATATTTTGGCCAAAATTTATACCGCTACATATCTTTGGTAAAAATAACCCAAATCAGTGGATATTATTTGGTCTTTGTGAAAGTTAGAGTCCAAAAGCTGTGGTGCCAATATCTGAAAATTGATCACACCTGAAGTACTGACGACTTATGTAATTTCTTGAGACCCTAACATGCCAGAAAAGTACAAATACCCCCCAAATCACCCCTTTTTGGAAAGAAGACATTCCAAGGTATTTAGAAAAATGCATGATGAGTTTTTTGAAGTTGTCATTTTTTCCTACAATTCTTTGCAAATTCAAGATTTATTTTTTATTTTTTTCACAAAATTGTCATATTAGCAGGTTATTTCTCACACACAGCATATGCATACCACAAATTACACCCCAAAACACATTCTGCTATTACTCCCGAGTACGGCAATACCACATGTGTGAGACTTTTACACAGCGTGGCCACATACAGAGGCCCAACATGCACAGAGCACCTTAAGGCGTTCTGGAGTGCCCAGGCCAATTCTGACAGTTCTCTCCTACATGTAAAAATCATAATTTATTTGCTAGAAAATTACATAGAACCCAAAAACATTATATATGTTTTTTTAGCAAAGACCCTAGAGAATACAATGGCGGTCATTGAAACTTTTTATCTCGCACGGTATTTGCGCAGCAATTTTTCTGACGCTTTTTTTGGAAAAAGAAAAAGTTTTGCGCTTTAAAAAAGAAACAAAACAGTTAGCTCAATGTTTTTGCATAATGTGAAAGATGAAGTTATGGCGAGTAAATAGATACCTAACATGTCACCCTTCAAAATAGCACACGCTCATTGAATGGCACCAAACTTCGCTACTTAAAAATCCCCATAGGTGACACAAAATTTTTTACTGGTTAAATGTTTTGAGTTACAGAGGAGGTCTAGGGCCAAAATGATTGCTCTCACTCTACCGATTGCAGCGATACCTCACATGTGTGGTTTGAACACCATTTTCATATGTGGGTGGGACTTACGTATGCGTTCGCTTCTGCATGCGAGCACACGGGGACACGGGAAAAAAAAAATATTTTTTTTTATTGTTCATTTTACTTTATTTATTTTAGTTTGACGCTTTTGTCCAAAAAATCCATTTTTTTGATCACTTTTATTCCTATTACAAGGAATGTAAACATCCTTATAACAGGAATATGGCATGGCAGGTCCTCTTTACAGTGAGATATAGGATCAATAAGACCCCACATCTCACCTCTAGGCTGGGAAGCTTGAAATAAAAAAACAAAAAAAAAACTATCCTGGCTTCGATCGTAGCGGTGAGTCGGTAGAAGCACCTGAGGGCGGCGGGAGGGGGGACATTCCCTCTCGCCTCCCATAAGAACGATCAAGCAGTGGAACAGCCATTATGATCATTTTTATGGTGTAGGGAATCGCCGGCTGAAAAAGCTGATATCTGAATAATGTCTGTAGCTGCAGGCATCATTCAGATATCCCCACACAAAGTCAAGGACGTCCTCTGGACCCGGCGGTCACGGATGTTCCCGTGTGCGCGCCCCAGGGGGTGCACGGGAATGGTTTTACCGGGAATAAGTCATAGTACGTGCTCCCAGAGTTATCCAACCTCCCTGCAGCTGTCATTTGGCTATGGACCGTTTGGTAACTGGTTAATATCTAAACCGCTGGCAACAAAAGTGAGTACACCCCTAAGTAAAAATGTCCAAATTGGGCTGAATTAGCCATTTTCCCTGCTCGGTGTCATGTGACTCTTTAGTGTTTCAAAGTCTCAGGTGTGAATGGGGAGCAGGTGTGTTAAATTTGGTGTTATTACTCTCACTCTCTCATACTGGTCACTGGAAGTTCAACATGGCACCTCATGGCAAAGAACTCTCTGAGGATCTGAAAAAAGAAATTGTTGCTCTACATAAGGATGGCCTAGGCTATAAGAAGATTGCCAAGGTCCTGAAACTGAGCTGCAGCACAGTAGCCAAGACCATACAATGGTTTAACAGGACGGGTTACATTCAGAACAGGCCTCGCCATGGTCGACCAAAGAAGTTGAGTACATGTGCTTAGCGTCATATCCAGAGGTTGTCTTTGGGAAATAGACACATTAGTACTACCAGCATTGCTGCAGAGGTTGAAGGGGTGGAGGAGTCAGCCTGTCAGTGCTCAGACCATATGCCGCATACTGCATCAAATTGGCCTGCATGGCTGTCATCCCAGAAAGAAGCCTCTTCTAAAGATGATGCACAAGAAAGCCTGCAAACAGTTTGCTGAAGACAAGCAGACTAAGGACATGGATTACTGGAGCCATGTCCTGTGGTCTGATGAGACCAAGATAAAACTTATTTGAATCAGATTGTGTGTAGGGCAGCAACCAGGTGAGGAGTACAAGTGTGTCTTGCCTACAGTCAAGCATGTTGGTGGGAGTATCATGGTCTGGGGCTGCATGAGTGCTGCTGGCACTGGGGAGCTACAGTTCATTGAGGGAACCATGAATGCCAACATGTACTTTGACATACTGAAGCAGAGCATGATCCCCTCCCTTAGGAGACTGGGCCGCAGGACAGTACTCCAACAGGATAACGACCCCAAACACACCTCCAAGACAACCACTGCCTTGCTAAAGAAGCTGAGGGTAAAGGTGATGGACTGGCCAAGCATGTCTCCAGACCTAAGCCTTATTGAGCGTCTGTGGGGCATCCTCAAACGGAAGGTGGAGGAGCGCAAGTTCTCTAACATCCACCAGCTTCGTGATGTCATCATGGAGGAGTGGAAGAGGACTCCAGTGGCAACCTTTGAAGCTCTGGTGAACTCCATGCCCAAGAGGGTTAAGGCAGTGCTGGAAAATAACGATGGCCACACAAAATATTGACAGTTTGGGTCAAGCTTGGACATCTTCACTTAGGGGTGGACTCACTTTTGTTGCCAGCAGTTTAGACATCAATGGCTCTGTGTTGAGTTATTTTGAGGGGACAGCAATTTTACACTGTTAAACAAGCTGTACACTCACTACTTTATATTGTAGCAAAGTATCATTTCTTCAGTGTTGTCACATGAAAATGTATAATAAAATATTTACAAAAAATGTGAGGGGTGTACTCACTTTTGTGAGATACTGTATATATAGAGATATCTATATATATATCTATATCTATATCTATATATATATATATATATATATATATATATATATATATATATATATATATATATATATATATATATATATACCGTGCCTTGAAAAAGTATTTATACCCCTTGACATTTTCCACATTTTGCCATGTTACAACCAAAAACATAAATGTATTTTATTGTGATTTTATATGATAGACCAACACAATGCAGCACATCATTGTGAAGTGGAAGGAAAATTATAAATGGTTTTCAATTTTTTACAAATAAATATCTGAAAAATCTGACGTGCATTTGTATTCAGCCCCCTTTACTCTGATACTCCTACCTAAAATCTAATGGAACCAATTGCGTTCAGAAGTCACCTAATTAGTAAATAAAGTCCACCTGTGTGTAATTTAAACGCAGTATAAATACAGCTGTTCTGTGAAGCCCTCACAGGTTTGTTAGAGAACATTAGTGAACAAACACTACCATTAAGGCCAAGGAACAAACTAGACAGGTCAGGGTTAAGGTTGTGGAGAAGTTTAAAGCAGGGTTAAACTTCTCCACAGAAGTTTAAAGAGTATGGCACAACTGCAAACCTACCAAGACATGACTATCCACCTAAACTGACAGCCCGGGATAGGAGAACATTATTCAGAGAAGCAGCCAAGAGGCCCATGATACCTCTGCAGGAGCTGCAGAGATCAACAGCTCAGATAGGAAAATCTGTCCACAGGACAACTATTAGTCGTGCACACCACAAATCTGGGCTTTATGGAAGAGTGGCAAGAAGAAAGCCATTGATGAAAGAAAGCCATAAGAAGTCCCTTTTGCAGTTTGCGAGAAGCCATGTGGGGGAAACAGCAAACATGAGCTCTGGTCAGATGGAACCAAAATGTTACTTTTTGGCCTAAAAGCAAAATGCTATGTGTGGTGGAAAACTTACACTGCACATCACCCTGAACACAACATCCCCACCATGAAACATGGCGATTGCAGCATCATGTTTTCATAAGCAGGGATAGGGAAGCTGGTCAGAGTTGATGGGGATATGGATTAAGCCAAATACAGGGCAATTTTAGAAGAAAACCTGTTAGAGTCTGCAAAAGACTTGAGACTGGGGTAGAGATTCACCTACCAGCAGGACGACGACCCTAAACATACAGCCAGAGCTACAATGGAATGGTTTAGATCAAAGCCTATTCATGTGTTAGAATGGCCCAAGTCAAAGTCCAGACATAAATCCAAATGAGAATCAGTAGCAAGACTTGAAAATTGCTGACTGGTTGATGAGTTGAGCTATGGAATGTTCTGTTTTTGTCTTTCATGTGATAGCCCTTCCATGTGCTCCTTGCTGTAAAGGCCTGTTATAGGTGGGGGCAGGGGTCATTCGTTTGTTACTGGTGTATATTGGTCTGGGGACACACTGTACACCTTTGCTGCCATTGTGCTTTTGCTGGGTGTCCAGTGTGCTCCTGTTCCTTTAAGGGGGATTGGGCTGCCTCCAGGCCCATCTGCCCCTCATCTATCCATTTAATGCATGTGCTTCCATTGTGGAGACACTTATAAATTCAGTAGTGTTAGAACTGCAAGCATACACAGGGTGCCGTGAAGAGGCCTTGCAGCTTATGCATGCGTTTGCAAATGCGTGCTAACTAAACCCCTGTTTTTAACAGACTGTTTGTTGGACAGGTTAATTTGGTCAGTTGGCAGATTGGTTGGTGAGTTGAGCTATGGAATGTTCTGTTTTTGTCTTTCATGTGATAGCCCTTCCATGTGCTCCTTGCTGTGAAGGCTAGTTATAGGTGGGGGCAGGGGCCATTTGTTTGTTTTTGACCATGGGATATGCAGTCCTTGGAATTTGAAAGTATGCCAAATAAATGAGCAGAGAAAAAACAGCAAATCATGCAGGGAATCCAGAAAGGTGTGGAAAGAGATTACCAATCGACAGCCAGAACTCACAACATAAAAGGAGATTTTTTAACCACTTCAATACTGGGCACTTATATATCTTGCTGCCCAGACCAATTTTCAGCTTTCAGCGCTGTCGCACTTTGATTGACAATTGCGCAGTCATGTTACGCTGTACTCAAACTAAATTTTTAATTATTTTGTTCCCACAAATAGAGCTTTCTTTTGGTGGCATTTGATCACCTCTGGGATTTTTATTTTCTGCTAAACAAATAAAAAAAAGACAGAAAATTTTGAAAAAAAAAGTTTTTTTTTTGTTTTGGTTACAAAACTTTGTAAATAAGTAAGTTTTCTCCTTCACTGATGGGCACTGATGGGGCTGCACTGATGGGCACTGATAAGGTGGCACTGATGGGCACCAATGAGGTGGCACTGATAGGCGGCACTGATAGGTGGCACTGATAGGTGGCACTGATATGTAGCACTGATGGGTACACATAGGTGGCACTGATGGGCACTGATAGGTGGCACGGATGGCCACTGATGTACTGTAATTTATGGTACTGATAAATGCCAATCAGTGCCAAATAATAATGCCTGCCAATCAGTGATGCCCATTGTGGGCACTGATTGGCATCCATTGTGGGCACTGATTGGCATCCATCGTGGGCACTGATTGGCATCCCTGGTGGTCTAGGGTGGCATACCTGGTGGTGACATCCCTGGTGGTCCTAATGGCTTCCCTGGTGGTCCAGTGTGGGCATCCATGGGGGGGCTGTGCTGATAATCGATCAGCACAGCCCCCCTGTCAGAGGAGCAGCCGATCGGCTCTCCTCTACTCACGTCTGATAGACGCGAGTGAGGAAAAGCTGATCAATGGCTCTTCCTGTTTACATCGTGATCAGTAGTGATTTGACATGGCTGATCACGTAGTAAAGAGTCTCGGTCAGAGACTCTTTACCTAGATTGGTGTTGCGGTGTGTCAGACTGAAACACCGCAACAACGATCGCCGCGATGCGCCCCCAGGGGCGCACAGTGGCTTAATATCCTGGCGATGTCATATGACGTCCGGTCAGGATATTAAAACCATTTTGCCACCGTCATTTTGCTATATGGCAGGCAGCAAGTGGTTAAGTAAGCTGATTTTGGAATGTCAAAAATATTTTAAAATTGTTTGTATTGCTATTACAATGCTGTTATAAAATGAAAGTGTATGATGTTTCTATACATTTCCTTTAACTCCAGTCCAAACACAAGGTTCACCAAATGTGTTTTGTTAGGGACTATTTGCCGATTTGTGTGTACGCTTTTGTTCCTTACCACATAGTACAGCTTTACATTATTTCTGACTGTTAACACCTGCCAATATGTTTAGAATAAGTGACATTTATTGGCAACTCATAATCTGCCCAAAGATGAGCATTCCAAAAACCCTTAAGAACTATTCAACTTTTAACAAAACACAGAGGACCAACAAAACTGTAAATAACTACTGTAAATGTGCTGTAACCCACAGTAATCAACAAGGTTAACTTGATGCATCTAAATCTGTACTTATATCATCAAAACATCTTCAATATTGCAGAAAGTAAACATTAGTTGCTTGTTTTAATTTAACAGACGAGTTACTCTTCTAATGTTCAGTACATACCGCCGTTGACCTGCATGTTTTTCACAGTGTACTACAAAGTAAGCAAAATGACTATGTTTCCCTGATGACCTGCGGATATGAAAATCCATTATTATAATAAAAATGTTCTTCATCCCTAATGTTTTTCATGCAAAATCAGAATGTTATTTTAATGAGACCACAAGTACAGATAATTAAAGAAATAATCCCTTTTCCGTAGGTAAAAGACAAGATATATCTTTTCAGACATGATATGAAAACAAGGTAAAGCTGAACAGAACTTGTAATCACTTCATTTATTAAAGGAAATTAAATGTTAATGGGGAATTATCTGAGATATATAGCTTCAAAACCATATATCACCATAATAATTCAGTCTGAAGTATGGCATATGGTGTTTATATTTAACCCTTGTTTTTTTCTATTTAATTGTTGTGTATATATACATTTTAGAAATATTACCTGACTAACCACAAAAGAGAATCTTTTATAAAATTCAAAGTCTGCCTGAAAAGGTGTCATCATTTGGACACACTTGCAAAAAATCTAGTGGGAACCTTCCAGAGATCAATACTTTCTCAATCCATTAGCTGAGAAAACAATGATATCACAAATTGACAGGAAAATCATAAGTCATACATTCTAACTATAACCCAAACATTTTTTGGGCTTTTAGTTTTGGATAAAGTAGGGGACACTTAGAACCTATGATAGTTCTTTAATGCTTTGGTATGGTAGAGAGATTCACCCTCTCTATTTGTCACCAGGATAGAAAGTGATTGAAAATCCAAAACTTTACAGTTTCAGCAGGACATAAACTGATAACAGCTCCCAACCAGTGTAGCCATACATTAAGGTGAAGCGAGACTTTAATTGGTGAGTTGTTTCTCAAAGAACAACATTTACAAAAGAAAGTAGGATAAAAAAAATACCTGTTTGGCAGACCTGGTTGGGAGCTGTTATCTGTTTATATCCTTTTTTGACTTATTATTTAAATTAATTTTAGCAGGACACAAAGTGAGGCAAATCCCCCCCCCCCCCATGGGCCGGTTTTGAAAAGTGACAGTGTGTGCAGGAAGAGTAACCCCTCGCCCGCTGTCACAGGCGGTGATGAGAACATGTGCTGAGCATGTTACACGTTACACCCTAAATATGGGTGTAACATGTAACACGCTCCCAAAGGTGAACTTCTCCTTTAAAGCTGAAATATTTGGGAATAAATTATTTTTAACCAAATATATTTTAACTTATTCTCTCTTGAGAATAGGCAATTAAGGAGGGATATGATCATCATGTATAAATAGTAGTAGTGGTCCATATAGTGAATTTGGTGTTGAGGTATTCAGTCTCTTACAGGGGACAAGGGGGCACTGTTTACATCTAAAGGAAAATAAATTTAACCTTCGCAAACAGAAAGGCTTCTTCACAGTTAGAGCCTCAAGAACTAGTTCTGGCCAGCTCAGGAAATTGTTTTTAAAAAGACTGAACTGAAGTGGACTGGATGCTGGCAGATGCTGTGCATACTGTTAAAACAGATTTTTGAGTCTGCATACATTTTTTTTTTTGTTTCTTCAAGATAAACATTTTCAAACCTATCTGACGTTACATAACATATACGTTTTGATACAGGTAGAGTGTTTGAACATTGGATTTCTTATTATGTTGATTATTAAATACATAATCATTTTGGACTTCACCATTAGTGTGGTGTTCTGTTGCTGTTTACTGGACTTCTGCCTGAAGGTTCTTTGTTGTATGAGAGCAGCCACACCAAAGTAGAGTTTTAGTGTAAGAACATTTGACTTGAAATTTAGTATTTGCATAATGAGTTACCAGAGTTTAAGGACTCTCTTGGCAACCAGGAAGATCAACAAGTTCATATAATGCCTATAACACTATCTATAATGGCAGGTATATTGCTGACTTTTCCTTGATGATTTGTGCATTAGAAAAAAATGATAAGCTGAATGATAAGCTGATAATGAAACATGTAATCCCCTGTGACATTTCACTTTCACCATTTATTTCCTAAATGGCTTTTCCCCATACCACTTTTTTATGTCCGTGGTTACAAAACTTCTTTTGATAGACAAAAGCCTTGTCTTTGAAACAAAATAAATTCTTAATGTTTTTGAACGTTGACAGAATCTTAGACTAACCAAACTTTTGAACAACCGAACTTAGAAATACCAAATTTTTTATGGAAACTCGTGCCTAGTCAATACGTTGCACCTAAAAAGTCCCATTTAACTCTACTTTCTTAGAATAACCAAAGTCTATGCTCTTAATTTTTGAGGTGAGAAAAGTATGCAAATACAAGATTTATCTACAGGCCTTATTAATAAATTAAATCTGAATGTGTAATTAATATGTGAGAAGGGGATTCCAAGTAGGCGATTAACAGGATTTAGGTCTAATTCTATCCATTGTTTATGACCAGTATATTCATGGCAATTGAACAAGCATGCTATCAAAGAGTAAAGAGGAAAGGATCTCTGCTAATCCCGACCAGCCCAGGTAAATAAACAATTAAGAGCGACCTCAGCCTACATGTCCCCAACAAACCACACACCCGATTTATTTCGAACCGCCCACCAGAGCTCCAGTTATTAAGCTCCAGTGGATGGGGCAAAATGCATCAAGGTGTGGTTTGGTGGAGACATGTAGTCTAAGGCCACTCTTCATCGTTTATTCACCTAGGCTGGTCGGGAGTAGCAGCAATCCTTTCCTCTTTACATCTACTAACCCCCTGGATTGGTATCAGGACAAGCATGCACCCCATGTTCTGGGACACAGGGATATGCTTTCACCTCTAATCTGAGTGGCACCATAAGCAAATAAACAAATGCTATCAAAGAGGCCAAAGACTTTTTTTATGATACTGTAAACAGTAATAATAATGAATATAGTTATCATTGGCCAATGTTTTAACCCCATCCAGTACCAGGCTGCATACTATTTCTGAGCCACACATGCCACTCTTAACAACTTCAGCCCGGAAGAATTAACCCCCTTCCTGACCAGAGCACTTTTTGCAATTCGGCACTGTGTCGCTTTAACTGACAATTGCACCGTGGTGTGATGTGGCTCCCAAACAAAATTGACGTCCTTTTTTCCCCACAAATAGAGCTTTCTTTTGGTGGTATTTGATCGCCTCTGCATTTTTTATTTTTTGCGCTATAAACAAAAAAAAGCGACAATTTTGAGAAAAACGCATTATTTTTTACATTTTACTATAATAAATATCTCCAAAAATATTTAAAAAAACATTTTTTTTCCTCAGTTTAGGCCAATACGTATTCTTATTACATATTTTTGGTAAAAAAAATTGCAATACGCGTTTGATTGGTTTGCGCAAAAGTTATAGTGTTTACAAAATAGGGGATAGTTTTATGGCATTATTATTATTATTATTTTTTTACTAGTAATGGCGATCAACAATTGTTATCATGACTGTGACATTATGGTGGACACGTCGGAGATTTTTGACACATTTTTGGGACCATTGTCATTTATACAGCAATCAGTGCTATACAAATGCACTGATTCCTGTGTAAATGACACTGGCAGTGAAGGGGTTAACCAGTAGGGGGCTAGGGAGGGGTTAAGCTTGTCCTGGATAGTGTTACTAACTGTGAGGGGGCGTGGCTACGTGTGACATGTCACTGATCTCTACTCCCAATCACAGGGAGCAGAGATCAGTGACACTGTCACTAGGCAGAACGGGGAGATGCTTGTCTACATTAGCACCCCCCCGGAGAGGACGAACGGGGAGATGCTAATGTAGACAAGCATCTTCCCATTCGTCCTCTCTGTGAGGTGGTCGCAGGTATCCCCGTGGTGATCGAGTCCACGGGATCCGACTCACGGAGCTCCTGGCTATTGCACGCGCGTGCCGCTGGCGAAGTGCACGCAAGGGCATGGAGGCAAAATTAAAGGGACGTACAGGTACGCCCATTTGCCATTCTGTCGGCATACATCGGCGTGCGCTGGTCGGGAACCGCTTAAAGCTGATTATGTGCTTTACTGTCCTGGAGATTGTATAAAGTGTCCTCCAGCCACATAACTGAGCCCTAAAGCTTTTTCAGGGAAACACTTCTTGAACCTATGCAGGTGGCCTCAGTGGTTATCTGGTGGTCACTTGATGAGCTTCTGGTATGGATCTGAACTGTTCGAGTGGGTGGTGGCAACCTCTTACTGTTTTTAAAGTAATGGCTGTATAATTGTCCATGCATTACTTGAAGCATATGGTATAACTCCCTTCCTGTGCACCCCTAAAGAAGGAGTTATTTCTCTGAAACACATTGGGTGATCCTGTGTTAACAACAACTCAAGACAAGTCATTATGAAAAATGACTGTTTTTGTTAACCAGGAATATTTTGAATCCATGTGTTACTATGCTGTAAAATATTGTGCATGTACAAAAATCAGCCATGATTGTGTTTTTTTTTTTTATTTTTTTTTATTTTGTATACAATAAAGACTGATATAAGTGTCTTTTACACATAGTTGGAATATATTGCCCTAAAAACCCCACATGGGGGAATTTCAATGTGGTGTCATTTAAAATATAGGATTAGACAATATAACAACTTGGCCATATCAGGCATCTAGGAGGGATATTACAATCTGCAAATAGAAATAAATTAAGATAAATATTGCATACTATAAATATATTTATTTAAAATGTTAATCTGTGACTTTTGAGTTGAGAGTTGAGTAGAGTTGCATCTTGATATAGCGCGGTCCTTTACCCCGAAGGGTCCAGACGCGCTTACAAAAACACGCGCACATATACACATACTAGGGCCAATTTAGAGACAGGATCTGATTAACCTACCAGCATGTCTTTGGCTATCTTACATTTTATACTTTTAACTAAACATAATTTCTAAGCTATAAGCATGTCAATAGCCCTTTTCTGTATGCAAACTGCTCTCTGGTCCCTTAAATAGCAGACTTTACAGCCATTAATAAGTCAAACCATCTTTAAAGGCAGGGAGTCCAATATGTGCAAAATATCTAAAAATAAAATGTCAGGTATATATACATTGTTACCATAATAATACTCTCTTGAGATTTAATTTTAGAAACAAGACATTATCAGTATTCATAAACCAGAATTTCTTTATGCGATCTTCTACTTGAATGAGCAAAATATACTTTAATTGGCCAGAAAAATGCTTAATTGTGAATGGCAGATTTCATGTATTGTAGAAACAGCTGAGTGACTAGGTAAAATAAGCCAGCGTGCTTCTGATTTTATGCTTGAGATAGCAGAGGTTTCTGCTGTCACTATAAAGCATGTATCTCCTTACAACTTCTAGTTTCTAAGCCTGATTTACTAGAAATTAGTAATCCATCAGATTGATGGGCAGCAGGCAACATGTTCTGGTGGCGCCTTGAAATTTCTTGTATTCATCACCAGGTCATCATTTACTAAAATGGTTTCAGGCTTTGTAGTAAGGCAGAACTCTAGCCACACATTAATAATTAATTAGGGTTTTTTAAGTGCAGCTTGCAAAAGACCACACAGCTGTGTTGGCAAAATCGTAAAATTAATATTAAAATGCCTTGTAGCTTGTACCGGTGGCTCGATAAGTATTTATTTACAACTTAATTATTTTTTTTTAATCTTGTGCTTTTAATTGCCATTGATTGTCCCCTACTGTTCATATTTACAAAAGGCTTCAGATAATTAGTTTTCTTCATTTGTCAATTAGTGCACTGCCATGCTTATTCTTATTCTGAAACAACTGAACTGAGAACAATCTCTATCTTGTAGCTGTAATTAAAAGGCTTAAAACCATAGCATAAAGGGGGTGTCACAACTGAAAATGATTGCATTGGCCAATTTTCTATATCTGAGATAATCAAATACAAGGTAGCAAGGCACTGATAATTATTATCAAAATCTCTTAACTACTGCTCCAGTCTAAAGGCCCAGAAAATCTGAAGATAAACTTTGTCCGATGAACGATCTGCTGATTTTCTGATCGTTAGTATGCTACTTTTGACAGCCGATTACGAGCAGACAAAAACTGGATGTGCAGGCTTGAAAATTTTTGTCTGATCTGACCACTAGGGATGGGCGAATGGTTCGGCCCAAGCATAAGTTCGGGCCAAACTTTGGTTGTTTGGATGTTCTTCGAACAATATGCGGTGTTCGGGGCAAATTCAAAAGCCGCCAGAACACCATTAAAGTCTATGGGACACTAACATGAAAAATCAAAAGTGCTCATTATAAAGGCTTATATGCAAGTTATTGTCATAAAAAGTGTTTGGGGACCGGGATCCTGCCCCAGGGGACATGTATCAATGCAAAAATGTTTCTTTAAAAACGGCCATTTTTACGGGAGCAGTGATTTTTTTTTAATGCCTAAAATGAAACAATAAAAATTAAATATTCCTTTAAATATTGTGCCTGGGGGTGTCTATAGTATGCCTGTAAAGTGGTGCATTTTCCCATGTTTAGAACAGTACCACAGCAAAATGACATTTCTAAAGGAAAAATTGTCATTTAAAACTGATTGCGGCTGTAATGAATTGTCGGGTCTCGACAATAGAGATAAAACTCATTGAAAAAAAGAACATGGGATCCCCCAGTCCATTATCAGGCCCTTTGGGTATGGTATGGATATTAAAGGGAACCCCGAACCAAGATTTTAAAAAAAAATTGCGTGGGGGTCCCCCTAAAATCCATACCAGGCCCTTTGGGTCTGATATGGAAATTAAGGGGAACCCTGTGCCAAATTAAAAAAAATGGCATAGGGGACCCCCAAAATCCATACCAGACCTGAACTGGTATGGGTTTTAAGGGGAACCCCGAGCCAAAATTTTTTTTAAAAATGGCGTTGGGGTCCCCCCAAAATCTATACCAGACCCTTATCCGAGCGCACAACCTGACAGGCTGCAGGAAAAGAGGGGGTGAGAGAGCACCCCCCCTCCTGAACCGTACCAGGCCACATGCCCTCAACATGGGGAGGGTGCTTTGGGGTAGCCCCCCAAAGCACCTTGTCACCATGTTTATGGGGATAAGGGCCTCATCCCCACAACCCTTGCCCGGTGGTTGTGGGGGTCTGTGGGGGGGGCTTATCAGAATCTGGAAGCCCCCTTTAACAATTGGACCCCCAGATACTGGCCTCCCCCTGTGTGAAATGGTAACTGGGTATATTGTGCCCCTACCATTTCACAAAAAAGTGTCAAAATGTTAAACAAGACACAGCTTAAAAAATAAAAAAAATTAAAATGTTCCACGACGGATTGAAAAAGAAAACCCACCATCGATCCACCCCCATGGGAGGCTCCCGCCGTGTGATGCTTCATCGCCTTAGAAAGTTCTTATATAACTGAGGGCAGGGCCACCCGGTGACGTACCCAGGTGACCCCGCCCCCCTGTGATGCACCGGGACTTCCCCATGGCTTCCCCGTGCCATCAGAGGGGGCGGGGTCACACAGTTATGTAAATGGGTGACCCCGCCCTCCTCTTGAGGGCATGTGACCTGGTACGGTTCAGAGGGGGGCGCTCTCTCATTCCCCTCTCTTTTCCTGCAGCCTGCCAGGTTGCGTGCTCATATAAGGGTCTGGTATGGATTTTGGGGGGACCCCTACACCTTTTTTTAAAAATTTCGGTGCAGGGTTCCCCTTAAAGTCCATACCAGACCTGAAGGGTCTGGTATGGATTTTGGGGGACCCCTATGCAATTTAAAAAAAAATGACGCAGGGTTCCCCTTAATTTCCATATCAGACCCGAAGGGCCTGGTATGGATTTTAGGGGGACCCCAACACAATTTAAAAAAAAAATTTGGTTCAGGGTTCCCCTTAATATTCATACCAGACCCAAAGGGCCTGGAAATGGACTGGGGGAGGATGCCATGCTCTTTTTTTTTTCAATGAGTTTTATCTCTATTGCCGAGACCTGACAATTCATTACAGCTGTGATCAGTTATAAATGACAATTTTTCCTTTTGAAATGTCATTTTGCTGTGGTACTGTTCTAAACATGGGAAAAATGTGCCACTTTACAGGCATACTATAGACATCCCCCAGGCACAATATTTAAAGGAATATTTCATTTGTATTGTTTCACTTTAAGCATTAAAAAAATAACTGCTCCTAAAAAAATGGCCATTTAAAAAAAAAAATTGCATTGATACATGTCCCCTGGGGCAGGACCCAGGTCCCCAAACACTTTTTATGACAATAACTTGCATATAAGCCTTTAAAATGAGAACTTTTGATTATTCATGTTCGTGTCTCATAGACTTTAATGGTGTTTGTGTATTCTGCCAAATTTTTGCTTGTTCGGTATGTTTGGGGCGAACCGAACCAGGGGGGTGTTCGGCCCATCCCTAGCGACCACATTGTTCGATTTTCTTTTCATTAGCATGGTTTTCTGACAAAAAAAAATCTGAAGAGCAAGACTAGGCATGCTCAGAAATGAAAGAGCACATACAAAACAATTCAACACATTACGTAATTTCTGACATTTAATTCTGCCGTCAGAAATTTTTTTGATGGTGGGTACCCTCTTCACTCTTCAATTTGAGACTAGCATCAAACGAAAAACTGACGAAAATTCAGCTTTAATCTCTTCAAAGTAAGGAAAGCTCCCCTTTTAGAAAGTTTTATACCTATATTTATGTTGCAGACAAGAACATAATTACCCATTCTAAAATTACCGCTGAAGAAGGAAAATGCACACTATTGCACAAAAATTTCCGAAACATGTCGGGTATATGTCTAGTCCAGCTGGTTGACCTCTCTTGGTCAAGCTAGTGATCTTTTGACTACCAGTTTGGGTTACTATGTACTAATTATTTCTTGTTCATGTTGATTTACTGATGTACCATTGCAATACATTTTAAGCCATTGTGTTTGTATGTGATATATATATATATTTATTTTTTTCCTACCATTTTGTACCTTAATAAAGTTGGCACCTTTGTGCTTTTTTTACCTACCTTGACCCTTTACACTTTACTTCTGCCATCAAAGTCCAAGGGGGCGTCTCCCAATGCACCTTGGCGCATGCTCTCTCTATGATGCTATTTAGGATGTTGACAGTAACTTTGCACCATTCAATTCTCTAAATTTCCTTTTTTCTACTATATGTGGGTAGTAAATACCTGTATAAGTCCCCCCGACATTGAGAATTGATATGTGTGTATATTTGTTGAGTCCAATTGTATGTATTTAGATAAACTCTTTCACCAATCTCCCTTTTTTTTTTCATTGTTCCGTTCATTATGGCGTCCTACCAGGGAGACCAATGGGTAGATTTCATGTCCAAGCTACACAAAGACTATGAACAAAAAGAGTCTCTTGACTCTGAGTTGTCGTCTATTTTTTTGACCCTCAGCCAAACCTTAGAGAAGAAATCCTCACTATATTGGCATATTAGGTCTTTTGAAGATTATATTGCTGAAAATCCAAACCCTTTTGGGCTCAGAGTACAGATATTTCCCACATTTGACAATATCGACCCTAGTTTCAAAATTGCCTGGGAGACCATGATGTCGTTGTTAATCAATGAATATCAGAAACGTATAATAGTTTTGGATGATAAATTAGAAAAATTGCAAAACCAAATGGTGCCTCTCAAGACCCACCCCCTCTTTGCCGAATCTGGGGAAAAACTAGAGTGTCACTTGGAACAATTGAACAAAAATATCTTAATCAAAAAAGATAAAAAGTTACAGAGGGACAGAAAGGCATTTAAGGATGGTAACCTACCCAAACCAATGGTAGACGTTCCCTTAAACAAAATAAAAGTGCACATACTAACTACTATGAATCTTCTGTACATTCATCTACTGTCCCTTCTCCACAGCCTTTCCCTCGGCAAAAGGGCCGGAGAGGACAACAACGTCACCGTCGTGGGGATGAGTCATATGACGAGTCCTCCTATATGGAGGTTTCCCCTCCAAGGACAGGTAACGACGGTCGCTCTCGGCCTAACATCAATAATGATATTATCTCTGACATACCCACTCCAGTTAGTAGCTCTGGGTCTTCCCTGCCTGTACCAACTACTTTATCCACCCCACGGTCACAGTCTGTACCCCCTGGCACTTTTTTAGACCAAATGAGGGGTCGTATGTAGACCCGGCAAAAATTTCAAGCACACCCACCCAAAACCCACAAAACCAATACGAAAAAAACATGCTGAATGTGGTTAATTTGTCATCTTGTCCACTTACTCAAAACCAAACGAACGTCCTTGCACATGGCCTCACTTTTTGCCCGGACTCCAATCTGGACAAATTTGGGGCAATCAAGGACGTTCATCTTTTCATTCACAAGATTTTGTTGAAGAGCCTCTATGCCAAGAAACAGAATCTAGAACCATCAGGATATGCAAGCGTTGAACAATCTAATTAGTTTATTTGAAGAAAATGAACCTGAAAATTTAATCGACTCTGTTGATATAGAGGTTCTCCTCTCAGCAGTGAACGACTACTGGACAAATTGAATCACATGTCCGTGATACCTCTCTAAAAAAGAAATCTACCCTATACCCCTCACCCAACTCCAACCCTAATGCATCTGCTTTTCTCAAACTTGTAACAGCAGACATTAGAAAGATGCACATCTTCCCCAAATTTCGAACCAATTTTAATCGTGCTGAGTGGGCTGCACTTGATGCACTGGCCCGTGACTGTGACATTGTAATAAAACCACCCGACAAGGGTGGCAATGTTGTGGTCATGGACAACGCTCAGTATGTTGAGATGTGCATGAACATACTCTCTAACCACGAACGGTACCGACCTATCAAATGGTCACTTCTCAATAAATTCACTAAGGACTTCTATTCATTGGTAGATACAGCCTTCCATCACAGTGTCATTACAAAACAAATGTGGGAATTCATTAGGACTAGTTACTCCAAGGAAGCTACCTAAACTAAATAAACTTTCTGCAAACTCTTCAGGCTTTGCTTATTGAGGAGGGTGTTCAACTAGTCACTATAGGTGTTGAACCACTCTATTGTACCATCCCCCATGTGAAAGGCCCTGTGACAATACGTCATGTGTTGTCGCAATTTAGTGACTGTGAACCTGCCTATACAGAATTCATTCTGAACTCTCTTGAATTTATATTACACCATAATGCCTTTTTCTTTGATGGTTCCCACTACCTCCAGGTACAGGGCGTTGCGATGGTGACATGTTGTGCCCCATCGTACGCCAACCTGTACCTGAGGGAGTGGGAACACTCACTGCTTACTAATGAATCACTATTGATCTATATGCACCAAGTACTCACATGGAGACATATAGATGATGTGTTTCTCATATGGGATGGGTCAGTGGAGCTCCTACATGAATTTTTAGCTTCCATTAATACTAATGAATTCAATCTTAGTTTTACTATGTCGCATAGCACTACTGAAATTACATTTCTGGATGTACTTGTCATGAAACAACCAGATGGAAGTTTATCAAGTCAAATATATCATAAACCTACAGCAGGGAACTCACTGCTTCACGCAACGAGTTTCCATCCAAAACCCCTGCTTATGTCTATACCCTATAGCCAGTACCTTAGGGTTTGCCGAAATTGCTCAGATGATACTACTTTTAAAAATGAAGCGGATATTCTTGGAAAAAGACTCCTCGAAAGAGGTTATTCTAATACCTGTCTGCAAAAAGGCCTACAAAAAATCTATTAAACTATCCCGTCGTGACCTACTTAATGTACAAAAAGAACCACCCACGGATGACACAAGTAGGAACATCACCACATATTCAGTACAACATAAGCAGTTCAGGCGAATCCTAAATAGGTACTGGAATTTATTGACCATGGACCCCTCCCTGTCTCAGTTTGTCCACCAGCTGTTACATTTAGAAGAGCTTGTTCTGTGGGCGATAGGGTAGTTAGCAGTGAATATCAACTCAACAGGGGTGATGCATGCAAAATGCTAGGCACTTTCTCCTGTGGTGGCTGTTCATTCTGCCAATACATGGACAGAAGAAATAACATTGACCTACCTGATGGTCAATGATTTCACCCAAAATACTATGTTAACTGCACAACTCCCGGCGTAGTGTATCTGTTCACTTGTGAATGTGGCTGCTACTATGTTGGGAAGACGATTAACGAATTTTGGAAAAGAATTTGCCAACACACTTTAACAATTCGTAAACTTTATCCAGATGCAGTCATTGGCAGACACATGGCCATGGTGCATCCAAAATCAGTTCCCAAGGTACTCTTCTTGGCACTGTATCGAGTGCACTTTTGCCCCAGAGGAGGCTACTTCAATTAACGCCTCCTCCAGTGCGAATCCAGGTGGATTTTCAACCTACAGGCCACTCAACCGCCTGGGTTGAACGAAGCAGTCAATTTTAGATCATTTCTCCCAGGATTCACATCCGGGGTTTGTGAGCTAAACCTGTAGGACTTCATGTCATTTTAATCTTATTTTGTAATTTTATTAATAAGGTTCTATTATTATCACCATTTTCTCTAATCACCCTTTTTCTCCTTTTTTGTTTTGCTTGCCATCCCCAATATGCCATATATTATGTGATGATTTTTTGTAATCTGTAAACGTTCTGGCTGTTCATTCATCCATCAATTAGATGGCTTTCTGTCACATTTCCACTTGCCCTTGTCCCTACGTAGACACTCGGCGGGTAAGCTCCACCAGTGCGAGCCAACTGGACAATGGATTGTTCCATCTCTGTGTCAGCCTCATGTGCTGGGGGAAGCAATTGTGTTCCCCTCATTGTCCTTTAGCGTCATGAGCTTGGAATTCCCTCCCGCCGGTGACGCGGGGATGCGTGGGCGTGGCTACGCCATGCACCTCCGTGCCTGAAAGACGCCTTGATCTCACAGTCAGCTGTTTCCCTACAGCTGACCAAGCGAGATGGCAGGTGCAATTCTGATTGGGTGGCACCGGACACAGCCTGGTATTTAAATATCGACGCCCACAGGGCTTTGTTAGTATGCCGGCTGCTGGCCTGATGTCAACATCACTCACGCCATCACTCCTGAAGGTAAATACTTTGATCTTTAAACTTGCTGAGCAAAACTTTGGATCAGCTACCAACAGCACCTTTTGTTGCTTTCTATACAACCTACTTTGTATATATACATGCACTTTTGCCAAGAGAGGGAATCACCCCCCCTTCTTTTACCATTGTCTCCGCAGTGCATATCCTGCTGCTGTGGCAACTGTCAGGCACCTTTTATGAACATGTTCCGACAACAGGGTTATGGATACACGCTTTAACCACCCATATCGTGTATGTGTATGGATGTGCACAGCCGGCATGTAAAACTTTTTTGTATTGTCCGTCATCCTTGTCAAACATGCAGTGAATCTATTATATGTAAGTACTTTTGGTCTTGCTACTCTGTATTATCCATAGAAGGTTGTTGACAGTATTAGTATTTATTGGATACTGCCGTGCAAATATTATTATATACCTATATTTATGTTTGAGACAAGAACATAATTACCCATTCTAAAATTACTCCTGAAGAAGGAAAATGCACACCATTGCACAAACAATTTCCGAAACATGTCTGGCATATGTCTAAGAGTCCAGTTAGCTGACCTCTCTTGGTCAAGCTAGTGATCTTTTGACTACCAGTTTGGGTTACTATGTACTAATAATTTCTTGTTCATGTTGATTTACTGATGTACCATTGCAATACATTTTAAGCCATTGTGTTTGTATGTGATATATATATATATATATATATATATATATATATATATATATATATTGTTTTTCCTACCATTTTGTACCTTAATAAAGTTGGCACCTTTGTGCTTTTTTTACTTACCTTGACCCTCTACACTTTACTTCTGTCATCAAAGTCCAAGGGGTGTCTCCCAATGCACCTTGGTGCATGCTCTCTTTATGAACCTTTTAGACAGTTGTTACTAAAATAGTTGTCTATATTGGAGACCTGTTTGGTGATATTAATTACCAGGACAAATTAAAGGGTGAATCTCCCAAGCTGGGAAACAGAAATCAATAAAAGTTTAACTGAGGTTCTAAGCCTTCCCTTTACTATCCAAAACTAAAAAGAACATTTAACCTATAGATACACTTTATTGAAATTATCTGCCATTGGTTTCAGCCTTTTTTTCACACAATATTTGTAAACTGGCTATCAATTACACAAGCCAACCTATTATTATCAGTGCATGGACAGGAGAAAGGATGAGGTCTACAGTTTGTAACAATTAGTCCTGTAGAAATGCCAAAGTCAAACAGCCATTCCATAATGACCAATTTGTTCATTTATGACAGTCAAAATATTGGTATTATTACTGGGTATATGACACATTTAATACAAGAATCTAAATAATCACTATTTAAAAACGATAGCGCAAATTTATAGGAGAGATCTGACACAGTGGGGTTTATTTACTAAAGACAAATAAGCGGTTCACTTTGGAAGAGAATGGGTACTTTTTAGACCCCTTTCACACTGAGGTGATGCCTCCCCAGTGTGAATTAGCCGGGAAAAAAAGTCCTGCAAGCAGCATCTTTGGGGCAGTTTGGGAGCAGTGTAAACACCGCTGCCAAAACGCCCTGCCCATTGAAATGAATGAGCAGCACTGCTGAAGTGCTTGCAAAGGGTTTTGGCAGCGCTGCAATGCGGTGCTTTTAACCCTTTCTTCTTAAAAGTGCCCCGCTAGCGGCTGGAAAGCACTGCTAAAATTATGGTAATTTTAGCGGTGCTTTACCGCCAACACACCCTTGCCCCAGTGTGAAAGTACCCTTAAGGATATTTTCCCTTAGCCTGGTGACTGTGCTAAAAAATCCATTTGCAAAGAATACCCAATCGAGTGCAAGGTAATTTTAAAAAAAAGCTGTATTTTTGCTTGAACATAATTAGATGATGGAAATCATCAGACCTTAATTCACTAAGCTAAGGGTAATTTCCTTTGCAAATCTACTTAGATGTGAACAGCCTAATTTTGTTCAGTAAATCAGCCCCAGTGTAAACAATACCTTCAGTTTGCCATATTGCAAAGAAGAAAATTTTCAATTATGTACATGAAAATGATAACATAATTTCCAAAATCATTCATTACAAAACAGTATCTCTAGTAGGGATGGGCCGAACAAACCCCATTAAAGTCAATGGGACCCAAACGTCAAAAATCAAAAGTGTCCATTTTGAAGGCTTAAATGCAAGTAATTGGGCATACAATGGTTATAGGGGTCCGGTTCCTGCCCTGGGGGACATGTATTAATAAAAAAAAGTTTGTGAAAAATGAGCAATGATTTTTTGATTTTTAAAGTGAAAGCATAAAAATTAAAAAATCCTTCCAATATAGTGCCGGGGGGGGGGGGGTCCCCTTAGTCTACCTGTAAAGTGACTGATCTGTACCATGTCTAGAATCTGCTGCAGCAATAATTACATTTATAAAGCCCCCCAAAAAATGACATTTTCCCTGCAAGCTGCTTTATTTTGCTCGGAAACAGCTGGGGAGCCAGTGTGTATGACGAGGCCACAATGTAGTGCACTGGGAACAAGATTAGAGATTTTTTTGGACACATCCTGGTGTCACTTTGACTTTGGATAGAAGTAACGGGTGAAGAAAAATTGGTATTTGGGTATCATGGCACCTTCCCACAGTAACCCTATAGAAGTAATCTTGAAGAAAGCAAGAATTGGCTTTGCTGTAAAAAATTGCAATGATATGCACCTGTCAAACAGGTGCAGAAAAATTGTTCTTTGGGTGTCAGTGGCACCTTCCCACTGTAACCCTATAGAGCAGTGGTCATCAACCCTGTCCTCAGGGCCCACTAACAGGCCAGGTTTGCAAGATAACTGCAATACATCACAGGTGATATCTATTTCTGCTCAGTGATTGCGATATTCTAGTCTGCATGTCCCCAAGGTAATACATAAAACCTGGCCTGTTAGTGGGCCCTGAGGACAGGGTTGATGACCACTGCTATAGAGGTTCTCTTGATGAAAGCAAAAATTGGCCTTGCTGTACAACATTGCAATAATATGCACCTGTCAAACAGGTGCAGAAAAATTGGTCTTTGGGTGTCGGTGGTGCCTTCCCACCATAACCCTATAGAAGTAATCTTGAGGAAAGCAAAAATTGGTCTTGCTGTAGAAAATTGCAATAATATGCACCTGTCAAACAGGTGCAGAAAAAATGGTCTTTGGGTGTTAATTGTGCCCATAAAACCTATACCAAAAACATTCTTCCAGATTAAATGATTAAACACCCTCAAAGCTAGGCAGCCTTGAAGTCCTGCAGAAATTCCACATCCCAAATAGACTTAATCAGTGACATCGGCATCAGGGGCTTCATAGCTGGTAATCCAGGACTGATTCATTTTTATAAAGGTCAAACGGTCCACGGAGTCTGTGGACAGATGCGTTATATTATCATTAACAAAACCTCTTGCAGCACTGAATGCCAGTTCTGAAAGCTTACTGGATGCAGGGCAGCCCAACAACTCTGGCCAGTGGTCTATTCTCATGACCCAGTAAGTCAGTGGATCATCAGTAGGGATGAGCTGAACACCCCCCTGTTCGGTTCGCACCAGAACTTGCGAACAGGCAAAAAATTTGCTCAAACACGCAAACACCGTTAAAGTCTATGGGACACGAACATGAATAATCAAAAGTGCTCATTTTAAAGGCTTATATGCAAGTAATTGTCATAAAAAGTGTTTGGGGACCTGGGTCCTGCCCCAAGGGACATGGATCAATGCAAAAAAAGTTTTAAAAACTGACATTTTTTCGGGAGCAGTGATTTTAATAATGCTTAAAGTGAAACAATAAAAGGGTAATATTCCTTTAAATTTCGTACCTGGGGGGTGTCTATAGTATGCATGTAAAGGGGCGCATGTTTCCCGTGTTTAGAACAGTCTGACAGCAAAATGACATTTCAAAGGAAAAAAAGTCATTTAAAACTACTCGCGTCTATTAATGAATTGCTGGTCCGACAATACACATAAAAGTTCATTGATAAAAACAGCATGGTAATTCCCCACAGGGGAACCCCGAACCAAAATTGAAAAAAAAAAACAACGTGGGGGGTCCCCCTAAATTCCATACCAGGCCCTTCAGGTCTGGTATGGATATTAAGGGGAACCCCGGCCAAAATTTTAAATAAAAATGGCGTGGGTTCCCCCTCAAAATCTATAACAGACCCTTCAGGTCTGGTATGGATTTAAAGGGGAACCCCACAACAAAATAAAAAAAATTGGCGTGGGGTCCCCCCAAAAATCCATACCAGACCCTTATCTGAGCACGCAACCTGGCAGACCGTAGGAAAAGAGGGGGGATGAGAGAGCGCCCCCCCAAACCGTACCAGGCCACATGCCCTCAACATTGGGAGAGTGCTTTGGGGTAGCCCCCAAAACACCTTGTCCCCATGTTGATGGGGACAAGGGCCTCATCCCCACAACCCTTGCCCGGTGGTTGTGGGGGTCTGCGGGCAGGGGGCTTATCGGAATCTGGAAGCCCCCTTTAACAAGGGCACCCCCAGATACCGGCCCTCCCCCTGTGTGAAATGGTAAGTGGGTACAAGAGTACCCCTACCATTTCACAAAAAAACTGTCAAAAATGTTAAAAATGACAAGAGACAGTTTTTGACAATTCCTTTATTTAAATGCTTCTTCTATCTTCCTTCGGTTTCTTCCTCCATCTTCTTCTTCTGGTTCTTCCTCCGGTGTTCTCGTCCGGCATCTCCTCCGCGGCGTCTTCTTCTTTTCATCTTCTTCTCCGGGCTGCTCCGCATCCATGATGGCATGGAGGGAGGCTCCCGCTGTGTGACGCTTCTCCTCTTCTGACGGTTCTTAAATAACAGAGGGCGGGGCCACCCAGTGACCCCGCCCCCCTCTGACGCACGGGTACTTGACGGGGACTTCCCTGTGGCATTCCCCGTGACGCCAGAGGGGGCGGGGTCACCGGTGTCCCCGCCTTCCATTATTTAAGAACTGTCAGAAGAGGAGAAACATCACACTTTTTTTTTTTTTGGTTCGGGGTTCCCCTGTGGGGAATTCCCATGCCATTTTTATCAATGAACGTTTATGTGTATTGTCGGACCGGCAATTCATTAATAGCCGCGAGTAGTTTTAAATGACTTTTTTCCTTTGAAATGTCATTTTGCTGTCAGACTGTTCTAAACACGGGAAACATGTGCCCCTTTACAGGCATGCTATAGACACCCCCCAGGTATGAAATTTAAAGGAATATTACACTTTTATTGTTTCACTTTAAGCATTATTAAAATCATTGCTCCTGAATAAACGGCCATTTTAAAACTTTTTTTGCATTGATCCATGTCCCCGGGGGCAGGACCCAGGTCCCCACACACTTTTTATGACAATACCATGCATATAAGCCTTTAAAATTAGCACTTTTGATTTCTCCCATAGACTTTTAAAGGGTGTTCTGCGGCTTTCGAATTTGACGCGAACACCCCAAATTGTTCGCTGTTCGGCGAACTGGCGAACAGCCGATGTTCGAGACGAACATGAGTTCGACTCGAACTCGAAGCTCATCCCTAATCGTCAGCTGGAAAGCTCTCCATCTCTTTTTTGCCCTGAGGTAATCGTCCACCATGTGATGCAGACGCTGCCGATGGGATGTGAAAGCTGACAGCCCTGGGCAGCGAGGACTTAAAAAATTCCGAAATGCCTCACTTTGGCGGGCGCCTTCTCCAACGCTCCACTCTTGACCAACAGAAGACTGCAAACTACGTTTTACACAACACTGTAATCTACTGGAGTCAGGAAAAACGTTCAATAAAATCCACTTTAACGTGCCCTCGAGAGATTTTATCTTCTGCACTCTCTGTGGGGACGGGATGAGTTCTGAGACCTTCCCCTTATAACGGTGGTCAAGGAGAGTGGCCAACCAGTAATCATCCTCCTTTATGCCAAGTAATCTTAGGTCCTTTCACAGGCTTTGAAGTATGAGGTTGCCCATGTGCCTCAAATTTGCCGAGGCTTGAGAAGCAGACTTCTCGGGTCACTGAGGATTACAGCACCTGGAACTTCCTCCTCCTAGCCACTTACTACTCCCAAGGGTCCTGGTGTTGGAAAGCCATCGCTTACAGATTGACGCATGTCTTCTTCCTCTTCGAAGCCTATGAAAGTGCCAGAATCTTCCTCCTCATCCTCCTCCCCTCTCTCCTCCTGTGTGTTCTGTGACATAAGAATGATGGTGTCTGGATAAAGTGGGCCTTCAGAGGAAAGGAAGTCCTCCTCTTCCTCCTGCTGCTCTACCTTCAGTGCCCTGTCCATAATGCCATGTAGAGTCTGCTCCAGCAGGAACACATCAGGGATTGTGTCACTGATGCATGTACTGTCATGGCTCACCATCCTTGTGGCCTCCTCAAATGGTGACAATACAGTGCATGCATTCTTAATGATCAGCCATTGGCGTGGGGAAAAAGCCTGAGCCCATCGTTGTGCCGTACTGGCACTGCTGCATGTATAGCCGCTGCAGCATTCCAAAAGTTGAGTTCTGGTGGGCATGTCACAAATCAGGCGATTTACAGGCAGGTGTAATTCCCGCTGAATTTCAGCCAACCGAGCACTGGCTGTGTATGACCACCTGAAAAGGCTACAGACTCTTCTGGCCTGCTTTACTACATCTTGCAACCCTGAGTACGTACTTAGGAAATGCTGCACCACCAAATTTAAGAAACGTACCAGTCAATGTCTAAGGCGTACAGGAGGTTTGAGCCATTATCAGACACCACCATTCCTGGCTCCAGCTGGCATGGTGTAAACCACCTCTGGGCCTGTCCCTGCAGAGCTGCAAGAATCTCTGCTCTAGTGTGGTTCCTGTCCCCTAAACACACCAGCTGAAGCACTGCATGGCACCTTTTAGCCTGACTCTGGGAATAGCCCTTTGAATGCTTAGGGGGTACCTGATGTTCATAGGACAATTCTGCAGAGGACGGCATGGAGGTGGTGAAGGAAGAGGAGAAGGAGGGGGTAGAGCTCACAGGTCTGGCATCATTACCACCAGCTGTATGGAGACATGGGCGCAGCACCAAGCCCTGTCCTGTATCCTTTCGAGTTGCAAGCAGTGTGCTGTGAATGAAATATATCATCCCTGCCCATGCTTGCTGGACCACGTGTCAGCAGTAAGGTGAATTTTACGGCTGACTGCCTTGCCCAACAATGCAAGAACATTCCCTTCCACATGATAGTAAAGAGATGGAACGGCCTTACGTGAAAAGTAGTAGCGACTGGGCACCTGCCATTGTGGTACAGCTCATTGTGCAAATTCACGGAAGGCAGCAGAATCCACCAGGCTGAAAGGCAGAAATTGGAGAGTCAACAGCTTTGACAAGCTTGCATTCAGACGCTGGGCATGTGGGTGGAAGGGACTGTATATTTTTTTTCTGCTGCGGCAGATGGGGCAGAGAAATTTGCCGGCTACAGTCTACAGCTGGTGGTGTGCTGCTAGGACCTGGGACACCCTGTGCTATATCATCATCCCTGTCAGAGGATACTGCTGAGAGGTAATGACTCGGTATCGCAGGGTCAGACTGAAGTGGGTAAGGAGGAGGAGGAGGGACAGATTTTTGCCCCTTTGTGTGGCTTTTAGGTGCTCTTGTCAATGGGGGAGTGGTTGGATGTTAAATGCCTTGTTAAGCATGTGGTACCTAAATGGTTGGTGTTTTTGCCACGTTTTATGTACCTGGTATACAGTTTGCAGTTGGCAACAGTGCGATCTGCTGCAGATGTGCTGAAAAAGGCCCAGATAGATGAGCTTTGGGGAGTGTACCAGGGGATAACAGCTGCAGAATGTGATGCAATAGGGTGGCTGCTCTCTACTCTTTCTTTATGTCAGTCTCCTTGGCAGTGGCGGCCCATGCACCTCCTCTGCATGCTGTGGCTGGATAGCATGGGCATACTCACTAAATAGAGGAAATGATGCCCTGCCTGAAGACTGACCACCACTCCCACCTTTGCCTGTGGACACATTTGTTGCTGGCCCCCTTACAGTGCCAAGGGAACGTCTGCCTTTCCTTGTTGTCCTCTCAGCCATTATTGGGAGAGAGGGGGCGGTGCTTATAAGCAAATGTAAAGAAGAAGTTGAAATCTGTACATAGATGCACTTTAATCAAGTTAAGAGATGTTTGGTGAACTTTAATTTGAGTACTCACACTACACAGACACACTCCACGGATACACTATAATATACTGTAATATAATGCGCTAAAAGTACAGTGACGAACAGAATTATATGGCGTTAAACTGGCAGTAACGCACACAGAAGTAAATGGCGTTAAACTGGCAGTAACGCACAAAACTATATGGCACTAAACTGGCAGTAACACACACAAAACGATATGGCGTTAAACTGACAGTAACGCACAGAGAAGTAAATGGCATTAAACTGGCAGTAACGCACACAAAATGATATGGCGTTAAACTGGCAGTAATGCACAGAGAAGTAAAGGGCGTTAAACTAGCAGTAAAGCAGACAAAAGTAAATGGCATTAAACTGGCAGTAACACACAAAACTACAGTATATGGCTTTAAACTGGCAGTAACACACAAAACGATATGGTGTTAAACTGGCAGTAATGCACACAGAACTATTTGGCATTAAACTGGCAGTAATGCACACAGAAGTAAATTGTATTATCGCACACAGAACTATATGACGTTAAACTGAGACTAATGCACATAGAACTATATGGTGTTAAACTGGCAGTAACACATGCAAAACTATATGGCATTTAACTGGCAGTAACGCACACAGAAGTAAATGCCGTTAAAATGGCAGTAATGCACAAAACTATATGGCGTTAAACTGGCAGTAATGCACACAAAGCGATATGGCGTTAAACTGGCAGTAACACACACAGAACTATATGGCGTTAAACTGGCATTAACGCACACAGAAGTAAATGGCGTTAAACTGGCAGTAACGCACCTAGAAGTAAATGGGGTTAAACTGGCAGTAATGTACAAAACTATATGGCGTTAAACTGTCAGTAATGCACACAAAATGATATGGCATTAAACTGGCAGTAACGCACACAAAACTATATGGTGTTAAACTGGCAGTAATGCACGCAGAACTATATGGCATTAAACTGTCAATAATGCACGCAGAACTATATGGCGTTAAACTGTCAGTAACGCACACAGAACTATATGGCGTTAAACTGGCAGTAACGCACAGAGAATAAAATGGTGTTAAACTGGCAGTAACACACAAAACTATATGGTGTTAAATTAGCAGTAACACACACAAAACGATATGGCGTTAAACTGGCAGTAATGCACGCTATAAACTATATGGCATTAAACAGGCAGTAATGCACACAGATGTAAATGGCGTTAAACTGGCAGTAACGCAATCAAATAGACGGTGTTCAACTGTCTATTCATCTGAACTGATCCTACTCTAGCTATACACTAATGTAAAGATTACTGACACGGTCTCACTACACTACACTGAAACTATCTGAGCTGTCCCTACTCTACACTGATGTATGTATGAATGACACGGTCTCACTACACTACAGTGAAACTATCTGAGCTGTCCCTTCTCTAGCTGCACACTATGCAAAGCTGAATGATGGTCCTCCTCACTACACTCACACTATCCCTAGACTGACACTAAACTAATATTCTACACTGACAAATGGCATTAAACTGGCAGTAACACACACAAAACTATATGGCATTAAACTGGCAGTAAAGCACACAGAACTTTATGGCGTTAAACTGGCAGGAACGTACACAGAACTATATGGCATTAAACTGGCAATAATGCACGCAAAACTATATGGCGTTAAACTGGCAGTAACGCACACAGAAGTAAATGGAGTTAAACTAGCAGTACCACACAAAACTATATGGAGTTAAACTGGCGGTAACACATACAAAATGATATGGTGTTAAACTGGCAGTAATGCACGCACAACTATATGGCGTTAAACTGGCAGTAATGCACAGAGAAGTAAATGGCCTTAAACTGGCAGTAACGCACACAGAACTATATGGCGTTAAACTGGCAGTAATGCACACAAAACTATATGGCGTTAAACTGGCAGTAACACAATCAAATAGATGGTGTTCAACAGTCTATTTATCTGAACTGTCCCTACTCTAGCTATACACATGTATATGTATACTCTAGCTGCACACTATGCAAAGCTGAATGATGGTCCTCCTCACTACACTCACACTATCCCTAGACTGACACTAAACTAATATTCTACACTGACAATTAAAGCAAAATAGCACAGTATAGCACACTAACTAACTAATAGCACTGAACAGAGCCTTGTTCTATCTCTCCACGCCAAAATCACACTGAAAATGGCTGCCATTGAAAGAATACTTTTATGCTGTGGGGCGGGAATGAGCCATGATTGGATAAAGTCGGGATGACAGTGTCCAATTATGACTCTGACAGTGCTCTCTGCCCTGATTGGCTGAAGCTTTCACTGATTCAGCCAATCAGGGCTTGCAATGCACTGTTCAGCACCGCAATGCATTGTGTTCATATTATATATTCTAAATAAA
The DNA here is from genome assembly GCA_037952925.1 of Lithobates clamitans. Lineage (NCBI taxonomy): Eukaryota > Metazoa > Chordata > Amphibia > Anura > Ranidae > Lithobates > Lithobates clamitans. Next base: position 1,085,437 of record JBBGZY010000228.1, on the reverse strand, counting down.
CGCTTTTTAAGGTAATGCACCAGGTTATGTGCCCACACCTTTGTCTTTTATTGTTAATTATGGAGACCTCCCCAGTCTGAAGAGGGCTGCATACCTGAGGTCAACTGGTGATTGAAGTGTACTATCATTGTGTCTACAGTGGATGATTTTAATTATGACGCTCAAAGTGGTTCTCAAGGCTTAAGGTTTTTTTACCTTAATGCATTCTCTGTATTAAGGTAGAAAAAACCTTCTGTGCCATGGGATCCCTCCAAAAGCCCCCTTATATTCACCTGAGCCTGATCTCAATCCAGCACTATGCCTGAGAGTAGCAGGTCTCTCTGATTTCTGAGGATTGGATGGGGGAGCTTGCTTAAAAATTCTGGCACAATCCCCTAGGTCAGTGGTTCTCAACTCCTGTCCTAAGGACCCACTAACAGGCCAGGTTTGCAAGATAGCTGTTCAGTGATTGCAGTATTCTAGTCTACATCTCCCCAAGGTAATACTTAAAATCTGGCCTGTTAGTGGGTCCTGAGGACAGGAGTTGAGAACAACTGCCCTAGGTAAAGTCAAAACTGTGAAGAAAATGTTTCCCATGTCTCACCCAAGGAGGAATCTGTGGGAGATGTGGATTTTAAAGTGCCCAGAAACAATAGACCACTATAATAAGATACATAAAATCACAAAATATTTTTGTTTTTTATACAAAATTATTTTAAAAATAAACGGGAGTACAAACTACATCTCCCTGCTTTCTCTCTCCTCACAGGGCAGATTGATAGCAGTGAGAGCTCTTGGCTCCTGCTGCTGTCAATCAAGTTTTGTGACAAGGAAGTGGGGGCTGGGCCTGAGCTGCCCTGTCTGTGTCTATAGATGCAAGCGGCATGGCTCAGGATCAAGCTTGCAAGAGTGCCCCCATAGGAAGCGGCCTCCTATGGGGGCTTTCGTCAAAGTGGCAGAGCCAGGAGTGACAGCGGAGGGGCCCCAGAAGAGGAGGATCGGGGCTGCTCTGTGCAAAACCATTGTATAGAGCAGGTAAGTATGGCATGTTCATTATTTTAAAAAAAAAAAAATGTACGACCACTTCAAGCACTAATGTATTCATTTATTAGCAGTTATATATGTTACATAAGTGGAATTTACTTTTCAGTATATACTGTGATTTCCAACATTAGCCACACGCTAAAAAGTTACTTTTAGTAATGTGCATGGTGCAGCTCCCCCATAGTGATTGGATCATGGGGCTAGTATATATAGCACTCTGATATTACCCTACTTTTTTCTTTAAACAAATATGGCCTTCCTTGATATAGATTGGCATCTGATTGTTTTAAGTTCGTATAGCCAAAACTTGCTTTTTAGCTTTAGATTTAGAATTAAAACTCCTGTCAAGTTTTACTGCCATCAAAGCCTCCTTTGAAAAGATTTCTTAATTTCCTGTCTGATATAAAGGTTGCCAATGAAACAGGAAGTGAGTTGGAATCACTCTAGCAGCAAAACAGCAAAGTAATATATGAATATATTTTTAAGTTAACCTCTTAGGGACCAGAAGGATTCACCCCCCTAATGACCAGGCCATTTTTTGCGATACGGCACTGGGTCAATTTAACTGACAGTTGCGCGACTGTGCGATGTTGTACCCAAACAAAATTTATATCCTTTTTTTCTCATAAATAGAGCTTTCTTTTGGTGGTATTTTATCACCTCTGCTGTTTTTATTTTTTGCGCTATTAACAAAAAATAGCGTCAATTTTGAAAAAAAACAATATTTTTTACTTTTTGCTATATTAATTATCCCCAAAAATATATAAAAAAATAATTTCTTCCTCAGTTTAGGCCAATATGTATTCTTGTACATATTTCTGGTAAAAAAAAAATTGCAATAAGCGTATATTGATTGGTTAGTGCAAAAGTTATAGCGTCTACAAAATAGGGGATAGATTTATGGCATTTTTATTATTATTTTTTTTTTTTACTAGTAATGGTGGTGATCAGCGATTTTTAGCAGGACTGCGACATTGCGATGTACAGAACTGACACTTATTTGGGACCAGTGACGATTATACAGCAATCAGTGCTATAAAAATGCACTGATTACTGTATAAATGATACTGGCAGGAAAGGGGTTAACACTAGTGCTGATCAGGGGGTTAAATGTGTTCCTTAGGAGGTGTGTCTAACTGTGGGGGCAGTGTACTGACTTGAGGAGGAGAGAGATCGCTGTTCCTGATCACTAGGAGCAGACGATCCCTCTCTACTCCCCTGGCAGAAAAAGGATCTGTTTGTTTACATTGACAGATCCCCATTCTGGCTCTCCGTGGAGCGATCACGGGTGCCATGCGTGCGCCCACTGTATCTACTACACGAACTGACGTACAGCTATGGTGATTTGCATAATAGAGCCAACCTGCCGCAGTATAATGATGGAGGCTGGTTGGCAAGTGGTTAAGTAGAACCTTTGTCAGCTTTTTATTGTTCTCTGTTTGCCTGTTGAAGATTTTCCCTTGCTTCCTGCCTGGTAAAAAGTGGTCTCCAGAAATGGGAAAGAAGGGAAATCTCTCTAAACTGAGCCCAAGGATAGCAATAAAACTGCCAGGGGCTCTAACCTTTCCTCATTCTTATGAAACTAAAAAAAAACTTTTTGTTATAGATACGCTTTAAAGCAGCCACCCTTTGGCCACATAAAAGAACACAAGGTGCTCCTTTATAGAAAACCCTAACACACAATCCTATTATGTACTCCTGGCCTAATTTAAGAGAAGCCTGCTCCTTCTTTGTATATATGTTTATAATGTTTGCTAATACGTTATAAGTTGTATCCTTTATAATTTTCCCCTTAAAATGTACAGTTGTATATTTTATTCTTCTAATAAATGTTCCTGCTCTCTGGGTCTATATTCCCTGCAACGTTTATTTAATGTGAAGGTCTTTTTCTTTTGAGGAGCTGCTAACTTAAAATACCATGGAGTTACCAGGGGAATGCTGTTTCATTTTGTCCATAGTGTAATATGAGCACTTGGCTGATACATAGGAGGTGAAAGGGCTTTTTCACCAATACAACAGGTAAGCAATTGTCAAAGTCAGTGAATCCTTCAAAACAAAAGTGAGTGTTATGAATTCATAGTTGCTAGTGCTTGGCATTTTTAATTTGCCAACCGCCAGTGCATGTTTTTCTTATAGCAAACAGGGGCACTAGAAATTTAGAGGTGATCCAGAGACTGACATTTTACTTGTTTTCATCCAGAGTTTGGTTTCACATTCATTAGGAGAACCCATGGTGCACGTTTCACATTTCACATAGAAATTGCCCAAAAACTGTATACAAGTCAGTGGGTGGATCATGCCTACCTATTAGTTACACAAAGCCACAGGTTAGGTGTCCTAACAACCAATGATGCCATTAGTTGATAAGGAAGATGTCGGGTACCTGCACAGCATGCTTGTTTGACCCTCCCCTGCCCCTCTGCTTCAGAAACAGAGTCACATTAGCTGAGTGAAGGAGAGAAGCCGAGGTAGAAGCAACATTTGAAAACTAATCAGTACCAGTGTGCAAAGGTGTATTTGCTTTGAAAGAATAAATTACTGCTAATTTTGGGTGTGCATGTGGATGTTGCTACATTACGCAAAACTATTATTATTTTTTTTACATTTACAAAGGGGTGCCTCAAGATTGTGTGGAATTTTAAAGGGTGCTTTGACTGAAAAAAGGTTGAGAAACACTGGCTTAGAGTATATGTTTATAGACACCAGCGACAGATATACTGTACATATTCCAGTATACAGTATGTTGCCTTATGTTCTATAAGGCTCTCTATTCAATGTTTTTTTTTTTAGATCACACATTTTGCCATGCTGGTCCTGCCTAGATCCCATAACCTCTAGGAAATTAAGAGGGGTGTACTTTCCTCACACTTGTAGGTACACCTTAACCAATCCTTAGTAAGGTAAGCTGGCAAATATGTATAATTTAGACAAAAATATACTATTATATTGTTTATTCATATGTTATAATGTATGCATAAAAACTAAAAACTCAACTGCTATAAAAAGTCTGTAAATGACGTTATTGCATTATTTATTAGTTGTTATATTTTTGATTTGAGAATTGTGTACAAATCTATAAAAGATAATATATCAGCAGAGATATAATTGTCCAGCACAATCTTGATTGGATGTTCAAATTGTAATTGGAAAATGCACTATTTTAATGTACGCAGCTCTTTCATCTAAAATTATATACTTGCCACTAGGTGGCTATTTCTGATCATCTCATTTTACTGTTTTAATTACATTTTAATATCCTTGGCTGCATAAACAAAGATAAATTACAGACCTTGTTCTATCTGGCTGCTTGCTCAGGCACAATCTGTAATAATATCAGCTTTTGTTTGTGCCTCCTCTAATTAGATTCTGAAATCTAGGCTTCAGCAATCAATAATTTTAATTTCAGAATCGCCTTTTGATCTTACATTTCATGTTTGTTTGCTGCAAATGATCAGCAGAACAAAGCTAATAATTTATGCAGGAAGGGGAAAAAATAATAATATATCTCTGCAGCACTGGATAAGTGTTCGAACCATCAAGAGAAGCCTGCAGACTTAGTTTGACACAGGTCTAATTAGCATGCAGATATGTGTCGCCTCATTGGCAATTCAAATTGCTTTCTTTTTTTTTTTTTAGATTGTACTTCAAATTGTGCTACTCAAACATTGTATTTGATTTCTAAAGCCCCCCTGGGCATGCCATAATATCTGCCTTCATCCTTATATGAAGCGTTTATTGAACAGCCTGTTTCTCCTGTTTTTCCTTTTGTGTGTGTGTATGTTTTTAAAACACCCAAGTCTTGTAACCCAGGGATCTGCTTTTGTCAATAAAGACAGCAACCAGTTGTTCTATGGAATGGCACGTGGCACATTAAGTATGGCAGCAGACATGTATTGCCTGGCATAGCTCTGTTCACTTGATGACTGTTGTAGAGAGGTCCTCATCTAGCTGTCACTCATGGAAAAGGGGGAGGATATCGTCTCAGCATGCATTAATATGCGGCACATAACAACTTGTCTGAGAGCCAGTCTTCAATTCTTCATTACACAAAATGACTGGATTGCCGTCATTGTTTTTTCTAAAGCGTCCTGCATGCTCCCAGAAGGCATTTACTGTCGTAGTGCTATCAGTATGGTGACTTATGCATCTGAAGTTGTCTGTGGTATGACACATTGGAAATTCCTGCCAACATCAAGGCCTTTTTTCCAATCCATACAGCAACAAGTGGTAAAATCAATGATGTACAGTTATTTAGCAATGCAATTCATTTCACTGACTTTGGCTTTTGGCCAGATCCGCCATCTGTCTCTGGCTCTGCTTTCTCTCTCTCGCTCGCCTGAATTTGTCCTACATTTTGTAATGATCCGTTCTTGCCTTCCTTACTGCATGGCAAAGGTACAGTACCAGTTCCCCCCCATTTGCCATAGGGGGTAGTGTGACTTCAGTGGCATTCCAGATACTCCATCTTCATGCCAAAGGTCAGGAAGAACTAAGCAAGAAAACAAACAAAAACAAACTGCAAGAGAAGTGTATGTATCATATTGCTCCTGCCTCAGCTACTTTCCCTTTTTGTTAAAAGCATTAAGATGGATCTGTCTCACAAGGGAACACTTCCTGTTTCATTAGAGTATCTTCGTTTCCTTTATCGGAGGCTGGCACCATACGCCACTGCACAGCTCGTGAAGTGTAGGCTATTGGCAGCTTGTGCATGTTTGCCACCAAGCAACCTTCTGCAATGGAGACAGGGTGCCTACTTCAGGATCTTATGCGTGCTTGCTGTTTGAAGCTGCAGAAAAGTGAATAATCAATTAAGTATTGATTTCTTGTACGATTTGGTAAATTTCAAAGGCAAGACAAAGAGGATGGCTTTAAGGAAAGCACTGCAGGGACTTGGTGTAAATTAAACAACTAACAGCAGTGCAGAATAAAATAACACCTCAAATGAATATTTCCCTGGAAGAATTAGTACCAGCTATTGGAAGACAATGGTGGATTTAATCAAAACGGCAAGCATCCGAGCATCTTAACTACGAGACGGGGGAAGGAGCTAATTATAACCACAGATTTTAATGGAGTTAATTTGACTGAACGGATGCAAATGTGCTTTATTTATGGATGACAAAACAAGCCTACAGCATCGACTTTGGAATTATCGCATATGCTTAACATCAAAAATCATTTAGATATTGAGCCAACAGTCCATTATTTTTTTCCAGAGCAGGTATTTATATGTTAGGACAAATCTGAAGATAGATGTGATACAAATGAGGATTGCATGATGAAATGCATGTTTTATTAATCTTTTATTTTTGTAATCAGTCTATAATTTTCTTCATTTAGCACTAAACAGTTCTTTTAATCCCTTTAGCTATTTATTATAATAAATATACATATTCTTTCTACTGTGTAGCTTTTGTTTCCAGGGTGCATTTTTTTTTAACGTCAATTTTGTGTTCCTTGAGAATTTTTCAGTAGAGGGGAATTATACGGAAGAATGAAAATTAGAAGGTCATTTTGTGTTTTGCATTTATATGTAATCTTGGGACAGATCTGAATGAATAGTGTCTTATAGTCAGTGAGGTCTGTAATTATGAAAGAATTTTGAAACGTGGAGGGAAATAGGACACTTTCTGGATGATGGGCACAATATGGTATAATCATTGAAAGAAAAAAAAATACTGTTCTGGCTGCAATTATAATATCTTGGCTGCTTAACTCTTTCACTTTCAGTGCTGATAATCAGGGAAAGTTCATTGATTGTAGCGGCAGCTATGTTAATGTAGATGCATTGGTATATTGTGCAAATGCTGCACCTAAATATTCTTATTCTTCATTTCCATTCTTATCTCACCCTTTCCTATCTCTCTATTTTCTCTATCATGATTTCTTGCTGTCTTGAAAGCTACGTTCCTGAAGCCTATCACAGAAACCACTCTGCATTAAGCTGAAACACAAAGACGATGTAGGAATAATGAATCCTCATTTGCATCAACATTTGTATTCAGATTTGCTAGGCTATAAACTTGCCAGATCAAGCAGCATATTAAACAGATATTCCCCTAGTAAATTGCAGCTTTTGCAATTGTGGAGCCTTGTTGTGTGTTTAGGAGTGGCTGGTAAAGTACCATGACTGTACAGATTGTATTGGTTCGTGCTTCTTGCAGTACATGATGTCAGTCTGGGTCACTGTGAGACTACCAAACACAAGTGAGGATTTTAAGGCATACCAGGACATGTGACCAAGCAAATTCTCTGCTATCTAGAAACTGCTGTCAATGAGTCTTATAGCACTGGTGGGAACACTGGAGGAGGATGGAGGACACTTGGTGCATCATCATAGGATTACATCATCCATCATCACTATTTACTTGTGGATTATACTGCTGAGCTGACTAATACAACTGACTAATGTGTTCTTTGAAACCTATAATCCTTTTTATATTTTTGAATGCACTAATCATCTAATTGTACAGTAATTTATGTGTAATACATGCTTTTCTGTGCTAATAATGTTAAAATGAATTTTATTTTATCAGTTTGTACTTTATTACCTCTAATGAAATATTTTTGATAACAGTAATATAAAACACATGTAATTATTCATATTTTTTAATGTAAATATGATACATTGATTTTTCTACTGAATTAAATCTGCTCAGGGTATCAGCCTTTGCTGCTTGTGAACTGTAATATTGACTGTGCTAATCTTTGAATAATGACTGTAAGTGCTTTTGTTCAAAATGTACTATTTGGCTCCAATTCCATTTATTTACATGTTCTTCGCTGTTACATAGGTAAAGGTGATAGCAGAAGTTGTGTGAGGGAGGTCAGAGCTGTCTGCTTCTTCAGTACAGTTAGTGATTAAGAATATCAGTATCTTACAGAAATAATACCAGCACCTAGCATAATGAAAGAGGTGCCATCCTATTAACTATCTGATTAATCATACCTTCCCAGATTTTCATGTTAAAAGAAGATTATATACTGTGCAGTTACATAAAATATGACAATTAACATATCCCACAATATGTAGATTCTTTGCTGCAATAATCATTTCTGCTTCCATAGCGTGCAGCAACCAATGACACCAGGAGCAAGAAATTTTATTATCATTTTGTCATTTCTTAAGCTGCAACTGAGACTGTGTGCTCACTCTAACCTATACAGAAGTCATTTTCATTAGTTATTTTGGAAATAATTTTCCAAACTCTTTACAAGCACCCAACTTTGGGTATACTTTTAGACACAATGTCATAATTATTGCTTCATTAAAATTATTTATTTGGATCATTAGAATATGTACTAGTTGCACACTTAGTAAAAATCTTTAGGTGGTTAAAGCAGCAACTGCCTCTTATCTTAAAATACATATAGTGCCATGTTGCTATGTCACCTCAGGTACCCTGTGCTGTATTCTATTTATCTAATTGTATTCTATTTATTCTTATTTATACAATAAAATGCCTTATATGAAGACTTACATGACTTTTGTACAGCTCACTGCTTCTCAGTTTGACAGTGAAAACATTGAACAATACACACACATTGTACCTCATGTTCAATCTCTTAATGGCTATTCTGCTCTTCATAGAACTATTGTGCAGACTTATGACTGGATTAAAACATTTAGCAAAGATAAACTCATACACTGAATGCCTTTTGGAATGTATTAAAAATTCAGGTTATGTATAATGTGAGGTTATGCGATTTTATATATATAGATATATTTATATATATACATCTATAGATATATAGATATATATCTATGTGTGTGTGTGTGTATATATATATATATATATTCAAATCAGTTCACTGAAATACAGCTGCATACTTACCACTGGTATACTCTGTTTTCAAATCCTTTTACATGGAAATACTTAACAATGCAATCAGCGTTAAAAGCTACTGATTACAATGACTTTGATTTTGTTCAGTATGGTCATAGTAGGTGACACATTTTACTACTGTGATCTGCTAAGAAAACAAATGTGGAGAGGCGTACATATGGTGTATGCAAAGCCTTTTAATAAATAATAGCTCGTTGTGCAAGTGCAGAGATTTTTATCCCTTTATCCCCAGTGAATTATGTACAAGCAATATTCATGTGCTAAATGACCAAGATGCAGATAATTATGCCATTAACTCCCCATATGTTGAACAAAATCATTGTCTTGTTTAAGGGTCCCATCCATTAAAGCTAGTGCAGGTCCAGGGCAGAAAGTACACATGACATTAAAGTTCAAGACCATCAATAAGAAAACTTGACCAAAAAGGACAGAGACAGTAAATAAAGGTACAACTGTAAAAAATACTTGAAATGTGATTATATATATTATAATATTATATTATAGTGTAATACCACTTTATAATTAAAAATCAATTTTTTGCCTAATTAAAGAGTGAATGTTACTCTGACTTGTGTTTATTTCTGGTAAGACTCAGAGCAATTAAAATAGTTTAAATTTCACCCGGAACTCATTGGGTGTTTGAACCAATATAAGAAATCATTACATTTTTAGTTAGTCAATAATCTCTGAAATCTGTTTGAACACAACTTTAGATTTACTACACTTTGCTAGAGCTAACTGTTTGAATTTAAATTGAATATATTAAACTATATCATATGGCTGGTAAACCTAAACAAGATTGAATAATTAAACTATAATGTGTGTGACCAGTTTAAGATTTGGTACAATACACAAGATAAAGAAGTTCTGCTAACATCTGTGTTCTACAGGAGTGACCCTCTATGGGTGAAAAGTCAAGCACTCCCTCTTTTTGCTGCCATTAATTGTACATTCTGATATGAGCAGAATAAAGGCATCACCACTGATTTCTCGCCTGCTTAAATATGAATGGGGTCTGATTGGTTGTGTCCAAGATCATATTAATATGTCTTAATTGGTGGTATGGAGTATAAAATGTAGAGCACAGAGTTCAAAGTTGAACTGTTTAGCTTATGAAGCATATTGCACAGCATTTAGAGTAGGGGGATGTCATGTACAGCACAATGTTTCTAGAAGTCATCTTACAATACACCAATTCACTCTTCACACATACTTCCCTTGCCCACCAGTGGATTGAAACACATCTAGGTTGCAGATATAGCTGTACATACATCTTGATCAGCAGGATCAGGTTTTGTATATAATGGATGATGCTGATGGACATCATTCCAAATTCCAGTTCTAATAGGCAGAGAAGATATGTACATATGCGAAATGCGCTGATTACTCTTTGCCTAAGAATTCTTCGAGCTTATGCTGGAAACAAGTATCATTACTGGCATTATGCCATATTCTGTTCACATATCTACCTAACTCTTTTTATGATGTTTTTATGGATGTTTGTACAATAAAAATGACATTTTAAATCGATTTTGTTCTGCTGCTCACCTCAGCGATAATCTCATATCTTTTAAAGTCCTTTTTCTTGTATGGGAGAGACCTACTCTTCCTATTTCTTTGGTTTTACTACGTTGATTAGGATGTAGATATGATTGTTTGTCCCTAGAACTGGTTAAAACTAAAATGACAGGTTGCAGAGATCACTAGGTTACACTTTTTTGCATAACACATATTTTTTCTATGTTTCAATTTCTGTAAAAGTACCATTGGTTTATTATTATTATTATTATTATTATTATTAATAAACCGGATTTATATAGCGCCAACAGTTTGTGCAGCACTTTACAACATGAGGGCAGACAGTACACTTACAATACAAATCAATACAGGAGGAATCAGAGGGCCCTGCTCGTTAGAGCTTACAATCTAGAGGGGAGGGGTTTATGTATATATATATATATATATATATATATATATATATATATATATATATATATATATATATATATATATATATATTTTAACATATCATTCATAATACTTTTACAAAATGTCCCTTGATTTTTAATGACATTTTAATATTGCTAGAGAGTGCACTGTTTTAATGATTATGATGAAAGGGGAACCATCATGCACATCCAACACTTAATATTATTTCCTCTATTTCAAAACAAATGAAATTTTTAATTACAGCCAATCATATATTTAGTATGTTTATCATGTCAGCCTAAAACATTGTATATATTGTTCATGCATATTTGATTGTTTACAGGATGTTTTATTCTCTCAACTTTCTCATTGTGATTCAGGTGAACAAAAATGGCTTCATAGAGATTGCAGATCATTTGGGATAGACTGGAAAACTGCATGTTTAAGTTAAAAGAGTTAACATATTGCACATTTTCAATTGCTGGGGTTTATTTGGGTTGAGTCTGAGTTTATTTGCTGCTTATTGAATTGAAGTCATATCAGGAGTCACAATACATCAATATGGATATCAATAGCATGGATTATCAATTTGTTCATATCAAATTGGAAGATCATCAAGTTGCTTTACAGCTGTTGTCCACTGAATTACTTCCCCAAGGAACTTCTTTTTTAACCTGGGGCTTAAAGGAGTAATTATAATACCAAAATGTGTATGTACATTTGAAGAATATCATCTAATGGCAGCACTAGATTTGTTTGCTCTTTTTTTTATCAAGGTTTCTTCATTTTATTTTTAATGCCTATGAAACTAAAAATGAACCATATTATTAGATATAGAGTTATGTACTAGCTATTATAAAGCCCAACCATTTAGTCAAATAAGGTGCAAACTTTCTAACACAAAGCAGTTACAAAAGACTTTACTGTATAACACATATTGATTTCATCCATTTTTATAACATTTTGCACCAAAATGAAAATAATTAATTTCAATCACAACATCACACACACCCGAGGATATTTATTACATACCATAAATACAAAATCCCTTATCTGGAACTCCTGATACATTAAAATCTCTAGACAAGGGAAACATTGCCTAATATGTCTACCAGTATGTAGCTAAAGCTTCCTCATCAGTGTTAGTACAGTGTTAGTATAACCACCAAAACCTAGGGACAAGGGAGCACAAGTAATTAAATTATGCTATAAATGTGGGAGGAGCTACCTATGCTCTTCATGTTATAGTGTGAGTACCTTCCAGCCACAATAGTGTTAATCTGTTAATGTATTTGCCCATATTACAAGAAATCAATGAAACACTGAGGTCACTTAGTAAAGTATATGCTTACCTAGTTTAGCAAAAAAATAAATGACACCTTGCATATGACTGAATGATTGGAAATGAATGCATCTTCACTTTATTTATTAAGCTAAGCAAAGAATTATCTACTTCTTTAGCAAATGAAAGCCCAATAAATTAATAGAAGCCATTCACTTTGTTTGTGCTATAGCATGTAGTCACAGGAAATGCACTTTTTTTATCTCTGTTTCACTAGTTTGTAATATAGCAGAAGAAAAAGAAAGTTCATAATCGTATTAACCTCCCTGGCGGTATGATTATTTCGGATTTTAGGTGCTGAAAGCAGTACAATTATTTTGCATGGAAATTTTGCGTTTTATATGGTAGATCTGTAATTCTTAACAATAACACACTTAAATCTGTCCACCAAGAGTCTAGTAAATATCCCGGGTATGATGAAGTTTGAAACACAAAATCATAAATTATAATATAATAAATAAACATAAATAATTAAAAAAAATAATAATATAATAACAATAAAAAAATAAATTTCCCCACGATTCACTATCGCTCAATTCTGCAAGTGTTCTAATTTACTATCGCTGTTTTCTAGCTGGTCTAAAGCCACTTTTGATGTAAAGGGACACTTTTTGGTTGCTATGGACAATCTCAAGTTTCCAGGCAGAAAGAACAGTATATATATTATAAAACTGCATGCAGGGCATTGGACAAAGCACTGGGGACAAAAGGGATGTGAAATAATTTCATACAGTACACTGTATGTGTTATGATTTTTACAATCTTTGAATTTGCCGCCAGGCTCCGCCCCCCGTGCGTCGCGACGCTCGCAGGGAACGGAGCCTGGCACAGAGATTCTTTGGAGGAGGACAGAGCCCGCATACACAGCGGGGAGGACATCGCAGGATCCTGGGGACATAGTAAGTATACCACACCAGGATCCTGCAATGCAATCCCGAGTGTGGTTCGGGGTTACCGCTAATGGTGCTGAAATTTAACCACAAGCCACACTCGGGAATACCATCAGGGAGGTTAACAATGATATATTGGCAAAAGACAATTCATAAAAAACACAAATAATTATACTTAGTTAGGCAAAACATGTTTAAATCAATCTATTATACATAGTGTGTTGACTGCCCTAATCCAGCATTTAGGAGCAAGTAAAGCATTATGCACATAACAACATGGATAAAATGTTTGTAAAATGCTTAAGTGTTTTTCACAGATTTGCAAGGTCAGTGGAAGTAGAAAATTGCATAGGGTTAAAAAAGAAGAATATATTGTGGCTACAAAGTTGGCTAATATATACTGATAAGATGAGAGGCTACAGTAATTTAACTGAATACCGGTAACTAGCTCAGTTTAACCGCTTGCTTACTGGGCACTTAAACCCTTCCTGCCCAGACCAATTTTCAGGTTTCAGCGCTGTCACCCTTTGAATGGCAATTGCGTGGTCATACTAGTTTACCCAAATGAAATTTGTATAATTTTTTTCACACAGATAGAGCTTTATTTTGTTGGTATTTAATTGCTGCTGTGTTTTTATTTTTTGGTAAATAAAACAAAAAGGGACAGAAATGTTGAAAAAAAATCAAAACTGTTTCATAGTTTGTTATAAAATTTAGAAACAGGTAATTTTTCTCCTTTACTGATGTGCGCTGATGAGGCTGCACTGATGGGCACTGATAGGCACTGATGGGCACTAATAGGCAGCACTAAAGGGCACTGATAGGCACTGATAAGGTGGCACTAATGGGCACTGATAGGTGGCACTGATAAGCACTGATGAGGCGGCACTGACAGGTGGCACTGATGGGTGGCACTGATGGTTGGCACTGATGGGTGGCACTGAAGGGCACTGATAGGTGGTACTGAAGGGTACTGATAAGTGGCACTGATAAGCCGAACTGATAGGTGGCACTGATGGGCACTGATGGGTGGCACTGATGGGCACTTGTAGGTAACACTGATAGGCAGCATTGATCTGTGGCACTGATTATTAGACAATGATGGGCTTTTATTGACAGCACTGGTGGGCATTGATGGGTGGCACTGTGTGCACGGGTAGGTGGCACTGCGGACACTGTTGTGTACTGATAGGTGGCACTGGTAGGTGGCACAGTGGGCACTGGCAGGTGACACTGGTGGGCACAGCTGTGGCTTTCTGAGTGAGGGACCGATGTCCCTCTGGCAGAAGCCGGTGATCAGCTTTTTTTTCCCCTCACGCTAACAGCGTGAGGAAAAAAATACAGATTACCGAACTTCTGTTTACATCACGTGATCAGCCGTCATTGGCTGACAGCTGATCACGTGGTAAGGGGTCGGGATCAACCCTTTACTCGGATCTGTGATCAGCCGAGTCTCATAGACTCGGTGATCACAGAGCATGCCGCGCACCACCCGCGGGGTCACGCAAACTGCGCTTGCTCAGGAGGACATCCATGGATGCCCTCCCGGCAATTAAGGCCCATGCTGCAGCCATTTTTTGGCTATAGCGTGGGCGCCATGTAGTTAAAGCACTAGCGGTTTTCATTTTTGGTCATATATCAGCAAAATATATTCCAGGTGCATCAAAACAAAAGGTGTTAAAAGTCTAATGCCCCGTACACACGGTCGGATTTTCCGATGGAAAATGTCCGATCGGAGCGTGTTGTCGGAAATTCTGACCGTGTGTGGGCTCCATCGGACATTTTCCATCGGATTTTCCGACACACAAAGTTGGAGAGCAGGAGATACAATTTTCCGACAACAAATTCCGATCGTGGGTACACAAATCCGACGGACAAAGTGCCACGCATGCTCAGAATAAATAAAGAGATGAAAGCTATTGGCCACTGCCCTGTTTATAGTTCCGACGTACGTGTTTTACGTCACCGCGTTTAGAACGATCGGATTTTCCGACAACTTTGTGCGACCGTGTGTAGACAAAACAAGTTTGAGCAACATCCGTCGGAAAAAATCCTAGGATTTTGTTGTCGGAATGTCCGAACAAAGTCCGACCGTGTGTACGCCCTATAACAGTTGTGTTCCTTTAGAAAGTAGTCAAAAGCTGAGTAGAAAAGTATGTCCCCCGCCAGCATACTGCACAAGAGGACGGTTGCTCCTTGTGTAGAAGCAGGGTTCTCTCTGCAGAGGTCTTACACACTCCCTGAGGATTCTGAGCTGGATCTCTCCAAACATGACCTCTGACTGTAAAGCTGTAGGTCTGGTTCAGCACAGGACAAGTTGGACCCCTGCAGAAGAACTGCTGCTTCCACACAGAGAACAAGGATCTGCTTCTGCAGCATAGTGGCAGGGGACATACTTTTTTGGTGAGATTGTGGCTGCTTCCTAAAGAAAACAAATTGTATGGTTTTCAACACTCTGGAGGAAATTAACTAAATATGGAACAGACAAAATTAGGAGCAGCTGTGTATGGCAACCAATCAGTTTATAGCTTTCGTTTTCAAAGCTTATCTGAACAAGCTGAAGATATAAGCTAATTGGTTGCCATGCACATCTGCTCCAGATTCTATTTGCTTCAGTTTTTGAAAATGTACCTCATTTGTGTGTTTTCATGTATTTGCAATATATTTAGCTGATTTCAACTTAAAATTACTTTGAGTACAATTTACAGTTTCTCATAGGACTGATTTCTGTAAAACTGGTGGAAATCAGTTTTCTTTATTTGTAATCTAATATATAATATTTTAAATACACTTCCAGGTAGGTGAGCCTATTTTTCAATTAATAACAGAAATAAACACATTTTATTTTCTGTAAATCTCTTAAAAGTGCTTTGTATAACTAATTATGAAGTTTGACCAGTTAATTCAGAAACAAACAATATTTAATAAACCATTGGAAGACTTTTCACTCAACTTTCATAAATAAACACATGCATGAATTTATTCCTTTATATATATACAGATTTATTAATGTATAGTCCTTTGTAAGAAGACATTCTCTAAATCCAATTGATTTATTTTCCTCAATTTGTGCATCTTGTATGGTATAACAAGAATCTTACTTTTAAAAAGTTTGGATGCATAATTTTAGATTTTTGTTTAAAGAGTACAGTTAGGAATATATGAAATGTAGTAATGTATTGCCCGAAGTTAATTACTACTCGATTATAGAAAATCAAATAATAATAACAATAATAATAACAATAATAATGAAAAAAAACACTAACAAATGGAATAGTGATACCCTTAATGTGAAATATGTGCACATAAGCATACAGTATTAAAAATCAAAAAATAAGTCCTTGCCTACTTAAAAACTTGGGATCTCTGGTTTCAGAACAGGAAATACACTTCCAAGAAGATTTCTAATAGTTTCAACATATTATTACATCTTTAATCAATATTGAAGTTGCAACACATGACATACAAGGCATCAGCTCATTAATGAAACAAAAGCCTATTTAATATGAACAATAATGATGTGTCTAGCTAAGAAATTCATGGTGTAAGAGTAGGAAAGGTATTTAAGGATGACACAGGATTCTCAAATTGGAAGTTTGAGAAGTTCCAGCATGTGTATTGTAAGCAGAGAATACCCTGTTTTAAGTTTTCTCCTTGTTTGGTAGTCCTGGCTTGGGACCTAGCACTTGAAGCATCTTCGGCAGGACAGAACCTTCAATCCGGTGTCCGGGCTTTGGTAGATGTCTGCAGCCTGGGTAAGTACACAGATGTGCAGGGTCATTATAACCAGATCTGAAAACAGCTCAGACCTGTTGCAGTTGCTGCCATTCAAATACACAGACTTGACACATGCAGCTTTTCAGGCCAAATAAATAGTATATTTAACACTATAAAAAGGGAGGAATAGTGTGCACTGCATATGCATTATTTTTACAATTTCTGATGGGCCTTATGTTTAAAACTATATCCACCATTTAGCATTGGGGCAACAAAATCAATTATGTATTTTTTTTTTGTATTGCTATAGAAGTAATATGGTACACACAATACGCGTAAAATTTCTACCGTTTATTTTTGACCTCACTGGCTAAACCACATTCACATTTATTGGGTCCAAAAAGAGGCAAAATTTATATTTCTCAGATTCCAGGTAAAATAATATGCTTCACACAGCATACACATAATTTCTACAATTTCTTGTAGACCCCTATGGCCAAACCACATCTCAATTTATTTTATAATATATTTTATGAAATCTATATTTAAATTTGGCTAGTTTTGTCAGCTGGGGAGCATCTGTGGAAATATTAATTGTAGCACTCTGACAGTGCTGAAGCTCCATACTAGAGTTATAGTGGCAACACTAGATAGTATTGCTAGCAGGCCTGAAGTAGTGCTAGGGAATGGTAATGGCGACAGGCTAGGATAGTGTTAGAAGATATTAATACTGGAATTTGATGGTAATGGTCATTGGCCAGCAGTGGTGGCAGGTGACGTTTATGGTTGCAGGAGATGGTAATATTGGCAGGTCAGCAGTGGTGGTAGACACCAATGAGCTCCAGTCACTAAAGCAGTTTGCATGTGGTATTTAGATGTCCAGACGCATATAAAATATTGCATGCAATCCTGAAATTGTCAATTCACTATTACTTTTTTTTGAATGCCATGGGGTTGATTTACTAAAGGCCAATAGACTGTGCACCTTGGAAAGTGCAATGGCACTCTGCAAGTGCAGTTGCTCCAGAGCTTAGTAAATGAGGTAAAGCTTCACTTTGCAAAGAATACCCAATTACATGCAAGGAAAATTAAAAAAAACAGCATTTTTGCTTGCACATGATTGGTTGATGAAAGTCAGCAGAGCTTCTGCTCATTTACTAAACTCTGGAGCAACTGCTCTTGCCGTGTGCAACTGCACTTTCCAAAGTGCACAGTCTTTTTGCCTTTAGTAAATCAACCCCCATGTCTTACCGCAAAATGCTGAAAACGCTCAATAAATACCTTATGAAAAGGGGTTAAAGTCAAATCACAGAAGGAAATAAATAATTAAATGCATGCAGTAACTAAATAATGGTCCAGGTATGCATTATTTAGGGAATGTAAAAATATAATAGAACATTTTGAGTAGTCTTTGAGTTTTTGGATCAGTTCTCTCAACAGTAATATAGAAACCTAACTATAGAAATATGGAAATCATTGGGGTTGATTTACTTAAAGTATAACTTAGGCTCCTTTGACACTTGTGTGCCTTGTCCTGCAACTTGGGACTGAAAAGTCGCATGACAAGTCATACTCCATGATTTTCAATGAGTACCATTCATATCTGTGCAACTTCAAGTTGCAGCAACTTCAAAGTAGTCCCTGCACTACTTTGGTCCAACTTTGAGGCGACTTGAGGTCCTAGTCTTCAATGTTACATAGGCATTGCTTCAAGTCATGGCAAAATCGTGTCAAAGTCTCTGCAAAATCACACAACTTTCAGGTCACACAAGTGTGAAATGGGTCTAAAGAGAAAAAAAAAAAATTAAATTTTGGATAGAGTGGAGGTGGATTAGAACACCTGTCATGTTTTTATTGTTGTTTGTGCCCCCATTAGGGAGATTCACCCTCTCTATTTATCATTATCATTGAAAGTGAAAGTAAAAGAAAATCCCAAATTTTGGGTTGTCCCCAAAGAATGTAATAGAGGGGAAATCTTCCAATGGGGACAGGAACATAAGGTAAAGCTTTACTTTACAGAGAAGGAAGTCTGCAGATCTCCCCTTTGTTTACTAAGCTCTGGAGCAACTTCACTTGCAAAGTGCCCAGTTTATGTGCCTTTAGTAAATTCACTCCTTTACATTTAATAAACCCACCCATTACATGTAGTACAATGTACATGCATATCACAATGGTGTAATCCCTTGTTTGAACATATGTCATATGTAGTGGGGATTGTTTACTTTTTCACAATTATTTTTCGCGATATCTTTCCACTGACATCATTGATCTTTTTAGCTATCTATAAGGGGGTAATTCCTCCCAGAGACTAAACATATAAGGAGCATTCTTCCCACTGACACACTAATGTTTGTTTGAACATATGTCATATGTAGTGGGGATTGTTTACTTTTTCACAATTATTTTTCGCGATATCTTTCCACTGACATCATTGATCTTTTTAGCTATCTATAAGGGGGTAATTCCTCCCAGAGACTAAACATATAAGGAGCATTCTTCCCACTGACACACTAATGTATCATGAGTTGTAGATATAGTAATTTTTAGCAGGGGTTTCCTGAGACTGGAAAATATTTCAAGGGTTCCTCTGTGTTGAAAAGGTTGAAAAAGGCTGCTTGAAAGTTTAACTACAGGCAAAACTTTATTATTTATTTTGGATAGAGTAATGAGAATTACTAATTAGATTAGAACCCCTGTCAGTTTTTTTTTTCCCATATATGTTCCATTGGGAATATTTACCTTCACTTCCTGGCCAATTGCTAAAACAGGAGGTGAGAGGAAATCGCTGAAAATTAAAGGAATTCCTTGGGGTCCCCCAGGTCACCAGAACTAGTGTCCCCATTGCAAAAATGCCCCCCTCTTACTTTTCTGGGGACAGCCCAAAATATGTGATTTTTTTTTTTTTACTTGCAATTATAATGGTAAACAGGGCAAATAGAGAGGGTGAATCTCCCTAATGAGGGTACAGACAGCAGTAAAAGCCTAGTAGATGTTCTAATATCTCTCTACCCTATCCAAAACTGGGTGACAGCCTTATTTTTGTTAGGTGGGAATTATTAAGTGTAGCACCCTGACAGTGTTGAAGCACAGGAGCAGAGCTGTAGAAGCAGTTGGCAGGCCTGCAGCAGTGATAGCAGAGATGATAATGTTGAAGATGGTAATAGTGACAGTCCAGCAGCCGTGCCAGGAGATGGTAATCATGGCAGGCCAGCAGTCATAGGAGATAGTATTTGTTGCAATGGATGGTAATCATTCCGGGCCAGCAGTGGTGTTAGGATATGGTAATGCTATATGGTAAAATGTTTTGATTATTATTTTTTTTCAACTAAAACATATTATTGTTAGCATCAGCTGTATCGGTTTGCTGATTCAAGATTTTTTAAAAAGTCAGTCAACTATGACTGGAGGCAAGTGGATTTTTTTTGTAACAAAACTGCCCACTGCACTAAATGGCTGTTCTGAAATAACATTGATTGTTTTACCCCCCGTCATGACCAGGGCATTTTTTTATATTCAGCACTGTGCTACTTTAACTGGCAATTGCTGGTTATGTAGCACTGTACCCATATGAAATTTATATGATTTTTTTTGCTATATAAACAAAACAATAACTACAATTTTAATTAAAAAACATGTTTTTCTAAGTTCCATGTTATAAAATTTTGCAAACAAATAATCTTTCTTTATAACTGTAGGCCAACATTTCATTGGTAAAAATACCTTAAATCGGTGTATATTATTTAGTTTGTGTGAAAGTTATAGAGTCTACAAACTATGGTATATGTGTTTGAGAATTAATAAATCCTGACATACTGACCACCTATCTAATTTCTTAAGGCCCTTAAATGCCAGGACAGTACAAATACCCCACAAACGACCCCTTTTTGAAAAGTAGCCAGTGTAAGGTATTTAGTAAGAAACATGGCAAGTTTTTTAAACCAGTTCGCGCCTAAGTGTAAAATAAATCTTAAAGAGGAGCTGGAGCCGCAAACCCGGAAGTAACGCAGATTCAGGACATCATTCTGCGGCAAGTATTTCATATTGAGCTAGTAAGCAATGTATACTAGCTCATTATGCTTTTGTCTTGCAGAATTTGTTTGTTTTTTTTGTTTGTTTTTGGAGGTTTACCACCTCTTTAATGCCTAAGCACAATTTTGCAATTTTGACAATGTGTTAGTAAAACTGTACATATCATCACAGCTACTTTGTGCATCCAGGTGGATTATACCAAGTTTATTTTTTTCAGGACAAATTGGGCTTTCATCTGGTGGTATATAGTATATAGTGGTATAGTATGGATACGCCTGATTTTTATTTTTTTTATTATCAAAGGAAAACTGGTCCAAAATAGTAAAAATACATATAAATAATTTAGCTGTATATTTCTTGCTGTTACCATAACCTTCTACCAAAGAACAACACAAATTAAATTCTCCTGCTCCTGACGATCGCAGCAATACCACATATAAGGCCGCCTGCACGTCGGCCCCGTGTAGTGTGTTGTTGGCGTGGACGGAGAGAGTGTCAGGCAGGCAGGTTATTCAGTTAGTTGCAGTGTATTTAATATATATATATATATATATATATATATATATATATATATATATATATATATATATATAGACAGTCTCGTATATTTATATATCCACTGTATCCAGTTTAGCTATATCTGACTGCAGGCCGTTCCTGGTGTACTTTTTGTAATATACTTTAGGCAGGCAGGTTATTCAGATAGCTGCAGTGTATTTAATATATATATATATATATATATATATATATATATATATATATATATATATATATATATATGACCGTGCACCCCTAGAGCAGTTGCTACTACTTTTCTGGTGGTGTACACAGTACACAATACCTACAGTGCACCCATAGTAGTTATTACACTTCTGTTGGTGTACACAGTACCGTGCACCCCTAGTGCAGTTGCTACTACTTTTCTGGTGATGTACACAGTACACAATACATACAGTGCACCCATAGTTGTTATTACACTTCTGGTGGTGTACACAGTACCGTGCACCCCTAGTGCAGTTGCTACTACTTTTCTGGTGGTGTACACAATACAGTACACCCATAGTTGTTATTACATTTCTGTTGGTGTACACAGTACCGTGCACCCTTAGTGCAGTTGCTAATACTTTTCTGGTGGTGTACACAATGCAGTACACCCATAGTTGTTATTACACTTCTGTTGGTGTACACAGTACTGTGCATCCCTAGTGCAGTTGCTAATACTTTTCTGGTGGTGTACACAATGCAGTACACCCATAGTTGTTATTACACTTCTGTTAGTGTACACAGCACCTTGCACCCCTAGTGCAGTTGCTACTACTTTTCTGGTGGTGTACACAGTACAAATACATACAGTGCACCCATAGTTGTTATTACACTTCTGTTGGTGTACACAGTACTGTGCACCCCTAGTGCACTTGCTACTACTTTTCTGGTGGTGTACACAGTACACAATATAGTATAGTGTGGTTTTGTTAAACAAAATTTACAGCATGTCCGGAAGGCCACCAAGGAGAGGCAGACGCTCACAGGCCACTAAATAAGGGGAAACAGGCTCTGTGTCTACAGTTGACAGTGCTGGTCGTGGACACGGTGCATCCTCAGCACATGGCCGTGGGGCACGTTTGTCCTTTTTTTCTGCAGCTGGCCGTGTTATTGAGCCACAACATGCAGAAGAGTTGGTGGAATGGATAACAAAACCCTGCTCATCCTCCTCATCCTCTGTCACCCAGGCTAAGAGTAGTTTGCCTGGCAATGCAGCTGCCAAAGCGGCCTATTCCATCTGCTCCATGTCAACAGCCACTCCTTCCCTAGCCCCACCATCATGCATGGAGGAGTCCCCCGAACTATTCGACCACAGTGTCGGGTACATGCTGCAGGAGGATGCACAGTGATTTGAAGGCTCCGATGATGGTACCCAGGTTGAGGAAGGGAGTAACATGAGCCTAGAGAGAGGGGGTGCCCAAGAAGGTCAAGAAACTGGCAGTCATGTTCCCCCCAGCTGCAGCATACTGCCAAGTTTGCTCCAGTGACGAGGAGAAAGGGGATGATGAGGTCACTGGCTCTACTTGGGTGCCTGATAGAAGAGAGGAGGAGGCACATCTCCAATGAGGCAGGATGCCCTTCAGGGGGCAGCTTAAGGGCAGCCACCCTATTGCATCACACTGCAGAGCTAAGCACATGCATTGTGCTGCTGACTCCCCACATATTATGAAAAGTTATTTGGTGTGCACCTTTTTTGACATGTGTGCAGCAGATCGCATAGTTGCTGTTTGCAACATATGTCTGAAGCATATCAAGCGTGGCCAAAACAGCAGCTGCTTGGGCACCACATGCTTGACCAGACAAATGACGACCTCCCATGCAGTCCATTGGCAACAGCACTTAAAAGACCCACATCAAAGAACAAGACAGACCTCTTCTTGCTCCTCATCAGCTTGGACCTCCAACCCCACTATACCTCCAGTCCTCTCAGAAACCTGCACTGAGAGGAATGAAGGTATAGAAATAGGTGTCCCAAGTACTTGCAGCCAATCTGCTAGTGGTACACTAACATCGGATTCTAACAGGCAAATTTCCCTACCCCAGTTGCTAAACCGTCAAAAGAAATTCAGTCCCAGCCATCCACATGCTCAGCGTCTGAATGCCAGCTTGGCCAAATTGCTAGCACTGCAACTGTTGCCTTTTCAGCTGGTAGACTTTGCCCCCTTTTGTGAATTTGTGGAATGTACGGTACGTTAGTGGCAGGTTCCCAAACGCCATTTCTTTTCACGGAAGGCCATTCCGGCTCTCTACCAGCATGTGGAAGGCAATGTCTTGGCCTCGTTGGACAGGGCAGTCAGCACTAGGGTGCATAATACTGCTGACTCATGGTCCAGCAGGCATGGACAGGGACTTTACCTTTCTTTCACTGCACACTGGGTAACTCTGCTGGCAGCTGGGAAGGATGCAGGACAGGGTTCAGTATTGTTGGAGCTTGTTCCGCCACTACGCCTCCAAAAAGCTAGTGGTGATTCTGCCACAGCTTCCTCCTCCACCCCCTCCTCTTTTTCTTCCTCAATGGCCTCTTCCTCTGCAGATGTCTCCTCTGAACCAGCGGTGCTCTGTAGGCCTTCAAGGGGCTATGCAAGCACTCAGGCAAAAAGATGCCATGCGGTGCTTGAGTTGGTCTGGACAGGAGCCACACTGGGGCAGAGATTCTGTCAGCTCTGCAGGGGCAGGCTTAGAAGTGGTTGACGGCATGACAGCTTCAACCAGGAATGGTTGTATGTGACAATGGCACCAACCTTCTCTCCGCCCTCCGACAGGGACACTTGACACATGTTCCCTGTTTGGCTCACATCCTGAATTTGATGGTGCAGTGGTTCTTGAGCAGATACCCTGGCTTACAGGATCTCCTGAGGCAGGCCAGGAAAGTCTGTGGTCATTTCCGCCAGTCATATAATGCCAGTGCTCGGCTGGCTGACATTCAAAGAGAATGCAATCTGCCCAAGAACTGCCTCAGTTGTGACATGCCCACCAAGTGGAACTCAATGTTCACAATGCTGCAGCAGCTGCGCATGCAGCAGAGGGCCATCAATGAGTACCTGTGTGAGTATGGCACCAGGACAGGGTCAGGGGAGCTTGGCTTTTTTTCACTACGCCAGTGGCTACTGATCAAGGATGCATGCACTTTCCTGTCACCATTTGAGGAGGTCACAAGGATGGTGAGCAGTGACAGTGCATGCATTATTGATACTGTCCCTCTTGTCTTCCTGTTGGAGCACACGCTTCATGGAATAATGGACAGGGCACTTGAGGCAGAACAGCGGGAGGAAGAGGAGGACTTCCTTACCTCTCAAGGCCCCCTTTATCCAGATATTAGTAATCCTGCAGGCCTGCCGATCACACAGGAAGAAGAAAAGGAGGAGGAGGATTGTGTCAGCATGGAGGTAGAGGATAACACTCAGCATCAGCAGCAGTCTTCAAGGGATCATTTGCAGTCCCCAGAAACCTATGGAGTTGTACATAGCTGGGAGGAGGTGGTTGAGGATCATGTGGTCCTTAGTGACCCAGAGGACTCAGGATCGAATGCCTCTGCAAACTTATGCTGCATGGCCTCCCTGATCCTGCAAAGCCTTCGAAAGGACCTTAGGATTTGTGGTATCAAGGAGAGGGATCATTACTGGCTGGTAACCCTTCTTGATCCACGTTACAAGGGTAGGGTTGCAGAACTTATCCAGCCTTTACATAGGGAGCACAGGATGAAACATCTTTGGGAGGCCTTGCAGAAAGGTTTGTGCAATGCGTTTCCAGAGCCTGAGAGGTTACAATTTCTTGGTGCTGGACAACGTGTTGCTGAGGCTTCGTTCAGTCACAGAAAGAGCAGTGGAGAAGTTAGCCAGCTTCAGTCCTCAGCGCCATACCAGACCCTTATCCGAGCACACAACCTGGCAGGCTGCAGGAAAAGAGGCGAGGGCAAGAGAGCAGCCCCCCCTGAACCATACCAGGCCACATGCCCTCAACATTGCGAGGGGTCGCGGCCTCCCAAAGCACCTTGTCCCCATGTTGATGAGGACAAGGGCCTCATCCCCACAACCCTTGGCCGGTGGTTGTGGGAGTCTGCGGGCGGGGGGCTTATGGGAATCTGGAAGCGCCCTTTAACAAGGGGACCCTCAGATCCCGCCCCCTCTGTGTGAAATGGCAATGGGGTACAAAATTACCCCTACCATTTCACAAAAAAAGTGTTAAAAATGTTAAAAATGACAAGAGACAGTTTTTGACAATTCCTTTATTTAAAGTCTTCTTCTTTCCATCTTCTTTGCATCTTTTTCCTTCCTTCTTCCTTTGGTTTCTTCCTCCATCTTCTTCTTCCTCTGGCTCTTCCTCCGATCCCCTGCTTCTTGCTCTGGTGTTCTCGTCCGGCATCTTCCTACGCGGCGTCTTCTTCCCTGCTTCGTTCTTGGGCCGCTGCGCATCCATGGGAGGCTCCCGCTGTGTGACGCTTCTCTTCTTCTGACACTTCTTAAATAACGGAGGGCGGGGCAACCCGGTGACCCCGCCCCCCTCTGACATCACAGGGAAAGCCAAAGGGAAGTCCCCGTCAAGGCCCCGTGCGTCAGAGGGGGGCGGGGTCACCGGGTGGCCCTGCCCTCCGTTATTTAAGAAGTGTCAGAAGAAGAGAAGCATCATACAGCGGGAGCCTCCCATGGATGTGGAGTGGCCCAAGAACAAAGCGGGGAAGAAGACACTGTGGAGGAAGATGCCGGACGAGAACACCGGAGCAATAAAGGAATTGTCAAAAACTGTTTCTTGTCCTTTTTTAACATTTTTGACACTTTTTTTGTGAAATGGTAGGGGTACTTTGGCACCCCCTTACAATTTCCCACGGGGGGCAGGATCTGGGGGTCCCCTTGTTAAAGGGGCTTCCAGATTGCGATAAGCCCCCCGCCCACAGACCCCCACAACCACCGGCCAAGGGTTGTGGGGATGAGGCCCTTGTTCTCATCAACATGAGGACAAAGTGCTTTGGGGGCCGCGACCCCAAAGCACCCTCCCAATGTTGAGGGCATGTGGCCTGGTATGGTTCAGGAGGGGGGCACTCTCTCATCCCCCCCTCTTTTCCTGCAGCCTTCCAGGTTGCGTACTCGGATAAGGGTCTGGTATGGATTTTGAAGGGGACTCCCTCGCCATTTTTAAAAAAATTTTGTCCCGGGGTTCCCCTTAATATCCATACCAGACCTGAAGGGCCTGGTATGGAATTTAGGGGGACCCCCCACACCATTTCTTTAAAAATTTTGGTTCGGGGTTCCCCTGTGGGGAAATCCAATGCTGTTTTTATCAATGAACTGTTATGTGTATTGTCAGACCGACAATTCATTAATAGCCGCGAGTAGTTTTAAATTACTTTTTTCCTTTGAAATTTCATTTTGCTGTCAGACTGTTCTAAACACGGGAAACGTGCGCCCCTTTACAGGCATACTATAGACACCCCCCAGGTATGAAATTTAAAGGAATATTACACTTTTATTGTTTCACTTTTAGCATTATTAAAATCACTGCTCCCGAAAAAACAGCCGTTTTAAAACTTTTTTTTGCATTGATACATGTCCCCTGGGGCAGGACCCAGGTGCCCAAACACTTTTTATAACTTGCATATAAGCCTTTAAAATTAGCACTTTTGATTATTCATGTTCGAGTCCCATAGACTTTAACGGTGTTCGCGTGTTCGAACAAATTTTTTGCCTGTTCGCATGTACTGGTGTGAACCGAACAGGTGGCCGTCTGACAGATGCGTTCAGACAATTGTTTAGTCCGCAGCCCCAAGGTCTGATCGGTTCCAGCAACCATCGCCAGCGTCTGATTTACATGGTGCAGGAATATCTAGGGGCAAGATTAGACTTGGAGACCTTTCCAACCGAAAATCCTCTGGGTTACTGGTTCTTGAGGATGGATCACTGGCCAGAGCTTGCTTAACATGCAATTAAACGACTGGCCTGTCCTGCATCCAGCGTTTTTTCTGAACACACATTCAGTGCTGCTGGAGGCTTTGTAACCGATCACAGAGTGCGCCTGTCCACCAGGGCCTGGTAATGGCCTTGGGGGGCAACATTACATTACAGCCGCAAACAGTTTTAAATGACTTTTGTTCCTTTAGAAATGTCATTTTGTGCAGAGACTGTTCTAAACACTGGAAGAATGCGCCACTTTACAGGCATACTATAGTCACCCCCAGGCACGGCATTTAAAGGAAAATTTCACTTTTATTGTTTCACTTTAAGCATTATTAAAGTCACTACTCCCGAAAAAACGGCCATTTTTAATACTTTTTTTGCATTGATACATGTCTCCTGGGGCAGGACCTGGGTCCCCAAACACTTTTTATTACAATAACTTACATATTAGCCTATAAAATTTGCACTTTAGATTTTTCACAATTGAGTCCCATAGACTTTAACGGTGTTCGCACAAATTTTTTGCCTGTTCGCATGTTCAGCCGCGAACCGAACCGGGGCATGTTCAGCTCATCCCTACTCTTCCCCATTCACAGTGAGAGAAACCACAGGGGCAGGCTTAAGAGAAGAAAGAAGGAATCCCCAGTGCCATACAACTATGCATGTACCATAAAATTGGTAGAGAAAACCTCAGCCCGGGCTCTACCCCCATGATTAAGCTCCGGGGAGGGCGGAGCGAAACACATTGGGGGAGTGGCCTGGCGGGGCTGAGGTTGTCTCCTCCAACTTTATACTACATGCATGGATGTGCGGCAATGGAGATTCCTTCTCTCTTCTTTTAAGCGGTCATAGGAGCTGGGACAAGCTTCCACTACCTCGCCGACACTCCTGCAGCAACGAGCATTCACATCATTTACATCACTCCCCAAATCTAAATGAGCCTGAGTGGCACACTAATCTACCGTAGGTCACAGGTGCAGGCTTCACAGTGACTACCGATCATTAGTATGGGGCCCGGTGCTCCCGCTGAGACAAAGGGAGATGCGCAAATATGCGGCCTCACTGAAAAAAGTCAAGTCCAGCTGGTGTCAAGGGGTTAAAATTTTAATTTTTTGGAAAGTGTAATATTTTTTATAAATTGTCACCAGTGCAGTACAGTGCCATCATGTGCCTGGTGTGGTGATGTCAGGGATACTAACTGGTGACAGGATGTAGAAAATAATAATAATAATAATAAAAATACTCATTTTTTACAATTTTTTCTTTTTCTTTATAATTGTTTTTACATACTCTCATCAGAGTAGTTCAGTGTCACCATATGGACACTACTCTGAAGGGGTGATTAAGGATTTTTTTTTACACTGTCATTGCTTGTTACAGTGATGATTACTGTAACAGTAATCGTTTGAACCTTCATGAATGGCTTTCATTCATGACTCATTATTTACTATTGTGATGCTGTAATTGGCCCCAGCTATCACATGGTACATGGTGTTGACCTAGGTACCATGTGATCACTGGTGACCAATCACAGATCACACACAGTAGTAAACAATGATGTCATGGATGGATTCTTTTCATGACTGTTGTTCTCAGTATCGTTGACACCTAGCAAACAAGTGTCTTCTCAATATTCTTTTCACACCTTAGTACAATTCCTGGTGTTTGGGAAAAGTGAAATGTACACCTGGAAGCCTGCTTAATTTCCTACTCCTCTTCATAGCTTGCACCCGACCTTCCTACGCATGCTCCTCATATAATTTGAAGTCAGTTATAAAGGGGAAAGGATGCTCTTACACCAGTACTGTAATGCTCCAGAAGAAGCATGAGAGGGTTCCTGTCACTGATGCCCACCTCTACAAGGCTAACCATGCTGATTGGCTCTTTAAATGCTGACACCAACTATTCACGTTATCACATACCTGGTGATGACTAGAATGTTGTTGAGGCCTCTCTTGCACCTCCTTCCCAACACTCCTGAAGGTGGAGACAGAGAGTGTAAAGGCCAAGAGTGGCACGAGTTCTGAAGTAGCTGGCTGGCGAGGTCCACTCTGTAAGTGGGTAGAGCTGTAGACACAGTCCTCAGTTCAGGGTGCAGGAGCAACTTGGCACTAGAGCAGAAAATGGAAGCAGGACCAGATGACAGTGGTCAGCAATAACTGGGCAATGAGGGAGCAACTCATCAAGCAGAGTCCAGGAGGCAGGTTAAGGTCAATAATAGCTGGGCAAAGCAATACAGAATCAACCAGTTCTTCACCCCATGTCAAGAGTACTTGATACTTGGATTAGACCTCTAGCAGAGGTAGTAAGTCAGTCAACAGTAAGTGGATTCAAACATGCTTGAGACAAAGATAGATCTATACTCTGACAAACAGGCTAAAAAAATGGAAAATATTCAATCAACTACTTGGTTTTTTTTCTGCCCTCACTCATCTATTTTACTATGTCTTTCTTCTGTGTGAAGCTACTGGCTTCTAGCCAACACATTCAAGCAATGCTTCCATGCCCTAGAAGCTGCAGCCCCTGTGTTTTTGCCATCCTTGTGTTCCCCGGCTTGTGTCCTCTTCTGGTAATCCTTGTGTTCCTCAGCCTGTGTCCTGTTCTTTTGACCCTGGGTACTGCCAGCATCTAATCTTCTTTAACTAAAGTGTCTCTTGCTGCACTCAGCTGCCTGCTTCTCTGCACTAGTGTTTTTCCTTATGAGTCCCAGCCAGCCTTTCATTATCAACACCTGTGTAGTCCCAGCCTGTGGTTCTTGTCTGTGCCTCTATGTTTTCCCATGTATTCTTGCTATTATTCCTATGTTACCTGCTGCAGTGCTTTACTGTCTCCTGCTCACAGTGGTGGTCTGCTTGGGTGAGTTGGAGGACCAAAACCTCTAGGAGTTCTAGTGAAGACCAGCTGGTACTTTAGATTCTGTGCCTAGGCACAGAACACACGAACGGATCGAAAGTTTGCGTGAACTTTTGAACACCGTTAAAGTCTATGGGACTCGAATGTGAGAAATCAAAAGTGTGAATTTTAAAGGCTAATATGCAAGTCAATGTCCTAAAAAGGTTTTGCGACTGTAATGTAATGTCGGGTCCCGGCAATATGGATGAAAATTATTGAGAAAAACGGCATGGGTAACCCCCCAGTCCATTACCAGGCCCTTTGGGTCTTGTATGGATAGTAAGGGGAACCCTGCACCCAAATTAAAAAAAGAAAAGGTGTGGGGCCTGCAGGCCCTATATACTCTGAACACCAGTATACAGGCAGTCCCAAGAAAGACAGGGACTGTAGGTTTGTTCTTAAGTTGAATCTGTTTGTAATTTGGAACAGGTACATTTTGTAAGTGTAGCTCCAAAAAATCAATTTTTAAGCTTTTTTGGAAAACATAGGGAAGGGTCATCACCCCTGTAACATTTGTTTTGCTGTCTGTGCCCCTATTCAGAAGATTTCACCTCACTTTCTGTCCCAATAACAATTGGATTTTGAAAATTTGGGGTTTTTAGGGAAACAAGGATTGGTGATAAAGCATCAGTGGAGGAGACACCTTTTTCCCATGTTAACTCTTACAGGAGAGAATTTCCCTTCCTAGGGGTAGATATTCTCTCACTTCTTGTTGTCTCCCTCCATTTGTAAGTAGGAGTCATTTGTAAGTCAGATGTTTGAAAGTAGGGGCCTGCCCTATATACTCCGCAGAAACTTGGGTCTTAGTTGTTGGTGGTACCAGAACACTGTAAACCCTCACAGTTACTCTTGGTGGGCACTGGAACAGGCCCTGCGGTGAAATATTATATCAAGAATAGGGATGAGCTTCGTGTTCGAGTCGAACCCATGTTCGACTCGAACATCGGCTGTTCGGTCATTCGCCGAATTGGGAACAATATGGGTCGTTCGCGCCAAATTCGTGTGGCGTGTCACGGCCCATAATTCACTGCGGCATCGCAGTGCATTGCTGGCTGATGATTGGCCAAGCATGCACTATGACCCACATGCTTGGCCAATCACAGCGCCCCCTGAACAGAGAGCCGTAATTGGCCAAAGCCAAGGAGGCTTTGGCCAATTATGGCTCAGAGGATTTAGTACACGCCCCACACTATATAAGGCCGCCTGCACGGTGGCCCTGTGCAGTGTGTTCCAGTGTGCTGAGAGATAGAGAGAGAGAGAGACAGTGTCATTTCATTTGAGTTAGCTAGATTAGGCAGGACAGTCAGTCAGTTAGCTTACAGTGTATTGTGTATATATATGCATCCCAGGTGTTGCATATATATATATATATACACTGTATTCAGTTTAGCTAGATCCGTTCCTGTTATCTTCTTACTGACAGGCAGGCTTGTCTTGTTACAGTATATAAAACTACCTGAAGAAAATTGCTGGTGTTCTTTTGTTCCTATTAGTACCACAGTCAGGCAGCTAGACTATTTACAGTTAGTGCAGTGCGTCCTGCTCACAGTGTTCAGCTAGATCCGTTCCTGTTATCTTCATACTGACAGGCAGGCTTGTCTTGTTACAATAAATACAGCTACCTGAAGAAAATTGCTGGTGTTCTTTTGATCCTATTAGTACCACAGTCAGGCAGATAGACTATTTACAGTTAGTGCAGTGCGTCCTGCTCACAGTGTTTAGCTAGATCCAGTGGTGTATTTAGGTTTTGTGCTGCCCTAGGCCTGACTAAACTCATGCACCCCTAATTTAAATACGACCCACCCTTCCTGTCAAGGCCACACCCCTTCCTATTTAAGCCACACCCTGTCATCTGTAATCCACACCCCTTCCTCTTTAGGCTCCACCTTTTCTTTTTAGAGCTCCACCTCTTCCTCTCTGTATTAGCACCAAAAAAAAATCACACACCATTCACTCCATACTTGCATCAATCCCTCCATCATGAAACTGAGATGATGATGTTTTTAATAACTTAGAGAACTTTAATTAACCTAAAATTATAGCATGGAGCACTTGCAGTACATGAACTACCTCCGCCAATTAAATTACGTGCACCCGGTCTGGCCAGTCACTGGCCATTTTTTTGCCGTCCCCCTGCAAAGTGTCGACCTAGGCCTGGGCCCTGTTGTCCTAGGCCAGTGATGGCAAACCTTGGCACCCCTGATGTTTTGGAACTACATTTCCCCCATTTCCCATGATGCTCAAGCACTCTGCAGTGTAGTGGAGCATCATGGGAAATGTAGTTCCAAAACATCTGGGGTGCCAAGGTTCACCATCACTGGCCTAGGCTGACAGACATCACTGTCCACAGTACCACCCTGTGAGGACAGACCAAAAGTACTTGTATTATGCACATACATTGGAAATGAAGGCATTTACATATTCTTAAGAAGCAATAAAAAACATGTACTCCACAACTTCTGAGGCTGCAGATACTGCAATGAAATTGACCTTCAGCCCATGTTCAGACTGATGCGGTGCGGGGAACCACAAGAGATTTGGAGAGGAATCGCACCGCATTCCTGTTCAAATCACATGTCGTTCTTTACAGTGCAATTTGAGCCCATTTATTTTGTATGGTTCAAATTGCACCGCACCCGCACAAAAAAAGTACATGCACCTTTTTTTGCCATGCTGAAATCAGACACCCATGCAGTCCAATTCAGCAAGTCGCACTGCGTTTTGTAAACAGCTTTTGTGGTGTCATTATTTTAACATAGATGCCTGCAGCGGTTTGCATGAACGGAGTGCGACACTGATGAGGTGTGGAAAATGCACAGAAATTGCTGCAAATCCTACAGTGGCAGCAATTAATGGGTACAGCGCTGCGTTTGATGTCACAGTGGTGGCAATTGATGGGCACAGTGCTGCGTTTGATGGCACAGTAGCGGCAATTGATGGGCACAGTGGCTGCGTTTGATGGCACAGTAGCGGCAATTGATAGGCACAGTGGCTGCGTTTGATGGCACAGTAGCGGCAATTAATGGGCACAGTGGCTGCGTTTGATGACACAGTGGTGGCAATTGATGGGCACAGTGCTGCCTTTGATGGCACAGTGGCGGCAATTGATGGGCACAGTGCTGCGTTTGATGGCACAGTAGCGGCAATTGATGGGCACAGTGCTGCGTTTGATGGCACAGTGGCTGCGTTTGAGGGCACAGTGGCTGCGTTTGAGGGCACAGTGGTGGCAATTGATGGGGACAGTGGTGGCAATTGAGGGCACAGTGGTGGCAATTGATGGGCACAGTGCTGCGTTTGAGGGCACAGTGGTGGCAATTGATGGGCACAGTGCTGCCTTTGATGGCACAGTGGCGGCAATTGATGGGCACAGTGCTGCGTTTGATGGCACAGTAGCGGCAATTGATGGGCACAGTGCTGCGTTTGATGGCACAGTGGCTGCGTTTGAGGGCACAGTGGCTGCGTTTGAGGGCACAGTGGTGGCAATTGATGGGGACAGTGGTGGCAATTGAGGGCACAGTGGTGGCAATTGATGGGCACAGTGCTGCGTTTGAGGGCACAGTGGTGGCAATTGATGGGCACAGTGGCTGCGTTTGAGGGCACAGTGGTGGCAATTGATGGGCACAGTGGCTGCATTTGAGGGCACAGTGGTGGC
The DNA here is from genome assembly GCA_037952925.1 of Lithobates clamitans. Lineage (NCBI taxonomy): Eukaryota > Metazoa > Chordata > Amphibia > Anura > Ranidae > Lithobates > Lithobates clamitans. Next base: position 1,051,685 of record JBBGZY010000228.1, on the reverse strand, counting down.
AATTGATGGGCACAGTGCTGCGTTTGAGGGCACAGTGGTGGCAATTGATAGGCACAGTGGCTGCGTTTGAGGGCACAGTAGTGGCAATTGATGGGCATAGTGGCTGCGTTTGAGGGCACAGTGGCTGCATCACTAAAGCTGACTGGGTATACAAGATTTTAAATTTGACTCCTGACACTCAATTCTTTTATATATATCCAGGACCTGGGCCGGGGATAATTCACTCGCTCTCATCTTACCTGAGCCGTTCCCACCGCTGTCCTCCTCTCTCTCGCTCCTCCTCCTCTGGGCTCTCTGGCAGTGGTTACAGAGAGCCCCGTCCCCGTCCGTCTCCCTGAGAACGTGTAATGCTGCGTGGAGGTGGGTAGGTGGAGCATTAGGCTCCGCCTTGCCCTCTGTCATTTAAGCTACTAGTAAGTGCATTGTGCACCAAAGGTATTGGCCAGCCAGTGACACTGACGGTCACTCGTGGTCCGTTCTATGGGGGCGGCAGTCGCTCCCCCCCGTCAAGTACACACCCGGCAAGTGCTGAGTTCAGTGCACAACTGCACATGACAATGATGACATAGCAAGGCAAGCTGCGGGGGGCTGTATATGTGCAGGAGCCGGCCGCGGTAGGCTGTATATGTGCGGGACTTGAGGAGAACAGGTGGGGGGGTTTTGTGCGGGGGGCGGCAAAAAGCCGCCGCCCCCCGCAAAGTGCCGCGCTAGGCCTAGGCCTTGTCGGCCTAGGCCAAGACACAGCTCTGGCTAGATCCGTTCCTGTTATCTTCCTACTGACAGGCAGGCTTGTCTTGTTACAGTATTTACAGCTACCTGAAGAAAATTACTGGTGTTCTTTTGATCCTATTAGTACCACAGTCAGGCAGCTAGACTATTTACAGTTAGTGCAGTGCATCCTGCTCACACTGTTCAGCTAGATCCGTTCCTGTTATCTTCTTACTGACAGGCAGGCTTGTCTTGTTACAGTATATAAAGCTACCTGAAGAAAATTACTGGTGTTCTTTTGATCCTATTAGTACCACAGTCAGGCAGCTAGACTATTTACAGTTAGTGCAGTGCGTCCTGCTCACAGTGTTCAGCTAGATCCGTTCCTGTTATCTTCCTACTGACAGGCAGGTTTGTCTTGTTTGTCAGGCTAGAGAATATAACAGGTAACAGTTCAGGTGTTCTGATTATGCAAAGAGTTCAAAGAACAAGAGCACATACCATGAGCAGGTCTGAGCAGAGCAGGTCAGCTGGGACTTGTAGTTCACCGCTGTAGATGTAGGTAGATGTTTGCTGGACCTTGTAGTTCACCGCTGCAGATGAGGATTGATGGTGTCTGGTGTTTGTAGTTCACCGCTGCAGGTGGAGGATAGATGTCTGGTGCTTGTAGTTCACCGCTGCAGATGAAGGTACTAGTGGTATCAGGCAAAAACGTAGTCTAGGCAAGCTGGGTCATACACAGGAAGATCAGAGTCCAAACGGTGCTGAATCAGAAGCAAGCAAACAGGGTCAAACGAGCAGGGTCATACACGAAATACACAGAGCAGATATCAACTGGATCAAACACAAGGTAAACTCTAACACGAGCAATGATTGAATGCTGATGCAAGATATTTAAAGGTGAGCTGGCCAATCATTGTTGTTTCCCAGGTAAAGGCTGTGTCAGGTGAGTTGTGCTGGGTCCTAAAGGGATCCTAGTACTGACATTGTTACAGTAAATACAGCTACCTGAAGAAAATTGCTGGTGTTCTTTTGATCCTATTAGTACCACAGTCAGACAGCTAGACTATTTACAGTTAGTGCAGTGCATCCTGCTCACAGTGTTCTGCTAAACCTACAAGTTAGTGGGGTGCGTCCTGCTCACAGTGTTCAGCTAAACCTACAAGTTAGTGGGGTGCGTCCACCTCACAGTGTTCAGCTAGATCCATTCCTGTTATCTTCTTACTGTAAGGCAGGCTTGTCTTGTTACAGTAAATACAGCTACCTGAAGAAAATTGCTGGTGTTCTTTTGATCCTATTAGTACCACAGTCAGGCAGCTAGACTATTTACAGTTAGTGCAGTGCGTCCTGCTCACAGTGTTCTGCTAAACCTACAAGTTAGTGGGGTGCGTCCTGCTCACAGTGTTCAGCTAAACCTACAAGTTAGTGGGGTGCGTCCACCTCACAGTGTTCAGCTAAACCTACAAGCTAGTGGGGTGCGTCCTGCTCACAGTGTTCAGCTAGATCCGTTCCTGTTATCTTCTTACTGACAGGCAGGCTTGTCTTGTTACAGTAAATACAGCTACCTGAAGAAAATTGCTGGTGTTCTTTTGATCCTATTAGTGCCACAGTCAGGCAGCTAGACTATTTACAGTTAGTGCAGTGCATCTTGCTCACAGTGTTCAGCTAAACCTACAAGTTAGTGGGGTGCGTCCACCTCACAGTGTTCAGCTAAAGCTACCTGTAGAAGGTTGGTGGTGTTCTCATACTACATACATACTACTACTATACTACTATATCCCAGCTTAGTGCAGCTACAGGCCATTAGTATGTCTGGAAGGCCAAGAAGGAGAGGCAGACAGTCACAAGCCAATAAGAGAGGGCAAGCAGGCTCTGTGTCTAGTGCTGGTCGTGGAGACGGTGCATCCTCATCAGCACGTGGCCGTGGGACACGCTTGGCCTTTTTTTCGGCAGCTGGCCGTGTTGAGCCGCAACATGCGGAAGACTTGGTCGAGTGGATGACCAAGCCGTCCTCATCCTCCTCATCCTCTCTCACCCATGCCCATGGTACTTTGTCTGGCAAAGCAGCGGCCTCTTCTCTCGGCTCAATGTCATCAGTGACTCCCTCCCTAGCCCCACCATGTCCTCCTGAGGAGTCCCTCGAACTGTTTGACCACAGTGTTGGGTACATGCTCCAGGAGGATGCCCAGCGTTTGGAAGGCTCTGATGATGATACTGAGCTCGATGAAGGCAGTAACATGAGCATGGACAGAGGGGGTGCCCAAGAAGGACAGCAATCTGGCAGTCATGCTCCCCCTGCTGCAGCATACTGCCAGGTTTGCTCCAGTGATGAGGAGAGAGGGGATGATGAGGTCACTGACTCAACGCGGGTGCCTGATAGGAGAGAGGAGGAGGAGGAGGAGGAGGAGGCGGCACATCACCAACGCGGCAGGATGCCCTCCAGGGGCCAGTCTAAGGGGAGCACATTGACTGCATCACACCCCAAAGCTCCACATGTGCAGGGCGCTGCAGTCTCTGCGCGTTATTCAAAAAGTTCTTTGGTGTGGGCCTTTTTTGAGACGAGTGCATCAGATCGCACCGCTGCTATTTGCAACATATGTCTCAAGCGTATCTCGCGTGGCCAAAACATCTCCCGCTTGGGTACCACATGCTTGACCAGACATATGTTGACCTGCCATGCAGTTCGTTGGCAAGCGTATCTAAAAGACCCACACCAAAGAACAAAGAGGACCTCTCCTTGCTCCTCATCAGCTGAGATTTCCAACCCCACTATACCTTCAGTCCTCTCTGAGACCTGCACTGAGAGGAATGAAGGTGTAGAATTAGGTGTGTCACAGTACTTGTGGGCAATCTGCTTTTGGTACACCGACGTCAGATTGTACCAGGCAAATTTCCCTGCCCCAGCTGCTGCACCGCCGAAAGAAGTTTGCTCCCAGACATCCACATGCCCAGCGGTTGAATGCTAGCTTGGCAAAATTGCTAGCACTTCAACTGCTGCCTTTTCAGTTGGTAGACTCTGCCCCCTTCCGTGAGTTTGAGGAATGTGCGGTTCCTCAGTGGCAGGTACCCAAACGCCACTTTTTCTCACGGAAGGCAATTCCGGCTCACCACCGGCATGTGGAAGGCAATGTCCATGCCTCGCTGGACAGGGCGGTCAGCGGTAAGGTGCATATTACCGCTGACTCATGGTCCAGCAGGCATGGACAGGGATGTTACTTAAGTTTCACGGCGCATTGGGTGACTCTGCTGGCAGCTGGGAAGGATGCAGGACAAGGTGCAGTAGTGTTGGAGGTTGTTCCGCCACCATGCCTCCAAAATGCTAATGATTGTGACACACCTCTCTCCTCCACCCCCTCCTCTTCTTCTTCCTCTATGGCCTCTTCCTGTGCTTTGTCCTCGGAACCAGTGGTGCTCTGTAGCCGTTCAAGGGGCTACGCAAGTACGCAGGCCAAAAGATGCCATGTGGTGCTTGAGCTGGTGTGCTTGGGGGACAGGAGCCATACTGGGGCAGAGGTTCTGTCAGCTCTGCAGGGGCAGGTTCAGAGGTGGTTGATGCCACGCCAACTTAAGGCAGGAATGGTGGTTTGCGACAATGGCACCAACCTCCTCTCTGCCCTCCAACAGGGACAAATGACCCATGTGCCCTGTTTAGCTCACGTCCTTAACTTGGTGGTGCAGCGGTTCTTGGGCAGGTACCCAGGCTTACAGGATGTCCTGAGGCAGGCCAGGAACTCTGTGTGTATTTCTGCCAGTCATATAATGCCAGTGCTCGGCTGACGGACCTCCAAAAGGAGTTTAACCTGCCCAAGAACCGCCTAATCTGTGACATGTCCACCAGGTGGAACTCAACGTTGGCCATGCTGCAGCGGCTGCACACGCAGCAGAGGGCCATCAATGAGTACCCGTGCGACTATGGCACCAGGACAGGGTCAGGGGAGCTTGGTTTTTTTTCCCCACGCCAGTGGGCCATGATCAGGGATGCATGCACTGTCCTGTCACCATTTGAGGAGGCCACGAGGATGGTGAGCAGTGACAGTACATGCATCAGTGACACTGTCCCCCTTGTCCACCTGTTGGAGCACACGCTGCGTGGAATAATGGACAGGGCACTTGAGGCAGAAGAGAGGCAGGAAGAGGAGGACTTCCTGAGCTCTCAAGGCCCCCTTTATCCAGACAGTGTTCCTGCGTGCCCGCCGATCACACAGGAAGAGGAGGAGGAGGAGGAGGAGGAGGAGGAGGAGGAAGATTGTGTCAGTATGGAGGTGGAGCCTGGCACTCAGCATCAGCAGCAGTCTTTAAGGGATCAGTCCCAAGAAACACATGGACTTGTACGTGGCTGGGAGGAGGTGGCTGCGGACCATGTCGTCCTTAGTGACCCAGAGGACTCCGGACCGAATGCCTCAGCAAACCTACGCTGCATGGCCTCCCTGATCCTGCAAAGCCTGCGTAAGGATCCTCGTATTCGTGGTATCAAGGAGAAGGACCAATACTGGCTGGCAACCCTCCTTGATCCACGTTACAAGGGTAAGGTTGCGGACCTTATCTTGCTATCGCAGAGGGAGCAGAGGATGAAACATCTTCGGGAGGCCTTGCAGAAAGGTCTGTGCAATGTGTTCCCAGAGACTGGGAGGTTACAAACTCCTGTTTCTGGACAACGTGTTGCTGAGGCTTTGGTCAGTCAAAGAAGGAGCGGTGGAGAAGGTGGCCGTCTGACCGATGCGTTCAGACAATTTTTTGGTCCACAGCCCCAAGGTATGATTGGTTCCAGCAACCATCGCCAGCGTCTGATGTACATGGTGCAGGAATACCTAGGGGCAAGATCAGACTTGGACACCTTTCCCACCGAAAATCCTCTGGGTTACTGGGTCTTGAGGATGGATCACTGGCCAGAGCTTGCACAGTATGCAATTGAGCTACTGGCCTGTCCTGCATCCAGCGTTCTTTCGGAACGCACATTCAGTGCTGCTGGAGGCGTGGTAACCGATCACAGGGTGCGTCTGTCCACCGACTCGGTCGATCACTGACCTTCATAAAAATGAATCAGTCTTGGATCACCACCAGCTACCAAGCACCTGATGCTGATGTAACCGAATAATTTTTTTTGAAATCTCAGATCCCTTCAAAGACTGCCTATGCTGATGCTGAGTGACTATCCCTGAGTAATTATCCTCTTCCTCCTCAATCATCACGCTGATAGCTTGTAAGAACATTTTTGGTTCTGGGCGCCACCACCAGTGCCTAAGGCACAATTTTTCAGCCCCTGTTTAACAGGGGCATGTAATTACAATTTTTGATGCAATACTTTGCAGCAGGGCTCATTCCTGCGTTCCAACTAGAGTGTCTGTGAGGGGTTGCAGTGTTGTGGCACCAGCACCAGTGCCTAAGGCCCATTTTTTCTGCCCCTGTTCAACAGGGGCGTGTAATTACAATTTTTGATGCAATACTTTGCAGCAGGGCTCGTTCCTGCGTTCCAACTAGAGTGTCTGTGAGGGGTTGCAGTGTTGTGGCACCAGCACCAGTGCCTAAGGCCCAATTTTTCTGCCCCTGTTTAACAGGGGCGTGTAATTACAATTTTTGATGCAATACTTTGCAGCAGGGCTCGTTCCTGCGTTCCAACTAGAGTGTCTGTGAGGGGTTGCAGTGTTGTGGCACCAGCACCAGTGCCTAAGGCCCAATTTTTCTGCCCCTGTCTAACAGGGGCGTGTAATTACAATTTTTGATGCAATACTTTGCAGCAGGGCTCGTTCCTGCATTCCAACTAGAGTGTCTGTGAGGGGTTGCAGTGTTGTGGCACCAGCACCAGTGCCTAAGACCCAATTTTTCAGCCCTTGTTTAACAGGGGCGTGTAATTACAATTTTTGATGCAATACTTTGCAGCAGGGCTCGTTCCTGCATACCAACTAGAGTGTCTGTGAGGGGTTGCAGTGTTGTGGCACCAGCACCAGTGCCTAAGGCCTAATTTTTCAGCTCCTGTTCAACAGGGGCATGTAATTACAATTCTTGATCTAATATTTCACAGCAGGGCCCTGTGAGGGCTTACAGTGTTGTGGCCACAACAACACCTAAGGCCCAAATTTCTGCTGAGTATATAGGGCAGGACCCTACTTTCAAACATCTAACTTACAAACGACTCCTACTTACAAACGGAAGGAGACAACGGGAAGTGAGATGAAATCTACCCCTAGGAAGGGAAATTCTCCCCTGTAAGAGTTAATATGGGAAAAACATTTCTCCTTTCCACTGATGCTTTCCAATCCTTGTTCCACAAAAAAAACCAAATTTTCAAAAAACATTTTTCATTGGGACAAAAAGTGAGGTGAAATCTTCTGAAGAGGAGGAAAGACAGCAAAACAAATGTCACAGGGGTGATAACCCTTCCTTATGTTTTCCAAAAAGCTTAAAAAAGATTTTTTGGCTGGAGCTAAACATGTTAAAAATGTACCCATTCAAAATTACAAACAGATTCTACTTAACAAACCTACAGTCCCTGTCTTGTTTGCACCGCCTGTATACTGCTGTTCAGAGTATATAGGGCCTGGTGGCCCCACACCTTTCCTTATTTTAATTTGGGTGCGGGGTTCCCCTTAATATCCACACAAGACCCAAAGGGCCTGGTAATGGACTGGGGGGTACCCATGCCGTTTGTCTCACTGATTTTCGTCCATATTGCCAGGACCCGACATTACATTAAACCCGCAAGCAGTTTTAAATGAGATTTTTTCCTTTAAAAATGACATTTGGTGCAGGGACTGTTCTAAACACGGGAAACACGCATCACTTTACAGGCATACTATAGACACCCCCCAGGTACGATATTTAAAGGAATATTTCACTTTTTTTTTTTTTACTTTAAGCATCATTAAAATCACTGCTCCTGAAAAAACGGTTGTTTTTAAAAGTTTTTTTTGCATTGATACATGTCCCCTGGGGTAGGACCCGGGTCCCCAAACCCTTTTTAGGACAATACCATGCAAATTAGCCTTTAAAATGAGCACTTTTGATTTCGAATGTTCGAGTCCCATAGGCGTCAATGGGGTTCTAACGTTCGTGCGAACTTTCGGTTTGTTCGGCTCATCCCTAATCAAGAATTGTAATTACATGCCCCTGTTGAACAGGGTCAGAAAAATTGGGCCTTTGGTGGTGGTGTGATGGTGTTGCCACAACACTGTAAGCCCTCACAGTTACTCTTGGTGGGCGCAGGAACGGGCCCTGCTGTGAAATATTAGATCAAAAATTGTAATTGCGGGGGGCGTGGCTTGGATGGCTTCCCGGGCGGACGTGTTTCACTGAGGCTCCCGCTCCGACCTGCCTGCATAGAGCTGAAACCTGCACCTCTCCGCAGCAAAACATGGGCAAACCACGCAAAAACAAAGAATCGGACCCCAGAGGACACACAACCCGTTCTTCCTCGGTCCCCCCGCCACTCATCACCGAGTATTTTGGGCAGGGAGCTACGGCAGGACACCACGAGGCCAAGATGGCGCCGGCGCCACACACAGCGATCTCACCCTCTCCTCCTCCACATGCCTCCGCGGACCGCAGGAGTAACAGGTACGGATCCGAGGGTGATCTGCCCACCACCCATTCTCCGATCCCCCCTGCTGACCTCTCAATCGGCTCCCCCTCCGGAGGCCATGTCCTGGGCAGCCTATCACAAACTTTTCCCCCATGCCTCATAGGGCCTGCGCCATCTGCATCCACCGGCCAGCCATCCCCCTCATGGGACTCCTACGCCCCAGAATGGGACCCTCGGTCCATGCCGCAGCGATCCCAGCTACACAGGGATAGAGCCCCCTCTCTCTCCCCTCTTCAGAGAGACACAGTCCAGGCCCCAGCACTTTCACGGGCCTCAAGGCCACCAGGATCCCAAGGGGCTTATTCACAACCCGGGAGCACGCACGGCCCGTTGCTAACTAAGCATACCAGCACTACCCCCTCCCCACGACCACTACAGAAGGGAACCTCCATACCAGCTACCTACTCAGCTGTAGTGCAGGGCTCACATGCCCACATTCCATCAGACTCTGACCCTGACCCTGACCCTGAAGCATGCACATCTTGGCGAGATTACGTCCGTTGCATGCCCACAAAACAGGACTTTCGCATGCTGATTCAAGAAGTACGGGACACTTGCAGGACTGAGATTAATATGCTTCGCACTGACCTTCACCAACTGTCCACAAAAGTCGCATCCTTAGAGGAGGAAACAAATGACACTAAACTCGAAATCTCACAAATACATGACCGTTTAACTTCACAAGCCACTACCCTCAGAGATTTCCAACGTCACCTCGAAGACCTCGACAATAGAGGTAGGCGTAATAATATTAGGGTCAGAGGCCTACCGGAGGCGACACAAGAAGAAGACTTGAATGCGACTTTGCAGGCCATTTTCAATAACATTCTAGGCCGTCCGGAACACCAACGAGTTAAGTTGGACCGCGCGCATCGAGCTTTGCGCCCCCGTGGACCAGGATCTCGCCCACGGGACGTGATCTGCAGGGTACATAATTACACCCTCAAAGAGGACATTATGAGAAAGGCGCGGAACATGCATACCATTGATTTTGACGGGGCCCCCCTACAACTTTTTCCAGACCTCTCATGGATCACCCTCCAACAAAGAAGATCTTTGCAACCACTCCTCACCTTGTTAAGAGAGCATGACTTTCGCTATCATTGGGGTTTTCCCTTTAGCCTCACGGCAAAAAAAGATGGAAGGTCCACAACCCTCCGCTATCCGGAAGATCTCCAATTTTTTTGCAGAGAACTGGATATTCCGGTACCACCTACCCCTGGATGGGAACCGCTCCCAGTACCCCCGCCTCGCCCAGACCCTTGGATCCAAGTCACAGGCCGGAAACGCACAAGACCACGATCTGCGGGCCCTTCCCCACCATCCCATCAGAGATGAACTGCTGCTCATTCAAAGTCCTTACTCCAGATTGTCTCCAGGTTTACTTGGTTAATCTTTTTCTACTTCTATACTTAGAAGCCCGAAACCCCACTCTGCTCATCCTACCCATTTGTAGGGTGGACATATTCAGCAAACAGACCCTTTATTAAGTTAGCAACATATGTTTGATTATGACTGTAAAGTTTTGATAGGATTTACTTAATGAACCGAGCTAGACCACCTCCCCTCCTCCCCCTCCCACGCCCCCTCCTCTCTCACACAAACCCTCTCTCCCCTTTCCCCTTCCCCCCACCTCCCCTCTCCCCGCTTCTCTTCCTTCCCCCTTTCTACCCCCCCATCCCCCCCATCTTATCCACTTACCTATCCCCACTTGCCCACTCTTTTTCTCTCCCCTTCCCCCTCACTTTGTGGGTTAGAGGAGGGGCGGGGCCAGTTGAGAGGAATATCCCCTCCTTCCCTTAACCCTTTTTCCTCGCTGCCCCCATGTTGGGGATTAAACTATAGGAGAATACTACCACGAAGAGAGGTATCCTTTGCACTTACATTTTTTATATTACAATTTTTGAATTTGCAGGATACATCTTTCTATTGCTCCAAATTTTACGAACCAATAGCCACAGTGGTTTATACTTTTATTCGGGTCATAACCAAGAATATAGATATGTCGGTTGCCAGTTGATGCATGCAGGTTTCATGTTTTTTCTGTTATTCAGTTCCTCTATTGCGAATTTAAATGCAGGCAGGTTCGGAGAGGGGTCGTCCCCTCGTTGGGTCCGTCCTCTCCTCCCCCCCGGGGCTCTCCGAATGGCTCCATCCTCTACTCTTTCTGACAGAGGCGCCTCCGCCTCCGATGTCAGAGGGGGCCCTTCGGAGACTCCCACCCCATCACTCTATGTAGGTGGATTATATTGTGAATGGTTAACTAAACTTGATTTTGTACTAATTTTTGTGTTTTTTCTCTGTTTTTCACTCTTCTTTTTCTACTCTCCCCCTACTGCTATTCCCGTTCCTCTCCCCCTTCTCAATTTCCTGGGTGTCGCTCGCCTCCGGGACCTGGTTCTGGTACGGGGGGTCCCAGACCCCCAAACCGTAATCAACAAGGAAACCCCGTGTAGGGACATCCTATACTCCAAGACTCTACTACGCCCACTAGGTAAGCAACCGTCTCCTCCCACAACACACCCACCATGATTGACATATTTTCACTGAACGTAAAGGGCCTTAACTCAAATGCTAAGAGAAGCCTGGCGCTACGAGAGTTCAAACGGTCCAAAGCTGACATTATTTTTATCCAGGAGACCCACCTTGATAAAACGGGCAATATGACATTTGCACGGCGACAATACCCTCACACATACCAGGCCTCTGGCCCACATAAACGGGCAGGGGTGGCAATCCTTTTTAGACAAGGCTCCCCCTTCCAGTTGCAATCCCTATACTCTGACCCACTGGGACACTACCTCATCCTCCGAGGCCTTTGGGGAGGAGCGAATATCACTCTTTGCAATATCTATGCTCCAAACACGAATCAAATCCCCTTTCTGTCTAAGGTCTTCGATCGCCTGTTTGAGGCCTCCCATCAATACCTGGTGATTGGAGGAGATTTTAACCTTGTTCATTCTCCGGGTCTTGATAAACACTCAGTGGGTCAGAGGAAAACCCAAGTAACAACCAATAAAATGGCCGCCCAGTTTCGCCAACTAACTAGGAAATATGCCCTGTTTGATACATGGCGCACTACCTATCCATCTGCTAAACAATTTACTTTCTATTCCCATCCCCATATGTCTCACTCACGATTGGACTATTTTTTTGTCAACGCCCCGACTCTGCGAACATGCATGAACCCAGATATTCAGGCCATTTCTTGGTCGGACCATGCCCCGATTACACTATCCCTGACACTTTCCCCAAGCTCCTTTCGTACATGCCATTGGCGTCTAAATGATTTTCTACTTAAGCATGACCCATCTAGAATGGAATTAGAGCAAACTTTGAAACTCTACTTTGCGGAAAATGCCACCTCTGAGATCTCCACCTCAACTCTGTGGGAGGCCCATAAGGCGGTCTTTCGAGGCCAATGCATTTCACTCTCCACTTCCCTAAAAAGAAACGCTAACACAACACGCAGCGCCCTTCTAGACAGACTTAAACATCTGGAAGCACGCTTGCTCGCATCTCCATCCTTGGCAACCCTCAGAGAACTCACTAGTGTTCGGGCTGGACTGAAAGATATCGAGATGGGTAAAATAGAAAAAGCGTTAATTAGGCTTAGACAGACGTATTACGACAAAGCCAACAAATCACATACGCTTCTGGCGAAACAGCTTCGTGACAAAGTAGCAACTACTACAACTACACAACTTAGAGAGGCAAATGGGGTCCTTCAGTCCCACCCTAATAAAATAGCACAACTTTTTCATGACTTTTATTCTGCACTGTATAACGACCCGAGTGTTCCGCACAACCCACCCCCTCCTGATTTATCCCATGCCATCAATACTTATCTAGCGGAAACGGATACTCCTAGGCTTACCTCCTCTGCTCTGGAGACTCTTAATGCCTCCGTGACGGAGGAGGAGGTGACAGAAACAATCAAACTGCTACCTAACAATAAAGCCCCCGGGCCTGATGGACTACCATACCTTTATTACAAGACGTTCCTACCACATTTACTCCCCTATATGACAAACCTTTTTAACTCTTTTCTTTCTGACACACCCATTCCCAGAGATATGCAAAATTCCTACCTGACATTAATCCCAAAACCAGGGAAAGACCATACTCTTCCGGCCAATTACAGACCAATAGCACTCCTCAACACAGACTTAAAAATCTTTACGAAATTGCTGGCAAACAGACTGAACAATTTTATGCCATCCCTGGTCCATAGGGACCAGGTGGGTTTTATCCCTTGCCGACAGGCGGGGGATAACACCCGGAGGGTTATTGACCTAGTGGAGGTTGTGAACAGAAACTCAATAGAGGCAATACTGCTCAGCCTGGATGCCAAAAAAGCCTTTGACAGGCTGGGCTGGCCTTTCCTGTTCGCGACTCTCAATCGGGCCGGTATTGAGGGCCCATTTCTCCGAGCTATTACCCACCTATACTCAGCCCCAACAGCCCAGGTTCGCACTAACTTTGCTACCTCCCCTACCTTTTCGATCTCTAATGGGACCCGACAAGGCTGCCCACTCTCCCCTCTGTTGTATGCCCTATGCATTGAACCGTTAGCTGCCCATATCAGAAATAACCCAAGTATTCATGGTATTCCAGTCCGTACTAGAGAATTCAAGATCTCCTTATTTGCGGATGATGTTCTTCTCACTCTTGCCCAACCTCGCATATCCCTCCCAAATTTACAAGTAGAGCTAGAAAGGTATAGTGTCCTTTCGGGCTATAAAATTAATGGCTCCAAGACGGAGGCTCTCCCTCTTAATTTATCCCCCCAAACATTATCCACACTCTCGCAAGCATTTCCATACTCTTGGCGGTCCTCCTCCCTAAAATACCTGGGGATACATATAACATCCACATACGATACACTATATAAAGCCAACTTCCCCCAAATGTTCACCTCTATCAGAGCTTCCCTAACCAAATGGAAATCTCTGAAATTGTCCCTTTTTGGTAGACTTGCAACCTTGAAGATGACGATACTACCCAGACTTTTATATCTTTTTGAGACACTCCCCATCCCCATTCCGTGTTCCCACCTTAAAAAACTTCAAGCCGACATGATAAACTTTTTCTGGAACTATAAAAGACACCGAGTTGCTAGATCTGTTTTATATGCCCCACGTAACCAGGGGGGCTTGGCGTTTCCCAACATAGCCAAGTACTATCTGGCAGCTCAACTAAGAACTATAGCCTCCTGGTGCTCCCTACATGCCTACAATAGGTGGACACAGATAGAAAAGTTGTGGTTAGCCCCCATACACCCAAATTCCATGCTATGGAGCTCCGATATACCCTCCAGCAGCATACAACTGTTAGGGCCGATGGCTCTACTACGTACCTTATGGCGACGGGCTAAATTGAAATACCCGCTCACTACCACATCCTCCCCAGTCACTTCATTCCTTTTCACGCCCAATATTCCTGACAGCTTAACTTCACAGATGTCCCACTTCTGGATGGACAAGGCCATATTCCGTTATGGACAACTACTGGATCCTAAAACCAGAATGTTGCGACCCTTCTCAGACCTGCAAAAGTCTTTTGATATCCCCAAGCAAGCCTTTTTCGGTTACCTACAACTACGCCATTATGCACAATCACTGGGCTCGAATTTGAGATTCTCCCCTCTCACAGACTTTGAAAAGCTTTGTTTGGAGGGTTCGTCCCCTAAAGGCATGATCTCCCGCACCTATCAGATACTGATTACAGATTTCTCACCAGACGGGCCGCGACATTCATATATGGCTAAGTGGGAGCAGGCGCTGGGCACAGAGATAACCTTAAAGACCTGGCAATCCATATGGTCCCAGGCCACCAAAAGCTCCATATGCACGCTTTATAAAGAGAATCAATTCAAGATTCTATATCACTGGTATCAGACCCCTGACCTGCTCCACTCCATATACCCTACGGCCGACTCCCGTTGCTGGCGATGTTATAAAGATAGGGGAACACTATTTCATGTCTACTGGACCTGCCCTCTAATCATACCTTACTGGAATATGGTTCATTCCCTGCTCCAGTCCATCTTTGATGTTGAAATGCTTCTAGACCCGAGGACCTTTCTTTTGGGCCTTCCACCTACCACCTTCTCTAAAGTGTCCAAAAAACTTTTAGCCCATGTGCTCACTGCAGCACGCTGCCTGGTGGCCCTAAAGTGGAAACAAAGAGAGCCCCCCTCGCTAACTGAGCTGCATTCCAGGATCAGAGATGTCAAGAGAATGGAATATCTCACGGCCTCATTAAATGACACACTTGACAAGCATAACCGTATCTGGGAACCCTGGGTTTTGCTGGAGACCCCTGTGACCTGAAGGTATATGCTGTTTATGTATTAATGAACTGCTCTCCGCCGGCCTGGGCCGGACCCTGGAGGCGAGTGACCCCCCCCCCTCTCTCCCCCCCTTCTTTTTATTTTTTGTTTTGTCTCTCTCTTCTTTCTTCCTTCTTCTCTTTATCTGAGAATGTAGATGTTTAAGCATGGTACTAGTATATACACTGTTTGAGATGTATCATTATCCAGTGAATCCACTTCTCTCTATCACTAACTGTTAATACAGTAAAGATTTGTCGTCCAACATGTGAGTGATAACGTGTCAAATTGAACTGTGATATTATGATCTCTTTCTCTTTATGTACCCAATGCTGAAATGCTGTATTTGTTTTTCTGTGGAAAAATAATAAAAATGTCAGTTACTAAAAAAAAAAAAAATTGTAATTGCATGCCCCTGTTAAAAAGGGGCAGAAAAATTGGGCCTTAGGCACTGGTAGTGGTGCCACAACCCTGCATCCCCATTACAGATACTCTAGTTGAGCGCAGGAACAAGCCCTGCTGCAAAATATTACAGCAAAAATCGTAATTACACGCCACTGTTGAACTGGGGCAGAAACATTGGGCATTAGGCATTGGTGCTGATGCCACAACACTGCAACACCTCACAGATACTCTAGTTGAGCACAGGAACAAGCCCTGGTGCAAAATATTACAGCAAAATTTGTAATTGCATGCCCCTGTTGAACAGGGGCAGAAAAATTGGGCTTTAGACACTGGTGCTGGTGCCACAAAACTGCAATCCCTCACAGATACTTTAGGTTAGCACAGGAATGGGCCCTGCTGCAAAATATTACAGCAAAAATGTAATTACACGCCCCTGTTGAACAGGGGCAGAAAAATTTGGCTTTAGGCACTGGTGCTGGTGCCACAACACTGCAACCCCTCACATATACTCTACTCTTGCGCAGGATCAAACCCTGCTGCAAAATATTACAGCAAAAATTGTAATTACACGCCCCTGTTCAACAGGGGCAGAAAAATTGGGCCTTAGGCACTGGTGGTGGTGCCACAACAAAGCAACCCCTCACAGATACACTAGTTAAGGGCAGGAACAAGCCCTGCTGCAAAATATTACAGCAAAAATTGTAATTACACAGGGGCAGAAAAATTGGGCCTTAGCTACTGGTGGTGGTGCCCAGAACCAAAAATGTTCTTACAATCTATCAACATGAACATTTAGGAGGATTAGGATAGTCACTCAGCATAACAGGATAGTCACTCAGCATCAGCAGTCTTCAAGATATCTCACATTCATAAAAAATTAGTCGGTTACATCAGCATCAGGTGCTTGGTAGCTGGTGTTTCAAGACTGATTCATTTTTATGAAGGTGAGCCGATCAACCGAGTCGGTGGACAAGCGCACTCTGTGATCGGTTACAAAGCCTCCAGCAGCACTGAATGTGCGCTCCGAAAGAACGCTGGATGCAGGACAGGCCATTAGCTCAATTGCATACTGTGCAAGCTCTGGCCAGTGATCCATCCTCAAGACCCAGTAACCCAGAGGATTTTCGGTTGGAAAGGTCTCCAAGTCTGATCTTGCCCCTAGGTATTCCTGCACCATGTAAATCAGACGCTGGCGATGGTTGCTGGAACCGATCAGACCTTGGGGCTACGGACTAAACAATTGTCTGAAGGCATCTGTGAGACGGGGTCCTTCTCCACCGCTCCTTCTGCGACTGACCGAGGCCTCAGCAACACCTTATCCAGGATGAAACATCTTCGTTGTCCGAAGATGTTTCATCCTCTGCTCCCTCTGTGACAGCTGGATAAGTTCTGCAACCTTACCCTTGTAACGTGGATCAAGGAGGGTTGCCAGCCAGTACTGATCCATCTCCTTGATACCACGAATCTGAGGGTCCTTTTGAAGGCTATGCAGGATCAGGGAGGCCATGCAGTGTAGGTTTGCTGAGGCATTCAGTCCGGAGTCCTCTGGGTCACTAAGGACGACCTGATCCACAGCCAGCCAGCCGAGCACTGGCATTATATGACCGGCGGAAATGCATACAGACTTTCCTGGCTTGCCTCAGGAGATCCGCTAAGCCAGGGTACTTTCACAAGAACTGCTACACCACCAAATTAAGGACATGAGCCAAACAGGGAACATGGGTGGAGTGTCCCTGTCGGAGGGTGGAGAGGAAGCTCGTGCCATTGTTGCAAACCACCATTCTTGCCTGAAGCTGGCATAGCGCCAACCACCTCTGAGTCTGCCCCTTTAGAGCTGACAGAATCTCTGCCCCAGTGTGGCTCCTGTCCCCTAAGCACACCAGCTCAAGCACCGCATGGCATCTTTTTGCCTGAGTGCTTGTGTAGCCCCTTGAACGCCTACGGAGCACTGCTGGTTCCGAGGACAAATCTATAGAGGAAGAGGCCATGGAGGAAGAAGAAGAGGAGGGGGTGGAGGAGAGAGGTGTGTCAGAATCATCACTAGTAGCATTTTGGAGGCATGGTGGCAGAACAAGCTACAACAACACTGCACCCTGTCCTGCATCCTTCCCGGCTGCCAGATAGGTAACATCCCTGTCCATGCCTGCTGGACCATGAGTCAGCGGTAATATGCACCTTACCGCTGACCGCCCTGTCCAACGAGGCCAAGACATTGCCTTCCACATGCCGGTAGAGAGCCGAAATCGCCTTCCATGAAAAAAAGTGGCGTGTGGGAACCTGCCACTGAGGTACCGCACATTCCACAAATTCACGAAAGGGGGCAGAGTCTACCAACTGAAAAGGTAGCAGTTGGAGTGCTAGCAATTTAGCCAAGCTAGCATTCAGCCACTGGGCATGTGGATGGCTGGGACCGAATTTCTTTTGCCGGTTTAGCAACTGGGGTAGGGAAATTTGCCTGCTACAATCGGACATTGGTGTACTGATAGTATATTGCCCACAAGTACTTAGCACGCCTAATTCCACACCTTCATTCCTCTCAGTGCAGGTTTCTGAGAGAACTGAAGGTATAGTGGGGTTGAGAATCCCAGCTCATGAGGAGCAAGGAGAGGTCTGCCTTGTTCTTTGGTGTGGGTCTTTTAAGTACGCTTGCCAATGGACTGCATGGGAGTTTGACATATGTCTGGTCAAGCATGTGGTGCCCAAGTGGCTGCTGTTTTGGCCATGCTTGATATGCTTCAGACATACAGTATGTTGTAAACAGCAACTGTGCGATCTGCTGCACACGTCCCAAAAAAGGCCCACACCAAAGAACTTTTGGAAAAATGTGCGGAGTCAGCAGCGCCCTGCACATGCGGAGCTCTGCGGTGTGATGCAGTCGGTTGGCTGCCCTTAAGCTGGCCCCTGGAGCGCATCCTGCCTCATTGCAGATGTGCCTCCTCCTCTCTCCTATCAGGCACCCATGTAGAGTCAGTGACCTCATCATCCCCTCCCTCCTCATCACTGGAGCAAACCTGGCAGTATGCTGCAGACGGGGAAACATGACTGCCAGTTTGTTGTCCTTCTTGGGCACCCCGTCTCTCTGGGCTCACGTTACTGCCTTCCTCAATCTGGGTACCATCATTGGAGCCTTCAAAACGCTGCGCAACCTCCAGCAGCATATACCCAACACTGTGGTCAAACAGTTCGGGGGACTCCTCAGGGCATGATGGTGGGGCTAGGGAAGGAGTGACTGATGACATTGAGCCAATGGAAGAGGCCATTTTGGCAGCTGCATTGGCAGCCAAAGTACTCTGAGCATGGGTAACAGAGGATGAGGAGGATGAGGACGGCTTGGTCATCCACTCTACCAACTCTTCTGCATGTTGTGGCTCAACACGGCAGCTTCCAAAAAAAAGGACAAGCGTGCCCCGCGGCCACGTCCTGAGGATGCACTGTGTCCATGACCAGCAATGATGTCTGTAGACACAGAGCCTGCTTGCCCTCTTTTAGTGGTCTGTGAGCATCTGCCTCTCCTTGTTGGCCTTCCAGACATACTGTATTTGATGTATTTGTAATGTATTTGAATAGGTACACCAGGAATGGCCTGCAGTGAGATGTAGCTGCTAAAAGCTATGATGTACATATTTACTGAATATACTGCAGCTAACTGAATGAACTGCCTGCCTCTAGTATATTAGGAAGAGAACAACAGGAACGGTCTGCAGCGAGATCTAGCTGCACAGGATACAGTACTGAATATACTGCAGCTAACTGAATGAACTGCCTGCCTCTAGTATATTAGGAATAGAACAGCAGGAACGGTCTGCAGCGAGATCTAACTGCACAGGATACAGTACTGAATATACTGAAGCTAACTGAATGAACTGCCTGCCTGTAGTATATTAGGAAGAGAACAACAGGAATGGTCTGCAGCGAGATCTAGCTGCACAGGATACAGTACTGAATATACTGCAGCTAACTGAATGAACTGCCTGCCTGTAGTATATTAGGAAGAGAACAACAGGAATGTATGTATATATATATATATATATATATATATATATATATATATATATATATACTAAATAAACTGGAGCTAACTGAATCAACTGTCTGCTCAATCTAACTAAAGGAAATTAAATGACTCTCTCTCACTCTCTCTGAACGCCGGAACACACTACACACTACGACGTGCAGGCGGCCTTATATAGTGTGGGGCGTGTACTTTATCCCTTGAACCAAAATTGGCCAAAGGCACCCTGCCTTTGGCCAATTATGGCTCTGTTTGCCTACGGCACTGTGATTGGCGAAAGCATGCGGGTCATAGTGCATGCTTGGCCAATCATCAGCCAGCAAACCACTGCGATGACACAGTGCATTATGGGCCATGAGGCGCCACTCGAATTTGGCACGAACGGTCCACAATGTTCAATCTTCACCGAACGATCGAACAGCCGATGTTTGAGTCGAACTCATGTTCGACTCGCACTCGAAGCTCATCCCTATT
This sequence comes from Lithobates clamitans, assembly GCA_037952925.1. Classification (NCBI taxonomy): domain Eukaryota; kingdom Metazoa; phylum Chordata; class Amphibia; order Anura; family Ranidae; genus Lithobates; species Lithobates clamitans. Next base: position 1,032,176 of record JBBGZY010000228.1, on the reverse strand, counting down.
TACAGATCACGTTGTCTCCTGATTATTACTAGCATCAGGTGACTGCGATCAAGACACACTTTTAGCGCTACACATTTTTTCTACAAGCCTTATTATAGGCTTATCTATCGGTAGAAATCACAAAGCAGGTTTACTACCACTTTAACTACCTCCTGCCTGCCGTATTGTCAATTATGAGATGGGCAGCAGCTCTCTCATTCTGGGACAAGGTCATATGACAGCGATTGGTGGTGTGCTCTGTCCCTGGGACACAGCGCATCACTGATCTCAGTAAAGAACCGTTGATGAGGCCCTCTTTACTCATGTGATCAGCTGTGTCCAATCACAGCTGAGCATGTGTGTAGTGGTGCCCCCATGGGGTCGCTGCATGTACTAGCATCCACACATTTCGCCCTGCTGGTCAGACATCCATTTTGACACACTCTCCCAGACAATGAACAGTCTCTTGCTTGTTTTTGTTGTTTTTATTAGAGGATTAAACTTGGATGGGAAAGGGGACATGGGATGCCCAGATAATGAATATTTCTCAAAGAAATCAATGTTGGTTGAGTCTAGATCTGACAGTCTCTTCCTCTGCGCATCTCCTCCAGCACACTACTTGAGTACACTTGCTTCACTTCACTGTCCCAATCTAGGTTCCTGTCTCCATTAGCACATGGCTAGGCCTCACTCTGAATAAGTACTAATGTTTTCCTAATAGCCCATTACAGGAAGGGGGTCTGCAGAACCCTTTGTGGTAGCAACTGTTTTAGTATAGAAGAATAAATCTGCTTACTGACACTTGGTGGACTACTGATCCCAGCAGGTCCAATGCAAATCCTACCAGCCTTCGTGGCTGCAATGACTTGACTCCAAAACAACACCACAGTCTCTCCCTCTGGCTCCACATCCATATCCTGGCATGTCGCTCCCAGAGCTTCATACTGTGCTTCTCACTCACCAACCCCAGCATGGATCCCTCCTAAATGACTTGCATGGCAGTGCACCCAACTGTCCTCTTTCCTGCTCCTGTTCCAGGACACCTCTCAATGACCATGTAATGAGAGGCTCCCCCCAGCTCCCGAGCTCCCGGCCTGAGGTCACCCCCCCTCAGAAAGTGGGATTCCTCAGACCACGACAGTCTAACACTCCATCATTCAGTTCTTCCACCGCGATAACTCCTCCCACAGCAGGCTGACCATGGGTATATAAAGGAGGCCTGCCCCCTACCAATCCTAGTTGGGGATTGGTCAGGGCTCCCACATACACCCCGTGTCACTCTAGCTCTCTGTCCTGCCTTTTTTCCAGAACCCTCTGAAAACCAGAGGAGGCGCCCAAGAGCTGAAGCACATGTCAGTCACCTGCTGCTACACTAAACCTCTCCCCTGCCCCCAGATCAAAACAAACAGGACTAGCTTACAGCATAGGCCTGCCTAAATTTACCTGCGCTGACAGTACAAAACAAACCCACTACTCTAGCACCTACCTAAGGTAAAGGGAGCTACATGTATAAACAAGTATATACATGTATAAACACACTGACAGCGTGTGAGGAGAGGAGAGTCAATCAGTGGCATTTCCTCACAGAGGAGAATTGCACAGATAATCAGGGCACTGATCATCAGCGCCGTGATTATCTGTGTAGCCTCAACAGTGCCCAGCAGTAATGCCAACCAGTGCCCAGCAGTGATGCCAGTAAGTGCCCAGCAGTGATGCCAATCAGTGCCCAGCAGTGATGCCAGTCAGTGCTGCCTTTCAGTGCACATCAGTGTCTGCCCATCAGTGCTGCCCATCAGTGCCGGCAATCAGGGCCCATCAGTGCGGCCTATCCATGCTGCCTATCAGTGCCCATAAGTGCCACCTATCAGTGCCCATCAGTGCCGCCTATCAGTGCCCATCAGTGCCACCTCATCAATGCCCATCAGTGCAGCCTGTCAGTGCCGATCAGTGCCACCTATCAGCGCATATCAGTTAAGGAGAAAAAATACTTATTTACAAAATTTTATAACAGAAACTAAGAATTTTTTATTATTTTTTTCAAAATTAAAAAGAAAAAAAACCCAGTGGTGATTGAATACCACCAGAAGAAAGCTCTAGCTGTCTCAAAAAAATGATAAAAATGTTGGAGGGGGTAAATGTGCCCAGTAGGCAAGTAATTAATTTAAATTTCTCAAATAATAAAAACTGTCTCATCTCGTTATCTTGAATTATGGCCTGTGTATGTACTAGGTGGCAACTGTATATTATTTCTAACTATTGTCACACCCTCTGAGGAAGCTTCTAATCTGGAAAAACATGTCAGGGTATGTAGTGTTCTGATGATGCCCTCAGCTACTTTCTGCAATCAGCCTCAGCCGTTGTAAAGTTTTATACTCTTAAGCCTCGTACACACGATCAGATTTTCCGCAGACAAAACCTCAGACTTTTGTCCGAAGGCGTGTGCCTGGATTTTGTCTTGCATACAAATGGCAAGGAATTGTCGGCCAACAAACACGAACACACTGATGTACTATGTGTTTTTTTAGCTCTTTAGCACCACCCTTCGGGCTCCTTCTGCTAATTTCGTGTTAGTAGAAGTTCGGTGAGTGTTGATTCGCTCTTTTCATTTTGCGCTTTTCATTTTGCGCTTTTCAGTTTGTTTCTGAACGGCCCTTTGTCAACCAGACATGTTGAGGAATCGGAGGAGATAATGTGTTATTTATTATTGGTCTTGGAGTTATTGATTTGGCCAAGTCCAGTCCAAGAAGAGGAGGAGTTCTTGGACCAAAAATTAGTTGCTTTATTTATCGTGACCAATTATGTCATATGCCATCGCTGCAGGAGCTCCAGGAGAATAATCCAGTCGATTTTCGAAATTATCTCTGGATGACAGGCCCCTGCTTTCACCAACTCTTGGCATTGTTGACCCCCTATATTAAGAAGCAGGACACATGCATGAGGCTTTTATTTTATTTTTTGGTTGAATAATAATGATTTGATTTGGTATATTTTCTATATTTTTGGATGCATAGAATGCACTTTTTGATTAAGTTCTATTGGCAGGTAGCATGTATAATTTTATTTGTTTTCTTTTTTTTAATGCACAATAAAAATATTGTGTAGAATAAAACTTGGCTATGGGGTTTATTTACTAAAGCTAAATAGTGCAAAATTAGTCACAATTCTGCATAGAAACCAATCAGCTTCCAGGTTTTATTGCCAAAGCGTAATTGAACAAGCTGAGGTTAGAAGCTGATTGGTTTCTATTCAGAAATGTGACCAATTTTGCACTCTCTAGCTTTAGTAAATAAACCCCCATGTGTTTTACTTCAAATGACAGTTTGGGAGTAGGCAGTTACATTTAAAAAAAATACAATGTAAAATTGACAAGGAACACCAACATAGTTGTATCTTTGATCTTAAAAACTACAGGATAATGGTTTTGTGGTAACTTGCCCAAATAAAAAAAAAAAAAGCATAATAATATTATTCTTGATATCACTAGAAAAAAAAGCCTTTGAAAATGTGTTTGCAATAACTCCATCACTATCACCAGCAAAGCAGCTTCATTATTATCCGATTAAAGAAGAGAATTGTGTGCTGCATTTCACGATTTTATAATTTGCCACGTCACGAATGTTAATTCTCCTTTCTGAATGGTAGTTTACAAGACCGACCGCTTCTGGTTCGTCCTTGCTTCTGAGCATGCGTGTTTTTACTTTAAACTTTTGTCCAATGGACTTGTGTACACACGCTTGGAAAATCCGACAATAGACATTTGTCTGCAAAAAGTTTTAAAACCAGCTATCCAACATTTGTCCATGGAAAATCCGACAACAATTGTCCAATGGAGCGTACAAATGGTCGGATTTTCGACCAACTGCCTGTCATCACACATTTCCCGTCGGAAAATCCGATCGTGTATACAAGGCTTTATTATGGCCAGATTACTGTGATCAAATCAGCTGTTTATGGCAGCCATTGCAAATTAGTCCCAGCAATTTCACTACTAAATAAGATCTCATGAGATTGCTTCTTTCAACCATATGTATACACTTTGGTTGGATTTTTGAGCCTACAATAACACTCTACAGCAGCTATCATTGCTTTGACACACAAATTTTATTACTACTGATAATGAGCAATGAGTGGATTCATGTTTTTTGTATACCAATGAGTGAACAGATGTATTCAAAAACCTTGACTTTTAATTTAGCAAACAAGAGAGGAAAAGTAAGTCCATCTCTCTGATGCCATAAAACACTTTATTCAACAATATGTAGCAGTTATGCTCACTTGTCATCTGTCAGTATAAGGACTTTCTACAGGGCTGTAAAGCAAAAGAAATAGGAAGCACCAGTATGGTTGCCATGGTGACTCATTTTGGGTGCAGGTTTCCCTTTTTAATTTATATATATATATATATATATATATATATATATATATATATATATATATATATATATATATATATATAATAATATAATATGCTTAGTGTGCATTTTACAGCCCCACTCTGTGCCGTGATGATGTGACTTCCATACGTATGTGCAAGACTGACATTATCGCAGCCCAGCCATTCAAGAGGCCAGAGAGAGGAAGACCAGGAGAAGATGGAAGCCCCTAACCAGTGGGAGCGGTGACAGCTCAGCACTGGAGAGCTTTGTTTGACTGGTAAGTCTGTCATAATGTGCTAATATGCAGTGCATATTATGACATAAAGTACCTGGGGGATCAACTAATAATAAAAAAACAAGGTGAGCTTCTCCTATGGAGTGAAATTCGTTTTGCAATCCTGTGACCTGTTTTCAATGGAGAGCAGCCTGAAGTCTGCTCTCCGCTGACGTCACTGCAGCTGCCTGGACTGATGGCAGTGTCAGCCTTTCAACGAGCTGCTGTGACAGCCGCTCCCTGCCCTTCCACAGCTCAGCACTCCAATGAGCATGGAGGAGCAGAGCAGGAGAGATGCTGGCTGACAGTCAGCATCTCTCCTCTCGGGGAGCCGAGAAAACAGAGCTATCGGCGATGTTCGGTGGCTTGGTTCTTAGTGCAGAGACACCAGGGGACAGATGCAGCATCGATCTGGTGCTGCATCCACCTAGGTAAGTATGAATCTAGAAAAAATTAAAACCCATACTTATCTTTTAATACCGCTTTAACAATTCATTGCCTATCAACCTTTAAAATGGTCAGAAATTGTTTTTATTCAAACCCCTATAGACTTTAATGGGGTTCAAATTTAAGATCACAAACTTTGAACTTTACAATTGGAACACCCTTAAAACCAAACCCAGGCACAATCACCCATCCCTAGTCCAAACATAAGTGAATTCGGTGAGACATTTTTTACACCCACAGTTCTGACAGAAAACAAAACCATTGTTTGATGCCAGATGCAATATTGTGTTGTGGGTTTTAGACTAAAGTGGCCAAAATATTTCCTTGATTCCCTTGGCCGTTTGAGTCACCTGTGTCAATCAGACACTGATGGGGGGATTTACTAAAGGCAAATAGCCTGTGCACCTTTGCAAGTGCAGTTGCTCCAGAGATTATTAATTGAGGGTAAGCTCTGCTGGCTTCCAACATCCAAGCATGCAAAAAAAAAACATTTTTTTTATTACCCTGCATGTTAGCAGGTGTTCTTTGCAAAGTGAAGCTTTATCTCATTTACTAAGCTCTGGAGCAACGGCACTTGCAGAGTGCACAATCTATTTGCCTTTAGTAACTCCACCCCAGTATTTCTCTAAAGCCAGTTCTGGGTTAAAAGGTGCTCTTATTTTAAAAAGTTTTTTTAAACATCAATTTTTATTCCAGTTCAAAAGATAAGAGGTCTTGATGCTTCAAATCTTCATTATTAACATATTGGCTACTTACTGGTGTAAGATACTAATGGTTCTCATAAAACATAACTTAGCTGTCTATAATGATTTGACATGGTATTGTTACATCCCGAAAAAAGTATTCATAATCTTTATTATCAGATCTGATTAACAGTTGCCCAGTCCAAAGTGTTGATGTTAATGCTAACTGAAGAATGAAAAGGTGTTATACCACAATAAACAAGCATATTTTCACTGAAAAAAAAATCATAAATATCTATGCACAGGAGTGAAATATGCGTGGCCACTCATTAGTGAACATTGTAAGTACTGTAGTGAGTATTTTTTTTTCTGTGAAAAGCTTGATGACTATGTGACCCAATCAAATGTTCTTAAGGAGAAATTTATACAGAAGGGGTACAACAATGTGAAACTGACTGAAATAATACAGGAAGTAGCCGAAATCCCCAGGGAACAATGCATGAAGGAAAAAGAACTACAAGTAGGGGACACCCAACATCAATTAAGCTTTGTTTCAGGTTTCCACTGTCAGTACAGGGAAATAGAAAATATTTATAGGAAATACTGGTACATGCTTTGCAAAGATAGACACTTAGGGGATATATTACCAGCACAACCTAAATTTATATATAGAAGAGCCCCAAGTATAGGTGACCAAATAGTTAAGAAAATTTTGGACACACCAAACCCAAGATCTTTGTCCTTCAACTTTAGGGGATTCTACTGTTGCAGGAAATGTGTTTGCTGCAAGACAGTGAGGGTCAGTAATAGGGGCATTACTAATGTCACCAATAGAGAAGGAGAGAGGTTCGAAATCAAAGAGTTCAGCACATGTACTACCACGCATGTGGTTTATCTTATGTGGTGCCCCTGTGGCCTATATTATGTAGGAAGGACCAAAAGACAACTGAAGGTCCGGATAAGTGAACATTTGACGAACATAAAAAATGGATACAAATACCATAGTGTGTCCATGCACTTTAAGGACAAGCACCAACAGGACCCCTCATTGCTACAGTTTTGTGGCATTGATGTAGTGCATCCTTCCTGGAGGGGTTCCAATAGGATAAGGGATCTATCACGAAGGGAAACGGAATGGATATTTCTTTTTAAAAGTTTGACCCAGAGAGGACTCAATATTGAACTGGACCTAAATTGTTTTATTAATGATTTTTAGATTGAATAATATTTTAGTGTCATATTGTAGCACCTACCGTTGAATGAGTTTACTCTTAGGAGTTTTTATAGCACTGTCACTTTATATAGTGGGAGGGTTTGAATCTCTTTTAGATAAGTTAATTGTGTACAGACAGAATAAGTCCAGAAGACACCAGTTTAAAGCTGATGTGTGGGTTGAGGAAGGGGGGAGTTAGTATTCGAGCGGATGGTGATAATACATCTACTTACCTCAATATGAGAGGTAAACCTCTGTAGGGGCTCATTATATGTGGGAGTATATGGACTCCTATATGGGTCACCAGAAGATGGAGATTTATTTAGGACCAGTGTAAAATAGTACACTGGAGAGAGAACTATTCGTGCCTGGAAATGCAAACTTGTTTGATAGAGTGTTTGATTAAGGGGAGAATTTAAAGATGAATGTCTTACCAACACCCACTAGTTATTGTTGGGAGGAACCCCAAGGGCATGTATGTATATAGATAACAATGATAAATTCGAGAGGAATTTGTTTTTAGACCATGTACACAGTAGGATACAATGTATGATGGATATGGGAAATTATCAGATGGTAATATAATGATTGATAATTATGTAGGGGAAACTACCTACTCACCAATATATTAATGAGTAATTATATATATATATTTGTATTATTAATTTTTAAAAATATTTTAATTTCATAAATAACCATTAGTTAGGATTATCAAATTCCAGCCATTCTAAGATGTCTTTTATGGAGATGTAGTGCGAATGTTTATTTTAGTAACTTTTACAGAATTATAAATATTGACTGTTATTAACCACTTGAGCCCCGGACCATTATGCTGCCTAAGGACCAGAGGTCTTTTTTCAATTTGGCACTGCGTCGCTTTAACTGCTAATTGCGCGGTCATGCAATGCTGTACCCAAACGAAATTTGCGTCCTTTTCTTCCCACAAATAGAGCTTTCTTTTTATGGTATTTGATCACCTCTGCGGTTTTTATTTTTTGCGCTATAAACGGAAAAAGACCGAAAATTTTGAAAAAAAAATGATATTTTCTACTTTTTGTTATAAAAAAAATCCAATAAACTAAATTTTAGTCATACATTTAGGCCAAAATGTATTCGGCCACATGTCTTTGGTAAAAAAAAATGTCAATAAGCGTATATTTATTGGTTTGCGCAAAAGTTATAGCGTCTACAAACTAGGATACATTTTCTGTAATTTACACAGCTTTTAGTTTATGACTGCCTATGTCATTTCTTGAGGTGCTAAAATGGCAGGGCAGTACAAAACCCCCCCCAAATGACCCCATTTTGGAAAGTAGACACCCCAAGGAAATTGCTGAGAGGCATGTTGAACCCATTGAATATTTATTTTTTTTGTCCCAAGTGATTGAATAATGACAAAAAAAAAAATATTTACAAAAAGTTGTCACTAAATGATATATTGCTCACACAGGCCATGGGCCTATGTGGAATTGCACCCCAAAATACATTCAGCTGCTTCTTCTGAGTATGGGAATACCACATGTGTGGGACTTTTTGGGAGCCTAGCCGCGTACGGGGCCCCGAAAACCAATCACCGCCTTCAGGATTTCTAAGGGTGTAAATTTTTGATTTCACTCTTCACTGCCTATCACAGTTTCGGAGGCCATGGAATGCCCAGGTGGCACAAAACCCCCCAAAATGACCCCATTTTGGAAAGTAGACACCCCAAGCTATTTGCTGAGAGGCATATTGAGTCCATGGAATATTTTATATTTTGACACAAGTTGCGGGAAAGTGACACTTTTTTTTTTGCATAAAGTTGTCACTAAATGATATATTGCTCACACAGGCCATGGGCATATGTGGAATTGCACCCCAAAATACATTTAGCTGCTTCGACTGAGTATGGGGATACCACATGTGTGGGACTTTTTGGGAGCCTAGCCGCGTACGGGGCCCCGAAATCCAATCACCGCTTTCAGGATTTCTAAGGGTGAAAATTTTTGATTTCACTCTTCACTGCCTATCACAGTTTCGGGGGCCATGGAATGCCCAGGTGGCACAAAACCCCCCCAAATGACCCCATTTTGGAAAGTAGACACCCCAAGCTATTTGCTGAGGGGCATGGTGAGTATTTTGCAGCTCTCATTTGTTTTTGAAAATGAAGAAAGACAAGAAAAAACATTTTTTTTTTCTTTTTTCAATTTTCAAAACTTTGTGACAAAAAGTGAGGTCTGCAAAATACTCACTATACCTCTCAGCAAATAGCTTTGGGTGTCTACTTTCCAAAATGGGGTCATTTGAGGGGGTTTTGTGCCACCTGGGCATTCCATGGCCTCTGAAACTGTGATAGGCAGTGAAGAGTGAAATCAAAAATTCACGCCCTTAGAAAGCCTGAAGGCGGTGCTTGGTTTTCGGGGTCCCGTACGCGGCTAGGCTCCCAAAAAGTCTCACACATGTGGTATCCCCGTACTCAGGTGAAGCAGCAGAATGTATTTTGGGGTGTAATTTCACATATTTCCGTGGCATGTTTGAGCAATATATCATTTAGTGACAACTTTGTGCAAAAAAAAAAAGTGTCTCTTTCCCGCAACTTGTGTCGCAATATAAAATATTCCATGGACTCGACATGCCTCTCAGCAAATAGCTTGGGGTGTCTACTTTCCAAAATGGGGTCATTTGGGGGGGGTTTGAACTGTCCTGGCATTTTATGCACAACATTTAGAAGCTTATGTCACACATCACCCACTCTTCTAACCACTTGAAGACAAAGCCCTTTCTGACACTTATTGTTTACATGAAAAAGTTATTTTTTTTTTGCAAAAAAATTACTTTGAACCCCCAAACATTATATATTTTTTTAAAGCAAATGCCCTACAGATTAAAATGGTGGGTGTTTCATTTTTTTTTTTTCACACAGTATTTGCGCGATTTTTCAAACGCATTTTTTGGGGAAAAAACACACTTTTTTTAATTTTAATGCACTAAAACACACTATATTGCCCAAATGTTTGATGAAATAAAAAAGATGATCTTAGGCCGAGTACATGGATACCAAACATGACATGCTTTAAAATTGCGCACAAACGTGCAGTGGCAACAAAATAAATACATTTTTAAAAGCCTTTACAGGTTACCACTTTAGATTTACAGAGGAGGTCTACTGCAAAAATTACTGCCCTCGATCTGACCTTCGCGGTGATACCTCACATGCATGGTGCAATTGCTGTTTACGTTTGACGACAGACCGCCGCTTGCGTTTGCCTTAGCGCGAGAGCAGGGGGTGACAGGGGTGCTTTTTTTTTTTTTTTTTTTTTTTTTCTTTATTTTTTTTTGCTTTTTTTATCTTACCCTAGATCTCTCCTCTGCCCTCAAAGCATCTGACCACACCAAGATCGGTGTGATAAAATGCTTCCCCAATTTCCCAATGGTGCTATTTACATCCGGCGAAATCTAAGTCATAAAATGCTCGTAGCTTACGGTTTCTTAGGCCATAGAGATGTTTGGAGCCACTCTGGTCTCTGATCAGCTCTATGGTCAGCTGGCTGAGTCACCGGCTGCATTCTCAGGTTCCCTGTTGAGACAGGAGAGCCAGAGAAAAACACGGAAGACGGTGGGGGGGGGGGCATTCCCTCCCACGGCTTGTAAAAGCAGTCTAGAGGCTAATTAGCTAGGATTGCTTTTACATGAAAGCCGACCGCTGGCTGAAAAGAATGATACCAAGATGATACCTAAACCTGCAGGCATCATTCTGGTATAACCACTCAAAGTCGTGAATGGCGTACCTGAAGAAAAAAAAATGGTTAACAATAAAGCACAGTAAACGGTAAAGTATAAAAAATTGCATACCTGAAAAGCAAACATGATAAAACATAATAACAATAAAACATTGCAGAATAGAATACAGTAAAAAAGAGCAGAACAATAGAGAGAATAGAGAGAGAGAGAACAATAAAACGACAACTATTTTTTTTAAATTTTATATATATTTTTTTTTTTTTACACTTTTTTTGTAACTAACTTTTGTAACTGTAACCGGTTCCAAGTTCAGGTCTCTCAAAATGCGATGGCATCTTGGGAGACCCTGTGAAAGTGTGCCTAGTTTGTGCAATGCTGTCCCCTACGCTAATACTCAACTAGTGAATGGTAGCGTTCAAAACATTCACCAATGCAAAGACCAGGATTGTCAGGACAGGAGGGACAATAATAGCGGGTGTCACGCCTATATACGCGATTGCTGCAGACACAACATCTTTTTTGGGGGGGTTCGTTGGGTAGGGGTACTCGGGAGGACATAAAAATGCCTCTCATGCAGCCGACTGCATTTGGTTGGGGATGTGAATGGGGGAAGTACGGGCGCTGCAGAAGCGGTGGGTTCCCAATTAGGATTGGCGAATGCAGCAGGAAGGGCATTATGGGCACGACGGGCCTGTGTTTGTCTTTTTGGTGGCAGCGGGACACTACTTGTGCTTGCCACCTCACCAGCTTGAACTGCACTTATGGGACTCGCCACGTCACCAAGTGTTACTGCAGTGCTGGTTTGACTACGACCGGGGTGTACTACGCCGCTGGTGCTTGCCAGTTCAATAAAAAGCTACCAAAAAAACTGTTAGCGATCGCAGGGATCAGGCCTGACTCTGCGAACGCTGCAGTTATGCATTAAGTGTTTTGTAAGTGACAGTGATCGATCGATACTGCACTTGGGTGGGCTGGGCCAGGCGGAGGGGCAAAATGCAGGTGCTAGCAGGTATCTGGGCTGATCCCGCTAACACTGCGTTTTTGGGAACCCTAAACTGCTGGGGACGCTAGTATAGATCTGATCGGATCAGATATTGATCCGTTCAGATACTGTACCACTAAGGGAGGTGTATGCTACGTGCGTGGGTGTTAGCGGTACTGGCGCTAACCTGACACTGCCTGGGGCTGGTGCTTGCCAGTTCACCAAAATACTACCAAAAAAACTGTTAGCGATCGCAGGGATCAGGCCTGACTCTGCGAACGCTGCAGTTATGCGTTTAGAGTTTTGTAAGTGACAGTGATCGATCGATACTGCACTTGGGTGGGCTGGGCTGGGCCGGGCGGAGGGGCAAAACGCAGGTGTTAGCAGGTATCTGGGCTGATCCCGCTAACACTGCGTTTTTGGGAACCCTAAACTGCTGGGGACGCTAGTATAGATCTGATCGGATCAGATATTGATGCGATCAGATACTATACCACTAAGGGAGGTGTACGGTGCGTGCGTGGGTGTTAGCGCTACTGCCGCTAACCTGACGCTGCCTGGGGCTGGTGCTTGCTTGCCAGTTCACCAAAATGCTACCAAAAAAACTGTTAGCGATCGCAGGGATCAGGCCTGACTCTGCGAACGCTGCAGTTATGCGTTTAGTGTTTTGTAAGTGACAGTGATAGATCGATACTGCACTTGGGTGGGCTGGGCGGAGGCGCAAAACGCAGATGCTAGCGGGTATCTGGGCTGATCCCGCTAACACTGCGTTTTTGGGAACCCTAAACTGCTGGGGACGCTAGTATAGATCTGATCGGATCAGATATTGATCCGATCAGATACTATACCACTAAGGGAGGCGCATGCTGCGTGCGTGGGTGTTAGCGGTACTGGCGCTAATCTGACGCTGCCTGGGGCGACGCATATCACCGCTGGGCGATCAGGGGGCTAAACCTTTATTCGGTAATAAACGGCGGGTGCCCTGACACTATAAAAAATAAACAAACTAACCAGCGTCAACCGTAACGGTTATACGGTGATCAGTGGTGAAAGGGTTAACTAGGGGGCAATCAAGGGGTTAAAACATTTATTAGATAGTATATGGGGGTCCCTGACGCTATAAAACGCTGACGACGAACCTAAATATTTACGTCCCTAACTAGCGTTACCAGCGACACTAATACAGCGATCAGAAAAATGATCGCTTATTAGGGGGGTTAGGGGGGTACCCTAGACCTACAGGGGGGTAACAGTAACTGTCCCAACACTGTAACTGTTACAAACTGACACCTAGCAGTAATCAGAAAAAAAAAAAAAAAAAACCTGCTTGGTGTCAGTTTGTGACGGGGGGGGGGTGATCGGGGGGGGGTCGGGGGGCGATCGGGGGGGGGGGATCGGGGTGTTTTGTATGCCTGGCATGTTCTACTGTGTGTGTGTAGTGTTATGCACTCACATACCTGTCTTCTCTCCTCGGGCCGGAACGGAAACTACCGAGCCGAGGAGAAATGACATCACTTCCTTTGCTGCTGTTTAGCATACAGCAGCAAAGAAGTGTTCCCATTGGCCGGCGGCGATCGCGAGGGGGGGCCACGAACGGATGGCCTCCCCCTCCACTCCGATCGCCGGGGAACAAAACGGGACCTCCTCGGGCACCGGGGGGGTCCGATCGGACCCCCCACCCGCGGGAGGCAAATCACGTACATGTACGTGATTTTGCCTGCCCGTGCCGCCTTGCCGACGTACATCGGCGTGAGGCGGTCCTTAAGTGGTTAATATGTTTTAAGTGTGTGTTTTGGGATTAATGCACAAGATTATGTTATAAATTTGAGAACATCGGAGAGGAATAGGTTGCTATGCAATATTGTGGTTCACTATAGCAACATGTATAAAGCAACCAGCATTAAAGGGTTAATATTTCAGGGTCCAGTATTTAGATTTGAAAACAGCGAACTAAGTACCCTCTACTATTGAATTATATGTCATTGAAAGTTAATTAACATTAGGGATGTGACATTTTTTAGTAGATAATTAGATATTACAATATGGTACTTCAGGACCCATTGAGTAGTGGTCCCAAGTAGCGGGGGATTGCGCTCATGGGGACACATCTACAGCGCAGGCGCGGAGCTCACATGGGGCGCGTGCGCATTTAGGTACCCTCTATCAGTCATGGATGGGAGGGGATATAAGGATTGACTGACAGTGAGAGTGGCCTATCCCATGATTAAGTCACAGATGTGACGAAACATGTCGGGGCATGGCCAAGCTACGGTGAACATCGCGTACGAGTGACATACAGAGGAGCGAGTGCTGCGGTTTACCCACCTGGGAAGCGATCGGGTTCTATAGACAGACGGGCGAGGAGAGGGTGAGAGATACACTACACACGCCTGCCTGTCTTGGGTCCGCCGTGACCGCATACCCCCAGGAGGTTTATTCAGGTTGCTGTGTTGGATACTGCTTATACAATGTGCTGTGGAGTTTGCTGTGCTTATTTATTTTTTCTACAATGTGAGTTGAACTGTTGGAGTGTTATTTGAAGTGTGTGTTAATACATTGAGTGACGTTATCACACTATTGGGAGCATTTTTTTTCAATTCACATATGGAACGTGTTCCCAGATGGAGAAATTGTTAACCGATTCCAGATGATTTGAATCTTTATGCTATATAGCCTCACACGCAAGTGGAGGCATTGGGAGCTGGTGAGTGAATTTTCACTGGGAGTGGGTTCACCGAACACTCAGGTGTGGTGGAAGGATTTCGTGAAAGAAGATTACACTTTTTGGATTGAGAGAACTTTTTTTGGCACGATTTTAAATGAACATTATTTTATGTCACTGGATCACGTTCACATACATACATATTTTGTTCACTATTTTGTGTGGATTAATGATATACAATAACCTCACATTTTTTGTGTTTTCACCATACAAGGATTGTGTATAGATGTTATTTTTGAGCAGTATTGACACTGAGTCATAGTCTGTACATTTATTTGGTGTTCACTAATTTTATATGTTTTTGGTATACACTTTAAATAGGTGTTCACTAGTAGAGTAATTTAGTCACTGTAAAGGGTGAAATTGTTATCTTTAGGGAGCACCATGAATTTATTTCTTCACGTGTGGCTTATTTACCACAGACACGTCATAGATTTAAAACACATGGTACAAAAAAAATGTTTAACCTTCTAAAAACGATGTTAAAAAATGTGTTTCACTGCAGATTTTAATTGCATTGCATGTTATTGATGGAGAAAATAAATTTTCTCATCTCTAGATCAGAAAGGGCTTCAATTATTGGCATTTTATTCATTCAAATGTCACAATTTTATTGAAAGGAATTTAAATGTATTTTTAATAATATTTATAATATTTATTGATCCTTTATTGATAATCACACAAGTCACCAAAATAAATTTAAGAGACTTCAGTGTGACCCTGCCACTGGAGGGAAACAATTTATGTAGCTGGTGTCATTGAATACAATGAAGCAGTTGATAATTAAGGATGAGCCGAACCCCCCCGGTTTGGTTCACACCAGAACTTGCGAATAGGCAAAAAATTTGGACGAACACACAAACACCATTAAAGTCTATGGGACACGAACATGAAAAATCAAAAGTGTTCCTTTTAAAGGCTTACATGCAAGTTATTGTCATAAAAAGTGTTTGGCGACCCGGGTCCTGCCCCATTTTTTTGGGAGCAGTGATTTTAATAATGCTTAAAGTGAAACAGTAAAAATGAAATATTCCTTTAACCACTTACCAACCGGCCCATAGCCGAATGACGGCTGCAGGGCGGTTGGATAACTCTGGGAGGGCGTACTATGACGTCCTCCCAGAATTCCCCTCTCGCGCGCCCCCTGGGGCGCGCACCCGAACACATCCGTGACCGCCGGGTCCAGAGGACCCGGCGCATCACGGATCCCGGTAAATGGCCGCTGATCGCGGCCGTTTACCATGTGATCGCGCCGTCAAATGACGGCTGATGACGCTGATTCCTCTCCTCCCCCTCTCCTCCCTGCCTGTGTACCGATCGGTACACAGTGAGCGGGGAGGGGGATGGATGGATGTCTGCAGCGCTGTGGGCTGTATGTGTAGTGCCCATAGCGCTGCACAGAGACATCCAGGCATCCATCCATCCATGCTCAGCCATCCCCACTACACTGCAATGCTGTGCAATACTCTGCAACACCCCCACCATACTCTGCAATGCTGTGCAATACTCTGCAACACCCCCACAATACTCTGCAACACCCCCACAATACTCTGCAACACCCCCACAATACTCTGCAATACCCCCACAATACTCTGCAATGCTGTGCAATACTCTGCAATACCCCCACAATACTCTGCAATGCTGTGCAGTACTCTGCAATACCCCCACAATACTCTGCAATACCCCCACAATACTCTGCAATGCTGTGCAGTACTCTGCAATGCCCCCACAATACTCTGCAATGCCCCCGCCATACTCTGCAATGCCCCCACAATACTCTGCAATGCCCCCGCCATACTCTGCAATGCCCCCACAATACTCTGCAATGCTGTGCAATACTCTGCAATTCCCCCGCAATACTCTGCAATGCCCCCGCCATACTCTGCAATGCCCCCGCCATACCCTGCAATGCCCCCGCCATACTCTGCCATGCCCCCGCCATACTCTGCCATGCTCCCGCCATACTCTGCCATTCCCCGCCATACCCCGCCATACTCCGCAATACCCCGCCATACTCCGCAATACCCCGCCATACTCCGCAATACCCCGCCATACTCTGCCATACTCTGCCATACTCTGCCATACCCCGCCATACTCCGCAATACCCCGCCATACCCCGCCATACTCCGCCATACTCCGCCATACTCCGCCATACTCTGCAATACCCCGCCATACTCTGCAATACCCCGCCATACTCCGCAATACCCCGCCATACTCCGCAATACCCCGCCATACCGAGCCATGCTCAGCTGTACTCGCCCACTGTATGTGGCCAGGCTGTGGAAGTCTCACACATGTGGTATCGCCGTACTCAGGAGGAGCAGGGGAATCTATTTTGGGGTGTCATTTTTGGTATGTACATGTTATGTGGTAGAAATATTGTATAAATGGACAACTTTGTGTTAAAAAAAAAATGCGTTTTAACCACTTCCCGCCCGCCGGCCGTCATACAACGTCCTTGACTTTGTGCGGAGATATCTGAATGATGGTTGCAGCTACAGGCATCATTCAGATATCGGCTTTTTCAGCCGGCGATTCCCTACACCATGAGAACGATCATAGCAGCTGTTCCACTGCTTGACCGTTCTTACGGGAGGCGAGAGGGGATGTCCCCCCCTCCCGCGCTTCTACCGACTCACCGCTACGATCGAAGCCAGGATCGTTTTTTTTTTATTTTTTTTTTATTTCAGGCTTCCCAGCCTAGAGGTGAGATGTGGGGTCTTATTGACCCCATATCTCACTGTAAAGAGGACCTGTCATGCCATATTCCTATTACAAGGATGTTTATATTCCTTGTAATAGGAATAAAAGTGGTCAAAATTTTTTTTTTGGAAAAAAGCCTCAAACTAAAATAAATAAAGTAAAATGAACAATAAAAAAAAAAAAAAATTTAAAGCGCCCCTGTCCCTGCGTGCTCGCATGCAGAAGCGAACGCATACCTAAGTCCCGCCAACATATGAAAACCGCGTTCAAACCACACATGTGAGGTATCGCTGCGATCGGTAGAGCGAGAGTAATAATTTTGGCCCTAGACCTCCTCTGTAACTCAAAACATGTAACCAGTAAAAAATTTTAAAGCGTCGCCTATGGGGATTTTTGAGTAGCAATTTTGAAAGGTGACATGTTGGGTATCTATTTACTCAGTATAACTTCATCTTTCACATTATGCAAAAACATTAGGCTAACTTTACTGTTTTGGTTTTTGTAAAGCACAAAACAGTTTTTTTCCCAAAAAAAGCGTTAAAAAATTTGCTGCGCAAATACCGTGCGAGATAAAAAGTTGCAACGACCGCCATTGTATTCTCTAGGGTCTTTGCTAAAAAAAGATATATAATGTTTTGGGGTTCTATGTAATTTTCTAGCTAATAAATGATGATTTTTACATGTAGGAGCGAAATGTCAGAATTGGCCTGGAAGCTACAGAACGCCTGAAGGTGCTCCCCTGCATGTTGGGCCTCTGTATGTGGCCACGCTGTGTAAAAGTCTCACACATGTGGTATCGCCGTACTCGGGAGTAATAGCAGAATGTGTTTTGGGGTGTAATTTGTGGTATGCATATGTGGTGTGTGAGAAATAACCTGCTAATATGACAATTTTGTGGGAAAAAAAAAGTAAAAAAAAAACCTTGATTTTGCAAAGAATTGTGGGAAAAAATGACAACTTTAAAAATCTCACCATGCATCTTTCTAAATACCTTGGAATGTCTTCTTTCCAAAAAGGTATCATTTGGGGGGTATTTGTACTTTTCTGGCATGTTAGGGTCTCAAGAAATTAGATAGGCCGTCAGTACTTCAGGTGTGATCAATTTTCAGATATTCGCACCATAGCCTTTGGACTCTATAACTTTCACAAAGACCAAATAATATCCACCGATTTGGGTTAATTTTACCAAAGATATGTAGCGGTATAAATTTTGGCCAAAATATATGAAGAAAAATTACTAATTTGCAAAATATTATAACAGAAATGAAGAAAAATGCATTTTTTTACAGATTTTTCGGTCTTTTTTCTTTTACGGCGCAAAAAATAAAGAACCCAGCGGTGATTAAATACCACCAAAAGAAAGCTCCATTTGTGTGAAAAAAAGGACAAAAATTTCATATAGATACAGTGTTGCATGGCTGAGTAATTGTCATTCAAAATGTGAGAGCACCAAAAGCTGAAAATTGGTCTGGTTATTAAGGGGGTTTAAGTGCCCAGTTGTCAAGTGGTTAAATATCGTGCTTGGGAGGTGTCTATAGTTTGCCTGTAAAGTGGTGCCATTTTCCCATGTTTAGAACAGTACCACAGCAAAATTACATTTCTAAAGAAAAAAAAGTAATTTAAAACTGATTGTGCTGTAATGAATTGTCAGGTCTCGGCAATATAGAAAAAACTCATTGAAAAAAATGTCATGGGTTCCCCCCAGTCCATTACCAGGCTCTTTGAGTTTGGCATGAATATTAAGGGGTACCCCAAACCAAATTTTTTTTTTAAATTGTGTGGGGGTCCCCCCAAAATCTATACCATGCCCTTCAAGTCTGGTATGGATTTTAAGGGGAACCCTGCGCCAAAATTTAAAAATAAATGGCGTAGGGGTCTCCCAAAAATCCATACCAGACCCTTATCTGAGCAGTCAACTGGCAGGCATCAGGAGAAGAGGGGAGAATGAGAGAGCGCCCCCCGAACCATACCAGGCCACATGCCCTCAACATGGGGGATGCTTTGGAGTCACCCCCAAAAGTATATTGTCCCCATGTTGATGGGGAAAAGGGCCTCATCCCCACAACCCTTGCCCAGTGGTTGTGGGGACCTGCAGGTGGGGGCTTATCGGAATCTGGAAGCCCCCTTTAACAAGGGGACCCCCAGATCCTGGCCTCCCCCCTATATGAATTGGTAACAGGTACATTGTACCCCTACCATTTCACAAAAAAAGTGTCAAAAATAGTAAAAAAGACAGGAGACACTTTGGGACAAGTCCTTTGTTAAAAAATAAAAATGTCCCGTGATGTAGATACATCTCATACCGCCCAACGGACTGAAAAAAAAGCTGCAAAAGCTCCGTCTCCATGGGAGGCTCCTGCCAAGTGACGCTTCTTCTTGGTGACAGCTGTTATATTGCTGAGGGCGGGGCCACCCGGGATGATGTAAATGGGTGACCCCGCCCCTCTGAAGCCACGTGACATCAGGGTAAGGTGGGGTCGCCCGTTTACATCACCAAGTGGTCCCACCCTCAGCTATATAACAGCTGTCATTGATAAGTGTCACTCTGCGGGAGCCTCCAATGGGGTTGGAATTGTTGCAGCTTTTTTTTCTTTTTTTGGCTCATCGGGCAGCATGAGATAGATCCACGTTGTGGGGCATTTTTTTTTTTAGTAAAGGACTTGTCCCAAAGTGTCTCCTGTCTTTTTTACTATTTTTGACACTTTTTTGTGAAATAGTAGGGGTACCGTTGGTACCGTTACCAATTGGTACCGTTACCAATTGGTAGTATTTATACAGCAGCAATGTCTGAGCATGGGTATATCTAAACCACACTAGACTGCAAAAAAGGGAATGAAGATGCTTGTGCAGCATTACAAATAGTAATACAATAAAGTATGATAGCAAAATAATGATTGTTCACAGTCTTCTAATCTGCCTGTAGGTCTTTGTGGATAGGTGTAAACTTCAATGGCTTGCTCATCCTCCGTCAGATCCTTCCTTATCGAACTGAAAAGTTAGTGTTGACAATGCTACATTTTTTCTACCAAGGGTTGCCATTTACTGCATACAAATAGTGTAGTTCATTGTTCTTTATACGCTAGGCATAATTTAAGCACACTCTGTTCCTATGTGTGATTTTTATGTTTCAATAGGATCTTCCATAGACTGAATTCTCAGCTGAAAACCCAGCAATGAACATGTATAGTAGGTGGTTCAAAACTACAGCATATTTGTTCGGTTTGCTCTCTGAGACAAAAATACCTGGGTGCTGTTTGGAAATAAAAAAATTAGCTCTAAGGAAGAAAAAGCATTCACAAATACTAACACATGGCATGGTATTATGTTTGAAAAGTAATGCTGCATACACACGGTCAGAATTTCCGTAACAAAAAGTGTGATGGGAGCTTTTGGTTGGATATTCCGACCGTGTGTATGCTCCATCCAACTTTTTCTGTCTGAATTTCCACCAGCAAAAGATTGAGAGCTGGTTCTCTATTTTTCCGACGGAAAAAGTTCTTGTCGGAAATTCCGTTCGTCTGTATGCAATTCCGACGCGCAAAAAACCATGCATGCTCGGAAACAATTTGACGCATGCTCGGAAGCATTGAACTTAATTTTCTCGGCTTGTCGTAGCGTTGTACGTCACCGCATTCTTGGCGGTCGAAAGTTCAGAGAACTTTTGTGTGACCGTGTGTATGCAAGCCAAGATTTTTCTGACGGAAATTCCGCTCGTGTGTACGGGGCATAAGGGAAAATCCTAAATGTTTTACAAAAACAGACATAAAGGAGGAATATCCCAAGGAGGAGCCTTTCCCTATGATAAGTGTCTAAGAGGAAAAATTGTATCCTACTTCCTATTGTGTCTAAGGACAGGTGATAAACGGAAATATCTGCAATGGGACAGAGGTGTCAAAAAACTGATGGGACTTCCAAATCAAACTGGAAAACATGTAAGTTTAGATACAATTTAAGAGTGGATGGATATGTTGGTTAAGCAGGATCTTCAAGTGTTCAAGCTTAAGTTATGAACAATCAGAATTTTACATGCATATCTATATTTAACTTATCCCTAAATATTAATTCACCTTAAATATGCAATTTACTGAATGATCATGTATGAAAAATAATGCTTTGTCATGGAAGATTCAGGCTTATGCACCACCCAGGACCTATTAGAATTTAATTTGCCACTGATTCTCCTACAATTGCTTATGTTAGTCTCATATTTAAGTGGATATGGTAATACAATTACATTAAATCTATCTATCCACAGACAAGCTACTGTTATTTTTTAAGACACTGCCTTTCAGGTTGTGCTGGTTGTACTATTAAATCTAGATTACAATAAAATTGTTATATTAAAAAAGCCTGAACAAGTCTTAATAATGGAAGATGGTACTTTCAGAGAGGTAATGGAATATTTATCTTGGGAAGACACATTAAAACAGAAAGAAGCTCTGTCATACTTAATTGCCCTAATATTGGCCATTGGTCTAAAATGCATCTGGTTTTTACAGATTGTTGTAAACACTAGGATGATATCCCAATAATTGAATCTTTAGGATGTGTATAATTTCAGCCAGTAACAAACATACTTTTAAATCAGGAGTGTTTTGTGATTTATTACCAGCTACATTGAAACAACTATTTGTTAACATACAGAGTTTTTTTTTTTTTTATACATCAAACAGCTTTAGTTTATGATGTCATATACTGATGTATGCATTCTGTGATTACCTAGGCAATTACACATATTAATAAACATAAGATGATTATTCCAACTCTAAAAATTTAAGATGTATAGAAGGTCAATGAAGGTGTTGTTAAAATCTTTCAGAAGATACACAACATTCTACAGTAACAAGCAATCATTGTATTTAATTTACCTCAATAAATTAAAACATTATATACTTAAACTGTATTTTTGTTGTTAACATGTCCATTTGGCTAACCATTTTATTGATCAGCATTTGTTTTTTAATCAAGTTTCATGGTTACTAAAAAAAAAAAAAAAATCCAGTATAACTCAACTTATACCATTCCAAAATTGATGTACTGAGGTTGATTTCCTAAAACAATAAAGTGTATTCACTTTGCAAAGTAAATGTTGTTGTAAACTAAATATGTACAGAGTAGAGTCAATAATACAAATAGGATCAGAAATAAATTGAGTATGCATTTAGTATAGAACCATATAAAACAGATTATGTAGCTATACAAACAGGAGCTCTAAAGAGCATATTCTTTGTTCATACACTGCTTTAGGCAGTTAATTGTCTTGTCAATAATCCTAGTCTTATGCTAGAAGGTGCAGCATGAGCCTTTCTGCTTCCCTTTCTAAACTGTTAACAGCCATTTCTGCCTGCTGGGTGGGGGAATCTGCTTGCTGGGTGGACCAGATCCACCCAGAACCCAGATCCAGA
This sequence comes from Lithobates clamitans, assembly GCA_037952925.1. Lineage (NCBI taxonomy): Eukaryota > Metazoa > Chordata > Amphibia > Anura > Ranidae > Lithobates > Lithobates clamitans. The sequence goes on along the minus strand of JBBGZY010000228.1, from coordinate 1,009,675 downwards.
ACCACCTCAATCCCTTGATCCAAGTTCTGACCCGTTCTTGTGTCTTTCTGTCATTTTTAAAGCAGAAATCATGCTACGAATAGACACGCGCAGAATGGAAAGGTTTGATTCATTTTGTTTTGGATCAATTTGTTATGTTACTAATTTCGTTTTGTGGATTTTTTCGAAATTCATTTAGTTTCTTTTCATTTCATTTAGTTTCATTTTGTTTCATTTTGTTTATTCATTTTCTAATGAGTTTCAAATTTTCACAATGATTTCAAATCGAATGAGTCAAAGGTTGCTGGAGAGGGGGAGAATTTCTGGTGGACCGCTGCAGCAATCCAGCTGGAAAAGGGAGCAGGTACCTGTCAGAACCAGGTGCCTGCCCCCGCATCCAGTTCGCATGACAGGAGAGTGTAACCGGCTCTCAATGGAGCCAGTTCACACATCTCCAGGGCAGCCGTGGAGCGCACAGCAGAAGGGTCCTGTTCATCTTTGGCTCTGTTTCAGGTCCAAATTCAGGCAAAAATTTAGTGACGCACCAGACTCCCTGCTGTGCCCCGCACTGCACATGGTGTGAACCCAGTCTTAGTGAGGTAGGCTGGGTCTGGTAGCCCAGAACCAGTTCTATAGGTAAATTGCTGGACCTAGCATGGTAAGTAAAGGGGCCTTTTGCTACAGTATTTTTATAGTATCATAGCCTCAGAAACGTTTTCCTGCCTATCATGTGGATGCTGTAATAAAAATATATGTATGTGTATTTTTCAGTGCCTTGAAAAATATTCATACCCCTTGAAATTTTCCACATTTGTCATGTTGCAACTAAAATGTAAATGTATTTTATTGGGATTGTATGTGATAAACTATATAAGGTTTTCAAAATTTTTTACAAATTTATATCTGAAAAGTGTGACATGCATTTGTATTCAGCCCCCTTTACTCTGATACCCATAACCCTAAAATCTAGTGGAACCAATTGCCTTGGGAAAGTTTAAAGCAGGGTTAGGTTAAAAAAATACATCCCAAGCTTTGAACTTTTAACGGAGCACTGTTCAATCCATCATCTGAAAATGGAAAGAGTATGGCACAACTGCAAACCTTATGCCGCATACACACAACTGGACTTTATGGCATACTTGGTTTGGCGGGCCGGAGTCCGCCGCACAATCCAATCATGTGTAGGCTCCCGCTGACTTTTTTTCCCAAAAGTCCGCCGGACCTAGAAATGAAACATGTTTCAAATCTTTCCGTCATAAGTCCGCTGGACTCAGTTCCTGGCGGAAAGCCCGTTCGTCTGTATGATGGTCTGACGGACCAGATACGACATAAGGGCAGGGTACTACATCTTGCACTCGCTGCAATAGGAAAAAACAATTTTCCTATTGCGGCGAGCTCGGGGCATACCAGGCCCTTATCCGAGCACACAGCCCAGCCGGTCAGGAAAGGGGGTGGGGACGAGCGAGCGCCCCCCTCCTGAACCGTACCAGGCCGCATGCCCTCAACATGAGGGGGTGCTTTGGGGGAGGGGGCGCCCTGTGGCCCCCCACCCCAAAGCACTTTGTCCCCATGTTGATGAGGACAAGGGCCTCTTCCCGACAACCCTGGCCGTTGGTTGTCGGGGTCGGCGGGTGGGGGGCTTATCGGAATAAGAGGGCCCCCAGATCCCGGCCCCCCACCCTATATGAATGAGTATGGGGTACATGGTATTATTCCTACCAGGATGATAGTAGAAACGATCAATATAGTAGAGGGTCATACCAATATAACCATTCTGGCCCTTCCCAAACCCCGGGTTTTCACAAACCGAAGCACGACCACCCTCCTCAAAGTCCAGGACCAAGAAAGGATGTAGAGGAGGTTGGCGATTACAATGGAGGAAAAAGAAAACGGTCACATTAGGCGCCGGTATTTATAATCTGAGTAAGGTCAATCTTTCTGACCATGAAAAACATGTCCTTGATAAGGGACTCAAATTTGTCCCCCCCAAAAAACTAAACAAATTTTCCACATTTGTGGATGTACACAAATACATCTGAAAATTAAATATACAGAGACATTTTTTATCTCAACCTGCAGCTAATCCCAGAACCACAAGACAGAGTGATATCAGACACTCTGGTCTTTCAAACCCATCACTCTTCAATCCCCCAAACAACACGTCCCATTCAGTTAATGTTTTCAAAGACCTAGTTTTACACGACTTAGAGAAAATTCCTATCAAACATATCCACCAGGATCCGGCCATTAGGGCGGGTATTGACTCTCTTTGTGATAGGAATAATTTAGTCATCCGCCCGGCCGATAAAGGCGGCGGTATAGTGGTCCTGGATAAGGACGACTATATTGCTGAAATGAAACTTCTACTAGGAGACCGAACTACTTATAACATCCTTCCTAAAGATCCTACCAAGGATTATAAACAAGCTCTTATGGCTCTTGTAGATGAGGGTTTTTCCCTCAACATACTTGATCGGAAAGAGAGAGATTTTCTTGTACCGGCAGCACCCCGAATACCGGTCATCTATTACCCTCCGAAAGTGCATAAGAATCCTACCAATCCCCCTGGTCGTCCCATCGTGAGCGGGATAGATTCTGTGACTTCACGAATCGGAAGGTATATAGATTTCTATCTGCAGCCCCTAGTTAAACAGATGCCCTCCTATTTAAAGGATACCAAGGCTGCAATCAATCTTCTGGAACAAGTGGAATACCAAGATGGCCTACTGTTGGCCACTGCAGACGTATCTTTATTATATACGTCCATCCCGTTAGACCAAGGTTTGGCGGCTGTCAACTTGTTCCTGTCCAGGGACTCTGGTCTTCCTCTTATCCACCATAATTTTGTCATGGAGCTCCTCAGGTTTGCCACAGAGCATAATTATTTTTGGTTCCAAGGAACATACTACTCTCAGATCAAGGGTGTGGCCATGGGGGCTAAATATGCCCCCAGCCTGGCCTTTATATGGCCCTATGGGAGGAGGATGTCGTCTATTCCTGCCGGCCACCCCAGTTGGTTCTGTGGTCTAGGTATATAGACGACATCCTCCTCCTATGGAAGGGTGATCTTAGGTCACTTGAAGAATATATGGAACATTTGAATACTAATGACAGAAACATCTCTCTATGTTTTGAGGTCAGCTCTGAGACAATACATTTTCTGGACCTTGAGGTGTCCATAATTAATAGACAACTGGTGCTCAAAACGTTTTTCAAGCCTACGGATCGGAACGGGTACATCCCGACAGATAGCTGCCATCACCAACAGTGGCTGAAATCGGTCCCGAAGGGACAGTTCCTCAGGTTGCGACGCAACTGTAGTAATACTGAGGACTTTCAGTTTCAGTCCCAGACCCTCAGAGAAAGATTCATTGAAAAGGGATATAGACCCTCCATTCTTGACAGCACCATCAAGGAGGTTGAGGGAGTAGATAGGAGCTCACTCTTGACTGACCGTCCCAAAGGACAGGGGGATAACCCCTATAAATGGTCCTTTTTTACTGCATTTTCCACTCAATACAAAGAAGTCAAAAGGATTATTAATAGGCACTGGAAAATATTGAAAAATGACCGTGTTTTAGGCCCTGTTTTACCGGACCGGGCTGGTATTATTTTCCGGGGTGCACGTTCAATTCAGGGGGAAATTGCCCCCAATGTTATTGATCCCCCCGGGCTGTTTCTTTCTTTCATGATTGCAGGGGTTATTTCCCGTGTAGAAAGTGCAATGTGTGTCTATACAATGTAAGCGGGGAGACGTAAAACGAGTTTTCATTCTACCGTGACTTCCAGGGAGTACAGTATGAAACATTTTACTACATGTGCCACCCGGCATATTGTCTATCTTATCACATGTCCATGTGGTAGACAGTATGTCGGGCGTACCACTAGAACTTTCTCTATCAGGGTCAACGAACACATTGCTAAAATTAAGAAATGCTGTATTAAACATAGTGTTCCGCGTCATTACCTTGAAAGTCACAATAGGGACCCTACAGGCACTTCCTTTGTTATTATTGATAAATTTGTCCCCCATTGGAGGGGCGAGTCTTGTCTTAGGGGTGTGTCGCGGCTCGAAACATATTGGATATACGAGCTCAGGTGCTTCTCACCTCACGGTATGAATGTTGAGTGGGACATCAATAGTTTCATTAATCGTGCGTGAGTGGCGCCTTTGCTCTTGTCCCGCGACACACCCCTCACCCCTCTTCGGGTCCCGTTCAGTTATTGGGTTGTTGTTATGAGTGATATTGTGTTAATTTAGCAGTCAGGTTTCCCCATTCTTGGTCATTGTGCCCCATTATATCGATTTTGGGTATTATGCCCTTACCCCGGGCCCTTTTGGATTAGCTGATCGTTTAATTCACTTATGATTGGATGGAATGTAGGTTTTCGGTACCATCCAGTGTGGATTTATGTTGGTTACCTATAGAATTTGATTACCCCCTTCCCCATTTTTTCGTTAATTTTACCTCAGCATTTGTGGGAGGGACCGTCCCATCATGTGTGATGGGGCGACTGGCCTATTATCCAATTTCCCCCACTTTAGGGAGTGATACTGCAAGGTGTGTAGACTTATCTACTGTATGTACAATGACATCTACGATATGACTATAGAGGATAATAGTGTTAATTTTCCTTTATCATATGGCCCTTGGCTCCCCCCGTGTCATTTGGACGATGTGGCGTTGCTCGGCCCTTACCCCTGGTGGCCTGGGCACGTATTACTTTGTCTGTTATGCGAAGGGGGTGGCCTGGGCGGGTTTTAATGCTGAGTGCTGTATGCTTATTTCCACACTAGGATGTACTGTATTAGATGCCTCTTGTACATCTAACTACCATACTGGGTATGTCCTTAGTGATGGTGCATATATGATTCATGTATCTGGCCACTCCCTGGCAGGTGATTTAGATGCTTGGACCGTATCTGTTATTATTATGGAGCTATCCTGTTGTTGTCATCTGGTGTTGCCAGGGCAACTGGTTTTGTATCCTCTAGATGACAGGAGGGGGGTGGCTAACTTCCTAGTGCGCCCACGAATGATCTGACCTATCCTGGGGTCAGATGTGGTCAATATGAGAGCGGCCGCTTCTCCCTCCCACACAATAGGCTGTGAGCGCACGTTCCATAGGAATGGGTGAGGGCGGATGCTGGCGGCGTATTGGCCGTCAACACGCACTCATCTCCCTAGTTACGCCCAGGACCAAGAGTGCATGCTCTTGGAGGATGTCTACGTGAGACGTCAGCGGCGCACTGTTCGCCGGCTGCTGTCTCCTTCAAAGTCACGTGTCTGGTCGACTTGGAACGCAAGCTGCTTAGATCACTATGACAGTCACTGTGGAGGTGAGGCTTGGAACGCAAGCCTATTCGGCGATCGACGTTTGGGGCCCCCTCCATGATGTATGTTCTAGTTTAACCCCAGGAACTATTCCCCCTTATGTAACCTGATGCTCTGTGTCATTATATGTGCAAATAGCATTATGTAAAACCAGTTTATCATGATTACAGTACTAAACAGTGCACTTCCGGTCCCGCCATGATGGGGCGGGCCTAATTATCTTGACATGATGTTTGTTGTCTATATATTGGGGCAACGTGGGGATGTTGTTTCATGCCCCAGTTGAAGGCTTTTTAGTCGAAACGCGTAGGGCGTTTGCTTCCCACGTTGCCATTATTTTATTCAGTGATCACTTTTTTATCTTGTAAGGTTTTTTATCCAATAAAACCTCTTTACTTTTTGACCTATGCCATGTGGAGCCCCTTTTTTTCTTTTTTCTCCATGATTTCATTTACGATTCGATTGCCTCTGACCTCTTGAACCCACCTGGAGTTGGAGAGTGTGGTAGTGAGGGGACAGTCGCCATCTGTGACGATCTGGGCTATCGGTGACCTCGACCCAAGTCACATATCCTGTCCATCTGAGATCGGGACCAAAGGGATAATCTGCTGGATTTCACGGGAGGCTACCTCCGCAGGCTCTGTCAGACGTACTGCCATATGGCAGATATGTCCCACAACATCCGGTAAGAGTGTCCAACCTTAGATGTTTATGACGCATTACCTGTGGTTTCCGTGCAGTTCAGGTTCAAGTCAACATCCTGTGTCTAAGCACTCCCACTGTCTGAGAAGACTGCTTTCATCCTTATTCATGGACTCTGGTTACAGAGCTTAGCATATGACATTACAGACATTTATACTGACTTTAGTAGTCTTTGTGGTGATTCACTTCATTGCTAGTTACTATATTATATGTGTTGATTCACTTTATTGCCAGTTATTACATTACGCACAATTTCACATGTGTTATTTTTTGGCATTTATATGATTTTTGGTTATGGTTTAGCGCTGCACTTATTTTATATATAACTCTACCCATTCACCTAGGGGAAAAAGTGTCAATAAAAAAACACACTACACAGGTTTTTAAAGTAATTTATTAGACAGCTCCGGGGGTCTTCTTCCAGCTTCGGGGGTCTTCTTCCAGCTTCAGGGGTCTTCTCCTGGCTTGGGGGGTCTCTCCGGTTCTTCTCCGTGCTCTCCGGGTCTTCTGCCTGGCTCCTCCGCTATCTTCTGCTCTTTTGACGCTCTTTTGCTAGCATGGGGCCGGACTTCTGCCTTCTTCTCTTCTTCTCTTCTTCTCTTCTTGCAGTGTTGACACGACGCTCTCTCTGGCTAGAATGCTCTCTGAGTGCTCCGATGTGACTTATATAGATGTGACCCCGCCCCCTTATGCCGTCACAGTCTCTGGGCATGCTGGGACTGTGACGTTTTAGGGGGGCGTGGTCAACAATACCCAGTGACCTCGCCCCCTTATGCAGTCACAGTCCCAGCATGCCCAGACCCCGACAACCAACGGCCAGGGTTGTCAGGAAGAGGCCCTTGTCCTCATCAACATGGGGACAAGGTGATTTGGGGTGGCAGCCACCCCCCTTGTTGAGAGCATGCGGCCTGGTACGGTTCAGGGGGGGTGCTCGCTCGTCCCCACCCTCTTTCCTGACCGGCCGGGCTGCGTGCTCGGATCGGGGTCTGGTATGGATTTTTTCGGCGTAGGGGGTTCCCCTTAAAATCCATAAGGGCCTAAGGTCCTGGTATGTCCCACGATGGGGCTCGCAAGGTGTCAATCTTGCAGATAAAAGCAGCGAGATTGACTTCCTTTTCTAGTCCCGTCGTACCCGAGTCACGTTCAAAAAGAACGGACTTGGCTGTGTGTGGGCTAGTCCGTTCATTCTGAAAGCCCGCCGTAACTCCGGCGAAAGTCCGTCGGGAAGACTAGCGGACCTAGTCTGCCGGAAAGTCCGGTTGTGTGTAGGCAAGTCCGTCCGTTCAGGAAGTCCGGCGGTAGTCCACTGGAAGTCCGGCGGGAAGAACGTCAGACCTAGTTTCCCAGAAAGTCCGGTCGTGTGTACGCGACATAAGGGTCTGCAAAAGACTTGAGACTGAGGTGGAGGTTCACCTTTCAGCAGGACAATGACCATAAACATACAGCCAAAGCTACAATGGAATGGTTTAAATCAAAGCATATTCATGTGTTAGAATGGCCCAGTCAAAATCCAGACCTGAATCCAACTGAGAACCTGTGGCAAGACTTGAAAATTGCTGTTCAAAGACACTCTCCATCCAATCTAACAGAACCTGAGCTATTTTGCAAAGAAGAGTGGGCAAAAATGTCACTCTCTAGATGTGCAAAGCTAGTAGAGACATACCCAAAAGACTTGCAGCTGTAATTGCAGTGAAAGGTGGTTCTACAAAATATTGACTCAGGGGGGCTAAATACAAATGCTTGCCACTTTTCAGATATTTATTTGTAAAAAAAAAATTGAAAACCATTTATCATTTTGCTTTCACTTCACAATTATTGCCACTTTGTGTTGGTCTATCACATAAAATCCCAAAAAAATAAATTTATGTTTTTGGTTGTAACATGACAAAATGTGTAAAACTTCAAGGAAGGTGAATACTTTTTTAAGGCACTGTATGTGTATGCACATATTGCCGGGGTTGAGCTCAGTGGTAGCACTTTCCATGAACTTCAGTCCAACCACTGGAGTACATTCCAGGGCTTTCTTTACCCACTTTTATTTAAAAGTAAAGATTCCTTACCGCTGAATTCCCACACGGGGATTAAGCTTCATACAGGAATCAAAACAAAACCCAACCTCCTGACTATAAAGCAGCCCACCTCAGGCTATAATGGTTCTCAGTCCAGAACATAACAGTGTTAACAGGCTGCTCTTAAAGCAACCATCACTCCAAGTGTTGGCCTGCTCATGCAAACAGACACACTTACTTAGTGTGTCACTTAGGAAGTGACAAACTTCCTTAGCGTGTCATCCCACTCAATACAAAGCTTCCAAGCTCCAAAACCCATACAAGATTTTACCAATCCTGAAGAAAACTGAAAGGCCAGGTCTCTCCAAATTAGTCACACATCCTGGAGCCCTTCAACCTGCATTGGAGAGAAACCTGGGCGGAAAAGCATAGCACTGTCACAATATTTATGATATTCAAAACAAGTATATATATATATATATATATATATATATATATATATATATATATAAGGAGAAAGCATTGACAGCTGTGAGATCGAGCTGGCTGTGAACTAAGCTAAACAACACAGTCTTCTCAGTTCTATTACTGTAAGGATTGCTTAATACTTTATCATGTAAAGCCCCTACAATGTAGATTTCCCACAAGTACTCAGTAGTGCCTGCTAAAGTGCTATGGTTGGTGATCTCTGGAGGCTATAAAATGGGGATTTCAGCACTTTTTTATGAAGCGACAATTGGCTAGAATTAACTAAAACAACTGCAATAAAAGAAAGTGGAATATCCGCGCTATCATGCAATAAAGAGTCCCTGGATGTTTGATGGCAAATAAAATAAATAAAAAGTTCAAATGTGGCGCTGAAATGGAACTATAGCAACAGTCTTTGTTGGAGGAAATATGATCCCTTCACCAACTTCAGTGTGAACTACAAAGCCCATCACAGTGTCACTCCAATCTCTTTACCAGAAGTAAGTATAATGCAGGCATGAACATAGAACTCAACATGGGCTCCCCCTCCACCCTCTGGTTGAACTGACTCGATATCCAGTGGAAAAGACCTGCATCAACACCCCTCAGGCTAGGACTTAATAAAGCCCTAGCTTAATACATTTAAAAGCTTAATACATTTATTTGTACTACCATACAGTCTTCACTATGATTGCTTTATCATTTCCCTTGTAATGTCATCTTTGTGAATGGGAGAACACATTTATACACCCGGTGTTGAATCTTGGTAGCCTGGGGGTGTTTTCCACTGCATATCGAGTCAGTTTGACCAGAAGGTGGAGCGGGAGCTCATGTGGAGTTCTATGTTCATGCCTGCATTATACTTACTTCTGGTAAGGAGATTGGAGTGACACTGTCGTATGCTTTGTAGCTCACACTGAAGTTGGTGAAGGGATTTCATCTTTCCTCTTCCAAAGACTGTTGCTATAGTTCCATTATAGTGCCGCATTTGAACTTTTTATTTAAAAAACTGCAATGCCATAGTTGGCAAAAACAATTCCTGCATATATCTCTTTAATTTTAGTATTGTATTATAATATATCTTTAGTAATATATTTAGTATTTTAGTGCCATAAATTGTTTGTGCATAAGTGGAATTCAAGGGGCTGTCTTCCTGAGATAAAATGACTAGTGTAAATTAAGTTTACTGAAGCATGAGGACCATGGTAGTGTTCTACTATTAAAGTGTACATTTACCTTTCCATAAAAAATAAAAAGGTGAACACTCTACACCCTGCTCACCCCCTGGTCCCCACTGTACACACCACTATGGGCAATGAGCTCTCAGTGCCTGCACAGCCGGTTCAGCAGTCTGGGGATTTGAAATCCCCTCTTGTCTCCCAATTCTTTCTGCAATGGATTAAAGCGATTCTGATTGGTCAGAGCTGGCACATAGCATCACTCTGGTATATCATGGAAGCAATGCAGAAGAAAGAGGGTAAAGAATAGGGGGTCCGAGTCACTAGACCGCTGCACAGGCTGCGTGGGCACTGACAGCTTAACACTCATAGAGGTAAGTACAGTGGGGATTGGGGGGGATTGTGGAGCTATCACCTTTTAAAAAAAAAATCTGAAATGATAAATTAACCTTTTAATTATTTATCTGATGGGTTAAAACACAGTGGAGGTTATTTACGAAAGGCAAATCCACTTTGCACTGCAAGTGCACTGAAAGTGCACTTGGAAGTGTAGTCGCTCTACATCTAAGGGGTAGCTTTGAAATGAGTGGAAGCTCTGCTGATTTTATCATCCAATCATATGCAAGCTAAAATGCTGTTTTTTATTTTCCTTGCATGTCCCCCTCGGATCGACAGCGACTTTACTTCCAAGTGCACTTTCAGTACACTTTCAAGTGCACTTGCAGTGGAAAGTGGATTTGCCTTTAGTAAATAATCCCCAATGTGGTGCAGTAGTTCTCCATCTGGTAGCTTTAAGCACTTGTTTACGTTTTGCATGGGGAAGGGCAGTGGAGTCCTGCAGGATCTGTGGATTAGCAACCAAAAGTCTGAAGTCTAGTATTTCAACAGCATGTGCAGCATTAAGCCTAGTTTTAGTTTTTGGCTAATCTGACTTAAAATTGTCATGTAATGGGCACAGAGATCAACAGTTGATGGAGCTGCTGGAGGAACAGTGGCATATAATCCATGTGTGCAGGGTGTTCGGTGCACATGGGCAGGACTGGAACAAGGGGAATGCAGAAGGGGCACCTGTCCTGGGTAAGTTGCCATCCTGTGGGGAGGGGACACTGGGAGCTTGTCAGTGCGTGAACTACAAGCGTAATGACACCCCTGTCATTCAGTGGAGATTAGTACAGCACATTGCATTCTTCTCACTCCTCCCCCCCAGCAGCCGTCTGATGTGGACAGAATACAAATTGGGCCGACACCACAAACTCCTTTCCAGAGGGGGTGAACGAAGGTGTGACGCTGGACGGGACACACTGTTGGAGGTGCGCGGGACCTACTGGAGCACATCACCGTGATGTCACCAGTACAGCGCCTGTTATCATTGGGAAGGCGCAACATTTAATAAGGGGAGCTGCTCCACTTCTAGGAGGACAGATGAAACTGAGGGCTCTCTGAATAGATGGGGATACACATTCAGGCAGCAGTAATTTCGGTAAGGAATGTGCTTGAGATTTTTTTCTTTTAGGGCTCTTCTAGACCTGCTCTACTCCCTACTGTAGTCCCTCTGAAAAGTGATCCACCAAGGTGGTATAGCAGTGGCTGATAGACATTCAAGAGGTGGTACAGCACTCCTCTTCCTGCACTAACTACCCCCGCCATGCAGTCTGCACTCCTCCTGTGCATACCACCCACCTTCTTAGTCTCTGCACTCCTCTCCTGTACATGCCACCCACCTGCACACACTCTGCACTCCTCTCCTGTGCATACAGGTACATACAGGTATGGATTATTACAAAAACCAAACCACTTAATTCTGGGTGATTTCAATGGTTTATTTTAAACTTACTTTACATTTCCTAATTACTTTGTTCATTCAGTAGAAAATTTTGCAATAAAAAAAAAAAGGAAATCGCAAGTCTTTGTCCAGCCATGAAAATAAGTAGGTGTCATTGCTCCTGTAGTACAGTGACTAGGAAAAATCTCATATCTTTATAAAAAAGTCTTAGTCAAATTAAAGTTATCATTATTACTACATTGTAATTTGCATGACAAGCCAACACTCTTTACTTAGTAAAATATCAAATAATACTATTCACTACGTGGTAAACAACATACTGTACACATTCAAATTGTAATATTCTGCAATATGCAAGGGTGAAAGCAGTGGTTGATGCTTTTTAATAAGATGAATCCTAAATGAGTGAGAGCTACGGCCTTGTTTGGCGTTTCTTTCTTTTTCACTTACTCTCCCTTAAAATATAGATATATTCTTAATATATGTACATCAGTCTTGTGTTTTTCTGAGTAAGTTAAATGATACATGGTCTGCAATGCTTGTGCTTATGTGTTGTATCATATGGCTTTCTATGTGTAACACCAAACAAATTAAATATATAATACACAAGATGATGGAATCAAAACTGAGGCATATACATTATTGATTATGGGGGGGATTGAACACCAACACAATAAGCAACTTTGATGATGCTTGTCACAGCCGGAGGCAAGATGAATAGCATGCACTACTTCCTATCTGTTGACTTTTTTTTTGTACTTTGCTTATATACTGACTTTTAACCTTTTGTCAATAAGCAATGAGCAATACAGATCTGAATATACGCTGTATTTTAAAAACCTGCAAACTTTTGTCTAAAGACTCAATTCACAATAAATACCAAATATTTGATAGCAAATGGATAAGCAAAAAAAAAAAAAAAATATATATATATATATATATATATATATATATATATATATATATATATATATATATATGCACAGTGGGGACGGAAAGTATTCAGACCCCCTTAAATGTTTCACTCGTTGCTATATTGCAGCCATTTGCTAAAATCATTTAAGTTCATTTTTTTCCTCATTAATGTACAAACAGTACCCCATATTGACAGAAAAACACAGAATTGTTGACATTTTTGCAGATTTATTAAAAAAGAAAAACTGAAATATCAAATGGTCCTAGGTATTCGGACCCTTTGCTGTGACACTCATATATTTAACTTAGGTGCTGTCCATTTCTTCTGATCATCCTTGAGATGGTTCTACACCTTCATTTGAGTCCAGCTGTGTTTGATTATACTGATTGGACATGATTAGGAAAGCCACACACCTGTCTATATAAGACCTTACAGCTCACAGTGCATGTCAGAGCACATGAGAATCGTGAGGTCAAAGGAACTGCCTGAAGAGCTCAGAGACAGAATTGTGGCAAGGCTCAGATCTGGCCAAGACTACAAAAAAAATTCTGCTGCACTTAAGGTTCCTAAGAGCACAATGGCCTCCAAAATCCTTAAATGGAAGACGTTTGGGACGACCAGAACCCTTCCTAGAGCTGGCTGTCTGGCCAAACTGAGCTATCGGGGGAGAAGAGCCTTGGTGAGAGAGGTAAAGAAGAACCCAATGATCACTGTGGCTGAGCTCCAGAGATGCAGTCGGGAGATGGGAGAAAGTTGTAGAAAGTCAACCATCACTGCAGCACTCCACCAGTCGGGGCTTTATGGCAGAGTGGCCCGAGGGAAGCCTCTCCTCAGTGCAAGACACATGAAAGCCCGCATGGAGTTTGCTAAAAAAACACCTGAAGGACTCCAAGATGGTGAGAAATAAGATTCTTTGGTCTGATGAGACCAAGATAGAACTTTTTGGCCTTAATTCCAAGCGGTATGTGTGGAGAAAACCAGGCACTGCTCATCACCTGTCCAATATAATCCCAACAGTGAAGCATGGTGGTGGAAGCATCATGCTGTGGGGGTGTTTTTCAGCTGCAGGGACAGGATGACTGGTTGCAATGGAGGGAAAGATGAATGCGGTCAAGTACAGGGATATCCTGGACAAAAACCTTCTCCAGAGTGCTCAGGACCTCAGACTGAAGAAGAATGCCCCCCTTTAGTTGGACCTCAGACTGAGCCTAAGGTTTACCTTCCAACAAGACAATGACCCTAAGCACACAGCTAAAATAATGAAGGAGTGGCTTCACAACAACTCTGTGACTGTTCTTGAATGGCCCAGCCAGAGCCCTGACTTAAATCCAATTGAGCATCTCTGGAGAGACCTAAATGGCAATGGTACTAGAAATGGCTGCCCCCTATCCCCCTTACTGTTTATATTATGCCTTGAACCCCTAGCTGAAGCTATTCGTACACACTCTGACATAAGTGGAGTCTTTTTACGGCAAAGGGAATACATATTGTCCCTCTTTGCAGATGACATTCTTTTAACGTTAACAAAGCCCCATATTTCCCTCCCCAATCTCCATATCTTTGGCAAACTCTCTGGTTATAAAGTTAACAAGACAGAAGCTCTACCCATGCAAATCCCCCCTACACTCCTATCTACATTACAAAACAACTTTCCTTACCACTGGTGCTCCTCCTCTCTTAAATATTTGGGAATATATTTAACTGCATCTTACTCCACTCTGTACCAAGCCAACTACCCTCCTTTAATTTCGGAAATACACCGTCTGCTACGTCAATGGGAAGAATGTCCTCTGTCACTTCTGTGTAGGATAAATGTCTTCAAGATGTCTATACTCCCAAAACTCTTGAACCTTTTTGAAACCCTGCCAATAACAGTGCCCATGGCACAACTCCAAAATATTCAAAGTTCCTTTACTAAATTTATCTTGGGTAGCAAAGCACATCGGATTGCAAATACCGTAGTGTTTGCTCTTCACTCTCATGGAGGGCTGGGAGCCTCAGACATTATTAAATACTACTATGCTACCCATCTTACAGCGGCCATCTCCTGGACAACACGTTTTGCAACAAACAGATTATCAGAATTGGAGTTGAGCATAACCAGCCCTGTACATCTCTGTTCCATGCTCTGGTCCAATCTAACTACCTCTATTTCTCAGTTAGGAAAAATATGTCTGGGACCGATTTACCCTCTCCATCTGGAAGAAATGTTACAAAAGGTTATCTCTCTCTTCTCTGAGCCCCCCTCTCCTAAATACACTTTTCAACCCGGATAATCCGGATAGCTTATCCTACAGCAACATGTATCTATGGTCACCGGTGGGTATTTTTCAGCTCCGTCACCTAGTACAATCTGTGACTCATAAATTGCTCTTCTTTCAGGAACTCCGAAACAAATTTGAGATCCCTAAAAATCTTTTTTTCTCTTACCTTCAGTTTAAACATTATTTTTACTCTATATCACCTTCTCTGTCCCTGGAAAATCCTAATGCCTTTGAAATATTATGTGCCCAGGGCCCATACCAACCTGGCCTCATATCTTCTATATACAAAATCCTTCATGAATCTAACCCACCTAAGGTAAAATCCCATGTCTATATGGGGAAATGGCTGAAAATAATTCAGACACCTATTTCTTTTCCTCAATGGCAAAAGATCTGGGACTCCATATCAAAAACTTCCAGATGCGTGGAGCAGAGAGAGGCAGCCTATAAGATCCTCGTGTTTTGGTATAGGACTCCAGAAGCTATTCATAAATATGACCCCTCTGTATTCCAGAATTGTTGGAGATGCTTTCAAGGCACACACTATCATATATTCTGGGATTGCCCGATGATCCTACCTTTTTGGATCTTGGTCCAATCTCTACTCCACTCCAAAAACATTTTGAGATAGATTTCCCTTTAGACCCAGTCCATTACCTACTGGGCCTCCTTGTCCCTGGGACCCCTAAACATACGAAGAAATTGATGTCTTATATCTTACTGGCTGCCAAATAATAACAGTAATTCCCACCTATTGGCTATTCTCGAATTACCCTACACAGCCCCAATTGATACAGACCATAGCACATATACGTAGAAAGGAACATATGACAGCAGTGAACCATGACTTCCTACCCAAATTCTCAAAGATATGGGATCCCTGGAATAGCTCTCAATTCAGAAGCAACTTCCCATACCTCTGACCAAATACCATTCTCATAATCAGTACTTACCTACTCAAGTGTTCTTACCCTATTTCCATTAATGTGATACATGTAATGTTGAGATCCATGGTGTACCCCCCTGCCCCCTCCCCCCCTTTATTTTTTTTCTTTCTTTTTGATGACTCACAATGTTTTATCCCGTTTTTAGGTTATCCTCCACAGACCCACAATGGAGCCATTCATAAGCCTTAACCTTAACCATAATAGCCTATCTTTTGAATGTACTATAAGTTTTTTACAAACACTGAATGTACCACTTTTCTCTGGTAAATGTTCTCAATTAATTTTTTGTATACGATTTGATATAACATCTTTGTATAGTTTTGAAAAAAACAAATAAATACACAATTATAAAAAAAATATTCAGATCATCAAACACATTTTAATATTACACATAGATAACCTTAGTAAATCCAAGATGCAGTTTTTTAATTATTATTTCATTTATCAAGGGAAAAAAGCTGTTCAAACTTGCCTGGCCCTATGTGAAAAAGTAATTGCTCCCTTCCATGGTGAATCATGAATGAACTGTGATTAACCACATTTAACCACATTTTTTTGGAAAGCTGAGTTAAATTTCACTTGCCACACCCAGGCCTGATTACTGCCAGACCTGTTGAATCAAGAAATCACATAGAATCTGTCTGACAAAGTGAAGCATGCTACCAGATCACAAAAAGCCACACATCATGCCACAATCTAAAAGATTCAAGGACAGATTAAAAACAAAGTAATGTACATGTATCAGTCAAGGAAGGTGTTTAAAGTAATTTCTAAGGCTTTGGAGCTCCAGTGAACCATGAGGAGAGCCATTATCCACAAATTGAGATAACTTGGAACAGTGGTGAACTTTCCCAGGAGTGGCAGGCCTATAAAAATTACTCCAAGAGTGTGACGACGACTCATCCAGGAGGTCATAAAAGAACCCAGAACAACATCTATAGAACTGCAGGCCTCACTTGCCTCAGTTAAGATTAGTGTTCATGATTCAACAATAAGAGAAAGAGACTGGGCAAAAATGTCATCTATGGGAGAGTTCCAAGGCTCATCTCCAATTTACCAAAAAACATCTTGATTATCGGCAAAACGTTTAAGCAAATATTCTGTGGACTGATGAGACAAAAATTTTACTTTTTGGAGGTGTACGTCCCGTTACATCTGGCATAAAATGAATACAGCATTTCATAACAAGAACATCATACCAACAGTCAGACATGGTGGTGTTAGCGTGATGGTCTGGGGCTGCTTTACGTAATTGATGGAACCATGAATTCTGATCTCTACCAGAAAATCCTAAGGGAGAATGTCCGGCCATCAGTTCGTGACCTCTAGCTCAAGTGCACTTGGGTTATGCAGCAGGACAATGATCCTGAAACACAACAGCAAGTCCACCTCCAAATGGTTCAAACAAAGCAACATTTAGGTTTTGAAGTGGCCTAGTCAAAGCCTGGACTTCAATCCAATTGAGATGCTGTATCATAACCTTACACAGGCCGTTCATGCTGGAAAACCCTCCAATGTGCCTGAATTAAAACAATTCTGCAAAGAAGAGAGGGCCAAAATTGCTCCACAGCAATGTGAAAGACTCATTGGTAGTTATCGCAAATGCTTGATTGCAGTTGTTGCCACAAAGGGTGGCACAACCAGTTATTAGGTTTAGGGGGCAATTACTTTTTCACATAAAGCCAGGCAGGTTTGGACAGCGTTTTTGCCTTAATAAATGAAACCATTTTTTTTATTTTGTATTTACTTGGGTTATCTTTGTTTAATAATAAAATTAGTTTGATGATCTGAGTCATTTAAGTGTGACAAATATGTAAAAAAAAAAAATCAGAAAGGGTCAAATACTTTTTCACACCATTGTATGTGTGTGTGTGTATATATATATATATATATATATATGTACCGTATATACTCGAGTATAAGTCGTTCCGAGTATAAGTCGAGGCCCTAATTTACCACAAAAAAATGGGAAAAACTTATTGACCCGAGTATAAGACGAGGGTGAGAAATGCACAGCTACTGTAAGTGAAAAAGAGGGTCAACAATGCCCATTTGCAGCCTCACTGTGCCCATTTGCAGCCTCACTGTGCCCATTTGCAGCCATAGGTCCCCTGAACTTCAAACTCGGTAGTTAAGGGTTCCTAGATGCCCCCTAGCTGCAGCCAAAATTTGGGGTCTCTGAACCCAAAGGGTCCCGAAATGACATTGCAGCAGATGGACACAGTTGACCGAATTTGGGGCCCTGTATCTTAGGGCCACTTAGTGCTAAGAACCCCAAATTTGGTGTGCAAACCCAGTGGAACTAGCACCATAAAATTTCCAAAGCTGGGGTTTCTAGCATCAAGTGGCCCCGAGATACAGGGCCCCAAATATCAGTTCAGAAAATGTCAAGCACTTTTCTACAGCACAGAATGACATTTTCCGAACCGGTTGGGGGCCCTGTATCTCAGGGCCACTTAGTGCTAGGAACTTCAGCTTTGGATATGTTATGGTACCAGGTCCACTGGGTTTGCACACCAAATTCGGGGTTCCTAGCACGAAGTGGCCCTGAGATATGGGGCCTCAAACTCGGTTCAGAAAATGTCAAGCACTTTTCTGCAGCAGAGAATGACATTTTCCGAACCGATTTTGGGGCCCCGTATCTCGGGGCCACTTAGTGCTAGGAACTTCAGCTTTGGATATGTTGTGGTACCAGGTCTACTGGGTTTGCACACCAAATTTGGAGTTCCTAGCACCAAGTGGCCCTGAGATACGGGGCCCCAAAGTCGGTTCGGAAAATGAAATTTTTTGCTGCAGAAAAGTGCTTGACTCGAGTATAAGTCGAGGGGGGCACTTTCAGCACTAAATAATGTGCTGAAAAATTCGACTTATACTCGAGTATATACGGTATATACACAGTATCTCGCAAAAGTGAAAAGTGAGTACACCCCTTACATTTTTGTAAATTTTTTATTATATCTTTTCATGTGACAACACTGAAGAAATGACACTTTGCTACATTGTAAAGTAATGAGTGTACAGCTTGTATAACAGTGTAAATTTGCTGCCCCCTCAAAATAATTCAACACACAGCCAATAATGTCTAAACCGCTGGCAACAAAAGTGAGTACACCCCTAATTGAAAATTTTCTAATTGGGCCCAAAGTGTCAATATTTTGTGTGTCCACCATTTTTTTCCAACACTGCCTTAACCCTCTTGGGCATGAAGTTCACCAGAGCTTCATAGATAGAATAGAACATTAAATCTTTATTCAAACTATTTTCCTTTTCAATTATTTGTTTAACCAAAATATCAATGGCTTATCGAAATCTGGAAGCAAGGGGACCCCCAAATCCCGGCCCTCCCCCCTGTGTGAAATGGTAAGGGGGTACAAGAGTACCCCTACCATTTCACAAAAAAACTGTCAAAAATGTTAAAAATGACAAGAGAGTTTTTGACAATTCCTTTATTTAAATGCTTCTTCTTTCTTCTATCTTCTATCTTCTATCTTCCTTCGGTTTCTTCCTCCATCTTCTTCTTCTGGTTCTTCTGGTTCTTCTGGTTCTTACTCCAGTGTTCTCGTCTGGCATCTCCTCCGCGGCGTCTTCTTCTCTTCATCTTCTTCTCCGGGCCGCTCCACATCCATGATCACCAAAAGGTGATAATAAGAAAAAGGCAGCGAATAAGAGTAAAGTAAGCCATGCTGGGATGAACCCCAGATCCAGCGAGAGGGGGCGCAGTGTGGAGGCTGGCCAGTATGGAAGAGATTATTACCGCTCCCCAAGACCCTCCTCACGAGGGAGGGGAGGAGTGAGATACCACCAATCCCCTAGACCACTCTCAAGAGGAAGAGGAGGATATCCACGGGGACAGTATAATGAATACTCTTCCCCTAGAGGATATAGAGGGAATACCCCACAGGGATATGGTGAATGGCAACGTTACCCCCCACAACAACATTATCAGGAGGGGTACAATAATGTCCCTCTGTATAATAGATTCTCCCCACTGGAAAGGGAAGATCGTTTAGACTATAGTCCTTTTTTAGGACAACGAGGAAGGGGAGGGGGAACACCGAAGAGAAATCCCAAAGGCCCTTACCAGAGAGGGGGAGGGAGACAAGTGCCCCCCCAGGATTACCACATGCCCCCCAGAGGAGAAGAAGGGGGTGTAGGGCGGGAAGATCCAGGAAATCCAAGGAAAAGACCAAGGGATGTAGAGACATAGGGATATACAACCTCAGTAGTGTTGAGCTCAACCATAAAGAGCTCAACATTTTGAACTTGGGATTAAAATGTGCCCCAAAAAAAGAAATGAATACGTTCGATGTCTACATAGACACGCACAAATTCATTAGAACCATGAATATTAAGAAACATTTCCTAAGTCATCCGGTGGAGGCCTCAGTTAGAGCCAAGGTACCACTGAATAGGATAGATTCAGGTTTAAAAAACAAATCTATCTTCAATCCACAGAACCCAGGGAATCACTTTATAGAAGTGTTCAAAAGCCTAGTACTGAACGATATTGATAAACTTCCTTTACGGAAGGGTGTCAACCCCCATTATATCAGAGAAGGAATCAGCTCCCTTGAAAAAAAGAAAGATCTTATAGTACCACCTGCTGATAAGGGGGGGGGGGTTGTGCTACTGGATAAAAAATTTTATCTGGATCAGTTGTTGCAGCTAGTGGGAGATAGATCAACATATAAGAAATTATCATCAGACCCTACGGAAGCATATAAAGCACAATTGGGAGCTCTAGTGGATTGGGGATATAGATTGGATGCAATAAATTCTAGAGAGAAAAGATATCTCATCCCCAGTGCTTGTAGAATCCCGGCTATCTATACCTTACCGAAGGTACACAAGAATATCCAATGCCCACCCCCTAGGCCTATTGTGAATGGGATAGGCTCTGTAACAGCCAGGCTGGGGGAATTTCTAGATAAGTTTCTTCAACCCAGTGTCAAGGCCACTAGGGCATATTTGAAGGACACAGGGGATCTACTGACTCTATTAAATGATGTTAAATTAGACACGTCATCATCAGTGTATATGGTAACGGCTGATGTAGCCTCCCTATACACCATCATTCAACACGAAGACGCAGCGCTGGCCCTTAATTGGGCATTAAGCAAAAGAGAAGACATTCCGTCTGTGCAGAAGAGATTTTTGGGGCATGTATTAGATTTTTGCATGTCCCATAATTATTTTTGGTGTGATGGTGATTTCTACTCCCAGCAGGTTGGCGTGGCTATGGGAGCTAAATTTGCTCCCAGCCTCGCCAACCTGTTTATGGCTGAGTGGGAAGACAGGAAGGTATTCAACCAGAGAAGGCCTCAGTTATTATTTTACCGAAGATTTATTGATGACCTCCTATTTATTTGGGAGGGTACAGAGGAGTCAGCGATGGAATTTATACAGGAACTTAATAATAATTCTAATAACATTAAATTGGAACATCAAATTAGTAGTACCTCGGTAAATTTTTTGGATGTGACGATTATCAGGGAGGGAGATGCACTAATAACAAAAGTATTTTTTAAGCCAACTGATCGTAACAGTTTTTTATCTATAAGAAGTGGCCACCATCCGGCTTGGATAAAAAACATCCCCAAAGGACAGTTGCTACGTGTTCGACGTAATTGCACTAAATTAGACGACTACTGTGAGCAGGCTGAAGTCCTTAATAATACATTTTTACAAAAAGGGTATAGAGTGGAAACACTCAGCAGGATCACTGAAGAGGTGGCTTCAACCTCCAGGGACCTGTGTCTAAATAAGCCCTCAATGGTGTCAGAGGATACTCGACACCAATATGGATTCATTTCAGGGTTTCACTGCCAATATAAAGAGGTCGAGAATATTTTTAAAAAACACTGGCACATCCTATGTAAGGATAGGCACTTGGGTGGGATACTTCCGAACCAACCGAGGTTCATATATAGGAGGGCTCCTAATTTCGGAGACCACGTGGTAAGGAAGATATTGGACCCACCAAGACGGAATGTGTTTGGTTTTGATTTCAAGGGCTTCTATTGCTGTAGGAGGTGCATCTGCTGCCGAACAACAAGAGTGAACCACAGAGGTGTCACCAGCATAACCAATAGGGAAGGGGAATCCTTTGAAATTAGAGAATTCAGTACATGCAACTCTACGCATGTGGTCTATTTAATGTGGTGTCCATGTGGCTTGCTATATGTAGGGAGAACCAAGAGACTCTTGAGGAATAGGATCTCAGAGCATATGACCAACATAAAAAATGGATATAGGTTCCACAGTGTCTCCCTACATTTTAAAGAAAAACACCAAAAGGACCCCACACTTTTGCAGTTCTGTGGGATAGATGTGGTCCACCCCTCTTGGAGAGGGTCCAATAGAGTTAGGGACCTATCCCGTAGGGAAACCAGATGGATATATCTTTTGAAGAGTCTGGCCCCGAAAGGATTGAACATAGAACTGGATCTTAACTGCTTTATTAATGATTTTTAATGCAAAGTTATCTCAGTTTTGTAGGGTTCCGATTTTCTGTAGTCTCTTTTAGTCCCACATTTTTTAGGAATTTTTAAAGATTTTTAGTAGTTTTTATCAAAAAAAAAAAAAAATTTTTTTTTAGGGATCTCTTAGGGTTTGATTATAGGAGACATCATCGTCATGATTAGGGATGAGCCGAACACCCCCCTGTTCGGTTCGCACCAGAACATGCGAACAGGAAAAAAGTTCGCTCGAACACGCGAACACCGTTAAAGTCTATGGGACACGAACATGAATAATCAAAAGTGCTAATTTTAAAAGCTTATATGCAAGTTATTGTCATAAAAAGTGTTTGGGGACCCGGGTCCTGCCCCAGGGGACATGGATCAATGCAAAAAATTTTTTTAAAAACGGCCGTTTTTTCAGGAGCAGTGATTTTAATAATGCTTAAAGTCAAACAATAAAAGTGTAATATCCCTTTAAATTTCGTACCTGGGGGGTGTCTATAGTATGCCTGTAAAGGGGCGCATGTTTCCCGTGTTTAGAACAGTCTGACAGCAAAATGACATTTT
This sequence comes from Lithobates clamitans, assembly GCA_037952925.1. NCBI lineage: Eukaryota > Metazoa > Chordata > Amphibia > Anura > Ranidae > Lithobates > Lithobates clamitans. The sequence continues at coordinate 987,065 of JBBGZY010000228.1, read as the reverse complement.
GAAGGAAAAAACCCATTTAAAACTACCCGCAGCTATTGCATTGCCGACAATACACATAGAAGTTCATTGATAAAAACGGTATGGGAATTCCCCACAGGGGAAAAAGCGAACCAAAATTTTAAAAAAAAATTACGTGGGAGTCCCCCTAAATTTCATACCAGGCCCTTCAGGTCTGGTATGGATATTAAGGGGAACCCCGCGCCAAAAAAAAAATGGTGTGGGGTCCCCCCAAAGATCCATACCAGACCCTTATCTGAGCAGGCAACCTGGCAGGCCGCAGGAAAAGAGGGGGGGCGAGAGTGCGGCCCCCCCTCCTGAACCGTACCAGGCCACATGCCCTCAACATTGGGAGGGTGCTTTGGGGTAGCCACCCAAAACACCTTGTCCCCATGTTGATGAGGACAAGGGCCTCATCCCCACAACCCTGGCCGGTGGTTGTGGAGGTCTGCGGGCGGGGGGCTTATCGGAATCTGGAGGCCCCCTTTAACAAGGGGACCCCCAGATGCCGGCCCCCCCCTGTGTGAAATGGTAAGGGGGTACTTACCCCTACCATTTCACTAAAAAACTGTCAAAAATGTTAAAAATGACAAGAGACAGTTTGACAATTCCTTTATTTAAATGCTTCTTCTTTCTTCTATCTTCCTTCATCTTCTTCTTCTTCTGGTACTTCTGGCTCTTCTGGTTCTTCCTCCGGCGTTCTCGTCCAGCATCTCCTCCGCGGCGTCTTCTATCTTCTTCTTCTCGGGCTGCTCCGCACCCATGGCATGGGGAGAGGCTCCCGCTCTTCTCTTCTTCTTCTTCATCCTCTTCTCTTCTTCCTTCTTCTCTTCTTCATTTTCTTCTCCGGGCCGCTCCGCACCCATGCTGGCATGGAGGGAGGCTCCCGCTGTGTGACGGAGTCTCCTCGTCTGACGGTTCTTAAATAATGGTGGGCGGGGCCCACGGCCCGCCCCTCTGACGCACTGTGACTTGACGGGACTTTCCTGTGACGTCACAGGGAATGCCACAGGGAAGTCACCGGGTGGCCCCGCCCCCCATTATTTAAGAACCGTCAGACGAGGAGACGCCATCACACAGCGGGAGCCTCCCTCCATGCCAGCATGGATGCGGAGCGGCCCGGAGAAGAAAATGAAGAAGAGAAGAAGAAGAGAAGAGGATAAAGAAGAAGATGAAGAGAAGAGCGGGAGCCTCCCTCCATGCCATGGGTGCGGAGCGGCCCAAGGAGAAGAAGATAGAAGACGCCGCGGAGGAGATGCTGGACGAGAACGCCGGAGGAAGAACCAGAAGAGCCAGAAGAACCAGAAAAAGATGAAGGAAGATAGAAGAAAGAAGAAGCTGTTAAGTAAAGGAATTGTCAAAAACTGTCTCTTGTCATTTTTAACATTTTTGACAGTTTTTTAGTGAAATGGTAGGGGTAAGTACCCCCTTACCATTTCACACAGGGGGGGGCAGGGATCTGGGGGTCCCCTTGTTAAAGGGGCTTCCAGATTCCGATAAGCCCCCCGCCCGCAGACCCCCACAACCACCGGCCAGGGTTGTGGGGATGAGGCCCTTGTCCTCATCAAAATGGGGACAAGGTGTTTTGGGGGGCTACCCCAAAGCATCCTCCCAATGTTGAGGGCATGTGGCCTGGTACGGTTCAGGAGGGAGGGGCCGCACTCTCGTCCCCCCCTCTTTTCCTGTGGCCTGCCAGGTTACGTGCTTGGATAAAGGTCTGGTATGGATTTTTTGGGGGACCCCACGCCATTTGTTTTTTTTTTGGCACGGGGTTCCCCTTAAAATCCATACCAGACCTGAAGGGTCTGGTATGGAATTTAGGGGGAACCCCACGTCATTTTTTTTTTTAAATTTTGGCCGGGGTTCCCCTTAATATCCATACCAGACCTGAAGGGCCTGGTATGGAATTTAGGGGGACTCCCACGTCATTTTTTTTTTTTTTAATTTTGGTTCGGGGTTTCCCTGTGGGGAATTCCCATGCCGTTTTTATCAATGAACTTCTATGTGTATTGTCGGCAATGCAATAGCCGCAGGTAGTTTTAAATGGGTTTTTTCCTTCCAAATGTCATTTTGCTGTCAGACTGTTCTAAACACGGGAAACATGCGCCCCTTTACAGGCATACTATAGACACCCCCCAGGTACGAAATTTAAAGGGATATTACACTTTTATTTTTTTACTTTAAGCATTATTAAAATCACTGCTTCCGAAAAAGGGCTGTTTTTAAAACTTTTTTTTGCATTGATCCATGTCCCCTGGGGCAGGACCCAGGTCCCCAAACACTTTTTATGACAATACCATGCATATAAGCCTTTAAAATTAGCACTTTTGATTTCTCCCATAGACTTTTAAAGGGTGTTCTGCGGCTTTCGAATTTGCCGCGAACACCCCAAATTGTTCGCTGTTTGGCGAACTGGCAAACAGCCGATGTTCGAGTCGAACATGAGTTCGACTCGAACCCGAAGCTCATCCCTAACTATAAGCAGTCCATTACCCATTTTTTCTCCTTGGAGCCATTCCTTGGTGGGTTTTGTATTGTGCTTAAGTTCATTATCATGCTGAAAGACTAATTTCTAGTTCAAATTAAACATTTGAACAGGCAGTCTCACATCCTCATAATGGACACTTTGATATAATGCAGAATTCTTTGTTGATTGATGACTGCTAGCTACCCAGACCCTGAAGCAGTAAATCAAACACAAACCAGGGCTCTGTTTGTCCACCTGCGGGCCTAGGACTGACATGGCGGGTGCCAGTGGGTGGAGGGGAGGGAGGAGAGTCGACACACATCTGCTCTCCTCCCCTTTTTGTTGGAGACCCAGAAAGCGGGATGTATGACGTCACTTCCGGGTCACCCTGTCACTTTCCCTGGCTATTATAGCTGGGAAGGAATGTATTGCAATGCGATCTGCATTGCAATAGATTCAACAGAGCCTAGAAGAGACTTTTAGACCCTGCATGTCTCATTAACCACTTCAGCCCAGGAGGATTTGGCTGATCAATGACCAGAGCACTTTTTACAATTTGGCACTCCACTGCTTTAACTGGTAATTGTGCGTTCATGCAATGCTTTGCCCAAACAAAATTTGCGGCCTTTTTTTCCCACAAATAGAGATTTCTTTTGATGGTATTCCATTGCCTCAGTGATTTTTATTTTATTGTGATATAAATGAATAAAAAATGAAATTTTTGAAAAAAAAATATTTTTTCTACTTTTTGTTATAAAAAATCCAATAAACTCAATGTTAGTCATACATTTAGGCCAAAATGTATTCAGCCACATTTCTTTGGTAAAAAATTTCAATAAGCGTATATTTATTGGTTTGCACAAAAGTTATAGCTTCTACAAACTAGGGTACATTTTCTGGAATTTACGCAGCTTTTAGTTTATGACTGCCTGTTTCATTTCTTGAGGTGCTAAAATGGCAGGGCAGTACAAACCTCCCAAATGATCCTATTTTGGAAAGTAGACACCCCAAGGAAATTGCTGAGAGGCACGTTGAGCCCATTGAATATTTTATTTTTGTGACAAATGATTGAAATATGACAAAAAAAAAATTACACAAAGTTGTCACTAAATGATATATTGCTCACACGTGCCATGGTTATATGTGGAATTACACCCCAAAATACATTCTACTGCTTCTCTGAGTATGAGGTTACCTCATGTGTGAGACTTTTTGGGAGCCTAGCCGCCTACAGGACCCCGAAAACCAAGCATCGCCTTCAGGATTTCTAAGGGCATAAATTTTTGATTTTACTCCTCACTATCTATGACAGTTTTGAAGGCCATAAAATGCCAAGATACCCCCCCCCAAATTGACCCCATTTTGGAAAGTAGACACCCCAAGCTATTTGATGAGAGTCATGTTGAGTCCATTGAATATTTTATATTTTGACACAAGTTGTGGGAAAATTACAAACATGCCTCTTAGCATATACCATAAAGATACGCAGAAAAAGAAAGCCAAGAAATTACAGAGGGATCTTGCTGATTTCAGATCTGGCTCTGTATATCTTTGGCAACAAATCAAGAACAATGAGAATGTCCATCCTAAGAGAGGGTCTGCACAAACAGCACACCCCTCTAATAATTTACAAAGCTCTGTACCTTCTGAGGTGGATGGAGGAAGGGAGGATGTATCTAGCCGTCCCCCTCAGGCTTATTCCACCCCAGTTAGGAGTAGTAGAGGACGTGGTAGATCGGTTGATAGGAGAAATTTACCCACTGATCCCCATTACCCCACACCCTCTAACAGCCATTACCAAGTCCCCGTTTATAACAGATACGAACCCCTGAGGGATAATGGTGATGGAACTAATTACCATTCCCCTCATCCTTTTTTAGGGAGGGGGAGGGGCTGGCAGAAACGGGGTCGAGGTTATCCTCAACGCAGGGGGAGGCCCCCGTCCCATCCACAGCCGAGACAGCCCTATGCAGAACCGCAATGGAAGGAGTACCCCCGTTGGGAGAGGAATTATGCCGAGAATCCCAATCCCTGGAGAGGAGAACAAGGGGCTGCAGGGCAGGGCGAAGGGCCCAGAAAAAGAAGGAGAGAGCAGGATTAGGGGGTATTTTTAATCTTAGTAAGGTGGTTTTATCACACAAGGAAACGAATATTTTGCATCTGGGTCTCAAATGCGGCCTTAAAAGGCCGATTAATAAGTTCAATGTGTTCATTGATGTACACAAGTACATTAGAAAGTTAAATATTAAAAAATACTTTCTGAATAAAAATTCCCAACCTGTCAACGCTACAAATCTGGCCTCGGTGCCAATTGACAGTGGACTAAAGAATAAGTCATTGTTTAATCCCTTGAATAGTGCGAATCAGAATATAGATGTGTTTAAAGGACTAGTGACACGTGATCTAGAGCATATAGTACCGAAAAGGAAGGTAAACCCTCAGTACATATTAGATGGGATTAATATGCTTGAGAAAAGGAAGGAAATTGTCATTAGGCCTGCCGACAAGGGAGGAGGTGTAGTAATTTTAGATAAGCAGTTTTATCACGATCAACTCACTGAAATGCTGAACGATAGCAATACCTATGTGAAATTGTCGAAAGATCCTACCGTACAGTATGAGAAAGATCTGAGAATTTTAGTTGAGAGTGGGTATGCTTCAGGTGTCCTTTCTCATCGTGAGAGGAAATACCTTGTGCCGAGTAGTAGTAGGATCCCTACGATCTACACTCTACCAAAGATACATAAAGATTTGAATAACCCTCCCGGCAGGCCTATTGTGAATGGGATTGGCTCCATTACATCTCGTATGGGCCAATACCTAGATCATTTCTTACAAGACAGTGTTGTGTGTACCAAGGCGTATCTTAGAGACACTAAAAGTCTTCTACAAATCTTGCAGCAGATTGACCTAACTGGGAGACAAGAAGTTTATCTAGTAACTGCTGATGTGGCATCACTTTACTCAGTGATCCAACATGACGATGCCCTTTTAGCGCTTAATTGGGCTCTATCTCAGTGGGATGACCTGCCACACAGACATAAAGTCTTTATTAGGAATGCTCTGGATTTTTGTTTAGGCCATAATTTCTTTTGGTTTGACGGCCAGTTCTATTCTCAATGTAGAGGTGTAGCTATGGGGGCCAAGTTTGCCCCCAGCATAGCAAACTTGTTTATGGGGGAGTGGGAGGACAAAACCATCTTTTCGGTTGCCCGCCACCAGCTATTGCTATACAGGAGGTATATAGACGACTTATTCTTTATCTGGGATGGTACTAGTGATAGCCTCCATGAATTTTTGAGAGAACTTAATTCTAACACTAATAATATTGTATTAACCAGTGAGGCCAGCAAGACTGACATACACTTCTTGGATGTCACTATTTTTAGGAAAGGGAATGGTCTGGCAACCAAAGTTTACTTCAAGCCCACCGACTCTAACAGCTACTTACCTATCACGAGTGGCCACCATCCGATGTGGCTTAAGAACATTCCCAAGGGCCAATTAACGAGAATAAAAAGGAATTGTTCGGAAGATATGGACTTTCTAGTGCAAGCCCAGGTTTTAAAGAAGAAATTCATGGAGAAGGGGTATCAAGAGACGATGCTGGACTCCATTATACATGAACTAGCTCTCCAACCTAGAGCAGCCTTGCTGGATGAGGCTCCACTCGTAATGGCTAGAGAAAGCCACGAATGGAGCTTTATATCAGAGTTCCATTCCCAGTATAGGGAGGTGGAGGACATTATTATGTCCCATTGGCATGTTTTACTGATGGATAAAGTTCTACACTCGGTCTTGCCACACAGACCCAAGTTTATTTACAGAAAGTCTCTGAGTATTGCCGATAAAATAGTGCAGAAAGTACTTGACCCCCCGTCCAGGTTGCCCACTTTCTGGGACAGAAAAGGTTTTTTTAGCTGTAGACGATGTCGAGCTTGCAGAGAGGTCAATAGTCCTCTCAGGGCTGTGGAAAACTTTAGGTCGACCTCTAATGGCAGGGAATTTGCCATTGGTGAATTCATCACATGCAATACGTCCCATGTGGTGTATGCTCTTCAATGCCCATGCGATTTGATCTACATTGGGCGCACAAAAAGGCTTTTAAGAGTAAGAATTGCTGAGCACATAGCCAATATCAAACTGGGTTTTAAAGACCATAACGTCTCTTTGCATTTCAAGCTTAAGCATAATCGGGACCCGTCGGGTCTTAAGTTTTGGGGTATTGACCACCTCAAGCAGAAATGGAGGGGCTCTAATCTGGTTCGTGATCTCTCCAAAAGAGAGACCCAGTGGATATTCCTGGCTGATACCTTGTCGCCAAAGGGGTTAAACGTAGACCTAGACATCAACTGTTTTATCAGTGATTCCTAAAAGCAACTTTTTATTTATATATTTTTTGGGCAATTTTATTGATTGCAGTGTCTATTATCTGAGCAATGATTATCTCTGAAGCAGAGTTCTTTAATCAATGTTTACTATTATTTATATTGTCATCTTTTCATGACCCCCAGTTTGACGTCTAGTATATATATGTGTGATATGTTGTCATCTCTGAAGGATATAGATCTATATTCCTTTTTTAGATACTGTTCCTTTTTTTGATACTGATGTTTTTTAATTTATCTATTTATTATCTGCATGTCCCTTGATCGGGATTTGTTTTTTAATATATAATGTTCATTTAACTAATTTCTCTTATGCTTGTAAATATTTATGAAATTATAGCTTGTAAATGTTCGCTCTATCTCTAAGATTATGTTGTTATCTGAGTAATTTTCAAGTTTATATAATCATGTCTGTCTGTATAGCAGTGATTTCTGTTTGCTGTGCCGGCTAGTGACTGTGTAGGTATGTGCGCTGTGTGGACCTATGAGATAAACGATCGCTCGTTGACCCTGACACATCGCCACAGTCACAGACTATGTGCAGCAAGGTTTGACACGCCCACCCCCTTTGCTTCCTATGCTGAGCCACCGCTGAGCTCCGTGTCTGACGTCGTGCGCCTGACGTCGGGCCGGCTGTTCCGCGATTGGTGGTTGTGATTGGGGCGGGTGATATAAGCCTTGAATGATGCCGTGTAGCCACGCCCTCTGTCGAAGTCAGGATATGACGAAACGCGTCAGGGCGTGGCTTACACGACGCCGGAAGTGAGGTATGCGTTCCACCTCGGCCTGATCCGCAACCAGGAAGTGAACTGTTCCCCTGGATATCGAACCGGCCGGTTTCTAGAACGGTGACACGCTACCCATTTACGTTTTTGCTTGTTTAACTGCTTTTATTGTGTACGTATATATAATGAGGGGTTTTTTATGAAGATTGTGGGGTGCAATTTAATAAACAGAATTACGCTATGTGCACACAATTTTCTCTTTTTGGCATTCATCTGTTTGGAGTTGTGACCTCCCTCCTGAACCCCCAGGAGTGGTACTGAGAGAGTGGTGCTGAGAAGATCCTTTGCTTTTGTTCTTGGATGCTTTTAAAATTAGCAGATCTGGTGAGTTCAATCCCCTAGGGGGAGAGTGTCAACACAGGGTGGAATTCTGCTGACCGGTGGAAGGCGCACACTGAGTTACGACTGTATTGTCACCGATGGACTTTTTTCTGAGCACTTCACAGACTCTCTACCTCTCTGTTTGAATACTTTTGTGCGTAGTTGGCCGCATGATTTATATTTATCTTTGCTCAACATTTAGCGCTGTTTGTAGTATACGTCTACCTGTCTGGTTTATATATACTATTATTATTAATATTTGTTTTCTATCTTATGATTTTTTAAAACAGCTGCTGTCCTTTAGATCACCCGGTATAAATACTGAGTGCTATCATCTCCCCCTGTCTTTAGTTGTGCTCTCCTTTTACATCAATTTATTTATTTGGCGCTGAGTGGTGTGCTGCAGGCCCGAGCAGACCTTACCTTGATATACCATGGAGTGTCTACTTTCCAAAAAAGGAGTCATTCGGGGGATTGTGCTATCTGGACATCTCAGGGCCTCCGTAACTGGTAATAGGTAGTGAGGAGTAAAATCACAATTTTACGCCTTTAGGAAGCCTGAATGTGGTGCTCCGTTTTTGGGGACCTACACATGGCTAGGCTCCCAAAAGTCTCACACATGTGGTATCCTCATACTGAGGAGAAGTAGCAGAATGTATTTTGGGATGTAATTCCACATATAACCATGCCATGTTTGAACAATATATCATTTAGTGACAACTTTGTGTAGAAAAAAAATTGTAATTTTCCCCAAACTTGTGGCAAAATATCAAATATTCCATGGACATAACAATTTCTCAGCAAAAATCTTGAAGTGTATGGGGTCAGTTGGAGGGGGGGGGGGGGTTGTGCTATCTTGACATTTCAGGGCCTCAGAAACTGTGATAGGTAGTGAGGAAGTGAAATCACCATTTTTTACCCTTAGAAAGCCTGAAGGCAGTGATTGGTTTTCGGGGACCTGTACACGGCTAGGCTCCCAAAAAGTCTCACACATGGGGTATCCCTGTACTCAGGAAAAGCATCAGAATGTTTTTTGGGTTGTAATTCCACATATGCCCATGGCATGTTTGAACAATATATCATTTAGTGACAACTTTGTGCAAAAAGAAAAAAGAAAAAAAAAGTTAGTAATTTTCTCGAAACTTGTGGCAAAATATAATATATTCCACGGACTCAAAATGCCCATCAGCAAATAGCATGGGGTGTCTACTTTCCAAAAAATCATCATTTGGGGGAGAGTTTTGAACTGTCCTGGCATTTTATTCACAACATTTAGAAGCTTACGTCACACATCCCCCACTCTTCTCACCACTTGAAGACAAACTGAAACTTTTTGTTTACATGAAAAATATTTATTTTTTAAGTCATGAAATGCCCGTAGCTTCTGGTTTCTTAGGCCATAGAGATGATTGGAGCCATTCTGGTCTCCTATCAGCTCTATGGTCAGCAGGTGGAACCACGGCTGCCTTCTCGGGTTTCCTGTTGAGACAGGAGAGCCTTAAAAAACCATGGATGGAAGACAGTGGGGGGGCTAATTAGCTTTAACATGAAAGCCAACCACTAGTTGAAAAGAATGATACCAAGATGATTATTCTGGTATAACCAGTCAAAGTCCAGCAATGTACCAGTACATTGCTGGTCCTTGTTGTGCATATATTGTAATGTTCTTTTTTTCATGTAGCCTGTGGGCTGAACGAAAAAAATAGATTGATCATTGGGTATGTCCACCATTAGAATACCGCCCTTCATCCACCCACTTCTAATGATGGGCATACATGCACCATTTTCTTTTAACTGTGGTGGTGAAATCACCTCCTACAGCGCTGGAGTCTCTGATTTATGTATCGTGGGAGCAAACACTGTTGCTGTCAAGATAAATAAATCAGTGCTGCAGCTAAATGCTACCTGCTAAGCAAATGATGGTTAACAATAAAACAAAGTAACATTAAAGTATAACAGTAATGCCCCGTACACACGGTCGGACTTTGTTCGGACATTCCGACAACAAAATCCTCTGATTTTTTCCGACGGATGTTGGCTCAAACTTGTTTTGCATACACACGGTCGCACAAAGTTGTCGGAATTTCCGATCGCCAAGAACGCGGTGACGTACACCACGTACGACGAGACTAGAAAAGGCCGGTTCAGAACCAAGCGCGGCACCCTTTGGGCTCCTTTTGCTAATCTCGTGTTAGAAAAAGTTTGGTGAGAGACGATTCACGCTTTTTCAGACTCGTGGCTTTCAGATCGTTTTCTGATGTTCAGTTTGTGCTTGTGGGTTTGTATCTGCTCTTCAGTGCATGCAGTCAGTTCGTATTGGAGTTTTCTGTGCGATCTTAGAGTCAAAAACAGGGGTGATTGGCGCTGTTCCACTGAAATCAAAAAAACTAGTGTGGTATATTAAGTGAACTGTGAAACAAACCGAGCATAAATAACAATGTATGAAATAAAAACAAATTAAGTGAGAATAGCTGAAGTATGTGCAACACCTGCCCCCATGAAAAAGTGCAGAATATTAATAAAATAAAATGTAAATAAAATTATTTACATTTTATTTACATTTTATTTTATTTTATTAATATTCTTTGGGACATTTTGTGGACTCAAGATTTATGATGAATTTTTAATTCTCTTATGTGCATTTGTGATTATAGATTTCAATTTTATTTATACACCATTGGTGTTTTTTAGTTTATGCACTATTGATGTTTATTAAGATTAGTATATGATTTTAAGGATTTCCTGATAGTTTGTTTGGGAATTCATTTCACATTTTTTTGATTCACCTAGACCTTGATCTATTTTGGTTCACCAAGGAGTGAATACACGCTGCACTTTTTCATGGGGGCAGGTGTTGCACATACTTCAGCTATTCTCACTTAATTTGTTTTTATTTCATACATTGTTATTTATGCTCGGTTTGTTTCACAGTTCACTTAATATACCACACTAGTTTTTTTGATTTCAGTGGAACAGCGCCAATCACCCCTGTTTTTGACTCTATTCTTTTTGGAATTTCACATTGGTGTGATTCTGTGCTGGGGGGCTGCAGTTCCTTTATCACCTGAGCGCAGAGCTATTGGTTTTACATATTTCTGTGCGATCTTGTCCGCTCGTTGCTGTTTTTCAGGTCGCTCTTCACAGGCCTTGCTGTTCTTCAGTGCGTTCTGTTACTTTGTTCTGAGCAGCCGACCGTTTTCTAGCCATGTTGCATATGCGTACTCCTCGTAGAGTTCGTGCTGTGCGGGGGCTTGGTGTTGGGGTCCTGACTTCGACACAAGTCCAGTCCATGAACAGGGTGGGGAGGAGTTCATGGACCAAGAATTGGTTGCTTCAGCGTGACCAGTTCTGTCATATGCCTTTGCTCCGTGAGATCCGTGAGAATAATCCTGATGATTTCAGGAACTTTCTCAGGATGACGGACCCCGTGTTTCACCGTTTGTTGGCTTCGCTGACCCCCTATATCAGCAAGCAGGATACCTGCATGAGGCAAGCCATCACTCCGGAGCATAGGTTGGTCGCTACCTTGCGGTATTTGGCCACAGGGAGAAGCCTGCAGGACCTCAAGTTCTCGACAGGCATCTCCCCCCAGGCTCTGGGGATCATTATCCCAGAGACCTGTTCTGCCATCATCCAGGTCCTGCAGAAGGAGTATATGAAGGTAAGATTTTTATCCTTTTATATCACATTTTATGGTATTGAATGTTTGCTAATATATTGTATTTCTTTCCTCATTCCCTAATTACCATGATTGGAATATGCTGTGAATGTCCCCTTTGTCCTCATGCATGCTGGATTTTTATGTAATTATTATTTTATGTCCTTCATACATATTTGCCCTTCAATAACCTCTCCAGCATGGTGTCTCCTGCCCTATATTCACCTCATGTAGTCACTTAACAATGTATTTTATCTGCTCCATAGTAGTGCTTTAACCCAAACACCCCCTAAAATGTTTGGAAATGTGATTTTTGATTTAAATTCAGGCAGAGGGCCAGAGGCTTTTTTTTGTGGTGTCCCCAAATTTTTTGTAACCCTCCCTCCCCCAACTGCTAAGTCAGCTGATCCCAATTCTCTATCTATCCTCAATCATCTATCTGCTGACTTTGCCAAACCCATACACACTATACCCATCTCTTTACTGGTCAGATGTATGGATGAATTCCCCAAAGCATGTAGTGCAAGGGCCTGCCTGTATACTTTCCAATGGTACCGTTTAAAGTTCTTGTATCCTATTATGATCTTGATAGGTAATAGCTGAATGTCCAAATGTGCTCAAATGTGTACAGTGTGTATTTATATCTTTGTATTATGACACTTCTTACCTGTCCAGTGGGCTGCCAATAGTGTAACTAAGGAGGGGCTGTTCCAAGTAATACCCTGTATTTAGGCATTCATCTCTCAATGAAGTGAAGAGGGTTACCTGTCCAAGAGTTCCCCCCCCTATAATGTTAGAAATGGCCCATGAGAGGGGGGGAGGGGGAATATGATAGGTGTATCTTATACTTTGTTGTTGTAAAATTCTCCTTAATAAATGCTATCTGGAGGTTGACCCATAATGTTTGTGTCTAATCTGCTTGCCATGTTTCTGTGAAAAAATAGTAATGTTTATTGTTTTTTCCTCAACAGTTTCCTTCCAAGCCACAGGAATGGCAGACTGTGGCCTCCCACTTTGGCCAGCGGTGGGACTTTCCTTACTGCGGAGGGGCAATTGATGGGAAACACGTCCACATCGTCCCACCACCCAACTCGGGGTCGTACTATTATAATTACAAGGGGTTTAATAGTATAGTGATGTTGGCGGTGGTGTCGGCTAATTACGAGTTCTTGTATGTGGACGTGGGGAAGAATGGCCGGATGTCTGATGGTGGAGTGATCACCCAGACGGAGTTCTACAGGCGTCTCCAGAATGGCAGCTTGGACTTGCCACCTCCAGAGGACAATGTTGAAGGTCTCCCATTTGTGTTCGTTGCTGATGAAGCGTTTGCGCTGGGGGACCACCTGATGCAGCCATTCCCGATGAGGACCCTCACCCCGGAACAGAGGGTTTTTAATTACCGGCTGGCCAGAGCCCGAAGAGTGGTGGAGAACACATTTGGAATCCTGGCCAGCCGGTTCCGACTATTTCTGACACCCATCCATATGGCGGAGTATAAACTGAACCATATTATACTGGCGTGCTGTGTTCTCCATAATTTTTTAAGAAAACATTCAGCCAACTATGCTGGCTCAGTTGGGCCTGAGGCCGGAATCCCAAATACATCAACAATGACGGTGCTTGAAAGTGGCCATCCTGGCTTGCCCTCCCTGAGTGCCCGTGATGTCCGGTTATGATACCTGGAGTTCTTTGCGGGTAGGGGGGCTATCAATATGCCAGACAATCTGTGACACCTTTTTCAAATAAAAAACAACCAAAAGCAATTCTTGGTGGACATTTACTGCTTGTGTTTGTTTGAGCTGACCCTGACAGAAATGTGTTGAGTGCAGAAAATGTCGTGATTGGGTAACCTTATAAAGAATAGTGTTGGCTGGTACTTCCTAAATGCAAAAACACATTTCACTACAAGTGCACTTGCAACTGCACTGAACCTGCACTTGTAGTGCAAAGTGTATTTGCCCTTAGGAAATAACCCCCATTTTTGCATAAAACAGCTATTACATCACCCCAAAAGTGTTGTAGTGTTGATACAATAATCCACACATTCTTGAGTAAGGCACTTTTTTATATCTGCACAATCACATGTGCATTTACCAAAGGTTTTTAAAACAAAACAACATGTTTGTTGTATAACAATTTTTGGGGGGGCATTATCAAAAATCGAAATATCCATTTCAGATAAAACAGGCCTGTGTAAAACCAACAAGAAAGCCAAAAAACTTGAACTTACAAATTTGGCTTTTCTAAACATTGTAAAAATTTTAGTAAGATAAAACAGGTGATTTTGTGGGGTTTAAATTCGCCCCAAAACATCAATGATGTTATTATTTTTTTTAATAACATCACTGATTTGTTGCTGGATGTTTTGCAATTGGAGATTACACCCCATGATCTCCCCGATCAGTATCTGGGCACTTTCAGATGTAAAGCGTTCTGGATCACGATCACCTAAAAAGAGATAAAGAACAAAAAAAACAGGTCTCAAAAATCTGCCAACATCCATCTCTTTTACCTGAGCCTGTGGTTGCAGACACTCACCTGTTGTGGTGCCTGTGGTTCCAGACATACTAATGGCCTGTAGCTGCACTAAGCTGGGATATATATATATATATATATATATATATATATATATATATATATATATATATATATACTGCAGCTAGCAAAATCAACTGCCTGCCTGTAGTATGAGAACACCACCAACCTTCTACAGGTAGCTTTAGCTGAACACTGTGAGGTGGACGCACCCCACTAACTTGTAGATCTAGCTGAACACTGTGAGCAGGACGCACTGTACTAACTGTAAATAGTCTAGCTGCCTGACCGTGGTACTAATAGGATCAAAAGAACACCAGTAATTTTCTTTAGGTAGCTGTAAATACTTTAACAAGACAAGCCTGCCTGTCAGTAGGAAGATAACAGGAACGGATCTAGCTGAACACTGTGAGCAGGACGCACTGCACTAAATGTAAATAGTCTAGCTGCCTGACCGTGGTACTAATAGGATCAAAAGAACACCAGTAATTGTCTTCAGGTAGCTTTATATACTGTAACAAGACAAGCCTGCCTGTCAGTAGGAAGATAACAGGAACGGATCTAGCTGAACACTGTGAGCAGGACGCACTGCACTAAATGTAAATAGTCTAGCTGCCTGACCGTGGTACTAAAAGGATCAAAAGAACACCAGTAATTTTCTTCAGGTAGCTTTATATACTGTAACAAGACAAGCCTGCCTGTCAGTAGGAAGATAACAGGAACGGATCTAGCTGAACACTGTGAGCAGGACGCACTGCACTAAATGTAAATAGTCTAGCTGCCTGACCGTGGTACTAATAGGATCAAAAGAACACCAGTAATTTTCTTCAGGTAGTTTTATATACTGTAACAAGACAAGCCTGCCTGTCAGTAGGAAGATAACAGGAACGGATCTAGCTGAACACTGTGAGCAGGACGCACTGTACTAAATGTAAATAGTCTAGCTGCCTGACCGTGGTACTAATAGGATCAAAAGAACACCAGTAATTTTCTTCAGGTAGCTTTATATACTGTAACAAGACAAGCCTGCCTGTCAGTAGGAAGATAACAGGAACGGATCTAGCTGAACACTGTGAGCAGGACGCACTGTACTAAATGTAAATAGTCTAGTTGCCTGACCGTGGTACTAATAGGATCAAAAGAACACCAGTAATTTTCTTCAGGTAGCTTTATATACTGTAACAAGACAAGCCTGCCTGTCAGTAGGAAGATAACAGGAACGGATCTAGCTGAACACTGTGAGCAGGACGCACTGCACTAAATGTAAATAGTCTAGAAGATAACAGGAACGGATCTAGCTAAACTGAATACAGTGTATATATATATATGCAACACCTGGGATGCATATATATACAATACACTTTAAGTGCAGCTAACTGACTGACTGTCCTGTCTAATCTAGCTAACTCAAATAAAATGACACTGTCTCCCTCTCTCTCTAAGCACACCGGAACACACTGCACAGGGCCGCCGTGCAGGCGGCCTTATATAGTGTGGGGCGTGTACTAAATCCCCTGAGCCATAATTGGCCAAAGCCTCCTTGGCTTTGGCCAATTACGGCTCTCTGTTCAGGCGGCGCTGTGATTGGCCAAGCATGCGGGTCATAGTGCATGCTTGGCCAATCATCAGCAAGCAATGCACTGCGATGCCGCAGTGAATTATGGGCCGTGACGCGCCACACGAATTTGGCGCGAACGGCCCATATCGTTCGCAATTCGGCGAACGACCGAACAGCCGATGTTCGAGTCGAACTCATGAACACGAAGCTCATCCCTACTTGGAAGTGGGGTACAATTGTCTATTTTAGCCGAGTTCCAAGATGTATATTTTTTATTGTCCTTTGTCAAGCTGCAATACTTTACCTGTTTAGTACAAGCTTCACAGATGTAGCCCCCCCCCTATAGTATACACTGGAGCACCTGTGTGCCCCCCCTAATAAAAATGGTGTTCTTGTGTCCCACACTAGTGCTCCAGTGTCCAGATGTGAAAACAGCTGCTCAGTGTCCTCTCCTTACACACAATCTAGTTGGCATTTCATTCTAGTAACAACCCCATCTACACAAACAAATATTTAGCATCCAAGTAGGCCCAAAAAAATGTGGGAAAATGCATATGGCCTAAACAATGGTGTTCTAGAGGCCAAAAGAAAAGTGTTTGATACGAACGAATAATGGGCCCATGAACATTAAAGTTGACCTTTTTAAATGTTACAATTACTAAAAGCATATGGAGCAGAACGAACGGAATAAAGACAGAAAGAATAGGAACACAACACAACTACTTACTTTTTTGCAGCACTCTCCGGATCTTTCGGTACTGCTCTGGCTCTCTCAACTTCAGGTCCGACCACTGCTTCCTGAGCTGATCTTTTGATCTTCGTACCCCGAAATTCCTCTCCAGACTCCGGACCACTTTACCAATGATTTTGGCCTTTCTGATGTTGGGGTGGGGGTATGGCCCATATTTTCCGTCATAGTCGGACTTCTTCATGATGTCTACCATCTCCAACATCTCCCCAAACGACATATTTGTGGCCTTAAAACGTCTCCTTCTAGATCGGGACGTGCCTGGATCCGGGCTTTCCTCCTCCTCGTTGTTAGAATTATCACGCACCTGTTGTAACTCCGCCATCATGCTCTTCCCCTTCACTGCCCCGAACGAAAAGGGGCGGGGAATAGACTAGGAAGAATGTCAGGGGCGGGCGGAGTTACACGCATGCGCAGTGTGTATAAAGCGTAACACGTGTGCGTATTACGTACGATCTGTGAGCGGAGGAAGGAGCATTGGACGCGCCGATCGTAAGAACGAAGGTAAGAGACAAACTTGGGCCTATACTGCTTCTAGATTGAGGCCTATATTGTAACAAGATTAGGAGAGTTTGGTCTGACATTAGGCTTTGTCTTGTGTTGTGTCTTGCAGTGAACATGGATATCTTAATGAGAGATACTGACTTCATGTCACTATTCATTGATATGCTAAGTGAGCTGCCCTGTCTGTGGGAGATTACCCACCCCCATTTCAAGAACCAAGCAAAGAGGAAGGCAGCACTGGAGCAATTGTGTGAAATTGTGAAGCAGGTGATCCCCATGGCAGACATCACTTATTTAAAGATATTAATTGGTTGCCTGAGGAGCACATATCTGAGGGAGCGCAAGAAAGTCCTGGATTCACAGAGATCCGGAGCAGCAGATGACATCTATGTCCCCAGGATGTTGTACTACGACAGGCTGCACTTTCTGGCAGGCCAGACTGATCCCAGGCCATCCCTCTCAAGTCTTCCTTCCACGCTTCCTTCCCCCCGGCTGAGGCTTCTGATGCCCAACCTGGGCCTTCCAGGCCATATGTGGAGGAGCCCAGATTGAGCCAGGTATAGCATTCCTCTAAATATTTCTGCTTGTCCAATCAATGATGTTACCTAGATGTTAGTTGGGAGTACTAATTTAGGATTGTGATTGATGATGCAAAACATTAAACCATGTCCCTTTTTCATACACAGGGAAGTCCCAGCCAGGAGGTGGCCGGGCCGAGCCAGCTTGCTGATATCAAGGTCCCTCCACCACACCTGAAAACAGAAAGTGGCAGTAGGACGAGTGCCCTAGAGGAGGCGGCTATCAGATTCTTTTGGAGGGCTACAGAGGTCCTGGGAGCACCACACACCAGGCAGGAGAACATTGCTGCATTCATTGCCTATAAAATGCAGAGGATGGAGGAGGGCCAAAAAGCCATGTGTCAGGCCCTCATATCAGAGGCTCTGGAGAAAGGTGTGAGGGGCCAAATTACACCTCACACACAGCTTTGGGATGGTCCTCCTCCTCCTCCTGCAGGTCCTCCTCCTCCTCCTCCCTCTCCTCCAGGTCCTCCCAGTCCTCCTCCAGGTCCTCCCAGTCCTCCTCCTCCTCCTCCTCCAGGTCCTACTCCTCCTCCTGCCACATCTCCAACTGCACAGCCACAGCCCGGAAGGAAGCGTGAAAGGAAGACCAGAGAGTGATTGCCCTGAATCCAGTCTGGTGGGCCAAAAGATGCAGCCTCTTGTGGTACCACAGCCTGGGGACACACATGTCATCTGCTGCTATCCAAGTCTCTGAGAATCCCGGACCAGACTGCCCTCCCTTACATATGGACTCCTCAGGCCACCAATTTTGATGTTTAAGAATTGATGTCTGCCGTGGGGGTCCCAGGCTTCACTAATTTCTGCTGTTGATCCAGTGTTGCCTTCCTCTTTGTTTGGTTCTGATACCTTAATAAATAATTTTTGTTTTGAATTATACTCTCCTATGTGTTTTACTTCAAAAATGACAGTTGGTTTGTGAGGATTCAGGTACATTTCTAATATATAATGTGTAATGAACAAGGGACACCAACAACAAAAAATCTCCTTGAGATTAAATAATAAAAGATATCAATGGTGTTGGGGTAACTTGACACACAAAACACACACAAAAATATTCTGGAGTAAAAATAAAAATAACATTGAACAAAGATCAGCCTTGGAAAAAATCCAAACATTAAAGAAAAAAAAGGCTTAAAATAAAAAAAAAAACATAAAAAATATAAAACTGTCAGATGTGACAACTAATAACAATATATTCAGGGAATCCCACTAAAAAAACACAAATAAAACTTTGTGAGAAGTGTGTGTGAATATGAGCAGCAAAACTACTTCATTCTTGTCACATTATAAAGAAGAAGAGAGTGCGCTGTATTAAACCATTTTTTACATTGCAGCGTGACGAAAGTGCTGTATCCATTGCGAACGCTAAGTTTACCAGAACGAGCTGTCCCGTGTCGGAATTTCTTCTGAGCATGCGTGGCACTTTGTGCGTCGGAACAGGCCACACACGGTCGGAATTGACGCGATCGGATTTTGTTGTCGGAAAATTTTATCTCCTGCTGTCCAACTTTGTGTGTCGGAAAATCCGATGGAAAATGTCCGATGGCGCCCACACACGGTCGGAATTTCCGACAACACGCTCCGATCGGACATTGTCCATCGGAAAATCCGACCGTGTGTACGGGGCATAAGACTTACCATACCTGCAAAGCAAATACAATAAAACATAGCCAAAATAAAACATTTTTTAACGCAATCTGTGCCTAAAAAATATATGCCAAAGCATGGGGGCAATGCTCCCCTAATGTTAGGAGCAAATTGCTCCTCTACCCCTGCCCTCATGCTTCGGCATATATGCTCTTTTTTTTTAACTGTGGTGGTGAAATCACCTCCTACAGCGATGGAGTCACGACTTTATGTATCGTGGGAGCACACGCTGTTGCTGTCAGAATAAATAAACCCATGCTGCAGCTGAATGGGGTACCTGGTAAGCAAATGATGGTTAACAATAGCAGTATAACAGTAAGACTTACCATACCTGCAAAGCAAATACAATACAACATAGTAAAAATAAAACATTACAGTTCTAAAATACAGTAACAAAAGAGAGAGAACAATAGAGCAGACAATAGAGAGTGAACATAAGAGAGAGAACATCTTTCGAGACCCTGTGTAAGTGTTCTCCAGGACTGTGTAGTGCTGTACCCTACGCTAATACTCCACTAGTGTGTGGTAGTGTTCAAAACAGTCACCAATGCAAAGACCAGGTTGGTCAAGACAGGACGGACAATAAAAGCAGGTGTCATGCCTATTTCCGTGCTTTCTACAGACACAATGTCTTCTTTGGGTGCTCATTGGGTAGGGGTACCAGAGAGGACATGCGGAAAATGCCTCTCATGCAGCCGGTTCACTGCATTTGGATTGGGAAGTTGGGCTATAGCACCGTCTGGAAACAGAAGGGCTGTGATGATCTCTTCATGATATTTAAGGAAGGATCCAGTTTGTCCTGAAGCTTTGTATAGCACATAAGCATTCAGCAGAGCCAATTAAAATACGTATACAGACACTTTTTTGTACCAGCGTCTGGCCTTACAAACAATTAAGTATGGTGCCAACAACTGCTCATGAGGTCCACCCCTTCCATATTAAGGTTATATTCATGGACACAGAGGGGTTTCTCCACAACACCAGTCACCGTAAGAATTTGGATCGTTGTGTCTGCGTGAAGGGAGGACAGAACGAAAACATTCTTATTATCCCTCCACTTCACAGCGAGCAAATTATTACACTTCAAGCAGGCTCCCTCCCCCAGCCTAAGATGGGAATATCGGTGCTGTGTGTGTGAATGCGCTGCTCCCATCTAAATATGCTTATATCCTACCTATAAAGTGCAGACCTATACCATATACAACGTAAGATCATTCAGTACTATATGCCAAAAATTATGAAACAATTATGAAAGTTCAATAATTCAATGATGTGTCCATTTATGTCAAATAATAGCAAAGTCTCCCGGTGGTATATTCAAATCTTCTATCAATTGCCGTTAATGGCGTGCTCTGATGTTAATACAATGTGCTAGTGACTTAGTGCTCCACCTCCACCTGTGAGATTGGCCACTCACCAGATACTCCTTTAAAACTACACCTTTGGTTCATTCATGGGGATAACCACTCCACTCAAAAGGGAACTTCTTCAACAGATGTAATTGGACCTTAGTGTTCCTCATGAAACATGAATAAAAACGATCATCGCGCAATACCGTTAATACTGTTTATTATAAAACACAAATAAAAACTGTGCACTCACATTTATGTGTGCCCCCCAGCCGGCACAAAGCTATTCCAACAGTTAGGTACGGGTAGGTATAGCCGCCTAGTTCGTCTATATGTGCTGTGCGACCTCCGTTCCTCCCCTCTTGCCTGTTCGCGTCCTTACCAATCCCGTTCGTATTGGATCACGTGGGTTTGTGTTTCCCAGCAGCCTCTACGCGTTTCGCAATTTGCGTCATCAGGAAGCTGCTATTTGGTTGGTTCCTGTTCTATTTATATTAAACATGGGCGGAAGTACCCGTGCCGCCATCTTGACTATGGGCATTTCCCTTACCCTGCTCTTTATTATGACTTCCTCCCACTTGTCGCCATTTTATCTATGGGTATTAGCCCATACTTGTAGTTGTACGTTACGCATACCCTTTTCTTTGCTTTATTTTATTGTTCCGATCTGATTCCTAATATACTGAAAATGTATGGATATATTTACAACCACCCCCTTCCCATCTGTTGGAGAGGCTTTTACATAAAATTAAATCTTTGGCCCTGGGGTTATTTGACATTTAAAAACATCTTAATATATGTTGTAACGCATCTATTGTTACTCGATTTGCAATATGGAACAGCAAAAAAACTTCCGCATTACTTTATTTTAGCAGAATACCTATACACCCCTGCCCTTTATTAAATTTAGTCATTAACTTATGGTTAGTACTTAAAACCATCTTGTTACCAAGAGAAGGTGTTTGAACTGCTGACATGGAAATAGAATAAAAATAAAAATAAAAATAAAAATAAAAATAAAATTAAAATAGAAATAAAAAAATAAAAATAAAAATAAAATAAAAATAAAAATAAAAATAAAAATAAAAACAAAAAATGATAATAAAAATAAAATGATAATAAAAAAAAAAAAAAAAAAAAAAAAAAAAAAAAAAAAAAAAAAATAAAATGATAATAAAAAAAAAATAAAAATAAAAATAAAAAATAAAAAATAAAAATAAAAATAAAAATAAAAAAATAAAAATAAAAATAAGAATAAGAATGAAAACAAAAAATGAAAATAAAAATAAAAATAAAAATAAAAATAAAAATAAAAATAAAAATAACAAATAAAAATAAAAATAAAAATAAAAATAAGAATAAAATAAATAAAAATAAAAATAAAAATAAAAATAAATAAAAATAAAAATGAAGATAAAAAATGAAAAATAACAAAAATAAAAATAAAAATAAAAATAAAAATAAAAATAAAAATAAAATTAAAATAAAAATAGAAATAAAAATGAAAATAAGAATAAGAATGACAAA